>CM028679.1:13111298-16085096 GCA_016760335.1 Gastrodia elata
ATCGAAGGTTGTAGAGAAGACGTACAGGAAAATGATCTTGAGCGTCGAATCGAGCGATCGATCCGACGGTCCGATCGATGGATCGCATGCGAGCCGCTGGATCCTACTCAGATCAGCGCGACAAACCATATCGGCAGATCCAGCTGCACACAACTCTGCCTAGCACAGTGGATCCATGTAGTTTTGAAATTTTGGCCATTTTATTTAAAATTTAAAATATATATTATTTATTTTATTTAGTTAATTAATTATACATAATTTAATATTTAAAATTAAATAATCAAATGTACTCCAAAAAATCCCAAAAATTCGCTCTTGCCTAATTGAGGGGTAACTCAAAAATGCAAATGGATTTTCGATCGGAGGTCAATTTAATTATCTTAATTGTCTGAGTATTTAATTATTATTAAAATATTCAGGGAAAATTTGATGACTTCCAAACGCTTCCAAAATACCACCTTTAGCTAATTGTGGTGTGTTGAGTCCAATGGCGAACTCCATTTTTTATTATGAAGTCTAAATAAATTAGACATTCTCAGAATTATCAAAAAACTAGGAAATTTTGGAAATTTTCAAATGATCTTCAAATAGCATGAAAATTCAAATGAAGGCTCTTAACACTAATATAAGAGTAAGGAAATAAGATTAGAGTTAATTCAGTTACTAATTGATGGGTAACAACCCTAGGGTTATTATACTACCATTATCAGTTTCACAATGATAGAGTCTCAGCCAAAAGAAAAGAAAATCTTATTAGACATATTGTCCAAGTACATTTTAAGCTATTTATATTCATGAATTTATTATATCACCAATTACTTAAGCTATAAAATAAGCAAAGCATATTGGTGCAACAAGCATACAAATGAATGTGAAGAAGTTATAAATAAAGGAATTTATAACTAAGTAATATATAATGTAAAAGAACATACCTCAACACCAAAGCTATGACAAGGTTAAGCATATAAGTATAAGTAAAGTAATGAAAATATTGAAAGAAATGACTCATCCCAAATATGCTTATGGTCATAAGATTTATGCAAGTTTAAAAGAAAATAATCTAATCATGGTATATATAAGTAAGCAGAAAAATAAATCTAATATTTTAAAAGTATATAAGTAAGCAAGTAATGTAAAGGCTAACTGCAGTAAAAGTAACAGTAAAACTACCAATACATGTGTAAAGATTAACATCTCAAAAGGAGGGCTAAATTAGCCTGTTGAACTAAAAAAAATTGTAATATCATTTTTTGTCATAAGAGGCTAAGACAAAAAATTACTTAGTGTCATAATAGTCTAAGATGGAATAATGAAGAAGAACTGAACTGAAGAGGCAGAAATTACAAATGCAGTAAGATTTTTATTATTTACTTTACTTCTGTGGACATGTTCAGAATTAGCTGAGGAGTTAAGCATGTCTGCAAAACTAATCTAGTCCCAACTTAATATAACTCTCCTCAATAAGTATGTATTAGTAATCCTTATTTCTCTTTACCCCTATCCATTGGGGTAAAAGTGCACAAATCTGACCAGAACTAAACCCTATGTAAATGATATCCTAATTATTCTATATTTTCATTTATTGCAATAATATTATCTTGTATGACATGTTTAAGCGAAAAGGCACAAAGTACAAGGAATGCAAAAGCAATAATAATTCAATAGTAAGCAAGGGACTCTACTACACATAGGTGATATCTATTATTATCTACTTAATCTATTCTAACTATTCTAAGTTATACAAGTTCATGATCTCCAACTCCTACTATTAAGTATAACTTAGATCCACAGCCTTATGAGTTAAAATAATTAGAACAAATTCGGACCTAATTTAATTCAATCAATGATGCTTACAAGTTAAGTAATTAATCAGTACATCCTAATTGATGAATTTAGATGATCTAGGCTAAGATTTGATCAAGATTTAATAAGGTAGGGATTATGAGATAAACACCAAGAATTGAGTTTAACCTCATAATCCTAAAGGTAGTATTACAGGACTAAGGCTTAAGTTTAAGTTGTGAACTAATAATTAAGGCAAATCTTATTAAACATAATCAAAGCTTAATAGAATAATCTCCAAGACTTTATAAGAGATTGAAATATAAAATAATCATAATTAAAAATATGAAAATCTAAGAGCTAATAAAATAAAGGTTTCAATCATTGAATAATCCATTTACTCAATAAATGAAATCTAACTTGATATCTATCCCTAATCTTAAGGAAAGGATCCTAAAGAGAAGTTGCAGATCCTAAGGAAGCTCATAATGAATAACTTAAGAAGTTTTAGGATTTGATGATATGTAAAGTAACCTATCTTTATGTACCATCCTAGTTAACTTAGGGAAGCTCAGAGTGAAATTTAACTAAGTTAGGGTGTATTAACTTTACTTAGGAATTTTCAAAAAAGATTGAGAGCCTAATTTGATTACAATTTAGTTTTATTACTAATTTTAATATTTTAATTGATATTAAAGAGGTTAAGCGTACTTAACCTATATTTTGGGGAAATGACCATTTTGCCCATACTTAAAGGTCTAAATACTACTTTTTGATTAAGGGCTCCAAATTGGATATTATTGATGCCAAATGATTCCTTGCTATCTAACATGAAGATAGATAGTAAGTACTTCCAATTTGGACATGTATTAAGTCCTATGGATCCAATTTATGGATTTTAACATATAAGGGTAATTTGGTAATTTTACTTAGTGTAGTCTAAAATTTAGTCAGTTTATTGTTGTTTACTATCCCAGTATTCCATAGAGTCTAAGAAAACTAAATTTTGATGTCTAATAATTATGTTATGATCATTTCAATATTAGGGTTCAATTATGCAAATTTAGGGTTTTATAAAAGGGTCGAAAACTTAACTTTTCCATTTGATGTTCAAATTTAGCAAACTAAATGGCTATAACTTCCCTATAATGCACTGAGTACTTTAACTAGAAGTAGATCCAAATTGAACTTCAATTGGTCAAGTTATTACCTAATCAAGTTTTAGGGTGATTAGGGCAAATTGGGGTTTCTACTAGTCAAAATCTAAAATTTATTTCAGTTTATTATTAATTTGGTATTTTTGATATAAATGGTATATTATATGACAAAATTTAAAGTTCAATTGACTAAGTTATGGTCAAACCAAGTTCTAGATTAATTAGAAAAATTATGGAATGGTCCTAAATGTGATTAGTTCAACCATTGACTTAATAGCAAACTAAATACTGTCACACTAATCAAGGTATTCTTCTGATTAAAATAAGACCCATATTTATAAGGTTTGTTTCAACACGTACAAAGTTATAGATGTCTGAAGTTTTCTAGGATTTATGGTTAAGTGAGGAGGTCCTAAAATATCACTATGTTAAATATGAATCTTTTAGGAAAATAAACACTACCAGATTATTCCTCTCATTTTTCTTAGCAAAGTGAGAAATATATTTAATATATTTGGATTATTGATTTGCAAATTATGAGGGTTTGAAGTTTCTGTATTTTAATTAATTTAATTTATTCAAATTGGATTAATTAACTTAACTGTTTAAATTAATATTAACATATTTAATTAAATAATTTATTTTATTACGGTGGGTCACACTGAACCAGACAGACGGATGACGGGAATGACTTAAGAAGTTTTAGGATTTGATGATATGTAAAGTAATTTGTCTTTATGTACTATCCTAGTTACCTTAGGGAAGCTTAGAGTAAAATTTAACTAAGTTAGGATGTATTAACTTTACTTAGGAATTTTTAAACCTTAAATGGGGATTTTCCCAATTCAACTTAATTATGAGATTGAGAGCCTAATTTGATTACAATTCAATTTTATTATTTTAATTGATATTATAGAGGTTAAGGGTACTTAACCTATATTTGAGAAAAATGACTATTTTGCCCATACTTAAAGGTCTAGAATATTACTTTTTGATTATGGCTCCAAATTGGATTTTATTGATACTAAATGATTCCTTGCTATCTAACATGAAGATAGATAGTAAGTACTTATTTGGACATGTATTAAGTCCTATGGGTACAATTTAAGGATTTCAATATATAAGGGTAATTTTGTAATTTTACTTGGTGTAGTCTAAAATTTAGTCAGTTTATTGTTGTTTACTATCCCAGTATTCTATAGAGTCTAAGAACACTAAATTTTGATGTCTAATAATTATGTTATGATCATTTCAATATTAGAGTTCAATTATGCAAATTTAGGATTTTATAAAAGGGTCAAAAACCTTACTTTTCTATTTGATATTCAAATTTAGCAAACTCAATGGCTATAACTTCCTTATAATGCACTGAGTACTTTAACTGGAAGTAGATCCAAATTGAACTTCAATTGGTCAAGTTATGACCTAATCAAGTTTTAGGGTGATTAGGGCAAATTGGGGTTTCTACTTGTCAAAACTAAAATTTATTTCAGTTTATTATTAATTAGGTATTTTTGATATAAATGGTATATTATATGACCAAATTTAGAGTTCAATTGACTAAGTTATGGTCAAACCAAGTTCTAGGTTAATTAGGGTAATTATGGAATGGTCCTAAATGTGATTAGTCCAATCATTGACTTAACAGCAAAATAAACACTGTCACACTAATCAAGGTATTCTTCTCATTAAAATTAGACCTATATTTACAAGGTTTGGATCAACACATACAAAGTTATAGATATTTGAAGTTTTCTAGGATTTATGGTTAAATGAGGAGGTCCTATAATGTCATTATATTAAATAGGCATCATATAGGAAAATAAACACTACCAGATTTTTCCTCTTATTTTTCTTAGCAAAGTGAGAAATATATTTAATATATTTGGATTATTGATTTGCAAATTATGAGGGTTAGAAGTTTCTGCATTTTAATTAATTCAATTTATTCAAATTGGATTAATTAACTTAGTTGTTTAAATTAATATTAACATATTTAATTAAATAATTTATTTTATTGTGGCGGGTCCCACTGAACCAGACAAACGGACGACGGGCGAGACCCACTAGAAACATGCGACAGATGGGTAGTAGGTGCAATGATGCTGGTGGGACCACCACGCCTGACACGGCTAACGCATGTGGGCCCATGATACATGCAATAGGATGGATAACGCAACCCGCTACTACGGGTGTCCCGAGCGGTGGCGCCTAGGGGGATAACCGGCATTCTCGGTGACGACTAGGTTAAACCAGCACGACAACGTGTAGGTTTTGATGAGATCTACATTACTAAGGTTGAATCAACCAACGAGGAGGTCTGGATGAGTTGTAAGCATGAACCCTAGCATCTAACCTACGGCCGAATGGGGGAGGCACTGTAGACTACTTTTGATCATGAACAAAATTTCTAACTATCAAACTACTCGAGTTCGATCATACACATACGATGATCGATCCAATCCATGAACTAAGTATGCAAACTTGAAATTTTCTAATTGAATGGGCATCGAAGGGTAATGAGCGTACCTTGATCGACGGTCAGGGTTTGTCTAGGGTTTGGGCTTCCTTTGTGACTGCTAGCATTTGAATGGATTGATTAAGACGTTATGAGCTAGTTAACGGGGCCTCAACGAATCCACCAAGGAGTTCCTGAGCACTGGTTGGTTGACCGCGGCGGCGTCCGTTCGCGAAGTGCCACGCGGAGCGATCGCGGAAAGCTCGAGGAAGACGAGTAATAGTCGTTCGATTGGATGATCAAACAACCGCGATTCATCGTTCAATCGAACGGTGAGGGAGGGGTAATGGCGCGTGGGAATGGAGTGCAAGCAATGATGTCATTAGTAATTAAATAAAATATTAATATATAATAAATTTTGATTGATTTTCTAAATTAAAATTAAATGATTAATTACATTTAGAAAGATTTCAAATATTTATCCCTGACTAATTAAGGGGTGAGGAACGCAACGGTGAAGTCGAATTTTGATTTCGATGAGTATTTATTTTTCCTATTTTTCGAGGCATTTAAAATATAAAAAAATATTCGACTAAAATCCGACGACTTCCTATTGCCACAAAAACATCACCCATTGCTAATTTGGGGGCAATGAGCGCAATGGCAAAGTTTAATTTTTGATTTGAGGATAAAATAATTAGATCAATTTCTAGGGTACCTAAAATTCTCAGAATCAGGGTTTGATCCATTTGATCCTTGGTTTGGACCAAAACTTCAGGGTGAGGTCCTAATGACTAAGTAAGTGCATTATAATCAGAGTAAAAGTTTACTTTAATCCTAATTGACTGGGGTAACAATCTGGGTTGTTACATCGAGTCAGTCCCGACTCGCACTTATGGAGTCGGACCCGCATACCTGTAGCTCATTATCACTCAGCGAGTCATCCATGGGGCCCGCACCATTATCAGTCGAAAGAACGGGTGGGTCATACTTGTTTAGAGTTATCATTTATCAGCACCTATGGGTCCGGCTTGCTTGCATCGTCTACTGCCATGTCACGCCTATGGGTCCCGCTAATGCCAAAATTTGAAAATGATTTATTAACCATCTGATATAGTTGAATTAAAATTTCTTAATTAAATAAATAAAAACAAAATATTAAACATTCATATTTTGCAACCCAATAATCCAAACATATTAATGTTATATCTCATTTTAACCAAAATATTATGAGGAATATTATGGTGGTGTCCAATTTTTTGCTAGAGAATTATTTTGACTAATAACATTTATGACCTCTCCTAATTAACCCCATTCAACTTAAGAACTTCATTAGGACATAGCTTACTCAATTAAGCTCCAAATTAAGCAATATAATATATAATTTTGATAAGGAGAACCTAAAGAATAGTAAACTGCAATAAAATTAAGGTTTAGATAATTAGGTTGCTTAATTAGTCATAATCTCTCCAAATATTGATTAGTGAAGATTAGCTTCACTAATTATCCAAATTTAGAATTTCAAGTTATGGTTTGCTCCTAGTGTAGTGTAGAATACAGTGGTGAAGTTAGTTTTGCAATTTTATAGTTAGTTTCACTAATTAAACTAATCACCATAAACCTTAATAAGAGCATAAGTTAACCAAATATAATCTAAATTGAATGAACTCAATTTCATTGTGATCAGTGTGCTATATGAAAACCTTAGCCACTAATTATACTCAATTTGAATACTAAATGGAAAAGTTAGGTTTTTGGATTTATTCCTAAACCTCGATACAATATTTATTTTGATCATAACTTAGTCAAATGACCTCAGAATTTAGTGACTTTAGATTCTATAGAATCTTTATGTAGTAAATAACATTAGTATAGCAAAATTTTTAAATTTTCCTAAGTAAAATTGTTAATCAATCCTTAATAAGATTAAACCCTAATTTAAGCTCAATAGCCTTAATCCTTAGACATTTTGGATTTTCTTAGTATCTATCTTCATAATAGATAGTAAAAAACTATTTGTCACTAATAAAATCCAATTTGGAGCCTTAATTCTAAATGTTATATTTTTTACCCTTAAGTAGGGGTATTTTTGTCATTTTGCCCAAAATTAGGCTTAAGGATTCATAAGCCTTAAAAACCTAAAATAATCATATAAAATAATGAATTAAGTAATTAGAAATCGATGTTAGATCAGTTGAAATCATTGAATATAATTCTAAGAAAAACCCTAATTTTCATTCTAAAATCTCCTAAGTAAATTAAAAAGTTTCATAATATGAGATTAATCTCACATTATGTCTTCCCTAAGTTCTCAAAATCAATAAATATGGATAGTTAAGATGTAAATAACCTTAATGTTTAATAATTGAATTATTATCTAAGTTCTTTCTTTAAGGATTTTCTTTAAATAATTTCCCTATTTTAAATCTTTAGAAATTCTCCTTAAGATTTAGTAGTAGACTTAGGTTATGATTCATTCATTGAGTAAATGAGTTATTTAATGGATAAAATTTTGGTTTTGTTAGTTTCTAGATTTCATCCTTTATTATGTTTATTTTGTATTTAAATCTTAGTTTAAGATTAGAGATCCATCTTATTAAGTTTGATTATGCTTAATAAGATAACCTTAACATGTAGTCCGTGAGAGTTAGGATTAACTTTAAACCCTTAGTCCTTAGAACCTTTTAGATTAAGAGGCTAAACCCCAACATTTTAAAGTTTAACTCTTAATAACTCATCTTGATTTATTTTAATCATGGCTAGTTTGGATTAATTAGAAACATTAATCAAGACTTTTGAATTATTATTTAACTAATGTAAGCGTCACTTATTGAAATATATTAAAACTTGATTAGTTCTAATTGCTTAATATTATAGGACCGTCGCTCTAAGTTTATAGTGGATAGTATGATGTTGGAGATCCTGAGCTTATATAATCTCAGATTAGTTAGAATGATTAAATTAGAAAATAAATGATATCACAAATATTTGTGTAGTGCTATTTATACTCTTTTTTATATGCTTTGTTTTTCTGTTTGGAGACTTTATAATTTTGACATATTAGGTTAAAAATAAAATATTTAATGAATGTTTTATGTTAGGTTTAAATTGCATAATTCACAAACATAAGTGGATTAGATGAGTCAAATAGATCGGATAACTAAGTAAATAAGATAATAATTTAGTGAAATGTGCCCTAGTTAGTTTGCCTCTACAGTTTTGATATATAATGCAGTTATGTTCAGTTTAGTTCCTTAGAATTAGTGTCCTAGATAATTTCAGTTCAATTCAGATGGATCTGTTGATCTAGGCATTTGTGTCCTAGATGCTTCAATTTTGGATTATGGGGCTAGTTAAGCCAATTTTCTGTTATGGCAGGTCTAACATAGGCGCTTGTCTAGATAAAAAAATAATTTCATTCAGCTTTATTTGCTTTCAGTTCAATTTTAGTATTTTTAATATTTTTCAGCATTTTTAGCATTTTTAGAATTTACAGGATTTTTAGTATTTCGGTGTTTTAGCTTTTGATTTTATGTGAAAGCATGTTAGGATGCTAGATTTCAATTCAATTTTATTTATACTGTATTTATTTCAGAAAACAAATCAGCCCAAGTAAAATTGAACATATTTATTTTGGATTTTTCATATACTTAGTAATTTTTACATACAAAATGCTTAACCTTTCTTTGCAGCTTTGGATTGAGGTATATCTTTTGACCTCATATTTTATTATAAATATATGGTTTATAACTTTATTTCATTCTATTGATGCTTTGCTGCTCCTAAATTTCTTAGGATGGTGTTGTGACGACCTTAATATTGAGTAATAACTAAACTCAACATTGACGCGTCACCACAACATCTAATACTGGATTAGAAGAAAGCTAACCCAAATCATTATATTTTGTGTTTGGCTAAGGATTATGTAGAGGGTCTTAACATAAGATGAGAGTGGAAGAGAAAAATGCATGAGATACATATGGATTTAAATGCATGTTTAAAAATGATAATTGTATATAAATATATGAAAGCAAGAAATCACATATTGATAAAAGTAATTAAATCCAATATGCGTAGGAAAGGAAAGAGTAACATAGATAAATGATAAGTGACAGGTAAGAAGAATACATGATTGTATAGATATGCAGGGCAAGTAATCATATTACTAAAGAAATAACTATAATTACTTGAATATGAAAGTATAGATGCAAACATAAATAGAAGAAATGAAATATATGAATAGAAAACACTTGCAATTATTACATGCCAATTAAAATAAAAAATAAGGAAATAAAATCTCTCTCTTATAGTTTAACTAAAAGTAAGAATTAACATTTATAAAGCAGAAGAAATTATTAGCTTAAGCACTTGGTCCAGCTTCATTGGCCTCCAAATGCACCCGATCTATCATATTTTGGCATTAAATATGATAGGGCAAAGCCAACAAAAAGAAAAGTGCAGTTAGACTAAACAGTTTAAGCACATTTTAATATTAGGCTAAACATTTTAATATTCATTTTGGATATCACAACTAGTCTAAAATATGAAAGTAAGCAGTGGTGCAAATGAAAGCATTTAAATAGGGAAAAGAAAGTAAGGAAAAGTAAGATAGACTAATGAAAAGCAAAGTGAGTAAGAATACTCACATGTTTAGACATTCTAGCCTACAAGTAAAATAAGAGTAAAAGCATTCTAAATAAGCTAGAAAAATACTAAAGTGCATATAAAAGTAAATAAAATAAAGCATGTGTATGTTCAATGAACTTATGCTATGTAAAAAAAAGAAATAGTGAAGCATTTAAATATAATTATAACAATATTCACTACAATCTAAATGAGCTGTAGATGAGTAAAGTAATGTACTAAAAATATGGAAAGTGCAAAGCATAGTAGCGGAAGGAAGATCTTAGCCTCATGGTCTAAGATACACATAGCCTAGGACTATGTAAAGTAACATGGCTAAAAAGCTATGATGAGTCTTTATAATCAATAAGATTGTAAAAGATCTCATATTATATTTAATTGAAGTTATTTTATGAATGTATTCATTCTACAGGCAATTACAGAATGAAGAGAGTAGTTAAACATGTATGTTTAACAAGTAAAGAAAAGTGAGGTCAAAACAAACAACACTCACATTTATCCTTTGAGAATGTGAGGTCTCCTTATTACTCCTAATTAGCCTACTCTTAGCTTAACTAATGATGTAAGCCCCTATAGTTTTAATGTGAAAGTTTTATTTATGCACAATATCTTACATGAATGTGTTAAATGAAATAGGCTTAAAGCTAAGCAAGCATTCAAGAAAAAAAAATCAATAATTGCAAACTATGTGATATCCAAAGTTATTTAATTTTAATGAGCTCCTTAATGATTAAAGCTAATTGAGCTCCCAATTGACTTAGAGATAATAATCTCAAGTTAATTATAAATAATATAAGTGGTTGGGGTTTTGAAAATTAGTAGTTTATTTTTATTTTATAAGATGACAAAATAACTTATAAATATAATAATACTGAATTAAACTAGTTCTATACTTATCCTAAACCATAAAATTAAAATAGGTTAACTAATTAAAGGCTTATGAAACTAGTTAGGAAATATAAGGTTAAGTAAACACAGCATTTGAGAAAGTTGAGAGTTAAGGTTCTATACACTACACACATCTAACTAAGCTGAATTTAGAAGAATCTTATTTAAAAATTTACTACTAATCTAGCTAGGTTAATAATAAAAGGAAAGATTTAAAAGAATAGGAAAGAAGGATTTCTAAACTATAGACTCTATATTTTCTATAAGTTGAAGGTTAGAAAAATCAATAAGATTTTCTAAATTATTCTAATGAATTTTGGACTCCTAATATAAGTCTTTAAAGAACTTAAGTGAAGACTTAAGAATAAAGGTGAATTGAGCTAAGATCCAATCTAGTGACTTAATGTAACAACCCAGATATTATTACATGTTAATCTAATTGACTCTAATCTTTTCTATTAGTCATATAATAGTATTAGGAGCTTCCATTTCAAATATCATGTGAATTGGAGATCATTTGTCGATTTCCAGTATTTTCTAGTTTTCAGATAATTCTGAGAATGCCTAAATTATTTAAAGTACAGAATTGAAAACGGAGTCTGCCATTGGACTCAGTAGCTCCAAATTAGCTAGGAATGTTATTCTAAGAATTTTTGGAAGTCGTTGATTTTCCCGGATATTTTGTTGTATTTTGATCGCTCTAAAACTTTCGTCAAAATTAGGATTCCAATTTAAGTTAAATAAAAATGTAATAAAAATATCCTCTTATAATATCTATTGAAAGGATCCTACTATAAATATTTGAGTACGTTTGGGATCCCGGATTGTCCTTAATAAATTTTTGAAATTTAAACTTTAAAGCCTAATAATTTGAAAAATATAAATTAGAATTTGGAAATTTTTGTATATTCTCTAGTTAAATATTTTATGTGGATGCTATGTTTTAAGTTTCATTAATTTTTGAATCTTTGATTTACTATAATTAATTTTCCAAGTTTTTCACTTAAAAATCAATATAAAATAAAATACTTGTCCAAATTTAATAATTGTTCAACGCATGCGTTCATCTGATTGAGGCGAACATTTTGATACCAAGTGTGTAATTTTGGAGCTCAAATAACTTCAGATCTTGGCTCATAAATTCAAGCCATTTATTTTGATCCGACAGCTTATTAAGATCCTAGATTTTCTTAAATCTCTTCAAAACCTAAATTCTATCTTTCCCTCAGCCAAAATTTCCTCCCCTCTTATGCAAGCCAAACTCCTCACCCGATTGCCCCTCATCCTTATCGCTCGAGAAAGCAAGAAGAGAGGATGACGCGTGGATCGCACCGTTGATCTTTCCAATGGGAAGGCTCAAACCCATGCCGATCCCACTCCTTATCAACAAGCATTCTACTTCTCGGCAGGAGGATTTATCCAAAGACAACAAACCTAATAGAGTCTCCATCTAGCCGACTCCTCCCAGCAAACGGATCGCACGCAAGCCGATCTTGCTTCTCCGTTTGGCTCAGCCACTCGCCGAGTCTTCCTCCTTCACCGAGAACCTTTCCAGCCGAGCCTTCCAAGCCAAGCTTTTCACTCACCGATGCCTCCCTCTCTATCTGGACGAACCCTCTCCATCTCGTCGAGAGCCTCTTCTAGCCGTGTATCAAGGATCAAGGTACTCTCGTTCCGATTTATACCCTATAATATTTTAAGTACCAATCAATTTTAATGTTGAATGCTAGGCTATATGTTTTGATTCGATTTAAGCATATGAACCCTAAAATATGACATGAAGTAAGGAAAAGTAGTTTACTTGATTTCTCCTCCTAGAGTTAATTGAATAAGAAAGGAAATCAAACTATAAATTAGAACTCCAAGTTATTAATCAGAGGACTTATTAGATCCGATTCAATCAGATTATATATTTTTGGTATTTAAGATCTCAGCAAGTCTATAGCATTTTTTTTTGGGTAATAACAAACTATACTTCAGCGAAGTCTGGTTCAGAGTAGTATAAAATAGATCTAAATATTATTAAAAATCTCTATCAATATTTCCAAAATACTTTCACAACTTTTATGAAATTGTGTTTCTCCTTGGAAATAATTTTTAATGCTTGTTTTAATGGTATTGTTATCAAATAACACATTAATTATAAGTGAGAAACTAAGATAGTTTTGCTATTTATTTATAGCAGAGAATGATACACAAGCATATTTATTTTATTATTGTGGATTATCATTATGGTTCGCATCTTTAGTGCTACTTAATTATTTTGCAATATTACATATTGCTTAATGGTTTAGTTATACCCAGTTTGGTTTTGTTGAAATTCTTTTGAGGTAATTGGATTAATAAACTGCTAGTGAATTATGTGTAATTGCTGCTATTAATAGTCACATCATATGATTGAATCAGTATGGTTAATGATAAAGAAACAACAAATGGAGCTTTGGTACTGAATTGTTGTTCCATTATATTAAGTATATTTTTCTAAAATAGAGCTGGTTATTAATAATATACTTAACATTTCTGTTGCTTGGTTTCAAATCCTGAATATAATAATATATTTACATTGTTAATAATCAATTATTACCAATGAGAAAGGAGAGTTGTGCTAGAGTTAGGAGGACGTTCGTGGAAGTGACGTGCTACATTCCCTAAATATAGCATGATTGATACCTGGATGTATTGTTAAATAAATGAGGTTTCTTATAATATGGAAGGTTGCAGTTAAGTTGAGATAAGAATGCTTCCATTTATATCCATATGTTGCTTTGTGTCCTATAAGATTTAATGAAGCTATCTAATTTATGAATGAAATGCTACTATCTTTTTATGTTATCAGATTAGATATCGTTATATCTTGTGAAAGGAATCATATGCAGTTGAATTTAAATTAAATGTTGTAGTTGCTCCTATTACCATCTTATGCTGCCATGTATTTTAGGAGATATAAATAATGTCATTTATTTCAATAAGTACAAATGTTGCAATGTATTTTATGAGATCTAAAATTTGCAAATGAGAAATCAAGTGTTGCTCATTCATTTATGTAAAGCAAATGATATTAGAAAATCTATATAAACAAATGCTATTAATTGATTATATGGGTATCAATATTGTCATTCTATTATAGAATCATATTTTGTTATATCTCAAATGAAGTCAAGTGTTGCTATGTATTTTGGGGAAATCACAAGTGATGTCATTTATTTCAATGTGAATTAAAAGATATCATGAATCAAATGGTCCAATGTAGTTCAATTTTGATTAAATACTGTTACTTACTATATTATGATTAAATGTTGTCTTTTAATTTATAGGATCAAATGCCATCACTTATCAGGTGTAAGATTACATGCTGTCCATTCTTTATAGAATCATATGCTGCCAATAATTAAGTATAAGATCAAATTGTTGTCATTTAACATGTGTAAGATCATGTGATGCCATTAACTATATATGAGAATATGTATTATTGTATCCCTTATTAGCATGACATGTTTTTTTAGATTTATATGCTGCTCATTATCCATAAGAGATCCAAATGCTACCATGAGGTGAAGGAGAAATAATATAAATTATGAGAATAATTGCTGCCATCTATGTTTAAAATACAAAAGCTACCAATGGATTATGAGTAACAATGCTCTCATTCTTTATAAAATTATATGTTGCCATCAGTTTCATAAGGGAAAATATACTGCTGTTTATTATAAGTAAGATCACATGATGTATAAGATTCAAGTTGATCCCATGTAAACTATGAATCAAATTGCTGCCATTTATGAAAACAAATGATGTCGTCCTTTCTTAATATCATATGTTGTTATTAATGTTAAGGGAAGTAAGTGTTTTTATTTCCTTGAAAGGTAAAATAGTCATTGTCATTTATTTAAGTAGGAATCACATGCTATCAATAGATGAAGTTGAGATTAATGGAATATTAGAATAAATGCTGTAATTGCTTTTACTAACATCAAATGCTTCCATTTATGATTAAATGTTGTTATCCTTTTATATTATAAATGCTGAAAATTCATTCATTCAAATTCTGTGCTGCTAATCAATTATAAAATCAAATGCTGAATCAAATATAACTGTTCTTAGCATGTTAAGTTATAAATTACTGTACCTTATAAAGCTAATCTAAATAGCTATTGCTCTCTTATAATTGTTAAGTTAAATGCAATTATTCTTTGTTTATTAAATTAAATATTGCTGCCCCTTTACATTTACTCATGTTCATTTATAATTCTAAATTAATTGTTATTGCCCCATACAATATTGAATCAAATCTTGATTTTAAAGGAACTAAAATTTACAAATGAGAACTTTAAGATTAGATTAATTCAAAGTTAATCTTAATAGAACTTGCAAATATATAATACAATAGTTATGAAGATAGTGTAATTAGGTTTCATGGTATATTCTAAGTTCAAAGGAAATTAATTATTATAATATTGAAACAAATACCAATTATAATATTAAATTAGATGCTATCATTTATTTAAAGTAAACTAAAGGCTGAATTCCTTATTAAGTAAATTCATATGTTGTTATCAATAAGAATAAAATGCTAAATTCTATTTTTCTTTGCAGGTTGAAATAAAATGCTAAATTTTAGTTTTCTTTGTAGGTTGGGTTGTAAAATCAATATAGGAATGCTAAAGTAAATGTTATGTGCAAGAAGTCACATAATGCTGCTCTTACAAATTGCTAATTTTATTTATGTATTTCCTTTTTATTAGATGTTTAGTATAATATGTATAAACTGCTTTGTTTAGTTTTACATATTTGAAATTATTGTAGAACTGGAAATGAGCAATCCTATAAAAACGATTGAACTCTATTTTAAAACTGAAAATGAGCAATCCTATAAAAAGGGTTGAACTCTATTTTAAAATTGGAGATAGTCGATAAAATTGACTTATATATTAATTGTGAAAATTGTTTATTTGAACAAAAATAAAGGAGACTGTCAAAATTTCTAAGAATTTTTAGACTTAGGAATTTTTGGATCTAGAATTGAAATTATTTACTTTCATTATAAGTATTCATTTCAACTTTTCAATTTAAAGCATTGGCCCTCAATCAATTGAATTTAGAAAAATAACTTCCTTTCAAGCTTTAAATAAGCTTTAAGATTTCTAATCAAAAGTCATATGAATATATTATTCTCCAAACTTACATTCATTCTACTATTTATTAAGAATTGACTTAAGATCAAATATCTATAAGTTAATTTGGAGCTTAATTAGCTCCAATCATAGAGAAGATTATTAAAAGTTTAGATAACAAAAAGATATCACATACTTTATAATTATTGAAATTTATTGAATGTTTGCTTAGCTTTGAGCCTCTTTCTTTGAACATTCATTCAAGAACATTGTGCATAAATAAAGATTTTCTTAAAATATTAAAGGGAAATGCCTTATAGCAAATTTGAGTACAAAAGAAAGCGCTTATAATAGGACTTCAAATTTTAGAGAAGGAAAATGTGAATGCTCAACCTCCTCACTGTATCTGGTTAAGCAGACGTGCTTAACTCCTTGCCCATTTTGTTGTGTACTCCTACAGAATGAGATAATTTCTAAATGTAACTTTAATTAAAGATATAAGAGTTCTTTTATAAATTGTAAGATCTCTTCATAACTATTTAGTTATGCCTGCATTACATAGTCTTAGACTATATTTGTCTTAGATTGAGAATCTAAGATATTTCCTGATTTTCTTTGCTTTACACTCTCTATTTTCAGTATTGTGTATTGCTTACTTCAGTTTATTTGAATACAGTGTATGTTGCTTAACTTTAATTAATGCTTCACTGTATGTCATATGCTTACTTAACATAAATTCCAATTGATCATATATTACTTTCATTTCATGCACATAATAGTCTCTAGCCTTTAAAATGCTTTCCCTTACCAATTTTCAGTAACATGCTAGAATTTTAATAAAAGTGAATATTTTTACTCAATTAATTTCATACTATTTTCATTACAGTTGTGCTTACTTCATTTTCCTATACTTTATAGCTTTTATAGCACCACCGCTTATTTTAAATTGTAAATCATAATTGTGATATCTTATTAATCTAAAAACATAGCCAATTTTAAAATGTGCTTCGACTGTTTAGTCTAACTACACTTTTTCTTTTTTTGGCTTTGCCCTATCATATTTAAATACTAAAATATGATAGATCAAGAGCCCTTTTATTCAGGTGATGCAGGTCCAAGTACTTGAAGAGCTTATAAAGAATTCTGCTTTCACTTAATTTTAAATAATTTACATATATAAGTGAGAAAGAGGGATTTACTTACTGCATTTTTCTCTTACTCTTAAAAATATTTGTAATAATTGGATTATAAACTGTTTAAGTTACTTTTGCTTATATTTATCTGTGTTGTATCTTCTATACTTAAAACTACTTAGGATGAATAAGTGGATTAATCTAATTTCTAGTAATGTAAATACTTGCAATATTGTATTTATTTGCATCTCCCCTTTCATTCATTTTAACTCAACAACCACTCACAAAGTGACTTGGCCACTTAGCATCTACACTTGATTTGTTTACTTCTAATCGAGTATTGGGTGCTAAGGTAACATCCTAATATTTGGATTAATCTTCTATCCAATTATTGGGGTCGTTACACTTAAGGCTTGTCCTAGTTCATAATCTATAACTACATAAGCATTAAGGTTAACTACACTTAATGGGCAAAATAAATAGCTATAAGAATCATCTACAAATCAATCTTATAGCTTCTATCCTAAAGTTGAAAGATGAATCAAGCAATTTGCTAATAATTCAAGCAATTAAATTATGAGAACTAAGCTCAAAAATATGTAATTGAAATTAACATGGGAAGTAATAAATGTGACATGTTTGATATCCTAATGGTTTAAATACTTAAAACATACAATTTAAGAAATTAGAAATTATCATAATAACACTAATTAAGGAACCAAAAACCTAAGATCAATATTTTTGTCCAATGGAAATAATATATATAAATATGAAATCCTTATAGTGTAAGGAGAAGAATGACACTAAGTAGGTCAAAATAAGATAACATTAAAAAATTAGGGTTTTTGGGACTCCAAATTAGGGTTAAAATGTGATTAAGAAAATTAAGATTCAAATCATAAATTTAATTTTATATTATTATCCTACACATTTTTTGGATTAAAATGGACTTTTAAATCATTGCATTTGGACACCTAATTACTAAGTTATGCCACATACAAGAATTGAAATTAATTTGCAATTAAATAATTAATCTTAATTAATGATTAAATAAAATAATCATCCAAATAGAGATTAAATTTCATATTATTAATTTATATATTTTTATGATCAAAATGGTATATAATATTAAATTATTTGGATGTGTATATTTAAAGTTATGATTAAATGAAATTTGCATTAATTAATCATTAATAATTAATTCTTAATCATTTCATACATCACAGCACAGAAATAAATGCTTGGCACAAAAATTGATGGCACGAAAAAATAAGAAAAAGGTAAGAGTGGAATTTGGGGCTAACGGCTAACGGCGCCTAAAATTGTGCGTGCCACCAGACACATGTCGGCTCCTTTGGACGCAGCATGTCCATGCGGGGAACACAGGGGAGAACACATGGATGTGTGGTCCATGGGGTTAAACTGGTCTAGTCTGACATAGATACCAAGATCGAGCACATGCGTGGTCTAGATCCCTTCATCCCGAGAGGGGGCCGAGGGAGTTTTGCTAGGGTTTGATATCCCAGCCGACTCCAAAGGTCCCACGGCGAAATCCGCACGCCAATGTGAAAGTCTCGCTGAGGGTGTCCCAATGGACCTAAGATGGGACCATAGGGTCGACGATGGCGCCAATGTGGTGATGCCCTAGGTCTTTATGGACGGACCCGGGCTTCTCCGTCGATCTACTACGGATGGGATCGAAAATCTATGCTCGATCAGACTCGATCGAGTCCAATCTAAGCTCGATCAACTCATGGAGGTTCTGAATAACAATTACCGGAACTAATTTAAGGAGTTAGCAGTTAGATCAGTACCTGGATGGCTTCAAAGGCTCTGTCTTCGGCAAAGTTTGGGAAGCACCTGAGGGATGATCCGCAGCTCCCAGCTTCGGGTGAAGGTTCCACAACAAAACCTGCATGCCAATGTGAAGGTCTCACCAAGGTCATCTCGATGGATCTAAGATGGGGCCATAGGGTCGATGGTGGTGCCAACGGGGTGGTGCCCTAGGTCTCTATAGACAGATCTGGGCATCTCCATCGATCCACTATGGACGGGATCGAAAATCTAGGCTTGATCGGACTCGATCGAGTCCGATCTAGGTCTGTAATGAATCATGGAGGTTTGGAATAAGAATTACTGAAACTAATTTAAGGAATTAACGATTGGATCAGTGCCTGGATGGCTTTAAAGGTTCCGTCTCCAACGAAGTTCGGGAAGCACCTGAGGAATGATCCGCGGCTTTCAACTCCGGATGAAGGTCTCAAAAGATTCATCAAGCCTCAAGGAATGAATCAGGGGGTCTAATGTAGACTGGGAGGGGCTGGCCTAATGGATCGTGCTACAGTTGTCAGTCAATAGGGAGGTCGTGGCCGAGCTGGATGGACGACATACAACGAAATGATCTGGGTCATTTGTTCGATCAAACGATTGAACGGCCAGATTAAGTAACGCAGAATGTGACACTCCACGATCATCATCTTCCTACGAGAAGGCGTAATGGCCAGGATCGTTGTCCCATGCCCAGTTCCACGCAACTGATTCGCGCGACACTGATTATTCGGCCATTGGAAAATTAAATAAATATTGTATATATTAATTTAAATACTTTACTTAAATAACTAATTATACACAATTTATTAATCAAAATTAACTAACTAAATGCACTCCAAAAAATCCAAAATTCTTACCCCTGCCTAATTAAGGGGTGAGAAACTCAAAAATGCGAATGAATTTTTAATCGAATGTCAATTTAATTCACTTAATATTTTAAGTATTCAAATGATAATAAAATATTTGGGAAAAAATCGATGACTTCTGAACGCTTCCAAAATATCATCCATAGTTAAATTTGGTGTGGTGAGTCAAATGGTGGACTCCATTTTCGATTTGAAGGTTTAAATAAATTAGGCATTCTCAAAATTATCAAAAAACTAGGAAATGTTGGAAATTGCCAAACGATCTCCAAATCGAACTAAAATTAAAATCTAGGCTCTTAATACTATTATAAGACTAATGGAAGAAGATTAGAGTCAATTAGATCACTAATTGATGGGTATTAATATAATGGTTGTTACTGATGTCAGGCCCTGCACCCTTCATAGTTATCAACATGACTACGGAGAGTACGGTCCCAGCATGGCAACCCTCCCAACTGTAGTTGAGTTAGGTATAAACCAAACCTGCCTTAGCTGAGAGGCTTGCCACCTAGAATTAGAGGTCAAGCATCAAAATATCAAAGTAGTAGAAGCAGATGAGAGTATAATATCTACACCACAGCATAGTAAGGGAAAGAAAAGACATCAACTCTGCTCAATATGAAAATGCAGAAAAAGAATTACATCCAGAATATTTAATTATTATAAACAGGTTTACTGAAAGAGTACTCTCTCATCCTCACAAGCAAAAATAGAAACTAGCTAAGCATCTACAGTAAGAAAATCCTCCTCCTCACCTGAAGCAACCTCAACGAACAACTCCAAATCTAACATTATTGGTATCACAATGCTAGGGCCCCAGCCAAGAAAGAGAAAAACTTATAATTAGATAAATTATATAAGTACATTTTAGGCTGATTAAATGAGCCTAAATATTCAAGATATCACATTTCACTAAGCATGCAAGTATTTAAGATGTAACAAGCAACAAGAGCAGGATAGTTATAAATTAAACATTTATAACTTAAACAAAATAAGGTGTGTAAATCAACATACTTCAACCCGAAGCTACAACCAAGGTTAGGCAGTATATATATATATATATATATATATATATATATATATATATATATATATATATATATATATATATAATAGCTGAAAGAATTAAAATTAAACTCATTATGTCATGCTTATAATCAATTAAATATGTACTAATTTGCATAAAGAAAAATTTGTATTGAAGTAAAAAAGAATTGCAATAAAAAAAACTAGCATCCTAAACATGTAAGCACAGAACTAAAAAGCACTGAACTGAAATAATTGTACTAAAATAAACTAAGAATAGAAAATATGCATAAATGATAATGTATATATATATATATATATATATATATATATATATATAAATGAAGCTGCTGAACTGAAAGAGAGTCTAACAAGCACCATCCTAGCCACTTTAGAGCTAGGCTTGGTTAGACTTAAGAAATCAGGACAGAGAAATGTATATAAACTAGTACTGCCATAATAAAAATGGGCTAAGAAAATCCACTGAACCGAAAAGAGCCTAAGGAATACCATCCTAGCCAACCATAGATCTAGGTCTGATTAGACTTATAGAAACAGATGAATACCATCCTAGCTAACCGTAGAGCTAGGCCTAGGCTATTATATAACAAAAGTACTGAATTTAAGAGGCGAACTAAATAGAATACATTCTACAAAATTGAGCACTAAAAAATTGAATGAACTAAATATACTAAAATATACTTAATAAACTGAATTACTGATTTAAGTAACAAAGTATATGCATTCAAGACTAACATAGGATATTACTATTATGTCCAAGGTATAAAGCTCAAAATACATGGTATGTGAAGCAATAATAATCAAAGCAAGCAAGATACTCAACTAAACATATATGATATTTGTTGTTATCTAATTTAATTCATTCTATCTAATCTGAGATAGTATAAGCTTAGGATCTTCAATATCCATCTATCCAGTACAAACCTAGATTTACAACCTTACAAGTAACATTAGAACTTAACAAGTCTAATTTATAATCAGAATGACGACTACAATAGTTAAGTAATTAATCAACAACTTAATTATTGTATTTTGATAGCACAAATCCAATCTTGATTATGCCGATCAAGAATTAAGAATTATGGGCCCAAAATCCCAATTGGGGTTTAAACCTGAATTATAGGTACTAATCTTCTAAGGGTCTAACGGTTCACACCCACACTTAATTTAAAATACAAAAAGTATACAATTTTAGCAAAACTGGACAGTTATGTGCGTTGCAGCGCCTTCAAATGCTACGAAGTGCTGTGGTACACGGTAGTGCCTACTGGCCAAGAGCTAGGTGCTACAGTGCGCTCTAATGCAAGCCACTATAGACCTGGGTGCTACGGCGCGCTATAGCACCCCCTGGTCGAGAGCCAAGCGCTACGGCGTGCTGTGGCACTAGAATTCTCGAGACTCAGGAGCTATTGCGTGATGTAGCGCTTTCAGGCATTGCGGCAAATTTTAGTATTGTGCGTGCTACAGCCCTTTTATGTACTACGATGCCATATTTCCTGAGAGATGGCTGCTACGATGTTCTATAGCATCCCCTGACTGAGAGACAGGCGCTACTGAGTGCTAGGCATAGCTAACCCGAGATGCAGACATTGCGGTGCGCTGTAGCGCCTCCTAGCCAAGAGCCAGATGCTATGGGTGCACTAGAGAGCTCGACGGTGATTTTGCCTCTACAAAAACTGAAACATGTCCGCTTTGGCACCCAATACTTTTTACTTAGGGAACTTTAAGTGCAGTGCCATATACTGATGGAAAGGTCTTTCCGAGACCTTTCCATTGATACTAAAATTGATACAAAATGATTATTTTAACAATGGAAACAATGAAGTTAAAGGTCCAAGTATACAAAATCATACTTGTAGAATTTATCTTCTACCCTAACATTTATTACCTTAATTAACTCTAATGGATTCCATATCTCAACAACAGACTATTAAGGATGCAAAGTAAGCATAAGAACAAAATGAAGTAGCCATTAAATCAAACCAATAGAGGAAAAGGAGGTACCTTATATGGTGACCCACTGCTGGGTCAGCATAGCAAATCAAGCATCAAGTGCTCACTTCCTAGGATCATATCAGGGTTTAGCATAACAGTGTATTTAGAGGCATATAAAATACACACTTTCACATACATTATAATATTCCGAAATACCAAAATAATAAAAGAAATATATTCATTACAAAGATAATAATTATTTTATAAAATTTATTACACACTAAGCAAAAAATTAAAATTTCAAGAAAATCAGCATCTAAGTTGCTCCATCATGTATCAGTGTCTTTTCAAAGGCTTGATCCAAAGATAGATCCTGAATTTATATATATATATATATATATATCTGTGTGTGTGTGTGTGTGTGTGCGTGTGTGTGTATGTGTGTGTATGACAGGATGAACCAAAAAAAAAAAGAAATAAAAGAAGAGAAAACAAAAAAAGATTTAATTAGACACAAAAGTCTAAGTAAGGTTTGTAAGATATCAAAATTTGTATTTAAGCGGCATGATTCTGCATGAGAAAATAAAATGTGATATTTAAGTATGATATGCTTACAATTATTAATCTAATATATATATTTAAGATATATGCTCATTCTGAAAGAAAATATAATAATATATAATATTTATTCTGTTGGACAAAGTTACAGAATAATTGAGAAGTTAGATACGTCTATCTAACTATCCAAGATGTGGTTCCTGATTAACTATACATTTCCCCTCAAAGGCTATATGCAGTCTCCTTATTTCTCCAAATATCAGTATATCCTGGCCTAACGTAGTGTCTGTACAGACTTGAGATCAACCTGAATAAACCTATGATATTGATTTCTGATCATTTATTTCAAGTTTTCAGTACCAAATCTCATATAAATATATCAAAGTGGGTCAAAACTTAATAATAATACAAATACTGCAAATGAAATAATTAAATGAAAAAGACAAATATTCTTTTTTTTATTTTAAAAATATCAATATTAATATTATCTTGATTATTTATCTTTATATATTAAAAATAATAATTTTTATTATTATAAGTAATATATATATATATAGAAAAAAATGAAAGAAATGAATGTTGCAGAAATTAGGAAATATATACATATATATAAAAAAGAAAATGACAAAAATGAAAATTACAAAAATTAAGAAATATATATATATATATATATATATATATATATATATATATAAATGACAGAAATGAAAGTTGCATAAATTATGAAATATATATATATAGGAAAAAAAATGACAGATATAAAAGTTGTAAAAATTAGGAAATATATATATATATATAGAAAAAAAGAAAATGACAGAAATGAAAATTGCAAAACTTAGGAAATATAAACATATATAAAAAAAATAAAATGATAGAAATGAAAGTTGCAGAAATTAAAAAATATAAATATATATAGAAAAAATAAGAAAATGACAGCAATGAAAGTTGCAAAAATTAGAAAATATATATATATATATATATAGAAAAAAATGAAAATGACAAAAATGAATGTTGTAAAATTTAGGAAATATATACATATAAAAAAAGATAACGACAGAAATGAAAGTTGCAGAAATTAGAATATATATATATATATAAAAGAAAATGATAAAAATAAAAGTTACAGAAATTAGGAAATATATACATATATAGAAAAAAAATGATTGAAATAAAAGTTGCAGAAATTATGAAATATATAAATATATAGAGAGAAAAAGAAAATAGCCGAAATGAAAGTTGCATAAATTAGGAAATATATACATATATAGAAAAAAAATAACTAAAAAATGAAAGTATAATAGTAGTAATATTGATATTAATAATAATAATAGCATTATTATTATTATTATTAAATAAGAAGAAGAAATGAAAATAGTAGAAAATATTTCATTTTTTTCTCATTTCTTACATATTTCTTACTCTATATTGGCGTTAATGAGGCATTACTGGAGGTGACGGGGAGAATCGATGGTGGATGAGGAAGAAGAGGGGGAGATGGGAGGAGAAGAGAGGTGGGGGAAGAGAGGGAGTGGGGAAGGGAATGGGGGAGAATAGTGGTATGTGGGAGGGGAAATGAAAAAGGAGGGGTGATAAGGGGTGTATTTATAAACTTTTTTTTAATTAATTAATTATTTATTTATTTTCTCTCTTATCCATTATTTGGATAAGATGGATAAGTGAAAATTTATTATGATCGTTGGAGTGTTCAATTTGATCTTTACTTCCTCCTTCTTATCCCTTCTTTCTCTCTCCACTTCTTCTCTCTTCCAATTCTTTTCCAAAAAATAATGAAACTTAACATGGATGTGTATCTTAATGAGAAAAACACACTTGCATAAAAAATTTCAATTTGAAGAAATATTTTATTTTTTATTAATTTTTGAAGATAATAAATTTAAAAATTAATTTTGGTCAATCTAGAGCTCTAAATTCAACAAAACTTTTTTTGTATCCTTTTTATAATATTCTTAACCCAACGACGCTAAAATCGCTGAATTTGGAGTTGTATTTAATTTTCCCAATTTACTGAATTTAAATAATTTCAAAAATTAATTAAGTAGTATTCATTATCTAGAATGCTCCCAAACTTTGACATTACTATCACAAAAATATACTCTATCCAACAGTATTTTTAGTTTTTTCTAATTTTGATGTCACTTGGGATCCTAATTTTTGAGTTGAGTTTAGTCATAATTATCCTAGTAACGATTTGGGTTGTTACAGGCTCTCCTACTTTAAAATGATGTCGTCCTCGACATCACGCCAACAAATATATTTATGGGTGAGAATAATACCTGACATATTGAACATTGTTGAGTAATTCTTTCTCATGGAGTCTTCTCTTTCCCAATTGGATTTTTCTTCTGATAAATTCTTCCATTGTACTCTTACCATTGGGATGTGGCAACTCCATAATTTTCACATATCTGAAGCCAATATTTTTAGTGGTTCTTCTTTATAAGTTAGATTAGGCTAGAGGTTGATTGAAGGGATAGACACTTGTTGGAACAGTTTCTGTAAACACCTTTGTAATGAAGAAATGTGAAATACATTGTGAACGACAGAAAAATTATCTGGTAGTTTGAGCTTATAAGCGGCGTCTCCAATTTTGGCGATTATTTCTAAGGGTTCAATGTATTTTGGACTTAACTTCCCTGCTATGCCAAGCCTATGAACTCCTCTAATTGGGCTTACCTTTAGATAGTCATGATCTCCTATTTTAAATTCTGGCATTTGATGTTTAGCATAATGATATTTCTCTTATCGATCTTGAGCTGTAGCAATCTTGCTCTTTATCAGATAAATTTCTAATTAGTCTCCTCAACTAGATCAAATCTGTATAACTAAACATCCCCTGCTTCAATCTAGGACAATGGCATGCTGCATTTTCTACCATACAAAGTTTCATATAGGGCCATTCTAATACATGACTGATAGCTGTTGTTGTACGCAAACTCCACTAATGGAATGTGATCTTCCCAACAACTGCCAAAGTCTAATATGCTTAATCGAAGAAATCATCAAGCAATTGGTTTGCTCTCTCAATCCGACCATCTATTTGAGGGTGAAATGCTGTACTCATAGCCAATATCGTCCCCAAATCTTGATGTACTGCTTTCCAAAAGTGGGAGGTAAATCTACCGTCATGATCTGAGACAATAGTTTTAGGGATTCCGTGAAGTTTGATTATTTCTTTAATATATAACTTAGCCAGCTTTTCCATTGAATTGGTTTGCTTAATCGGAAAGAAGTGTGCGGATTTTGTTAGACGATCTACGATTACCCAAATCGCATCTACTCCAGTTGTAGTCGCTGACATTAGCTCTACTAGGATGATATTGTATGTCTAAGTTGTAGCCGCTGATTAATTCCAACCATTGCCTTTGTCAATAATTTAACTTTTTCTGAGTGAAAATATATTTTAAACTTTGATGATCGGTAAGAACTTCACATCTCACTCAATATAGGTAGTGCCTCCATATTTTTAAAGCAAATACTACCACTGCCAGTTCTAAGTCATGCATTGGATAATTCTTTTCATGAATCTTTAATTGCCTAGATGCATATGCTACTAACGTCTTTCTTGCATGAGAACGCAACCAAGCCTTACTATGGATGCGTCAATATAAACTTGATAATTTCTTGTTTCTTTTGGTAGAGCTAATACTAGGGCTGTTGATAATGCTTGTTTTAGCTGTTGAAAAGATTTCTTGTATTGCTGACTCCAAATAAATGAAATTACTTTTTGTGTTAATTTGGTTAAAGGTATAGTTATTTGTGAAAATCTCTTAACAAATTTTCGATAATATCCGGCTTGTAGCGGCCGCCCCTTTTAATCATAAGGCTTAAGGAGTGGTCGTCACTAAGCACACCTTATACTTAACATTAGGTTGGAATTTAAGACTCCAATCCAATCTTAAGAAAAAGAGGTGCTTTTTTAAATAAAGTAAAGGTTAACAATCACTTAATGAGTATCACAGTGTGGAAGAAAAGTAGCAACTAAAGTAAACATCCATACTATAAAATAAAGATATCCAGCTCAGAATATATATACAATACAGGAAATTAAAGTACAAATAGTTCTGTATTATTACAAATGTTTAAAGTTTAAAAGAACTGTAATGAAAAGAGTCACTCATTCTCACAAAGTAAAAGTAAAGCAAGCTAGTGAGACTAAGGTCCCTCAGTAGTCTGGACCTCCTCCTGGATCTGCTCCTCAGAAGGCTCTATCTCCTCAAAAAGCTCAGAATCTACCATTATCAGTTTCATAATGGTAGGGCCTGTGGCGCCCCACACCCTTAATCCCGCCAAAGGATTAGGTTAAGGGTGGGGTGTCACTCTGGCTAACCCCTCACTTATCATTGGATTAGGATAGACTCCATAATCCACTTGATTAGGGAAGGATTAACATAGAATCAAACTAACAATCACTGTATAAGTAAACAAACAGAGTACGGAAGCAATTTAAGGAAATATAAACCATCCAAGTATCACAAGACAAATAGGAAAGAAAAATAGAACTCAGAATATAAGTATACAATTCAAAAATCATAGTCAATAGTACATGTATTATTACATAATTTAAAATATTTAAAGGAAAAATAGAATGAAAAACCATTCATCCTCACTCGAAGCAAAAGGGAACTAGACGATAGCTTCTTCTACGAGTTCCTCCTCTGGGTAAGGCTCCACACCTAACTCCTGCTCGTCTAACTGAAAGGAGTCTGCCATTGTTGGTTTCACAATGTAGGGCCCCAGCCAAAGAAAAGAAAAATCTGGTTAGACAATTGTCTAAGTACATTTTAAGCTGATGAATTATTGTAAGTGTTAAGTAATATCACCATTTGACAACATCTAAGCAACATATATAAATAAAAAGGAGCAGCAAGCAATACAAAGAAATAGGGAAGCTATAAATCATCATTTATAACTTAAGCAAAGAAAAGGAAAGAGGCTGAGACATGCCTCGCATACAAACTAAACAAGGAATGGCGTATAAATATACATAACTAAACAAGTGCAGTAAGAAAAATTCTACATCCTAAACATGCTGGTGGTCAATAGAAAATATGCCAATTAAAATAAATAACTCCGCAGTGGTACATATAAATAGCAGCAAGAATCTAACATCCTAAGTATATATATAAAAATAGTACAAGGAAATAGCTGACAGAATAGAATACTGAAAAGTGAACAACAACAACTGCATATAAAGTCACACGTGCATCGACTGCCATACAGAAAAGAGCTACTCAAGCCCGTCGAATACCAAAGAAGCTTAGCACCATCACGGCTAAGACATAAAACTGTGTACTCCTAGTGACATAAGGAGGCTAGGCATATAAGCACACAAAGCAAGCGAAGGGTCTTAGCACCAGTACGGTTAAGGCCCAACTGTATGCCCCTAGCGATATAAGGAGGCTAGTAAAATAAGCATACAAGGCAACCTTAACGCCAGTACGGCTAAGGCACCAACGGTGTACCCCTAGTGACATAAGGAGGCTAGTAAACTAGGCACATAACAAAACGGATCCTTCCCCTAGCGACATAAAGAGGCTAGGCAATAAGGATATAACTGAGAGGCAGTTCATAAATTCATTATCTTTTCATAAATCACTTTAATATTTTCACAAGGAATCTAAGGAGTCTCCATATTTTCCTAACAGTTTATTCATGCATCAAATATCTTATATGCTATACTCAAAGAAAATGTGGCACAAAAATCAAGGAATACGTAAGCAACAAGGTATCAAAGTAAGCAAGGGACTCTACTAAACATGGTGATATCAGTTATTTTCTACTTAGCATTCTAACTATTCTAAGTTACACAAGTTCAGGATCACAGTTTTCCTACTATCGAGTGTAACTCAAAAATTCGTCCTTATAAGTTAAAAAGGATTAGAACTGATCAAGTTCTAATCTAGCTCAATCAGATAGACGACTACGAGTTAAATAAATGAATCATACGTCCTAATTTTGTAAATTTAGACGTTCTAACTAAGATCTGATCAAGATCTTCTAAGCCTATAGATTATGGATTAAACACTATGAGAATTAGGTTTAATCACATAATCTAAAGGATAAGACCTAAGTTCTAAGTTTTATTCTATAAGTGATCTACTAGTTATGGCAAATCCTATTAAATAATCAAACTTAATAGGATGAATCTCCTATCTTAAATCTAAAGTTAAAAGACAAAATAATCAGAACAAGTTGTAAAATAAAAGAAAGTCTAGAAACTGATAAAACCAAGATTTCACCCATTGGGTAACCCAATTTACCTAATGGATGAACTCTAAACTATGATCTAGTCCTAGTCTCAAAAAAGGTCCTTAAAGTGTAGTGTTAAGACTTAGAGAGATTACTGGAATCTGACTTAATAGTTAATTTCACTCACATAAATGTCACTAATACGATTATAACATTAGTTTTAATGTTTTGGAATGTTAATTAGAGGTAAAGGGTGCTTAATCAAATCTTAGGACAAAATGACTATTTTGCCCCAACCTTAAGGGTCAAAACATCAACTTTTGACTTAGGGGTTAGAATTAAATTCTCTTAGTTCCATTTGATTCCTTACTGTCTAACTTGAAAATAGACAGTAAGTACACCTAAATCGGGCGAGAAACGGTCAAGTTATGACTAAAATAAGGCTAGGAGTAATTTGGTCATTTACCTAAATTTCCAGGGTTCAGATCCTAAATATTATTTTGTTATAATGATGACATTGAAATTCTAGGCTGGTTAGCATCTTGAATTTTCCAATTTGGAGTTGATTTGACTAAGTTATGGCCGTTTGAATTCCGGGGGCATTTTGGTTATTTTTCACCAAGTTAACTCTAAATTCTATGATTGACTTTTTATCCTGATATCCAAATGAGAAAAATAATACTACTACGGTAATGGGGCCGCTCTCCTGAGCATTTTAAGACCCATATTGACTATATTTCGATAATCGAGTAAAAAGTTATGAGGCTCTAAAGAGGTCCTAAAATACCACCTCGTTATACGTACCCCTAAATAAATTTTTACATTACGTTATTTGAATCCTTACATTTTTTTGAGTATTGTAAGACCTATATTGGCTATGTTTGGATCATCCTACAAAAAGTTATTAAACTTTTAAGATTTACTATTCAAAAATACAATTTGAATTATTTTACTATTCATTCCTAAAGTTTTTTATATATATTTTTGATTTTTAAATTAATTATATTAATTTACTGTAGCAAAGTAATTAGTGCTAATTACTTTTTAATTAGTCTTAATTATCTATTAATATTAAATTAAATTTAATTAATTAGGTATTACTTTTCAAAAGTAATTAATTATCCTAATTACTGTCTAGGATTAAATTAACAGTTAATTAATCCTTAATTAATCTCTAATTATAATTATTTAATTATGGTTACTGTTCAAAAGTAATTAGTACTAATCCTAATTTAATTAACCACTAACAGTAATTAATTATGGCTAAACAGTAACTAACAGTAATTAAATTTTAATTAACCGACAGTGGGCCCCACTGACATGTGGTACATCCAGAGACTGCCACGTAGCACTGTGGACCCCACGGGCTGCTGACTCAGCTCAGCTGACTAGTCAGTGGGCCCACCTAACACATGGCACTGCCAGAGACTACCACGTGGCACTGTGGGCCCCACGGGCTGCTGACTCAGCTCGGGTGACGGGGCTGTGGGCCCCACCTGACACGTGGCACTGCCAGAGGCTGTCACGTGGCACTGCGGGCCCCACAGGCTGCTGACTCAGCTCGGGTGACGGGGCTGTTGGCCCCACTTGACACGTGGCAGAGCCAGCGGCTGCCACGTGACGCTGTGGGCCCCACTGGAAAACGAACCGCCACGGGTAAACCTGGGCAATGGGCCCCACTGACACGTGGCGTGCTCAGAGGCTGCCACGTCGCACGGGTGGGCCCCACGGCCGAAGCAGAAGAGGCGCGGGGCTCGCGTGTGGGCCCACATGACACGTGGCGGGCCCGTAGGCGGCCACGGGGCCTAGTGGGCCCCACCAGCGCTGACGCGGACCCGACCTGGGCGGGTCGGGCTCGGGTCGACTAGGCCCGGCCCGAAGGCGCCTGTTCATCTTCTGGGGGTTCGGCGGACCGAACCCCGACCCCTTCGTGGGTCTGGTGCGCCCGATCGGGTTGGTTTGAGGCCGATCGGAACGGTGGATGTGAAGATGACATCCTAATCTACCTTTTCTACAATTATTGTAATGATCGAACGGTAAACGATGGAGATCGGGTACCTGAAGGTCAGATCGGCGAAAGAAATCGGTGGAAAAATAGGGCTGACTTCGGGGCTTGATTTTGGTTCGATCTGAGCTCCGATTTGTGCAAACTTGGAGCCTAAGGGTCGGCCGAGATCTTATAGACCGGACGGCGACCTCGCTGAGGTCTGGAGGCGGCCGGATTGGCCAGCATCCGCAAGGGGCCGCCGCGTGTCACGCGGGCGGAGTCGTCGATTAAGACGACTCCGCAGCCGTTGGATCTGGGCCGATCCAACGGGTGAGATGGCGTCGTCCAGATTGACGGCGCCGTCAGCTACAGGGACGGGTCCGTTAAATACTTAACGGCACGCTGTTAAGTATTAAAATATTATTATTATTATTATTTTATTTTTTTTTTGAAAAATTCCCAGAAAATTTTGAACATGTTTTTCCTAGCTAAATTGGGGTCAAGGAATTCAATGGCGCAGTCAGATTTTTGATCCGACGAGTATTTTGATACCTTGATTTCTGTGATATTTTTATTATTAAAATATTCGTCGAAATTTTGACGACTTCCGATTGATACAAAAACTTCACCCCAAGCTAATTTGGGGTCAAGGAACGCAATAGCAATGTCCATTTTTTGATTGGAGATCAATTTAAATAGGTCAATTTCTATGGTTTTTGGATTTTCAGAAATCAGGATTCGATCTGTTTGACTCCTAATTTGGACTAGGTCTCAAAGGTTGACTCCACTTGACCTAATTAGCGCTTATAATTGTGTTTAATACTTAGGGTTAGTCGTAATCAACCATAGTAACAACTCGGGTTGTTACAGGGCCCCAGCCAACAAAATAAAATCTTATTAGACAAAATGTCTAAGTATATTTTAAGGTAATGAATTTTAATATATTTTAATGACATCACAATTAAATTTAAGCAAAACATAGCGGTAAAGCACAAAGAAAAGTAAGAACAAGTCATGAGGTAGAAACATACCTCAACTCAGGCTGCAAAATAATATAAGTAAAGTACAATGTAAATCTACTAAGTACAAATAAAGGTCCTAAAAAATATGATCAAATTAACATGCCAGTTAAGTAAAAGTATTGCACTAAAATTATAAATACTAGCATCCTAATATACTCTCAAGTAAGTAAAACGGCTGACATACAAAAAGTTCTGAAATATAAAGGAACTGCAGAAAATGAAAAATATGAAAGAAAGAAAAGTGTGCTGAAACGGTAAAGTAAAGTAAGTCTGAAATATAAGGAAAGTATGTAAAGTAACTGTAAAGGTTCTGAAATGTAAATGTAAGTAATGTTGATTAAATTACTGTACTTGTGAGATACTCTTACTTAGTCTGCCAAAAAGTAAAGTCCATCTGGTAATCTAGGAGAAACATCCCAGATTAAAGTAAAGTTCCACCAAAAGAGGCATCTAGGAGAAACATCCCAGATCCTAAAGTAAATCCACAAAGTATCTAAAGGGCATATAGGAGAAACATCCCAATGCCAAAGTAAAGTACCATAGGTAAAATTCCCTAGGCAAAAGCAGTCCTAAAGTAAAGTCATACTAAGTGGCAGGCTAAGTAAAACATTAATCACAAGTATTATGTTGTTTATTAATATTTCTTTTAAAATTATGCATATGATATGTGAATGAAACTCAAAGTATGTTATAAAATATGTATCAAGTATTTAAGTATGTCCAAAGGTGTAAAAAGGCTTAAATAACACGGAAGGCATAGCAATTTCAAATCAAAGAAATAGTTAGCACTACTCAAACTTTGTGATATCAACTATTTTCTAATTTAATCATTCTATCTACTCTAAGTTACATAAGATTCAGAATCCTCAATTCCTACACTGTCTGTAACTTAGAATCACGAATCTACATGTTAAACATAATTAGGATTAGCTACGTCCTAATTATAAATGAATCAAATGTCGCCTAAAAGATTAAATAAGTTAATCAATCGCCCTAAGTTATTATTTTATAAATCTCAAAAATAAACCTTGATTAGCCAAATTAAGATTTAAAGGATTAAGAATCAATTTCAAAGAATGAAGTTTAATTCTTAATCATAAGGCCATACTAAAGGGCTAAGGTATAATCCCATCTCACTGATTAATTGTTAAGGCAAATACTATTGAATTAAATCAAGTTCAATAGGATAGATTTCTAATCCTAATTCTAATGTTAAAAGATCAAATAATCAATTAATAAACTATGAAAATCTAATAAACTAGTAAGATCAAGGTTTCACCTAAATGAGTAACCCACTTTACCCATTTGATGAATTCTAACCTAAGATCTAATCTTAGTCTTAGAAATTAAGGCCCTTAGATACTAAGAGTATCACTCAAACACACATCCTAACTAAAGTTATAAGACCTAAAGGATGATCTAAGAAGTTCAAAGGAATGGAGAAGAATTCATTTTTACTTAAGATTTTCTCTTAAGGCTAAATTTAGGGTTTTCCTTCTAATATCTAATTTAAGACTTAGAATTATTTAGATTATAGTTTAAATCACTTAAATTACTATTTGATATGATTTAGAGATGAAATCAGGTCTTAATTTCATTAAACCCTAATTTTGGGCAAAAAGACCGTTTTGCCCCTCCTTAAGGGTCTAAAACTCACCTTTATGAATTAAGGCTAAATTCATGATTTTAAGGATGTAGAATGATTAATTACTATTAAATATGAGTTTAGACAGTAAGTTCACTAATTTTAGTTAAGTATTGAGCCTTATAGGGTCAATTTAAGGAATTTGACCTATAAGGGTATTTTGGTAATTTTACCCTAATGACATATAATTTTTCTGTCAGTTTATTAAAGGTTAAGTTCTAGGCTTTCTATAAAACCTAAAATCATTGAATTCTGATGTATATTGGCTAAGTTATAGTTAATACAAGTTTTAGGGTTAAAGTGGTAATTAAGGATTCTTAATTAAGGGTCAAAATCCTAACTTTGTCATTTGGTGTCTAAATTGAATAATTTTAGTGGTTGTATGTTACAATTAATCCATTGATTCTAATGACTAGTGGTAGGTTCAATTTGGACTCCATTTGGCTAAGTTATGGCTTAATTAGGGTTTAGGGTGATTAGTGAGTGATTAGTGAAATTTTTCACCTAATCACTAATCCAACCCTACAGTTAAGTTCTAACAGGTTCTAGGAGTTCTCTGAAACTTAGTTTGTTTAATTTGAATTATCAAATTTACTAATATTCACTAATCAAGTTTTAGGGTAATTAGGAGTGATTAGCAAATCTAACCGTTGGATCCTATATATTTTTGTAGATTACTGAAATTTAGGTTTTGCTGATCAAAATTGGTGTTTGGATCATCTGATTTGGAGTTAAGATGACCAACTTATGGTCATTTGAAGTTTTAGGTCAAATTAAGCTAATTAGGGTTAGGTCCTAAATGTCATTAGTCAAATGCTAATCCAAACAGCAAAATGAACACTACTAAGTTAATCCTTAGGGTGAGCTGATCACTTTAAGACCCATATTGGGTATATTTGGATTAGGAGTTGCAAAGTTATGAGCAATTGAATATTTGTGACTTTAATTAAGTTAAATTAATAACCCTAAATATCACGATGTGATATGATGATCCTATAGCAAAATAAATGGCATCAGTAAATTCTTCATATTTTTTTGATCAAATTGGTATATTTATTTATATGATTTGGACTTATATTTATTAAGTTATGCATATTTTAGTTTAGGTATTAATTATTTTAAATCAGGTTATTCTGATTTTTATTTTTATCTAAATGTTTTATTATCATATTAAAGTTTATATATATATATTTGTTTTATATGTTTTATCTGCAGGTGGCGGGCCCAGGCATTCGATTAGCGACAGCAGAAGGCCACGCGTTGCTCTGTGATTCGTCGTTGGAACGAAGGCGGGACCCACCGCATCATTGACTGCAGCCGGCAAAAATGATGGTTGCGGGGCCCACGAACACGCGTCTAAACAACAGACATCCGCGTGTCTTGTGGGACCCATGTATCTTAATCGCGCGTCAAACGCGGGTCAGGCCCGGTCAACATGACCCGGCCGAAAACTCCTTCTTCTCCGCTGGGCGTCCGTGACCGTAGGTTAGGGCATGATTTTTCAGGGTCTTTCCGACGTCTTGGCTACTCGACCCACACGGCGTTGGATAGATATGGGTGAGACCTTCCAATAGGTGGTCGAATCGAGTCCTATAACGATCTGAGTTGATCACAAACTCTAACCCTAGTTGACCCTATCACGGTTAAACCTAGTATAACGAATTGTACTGTAGATGAACTTGAAACAGATAAAATTGGGTTCGATCAAGTCAATCGAACCTGCTAGATGGACAATCGAATGCATGGAATAAACAAACAAAATTGTAAACATGTGATTTGATAAGATATTTAGGTATACAGGGGTACCTTGAATTGGATGGTAGGGGTTTGCGAGAGCCACCGGTGCTATCTGATTTGTCCTTCGGGTTCAAAGAGGTGAAACAAACTCACAGAAAGGAGTGAGGCTTTTAAAGAAGTCCTTAAGCGGTGATTGGAGGCGAAGGAGGCATCCACGCGGCGAAGCAGCTGCCGCGTGTCGCCTTTGCATGTCACGCAGGCGCTGCGAGGAAGAAAACACGCGCTCACCGTTCGATCTGCGATCGAACGGTCAGGATGCGCCATCTGTTTGGATAGAAGCGGGGGTGACGGAAAGGGATGAAGGATGGTGCCATTAAGTTCTTAAATTAATATTATTATTTAATTGATAATTTTCATATTTAATTAATCAAATTTATCCTATTAAATATACTCCAAAATTTTTCAATAAATCACCCCTAGCTAAATGAGGGGTTATGAACGCAACGGCGTGATCGAATTTTCATTTTGACGAGTATTTAATTACTTGAATTTTTTTTAGGTTATTAAATTAATATTAAAATATTCGTCAAAATTTGATGACTTCTAAATGCATCCAAAACTTTACCCCTAGCTAATTTGGGGGTGGTGAACGCAATGGTGAAGTCAGATTTTTAATCTGAGGTCTAGATAAAAAGTTGATTTCTAGGGTTTTGAGATTTTTCTAGAAATCAGGTTTTAATTTATTTGATTCCTAATTTGATCCAAATCCTAAAGGTAGGTTCTAAATGACTTAATTAAACTACTAGAACCATAATTAAGACCTAAATCAATCTTAATTGACCTAAGTAACAACTTGGGTTGTTACACGGCTAAACTGAGAAAACTGCGAATATCTGTCACGGTCTTTGGTTAGGGCCATTCCCAAATGGCGCTTATCTTTTTCTGATAGACCTTGATTCCTTCGGCATCCACTACATGACCTAAGAAAGCTACAGAATCTAGCCAAAATTCACATTTATAATATTTGGCTTAAAGCTGGTGATGCCTTAGAGTTTCCAGAACGATTCTTAGATGACTTTCATATTCTTCCTTGCTCTCAGAATAAATTAGAATATCATCGATGAATGCTATTACCAATTTATCTAAATACGGTCTAAGAATTCTTTGTATTAAGTCCATAAAGATGGATGGAGCATTGGTTAGACCAAATGACATGACCATAAACTCATAATGCCCATAGCGAGTTATAAATGTTGTTTTCAAAATATCTTCTTCTTTGACTCTTAATTGATGATAACATGATCTTAGATCTATCTTGGAAAATATCTTAGCTCCAGCTAATTGGTCAAATAGATCATCAATACGTGGTAGAGGGTACTTATTTTTAATGGTTGCCTTATTGAGTTCACGATAATCGATGCACATTCTCATTGAACCATCTTTTTTCTTTACAAAGAGCACTGGGGCTCCTCATGGTGACTTGCTTTGTCAAATAAAACCTTTGTTCATCAGCTCTTGTAATTGTTCTCTTAGCTCTTGCAATTCTTTGGGTGCCATGCGGTAAGGTACTTTTGTTATCAATTGAGTGCCATGAATTAACTCCATTGAAAATTTGATTTCTCTTACTGGTGGTAATCCAGGCAATTCGTCAGGGAATACATCTTCAAACTCCTTTACAATTTGAGTGTTTGCTAAAAGAATTTCTTCCGTCTTTTCTCCCATCATCGTTACTAAGTATGTGTTACACCGATTTGAATTAATTTCTTTGCTTGTGAAGCGTTGATTAAGGATGTTGAAAAGGCTAATTTTCTCATATATATTCCAGACTTACTGCCACCCTTGATAATGATCTTTCTTTCTTTGACAATCAATCATAACTTTATGCTTGTTGAGCCAATTTATTTCTAAAATGATGTTAAAATTTACTATAGGCAGTACTATTAGGTTTGCTTCATATGCCTTGCCATTAATTGGTATGTTACAGTCGCAACATTTTTGTGCACTCATGAGAGCACTAGATGGTAACTCGATATTGCATTTGTATTTACTGCCTCCACAGTCCAGTCTGTTCAGTTCTGTTCTGCCATAGCCCTGAAAGGCTTTGGGAACATTACTGTGGCTCGATTAGCCAATTTCTAATATGGCAGTTCATACATACTATTTTACTGATGCATATTACTTCAGTCAGCTTTACTTTACTTTACCTGCTTACTCGTATATTATAGGATGCTAGATTTTATTGCTGCTTACTATACATATCACAATCAAATTATTTATTTTTAATCTGCATATGTCATATGATCATCAGCATGCTTAGAATTAGTCTTTCCTTTCAGTACCTTTATTTACTTTAGTTATACATATATGCCTTGGCTTGTTTTAGTTTATTTTGAGGTATATCTTTTGCCTCATTCTTTCTTAGTTATACATGCTTTATTTATAGCTCATCATTTCTATTTGTATGCTTATCGCTCCTATGCTAGTTAGGTTTTGTATTGTTAAGTAAATGGTGATACTAAAAATTCATGAAATAATATATCAACCTGAAATGTACTTAGATAATTGTCTAATAAGAATTTTCTTTTCTTTGTTAGGGCCCTGATATTGTGAAACCAACAATATCATAATCGAATCATTTTGAGGAGCTTGGACCCGAAGAGGAGCCTTTCTTGGAGGAGGAGTAGTCAAGTGAACTAGAAGCTATCTAGTTCCCTTAATGCTTTCTTGTGATGATGAGTGATTGCTCTTTATTTCATTAAATTTATTTAAAATGCTATAATAATACAGGTACCTTTATATTATATTTTTCTTTACCATACTATTTTTTCTGAGCTGTATGTTGCATCTTCCGTATGTATTATTGTAAAATGGATGTACTATTTATTTACTTTGCTTCTGCACTCTGAGTTTGTGTTTACTTAGTGATTGATTCATATTGTATGTATTCTGAGCATATCTCTCTCTTATTAGTGGATTGTAAATTATACATAATCCAATGATAAGTGAGAAAATCGCCAGAGTGGCACACCTCCCCTTGGCTTAATCTGGTGGATTGATGGGTGGGGCGACACACCCAAGCACCACCTCCTCGGAGCGACACACTAAATTCTTCAGCTGTAGCACTTAGGCCCACCTACGTTCCCAAGTATCAGTCTTTTGAGCTTTTGGCTGAACAGTGCATGACCTATGGGCGTGCCCATGCCTTTGTCTCCAGACTATTTTGCTAAGTACTTTAGAGAGCCTGGGCGTCCCTAGGAGCCCAAGACTTCCCGGCTCTTGGGCACGCCCAAGTGTCGAGCCTAAAGAACATCCCCAACTCTTAGGCTTGCGCAAGCACTGGATTTATGACTACTTTAATTTGTCTAGCGCTTGGGCATGTAAATGGCCAGAGCAGTGGACTCAAAATCGTTACTAGGTTGATTAAAAATAAATTCGGCTCAATTAAGCCAAAATTCAATTATGATACTAATATCGTATTATGGGTTTGTTAAACACCATCGTTGAGACAGTACATGGAAGATATCATGGATTGTGATGAAGTCCCTTAAAAGTTTGCGTCGGTACATTGAATCGAAAGACAACTTTTAGGCATATTCTTCCAAAAGCACTCAGCACCTGACACGCTATCTTCTGGACATTTTTCACGACTCACTATTTTTGGGTGTTTTTTAGGCACGTGCCTAGTGCACTGTTTGGAAATGTCCGAAAAGCCTGCTTTTCAGGAATGCCGGTGCTTGGGAGTTCCCGGAGAACCACTATGCGCTATGTTTAGCCGAGAAATCGTGCTTGCGAATAATTTAGCACGCAGAATTCACATGAAGCACGTAATTTATGATTGTTTGCATCATTTGATGTTAATTTTAGCAATAAATACTAATATGTTGATGATATATTGGCTCAAAAGAAATTGTAGCCAATTTTTTTTCTTTGGAGGCATTTTGTGATTGGTAAGGGGAGGGTTGCAAATGTGAGGTTATTCTATTTTGTATTATTTTTTTCTTTCAACGGTGAAAAAATCTTCATTTCCTCTTTAAATCATGTAAATATTCTTATATTATGTTGAGATGTGCACTTCATGTTTGTAATTAATTTTTTGGGACACCAATCCAAATGCTTAGCCAAGTTAAGAGCAACACTAAGAAAGTTGTTCTAATATTTCCAATAATATTCATTTCACTATTTTATCATTAATTTAATGTTAAAGTGATTTTAATTGGGATTTACTTACAAAATTATGATTATAAATTCATTAAAAATATTTAATTCTTTAGAAGATATCAAAGCATTTTCTTAAAAAATATAGAAGAAATATTAAAACAAATTTTATCTAATTGAAACCTACTGCTGAGCTTATATTTGATGGTGCATAATAATAAACCTAATGACAAAGCCTTGAAAATATTCATAAGTAATCTATCTCTCATTATATATATATATATATATATATATATATATATATATATATATATATAAAAAATATTATGTTTACATAAAAATATATATTAAAAAAATTCATGATTAATAAAAAAATTCTTTTGTTTAAATTTGTATATATATATTCCACAACAAAAAATATTCAACAAATAATATATTTATATACTGAATTGATATTTCATGTATATATTTGGATATATATATATATGTATAACCCAATATATTATATATAATCATATTACGAACCTGTGTGCAAATAGGGAAAATAAGATGAAATTAGATTAATAAACTTAATTTATGAGAATATACATATTATAAAAGTAAGATTAAATATTTAGATAAAAATATAATTATTATTATTTTTCTATATGTAAAAATAAGAAACTTGAACGAAAAACATATTAAACTCAAAACAAATAACTTTATTGAATAAAATTTAGATATTATTTTAATACATAATATTTATAAATATTATTTTTAATGTAAGTAAATAATATAATGAAATAATTTCTAATATTTTTGTATGTCATATATATATATATATATATATATATATATATTTTTTAAGAAAAAAATATCATATATCTAAATTCAAAGATGCTTCACTCTTACCTTTCCGCTAGTAGCCGGTCCGCCTACGCCGAGGCGATAATAAAATATGTTGCGACGGCAGCCCAGCCGTCCACGTGTGCGCTAATATTCGTGAATCGGCCGATGTCTCGGATTTGAATCCTGACTGCGGGTCCCGCGGCTGCAGCGCAGCACGAGGGCGGACCCGCCGTCTCTGTCACGACGAAGCCTCCCGATACTTTCCGGGCCGGCAGGCCGGCAGCCCTCCCTGGGGCCTGAAATTTTGTAGTCCTTTTATATTTTAATTCCTTAAATACCCTAAAATTATTTTAATTCGTCCATTAACATTTAAATATAATACTTAAGAAAGTACAAATTCTACATTTTAATATTTTATTTTCTTGCAGTGATTATTTATTTTATATAGATTTTTTAGAGAAATAAAAGTCTATAATTATTTATAGAGTTCACTAAAAATTTTGCCATTCTAATATTAAACTTGAAAATGATAGATGACGAGCTTAAATATAAGTTTGAGGTTCTCATTTAGTCTATATAATTTAGGGTGAATAATCTTGATGAATCAAATACCATAATAAATAATTATTTGAGATTTATTATGTAAATATCTAATGTCACAATGCAAACAATATTCAAAAGTTTATGTCAAATATGTAAAATCTTAAAATTAGAAGGCTAGGCCTGTGAATGTAAAATTCTATTAAATATAATAATTAATTATATTACGCAAGAATTATTAGTTTAATATATCATTTTATATTTTAGTTTTTGTGTGATTTATTTTGAACCATAATACGTATCTATATAAATATTCCTCAAAATTGAGACCTTTTCGCAAATTAACGAAATTCAGCGTTATAAAATTTTGCGAAATTCTTTTGAAATTAATGGAGAAAATTTTGGTTTCTCAAATATAAATAAAATCTTAAGAAAAATAAATTTCAAATTAATAATAAATATATGATTGACAAAATTTAAATTAATTACATATTATAATATAACAAATTCAAAATCTTAATTACTCATCTATTATAACATCATGACTCACATTTAGTTATTTATCTTAGAGTTAATTTTATTTTCTATATACTATAATTTCAAAATACAGTTCAAAAATAATAGCCTAAATATAAATTTAATACAAAAATTAAATATAAAAGGCAATTTTAGAAAAAGAAAATAAAGATAAGGAAATATATTATCTTATTATATTCGAAGATTATCATCAATTTAAGAAGTTATACCTAATTTTATAATTCTTTTCTAAACAAAGAGCAGTGGTGACTTTTACTCATATTGAAATATGTTTATTAAAATATATTAAATTTAAACAATTTTAATTTTCAAATAAATTAAAAAATAAACAAAGTCTTTCTCTCTCTCACTTGGTCGCTTTTCTACTCTCTTAATTTATTTTAAAACATATATTAGAAAATATTCATAACCAATATAATTTTTTTCTTAAATTTTTGCATATATATTTCACAAAAAATATATATTCAATCAATAATCTACTTTATATATATTGAATTGTGTAGTGTTGTACTCATTTATTTGAGAAATGTTCTTTAAATTTTCTGTTGTAGCACCTAAGAAAATTAATTTAATAAAATTTTGACATCATTTAATTAATGCTTATTTATTTAGATTAAAATAATATAAATATTATTTTTAGAATTTTTATTAAAATAATATTCAAATTTTATTGAATAAATTTTTTTAGATGATAATAACATTTATCCATTTATTTATGAGAAATATTATTTAGACCCGCTCATGTGGCAGCCTAAAAAGCTCAATTCAATAGGATTTGAACATAAATTCAATACAAACTTTAAAAATAATATTTATATTATTTTAATGTAAATAAATAAATACTAATAAAATATATTTAATTAGATAAATTTTTTATAATGTGAGATGAGTATCCTCACACCACGTGACATTCGCCCCCCCTATTTTCGTATTATTTTCTTAAATATTACATTTAGTGAAAGAAAAAATAATAATTTTAAGAGAGTTCTTAAGCTATTAATTAATGTCTTAATTATGAGAAATACTATTTATGTGGCACCCATAAAAGCGTATTTAATAAGATTTGATCATATTTCAATACAAATTTAAAAAATAATATTTATATTATTTTAATATAATAAAATAAAATACTAATAAAATTATTCCAAATTCTATTGAATAAGTTTTCTTGGGTACCACGTCAGTGAGTCTAAATAGCATTTTTCTAATTTTATAACATATATAATATTATTTTTCAATATCCCAAATAATTCTTAAAATTAAAAAGCTATTATTTTGAGTCCTTAAAGTAAAATTAAATTTAAATTGACTCACAAATAATTTTCTAAAAATTAGATGTTTTTAAAAAATGTTAATTTACTAAAATTAAAATTTGATGCTATAATATTAAAAAAAAAAAAAGATGTTATGTACGTAAATATTCTTACTGTTAAGAATACGGAAATTAGACATTGGCATAAACATACAAGGCCGGAATTAAACAGCAGCTTTCAGGCGGTTTCATGCTTACATTCTAAATACGACTCGGTCTGAGCCACTCTCCGGTTCATTTAGCGGATTTAGGGTTCTCGACTGCTCCAGCTCACATGTCTCTCTCTTCTTTAACGAAGTCGCAATCATGCAAGACGATCACATGCAGTCTCTCTTCTTCACGTCAATCGCCCGTTGCTTTTAAGAGTATTGTTATATATATTTATTTTAGGCAGCTAAATAGAATAAAAAAATATTATTAAATTTATTTTTTTATTCCTGAAATTCATAAAAATATATATTTTAAATTTTAAATTTTAGTCATCTATATAATATTTGAGAGCTAAATAATATTTTTTATTTTTAATAATATTTTATTTAATTTCTTAATATCATTAAAATATTTAAATTTAATATTTAACTCATAATAAATAAATTTATTAGCTAAATACATAATTCTTTTATATATTAATCATAATTAACTTATCTAAAAAAATTAATTAGCATTTTTTAGGTATTAAGATATTTCTCTCTATTATTTTTCCGTATTGGAATTTGTGAGAATGCCCGAATTGCGTCTCCTCTTTTTGCATCTTTCTAATCATCCATCAGCTGCCCTTTAATTTGCAACTTGTCAATCTCTATTTTACTTTTCTTCACAATCATGGAATACTTCGATTGAGTAAGGTTGAGTCAACTCAAATTTGACTTTGAAATTTTTGAGTTGAATCTAAGTTGAACTCGATCGAGTTCGAGTCGAGTCAAGTTCGATTCATAATTGTTCGAGTTTAAACTGACTCGAATTTGATTCTTAGAATGTGCTCGTACACTGTAGGAGACCCAACCCAGATCCTAAGGCGCTTCAGCAATTCTTGAGCGCTCGACGCTTGAGCGCAACTCAGAGTTGTTAACTAACTAAATTCACCTCAAAATAACTTTGATTGAGCTACTAATAATAATAATAAAATATTATTAAAATAATTTATAGAATATCGAATATTTGTTGATTTGATTATGCAACAATTTAATGCATATAAAATATTTTCTATAAGTTTGGTATTATTTTGATAAATAAACTATTCTAAATGATTTTCTAAAGTTTGGAACTTTGGAAATTCATATTAAAATAATTTAATAGCCCAAACTTTAAAATATTTTATTTTTTGATTCCACATTTATTTCTCTATTTTTTATTATTTTCTTAATTTTTGGAGTTTATTGGATTAAATTGCAATTTATATATTTGTTTATTAATTCAATAAACATTCATATTATTTAAACATTTACTTAATTTTTCCGCCATTTTAATAACTATGGATCAAGTACTTGCAATTGGATCAACCATTTGAACACCAGTCTATTGATCCTATACATTTGATATTTCAAATTGATGAACCGGATAAGCTATGGAGCCCGGACCCACTGCTACAATGTCCTCGCGCTTTCACCGGGGATGCCCTAAATTCGTAGAAGCTCTAATATGCAATTATAAGGCTTGAATCTCATAACAATTGAATCGTTGGGACTTGGGGATTCTCTTAGTACCCAAATTAAGGTTTGATTCATAATATTTAAAGCTAATTATGGGTTAAATTATTTGACAATTAGATAGTCATATACTTCTAAACTACAAGCGAACTTGTCGATCGTTTTCATGCGGTTTCATGATGGTTTTCTTCACAAAGTCAAATGTGTCAAAAATTGAAATATTATTTTTGTCAATAGACTTGTTGAGACAATTCCTATAACTACAAAGTGACCCAATTTGACCGTTAGACCCCACAAATAATTCGTTGATACTTTTGAACACTCAATTGCGTATGTGGAAGCCAACAACACCCCTTTTCTAAAGAAGACACTTCTCACAGCCACCACTAGAGAACCTCTGTCCTAGGTAACTTGACATTGCTGGAATGATTAAAACTCTTCTATGAAACCTGATCAATTTCCAGAGTTTCTAAAGACCAATTCATAATCTGAAAGTAAAATGATATTAAATTCATAATTATTCATACAGAGCCATTTACATAGTAATATTATATGAGTTATTAATAATACAACAAAAGTTAAAGTAAATTATCCCCTTCAACTCACTTCTTAAAACTCAAGCCCATTTTTTTTACTCAAGTTGATCTTCGTATGCTCAATTATTAAAACCTGAAAATTTAACAACAGTTGCCGGTCAGACAGGAGTACATAGACTATTTTATAAGATTACTTTCTTGCACCTTATATGTGGCAACCGGGGATCGAAGTTCGAGAGTCTTTAAAGAACAATTCATTTCAATTAAAAAATATATACATTTTTATAATTCAAAAATGACATAATAAAATAAAATGATATAATCCACAATCATTTTGTACATAGAGCCAAAACATATATAAAAAGTTACAACAGTTTGATTTTTTACAAAATATGAAATAAAATATCTATATTCTTCTGCTTCTTTAAATTCTTCCTCTTTTAATTTGGCAGATCTTCTAAGTTCTGAAAAATTCAGTTTATCAGTCAGGTAGGAGTACGCAAATTGTTCTTATAAGAATAAATCTAGCATCCTATAATAGGTATGAATCACATATGAAAATGACTGAAAATCTGCATGTAAATAAAGCAATTGTTAAATTCAATTTCTATCCTGCAAAATAGCTGTGAAAATCAACATATATGAAATAAATTTTATCAAAAGTATATGTAACAATAAGTCGAGTCCGGAGACCCCTAAGCCCAAATGGGTAAACCCATAGGCATAAATCTGTAGGAAGCTTTCTCGCCACCCGTCGGTAGCTTACTCAAATTAGAAACTGATGGTGTGTCTTTCCTCTGGATTTGCCTACTTCCTATAAGAGGCTAAAACCCTCCATATAACTCCCAGGGGCTTGCTAGCTAGCCCAATCTGTACATATTCCAGTTTTGCATTCCACCCTCCAAAGACAAGCACCACAAAATATATATAAATTTTTTTTGTTACATACTTTTTGATATAATTCTTTTGCAGATTAAAATGTGGTAAGCAGTGCAAATAATACTCAAATGGAAAATGGCTCAAATAAGAATACTGAAATAAAACTTATAATTAAATTTGCGTACCTGACTGTTAATCAATCAAATTTAATTTCTTTGATCTGCCAAAAATAATTAAATTTATTAATTTAATGTTTTTATCATGATTATGCTTATAAAATAACTATTTTAATTTATTTAAATTATTAAGTTTATATAATTATTTATGCCTTATAAGGTCAAATTGGGAATTTGACCTTATAAGGGCATTTTAGTAATTTTACCCTTAATATAATACAAAATTTATGTTAGTTTATGGAAGATTATGTCCTAAGGTTTCTATAGAGTCCAAAAATTATCAAATTTTGATATGAATTGGTTAAGTTATAGCTATTCTAATTTTTAGGGTTTAATATTTATGGTTAAATGTGATTAGTGAGTGATTAGTAATTTTGGTCATAAAATTATTAAACTAATTATATATTTAGGTTCTAATTTACGTTATGAATCATTTAAAATTAAAATCACTTAATTTGGATTATTATATTTGCTAATATTCACTAATCAAGTTTTAGAGTAATTAGTGTTAATTAAGAGATCTAACTGTTGGATCTTAAATATTTTTGCAATTTACTGAAATTTAAATTTTTCTGATTTAAATGGATATTTTGATTACTTAATTTGGAGCTAAATTGACTAACTTATGACCAATTGAAGTTCTAGGTCAAATTAGGCTAATTAGGGTTAGGTCCTAATTATGATTAGTCAAATACTAATCCAAACAGAAAAGTTAATATTACTAAAATGTTCTTTAGGGTTTTGTGAGTATTTTAAGACCCATATTTGATATGTTTGGACTAAGGGATATAAAACTATAGTCATTTGAATATTTGTAATATTTCCTAATTAATTTAATATCCTAAAAATATCATTAAATGAAATATTGATCCTACAGTGAAATTATTGGCATCATTAAATTTCTTACATTTTTCTGGTTAATTTAGTATATTAAATTTTTATAATTTGGTTAAGTATTTTATGAGTTATGGATTTTTAAAGTTTTAGGATTTTATTTAATTAAATGTATTATAATAAATTTAATTATTCTGTTTTAATGAATTCATTACTTTTAAATGAAATATATATTTTTTTTATTTACAAATTTAATATTATATTTTCTGAATAATTAATATCTTATTAGATGTTTAATTAAATCAATTTAATATTTAATTATTAATTTTCTATTTATTTATCTATTTATCTATTTATATATGTATATATAATTATTATTATTTTGTTTATAAAAATTTTCTGTTAAATTTATTTAAGGTGTTTATTATTAATCTAATACTAATTATATATATTCATATTCATAGGTATTTGTACTTGTCTATTTTATTAAGTTTAATTAATATCTTTATAATATTATATAAATTTTATAATAATCTGTGTATTATTATTTAAAGTATATATATGTTATTTTAGGTCTGATTTGATGTAATATATATATATATATATATATATATATAATTAGATTTAACTCTGCAGGTGGGACCCGTGGCTGACTCGGCGACAGAACTAGGCCACGTGGCGTGCGTTTATTGGTTGATTTAAACGGTGGCGGGTCCCACTGTTGAATCCGGTCAGAGGTATTAGTGTCGAGTGGGTCCCGCCCTGATGCGACTTCGGCTCGTTCGACAACGGATCGGGCCCGGGTCAACCCGGCCCGGTTCGAAAGCTCCTTCTTCCCTTATGCAGACAGGAGAGGAAAATTAGGGCACACCTTTTGGCGATGCTTTCGCCGGTGGTATGGTCTGGTTCACTCAAAAATGGAAAGAGGGTTTCAAGATCTTCTTAACAATGGCTACACAGAGGCTTAAAACCGCCTGAGTCATTGACAATATCTAACCCTAGATTTATACAGACGGAAGGCAGGTTGCGAAACTGTATGCTACTGTGGATGATTGTTAAAATTAGCTCGATCGGGTTTGATTGGACTCATTCAAACCTGATCATTGATTAATCAGATGCACGAAACAAGGTTTCGAAATGATAAATTGTGAAATAATGAAGAGAGTAGAGAGATCAATGGTGATACCTTTTAATGGTTAAAACTTCTAGGGCTTGATCCGTGGCTCAAATCGCAGTTCTTTGACACGATCTCTCAAAATAATTGATTGCTAGGGTCAAGCCGAGTAAAATAAGAGTTAATAAGCGGTGGATATGAGATATCTGGCGCCAGAATTGCTACGCGTGGAGATAGAGTGACGCGTATCGTGACTTCCGCCGCCTGTAGGTTTCGCGGAGACGAAGAACGTCAGCCGTCTGATCGGGCGATCAGACGGCACGGATGCTTCGTCCATCAAATGGCACGGATAGAAAACAGGGTGACGGCGATTAATTATTTGCGACGGCGCTGTTTAGACTTAATTTAATAATTAATTTATTTAATTTAATTTAAATGAATTTAATTAATTAAACTTAATTTAATAATTATTTTCCAAAAATTTTAAAAAATATCAATCCTAGCTAATTGAGGGCTTCTGAACACAATGGCGCACTCGGATTTTTGATTCGATGAGTATTTAATTATTCAAATTTTTAGGTATTTAAATAATATTAAAATATTCGTCTAAAAATCAATGACTTCTAAATGCGCTCAAAACTTCACCCCTAGCTAATTTGGGGTTGGTGAACGCAATGGCGGAGTCAGATTTTCAATCTAAAGTCAAATTTATTTAAATATTAATAAACAATTAGAATGAAATTTTTGGTTTTTTACACTATATCAAGTGTAAATAAATGTAAATGTTGCATGAATAGCTTTGCATCACAAGTAAGAAATATAAACATTTGTCAATTGAAATTAGTTTTCCCTTGCATGTTAGACTTGAATTTAGCATGAAATAAATCTCATCAAAAACATTATGCTACATATAGTCGAGTCCAAAGACCCCTGAGCCCAAATGGGTAAATCAATAGGCATAGTATTTGGGAAGCTTTCTCACTTCCCGTCGATAGCTTATTAGCCTTTTTGAAAATGATGTGTGTATCTTTCCTTTAAATTTGTCAACTTCCAAAAAAGGCTAAATCTCTTTATATAATTCCCAAGGGCTACCAGCAGGCCACTCTGTATATATTCTCAGTATTGCTTTTCTCCCTTCAAAGACAAATACCACAAATAATGATACGATTCTTCTTTTTGTCACATGTCTTATGAAAATATTTTTGCAATTCATTAAGCGGTAAGCATATCAAAAGTATAATTCAATTGAAATTAGGCTCAAAATACATACAACTAAGTAAAACTTACAAATAGATTTATGTACCTGACTGATATGATAAAGCAAAAATATTTCACTTGATTGAATCTGTCAAACATCAATTTAAATTAATCGTTGATGTCCTATGTTTTTAAGAGGTAAATAATATATTGATTTAATATGCATGAGTTCCATTAGACATAAGGTAAAGTTTTGACATACAAAACCCAAATTTAAGAGATCCAAACTTCATAAATATTAGATCTATTTTTTTATACTGCATGTTTTTATTTTAGTATATTTTTGTGTTATAACAGTTCTGAAGCCGGCAGATTACAAAAATTGCATAGATTTGGAAAACTAGGTACTGGAGCGCGTTACAGCACCCCCGACATGAGAGACGAGCGCTATGGAGCGCTACGGCTCCCCCCGACCCGAGGGCCAGGAGCTACGACGAGCTACAGTGCGCCCCGGCGCTACGCGGGTCAGCCTTCTCGAACGTAAAATATACTATGACTTGAGCTAAATTATCTCAATTTATGGCATCACATGGCTCGTGCCATATACCGATCGAAAGGTATTTTTGAAACCTTTCGATTTGTACCTAAATTGACATATTTGGACTACTCTAAGTTGCTAAAATTGATGTTTTAGCTTCAAGTATCAGAATAGAGAAATATAAACTGTGATTTTTAAAGAGCAATATTGTTCCTCTTCATCAAAAATTGGACTCAGATCCAGCTTGTTTGAGTTCAATTGAACACTTTAAGGATTCAAGGTGATTATTAATAAAATTGTGAATTTGAAATGAAACAATTGAATGATTAATTCCATGGAAAAGAAAATAACTTAGTTCAACTAATGGAGAATTTTCCTTTGCTTGAGATGAAACTTCAAGAAACTTTTCTTTCTTTCTTCTTTCTCAAAATTTTCTCAGTACAAGCTGAGTGATCATGATAGGTTTTGATAAGGAAGAGGGTATTGGCTAGATTAGAGAATTAACAGCAAGTGGAAAAGAGATACATGTGGGGATGTTGGGCTAGACTTGAGAGAATATGTTTTAGATTTTAGAGTTTGCAAAAAGGGAGAAATATGGATTTTATTAGAAGAGAGATAAAAGTTGAAGTGAGTTTCTCTATTATGTGCAAGTAGGGAAGCTAGGCTTGATAAAAGGGTAAGCTATTGAGGTTCATCCTTTGCTACAAGTGGGGAGGATAAGCAGGTGGAAAAGATGTGCAAGATTTTAAGAGGATAGGCTGCAAGTGGAAAAGAGGTGGCAGGCCCCACTTCTTAGAATGATTAAATAATTTGATAATTAAGTTTATACTATTAAATGAGCTCTGAAACATCCCAAAACTTTTAACCTCTTACTAATATGGGGTAATGAATTCAATGGCGAACTCCGATTTTGATTTGGAGGTAAGTTTAATTATTTTAATTTTTCTAATTAAAATCATGCATTAAAATAACTTAGAAATATTTGCAAATGGAAAAATTCTCCAAAATTTATCAAAAATTCTCTAAAAGTATGCTTAAAATTTTATTGTGCCAAATTATCACGAGATAAACAAAATTTAAAACTTGGTATTTTACACCTGGGGAGATAAATAGTGTGAGGACCCATCGCTTGGCTTAGTGCTTTTAGCGCAAGTTAAGCTAACGCCGAGCTCTCGGAGCCGCAGAACCCTATTTAGCAATTTAAGCAAAATGACTGTGGAGGAAAAGCCACAATTTAAGTCAAATACCCATTCATTCATAAACTATAATTTACAAAATAAGTCCCAACATTGCTCTATGAAAGTTGATAACTTTACAAGACTAATAAAATTAAAGTGCATAACATCAAAAAAGAAGTTACATCTTGTGACTTGAGCTACTGCGAATGCCTCAAAGTTCCTCTTCTCGAATCCTCAGTAGTACTTGGTCTGGCATTTCTTATATAGCAAAAATTTCAAGATTTGATTCTCCAAAATTAGATAACATTCTAAGTATCATTAGAAAAAAAAAAGGTTACATCTCGTACACAAGTATTTAATTAAGGTTAAAGAGTTTGGATCTTAATTAAGCATGTTAGGGTTTAGCCCCTACTCATGTCCAATTAAGATTAAGGGTTCATTTATAGATCAAATATCAAATCAGTGAATTAGATATGTATTATTGGTGGCAATCTTAGACTTAGATCAAGTCTTAATAGCTTGATCAAAGTCTTAAGACTTCTTAAGATTATATAAGGTGTTTATGTTCTTCAACTTAGGTTTATTCAATTTTATACATTATAAATTTTCATACATAGCTTCAATACATCTAACTTATTATCACAAAGCATAATAACAGAAAAATTCATAAAAACAAAAATTAATTAGTGCTAACCAAACCCTAAACCAATCCAAAAAGATTAGCACATAACTACAAATCCAGCCATCAGAATTTCATGCAATTTGGCTCATAAGTCCTATCTTATCATACAATTAATCTGAGCCTAAGTTTGCTAAGATTCAATGGTTACAAACCCTAATTTCCACTAATCATGATTTAACAAGATTAGGGCATAAGTTGAAATGCAGAAATCAGAAAAATAAACTACTTAGCACATTCATTATACTAATCATAAAGAAGCTAATGGCACCCTAAACATGCAATTTGGTTAAGTATAATTACTAAACAACCCTAATCAAGATCTACAATAATTAAGCAAAAATGAAAAATCTAACCATTGTATGTTTAATATTATTTTATGAGGATTTTCTAATTAATTTGATATATAATATATTATAGGATTTTGACTAGTGGATTAAAAATTATTCAATTAATACATTCAGTATTTCTATTTAAATAATTTCTTATTATTGGATTAATTGGATTATTTTCCTTAAGGAAAATAAATCCAATTAATCGGATTTTAATTAAACGGGCTCGGCCCATTAGCCAAACTGCGCTGGTCGACCGGGGCCCGAGGAACCCGGCACTGTCACGCAGTGCGAGGCATGGGATGACCCGGCCCGCACAGTGCAGTCGTCCCCAACCCTCCTTCCCCGATACCCAGGGAATTAGGGTTGGCTTCCGAGGCAAATTTCCGAGCGCTTCAGCCACGCCGTGACCCATAATTGATCCTCACACCATCAGTAGGCCGAGCCGCTTCGATTGAACCCCTTAACCCCTTGTGAGGTGGTCGGGGTAGCCCGGACCTTACTCACATGAGAGGCTTAACCTCAAAACTACTTTGGGGAGACAATTCTCCCCACAGAGGCCACGCCAGACCCAAGGCTCAATCCTTACACTATCAGGGAGGTGAGACGGATTGAATCCCCCTGGTCCGAGGGTCTGAGGTGGGCTGAAATGCCAGGGCCTTACTCGACCCGTGGCATTTCTTAAGGACTTAGCCCGATCGATCGGGACTAGCTTAGGGCTTAAGTTCGATAACATTGGGTTCGTTCCAACAATACACACAATTACGAATTGAAAGGAAGAGCGTCTGAGCCTATTGGCTCAGACTGAGCAAACAGGGGTACTTGGTTTTGACAGGGAACTTGTAGACGTCGTAGGGGTCAATGCTGAGCTTGCTGAGCTTCCTGAGATTTCTCTAAGGTTCTTGAATGCCAGAAGACTCTTCTATCAGCAGTATGCACGTCGGGAATGCCTGGGAGAGCTCGACTAAACAACAATGGCGACTTGGGGTCAGAGGAGAAACTGGACCTAATTAAGCAGCAAAAGGCATCAAGGAGGGGTGCTGAGGATATTTATAGCTTCAGCAGGGAATGGGGAAGGTTTTAGAGGGTTGGCTCGGGCTGGGGAGGACCCGAGAGGTCGGGCCATGGCCAAGCTCTCGAATTTCCAATTTGAGCTCGGCCAGGCCATGATGCCCGATTGGGGCACCTCGCCATAATGGGATCCCCAATGGCTTGCTGAGCTGGAGGCACGAGTGGGAGACAAGGAGGGCAGCTAGAAGTACGGGGAGGATCTCGGTCGGGTGCGCGAGCGAGTGGAGACGAAGCTCCACAGTCGCGGGAAGGTCCGGAGTAGTCTGATTGATCAATTAGAAAGACGCGATGGTCATGATCCTCTAGATCATAATGGTCGGATCTGATTGAATCTGCACCGTATGATTCACGGGATGCATCCAATGGCAGAACCGCAGTTCCGCTAGATCTAATCCTAGCCGTCCATTAGATAAGCGTGATGGTTAGATTTGCGGGACTCCGCTGTCGCGCGACCCGGGCTCCGCAACGGATTGCCTGCGGTCCACACAGCAGATCCCGGCTGTTAATTTAGTTTAAAAGGTATATTTGTAATTTAGAAAAATTAGGAACCCTTTTATGCAATTAATCTATTTTAATTAAATGTGAATTATGGCCTAAATTATTTTCAAATTGCACCAAACTTTCACCCCTAGCTAATTTAGGGGTAAGGGATTCAAAAATGCAGCCAGATTTTAGTTCTGAGATTAAAATATTTTAGGTCTAATCTAGGGCATATAGATTGATCAAAATATCATTTTAGACTTAGAGAAGTCCAATGGACTTCAAATTTTTAGAATAGGCTCAATTTGATATTATATAAGCAATAGTATTGAAATTAAAGATTGATTAAGCTATACATATAGTAGAATAATAATATAGGGTTATTACATTAAGGCACACTGGAAGATCCAACATATTATTAGTTTTTACTATACTTAATAAGGCATTAGGAATTAGATTCATCAAAATTAGAGGCTAATTTAAGCCTTAATTCACTAATCTCATTTTAGGGTAATTAAGAGGTGATTAGTAAAATTGAAGATCTTAAATTACTTTTGATGGTCTACATACGTTCCTTACGGTCTTATGAGCAATTAGAGATCTTAATCAATATTTTTGGATATTTAATGAATTAATTTTAATTTAATTGAAAATAGAGAAAGATTAGACAATTATTTTAAATTTAACCATTAGATTCTTGATTTTATTTTATATTATTGTTTCTTGTATTTTTCTGATTAAATTGGTATATTGGATCATACCATTTGGTTGAATATAACTAAAATTATTTAAATAATTTATTCTATATTTTTATTTAAATCTAAATCATAAGGAAATCATTTATATTGATTATTCCTCCATTTATTTGAAGGAATATAATTCCTTAATTCTTTAATTAATCGACGACCCGAATTCAAAATTGTGCGGGACGGGGTCTGACCCGGCCCGACACTGTGGATCTTCTTCGCAGGCACTCCCCCGATGCTGGGGATCCCTAGGTTTAGTTTCCATCACCAAATTCTCTGTGCTCAAGCCATGTCGTGCCCTTCTCTCAATGGCCACACCATCAGGGACCTAAGACGCGTCGAATGAACTATGAACCCCCATCGGAGACGCACCGGAACCTTGGGGTGCTACTCGGCCGAGAAGACTCCTAAAGCACACCTATGAGGATTGAATTCTCCTCATAGAGCTAACGATGCAAGCTGGGCTCTAGACCTACACGTTCAGGGATTGAAGGGGCATCAATTGGGCAACTTAATTAGTCCCGAAAATGGAGTGATCACTAGGGTGCTACTTGAGGCATTTTACCGGTGCAAGCTCGCACTGAGTCGATCAATTCTAGATGAATTGATTGATCAGATTGAGCCCAGTGATTGCTATGGGTCTGCAATCACTTCAGAAGAGATTTGGATTGCAGAGAGAAGACTTAATGCCTCAAGAAAATGTTGCAATCCCAGACTTAAGGACCGACTACCAGTGCGCACTCAGATAGAATTGCATCGTCTGGTCCACTGCTAGTCCTTACTAGAAGTCCTAATTGCCTACTGGGGAGCTAAGGTAAGGTCCTATCACAACATCTAGGGTAGAAGAGCCTTGAGTCGAGCTAAAACTGGCTCGACAGAAAGAGGGATCAGCGGTTATACCTCGAACTAGGGAATGGCTGCGACTGAAACGAAGAGAGGAGCTCGGAGTTTTCCAGGCAGATGCAGGGACTGCGCAAGTGGGTCTGAATGCCAGACAGCACCCTCAATCAGTGATTCGCAGCTACGGGATGCTGGGATTTGCCGAGAGCTCTAGATGCTTCAGCTGGGAGTTTAATGGATCTCAGTGAACAAAGGGATTAACTGAGATGCTCTAAAGGTATTTATAGGCGAGGGGGAGGTCCAAGGGTGGATACCATTGCTGGAAGCCATGGTTTAGGCTCGGATAAAGATGGAACCTCGAGCCAACACAATTGGGGCTAGCAGGCTCCACTGACCCGATGAGCTTCGCCTTACCAGAACCGAGAATGTCTAACGGTCTGGAGGACGTGGCCAAGGGAGTGGCAGACCGGGTTGATGTGGTTGTATGAGCGCATGTTCCCTGTCGAGCCCGCGATCGAGCGAAGATGACGATCCACAGCGACGGGGTATGTCTCCATCGTCTAATCATAAGACCATTATCGATAGACAGCCTGATGCAGCTCTCGGATAACAAAAACACGGATGAGATCTCGAGCATTGGATGAAAGATGCTGATAGAGCGCATAGGATTAGATCTCGGCGTGGGTGATACAAGCCGTAGAATTAGGTGTGCGTGCTAAAGCATCCATACGGTGGATATGCTGTCCCGCTGTCGGGACCCCACAGCAGATCTGTCGCGGTCTCGACTGTGAATCCCACCTTTAATAAATTTATTTAATTTATAATTTTAATTACTTAAATCTTATTATTTAATTAAATTAAATTCCTTAAAATTATTAAATCCAATTTATGACTAAATGAGCTTTAAAAATTCTCAAAAATTCACCCTTAGCTAATTGAGGCATGAAGAATTCAAAAATGAACTCATATTTTAATTTGAATATCAATTTAATTTAGATATTTTCCAAGGCTCAAAAATAGGGAAAAATACCAAGATTTTCAATTTAGTTTCGATTGACCACAAACTTCAATGGTTAGGTTTAAATGACTCAATGAGTCTAATGAAATTAAAATTAGAACTTGGTTTAGCTTAAATAACTTGAATTTAGTTAGGGTAACAACTAAGGTTGTTATAGTCTAGTGATATCTCTCAGCCAATCCTCAACTTCCATGGGACTTGTTATCCCGTTAAATATTATTGGATTCAACTTTAAAAATGATTGGATAACTCCATCAGTTTTGTGCTATTTTTGGGTATAGATAATTAAGTGTTATCTTGCTTAGCCAACTATTAATATACTGCTTCCATAAGGTGATTCATTATATTTTCTGTTGAATCTATATCCATAGGGGCCTTACTAGGTGTCTCTGTAGGCGTGCTTAAGAATCTTTCCTTATAATCCATTTGAAAATATGACATGTTGGATCAACATAGCATAGGTGCCATCATCAAAAGCTATAAGTGATTTGAAAATTGCTTAAGTATACTGTTTGGGCTCAGTCCTAATTTACTTAATGTGCTTGTTTGCTTAAGAATAAATGGATGTAATGTAACTCTACTCCATTTACCATTTTACTTAAATATGCTCAATCCTTTTTCGATACGAACTGTGAGGACCTGTCACCGGGCTTAGCACTTTTGGCGCGAGTTAAGCCGGTGCCAAGCTCTCAAAGCTGTAGGACCCTATTGAACAATTTAAGTAAGATGGTTGTGGGAAGAAAAGCCCATAATTTGTGCAGATTGTATTAAAGGAAACACACACTACACACAATTAAGAAAGCCTCCACAAGAAGTTCACAACTCCTTGAAATTATACACACTAATATATGTTATCCTTTTGATGTTCCATGCTTTAATAAATAATAATTTTTATCACTTTTTTTGATAATTTTTCTCATTATGGGTACATCTATTTGTTGAATGAAAAAACTCAATCGATAAATACCCTAGATGTATTTATAAATGATGTTGAAAGACACTTAGATAAAAAGGTTAAAATCATGAGATCTGATAAATGTCGTGAATATTATGGAAGGTATGATGAGTCTAGACAACTATTAGGTTCATTTGCTAAATTTCTTAACAGACGTGGCATGTTTGCTCAAAACAAAATGACACAAATGCTAGAACAAAATGGTTTTGTAGAAAGGTACTATCGCACTTTAATGGATATGGTTTGGAGAATGTTAAGAAATTCATCTTTACCCTTATCATTGTGGATGCATGCTTTAAAATTGATGTTTATTTATTAAATAGGTAAGGCATTTTCAGGGTTCCTTGTAAGGAATTTTCAAGGTTCCTAGTAAACTAGTAAGGTAGCTTCAAGGACTTCTCTTCAGCTAAGTATGTCCTAGCGATAGTACAAGAATTTTTGAAATTGGAAATATCATGTTCATTAAAAATAGTGAAATAAGTGAGTGCTTGGGACCACGTAAAGTGAAAATTCAACAAGTTAAGGTATAAGTTCATGTACCAATAACTTATTATATTAATGTTCCTATAATCTTTGATAACATTAATAATTTATCAGAATAATAAATTAAAGATCAAGCACCATAAGAAGCCAGAAATTAACATATGATAAATGAACAACCAAGAATACCTCTGAAAAGATATACAAGGGAAAAAAGATCCATATTTCTAATGATTATGTGGTTTATCTTCAAGACTCTGAATTTGACTTGAGAATTGAGAATGATCAAGCTTCTTTCTTAGAAGTCGTGGAAAATGATGATTCTAATAAACAATTGGATGTTATGAAAGAAGCGTTAAAATCAACGAGTTATAATGAAGTCAGAGATTTTGTTGAATTGTTTGAAGGTAATAAAAGAGTTGGTTGTAAGTGTGTCTTTAAGATTAAACATGCCCTAAATGGAAATATTGAACATTATAATATTGCCAAAATTCTTACTCAAAAAGATGGTATAAAGACACATTTTGTCTCATTTTTAAAAAGGACACATTATAATGGTAGCACACTTTGATTTAGAGCTCCATCAAATAGATGTGAAAACTATTTTTCTAAATAAATATTTAGATGAGTAAGTTTATATAAACCAACTCAAATTTCTTTAGTCCAAGGAGAGGAACACATAGTTTATACACTTTGAGCAAGTTTCCCTCCAATAGTATCTCAAGAAAACATTGTTAAATATGTGTTATTTTTTTCTTAATTGGGTGAGGCATCCATCATATATGATTGGAATTGAAATTTTTGTGATAGATCACAGTGACTATTATGATTTTCTTACAAAGCATATATGGATAAAATTTTAGAGAGATTAAAGATGGAGAAATGCTCTTTCAGGGTCCTTCCAATTCATAAAGGAGATAAATATAGTCTTAATCAATGTCCAAAGAATAAATTATAACACAAACAATTTTTCTGAGTAGCTATAGAGCATACAAATTCATCTAAATAGATCCATTGTTGGCATCTTCTTTAGTATTTTAGGAGATTAGATTCTTCATCTTGGCCGCGTCGTGCAGCGACCCCCGCGCAGATGAAATTCGCGACGAATTTAATTTATAGTGCCCATATTTGTGCTCTCTTAAAATTATTAATTTGTTATTTTATTTTACCCTAAAAATCTTGTTTACCAAATTCTCATGAATTATAGTTTCTTTATTATTATTACTATTAGAGTATTGTTACACTCACACACTAATATACACTAAAATATATGATGATGTGTCAATCAAATATGTAAGTAGATTATTAGTTGAATACACTGTATATATGCAAAAATTAAAAAAAAAAATTTAATTGATAAATATAATATATTATTATTATTATTATTATTATTATTATTATTATTATTATTATTATTATTCAGTTGCCACCCCAAATTAAAGTCCGAATATTCACTATTCGGTGGTCGGGGATGGGGAGGACGGTCTCCTTAGCTGTTCATATATTCACGCCATTTGTAAGCAATGCTGTAAAAGAGAATTGGTTTTCCATAAGGATAATTAAAAATAAAAGAAAATTAATTAAAAATAGATAAACTTAAGATAATATAAATGTATATGTCTCGTATTAAAAAAAAAAGAGAATTGGTTTTCTATAAAGATAATTAAAAATATAAAATAATAATTAAAAATAGATAAACTTAAGATAATATATATGTATATGTCTTGTATTAAAAAATCATATTAAACCACAATTTACTATTAATATATGATATCACATCAAATAATGTCATGATTAATAATTTACCAAAAAAAAAAAATTCAATTAAGTATTTTCAAAATTCAGAGTATTAAATTTTCTTGATGGAGATAGCCAATTATATTAATAATTAGAAAATAAGTACAATTACAAATCGAGCATTTATTATAACATAATAGCAGAATTACAAGGACGAAAAAATGCAAGTAAATAAACTGTAGAAAATATGGTCAATTGAAAATACAAGTATGTATATTCACCCTTTTTTAGATTTTTCATATAAATTTGTGCCTTTTTATCTATGCTTGCCTCTTGTTTTGTGTGTGCTTTGATTTGGATTGTGTGTTTGTGGATCTTATTTTATTTGAGGACATTATTTATTGTGTAGCAAATACCGATCCTCATTGGAGTGCTACAAAACCTTACTTGTAGTCGGGTTAGGAATCCTCATTGGAGTGCTACAAAACCTTATTTGTAGTCGGGTTAGGGATCCTCATTGGAGTGCTACAAAACCTTATTTGTAGTCGGGTTAGGGATCCTCATTGGAGTGCTACAAAACCTTACTTGTAGTCGGGTTAGGGATCCTCATTGGAGTGCTACAAAACCTTACTTGTAGTCGGGTTAGGGATCCTCATTGGAGTGCTACAAAACCTTACTTGTAGTCGGGTTAGGAATGGCAGATAAAGTAAGGTACATGTTTAATAAGTTTAATGGAACCAATTTTGTATTGTGAAAATTGTATTTGATGACTTAATTTAAAAGAAAAAAAACTATATTACTTGCTAAGTTGTATCTAGAAGAAACATCGAACATGAGTGAAGATAAGCCAAAGGTGCTCAATAGAATGGCCATGGGTTTTATTCGCTTAGCCCTTGCATTTTCAGTTGCCTTCAACATAATCTATGGAAAAGATTACTGTATATTTCATAAACGCATTGCCAATGATGTATGAAAAATGAATGCCCTCTAACAAAATTCCTTGATGAGACACCTCTTTAATGTGAAGATGGTATATGGCAACTTTGTTGCCATACAACTATATAATTTTAATACAGTGGCTAGCCAACTGTGAGGCCCCGTACCCTCCGTGATCATGCTAATACTGAAATTAACATGATTACGGAGAATACGATCCCCGCATGACAACCATTTCAACTATAGTCAAGTCAGGTATAAACCTAACCCGCCTTAGCTAAAAGACTTGCCACCTGAAACTGGAGGTCAAGCATTAAATATCAAAGTAACAGAAGCAAATAAGAGTATAACATTACAGGATAATCTCGTTATGTTATAGGTTGAATCAACCTATACTCATTACAAGGACTTCAAAGAATTCAAATAATTAAGAATTTCAAGAATAGAATAATTCAATTCAAACTAGTTTTATAAAATGATGAACTTCTAAGGGTTTAAGATCTTAAGGTTAAATTAATATTAGAAATCACATGAATTATTATAAGGGTTAAGAACTTATGGTTAACTAGTCTAGACTCAAATGTTAAATCAGCAAGAGTTAAATAGATTCATGCAGATTAATAAATGCCAAAATAAGAAGTTCAATTTAGATCAACTTTCTTTTGAGGCAAATTAAGGTTGATTAATATCAAAATTATTATTGTCTTAAGAAAATATAGATCACATGATAAATTAATGATATTAATAAGAAAATAAATGCTACTATTAAATAATCATTTACTAAAGTAACTGGTACTTTAATTAACAATTCAAGAAATTCAAAATTTAAATCTAGTTAAACAAACAAATTTCTAAGCATTCTAAGCATGTATTTTAAGAAAATCACAACTATATTTATTCAATGCATAATTTCATTATAACTTGTTTTGATTTTGATATATTTTTTGCATTATTAGGGTTTTGAAGTCATCAAAATACAAAAAATATGCAATTTGGGTAAAACTGGGCAGTTCTGCGCACTACGGTGCGCTGCAGCGCTTGCTTGGCCGAGAACCAGGCGTTGCGGCGCGCTACGGCGCCAGAGTTACTGAGGCGCAGGTGCTGCGGCGTGCGACAGCGCTTTCAGGCACTGTGGCGCGCTACGGCGCCAGACTCCCGAAACACGGGCGATGCGACGCGCTGCAGCATTTTCAGGCGCAGCGACGCCAGGTTTCCTAAAACTCGAGCGCTCCCTGGCAGAGAGTCAGGTGCTACGGCGCGCGTAGCATCCGTCAACCCGAGACTCGGCTGCTGCGGCACGCGGCAGCACTTTCAGCCGCTGCGACGCGCTACGTCGCAAGAATTTCTGAGACACGGGAGTTGCGGCACGCTATGACACACTAATTTTTAAGACACGGGCGCTGCAGCGCGTTGTAACACTTTATAGCCGAGTGTCAGGCGCTATGGCGCGCTGTAGGGCTCGACGATGATTTCACTTGTGCGAAAGAAAAAATATGTCTCATTTCGCACTCAAATACTCTCGATTTAGGGCACCTTATGCACGATGACATATACTAATAGAAAGGTCTTTCCGAGACCTTTTCATTGATACCAAAATTGGCATAAAAAGATAATTTTAACAATGCAAACAATGAAGCTAAAGGTCCAGGTATACAAATATATGATGCTAGAAAATAATTCTTTTATAATAGTTTACGTACTCCTACCTGACTGGTAATTATTGTTAAATTTTTAGGTTTTGATAATTGAATATAAAAAGATCAGCATGAGTAAAGAAAAAATTTGAATTAAAGAAGTGAGATGGAGATAAACATTTTTATTTTATCTATTGATATATTAATGAATAAAACATGTAATGTATATGTGTATGGTTCTGTGTAGATAATTATGGACTCGTTATTATTTTCCTTCAATTACTGTTATTTTTAAATACGAATTATTTTTGGAAAGCATGACTTAGCCATTTGCATCAATAATCATACAAATAGTTGTTGATCTTTTGTGATGGGTAGCAAAACGGTGGAAATGGGATGAGTTATAGTCACCTCATCGATCCATTTGAGTTTAGCCCTTTACTTCCTCCAACAAGACATTTTCACTTTCATTCTATTGATCTCCTCACGAACTTTCCTGTTTTCCTTAATGGCTGAAAAGGATAGGGTAGATAAGAAACTTTATCTTCATGAATAATATGTCTTTCTTCAAGCACTTTGACCTTATGTTTTAAACCAGAAAGGGTGTTGCAACGCCATTCCCAAAGTTTATGCATGGTGCGAGCGACTTTGTGATTGAGAGTCGAAGACAATCGAAATATGATTATGATTTCATTATTTTTATATGAGAAATAACTTATTATTAATTTTTAATTTTTAATATGATTATGATTTCATTATTTTCGGGAGGCTTATTCTATGGTGGTTATAAAAATTCGGTATTATTTCTTATACTTAATTTTTGATATTTTTAATTGCATGTAAATTTAATAAGAAAAATATTCTTATCATATTAGGATTTCTTCTTTTATTTTTTTTCTTTCTTAAATTTATTTGGTAGCCTTAAAAGACCTTTCACCGAACAGTGAGGGCCCTAAATTCGGAACCTTTGGATAAAGGCCAAGAAAATCCTTACTAAATTGTCCATCTCCTCAAGATTATTGATACACATTTTTAAATAGTTCTTAAAATATTACAAAATTAAAATTTGAATACAACATATTTTTCTTTTTTTTTCATAAAAATTAATATTAAATCCATTTTTATTTTGCTTGCGGAGCTCGCTGGAAATATATATTTCAGATGCAAATCATAACTATCAAAATTCGTCGGAGATATTTGAAAGCAGGATAAAAGAGGTGCATCCATGTGAGAGTGATTTCCCTCCGTGTCTCTGTGGAAACGATTATCAACCACACACCAAATTACTTGAATTGCTATTATAAAACTTCTTTCATTTTTATGTAAGAAAAATAACTATTGAAGATATTTGAGAAGACTTGTATTTTATTAATAAGAAAAATATGCTTTTTCAAAGTTCTTATTTTAGTATTTTCTTTAGAAAATTCTATGATTTTTCCTTTGGGAGATCACTCTTAATAAATTTCTATATTTTAATATTTGAGAAAAATATATAAAATAAAATTTGTATCCAAACTTAAAATATTTGCATTTTTAATTTAATCATATTTTTCTTTATTTTCTAGATTTTCTTAATTTTTGGAGCTTGGTTGATCCAAATTTTCAATTTGTATTTTTATTTATCTAAAATTTTTAAATATTTATTAATTTAAGTAATTTTAAATTTTTTGCGGTTTTAAGAAATACTAGAATTGAATCTCAGTCTGTGGATCGATTCTATTTTCTAGTTCAAATTTTCACATATTTAATTTTATCGTTACAAGATGTATGAGATTGAATTGAAAACAAACATGAAGAATTGCTAACTCTCTATACTAACTTTTTTTGACATAAATATTTCATATTAGTTATCTCGAAAATAGTAACAAAAAATTATTTTGATAAAATGATCACTACAACAATGAATTAGAAATTAAGGTGCAAATCTTGATTCTCTCAAATTATAAAAATGAATAAAATAAGTAGTTATATTCTATACACAATTGATTCCTCTTAAGGTGAACCAAAATTTATATTAAAAATAAATTAATTAATAAATCAAGTCATCACATATACACTTGCTAAAAAGTTAAACTTAACCCACATGAACTATACTTGATATATAATCAAGCATGGATATTAAAAGTAGAAAATGCTGTATAAGGGACAAAGAAAAACTAGCTTGTATGTTCCTTCATTTACAAGACACTTGAAAAATAAATCAAAAATAAATTAGATTTAGTCTTCCCTTATCTTCCTTCTTTGAAGGTAATCTTCTTCTTGTTCTATGGAGTCCCAATCCTTCCATGGTCATGTCAACACGTATATTAACATGATTTCAGTAGAGTGGTCACCGTGACAGATCCTCAATTATAGATAGATTAGATTTTCTCCATAATTTGCCGATAATTACAAGATATGCCATGTGTTTCCGTAATGCAATCATCAAATATACGTAGATAAAGAACATAGCGCAGAAACAATGTAAATAACATCCATATCCATAATTCATAAGTAAAAGAATATAACTTAACTTAGAATAAAAGCGCAAAAAAGTAAATACATCTAGATCCTGAAATATTACAATATTTAAGTAAATGTTTAACTGAAAGGAAACATTCATCTGCATAAATAGGAAACCAATGTTATCTAAGCATCAATAATAATAGGAAGGTCCTCCTCCTGGCAAAGCTCTTCACCTAGTGATAACTCTAAGAAAAACTCTGAATCTGACATGTTTATTTTTACATGGCAGGGTGTAACACCTCGTATTTATATTTGATGTGTTAATCCAACAATGAGTATTATATTAGTACTTAGTAGTAGATTAGGAATTTCTAACCTAGTATTGAGTACTGCCTTTATAATAATGTGAATCTATGGGTAGAAGGAAATTCAAAATATTTTAATTAAATATTCATCATTTATAATAAGAGAACATTCAACATGAAAGAATAATCTGAACATCAAATAAAAATTATTATTACAAGTTGTACAATTAAACACTCATCCTCACATTCTAAGATAAAAGCACGTAATAAAAGGTCTTCCACTTGCAGCTATTGAGAAGTTTTTCTTTGGGCATCAAACTTGCTTCAAGCTCCTGATCTACTGTATTTGATTTATAGTACGGTAGGACACAACCAATAAAAAAAAAGTGAGTATACTCTTAAAGTCTAAGTACAAATTAAGGTGATTAAATACATTATTTAATTAAGCAAATATCATGTTAGCCATTACAACTTTTATTATAAGCGAAGCATTTGACATGAATAAAAGAATTACTAAAGGCTATAAGGCAAGAAAGGCTCACATAGTTTAAATGACTATCTCATCTCTGCATCAAATAGGATAGCAAAATATTTATGAAAAATGCATTTAATTAAATAAAGAAAACATGAATATGTCCAATTGATCCATATACTAATTTAAAAGATGGTGTAAATAATTAAATAGTTTACAATTTAAGAAAAACTACATTGCATGATACTAAAAGTAAAGCTGAAACATAAAAATAGTATAAATCAATATATAAAGTAATTTCAGTCTAAAAAATTGAATAAATATAATCATAAGACTATAATAATCATTCACAATCAATAAGATTATGAGAAATGCAATTTTTGATTTATTTATCTTATATTTGGTTCGATGGGCATAGAACATGTGAGAAGATGAGTACGTCTACTCAACTATAAGTAAGTGAGGTCAAGTACAAACACATAAATTCTCTCTTATAAGAATAATGTGGTCTTCTAATACTCTAATAGTGTACCTAGGCTTAATAATAGATGTACTATATACCACCAAATAAAAACTCCTATGAAGTAATTTTTTAAATGTTTATTATATGCACAAAATTCTTATTGTATAATTCAAGGATTGATTTCAAGGCGTTGCAGCGTTTCAAGGATTTATCAATTTTATTACAAACCATGTGATATCCATTGTTTTCTATTTTTAATTAGGTACTCTAATAATTGGAACTAATAAAGTCCTCAATTAACTTAGACATCATAGATCCCTAAGTTAATTGATATCTAATATAATAGTATAATAAGGTTAGTTCTGAAAGTAGTAAGCTAATTAAGCTTTCATGTAGCGACAAAATAATTTTATAGATATTATCATTATAATTGTGAGATAAAATCTATGTTTATTGAATGATTTTATTTACTTAAGATTGATAGCAATACAATTTCTATTGCTATATATAAGTTCAGGGACTTAATAGATTGGGTATTTTATAATACAACTTATATATAATTAATTATTTTTGCTAAGTACAATCTTACTATTGCTAAACTCTAAGTTACCATAATTCTCAAGTTATGATACCTTTAAATTATATTATAAGTTTGCTTCATTCCAATACTCTTCTCGATGGCTTAGTCTTAAGCTTTCTTTAAGGTTTATATTAACTGTAAGTTTATTTAGCAAATTCTAAGATTTATAAATTTCTTATTCTCTTAGGTATTTTATGCTAATGATTCTAAAGGAGATCCCTCATATGGTGAGCTTACAAATAGCATTTCAATCAAACATTTAAGGAATTCCATGGCTAATATATGACTAAGTTCTAAAGTTCTCTACTTAATTATTACTTAATAAAGTTTCATATGATTAAGATGATGAGGCTTAATTTATACATCTAATGATTCTAAGTATGACCTAATAGGTTGACTACTTAAAGTCTCAAGGTTCCATTTTTGAATCTAACGTAATTTGAATGAAGGTTATACATATTCTAATTATCCATAATAAATTTGGATTTGATTATAAGGTTTCAAATCTAATGTTCAATACTTTAAGCTCTTAATCTTCACTAATAAAGTTTGAGATTTACTTTAAGAAATATGTTGAATTTATCATTACTTGATCTCCTCTAATACAATAGTTTAAGGTTCACATGAGCATCAATTTAAATTAACCCTACTGTCCTAAGTTCTTGGAAGCAATAATTTGTTCATTCAATACATATAATTTTCATTAGTTCTTAAGAGAATTCCACAAATGCAAGTTTGCCATACAAAATCCATATTTATATGATCCAATCATCATAAGTAGTCTTGAGAACCGGGCGCTACAGTGCCACACGGGTCAGCCTGTTTGGACATAAATTGGAAAGTTCTCCTAGGGCATCAAAATTCTTCCGATTTAGGGCACCTCACGAATCAAACCATATACCAATCAAAAGGTCTTTCTGAGATCTTTCGATTGGTACTTAGGTTGACATGATTAGACCACCCTAACATCATTAAAGTTAATGCCCTAATATCAAGTATACAAAGGAAAATCATGATGTTTACTGCTTAGTATTATTTATCTTTGTCAAGGATGCACTCAGCTCGAGCTCATTTGAGCTCAATTATTTGAATGGAGATTCTTAATGTAACAACTAGCCTAATCTTAGCATGATCGTATCCTAATAATCATTCCATTGAGTTCATCTACTTATTAGAACCAAACCTTAAAATTTTGATGCAATTGAGAGCTCAATTGAATATTTGGAATATTTATAATATTTAATTAATTAAAAGATTGAGATATTTAATTTGACCTTGAAATTTAAATCCTACTTCGCCATTCTGCTCGTCATCCTCAAATTAGCCAAGAATGATGTTTTGAAAGTATTTGGAAATCGTTGGATTTTCTCTGAATATTTTAAAATATTTAAATACCCCAAAAAATAGAATAATTATTTAATCGTCGGAATCAAAATTCGATTTCGTCGTTGAGTTCCTCACCCCCAAATTAGATAGGGGTGAATTTTTGGGATTTTTGGAGCATATTTATAAAATTTGATTTTTAAGGAATTAATTAATTAAATTAAAATTATCAAAAATCTAGCATTCCCTCTTCTTTTCCTTTAGCTAGTCCCTACTCTGCACCTTCCTCCTTTCCTAGCACCTTCCTCTTCATACCCTACACACAAGAGGCTTCTGTCCCTCCCCTTCCCCTCCATGCTAATGGGAAAGCTCATTGATGGATCTATGTCCCATCCTCCTTTAAGATGGACCTTTAGCCCTCCTCCCTTCAATTATTGAAAATCCCTCCTCACTCTCTATTTGCTCAGCTAAAACTATTCTCCTCTTCCTAAGCTCATTTCCTTCCATGCTCATTCCCAAGCTAAAGAAGAACCCTCAGCCCCTTCCTCCTCTTGCTAGCAGTTGAAGAAGAAGAAGAAGCTTCTCCTCTCAAGCCCTCAAGCTCCCAAGTTACTACAGAATCCTCCATTCATTTCAAGACTAAGGTACCTCTTTAGTACCTCTTCTCTTTATCAAATTGTTGCTACATTTATCTTACATATCTATTTCATGCTAATAAAAACCTTTGTTTGAGATGTAGATTATTAGAGCTCATTAAAATAGTAAGTTTTAGAGAAAAAAAATATATTCTGCAAATATGATTTTTGTATACCTGGACCTTTAGCCTCATTGTTTGCATTGTTAAATGATCGTTTCGTGTCGATTTTGATATTAATGGAAAGGCCTTGGAAAAACTTTTCCATCGGCATATGGAACCTCACTTGAGGTGCCCTAAATAAAGTATTTGGGTGCCAAATATGACACATTTTGGTTTTCGCACATGCAAAATCACCGCCGAGCGCTACGCGCGTCGTAGCGTCTTACTCTCGGCCAGGAGGCGTTACAGAGCGTCGCAACGTCCGCGTCTCAGGTTGGCTATGCCGTAGCGCACCATAGCGAGCCAAAGCACGTCGTAGCACCTGGCTCTCTGCCAGAAAGTGCTACAGCGCACTATAGCACCCAGCTCCCAAAAAATCTGGTGCCGTAGCGCTCCACAACGGGCGCTGCAATGTGCCATGGTGCTGAAATCTGTCGTAGCGCGCCAGCTCCTAAAAGTGTTGCAGCGCACCGTAACGCCAGCGCCTTAAAAAAACTGGCATCATATCGCACCGTAGCACCTGGCTCTCGGTCAAGGGGCGCTATAGTGTACCGTAGCGCTCAAAATTGTCCGTAATTGCCCAGAACTGTCAAGAATAGCCTAAACTTCACATTTTTCGCATTTTAATGACTAGTACCATAATGGGGCCAAAATATACTAAAATCAAACATGAATTTAGTAAAATCAAGTATTGTGTAAATTTGGAGATGATTTTGAATATGAAAATCTACCACTTATTATAAAGGGCATGTTCTAAATTTTAAAATTTCACTTTTAGACCCTAGAATAATTTTAGCCATAACTTAGCCAATTGACATCAACATTTAGTATTTTTAGGCTCTATGGAACTCTTAGATAATGAACAATAATAAACTAACTAAATTTTTAGACTTCATTAGGTAAAATTACCCAATTGTTCTTATAAATTGAAATCCTTAATTTGAATCCATAAGACTTAATACTTGTCCAAATTTAATGAACCTATTACCTATATTCATGTTAGATAGTGAATAATTATTTGGCATTAAGAAAATTTAATTTGAAGCCCTTAATCAAAAAGTAGCATTTTAGACCCTTAAGTAGGGGCAAAACGGTCATTTTGCCCAAAATTTAGGTTAAGTACCCTTAACCTCTAAAATATCATTTAAATCATTAAAACTAGTAATAAAACTTATTTGGAATTAATTTAGAACCCTTAACCCCTTAATTAAGTAATTTGGTAAAATTCTCATTTCAAGTCTTGAAAATCCTAAGTAAAATTAATGCCTTCTAATTTAGTCTTAATCACACTCCTCTTTGAGTAAATTAGGAAATCACATAAAGATAAATTGTAATAATTATCATCAATTTTTAAAATTCCTCTAAGTCCTTTATTAGGAGCTTCTTAGGATCTACACTCCACCTTAGGATCTTTTCCTTAAATTTAGGATTAAATATTATACTAGATTTTATTTGTTGAATAAATAGGTTATTTAATGAATAAAACCTTAGTTTTATTAGTTTCTAGATTTTTATGTCTTAATTATAATTGTTTTAACTTTAGATTAAGATTAGGAGATATCTCCTATTAACCTTTGCTTATGCTAAATAGGATTTGCCTTAATCATTAGTCCATAAATAGACATAAACTTTAGTCCTTAAGCTTTACCCTTTAGATTATGTGATTAAACTCAATTCATAGTGTTTAATTCATAATCCATAGCTTTTGTAGATCTTGATCAGATCTTAGCTTAAAGGTTATGATTTCATCAAATATGACGTGTTGATTACTTATTTAACTTGTAAGCGATATTGATCGAATTAAGTTAGAACCTGATTAGTTGTATTTGCTTTTAACTCATAAGGTTGTGCTTCTAAGTTATATTTGATAATAGGAATTGGAGATCATAAACTTGTATAACTTAGAGTAGTTAGAATGAATTAAGTAAATAATAATAGATATAACCTATACGTAGTAGAGTCCCTTACTTACTATTGAATTACTTGTTGCTTTTGTATTCCTTGTACTTTGTGCCTTTGCCTTAAACATGTCATATAAGAACATTGATATATGAAATGAAAACTTAGAATAGTTAGGATAACATTTGCATAGGGTTCAGTTTCTGGTTGATTTTACGCATTTTACCCAATGAACAGGGGTAAGGAGAAATAATGATTACTTAACATTACTTATTGAGGAGTGTTATGTTAAGTTGGAATCTGAACAGTCTTACAAATGTACTTGACTCCTCACTTACTTCTGGATATATCCACAAAAGTAACGTAAATAACTAAAATATTACTGCATTTATACTTACTCCATCCTCAGTTCAGTTCTGCTTTGTTATTTTTCCATAGCCTCTTATGATGCTAAGAAACTTACCAGCTTAGCCTTTTATGATGCTAATAATATTATATTTTTCAGTTCAGTAGGCTAGTTTAGCCCTCTTCTGATATAACAGTCATTATATACTTATTTACTATTTTACTATTACCTTTTTACTACAGTTAGCCTTTACTTTATATGCTTATATGTATACTTATAGGATGCTAGATTTCCTTTACTGCTTACTTGCATTCATATAATGATCAGCATGTTTAGGATGAATCTTTTCTTTCAGTACTTTTCTTACTTTATTTATATAAATATGCCTAACCTTATCATAGCTTAGTATTGAGGTATGTTCTCTTGCCTCATATGTTGCTCAGTTATAAATATTATATTGATAACTTTCCATATTCCTTTGTATGCTTGTTGCACCCTTACACTTTGCTTATTTTATAAACTAAGTAAAATGGTGATATCATAAAATTCATGAACTTAAATAATCTAAAATGTACTTAGATAATATATCTAACCATATTTTCTTTTCTTTGGCTGGGGCCCTGTCATTATGAAACCGACGATGGTAGGTTTTGAGCAATTTGAGGACCTTGTGCTTAAAGAGGAGCCATTCTTGGAGGAGCATTAGGTCAGGGCAGAAGATTAGTAGATTAGCTATCATTTTATTCTACTTGTGAGGACGAGTGATTTATTTCATTTTAAACTTATCTTAAAATTGATGTAATAATTCAGTACACCTGTATATTCTCTTACTATACTATTTTATTTTGAGCAGCATATTTACTCTTTACTTGTATTATGGTGGATTGGATATATTATTTTACTTTTCCTTGCTTCTACACTCTGATGAATGTATATACTTAGTGAATAATTATGCTGCATTATTCAGGGCACAATATTCCCTTATTAGTGGATTGATGATTACACCTTAATCTAATGATAAGTGAGGGATTTGCCAGCATAGCACACCGCTCTTGATCTAATCTCATTGTGGATTGGGGGCGGGGTGCCACACTTAATGATAAGCAATTGGCATACAAAATGTAACAAAGTCATTAATGGATCAAAATGATGGGAGAAAAAGGGGTACCTTAAATCACTTCAGGAGGTTCCTGCAAGGGTTCAGGATAACTAAAGCAACCTTGGAATCAGTTCTTATTTCGATATAATCCTTGTACATTTCACTTTCATTGAAAGTGACATCCTTGCTTTTGATAACTTTCTAGTTATGATTACCCCAGAATATGTAACTGAACTCGCCTACGCCATATTCTATAAATGTGCACTTGATCATCTTTGCATCAAGCTTGCTTCTGAGTCCTACATCAATATGCACATTGATGAACATCCAAATACCTTCAGGCGGTTTAGTTTCACCTCTTTTCCGCTCAAGTCTTCTAGAGAATCCCTTCATTTAAGGGTACAGAAGATCCTTGATTTATTAAGTAAATTGTTATGTTAACAACTTTAGCCCAGAACTGCTTTTGTAGACTCGTATACAATCTCATGCTCCTAGCCCTTTCTATTATTATTATGTTTATCCATTATATGATGTTCTTAGAACTGTAAATTCCCTCTTGATACATCTCAAGGCACAGAACTCCTTGAACTCTCTATCACAGTACCCGTCGTCATTATTAAATCTCAAGCACTTAAGCTTCAACCATGTCTCATTTTTCGTCGACTCTAACCACTTTCCAAGAACATCAAGCACGTCATATTTAGATTTTAGAAAGTAAATCCATAATTTTCCTTGTATTATCATCAATGAAGGTGATGAAATATGTGGCTCCACTTATGGAAAAAGTATGCCCCCATATATCCATTTGCACCAACTCAAGTTTTTTTTCATTTAGTTCTCTTCCAACTTTGGAAAATGAAACCTTCTTATGCTTGCCCAACACACAATCTTCAAGTAAATATAAGTCTACTAACTCAGTCCTTGAAGCTTCCCCCTTGACTGTAAATATTTCAAACCCCTTTCACTCATATGGCCAAGCCTCTGGTGCCATAGACCAATGTCTATCTATTTTACAGCTATAGTAGAATCAAACACTTTATTGATCATGTAAAGTGTACCTTCCATATTACCTTGTAAAATAACTAGTGCACTCTTGGTGACCTTCCATGAGTCTCCTATAAAACATGTGTTGTAGCCCTCTCTAGCTAACTGGCTCATTGAAATAATATTCCTCTTTATACATGGCAAATGTCTAACATCTCTGAGCTTCCAAACTACACCACTTGGTAGCTGAACATACATATCACCTCTGTCAATGATATTGTATGCCTTATCATCTCCAAGATATACCTTACCCAAGTCACCCTCAGTGTAATTCCTAAACACACTCCTAGTAGAACTAATAAAGAATGCACTAGAGTCCACCACCCAAGACTCCATGTTGACAAGTGAGAGGATCAATGCAACCAGATTCTCTCAGCTGAAATATTCATAGTGGGGAACATTACCTTGCACCCACCACTTAGCTTCTTTATAGTAGGACAATCCTTCTTGAAGTGACCTATCTTACCACAGTTCCAGCAATTCATTTTTGCTTTTCCATGTCTTGATTTTCCTTATCTAGACATAGACATGTTTTTGTTATGCCTTTGGTCCGCATATCTTTCTTTGATTACAGCATTTAATGCTGAAGGAGATACCTCCCCATGGGATCTCTTCTGCACCTCTTCATTTGGCACTAGCCCAACAATGTCGTCATATTTTAATGACACATTTTCTAACAAATTACTGATGGCTATAACCAGCCCATTCCAACCGTCTGGTAATGATGAGAAGAATAATAGAGCTCGAACCTTGCCATCAAATTTGATACCCACCAAACTCAACTGGCAAGCCATAGTGTTGAACCTATTCAGATGTTCAGTCACTGAATAAACATTGTCATCTTCATTATAAATAGTCTCTTCATCAGAAAAACTTTGTTAGAAGTCAAGTACTTCTCATACATTCTTATCAAGGCATCCATAAGATATACAATAGTTTTCTCATTAACAATATTAAATGCAATAGAAGAAGACAATATAAATAAATCAAACCCAATGTGATTCTATCAAGAACGTCCCATTCATCATCTGACATAGTCGTTGGTTTTCTGTCGACTCCACTTAATGGTTGATACAACTTCTTCTGATAAAGTAAATCCTTCATTTGCATTTTTCCGAATGCAAAGTTTGTGCCATTTAACTTTCCAATCTTGTATCTCATCTCGTCGGCCATTGCTCCCACTCAAACAACAAACTTTAGAACAACATGGAACATATCGCTCTGATATCACTTGTTGGAGACAACCGTGATAGCACATTGCAACGAAAGTAATTTATTTTCACTAAAGGATCGGAGATGTATTGATGGCTACCAAACAATATATGAAATCACAAACACAGCAAGATAAGGATCATAGCACATGCACACATCAAACCCACAAGCATATCCAAAGATAAAGATTTATGTGGAAAATACAAGAATGGAAAAAACCACGGAACCACATCACATAGAAACTTCCACTATATAAAATAAAGAATGCAGAGTTACAAATAACTTCACCTTCTCAAGAAACACTAGCCCTTACTCTAGGATTAAGGAGAAAAGAAACTGCCACCACCTGGTTAAGTATCTCTTCACATGCAAGAGCTTTCTTGCACAGCAGCTCTCCCTTAGGATATTCCCTTAAAAACTAATCCAATAGTAGCCAAAAGCACTTACAATCAAAATATGCTAACATTGGAAACTCCCCTTTAAATTTCCATTAAGTACCCAGCTCTATTTTGGGCCCCAAAAAGCCTAAAATACTCCTCAAATATCCTAGGGTGTAACCTAGGCCGGAGTTGAAATCTGTCAAGTGCTGCGGCGCACCGTAGCGCCCAAGACTCGGGTAGCCGGGCCCAAGGGTTCGCTGCAGCGCCCTGCTCTTGGGTACTCTGCCGCTGGAGTGCCCTATAATGAGCGCCTAGGCGCACTATAATGCCCTGCTCTCAGGATGCCTACCGCTTGGGCGCGCTGTAGTGCCCCAGTTGCTATTCAGTTCGGCTGGGGCGCGCTACGGTGTGCTACAGCACCCCCTCGCATTGACTCCATCAGCCAGGACGCGCAGCAGCACTATGGTTTCGGTCTGCTGGCCGTCATGGTGCGCTGCAGCACCTTCCTCTCAAGTGTTGGGAGCCATGGCGCGTAACAGCGCACCATGGCGCGCTGTGGATGCCTATGCTACAGCTGAAATTCCAACTTTGTTTCGAATCACCTCGGAACCTTCTAGAAGCTCAGCTGAGCTCTATTAGCATCTCCATAATTATCTGAATGGCCTCCACAATATAATACAAACAAATTAAAGCCAACACCAAAACAAAAATTCAACAACCAACAAGAACACAACCAAACCATAGCCAAACCAAAACCACACTAGACCGAAAGCAACCAACACCAAGGTTGCACAATAGAAGTAAACGGTAACAAACAGACAACTGAAGTAAGCAGCCAGAACAACTGAAGCAAACTACAGCCAGAACAAAGAAGTAAACCACAGCCAGAACAATGAAAGTAAATAGCAACAAGCAGACACAGAAGATTAAAATCCATACAACAATACTAAAGCCACATCCAGTACGCAGCAACTGGCAAACACAAATTAAAACCAAACACCAAAACAACAACAAAACAATAACCATAACCAACGCCATATCCAACACCAAACCTGCAACATACAAAATAAAGCCAACACCAAAACAAAAATGCAGCAACTAACAGGAACACAACAAACACCATATCCAACACCAAACCTGCAGCAAGTAAATTAAAACCAACACCAAAACAAAAATGCAGTAACCAACACCAAGGCTGCATAATGAATGTAAATAACAATATGTAAACAATTGAAGTAAGCAACCAGAACAACTGAAGCAAATCACAACAAGAACAATGGAAGTATGCAACAACTAGTAGACACAGAAGATCAAACCAAACAACCTCATCACGATCAGAAGAAAAAAAATGGTAGCATAACCTACGGAAAAACCAATAGACTACAAAACCAGCAAAGAAGAAATTAGATAGGCGGCCAACCAAAAACCAATCAGGATCCAAGCTCATCAATTTGTATACCAGCATTAGCAAAAAACAAAAAAAAAAGGTTTAGTAATATTCTTCTAGTTGAAAAGCTTGAAAGGAAAGGCTTTAAAAATATCACCAACCTCAATTAATATTTTTCTAATAATATCATCAGCATGAAAAGGCAAAATATTATATTTCTGTTTATTACGAGCATTCCAGATACTCCAAAAAGTGAGAGGATCAATGATATTCCCAACGTGCATTTTTCTTCTTCTTATACTTCCCTTGGTGGCCAAGGATGTCATAAAGACTTAAAATGGTGTTTTTGTTATTGGTAGAAATGTCCAAAAGGTGCCACACTTTGTAATTATGAGGGCTATTAATAAAAAAATGATTCAGAGTTCCAGAATCATTGCAACAATAACAATTAGAAGAATGAAAAAGCATCTTTTAACTAATTCAGCATCGACACTAATAAAATTATTGTAAATTCTCCAAATGAAAATACTTGTGAATCTGGGGAGAGAGTTATGCCATAACCAAGTAGGCCGGGTAAGATTCTTATGAATTGTATTAGTCTGCCAAGCTAAAGAAAGTTGGAATTTATCATTAATCGCCATATCAGAAGAGGCCAAATTGTAGTTTTCCAAAATATGAGATAGCGAGAGAATTCTATTTAAAATATCATTCAGAACAATATTTCTTAATAGAGATTTATTCCAGCCATCCTGCATACTGAAGACCTCGCCAAGTTTTAATTTAGGCAACTGAAAAATACATTTATCAACAAGGATACCCAAAATCACTCCAATTATCAAACCAAAATGAATTATTAAAATCAATTTTGGTTCAATCTTTGCTATTATCAATAATATTTTTGTTATCTAGTAAATGCTTCCAAGTTGGAGAGTCGGTGATTCCATGGTTGATGTTAGAGGGATGATTTCATGATTTCACTCTAAGTTTTCTAAAAATCGAATCGAGAAGGTCTTGAAAATAGCATGAGAGTTATGCCCTTTAAAGATCGAAATACTCAAGTATTTGAAGGGAAGTTTACTTTTTTTGAGACCCAGAGTAATGGTTATCCTGTTAGTTAAGTTAGAAGGAACTTTCTTATCAATAAAGAAATAGGCCAAATTGTAGTTTTTCAAAGTTAACTTGCCCAATCCATACCTCGGAAATGAAAGAGGTGGAGATATCTACCTCTGTAAGAGCCCTAACACCTAGTGCCATGATGTCATCTACATTTAATTCACAATGACTAGAAGTGTCTTTTTGCATCGAAGGAATTGCTGTTTTAGAAAATGAATTCATATCAATTTGATGAGAGATTTTGTTCCTGGATTAAACTCCGGAGTTCATTCAAGTAACCACATCGCAAACCCGTCCAACATCAAAAGGTTTTCACAATTAACATAATATAATGTTCTATCTTCAATTAGCCAACACACACGAATGAGATCTAACTTTGGATGCTTGGACAAAAAATGATGAAAGGCCATGCCATGTTCAACTTCTCCTTGTAAAAAGTACTCGGCTTTTCACTGAGATGGCAACCTCAAATGGAAGCCACATACAACTATGAACAAGCTAGGTATAAAAGCGAACGCCTTATGGGCATGCTGGTGTTGCCCAATCTCTTCAGGGGGGAGGCCAAAGCAACCCGATCCATTGACTAAACCAAACCACCGCCATACACAGCGAAACCATTGCTGGTGAAGGGCAAGTTGGAATCGAGACAGCTAGCCGAGGATAGGCGGTTGGTAAGGATTGGGAGGAGACAAAAAAACATTGCCTCCTTCTCCAATGAACAAGACATGCCAGCAACTCGCTTTCAACAATATGGCTACCTTATCATATATTCCAAAACATTTAATGGTTAAAAAGATCTATATGAACAATTATTTTTCATTTATAAGATAAACAACAACACAAGTTATCACTGCAAAAGTTCAATCTTTTTTCTTTATTAAGCATTGAATCGGTCAATCCTATTGGCTGCAAGCACGGATCATGGCACGACCTGTTTGAATCGGGCCTCTGTTGAACTTTGTTATAAAAATTTAGTGATTCAATTCTCGCTGTTCGCGCATTTAATCTTATTTGAAGCTCATCTTTCGGTGACAATAGATCCTGCTTTATGAGAATGAGTGTTAGCTATCAAAATACAAAAGATTTGGGCGGTTAAAAATGAAATTTCCACTGTTTTTTAGTATTTGTTGTATCAGTAGATTAAACGCCTAATGATTGATGGCTACGAGTCAATAGGACAACGAAGAAAACAAATTAGGCGACGGCTTACGTGTATAAGCACATTATTTAAGAGGAGGTAAGCTTACTAAATGATAATTTAACCACTAAATAAGGATTGGGTAGCTGTCTAATGATGTTTCTATAGATATCCTATGGATCTTCTCTACTGACCTCAGCAGCTGCCCGACTGCCCGGCTGCCGGCTGACCCACCGATCTCTTATAGCAGCATACTTTTATATTTATTTTTTTAAATATATACGAATGGAGTTATGACAATCTAAGAGTCTTAATCATTAATGGCATTATTATCTCTTAATGAGGCACATTATTTTCATTAATTACTATAAGAGTAGGCTAAATGCATACTTACATATTGAAAAGGATAAGATCGAGTGTGATCATACTAAAATGATGAGCTCTGGTGACTTTTTAATGGCGAATGATTCCTAGAAAAATGTGAGTCTTATCGCTTTCAATGCCGTGAAGCTTGCGAAGACAGGCAGCCATTTAGTACGACATTTCTTCTTCAATTGTATTGTCATGGTCGATAATTGTAATGGGATGAACTCAAGATTTCGTGAGACTATGGGTGACTTAAACAACATTGGGGCGTATCATTTTGTTATTATATTACTTCCTAAGTTATTCTAATTCATAATCATTATTGTTGAGATTAAACTATACATAAGAAATTTGATAGAAAAACTCAATAGAGAAGCTCAGCGTCTTCTTTGACAATGAACAACCTATCTTTCACTGCTTCCAAACTGCAGATGCTCATCTCCTTAATCCTCCCAAGTAAATTTTTTGTACCATACTTTATCTCTATAAAGCTTTTGATTCTATCAATCGTGATTATATCGCAAAAAGGCTGCATTCATTAGCATTCCTCCTATATTTATTTATTGGATTATAGGTTGCATTTATGCTCTTCCCTTCTCCATTGTGCTCGATGGGAAGCTAACTGGCTACTTCTCCTCCACCTCTAGACTTTGCCAAGGAAGCCCTCTTTCTCATCTACCCTTCATCACTAGCAGCATTCAAGGTAATCACTTCATCTCCTACAGTAAGAACAATTTTCGTTGCACAAATCTCCTCTTTGCAAACAACCTGCTCATCTTCTATTAAGCCACCTTTCTCAATCTGCAGCAGCTAAACACTATCCTCACTACCATCAAATTGACCTCCAACCTTTGATATAACTCTGCTGATCTTTTTATTGCATTCGGTTACAGATCGATCCTCACTTGAAGCCTACATCAATCTCCCCATCTCTACATTCACATTTAAGTACCTGGGTACCCCGATCTCCACCAAAAGCCCTCGAATAGCCTTTGCATGCCTCAAGATGAATCTTAAGGCAAATAAACTATTGTATTCCCATGTGGCCTATGTCATATAGTAACAAGTCACAAAAAGATAGAACTACAAAGAATAAAATTGCTTTGAAAACTAAGGAGGTAGCTTATAATTTAACCTAATGCCCATAATATGATTCACCCCTCCTTTAGGATCAAAGTGTTATGATTATTTGTTTCCAGGAAAACACTTCCAATGTTGATTGCTTCGTCCATAGTATTTTGGGTTATAAATAGAGAAAAAATTGTTGGGTGTGGAGCCTAATTGGATCATCAAAATAGGTGCCGACAAATTTTCGGTGGGTTCCGGGGCAAGGCATCACTGCCCGGCAGCTAGTCGGGCGCCCCAATGTGCCCCATGGAGCCCAATAGAGCCCGTGGCCCGAGGAAGGGGCGCCCTCAGGGGAGCTCAAACGCGCCCAAGCGCCAGTTTTGATGTCTAGCACCGAAAGACGGGAGCCCAAGTGCACATATGCCCCTATGGCATATTTATCTAGAAATGGATGTGTCCCTTAGTTTTCCAAAACCGGTTTAGGACAAATTAGGGCTTATTTTGAGCCCTATATAATACCCTAAAGTATTGGGTGCTAAAGTGTGCAAAAAATTGTTCATCAAAGAGTGCTAAAGAAGCTGTGGAAGGGGATGCAGCCAAAAAGCTGCAACCAAAGGGCATGCTCTGTATTGTGCAAGTGTGAGACTCTTCGAAGCTGTAAGAAACTCTATTAGCAGGGCTTGGGAGAAGTGCTTGTGAAACCTTAATTGTAATATTCTCTCTACATAGTGAAATTTCTTTTCTTCTCTTCTTGTGGGCATAGGCATTTACTCCGAACCACGTCTTTTGTGTTTAGTTTTCTCTTGTTTAGTCAATCCTAACACGATTCTTGTAAGAAAATCACCTCATTGATCGGCACAATCGTGTTTATCCAAATGTGAGTTGTTATGAGTCTAGGCTCGAGCCAATTGTGTATTTAGTTGCGTGAGTCCTCATGTGTACGATCATGCGCCTCGGCTCTCTCTGCACATGGGTGTATTCTGTGTTCGCGGTTGGGCGCCCCTCCAAATCTATCGCTTGGGTCGTCTTGTGCTTGCGTCCGAGGACAAGTCCAAAATTTGAATGTGTTGGATCCAACAATAAGAATTTGAGAGTAGTTGAAACAAAATGGCACAACCACATAAAATAAATGTATTTATGATCTTGCTTTTTGAAGAAACAAACATTATCTATCATCTAATTTTTAATAGAGTTCAACTGAATAACTCCTAATTAGCTTTTAAATAGCTCTCAAAAATATAAAAAAAGTTCTAACAAAAAAATTAAAATTTCTATGTGATGTTTCCAAGATCAAAGTTAAATAGCAAATGCAAAAGTGTAGAATGCATTTCTGTAAATTTTACTAAAGTTATATATGCTTGATGTCCAATAAAAAAAAAAAAATTAAACAAGAATGCTCAATTTGGCTCTCCTTCAATCTAGTTTTAAATTAAAATTTTGGAGAAAAATTTATGCTAATAAGGTTTATCTCACAAAAGTTTAAAATAGTATAAAATTTGCATATATAATTATTTAGGAAAAATATTCATATTTGTTATTATAATTTTGACTTAAATAAAATATGTATATTATAACTAAATTTAATTTAAATAGTCTTTATTTATCCACTTATTAAATTTTAGGGTTTAATGATTTGATGACTTTGAGTAGGGTCTAGATCCTAAATCTTTTTAGTACTCTAGAGTATGGTGGTAAAATTAGGTAATTTATTGTATTCTAAGCTTCTGATTAATATTTTTAGTACTCTAGAGTATGGTGGTAAAATGAGGTAATTTATTGTATTCTAAGCTTCTGATTAATATTTTATAGCGAAAAAATGATCTCAATCAAAAATATAGGCTTCATTAGTGTTGATTCAAGTTAGGGTAGCCACTTTAAGATTATGTAAGCATCTAGCCTTTGATCTTTTATCGCTAAGGAATACTTTATAATTTCTATTTTTTATGAAGCTTTAAATAAGCTACACATTATTTATGATCTAATATAGGTTTTAGCTTGAGCTTATGGAAGAATTTAAAGAGGACAAGTGTAACAACTCAAAGTTGTTACCTTAGCTAATTTAAGCTAAACCAAGTCTTAATTCTCATTATATTAGACTCAAGAGGTCAATTAAGCCTAGCTCTGAAAATTTGGGGTCAAATTCCGAGCTTATTTGAGCTAATTGACTATTTTGACAATTTAAGATCCTGAAAATTAACTAAATTAATTTAATCTCTAAATCAATTTCAAATTTCATTTTGAATTCCTCTCCTCTAAATTAGCATAGAGTCAATTTTTGGAGATCATTTGTTCCTAAATTTGATTTAATTTCATTTGAATTAATTATATTAATTAATTGATTATTTAAATTATTTATTTGATCCAACGGTTGGTTAGCTCGAAAAGGTTGAGCCGATATGGATCGTCAGCGCGTCTCCGTGCCCTAGATCCAGCGATAGTGCCATTCTTTGGATCGGATCCCTCATCAACCGTTGAATCGTATCCACGATCCAACGATTGATCTTGCACTTGCGTTTAGCCGTTGTCAAGGAGCACATCTCTAACAACCCTAGATTGTTACTTTAATTAATCTAAACATAATCACCTCTTAATTTTCATTATATTGCTTTCATCGAGTCATTATAACCTAACTCTGAAGTTTTGAGGTCAATCGAACCTCATTAGGTTGAATTGGCTATTTTGCCAAATTTTGAACTCAAAAAATTAGCTAAAATAAATTGACCTGGAATCAAAAATTTGATTTCACCATTGAAGTACTCACTCTCAAAATAGCTATATGTGAATTTTTAGAATTTTTTTATGATTAAATTTTCCCCTGTTATTTTATATTGGTTATAAATCAAAAATAAGTATGGAGATTTTTTGGGTGTCAAAATTAAAATATTTTTTGAAATTTTGAATTCTCTATCATTAAATTAGCTACCAATAAGAATTTCATAATTTTAGAGCTAAATTGGATGAGTTATGATAAAAATACATTTGGAATTAATAAAGAAATTCGGTCATTAGAGTTCGGTAAACATGATTTTGGCCAACTGCAAACTCAGATACCCGTACAAACCACTTGCTCAAATTGGAACAATTTTGGTGTCTATGGATTATTCTCACTGAGATCTACATTTTGAAATCTTAAATTTGAATTTAGTAGTATATTTTCTTATTAATTTTGAAAAATACAAAAAATTTATTTTTAGATAAATTAGGCAATATTATATTATAATTATTGAGAGTTTTACATGTAAATCACCTAATTAAAAGCACAAATTGCTATTCCACAGAAATTATTCTTAATTAAGGATAAATTTATGATAAATTATTTTGAACTATTCAAATTACTCCTTGACCTTCTAACTATAATGAGAAACCTAAAATCATGTCAAATGACACATTTATGGGCAAATCAAGGTTTTAACCTAAAAGGGTAATTAAGTGGATTAAGGGTTTGGTCCAAAAAACTAACTTTTCTTCTTAATGTCCAAATTAAATAAAGTCAATGGTTATGGTTTTTATATAGCACACTGATTACAATGAGCTCAATTTAGACCTCAATTAAGCGATTTAATTAACTAATTATTAAGATAATCCTACTTCTTCAGATTCTAAACAGCGACGAGCCCCACCTCATAGTTGATAGTGATGGCAGGACCCACGGATGGACCGACAGAGGATGGCGCAAGCCCCGCGGAGCTGACTCGGCAAATAATGGCGTGGGCCCCACGGTCTCGACGTCAACGACCGATTGATCGGGCCCGTCTTCAAACACGCGGATTGGGCTTGACCTGACCTAGTACGGAACGGGTCGGCAGCATCCTTGACAGAAACCACAGACCGCAAGCTAGGGCAAGGAATACGAAGGGCTTCCCAGTGTTGCTAGAGGTCGACCCGCACGTCAATGGAAAGGTCTCAGAGAGACCTTTCGATTGATGATTAGTACATCTTTGGAGGAGGCCCGAGCCGTCGGTAATCTCCAACCCTAACTGATTAGGCACGGATTGAAGGTGAAACGAGGGGTTACTGTGGATCATTGTGGATCCTGAGCAAAATTCACTTGATCAAGCACGATCGGGTTCGATCTAACAATCATCTAGGCAATGGAATAAGGAATCAAAACAAGGTAATGCCAATTGCACGAAAGGTCAAGTAGGATCGGAGAATACCTGATCTACGGGTGAGGCGCTCGAGATGATGCAAATGAGCTCCTTTCAACTTCAGTTAGGGCTTGATTGATTGCAAACTGGATCTTGAATGGGAGTCCCCAATTCGACATTTAACTCAGTCTTAGATGGTGCTTTGAAGCGTGGGAGAAAGCCCACACGCCGCTGGCCTTTGCCACTTGAGCGACATGCGCCACGGCATGATGTAACAACCCTAGGTTGTTAATCATTGTTTAACATTTCAATTAACCTCAAATCTCTTATAACAGTCATAATTAGTCATTAAAAGCAAGTTCTAAGATTTTTATTCAATTTGGGAATCAAACGAGCAAAACCTTAATTTTAAATGATTATTTGAATAAGGAAAATAAAAAAATTATTTTGACCTCAGATTAAAAATCGGATTTTGCCAATGCGTTTCTCACCTCTCAATTGGCTTGGGGTAAAATTTGTAGAGTTTTGGAAATCGGCAAAATTTCCCGATTATTTTATTATATTTTGATATCCTGGAAAATTTAAATAAGTAAAACGACTTCTGTTAAAATTTCGACTGCATTTTTGAGTCCGTCACCTCCGACTTAGTTAAGAGCAAATTTTTTTGAAATTTTTGGAAAACTATAATTGTTTAAATCTAATTAAAAAAAAGAATCTAATGATTATTTATTAGATTAATTAATTAATTAATAAATCCATCTCTTTATATCCTTATTGGGCAAGTGGCTTACCCTAATCCTATCACACGCCATCTCCTCTCAATCGACACCCTATCTCTTCGAGCGGTGCATGGATGAGGCCTTTCGCCTCGATCGAGCGGCCAATCCTTCGAGAGAAGGATCACAACTTGGAGCGACATGTGGCTCGCGCCGCGTGTGTGCTCCAATGGGAATCATTGAAGACCAGATCGTCGACACCCTTACCCATTTGCGTCCATAACCCCCTTTGCATCTTAAAAGGGAAGGTACCGAGTAAACTGAAGCGATTTTGGGAATAATTGGAATCGAAGTCTTTGCAAGCGCTCAGGAACCCTAGCAGTACCCAACGACCTTGCGACGCGCAAGCAGGTACCACGCTCGACACTTCCTTCTTATTATCATTTAAAAAAAAAAAGAATCTACTGTTAGCTTAGAGTTTTAAGATGTCAATCGAAGGGACTCTTTAGGATCTAATTGAACTCAAACCGGGTTCTATAAAAAATTAAGTTCATGTAATTTTGTGTATACTCAAACTATCAATGAACCCTATATATATATATATATATATATTATATAAATTGCTATTTGATTGACCTTATGTATAGTATTCAAGTTTTGTGTCTACAATAGTTATTTGCTTCCTTCAATTTCATTCGTATTAAATAAAGGTGCTGCTTATTTATTAAGTTCATATCTATATGGGTGATGCTAATTGTAGATTCATTTACACAAAATTAATTATAATATATGCATGAGATAGCCTTAATAAGTATTTTGCTACTATTTTTAGTTAAACGCAGCAGAATATTGCCAATTTATATGGAATATCCTTCGTTAATGATTTACTTGCGTTATTTTCAATCAGGGATAAAACACTTTTGTATTAGAATTCCATTATGTTATCTTTTTCCCAAACATAATTTATTTCAATGCAACATCACTTATTGAGTAGGGTGTGCTGGATGTAATGTCTTATTATGAACTATATATGCTGAAATTTGTGAAGATGGTTAAGGGTTTAATATCACACTCTACTCCAGCTAATTATAGGATTTTCAAGCAGCACTATTAAATAGCAATTTATCGAATTAAGCAGCTTAAAGAGCAAATCTTAATTTCACTATTGATTTCAATTATTTATATCATTCTTCAAGTTGACTCAATAGCATACCGTTATTACAAAATATTAAACATTTAAGTGTGCAATTATTCTTCAAAATATATATCATTATAATTATAAGTATAAATCTTAAGTTGAAGGAAAGAATAAATTGAATTTGTTGTAATTACATATATATATATAAGGAGTCGAGCGAAATGTAAGGCAAGTAGTAAAATATATTGTAATTTGCAAAGGTACTTCACTTTATGTGCGAGTAGTTTGAGATCCTTTATAAGATATATCCTATGTCAAAATTTTATATGCATTATTATAGTTGTAATTAGTTTTGTTTAAAATAAAAATGGAACGTAATGTATTAACCTTTGTGTAATACAATAAATATACTTTATGAGATGCAATAAAGTCAAATGCCCAATTGTATGTATTATATACGATATTGTACCTTGATAGTTCATTAAAGTGCGACATGATTATTGAATGAAGATTTACTTATGCCGCTGAAATTAACATTAATACTAATGTTAATTTGATGTTAAAATTAATGATTTAAACTTTCCTACTTTGAAAAGTCTATTTAAATTTCTTAGTATAATACTATTAATGCTTATCGTTAAAGCATATTTCAGTTAAAGATCATGTTGTTGACGTTACTAATGCCACTAATATTATTTTATTTTACAAATCTACATATATGCTTTATGTGAAAGAGGTATACATAATATTTTCAGATGTGTAAGAGGATCATCATTCATTATGTGAAATAATTCAATGTCATATAATAAATTTTTGCTTTTCTTGAATTATGGGAATAATCGAGTCTCTTACCAATGCATGGATTTAGATTTATATGCTCCTTTCATTGTTTATGGAATTAAATGATCTTTGATAACATACTTGCTTGTGAATTATATTAAGCCTTTGGAAGAATTATAAGTATCTCTCTTTTCAAAAAAAAAATTTACAGCAGAAAGTTTGTATACTTTGACAATTATTTTTATAAACATCTGGCATTATTTATTCTTGTATATATATATATATATATAACATAAGAATAAATCAGATTTCGTTCATAATGGTGGTTGTTTAATAGCTTGATCAATTTTTATCATGCTATGAGCTGATTTCAAATTGGTTTATTTTAATTTAATCTTATGTTAAGCTTAGCTCAGTTTGCACTCTTAATTCCCTTATCCAAGTATCTTTATTGAGTCTACTTATAATGGAGAATTAGGCAAAACAGACAATTTTTTAATTCATTTTCTAAACATCATAAACAGTGTTGTTGAAATTTACAAAAAAAAAAATTGTACTTTATTCCATTCACTTGTGAAAGTTATGCATATGAGTTTTATTTTGTTTTGGGTAGTTTCATAAGTTAATGCATTACCATACATTGTCATTTAGATCAAGTGAACTAACATGATAAAGAAAATAACACTTAAAATAAGGAAGAATATTGTCGTCATATATCTTAATTCTACCTGCTATATTATATAAGGCTCTTATTCAATGTTAGATATATTTATCTGCTTGCATTTGACATTTGATGCTGCTTATTATTATAACAACATTTTTCTTCAGCTGAGTGTTTTGCCTTGGAGTTTGTATTGCTTGCTATCTAGCTCTTAGCTTAAATACGAATGCAAGAATATAAAGTCTATTTCTGAAATATCTCATAAATACACATAATGAACCTGCTTTTATACATGTTCTATACTGAAGTACCAAAGAAAATAAAATACGATACATTAGTTTATCTAAGATCAAGACACAATTATTGATATTTAATTATGATTTTAACGCTTGTTGTCTATTGCAAAATAAGTAGCGACAGAATTTCATGTTTTACGCTCTAATTAGAAATCCGTTAGTTAAAACTCTTATCACCTCGAAGTTAAGGAATATTTATGCTTGCTATTAAATCGTTCTTACATTTCAATATGACTATGCATAAATGCTTCTTGTAATGCCATGCTACAACTTGGATGGCCTATGAGTAGACAACCATTATAATTGCGCGTTAAATTTTCTATTGTTTTGTTGTTTCAAAATATAACAATACAAATCAAATTTGTTATTATGTTGGCAATGCTGGAATTGTTTGAATTAAATAATTGGTAGTGTATTATGTGTAAGTGTTGTTATTGTTAGGTGCATCATATGATTGAATCAACATCGCCAAATAGCAAAATGAATAGTAAAACAACGAAATAAATAGTAAACAGCGAAATGAATAGTAAAACAACAAAATGAATAGTAAAACAGTGAAATGAATAGTAAACTGCAAAATGAATAGTAACAACATTGCAACATGAATAGTAACAAATTTGCGAGTTAAATAATAGCTTTTATTATTATGCAAAATAATTAAGTATTAAGCTTCATGATGATAGATTCATCTCACATCATTCCTTTCTTAAAATCTTCTAATCATTTAAAGTAAGCTTCCAATCAAGATTAGTTAGGGTTAGTGCTTGAGTGTTCATCTTAGCTCTTTAAGATCTCCTTCCTTAGGAATTAGGAATAGGACTTAGGTTTGAATTCATTCATTGGGTAAATTGAGTTACTCAATGGATGAAATATTAGTTTTACTAGTTTATAGATTTTCATAGTTTGATTATGATTATTTGATCTTTTAATCTTAGACTTATATTTAGAAATCTATCATATTAAGTTTGACTCAACGTAATATGATTTACCTTAATCTTAATCCTTGAGATTGGGTTTTAAACTTTAATCCTATAGAATCACCTTAGATTAAGTGATCAAACTCCAATAATTGAAGTTTAATTCTTAATCCTTCCATCTTGATTTGACTTAATCAAGATGGGCTTAGGCTGCTTAAATTATCAAAATAGGTCGATTGATTATTTATTCAAATTATTTAGTCAACATTGATTTAATCATAATTAGGATCTAGTTAGTCCTTATTATTTTCAACTATAAGGTCATGAGTCTGAGTTACACTCGGTAGTAAGAATTTGAGATCTAGATTTTTTGTAACTTGGAGTAAATATAATGGATAATTAGACAACAATAGATATCACATGTGTCTTAGTAGAAACTCTTGCTTACTTTAAAATTTGATGCTTTGCACACTTAGTATTGAGCTTTATGCCTTGGTCATATGTGTTGGATATAGGATATTCGATGAATATCTCATGTCAACTTTGAATTTGCATCAACATAATTTGCATTTTTATCGATGCTTTCGGTTTAATGATTTTGGTTCAATAGAGTGTGACCTAATTAGTTTTCCTTTACAGTTCTTTTATTCTAGGACCGGCCTAGTACCATGGCTGCTAGCAGTCAATAGTCTATCCATGCCTAGCTCTATATAGTAGTCTAGGATGGTGCGTAATAGACTCTTTGCCCCCATGACTTTATTAGTCAGGTTTTGATATGACAATACTATTCTTAGGTGCACTTCTACTCAGTGTTTTTGCCTTAGCTCAACAGACTAAGTGGCACTATTACATATTTTAAGTTTGTGTGGCTTGACAGCCATAGCAATTTTTAGTTTTGTACTTACTATTTCAGATAATTTTTATGGTATTTTGGTATTATTCTTACTTGTTATCTTATAAAATTTCTAGTTTATCTATATGTCAGGATACTTAGTTTATTTATTTAATTATATACTAGGATGCTATTTTTACTTCATATGCATATTTAGGATGCTAGTCCTATGCAATTATTTATTTATAAGATGTTAGTTTTACTTATTCATACATAGGATGTTAGATTTATGCATTTGATTATCTAATCTGTATATTATATTTCATGTTTGTTTATTTTATGTAAATCAGCATGAGTTTATATTGATCATAAGCATGTTTAAGATGAGTTTCATTTCAGATGTTAGTATTTAGCTTTTCTTTTAATACCAAACCTTATTGCAATGCTGGTTTGGGAGTATGTGTTTACTTCCTTCTTGTTTAAGTTATGAACTTATTGTTCATGACTTCCTGTTCTTTTCATATGCTTTTTTGCACCTATATTGTTGCTTAGTTGTTAATTAATAATGATATTTAAAGAACTTAATAATTTATCAGCCTAAAATGTACATAAGCATTTTGTTAAATAAGATTTTCTTTTTTTTAGCTGGGGCCATATCATTATGAAACTGATAATGATAGATTCCGAGCTGTTCGAGGTTGTGGAGCCATCCAATAATCTGCTTTAGGTGGAAAATTGCATTGTGGAAGACTCATATTATTAGTTCTTTTACTATTATTTTGCTTGTGAGATTGAGTACTTTTGCTTTCCTTTTAGTTAAACTATTTAACTGTTTTGTAATAATACATGGATAAATTGTATTTTCTGCTTCTATATTTATTCTGAGTTGTATGCTTTTCATACTTTATTATGATGAAATGGATGTTCATATTTAGCATCCGCATTCTGATTTCATGTATTTTTTATTTAGTGAATAATTTTTTAAATGGCAGACTCCTTAATTATAATGGGTTAGGATGAATGATTAATCTATACATAAGTAAAGATCTTGTCATTTGGTGACCACTCGACCATAATCATATTAACTTAATATTTAATAGGACCATGATGCGGTTGGGGTACCACACATGAGGACAAAGATCTCGGGTCGTCTGATTAGGATGGCCCGATCAATCAGCTCGGATCATGCCAATTTGATGGATCTGACTCGGAAGCTAAAAATATGCCCGACCTGATTCAAACTGCGGGCCCCACCAAGGAAATTAATAAATATTTTTTATTTAAAATATACTAAAATTCGTTCTTAAAATTGAACTATTAAATGGGCTCCAAAAAATTCTAAAATCTTACCCCTAACTAATTGAAGGGTGAGGAACGAAATGGAGAAGTTGAATTTTGATTTCAACGACAATTTAATTATTCTATTTTTTTGATATTTAAAATATATTAAAATATTCGAGAAAAATCTGATGATTTCCAAATACTTCCAAAGCATCACCCATAGTTAATTTGAGGGTGATGAGCGCAACGGCGAAGTTGAATATTTTATTTGAGTTCAATTTAATTATCTCATTTTCCAGATTATTCGAATTTTCCAGAAATTAGGGTTTTGTCCTATTGACTCCTGATTTAGACCAAAAACTTCAGGGTTTGCTCCTAATGACTTATTAAGATTATTGGAATAAAGATTAAAACTTGGTTTAATCTTAATTAATCATGATAACAACCTTGGGTTGTTACATTTCTATCCTTTCATTAGACAATATTGAACCTCTTATGATTTATTAGAATCAATTTGGAACCCTAGATCTTGAAATTTGAATTTTGACCCTTTTTAAGGGTTGTTTGGTCATTTTGCCTAAGGATTGATTTAAGTGTTCTTAAGCTTTAAGAGCTTATCCAAATGCTTAAAATTAATAATATAATTTATTAGAATCATTTTAATATATTTAGACTTGAAGAATTGAGCTTTACAAGTTAAACCCTAATTGTTTCCTAAAATTTAACAAAGTAAATATTAAGATCCTTAAGGAAATTTAAGACTACTTATTTGTCTCATTAAGTATAAATCAATGTTTATAAAATCAGTAATAATTAACTTAATTAGTTATTAGACTATTCTTAAATTTTTATCTTAAGTAAACATCTTAAGGAAGACCCCTAAGTCAATCATTATTATCATCCTAAGAGCTTAGTCTTAATCTTCAAATCTTTAATTTTAGTGGTGTATCTCTATAGAGTTAATGAACTACTCGATAGTTTGAACCTTTTTAAGACTTAAAAATCCTCATCTCATTAAGAATCAATTTATACTCCTAAAAACTATAAAAACCCTTAAGTGCTAAGTTTCTTAGATTCTCTTATTGACTTAGTAAATTCTATAACGACCTAAGTCGTTACTATGATAATTAGGACTAAACCCAACTCAAAAATTAGAATCTCGAGTGACTTCAAAATTAGAGAAAACTAAAAATATCATTGGATAGAGTATATTTTTATAATCATAATGCATAAGTTTGGGAGCAATATGAATAACAAATACTCCTAAATTAATTTTTGAATTATTTAAATTTAGTAAATTGAGAAAATTAAATATAACTCCAAATTCTACAATTTTAGTGTTGTTGGATTAAGAATACTATAAAAAGGCTACAGAAAAAGTTTCATCAAATTTAGAGCTCCGAATTGACCAAATTAATTTTTAAAGTTTTATCTTTAGAAATTAATAAAAAATAAAATATTGCTCCAAATTGAAAAATTTTTGCGCAACTGTGTTTTTCTCATTAAAATACACCTCATGCTAAGTTTTGTTATTTTTTGGAAAAGAAATGGAAGAGAGAGAAAGTAGAGAGAGAAAGAAGAGAGAGAAAGAGAAGAGAGAAAGAGGAGATAAGAAAGAAGAGAGAGAAAGAGGAGATAAGAAGGAGGAAATAAAGATCAAATTGAACACTCCAACAATCATGACAAATTTTCTCTCATCCATCTCATCCTAATAATGGATGAGAGAAAATAATTAATTAATTAAGCATTAAAAAAAAAAGTTTCTAAATACACCCCCCACTTCCCTCCATCTCTCATTCCTCCTCTCCTCCCACACACCCTTCCCCACTCCCTCTCTTCCTCCACCTCTCTTCTCCTCTCATCTCCCCCTCTTCTTCCTCATCTACCACCGGTTTCTCCCATCAACCTCTAGTAAAAGCCTTATTAACGTCAATATTGGGTAAGAAATGTGTAAGAAAAGTGTAAGAAATGAGTAATAAATGAAATATTTTCTACTCTTTTCATTTCTTCTTCTTCTTTAATAATAAAAATAATGCTATTATTATTATTATTATTAATATTACTACTACTATACTTTTAATTCTGTCATTTTCCTTTTTTTATATATGTATATATTTTCTAATTTTTGCAACTTTTATTTCTGTCATTTTCTTTTTAATTCTATATATGTATATATTTCCTAATTTCTGCAACTTTTATTTCTGTCATTTTTTTTCTATATATGTATATATTTTCTAATTTCTGTAACTTTTATTTCTGTCATTTTCTTTTTTTTTCTATATATGTATATATTTCCTAATTTCTACAACTTTTATTTCTGTTATTTTCTTTTTTTCTATATATGTATATATTTTTTAATTTTTGCAACTTTCATTTCTGTCATTTTCTCTTTTTTCTATATATATATATATATATATATATTTCTTAATTTCTACAACTTTCATTTCTGTCATTTTCTTTTTTCTATATATGTATATATTTCCTAATTTCTGCAATTTTCATTTCTGTCATTTTCTCTTTTTCTATATATGTATATATTTCCTAATTTCTATAACTTTCATTTTTATCATTTTCTTTTTTTCTATATATATATATATATATATATATATATATATATCCTAATTTCTACAAATTTCATTTATGTCATTTTCTTTTTCTTCTATATATGTATATATTTCCTAATTTTCGTAACTTTCATTTCTGTCATTATATATATATATATATATATATATATATATATATATATATTACTTATAATAATAAAACTTATTATTCTTTTTTTTATTTAATTATTTTATTTGCAGTATTTGCATCACTATTAAACTTTGACCCACTTTGATATATTTATATGAGATTTTGTGCTCAAAACTTGAAATAAATAACCAGAAATCAATATCATGGGTTCATTCAGGTTGATCTCAGGTCTGTACAGACAATACGTTAGGCCAGGATAGGCTGATATCTGGAGAAATAAGGAGACTGCACATAACCTTTGAGGGAGAATATGTAGTTAGTCAGAAACCCGCATCTTAGATAGTTAGATAGACGTATCTAACTCCTCGATTATTCTGTAATTTTGTCCAACAGAATAAATATTATATATTGCTGTATTTTCTTTTAGAATGAGCACATATCATAAATATGTATATTGCATTAATAATCGCAAGCATATCATACTTAAATATCACATTTTATTTTCTTATACAGAATCTTGCAGCTTAAATGTAAATTTTGATATCCTACAAACCTTATTTAGACTTTTGTGTCTAATTAAATCTTTTCTTTTCTTTCTTTCTTTTTCTTTCTTTTTTATTAGTTCGCCCTATCATATATATATATATATATATATATATATATATATATATATATATATATATATATATATATATGACAGTTCAAGATCAATCTTTGGATCAAGCTTTTGAGGAGGAGCTGATACATGATAGAGCAATTTAGGTACTAATTTTTTTGAAGTTTTAAATTTTTGCTTAGTGTGTAATAAATTTTGTAAAATAATTATTATCTTTATAATGAATATATTTCTGAATGTTATAATGAATGTGGAAGTGTGTTTATTTTATACGCCTCTAAATACACTGTTATACTAAATCCCGATATGATCCTGGGAAGTGAGCACCTGATGCTGGATTAGCTATGCTGACCCAACGGCGGGTCGCCACATTTGGTATCAGAGCAGGATTGGGAGAAAATTAGTATAAAAGTGTATAACCAATTATTCATGCAATCAGAATTCTAGAATAAAAAAATAAAAAAATATAGAAAGTATGAATTTTCAAAAGTTATCAAAAAGAGAATAAAAGAATAAATATAAGACTTATGTAAAATAATATATATTTAATTATTTTATTTTATTTTATAACTAATAAGAATACTTTTGTTTTCTTCTAATATTAATAATAATACTTATGTAAATCTACTCCAATAAAAGAATAATAATAAAAATCTTATTTTTCATATAGATCATGAAGATTCTCCTTTGATTGTCGAAACACACTTAAAAGATCCAATGTCTACCAATACTTCTGTGGACCGTATCAACAAATTGTTTGATAGTGTGAATACTTTATTGGAGCGTGCTGATACACAAAATCAAATATTCTTAAAATTTCAGACACAATAAACACCACATATAAATAGTTCTACTTCTATACTATCAACTACCAATTTCCCAAATATTGAGATAGATGGACTACTTCAGCCTTCCTAAGACTCTAACCACCAGTATTCAATGGAAGTGTTAACCCAATGAATGCTGAAGATTGGGTAAAGAAGATAGGAAAAATATTGACTAGCATGAAATGCCCACATATAGATGTAATTAAATTAACCATCTTTAAGTTAGAAAGAGAAGCAGAACGCTGGTGGGAAACCACTGCAAGCTTACAGTTCGCATGCATAGATACTGAGAATCTCAAATGGGAAGAATTTGTCAAAGCCTTCAGAGACAAATATATCCCTCCTTCTGCTCAAGCCATTATGGAGGATATGTTCATGAAGTTATATCAAAACAACTGTAGTGTCATTGAATATGAAATTGAATTTCAAAGACTATCCCATTATGCACCACTACTAGTGAGCACTGAGTCTGCTCGATGTAGTTAATTTTTAAAAGGATTAAAATCTTCTATTAAGAAAATGCTTATGGCTCTTCGAATCTCTAAATTCTCAGACATGCTTGAAAGTGCAAAAATATTAGAACATGAGGAACAAGAAGAAGTTGAAGAGCAAAGAAAGAGACCCTCATCTACACATGTACAACAAATTGAATATAAGAGACCAAGACTGCCTCAAGTAAGAGTTTATCAAATAGCTCAACAAACAACTACTGGAAAATACAATCGATCGCATCCTTATGGTAATTGTTATCACAAGAGCGGAATATGTTATACTTGTGGATGACCATGTATTAACTTTTGGCAATGTCAAGCAATCCGTACAATGGACAATCAGTGGATCACTCATCTTTCTTAAATGCAACAACAAGCATCGATACCACATGGAAAGCAAGAATTCACACCAGCAGCCAGACTAGCTCATGTACCTACAACTGCTCCAATACAAAGGAGAGGTCCATCTGTTGCTCCTAAAGCACCAGCTGCTAATCAAAGGGGAAAAACAATTGCTCCCTATCATGCTGCTCATGCGAGGATCTGTACCCTCACCCCAGTTTTAGCCCTAAAAAATAATGAAGTGGTATCAGGTACCACATTCTTTCCTTTAAAAAATATATTTTATATTATGTTTAAATATAGCATGAATTATCTTTCAATTTAAACTCTAGGCACCTTATATTTCAATGACAAATCTTGTGATACATTATTTGACACTGGTGCAAGCTACTCGTTCATTTCAAAAAAAATTTCCAAGGCTCTTGAACTACCATATTATAACTTAGCTAAAGCCTTAATGTCGGGTTACCATCTAGTGCCCTCAAGAGTGCACAAAAATGTTGTGATTGTAATATATCAATTAATGGCAAGGCATATGAATCAAACCTGATAATACCGCCTATAGTAAATTTTGACATCATTCTAGGAATGAATTAGCTCAGCAAGCATAAAGTTATGATTGATTGTCAAAGAAAGATGATCATTATCAAGGATGGGAGCAAGCCTGAAGTATTTATGGGAAAATTAGCAATTTCAACATCTTTAATCAATGCTTCACAAGCAAAGAAATTAATATAAAAGTGGTGTAATGCATACTTAGTAATGATGATAGGAGAAAAGTTGGAAGAAATTCCTTTAGCAGACACTCAAATTGCAAAGGAGTTTGAAGATATATTCCCTGATAAATTGCCTGGATTACTACCAGTAAGAGAAATTAAATTTTCAATTGAGTTAATTCCTGGCACTCAACTGATAGCAAAAGCACCTTATCGCATAGCACTCAAAGAACTGCAAGAGCTAAGCGAACAATTACAAGAGCTAATGAACAAAGGTTTTATTCGACAAAGCAGGTCATTATGGAGAGCCCTAGTGCTCTTTGTAAAGAAGAAAGATGGTTCAATGAGAATGTGCATCGATTATCATGAACTCAACAAAGTAACCATTTAACATAAGTACCCTCTACCCGTATTGATGATCTATTTGACCAATTAGCTAGTGCTAAGATATTTTCTAAGATAGATCTAAGATCAGGCTATCATCAATTCAAAGTCAAAGAAGAAGATATTTCGAAAACAGTATTTAGAGCTCGTTATGGGCATTACGAGTTCATGGTCATGTCTTTTGGTCTAACCAATGCTCCGTCCATCTTTATGGACTTAATGCAAAGAATCCTTAGACCACATTTAGATAAATTTGTAATAGTATTCATCGATGATATTCTAATTTATTCTGAGTGCAAGGAAGAACATGAAAATCATCTAAGAATCATTCTAAAAACTTTAAGGCATCACCAGCTTTATGCCAAATATTATAAATGTGAAATTTGGCTTGATTCTGTAGCTTTCTTAGGTCATGTAGTGGATGCCAAAGGAATTAAAGTCGATCAGAAAAAGATAAGCGCCATTCAGGAATAGCCCCAACCAAAGATCGTGACAGATATTTGCAGTTTTCTCAGTTTAGTGGGATATTATCGAAAATTTGTTAAGGGATTTTCATAAATAGCTGTACCTTTAACCAAATTAACACAAACAACAGTTCCATTCATTTGGAGTCAGAAATATGAGGAATCTTTTTAACAGCTAAAGCAAGCATTAACAACTGCCCCAGTACTAACTCTACCACAAGAAACAAGAAATTATCAAGTTTATACTGATGCATCCATAGTAGGGCTTGGTTGTGTTCTCATGCAAGAGAAGAAGGTAGTAGCATATGCACCTAGATAATTAAAGATTCATGAAAAGAATTATCCAGTGCATGACTCAGAACTGGTAGCAATAGTGTTTGCCTTAAAAATATGGAGGCACTACCTATATGGAGTGAGATGTGAAGTTTTTATCGATCATCAAATTTTAAAATATATTTTCACTCGGAAAGAGTTAAATTATCGACAAAGGCGATGGCTGGAATTAATCAGCAACTACGACTTAGACATATAATATCATCCTGGTAAAGCTAATGTCGTAGCAGATGCCCTCAATAGAAAAGCAGACCTAAATGTTATAATATAAAGTTTATTAATGGAAGAATTCAGAAAGTTATGTATAAAACTTATTGATAGAAAACAGTTAGATAATTTACTTGAAAATAATTCTATATAGCCTACATTCATGCAGCGTATAACAAATGCCCAAGAGAATGATAAAGGATATTCCAAGCTAAAAGCAGACATCAAAAATGGTCACATAACAAACATATATTTACAAAAAAGAATTTATATTTATCATGGAAAAAGGATTTAGATTCCAAACAATATATACATTCGGAATTAAATTCTAACTGAAGCTCATAATTCATGATATACAATTCACCTTGGAAATAATAAAATGTATAGGGATCTGAAAGAGACCTTTTGGTGGCCTAGACTAAAGAAAGACATAGCTAAATATATCGCTAAATATCATGTCTGCAGTTTGGTAAAAGCAGAACATCAAAGACCATGTGGACTATTGCATCCATTAGATATCCCAGAGTGGAAATGGTCAGATATTTCTATGAACTTTGTGATGGGATTGCCTAGAAGTAATACAGGAGTAGATGTGATTTGGATAATTGTTGATCATCTAACAAAATCAGCACACTTCCTTCTAATTAAGCAAATAGATTCAGTGGAAAAGCTAGCCAAGTTATATATTAAGGAAATAATCAAACTTTACGGAATCCCAAAGACTATTGTTTCATATTGTGACGGTAGATTTATCTCCCATTTTTAGAAAGCAGTACATCAAGATTTGGGGATAATATCGGCTATTAGTACAGCATTTCACCCTCAAACTGATGGTTAGACCGAGAGAGTAAACCAAGTACTTGAAGATCTTCTTCGATTAAGCATATTAAACATTGGTAGTAGTTGGGAAGATTACATTTCATTAGTGGAGTTTACATACAACAATAGCTATCAGGCATGTATTGGAATGGCCCCATATAAAGCTCTGTATAGAAGAGAATGTAGCACGATATTGGCCTGGACTGAAGTAGGAGATGTTCAATTATACGGATCTGATATAGTTGAGGAGACTAATAAGAAAATTCATCTAATAAAGAGCAGGATTGCTACAGCTCAAGATTGACAAAAGAATTATCATGATGCTAAACATAGAATGCTAAAATTTCAAGTAGGAGATCATGTCTATCTAAGGGTAAGCCCAATAAGAGGAGTTCATAGGTTTGGCATAGCAGGAAAGTTAAGTCCAATATACGTTGGACCCTTCGAAATAATCACTAAAATTGGAGACGTCGCTTATAAGCTCAAACTACCAGACAATTTTTCTGTCATTCATAACGTATTTCATATTTCTTCATAACGAAGGTGTCTACATAAACCATTCCAGCAAGTGTCTATCCCTTCAATCAACCTCCAACCTAATCTAACTTATAAAGAAGAACCACTCAAAATATCAGGTTCAAATAATCAAAAATTACGGAGTCGCCATATCCCAATGGTAAGAGTACAATGGAAGAATTCATCAGAAGAAGAAGTCACTCGAGAAAGAGAAGACTCCATGAGGAAGAATTACCCAACACTGTTCAATATGTCAAGTAATATTCTCACCCATAAATAATTTTATTTGCGTGATGTCGAGGACGACATCATTTTTAAGTAGGGGAGTCTATAACGACCCAAGTCGTTACTAGGATAATTAAGACTAAACCGAACTCAAAAATCAAGAACCCAAGTGACTTCAAAATTTGAGAAAACTAAAAATATTATTGAATAGTGTATATTTTTGTAATCATAATGCCTAAGTTTGGGAGCAATATGGATAATAAATACTCCTAAATTAATTTTTTGAATTATTTAAATTCAGTAAATTGGGAAAATTAAATACAAGTCCAAATTCTGCAATTTTAGTGTCATTGTATTAAAAATATTATAAAAAGGCTACATAAAAAGTTTCGTCAAATTAGAGCTCCGGATTGACCAGAATTAATTTTTAAAGTTTTTATCTTTAGAAATTAATAAAAAATAAAATATTGCTCCAAATTGAAAAATTTTTAATCGAGTGTATTTTTCTTATCAAGATACACCATCATGTTAAGTTTCATTATTTTCTAAAAAAGAAATGGAAGAGAGAGAAAGTAGAGAGAGAAAGAAGAGAGGGAAAGAGAAGAGAGAAAGAGGAGATAAGAAGGAGAAAGTAAAGATCAAATTGAACACTCCAACAATCATGACAAATTTTCTCTCATCCATCTCATCCAAATAATGGATGAGAGAGAAAATAAATAATTAATTAATTATTAAAAAAAGTTTATAAATACACCCTCCACCCCCCTCCATCCCCCATTCCTCCTCTACTCCCACACTCCCTTCCCCACTCCCTCTCTTCCTCCACCTCTCTTCTCCTCTCATCTCCCCCTCTTCTTCCTCATCCACCACCAGTTCCCCTCATCCACCACCAGTTCCCCCCATCAACCTCCAATAAATCTTCATTAACATCAATATAGAGTAAGAAATGTGTAAGAAATGAGTAAGAAATAAAATATTTTCTACTCTTTTCATTTCTTCTTCTTTTTTATCAATAATAATAATGCTATTATTATTATTATTATTAATTTTAATATTACTACTACTATACTTTCATTTCTATTATTTTATATATATATATATATATATATATATATATTCTAATTTCTGTAACTTTTATTTCTATAATTTTCTTTTTTTTTCTATATATGTATATATTTCCTAATTTCTGCAACTTTTATTTCTGTCATTTTCTTTTTTTTCTATATATGTATATATTTCCTAATTTTTACAACTTTTATTTTTGTCATTTTTTTTTTATATATGTATATATTTCCTAATTTCTGCAACTTTCATTTATGTTATTTTCTTTTTTTCTATATATGTATATATTTCTTAATTTCTGCAACTTTTATTTTTGTCTTTTTTTTTTTCTATATATGTATATATTTCCTAATTTCTGTAACTTTTATTTCTGTCATTTTCTTTTTTTTATATATATGTATATATTTCATAATTTCTGCAACTTTCATTTCTGTCATTTTCTTTTTTTTTTCTATATATGTATATATTTCTTAATTTTTGCAACTTTCATTTCTGTCATTTTCTTTTTTTTCTATATATATATATATATATATTACATATAATAATAAAACTTATTATTCTTTTTTTATTTAATTATTTCATTTATAGTATTTGTATCACTATTAAACTTTGACCCACTTTGATATATTTATATGAGATTTTGTGCTCAAACTTGAAATAAATAATTAGAAATTAGTATCATGGGTTCATTCAGGTTGATCTCAGGTCTGTACAGACAATACATTAGGCCAAGACATGTTGATATCTGAAGAAATAAGGAGACTGCACTTAGCCTTTGAGGAGAATGTGTAGTTAGTCAGAAACTCGCATCTCAGATAGTTAGATAGACGTATCTAACTCCTCGATTATTCTGTAACTTTATCCAACATAATAAATATTATATATTGCTGTATTTTCTTTCAGAATGAGCACATATCATAAATATGTATATTGCATTAATAATCGTAAGCATATCATACTTAAATATCACATTTTATTTTCTCATGCAGAATCATGCCGCTTAAATGTAAATTTTGATATCCTACAAACCTTACTTAGACTTTTGTGTCTAATTAAATCTTTTTTTTTCTTTTCTTTTCTTTCCTTTTTTTTCTTTCTTTCTTTTTGGTTCGCCCTGTCATATATATATATATGGCAGTTTTGGATCAATCTCTGGATTAAGCCTTGAGGAGGAGCTGATACATGATGGAGCAACTTAGATGCTAATTTTCTTGAAGTTTTAAATTTTTGCTTAGTGTGTAATAAATTTTGTAAAAAAATTATTATCTTTATAATGAATATATTTCTTTTATTATTCTGGTATTTTTGAATATTACAATGAATATGGAAGTGTTTGTATTTTATACGCCTCTAAATACACTGTCATACTAAACCCCAATATGATCCTGGGAAGTGAGCACCTGATGCTGGATTAGCTATGCTGACCCAGAGGCGGGTCGCCACAAATTCAACTCTATTGAATAATAAAACTATTTAATAGGTTGAATCTAGTTCCTAGATTTAGAAGTTAAGTCTGATTATTTTATCTTATAATTTTAGACTTTCAATTTTCTAAAATTAGAATTCTTTCATGAATCTTCAATCCTTATAATCCTCTATTTTTAGAGTGAGATGTTGAGAGAAACTTTAGATCCTTAGATGTTAGCACCTTTGATTTAGAGTTTAAACCCTAATTATAGAGTTTAACTTTAAATGCCTAAATCTTGATTATCTTGATTATCTTGATCAATATTGTTTATAGGTTATTAAAATACATCAATTAAGTCGTCAATTAATTGTTTAACTTTTGTGGACTACACTTTTGATTATGAATTAGAACTTGTTAAGTTCTAATGTTTAACCTTTAAGGTCGTGAAACTAAGATTTTACTCGGTAGTAGGATATTGGAGATCCTAATTTTGTATCCTCTCAGAATAGAGAGAGCGATTAAATTAGATAACAACAGATATCATATGTTTTAGTAGAGTTTTTGCTTACTTTGACTTTGTTGTTTTACACACCTTATATTTAATTCTTGTACCTTAGACATATTTAACTGACTATGGAATACTCAATGAGTATTCTATGTTAATTTGTAATGCATAAATATTATCAGTCAAAATTTAATACCTTTAGTGTTTCAATTAGCCTACTTCTGCAATTCAGTTCTTTTGCAATAGAATCCACTCGGATCCAATTATATGAGGGTTTGGATGATACATATCTGATTTAATAGTCTGGCTCGGATCTAGCCATGAGTGGTCTAGATAATACATGTAATACTTTCTATTTAGTGACTATGTCAGCTAATTTTCTATTATGACAATACTAATCTAGGCACATGTCTAATTTTAATGTTTATTCAGTTCAATATATTTTCAGTGGCTTTGTTAGCCAAATTTTCTATTATTATATTCTTACTTATTAATTTCAATTCTACATACTCTTACTTCTGCTTTAGTATAGTTTTTTACTACTACTTTTCGGATGCTAGATATGATTTAATATTATATCTATTCTTTATTTTTCATCAATTCATATTTACTTTCTATTAAAATTAGCATACTTCACATAATCATATGCATGTTTATGACTTTATTTCAATTATTTTTAGCCATATATACATATATTGCCTAACCTTGTTATAGCTTTTGATTGAGGCATGTTTCCTTACATACTTTATTTTATTAGTTATAAATACTTTATTTATAGCTATCCAATTCTTCCTTATTACTTGTTGCACCACTGTAAATATTCACTAAATGTGATATCTTAATAATGTAGATTTTATTAAATTAGTATAAAATATACTTAGACATTTATATAATGTAAGTTTTTATTTTCTTAGCTGGGGCCTTAGAATTATGATACTGATAATGTCAAATATATAGTTTTTCATGGAGGTAAGGTGAGGAGCTTAGCCAGAAGGAGGACCTTCTTGCTACTGCTGAAGCTTAGTTAGCTTTTATTTTCTATTTGTGAGGACAAGTGTTCCTTTCTTTTGAATTTTTAATTCGATATTATAATAATTTGTATTTTGGATGCTTTTACCGTTCTATGCTTTTATATGGAGTTGAGCTACTGTTCTTTCTTTCTGCACTATGAAAAAATGGATGTTATATGTGTTTTCTTTCGCACTCTATTCTTTTTATGTACGTTGATGAATGGATTACAGATATAGGTGGCATATTCTGCAGCTATTGACAAATTAGGCTAAAAACCTAATTCAAATATAATTGGGAATCTGTCACATAGTGACCACTCTATTGTAATCATGTAAATATTAGTAATAACATGACCACGGGAGGGGTGGGGCTCCACAATAAGTCATTAAGGTAAGGTAGAGTGATGAGTAACATGGATAGTGTTTGATTTGTTCAATGTCAAACTAATCTTCATAACAACATTGTCATCACATGCTATTAAGAAAATAGAACAATAAAATAAACTATTTATGTTAGGGACCATGAAGGAAATAAATTCTCTTATGCACACAAACAGTTGACATAATATCATAAAGTTATTTAGCTTTTGATTTACCATGGCTTACAAAGAAAATAAAATTAAGGTGTTTATTGAATTTAGTGGTTAGAGATCTTGAGAAATAGTAATTAAATAAATTTTATTAAAATTATAAAAGTTATTATATGGATGATCAAAAGAGCATTCACATGAGTAACGAGAAAAAGTTAAGTATGTCTAATGATAAGCGTTATCTTTCTACCATTTAATGAGATTTGAAGCTCCTAGCCATGCAATTCCAACATAAATACAATCAATGGTTAGTAAAATCAAAAAATAAAAATTTTAATTTAACTATACCATTCATAGACATGAATACGCATAAGGGCTAACAAGGTATGTATAAAGGCTAAACAAGCAATCCATGGGGATGATAACGATGTTCTTGGATACAATTAAGGACATGCATTTCTTCATAACTAGCAAGAACACAAAACTTAAGAATAATATGAACATTATTAAGAATGAAGCTAAAAGGTTTGAGTGAAAGTTCACACGAGTAAGGGTCCGTATGCATGATTTCATAAGTAATATGTAGATCTTTCTAAACTATTCTTACGTGAAGTATCCAAACCAAATATTGAAGACTATATAAGTAATATGAAACATCATTATCATCTCAATACATGGAATAATTAGCTATATGCAAAATTAGAATATCATTTGAAAGTAAGGATAATCTAGATTTGAATGAGTAGTGAGAAATTTTAAATTCTTGCTTGATTTGAGTAAGGACTCCAAATAATGTATGCTTGCATTTCATTTGAATTTAAATAAGAACATAAAATAACTGACTAACATGCATGTTCTTACAATAAGGTGGATTAGTCTCCTAAACATCAAAGGGGTTATACATAAGATTTAGATTATAAGAGAATAGAAGAATGGTTCTACCACAGTAGTTCAATGTAAGTTTGACTATGATGCTTCAATCATTAGATTACAACTCATAGATAAATTATTTAAGCATACATGGATGTGATGGATATTACCTTTGGGTGTGAAGGTTGACCAAGAATATGGTAAAGGAAAAAAATCAAATCTAGCTCCAACTTTAACTTCAATATCTAATGCAAGCTCTAAGGGTTCCTTTAAGACAAAAATAAGGATCACACCAGTTAACTTGGGTTAATTGGTGTTAACTCAAATCCAAGAGGAAGCTAAGTAAGGACTGCTCTTCCAATGCTCCAATAGAGTTGAATCCATGGGTTGAAGAGTGTTCCTATAGATGATTCAAGCTCTAAGAGAAGGTCAGGCAGTCTTTAATAAACTTCAATAGAGACCTTCACCAAAGGGGAGAGAAATGATGTTTCTCCTATGAATTTTTTAAGGCTCGGACAATGACTTTTAGGATCACCATTGGTATCTTATGGACTAAGGGAAATAGGGGGCATATTGAATAAGTTTGAATTTTGTCTAAAATAGAATTTGGTAAATTTAAGCATGAAACTTAATAGTGTCACCAAGTGAATGTTCTGGGCTACTCATCGGCCCACGTGGAGCATTTTTTCTATCTAAATGTATGCCTTGTAGGCTATGTCAGCTAAATGCGTAGAAAACCTTTCAATGGTTAATCTATGATCTTCCTTCACCACATGCCGAATTGGATCGACTCGTATGGTCCAGAGGTTTGGTTGGACTTCCAGATCAGATTGACATTAAATTAAGCATTGATCCATTGCATGGACCAAAAATCCTTGATTCCTAGGGTTTCATTGACACTCGGGCAATTGGGGGACATTAATGACACTTTTGATCCGTGTCATCTCATGACACTAATGACACTTTTTAGCAAATGAGTTAAATCTATTATGTGGATGTGGCGACCGGGGACCAAAGTTCGAGAGTCTATAAAGAATGATTCATACAACTGGAAATATTCATTTATGAAAATAAAGAAAATAAAATACATGAATATCCATATTTACATTAAGAGCCAAACACATATGAATTTACAACAGTTTAAATATTTATAATAAAAATTTATTCACTATTCATATCTCACATCTCTCTTTTCTTCTTTTCTTTTATTACTTTGGCAGATCTTGAAAGTCTTTTTAATTATCAAAACCTAAAAAAATTACAGTTTACCAGTCAGGTAGGAGTACACAAATTATTCTTATAAGAATAAATCTAGCATCCTAAAATAGGTATGAATCACATATGAAAATAATATAAAGACTGCAAATAAAGTAAGCAATTTCCAAATGCAATTTCTGCCCTGCAAAATAGCTGTGAAGATCAACATATATGAAATAATAAATTTTATCAAAAGCATTTGTAACAATAAGTCGAGTCCAGAGACCCCTGAGCCCAAATGGGTAAGCCAATAGGCATAATCTGTAGGAAGCTTATCTCGCCACCCGTCGGTAGCTTACTCAAATTAGGAACTGATGGTGTGTCTTTCCTCTGGATTTGCCTACTTCCTACAAGAGGCTAAATCCCTCCATAAAACTCCCAGGGGCTGCTAGCTGGCCCAATCTGTACAGATTCTCAGTGTTGCATTCCACCCTCAAAGACATACACCACAAAATATATATAATTTCTTTTTGTTACATGCTTTTTGATATAATTCTTTTGCAGATTATAATGCGGTAAGCAGTGCAAAATAATACTCAAATGGAAAATGGCTCAAATAAGAATACTGAAATAAAACTTATAAGTAAATTTGTGTACCTTACTTGTTTTGATTCAAAAAAAATCAATCAATTCAATTTCTTTGATCTGCCAAAAGTAATTTAAATTATTAATTTAATACTTCATGATTTGTAATAATAGGTTTTTATGATATTTGATATTTTGATTTATTTAATTATTTTTATGACTAATATTTTTAAATGAAGTGACAATTTATATGAAACTTTTAGAAATATGAGAAAACATCTATATTTCTTATAAATTTTCTAAGTTCTAAAATTCTCAAAAATTTCGGCAGAATCTCCTTTGTTTTTATTCAAATTTTCCATTTTCACAATCAATCTCCAATTCTAAAAATAGAGTTCACTCCTTTTTTTAGGACTGCTCATTTCCAGTTCTAATATGAATCAATTCATTGACTATTTTCATTTCTAATAAGAATATCAATTTATATTAGCATTTGTATAAGATAACTTACAGCATTTGATTTTCCATTCATGATATATGACATCATTTAGATTTCATAACTATATGGCAGCATAGGATTCTAATAAAAGAATGACAACATGGCAGCTTTTAAATTTACTAAAGAAAATTCACGGTATTTGATCATAATGAAATAAGTGACAACTTTGCTTCTCATATAATCCTTTGGCAACATGCGATTCTAATAAAAGAAATAGCCATATTGATTCTCATAAAATAAGACAGCAATTGATTATATTGAAGAATTGACAGCGCTTATAAAAAGGGGCAGCAATATTTTGATTATTTTATTCATAGCAAAATAAATCTAATGATGTGAAATTCAGCATTTAAACATTAATACCCATTTATCTTATATAAAAATGAATGGAGGCATATGAATTTATTTACAAGAAATTGTAGCACTTAATCGTAATTAATCTCACTCTAATATGAAAGGCAGCTTATATTCACATTTGATCTCATACCAATAGATAGCAGCATTTATCCCTATTCGATTTTTTTGAAAGAAAGGCAATATATGATTGCAGTGTTTTGCATTATTACTCATAAATGGAAGTATTGAATCCTTATATAAATGACAACAATTGAATAAGAAAGATAACAGCATTCATGGCAGCATTTAATTCTTACAAACTAGATAATAATATTAAACCTCATGTGATTCAAAATAAATTACAGTTTTTCATCATAAACCATCCTATTGATCTCATTTTAGAATAGGAAACAACATATGAAAGCAGTATCTTTATCTTATTTCTTGAAGGCAACTTATAACTGATCTTATATTAAAATTTGCAGCAAATAAACAAGGTAACATCATAAGGGGCAGCACTTGCTCTAAGTATAAGGCAGCAATTTGATACATGAGAACATCTTAAATTTTATATATATATCTGAAGGCATCATGAGACCATGCCTATAATAAACAGCAGCATAAATCCCCTTAAGAACTGAAAGTAACATATGTTATTAAGAAAGAAGATGATAGCATTTATAACAATATTTGATCTAATATGTAACTTAACTTGACAATATTTAGATCTTATAATAGAACTGATGGCAGTATTTGTTTTCATATATGATTTCAAAAGCAACATTTGATTACTTATAAAATGGATGAACATCAACTGATTTTATTAAATGAATGAACGGCAATTGATTTGATACATTAGATGACATCTTTTGGATCTTAATTAATACATGGTAGCATTTGTTTCATCTTGCAATTAAGGATAGTGTTTAAATCTCATAAACTAATTGGCATCTTTAAACTTCATATAACAAATAGCAGCATATGATTTTACACATGATAGATAAAAGCACTTAAATCACTTAAACTTACTAACAGCACTTAGAGTACAACAAGATCAATCTAATGATGTGAAGTTTTACAATATTTATCTCAGCATTTAATGTTGATATCCAAAATTTAAAGCATAGCATTTGTATTCTTATTGACAATAGAATTAAATGCACATTCATTACAGGTTAGTAAAATGAATGAAATCACAGCACGATATATAAATTTCTATCATGGGAAAATGTGAGTCATTTTAGTGCTTCATTTCAACATGTGACCTAAACATAAGCATTTCATTTTTAGAAATCTTAGATCTTCAAAGTTCATAACTCAGTTTAACTTCACGGATGAAGATTTGACAATAATATTAAGTGCAGACACCTTAGGTTTACAAAAGTTCATTTAAGATTCCCTTTTGTAACTCATTTAATTCAGAATTTATGACAGCATTCCTTACGGTTCACTTATCTTAAAATCTAGAATATTCAAATTTTCGTAAGCCTTAACATTATCTACAAACAAATCTGCACAGATTTAATTTCTGATCCAGATTTGAATATAAATGACTTGAGCTATTATAGCTTCCAAATGACATCAAAGAAAACTAACAGAGCTTCTAATTTTGAAACAAATTCATTGCCACTGATTGCTTTACTTGTTTATTTTGTGCATACTCTTATTGTGATTTAACAATGATCATATCAATGAATTTGGTTAAAAGAGTAGAAATCACTTGGATGCCTCCTAATATCTAATTTTAAAAAATATATATATAAGATCCCGTTAGATGAGACTATACTTCAATAGTTAGCTTATCCTTGTGAAATCAAAGAGAAGATGCTCATTTGCTATTAAAGTAAAAATGGAAAATGTAGTTTGAAGAAAATAATAACTTCTTGAACTGAGGTATCCTTTTATTCTTGAGACAACACTCACCGTAATTAATTTGATTTAACCTATAAAAGGAATTGCTATAGATTAAAAAAAAAACAAACTTAATAAAAGTTATTGATAGATTTAGGTACCACCACTTAGGGTACAAGGGATAAGAAGTACCTTTGTGGCAAGTAGAGCATCCACGAATGAAGTAAATGAGGGATTGGCGAGATCCTTGCTGTTAATCGTCGTAGAAGAAGATAAAACCGGCGGTCCAGTTCAAGGAGCATTGGTGAGTTAGAGAGGGAGAGATTGGAAAGCCCTTGCTTGCCTCGAACAAGCAATAAGAGGCGAGTATCTCGTGCCCTGATAAGAATGAAAGGAAAGGATGGGCTTGACTCAAGGACATGAGGCGGTTCAATCTCCTTCGTGTGCTGCCATTGGCGATCGCAGCGGCGCATGACAGGTGCTGCGATGGTGAACCTTTGCAAGTGATGCGTGTAGGTGGGAGGAGCTGACTCACGTAGAAGGGAGAGGTTTACGGTTGAGGAGAAAATCAGGTAATGATAGATTTAGGGTTTTTTTTTTTTTTTTTTTTTTTTTTGAAGAGGCTTATAAGTAAATCCTAAGATCCATATCAATCGTTGGATCAAAAAAAGAACGGCTGAAATTTTTGGGCCAAGATCTGGAGTCATTTAAGCTCCAAAAATTATAATCTTGGTATCAAAACGACCGTCTCGGCGAGACGAACGCATGCATCTAAAAATTATTGAATTTGGACAAGTATTTTATTTTATATTGATTTTTAAGTGAAAAATTTGGAAAAATTAATTATGATAAATCGGAAATTCGAAAATTAATGAAACTTGAAACATAGCATCCTCATATGATGCTTAACTTAGATATATAAAAATTTCCAAATTCTGATTTATATTTTTCATATTATTAGACTTTGAAGTTTAAACTTTATGAATTTATTCAGGACAATCTAGGATCCCAAATGCGCTCAAATTTTTTGCAGTTGGATCCTTTCAATAGGTATTATAAAAGGATATTTTTATTATATTTTTATTTAACTTAAATTGGATTCCTGTTTTGACGAAAATTTCTAGAGTAACAAAAAATCCGGGAAAATTAACGATTTCCAAAAATTCCCAGAATAATACTCTTAGTTAATTTGGAGCTACTGAGTCCAATGGCGGACTCCGTTTTTAAATTTTGAGGTCTAAACTTGAAAACGCACTTTGGTATTTTACATTCTCTCCAACTTAAAAGAGATGTCGTCCCGACATCAATCTAAAATATAAAGACACTTACCAGATCTAAAATCATTTATTTAATGGAATATATGAGGATATGCTTTCTTCATGTTCAAGTGCATTAAATACAATATCATATGGATATGTATAGAAGCCAATACTTGAAATGCTTAGGCCTATTGATGCTAAATTATCTGATTAACTATTTGATTAAGATTTTTGTCATAATGAATTTTAATAAATTCGTGTCTGAAATCTTCTTGGTCGAATTTTATTATATTCTATAACGGATTCATAATAGATCTTATTAATTCATCTTTCAATTAGAGTCTATTAGTATTTTTATGTTCAATAGTAATAGCATTTAATCACCAAGTTGTCTTGATTCACCCTTATTCTGATTGTCGTAACTTGATTTAAGAATGACAAAATATCTGAAAGTTATAAAATAACAGATTGTTCTATTATAGTAGGTTGTCCTAAGATTGATACTGTATTATTTTCCAATAGAGGTTTTGTTGAATTTATGCACTATACTTATTAGTTCAGATGTCCTTTAATAGGTTCATTTAAGGAAATTTAAAGGATACTTAAATCCAAAACAGATTATGGCAGCACCTGATTTAATTCACATGCAATGTATTTAGACAATTAGAACCTTCCTTACACAACTTACTATTTTATTTTACTTCTATATTAAAAGGAGTATAAATGATGTCTCTATAAGCAATGTACTTGAAGTATTAAACACTAGTTGTAGGGTTTAATAATAACCTAGATGCTTCTGCCCCTAACGATCTTAATATGCCATTTAGCTTTTTAATGAATTTGCAAAGTCGCTACGATATGGTTAATATAACATTAGTCGAATACTTATGGTTGATAGTGGAGAGCTCAACTTGTAATTAATATCTTGTCCTCCATCCAAAGCTATCTTCAAACTACCAATGATGTGCAATCTTTAAACTTTTAATATATTTAGTAGAATATGGGTGCGGACTAATACTTCTTGCATCAAATAAATCTTGTGTCTACTTTAAGGTTTCAAGGAATCACAACTCTACAATGAACATTTCTTCAGTACTTAATTGCAACTGAAGTTTCACTGAAACTGTTATATTAGAATAGATGAAGGAAATGTTAAACTCAGTAGGATGTACATATATTGAGTTTGGTGGAGTTGTATTTTTTTTTTTTAAGTGAAAGGAATGCCTAGTTTCTACAACCATGTCTATATACATTAATACTTAGCAACTTCATTTCCAATAACACTATTCTGATCTAAAAAGGCAAACAAAAACTACGATCTATATTTTTGACATTTGTGAAATACCCATCAATTAAACATGGCTTCTGCAAATGCACAAGTTCACTCTTCATTTATTTGAACTAGGCATTTGGGACAACTGAATTTGATGAGGTTAAGGGAAGACATTTAAATTAATGAACGGAACAGGAACTCTACTGTTATATATGCTTAAAGTTGACCAACCCCAAGTCAAGTGAACCTTTTGAGAATTTAACATATATGGGTAAATAAGTAATGTCCAATCTGGTACGGAGCCGAAGGGAACGAAGCAAACAATTTATTTGCATTATGTATAGAATTGTAAATATATAAATTTTTAGTGAAATGTATGTAATTTTCTTAAGAAAATTTACATGAATAAACAAGAACAACAATGCAATGTTAAACAATTGATTTATTAATTTTAGGAAGATCCATGTTCTTTCAGTCAGATGAATAGAAATAAGCATAATATTTAACAAAATAATTTGGACATGATAAGAAAAACAAATAACAGCCTGAATTGATTTATAAGTAAAACTTCTAATAATATGGCGAATGCCCAAGCTTGTTTTAAATGACTTGTTAATTCCTCAGAAACATAAATCATCTTCTTGTCTACGATTCACTAAAACAAAAGCAAATAACATGCTCAAAATTTCAGTCTAATCCAGACCGTACATTACAAGGCATCAAGTTGAGCACTAAAGCTGTAAAAAAATATAGGTAATCGACCTTTAATTTCAGCATGCAGTAGAAAAGATGTCAGACAAAAGTGGAGATTTCTAAACACATATACCTTTGATTATGTTTTGTAATGACAGTGTACTGGCTAGTGTATATATATAAAAATCATAATTATTACTTCTTACTTTTGTGGGCCAAACAAATGTGATATATTCTGTTATTTTATATACAAATGCTAACACTTATATATAAGCATAATAGGAAATGGATGAAGTGTCAAATTTTTTTTTTTTTTTTTTTTTGGATTTAGAAACACATAGTATTTTATTACTAATTTCTCTATCTACCCTTAATATTTTAACAATTAAACCGTGATGATCTTTAAATTATTTAATCCAAGGTTAGTTTAAAGTGTCTAAAATCAAGATGAATAAGGAATTTATAAAAGGAGAATTTAATCAATTTTTAGGAATGAAATATTAGCTCTCCAACTTAAGATTCAACTACTAATAATCTAGTAATTTTAAAACTGTATTCGTAATGTTGGCTCTTTAATGAATCATTCTTTAAATTGTCTCAAACTCTGCTCTGATACCAATTTCTGTGGCGACCGGGGACCGAAGTTCGAGAGTCTATAAAGAATAATTCATACAACTGGAAATATTCATATATGAAAATAAAGAAAATAAAATACATGAATATCCATATTTACATTAAGAGCCAAACACATATGAATTTACAACAGTTTAAATATTTACAATAAAAATTTATTCACTATTCATATCTCACATCTCTCTTTTCTTCTTTTCTTTTATTACTTTGGCAGATCTTCAAAGTCTTTTTAATTATCAAAACCTAAAAAAATTTCAGTTTATCAGTCAGGTAGGAGTACACAAATTATTCTTATAAGAATAAATCTAGCATCCTAAAATAGGTATGAATCACATATGAAAATAATAGAAAGACTGCAAATAAAGTAAGCAATTTCCAAATGCAATTTCTGCCCTGCAAAATAGCTGTGAAAATCAATATATATGAAATAATAAATTTTATCAAAAGCATTTGTAATAATAAGTCGAGTCCGGAGACCCCTGAGCCCAAATGGGTAAACCAATAGGCATAATCTGTAGGAAGCTTATCTCGCCACCCGTCGGTAGCTTACTCAAATTAGGAACTGATGGTGTGTCTTTCCTCTGGATTTGCCTACTTCCTACAAGAGGCTAAATCCCTCCATAAAACTCCCAGGGGCTGCTAGCTAGCCCAATCTATACAGATTCTCAGTGTTGCATTCCACCCTCCAAAGACATACACCATAAAATATATATAATTTCTTTTTGTTACATGCTTTTTGATATAATTCTTTTGCAGATTAAAATGCAGTAAGCAGTGCAAAATAATACTCAAATGGAAAATGGCTCAAATAAGAATACTGAAATAAAACTTATAAGTAAATTTACGTACCTGACTTGTTTTGATTCAAAAAAAATCAATCAATTCAATTTTTTTGATCTGCCAAAAGTAATTTAAGTTATTAATTTAATACTTCATGATTTGTAATAATATATTTTTATGATATTTGATATTTGGATTTATTTAATTATTTTTATGACTAATATTTTTAAATGAAGTGATAATTTATATGAAACTTTTAGAAATATGAGAAAACATCTATATTTCTTATAAATTTTCTAAGTTCTAAAATTCTCAAAAATTTCGGCAGAATCTCCTTTGTTTTTGTTCAAATTTTCCATTTTTACAATCAATCTCCAATTCTAAAAATAGAGTTCAGTCCTTTTTACAGGACTGCTTATTTCCAGTTCTAATATGAATCAATTCATTGACTATTTTCATTTCTAATAAGAATATCAATTTATATTAGCATTTGTATAAGATAACTTACAGCATTTGATTTTCCATTCATGATATATGACATCATTTAGATTTCATAACTATATGGCAGCATAGGATTCTAATAAAAGAATGACAACATGGCAGCTTTTAAATTTACTAAAGAAAATTCACGGTATTTGATCATAATGAAATAAGTGACAACTTTGCTTCTCATATAATCCTTTGGCAACATGCAATTCTAATAAAAGAAATAGCCATATTGATTCTCATATAATAAGACAGCAATTGATTATATTGAAGAAATAACAGCGCTTATAAAAAGGGGCAGCAATATTTTGATTATTTTATTCATAGCAAAATAAATCTAATGATGTGAAATTCAGCATTTAAACATTAATACCCATTTATCTTATATAAAATGAATGGAGGCATATGAATTTATTTGCAAGAAATTATAGCACTTAATCATAATTAATCTCACTCTAATATGAAAGGCAGCTTATATTCACATTTGATCTCATACCAATAGATAGCAGCATTTATTCCTATTCGATTTTTTTGAAAGAAAGGCAATATATGATTGCAGTGTTTTGCATTATTACTCATAAATGGAAGTATTGAATCCTTATATAAATGACAACAATTGAATAAGAAAGATAACAGCATTCATGGCAGTATTTAATTCTTACAAACTAGATAACAATATTAAACCTCATGTGATTCAAAATAAATTGTAGCTTTTCATCATAAACCATCCTATTGATCTCATTTTAGAATAGGAAATAACATATGAAAGCAGTATCTTTATCTTATTTCTTGAAGGCAACTTATAACTGATCTTATATTAAAATTGGCAGCAAATAAACAAGGTAACATCATAAGGGGCAGCACTTGCTCTAAGTATAAGGCAGCAATTTGATACATGAGAACATCTTAAATTTTATATATATATCTGAAGGCATCATGAGACCATGCCTATAATAAACAGCAGCATAAATCCCCTTAAGAACTGAAAGTAACATATGTTATTAAGAAAGAAGATGATAGCATTTATAACAATATTTGATCTAATATGTAACTTAACTTGACAATATTTAGATCTTATAATAGAACTGATGGCAGTATTTGTTTTCATATATGATTTCAAAAGCAACATTTGATTACTTTTTAAATGGATGAACGTCAACTAATTTTATTAAATGAATGAACGGCAATTGATTTGATACATTAGATGACATCTTTTGGATCTTAATTAATACATGGTAGCATTTGTTTCATCTTGCAATTAAGGATAGTGTTTAAATCTCATAAACTAATTGGCATCTTTAAACTTCATATAACAAATAGCAGCATATGATTTTACACATGATAGATAAAAGCACTTAAATCACTTAAACTTACTAACAGCACTTAGAGTACAGCAAGATCAATCTAATGATGTGAAGTTTTACAACATTTATCTCAGCATTTAATGTTGATATCCAAAATTTAAAGCATAGCATTTGTATTCTTATTGACAATAGAATTAAATGCACATTCATTACAGGTTAGTAAAATGAATGAAATCATAGCACGATATATAAATTTCTATCATGGGAAAATGTGAGTCATTTTAGTGCTTCATTTCAGCATGTGACCTAAACATAAGCATTTCATTTTTAGAAATCTTAGATCTTCAAAGTTCATAACTCAGTTTAACTTCACGGATGAAGATTTGACAATAATATTAAGTGCAGACACCTTAGGTTTACAAAAGTTCATTTAAGATTCCCTTTTGTAACTCATTTAATTCAGAATTTATGACAGCATTCCTTACGGTTCACTTATCTTAAAATCTAGAATATTCATATTTTTGTAAGCCTTAACATTATCTACAAACAAATCTGCACAGATTTAATTCTGATCCAGATTTGAATATAAATGACTTGAGCTATTATAGCTTCCAAATGACATCAAAGAAAACTAACAGAACTTCTAATTTTGAAACAAATTCATTGCCACTGATTGCTTTACTTGTTTATTTTGTGCATACTCTTATTGTAATTTAACAACGATCATATCAATGAATTTGGTTAAAAGAGTAGAAATCACTTGGATGCCTCCTAATATCTGATTTAAAAAAATATATATATAAGATCCCGTTAGATGAGACTATACTTCAATAGTTAGCTTATCCTTGTGAAATCAAAGAGAAGATGCTCATTTGCTATTAAAGTAAAAATGGAAAATGTAGTTTGAAGAAAACAATAACTTCTTGAACTGAGGTATCCCTTTATTCTTGAGACAACACTCACTGTAATTAATTTGATTTAACCTATAAAAGGAATTGCTATAGATTAAAAAAAAAAAAAACTTAATAAAAGTTATTGATAGATTTAGGTACCACCACTTAGGGTACAAGGGATAAGAAGTACCTTTGTGGCGAGTAGAGCATCCGCGAATGAAGTAAATGAGGGATTGGCGAGATCCTTGCTGGTAATCGGCGTAGAAGAAGATAAAACCGGCGGTCCAGTTCAAGGAGCATTGGTGAGTTAGAGAGGGAGAGATTGGAAAGCCCTTGCTTGCCTCGAACAAGCAATAAGAGGCGAGTATCTTGTGCTCTGATAAGAATGAAAGGAAAGGATGGGCTTGACTTGAGGACATGAGGCGGTTCAATCTCCTTCGCGTGCTGCCATTGGCGATCGTAGCGGCGCATGACAGGTGCTTCGATCGTGAACCTTTGCAAGTGACGCGAGTAGGTGGGAGGAGCTTACTCACGTAGAAGGGAGAGGTTTTCGGTTGAGGAGAAAATCAGGTAAGGATAGATTTAGGTTTTTTTTTTTTTTTTTTTTTTTTTGAAGAGGCTTATAAGTAAATCCTAAGATCCATATCAGTCGTTGGATCAAAAAAAGAACGGCTGAAATTTTTGGGCCAAGATCTGGAGTCATTTAAGCTCCAAAAATTACAATCTTGGTATCAAAACGACCATCTCGACGAGACGAACGCATGCGTCTAAAAATTATTGAATTTGGACAAGTATTTTATTTTATATTGATTTTTAAGTGAAAAACTTGGAAAAATTAATTATGATAAATCGGAAATTCGAAAATTAATGAAACTTGAAACATAGCATCCTCATATGATGCTTAACTTAGATATATAATAATTTTTCAAATTCTGATTATATTTTTCATATTATTAGACTTTGAAGTTTAAACTTCATGAATTTATTCAGGACAATCTAGGATCCCAAATGCGCTAAAATATTTTGCAGTAGGATCCTTTCAATAGGTATTATTAAAGGATATTTTTATTATATTTTTATTTAACTTAAATTGGATTCCTATTTTGATGAAAATTTCTAGAGTAACAGAAAATTCGGGAAAATCAACGATTTCCAAAAATTCCCAGAATAATATTCTTAGTTAATTTGGAGCTACTGAGTCCAATGGCGGACTCCGTTTTTAAATTTTTCGGTCTAAACTTGAAAACGCACTTTGATATTTTACAGTGGAATCGATTTATATTATTAAATCTAATAATTGAACACAAGTTAAATATCATTCATTCAATCAAGCGGCTAATGATTGGTTCAGTTACAACTAATGTTAGCACATTTTTGTTTTGCCCATTGACTTTTAAATCATGATTCTGTTGTCGAATCATCGAGCACGATATGTGTTGTCAAATAGAGCTAATGCACAAATCAAAGAAATAATCATATTTATTAATTTAAAAAATTATTTAAATAAAAATACAATTTAAATTAAATGTTTTCTTTGAGTTCGAGTGTAGAGAAAGAAAGACTGTCTGAAGCCTACAAGAAACTGAATTTGGTTCTGGACATGGACAAGCTTTTTGGATTCAAAAATCCACCCTTAAAAGATTTAAGGATGGGGAGAGGAACACTAAATACTTTCATTCCTGGGTTAATATAAAAGAGTCCTCAAATGTTTTCACTCATGTTGCGGGCTCAGGTGGCTCTCTTATTCCTCATGGTCTTTGGGGGATTCTACTTGCTCCTTCTTTGAATCACTTTGGAGAAGTGAAGGCTGTAATCTATCCTTGCTCAAGGAGTATATTTCCTTCCCTAGGATCTCTGAGGAAGAAAATGTTTAGCTTCTCTCTCCCACTTCCCAGTCTGAGGTGAATGACACCATTCAGGCTATGGATAAGGACACTGCTGCAGTCCCGGATGGTTTCTCCCCCTTTTTTCTTAAGAAATGCTGGAATATCATCAAGGGAGATATTGGGGAAGCTGTCTCTGAATTTTTTCAAGCAAATTATATTCCTAAATTTGTCACTGCCACTTCGATTGCTCTAATCCCCAAAGTTGCTAAACCAATGTCCTGGGCTGAGTTCAGGCCCATCAGTCTTTGTAATGTGTTCAACAAAATTTGCACTAAATTAATGTCTAATAGACTGTGTTCCATCCTCCCTAAGCTCATCTCTCCTAATCAAAATGCCTTTGTTAAGGGGAGGCTCTTATCAGATAACTTTCTGTTAGCCAAAGAGCTAGTTCACGATATTTACAGGAGGTGTTTTGGAGGCAATGCAATTATCAAGCTGGATATTATGAAGGCCTTCGATAGGTTGGAATGGAGATTCCTTTTCTCCATCCTCAAAAAATTTGGTTTCTCTGATCCATTTATTCAATTCATCTATAAAACTATTTTGAATATCTGGTTCTCTGTGTTGTTAAATGGTTCCAGTTTCAGTTTTCTTACCTCTTCTAGGGGTCTTAGGCAAAGGGACCCTCTGTCTCCGGCTCTCTACATCTTGGCCAATGACTACTTCTCCAAATTGTTATCTCTGTCGGCGCATTCAGTTAAGGGGATTAGCTTCCACAACTTTGGTAAAATAATCATATCCCACCTCTTATTTGCGGATGACACCCTAATCTTTTGTAAAGCTTCCATCAAAGCATTTAACAGCATTCTGAAGATTTTAGAACATTTGAGGGCAGTCTCGAGCATGAAAAATAATATGGGTAAATCTAATGTCATTTTTGGGAAGCAGATCTCTAGTAACAGGAGCTCTTCCCTTGTAACTTTGTCAGGTTTTTCTAGATCATCTCTTCCAATCCATTATTTGGGCCTCCCCCTAGCCAAAGGGTATGCCTCCTGGTCCCAATTCCAATGTGTTTTGGATGCCATGGCTGGGAAAGTCAACGGGTGGTCATCAAAATGTCTCTCCTTTGGAGGACGGATTATTCTCTTATAATCTGTGATTAGCTCTATCCCAAACCATTTTTAGCGGTGCTTAGACCTCCGACAAAGTTCATTAATCGCGCAAATAAACTTTGTAATGGTTTCTTGTGGGGAAATTTGGCGACAGGAAACCTACACGCTGGGCTTCGTGGGAGTCACTGGCTATCCCGAAGAAGCTTGGGGGCTTGGTCTTTTTCCCTTTTGGAGAAACAGCTTCGGCTTTCTGTATTAAATATTGGTGGAGGCTTAGGCAAGGAGAAGGTCTTTGGGCGGTCTACGTGTCTTTGAAATATGGTTATAACAGCCATGTTAGCATGAGGGGCTTGAAACAAAATGATTCTGTTATCTGGAAAAGGCTTTTGTCTTTCCAGGAAACTGCTGAAAATTGCATTTCGTGGGAACTCTCAATTGGGAATATCTCTTTCTGGTATGATGCTTGGTTAAAAAAGGGACCCCTTCACTCTCTAAGCCCAATTGTGGGTGCTGCCCTGGTACCGGTCTCGTCTTTTTGGTCTAACGATAACTGGGATCTATTAAAACTGGAATCTGTTGGCTTAAATGGTAAGATTATTCAAGAAATCTGCGGTTTACCCCTAGGATCTGGAGAGGAGATTATGAGGATTTCTGTGGGTAAGATCGTAAAAATTTGCTTAAATTTGGCGCGGAAATTACTGTTAAATTCCCTGCCCAGTGGCTCTATTTTATGGTTTAAGCTCCCTTCCACTGCTTTATCTTTCTTTGTCTGGAGACTTTTAAAGCACTTTATATCGACAGATGACTTCCTTAAGAATCGAGAGGTCCGGTTGGCCTCAAAGTGTGCTTTTTGCAATTCTGAGGAAACTATGGCCCATCTATTTTTTTCCTGCTCATATGCAAAGTCCATTTGGTTGAGATTCTCTTCTGTGTTCCACTTGGATGTGAATTCCTTCTCATCCGTGGAGGTGGCACTATCTCAATGGAGAGTGGTTGGGGGTATCTTTGGTTTCACCATCGCGTGCCAAGTCTGCTGGCAAATCTGGGCGGCTAGAATTGCTTTTATGAGGAATTTTTTTTGTTAAAGCGGCCAGTTCTTGCTTTTATATTGAGAAGTTTATTAAATTGGCAATTGCAATTGGTTTTTTTCTGCTAATTCTCATATTCTAGTTATGTTTGAGGAGCTTGCGATTTTCAGCATCGATGAAGTCTTCTGGGTTTGCGTCATTATGTACGTGGAGGTTGCTATGCTCCTCGAAGCCAACCAAGGATCCCTGCCGCCGATGCTTCCGATGTATATTTCCCATTGTTTTTTGATTTGGATGATGAGGGTGGTGATGTTGTGGGTTTTTCCAATTATTTTCTAATCTTTTCAGGACTTTTTAGGCTATACCCTGAGTCCTGTTTTTTTGGAGGTAGTTGGCTCGTTTTTTCAAGGTTTCGTGTTTAATCAACACAAAAGTGGAATTAAAAAAAAAATTATAATTTTAGAAACTATATTGAAAAAAAATAAAATATACTTAAATTTTGAAGAATATAATTTTTTAAAAGTAATCAAATTTAAGTCTTAAATAATTTATTGAAAGTAAGTCATAATTTAGAAAATCCCAAAATTTGGCAAAAATTTTATTAAATTATGCTTTAGTATAATTTTTATACCAAAATAATATATGGTTTTCAAAATATTTGTTTTATTTAATTTTTTTCAAAATTTTAAAATTTTTAATAAAATATAAATAATGCTTTTAAATTAGACAATTACATTTTATTTAACCAAAAAATTGTCAAAATAGCTTATTGATCGATTTGGATAAGTAGGCATTTGAAGATGTGTAATTCAATAGAGGAAGATAAATACTTTTAAAAATAAATAAATAATAAAATCAACAATAAATAAATATTAAAGTGATGATAAAGTTACATTTTAAAATTATATATATATATATATATATATATTAAAAAAAATGAAAGTGTGCTCAAGGAGTGGCGGGAGAAGCAAGGGATGGCCGGAGCGCACTGCGGGTAGGCGCATGCGCTCTAAAATAATTTTAAAAAGATCCAGTATTAAATATTTCTTACCTCATTGCCTAGAATATTGATATAAAGCACGTGCCGAAGCTATAGGTAATATTTTTTATTAATTTATTTATTCTTTTTTTTTTCTATTAGCGCACACACCTCATCATGTCGTTAAATTTGGACAAATCAGACTGGAAGTGGCACCTTTAAGTAAAACACAGGCTTAGGCTTAGCTTTAAACACCTATAATTATTGAGATTTAGCTAATCTTATTAATGGCGGGCCCCACCATTAAACCTGATTCCCTCGCACATGCGCATTGAGCCAATTAAGAACTTACATTTAGCAATTAGCATTATTTAAGATATAAGAAACATTCAATAATGAATTATTGTGCTAATTAAAAAGTATTAATAAATTCATCTATTACGCTAATTATATATTGCAATAGTAATTGTTCATTGATAGTTGATTACTATATTATGTGTTAATATTAATAGTAAATTAACTAATTATTATAATTTACTAATAATTTTAAATAAAATAATAAATGAAATTTACGACAGATAAACTAATAGGCTAAATTGAATACTTGATTAATAATTTAATTGCAAAAAATATTAAATGTTTTACTTCCTATTTTAATTAAACATTTGCTTGACGGGCATTTGTAAAAAGAAACTATATAATTAATGAGAAATGCTATTTAGACTTGTTGACGTGGCACTCAGAAAAACTCGTCCTGAGATTTGGGCATCATTTCAATGCAAACTTAAAAAATAATATTTGTATTATTTTAATTTAAATAAATAAACATTAATAAATAATGTCTAAATCATATTCCATAAATTTTCTTAGATATCATATAGCGAGTCTAAATATCATTTCTCATAATTAATTTCTACATTTATTTATTTTATTAAGCTTTTCCATGATTTCCCAAAAAAATATAAATATTTAATAATTTTAATATTCAACATTTTTAAAATTGATATTTATTTTATTATTAATATTATTATTATTGTTGTTTATTTCTCTTATTTTAAATAAAAAAATATTATTTAGATGTGTTGTGTGGCGTTCAAAAAACTTATTTAATAGAATTTGAATATTATTTTATTTATTTTTTAACAAAATATAAATCTAATTAGATTAATTTTTTTTTTGATACAGCATCTCTAAAAATAATAATATTATTATAATAATTATTATTTTTTAATGAAAGTGAGCTAATATATATAGGGGGCGGCAATTTAACCCATAACATGAAATACCTCAACTATAGGCTACAAAATATTTATATTATTAATATTATATACAAAAAGAAAGTCTTCATGATATTTTAATTGGATCACATAATTAAATATTTCTTAGTGTTAAATGATAAATAATATATTTAAAGTAGATAGTTTTAATCATAAAATTTTTATTATGTATCTAATATAGTAATAAAATATTAATTAAAAATATAACAATATCTTAAAATTTATTAAAATTGTCAACATTATTTATTTTAAATATTTTATTTTATATATAAATATAAAATTTATATTTTTTTTCATAGCTTATCACTCTCTTTCTCTATAGTTTTGATTTTTATTTAAAAAATACTTTTTTTTATTTTTAGATTCTCCTATGTTGACAATTTGACCTTAAAAGTGGAACTCAAAATATTTTAACTCTACTCGAAATTTTAGAGCAGAACAGCTTAACTTGAACCATATTTAACTGACTCAAACTTGATTTGAAACCCTATTTATCACTTACTTTCCCTCTGCCAGTGCACATATTAACTTCTGACCTCTCTATTGCTCTCTCTTTAATATTCCTATAACTAGAAAATAAAATTCTATATTTTAGTCATGAATTTATAAAAATAAAATCTAAAGAGAATTAAGAAACTTATATTATCTATTTTCAAAGGAATTTTTAAAATTTTTTGGTTTTTCATGAGTTATTATGAATTATTGATCCTAATTTGAAACTTTTTTTTTTGGATTATATGTATTTTTCTCTACCTATTGAAAAAGTCAGTATTATTTGGAGATTATTCAACAAAAAAATATAACATATGAAAAATCACTTTTAGTTTTATTTAATTTTAATTAAAGTTAGCAGTTAAATTTCTGAAACAATGTGATTCAAACCCGATATTCGCAATTCAGAATTCAAAACCCACAATAGGTCAATGTGAACCTGATACATAACGTAGTACCCCACTAGCGACCCAATATGCACCCATGTTGATCCTGCATCGCCTTAATTTACTCTATGTGCCTTTACCAAGAACCTACATTTAGGATCTACACTTATTTGAATCTCCTAAAGATTCTCAACTACTCAATTGGGGCTATCAAACTGGTTCGCAACGAACCCAACTTTCCAAGGTCTTCTTTGTGTTTCCCATCTTGGTTCGATCCATCAAAATCCTTTATTTGATACTTGGAGTGATCTTCAAAGGAAAACACATTAAACCGAGTCCCTTGGTTGACTATATACCATATAAATCTAGCAAACATGCATCCAACTGAGAGTTAATGCCACTGCTATAATTAGGATGAAGCCATCTAATGCATGAGATATCTAACAAATAATTTTTTATATATTTTGTGTGACATTTTATCTTTTTTCTTTAAGTTATATGCTCAAAACTTCATGAGCCTAATGAAGTATTTTGCACAAACAAGTCTCCTTTAAGAATTTATTACATATTTCATCTTATTTATTATTATCTATCTCTCTGCATTTTCTACTTCTACATAACACTTTTGTTTAAAAAATGTAAAGCTTAATATCATTCAGTACTTAGATTATTCTTTAACGGGTATTCAACCCGGATATTTTTGTTGTAAATGCTAGATCATGAGCTAAAGTAAGTGCAAGAATGAGATCTTGAGGAACTTTCTATATGATTAAGAAGTCCACCATGCTGCTAGAATGTTATTTTAATTATGTTTACTTATCATCGTATGCATTAGGTGCATTACATTTCAATAATATATCATGTGATGCTATATTTGATACTGGAGCAAGTCACTCCTTTATTTCTGAAAAGATTGCAAAAGCCTCAGAACTATCATATTACAAACTGACCAAAAATCTAAATATCGGACTACCGTCTAAAGCTTGTATAAATGCTCAAAAGTTCTGTGATTATATTCCCATTAAGGGAAAGCTATTTAAACCTGGCTTAGTAGTCCTTCCAATAATAATTTTTGATATAATTATGGGTATAGACTGGCTGAGCAAACACAAAGTAATAATTAACTACCATAAGAAAAAGATTACCATTAGGTATAGATTGGCTGAGCAAATATAAAGTAAGATGCTTGAGAGCACACACATAAATTAGATGCACTTATATATATATTTTTTAATTATATTTATTATACACTCTATAAATAGCTTGTTTAGAATCTTAATGATACTCATCATTGTTGATTCAACGATTCTCTTGAGTTCATCCTTAGGAGTCATATTCTTATACTTCCATCCATCTACAAGGAATTGATTGTGATCAAAATGTGGCATCTCATCTTGTAGATCTCTCTAGTACGTTGTAATTAATATTCTATCTTATGTACTGGAGAATGAGTTAGATGAAACCCTTACTTGTCTAGGAGTAAACAAAGTTACCAAAAAAAATAAGTATAACCTAGTTGTACTTTGCCTAGTTATCGCAGGTATTGTGATTAACGTCTCATTCCAATCAATCATCGAGCTTTATGTTCAAATCCTTTTTAAAGGTATGTTAAGTACTTATAACTTTCTTGACTTTTATATTATATTATTATTTTCTTGAGCTCTATGTACAGTGCGTATATCACTTGCATAGATCTTAGCATCGTTAGTGATTGAATTATATTTGAAAACATTGTTATTAGGAACTTCTTAGGAGTCTACACTTCATCTTAAGATTGTTTCCTTAAGATTAAGAATAAATACTAGGTTATATTTTATTTATTGAATAAGTAATTTATTCAAGAAATGGAATCTTGATTTTATTAGTTTCTAGATTTTCATACTTTAATTTTGATTATTTTATCTTTTAACTCTAGATTAAGAATAGGAGAATCATCCTATTAAGCTTGGCTTTGCTTAATAAGTTTTACCTCAATCATTAGTTCACTTTAGAATTTGAAAACCATGGATTCTTAGACTTTACCCTTATATAATGTGCTTAACTCCAACTCATGGTGTTAAAATCATAATCCCTAGACTTGGTAGATTTTGATCAGCTCTTAGTCTAGGACATATAAACTCATCAAATAGGTCCTGATGATTTCTTATTTAACTTACATAGATGACATTGATTTAATCATATTAGGACCTAGCTAGTCCCAATATTTTGTAACCTATAAGGCTGTATTTCTAGGTTACAATCGATAATAAGAATTGGAGATCCTGAACTTACATAACTTAGAATAGTTAGAATGGTTTAATTAGATAACAATAGTATCACCATATGTAGAAGAGTCCCTTGTTTACTACTTAATTATTTGTGCTACACATTCCTTGTATTTTGTGCTAATTTCCTTGAACATGTCATGTAAAAGAACTTTGTGCATAAAATGAAAACTTAAAATAATTAAGACAATAATTACCTTGGGTTCAGTTATATTTTGGTAGGTTCTGGTGCACATTTACCCTAATAAATAGGGGTAAGGGGTAATAAGGATGCTTAATATTACTCATTAAGGAGTGTGTGTTAAGCTTGGAACCCATATAGTCTTGCAGACATGCTTGACTCCTTAGCTGCTTCTAGACGTGTCCACAGAAGCAAAAGTAAAATAACTAAGAGATTCTGTATTTGTATTTAGTGCCTCTTCAGTTCTATTATTCTATTCTGTCTTCCCTAGCCTAAAAAGGCTTTGGGAATTATGCTGGGCCCGATTCATAGTTGGTATATTTATAATCTAAATAAATTATGACTCCTAATTCTAATCCATGAAATAAAAGTAGCTATGATTGAACTTAAACTCATCAACTAAAGAGGTTGTATATACATAGTTGGTATGTTTCTGAGAAAGTTTACTTTAACACTTAGTTTGTTTAAGTGCACTTATTGAAATGCATGACGATAAGGGGCATGACCCAGACACAGTTTATTCTCTCAAACTAAGTTGTTAAATACCCTAATTATAAGCATACTTATATTATCTTAAAAAAAGTAACTTGAAATACTTAGTTTGTTTAATTGCACTTATCGAAACGCATAACAATAAGGGGCATGACCCGGTCACAGTTTATCCTCTCAAACTAAGTATTCAATCCCCTACTTGTAACACTCTTAAACTTGGGATGTTTATCCTGAACTAAATTACACTTATCTAATTACCTAAGATAAGACCGAAACTCTACATTTCTATTCACGGTAAATCAACCAACTCTGTTTTTTACTGAAATAATTTAGTTCTATGGATATACACTATAACCTCCAACTAATAGCTCTAATGATTTTAACAATTCCATTTAATAATTAAAGAATATCAAACTCATGAATCCATTCTCTATTATGGTGAATCCTACACAAAGGTTCCAAAGATGTGACTTAAAAGTCACCTAATTTAGGATACTACCACAAAGAAATAATCTCAATCTAAATCATTAGGTTATCCTACCATAAGGATCTATGATCAAGTATCTAAGGTTAGGAACTCATCTAAGCTCCTACCTCAATATTTGACAATAAGTTCTTTCTACCTCAATAACTCATTTATTGATAAGGCTTAGTAATTATTGAATTATTATCACCAGATCACAACCTTATGGGTCTAGCACTAAAATGTATAAATTATAATCAATGATTTAAGATTTATATCAAGTTTTTGACTTTTATTTCATTGGATTGAATTATATAATTCAGATGGGTAAGCCCATCTGATCATAACCTATACTACAATTATGGGGAAAAATCATATAATTTATTAAGAATTGATCATTTTGCAAATCATTGTCATTTTATGATTTATCTCATGCTAAGAGTTTTACTTAAAAGAAAATTAAAGATTCAAAGGTATAAATTCAGTTGATCAATCACATGAATTCATTATAGATCTTAACACTTCTAGTTTAATGGCTTAACATAAATATCAAATTAATATGTATTATTGAAATCATGCAAGTCCTTTAATTGTTCAAATAAAGTGTTTTACTTAAGGTGATTAAGATTTAGACTTTAATCTTGATAAGTTAGGGCTTAACTCCTAACTTAACCAAATTAAGAGCAATGGTTTGGTTTATTGATTAATGGAAAAATTAGTGAATTATTAGTACATTATTGTTGTCCATTGAAAAACTTTAAATACGTCTGCGCTTGCACGCAAGTGTACGTGGTATAAAGTAATAATTTTGAATGCGAGTTCCGAGATTTATCATTCTCAAGGAATTAGATGTTTTATTACTAAGGTATATCTATGTTCAAAAATGTTTGTTCCTAAACAAGCACAACAATTCTTAGTAGAAGAATACTATGATAAAATAAGAGGAGAGTTAGGTCTCTCATACATGATATGTTAGATGACTTATATATGATGATTCCTCAAGCATTCCCCTTTTCTCTTCAATTTTAAATCAAGTGCACATTGTCCTCCATAGAGTTTAGCTTCAAGAATTACAAGTTCAAATCTCGTACTTGAAATGAACACACAGTCGGTTCTATTTCAGCACAAAGACCCTTATAAGAATTTTTTTTATTATTATTAGTTTTTCTCTCATTTCTTGATCATTGAAATGAGGGTTATTCAGTTAATATCTTACAAGTATTGATTCCACTAAGAGCTTCATGTGCATCATGCACAGTTTGGATAGTGGAGTGATTTCATTTGGGCTCAATGACTATGTCACCTCGTTCATGAGCACTCAAAGAATCCCCTCCATCCCTTTACGTATGCTGAGCAACAGAGCATATTTAGTGGGTCTTAGCATCACATGCTTCAACTCCTTAGTTGAGCATAGATCAAGGTGCATTATGCTCAAGAAATTTCTCATATAGTTCTAAGATCTTTTGCACTCATGATTATAGCTCTAAACTAAGGGTAAGCTATGGAGCACAAGACTTGTTCTTAGTCTTGAAGTTAATTAGTCTTTTGTCATTTGGTCCACATTCAAGTCTACAATAGTTTTTTCATTTCTTTAACAAGTCATTTAATTCACAAATTTTATTAAAGCTTGAGCAAATTTTCATACATCATAGTATCTTTCAATTCATGTAGGATTGCCCCAACCCTCCCCAAAGGAGATATAGCTCTCCATTACACAAGAGATAAAGAAAAACACATACATGGATAAAGACCCTTTCATGATCAACTAAGAAAAATACAAAACAAGAGTTTAGAGAATACTAGGAACATTCCTTTGATGAAGTTCTCTAGACTCCTCCTCTTTTTGCTTGTGGTTCATTTTCCTAGGTCCGTAGTACTGCCTTTATTCCTTCTTCTTCCTAGCATGAGGAGTTCTTACACCCTTGGAGAGTTCTCCTTCTCTTTTATGCAGCCCTCTTCTTACTTAGGATATTAATGAGCCAAGTTTGGAACCTCCCTTAAGTCAAAAAGGGTGGTATTTATAGAAGGGCTGCATCCTTCTTATTCTCATTCAAATTATGAGTTTCCTTTAAAATTTCTGCTATCATGATGGCCATTCCAACTTGAAGGATGAGGTGACCTCTTCTTTTATATTCTTTATTCTCCACGTCACCTCAACATGTCAATTTTCCATTAAAATTAATTCTGCTGCAGGAAGAATGATGACTGGGAGACAAGGAGCAGGTTGGGGGTATTGTCCCAGTCTCATTTAATGCTCTACTCAGATGAATTTTTGGCGCGCCACTGCAACACATTGCAGTGCGCTGTGGCGTGCTATAGGGCCAGCGTTTCACAAAATGATCCACCGCAACGCGTTATAGCGCCAGCATTTTGCAAATTGGTCCACTGCAGTGTGCTCTAGCACCAGCATTTTGCAAACTGATCTGCTGCAGCACGCTATAGCGCCAGCATTTCACAAATTGGTCCGCTGCAGCACGCTATAGCGCCAGCGCTTCACAAATTGCTCCACTGTAGTGCGCTATAGCGCCAGCATTTCGCAAATTGCTCCACTGCAGCACGCTATAGTGCCAGCGCTTTGCAAGTTGGTCCGCTCAACGCGCTGCAGTGAATTTTTTTCTAGAAATCTTGGGAAGTTGTCCAGAATTGTGCAGAATTTGCTAGGTTGGCATTTTTCCTGAAAAATAGACAATATTTGATCAAGAAAGCAGTATTAATATGAAAATGAATGAAATTTTTCTTTATTTAGGATATAAATTATGAATTTATCACACCCCACACTTAATTTCTTGCTCATCCTCGAGTAAGCTCAAAATGGTATTTTTATGTTTCTTAGGTATGAGAGTCAACAAGTAATAGCAATGAGATTTTGATTTGCAATTCAAAGCTCATGCTTAACTAAAATGGCAAGAGCAATTGACATCAATTAAAATTTTCTAATCTTGGATATGAACTGAGGTTAATAGATTAATCTCCAAGTAAGTATTTATGCTTGGTGCTAGGTAATGGGGGAGGTTCCTTGGAATAACTGAACTAGGGAGGTACTGAGTAATTAAAAGTTTTGTTCCATAGGTGCTCCTTCTTATAAATCACAAAGATGCATAGATTTAAGGAGAGATATTTTTCATCATCTTTTTAATTTTTTTTTTGGAGAGATATTTTTCTTCATCCTAATTTCAAATATTTGTGATCATGAAGCCCTACGGGAGCCTAGCATACTCTTTTATATTACTCATCTTAATCACTAGTTTTTAGTCCAAAGCCTTTCCTCACACTTAGTCCTTAGTATTGATTTAAATTTTGGAGATTAGACTCAACCTAAAATTATTCCCTTGCTTAGATAATTTAAATGTGTCAAATGAGTTAGTCAATTTTTGTTAAGCACCTTTGGTTGATTTTCAATTTCTTCATTGATATTTTGGTAACTTCCATAAGCTTGAAAAATTCAGAAAAATTTGTCATTTGCAAATTATTCGACTTCGCCGTTGCGATCGTCACCCCCAAATTAACCAGGGGTGATGTTTTGGACGATTTTGGAAGTCGTCGGATTTTTGCAAATATTTTAATATAACTAAATACCCAAAAAACTAGCATAATTAAATAATCGTCTAAATCAAATTCCGACTTCGTCGTTGAATCTCTCACCCCCAAATTAGTTAGGGGTGAATTTTTGGGAATATTCGGAGCGTGTCTATTTAATCTGAATTTTTTTTAATTAAATATGGAAGATGAATAATTAAATTATTCATTTAAAAATCAATTTCTTTCCTTGCCGTTTTCCCCCTTATGTCCTTCGGCGCCCCCTCCCTCTTTTGCATGAAAAGATGGCTGAGGTCATCCCCTCCCTGCTTTTACCCCATGCCCTCATCCCATCACCTTCTTCTTTCTCTTTAAAAAAGAGCTCAAACTCCTTCTTCTTTCCCTTTACAAAAGCTGAACTCCTCCTCCCTCCTCCCTCTTTCTTTGGGTTGTTGCTGAAGAAGAAGAAGTTCAACTCCTCTCCAAGGTCTTGAAGAAAACAGAGTTTTCTTCCTCCTCTTCTTGTAAGGTCTAAGGTACCCTTTTGTTTATTCTTCTTGTACCCATCTGCTCCTCTTTCTTGCATTCTTCATGTTGCTATTATGCTTGAATATATCTTTAAGAATCCATAAGCATGTATGGAAGCCATTAAGGCTCTTTAAAGCATCACATTTCTTGAAAGAAAGCTGCTCTGTTCTTCATCTATTCTGCACACCCCTGCATTTATCACCATTTTTATATAGTTAGGATGCTTCGTTTGTGCCAATTTTTGTGTCAATGGAAATGTATTAGAAAGATATTTTCATTGATATATGTCACTGCTCATGAAATGCTCTGGATTGAGAGCATTTGAGCAAGAATAAGGCTCTTACAGGTTTCGCACTGGCAAAAATACCGTATGGCGCTGCAGCACCCAAGTTGTAGAAACTGGACCGCTGCAGCGCGCCATAGCTCGTTGTAGCGGGCTGCAGCGTCATTTTGAGAAAATCATATAAAATTAGTTATTAAACTAATTAAATAGTAAACCGCAAATGGACTGCTGCTGCGCGCCATAGCGTGTTGTAGCGGGCTGTAGCATCTTTTAGAAAAATTATATGAAATTAGAAAAAATCAATTAATTGAACAGTGTTTCCATGAGTTAATCTGCTATAGCGCGCTACAGCGCGCCGTAGCGACTGCCTTTCGAAAAATTAAGCACCGAGAACCGCTGTAGCGCATCGCAGCATCTAAAAGCGCTACAGTGCGCCACAGCATCAAAAGTGCTGCAGCACGCCCTAGCGCGCTTCTGTGCAAAAAGTGCTACAATGCGCCGCAGCGTGCCATAGCACCCAGAAACTATAAAACTGCTCAGAATTGGTCGAAATGACAAATACTTTACCGTTTTCGCATTTTAAGGTCCCTAGGACCCTAATGGGATTGAATTATATCAAATTTGAACCTATTTTAGTTAATTTTAAGGATTTCATAAAATTATAAGTGAAAAATCAACTTTGAAAAATTGCCCCTTATGACATGTGCAAAAACTTCTTATGTGCCTTAAGGATTTTTATGCCAAATGCTAAATAGTAGAACCCTTGAATGCTTGTATTGAATAGGTATATCTTAACAACTAAATATAATTAATTTTATGTCAAATTTACATTTCTATACTTTTATGATTTTAGGACGTATGTTAGAGGACCTTAACATTTATTTGGACACTTAAGTGTGCTTAGTTGACATTAAATTATAATTGAATATAAAAATCTTGATAACTTGATTAAGTAGATGATACTTAATCTAAATCTGAAATTGCCATCAATAATACACTAATAACACATTGATTTATCGTTGACCCTTAAAATTAACCTTTGGTCTTAATGGTAGAAGGGTTAGGGGTTAAATCCTAACTTGTCTTGATTAAGATCTAAATCTTAATCACCTAAATTAAGTAACTTTGATTGAAATATAATTTAATGAAAATGATTCCAATAATGCATGTGATCTGACATTGATCTTAACTTATTAAATTAGAAGTGGTAATGTTAATATCAAATCTGTGTGATTGAACCATCTGAATCTAAACTTTAGATCTTTAATTTTCTCTTATATAAGACTATTAGTATAAAATGGATAATAAAATTATAATGATTTATGTAATGATCTAACTCAAAAAAAGATCTTTGATTTTATACCATAATTGCAGCATAGAGATTGATAAGATGGATATTATTCATCTGACCTGATCACTTTAATCCAAAGTTAATAAGTAAAGCTTAAATGTTAGCTTAAGAGTTAGAAAAGTGAGATCTCAAGGGTCTTGCTATAGGATCATTCTTGAAATATTTAAAGACTTTAATTATTGATACATTGAGGTATGAAGAACTTTTGGAAACTTATTGAGGTAGGAACTTAGATGATCCTTTATAACCTTAGGAGTTGAGCTTGATACCTTGTGGTAGGAATCATATAAAGCGATTAGAATGGAACTTACTCCTTATAGTAGAAATCAATATTGAGTGATCCTTTGATCACGTCCTTGGAGCCTTGTATAGGACTCACCCATTTAGAGTGAGAATTAATAGCTTTGATAAATCCTTGCTGATTAAATAGAACCTTCTGAACCCAGATTATTAGTTGGGTATAATAGGGTATACCTATAGTACTTAATTATTTTAGTAATATTTTGGATTGGTTGATTCACTCTAATATGGACTTTTGGCCAGGTGCTATCTTGAGGGATTAGACAAATACAATCCTATTAGAGTAAATCTTCTAAGACTAAGAGTGTTACAGCTAGTGAACAAGATCCTTAGTTTGAGATATAAATTGTGATCGGATTCTGCCTCCTATCGTAATGCACTTTGATAAGTGCAGCTTATGTAAACTAAGTATCTCAAGTCACTTTATGTAGAACACTAAGTATGCTTGTAATTATGATATTTAACGGCTTAGCTTGAGATGTAAACTGTGATCGAGTTCTGCCTCTTATTGTAGTACGCTTCGATAAGTGCAGTTTAAACAAATTAAGGGTTAAATCTATCTTTCTTGCAAATATGCTAAATATGTGTATACAATCATCCCACCTAATGATTTTCAAGTAAACTTTCAACTTTAACCAATTATCAAAGTTAGAATTTCAAGAGTCAGAATCATTTTAGCAGGATTCTGCACAATGGAGACCTTGAATTCATTATCAGATTTCAAAACATTTTCTGAATTTTTGGATTTATCTTATGTAACCTAGAAGTATGAGCATGAGCATAAGCATGATGTGTGAGTATCAAAATGATTTATGAGTATCAGTGATGATTTATGGGTTATAAAATATTGCATACATTAATTAGGGAATTTCATGATGCATCGGCATAACAGTAAATAGTATTCCCAACTAGATGTATGTATACATTGAACTGTACTACTCATAGCAGTTTAGTAATATTTTGATTACATATCATTAGCATACATTGTTGTGGCATATTCAGATGCACAGTTTTAGTGACATACAATATAATTTTACAGATAATTACTCAGTTTTAGATTCATTACTGTTTTGGGTTATTTTCAGTATTCAGTTTATAGTTCAGCTTTACTTTACTTTACTTCAGTTTTATACAGTTTTATACAGTTGTATATCTTCAGTTTTCTTTATAGTATTTTTGGAGATTTAAATACATTATGTAAATGTTAAATGAATAATTAGAATTGTTTAGATTAGTTTTGATGTGTTAGAATTATTGTCTAAAATGAGATACTTTTGGGATCCAGCAATTTGCTAGATCTTGAGCATTATATTGACCTAGGTCAGGAGGATATCCAAAAGATTCAAGAGAAGCCAATGGAGCACTAGTGGACTCTTCTTCAGCTTTACTTATCTATTTAGTTTATTTCACTCAGTACTTAGCTTTATCTATATGTTTCAGTAAAGTGTTTGTAATAATTCTGGATGTATTTTCTTTTTTTTCTAAGATGAATATTTTCATACAGCTTCTGTGATGAATGTTTCTGGATGTTTGCTTTAAGCTTCCACACTCTGTTATATATTACTTATACTTAGTATTGTGATATGATCAGTATACTAGAAATGCTAATATATTATATATATGTTGGATTCCTTATGGGTTTTACATCCAATGTATGTATTGGTCTAATACTTAGGATAAGGATACTACTCATATCTTAAGTATTAGCTCTCAACCCTCCTTGAGATTGAGTCAGCATCCCTTAAGATGGGTTTGGTGTTTCTGCTATTTCGAGGAAACGGGTTATTCCTCCCCGAGGGGCGCGCCGCTCTGCCGCTGAACTGATTATACTTATCTTTTGCGCGCGACGACGAGACAGGGAGCTATAGTTACCCTGCTAATCTATAGTCTAATTAATCATTAAGTTCAATTCCATTGCCTTTATAACATCAAGTTAAGCTAATCCAAAAATTTTGAAGTCAATTGGATTTCTCTAAGTCCAAGATGACATTTTGATCAGTCTAAATGCCTTAGATTAGACCTAAGATATTTTGATCTCATAATTAAAATCTGATTATATTTTTGAATTCCTCGCCCTCAACCAACAATTTGAAATTGCAATCTTACCCAATACCCATATAAACGGTCGGGATCCGCTGTGCAGACCGCGGGCGATCCGCTGCGGAGCCCGCGTCACGTGACAGCGGAGTCCCGCAGATCTCACCGTTGTGCCTTCCTATCCAATGGCTAGGATTTAATCTTGCGGGATCACGAATCCATTATCGAATCCACCCTGTGGATCCTATGGTCCAGATCAGATCTAATCTAGCTGTTATGATTCAGTCCATCAAGACCATTTTGTTGTCCTGATCAATCCATCAGACGGCCCACAGTGCACCCGCACTGTGGATCTTCATCTTTGCCTCACCCGTGTCCGATCTAAGAAATCCTGCAGATCCTAGACAGCCTGACCTGTCCCCCACAACTAGTTCAACCTCAGCAGGCTGTTGGGGATCTTCCCTCAACGACATATCAGTCCTAGTCGGGCCTCGTGACCCGGTCAAGCTCAAATTAGAAATTGAGAGCTCGTCCATGGCCCGACCTTTCGTGTCCTTCCCAGCCTGATCCAGCCCTCTAAAAACTTCCTCCACTCACTGTTGGGGCTATAAATAGCCTCAGCAATCCTCTCTCTGCACCTTGCTGCTTAATTGAGTTTGATTCCCCACTGTCTCCTCTCTGCCATTGCCGTCTGCTAGAGCTTCCTTAGGCAAATTCAGGAGCTTTAGAACCCTGATAGTAGGCTCTCCTGGTGTTCAGGATCCTTTGCAGCTTCTGGAAGCCCAACTAGAGCCAGCCTTGTCCTCTGCCAGCCATCCCGAGCTCAGCTGTGAAACCAGATACCCCTGTTTGCAAGTCTTGAGTCAATGAGGCTCGGGATCCTTTCCATTTGATTCATTTTAATGCTTATTGTCATTTCAAACTCATTGCCATCGTAATAAGGCCCTGAGCTAGTCCCGATCGATAGGGCTAAGTCCTTAAGGGATGCCTCGGGTCGAGTAAGGCCTCGGTGTTCCAGCCCACCTCAGGCTCTCAGACCAGGGGGCTTCGATCCGTCTCACCTCTCTAATGGTATAGGGATCAAGCCCTGGGTCTAGCGTGGCCTCTATGGGGAGAATTGTCTCCCCACAATAGCTCCATTAAGGAAGCCCTCGGGTGAGTAAGGTCCGGCCGATTCGGACCACCTCACAGAGGGCTTCGAGTGTTAATCGATGCGTTTTGGTAAGGGGATCGATTCTCAATTGACCCGAGGCCAAGGCATGCGCTCTAGACAGAGAATTTTGTCGTCTAGGGTTTCCCAGATCAGTCTCTGCCGAGAGAGGTCGAGGTAGGGACGATGGCACTGTGCGGGTCGGGTCAGCCCGTGACCCGCACTGCATGACATTATCGGGTTCCTCGGGCCCCAGTCGACCCGTGCAGTTTGGCTAATGAGCCGAGCCCATTAATTAATATCCTATTAATTGGAACTATTTTCCTTAAGGAAAATAATCCAATTAATCCAATTATAAGGAAATTTAATAGAAATAATTCAGAATAAATTAATGTGATAACTTTCAATCCACTGATCTAAATCCTATGATATTATATATCAAATTAATTAAAAAATCATCAGGGATTTGAATATAAAATAATAATTGACTTTTAATGGTTGGATTTTCTATTTTGGCCTAATTATTGTATATCTTGATTAGGGATGTTTAGCATTTATACTTATCCAATTTATATATTTAAGGTGTCATTAGTTTTCTTATGATTAGTAGAATGAATGTGCTTAGTTTATTTTTCTGATTTCTGTATTTCAACTTATACCTTAATCTTATTAAATCATGGTTAGTGAAAATTAGAATTTTTAATCATTAGATCTTAGCAAACTTAATCTCTAATTAAATGTATGATTGAATAAAACTTATGTGCCAAGTTGTATGAAATTCTGATGGCTAGATTTGTGATTATGTGATAATTCTTTTGAATTAGTTTAGGGTTTGATTAGCACTAATTACTTTCTATTTTTTTAAATTTTTTTATTAATATGCTCCATAACAGTAAGGTAGATGTATTTAAACTATGGATCCCAAGTTATGATGTATAAATTGAATAGACCTAAATTTGAGAACTTAAATGTCTTAATTAAACTTAAGAAGTCTTAAGACTTTGATCAAGCTATTAAGACTTGATCTAGGTCTGAGATTGCCACCAATAATATATCCTTAATTCACTAATTTGACATTTGATCTATAAAAAAAACACTTGATCTTAATTAGACATGAGTAAGGGGTTAAATCCTAATCTATTTGATTAAAATTCAAATTCTTAAACCTTAATTAAATTGACTTGATTATAAGATAATGCAATCAACATTTTTCCAATAATGCACCTGATTTGGTATTGATCTTAAGCCATTAAATTAGACACGTTAAAGTTAATAATAAATTTATGTGATTGATTAATCTGAATCTAAGCTTTGGATCTTTGATTTTCTCTTATATAAGATCATTAGCATATGAACAATAATAAAATCATATTGATTAAACAAGTGATCTATCTCTAATAATATCCTTGATTTGTTCCCATGATCTTAGAATAGCATGTGATCAAATGAGCTAATCACCTGATCTGACCACTTTGAACCTAAATAATAAGTAAAACCTATAATGAGTGAGAGTATAGGATCTCAAGTATCTTACTATTAAGTTTGTATATAAAATATTTAAACACCTTAATTAATGATATATTGAGGTAGGAATAACCTTTGAAATTTGTTGAGGTAGAATCTTAGATGATCCCTTTAATCTTAGAAGTTGATCTAAACTGCTCGTGGTAGGAATCACCTAAGATACTTAGAATAACACTTCTCCTTGTGGTAGAATCTACATGGAGTGATCTTTTGATCACATTCTTGGAACTTTGTGTAGGACTCACCCATTTAGCATAAGAATTGACAGTATTGATAAATCCTTGTGGAATAAATAGAATTGTTGAACCTTGATTATTGGATGGTATAGTAGGGTATACCCATAGTACTATGATATCCTAGTATTAATTAGGATTGGTTGATTCATCTTAGTATAGATTATGTCTATGTTCTATCCTACGAGTTTACTCGGGCATAGTCTCACTTAGACTAAATCAGTCAATCCTAAGAGTGTTATGATTAGGGAATTTAGATTATTAGTTTATTTGAATAAAAACCACCATCGGGTGATGCCTCCTGTCGAAGATCGCTTCCATATGTGTGCTTCAAGCAAATTATGTGATCTTAGAGCACTAAGTGTGTTTGTGAATTGAGTATTTTAATAGCTTAGTTTGAGATATAAGTCGCCATCGGGTGATGCCTCCTATCGAAGTTCGCTTTGTTATGGTGGCTTAATCAAACTAAGGGTTAGAAACTACCCTTCTTGGAAGTATGCTATATATATATATATGTATACCATCTTCCCATCTAATAATTTATAAGTAAATTTTCAACTTTAACCAATTATAATTCTAAAAGCTGGGAGTCAGAATCCTTTTAGCAGGATTCTACATAATGGAGGCTTTGAATTCAATATCAGTATTTCAAGCATTTATGGATTTCTGGATTTTACTCATATATAATAGAAGCATGGGTATGAGCATGAGCATGAGTATGCGAAATGATTCCTATGGTGATGTATGAGTATCAGTGATGAATTATAAGTTACAGAATATTATATACATTGATTAGGAAATTTCATGATGCATCAGCATCACATTAAATTATATTCCCAACTGGATGTATGTGTACATTGGACCGTACTACTCATAGCCTTTCAGTGATAGTTCTATTACATATCTGTGGCTTACAGCATTGTGGCATATTTTGATGCATTATCCCGGTGGCATATAGTATAGTATTGGACATTTTTACATTAGTTTCTAAGCATTTGATGTTTTCTCTTACTTTTAGTATTCAGATCTCGATTCAGCTTTACTTTGTTTAGTCTTTACAGTTCAGTTACTCATTGTATTTATCGTTATCTTCTACAGTTTTGTTTACTTTACTGTTTTCTTGTATTTACTTTAGTACTGCTTAGTTTAGTTGCGATATATTAGACTTCTTGTCTAACATGGGGTACTTTTGGGATTCGACAATTTGCTTGATCCCAAGCAACTTGTTGAGACAGGGCAGAAGGACTTGCAGGAGATCCAGGAGGAGTACGTGGAGCCTTAGTGGATCCGTCTTCTACCTTTTACTTTACTATTTTTGCTTTCAGTACTTTAGATAGACTTTACTTTTACCTCACTTTAAATTAATCTATAATAATTCTGGATGTTTTTTTTTTTTTTTTAAGATGAATACTATTGCTGTTCTATGATGAATATATTCTAGATATTTTGCTTTAGCTTCTGCACTCTGTTATATACTACTTATACTTAGTATTGTGATGTGATCAGTATACTGGAAATACTGATATATTTATAACATATATTGGGTTCCTATTTACCTTTTTAAATTCAATATACGTATTAACCTAATACTTAAGATAAGTATTCTACTCCTAGCTTAAGTATTGACTCTCAACCCTACTCTTGGGTTTGAGTCAACAACCTTCAATGTGGCTAGTTTTAGTTAGCCTATTCATGTGGCACCCTACCCCTTAATCCATAATAGATTAAGTTAAGGGGTGGTATGTCACTCTGACTAACCCTTCACTTATTATTGAATTAGGATGGAATCCACAATCCACCTAATTAGGGAAGGAGTAAGCACAGAATCAATGATCAGTCACTATATAAGGGTTCATATAGAGTGCGGAAGCAATTTAAGTAGAAAACATCCAAGCATCACAATGGGGGGTAACAAGGAATATAACTCAGAATAAATAGCATAGTAATCCAAAACACACAGTCATGAATATATGTATTATTATATCACATTAAAGCTTAAATGATAAAAAGCAAAATTCTCTCATCCTTACATGTAAGAAAACTAAGCTACAGCTCCCTCTAAAGGCTCCTCCTCTAGATAAGGCTCCTCCTTTGGTGCCTGATTATAACAACCCGGTGTTGTTACTAGTGTGATTAACTCTAAATTTAGAAGGATTAAGTCGAAATTAAAAATTTTAATTTTAGTCAAATAAAAATTAAATAAAAATATCCTCAAATGAAGTATAGCAAGGGGATCCTTCTACCAAAATTTGAGCACAATCTGAGTCTCCGAACATCCTAAATAAATTCAGGAAGTTTAAACTTCTGAAATCGATAAAAGATAAAATAAAAGTCAGATTTTAAAAATTTTTGTATATTTGAATTAAGCATTATAAAAGAAATCTATATTTTAAGTTTCGTAGTTTTTCAAGCTCTAGATTAATTGTAGTGAATTTTTGAAGTTTTTCACTTACAAATTAATATAAAATAAAATACTCGTCCAAATTCAATAATTTTTAAACGCTTATGTTTGTCTCATCGAGACGGTCATTTCGATAATAAGTTTGTAATTTTTGGAGTTCAATCGACTTAGATCAAGGCTTGCAAAATTTCAGCTGTTGGATTTTGATCTAACGGCTGCGATATGATTTAAATTCTTGCCTCTTAAGTGTATCTAACCCTACCCTAAGCAGCCCATCCAAAATTTATTCTCCCTCAGCCGACTCCACTCCCTCCATCCGATGCAAGAGGCGCTCCTCTTCCTTCCTCCAAGCCGAGAGCCTCCACCTTCCTCTCCTCTTTCTTTTCCTTTCTCCTCCTTCCTCCTCCCTCTTCCTCCATGGCCGAGCACCTCTTCTCCTTCTTCTTGGCCGAGAGTGTACAGCAGCCACCTCTTCCTTCATCCCAAGGCTGAGCAGCTCTCCTCCTCCTCTCGACCGAGCTCGAGCAGCTCTCATCTTCCATGAACGAGCAGCAGCCCTCCTTCCATGGCCGAATCCTCTTGCTCCTCTCCATGGCCGAACCCTCACCTCATCTTCCACGAGCGGACAGCACTCTGCATGGCCGAACCTTACTTTCCCCTCTCTTTGGAAAGCCAATCAGCACCCTATCGATCGGTCCTCTCGACATTTTGGAGGTACAAATTCATGCTAAAGATTTTATTGATTGTGAGTAATGTTTCGCGTTCTTAAATAATTCTTATGCTTGGATGTAAACTTAGATGCTTTGGATCTAATTGTATTGTCTCTTATATTTAAGATCAAATGCATACATGAGTAATATCAAATAAATAACATGTTAATTAAGAAACAATTTTATAAATAGTGAAATATATGTATGTGAGAGGCATGTATTTGTTTAATGATACACGATTATATTGTTGCTTATTAATGATAACTATAATAAATATTAATAGGCATTAATTAAGTTAATATTAGGAGCATGTACTAAACCATATATTTAATATCCACTAATAATACGATCTAAAGAAATTAAATATACTCACTATACAAGTTGATTCAATGCTTAGCTAATCATTGATAAAATTATAAATATTATATCGGCTAAATGAAAATAACAAACCCGCCTAATTGTGATAGTGATTGTTTTAATTAATAATGCTAATGATATTATTATGCATATATTATTTGTGTAAAAGATAATAAAAAATAAATCATTTTCAAGATTAGGTTTTAAATAACTCTTAAACATTGGTTTAAGAGTATCAACATTAGCTTTGTTAGGAGTAACTAAAAGATAATTATACTTGCATGGCTCTTAGTCTTAGTCTCAAAATATATTTATTCTACACTTTATATATGGCTTGTTTAGAATCTTAATGATGTTGATTGTTGTTGATTAAAGGATCTTCTTGAGTTCATTCTTAAAGATCCTGTTCTTATAATTTCATCTATCTACAAAGAATTGATTGTACTTAAAATATTGTATTCAATTTTGTAGATCTCTCTAGCATGATGTAGTTATTATTCTATCATTTGTTTTAGTGAATGAATTAGATGGAATCCTCATTAGTCTAAGAACTAGCAAATTAAGCAAAAGATATAACATAAATGTGCTTTGCCCAATTTAATGCAGATGTGGTAATTGTCATCTCATTCCAATCAATCGCCAAGCTTCAGGATTGAATCGTTTTAAAGGTACGTAAGTACTTAGAACTTATATTGAGTTCTATATATTAAATTACTTGTTTAGTCCTATGTTAAGTGCGTACATCACTTGCATAGTTCTTATTACTGTTTTTGTGCTTTTACTTTTCTTAAGTTTATGTTAACTTTCAACTACCTTATAAGCTATGTTTAAGGATTTATGTCTCTTGATCATGTCTTGAATGCTAAATTTTAATAAACTCTCACATATTCTTAATGTAACTTAAGAGATCTTAAGGGATTGATTAAGTGATTTACACTTAATCTGGATCTTAGATCGCCATCAATAAGTCATCAATAATTCATTTGATTTGTCATTGATTTGTAATGCAACTATTGGTCCTAAATTGATAAGGTTAGGGGTTAACACCTAATCTGTCGGACTTAGACCCAAACTCTTAATCACCTAAATAATCGACTTGATTATAAGATAAGGAACTTGACATTCTCCAACAATGCATTCAATTTGGTATTGATTCTAAACATTTGAATTAGATAAATTAAGGTTAATAATAATCCTATGTGACTTCTTGATCTAAATCAAACCTTAAAATCCCTGATTTTCTCTAAAGTAAGAGGACTAGCATAAGAAGATTAATAAAATCTTATTGATTAATCAAGTGATCTAATTCTTAAAAATATTCCTAATTTAGATCCCATAATCTTAATTTGAGTGTGATCAAATGACTTAGTCATCTGATCTAATCATCCTAAACCTAATTATAAAACAGAACCTAAGAGATTAATATCAAAATTTAGATGGGAGATCTTAAGCATCTCTTCTTAAGATCGTCTTAAAATATTAAAAGACCTAAATTCATATGTTATGAGGTAGGAGACCTTGTATGACTCCTTGAGGTAAAAGCTTAGAAGATCCCATTACACTTGATATTGATCTTATTCTCCTTGTGGTAGCAATCCATTAAGACATTAGAAAAGATACTTCCCCTTGTTGTAGAATCCATATTAAGTGATCCTTGATCATATTTGCTTGGTGAAACCTTGTATAGGACTTACCTATTAGTTTAGGACATGTAGTTTAGATAAATCCTTATTCTATTAAATAGACTTGATTGAACCTTGATTATTGGGTAGTGCAGTATAGTATACCCATATTACTGGTCCCCAGTAATATTAAGGATTGGTTGAGTCACTCTAAGTAAGATTTATCTTTGTTGCTATCCTGCGGGCTTAGGCGGATATAACCTCGCTTAGAGTAAATCAATCGATCCTAAGAGTGTATTAAAAGGGTACCCATTCCTTAGTTTAATTGAAAGACAAGTTGCCATCGGGCAATGCCTCCTAGCGAAGATCGCTTCAATAGGTATGGCTCAAATAAACTAAGTAACGGGATTCACCTTCCTTAAGACGCTAAGTATGATTATGAGTTTAGTGACTTAATGCTTAGTTTGAGATACAAAACCATCATCGGATGGTGCCTCCTAATGAAGATCGCTTTATTAGGGTGGCGTAATCAAACTAAATGTTGTGAGTTCTATCTTTGCAGCATATTAAATATGTGTATACAATCACCCCGCCTAGTGATCTTTAAGTAAATAAGTAACTTTAACTAAATATAGATCTAGAGATTGGAGTTAGAATCCTTTTAGCAGGATTCTGCACAGTGGAGACTTAGGATTCATTTTTGTTTCTTACTAAATTCTTCCTGGATTTTGGATTTCTCATTCATTTAACATAGTGGCATAAGCATAAGCATAAACATGAAAGTTGAACCATTCCTTCTGTTGTGACACATGGGTATCAGTGATACAGTATGAGACACGGAATATTATATACACAGACTGGGGACTTTCAGGGTGCATCTGCGTCACCATACTGACTTCCTAACTGTTGTGCTTATATTGGACCGTACTACTCATAAACCTTCAGTAATAGTTCTGTGATATACCGTGGTATAGCATATTTGTGAACATTATTTCAGTGGCATATAGTGTAGCTTATAGCATCCCTCTCAGCATAAATTTTATTTTCACTTTCAGTTTTGTTTAGTGATAGTTTCACATTACATAGCCTTTACTGCTCTGTTTACTCAGTATTTATAGTTTTTCCTTGCTTACGTGTTTTTCTTCAGCTCTATTACAGTTTTGCTTTACTTTGCTTCCATTTTGTACAGCTTTACACTTTCAGCTATTTACAGTATTTCTGCAGTTTGATTTTTGTCTTATTCTTATGTTGAATTTTTTTTTAAAATGAAAGTATATGCTATGTTACAGTTTTATTGTACATAGACTTTATAAGTCTAACATTATTTTTCCTTTGTTGGCTTGGCCCTATCATATATGTACATATGGCAGCATCAGGTGTTAGCTCAGACCTTGTACTTGAGGTGTGCTAGTGATAGAAGGTCGGGTGAGATTGATACTCTGCAAGGAAGAAGATCTTACTCAATTAGTAAAAAAATTCATGTTGTTCTCATTTAATCAAATGTAATAAAGAAGTTTCTATATTGTATATGAATGAATGGATGTGGATACTGTTGAATGCCTTTTTCCTTAGTTTATGCACTGCTTTACTTATGTTTCTACCTAATAATGTGCTCACCTTCAGATTAATGCCATGGATAAGTTGTCTATTATCTGTGGTATTAGTGACAACCACCACTTGATCGTAGTTGAGTTAGTATTACTCGACGACGGTCGAGGGGCGGCCATTACACTGATCCTCTAGCTGATATGAATCTGCCATTATCGGTTTCACAATGTAGGGCCCCCAGCCAAAAAAAGAAAAACCTTGTTAGACAAAAATTATCCAAGTACATTTTAAGCCGATAAGTTTTATGTGTTTTATAATATCACCATTTAACTTATTCTAAGCAATAATTAAATCAAGTAAAGGATCAACTAGCACAAAAGAATAGAGGAAAAAACTATAAATAACATTCATAACTTTAAGCAAAAAGGAGGCTAAGATATGCCTCAAATGTAAGCTAAATAAGGCAGGGCATCTAAGTATGCCTAACTGAATAGGTACTGAAAGAAAGTACTACATCCTAAAATATGTTAATGATCATAAACTTATGCAAATTTAAAATACAATAAACTCAGCAATGATACATATAAATAGCAGCAGTAAATCTAACATCCTAAATTATATATAAGCAAATTAAGGAAATAGCTGACTAAACAAAAAATACTAAAACATATGCAAAACATCAATAATATAAAAGAATATCTGTGTACTAGCTGCCATATAGAAAAGGCTAATCTAGCCTACTGAATATCAAAAGGATCTTAGCATCAACAATGAGGCTAAGGCACAAAGCTATATTCTCCTAGCGTCATCAATGAGGCATAGGCAGAATATAGGGTTTTCTCCTAACGTCATTAAGGAGGCATAAGCAGAAAATACATAGCAAATTTTCTCATAGCATCAACAAGGAGGCATAGGCAAAAAATATAAGTAAAGTCCTCTCCTAGCATCAACAAGGAGGCATAGGCAGAAGACATAACTAAGAGGCAGCTCTAACACATACAAATGTTATCTTAATCTTTTACCTTAATGTTTTCATAAAGAATTTAAGAAGTCTCTATAATTTCCTAAAATTTTATTTATGCATCAAAGTCTTATATGATATGTCCAATGAAATATGGCACAAACATCAAGGAATGTGTAGCATAAAGTCAAATAGTAAGTAAGGGACTCTACTAAGCATTGTGATATTATTTATTGTCTAATTTAAGTGTTCTAACTATTCCAAGTTACACAAATTCAGGATCTCCAATTCCTACTATCGAGTGTAACTTAAAAGCTCATCCTTATAAGCTAAAAAGGATTAGAACTGATTAGGTTCTAATCCAATTTAATCAAATACGACTACAAGTTCAAATCAATAAATTATACGTCCTAGTTTTATGAATTTATACTTTCTATCTAAGATCAAATCAAGATCTACTAAGCTATAGATTATGGTTTAAACACCACAAGATTGGGCTTAATCACATAATCCAAAAGGATAAAACAATAGATCTATGTGTTATTCTAAAAGTGATCTATTGATTAAGGCAAATCCTTTTAAGCAAATCAAACTTAATAGAATGAATCTCCTATCCTAAATTTAGGGTTAAAAGACAAATAATCAAAATAAATTGTAAAATCTAGAAACTAATAAAATCAAGGATTTATTTATTGAAGAACTCTATTCTTCAATGAATAAAATCTAACTTATGATCTAGTCCTAATCTTAGGAAGAGTCCTACTGTGTAGTGCAAAGCCCTATGAAAATACTTAGAGAGATTTTTAGGAATTTTAATATATTTGACCTAATAGCTGATTTTACTCACTTAAATGTCTCTAATATAGTTATAATATTGCTTTTTGTGATTTAAAATACCATCTAGAAGTTAAGGACACTTAACTTAAATTTTTAAGCAAAATGACCATTTTACCCCTACTTAAGGGTCCAAAAATCTACTTTTTGAATTAGGGTTCCAATTTGGAATTTCTTACCGCTAAATAATTTCTTATTATCTAATATGAAGATAGACAGTACGTACGCTCAATTTGGACAAGAAATGGATACTATAGGTCCAAATTAAGATTTTACATAGGGGCAATTTTATAATTTACAACTACTGGGTCCTAAATTTTTGTGCAGTTTATTGTTGATTACTATTCAAGGATTCCATATAGTTTAAGAACACTGCATTTTGAGGTCAAATGGCTAAGTTGTAGCTATTTCAATTTCTAAGGGCAATTCGGTAATTTTGGTCGGTCAACGGGTGAAAAAAAACTGAACCTTTCCGTTTGAAGTCCAATTTTAGCAAACTTAATTTCTATAGCTTTCCTATAATATACTGAGTGTTTTGATATAGAGTAAACCTAATTTGGACCTCAAATGGTCAAATTATGATCTAACTAAGGTTAGAGGTATTTTAGTCATTTTCTAATTTTCTAGGGTTCATATCTTAAATATTATATCAGTTTATTGATGATATTGAAATTCTAAGCTAGTTAGCACTTTGAATATTTAAATTTGGAGTTGAATTGACCAAGTTATGGTCAATTGAATCTCGAGAGCATTTTGGTCATTTTTCCTAAAGTCAACTATGGGGTCATTGAGTTGACTTTTCAAATTAAGCTCTAATAGAAAAACTAATACTTCTATAGTGTTGGGATTATTCTCCTAAATATTTTAAGACCCATATTACCTATATTTGGTCAACTATGTTAAAAGTTATGCATGTTTAATTAAGTCCTAAAATATCACTATGTTATATGTACCCCGAAACTAATTTTTAAATTACGATCATTTGATTCATTTTATTTTTCTGAGTAAAATGAGGATATATGAGACGCTAGTCGAATCCACCCGGAGGGTAGGTCGACGCTAACAATGTAGGCGGCCCGGAGGATGCAACTAGGCCGTGGCAACATCAGTTATAAATCTGTTATTTAATTATTTAATTATCTAATTATCATTTATTTTATATTAATTATTATTTATCTATTAATATATTAGTTGAAATACTAAATATTAATTTACTGTTTAATTAAAATATTTATTATTTACTGTTCTTAATTAATATTATCTTTAATTATTTAAATTAGACTAATTAATGTCATTATTGATAATTAACTAATTAGGCCTAATTAACAACACTTAAAATATATTATATAGTTCTGCAATTATATAAGTATATATATATATATATATAATTATATTTTAACTAATATTTTCTGCATGTTAATGATGGTGCGGGACCCACCCGCGGACGCGTGGCGCCCTCTGGCTGGGCGTGCCATAAGAGGTGGGATCCACCCTGCCACGCGGCAGGGTCCGACTGGACGAAGCACAGCCGGTGGGCCCCATGCCTGACCGCGGCCGATGGGGGTGGGGCCCTGCGCAACACGTGTCGGCACACACGATACACTGGGGCTGGTACTGGCGGGGCCCACAGTGCTGTCAACTGCTGGCTCAGACCGGCCAGCACACAGCGGGACGGGCTCGGGTCGACTCGGCCTGGCCCACATCCCGCATCCCTTTGCCTCCACGAAGGATTCTCCGCGGACGACACTTAGGGCATGGCCAATGCCGGCCTTCCCAATGGCGCCTGGCACCAGCCCGCATGCTGATGGGAAGGGCTCGACCTCCCCTACCTGACTACGGTGGGAACCGCGGTAGAGGCGCACTATGGTGGCGGCACGAGCGAGCCCTAGCTCGGGGTCTCGGCAGAAACGAGAGCCTAACAGTTTATACTGTTTGGTTCTTCAAAGATTCGATCGATCGATCCATTGATCAGTCGGAATGGATCCTAGACTAATCTGGCTTGCGGAATAAACATACCCTAAATTGGATTGACAATTACGTAATGAAATTGATGGGATCAGAAGTACCTGGATTGGACGATCGCAGGATGGTCAAGGATGTCAAGCTTGCTCCGTACCCCAGATGCGTGAAATCCTGAGCCTTTCATGCGGGAGAGGCTTTAGGGAGGGCAAGGACAAAAACCACGAGGTTACCGAGGGGCCGGGTTGGGCAGCCGAGGCGGCATCCGGACGCCGCACGCCACACGGCCGATCCCCCGCGGACTGCGGGACGAAGGAGTGCGTCTGATCTCTGATCAGACGACCCAGACTGGCCGTCAGATCGGACGGGAGGCAGACGGCGAATGCGTGATAAATGGCCAATGACATTATTCAAACTGACGGCGCCGCGGATTTAATATTATATAAACAATTTAAAAAATTTATTTATTTAAATACTAATATTAATTATTAATCCTATTTAAATAATCGACTTCCAAAAATTCCCAGATACTCACCCCTAGTTAACTGAGAGGTGATGAACGCAACGACGAGGTCAAATTTTGATCCGACGAGTATTTTAATTTCCCAATTTTTGGGGTATTTAAATATTATTAAAATATTCGTCAAAATTTTGACAAGACACGAAAATATCACCCCTAGCTAATTTTGGGGCAATGAACGTAATGGCAAAGTCCATTTTTTGATCTGAGGTCTATTTAAATAAGTCAAATTTTAGAATTTCTGGATTTTTCAGAAATCAGGATTCGATTCATTTGACTCCTGATTTGGACTGGGTTTTAGGGGTTGGCTCCTAATGACTTGATTAATACTCAGGATCAAGATTAAGATTGAGATTAGTTCTAATTGACTACAGTAACAACTTGGGTTGTTACAATTCGGGAAGATGGGTTAGTTGTCTTCCCGAGTAGCGCACCGCTCCGCCGCCGAATTATGGATTACCTCTTTTTTGCACGTAGTGACGAGGTGGGGCGCTACAGGTTTACCCATCTGAATTACATAATTCAATCTAATGAACTAAGAATTGAAAAGTTAATATAAATCTCAGATCTTAGATTTTAATTTGTATATTTCAGTGCTTGACCTTTAAGGTTGTGATCTAATAGTAATAATTCAATAATTATTAAGCCTTATCAATAGATGAGTCATTGAGGTAGGAAGAATTTATTATCTGTAACAATCCAAGTTATTACTTTAGTTAATTAGGACTAATTTTAGTCTTAAATCTAATCCTAAGTGATAATTAAGTCATTATGAGTCAACATCTAAGACCTAGTTCAAATCAGGAGTCAAATTGATCGAATCCTAATTTCTGGAAAATACAAAAACCCTAGATTTGACTTATTTAAATTAACCTCCAATCAAAAAATGGACTTCACCATTGTGCTCATTGCCCCCAAATTAGCTATGCGTGATGTTTTCGTGTCAATCAGGAGTCGTCAAAATTTTGATGAATATTTTAATAATATTTAAATACCCCGCAAATCGAGGAAAATAAAATACTCTTTGGATCAAAAATCCGACCTCGCCGTTGCGTTCCTCACCCCTCAAATAGCTAGAAAAACATATTTAAAAAATTTGAAATTTATTTAAAAAAAAATATTATTTAAATAAATAACAGCGTCGTTACCCTAACAATAACTTCCGTTAGATTGTCTAATGGCGCCGTCTAATCAGACGACGTCATCGCAACCGTTGGGTCAAACCCGGACCCAATGGCTACAGGGTCGTCTTCCCCTTATTGGATCTTCCGGGCTACCACGCAACGACTCACCGCGTTTACGGCCCATCGGCGCCCCGGCGTGCGCCTGCTCCGCCTCCGTCCCTATAAGGACCTCCCCAACGCCCCTGACCCCCGGGTTACACGAACTTGAGCTCGAGACCCTCTTGCCTCGTCCGCTCGATCCTAAAGCCGTCGACCCGCACTTCAGGTACTCCAATCTTTCCCGATCCCATGTTCGATTTTTATGATCTAAGTATCCATGTAAAGTACGCACTCTGCTTGATCAATCCAACGGTTCGATCGGGCTGGTTCTCTACCGATCTGGCTGGTTCTCCGCCGATCGGAGCAAATCGGACGGTCTTCTTCGAGGGGTTCCATTTTCCTCCGAACCCTAGAAGGCGATATGTCACGGGTTCGGGTCAGGTTGGGCCCGACCCACGTATGCGTGGGTCCGAGTCCACGTGTGTCAAACACATGGCCCATGTGGGTCCCACCTCCCTGCGTGGCACAACCTCGCTCTGCCATGTGGCTTCTATTGACCGACGAGTGTTTATGTGGGGTCACTATGCCATGTGGCGCCTCCTCATGGGCTGGCAGGTGGCCTGTGGGGCCCACTATGTCACGTTGTCCGGCAGTGGGCCCCGCTGTCAGCACAACTGATGTCCCGTGGGTCCCATCGCAGGCCCGCTAGCGTTCCTATGCCGCCACGTGGGCATGGGGGCCCACTCCGTTGTGTCGGTCCAGTCAGGACCGATAGCAGGGTCCCACCACAACCATCTCGACCAACCGCGTGGCGCCACGTGTCAGTTGTGGGGACCCACACGTTAGATCCGACAGAATTTAATTGTTTTTAATTTATAATTAGTGATAATTAAGTAAGGTTAGTAGTTGATTAGTACATATAGTTAATATTAGTTAATTACTACTTAACAGCAAGTAGTTAATTAGTTAATAATTATTAATTAATTATTCTAACTATCATTAATTAATTTAAATTTAAAGATTAACTTATTATTTAATTATTATTAATCAATAATAATTAATTAAACATTAATTATAATTAATTAAGATTTATCTAATTACTATTAAACAGTGAATTAGTAATTATTAAATGTTAATTAACTAATAATATATTATAATATAATTAGATTTTATTAATTAATATGTACAATAATATTAAAATTCATATTAATGATTTAAATTAGATTAATTAATATACTTAGGACTAATTAATTATTAATAGTAATATAATTAATTAGGTTTAAAGAAAATAGAAAGATAATTAAAGATTAATTAGTACTAATCTTAATTAAAAGTAAATATAATTTAAATATTTAATTTAATTAAATAATAGATTAATCATTAATTAATTAATAATTAATATTATTTAATAACATATCAAGAATAATTAATTAATTAATTAATAAATATAGAAAAATATATTTTTAACTTTAGGAATGAATAGTAAAATTAATACAAATTGAATAATGAATAGTAAAATTATTTAATTAATTTATTTAAATCAAAATCCTTAGAAATTTAATAACTTTTTGTAGGATGATCCAAACATAGTCAATATAGGTCTCATTTTACTCAGAAAAATAAAAGAAATCAAATGGCGTAATGCAAAAATTAGTTTCGGGTACACATAACATAATAGTATTTTAGGACCTATTAAAACCCCATAACTTTTTACCTAGTTATTCAAACATAGGCAATATGGGTCTTAAAATACTCAGAAGAATATTCCCATAATTATGGTAGTATTAGTTTTCAAATTTGGACATCAGCATAAAAAGTCAACCCATGACCCATAGTTGACTTTAATATAAAAATGACCAAAATGTCCCTAAAATTTAATTGACCATAACTTGGTCAATTCAACTTCAAATTTAGAAATTCAAAGTGCTAATTAGCTTAGAATTTCAATGTCATCAATAAACTGAAATAATATTTAGGATCTGAACCTTAGAAATTTAGAAAATGGCCAAAATATCCATATCCTTAATTAGGTCATAACTTGACTATTTGAGGTCCAACTTAGGTTTACTCCCTATCAACATGCTCAATATATTATAGGGAAGCTATAGAAATTGAGTTTGCTAAATTGGACTTCAAACAGAAAAATTTGATTTTGTCCCCCGTTGACCGACCCAAAATTATCGAATTGCCCTAGGAAATTAAAATAGCCATAACTTTGTCATCCGACCTTCGAATGCAATATTCTCAAACTCTGAATAGTAACAAATGGTAAACTGTATAAAAATTTAGGTTCTATTAGGTGTAAATTATAAGTTTGCCCTTTATGTCAAAAAACCCTTAGTTTGGGACCTGTATGACCCATTTTTTGTCCAAATTAGGCATACTTACTGTTTATCTTCAAGTTAGACAGTAAGGAATTATTTGGCAATAAGGAACTTTAATTTAGATCCTTAATTAAAAGTTGACTTTTAGACCTTTAAGCAGGGGCAAAATAGTCATTTTTCCCAAATTTAAGATAACATCCTAACCTCTAAATTACCTTTTAAAATATTAAAACAAATATTAGAATTATATTAAAGTCAATTAAGTGAGTAAATCAACTATTAGGTCAATCCGTCAAAATTTCCTGAAATTTCTCTAAGTCCTTTCTTTAGGATCATTACACATCACACTAGGACTATTCTTGAGATAAGGACTAGATCATAAGTTAGAGTTTACTCATTAGGTAAATACATACTCAATAGATGAAGCCTTTGTTCTAATAGTTTCTAGATTTTGTAATTTAATTTTGATTATTTTGTCTTTTAACCTTAGATTCAGGATATGATATTCATCCTATTAACTTTGATTTGTTTAATAAGATTGCCTTAATCAGTAGATCACTTTTAGAATAAAACCTAGATTTTAGGTTTTATCCTTTGGATATGTGATTAAGCCCAATCTCGTGATGTTTAATTCATAATTTATAGCTTAGAAGATCTTGATCAGATCTTAGATAGAACGTCTAAATTCATAAATTATGACGTATGATTTATTAATTTAACTTGTATTCGCATTTGATTGAAATAAATTAAAACCTGATCAGTTTTAATCCTTTTAACTTATAAGGATGAGCTTCTAAATTACACTTGATAGTAGGAATTGAAGATTCTGAACTTATGTAATTTGGAATAGTTAGAATGGTTTAATTAGAAAACAAATGATATCGCAATATTTAATAGAGTCCATTGCTTACTATTTGATATTTGTTGCTACGCATTCTTTGATATTTGTACCATATTTTCTTGAGCATATCATATAAGACTTTGATGCATGAATAAAATTTTAGAAAAATATGGAGACTCCTTAGATTTCTTACGAAAATATTAATGTAAATGATTAAAGAAAATAATTGCATGTGTTAGAGCTTCCTCTCAGTTATATCTTCTGCCTAGTCTCCCTTGTTGATGATAGGAGAAGACTATGTTTATATATTTTTTGCCTAGTCTCCTTGATAACACTAGGAGAAGATTTGTTATGTGTTTTCTGCCTATGCCTCCATGTATGATGTTAGGAGAAAACCTTATATCCTGCCTAGTCTCCTTGATGACGCTAGGAGTATATAGTTTTGCGTCTTAGCCTCCTTGTTGATGCTAAGATCCTTTTGATATTCAGTGGGCTAGATTAGCTCTTTTTATATGGCAATTAGTACATGAATGCTCATATATAGTATTGATTGTTTTGTGTACAGTATTTTCATTCAGTCATCTATTTTTTTGTTTTGCTTATATATATTTTAGGATGTTAGATTTATTACTGTTATATGCATGTATCACTATTGAGTTTACTTATTTAACTTGCATAATTCTTATGATAACCAGCATGTTATGGTGTAGAATTTTCTTTTCAACACTTGTACAGTTACTTATACTTATATGCCCTACCTTGTTTAGCTTACATTTAAGGCATGTCTTAGAAATTGTTAAATGGTGATATTATAAAACACATAAAATATATCAGCTTAAAATATACTTAGACAATTATTTAACACAAGTTTTCTCTTTTTGGCTGGGGCCCTATATTGTGAAACTAACAATAGCAGATCCATATCAGGTAGAAGATCAGATGCTAGAGGAGGTGCCTTATCTAAAGGAGGAGCCTTTAGAAGGAGCTGCTTAGTTTTCTTATAAGTGAGGATGATAGTATTTATTTATGGTTAATTACTTAAACTTTAATATGATGCAATAATATAGGTACCTATGATTGTGTATTTTAGATTATTATGTTATTTATTCTGAGTTATATTTCATGCTATTCATATTGTGATGCTTGGATGTCTCTTATTTAAATTACTTCCGCACTCTGCATGAATTTCTTATAAAGTGATTGAATATTTGATTATGTGCTTACTCCTTCCCTTATTAGGTGGATTTGTGGATTTCATTCTAATCCAATAATAAGTGAAGGGTTAGTCAGAGTGATATTCTACCCCTTAGCTTAATCTTGCGGATTAAGGGGTGGGGCGCCACATTATCTAATCTTGAGGTAGAAGTTTAGATGCACCTTCTTAGCCTTAGATACTTGATCCTTAATTCTTGTGGTGGGATAACCTAATGATTTAGACTGAATTACTTCCTTGTGATAGTATCTTAAATTGAGTGACTTTTAAATTATATATTTAGAACCTATATGTAGGATTCACCATAATGGAGTATGGATTTATTAGTTTGATATTTTTTATTATTAAATAGAATTATTAGAATCAGTAGAACTATCAGTTGGAGGTGATAGTGTATATCCATAGAACTAAATTATTTCAGTATAAAATAGAGTTGGTGATTTACCCTGAATATAACTATAGAGTTTTGGTCTTATCTTAGGTAATTAGATAAGTATAGTTCAGTTTATGATAAATATTACAAGTTCAAGAGTGTTATAAGTAGTGATTGATTACTTAGCTTAAAAGAATAAATTGTGATCAGATCATGTCCCTTATCATCATGCAATTTGATAAGTGCAGTTAAACAAACTAAGTACCTAAAGTTACCTTTCTTAGGATAATATAAGTATGCTTGTAATTAGGGTATTTAACAGCTTAGTTTGAGAGAATAAATTGTGATTGGGTCATGCCCCTTACCATCATGCATTTTGATAAGTGCAGTTAAACAAACTAAGTGTTAAAGTCACTTACTCAGAAATATACTAATTATGTATATAACATCTTCAGTTGATGAGTTTAAGTTCAACCTTAGCTAATTCCATTTAATGGATTAGAATTAGAGTAAAAATTTATTTAGATGAATTCTACATGATGGAGATAAATTGAATCATTACTTGATATTAAATAAATTTTTAAATTTTAATGATTTAAAATATATAGTCATAAAAACCTTGGAATATCATAAATGCATAAGTCATGTCAGTATTAGCGGAGTGAATGAGCTCACTTAAGGACTTTGTTAGTGGAGCATTCACTCACCTAAGATCTGTGGAGTGTCATGTGACACCTAATCAACATAATAATGACATACCATTTTATGGCATATTTAAATGCATAATTATGAATTCAGTGGCATACAACATAGTTTTAAATTATTATTTACTCAATTTTAGATTACTTATTGCGTTCTCTATATTTCAGTAGTTTCAATTTTACTTTACTTTAAGATTAGCACTATTTTGAGTTTTTCAGCTATTTTATTATCATTTCTATTATTTTACTTAAATTATTTAAATGTTAAATAGTAGATAAATATTATTGTTAGAGTACCTTTCAATGTGTTTGTCTAACACATGGTACTTTTGGGATCTGGTAATTGGCTAATTTCAGAGCAGTTTGTGGAGCCAGATCAGGAGCTTTTACAGAAGATTCAGGAAGAGTTAGTAGAGCATTAGAGGACTCTTCATCAACTTTTATTTCTTATAATAGTTACTTTCAGTTCAGTATTTAGATTATTTTTTATATTTTTATTAAATAAATAGTTGTAATAATTTTCGATTATTTTCTTTTTTTTCTAAGATGAATGCTTTACTTAGCTTCTGTGATGAATATTTCTGGATATATATTTAGCTTTCACACTCTGTATTACTTTTACATAGACTTAGCATTATGATGTGATCAAGATATTCATAAAATGCTAATATTCGTGTAACTTGAATCTTACCTTATTTCATAATTTAATATACACGAGTAACTTATCTAATACTTGAGATAAGGATACTACACTTATCTTTAGAATTAGTACTCACTTCTCTTCTCTTGAGATTGAGTCTCAGCAGTTCTTGTACTCAACAGGTGTATTTGGGGAGGTTTAGTTTTCTTCCCGAGTAACGCACCGTTCTGCTGCCAATTGTTATTCCTTAAACTAAACTATAGCATTACAAGAATTAAGATGAAAGTTTTTGTGAAATTTTTGTTTAATTTGCCCAAAGTGCTAAAAATAAAAGTTTAATCATCCCTAAAATTGATCACATAAAAATTATCAAAATCTCAAATTGAGATGTCCATTAGATAAATTTTAATAAGAGGATTTCATAGACACCAAAATTGCCTAATTTAGATAAGTAGTTGAGTCAAAATTTGCATTTGGAAATTTCAGATTTTTTTTTTTTTTAATTGACATGTCTGTTAACAACGCCGTTAAAGGAGCTGTTACCACCATTAACGGCGGTCGCTTTTATCGTGAACGGCGTCAGGCGCAAATTCAATCTGCACCGTCTGCTTAAGCGACTGATGACGACAGTCGCATGATCTGTCGCTTAATTTGACGGCGCCGTTGACACGCCCGCCGTCGTCAACATGCCGTTAACGCTGCCAGCATCATTGATGCGTTTTTTTTACATAATTTGACTATCCAAAATTTAATGATAAAATGAGTTCCGAAAAATTTTAAAATTTCACCCTCAACTAATTTGGGAGTGAGGAACATAACTGCTAGGTCAGATTTTGATTTTGAGACCAAATTAATTATCTTAATTTTTGTTTGGGTATTAAAATATTCGAAAAAATCTCACGACTTCAAAATTTTTCTAAAATATCTCCTATATTTAATTTGGGAGTGATGAGTGTAATGACGAAGTCGGATTTCAATCCGAGGTCAAAATAATTAGCATATTTTTTTAATTAAATAAAATAATAAAATAATTACGAAATGATAAAAAATTAAAAAATTCCTGATAAATTACCAAAAAAAATTCTATTAAATTTCTTAGAAATCCTATAATTTTATTTTATCAATTTATTATGAATTTAAAATTTTGAAAACTAAATTTGAAAAAAAACCTAGTATTTTACAACCCTCGAGCCCAACAATCTACCGGCTGCATTCTTCCCATGTTGCCCTCGAAGGTTGCACCCTGCCTCACCTTTGGTCCGAGCTTAGGCTTTGGTTCTTAGCCATGGAATCCATCCCTGATCCTTTTGCATCCTATAAAAACGCCTCTTGAATCACAGTGAGTTTTTTACTCAATGTGAACCTACAATATTCAATTCGCTCTTCTCGAGCTCCTTGCATTCCCGTTGGCTCCAGCTGCTGTTCCAGACTAATAGAAGGTTAAGTCTACTGCTCAGACCCCTTGCCAAGTTATTATAATTGTCTGGCAACTTCAGCATTCTCTCCAACCCTTCCCAGTCACAACTGCTCGCCATTGTCCAAATACTAGCCTCTCCCCGTCGAGTCGTGTGGGCTCGACATTCAATTACATGCACTAGGTTAGCTCTGTGATGTCGTTTATCTTCGTCCTAGCTCCCTATGACATATGCGTGGGAGTTGGAATGGGATGGACTCTATCCAGACATTAATTGCTCATTGTCTTGATGACATTAGTGCTCAGAAAGATCGAAGCCACCCCACTGAATTAATATATAATCTAATTATTTAATTAAAAACATTCAAATTAAATTAGTTGAAAAAATTTAGTTATTCTAATCCAAATGGTATAATCTAATATATCATTTTGATCAAAAAAATATAAGAAATAATTATATAAAATAATATTTAATTGTCTATAATTAGAATTTATAATTTAGCCTAATATCTCTCTAATCTTACTTAAGGAATATTTAAATCAATTTTTGGCCAAATTTTATGGTTTAAGTCTCTAATTATTCATAAAATAGGGAGAACCTATTTATGCCTTTAAATTATTGCAAGAGTTCTAAATTTGCTAATTATATATTTATTACCCTAAATCTTAATTAGTATCTAATGATAAGCTTAAGCTTCTAATTTTGAAAAACCTAGTATTAATTATCTTCTTATGCCTATTAAAACTTATCTATAAGTTTAAAATCCTATTGTAGGTTATAATTTCCTTAATCACTTTTCTTAGCCTTGAAAAGTGATTAGTGCTAATCAAGTTAGCTTTAATTTCAAATTTGACTTTTAAGGTCTCTCTCTTCTTATTAAGCAATATGGAACCTAATAGAACTGATTATAATCAATTTGAAAGTCTAAATCTTGAAATCCCAAGTTTTCCCTTGGGAATGGCATTTTGGTCATTATGACCAAAAGTTGGTTTATTTAGCCCTTAAACTATAGAAATATCCTTAGGATGATTTAAACCAGTAAGGTGATGCTTTATAATCATTTCTTAAGCTTTTAATGGATCCTAATCACTTAAGTTCAATTTTCTTTTAAATTTTACTTAAGTGATTCTTAGACTCTTAAGGTAATTTTGGACCTTCCATAAGAACTTTTTAAGTAAAATCTAATCTTATGAAACTAGTATCAGTTAACTTATCTATCATTTAATTCAATCTTAGCATTCTTCTTAAAATTATATCTTAGAGAGAATCTTAAATATAGACTTAGTTAATAACTTAAGTAATTATATTTAAGTCTTAGATCTTAGATCTTTATTAGTTGTTCAATTAGATGAAGTCTCTTTATAATTGCAACTTTCATTCTTGAAATTCCTTAATCTCTTAAGTGACTAATCCCTTATAATCCTTTCAGTATATTTAGTGGATTCAACTTATAAAATATTAAAATTGTCCTATAGATTGAGTTTAATTCCTAGATTTACAAGTTTATATTTGATTATTTTATCTTATAATTATTAATATTAGCCTTTCTAATTAGGATTATTTGTCTTCTTAATCCTTCAATCCTTAAAACTTATCTACCTTTAAATTAAGGTTTTGTGTGAAACTTTAGATACTTAGATATTAGTACCTTGGATCTAGAGTCTAAATCTCAATTTAGAGTTAAACTCTAAGTTTCTAAATCTTGATTTGCTTAATTAAGATTGAGCATGAGTTATTAAAATATAATAATTAAGTCATTGATTAACTATTTAACCTTTATAGTGATTATTTCTGATTATGAATTAGAACTTATTGAGATCTAATATTTAATCTAATGATTGTGAATCTAGGATTATACTTGATATTTGAATATTGAAGATCCCAAGCTTGTATTATCTCAGAGTAGATAGAACATATTAAATTAGATAATAATAGATATCAGATATGTTTAAAGTCTCTTACTTACTTTGATTATTGTTGCTCTGCATACCTTATGTTTGAGCTTTATACCTTGAACATATTAGTTGAACATTGGATATTTGATGAGCTTCACATATTAATTTTGAATGTATAAATATCATTTACTTTTAAATTTGTACATTCGGTTCTTTAGATATCAATCCAGTAAAGTGTTCTAATTTATTCTGCCTCTTCAGTTCAATCTTTTTGTAATATAATAAACTGAGCCTAGCTCTATTGTTGGCTAAGATGATACGTGTCTAATTCTGTAGTTTAACTAGACCTAACTCTGTGGTTAGCTAAGATGATATATACTAGACTTTTCTATTCAATGGCTTTATTTAGCCAGTTTCTGTTATGACAGTACTAATTTAGATACATCTTTAATTTCAACTTAGTGGCTTCGTTTAGCCAAGTTACATATAAAATATTATGCACATACTTTATATTTTATGTTCACTTTTATAATTCATTTCTGTACAATTATTTCATTTTAGTACTTTTAGTTTAGTAAAATTTGCATATATTATGATGCTAGTTTTATTTCAGTTTATTTTTATATTTTCAGTACAGTTTGATTGCTCTGTAAATCAGCACATATTCATATGATTATAAGCATATTATGATGAGTTTTACTTTCAACACTTGTAGTTATATGTATTTATTACTTAATCTTATTGCAGCTTCTAGTTGATGTATGTTACACATATAGTTCATTTTATTTAGTTATAAATATATTATTTATAACTATCATATTTTTTGTTATTTGCTACACCTCTTTAAATAATTGCATGTTTCGTAAAATGTGATATTTTAAAATATATAATTTTTATTAAATCAATTTAAAATGTACTTAGACAATTGTCTAATTAAAATTTTTTTTTCTTGGCTAGGGCCCTAACATTATGATACAGATAATATCAGATTCTGAGTTATTCGTGGAGATAACATCAGGAGCATAGCTAGGAGGATGACCTTCCCACTGCTGCTGAGGCTTATATAGTCTTTATTTTCTGCTTGTGAGAATAAGTGTGACTTTCATTTTATTTCAATTCAGCTCTATAATAATTAATATTTTGAATGTCTTTACTTTTCTGCACTTATATATTAACTTGAGATTATATTCTTCTTTTATATGCTATGGAATGTATGTGTATTTTCTTTTGCTTCCGCATACTTTGATGATAATGAATGACTTACAGTTTTGGAAGATAAGTCTTTCAACTAAGATGAGTTGGGATTGCTTCCTGACTCGACTATAGTTGAGGGATTTGCCTCATTTGGTGACCGACTTCACCATAATCATGTTAATATTAGTATTAGCATAACCACGGTGGGGCGGGGCTCCACACTTTACCTCACGCAAGCAAGAGCTCCTGCTGCTCCATGCTTGAACCCATCACTCACTTTCCTTTAAGCATAGACCCTTAGCTATCCTCTCTCTCCATTTGATAGCAATTGAAGGAGCTTCTTCCTCAAGTCTTTGAAGGATCAGAGCTAGGCCTCCATTTGTAAGCTAAAGGTACCTCTCTTTCCAAAGAGAAAGATATAGGCCCTCATGAGGTAGACATACTTTGGCAATGAAGGTGAGGAGCCGCCTCCAATGCAATAACTTTCGGAGGGGTATCCATTTGAGCCATTGCCGAAATTTTCGCAGCATCGATGTACAAACCAAGAAAAATATATCACTTTTGTTAGTTTGAGCCTGAGCCATAGCCCTGGCCAATGACTGTAAAGAGGTAGAGCTCGGATATCTAGCCCCATCCAGAAATTATAAAGGGGTAGCTAGCGAGCCAACCAATGGGCCAATTGTAATATCCTTATAATTTAAAATTTGAAAAATATATCATTATTTGAAGAAAGTTCAATAAATTGAACAATTTGAATAAGATAAATATTTTTCATATTCTTACAAATTAAATGTCATCTTTAAGATTATATATTATTATATATTATATTAAACTTTAATTATTTTTGAAATTGTAAATTATTGTTAATAAAATAATAAAGTTTAAAATTTATAAAATTATTTAAAATAAAAATTTTATCCTGTTTAAATTTGTTCTTATTCCATTGGATTTTTCATTTTTTTATTAGTTATACTTAAAATTTCATTAAATTTGGAGTTAAAATTAGAGAAATATTCAATTAATTTAATAAATTCTTTATTTAGTTAAATCTTTTAAAAAATATAAAAATTTAAATTGTCTGCACGAGACCTGACCGTTGGATCTAATTCAATGATTTGCGTTATTCTGAAATCGTAAAATAGACCGTAGCAGTAAGATTAAACAAGGGCAATCTAGCAGCTCATACTTATTCCACCATTTCAAAATCTGATTCGACCCGTTAACCAACCGATCGATTACAACAGTTGATTCTAAAATGCCACGATCTGATGACCATGATTGAACTCATTATTTTAGATTCATCTCAAGACACTAACAAACTCGTTACTACTTCAATAGTAACCCTAAAAATATTAAATTTTATTTTGCCCATGTCTCCTCAATACTTAGTCAAATTTGATAAATTTGATATCAATGAAAATGTCATAACAATAATTTTATAAATAGTATTAGAGTTATGACATTAAGTGTTAGATGATAACTAAGTATCATGTAAGGCAAAGTACTATTATTTATGATTAATCTCTTAAAATCATGATGGATAAAGATGCTATATGGTGGTGAGTATCTTTTAAGCCTATATGGGCCACCTCTAATCCTATTTATCATATTAATTGTTTTTAGATCTATGCATAGATACTAATGAGAATATTAGTTGCTTAAGTTAAAAAGACAGTGAAACTCCCTTAATTATAATTAAGCAAAACTATTAACTGTTGAGACACCTTTTTAGATAACGATAAATTCTCTAATTAAAACTTTAAAATCATGCTCAATGGGAGCACTTCTAGGATGTATGACTTAATGAAAAGTTATCTTATAAAGAAGAAACCATGAGATATTAAGATTAAAGTAAACAATACCTTTGTGGTTAAGAGCTCGGGTTATTACACAGACAAAATTTGAAGGTCTTCTGGGGCACATAATCACAACAAGCATACGAGTCCTAGACAAAGCAAGAATCAAAGAATGTGATTTTTGAAGGAACTAGAGATGAGGATAAATTATCTGAATCAGATACTAGTGAAACTGATTCCCAAAGATGATCCCTTCCACATCCACTATGTGCAAACAATAGGCATAATAATATCCAATTGAGCGAAACCTTGACCTTAACCACATGACTATTGTCCTGGGAAGTGAAGCAAACTATGAAAAAACAATATCAATAGCATGTTATTAATCTAATACAGATACACACACATACACACACACATATATATATATATATATATATATATTTATATATATAAACTGTGAATAGTATATTAGCACAGTTGTTGAGGCTCAAGATTTATTATTTTAAATCAAGAGTTCAAATTTCATCCGCCCACACATAAGAAAAAAAAAAAAAAAAAAAAAAAAAAAAAAAAAAAAAATATATATATATATATATAAAAGCTATTAAAAAATAGGGTTAATTTTAAGTTTTACTAGCGAATCCAAACCTAACAATCTAAAATTTGAATCCAAAATAAATTGAATACCAATATGGTAAACTCATGTATCACACCTTGATACCCTAATTATTGAATTAAAAGATCACATAAAATAATTTTTTCTTAATTAAAACTTTAAAAGAGCCTTAATATAGATTGGGAGCCATTTAGCTCGGACCACTACCGTACAGGATTGAAGAAGAAAGATGTTACCCTACAGACATGATTAATGCTACTGATGGATTAAATGAAACGCATCTAAAATCAGCCATGCGAAAAGAACATTCCGGCTGGTCCCTTGGTTTCCTAAAAAGAAATGGATAACTCCGCCTGCCGTCTCTTGGCTTTCTCCTGAGGCGAAGAAGAGGAAAAGCACAAGAACTGAGATCATAGAAAGAGAAAGTGGCAACTGTCGTGGCGAACAAACGAGTGAAGGCGAAGCTAGCAGAGAGAGAGAGTGAGAGGGAGGAAGGAAGGGACGGAGAGACATAATGCAGAGGAGGAAGGCGATGACGTGGACGAGGGTGGGTAAATCAGCGCAGGCAGTAGCAGGGCACGCTCTACTATTCTGCTTCACGCTGTTCCTCTCCCTGAAGGTCGATGGCCGCATTTCCTACACCTGGTGGTCAGTTTTTTTGATCCTTCACTTTGCCTTCATTTCGCAATTTCAACTAGTTAAACTGTCTGGCCTTATCGGAGTACTTAACTATCGAGGAAGAAAACTCGGGTTTATTATTTTAATTAGGTTTCCATTGATTGGGGGAAATTTAGATCGCACGATTGTACGGGGACGGGGCTTTCTGGTTGCTTCTTTGAAATGTTTGATTTCGAAACTGGGAGTCAGATGGCTACGCTTGGCTGTCGTGGAACAGGGGATGATAGTTTTGATTCTTTAGCTGTTTCTGCATGCTTTAAATCTAACCCTAATTTTTATTGATGTGTATGAGTTGTGTGCTTTAGTTGATTCATCAGTTTAGATGATCTTAAATTATGACTTCTTGTCTCAGCCTGACATAGTTGGCTATTTTATGTTCATATCAGAATCCTCCATTGCAGTGCCCCAACCGTTGTCTAGTTAGCATCTGCCATTTTTATTTCTCACGCTAGCTAACTACGAAAGCACTCTTGTTAAGCTCGGTTTTTTGATACCTCTTTAAAGCTCGCCATAGGACGATTTGCTTCACAACCTGAGTTTCTGACTTGTATTAGGTAAAGATCTCTCTATCCTCAAGAATGGCATCCACAGACCTACCAATTTCAATGAAAGACGTTTGGTAGCCCTTTGTTGACATTCTATCACTCAAACATATGCTGGTTTTTGGAGAAATAACTTTGCTTGTTAAGGGCTGGGTTAATGTAATGATATTTGCTCTCTTTGACTTCTAGTTGAACGTCTTCAAATTTTTCTAACAGAACATTGCACAGAGGTGCAGCTAATGAAACTATTTTATTTTTTTTGTACTTAAATGTGTGATTAGCATTAAAACTTTTATGTATAATTAATTCTTCTGATGCCAACAATAGCATTCTTAAAGTCTTTTGGCAAACAATAGCTGGAACCTCATAATTTATGATGAACTTTGATATTCTTAAAACTCTAGGATTTATGACTGTTGTTTGTGGCATCTCAACATACTCTTTTATGCTATGTTTCTTGTAGGCATAATTTAATTGGTTGTTTGATTCTTGCCTTGCATAAAATATTGAATTCCTTGCTAAAGCGTTTAGGCCTTGGAGTTTGTAGTTTTGTATAGAGCATTGACATCTAACAATAGTTGCCTAGCTTCCTTTTGGCCTGCATTTTTTCCATTTACAAAGGATTGAAAATAGAGAAAAATAAAAACTACAAATGATGCGATAAGTTTTTATAACTTGAAGCTAGTTTATGTATGTTTCTGATGATTATTGGCATTGATGTTCTTTCAGGCAGCTAAGTATTTTCAAAGATACCAATATTTGATTGCACTGAATTCTATGAGGATCACTTTTCTTAAGGGTGTTGAGAAGGGTTAATCATTTTCTTCATTATAAACAATACTATTCTCTATTAATATTATTAAAATCAAATGGATTTATATGCAAAATTGTAAAGATTAGAAGTAATAATATCAAATTAGTTATTTTTTATATTTTTGTAAGAAGATAAATGGTTGAATATCACTAGAAAAAAAATGCTTTGTCCTAACTTATAACCTCATAGCGGCAATTTTATTATATGCACTATAACACAGCAGCAAACCACAACATTACGAAATGAAACCTTTGTCCTAACTCATAAACTATATATTTTGAGGTATATTCATTTTTTCTTTCTTTTATTTTTGCTTCATATGTTAAGCAATAAAATTTAAAAATATGACTTTTGAAACATTTTCTTATTGTGAAAACCTAAAACATTTTCTTATTCTATTTATAATAACATGGAACTTCTCACATGAAAGCTCACATTGCTTTATCTGCATCATTTAGATTCTTTGTTTCAACTACATGGCACTTTGATTTCCCAAGTGATTTATTATTTTTTATGGGAAAGAAACTCTTTATTTGGAGAAGCGCTTCTGGAGCGTTGTGCAATAAAAAATTTCCACTTGGGCAGATCCACAATCAACTATGTTTTATGGTGCAGAATGTTGGCCAACAACCAAGAAACTTTTCGATAAAATAAGCATTACAGAGACGAGGATGCTAAGGTGGATGAGTGGGTGTGCTTGTAAGGATAGAATGAGAATTGAGTTCATCCGAAGCAAGGTTGGAGTGGCTCCAATGGTGGATAAGATTCTAAAATGTCATCTTAGATGGTTTTGGCATATCAAGTGTAGACTGTTCAATGCTGATGTTCGAAAATTTGAGCATATGAATTTTTTCTATGTTTAAAGAAAAAGAGGAAAACAATAAAAGACATGGGGAGTAACCATTAGGAAGGATCTCCCTGTTTTGAACTTAGGGCAGGGTTTTTATCTGATCGAGCACAATGGAAACAAATGATTCATGTTGTCATACTTTTGACAATTGCAAAACAATAGAACATCTATTGTATTATTATTTTTATTTATTTTGATTATTTCAGCCTGCTGATGACGCAGGATAATTTTTGCCCCTCTTTGGCTTTTTCATGCGGTCGTGGCACGTGGAAGATTCTCTTTACCTGCTCCCTCGATTCCCCATGATCGTCATGTATGACTTTATTAACTATGTTTCTGCTCACACTTTTATCAGCACTAAAAATTGCTCTTAAAATTTTACAAGAATGGGTGGAATGTGCTAATGATGATGATATTTATATTCTTTGTTCTTTACAAATCCTGCTTTCTTTGATGACTTTGAACTGACGGTTATACATATCCATAGTGGGCGCCATGCCACGCTGTTGTTGCAACACCACTGCTTGTTGCATTTGAGCTACTTCTCTGTACATATCTTGAGAGCTTTAGTGGTAAGTATTAGTGGTTCAACTACTAATTTGCTTATATTATATATGCAATCCTCTGCTATGAGCTATGTATGTATGAAAATGCTTGACTATATGCATCGTTACCCTGTTTGTATCATTTTTTATTGTCTCTTTGTCATTTTTATTTTATTTTCTCTGCAGTTCATGAATACTCAGCAATGAGCTTAAAGGTTGTTTTTATTCCCCTTTTGGCTTTTGAAGTAGTCATTCTTGTTGATAATTTCAGGTATTTATCTATTTTATGGCACTGGGAAAGAAAGCTTGTGCATATTGTTGTGTTTTATAACTTTTGGAGCTCATTTTATACTTGTACTGATATTGTATTTAATTTTTCAATTCTATTATCTATAAATGGTTGGCTTCCATTTGAAATACTTGGAGCATTTAGGTTTGAGACAATTGTAAGTTGTAAATAATTACTTTATTATTGAATTGCCTGTTGATACAAGTATTTATGTTCCCACATTTAAACAAGTGGAGAGAACAGCTTAGGAAATTACAATATTTTAAATAATAATAATACTATAATAATTACAATATAAATAGATAGGTTGAATTATAAATAAAACATCACTCGTGATTTAGATATGATAACTAATCCCTCCATTCACTTAAGGTGACAGATGATGCAACATGAGTGTAGTGATGACAAGAGTTGAATTGGCTGAAGATTTTTATGCTTTAAGGTTATTAGTGTTACAAGAGGAGCTAGTCCAATTTGTTTAAGGTGACATAGACGGTGCAACTTGTGTTTAGAAACAACAAAAACTAGAGATGAGTTGGCTGAAGATTTTTTTGCTTTAAGGTTATGAGTGTTGCAAGAGGACCTTGTTCAATTCACCTAAGGTGTCATAAACGATGCAACTTGAGTTTAAAAATAGCAATGACCAGTGATGAATTGGTTGAATGTTTTAATGTTCAAAGGTTATGAGCGTTTCAAGAGGAGTCAAATTCATTAAAGAGAACATAGTATGCATCAAATGGAAAAATTGAACAACAAGATTTGTGCTAGAAAATACACGAGCAAAGTTTTTGAATGGAGATATACATAAAATAATTTTCTTAAGACAATAAAGTTTTTTATGGAGAGTATCAGCCATACATACATGCAGACATTGAGGATATATAATAAATTCTCTAAGAAAATGCAGTAAAGGAAAATATCTTTACGAGTATATAATATTGTAAAAAATGGTACCCATAGGCAATTTAAGAAAATGCTCAAGGAAAATGCAAGAAAAGAGAATATTTTCTTAAGTTTATATTATTGCAATAAATGGAGCAAATATTTCTATAAATAAATTAGCATTACTTAAATATTATTGTTTTTTTTTTCGCTGCACTTCAATTTTGTGTTGAATTTTTATTATTGTTATTACTTTATCATTATTATCAATTTATGTATGCCAGCTCTTAATTTTTTTTGGCTGCCATTGTTCTTGAACAATAATGGCGGTATAGGTTGTTCAAGGTCTTATGCTCAAATACACACATTTACACCCATTTTTAAATTAAGTTCTTCATTAATCAAGTTAACCATTTTTGTCTCTTATCTTCCTCAGATTATTATACTCATGGAAGTTTTGAATATTTTTGCATAATTCTATGATGTATACTGCTTAACTTTTTGTATCCTATTTCATGTCTCTTATATTTTGCAAACAAACAAGTGGCCAGAGTTATGGATCTGTTATGCATCATTATCATAGCAAGTTTCAAATTATTTGCTTCATTAAAAACACATTTTGGCCTTGATAAAGAGCATGTAATTTCTCATGTTGTTCACATGATTTGATGATGATTGTACAGTTTCATGTTTGTTTTTTGCTTGGGGTGAGAAACTTATCTTGTATTCTAGTTTCAATCTGCTATGGTTATCACAATAATGAATCAGAATTTTATGTTTGAACTCAAATTGCAATTTGTTTTTGTAGGCATCCTCTTCTTCCATTTATCATAAAATCTACGGTTTTATTTTATTTTGTTTTCTGAGCTTGTTATATCCCCTGTCTGATTTACCTTCTATATTCAGAATGTGCAAGGCTCTTATGCCTGGAGATGAAGAAAGCATGAGCGATGAAGCTATATGGGAAACACTTCCTGTAAGCTGTGTTGTGTTTTCTACATTTTATTTTTATTGTTATCTTTTAATTTTATCAGTATATGTCTGTATTCATAAGAAAATCCCACATTGACAGATTAGTTTTAATTGTAAACATTCTAGAGTCATATCTAGTAAACTGTTTTATATTTTTTGGGCAAGCTTTATAAACTTAGATCTTTGATAAACACAACTGTGCAGTACGTGTTGAACTTTTCAGAAGATGAGGCTAAGTGAAAACTTCAACTTCAATCAAATTTTGGCATGTAGAAGGAAAAATTCACAGAAATTGACTTGCACATAACCCTATTTTTTAATTACATCTGGTTTGGGGATTATGGTGTGCACCTTTACCCATAGCTTACCCTGTTACTTTTGAGAGTATTTAAACGTTTTGCTTAGGGAATGGGGCGGAAGGGAGATGGGTTTAACCCATCTTTTAATTTATTATGAAATATTATATTACCTTTGAGGTTCAAAGGGATGTAATCAGTAATCCGTAGATGCACAGTTGATGAGATATTGTCGAAATGCTTTGAAAGATCAGTTTGGTCGATTTAACATAACCTTTAAAGTACTTGTGCATGTATACCGGTTATTTATTTAATTTTAATGATTAAAAGGACAATATAATTTTTTTTGCTGAGGGTTAGAAGAGAAAATGGTATTGTCACCCTGAATTGTTCTTTCATCTGATCTTTAATTAACCTGTCTTGCTGTGAATCCCATTACTCTAATTTTGATCATAATTTTAATTTATCTAGTAACTCCATAGAGTACTTTTATGAGTCTCATCAAAATCGGCCCTAGTTCAACTTCTAACTAAGTTTCACCTCATCTAAAAGGCTTTTTAGATTATCGTACATCATTATATCCAATTATTCTAAATCTCAAGCTTTTAGTTTCTCATACCTTTTGCTTTAAGTTTTTTTCCATTTTGTTCATATTAAATTGGAAACACTAATCCTACTAGTGCTTTTACCACGCACTTTGCAAGTGAACCATTACACTGTTTAGCTGATTTATGAAATATGCCTATTCAACCTTAGTTATGTACAAAAGTCACAAATACACCACCTTAATCACAACCGCCCCACTCCTTTGATCGTGTTAAACCAGCTTCCAACCATTACAACAATCATTCCTAGTATTGCTATCTACCTTGGCTTAGTTTACCTTCGCCCAAAAATTATTTACACTTAGACCATATATTAATTACTTAAATCTCAATTAAACTTGGTGATGATTTTATAGCATTATTGCATAGGGCAATTCTCAATTGCAGTATGCAAAATGTGCTAGCTTTTTTTAGTGATTCATTGTTTCCAAATTCAATTCCTATAGACATTGGTATTATACTTCTTGTTTTTGTTGGTTGACTAGCTATGCAAGCGTGTGCATGTTATTGTAGTTGGTTAATCATTCCTATTAGATTGATTTGACTTATGCTGATCATGCAGACCATTTTATGCTAATTTAATCAATTTATAGTTAGAATGATCTAATAGAGGCTTTCTTAATGTAGTCTCGCAAGCTTTTAAGTCACCTTTGATATCTCAGCTCAATTAACTGCACAATTATATATGTATCATAGATTTCCAATCATTTTCTTAATTTATTCCTCTTATAGTAACTTTCTAGCTCCTTATGTGAGCTATTTAGATCATGTTTATTTTTTTGTTCATATCATCCATTGTTGTTTTCTTAAAGAAATATATATTATAAATATCTATAGCATTGAAATTGTATTGAGAATTTTTGTTTGAAATAGATTTCTCTTAAAATCAGTTTTTTTGCAATTTTTAATTTTAATAAAATGGGCAAGAGACACTTGTACTTTGTTAAACTGAATATATTAGAAGGCAACGGATTACATTATTCACATAAAATTATTACTAATTTTTTTATTTTTGGAGACTCGGTGGTTCGGATGAATTGATTTTTTTTATTTTTTATGAATAAATTGTATACTACTCATGCTACTAAAGCACTTCATGATATAAGGGGTGTATCATAACATTAATCTTTACAATGCTTGTAGATTTTTATGCTGTCCAATTCATTAGAGAAGCACAAGTAATAAGAAAAATATATAACTTTAGAATTTTTATGGGCATGACTGCATGAGGATAAATAGATGTAGAATTGATGAGACATTCCCAAAGATGTAAATTTTACTATTAAAACATATTTTTTTATTTTCTTGGGGTGGGGTATGATTTAGGGGTGAAAATTAATTTTTGAAATCACTGCTTGTAATATACCAAGTTCTAACCATAATGAACTAAATAGTAAAATGTATCTCCTTTAATAGCTTGATATATTAATTATTATATTTTTTACGCTGCAGTCAACCATCTAATAATTATTGGATTTATTAAAGTTACATAGGTTCACTAACTTTATTTAATGTATAAACCATTTGGTCAAATCAATCATCATAAAATATGAATTATCAATTCTCTAATAAATTGAAGATCATTTATTAAATGTATATTTGATACCAGGTTGAATTAATGTATAAATATGTTACGCTACTATAATCAATCAATCACATCTTCACTGAAATGATTTAACTCTAAGGTGGTTTGTCTGCACATTTTGTGCTTCATAAACCATGTTAGTTATTAGAATTTTCTTATAGTATTTGAGTAATAAAAATTAGAAACACATATATATTTTGAAATCTTGGAGTTGATTAGGTTGCTATAAGACATTGTGTTATATGGGCCAAAACTTTTGCCTAAAAAGAAGAACCATATTGATAAATTAAGTGTTCTGGAGATAAGGATGCTAGTGAGTATGCACCAAAGATTATGATGAAATTTATGTTCAGTTGTAGCGAAGTTGGTGTAGATCCATGTAGAGTAGGAAACAATAAGAATAAGCTTATAGAAAATAATCTTAGATGGTCTAGACATTTCAAGCATGTCGGTTTGATGTTCTGGTTAGAAAGTTAGGGTTTATGAATTTTACCTTGTTAAAAGAGGAAGAGGCCAAAAAAGGTTATGGCAAGAAATTATTAGGAATGACTCATGCTTGGAGCTAAGAGGGGTTGGTATTTGATTGTGCACAATGGATAAAGCATTTATGTTGCTGACCCTACTTAATAGGTCTAAGGTTTATTGTTGCTGTTGTGGAATTTTGGAGTTGATTAATTACATAAGTTTAATGTTCTATTAAATCAATTATCAATTTTATTGATAGTAATTGCACACATCATATGTGTGTGTAATATGTGTTAATGACATGTGATCCATATAAATTAGGTTAGCAAACTTTTAATATATTAATAACCATAAAATAACCAGTACTATTTATAGATTTGTATTTGCAATCAACAAAGAAATTAAAAAGAAGTGACCCCCTCAAAATGATCTTCTATATAAAGCTGCATCAAATTTATAACAAAAAAATACAAATTAAATAGTGCAAGGGGCTGAATTTGACCGAGTTAGATAGCCATGCTGATTTGTCTGTTAGTGTACATGTTTTTTCTCTACTAAGTGTAATAAAATACCAAATGTTATTTTTTTATTTCGTTGGATTTTTTATTTATAGAAAATAACGATGCCATCTCTTACTGCTCATCCTGAATTGCGAATGGACATCTCCCTTCTATATAGTTATTTGTTTATATATTTTAAAATACTTGTCGAAGCAATTTGCCTTTACTATTTTTTATGATTGCTTTTTTTATCTTTGTTCAAGGTTGATTTGTAATTAACTTTTAATATCCCAGCACTTTTGGGTTGCAATATCTATGGTGTTCCTTGTAGCAGCCACGACTTTCACGCTTCTTAAGTTATGCGGTATATGCTTTCCTCTTTTCACCATAATTTTTTCCTTTGATGGCTTAATCATCTTAATTTCATAAATTACTATAGTGACTGTTGATATTTTATTGATCTGTTTTAAGCTTCCAAGTTTCTTTGTACAACAGCTTAAGTATTTTTGTGACGAATTCTTAAATATTTAAAACTAGTCAAATGAAATTAAAATTCGTACCACAAGCTTTTTTTTTTTTTTGAACTCAACAAGCTTGGGCTAAAGAACAAGCATGCAGCCCTAGATAAAGCAAAAACAACATTGTTTTCTTTTTGAAAGGCATGTCTAAAACATCAAATTGATGTGAATTCTTCTTTTAGATGTATGGTAACATTAAATTGAGCAGAGTTTATTCACTGAAAATTGTTAAGTGTTGGGATTCTTTTTTGTTGGATTTAGAATCACTAACAATACTAGTGAAAGACTTTTAGTGCAACCTATGACCACAATGAAACAAATTACCAAGTATCAGCATTATTAATGAACTAAGAACATCAGTATAATCATTAAACAAATGATCTGAGACATTAATTTTGCATTTAACAATATTCAGAATTATTGAAATGATTAGAGAAAGTATAATACTTTTATGCATATGCAGATGTGGATCTCTTAAAACATGCTGATCTGGGAAAATTTACAGCAAATTATTTGACTTACAGACTTTAGGAGGGGAAATTGAACTACACAAACTGCATTTCATGTATGATTCACATAAAACTCTACAGTACTGGCAACTGCTATGTCATAATACTAGCCACCTAACACATGAATATCCATAATTAAAACCATCATAGAGTATTATCATAAAAACATATGGAAAAGAGACAAGACAGCTGAAGAACAATGGATGCAAGTGACATTTACCGGGGAAGTTCTTCTAGCGAAAGTGATATTGCCACAAATAAGCTGCTGAGAAAAGTAGGCTTGGGAGATGCTTAGCTTATGGTGTGGCTTTGGTAGCTTAGGATAGAAACTTATTTTATTAACTGGATCAGTGTGACTGTGCTAGTATATTCTGGTAACTCAAAGACTTAGCATAATTTAAGCTGACTCAAACGGCTTTGTTTTGTTAATGATGTGCTAGTTCTTTACATGTTTCTCTTGCTTGACACTTTTTGTTGAACCACAGTGTTGTTTGAACTACCATTTTTGGTAGTCCAACTTGATCTATAGGTTATGCATGCCCTTATGGTTAGTTATACCTTAGGTTTGGATTCCAGTGATTCTCTATGATTAAATATGGACATTCAAAGAATAAATGTTGTATCAGATTTTTCAGACTGAAAAGTTTGTTCAAGCTTCATTTTTCATAAAAATTTCCAGCTTAATCCCTAAGCCCTGCCTAAAACCTGGAAGGTTTCATACCTTCTATTGCAGCTGAACTTAGTTCACCTCTATTGGAGAATGATGAATTTTAAGGGAAATATCTAGAAATATTGCAATAATTCAACAAATTAATCCTAGGACTTTTTTCACCTACATCATCCCCAGTCGTGAAAATTTTATTGTTTAAAATCTTGAAGCCCTTTTGACTATGGATAAGAGCTTGAGCAGAAAATATTAGGATGATAAGAGCTAAAAGGCTTATTTTTGAAGTGTTGTACATAATAAATTAAATCTAGCATAGGAAAAGCTTAACTCAGACAGAAGCTCTTTGATTTCACAACACAGCTTGTAGTTGTGAAATTTTTAAAAGAAGTACATATTTTAAAGGAAAAAATGTAGACTCAGTGATGAACTTGTAAGCACCTTGAGCAAGTGCTTATGGAAAGTTGCTTCACATTGGGTACCTGAATGCATACTTTATCTTGCCTGTTGTATGAGTCAGAGATGGAGAAGTTGCTGAGATCATTAATTATGTGAGTGGATGGGCCAAAATCAAGAACCTAGTTGGTGTCAGGGTATCCATCGGAGATGAGTGCTGTTGATTGGGATTGTTTTGTGTAGGATGAATCATGTCGGTGCCAACAAGAGAGTGTTGTATGCTCTCTTTTTTCACAGATTTGGCATGTGGGAGGGGAAGGATGAGGGAGATGTTCACGGTTGCTGTAGTCACGGTTGTTGATTGGTTGCGGGGCTGAATTGAAGTGGTTTCTTCCTCTCCACAGCTGGCCACGTCCTCTTCTGCATGTGTGAATCATGAAAGTAGGCTGCGAGTGGTGTTGGAGATCGTGGCATGCTTCATGTTGAAGATTTATGTGAGGGCCCGATGCCAGTTCGGTAAAAACCGTTCTGGCATTGGGTAACTGCTCACCGCAGGATCATATCAAGCAATTTGAGAGAAAAGAATGCGCATATAAAAGTAAATTATATTTTTCATTTAACTAAAGTTCTTATTACAAGTTCCAACATCGTACAAAATGAAAAAAAAACAAAATAAGCATTTCAGCGCCGTTGTTGATCTTTTGAAAGCTAAGTTTCTTGTTTAACCTCTTCTAGGAGCACCTGACCTGGTATTGTACAGAAAATAATACCGGAATTTGAATTCCCAGTAATTAGAGAATACTCTAAGTACAGCAGTATACAACAACAAATTAATTTACGAAAACGCGTTTAGCAGAGATAAAATGCAGGATAGGTAAGGCAACTGCGTAAAATAAGCGAGTAACTTCCTGCAACAAGTATTTATCACAAAATAACGGTTACTGATGTCATTTTTCAGTAACCAATCCCGAATGTTACTGATGTCATTTTTCCAGTAACAACCCCGAATGTTATTGATGTCATTTTTCAATAACAACCCCGAATGTTGCTGATGTCTTTTTTCCAGCAACAACCCCGAATGATACTGATGTCATTTTTCGGTAACAACCCCGAATGATATTACGTTGGTTCCGGACAACCAACCAAGCTTCAAAACGAAATTCGGCTCAAAGCAAATATGCGAAGCAAAGCAATAATAGAAAAATTGCAATATGTAATGCAAGTCATATACTGGGTACCTTTAGTCTTTTAGTTCAGAAGTTCAACAGCTCGTATGAGTGATAGTTCGCTCAATCTGCATTTTAAGTTTTCGATATTTTTAAGTTAGCTTTTGATTATTTTATTCTGTTTGTCTTCTTCTGCTTTTGAAGTTCATTTAAATCAAGCTGCTGTTAAAGCAGTTGTTAAGGTGTCTTTATGATTATCATACTAATGTATAACGAAAAAGTCAGAATAATCGACGGAATTGACAAATAGAAATTAGTAGTCATTTATAACACATTGAATCGTTCCCATTATTAATTAATGAGGATAATTCTATTGTGTATGACTAGCTACAAATTTGATAGTGAGAATAATTAAATTAAGAGAAAGCGAATGAGTTTTTTCAATTTTCTTTTCCTTACCTTAGATTTAGGATTGCCGGCACACGAAATGAAGCTGGAACGGGTTGGCCGAAGGGTTGCTGGAGCCGCTGCGGGGGCTGCCGGGGGCTGCAGGGCTGATGGAAGGTGCTGCCGGGTTGCTGGAAGCTGCGGAAAGTGGCTGTCGGGGGCTGCCGGGCTGCTGGAAGGAGGCTGGAAGGGCTGTCGGGGCTGCCGGAAGGAGGTTGGAAGGGGCTGCTGGAAGGTGGTTGGAAGGGCTGTCGGGGGCTGCTGGGCTGCTGGAAGGAGGCTGGAAGGGCTGTCGGGCTGCCGGAAGGAGGAGGGTTGGCTGATTTGAGGAGGGGAGAGGGGAAGAGGCTGCTGAATGTGTGGGGAGAAGAGGAGAGGGGATGGGGGGTTTTATAGGCGCACGTAAAGGCGCCACAACGTGCGCCAATTGGCGCCAGGTCGGCGCCTGGCGCGCGCGCTAGAGGCTCTGGCGCGGAAGCTTCTCCCGCCAGAGGGCGGGAGTGGGGCCGGGAGACAGGGTCGGCCCTCTGGGCCGACAACCTGCGCCAAAATCGGCGCAGGCAGGCGCCGAACATGCGCCAGGCTTCCGCCTGGTGCGGAAGCTTCTCCCGCCTGGCGTGGGAGAAATGATCGCTCCGTGCGATCAAAAAAATAGGGGGGGGGCGTATGAAGAAAACAGAGGAAAAAAAATAAAAAAAAACTTAAATTTAAAATCTTCTCAAATTCCCGTTGTTCGTCATCCGAATACAACGAAACTTGACACCGAGGTGTGTTACAATATGACGAACACCCTCGCTCCAAAAAATTTTGATTCGGAGCAAAATTTTATTTTATTTTAATTTTAGGGGTTTAAAACTTCGAAAATTTGCCATGATCAAATCGATGCTCAGAATTTGATGAAACTTCTCGAGCAACTTTTAAATAATATACTTAACACGTCGACACTGAAAACGATGAATTCGGACACGTATTTCAATATTTTTGATTTTCAGAAATTAGAAATTTCGAAGATAGAACGGGAGCTTCTGTCTTCCGAATTTCTCCTGAATTAGGGCTCTATGATCCTTAAAGTTGTTTCTATCAATTGGTAGTTTTGTTTGCCCTAAAGTGAAATTCCCCGGGATCCTGATTCATAAGGCGGGATTCTGCCCTAATTTGCAATACAACGGTTTTGGGTCGTTACAATTTATCTCCTCGCTGCACAGTAAGGAATAGAGATCGTCGAGGCTTAGTGGTTGCAGGTTTGTTCGGATCACTGTTTTGAAGGCTTGATATTGTGCCGGGATAATGTTTAGGGTGTAAAGAATTGTCTTCCAAATCAATGGTGGAGCCGGTGGCTGATACGATTTCTTTAATTTCGGAGAGGTAAGCTAGCACTGACTTATCTTTCATAGTGACATTGTGCAAGGCATTCTTGAGTTGAATTACTTTAAATTGATTGGTGGCTTGGAGTCTTCGTTCAAATATTTTCCATGCTTCTTAGCAAGTTTCAGCATGGATTATGTAGGGAATGATTGATGGAGATATGTTAGAGTAAAGGGAGGAGATGAGATTTCGATCAGTGGAGTTCCATACCATGGATGTGGGGTTGGGTGTTTTAGATTACTTGCGCTGTTGGAGATGTAAGTCGGTGGTTCTGCCGATGAGCCATTTAGGTGGCCTTGGAGGTTGTTTTCATTGAATAGGTTTAGGAGCTGCGGTCGCCATAGGGGATTGTTAACTGGGTTCTTGATGTTTTTTAATAGGAGTGTGAGGTTGGATGGGAGTGTAAGTGAGGGTAGTATTTCTTGGTTTCGAAATTTTTGGTGCTGTTTGTTGTGTTTGAGGAGGAGGCAACCATTTGATGATTGTGGTATGGGTGAAGAGAATGTTTTCTTGATGAGTTTTGATGGGTTGGTTAAAGGGTTAAAGGGTGTATGGCTGAGAAGTTTCTTGGTGTTTTTGTGTCGAGAGATGAGAGTTGGCTGGGTTCTTGAAATAGGGAGAAGATTAAGAAGAAGGGAGGGAATAATGGATATCTTGGGGAAAATTGCTGCTGTTAATGTGCTGAACTGATAGTTGGGAGAGGATCTTGAGATCGCGGAGCTTTGTGTCACTGATACCATGTGAAGTCAGCAAAATTGAGAAGAGACAAGAGGAAAGCTTTTCTCACATGTCATATTACATTGATGGGTATACATATATATAGAGGTATGTGGTTACAATGGATAACATGCTGTTGCATAGGATAGGTTGTTACACGGGAATCACATTAACTAGATAGTAGTATTCTAATACATACAATCCAAAAAAAATTCATAATTTTTGTTAGTTGTAATGGTGGTCCACTTAGTAAGTAGAATATTTTTCACTGAAATTATATTCCTGAAGATTGGCATAGTAACCTCAATACCTTGATGAAAACAAAATTAAAAGGTGTTTGCACAACTGAATTTAATGCTTGAGCATTTTATGGTTTAAAAGAAAAATGCCTGCATTTTGGAAGCGATGATGAACCATATTTGAAAGAAAAAAAAGGAATTGACTCAGGCTTCTCTTGACAATTTGCATGATCAGTAGAATAGTTTTACCATAGATCTTTTCTCTCAAGTTCACAGGTGGAGGGATGAGGATTCTATTATTAGATTCTATTGTGCCTACTCTTATTAGCTTCTAGTCTAGGGCAGTTTTGGTGAAATCAATTTCTATTTCATTTTAATTTAGTATAAAAAAGAAGAACATTGCATGAATAAAAATAAATTTTAAGCTTAACTAAGTGCTGTAGGTCCTTTGACGATTGATATTCAAACATACTAGTTGTTATTTCTTTTTTCAATAACAACTTTCATAATCATTTGTTTTGAAAAGTAAAACTTATACCCACTGAATGGTAAGATTTTTAAATTTTAAAAATGGTTGGAAGAGGGTTTTTATGTGTTAATAGTAGTTACTTTTTGACAACCTAAAAAATTGGGTTTTGGAGTCGAAGTTAGTAAGAAAATACTGTATAAATCTCAATTACCTTAAAACTTAAGTGTATTTTTGTTATGCTGAAAAGTTTGTTTATAGAAAGAAATTCAAGTAGAATGAATGAAGTTCCTTAATGATCTTAGGAAATTGTTGAATTGGTTTATGGATCTCTGCTTCGCACATTGATCACGGACTGCCCTTTTCTATCTCTCTTTGCTTTGCTCCTTCAATTTTGGGTTTTATATTATTAATGTCATTTGTTTTTGCTGCAACACAACTCAACTCAATTAATACAAATACAGCAATGGTTTATCAGCTGCTTATAGATGGAAACAACCAATTTGAGCTCTACTAGAACATCATAGAAGATTTATTTAGCAAAGAAGAATGATTTAGAATGCTTTTATTTTTTAGTAATAAATATTTTGTCATGCTTGCGGTTATGTTGGTTTTAATATTCTCTCCCATTATGTGAAGAAATTTTCATTGTATGTATAATAGGTGTAAAGGTCTCCTATTGGAACTTAAATAATACTTACAATTTATCATGGTAACAAAGCTTGGTGAAAAGACAGTTTTTTCATATTTTCTCAACCTTGGTTCTTTTTGTCTATACCTTTCTACTCTTATCTCACTATTTATGTAGGATGGAAAAAGGTAGAGCTATGGTTTGCTATATGTCTACTATATGCCTCAGGAAGAATTTCTTAATGCCAAGGCCTTGCATGAAGTTTAAGGGGTTATTGATTTGTTACAATTTAGGTGTAAACTAGTTAAAATATAGGAACATATGTGTTTGATTGGTTAAAATTAATTTTAAGGTAAGCTTAGGGTACAGTTATGCTCCAAAACCTCAAAATCATGTAAAATATTTATGTTTTACTTGGTCAATGTCCATTTATGTAAAAACAAATATACATGTCAAAATCTTCTACTTTTCCTGTTACCATTTTTGTTACCTCGCATTAACACTTGTTAGCCCTAGTTAGTGCTCGTCATACGTTTGTTGCTTGGCGCCAACAGGCATGAAGTTCACACACTATCTTCTCCTGTTGATTCCAAGATGTATGGGAGAATGGAGGCATATATAGTGGAGTAGAGAGTAGCCAACAGGTTCCAGTCGGCTGAAATCCAAGAGGAGTAATTGGGGTTGTTAGTTTGTCATTGAGGGTTGGACCATCGTCAGGGTGTCCTTGTAGGTTGTTGGCTTTGAATAGTTGGAGTATTTGGGCTCTCCAAATAGTGTAGTTTTTGATGTGAGAGGAGAGTGTATCATGTTCTTGATGTTGGACATCAATAATTTAAAGTCTTTTGAATCAGTAACGATCTTGGGATTGCTGTGAGAGCTCGTGTTGATGTTCATAGATTCCATGATTGATTGATCTTGGTGGTTTTTGATTGAGGGAGGCTTCTTGGATGATGGTAGGTTTCAATTGTGTTTCTTGAAGAGTTAGAGAAGAGGATGGTGAGGTTCTTGATGGGTGTAGAAGGAAGAGATGGCTGTTCTTGAGATTCAAAGGTTCTTTGAGAAGGCTGGAGGAGAGGAGGTTGAGAATGCATGAGCAAGAGAGCTCTGATACCATTTAGAGAAAGGTAGAGGATGAGGAAGCAAATATTATTAATTAGAATGTACTATTACATAAGTGTATATAGATACATTAGGGTCCAGTTCAATTGAACCCAGTTCAGCTTATGTAGTTAGGCTCTCAGGTGCTTGGGTGCCCATCCTCTGTCTGGTCTGGGGCTTGAGCCTTGGTGAGCTTGTGCACTCAGGGATCTGAGTAGTGTATTTTGGTAGTGCTATTATCACTTACCCTATATGATGAACTATTGTAAATCAAATTCTAATCAGGTACCTCTGCTTAATTGTACGGATTGTTTATCTTGCTTTCATACCTATTGAATGAGTTGAAGAAACACTATAAGCTGGAACAAGAGTGCCAATAACACACCTTTAGGGCCAAGGTTCTACCCTAAGAAAATTTTTAATATTGAATATTAGCCTGTACCTAGAAATGAAAATAAGCCTGTACCTAGTACCGATTTTGATGACAATGATTTAAGGAGTGTGAAAACCTGCACAAAGCATCCTCTATACAACTTGATGCAGAAGTTTTTTCCAAGATATCTGTCTTACACTCTCATCTGAACAACATACATATTCTCAAGGATGTAGTTGAAGCCTCAAGGGGTTTCTGATGGGATAAAATTTAATGTGCAGAAATTTATGTCTTGCAAAAATAAAAATGGAAAGTTATTACCCTTCCAACCAGTAAAAATCAGTGGGATGCAAATTGACATAGATTGCCTTTGACTATTTTTTGTGCCAAAATTAAACACTGTTTGACTTTTATTGTCTCTCTCAGCAACTACTCATTGTATTAACTAGACATCAAACTTGATTTCATAAATGGAGATCTTGAAGAAAATGTGCAGATAGTAATTTTCACTGGATTTGATATCACATTCATACAACGAAGATGGCAAAATTTGCTAGCTCGTTATAGTCCAAGTGATATTCATGAGCTTGGTCTCACATATCACAAAGGTAGTAAACATATTTGGTAATGACAAGGCTAAGTCCAGCATACTCTACTTTTAATGTATTGTAAAAGTAGATTTCCTTATTCTGTACATGAATGACATCATCATGATAAATAATAATAATAATATATCCATATTTAACTATGCCATTGTTAGGTCTTAAGTCTTGAATTAGAAAGGATGAGGGTTGCATAGGTAGTCGATAGCCAATGTATACTTGTAAGGATAGAATGAGGAATGAGTTTATCCACAACAAGGTTGGAGTGGCTACAATAGTGGACACGATTAGAGAATGTTGCCTTAGATGGTTCGGGCATATTAAGCATAGACCGTCCAATGCCCTTATTAAAAAATTGTTTTAATGAATTTCTCCCATTTTAAAAGGTAGAGGAAAACCCAAAAAGACCTCGGAAGAAACTGCTAGAAAGGATCTCTTCTATTTGGGACTTAATAGGGGCTTCTATTTGATCTTGCACAATGGAAACAAAGATTCATGCACACGACCCCACCTAGTAGGATTATGTAATGACCCAAAATCGTTATTTTACAAATTAGGTCAGAATCCTGCCTTAGGAATCAAGATCCGGGGGAATTTCATTTTAGGGCAAATAAAATTACCAACAGATAGAAGCAAATTTTAAAGATCAAAGTGCTCTAGTTTGAGAAAAAAATTCGATTAACGGAAGCTCCCGTTCTGTTTTCTGAAATCTTTAAATTCTAAAAATCAAAAACTATTGAAATGCGTGTCCGAATTAATCATTTTTAGTGTTGCCATGTTAAGTATATTATTTAAAAGCTGCTCGAGAAGTTCCATCAAATTCTGAGTGTCGATTTGATCGTGGCAAATTTTCAAAGTTTTAAACCTCAAAATTAAAATAAAATAAAATTTTTGCTCCGAATTAAAATTTTCGACGCGAGGGTGTTCGCCATGTTGTAACACACTTCGGTGTCAAGTTTCGTTGTATTCGGGCGCTAAACGACGGAAATTTTGAGAAGATTTTAAATTTAAGTTTTTTTTTTAATCCTCTGTTTTTCCTTCCTCTGTTCCCCTTACGCTCGCCCCCCTCCCTTCGCCGATCGCGTGACAGAGCCTGCAGCGGAAGGTTCCGCGTCTGCCTGCGCCAAAAATGGCGCAGGCTGTTTGCCCTATGGGCCGACCCCGACTTCCCCCGACCCCCCTTCCGCCTTCTGGCTGAAGAAGCTTCCGCGCCAGAAGCCCCCCTGGCGCATGCCAGGCGCCATTTATGGCGCCACCCCTGCGCCTATATAATCCCCATCCCCTCCCCTCTCCTCCCCATAGTCACCCACAGCAGCCCTCTCCCTCCAAACAGCCAGCCAGCCCCCCTCAGCCAACCCCCCTCCCTTTCTGCAGCCGGCCAGCCTTCCAGCAGCCCCCATCTCCCTCCAAACAGCCGGACAGCCCCTCCTCAGCCGCTCCAGCCTCCTTCCGGCAGCCCCTTCCAGCAGCTACTGGCAGCCCGACAGCCCCCGACAGCCCCTTCCAGCAGCTTCCGGCAGCCCGGCAGTACCTTCCAGCAACTTCCGGCAGCCCCCGGCCAGCCCTCGGCCATCCTTCAGCCAACCCGTTCCAGCTTCTCTTCGTGTTCCGGTGATCCTAATTCTAAAGTAAGAGGAGGAAATTGGAAGAACACATTTGTTTTCTCTAAATCTTGTTACTCTCTTTATAACTATCAAGTTTATATTAGTCATTCACAATAGAATTATTCTCATTAATTAATAATGAGAACGATTCAATTGTTATAAATGACTATTATTTCCTAAATTACCAATTCCGTCATATTTATTTTGACTTTTTCGTCATACATTATTATGATCATAATATTAAGATACTTTAATACTTTTAACTGCTTAATAGCAGCTTAAATAAATCGAACTTCAAAAGCGGAAGAAGAACAAAATGAAAAATTAAGTTCCTAAATCATTTGATTAAAAAGCTAACTTAAAAGCATCCAAACCCAAATGCAGATTGAGCGAACTGTCACTCATTCAAGCTGTTGAACTTCTGAACTTAAAGACTAAAGGTACTGGTATATTACTTGCATTACATATTGCATTTTTTTATTACTACTATGCTTCGCTTATTTGCTTTGAGCCGAATCCATTTGAAGCTTGGTTGGTTGTCCGGAACCAACGTAATATCATTCAGGGTTGTTACCGGAAAATGACATCGGTATCATTCGGGGTTGTTACTGGAAAATGACATCAGTAACATTCGGGGTTGTTGCTGGAAAAATGACATCAGCAATATTCAGAGTTGTTATTGGAAAATATATCCATATTTAAGCACAGTTAGTTAAGAATTCTAAATCAAAGATATGGGGCTTTTATTTATTTACTTTTTGGCGATGGAGGTGTCAAATCCAAAGAGCCTTGCTTGGTGAAAGTGAATTGAATGCTTGAATGTAAATCAGCCAAGATTCTATTGGATTCAGGTATGAAGCATAGATCAAGAAACAATTGCATGCCAGGAGATGAAGTATAGAAGGCTTGCAGGAAAATTAATGTCTTTTTCATGCAAAGTTCATATTGGTTTTGCAGTAATTTTGTCATATTAAATTTTTATATTAAACTCATAATATAACTTCCTCCTGTTTTTCATATCTTTAATAATGAATAGAAAATTCATAAGTTTTAATTACTTAAAAGTACAATACATATGTTTTATATTATACTCATTTTTGAAAAATGTAATAATTTGAATTTAAATTTATGGGATTTATATTTTTCATTCGGAAATTTAATATAAAAAATATTATGCATGAATGTATCAATATTTGTTTAATCCTTGTCTTATCTATATCTAATATATGCCTGTCATTACATGAACAAAGTAAAAGAAGAGTACATGAAAGCCATACACTTAATAATTTGAGAATAGGTCAATGGTAAGCATCACTACATCATTACAGGACTAAGTTTTTGAAATCGATTAACTTTATTAAAGATGAAAATATAACATTGCAGTTGTTATTTATATGCTTTTATAAAATTTCAACTTGGCTTCATCAAACAAACCCTACTTGAGGAAGGTGTTGAATGGATCCTTGGATTACTGAATCCCTGGGATGTGTACGTGGAACAGGGCCATTATTACGTTCATCTCTTTTTTTTTTCACTTCAGAGCCTCTATACACCTGCTGTATCGCATATAAAAGAATTCAATTAGTACACCTACCGCTTTAACATCAGCTTATAGATCGAAACAGCTAATTTAATTCTTTCAGGAACATGTACTTGGCAAAGAAGGATGGTTTTTTCCAATTTTGATTTTTTAGTGTACGCATTCCACGTATACTCTATGTGCTTATGTTTGGCTTTTATTTTCTATTCATGCCTGTAAGGGACAAAAGGCTTTTTTTCATAAGGTGCAAAATCTTCCTTTTGTAACAAAGAAATTGTTCACCTTTAATTTCTTAGAGAGTAAATTGAAGTTCTTGCTTTAGAACAAAATTATGTCAGTCTCCATGAAGTATTTGTATCGTACTTTTTGATAGTTTTGCACTCACTGGTGGCTTTTGAAGTTGTATCTACAATGGAATTTGCTTTATACATGATTGGTTTGTGGAATAAAAACCATATTATAGAAATTTTTTTATTAAAAGTTTTCAATAGCATTGTTTTAAAATTGGAAAATGCAGGTGATGTTGGAGCCTTGGGCTGGTGGGACTTATTTATAAATTATGGGTACTGCCGCCAATAATTAAAAGCTTAACTATTGTTATCTTTTGTACGGTCTTTTCTGATGTACCTTGAATTTTTTTTTCAGAATTGCCGAATGTTTTGCTTTCCTTGTGTGCACGAAATGGTCCAATCCAATTATACACAGGCACACACATTATTCCGAAGCCAGTTCATCCTCATCAGCAATTCGACATCATGAATGGAGTAGTGGCTTGATGTTTTCTTCTTTGGAAGATCAAGAGCCGGAGAGGTTATGTGGTCTGCAAGATATTGGAGGTCACATCATGAAAATTCCGCTTGTAGCTTTCCAGATTTTGCTATGCATGAAGCTGGAGGTATTAGCTATTTCTGTATAACACGGTTCTTGCACGTTGACATGATACTGTATAAAACACTTGTAATGTTGTGATCTCATAATCTTTGTCAACAAATAATGCTTTTAATTATAATTCACAGGGTCTTTATCTGTTTAAAATGATTAAAAAGCATGCATGTACTGGCTCTAATCATTTTTTTAGCCATATGCTGAATTTTAAGTCTTGTTATTGATTTTTTTTTTTCTTTTTGAAACCTGGCCTTTAGCTAAAATATATCTTAAGTTAAAACAAATAAATTGGATACAATACTTTCATTATCATCCCTATAGATAATTGACAACCAATTAGAAATAACACATCCCTCAAAAAGCAAAAAACTTCACCAAGTGGCATAATAAACACAAAAATCTGCATCACAATTGCACTCACGCTTCCGGTGTACAAATATAATATTCCTGAACATGCGCAAGGAGAGATGATCGTCATGAAGCGTTGGTCTTTGCTTCATATTTACTCTCTTCCAGGTATACCAAATTCTTGCAATCACTGCAAGACGTCCTCCATAAAAAATGAGCCCATTAAGCTCTCTCATTCACTTGTGAACTATCCTTTGAATAGGTAGTATCATTTGCATTTTTGCCTAAGAGGAGACTGGGCCTGAACCTGGACGCCACATGCCACCATGAGCCTGCCTCTATCATCACTCATGATGAGTCACTCATGATGAGCCGTATGATGAGTCTTGCTTTACATATTTGGAAAAATCCATCAATGTTGACCTCGAGCCACCTAGGTGGAGGGTGCACTTCACATCCTGGTGGTAAAGGGGCCAAAGGTGGGCAAGGTGCTCTAAGGAACTACCAAGATGATGATTTTAGCATCAAACATTGCCATGATGATGATGGAACAAAACAAATACCCAAAGTAGGGAAAGGTTTCTCATGTTTCCTCGCCAATCTGCTCCTCTGAGATTGGTAAAGGATTTAACCATACATCTATCCAGCAAAGCGATGCCATGACTAGCAATACCATGTGGACAAACTACTCCCAATCGAAAATGACATGGTTGTGATTCCCATCTGATTAGGATCTTTAGAATGGCTAGCATATAGGGACACTTAGTAGCAAAGTGCTCCTTGTCCTCAATCTCATCACATCCCTAAAAACAAGTGGTTGTAGTGGCAAGGCCTTTGATGTAGGGACACTAGTTTGTAAAGATAGCATTCCTTAGAAGGCGCCAAACAAAGCAGTCCTCCTCGGGACCTAGCTGAATTCCCCAATTGTGGCAGTATGGTCACTCCTCCATATCTGCCTCATGATAAGGATGTAATGGCTCTATTGAGTTGTATCCTACTCCAACATATGCACCTGGACATACTAGGAAATGCATCTGCTAAAGGTGGCACCAAAGGCTTGGCCCAGCATGATATGGTGTTAGTCATCCTCATGAATGAAGTTCTCAAGCTGAAGTTCCTCAAGGTTGTGCACATCCACCGGGTTTGGTGAGTGGTACAAGTCCCTTAGCAACATCAATGTCAGTGCCACAACCAATACATCAATTGGTGTGCCTCTGAGTGATCCTTCATCATTTGAGATTATTCTTGAAACAACATAATCATTTTTTCTAGCAAAGAACGATCTTCTCCTTGGGCGGTATCTTGCCTCCATAGCACGCACCAACTAGAGGTTCGCCCTGTTGGTAAAACTAAGGGTGTTCGACCACCGAAATGTGCTTCCAAAGTCTAAGGTTTTTGATGCCAAGACTGTCAGCTGAAAGGGCTAGACAGACCTCCCACCTGATACAAGTGCATACCACTCCCCTTCGTGCCCTCCGAAGAAATTTGCAGATAATAGCCTCTATCTCCAGCAAGGAGGAGTTTGTAATGGGAGAAATACTCATAGCATAAATTGAAGTGGTTGAAAGGACAGATCAGATTAGGAAAATGCGCCCCCAAAGGAGAGGAAGCAGTTGCCCCAAGGACATAGCTTGGCATGAATCTTGTCCACCATTGCAAGATGATCCTTCTTCCTCAGGAGCTTGCCACTCAATGATATCCAAATTTTGCAGCTATGAGCATCTCACAAAGCCAAGAAGGGAAACTATCCCTTTTTGCTTATAGTTTTGGGATTCTCCTACTAAATATAATTTGTGGTTTGTATGCTTCCATAGATTGCCCTTCCTAGCTGTTGTAATCCCTTAGGATTCACTGCACTTGTCTGCCACTGGCCATAGTAGTCTGGGCGAAGAAAATTATATCATCTGCTTAGAGTAGATGAGAGAGACCTCTATTGAGGATGATGTTGATTAGTCAGCCAATCCTCATATGGTGACTAATCGCCCTAGAAAAACTCTTTATTTCTTGCAATTCAAGGGAGGTATGTTCCATTCACTATGACAGCAATTTAGGTGAGCAACACACTGAAGATCTCTCTCTATCAACATTGGGATAAAAGTGAATATGGCAAGAACTTAATGAAGGTAGCCCCACTCCATCCTATCATAAGTCTGCTTCATGTCCACTTTGACTATTATGTACCCCACAGTCAAGGTGGCCATAGTCAAGGTGGAAAAACTAAGCGCTATAGGATCTCTTGTACATAGGAACAAATCCACTAATGTCCCTTCTTGGCAAAAAAGCACTCGGCTTCCTAGAGATCATCCTGGATTGAAAGTTTTTGAGGTGGTTGATAAGGACCTTGGCGATGGTCTTGTCAACGATGTTGTGTAATTTGATTGTTTGGACTTTCTTTGGGGATATGACATTCTTCTATTTCAGATAAGAATCACCAAAATGTCTCACCATCGAGCTGTCCCATCTGAAAAAAAGTGAATGACTGTCAAAGCTTCCTTTTTAATTATGTACTCCAATAGCTTTTGAAGAAGAATGAGGTGATGCTATTTATCATAGGAGCTTTGTTGGGGCCCAAATTTTTTCAAGGCTACCCAAATCTCATCATCCAAGATGAGTCTCTTAAGAGAGGCACAGCATCTATGCCATTGAGAAAGCATCCTGGATTTGGAAACAAGAGGCATCTAGAGATAGGACATGAGGAGCCCCACTTGTCTTGGAAAAAATCAAACAAAAAGGAGTCTTGATCTCTGCGTGTGAGCTACCTAACTTTGGTTCACTATTGCCACTAGTTCACCAATTTGAACTTCGCGCCACTCAGCTCCCTAGTGACATCTCAAAGCTTTTGGCAAAGCTCACTCCAGGTGTCGATGCCTTCTTAAAACGGGCCTAGCTGGGTAGTGAGCTCCCACCTTTCCTATCTCCAAAGTGCTCGCAAAAGTCCTCACCATCTTGTAGCTAGCCATGAGAAGGTGATTTCAAGCCCGATCCATGATAGTGTAAATATCTGAGTACTGAAGCCAGACATCCTCAAACTTGTAGTTGGAGGCTGAGCTTTGGAAGGTGGGGCTGGCATTAGTGAGAAAGAGAGGGAAGTGATTTGAAGCAACACAACTAAGGTGCTTCGCAGTGGTCCCTTGCTTTAATCCAGTGGAACAAAACTGAGAAGTAAGCTATCTTGCCTCTCCCATAGTCTCTGTTTTCTCATCTTATTGTTGCACCATGTGGACTTGGGTCCAGTGAACCCAGGAATATGCAGGTCGCAGCTCTGGATGCACTTCTGAAAGTCCCTTGCACATTGAAGTACCTGAACGACTTACTTCCAAGAAAGAACACAAGTGAAGTCACATCCGAGCACTCCCTCTAGAGATACCTTCTTTTATTGACATCATTATCCACATACCATCCCAGAGCGTCACCTAGACAATGAAGAGCTGCTTTCTACAAATGGTGATTTGACACTTCGTGTAATCATCTCTAGTAAAAATTGATACCGCTAGATTTGCTATCTGAAGGTTGCACTTCAAAGTCCTATTGTCTCCCATGCAGGCAATCCATCTATATATGGGCAAAAGACTCATCCCGAGCCTCCATGAAGAACATATTTCTGGTTTGCACTCCAGGAGCAGAAGTAGAATGTGGGAATGTGTTGTGGTCCCGCAACCTGCTGCAGTTTCACACAAAGATGTTGTTCATTGAGACCTAGGATTCAAGACGTCTCGAGCGTCCCTTGATAACTTTCAACTGGACTTCTTTTTTTTGTTGTTTGCTGAGTCCCACAGCCACTTTCATCTTTGCTTGCTATAGCATTTATAAAAGCTTTTGGCTGCTGGAAGAGGCCCTCTGATGTAACCACGAAGGTGCTTTTATAAATGCTTTTCCCTGAAGTCTGTATTTTGTCCCATCTCGCGCCTCCTCGATCACTAGAGGCTGCAGCTTTCTTACTGCCATTTTGTTGTTCTGCCTCAAAATAATAGTAGAGTTCCCAACTCACGATTTGGTTGAGATTTGGCTAAGTACTCTGTACTTGACTCTGCTCCTCCCAAATTTGATTCTTCTCCTTGCTCGACTACTGCTGGCAAAATTTTCCTTACAGTCCAAAGTTTGAGCCTTCAACTGCTAAGGACTCATGCTGGTTGAGATTGCCTTGCCCAATAGCTCTTAGGTTTTATGGTTAGACCAAACTATTGTCTTTTCCTCGGCCTGCATCTTCCTGTGATTCAATCTGGCTCGGTGCAGAGATGCTGCGAGGCTTCTCGTGAGTCCTTGGGGAAATGTGCTGAGCTGTAGGAAGACAGGCTTGCAGTTAAATCAGAGTTGCTTGGGTTTGATTTCTCACATTGCCTTGGTGACTAGGAGCAACAGTTCTGAGCTTGAGCACTCCTTGTGCTTGTTCATGACTTTTCCACAATCAAAGCAAATAACAATCAACCCTTCATAGCAATGGGCTAGTTTATTAGGCCACATGAGCATCAGAAGGGATAACCGGTTTTACCAAATTGTTCATGATATAAACTTGAGCGAAAGTGCCTTTCCCCGCTGGTAGTGCTCTATCAATCCATATAGTGTTTGATCTTTGCCACATATCTGGTGAAGTTTTGCTTACTCTAAAGTTCTTGTGGTAGGCTCCAGAAACGAATGTTCATTGGTGTTGAGAACATTAGTTTATCCAAGAACAAATCCAGGCACCCAGTCTTCAATGCCAATGACTTGGTCTTTGCCAAGCATGGATCTCCCGTATATATGGATCTTGTGTTTAATTTAAGCTTCCTCAAACTTAACAAGAAAACAGTAGTATGCAAGGGTCACCATGCTGAACTTCCCAAAAGCATCTCAATGGTGGTGAAGCTTGTTTGTAAGGACATAAAACGGGTGCCTAGAAATGGAAGGCAGATAACCTAATTTTTCAAGTGAAGAAAGTAATATTATCATATAACTGTATAAATCTGCTAATTAAATATGGATGTCAGATGACCTATCTGATCTTGATAACTAAAAAAAATCTAAGAGCTTGCACACTTGGAGTATCTCAAATTTGAAACAAATCCTTTTCTATCTAAAGTCAAAACCTGACCATATTAGTGTGAATCTATTTCATGAGAAATCATGTATTTCCATAAGCATGGAAGCTTGGGAGCTTTTATCGGTGCCCTCAATGGTATATTAACTAATGTGAAGAATCCATGTTTATTTGACTGAAGTTCTGTTTCAGCATTGATTTTTGCATGTCTAACGCTTAAAGTGTAGTTTGATAGTTTGTAAGCTGCTGGTAATTATAGTTATTTTTTTCTTTTTTGCTGTAGAGTAAAAATATGTTATGCTAGCTGTTTTCACTTTTTAATTTTTTAACATTGAAAATGCTTACGTTAGCCAGATCACTGATCTCATTAAGTTGGTTCATCTTAATATATTTGATTTAGTAAGTCAATTACTGTTTTGTTTATCCAGGCATATACTTTTAGCTTTAGTTAATTTAATCCTTGTTGTTTACTTGCACTAAGGAAATTTTTACTTAAACAGTCCTCGGTTGTTTCATGTCAACTAATTTAGTCCCAAGCAAGTGATGATCAAATTTAGGTCTCAAATATCAATTTTGATCCATATTAGTCCAATTTTGAGATCAATTTGAATAGTTGGGAACCAAATTGAGTTCAAATTGTAAATTTGAGGGAGTAAATTTATGAACCAATCCTTTGTCAACTAATTTAGTCTCAAATTATTTATGACTCAATGCAGCTCCCAAATACTAATTTTGATCCATATTAGTCCCATTTTGAGATTCATTTGACTAGTTAGGGACTAATTTGAATTCAAATTGTAATTTTGGGGGGAGTAAATTGAGCATGTAATATATTGGGTCTAAATTAGTCCATTAGAAGTAGCGAGGGATTATTATGGCATTTTCTATGTTCTAGTCTCTTTAGTATTCCATTTGTTCTAAATTACTGAAGGCCTTACATACTAGTTCATAACTTTGTGATCTCTAATTTGATTGTTCTTTTTCTTCTATTTTTTTCTATGCATTTTTTTGGACACTAATCACTTGAGATCTCGTGAGTGTTGAACTTAAAGTTTTCCTACATGCTGCATTTGTTGATAATACTAATGCATAACATTGTATTTACTTTTGTTATATTTATAGGATATGTAGATGCTTTATCTTTTTGTGTAGCCTTTTTCAAACACTGACAATTGCAAGTATTTGTTGCAACTCATGATTCAAACATTGACAATTGCAAGTATTTGTTGCAACTCATGATTAGATACTACTATGGTAATTTTTATTCAGGGAACGCCACCGGCTGCTCGGAATATTCCAAATTTAGCTATGTTCTCTCCATTATTTCTCCTTCAAGGTGCAAGCGTTTTGTTTTCCATTTCACGCTTGGTGGAGAAGCTTGTTCTTCTAATCCGTTGTGAATCTATTGGTGGAAGATATCGCAGTATTTCCTTAAGAACTCAAGACTGCTTTGCATTCATACATCATGGATCTAGGTACTTCTTTCAGATCTTAGTGTTATATCCATACTAGCTGAATATCATTTTTAGCATAGATGGAGGACTGCAATTGTATGTTTAAAAAATAATTGTTACTTGTTATATTCTGGTAAATGTAATTTAGGCTGCTCGGTTGGTGGTCCATTGATGAAGGGAGTAAAGAAGAACAAGCTCGTCTTTTCCATACTGAAACGGTTGGGTATGCATGGATGCATATTTTTTGTTACAACTTTTCTGATATTTTAATTGCTAAATATTTAATTTTTTATTTCTGACGTAGTTATGTGGAATTCTTAAGTCCATTTTAAAGAAATCAGTATCTTTGTTCTTATGGTTTTTGAGTAGTTATTTTTATATGGCTGTTGCAATTCTAGAACTTTTAGGCTCCAAGTATGTTTCACCTAGGTGCTTGTCGCCTCGTAGCAGCAACAGTTACTTTCTTCTATACAATTATTAGTGTAACTGTTGAGTCAACAATGTATTGGTTGGATTCTTTGACCTCTCAAATGCATGCTTTATCGTGGCAACTATAGCGTATAAATTTCTACTTATGATACTTTTTCTTCTTCTGTATTTATTCATCTTTTGGCATGTCTTTATATTGCAAATCAAAAATGCCTTCTTGCAGTTTATAGTGTTTCTAATTTGTCCAAAGATATCATCTCAACAAAAGCTCAACTCTAATATTGACATTACTTCACGTTGGGAAAATTATTAAAAAGTCATAATCAATGGGAATTCATAAAAGTAAAAAATCTTAGCAGTTTCCAAGGAAAATAATATTGTGCTATTTTTTGACAATGATGTTATAAAACAAATCCATATTCAGGAGAACCATTAGGAATCAACATAAAATTAATGAAATAATTGATAAACAAATTAGTTAACGTAGAGAAGTTGTATTACAATCACCTTTATGCTTAGATATTCTTAATGGCTTTGTTCTTGTGTTTTAAGCTATAAGGCTTGCTTGATATGACACCTTATTAGCGAAGGGATTCTTAAAATTTGTCACTTCAATGAACATTCATTCTAGATTTATGAGGCCCTCTTGTTTGGCGTAACCCATGGTTGGTGACAAGATTTTTTTGATCTACCTGAGTCAGTTATCTCTACTTAATATAGCTAGGTATAGAACACCTGTAAGGGAAAAATCATTGCGTCTTGAATGTATGCATCATGATCATTCCCCTATTTTTTCGTTCACTGTGACGGTCATGTTTCCTTTCCATCAACCCAACTATTTTTATTAAAATATTACATATCTTGGAATTTATAAATTTCCTCAATTGAAAGGATCCTTACATAAATGAAAAGGGTGATCTACTACAAGTTTATGCATCTGTTAGAAATTTTACGCCGGATCATTAAATCTTTAAAAGTGAGTTGAATCTTTAAATTGTGCCTTGTTTAATATCAATCTGCCTACTTAAAAATGCATTTTTTGTTTCAATAGACTAATAACTTTTTGAGTGTGCAAAATAGTTACTAAAACATGGTATTTACATGTTTATAATATTTTTTGAAAGTTACAACTACACTCAAAAACCAATTTTCATGTTTTCAACATTGATAAATTGCCTTTTTATTGTATACTTGAGTGACATTATTTTGAGTGTTGATGATGATGGTGTCTTCTTAATTGATGATTTTGAGAAATTTTTTTGAATAATTTAAAATCAAGGGCTTGATATCTTAAATTACATCTTAAAAATGAAATTTGCTAAATAAAAGATGAGTATCTTTTTCAACTGATGCGATTATGCTTTAGAGTTTTTCTAAAATTTTGGCATGGTAGCAAAAACTTCGATTGAGTTTTTTTGCCCTTACTTTGTTTGTCCTCACATTCGCAACTTGAAGTTACATCATGCCAAAGCTAGGTGACACTGAAAGAAAGTATGAAAGGATTGTGGATAAGGTGTTATATTTATTGTAAACACATCATGTTGTGACAATCACTAGAAATTTGAATTCTGAAGGCTTTGTTATCATGTTAAAATGTAGTACTTAGCTTTATTTGTACGACGTAACTTTGTGTGAGTGTAACACTAATTTCAAAATATTTTGAAGCTATTTACTAATTTTAAGATATTCTTGAACTTCTATGATATCTATAAATAGAGGTATATGATGTAGATTAATTGGGGGGATTTTAACAATAGGTTAACTTTTTTCTTATACTAATAGAAAGGCTTTTCTCACATAAAGAAGAACTAAAATGTTGTATTATGAGTGTAGAAGTTGGGGATTTTGTTCATTATATCAGTAGATTTGTGAGAAAATTTGGTTAAAAAGATTACCTGAAGAAATGAAGATTCAGTCTCACTAATGAAAGTCTATTGGAATAATTAAGTTGCAATTTTTATTAAAGCTTGTAGATGTGGATGAGCATTCCATTCAAGAAGAAAGCTGACAATATAGTTGGTTCTTTTATTTTCACTAAAGGATTGTTCAAGAAATTATCCTAGAAATTTGTTTCGTATGATCTTCATGCTTGAAGGGGGGCAATGATTGGAACATTCATATAAACAACTTTGATGCGTAATCATTGAAGATTTGATTTATAAATAATTGTAAAATCTTGTATGGTTTCTATGAATGATTTCTTATACCAATCAGAGGGAAGTATTGACTGACAGATTCATGTCGTTGTTCAAAAGATGAATTGAAGGTGATTGCTAGAGGTTAATGTGATTTATTTATTTTTGTTTATTTAGAGGATTTATTTAGAGTTGGTATATTATACATGGTATTGTGGAAATTATTATTATTATATATTTATTTTCATTTATTATCTATATGTGTGTGTGTGTGCATATATATGTGCATGTGCATGCGCATGCGTGCGTGCGTGTGTGTATATGTATATATATATGTATGTATATATATATATATATATATATATATATATATATATATTATGTGTGGCCGGTGGGATTTGAATCCATAACCTGGGTTAACAAATCTTGAGCTTCAACCACTAGGCTACAACACCATTCACAGTGTGTGTATATATATATATATATATATATATATATATATATATGAAATATGTATTAGGATTTGATTTAAGACTTGTACATGCAATTTCTAGAAAGAAATTCTTTTTTATTCTTTGGAGTAACTAAAACCAGCTTAAGCTTATCTATGTATGTGTATATATACACACATATATATATATATATATATATATATATATATATATATATATATATATATATATATATATAAATGCTCTTCGAGGTAAATCATCTCTCATTTTCTCCAATGAAGATAACAATATGCTTGCCAAATCTTTTGATTACACTTCTGTTGGCAAATTTGTGAATGGAAAACCGCCTTTGGTCTCCATTCACAAGCTTCTTCATGGCTTGGGGTTTACAAGCTTATATAGTGTGGGATTAATTGATTTACTCCATATCCTCATCAAATTATCAAATGATGTTGTTTACACCAGATTATTTGCTAGAGGATCATACTTTATTGACAATTCTTACATAAAGTGTTGAAATGGATGAAGTCTTTTTATTGAAGAATTGAACCTCCCAAATATCTGTTTTTTACTTGCAACTTTTTATGGCATTATTATCATTATGTTTCTGAGATTTTTTAATATTATTTTGTGCTGTAGTTTTTAATGCTTGTAATTCAGAAGTTGTGATATGATTACTGTTCATGCTGATGCTGATTTTTTGAGGCATGCTGCTTTCTTTACATATTAATATTTTTATTTTATTTTAGATACAATACTTTCCAAGGCTACCCTCCTGAGGTGGTGAAGAAAATGCCAAAGAAGGACCTTGCTGAGGAGGTATATCAGACACTTCTATTGTGTTTTCTTAAAGAAGTATTATAAAAAAAACTATTCATTTTTAGTGCTTTTTTGGCATCTACATTTTATTGTTGTTGTGTAAAACCTGTTCCTCTACTTAAGTTAATAATTTTGTGTAGGCATCATGATGATTGGCTTTCTTAAGCTGCAGGTTTGGAGACTACAAGCTGCTTTGGGTGAACAAGCTGAGATCACCAAGTACAGTCAACAGGAGTTCGAAAGGCTTCAAAATGTATCATCTCTTACCAGTATCTTGAGTAGGAAACGTAATAATGTTTGTTTTAACAAGCAATTGTGAAACTTATGTATGCTTATTGCATTTTTTAAGGTTTTCTTAATGTTATATGCTTTGTGATCTATTATATTTATGGCCATCATAGTTTAGAGGTTGAGATTGATTAAAGTTATTGTGGAGAAAATTTAAGAAGGATGAACATGAAAATCATGCAAAGCAAGGCTCCAAAGGAGGTGAGCCGATAGGCGAACTAATTCAAAGACGATATAGTCGAAGGCTCGTGGAGTGAGATAAGCCCGGAGCTCATGAGCATAACCTATCGGTCAAAGCTCCTTCTCCCATTATTGTTGGCCTTGGCTTGGCAAGAACGGTGTGAGTTTAAAAGCTTTAGAGCCATAAAGATTGCCTTCCTGAACCGGATCGTTCAAAGCACTTTTAAACTTCGGTGATAGTCGAATTTAGACGATTCAAGAGTCGAACGGTAACGAAGTTAGGTGAGCTATCAAGCGAGCGGAACCTTGGTTGGTGAGACGCCAGTCAAATTCTAAAGGAAAGCCTTTTAATTATAAGAAAGTATGCAACGAGAAAGATAGAGACGAAGGAGCGGAAGAAATGACGGGGTTGGAACAGCAAGATGTATGCAACTAGGGAGACAAAGAATAGAACACCAACGAGTGAGTGGCGGAAGTCACATCTAACTAGTCAAAAGAGAGGACTAACTGGTCAAAGAAGGGGAGATGTCAAACAGTTGTAAAAAAGACCTGACCAGAGGCGCTTGAACATGGAAGGTCTAAGCCATGTCCTGGTCCCGGGAGGCCATCTCACATCTCGTCCCCTATCCATCTTTTTAAGGGCATCGGTCTTTTCTAGCTTCCGGCATCAACAGAGAGAAGAGCTGTGTACTGCCTTATTTTCTTTACTTACGCCTTCTGTAGGCCTTCTGAAAGCAAGTCAAAGCCTGGGAGCATAGCTTGCAAAAAAGAATGTTGAAGAGAGCCTGAGATCAGTTCCTATTGCTTTTTATCTTATACATCTGAGGATACATTTTCTAGTAAAAACAGGTTAGTGAATTTGGATTGTTTTTTGTTTGATATCCCGATTAGATTATAAGATGATGAGTGTGCCTTGGGATAGGTCTAGAGATTCAAGTCTAAATCAAAAAAGTCCCGAGGATTTTTTATTTCATGAAAGTGGTTCAATGGTTTCAGTTCATGGATGCTAGATGAGTGATGACGGTTTATTGTTTATTGTAGTCAAAGATGCGACCATAGGTGCGAGGCAATGCTTAATGTAGTAAATATTTTTTCTTGTTTGGATACATTGGCATTACTAATCTAGAGATGAATCTCGAATTTATTTAAGTCACAAGGATCCCTCTTCTAAGCCCTTTCAGCCGAGCTATAGTGGTTTCTCATTAATACTTGCTATTAACACGCATAGATATTTACTTTCACATTAACAAAATGAGTACTGTTGATCAGTAGGACAGCGTTAAAAGAATCCTCTATCATCGTAAAGTTCAAAGGTACATCCCACAAAGGTATAGCCACATTCAACGATAGATCGGAAGAAAATTTTCTCGCTTTGTTTTTCACTTTTTATTCAAAGAAATGTCGCATAATCAATATTCAATTTTGTCTTTGGTTAGCATCAGAACTCTTCTAAAAATCTGGGTTTCTTACTTGTGTGCTTACCCTCCCTTTTTTTATTTTTGTCAGGAAAAGGTTCTGTGCAGAATATGCTTCGAATCAGAGATTTGCATGGTCCTTCTCCCGTGCAGGCACCGAACACTGTGCAAGTAAGCTTTGGGATTTACATTTATAGCTTTGCGGTCATTCTGACATTGAGAAGTGAAACCATGGACAAAAAGTAGGACATATATTGGGATCAAGAATATGAAATCAGGAGTGAAAAAATTATTAAGTGGTTGTTTGGATTGAGGTAAAATGAGGATAAAATAAAATTTTTTCAAGTAAATTGAGATTACTGGTATTTGACATGAAGTAAAACGGGTGAAAAATTTTTACACTGTAATTCAATTTTGCATTATTATATATAGAAATGAGTTAATCGAGTTACGCCTGAATCAGACGTAACCGTCTCGCAAACGGAGTAGCCAACACGAGAGTGGATCCTAGCTGTTTTTTCTAGTGCCAAGCGTATTCTTCGACATAATAAGATCACGGGGCCGAGTGTCTTCTGGGCTATTCGTTCGACCGAACGATTTGTTCGTTTAATACATAAACCCTTAAAAAAAATATTTTGGGGATAATTATAGTAAATTAATCTGATTACATTGGAATCAGATTTCAATGTAATTATATTATTTTACTGTTAAATTTCTTAGATTACCAAATGCCAAACAGCCCCTAAGATAAACTTTGTAATATTAATAATTCAATGAGCTAACTGGCCTCAACTAATCTAAATCTCCTGTAATTCCACAGGTCCTGTGCGGAGAAATGTAAAAAGTGCCCCATTTGTCGCGTTGCCATCGAGGAGCGAATGCCTGTTTTTGATGTATAGCAAGCAGTCTGACACTAACACACATATATTTATATATCAGGACCTGATTATTAATTAAATAATTGTATATAGATCTTACCTATGGTTCCATTGGTACTTGGAAATATTTGTACATAGATTTGAGTTTTTTTGTAATTAAGATATGTACAACATATGAAGTGCTGCTGTAACAACACTGATGACTGCTCACTCATTATATTTCTTAACAATAGCTTTTTGCTGTGTTGTTCAAGTGAACTTCTGCAAATGCCAATTACTAAGTTGCGGTCATTACGATATCTTGATTTTATGTATTGTTAAGAGAGATGCATCGCTGGAAAAGACGTTAGGAAAATGAGATTTCTTGTTTCTTATGAGGGTTTAGGGTTAGAAAAAAATATGATTAGTGCAATTTATTTTTTTGTGAGCTTTATATTCCCTATTTCCTTTTTTAATCTTTTAAATTTTGGAAGATTTTAGGTAAAAATTGCAAAAACAATGTGGGTTAGCCCTTAGCACCATGCCTTGCTTTTTGTCTGACTTGGCATGCAAGGATGTGCGCTTGATAAAAATGTTATAATCTTAAGATGCTAACAATTTTTACAATCTACATAACAATCACTTGATTTTTAAATAAAAATTTATAGTTTTGTAATGCACAAGATAGTCCACTTGTAATTCTTGATAAAATATTTATACAAAGATCACAAAAAATAAAAGTATGTTTATAAGTTAGTAAAAAAAGTAATTGGAAAATTGCAAGGTTTGTAATGAACAGAATACCTATGATGCCCCTAGCTAATTGTTGACGGATAATTGGGACATCAGTGGGGAGATAACTCATTATGACCCGTCATCAACTCAACTCTTGTGTTGAACTGATTAGTATCAATTATCTCTATATGCTTCATCTATGACTAATCCTTAGGATAATTATGATTTTTATCTCAAGTATTAGTCATTTTATCTCTATGTATTGGCAATATTTTTGTTATAAGTACTCATGGATATATTATAAGGTTAATAATAGAAAGATTACATCACAATATTGAGTATAAAATAATATAAAATCAAAGTGTGGAAGTTAAATATTTATCTAAGAAAAGAAAAATAAAAATACATTCAGAATTATCTAATTATTACAGACTAGATTAAATATTCAACAAAATAGCTCTCTCATCTCACTAGCCTAAAGGAATAAATCTAACTCCTAAACTTAGCATCTTGTGGTTGCGGTTTCTCTGCCTCCTCCTGAAACTCCTAGACCTCCTCAAAAATAGGCTCCTCAAACTGTTCCAATCTTGACATGTCAGTTTCACATACCATGAGCTCAACCAAAAAAAAAAAAATATTGTGTTAGACAATAAATCTAAGTATATTTTAGACTTATTTCATAATTCAATAAAAGATAAAAATAACTGAAAGTAAAAATATGAAGTCAATAAATTGTTGAAAATGAATTGTGATATATATGTAAAATTGAATATGCCACTAAGTTTACTACTGTATATGCCACATGTATGCATAATTTTGATGCCAGAATTGCATCCCACAGATCTTAGGCGTGCTCCGAATGGAAACGCTAACAACCCTAAGTGTGCTACACATCGCGCTGTTAATGATATGTTATGCCAAAACTAAATAAATAACCACAATCCAAAAAACAGAAAAGATATCCCCTTTGTTGTCTAACTATTTTACCTCGAAGCTTCCTAATACACACGTTTATTTCCAATACCACATTATCCATGAATTTACTCTTAAAATGACCTAATTTATACACATTTCAAATCTTGATTACACTTATCATTTAGTGCATGTTAATCTAATTACTACCATTTTCAATTGGTTGTCTTATCATATCTTGAGTAGAATTCTAATTTATCATAAGTTAAGAGTGCATACATACAGCTAGTATGTCTCAAGAAAGGTGAAATTGAACATTTATGTTGCTTAACTACACTTATCCTCGCGCATGAGGATAGGAGACATACGTCCTTTCACAATTTATTCTCCAAAACTAAGGTGTCCAAATCCTAACTCATAGCACATATTGGGATTGAGATGTTTATCCTTAAATGAACTGTACTTATCTAATTATCTAATATAAGATTGAATCTCTAAAGTTTTTTATAGGGCAAATCAAATAATCCCTAAGTCAAATGGGGTGTCAAATTTAAGTTATAGATATGCACTTTATTTCCAATTGATAATCCTAATATCATCACCAGATTAAGTTCTTAGCAATCTATTTAAGTTTCAAGGACTTTCAAAGCTATGAGAGATTTGAATTAATACTATTTCCATAATACTAAGTTTTCAAATAATCATCATATAAATCCATCATTTGGATTATGTACCATAAAGTTCTATCTAACTTTCACTTGGTTGCAGCTACCACAAGAAGTATATTCAAATATTAGGGTTCATAGGGTAACTATAGGGTCCTACCTCAAAGTATTACAAATAAATCATCCTACCTCAATGGTTTAGCTTAACTATGGTGCTTAGCAATACTTAACCTAAGCTTATTAATAATTATTTAAGAAATTATACCATAATTATAATCTATTAAAATGTTAATATGAAATTATGAGATCAAAAGTCAATCATAACAATTATGATTCTTTGTATTTATTACTCATTAATCTAACTTAGATATGTTACCCATAAGGATATTTGTTTCCTTTTTTATACTTTTTCTTAAGGTTAGATAATTATCATTTTGAGTAATTTTAGCAATTCATTTTTCAAAATTGAGATTAGGTTGATGAATGGCCAATTATGTCAAATGATCTACTTGGTGTACTAAGCATATAGCTTACTGAATTAGAGGGAAAATATACTGATTAAAGATCAAATATTAGGTCTTAAGATTTCATTTAATCAAATTGCTCAAATTAAGGCTTCAAAATTTCATTCTATGGATTTGAGTTCAAAATGAGATTTATCAATTATAAGAAACTCCTTACTGTCTAATGAGAGCATAGACAGTAAATAGATTAAAATTGGCTAATATAATTGCTTAATATTTGCTAATTAAGATTTTTAGCTAATTAATAGTGATTATCAAATTAAACATTCTAAAATAGAACTTTATGTTATATTTAGGTTTTATATTATCTAATGAGCTATTAGACACTTAAATTACTCAAATCAGACGACAAATGAGTTTAATATTCACTAATTCACGATTTGAGATAATTAGTAAGTGATTAGCAAAATTAAATATAGAAAAATATTTCTAATTTTATAATTAAGCTCTCCTTTTATAAGGAAGAGAATGAGACCGTAATCATACAATTTGGTCAAAAGTTTAGCATGATAATCATTAATCATATTCTTGGATAATTAACGCATAATTAAGAAATCTACTCATATAAAGTAAAATATTATTGCAGATTATTCTTCTTCATATTTTTCTAATCAAAATGGTATATAGGATCATTAAATTGGGATGCATATTAATTAAAAAAAAAAGGAAACCCTAATTTCCATTTTTTTTATACAAGTTAGAACTTTATGTTTCATAAAATATTTTCACATTATTTTCTATTTAGCTTTCGAAATCTATTGGGTCGACTGAGACCCGACAAGTTCGCCTACTGTGGGATAACGTGGGTCGCTCAGGACCCGATGGCCCGTTACTGCCGAACAGTGTGGGTTCTGGGCAGCCCGACCTGCACTGTTCATCATCATTTTGACGAACGAAACTCGTATCTGTAGTTTAGGGTTTTGGGAAAACCCTAAATTTCTCGATACACAGAGCCTTTCACTTCGCATAAAAGAGCTTAAAAGAATCTTAGTGTCGAAGTATACACGCTTGAACTTAAGGTCATATCTAGGATACTTTAGATCTGCCATCCCTAATTCAATTCTAATGGGTGCTAAGGTTTACTATGGAGGGAGACTTTCCCTCTACAGTCGATCAATCAAGCTCAGCTCAATACCAGCACTTTCCTTGGGCTTGACCCAAGGAATGCCTCCCCCAACCGAGGTATGGGCGAATATTTTGAAGTTCTACACTGACTTGGGCACTGTACCCCACTGTACATGCCTAAGTCAAATGGTTTTCAATCAGGTATGATCGGACTTGATCGACAATGAAATCACTCTAACGCTATTGGAAATCAAGGAAAACGCAACACCATGCATTCCATCAGAGAGTACTCGGGTAAGGGATTACTTGGGCTGAGGGGAAGATCGATGAGTTGCTGGCGACTGGGCACAATCCAGGGACCGAACTATATTTCACAAACTTCCTTAAGTTCTCAGGGATCTACTGGGAGCTTGAACGCCAAGCTTAACCCAATGTAGCACTTGGAAATGGAGTCGGAGTTTGCTGGGGTTGACTGGAGAGACTGGGAGGAAGAGATAGCCAAGATTCAGGATGCAGCTGGGGAAATTGAAGTCTTCTCAGTGAGTAAAGAGGCTCACTGAGGAAACCTGGAGCTTTTATAGCTAGAGGGAGGCCCAAGCCCGAATAGTCAATCTCCAAGAGGCTAATAAGGCTATTTCGAGCCATAGAGACCCACTGGGATGTTCAGTCTACATCGGACAATCGGTTAAGGACCGTTGGAGATCGTGGGGACAGCCCTAATAGCAGTTGAATGAAGGATTTTTTTCGCCTGCCGTGGACGGTTCGCAAGGGATGATGCTGAACAGTACCGGTAGCTCATTCAGTTGTTCGATTGATTGAAGGAAAAGACAAAACAGTCCAGATGCATCGACCCGTAACGACCAAACACGGGAAAGATTTGGGTGGTCTGATCCACGTGGATAGACAGTCAGATGGTGATTGATCCGCTGTTGTGTGGATTGGGTTCCATAGCCAATCTCCCGCGATACGCATAGCGGATCCGAGCAATTAGCTGACCGTTGGAGGGGTAATTATGCAAACATTTGAACTTAGGGTCCCATATGTATAATTTCCCAAACTTAATTTTAACTAAATTTAACCTAAATGACTTCCAAAAATTATCTAAATTTCACCCATAACTGATTTGAGAGTGAGGAATTTAAAAATATAATCATAATTTGATTTGAAGATCAATTTAATTTAACTAATTTTTTAATTCATTAAATTGACTAATTGGTCAATTCATCCAAACAAATTCTGATGGATCCCAAATTCTTAAGATTTGATCTTAATAATATTTAAAACTTAGTAGCATAAGGTTTGAGACCTATTTAAGCATAGATTAGGCATGATAACAACTCAAGGTTGTTATAATACCCTACTTGTTGGTCTTGATAAAATATTTATTGTAAGATCATATCCAAGAGCTCCTCATTTAGAAAATGGATAAAGAAGGAATAGGTCGGTCAAATGCATTTTTAAGTTGAAAGAAGTGGATGGTTGGAGAATATATAATTTTTGTGATTGAATCATCAAACTATTTACACAATGGAGAAATATATTGTAAGGAATAATGCTTGTTCTTCTAATTTCAGAAAAAGACCGACCATATATCTAATATATTTTGGACTAATGAAAAATATGTTGTCGATTATTCTTATTATGAATTTTCTTTTGCATCATTTTTATGAGTTAATCAACATAAATAAACTATACTTTTTGGTGCTACTTTGCTATATAATGAGGGCTCAATATCTCAGAACAACTTATTTTATAAACATAGAGGATGCGACTTAATTAATGCTACATTTAATATTTATGTTGCTAACATATCATACCCCACTATTTATCACATCAATTTGGTGTCAAACTTTCATATTATTCTGCATCAATCATGATTAAATGATATCACATCGTCCCTCAGTGTTGACTTCAAAAATTTTGTGAGACAAACTTTTGTAGCATCACACCATAAGTTACCAACATTGACCCTGCTAGTATCATAGCTTAGTTGGGATTCAAATTTATACCTTGTTCTGATACCAGTTGATAGATTTGTTTACTATAATATGCAAGGAATTGTTTTTTTAGTATAACATATTACAGATCAGGACTTCATGGCTTTGTTCTTTCTGCAATTTCTTTCCAAGTTGTTATCCATCCTTAGGATTACCCCATAATTAGCATGTTTTAACTATGGAGTATTTCATCCATACAATACCAATTGTGGGAGAATGTGTCTTTTGTATTACTAACTGTTTATCATATACAAAAATAACTCATAATTCATGAGAACACGTTTTACAAGTTCTTGAGTCACAACAGAGATATCGGCCCTTACAATGACTTGGCGAGTCCCTTCGGTCAATCTTCTTACAGCCTCAACTCATGTGGTCATCCCTATGTTGTTTTCAAAATAAGTATTTATAATCTATAGTGGCTTTTGCTAAATATGCTTAGAAAAGCTTTAAATTGATGACAACGCGTTTCTTTTTCAAATATAAAAGTGGATATCGCTGATAAAACACTAAATGGTCAATAAATACATATATTTGTTAAAATTATTACTACGAAATGAAGTTATCAATGGAAATAATATATAAATTCATGGAATTATTTATCATTATTAGCATAAATAGTTGCTATTATCAAATGGAGCATTGAAGGCATAAGAAAATATTTCAAATATAGAAATTTTTAGGTGTAAGAAATACAGCTAATTTAAAAAGCATGTATATGTAAATAGACATCAACTAAATATTTGGTCAAACTCTTCTCTGGCCGCATGCATATGTAAATGAGTAATGCTACTCAACCTATTGATATGGTACTCAAAAAAACTTATTCAATGAGGTGTGAGCAGCATTGCATTATATTTTTATTAAATATTTATCTTCCGCTAACATGACACTCAATGCTGCTCACATCTCTTTGGACAAATTTTTTTGAGTGTTATATCAACGGGTGTAAGCATCGTTACTCATATGTAAATAGACACCCCATAAAACTTTGTAATTATAGTACTCATTGTTCAAAAATGATTATAAGAGGTCAGGGTAAGATGATAAGGTACTTATTAAAATTACTGAAATATTTTTTGAAAATATAAAAATTGGGTATACAATAACATTAACAACAATACCAAGATATTTTCTTGATATATCTCTAAATTATAAATTAATATTCACATATATATATATATTGTACATATCTTTTAAAACTATCTTATAGATACGGTGAAAACAATCTTTTTTAGATCATCCAAGGAGATGATAATTTTTTTTTGTTAAATCTAACAATGCAACGTATTATTACTATTATTATTATTATTATTATTATTATTATATATATATATATATATATATATATATATATAGTATTATTATTATTATTAATATATATATAGTACATATGTATACATCATGTTTTGTTTTATACAAACTGTACAAAGATAATAATAAATATAAATGACTAATAAATTATTGTCAGCAAAGTATATATGTGCCTTTCAATAAAGTCGTGTATATTTGTCTTGTCAGTGTCTGTCCGAATCCATGTATCATAGTACATAAATATTTATAATTTACATATATTTTAATAAGGAAAGTATTTTTTATAATTTCATTGAGGTAACATTCAAAAAAAATCAAAATGTGAGTAATATTAAATAAAATAAATATTTAATAAAAATAAAATATATTATTGCTCACATCTCATTGCACATACTTTTTTAAGTCTCATCTCAACAATTATAGGCATTCACAAAATTTACTTTTTTTTATGCTTAGTAATAGAAATGAGTATTTTTTTATGCTATATTCTTAACTATCAAAATTGTGTTAAATAAGAATACTTTAAGGATTTGGATATTACAAGGTACAAATCTAAAAAGAAATCACATATTGGGTAGTTTGATTACTTATTGAACATTGTGTTAATAGCCAACTAAACTAGCATTATATTTGCTTGGTAGTGAAATATCATTAGAGTTTGAATAATTGCAAATACATCATTGCACAATGCTATTAGAATCACTTGAAATACACCAACATTGAAATAACAGCTGGACAGAGCTAAGTAATGTTACTAAATATGAATTCAGCTATAAGTGGTTGCATAAATAAGGTTAAAAATAATATATTATCAGATACAAACTATAAAGAAAACTTTTTCTTATTTATGTAAGAGCAATCAATGTTCACAGATTTACAGCCTCTACAGTTTACAACAAGCCATACCGCACCGCTGCTGCTCGAAAATAGCGAGCATGGATACAGAGAGACAATGGAGAGGGATAAATTCAATACAAAGGGGGAGTTCAAAGAATAGGGGGCGGCGGCATTCAGAGAACTTTGGCCTCTCTTGTCGGAATAACATTGCTAAGGTCAATCGGCGAGCTGGTCATTATTACTGGCAGGAATTTGGCCAAATATGTCGGGGCAGTCATTCCAGCGGCCCTCCGCCCTTGCCTCCCAGTAGCCGCCTGTGTAGCTGTATGTGCCATTGCTTTGGTCCTTGGAAAACCACCGCGGCTTCCAACCGCTCTCCTGCATTCTTCGCGCCTGCAGCAAAGACAGCATTTTTGCTGAAAATATGCCCCCAAATCTCCCAAAAGCAACAGAGATTTAAATTTTTCTAAAATGTATATGATAATGAAAAAAGTAGTCAGAATTTGCCTGGCGTTGCCTCTGTTCCAATCTCAACTTCTCCCCATTTGCCATATCAAACTCTCCATTCTCCAAGCATCTTTGATCCGGCCTTAGCCTTGAATCAGTGGGCGGTAGCTGTTCCTAATTATCATTGTCATCAAATCATTTAAAATAAAATTTTAAAACTTGGACGGACAGTTGGATACTTTCCACGTGGAGCACATCCAACAGTTCTCAATATTATTTTTTTAACACGTGTATCAAAAGTACTCACCCGCAAGCCAGGAGTGAGCTCGTTGAGTGTAATGGCAAAGCGAGTAAGGTTGTAACGGGTCGGATTCTTCGGAGGCTTACTTCGTTTCCATAAGAGAAGGGGCGGAGAGAGGATTTCAGCACCTCTGCCCTTAGAGCTGTGATCTCCATTCACGTAATGCATGCTGTCATCCCATTTGCCAAACAGCGTTGCCACTGTTTTCCCACTCCGATTCTGAACTGTGCCGTGAACCTGAACCACATACAATTATATCGCCCTAATCAATAAATTAATTATCTAAGCAGACTAAATTAAGAAGGATAGAGATTAATTAATCACCTGGTGAGGATTGCGATCAATTATAGATTGCTCTTTGAACTTCAATTTGCATGAGAAATCACCATTTCCGTGTATTCGCATTGTACCATAATGATCACAATACAACTTTCCAAGAATCAAATTATAAATGGAGGTTGTTACCTGTGAAATTCCTACAGAAATCAGATTTCACAAACCAGTTGCCGAAGAAGTTGACCGCCATGATTAAAATGATAAAATGAGTTCACTGCATAATTTCATAAGAATACCTTGCTCCACTGGAAAACTTCACCATCATCAAATTCAAGGGTCAGAATGCCAACAGGATCAAGCTGGATTGAACGACCCCAAAACTTGCTCTTTAGATTACTGTCTCCCCAAAACTTCCAACCAGTTCCCTCACAATGGCAAGCAACAATCATAGGGTGATGGCTAACCTGTGTTTACCAGTAGTCAAAAAAATTCATGTGTAAACAATCTAAGTCACAGCATACAGTCATTAGAATGCGCATATATATGTATATATTTTTTAAAGTGCGCATATATATGCATATATATATATATATATATATATATATAACAATAGAGAACACAAACCAAGAAAAAGGGATACTTGCATGCATAACACCCAAAGCATGTTTACTTACAAAATGATCATCCATCCCTAAGAAACGAACCAACCACCCAGTGCATTTACCCATGCTAATGCTCATACCTTGGGTAATTTACAAAAAAGAAAAATTTGAGTTTCAGTTTTTCCACTCTTTGAAATGAGTGTAATTCTATTGAAGTGTTGTGTGAGAGTGTTCATCCCGCATGTATGAAATTTTGAGTATTACATATGTAATTGGCCCAAAAAAAGATACATTGTTCTGCAACACAACAACGAAGAAGGCCAATTAGCAGTACTTCCTGGGTACCTTGCTGTGATCCAATGAGGAGCTCAAAATAATGGAATGATCAAAATGGTGAATTCCTTCCCCTTTTTCTTTTAGGCAGATGGTTCTCCATGGTATCATCCATCCTTTAATACCTTTACTTTGAACAACTCTTCTACATCAAGTTCCTTGGTTGAGATCCCTATACTCCTTACATTTGGGTACTCGTCAAAATATTAATAGTGTCAATTATTTTCTAGATTTAAGAAGTAAAAAAACATATATCAAACTTCTGCCACACTAAATTTTAAAACACCATCCTCTTTCTCACATCAATGGATGGCCCGCAATCAGTGTTCCATAGTAGGACAAAAACATATATCAAAATTCTGCCACACTAACTTTTGAAACTTAGTCTTCTTTCTCATACCAAATGGATGGCCAGCAATCAGTGTTCCATAGAAGGCCGAAGCATGGCATAAATAGTTCGGGCAAGCATATCCTAAAAAGGGATAGCTACACTTATAGAGTTTATAAACCCGACATTAGCAGACCAAACAAGATATACTAGAAAATCCTGAATATTTTCAACTATTAAAGTTTTGAATTTACACAATTTGTGAACAGAGAAAAGAGTCACATACATTGCTAGAAAAATTTTCAATTACCAAATGTTGAATGGTATTCAAACTAAAATAAACTCAACTATACAGCAATGGGACAGGTGGCAACCAAGACATCAATCTCTACCACCACTAGATCCATCAAAGTTTGGAGCACTTAGTTTCAGTAGCATCAACTTTAACAAGGGTACTCAGTGTCAAGAATGCCAAAAGAGGGCTTCTGGACCAAAACTTTAACAAGGGTACTCAGAGGCTCTTTTGCAATTATCCAACATTTTTGTTTTGGCTTTGTTCAGTTTGTTATTAAACGAGCTAAAGTTCAAATCACTTAGTTTACTAAGAAATATAATTTTGATTCTATTCTATTTGATAGTTAATGGGAAAAATTTGGGTAAAGTTCAAATTTCTCAAGATCAAATCATTTAGAGCCACAACAAAGTAAGCAAGGAAGACCCATAACAACAAGATCAATGTCAACCAAGCTTGGTCAAAAGCGTACTCAGTGTCAAGAATGCCAAAAGAGGGCTTCTGGACCAAAACTTTAACAAGGGTACTCAGTGGCTCTTTTGCACATATCCAACATTTTTGTCTTAGCTTTGTTCAGTTTGTTATTAAGCGAGCTAAAGTTTAAATCACTTAGTTTACTAAGAAACATAATTTTGATTCTATTCTATTTGATAGTTAATGGGAAAAATTTGGGTAAAGTTCAAATTTCTCAAGTTCAAATCATTAGAGCCACAACAAAGTAAGCTAGGAAGACCCATAACAACAAGATCAATGTCAACCAAGCTTGGTCAAAAGCGTACTCAGTGTCAAGAATGCCAAAAGACGGCTTCTGGACCAAAACTTTAACAAGGGTACTCAGTGGCTCTTCTGCACTTATCCAACATTTTTGTCTTGGATTTGTTCAGTTTGTTATTAAACGAGCTAAAGTTCAAATCACTTAGTTTACTAAGAAACATAATTTTGATTCTATTCTATTTGATAGTTGATGGGAAAAATTTGGGTAAAGTTCAAATTTCTCAAGTTCAAATCATTTAGAGCCACAACAAAGTAAGCAAGGAAGACCCATAACAACAAGATCAATGTCAACCAAGCTTGGTCAAAAGCAAATTATCACCATCAATATAGAAATAAAACCTAACACCTCCACCAAGCCATTGCCGTAGTTAGGAAGCAACAAGAGTAGAAGAAAAAGTCATGGCTAAGAGAACCAAAACATAGAGGAAAAAGAATGCAAGTGCTTATACATATAAATATTAAAGCCCCCATTTATTTTGAACAAGAGATCTCTAATATTTGCAAAAATTTCACTACTTCCAATTATACCTACTCATCCACTTTAGCATCCTCATCTCTGTAACACTTGTTCTATTGGTATGTTTCTTCTTTGTTGGCCAATATTTAACCACACATAACATAGCCGTACATATAGTTGCTCTAAAAATTTTCCTTTAGTTTTGAGTGAGATTCATTCATCTAGTTTGGATAACTATTGATCACATCACTCTTTATTTTACCAATATTTTGAATAATAAAACCAAGTTATTTGAATCTCTTGCTCTTCTTGATCCCATGACCCTCAATAGTTGTCCTTGAGATTATGATTTCTATTATGATTTAAGTTACACTACATATATTTTGTTTCAAATCTACTAAGACAAAAATTTTTAGAATCTAAAATAGTCACCCACAACTTGAGTTTTGTTTTAAATTCATCTAGTTTTATCAATTAGCAGAATGTCATCAGCCAATAACCTCCTCTTGAACGTTTTAATAAAAACATTCATAATTTAAGCAAAAATATATAGACCGAGAGAGAAACTTAATATAATCCAATAGTAACAGAAAAATCATGACCACCTAGCAATCGAACACATGTCTTTACACACATATGATTCAAATTTTAAAATAATACATATCAAACACCCAAAATTCAATTTTACAATTAAAGCACAATCATTTCCTCAAGCTTAAAATTCTTTAATTAAAATAGATATGATGTGTAATGTACATTAGAAATAATAAGTCAAAAAATAGTAGAATGGTTATTCTACAAAAATTAAAGTTTGGGGGCTACTAAATATGTAAAATTTAATGATTTCAGTGTTATGCAAACAAATATCCTTCTTTCTTATTTTAATGTCCTTTTCTAATTTTCATATATTCCATTATTTTGTTTCATTTTTCTTATTGTATAATTATTTCTCTAATACAATATCTTTAAACAGAATTGTAAGCAAAAACAAATAAGATACGAGCTTCATTTTTAAACTTTCAAGAAAATATTAAAATTTCAAATATTATTAAAGCATTTTGGAAGAAATATAACAATTTCTTCCATTAATGTTGAACTATTTTTATAGATAATAATTTTAATAGAATTGTTATAAGCAAAAAATGCACTTCAATCTTAAAACTTTTAAGAAATATTAGCATTTCAAATATTATTTATGCATTTTAACAAAATCATGACATTGTTGTTTCAATTTTTCTTGATGTAGAAATATAATCTTTTTAATAGAATACAGAAAACAAAAAAAAGAACAGCAATATTAAAGTTTCAAAAGAATAAATTTGATATATTAATTATACATTAGCATATAACCGTGATGTTAAAAAAAATTAATTAAAATAGCTACTGTTATAATAAAAATTAAAAATACTTTTGAAAAAAAGGAATTGAACATAAAAAACATATTTTAAACATAAATCTACATAATGCCATTTCGTTAATTATTTTTGAACAAACATATTGAAAAATCATGAAATATTACTTTCACAAATTAAGAAAATTAAATTTGCTATACCATCCAATAAATTAGTTATTTTCAACATTTTTCATCCATTAATGGTAAAAAAGGAATGGTGATACTAAATTGGGCACTTTGATTAATCAAAAACTTGGTCACCTAATAATCATTAGAAGGGCATTTTAACAATTTATTTCAAAAATCACAATCAACAATATCTGCCAATTATTAAAATTAACAAAAAATATCAATCATTATAAATGTGAAAAACAACACACTTCTTTCAATTTATTCTGCCAATGAACCTTGACAAAATCACAATCAAGTAAATCAGCACAAAAACAAATTTAAAATATGAACTATAGAAATGATCCAGCAAAAATAATCAGAAATTACACTGATACAATACTAACAACCTAAAAATTAGTAAACACATGCGAAGCACTAGACAATACAAATCCAGCAAGCATACCAAACAAAATAAATTAAATAAAATAAAAATAAGTATATATTGCAATACTTAATGTTCATTGAATTTTGCATACCGCAGGTTCAATTTATAAACCACAAAAGACCCTAAAAAAAATACATCATCATCCTTTGGGATCTAGTAAAAAAATACAAAAACTTTATTACTCGCATAACATAAATAGTAAAGATCCGTCTTTCAAAATAGCTACATGCCATGTCACAGCAACAAGTGACTTCCTCCAACAGTATTTTTCATTGTCCCTGGCTTCTACACACCTTCATGACAATCACCTTTACGTTTTGCTACAGCTCCATATCTCTGTAATCCTACCAATGTTTCATCCTGTAGCTTGTTCTTCATGCCTCACCTGCTAATTGCCAAGTGTTCCAACATCTCTAAGCTGGTTGTCTTAAAACAGTAGTATAAATGATACACGGCATTAATATGGTGTTCCAAAAAGAAATGTTCATCACCTTTGAAAATTGATCATGCTTAAATGTTTCATTATAAGTGTCCTAAAATACCCAATGGAATGTTGTCTTGATTGTATAATTCCTCATCAGCCAAATTCCCTCTAAGGTCCTTAACTTAAACAATTCTCAGACATGAAAAAGGCCCCATTCTCTAACCTGTGCAGCTTCACTAATTTGCATTATGTTTAATCATTCTAACAACTCAAGTCAATCCAAACTTATCCCTGGAGCCTAAGTGTGTCTTCATTGTTTAGTACCTCTGAGTGTTTAGTGGCATTGCGTTTGTTCATTCTAATAACTCAAATCAACCCAAACATGATCCCATGGTTACTTTCCACCTCAATAAAAATACCAGTGCTACTCACCATGCCAAAAGAGATATACAATCCCAAATATTTTACCTTCTTTAAAATAGAGTTGATCCTTGAAGCAGCTTCGAAAGAGAAAATTTTGGTGAGTCAAGTATTAGAATTCTCACTAATTCACAAAGTGATCCGTATCCCACTCTTCATCTAATCATTGCGTCTCAAATATTTAGCACCAACTGCAAGTTAGCTGTGTTTAGAAATAGCGAAAGCAATAACTCAACTAAATAAACCAGATTCGCAAGTTTATTCACAAAAATGTATTCACCTACGATAAAGAACTCCAAAAACTTCAAATTGTCAAGAGTCTGATCTCGAGATAGATCTACCTCAAAGAGCCAGTTCATGCCACAACTTGCAAATGCATAGCTCCAGTTGAAACCACATTAACCATATCACCCACAGGAATAATAAACCAAGAACTCCAAATCACCTCAAAAGGGAGGTCGTGTACATAACATCATATTTCTTAATTTGTGTTCTATAACAACAGTTTTTATTGGTAGCATCTCTAATGCAGCAAACAAGAAGCACATAAATTCAATATAAGAACTATTCATGAGATTAATCCACTAGAAAAGAATAAACCTTGTGAGATTTCGAGCATACCAGAAACAAAGGAATTAGTAGAGTGCAAATGGATGATTTCCATTAAAAAAATTTGCTGGAAGCACATACAAACACACTGAGGCCTTGATTAAAAGAGTATCAACAAATCTATATTCTAGATTCCCAACAGACCACATCATTTGCAAAATTTAAAATGGAGATGCACATAATTCAATATAGGAATTATTCATGAGAGATGAATCCACTAGAAAAGAATAAATTGTTATGGTGTGGAGACCAATTGGATCATCAAAGGGAGAGCAAACAGTGTTCCTACGAGTTCGGAACGGATCTATAGAAGCCAACGACAGGTCTAGCGCTCAGGCGCGCTCAACTGACAGAAGGTTTGGTGCTCAGGCGTGCCATGATGCTTAGCAGACAGAAGGTCTGGGGCTCAAGCACTCCTAGACGCCCCAGAAGCAGCAACACAGACGCCTTGATGCCCGCGAAAATCCTAGCCTGTGTGTGACGTGTCCAAAACTGTTTATGGAACATGTTTCAATTTGGCCATGTTGGTTAGGGTTTGAGTGCCTAGTGAGTGCCATTTTTCTATGAGAGTTCTTGGAGGCTTGGATGATTGAAACCCAAAAGTGAGAGCAATGAGAAATCTAGGAGAGAAGAACAAGAAAAAGCTTAGGGCAGTGAATCTCTTTTTCCTCAAGGAGATTGATAAATTCTTTGTAACTCTGTAACCCTTTTCTCTATAGTGGATTTTTTCTTATAGTGGTGTGGCTCTGTGATTTTTCCATTCTTGGATTTTCTACGTATATCCATGTATTCGTATGCTTGCTTGTTTGTGAATGTTTGCATTGTGATTATTCTTTGATTTTGTGTTGGGATACTTTTCGTATTTACTTTAGTAATTCTCAGCGGTCAAACCCCGATCCTAGGGATTTCTTCAAAGTAGAAGATCTCCTGGTTGTCTCAATAACATAAACCTAGTGAGATTTTGACATACCAGAAAGAAAAGAATTAGTTGAGTGCAAGTGGATGATTTCCATTAAAAAACTTTGCTATCGGAAGCATATGCAAACACACCAGAGGACTTGATTCAAAGAGTTTCAACAAACCTAAAGTCTAGATTCCCAACAGACCATCACATCATTTGCACAATTTAAAATGGCCTCTAACAATAAGATGAAAAAATTGTCTTCCACAATGTCACATTCATGTAAAGTTTATATGGTTTTTTAGTTGGATCAAAAATTATAAAAGACAATATGGCTCAAATAATCTTTTTTATGGGATGAAGCAATTACCTTGAACTTGGTTTAACAAATATGTTTAGTTAGAAAAGGTCATTGAACCCTAAATGCAAATTATTATGGATTTGTTTTCAAAGAGCTAGAGTGGAAATATAATAACAATACTTAATGTTTATGTTGATGGTCTTATTGACAAAAAATACTTGGAAGAGAACTAGGATCTAGAAAATTATTTAATAAATGAATTCAAATGAAATTAGCTAGAAATTTTTAATAGTTTTTATGATGGGTGTAAGAAGTAGATTTATAAATCTCTCCCAACCAACATAGGTTTTCATCTACAGAAAGAGATTTTGATATTGGGCTGGAATTATATATTGTCATTCCCTTAAACAAAGTATCAAACTGGAAGCCCGGGTAATTGGTAGCAATGTTGAGTGTTTACAAAAAAATTATTAACGGCTAGAGGGCAAGTTGACTTATTCGTTTCACTTCAGATTTGGTTTTGCTTTTGTATTTAGCATCATAAATCAATATAGGCACCAACCAAAACAAGAAGAAAAATACAAAAATGTCCCACAAATCTTACAAAAGCATGTCAAAAATAAGAAAGAGAAAACAAATATTTAAAAAAATTCAATGGGGACCACAAGCAAAAGTACATGATACCAATTGTTTTTGGACACTTAGATGCCATCACATTCAAAATTAACTTTTGATGTGATTTTTGAAGCATTGTAGCAAAAAATCTAAAAATCAATTTGGATGCAGACTATAGAGTTCAAAAATAATTAATGGGAACTCTGAGAAAATAATGATTCTTTAAAGAAAAAAAGTTTACTGGGGTTTTACGTTTGATCGTCAACATTACATAGATATTTCACTTTGGGACTAATGAGCAGTTGCTCATAACCTATAGCATCAAAAGGCCAAATGAAGCATGCAAGTGAGATGTTCAGTGAGTTACATGAAAAGTAAATGTATCATAAGAAGAAATGATGCATGTCGTGCATACCAAATATGCGTTCAAGCCATTCAATAAGTGACACTCTAATGAAAAATGTTCACATATAGAGTATTAAAAAAATCAAAGAATAACCTACAACTAATCACAATTTATGCACAATCTTGAGGAAAGTGCATGTCAATTCTGGATTGCATTCACATGGATTCAATGGTATCTTTGCAATCAGTGGAATTCTTGATTCTTTATCAGTTAGCTATCCTTTTATATGAAAAAAGAATTCATCCTCACATATTATTCAACATCCATCAAAAAAAGTTGCATGAAAAGTAACAGCATCATTAAAAAAAATGATGCATGTCAGGCATGTCAAAGATGCATGACACAATGACACATTTTCAGACTACTCAATAAGTGGCATTCTAATGAAAATTATTCACATGTCAAGTAATAAAAAATCAAAGAACAAGCTACAAATAACCACCATTTATGCACAATCTTGAGGAGAGCGCAAGTCAAACGTGGATTGCATTCACAGATCAATGAAATCTTTGCAATCAGTGGAATTCTTGATTCTTTATCAGCTATCCTATCCTTATATATGAAAAAAAGAATTCATCCTCACATATTATTCATCATCCATCAATTTGGATGGATGAGATGATTAAGCTAAATTGGCTTTAAATTTGAAAAGTTAAAACTCATAATGTTTTTGAGAATATGGCATTGTTTGTGGGGCTGTGTAGATGCATGTGTGTGCATGTGTGATCATGTGGGCATGTGTGGGCATGAGCACGCAGGTGTGTTTTACTAGTAATAAAAACAAACATTTTTTTCCAAAAATCAAATTCCTTCAAGAATTATAAGAGCAATTTTTTGCCACAAAACATATCATTATTTTATAATGTAATATAGCTAAAAGTCTTCCACACTCAATGTTCGTGAATTTCACTCCATAATTATCAAAATTCTAAAATATTAATTTGTTAATTATTCACTCTAACTTGAAGAAAGAAAACTGAAATTTATAAAACAAAATAATAAATCTATCAAGAGCGAATATCCTAATCATAGCAAAAAATAAATAATTAATGCAGAATTTTCTATCTTTGATTAATATTATCAGAACTTAAAATTTTCAAACTTAATAGTTGAATGTATTTAAGACTAGTTTCCAACCCAACATATATTATGACCAAAGTAAAAATATAAAACAAACCTTTTCAGAGAAAAATCGAACACCTTTGTCTGGATAGTCAGCCTCATATGTCTCCCCCAAAAGAGGATTAAAAGGCTTGCAGATTCTTCCTTCAGTAGATGCATATCCAGAAAGAGCGAAGGCGGCAACATTAAGCATCCTCATAAGACCATTTCCCTTCAAAATCCACAACAGTTCATAATTAAAAAACAGAAAGAAATCCAATCAATATAAATGTAGAAACCAACGGAGCTCATCAAGAACAAATAGACTAAAATAAAATAAGTTGTTAATATGCAATCATTGTAATTTAATGATAATTAACAAAATACTGTTAAAGGAAAATTATATAGTGCAAAACATTTGATGCAGTACTCAAAAGTTCTACAATATAACCAAGCTTTCAATTAACACCTCCCATAATTTAAAAGTGAGTTACAAAAGTGAGATATTCCAAATGCCCAGAACGAAAAAGACAGCTTCTTTGAGGCTTCAACATAAAGGGAGTTAAATGATATAATCTAGTATTAAGGACACGTACATACTGAATAACAAAATACCAAGAAAATATTAAGAGAGGAAACATAAAACATATTCCTTAACTTCGGCAACAAGAACCACAGCCAAAACATTAAATTCAGCTAAGTTGAAGGAATTTGTCTAAAAACGGTTTTATCTAACTGGTAAACATTGAAATTTAAAGCTTGTCAGAAAACACACCTTTTTACCCCATTCATAAGCCCGGTCAAGTAGATAAGAGTACTCAAGATCTTCAAAACATTTCTGCAATGATGACAGAGGCTCATTGAAGTAGACAGGAAGGCAAACTTTGGTTAAATCCTTCCCAATGTTGTCTTTTATCATGGACCAAAGGCTGACACCTTTCTCTTTCTCAGATGGGTCAGGAAGCTTTTTTCGTCTCCTAACATATGGATATCTAGATCCGAAGGAATTCACATAGGGAGCAGAACCATCAATTATAGCAATACCAAAATGCTCTTCTTCATCAGAATCAATTTCAGATCTAAGAAAGTCAGACCCGCTGCTCTTAAATGAACTTGATGAGAGAAAATCTTGTGTGTCAAAAAAAGTATTATCTTCATCATCAGTCTCTTCTTCTGCAGCATCATGCCTTTCATTATCATCTTCAGATTCTGATATACTTCCTTCTGAATTAAAATATTAGAAGAAAAAGAATATGAATGAAAATTAATAATATAAAAGTTGTGCCAAATAACATAGCAATAATATAAATCAAGGCATGAATACCAAAGAGAAGCATACATGTCCGACAACATTACGAACCAATTTTCTCTTAAAAAAGTTGCAGCCACTGAAAGTAATGAAAGTTACCAAGCTTCAAACCCCAATCTTCTTCCTAAATTACTGCTCAAGCACCCACATTTAAGAATTGATGATGTACAAAATAAAAATCTTTGCCTATATAAACCTTTTTAAGAGCTAACATAACAAACCAATGATAATGTATAACATGTCCCTATCTACAACTCTCAACCCCCAGAAAAATAACTACATATTAGCACTTAGGCTCCATGTCTTTGATGCCAAAAAGAAACAAAACTAACAAATCTAATAATACAGGGGAAGCTATGTTTCCATATATGCAGCTAATACAGTGTACTGTGTTATCAAATGAAGGCAAACTAAGACTTACTAATCATACGCTAATTATACATTCAACAACAATATTCGTTAAAAGAGTAAAAATCTGCGTCTAATACAAATTCATAAGAAAATAATAAAGAATCGTTAAAAAACGATTAGTACAGATTAACAGTAAATCACCAAACAAACGATTAGTACTCATGACGCTATAACTATAAGCACAAGGCAGCTAATGTTAAAACTGAAACTCAAACAAAAAAGTTTTTTTTTCCTGCTAAAATTTATAAATGGATTTGGAATAAAAATCACCACAATAATTGATAAAATGGGTATTTAACAAACACTATATACAGTGAATATTATTCCTTTAAGGCCTATTGATGACAACCACATTTTAACTTCATAAAAAAAATTGATGCAGATTAGAACTTATTTGAGGTTTATTACTTTTTCAGAATTTTTAGAAATTTATCCGTTATGTATTTATGTAAATTCATTATATTTAGATTTGCTTATAATAATTATGACACTTTTTTCTACAAAAGACAGTCACATTTGAATGAAACGCATAACTGAATAAATGGCATTTGAATGAGACTTGTAATTGAATGACTTGGTATGCTTCCTCCCCCACTGATTCTCCTGGGAGATAGTGTACCCATTCTTTCATGTTATCTTTATAATGATCAAGAAAAAAAAAAACCTGATGGAGAGATCTTAAGACTCACAATCTAGACCTTCAAATTCTGCAAATCTGGACATAACCATGAACTAAATTAGCTGTATAACAACAGTTATCGGTTTAAATATATGTTAAATAAAATCAGCTTCTATTTATTTAATTTGAGCAAGAAAATATATAATGTTAAGTATGACATGGGCAAGAATTTTAATTATTTGATATTTCATTACTTTCAAAATTTTAACAGATTCTGCAATTTATGGGAATACTGTTTTACCACCACATTATGAATGCTGAAAGTTTTTGATATAAGAGATTAAAAATTTAAGTGTCCAACTCCTTGCAAACTAAATAGACCCTAATCATGTTCATCATATATTTAGCAGCTAGCCTGGTTTTCAAGGGAATAAACTTAGCAGATTATGATATCAAACTCAATATAAATGCTCAGCCCGGTGAAGCTGTTCACCACTTCTGTACTTAAGACAAATGAAAACTCTCAATAAACCCAAAACTAGGGAAACACAAACAAGTGTCAAAGAACTATCTAAGCAAAAAAGTAACGAACAGTAATTACAAAGCAACATAAAAGTTACAGGAGATAACAGAAATGAATATTTTATATATAACTATCCACAAAATACCATACCACTACCCTTATCATTCCTTGAAGCAGAAGCAGATGCATACACTTTTGATTGTATTTGACTTTCGGTGACAAGGGTATTCTCCAAATCAACCTTTTCAGTCTGTAAAATAAAAGATAATAAGAGATTTATTAGAGCAGTATGAAAATGAAAAAAAAACAAATCTGCATAACAATGCTCATATAATCGTGAAAAAACTTGTCAAATCTATAGCTAACAATTTTAAACCAAGCTTTTAAGAACACAGCTGAAACAAAAGTTTCATTCCATTTCGCTTGCTGCGAGCAATACAATTTCTCAGAAATGTGGTGATATCTTAAAGCAAAATAATGTTAAGCATTGCTACATGAGGTGATCTTTAAAATCACACAAACTAGCTTAAACTATTTGTGATTTCAGTCAGTAATAGGGGAGTCAAACAAACCAAACACAAGCAAACAAAATTTTGTTTGCATGTGGTTCATTAACTATCAATTCAAATATGAGCTAGCTCAAGTTTTTTATCAAATTATAAAAATAGAGTTCATATTTGGTTCATTTAATGTCAAGTCAAACATAAGCCAAGTAAAAACAAGACTAAACAGAATAAAATAAAATTTTAAAGAATATCAAATTCCATAATAAATGATCAAGATAAATTAAGCATTTTTCTAAAATATTCATCTCGCATATTGCAATATACATATCTTAGATCATAAAATTATTTGATCTAAATCAAAATGTACACAATCATAAATGTTCTAAGTATTTGAGTCCTTGATAGTTTGTTGGCAAGTCTTTTTTCAATTTCCTCTTCTTCTTTTAACATGAGTAAAATTCTAAAGCAAAATGCACCTAATTGTGGTATCTAGCGGTCTACACATAATATGCCCAAGCCATCTAAAACAACTTTCACTAAGTTTATCCTTAATTGAAGCCACTCCAACTTGGTTATGAATGAACTCATTTCTCATCATATGCTTTCATGTCTACCCACTTATCCACCTTAGCATCCTCATCCTCGCAACACTTATTTTATCAGTATGTTTCTACTAAGCTAACCAACATTCTGCACCATATAACATAGTCGGTCTGATAGCTATTTTATTTATATCTAGCGGTCTATTTTTTTTTAATATATACAATTATACTTATATTTAAATTTATATAAACTTAAAGTAATATAAGTTGAGGGTCACATTTTTTATAGGAACTTATATAGCATTTTGTAAGTATTAAGTTAAAATTTTACTATATAAATAAAGAAGTCTCTTGTAATAATGTTTATAATTGTAAATATTAATATATTTTTGATCAAGCATGTAACAAGAATAATATAAATGAGTAGAACATCTTTGTTTGGATCATTAATAAGAAATTTCAAAATTTATGTTCAAATTTGGCTCATTTCTTAACAATCGAGTTGAATGCAAGTTTATTTTTAAATCAAACAAAAGTTGTTCGTGAACAATGAACTATTGATAACCCTATCCAATATCTACTAGTTCTAATAAGCAGCAATTAAAATAAGTCGTCTTCTTTTGAACTAACCAAGAAAATATGAAAAAATTTGCTCTACATAATATTTTAATAATCGACTAGGCCAAAGATATTCAATGACACGTCAGATACCAAAAACCAACACTTTGATTGATAGCAACACCTCTATAAGAATACCAATTATAGGCAAAAAAGAATCTTGAGCATAAGAAAATTTTATTATATAAGAAAAATTCTTGCATGCAGCAATCATCAATATCAGTTTGCATCTTTTACAAGATTCAATACCCAAATCCACAAAAAATTGTATGGATAAAAAATAATTTCAAGAGATAATTGTTTATGTTCTTTAAATTATGCAAAAGATTGAAACAGAACTTGAGATTAGAAAAAATGCTTGGACATAATCCAAATACGCTTATGCAATTAACAGCACTACCAACTAACAAAAATACTGATATCCGAAACTAAATTCTGACAACAAAGGAATTGTACACAGACAAAGGCTACTTTTCTCCAAGGTAGAGGTCATAAAGTCAGCTTTGATTTTATCCAAAATGGTTTAGAATTTCATAACAAGAAATGAGAAATATAGCTAGGCTACTGGAAACAAAATTCAAGGAATGCTCAAATAAAATGAAAATTTATCAACTACAAGAAATAACTTGTAATGCATTTTGTTGGTCTAAAAAAGATCAAACAAAATTGAACCACCACCTTAGTAATGCCTCAAGCCTATAAGCCAATATAAATGCAAACTGATCAAGACTAAATTGCGCAACAGTAGTTATTTAAAGTACCTCAAAAACACTAATAGTAAATTGGTTTCTTTAACTAAATACATTCACATTTAAGCCATCCAATGTGATCATGGCAACTTGACCCAAAACAAACTAATAGAACACAACTCATGCCACAAATTAGACTGCCTATGAGAAAGTGTCCAAGTCCTCTCATATAGAGACAAGGATTCATGGGATATTAATCGGGTTGGCTATCCATGTCCCATTTATACCAAAACTACAAAACTAAGCTTAACAAACATTATATTAGAAAGCATCTGATGCCCATGTTTGAGTGTTCTCAAGTAATAAATAAAATTAACCATTATAACTCGCACCCACAATCAGTTGAAGAATCGGTTAGGTATAATATAAACTGATCGCCCTTACATCCTCTTGAATAAGTTGCACAAAATACTTCATACTCTCTTCGAGAGTTTAAAAAGAAACAAATATTAACAATCAGAATGACGCACACAATCAGTCTGATATAAAAAAAAGGTTTCAGCAAATAAGATGAACAATATTTCTATGCGCAGCCCGCTTGGCATCTGGATGGAGGAATGTGCACTAAACTTTACATTTCAACAAATTTACATATTTACATGTTTACAAGATTCCAAAAATATTTCAACATCACACAAGGTTATAAAGATTCTTATTGTCAAATAATAAGCCATTATAGCATCTCAATGTTTCAAAAAGTTAAGATAAAGAACAGTTTTTGAACTTGAGACGGCCCCGATTGCATACCTCAAGCTGTCGAAGTGTATCAGTAAGAAGCAATTGTTTCTGTTTGAGAATGGCAAGCTGCCCCTGCAATGCTACAAATTCACTTCTCATGATCTGCTCACTATCCTGGATTGCCGCCTCACTGATCCCTTCTTCTTGTAATCTCTGTCTCAGCCTTTCGGTCGATACCACAAAGTTATCCACTGGCGCCATAAGCTCGCAATTAGATATTCGAGGGAACATTTCTTTCACGGCCTGCAGAGCGTCCATCCACACCGCCCGATCCTCCCTCGTCTCCGCGCGCAGGTGCAGCCTCTTCGTTCCCGTGAATATCGAGAATCTCCTATCGTCCGATTTGTTCTCCCTCACCGTCGCCACCTAACGCAACAAAACAAAACAAAAAAAAAAAAAAAAAAACTAAACACCCAAACTTATCAAGAACTAAGAAAGTATCGTCAAGAATTTCAACGGACATCACCTTAAGATGAACTTCCCCCATCGGTTTGCGGTGGATGGAATTGAAAGAGTTGGATCCGGTACGGCGATGGCTTTTGACGCGTCGAAGCGATTCCTCGCCAATAAGCTTGGAGCCCTTGTCGGCCTCCTCATCGAGCTTGATACGATCGGGGCCATGGATCTTGTAATAGGAGAGGACGCCGTCCTGCAGAACGAACCATCGGGGACGCCATCCGCGACCGTAGTTAACCCACTTGTGCAGGATGCCGGCAATTCCGTTGCCAACGATGTCGTTGATTCGGAGCTCGGTGGCATCGTGGATGGCGATGCGCATAGAAGATAAGTCGGCTGAGATGGAAGAGAGACTCGGCCATCTGAAACCGTTTCCGAAGGCAGCGGAGGTCGTTGTTGCGGAGTGCGGAGGAGATGCAGTTGGTGCAGAGGGTGCGCTTCGTCCAGAGAATTGGAGAAGAGGTAGAGGATGATCGGACCGGTTTGGTGGAGGCATATCCGGAGGCGGAGGAGGCGGAGGAGGCGGAGGAGGAAGCGGAAAGGTGGACGACGCGCCGGCGACGGGGGAGACTGGAACCGGCGATGCGCAGCAGAATGGATGCATTTGGAGAGAAAGAGACGCTAATGATTGCTAAGCCGCACGTAGTGGAGTGTAGCAGCGAGGAGGAGTGCCGCAGATGTCGGGATCATTCGAGCTGTAAGTGAACCCTGAAATCCGCACAAAAAAAAAAAAAAAAAAAAAAAAAAAAAAAAAGAGGAAGATTCGAAGGGAAGAAGAAATGCGGGAGAGAGAGAGAGAGAACGAAGAGAGGGTTTGGAAGTGAGCCGAAGCCGAAGAACGGGTGCTCTCATATTTTCTCTCGCCTCGGCCTGAAGAAATACTACGCTGTATAATTTTTGGGATTTTCTTGAATTATCGGCATATTCCCGCTGTACTGTACGCTACGCTGCTGAATCTTTTTTTATTATTATATTTTACATCCTTGATTTAATTATATAAACCTATTTTAAATCCTTATTATCAAGTTAAGACAAAAGCTTAAAAATCATTAATCTTATAAAGTTTTAACTTTTTTTAATTATTAATTCAATAAATATTAAAGAATATAAGGAACTTCATATAGTTTCAAAATTTTAACACGACTTCTTAACGGAAACAGCGGCATGAACGGAACCGCTCTTCTCATCCGTTGAGGCTACTTCTTCCCGTTAGAAAGTGATTTTTGTTATATATTTAAAAAATTATGTTAATTTTATAAAATTAAATATATTTCTTTTTCATTTATATATAAATAAAAAAAGATAGCGATCCTTAAATAATTATTTTATATTATATATTTCAGTTATTATATATATAAAATATAAGATTTGACATTACGCCTATCATTAATCATGTCTTTTACTAATTATTTTTAATACTTAAATGTTAATTATATTTTTTTGTTTTCAGAAAAATTAGGTGACAAAATTTTTTGAGTAAACTGAGATTATCGGCATTTGACATGAAGTAAAACGCTTGAATCAAATGAATTTGATGGCTAAACTAATGAAAGAACACAGCAAAGCGGAAAGATTGTTAACGAAAACTTTTGTTTGATCGTTTTCATTTCTTCGTAAATTTTGCATAGATTTATAAATAAATAATAATGAAATAATGTTCAAATTTTATTGAATTAATTTATAATTTCTTGACATAATTATAGATTGGCAAAAAAAAAAAAAAAAAAAAAAACATTTTTATTTATTTGGGGGTATTATTAATTTTTGTATATTTTGAAAAACAAAAGTATAGAATAAAATAAAATGGTCGGCACGCACGTTCCTTGCGCCTTTGGGGCTGGCTGTAGGGACGCGCCGGATGAGGTAAACAACGAAGCGAAGTCAAATTTGAACGTGGAAAAATTGCTCTCTTAAATTTGTAAATTAATAAATGATGGCGAGAATATTGTTCGTCCAGTTAAGCTCGCAAACCCAACTTAGTTCAAATCCACGAGCTAAATATTTATTTTTTATTTAAATCTTTTTTTTTTAAATAAATAAATAAATAAAGATATTTTAATCTATTATTATTACCCTATTAAATATAATAAGGGGGGAGTGGGCCTCAACATAGATGGTGTTTCCACTAGTCAAGTTTTCCAAACTTGAACTTTTAAATCTATAACGGGCTCTGGCTTTCACAAGTTGATGATTTAGGTGAAGCAATGATTTCTAAAGAAGGTATCAGATCTTTTATAGGATGTGTGCTATGACTAAGAAACGGTAAGCATATATACTTGATTTTTTTAATAATTCTAGTTGGAACATGAATTGCTTTAAACTAGTATATCAGAAATGAACAAACGGAGGGGTGTAGCAATTGGAATTGACTTGTTGAGGACAATTGCTGGATCCATCTCTGCACCCATTTGTAAGGCATGCAAAGGCTAGTCAATGGCTTTTTGGTGGAGATTTTGATGAGGAATGAAGAAATATGGGAAGATTAGTATAAGTTACAAATTGAGGTTTGATGTGGAACCTACTGCAAAAAACACATTGAAACTTGGTGGAGCTATATTGGAGAAAAGAGGTTGATTTAAAAGAGTTGAGGATAATGTTTATGTGTTGTAGAATGAGGAGGGTAACTTTGTCAAAGCTAAGCATGTCATTGGTAAAGAGGAGATGTGAATAATGAAAAATATTCTTATAATAGAGGATGATGTGATTATTTGAAAGCCCATTCATATATATCATATAGAGAAGGGGGGATAGAGGCCATCCTTGGCAAAGTCTCTAGATGGGGGAGAAGTAACTCGTTAGCTTTCTATTGAGAACATTAGAGAAGGCAATGTTATATATGTAGCCTTTAATCCAATTAATAAATTTTGGAGGGATGCTTATTGAATACACCATTTTCTAAGAAATTTATAGATGTAGAGGTTCATACCACAAGAAATTTATCCTCAAAGAAAGGAGCATGGCACCAATTGTTTTTAAAAAGGAATTGGGAGGGCCTTATGGCTTACTGAAGCACTGATAAAATGATGGATGAATGGCTACAAGGCTTGGTAAAAGGAAGTGAGAAATCCTTGAAGCCACTTAGAGTTGCAAAGGACATGATCTGGCTTAGCACAAATGGGGAGGATCATCTGCTTATTGGAATATGTATGTACTATCCCCATAGAGGAAAGTTTGTAAAGCTTTGATTGATCGACAAAATGAATGAATTCCTTTTGCTTTATATGATGGAACAGGAGCACCTCCAATTCTCTTCAAAGAGAATCTAATGCAATAAAGTTCCCCATGATGATCTATGGATCATATAACAGTCCAATGTTATTCCTATGTTGATTAGATTAAGACAAAAGTCAAAATCCAGATTTAAGTAACATAAAAATTAAATAAAAATGTCCTTAAGTGAAGTGTACGAAGGGGATCATACTATGAAAGTTTGAGTGCAATTACGATCTCGGATCGTCCTAAATTAATTTGTGAAGTTTTAACTTTAGAAATTGATAATAAATAAATCATAAATTAAAATTTCAAAATTTTGTAGTATTAGGTCAAGCATCACGGGAGGATGCTATATTTCAAGTTTCATCAATTTTTGAACTCAAAATTAACCGTAATGAATTTTTAAAGTTTTTTCATTTAAAATTTGATATAAAATAAAATAATTATTCAAATTTAATAATGTTTGAACTTACACATTCATCTCGTCAGAACAGTCGAATCGATAAAATGTTTGTAATTTTTGGAGCTAAATCGAATGATTTATGCTTAAAATACAATTAAAAAAAATGGTGCGTGATGCCGTTAACGATGTAATAGCGGTGTCAACAACGTCGTCCATCTAAGCAGCATATCCAACGGCTTCCGTCTGTTGCCGCTAAAGCGGATGACACATATTTAATTTACACCTAATGTTGTCTGCGGTGAAAGTGATAAGTGTCAACAGCGGTAACGAGGTTGTCAATGGCAGTAATGGCGCCATTAATGAACTGATGAACCTAAATGTGGGATTTTCAAATGCAAAAATCAGCTCAATCACTTAACCAAATTGGGTGATTATGGTGTATATGAATTTCTCTCATCAAGGCTTACCTCATAGACACCTCAATTTGTAATTTTGATGGCTTTTATAAGGTTAATTTTAGAGAAAAATAAATATTCATTTTTAGCCAATTTGGGCAAATTAAACCCTAGGAATATACCCTTAATTTTATCTTAATTTTATCCTTATAAATATACACTTTATATTTTAGCAAATATTTTCCTCATTGGAGGATAAATTGAGCACCCTCAAATCCTGACCATTCAAGCTCTCCAAGATCAAATCATTTCCCTTGGATCTATCCTAATGCTTACTTATGGAGTCTACTTAATCATAATTGGGCTGAAAACTTTCTCATCTCCTTAAGAACTCCATTGATAACTACATCAAGCACTCAAAGCCCTCTCAATTCCTCTTTCTTTCACTTCTTCATCAAGTTTAAGACATTTCATCCTACACCTTCCCAAAGACTAAAAGAGGATCAGGAGAAGACTTCAAGCTTCCATTAAGGTGATAGAATGATCCTCTAATCTCTCTTTATTTTTAAGTTGAACAAGTAAATAGTAAAGGTACCCCCTTTCTCTATTTCTCTTGTATAAAGCTTAAATTAAATTCTAAGTCATGGGTGATAAATTAATTTATGTAAGATAGTTTGTTAAATATAATAATGTATACCTTAAATTTTGGAAATTGGTGTGTCAATGATGGTTGCAAATACATATGATTAAAAAATAAAATTCATAATTAAAAGATTAGTGTAATTAATTTTTAAACCCTCTAAATGTAATCTTAACTTAAGAATAAGATCTAAATAAAATAAAAGTAATAAATGAATTTATTAAAATTATAAATTTATGAAACTAATGATCTAATAGATTTATATATCAAATATTTAGAATAATAGAAAGAATTTAAGTATGCAATAAAAATATTATTTTTATTAGATAAGATTAATTAATCAGCTCTTAAAAGTAATTAAGGCCACAAATTACCTCGTAAAACATGACAAAGCCTGATATTATCAAATAATGTGTTTGTAAATTTGTGTGTTATTATAACTAGGCCTAAAATATGTTAATATTCATTTGATAAATAATTCTACATAATAATATGTAATATAAGATTAAGATAATTATCAAATATAAAAATAGTTTTCTAAGTTAAGATAATATTTTGTCTTAACATTAGTATTGGACTTGGAAGATAAGATAAAGTAATTAGAAAATAAAAGGATACCCTTATATTATTTATTCAATTACATGTTTATTTTATGTAACAACCCAGATTTTATTACCTATCAATTAGTGATCTAATTAACTCTAATTCTCTTTCATTACTCTTATAATAAAGTTAAAAGTCTCAACTTCAAATTTCGTACGATTTGGAGACCATTTGACAATTTCCAATATTTTCTGGTTTTTAGATAATTCTGAAGATACCTAATTTATTTGGACTTCATAATCAAAAACGGACTTTGCCATTGCGTTCCTCTCACCCAAATTAGCTTGGGATGAAATTTTGATGAGTTTTGGAGAAAGTCAAAATTTCAATAAATTTTTATCTAAAAAATATTATAATTAAGTCAATCTCCAATAGAAAGTATGACGGTATCTTTTCACTCATTACTTATAATTATGCTAAAGTATTTTTAGAATAACATAAATATTTAATTTCTAATATAATATATAATTAAGTAATCAAACTATATACATATATAATTATATATATATATATATATAATTATATAGATGTTCAGATTTTTCTCCTTATCTCTTAACCTAATCCTATCGTAAGCCGTGGGTTTCAAGGGAAAAGAAAATCGCTCTCTCCTTCGTTGCAAGGTAGGCGACGCGTGCCCTTCACCGCTTACTCTAGCCAATGGGAGAGTAAGCAAGGAGTTTACTTCCATCTCTATCTCCTGTAAACCCATGACAATCCCCTCTTTATGAAGACCCCCCCTCATCCACTCGGCATGAGAATCTTCATTCGAAGGAAGATAAGGAAGCTTGGCTCCGAACCCTAGCCGATCCTTCTCCCGATTCTCCTCCATCCGGCGTAGCCAAGGTCGCCGAGTCTCCTCTAGCCGAGAACCTTCCAAGCCGACGCCTCCCTCTCCATCTGACCGAACTCTCTCCATCTCATCGAAAGTCTCTTCTAGCCGAGTGAAGGAGCAAAAGTATGACCCTCCATTTATCTCCTTCACTTCATAAATTTACTTAATTAGCTTATCCCTACTTTTAAAGGGATTATATTTTAAATGGATTAAATTTGCTTATGCCAATCAACTTTAAGTTTTGATCATCAGGATTGATGAGATGGAAATGGCTATAAGATTTAATGAATAAGTTGTCATATAGATTTCAATCCAATCATATTTAATTGATGTATTAGCAGTTTAAAGTTCCTCTTTACATCGAATATATGCTAATATGAGATTTGTACATGATCAAAGTGATAACATTTGCAAATCTGAAATTTTAAATTTATTTGGTTGTGCTCAAGCTCTTTATATTGTATGAACTTATATAATCATAAGAAAGATTTGATGACTAGGCAGTGGTTTTAAATGTTAATAGCTGTATTTCGGGTATTGAATATATGTTAAAGATCTTTCTATATGTAAAATTGAAGAATGATGCAATCTGTAGTTTAAGTGTTTAATGATGATGTAATTTAACATTGCATGCAATTTTTATTTAATATTTTGCTACATATTGATATCAAATCAAAGGCTGTAGACTATTACAATATGAGATGCTATTTTTGTTGTTATTAGTTGTAATGATATAAGAATCAATGTTGTTATTCTTTTACAGAATCATAAGTTGCCATATATTTCATAAGGGAGTGTATATCAAATAAGACAATTTGTGCTGCCATTCATCTCAATGAAACTAATGATGCCATTATCTTATGCTGTTATCGTTTCATAAGAAATCAAATGTAAATATATGTTGTCTCTATTTTAGAAGTATTGAAATAATATGCTGCCATTTTTATATATATAAAGTCAAATGATCAATTGATGCCATCATTTTTTTTTACAAGGTTCAAAATTATGCTATGTGTTTTAGGAAATATAAATATTGTCATAGAATTGCTTCCATCTCTTATATAATGAAATGTCAAATGAATTATGAGAAGTAAATGTTATCAGTTTAATCAACATTAGTTCAATTAAAATAATGAAATGCTACCATGAATTAGTGAATTAAATGCCATCATACAATGTGCTGTCATTTCTGTCACATGAATGCTGCTATCATCTTTAGTCTTATAATATTATAATTGATTCAAAGATATCAAATGCTGCTAATTATATATTAGAATCATATTTTTTGCCAATAAATGATCATGAGATAAATGGAATATGAGAATGAATATTGTTATTATTTTTATCATATGTTGTAATCTTTTATTCTTATAAAAGATCAAATGTAATCATATGTGGCCAATTGTATAGATAAGAGAAATAATGAGAACTTAAGTAATTCAATGCTGCTATCAAATGAAAAAGGAGATATGTATTGCCCGTTATTTCAATGAATATCATGAATAATATGCTGCCATCTTATGAGATCAAATACTTCTATTTAAGTTCATTTATGATTAACTGATGTCACCAATTTCATTATAAATCATATTGCTGTCATTTAGTTATGGAATGCAAATGTTATTCTTTAGTTTAAGATGAATCATTAAGGCTATATTCTATGATTGCATAATGTAAACTGGTATCCTTTGAATGCTGGACATATATGCTATACCTTATGCATATAGTATAAAACTACTGCCTTCTCATTACGACTACTGCCATTTATCATTTGAGATCAAACACTTTAGTTAAACTAAAGATATAAGAAGAAAATCAGTGGCCAAATCCATTTAAATCTACAGTCCTATGTATTTCATACTTCTACATTTAATTGCTGAATTTTAATTTGATGAGATTATTTGATTTAAGATTTTTGATTTTATTTTAGTTAGAGACATCTATGAAGTGTTGTTAAATATTTTATGTATTGAATTGAATGTACTTTGATCAAAGGCTGTAATTAAATATTCTTAAATAATTATTAAATAGTTGAGGACTATGTTTGGCATAAGTACTAAGTTGATACTTCTCCATTATATGCAATAAGTTACATATCAAATTAATTATAAATTATGTTTAGCATTTAGTTGTCTTATTATAATCTTGTTTGAAGGATGTAGTCTAAAAGATTGTCATAAACAAATGCTATCTTTTCATTATAGGATCAAATGTCGTTATTCATCATGTGTAAAATTATATGTTGCCTTTCCATTTAAAGTAAGATTTGATATGATCCAAATACTGCTATTATATGCAATAAGTACAAATGTTTCTATCAATGTTAAGGAGGAGTAAGTGCTTTTATATTTCTTGTAAGATAAGGATAGTTGTTGTCATGAATCATATGCTGCTATTTATAGAATTACCTCCAATGAATCCAAATACTGTTTTATTGATGCCATATCTTATAAATGGAACCATATGCTGCCATTCCTTTCATATGTGCATTTTATTCTAAGAAAAGATCAAAAGTAAGCAAATGCTGCCATCTTTTATACTATGGGTATCAATGTTGCCATTCTTTTAAATTGCTGCTATCTAATTGGGATATACAAAAATTGCCAATAGATTATATGAGCATCCAAGTTGTTATTCTTTTATAAGATCATATATTATTAATGCTAACTGTTGCTATATATTTAGGAGATTCAAATATTATAGTTTACTTTGTAAGATACAAATGTTACCATGTAAATTAGGAACTCCAAATGCTACTACTTGAGTTGAAAAATTCATAAGAGTTTATGTATTTCAAATACTATCATTTATTTTTCAAAGATACAAATGCTGCCTTCAAACTTACATTTAAATGCTGCCATACGGTCTAGGTGAATTCAAATGCTTTTATATTCTTTGCAATATAAAGATAGTTGTTGTCATCACATATTACTTTTTATAGAATTATCTCAAAAGAATCCAAATACTGTCTTACTACTGCCATCTTTGTATATAAAGTTATAAATCATTAATGTTGTATTTCTCTATTTGTTGAATTTCATATTGGCATCTATGAATTTCATATTGGCATCACATATTAATATTTTCATAAATGCTAACTTTAATGATGATTCCTTGCAGGTTAAGTTGTAAGAATAATACATGAATGCTAAATTAAATGATATATGTAAAATGCCACATAAAGCTGCTCTTATAAATGCTAATTTTATTTGTGCATTTCCTTTTTATTAGATGTTTTATATAGGATGTATAAATTTCTTAGTTTAGTTTTATATATTTGAAATTATTGTAGAACTAGAAATGAGCAATCCCGTAAAAAGGATTGAACTCTATTTTAGAACTGGAAATGAGTAATCCAGTAAAAATGATTAAACTCTATTTTAAAACTGGAAATAGTTAATAAAATTGATTTATTTGATTATGTAAAATTATTTATTTGAATAAAAATAAAGGAGACTCTGCCAAAATTTTTAAGAACTTTAGGACTTATAAATATTTAAGAAAATATTAGATATTTTCACTAAACAGATACTTAAAAAAATATCTAGAAATTTTAAGCATTCAATTCAAAGTATCCATTTCAATGGCTCATTTTAGGACCTTAGCTCCCAATCAATTTGATTGAAAATAATAGTTTCTTTTTAAATTCCTAGTTCCTTACCATCATAAGTTAGATTATTTCAAGTTGGATATAATTTATCTCTTTTCCTAATTTCAAATTTCATAAAAATACTAATTTCCAAATTTATATTCATTCTACCTTTATTAAGAATTGACTTAAGATCAAATATCTATAAGCCAATTTGGAGCTTAATTAGCTCCAATCATTGAGTAGATTATTAAAATTTAGATAACAAAAAGATATCACATACTTTACAATTATTGAAATTTATTGAATATTTGCCTAACTTTGAGCTTCTTTCCTTGAATATTCATTCAAGATCATTGTGCATAAATAAAGATTTTCTTAAAATTTTAAAGGGGAATGCCTTATGGCAAATTGAGTATAAAAGAAAGTGCTTATATTAGGACTTCACATTTTAGAGAGGGTAAATGTGAATGTTCAACTTCCCCACTGTATCTGGTTAAGCAGACATGCTTAACTCTTCGCCCATTCTGTTGCATACTCATACAGAATGAGGTATTTCTAAATGTAACTTTAACTAAAAATATAATAGTTCTTTTACAAATTATAAGATCCCTTCATAATTATTTAGTTATGCTTTCATTTTATAGTTCTAGACTATGATTATCTTAGATTGAGAATCTAAGATATTTTCTCAATTCATTTGCTTTACACTCTCTATTTTTAGTATTGTGTATTGCTTACTTCAGTTTAATTTGAATACAATGTATGTTGCTTAACTTCAATTAATACTTTATTATATGACATTTGCTTACTTAGCATAAATTTTAATTGATCATATATCGCTTTTATTTCATGCACATAGTAGTCTCTAGCTTTTAAAATGCTTTCCCTTACCAATTTTCAGTAACATGCTAGAACTTTAATAAAAGTGAGTATTTTTACTCAATTAATTTCATACTGTTTTTCTTACAATTATGCTTACTTCACTTTCCCATACTTTATAGCTTTTATAGCATCACTACTTACTTTAAATTATAAATCATAATTATGATATCTTGTTAATCTAAAAACATAGTCAATTTTAAAATTTGCTTAGACTGTTTAATCTAACTACACTTTTTTTTTTCTTGGCTTTTCTCTATCATATTTAAATACCAAAATATGATAGATCAAGAGCCCTTTTATACAGGTGATGCAGGTCCAAGTAGTTGAAGGGCTTATAAAGAATTTTGCTTCTGCTTAGTTTCAAAGAGTTTACTTGTTTATGCAAGCAAGAGTGATTTATTTGCTACATTTTTCTTTTACTTTTAAAAAAGGCTTATAATAATTAACTGCTTAAGTTACTTTTGCCTACACTTTTAATCTGTGTTGTATCTTCTAAGTTTAAAACTACTTGGGATGATTGAGTGGATTAATCTAATTTCTAGTTGTGGCGGCCCTGCCCCGCCGTGGTCCTGTTAACCCTTAAGTTAACATGATTACGGTGGAGGGGTCACCAAATGACAAGGTCCCCACCTAGAATTGGATTAGACACGTGTTCTAATCCAACTTAAATAAGGACTTTGCCATTCAATCCAGAAATACTATCACTAAATGATCATACATGAACTCAGAGTGCGGAAGCATAAAACATAACATCCATCCAATACAGTATAAATACAGCAATACAGAATAAGTAAAGTACTGAAAAAAAAAAATAATCCTGTATTATTACAACATTTAATGAGTTTAAAAGTACTGAAAGAAAACTCTCAATCTCACTGGAAGAAAACTAAAGCTACAGATCTTCAGGAATGGGCTCCTCCTCCAATGGCAAACTCTCCACTGGATCTGCTAAACCAACAAATTCAGAACCTACCATTATCAGTTTCATAATGGTATGGCCCCAGCCAACAAAAGAAAAATTGGTTAGATAATGAGTCTAAGTACATTTTAGGGCAGTATTTTTATTAAATTAAGAAGATATCACCATATAAACAGAACTAAGCAAAATAGGTGCAGAAACGCGTATCAAAAGAACAGTAATAAGCTATAAACAAACAGTTTATAACTAAGCAAATAGGAAGTAATACATACCTCCTCCAAGCAACTGCAACAAAGACAGGTAAGTAAAAGAAAAGTAAAACGGTAAGAAAGTACAACCTAAATGTGCATATGGTCAAACGGATTATGCTAAGTGGCATATAAAATTTAAACAGTGTAATACTGAAAATACTAACATCCTATGTAAGCATATGAAAACAGTAAATAAATCTAGCATCCTATATAAAAACATGTGCAGGAAAAACTGTAAGTAAAATAGTGCTGAAATGCAAAATATGCTAGTAAAATAGTAACTACAAACTGAAACAATAGCAACTATACGAACTCAACAAATTTTAGCCTGATGAGATAAGAAACTCTGAATGTAAGTGTACTTGAATTAGTATAACCATATCAAATCCTGACTATATAGTCAGTAGGGCAAGAGTCTATCCATCCTATCCCATGGACTAGGCATGGTATAGACTATCGGACTGAAACCCCTTACAAGAAGCCGACCCCGAACGAGTTGATCGAAGAGGTATACTAATCAAGCTACACCTTACAAACCACTTGTGAAACAAAACACAATGCTATTTATGAATGTTCAAAATTGACATAAGATATTTACCAAATATCTTAAGTACATAATATATGTTCAAGGTATAAGGCTCAAAATCAAGGAATGCGAAGCATCAAAATTAAAGTACAAGAAACTCTATCTAAAACACAGGTGATATCCTTTGTTATCTACTTTATTCATTCTATCTACTCTAAGTTACATAAGTTTCAGAATTATCAATTCTTACATATTCTGTAACTTAGAATCATGAATCCTACTTATTGAAGATAATTAGGACTGGCCAAGTCCTAATTATAACTTAATCAAAAGACGACTATTTGGTTAAAATGAATAAATCATCGACCTAGTTTTGAAATTTAATTCATCCCAACCTCATCTTGATTAGCCAAATCAAGATGAATAGATTAAGAATTAGACTCCAGATGATGGGGTCTAATCACTTAATCTAAAGGTATAACTAAGGGTCTAAGGTTTAGAACCCAAATCTCACAGATTAGGTTAAGGCAAATCCTAATGATAAATCAAATTCATTAGGATAGATCTCTATTCTTAGTTCAAAAGTTTAAAGATCAAATAATCATTTAATAAACTAAGAAAAATCTAGAAACTAGAAAACTCAAGATTTCATCTAATAAATAACCCAATTTACTTAATAGATGAATTCTAACTTAAGATCTATTCCTAATCTTAGGAAATAAGGCTCTTAATTACTAAGAGTATCTCTCAAGACACACATCCTAACTAATGTTATAAGACCTAAGGATGGGTCTAAGAATAATTAAGGAAGGAGAACACTCACTTAGGACTTATGAATTTTCTAAATGAGCAAATTCTGAGATTTTAATCAAAACTTAATTACTTAAATTTGATTAATTTCAACTATGAATCATTCTATTTACTGAATTTAGTGATTTGAAATTGAAATTAGGGCTTTTAAAGGCTAAACCCTAAATTTGGACAAAATGACCATTTTGCCCCTACTTAAGGGTTCAAAAGATTAACTTTTAATCTAGGACTTAATTTCTAAAATTTTCTTTTGGAAAGTGTTTCTTACTGTCTAATATAAGATTAGACAGTAACTAAATCAATTTTGGGTGATTAATAAGCCATATGAGATCAAATTAGTGAATTTGACTCATAAGGGCAATTTAGTAATTTGATTAAGTGGAAGTTAAATTTTCTTTCAGTTTAATGTTCTTTACTGTCTAAGCTTTCCATAGAACCTAAATTTGCTGAAATCTGATAAGTATTGGCCAAGTTATGGCCAATACAAGATTTAGGGTTTTAAGGGTGATTAAGGAATGCTTAATTAAGGGTCAAAAATCCTAACTTTGCCAATTAGTGTCCAAATTAAGCAAAATTAGTGGCTATGAATTACAAATAGCACACTGATCATAATGGCATGTGGTAGACTCAATTTGGACCTAATTTGACTAAGTTAAGACCTAATTAGGGTTTAGGGTGATTAGTGAGTGTTTAACAAAATTAATTACTCAAACACTAATCCAACCTTATAAATTGATGCTAAATGTTTTTAGGAGTCCTCTGAAATTTGAATCACTCAATTTAGATTATTAGATTTGCTAATATTCACTAATTAAGATTTAGAGCAATTAAGGGAGATTAGCAAATCTAACCGTTGGATATAAAATATTTTTATAGATTACTGTTAATTAAGATCTTCTGATCTAAATGGACCTTTGGATCATTAAATTTAGAGCTCAATTGACCAAGTTATGGTCAATTGAAGTTTTAGGTCTAATTAGGGTAATTAGGGTTAGGACTTAAATGTGATTAGGCAAACACTAATCCAAACAGCAAAAAAAATACTATCAAATTAATCTTTAGGATTTTCTGATCACTTTAAGACCCATATTGGGTATGTTTGGATCATTGGGTACAAAGTTATGGTTATTTGTATATTTGAGACATAAATTTGAATTTTAATTAAACCATAAATATCATTTTTCTAAATACTGGACCAAATGCAAAATTATTAACATTAATAAATTCCTTATATTTTTTTGATTAATTTGGTATATTTAATTGCTATGATTGGACTTATATTTTGCAAGATATTAGGGTTTAAAGATTTGATTTAATTATTTAAAATAATTCTGTTTAATATTTTAATTAATCTGATTCTTATTTATATATATAATTTTGCTTTAAATTAATTAAACGTTATAAATATATAAACGTTTATATATAACATCTGCAGGACACGTGGCGTGAAGGTACTGGGCGAGCGGCAGATGGCTGGCCCCACAGGTCAGACGGTCAGCATGACCAGGCCACGTGGCGCGCCGCGATACGCTGGCGCGCTGCACGGCGGGCCCCATGGCACTCAAAGCGTGGGACACGCGGCACGCGCAGAGCCTTCGGCCCGGCTCACGCGGCCCGGCCCGCCTCAATCCGGAGGCAAACCGGTCCAGACTTGGACCGGTTTAATCTTTACCCGATCCTACGGTTAAAATCAACTCAATTAAATCCAATGGATTGAGATTGATTCAGATCCAATGGTTGGATCTGAATCCTGATCTGACGGTAGATCTGAGGCGACGTTTCGCCTTCCTCTTCGAACCGGACCGGCGCAGACAGAAAAATTGAACCGGTCCAGAGATGCCGGTTCACTCGGGGCGTCGATTCATCTTCGCGCATTAGGGTTTCGTGAGGAGATCTTCGATCGAAGATCCCGTTCGATCGAAGACTCCTTAGCTTAATCAAACCGCATGGATTAATTATCTAGATATAGATTGCATATAGAAACAATAATATTTGGAATCAACTAAGATTTGGGTGAGATCGAGTACCTTAGATGGATGACAGGGATTTGCCCGAGCTTCGATTGCCAATACAGGACTTCAGAGATGGAAACGAGAGGAGAAAAGAGTCTTAGATGTTTTATAATTACCTAAAGCGGCGACTTTACCCCGGTAGAAGCCAACTGGAGCAAGATGCGGCGCTGCGACTGCCGCGCGTCCGCGAGCGAGAGCTCAGCGCGACACGCGCTGAGCAACGAGGGAGAGGAAGTCTGAGCCGTCTGATCTCGCGCCGAGATCAGATCAGACGGCTCAGATGTTTCCTGATTGGCCGGATGGCGATCTTAGCGGCGTTAAGATAAGGAAACGGCAGATTAAATAATCTAACGGAAGTCCGTTAAGTTTTAATATTTAAATAATTATTTAAATTAAGTTATACAGATTTAATTAATTAATTTTAACCTATTAAATGCATCCCAAAAATTTCCAATAAATCACCCTTAACTAAATGAAGGGTGAGGAACACAATGGCGCACTCGGATTTTTATTTCGATGAGTGTTTAATTATTTAATTATTTAGGGTATTTAAATAATATTAAAATATTAGATGAAAAATCAACGACTTCCAAATGCCTCCAAAATTTCACTCATAGCTAATTTGGGTGTTCTGAACGCAATGGCAGAGTCAGATTTTCAATCTGAGGTCCGGATAAAAAGTCAAATTTCCAAGTTTAGGGATTTTCCAGAATTCTTATTTTGACTTTGTTGACTTCTGGTTTTGACCTAGGTTTCAGAGATTAGTTTCAAATCACTTAATTAGTAACTTAGAACCTTAATTAAGACTTAGATTAGTCTTAATTGAGCAAAGTAACAACCTGGGTTGTTACAAACTCCCCCACTTAAGAATGATGTCGTCCTCGACATCACTCAAGTGGAAAAATAGACAGAGCAGATTATTTAAAAATTGAAATTACTGAAGTCGAATATCTCTGATTGCATGAGTTTAAATAAATATAGAATTGCTTGATGGAAATAAAAGAGTATGAGGGTTCTAAATTAATCTTTATAACTTAGATCAAATAACCAATTTGATCTTTATCTAGGGTTTTGACAAGTCTTTTAATGGGTGATAGTTTTAGTTTGAAATTATCACTAACAGACAGAAAGATGAAAATCATGAAAGTATTATGTTACTTTCATTTGAGATATGAGATATTTATAGATATATACAGTCTTATGATAAATAAATACAACACATCACTACTAATACAGTAATGCATGCAGTAAAAGATAAAGTGTCTCTAAGAATAATTATTTGATTTGTGTTTGCACACCAAAATTGACATGAGTTTAAGAATATATCATTGTACAAATAAGCAAGGCTTAAAGGAACTTTGAAGGTTTAAGGATTATCATAATTCATTTTATAGAAAAATTTCTATTCCAAATTTTATACTTACTATCCAAGAAGGCTTCGGCAACTAGCTAAGCCTTTACAAGATTCAATAGGGATTAAAGAATAAGAATGGTTTTTTTTTTTTTCAACAAATGGGGAATTAAAGGATTTGGCATCAAAGAACTAGTATTCTTTGATTTCTTACCCTATGAGAATTATAAGAAGAGATTCATCTTTAGAATAACAGTCTAATAATGAATCCAAATGGTTTGGCTTATAAAGATAAGTTGAGGATGGACTATATATATGAATTAGTCCAAATTAGATTTGAACTATTAAAGTGACATTCAACTCTTGTTAAAATGTCCTAATAGGGCAAATAGGTTCAGCATGCAATTTCTTGATACTTAGCTTCAAGTTTAAAATATTAAGTTACACATGATGACTTAACATCAAGTTTTGGTGATTATAAAAGTTTAATAACACAAATTATAAGTTCTGACTTGGTCATGTCAAGGAACTAACTCATCCATACAGATAAGTATGCAGAAGACTAATTCTATGATCATAATTCATATTTTAGGACATAAGATAAAATTTCCAGAACTAATTGCTAATATTTAAGTCACAAGAGATGGCTTAGATCATTAACAATCTTAATAATTTACTTTAGCTCATAATAAATGAGAACTTATTTTGTTATGGCAATAATAGGATTAGTATCCAATTAGGATACATGCTCTCAAGTTTAAGAGAAAGTTTAAGAATTTAAGTCTCACATTATGATTTAATATCCAAAGTTTGATGATTACAAAATATAAGTCATAAATTCTAATATAAAAATGGCAGGAATTTCACTTATCCATATGGATAAGTACTAGGAAATTCAATAGAAATTAAAGCTATAAATCATAGGTCATAATCTATAACTTATGTCAAAATTTCTGGAATCAGTTGTTAATATCTGAGCTACATGATGTGGCTTAGATCACTTCGAAATTTAATGGTTATATTAATTTATGTTGAATAAAAGCTCATCTTAAGAGAATGATCAATAAGTGCTCAAGTCATATCATGACTTAGGCAAAAAGTTGAAATCAAATTATTTGGGAAAGGAGGTTTTCTTATTTAATAGGAATTATTGGGGTCGTTACATTTTATGTTGCTCTATCACGTCACTTCTATCATAGCATGTCTGCATAGCATAACATATCATTAGCGGAGCGATTTGTACTCACCTAAGATATGTTAGCAAAGTTATTTGTGCTATAACGCCCCATCCCGTTGTTGAAACAGTGCGTTACTTGGCTGCGAAACAATGCGTTACTTGGTAAGGCTGAACTTCTCATAATCTGACATTTGAATAAGACTTGTAATTGAATGACTTGGTATGCTTCCTCCCCCGCTGATTCTCCTGGGAGATAGTGTACCCACTCTTTCAAGTTATCTTTATAATGATCAAGAAAAAAAAAAACCTTGATGGAGAGGTCTTAAGACTCATAATCTAAACCTTCAAATTCTGCATATCTGGACATAACCATAAACTAAATTTATTTGTATAAAGACAAATATCGGTTATACACCTCCTATCAAATTTTATTATTTTTTGGAAATAATAGAGGAGAGAAAAATAAGAGAGAGAAAAATGAGAGATAAGGATGAAGAGAAAGCTAATTTGTACACTCAAAGTATTTAAGAGAAAAAGAAGTCAAATTTTTCATGTTGGAATAATATAGAAGAGAGAATGAGGAGAGAGAAAATAAAAAAAGTTTATAAATATACCCTCGCCCTGTGGCGACCCACCATTGGGTCAGCGTAGTTAATCCAACGTTAAGTGCTCACTTTTCAGTGTCATATTAGGGTTTAGTATAATAGTATATTTAGAAGCGTATAAAATATATATTTCCATATTCATTACAACACTCAGAAATACCAGAATAATAAAAAATATATATTCATAACATATATAATAATTATTTTACAAAATCTATTACAAAATAAATAATAAATTTAAAACTTAAGAAAAAAAATCATTTAAGTTTGCATTAAGTTGCTCCATCCTACATTAGCTCCTTCTCAAAGATTTGATCCAGAAAGTTCTACTAATATGCTATATATATATATATATATATATATATATATATATATATATATATGACACTGTGAACCAAGAAAAAGAAAAGAAAAGAGAAGAAAAAAATATATTTAATTCGACACAGAGGTCTAAGTAAGATTTATAGGATATTAAAATTTGCACATAATATTAAGCAGCATGATTCTGTAGGAAAATCATATAAAAATAAAAGAATGTATAATATATAAGTATGATACTTGCAAAATAATTAGTATTATAAATGCAATATACATATTTAAGATATGTGCTCATTCTGAAAGAAAATACAACAATATATAATATTTATTATATTAGACAAAATTACAGCATAATTGAGGAGTTAGATATATTTATCTATGTAACAACTCAATGTTGTTACCCTAGTCAAATAGAACTAAATCAAGTCTTGATTCTAATTTTAGCACTCTTAAATAGTTATTATGATCATACCCTGAAATCTTGGTCCAAATCAGGGGTCAAATGGATCAAACTTGGATTTTGAGAATTTCAAGAACCCTGGAATTTGATATATTTAAATTGATCTCAAATCAAAAATCGGACTTTGCCATTGCGCTCATCACCCCCAAATTACCTAGGGTGATATTTTGGTGGCTTTTGGAAGTCATTGGATTTTCTTCGAATATTTAAATATATTTAAAATACCCCGAAAAATATGAAAAGTAAATACTCGTTGAAATCGAAAATTGACTCATCGTTACGTTCCTCACCCCTCAAATAGCTATGGGTGAATATTTCATATTTTTTTGACCTCATTCAATAGCTTAAAAAAAATTAATTATGAAATTACAAATAAATAAATAAATACAGATATGTTATTTAAGTATCCTTAAATCATGTGGGTCCCACTCTTATATCCGGTTTCGAGCTAATTTTTTTTTCCTGCCTTCATTCGTGGGCTGGGCCCATTATCTACAAGCCATTCGGTCGGGCCGTTTATATCGAAAGGCCCGAGCAGCATCTCTCTCGCATCAGTCGCCTGTTCTTCTGTGTATCGAGGGCAGGTGACGCGCGACAGATATAACTTTTTTAAGGCGGGAGGTCGATCAATGCTATAACTTTTTGGCTTCCTGATGGGCATGAATCTATCTTATTAGGATCTTCATTTTTTTAAAAGTATCCTAAGAACTCATTTTCAGGATTCATCTATAAAAATAATATATTATAAGAATTATATATATATATATATATATATATATATATATCTTTATAGTAGTATATATATTTAGATAGGAGAGAGAAAATACTGTGAACAGTCCTTACCCTTTTAAAACTTCCGAATTCTTCAAATGAATTTTCTCAAATTTATAAAAAAAAAAAAAGCTTTTCTCTATTCTCTTCAATGCGTCTCTTCGCCTTACAATTCTCTCCAAAGTTTGGTGCCGAAGACGAAGCAACCTATCTTTTCTCTTCAATGCATCTCTTCGCCTTACAATTCTCTCTAAAGTTCGGTGCCGAAGACAAAGCAGCCTCTCTTTTCTATTCAATGTGCCTCTTCGCCTTACACTTCTCTCTAAAGTTCGGTGCCGAAGACGAAGCAGCCCTATACGAATAAGAGAAGACGAAGTATCCCTATGCAAACTGTGCTCTCTTCTCGGCATCCCAATCCTTTTCTCTTGGAGATAAATTCTCTCCACTTGCAACCATCGACCTCCACTCATAAAGGATTCATCCAACACTTCGGGCCTATAATTAACTTTTTTTAAATGAAGCAGCTCTACTCTTCAAATTACCGGCTCACCCTATCCTTCTAAAATAGCCCTATCGCAGGTATTGCTCGAGGCTTAACATATCTTTTTTTTTTTTGCTGAAGAACCCACTTTTTTTTTTCTTCAACATTAGTTGAATTTTTTTTGTTATACTTTTGATTCTTAAATTTCTTATGAGCATATGTACTCTTTGGGTGATGGTGGAGAGTTTATTGAGCATATTTTCTTTACTTATCCCTGCTCTTTTAATGTTTTAAATAATCTCAAATTAGTGGGATTCTTTCTATACACGCCACTTTAAAACTTCTTATATGGCAATGCAACCAGTAATGTTGAAATGACCAATAATTTACTGTTAATCAATATTGAGGCATTTAACACTTGGAAGGAAAGAAATGTACAGATATTTCAAAAGGAAGCTAGGTGTCCAGTTACTCATAAACATAATATTTTAAGTCAATTTAATACTATCAAATGACCCTAACTGCTTAGTTGGTTTTCATCAGGCTATGATGTTTCTATCATACTTTGTGCTTGATGGCAGGCGCACTTGAATTTTAGCCTTTTTCATATACTATTCTACAAATACTAGCCAGTAAATGCACTTGGTTTTCTGCTTTCTGTGCCTTTGGCAATTGTTGTTTGATGGCTGCTTATTTTGACTTCAGGTGTCATTTGAAAAAGATTTTGTTGCAGGTGGTTGCTGATAGTATATTATTATAGAGATTCAAATTTAGTTGCTGAACTTGATATGCTGGATGACTTGTTGGTCAATATTATTATTCTTAGCCTATGGTTTTTGTTTTTGTTTTTTAGGTTTTACTTGGTGATATATTTGCTCAAATATTTTGTAAGAAAAAACATTTAATCATTTTTTATAAGATTAGATGCATAATTGTTATTACTAAGATTATTATGAACTGAATAATCTAAAAGTTTTGTTCAACACTAGCTTAAACGAGTTAAGTTTGTAGTTAGATTTAGTGAAATAAAAGGCATTGCTCATGATGGTATTGCATGTGCATTATTAAAGAAATGATGCCATTGGAGTTTTGTCGAAAACCTGCATTAATGCAGTACGATGGCATAGGAGGTGCAATTATAGTTTCAAATTATTAAGTTGATATATAAATTTTGTAATTTTTCAACAACTCTACATTAATGTGAAAGTTTGTTTTTTTAATTTTTTATTAAAAATTAATTCAAATAAAGTTTAATTCCTTTTTTTTCATCAATTAGCTATACCTCCCCATTTGCTTTTAGAAACAGACTGTTGAAAATTTAGTTGAACTGCATCAGTATCATAATAAATAGTTGCAACAATTCAATGTCATTCATTACAGTTGTTTGTTTATATGTGTTGATGAAATTCTTAAGTCTTTCATTAATAATTTGTATTAATAACTACAGCAAGTTTTTGGGATGGTTTCTCATTTGTTTGATAGAATTTTGTGTTTATGGTCAAATAAATTTTTATCTGAATGAACGAATAATTTTTATTTCATTATGTGATTTTATCTAAATAGCTTTTTGGTTAATGATTCATGGTTCCAATCTTTAGCTAATTTATTAATTTAGGCTTCTTTAACTATTCATTAGCTTTGGTTATAGCCTTAAAATATATATATATATATCTTAGTTAATGATTTAGTATCTCATTTGGTGAATCAACGACATGCTATTTATATAGTTTATTGTATAGATTATACTTCCCTCATGTTATAATCTGCAAAATCATGAATTAGCCTTTGTTATATTGTCATGGCGGACAAATGTAAGAATTTTTATATGCTGTAACAATTACTGAATTAATCTTCCTAATTTTTATAACCTTATCACCCTTATGATATTGATTGGACATATCAGCTATTTGTGATCCATAGAGAGTTGCCCAAGGAGGTGGATTCTTTATTTATCGATAATATGCAATGCTCTAGAAAGTATTGTTTAGTTGCTTATTTTTTTCAAGAATGATCTTTAGATGAGAGCTTCATGGTTTTCCTTAAAATTTTATTATTTAGATTATTCATACATAAATTTGTTATATATTTTATTTTCCAGCAAGACAAAAATTATTGGCCACGCCTTTTTAAAATGATTTATTCTCTCATAACTAAGTGCACAGCTATTTTTCTTTCCCAAGCATTCAAGAAAATGCTGAATAGTAGTAATTCTTTAACGGTTATCTTTTTTTCATAGGTCAAAATTCTCTTTCTAACCCCCAAATTCATTGGTTTATTCTTCTTCGAATTTTTCTGTCATTATTTTTGTTTCATTCGCAATTGCACAATATAACATCAAACCTTAGAGTTTCCAGTAAGGATGGCTATATGAATCATATAATGTTTAAATTACAAACATAAATATGGCTTTACTGATATTAAGATTTGATTGAGCAGCCTTGTGGTGAAAGCATGTATGATGGCAGTGGTATGATATTTATTTATGTAACAACCCAGATGTTGTTACCCATCAATTAGTGATCTAATTGACTCCAAATCTCTTTTATTACTCTTATAATAGAGTTCAAAGTCTCAATCTCAAATTTTGTGCGATTTAAAGACCGTTTGACAATTTTCAACGTTTCCTCGTTTGCTGATAATTCTGAAGATACCTAATTTATTTAGACTTCAGAATCGAAAATGGAGTCTGCCATTGGACTCACCACACTCAAATTAGCTAAGGGTGGTATTTTGGAAGAGTTTAGGAGTCGTCAATTTTTCTTGATTATTTTATTATATTTTCATAATTTGATAATTGTAATAATTAAGATGACTTCCAATTAAAATTTATACTTCAATTTTGAGTCTGTTACCTTCAATTTAGCTAAAAAGAAATTTTTCAAAAATTTTTAAAAATTCTAATTAAATGAAAATTTTTAAACTAATATATATATATATATATATATATTCCCTAATCAATCGGCTGCCCTAATCTATTCGCACACGACCTCCCCCGTTCCTATCCTCCTCGAGACCGCCTCCTCCCATTCGCATGAAGGCGACGCGTGGCTCGAGCCTCTCTCGCACGACAGCTGACCCCCTCTCTCGCCCTTATCTTCTCATACGAGGGGAGGGGAGATGGATTCCTACATGGATAAGAGGAAGTCATAGGCGACTCTAGACAAAGGAACGAGACCTCCTTCAAACCTTAGTTCGGCCGACTAAAATTTAAGGAAAAGCTGTAGACTTCGCAACCTAAAGGTACTCTCATTGATTTAATCTTCCCATTAAATGTTCCTTCCATTCAGCAAGAATTTTCTTGGGATTTTCTAACTATATTCATTATTGCATTTGATCCAGATATTTTGATTTTGTTATGTGAAATAATACATATTCTGAGATCTTAACATTCGCAAAGTCATTGAATCTGTAAGGCTCTACGCGAGTTCAGACAAATTGCTTTGAATATAAACCTTGGATTATGATTAATGTAAAAGGAAGACGTAAACCTTACTTTTATTTTCTCTCTATATGTTTGATATTCGAACCTTATTTTGTTTACTTTCTATTAAGTTAAGTCAAACAACCTGTGATGTGCAAATTTGATATTTGAATTCAAACTTTTTATCTTACTTTAGATTTGAATCTTTTAAATTTTTAATACTATTAGGCTTAAAATGCAGAGTTAAATGTTATTGTTCCTTACATGTTATGTTTATTATCTTCTAATAATAATGAATTAAGTGTGGAATAGTTGCGTTTTATAAATAAATTGTACTCACAATTATTGAATGGAAATATTTAGTGTGAGATTAGAATTGAATTGAAATAAATCCATTCAATAATATTTTGGAATAGTTTAATGTATATCTTACTTATAATTAAAGTTATCTATGATTATGTTCAAACTTAGATTGAAGAATAATATACTTTCTTTATTTGTGTCTTACATAATAATCAAAAGAATACTCCAATAATTAATGATTTTTAATGATTATTTTGTCAAGTCTTTAAAAGTAGTATCGATTGTAATTTTCTATTAAATACTGAAGTTTAGGATTCATATTATCCACCGTCTCTCATTTTAGTTCGGAATTATTATTACCTCATAAATGAATTTATGAGTTCATGATTAGTCATAATAATAAATGAGTCATGTGATTTACATGTTTCTTTAAATATCATATACTTCATAATGGGATATAATTTAAATTACTTATCCTTTGTAGTGATATGATAAAATGCTGCCACGTATCACAAAAGATTAAATGATGTCACTTATTTCATTATAATCAAATGTTATCTTTTTAATTATAAGATCAAATGCCATCACTTATCATGTGTAAGGTTATATGCTGTCATTTTATATATGAAATCAAATAATTAAATGCTGCCATTAATTATATGAGATAAATTTTGTAATATCTTATATCATTGAATTTATATTACTGTACTCTATAATGCTGAGTTAATATTTCAACACTTAATAATATTGAATGAATATGATGCCATTAGTTAATAAGATTTAATGTTGTTATTTATTTCAATAAGTACGAATGATGTAATGTATCTTATGGGATCTGGAAGTTGCTATGAGAGATTAATTGCTATCCATTCATTTAATAAGATCAATTGTTGTCCATTCATTTAATATGATCAATTGATGCTATGTATCCTATAAGATTCTATGATGCCATCTAGTTTATGAGATTCACATATTTTCGTGTATCATTTAAGATTAAATTGTTATTATCCATTTAAGATAGATCAAATGCTGCCATTTTCTTTTTATAAGGATGGATGTTATCATTTCTTTCATTAAAACTACATGTTGTCAATTACATTATAAGATTCAAATGCTGCCCATGGATTATATGGGAATCAATATTGTCATTTCTTTTGTTTGAATCAATTATTTCCATCTTCTATATGTGATCAAATGCTATTATTTGTTTAAGGTGATTTAAATGCTTTTATATTCCTTTTAAGGTAAGGATAGTTGTTGTCATTTATTTAAGTATGAATCACATGTTATTGTGAGATGAATTTGAGATTAATAGAATATAAGAATAAATGCAATCATTTCTTTATTAGAATCACATGTTGCTATTTATAGTATTATCTCAAAAGAATCCAAATACTATTTTATTACTGTCATCTTTGTATATGAAGTCAAATGAAATTAAATGCCGCTATGTATTTTAGGAGATCTAAAAACTGCCATTTATTTCAATAAATACAAACGTTGCAATGTATTTTATGGGATCTAAAAGTTACCACAAAAGATCAAGTGTTGTCCATTCATTTATGTGATGCAAATGATACTAAATAATCTACATGATCAAATGCTATTAACTGATTCTATGGGCATCAATATTGTCATTTTTTTATAGATCATTTTGCTGCCATCTAATTGTGATATACAAAAGTTGCCAATATATTATATGAACATCATTATTGTTATTCTTTATAGAATCACATGTTGTTATATCTCAAATAAAGTCAATTACTACTATGTATTTTGGAGAAATAAAAAGTGTTGTCATTTATTTCAATATGAATCAAATGCACTTAGTTAAACTGCATAAATATGTGTTAAGTTTGCATCCTTATATTTTATGTATGTCATATGGATCCATTGATGTTAATTAATGTAAGTAAGGACAAGGACTGCCATTTACTTTGTTAAATTCAAATGCTGCCTTCTATTCGAAGGAAATATCAAAAAAATGATCAAATGCTATTAATCATATCCATGTGAATAAATGTTATTATTCATTTAAGGTAAATCAAATACTGCTATCTCTTTTTTAGAATTATTCATATATGAGAATAAAGGTTGCCATATCTCAAATAAAATCATAGGCTTCCTTTCATTCTAATGTAAGATCAATGGATTATATGAGAATAAATACTGTCATGTCTTCATTAATTTAAATGATTATTGCTTTTCATATATAATAAATACTAACTTCAATACTGTTGTTCTTTACTGGTTGAGCTATAAATTAATACTAAATGAAATGCTGAATTAAATGCTATTGCCTTATGGCATAATAAGCCAAATGATGCTGCCCCTATAAATTATTAAATTAATTTCTGCATCTTTTATTAATTTCATAGATGTTTGATATAGGATGTATGAATTATAGGTTAGTAAACTATTTTGATTAATTTTATAACTTAAAATTATTATAATTGGAAATGAGCAATCCTATAAAATAGATTGAACTCTATATTAAAATTGGAAACGAGCAATCTTATAAAATGAATTGAACTCTATATTAGAATTGGAAATGAGCAATCCTATAAAATGGATTGAACTCTATATTAGAATTGGAAATGAGCAATCCTATAAAATGGATTGAACTCTATTTTAGAATTGGAAATGAGCAATCTTATGAATTGGATTAAACTCTATTTTAAAATTGGAAATAGTCAATAGATTGACTTATATATTAATTTTGTAAATTATTTATTTGAACAAATATAAAGGAGACTCTGCCAAAATTTCTAAGAATTTTAGACTTATAAATTTTTTAAGGATATATAAGATATTTTCACATAACAAATACTTATAAAATATCTATAGTTTCATATCTAAGATTATAAGTATTCATTTTAATTATTCATTTTAGAATATTAGCTCTCAATCAATTTGATTTAGAGTAATATATTCTTTTTAAGTTTTAGATAAACTTTTAGATTTCTAGTTCCCTATAATCATAAGTTGAATTATTTTAAGTAGGGTATAATCTATCTCTTTTCTTAACTTCAATCACATGAAAAATATTATTTTTCAAACTTATCTTCATTCTACTTTTATTAAAATTAACTTAAAGATCAATATTTATAAGTCAATATGGAACTAAATTAGCTCTAATCATTAAGTAGATTATTAAAGTTTAGATAACAAAAGAATATCACATACTTTACAATTATTGAAATTTATTGAATGCTTGCCTAGCTTTGAGCCTCTTTTCTTGTACATTCATTCAAGATCATTGTGCATAAATAAAGATTTTCATAAAACTTTAAAGGGGAATGCCTTACGGCAAATTTGAGTAATAAAGAAAGCGCTTATAATAGGACTTCACATTTTAGAGAGGGTAAATGTGAATGTTCGACCTCCCCACTGTATTTAGTTAGGTAGATATGCTTAACTCCTCGCCCCATTCTGTTGTGTACTCCTGCAGAATGAGGTAACTTCTAAATGTAACTTTAACTAAAAATATAAGAGTTCTTTTACAATCTTATTAATTGTAAGATCTCTTTATAACTGTTAAGTTATGCATATTTTTCTTAGTCCTAGGCTATGTTTGTCTTAAATCAAGAATCTAAGATACTTCTTTATTTCCTATATTTTACATTCTCTATCTCCAGTATTATGTATTGCGTACTTCAATTTAATTTGAATATATTGTATGTTACTTAATTTCATTTAATGCTTTATTGATTTTATTTGCTTACTTAGCATAAATTTTATTGAATATTTATTGCTTTCATTTTATTTACTTAAATGCACATAGTAGTTTTTAGGCTTTAGGATGCTTTCCCTTTCTAATTTTTAATACAGGTTAGGACTTATATAAAAGTGAGCATTTTTACTCAACTTATTTCATACTGTTTTCTTTACAGTTATGCTTAATTCAATTTTCCATACTTTACAGCTTTTATAGCTCCGCTGCTTACTTTGAATTGTAAATTATATTTGTGATATCTTAATAATTTAAACACTCAGCCAATGTTAAAATGTGCTTAGACTGTTTAGTCTAACTACACTTTTTCTTTTCTTTGGCTTTGTCCTATCATATTTAAATACCAAAATATGATAAATCAAGAGCCCTTTGATTCAGGTGATGCAGGTCCAAGTACCTGAAAGCCTTATAAAAATTCTGCTTCTGCTTAATTATAAATAATTTACTTATATTTTAGTTATAAGTGAGGGTGAGTGATTTACTTACTGTCTTTTTCTCTTACTTTTAAAAAGATTTATAACAATTAACTTATAAACTGTTTGAGTTTACTTAAGTTACTTTTTCCTATACTATTAATCTATGTTGTATTTTCTATGTTTAAAACTTCTTGGGATGAATGAGTGGGTTAATCTAATTGCTTGTATTGTAAATGCTCGCAATATTGCATTCATATGTATCTTCCTTTACATTCATTTATAAACTTTATTTTAACTTAACAACTACTCATAAAGTGACTTGGCCACTTAGCATCTACACTTGATTTGTTTTCTTCTAACCAAGTGTTGGGTGCTAAGGTAAAATCTCAATTTTTGGATTAATCTTCTATCCAATTATTGGGGTCGTTACAGTTTACTAAAAGAAAGATGTTATATTAGATTAAATTATCTTTAAACTGTTAGTTTTAATCAATGTTTGCCTATAAATATTAGAGTATCTCAAAACTCAAATCTATGTGTGCTTTAGTTCTATAAATTTTAATTTTAAAATATAATAATATAAAAAAATTTATTTCCATACCTAATATATTAAGATTCATTGTTCTATTTATTTACTGATTTAATGAGATTACATTCTATAAAAATGCAAGTACTTATATGTCAATTTAAACACAACTTTATTTTACTTAATATCTTGCAATATATTTAATCTTATTAGGCAACAACAATTGAATATTATATGGCTCAAGGTTGTTGTTGCCCTTATATTTTTTATTTTATTGAGGCATTATGAAGGGCTTGATGTCTTCAAGCAACCAATACAGAACATTTTTTCTAACTTTGAGAAGAGTTTTGGAGATGCCTCAATTTTTTTTGGTTAACTTGCATATATGCTAGGAGAAAACTAGATTGATAGTTTTATTGTGAAGCGGAGAAGAATGTTTTTGCTTTAAACATGTAACAAATTGCGTTTTGTTCAAAACATACAAGGATTTATGCTCAAAGCGATGCACCATAAAAAGGTTATTTCAAAATTATTAATTATAATTATGATACCTGTTGTTGTCTAATTATCATGATTTATCCAACATTAATTATTACTTATTAATTTACTAATCATTTAAGTTATTTAATTATTCTAAAAATAGACATACTAAGGATCATCAAGCATCCTACCATCTTGTACATTTCAGATTTATAATTATCTTAACCTAAAAAATTGATTTAATTATTGATTTACTAAATTGATTTAATCTTATCTTAATATACTAATTGTTATACCTACTGAATTTTATGGATAATGTCTCTAATGAGAACAAATCATCCAATCTACTAGTTCTATTATTCATAATTTTTAACTTAAAAACTAACTTCAAATTCTATGCATCTTAAGACTTACTCAAGTTTTGATCTTAATTTGGATCAAAACTCATCAAGTTTATTTAAACTTAAATTGGGTAAACATAGACTTCCAAACTAAGGAAAATCATTAGTTTAATGTTCTTAAGGATGGATGGGAGTCTACTCCTATAGTCTTAAAACATTTCTAATTCTTGGATTAAAGTTTAATATTTAAGTGCTCCAAATTTGATATTGTGAATTATGCACTAAAATTCCTAAATATTTTTATATTAAGGTTCCTTATTATTTAAGGAATTCATTGACATTTTAAACATGATTTCTTAAATTTTTTAAGTCTTAATTTTTATAAATTGCTCTCAATCATCATTAAGAATTGATTAGTAAAAATACTCACTAAATTCTGTATTTTATCATTTATAATTGTTCCTTATAATTTTTTAATCAAAATAGTATATATTATTATATATTTTTGAGTTATATTTATTAAATAATTTCATTAATGCATTCTATATTAATTCTTACTTCGCCCGTTTAATAGAGAGAATATTCCCATAATAATTCCTTTCGGTTACGGCGAGGATCAACGGAACCCGATGGGTTCTGGAATGTTCTCCAAATATTCCTCTAACCGCGACTTCTCCTCGAAAAAATTGAACTAGGGTTCTCTTCCGTCGTCGATTACCGCCGCTACAGACCACCTCATGTCTGGATCTTTATACCAAAGCATTTACCATGACGAGGTAAACCGATCGACATCAAAAGCTCCAGGGATGACGGCGACGATCATCGGGACCTTACTCGGCGAATCGGGGGACACTGGGATTTATTGTGCTGGCTAAACAAACCCTCCAAGGTTGATGCCGAAGTTGGGTCGAGGTGGCAGCACCCAAAGCACCAAAAGCATACTCTTTGAAAATCTTGCCTTGAAAAGAATGCCACGTGACTAAATGCATATAATTCATAATGTATATGGTGTGATTTTGGAATGAAAATTAATTTTTATTTTTATTTTTATTTTTTTTACATACAAAAGTTCTTCAAATATACTTCTTCAATATCTTATAATCATTAAAATACTTAAAATTAATAATTAACTCATAATAAATAAAATATTTTCCTATTATTTATTTATTTATTTTTGCCCAAATCTTAAGCAGCAATGCTCTTTCCCATCTAAAGTGCCCCCATAATTTCAGTTATTTGTCCCATCCATATGAAATTAACATTTATTTATTTTAGAATTATATAGCTTTATATAGTGCGCATCAGCTATATATGAGATTCGTAATAAAACATATAGTTTAAATTTAAATCATAATTATAATTATTAATATATACTTAAAACTGAAGCTAATCTTTAAAGGCTGAATCTACTACTTTACTCCCTAATAATGCTTCTAAAATTTAAATAATTAATTAGTACATTTTTCTAATATGATTTGACATATTTTAAAATAAAAAATGTTTGAATGTCAAAATGACAACAGTGGCAAGTGTCCTTCTACTGCCAGTGCATGCATGCACGCACGGGATACGCGCGAGTGCACCGCACCGACGAACGTCCGAGCCACTAGAGTTTACTTCAAGGGTTCTTAGTGCAGGATGCAGACATGCATGGGTTCATAGTGTACGATGTACACTTTACTTCAAGTCAATCTTATTCAAGAGGTATGGGGAGTGCTCCAACCTTCTTCATATCAATCCCTTGTTAATTCTCTGGAACTGGACTCTAATAGTGTCGCTTTAAATGAGGAACTGGTTCGTATCGATCACTTGTTACATATGGAATCTAAACAAAAAGCTAATTGGGTCGCTCAAAAAGACAAATAGGGACTTATTTGGAGTACCACTTGTGTATGAAGGATAAAGAAACTCGTGCTCACTTGTTCTTCTCATGTCCTTATAGCTTTAAATCATCACAAAATATTACGCCTGACAACTCTAAGTTTGTTGCAAACTTTACACATTACTGAGAGTGGTATCGGTAAATCATTATATAGCAACCCTCCGATAAAGCATAGAGAGACAGAGATCCTTTCAAACGCAAAAGCTTAGTCATTGCTTTATAAATGTGCCGCTTACCAATCAAAATACCCACAATACAATTGTCCCAAAGAAAAGATCCTTCTTTTAGCTCATCATCTTAGAAAGCAATGGCATCCATTGTAAGGGGAAGATAGGAAAGGAAAATTCTGAGATGATCTCGCGCATAGGCTGAAAATAAGGCTCTCCAAAAAACCCTCGACTGCACGGAGAAACCGGTGTTGGGACAAACAAGGACCTGGCCAAGAAGACCAGAAGAAGAGCAATAGATTGCCGCCGTCAGTCAGTGGCTCTCACACTCGAAAATCCTAACTCGCTCTCAATCATTTGATTTACATGCTTGGTTTGTGCTGTTAACAAGTATTTTTAAGTGACTATTCAAATAAAATTAAACATTCATGCATGTAAATACTCTTATAGTTCTCGTAAGATAATCATTTTCCATGAAAACAGTAAAAGCTTGCAACAGGAAAGGGAGGAGCAGCAGCATGTGAGCAGCTTTCAAGCACTGTTCCTGTGAATGATTTGTACCAAATTGCACATCCAGAATGTGGCTTTAATCCAACCTTCCTTCATTCCCCCTACTGATACAAAATTAATGCCACGTTCTTCAATCTATGCCCCAAATTTAAGCCCAAATCATTAATAAAAACATATTGGACTGTTAAAAACATAACTTCATTAGATAATTATTTTGGGCTTCAGAACTCTAATTCCACAAAGGGTTTTGGTCGTTATTGGGATGCACATTAATTTTGCTTTACTACCAAAATGTGAGTTGGTTCAGTTGGTTGGATTATGGTTAGTTTCTGCTATAAAGTTGACCGGAATTTAGCATACAATATATCGTTTCTTTTGGTTGGAATTGGGGAGATTTTGCCATTATAGAGTTCCAAGTTTTTTTTTTCATGTCTTTTTTCTGAGGAGCAATGATGAAAGATGAGGCTGCTGGGAGTGCAACCTAGCACCGGGAAATCTTCTATGCCGAAGAAAATCTTAGGATCGGGGTTTGACTGCTGAGAGTAACTGAAGCAAATAAGAAAATATGCAAATACAGAACTAAAGAGCAATTACAACATAAGCAAATACAAACATGCAAGCATACAAACACAAGAATTTATGTGAAAAAATTCAAGAATGGGAAAAATAATGAAGCCACACCACCACACGAAAAATTTACTATGTAATAAAATATTACAGAGTTATAGAGTACTTATCAAACTCCTTGAGGAAGAAGAGATTCATTGTCATAAGTTTTTCTTCTTATTCTCTCTCAAATTTCTCCATATTTTCACTCTAGGGTTCTAGCCTTCAAAACTCTCACAAGATTTTTGGCATACTAATAACCCTAACCATTATGTTAGAATATAGGAGACCCCAAATCAAGCCCTCAAAGTGCCCTAATCAGCCTTGACACATCATGTCTAGGCCAACATTTCCACGGTGCTTGAGTGCCTGCAATTTTGCTTCAGAAGCGCTTGAGCGCCAAACTTTTTGTTTACTGGGCGCTTGAGTGCTCCTGAGCATCAGACATTCTGCTTGCTGAGCGCCTGAGTGCCAGACCTCCTTTGGTGGTCCAATACGTCTCCACACCATAACAATCTCCCACTTGGAAAATAATTGTGATCAATCTATCTTCAACCTTTAATTTTCTTCAATTTGTCTTCCTCCATGTGAAGGACGTGGTATGGCTCACCCCACCCTCTCATTATCTTCTAGGCCAACTAAAGCTGAACATAGCTTCAATTTCTCTGTTGTTATTGATTTCGTGATCTTGTCAATTGGGTTCTTTGAAGTGTGAATCTTCTCTAATGTCACCTAACTATCTTCTACCAAAGATCATATGAAATGGTACTGTAACTGAATATGCTTCATCTTGGCATGAAATGCGACGTTCTTAGCAAAGTGGATAGCACTCATACTGTCACTATGAAATCTTCCATCCTTTTGCTCCTTGCCCAACTTAGCCGTGAAGTTTTTCAACCTTATCATCTCCTTGCTCACCTCGGTAATGGCGACATACTGTCTTAATTGTGGATAGGGCAATTATCTTTTGTAGCATGGAGATCTAGCTCATTGCAATACTTTCTAATGTAAACACATATTCTGTAGTGCTCCTCATGCTATCAATATCTCCAACTAAATCAGAGTCTACATATCTTTGTAGCTCTATCTTGAACTTCCTAAAGCAAAGTGCTTTGTCCATAGTACCTCTCAGATATCTGAGAATCCATTTAACTACCTCCCAATGTGGCTTCCTAGGGCTGCTCATGTACCTGTTGACCATTCTCATTGAATGGGCAATATTCGATCTTGTGCAAATCATCGCGTATATTACACTCCCGACTGTTGAAGCATATGGAACATTTGCCATGCATTCTCTTTCATCTTTAATCTTTGGCATTCGCTCCATTGTCAAGTTGAAGTGATTTTCTAAAGGAGTATAAATTGGTTTTGCCTCTTTCATGTTGAATTTATTGAGTACTTTTTCAATATAGTCAGTCTGAGATAGCTTCAGTGTTCCTGCACTTATGCCCCTTCTGATCCTCATCCTGAATATTTGCTTTGCCAGCTCTAAGTCCTTCATATCAAAATCTTTTGACAACTTCTTTTTTAGTCTTTTAATCTCCTCTATGCTTGATCTTGCTATCAGCAAATCATCTACATATTATAGTAGAATAATATAAGAGGTATAAAACTACTTTATGTTATGTAATATATCTCGTCATTCTGAACTTCAGATAGTCTTCATCTTTTGTCTGTGAGATGGAGACATTACGATGAAAAGTGGGTTTTACGGTACTCATGGTATTGGCTCGCTTAGCATAGCACCACGGAAGGGCTTGATATCGAGCTTACGGAACTCCTCTTCTAAAGAACTTGAAGTTATTATAACGGATAAAGTAGCATGGCGGCTAAGTGCATCAGCTACAACATTCGCTTTGCCGGGATGGTACTGGATACTTAATCATAATCGCTTATCAACTCAAGTCATCTTTGTGACGACAGTTGAGTTCGCGTTGAGTGAAGATATACTTCAGATTCTGTCTGTGAAAATGGAGCATTGGACGCCATAAAAATAATGATGCTAAATCTTCAAGGCAAAAACTACAGCGGCTAATTCTAGATCATGAACAGGATAATTCTTTTTGTGCGATTTTAATTGACGATATGCATAAGCAATGACTTTTCCTTCCTGCATCAATACACATCCCAAGCCTATTCCGGAAGCATCGGTATAGACTTGGTAATTGAGAACTTCCTTAAGTAGGGCAAGTACTGGGGCAGAAGAGAGAGCATCTTTTAGCGACTGAAATGCATTCTCACATTCAGGACTCCAGATAAATGGCACCGCCTTCTGAGTCAATTTCGTCAGAGGAGATGCTATCTGAGAAAAGCCATTAACAAATTTCCTGTAATAGCTTGCTAGTTAAAGAAAGCTTTTGATATCAGTCACGGATTTTGACTGTGACCAATCTTGAATGATGCTAACTTTATTCTGATCTACTTTAATTCCTTGAGCTTCTATAACATGACACAGAAAAGCGACTGAGTCAAGCCAGAATTCGCACTTGGAATACTTGGCATAGAATTCGTGGTTTCTAAGTTCTTCTAGCACCATTTTTAAGTGTTTCTCATGATCTGATTTGCTTTTTGAATAGATCAAAAAATTATCGATGAAGATAATGACGAATTTATCCAAATATATCTTTAGCACACGCTGCATTAAATCCATAAAAATAGACGGTGCATTCGTTAAACTAAAAGACATTACCAAAAACACATAGTGTCCATATCGAGTTCTGAATGCAGTCTTATCAATATCGGAATTCTTGACTCGCAATTGGTGGTAACCTGATCGCAAGTCAATCTTGGATAATACATTAGCCCCAGATAATTGATCGAATAAATCATCTATTTGCGGTAATGAATATTTGTTCTTGATTGTCACCTTATTTAGTTCCCAGTAATCGATACACATACGCATCGAACCATCATTCTTCTTTACGAACAATACTGACGCTCCCCAAGGAGATGAACTTGGTCGAATGAGACCCTCTCGAGCAGCCCTTAAAGCTGCTTATTCAACTATTGCAACTCCTTAGGCGCCATGTGGTAAGGAACCTTCGATAGCGATGGAGTTCATGGAATTAGTTCTATTGCGAATTCTACTTCTCGAACAAGAGGAAGATCAAGTAAGTCTTCAGAAATACATCAGGAAATTCACATACAACATGATTTTCCGTGATACTAGTTTTTTCTTTCTTCTAACCTAGCATTGTCACTAGGTACGCATCGCATCATTTCCTGACTAACCTTTCGGCTTTCATTGTGTTGATTAATGACGCTTGTGTGCTAAATTTACCGACGAATGGTTTCGGCAGGCACCACGGCGCGTCAACGCGTCCCAATTTCGAGTTACAGGGCACCACAGCACGTTGGGCGCCATAGCTTCGAACCACGGGGCGCCACAACGTGCACGGGCTCCCCGACGGGTGCCATGGAGCCCCGCGACGCTTAACCCTCGACTACAATGACTGCGCGACGTGCTGGGGCGCGCTGAAGCACTTGAATTTCTCCCGACTTGTCCCGAAACACCCCGGGTGTTCCCGGAAACCCACCAGTAATTTAAGTAGTATCTCATAGTCAGGCATGTTAGCATGCCTAGGCACATGTATGAGAGGTGCTTGGGCTCATGAGTGTGATCTGTGGCTAGATTCTTGCCTAATCGGGCAACAATTGGAAGGATCAAAATACAATCCCTCCCACCCCATTTATGAAGGCATAAAGAGCATCTAGTTTAATTATCCAATTCCTTGCTATAATTAGGAATAGGACAAAAAATTATTTTATTTTAGAATAAATCCCTGGAAATAAAATATATCAAAATCACCATTAGTCGATTAAAGTACATAATAGCTTATCAGTTTTATAAGGTTCATTTTACATAATTAAAAATACTAGATTTAACATAAAATCCAATCCGAAACTAATAACCAGAGTAGAAATCTTCTTTATTATTGTCCAAAATAACCTTATAGAAGGATTACATGAGCACAGAGAACTCTTGCAGAAAAAGCCACACACGAAGAGACGAAGCAAAAAAGGATAGATTTTATTTTTATTTATTCCTTCTCATATTTAATCAACTGCTTTTCCTCCCACCAGAAGGCTTTCCCCCTTCGCCGCTGTTGTCATCATTCTTTCCGCTGAAGGAGAACGAAAATCCCCCTTTTCCGCTTCCGCCGCCGCCCCCGCCGCCACCGCTTCCGGAGCTCCATCCGTACGAATACTGGCCGCCGCCTTCGCTACTTCCGGAGCTCCATCCGTAAGCGTGCTGGCCAGCTGGAGCCGAGCCGAAGCCCCACCAGTAATCCCCTTTTCCGCGTCCGTTTCCGGCGCCGCTTGCGTTTCCGCCGCCTTCGTTACCTGGACTCGCCATCTGTCCCCCTTTGATCGGATCAGGCAGCCATTTGTTCATTTATATATTAGCTAAAGTGATAGAAGATGTTAAAAGAAAAATGAGAAATGGACAGCTCACATAATACTTAAAAAAAATTCATTTAATAAAATTTAATTATTATTTTAATATAAATTTTAAAAATAATATTTATATTATTTTAATATAAATAAATAAATATTAATAAAATAATATTTTTGATAAAATTTTTTAAGTGATATGTCAATGATTCTAAATAACCCTTCTCAAAAAAAAAAAAAAAAATCTAGATTCTAAATTATATTATTTGCATATTTATAAGAGCTGCGCAGTTCTATCCGAAATAAAAAAACTATAATTATCTATTATTTTTAGTTTAGAATTTGAGAAATATTATTTAAATTAGTTGATAAAGTATTTAAGAAAACTCATTAATAGAATTTGAAATCATTTTATTAGTATTTTATTTTATTTATATTAAAATAATATAAATAATATTTTTAAAATTTGTATTGAAATATATCTGAATCTTATTAGATTGACTTTTATGTGTGCCGGAGTATATCATTTCTCTTATAATTTAACATATTATTAATTGACTTCTTTACTTGCTGGTTAAGGATTGACTATTAAATCGAAAGTCTTTTTTTATTATATTAGAAATAGTGTCAAATGATTGAATATGAAGATGAGAAAAATCTGGCTCAGTTCATCTTAAGTTGATTTCAATATCGTTCAACCCCTTTGGTTTAATGGTTCAAATTGGAAGCTGCTCATATATTATTCTTATCAAGCTAAATCTTTATCAATATATAAATCATTAGAGGGTATGCTCATTTGCTGTGTGTTCGCACGATGCAACACTTTAAAAATATGTGGTTACCTAATTAAAATTAACTTTCTGTAATGTAAAACTATATAGACCTTGTGATTTTGTCATCATAAAATAACTCCATAGCAAATCACTCATCCTTAGAGTGCTCCCAACTTAAGCACGTTACTTTGAAGTTCTTATCAGAAACTCTATTGCTATTTGAAAAAACGTATCAGTATTTAAGATTTTAGCTCCATAATACTTTAGGGAGTTTCACAATCTTCCTAACTTAAGCAACTGACGTCATCGTCAGTATCCACAATCAAGTCAAAGAACATCTTTCAGGTAAATAGGATTAAAATCCTATAGGCTTAAGAGATACTCCTAACCATATAGCACTTTAACCCATTATAGTTTAAAGTGGCCTCGCTCCCATAGAGTTGTACTTTGCCCTGCCACTTAGCTCCTATTTAACACTCAATGGCCTGCTCCAATACCATTTGTAAACGTGCTCAGTCGTTGGATAGTCCCACTCATGTGCTTCTCAGATTAGTCCTAAGATGCAAGCCTTAAGACTATGAAATTGGTTTCTAAAATGAATTAGCTTTTGGCAATAACCTGAACCCTTAGGAACCAATGTATTATCCATTTTACTCTCATATGCCTCAAGATTTTGTCATTAAACTTGTTCCTAACAGATCATTCATCTTGGGAGTGCTCCCAACTTGAGCACGCTCAACTTTGAAGTTCTTCATCCTCTCTTTCATTGGCTCAGATGTAAGCATGCGCTGAAATTTTTAATAATAATAATGATATTGAATTATTATCCGTATTATTATTATTATGACGTTTATTCTTATTAGTAGTATTACTAAGAGTAGGGTGACGATGATGACGATGATGGTTATGATGGTCATAATGATGATAAAAAGATCATGGTGAAGACAAACATAATAAAAAAGAATAAGATGAAAATGAAAAAAAAAAAGTTTGATGAAATTTGGAGGCTTATTGATCGGAGGCATGCCTGCTCTCTAATATTGTAGACTCAACGTTTTTGCTGAACAATGATCTCGATAGAAGATTTACCCATGAGGCTTCTCAAACAGGCTTCTATTTTGGATTTGAATATTGACTCTCTCGTTAAATAAATATGGATTGAACCCTATGATCTCTTGGTACTATCTTTAGCAAACCCCTTAAGATAGATGAAGCGACGATGAATTTGATCAGCACTCTTCAATGGCTAAAGTTCTAGTTAAAACAGATGGTGCTGAGGAACACAAAACTCTTCTGAACTTTGACAATCAATTACATTCAAAATTGTTCCCAAATATTATTCTCATTGTTATACAATTGAGCACAACATAGAGACATGTTTCCAACTTCAATAATTAGAGCTTATACTATTGACAATCTTATTCCCTATCCATGCCATTTTGCTATACGAGAATATAACCGAGGGTCTGATTAGGAATCTGACTTATGGATTCATGCGAGGGAATTTAAAATTGCAAATAAATATAAATTTTGTAGGAAATGCATTAAAAAACACTTGGGTCTTTTGGTATGGAATAGTTTTAGGGTGAAGCATTTTAAATCCCAAGATTACAATTTAATAATTCTAGAATCACCGTCCTTAGCCTCTTCGAATCGTCCTAACCCAACGTTAATTATTGGCAGTTCGCATCTTTGAATCATCCTAACCCGACGCCGACAAATCGCCGACTTTGCAGCTGTCACCGATGAATGGCCTCTTCGAGTCGTTTGTCTCGTTGAGTCGGCAGCTAACCTCTTCTCGCCCACTTGGGAGTAATTTTACAACTCAATTATACAAAACATCACATCTTGCAATTATAAAATAGCCACTCCAAATAATCAAACTATACTATAATCTATAAGAAAAATATCCCGTGTGAAAGGATAAAGCATAAAAAGTAAAAATGGGCGACACCTCAAAACATGATTGATCCAAGCCCACATAAATGCGAATCAAAAGATTTTTATTGATGTAATATTTATTCGGCTTCTCATATAGTGAAAACCTAACCCTAAGTGAAATAACAGAAATTCACAAGCCCCCCTAAACTTCTGCCAAGCGGTCAACCAACCCAAATTTTTAAGAAAATCAAAAAAAAAAAAAAAAAAAAAAAATTGGGCTTACATGGCATCCGAAGATTGGCATAAATAGTACAACTTGTTTGTCTCCAGTTTCCACCAATCATTGGCTGCCAAGTAGGATTTCCCAACAGTGATCGTCCTATGTTAGATATCTTTTGCTGTCAGCTAGTACTAAAGAGCGAAGGCATGCAAGCATGCAATCATTTGCCACAACACTCCTATATAATCCTTCTAAGCACTGCATTCTTCTTCCTGATCGGATGCCATCTCTTTGCCTTTTCTATTGTTTTTATTATTATTATTATTACCTGAACGGCTAGAGAATCAGCAGTTCATCATTCATATGTACGCTTCCTCTTCAAAATACTGGGAAATATAGCAGCAAAACCGATCAAGAAAAGAACCAACAGCGCCTTGGTGTCATATAGATCTCTGAGAGATTTCAAGTCCCCAAGAGCGACGCCAGCCTGCATGTGTTAAACCAATAAATTATCTCATGCATTTTCTTCATGTTAAAAATTAAGATTTGTGTCTATCTAGTAAATCTAAAAGAATATGTTCTGGTTGGTGAGACTCACTTTAACAGTAATAAAAGATGCAGGAACAAGGCCGACGAGAGTTGCGAAAAAGAACGTGTGGAACGGAATGTCGAGTATCGGAGATGCCAAGTTAATAAACGTGTTTGGCAGGGTTGGGGTTATCCTTAAGAACAGCATGTAATTGAGAAGCTTCTCCCTGCGCTTGGCTATCTGCAATGGCATTCGGATCAGCAATAGAGCACAAATGCAAAATACTGGTGGAGCAGCCGGGATGATTGATACCTCCGACTGGAAAAATTTCAGTTTTTCTGGCCATAAACAGCCTACTAAAGGCCTGCCAATAAGTTTAGACAGAAAATAACAGGATGATGCTCCGGCGGTTGCAGTAAAAACCACAAGAACAAGACCTTTGCCAACTCCAAAAAGAGCTCCGGCCAGCAAAGACATGAAGATGGTTCCCGGAATCATGAAGGTCTGCATGAAGATGTAAACTGAACAATAGCCGAGTATGAAATTTGCTTGATAATCTGTTGCGTAAATTGCAATATTATCCCTGCAAAAAGAGAAGTGCTGAGGAAATGCACAATCACATTATATATAGGCATCTTTTCACCTATAGCGTGTAAGATGTAAAATCAAAATCACTGAGTATTGATCTTGTTTAACGTTTACAAACTTTCCTGAAGTCCTTTGTTGATATCAAAAAATTTTAAAAGGACTGATCCCTAATGCAAATTTCTCTAAATTCTTATCATTACTTCAAATGATAAAAATGGTAAGACAATTGGTAAGGGGTAAGAAGCTTGGTAATTCAAATTCTGTTTTTGAACTAAATAATGAAATGGTATCTTAGTTACACGGTTTTTTGACTAGGAGCAAGCAAATTCTCCTTTGTTCATCATTTATTTACTAAACTGTATAAAAGGGTAGATTATTTTTACGTTTCAATATAAATGTTGAAATTCATTGAGTCAATCCTTTTATTACCAAAGATTGCATTGCTTTACCTTGATAATTTACCTTTAACCAAACATCTCCTAAAAGAAAATAATAGGCACATTTGAATGTTGATAAGGTTCTCATATTTTCTATGAATATGAGAAGAGATTGTTATTTTGAAGAGTCTAATTGGATCAGCTCAAGACTTATTGTTGATTCATTCTCAGTTCTAGCCGGTCAAGCTGTTGTCCTGGCCTTTATATATCCTGTTAAGGCTAGGATTGAACGGTTGTGGTTTCCGAGGCCATCATCTTCTTCCAAAAGAGGGAGAGTGAGATCTATAACTTTTTCTATTTCTCTTCATAATGAATTTTTAGTGTGATGAGACTTAGTTATTCTTCCCATTTGATTTCTGCAATCTACGATTCTAGTTTCATTTTTCTGCTTTGGTAGTTTTTCTACAATGATGTTTTAGATCGTTGTGATAATTGCAATTGAATCAAAAGAATGTCAACTCGTGCCTTAAAATTTTAAACTTATTTATATACAACTAGAAATCATTATTCAAATTGTTAATTATCTAATGCTGAACAATATAGGTGATTTTATAGCAACACAAAATGGACACATCTTCCACAATACCATGCAAACATAGTAAAAAAAACAGATCATTTTATTTAAAAATTCAAGTATAGAATAGTGAATATCTAGAAAGTGCTATATTTTAAAATGAGAAATACTTGTTGGGCACACCTAGTTGGCACTCACGCTTAACCCATCCGCATTGGCGTTTGAGTGGCACTGATGCAGAATCATCCGTGACTGGAAAGCCGCAACTTCTCCCTTCTTAGTGTTGTTGTGGGAACCTAAAAAGCCCAGGGAAAAAATTCCTCGATTTGCAGTCAAAACAGCCGCGCTCTCCCCGCTTTCGCCAACCTCAAAGGGCTCCAACATGGTTTCTCAAGCTCGCAGCGCTTCTTCACTAGCACCTACCTCTTGCAACTAAGAGATTGTCACTCCCCCTCTTTGCCGGCCTCCAAGGGCTTCGATGGGCTTTTTAAGCATATGTCACAGCTTCTCCAGCACCTACTTCTTGCAGCAAAGAGAACATTGCTCTCCTCAATGTGGCTTCTCAGATGTGCCACATGGCTTCTTGAGTTCATCACTTTCTCTGGATTTCTAGTATGCAGCATATTTTCTTCGGCTCACAACCTTCACCAGCTTCTATGATGCATCTTTCTCCAATATTAGGAAAAATTTAAGGCCATGCAAGTGCATGTTGATAAACCCAAAAATCTGAATAAATCTGGGTAACCAATTTAAGATTATGTTTATCTAAATGGTGGACAAAAGAGAAATTTAGAATAACTATAATGTAATTTTATTAACTGTTTTTTTTTATAACCGCAAGTGTGTAACCATAAGAATAGTGGGCTATATAAAGCCCGGAATTAATTATTACAAAATTAAGAGTTTGATTATATATATTTTTAATCTTTCCCTTAGTATTGGGTTCTATTTCTCCGAAATATTTTCACAAATTGGTATCAGAGAGAATGACAAATCCTAAAAATTTATCGATGGGACATATACCACTACCATGACTCACGAAGAAGAATTATGATAATTGGAGTATTCAGATGCGATGCATTACTAGGTGCACACAATATGTATGGGAAGTCGTTGAGAACGGCTTCATCGATTTGACAGATACGGCTAGCATGACGATGAATCAACTAAAGGCGTTAAAAGAGACGCGAGCGAAGGATAAAACCGCTCTCTACTTGCTATATCAAGCAATAGACGAGTCAGACTTTGAGAAGATTGCTGGAGCGACAACTTCAAAATAAGTGTGGAACACTTTAGAAAATTTTTTCAAAGGAGTCGATCGTGTCAAGTAAGTGCGCCTCCAAACTCTAAGAGGCGAATTGGAAGGGATGAAGATGAAGGAATCAGAAGGAGTATCTGATTACATCACATGTGCAAACTGTAGTAAATCAACTCAAGCGAAACGACAAAACGATGAACGATGCTCAAGTCGTGGAGAAGATATAACGGTCATTGACAAATAGTTTTGAGAATGTGGTGAGCGCGATCGAAGAGTAAAAGGATCTCGACACATTAACTGTTGATGATCTCACTGGCTCTCTTGAGGCACATGAGCAGCGAAAGAAGAAGGAAGAGACGCTCGAAGAAGCTCTTCAATCCAAGGCGACAATTAAAGATGATAAGATACTATATTCTCGTGGAAAATGGTGAGGAAGAAGAAGTCGCGGAGATGAGTGTGGTGGTAGAGGTCGTGGTCAAGAACACTATAACAAGGAGCAGTCAAATCAACAAAATTAGCGAGGTCAAGAACGAGGTCGTGGAAGAGGCGGCCGACTAAACCACTATGCGAAGAACTACAACTCCAACAAGTGGTACAATTGTGGAAAATTTGGGCATTACGCAAAAACTTTATGGCGAGAAAAAAAATTGAAGATAACACAAATCTTGTTACAGAAAAAGAGACAAATGATGGGATTCTCATGATGGCTCACGATGAGAAGTATACCAGTAGCGAGACGATTTGGTATCTCGGCACTGGTGCTAGCAATCATATGTGCGGGCATGAAACATTTGTTCAAAGAAATACGGGTCGCTGATATTGGACATGTCATTTGGAGATGTGCCAAAGATCCGAGTGAAAGGTCAACGTACAATTTCTTACTTGCAAAAGGATGGTGGAAAAGGATTAATTGAAAATATGTATTATGTACCTGATCATAAAAGTAACATACTAAGTTTGGGACAACTCATGGAAAAAAGATACTCGGTGTTTATGAAAAACGAGCGCTACAACTAAAAGACAAAAATGAGCGGCTAGTTGCACAAATTGAGATGACGAAGAATCGAATGTATAAAATCAGCCTAGTTTATGTACAAGAAAAATACTTGCAAGTTGATGTAGAAGACAATGTGTCTCTATGACATCTACAATTTAGTCATTTGCACTATGAAGATCTACAAAAATTGTTTAAGAAGAAAATTGTGTACGGACTACCAGAGATAGACTACACTAACAAAATTTGCGATGAGCGTGTACTCGGGAAATATACAAGGAATTCATTTCCAACAAAGGTAGAATATCGAGTATCAAGTCTTCTCGAATTAATACACATCGACATTTGTGGGCCAATCACTCCCAAGTATTTTAGCGGTAAAAAATACTTTATTATTTTTATCGACGGCTATTCAAGGAAAACTTGGGTTTACTTCATGAAAGAAAAATTCGTAGCACTCAATGCATTTAAGAGATTCAAAGTCATAGTGGAGAACACAACGGACAAGTACACTAACACCTTGCGATCAGATAGAGGTGGCGAATACAACTCGGGATTTTTCAAGTTATTGTGAGGAGCAAGGAGTAATAAGGTTCCTAACCGCACCATACTCTCCCCAACAAAACGGTGTGGCAGAGAGAAAGAATCGAACCATTCTCAACATGGTTCTCTCTATGCTGAAAGCCCAAAGAATTTTGGGCAAAAGTCATACAATGCTCAATTTACATACAAAACAGATGTTCACATGCGAATTTAGAAGATAAAACTCCACAAGAAGTATGGAGTGGTCATAAACCGACAGTGTAGCATCTCAAGATATTCGGTAGTATGGCTTATGCACACGTGCCAGATTAACAAAAAACAAAGCTAGAAGATAAGACTAAAACATTTGTGTTCATTAGGTATGATGAGAAAACTAAAGGCTACAGATTACTCGACCCAATAAATAAAAAGGTGATGGTAAGTCGAGATGTTCGAGCGAATGAAGCAAGTATTATTGGAACAATTCACCGGAAAAGCCAACGAAATGTGGAGAATCATCAACAATTTCATTAATAAATCTTCCAACATGTTCACAAGTAACGAGAAATCTTCAAACATCCGATAAGAAGCAAGAACTAAGACAACCAAGGATGCGAAGTCTTCGAGATTTGTATGACTCGACAAGCGAGGCACACTTAATTTGTCTTCTGGCGGATGGTGGGAATATAAGTTTTGAAGAGGCAGTGAAAAATGAAAAATGGCAAGCAGCTATGGATGAGGAGATCAAGTCAAACAAACAAAACAAGACATGGGAATTCGTATAACTACCAAAAGGAAGTCAATCTATTGGAGTAAACTGGGTTTTCAAGAAGAAGATGAATGCTCAAGGCGGGATAGATCGATTCAAGGCACGACTTGTTGCAAAGGGCTACAGACAGAAGGCAGGGATCGACTATGGCGAGGTTTTTTCCCCGGATGCAAGAATGGAGACAATTCGACTTCTCATCTCCCAAGCGGCACAATTCGAATGGTAAATATATCTGATGGATGTGAAGTCGGCTTTCTTGAATGGAGTGCTAAAAGAGGAAGTTTTTATATCGAACACCACCCGGTTACATGAAAGTTGGAGAAGAGTAAAAGGTGTTGAAGTTGAGGAAGGGGCTTTACTGATTAAACAAGCACTTCGTGCTTGGAATACTCAAATCAACATTTACTTCAAAAGGAATGGGTTTATTCAATGCCGATATGAACATGCACTATATGTGAAGAAGAAAGAAGTTAACGTTCTCTTTACGTTGAACTTATTTTCATGGGAAATAGTGGCGAAATGATTAAGAAATTCACAGGCGAGATCGAATGAGAATTCGAGATGACAGATTTGGGATTAATGAAGTATTTTCTTGGTCTAGAAGGTCAGACAAGGAAAGACAGCAATTTTTGTGTCACAAGAAACATACTCAAAAAACATCCTGAAGAAGAACAAGATGGCAAATAGTAAGCCGGTGTCAACACCAATGGAAGCAAGTGTGAAACTTTCAAAGTTTAATGGTGGAGATCGAGTCGACGCAACAAATATAATAGTTTGGTGGGAAGTTTGCGTTGTCACAAGCACAAGGTCGGATATATCCTACAACATTGGAGTTATAAGTCGGTTCATGGAAGAGCCGGTCTACACACATTGGAAGGCACTAAAAAAATTTTGAGATATAATCGAGAAACATAATCACTCGAGTTATTTTACTCAAAGACAAGAGTAAAAAATGGTGGGTTACTCCAATAGCGACCGGTGCGGAGACATAGATGGTCGAAAGAGTACATCGGGGTACATGTTCTTTATGGGAGATACGGCATTTACATGGATATCAAAGAAACAATCGACTGTGACACTTTAGACATGTGAAGCAAAATATGTGGCAGCACCACTGTGTGTCTGTCACGCAGTTTGGTTAAAGAATTTGCTCCACGAACTAAATCTCTAGCAAAAGGAAGCAATTGAGATTAATGTTGATAACAAATCTGCAATCGAATTAGCAAAGAATCTGGTACATCATAAAAGAAGCAAATATATTGATGTCAAATTTCACTTCATCCAAGAGCACCTAAAGGAGGGAAGTGTGAAAATAAATTATGTTGCGAGTCATGATCAAATGACAGATATATTTACAAAACCGTTACCAAAAATTTTATTCGAAAAATTCAAAATGTCAATTGGCATGAAGGATGGAAGGAGCTTTGAGTTTAAGGGAGGAATTTATTGATAAACTCAAATATCCAGATAAATCCAGGTAACCAATTTAAGATTATGTTTATCTAAATGGTGGACAAGAGAGAAAGCCAAGAGAAATTATTGAAAAGTGGAATATAAGTTTCTCAGCTTCACAATGCGACTTGAGAATTCAATGAATATCTAGTGCATATGCAAATTTTGATATTTATAAAATGCAACTAAATTGAAACAAGGGCAGTATTACATACATAGCAATTCCTTATTCATAACCATCAATGAAAGAAACTATTTTGAGGCTGTCCTCTTATCCATAGCATTCCATATGATCCAGACAGTCAATAAAGATTGAGCATGTAGCTGCGTTTCCACAGTTCATTCACTGTCATTACAATCGCAGTTGATGTAGGCCATTGTTGTTAAACAAAAATCAACATATGAATGACCTGGGACTAAATCGTCTTGGAGCTCTCCATTTCCTACAACTAATTTGATCTCAAAATTAATAGTTGAACTAAATGGGCATATTGAATGACCTGCGAATTATGAGCCAGACTAAAATGATGACTATTTGGCAAATTACTTGCCAATAAAATATGCAACAAAGAACAACAATTTTTAATTTCACAATTCAATTAGCAGTAAGAGCAACCATAATAAAAAAAGGTTTGATTGTCTCCTTCCCTAATGGAGTCCTATTTACCAATTTAACACCCATTCTTTCCTATTTTTATCCAAAAAGACGAGCCACGCCTCTTTTCTTCAGCTGAACACTAATATTGTCTCAATTCTAAGATCCATTTAACTATAAGTAGTAGATATGAAGTGCAATGCACCTACGAAGCCGTGAAGTGAAAGTACTTGTTTTATAAAAATTAAAGTTTGAGTGCAGAAAAGGTGGCATTTTAAGAAATAAGCATTATGCAAGTAAATATCCCAGTTTGGGTTTCATCTATGGTGATGGAAATGGAGCTTTTGTCAAAGAACTTCCACCCAAATGAATTTGGAAATTAGAGCAATCACATGGCTTTGCATTTCTGCTTATCCTTCCATCTAGTCTTGGAGAGAATCCCTATTGATCTCAGGGTGCGGCAGGGCATCATCTTGATCTTTCTTGATCTTTTTATTCTCATCCAGTGCTTTAAAAAATTTCTAATTTAGAAAGGTTAGATTCATGGGAACCAATACTTAGCAAGTTCTTCTATTTTACACTAACTGTAAAAATTAATGATTCTCAATTTTTATTTAGGCTTCCGAGTAAGCATCTAAGCATTTAAAAGTAAAGCGTTACATAATGGTATTTTGTTATACGTATTTATAGATAATTTAATCAAGAACACATGATTTAGTCATTACAACTTTCAACTCTGCTTTCTAAACACTTTCATTGGCAACTAAAAATGATTACAAGAGCGAATCCCAATGGTTAATTTTATAAAGTAAAGATTATATCCTTGCTGATTTCATGCCTTTAAATTAAAGGGTCTGATGTAAACATTGTTGTACATTGGAGTTGTGTGGAAACCTGCACACTTGTTATTGAGAACAATGAAGTTGATATAGGTTTGGCTAGTGGCAAGAAATTAGAGATGCATTATGAGGGAAATTAGAGGGGGAGCAATTATGAGTACTGGAGGAGATGTGTGAAAAAGATTAATGTAACATTAATCAAGTGATAGAGGAAAGAGAGAAAATAGCTAAAAGTGAACTTGAGAAAACAAGGTGCTTGGCATTTAATGGCTGCTTCCAGTTCTCTACCACAGGGCACTTGGCATTGAAGCAGAACTGCGGAGTTCGAAGTGGCGAATGACGAAATTCAAAGAGATGAACTGCAAAGTCCATGCTCGTCAACTGGACGATGCTCGACAACAGATTGATGCTCGACGGATGACACTCGACGATTGAATCTGCCCAAATTGAAAGGAAAAAATTTACGTTGCTTCCTTCAATAGTCCAGAAAAATAAATACTTCCCACTTTACACTTGAAATTTAACAAAGCAAATAAACCTAAATTATAAATTTTGGGATTCAAATTACCTTACACCAAAATTGCTGCATACTAAACAACCCCTAAAAATATTTCTTATGACAATATCCTACAATTGATCATGTTGATGTCTTCACAAAAGAATTGTGCAGGAAAAAATTTATGAACCTTATATGAAAGCTTGCCAATATTCGTCATCGCTCAAGAATCGATAAAAAAATCAACATCGTGTTTGGGCCTTTCTTATCACACTGTGGTTACAAATAGTGAGTTTTTATTTTTCTTTTTGTCTATCCTGAATTGAAATAATGTATATGGCAATGTTTATAGCTTTCCTGTTATTGTCTGATTGTTGCGCAAAGATTTGAATTGTACAAATTTGTGATTGATGTACATATTATTAAGAGCCAATGTCAGTCATCTCATTGCCTAACATATGAGATATATAAAACAATATAAAAATAGAAGATATAAAAATACAAGTTCAAAGCTCGTAAAATCCCATTCACTCTGCAAAAACAACTAAAAAGCATGATTAATAATTCAGGGTTAGATTTTCATATGCAACAGGTATAATATACTAATACAGCATAAGATTTTCATATGCACAGATTTGAATTGTACAAATATGGGGTAAAATATTACCATAAATTTTGAATTTATAAATTTCCCACCATTCAAATTTAAATTTCCTACCAAAGTAAAATTGGATGCTTTGATATCCAAATGTTGAAAAAAAAAAAAGAAGAAAATATCATTACTAGCGCAATTAATAATAACATGAGAGCTGATATGTAAATTTTTCCACAAAATTTGGGATTCAAATTTAAACAAATTTAGATGATTTAAATTTTAAATTGTTAGAGGAAGAAATAAAAAATGATAATTTAGGAAACTCTAGTGTACGGATTAGAATCGTTATAGGAATGCGCAAGTATAATCCTTGATAACAATTTAGTAGAAGTTAATATGTAAGAGATAGAAATATATTTTTAAATATTATAACTGAAAAAATAATTGTTAATATTACAAATATTTATGCCCCTCAAATAAGATTGGATATGAGTACAAAAAAAAATTTATAACATGATTTAGAGAATTTAGTTTAATAAATACATTAAGAGGAGATGCTATTTATATAAAGAGATTTATATTGGCTAAATAATTTAATAGTATTCATAGTAACTTTGGTTTTAGAGATATTAATGAAAAATGAATAATGATTTTAGAGTTAGTTTTGGTTTATGATCTTATGGTTGTTGAAAATCTTATAAAACATGTTTGAAAAAAAAAATTATATATATATATATATATGTATATATATATATATATATTTATTTTTTTTTTCAAACATGTTTTATATACTATTTATAATTATAGACCTATTAGAACTTAGATTGATTATTTCTCTTAATAAATTATTTATAAAATAACAATTGTAAGTTTTTTAGAGATGATTATTAGACAATCAAATATCGATTATTAGTTTTAGATTTGAAAATGAGAAAAAAAAGTAATACTAACTTTAAAATGTCTAAAACTAGATGATAAAATTTTATGAATAATAATATATATATTTTTTAAAATGAATTTATAAAACTCAAATGATGGAATTTTGAGGGTGAATCCAGTTTACTTTAAATTTGTTTGCTAGTTATATAAGCAAAATAGCTAAAAGTCTAGCTAGTGATTCAAAATGAAGAGCATTATTTAATAGTAACATGTTTAGTAATAAAAATGAGATGTTCAATTGAAAATTAAAGAAAAAAGAATATGCTATAAAGAATGTGTTAAATATAAAAATAATGAGAATTAAAATAATTATAAAATAAGTTGTGTTAATCCAAAATAACAATTTGTGATGCTAAGATTACAACATTTAAGAGTTTATATGAAAAATTGAAAACTAACAAAGAATAGACATACAAATAATAGCTAACCAAATTAAAATATGGAAAAACCAAGAACGTAAGTGAAGTATATCAAAGGAAATGGTTATATTATTTTTTTAATGACGATATTCAATATGAATGAATAAATTATTACCAAACTTTTTAATGAAGATTGTATGAATATAATTAATATGAATGGGTTTAATAATTATAAAAAAGATATCAAGTGCACCTTTGTTTGATGGGATAGTAAAACTAAGATTTGGAACACCTAAAATGAGGAAAATGAAAAATTGTACAATCGAATGACAGCACAATCGATGTGCGAAAATATTTAGATGAGAAAAAAAATTTTGGCTCAACAAGTTATTTAATATTTTTTGATGACTAAAAATATAATAGATGAGCGAAAGAGTATTATTCTATCTATTTATAAAAATAAAAGTAATGCTCAAGAATATGTGATTTAAAGAAAAATTAAGTTAACGAGTTATATGTTGAAACTTTAGGAGAGAGAATAAATAAATAATGATTATGAAGGAATCCTCGTCACAAAATTAATTTGGCTTTAAGCTAGATAGATCTACCATGAAAGCTAACATTTATTAAGAGGCTTGATGATAAATTTAAGAAAATAAAAGTTTCTCATTTAATCTTTATTGATCTTGAAAAATCCTAGTACAAAAAAAGTTTTTTTAAGAATTTTGGAGAGAAGAGCGTGTGACATATATTGATGATATTAAAGAAATGTATAATGAGACTATAACATGTGTTTAATTGCAAGTGAATTACATCAAGGCTTTGCTCTAAATTCATATCTTTTGCTTTAGTTATGGATGCTCTTATATAACACATTCAAAGAGGTTCCAAGATGCATGCTAGTTTTAAATAACATTTTCTTAATTGATAAGATTAGGGAGTTCAAATTAAGCTCAAATTGTGGAGGACAACTTTAAACCTAAAGACTTTCATCTTTATAAATCTAAAACATGACATATGAAGTGCAGGTTTAATCATAATAGTAACAATAATCTTTATAACATAATACTAAGGACCATGTGATTGCTTGATAAGAGTGAGAGATTTAAATAATTTGGTTCAAGTATTCAAAATAATAGAGAGAGCAATATGATTAATATGATCGAAGCTAATTGGATGAAATGGAGGAACACTTTTGGAGTGTCGTGCAATCAAAATATTTTGCCAAAATAAAATAAAAAATTTATAGAGCAACTATATAACCGACTATCTTAAACGGGAATGAATGTTGTCTAACAAAAAAAACTTATCGATAAAAAAGTATTACAAAGATGAGGAAGCTAAAGTGGGTGAGTATACATTTTTGAATGGATAGAATGAGGAATGAGTTCATTTGTAGCAATGTGGAGTGGCTCTAACAATGGATAAGATTAAAGAAAATCACTATAAATGGTTTGAGCATATTAAGCGTAAGTTCGATGGCCCTATTAAGAAAATTAAGTATGTAAATTTTCTCAAGGTTTAAAGAAAAAAGAGGATGACTACAAAAAAATACAAAAAGAAACCATAAGAAAGGATCTTCTCTATTTAGAAAGGGAGGGGCTTCTATTTGACCATGCACAATGGAGACAAAGGATTCGCATAACAGAACTAAGGCTTAGTGTTGTCGGAAGCAATTATAAAGTGTTTTGGGAACTTAAAATTCTCCCTCTTAGAATCAAATTTTCAATATTTGCAAACATGGATAGTATTTTAAATATAAATTAAAAAGGTAAGGAAAAAATCAAGCTGTTTATTATTTTATTGAAGTGATTATTGAAGACGAATTAAATTTCCAAAATCCACACAAACAAGCAATGGCAGATCACCTTTTCTTCCTTCAAAATTATTAAATCAATAAGCCAAGATCACTTAAATAAAATGTCTTCATAGTTTCTTCCCTACTTTATTTACTACAATTTGAATTTCAGAATTGTCGTAATAATTACATAAGGCTTAGCAATGCCTTTGAAAAGAAAAAGTTAATAGGGATTTATTACATAAGGCTTAGCAATGCCTTTGAAAAGAAAAAGTTAAAAGGGATTTGAAACTTTACCACATCTATATTTTGCTCTCTCCATAGGTCATTGGTTCACTCCCTTTTTGCTATCTCTAATGATTTTTTTCTCACACCATTGTTCTTCTTACTTCTGTATGGGTCAAGTGTTGCCATTGTTTTCTCTTATCTCCTCGAGCATCAATCTTAAATTATGGTATTTTTCACCGTCATCAATTGGTATACGAGAACTTAAGAATTATCTTTCATATGACAACTTAAAGATTTTTAAGCTTCTAAGCATGTCCATCTCAATCAATTGATCCTCATACTACAAAGTTTTGCAATGCCCTTGATAAGTTGGATAAAAGAAGTTATGCAACCTAGAAAAAGGGACAACATGGAGGCATCATTGGCAACTTTTTAATTTAATTACTACTTCTTATATAGAAATTCCACCACTATATGAATCTCCATCAAGATATTATCCTCAATCTAGGTACTACTTATTCATATTGACGCATCTAAACCTAACCACATCATTAATAACCCTCTAGTCATAAATCCTTACCAACACATCTTTTAAAAATAAAATAATTACCACCACTAATGATGCCCCCTCACATAACTTTTGCAAAAAGGGACTATTAACATTTTTTACTGGACAATTTTGGAATATCAATAATTCTATAAAAGAAGGATGCGCTCAGCCAAAGAAAGAAAAAAAGAACACCAGCAAAGACGAAATTGGAAGGTGAAGGTCCCTTCACTTCGCTTTGCGTTCCTTCGAAAGGCGAAGATGAAATTGTGCGAAGACGCCGGTGAAGACAAAACTCGAAGTTCCCTTCATTTTGAGTTCGCTGCTTTGTGTGAAGGAGCTCCGCGTAATTTGAGAATATGCCAATTTGACTATAAAAGCTTTATCCCTACTCAATTTCTATCCCTGTAAAGTTTTTACCGTCTAATTTTACTTTGCCCTGCAATTTCTTCATATCAAACACTTATATTTTATAATTCCAGGTAAATACACCTAAATTTTAGAATGCTAAGCATCTACTAAAATTTTATCATGTCAAGTTTGTTGCTTATCTTTGGTGAGTTAAGTTGTTATTTTATTCTCTTTTATTCTCTTAATAATCTCTTAAACTCCTAACCTCAAATCCTCCACACCTCTTCTTCAATATCTTAAGTATCCTCTAAAATCATTAAATCATTATCCAAACCCTCAAACACACTCCAAACTCCATCATAATCTTTACGATCAAATCTGAAAAACAATGCAACCTAGTCTTATTGCCTACCCCTCGACACCCATCTAAATCCCACCAAACCTAGCCATCTATTCTATATACAAATTACACATCCCAAGGTATCTCTATTAATTTATCTTCAGCCATTTAACCTACCAAAATCCTACCCACAAGAGAGATATTTCAAATCAGTAAAAACTAGGCCCGATCTAGACTAGTCTTGGCATCCTATCGCTAACCTACTCTAAACCCATAACCAACCAACCAAAAACTCTAGAAATCATCCTTGGACATTGTACTACCCATACACGCTCTTTTGGATACTTAACTCAACAATAAGGCTACCCACAACCATCAATACCTGGACTAGGTATAATTCTTTTAGTGACTACTATTGTTAAATGAAATGATGAATGAAAATTCTAGATTCAGCTCTTACATGCTTTTTCTTCCAAAGATAATACCTTTATGCCTTCAAAGCTATGAGTCAATTTCAACAACATAAATGAAAATAAAAAAGAGTAAGAAAAACGTAAAAACCCTTAAGCACAAGAATAATGGCTATGTCCAATATCAGATGTAGTAAGTGCAATGGCGGAGCCAAAAGAGGCATGTGCCTTGAAAAGCATTAAATTAGCTTTGCATTGGCGTTATTAGTGGGATCCCATAAGAGCATGTGCTACCCCTCTTAAATTTTAAGCAAAATTATGCCCATATAAAAAGGTTCTAGCTCGAGAGTTGGTGGGGGGCTCTTAGGAGCATGTGCCTCTCTAAATTTAAGCTGAAAATATATATAACAATTTTCTACCATAAACTTAATTTATTTCAAATTAGCGCTTAAGTTTCTTCCTCTAAGTTCCTCTATTTTTTTTTAATTAGAAACCATTGGTAACCTTTCTTTTTCCTATGAGCGAGAAATCAATGAGTTACATGAAAATATAATTAATGGACATTATGTTTGCAATCCCTTAAGAGGAAGTTGAACCATCACTCCAAACTCCTAATTAATCTTTGACTCATCCTATAAAGCATGATGATTCAAATCAATTGACTGTATTTCAAAAAGCATCTTCCCCTTGCGAGTCTCACAGTTTAAGAATCTATTTGATAATGACATTAATTAATGGGTTTCAAATTCCCATTGATTGTACTGTTCTTAATATTTTTTACTTTGTGAATAGTGATTTTATTCAATTTCTAATTTGAACTAGATTGAAATTTATATATGATAACTTTAAGAATGAAGAATAAAATCTATGAACTATGAAAATTGAAATAAAAATATATTTGTGTGTCTAGTAGAATTGATTTTTTAGAGTGCTTCACAAGTGCCGAACAAGTGTTTTTGAGAGAAAATTCTTGCATTGGTATGAGAGCAAGTTTTTCCCTTTATATGAATAATATCCTCAGTTGTCTCTTGAACTAATTTTTGCTAGGCATTGCAAGATGCAAAAATTTTCAAGATACAAGTTGAAATTTCTTATTAAAATGTTCAGTTAAGTATTTCAAAATAAACAGTTTTTCATACTAATCTAAATTTTAACAGCCCTTAAACTGGCTTTTGAAAATAAAAAATGCGTTTGCAGTAAGCTTTTGCTAAAATTATACATTAGCTATCAATAGACTGATTTTTCTGCCCTTTAATACTGAATCTCATCCTATGATGCATTAAGAGCCCTAACCTTAATCACAGCACATCAAAAACCATAGAAGAATAATAGGTTGATCAATCTCATGCTTGATGGTAAATGGACAAATATTTGATGATGAACAATCATTGTGATTCTTTAACAAACCTATAATAATTATGGACATTGTTTACATTTAGCTTTGCATTCGATTTTCCACGTATTCTTCAAATTTCATTACATCAGCTCTATGTATGCGACATTTAGGCCATTTGCTTTAATTAGTAAGAGTACACCCTATAGATTCAAGAATTTGTATTTGTGCCGACACTCTACAGGTCATCAACCCAAAACAGCTGCCCAACTACTTGCGAGGGGATAATTCTAAAGATGTCATAAATATGTCAGAATTACTACGATGTAATAATATTAAGGGGCTGTTTGGTTCACCGACATCTCCCGTAATGTCATGTTATTTAAAGATGTCGGGTGAGATGGAGTCTGTTTGGCTTAATGCTATCTAATTAATGACATCTAAAAAATTACCAAAATGTCATCGCCTAATGTTATCTGAATGTCGGTCGATTTCGGCCGACATTCAGATAGCATTGCGGACAATCTATCGGAGAGGATAGGGTGCTTCGCGCGACTTCCTGGAGATTTTGACATCGAAATCGCTTCCGCCATCGCTGTCGTACGCGCTTGCCTTGCTTCGTCCGCAATCGTTGCCGCCATCGTTGCCGCCATCGCTGCCAGACGCTCGCTTTGCTTCGTCTGCCAAGTCGTCTGACTCCCTCTCGCCTCTCGCCTCTCGCTAAGGTAAATGAACGGGTTTTTTTTTCATAAGATTTGCTTGATATTGTCATTTGATTATGAACAATTTAGGAAAATTTGTTTTGTGATTTGTTATTTTTAAAAATTTGTTATGGTTGATTTTTAAAAGTTTGAAATTGTTTTAGCTAAACACTTATGATAAAGAAACCGCCAGCTAAAATTACAATCTTTCATATGATATCACATATCTCTACCAATATGTTTCCATGGGGCCGACTCATATTGGGCTTATTTTAGCTTAGTTACGCTACTCCAAAATAGTTTAGTAGTTAAAGAGCATATCCAACGTTTGCTTAAAGTTAGCTTATTTTAGCTTAGCTACGCTTCCATTTTCTTAACATTTTGTTATATCGCACTAAAAGGGTTTATTTGTCTTGCATTTGCATAAGCATTTATACTGCAGATGCACTAAGGCTTTTTTGGCTTAAAGTTTGTTTATGCTTGTAAGAAATTATTATATTTTTCAAAACTTTTTAAAGCTCTTTTAAAACTTCCATTAAATTCATATAATTTCTTAATAAAATTTACTGAGGATATTGTGGTGTGTGCTATATTATTTCCTAATGATGTGTTTTTTCTAGAGAAATATTTATTAAAATAAATGATAAATCAAAACAATGCATTATATAGCTGATTTGAAAGTTTGAGTTCTTAGAATAAAGCTTGAGTTGGTGCTATGCAAATTTTGTGCAAACTTAATTCCAAGAAAGTATTTTTAGCACACTTATGTTCATATCATTAATTTTTCTTTCAAATTTTTATATAAATTTTTGAATCTTATCAAAACTTGCCCCACTCAAAATTAATAGTGAAGCATATGTGATCATTAATCATTAATGCAATAAATAATAATTCTTTCTTAGCTATTTGTATATTTTGATAAGTTAAAACATTATTAGATTAGTTGAATCTAGATATATTATTCTAGCAAATTTTCTAATAATATATAATATTCTCGTAGATGAAAGTGCAAAACAAAAAGCAATTGTTGGCGTATGTGCAGCTATATTGAGTATACTAGAGAATGACAGTAGTGATGATGATGAGTTGGTTAATACAAAACAAAGTTGTTACAGCTTGTGTGCGCGCAGCATACAACGTAAAGATTACTTATGTGATCTTTATGAAGGCAATGATTATGTTTCAGTGTTTATGGTTCGCATGAAAAATGAACCTTTCTTTCAATTGTGTGATACATTAAAATTTAGGAATCTTTTAAGGCCAACAACTCATATTACAGTTGAAGAGCAAGTTGCAATATTTTTATATATAATACGGCAAAATGCACGCATAAGGTCAGTTAGCTTCATATTCAAGAGATCCTGTAAAACTATTAGTTGATATTTCAATCAATTTTTGCATACAATTGGAACATTACATAATGAAATGATTACTCCTCCTAAAGTCAAAACACATTCAAAGATAGCCTCAAAGGCTCGATATATGCCATGGTTTAAGGTAATACTCAATTTATGTATTTATGATATAGCTTGATTGTGCCACAATAATAAGTAATAGCTACGTTTATCTAGGACTGTATTGGAGCTCTTAATGGTACTCATATTAAAGCAACCATGCCAACAAACCAAGTTGCAGTATTTTGTGGCCAAAAAGGAGATCCATCGCAAAATACCCTGGCCACTGTGGACTTTGATTTGATTTTTGTATACATTTTGGCAGGATGGGAAGGATCTGCGCATGATGCAACGGTATTGCGGAGTGCTTTGGAGAGACCAAATGGCCTTAAGGTGCCTGATGAAAAGTATTACCTTGTAGATGTCGGATACTTTACAAAATCTGGATTTACAGGTCAATATAGTGGGACACGGTATCACTTAAAAGAGTGGGCAAATCGTGAGCCTACAACTACTAAAGAGCTCTTTAACTTACGACATTCATCATTACGGACTACAGTTGAGCGAGCTTTTAGCACTTTAAAGAACCGTTTTAAAATATTATATGAACCATTGTGGCCTTTTTTTCACATATCCAACCCAAGTTAATATTGCCATTGCTTATTGTATAATCCATAATTGGATAATGAAATATGGTGGAGATCAATTAGTTTGCAGTGATGAATCTTGCATTATTGAAACCATATCAGTTGATCAGCAACTAGTTATTGATGACAACAAGGAATGGGTGTGCAACATAGGGATGATTTATGCCGGCAAATGTGGAATCGCAAAATTCATTTGGGTTATTAGTGATTTGTAAAAAGTTGTTCGTGCAATAGTTCCTACGGAAGAATTCAATATGAAATGTTTTTTAGATGATGTTATTTTTTTGTTAGTTTATATTTGCAGTATTCTGAACTATTTAGATCCACATTTTGTAGTTTTGGTACTTGATTCAAACGATAATATATATACAAGTACAAAAAAAATGTTTGATTAGTTGAATGATTTATACGAGTAAATATGGGAAACTCATTTGTGCTACTAGTATTTGTAAAATAATTTTGATATTGGCATAAAAAATTATATTATTGAAATGGTGCTTGAAATTTAAATGTTAATGTTTTTGACCTCGATGTGCAGATTGTATGGCTTCCAAGCTTCTCATTTGTAAACAATCCAACAAAACAATTAACATTGAAAATATCTTGTATGAGAGACCAGAAAGTAACCATGGTGGAATGGCCAAAATTATTACTGTGGCAGCCTAATGAATAAATGAACTTCTTAAGATGATGACTGAGATGAGCACTGATTATAATTTCAAATCTAATGATCAATGAAAAACAATTGCATATGCTCAAGTTGCAAGAAAATTAAATGATATGTTTAACAATCCAGGTGTAGCGACAGATCATGTTATTCGACAAGTTAGGAGCCAAAGGTGTAGATGGGACATCATTCAGAAGATGAATGATTTATCGGGTGCTAGTTGGGATGAAAATAAAAATATTATTAAGATTGGTCGATTGGAGGCCCTCCAAATTTCACAATATTTTATTATAGCACGTTACTTTGAATACTTTTTTTTTGAATTATTAACTCATAAATTACTTATATGCAGAATGCGGCTCAATTTTTAAATACGCCATTACTTGATTATGATCTTCTTGAAATGGTGTGCGGTGAAGGGCATGCAACAGGACATTGGGCGCAAGATAGCAATGGCTTTTTCACAAATATGAACAATGTCATTATTCTTGAAGAAGAACACAATTTGTCAAGTGATTTTCAGCATTCACAACCGTATCACACTGAAGACAACATTGAGGATGATAACTACACACAAAAACAAACCAAGGAAAACAAATTTGCTGGGGTTGCTTCAACTTCAGAAAAGTTTAATATAAAGGGTAAAAGAAGTCATGATGAGCTCTACCGCGACACAAAAGTTAAAGCATTGACAGACATAGCTGCTGCTGTGCTAAAAATAGCAGATGCGTTAGACACGGCTGGCCATCGAGATAATATTTTGGGAAATGTATACTTTGAATTAAATCGACTTGGGGGCTTCTGAGATTTGAACATCGAAAAATGCTTCTCATACATTGCTTTTGCAGATTCATCAATAGCATCGTCATTCATTTTACGACCACAAAAGGTGAAAAAATTGTTCGTGCAAAAGTGTAACGACCCAATGTCGTTACTTTGTAAATTAGGTCAAATCCCGCCCCAAAAATCAAGAACCCGAGGAATTTCAAATTATGGCAAATAAAAATACCCGTAGATGTGAATAATTTTAAGATCAAAGTGCCCTAGTTTGGGAGAAATCCGAATAACAAAAGCTTGAAATTATTTAAATTCTATAAATCATAAACATTAAAATACGTATTCGAATTCATCATTTTCAGTGTCATTGTGTTAAGTATATCATTTAAAAGTTGCTCGAAATGTTTCATCAAATTCTGAGTGCCGATTTGATTGTGGTTAATTTTTAAGTTTTAACCTCAAAAATTAATATAAAATAAAATATTTCTCCGAGTCGAAAATTTTCGACGCGAGTTCGTTATATCATAACACACCTCAGTGTCAAGTTTCGTTATTTTTGAACGTCAAACGGGCAGAAAATGCGAAAAATTTAAATTTAAGTAATTTTTTTTCCAATTCTCTGTTTTTCCTCTGTCCCCCCCATTCTCCCGATCCCCAATCGATCTTGCCTGCAGGCGAAAACTTCCACTTGCCAACGCCGTTTTTGGCGCAGGTTGTCGCCCAACTGGGCAGACCACCCCTCCCTCTTGCCTATTTATCCCCTCCCAGCCGCTCCATCTTCTCCCACAACCAGCCTAGCCCTCTTCCACAACCAGCCAGCAAGCTGTCGGCCACCCAACAGCCCCTTGCCAACCAGCCAGCAAACCGCCGGCCACCCAACAGCCCCCTGACAGCCAGTCAGCAAGCCGTCGGCCACCCAGCAGCCCCCTCTTGCCGTTGCCAGCCAGCCCTCTTGCTGCAGCCACCCCGGCTAGCCGTCCGACCACCAATTTCGACCTCTCTCCGTTTTTCGGCAATCCTAATCCTAAAGGTAGAATAGAAGTCTAAGAGAAAGAAAAAAAAAAGGAGAAAGAAAAGAGAGAAATTATTTTGCTATTTTCTTTATTTATTGTTATATATACTTAATAATCTTTATGAATATAAGATTATGTCATCACATTAGCATTGTTGTCATTAATCAATAATGATAAACAATACATATATTATAAAATGATTGTTATTTCAATTCAAGCATTTTTATTTTGACAGTCATTTCTGTTGTGTTCTTCTTTCATTATTATCATTGAAATAATGATAATAATAATATTATATCAATATAATTATTATCATCAATGACTTAATAACGTTATAATAAATATTACTGCTATCACAATATCTTAAAAAATCAGACTTCAATCTTAAAGAGAAAGCGAAAGAAGAACATAATCGAAATGAAAATCAAATTTACTCCTAAGAACATTGGTTAAAAGCTATATTAAAAAATATCCAAATCTAAATGCAGATCCAAAAGTCGAACTGTCTAACTTGGATCTTAAAGAACAAATGTACACAGTATATGATATGTACTACTTTTTATAATTTGCTGCTTAGCTTCGCTTTATTGCTTTGAGCCAAATTCATTTGAAGCTTGATTGGTTATTCGGAACCAACGTGGTAACATTCGTGAGTTATTGGAAAATGGCATTAATGCTTGTAAGTTGTTAGAAATAACATTATTTTCATTCGTGAGTTACTGGAAAATGACATCAGTAACATTAATGATTGGTTGGTTGTTAGAAACCAGCATCTTTTTCATTCGCGGGTTGCTGAAAAAATGACATCAGCAATATTCGTGGGTCACTGAAAAAAATGACATCAGTGACATTCGTGGTGGATTACTGGGAAAATGACATTATTAACCTATATTTTGTGATAAAACTTGTTGCAGGAAACGTTTATTCATTTTGTAATATTACCTTACTTTTCTTGCATTTTTATCTTTATACCTGCTAATTGCATATTTGCTTTTATAAAAAAGTAATATATTTTATTTATTGTAGTACTTAGAGTATTCTCTAATTACTGAGAATTACAATCCCAGTATTATTTTATATACAATACCAAGTTAGGTACTCCTGGGAAAGTTTAAACAAGAACCTTGAAAATTTATACTAGCGGAAGAATCTACGGCGCAACTTTTACTTTTATTTTATTTTATTTTTTCAAAGTTCATCTTGTGTTCTAGAAGATGAACTTTGTCAGAAGTATGTTGACTACACTGTAAAAATTTGAAATATTATTAAATGAGAAATATATTTTGGTTTTTTATGTGTTACTTTTTCTTTCTCAAATTGCTCAATATGATCCTGCGGTGTGTGAGTACCCGATTTCGGGACTGTTCTCGCTGAACCGGCGTCGGGCCATTACAAGTTCCTGCGGAAGAATCCAATATGAGATATCTTACCAATGAAGCTGTTTTTTTATTATTTTATATTTGCAGTGTTTTGAACTAGTTAAATCCACGTTTTATAATTTTTATGCTTAATTCAAATGAGAATATATATATATAAGTATAAAGAAAATGTTGTGTTTTTGGTCCCATAATTTATTACAAATGCTTTTTACTAGTCTGTCTGAATTGCTGCTATACTTTTTTTTCTATTATGATCTAGAATATTATTATGATGACTCTTGATTTTTCTAAGGGATTTATATCAATTGATTGATTTATGATACAGTTAAATGAATCTTAGTATTTGCCCTTAGGTGGAATATATTCTCATGCATGAATCAATTTCTTTTTGAAGTCACGGATTGATCTCCATATTAAGGGCATGCTTTGATTTTTTACTAACCTTTAAAAGTGGATTATGTTATTGATGCCAGCATATGGCCACCAATTGTCAACAATCTTGTTAAGGTGAACATCTCCATTTCATTCCCTTCTAAGATTTGGATTGATTGCAAAAATTATGGATTTCTTATAAAAGGTAGTGAGCGTTCAATTAGATGCCTAATTATTGTTCCTCTTGTCATATGGTTGAGTCTTTGGTTCCCATTGGTGCGGTTGGTCAGCATGTTGACTCTGGGTACATTGATGAGATTAGGTATTGGCCTTCTCTTATTTAGATTCTTGGATTGATGTTGTCGTAATGGAGAAACAAGATGGATCTTTTGTACTAGGATGAAAGGCAAAAGTGTACCTGCATTATCATTCAATCTGATTGTGCAGGTGCTTGCTGCCTATAGCATTTTTCATTCTTAGTTGCATTTTGTTATAGTTAATAGAGTATTGTGACACATGGTTTACCACTGTTTTTCCTTAGCCTTTTTGTGAATGAAAATATTTTTGCTGATATCTGTATGGATATTGGAATAAAAATAATTTAAATGTTAAAAATTTGATATCTAAACTAGGTATTAAATTTGGATAAACGGAGCATTTGGAAATTTAATAGTTATATGCCACCAAACAAAATAATAGAGAAATCGTCGTCCTCACTTTTAAATAATTGCTTTTGATTAATCCATTTATATCGCATCATCAGCAAACAAACCAAAAAAACAGCCCACTCTTTGTTGTTTTGGTTTTGATACTATTTACCTAATTATCTTTTAGTTATTTGTTGTGACTTTTCAATTTATATTTAAATCTCAATATTTTGAGGTAATCTTACCTAATGTGTAATATAACATAAATAACATTCAACCAAACAACATACATCTAAATAACACAGATATCTGCTATTTAAATAATGCTGAACCAAACAGCCCCTATTATCAGAATAACACTGCTATCTGAATAACTTTTCAATTGACATTCAACCAAACAGCCTCTAAGTGTAGCATTATTTAGGACATTAGTGTCTGTTTGATTCAATACTATTGTATTGTGGACGTTTGTTTGGGTGTTATTCCAGGTAAGAAAAAAAATTAGATAAAGGCAATGCTTTTTTCTTTCATTTTAGACGTTTCTGCTTTCCCCGTCTCCCCATGAATCACCTCGGCTTCACCCACAAATTAATAAACAGCTTTAAGCGCACTCAGTCAGTTTTATTCTCATTTGTAATTCAAATTCACTAGCATAATAAAAAAACAGAACACATCCGAAGAAAACCTCACTTGAGAATCCGGAGATCCGAAAGACTCCGGGGAAGGCGAAGAATCTTCTCGTACTCTTCCTTAGGCATGGTGCTGAAGATGGAAATGATGCCAACAACGAAGGTGAGAAAGACAGCGATTGCGGCAGCGAGCTCACACCGCGTAAGTGGAAATCTCGCTTCCGACCTCGATTTCTTGCTCGTCGGCGAGTCCTCTTCTCCAGATACTGCGCTCTCCTCATCGCGGCTGACCCTCGGAAGCACCATTCCTAAAACGATGCGAGGTGATGGCGGAGAGGGCAGAAAATACCAGAGAGAATCCTCGGAGCTTCACCTACATCGATCGGCCGATCATTGAATCAGTTCAGTCAATTAACCAGCGGCGAAAGAGAGGTAGACGAATCTACCGATCTAGGTTTTCTTCCCGGGAACGAACAAAAATAGAGGCGAAAGAGGCAATGAGGGTTTATCAACTCGCCTGCGGAGGTATGGTACGGCTTCAATCCCGTCAAAGGTACGCGCCTGACTTTTATTCAACAGGCAGAAAGACGAGGTGAGTGCGTTCATTTAGCGGCCCCACGTTGATATGGATCAAATATGACTGCATAGGTAGGCCGTTAATTTTTGCAGAGAAAGATCTTTGCCGTCCGTTTGCTTTAAGTACAACATGCTCTTTGGCTTCTTGGTCGAGTGCTTTTTTTTTTTTTTTAAGTAATTGGGAAAAAAAAGAAGAATATGCCCATCATTCATTAACGAAAACCTGTTTGTCTTAACGGAGCAATTTTAAAGGAGCTGTTTTGTTTAATGAATTCTGCTGTAGTTAAAGTCATTGTTAAAACGGTTTCAATTAAGGAAATTTGATTGTGACGTAGCTCAAATAGTAAAGTGCTCGTATTGCATGCAAGAGGTTCAGGATTCGATCCCTACATCACCAAATTGAACTTTAAGACTCTTTTTATTTTATGCAATAAAATTTATAGTCATTATGAAATACAAATGATAAGATTAAAAATATAATGAAAACTAATTATGTACTCAAATAACTGTCATTTTGCAGATTCATTTTGAGATTTGAAGGCCGCGTGAAAAGCAGAGTATCATTACTGCACTGAGATCACATGAGCTAGCCCAATTTGAAAAGAATTTGCACCTGGGTGTGATCTTACTCTTTTGATTAGGTTTAGTTAGTTTTATTGTGCTTTGTCCGATTGCAGGTATTCAAGCCATTGTTGAATAAAGTGGTGAAGTTCACAGCTGAGGAGCAAATAACTGTTGGTGCCTATTAGTACATTGGATGATATCCACATACCATTGCTAAAGGTTAGCAAATTCTGCCATTGGATACGAGCTTCGGATCTTGTTGGTTTCTCTTTTAGTTCAGCTTGCCATATGGCTCGAACTTTCAAGATGGTTTCTTTTATTGTGATTAGAATGAATTTGTATATGCATCATCATTATAACAAGATTTTGAGTTTACATGAGCACCAAACTTTCAACAATTAAATTATTCATTAAATTTGAAATGTTTGTCACAATATATTAAAAAAACTAAATGAATACAAAACAAGGACAACAACATTGATATGATCGATCGATATGGCGGAAAGAGACTAGCCTGATCGATTGATATGATGCTCAGACCCTAGAATCAATCGGGTCAAGTTCGTCTACCATAATTGCACATTTACGAATTAATAGGAGGTGAGTGTCGAGCCTCATTGACTCTTCACAACAAACTGAGGTACCTAGTTTGACGGAGGAGCATGGATCGATCAACATAGGAGACTCTAGGGGCCAGTTTCGATTCCAGAAGGCGCTAGGGGTTCTGAACACCAGGACTACCCTCTATCAGCGGTACGCAAGCACTGGATCACCGGGGGGAGCTCGAGCAGACCGACAATGGTAAATTGGTGAAGAATCCTAATTGAGCTCAATTAATCAACTAGCGGCTCTAGAAAGGATCCTAAGGCTATTTATAGCCTCAGGGGATGGGTTGGGTACCATGGGGTTGGCTAGAAGCAGCCTAAGAGCTCGGGCCTTGGCCGAGCTCTCAAATTCTATTTTGAGCTCGGCCAGGCCACGGGGCCCGATTAGGTTGCTATGCTGTTGAGGGAAGATCTCCAACGGCTTGCTGAGGTGGCAATGGGAGTGAGGACATGGTCTGTTGTCGACGTGCAGGAGATAACTTTGATCTGGGATGTGAGCGAGTAGAGACGAAGGTCCACAGCGCTGGGACTTTTGGATGTCGTCTGATTGATCAATCAGAAAGGCACTATGGTCCTGATCTTTCGGATTTAACGGCCGGATCCAAAATGACCTAAACCGTAGGATTCGAGAGGGAGATCTAATGCTCAATCCGCACTCTCACGCTATTAGATCCTGACCGTTGGATTAAGTAGAGGAACAGCTAGATTCCGTGGAGCATTGCTGTTGCGAGATCCGAACTTTGCAGCGGATCGCCTGTGGTCTGCACTGTGGATCCCGGATTAGTAAAATGTTTAAGGTAAATTTGCAAATATGGAATGTTATGAACCCTTACGTGCAAATTTCTATAATTAAATGAAATTCAATTATGCCTTAAATGACCTCTAAGAATTTCCAAATTTGCACCCATAGTTAATTTGAGGGTCATGAATTTAAAAATACAGTCAGATTTTTAATTTGAGATTAAAATATTTTAGCTATTAATTAAAGTATCTAATTGGAAAAAAATGCCCATTGAACCTAGAGATATCTGGTTAACTACAAATTTTCAGGATTAGCTTAAAATGGCCCTTTGAATACAATGGAGCTAAAATTAGAGCGTGATTAAGCTTATTATTAGCTAAGTAACAACCTAGAATTGTTACACGGGCACTCTGGCGCGCTACAACTCCCTCACCCGAAAGTCGGGCGCTCTGGCACGCTTTAGTGCCCTCGACCCGATAGTTGGGTGCTATGGCACCCCCCGTACGGCGCGCCACGGTGCCGCATGGGTCAGCCTGTTCGGACGTAAAATGCAGGTCTCCTTAGACATTCAAATTCTCTCAATTTATGGCACCTCATGGATCGTGCCATATATAGATCGAATGGTCCCAAAAAGACCTTTCGAGTGGTACCTAAATCAATCTATTTGGACCACTCTAACACTGTTAAAATTAATGTCTTAGCTTTGAGTATTATAATGGAAAAATATAAACTACGATTTTAAAGAATAATATTGTCCATCTTCATCATAAATTGAACTCAGATTGAGCTTATTTAAATTCAATTAAGCACTTTAGGGATTTGAAGTGAAGAGTAATAAGCTTGTGAACTCGAAGTGATTGCATGATTTAATCCATAAGAAAAGAAGTAGTACCTTAGCTCAGCTAATGGAGATTTTTTATTTGCTTGGGATGAAGTTTCAACAGACCTCTCTTTCTCCTTCTCTCAAAATTTTTAAGTGCAAGCTGAGAGATCAGGATAGGTGCTGATAAAGGGGTGAGATATGGGCTGGATTAGGGGATAGGCTGCAAATTTTTGAGTTTGCAAGTGGGGAGGATGGGATTGACTAGCAAATAAATTATATATTTTAGAATTTGCAAGTGGGGGAAGATGGGTTTGATTAGAGGAGGTGAAAAAGCTATAGTAAGTTCTCTATTTTCTGTAAGTGAGGGAAAAGGTGCAAGTGAGGAAAATGGGTTGAACTTAAGAGGATAAGCTGGTGGTGATTAAGAAAGGTTGATTAGGGGATGAGCTGCAACAAGTTCTTTATTTTTTGCAAGTGGGGGAGAAGTGCACGAGCTGATGAACAGGTGGTAGGCCCCACTTGTTAAATTAAATTAATAATTTAATATCTTAGGCTATTAAATGAGCTTAGAAGAATTCTTAAATTTCATCCTTAACTAATTTGGAGGTGAGAAATTTAATGGCAAACTCTGATTTTCATTTAAAGGTAAGTTTAATTATTTCAATTTTTCTAATTAAAACCATACATTAAAATAAACCAGGAGAGTCTAATTAAAGAAAAATTCTCCAAAAATTCTCTAAAAGTATTCTTAAAAAATTTTAAAATTTTATTGTGCCAAATTATCATATTATTTGATTAAATGAAAATTATGATAAATAAAATTTAAAACTTGGTATTTTACAAAACTACTGAGGTTGTAAACTGAAACATACTGTTGAAATAACATGTGATACTGAAAATGTAATTAAAACATATATGCCACATGTATACAATTCATGTGTGCCTGAATCGCACTGCTAGCAGATCCTAAGTTGTGCACTGAATTGCACTGCTAATAGGCCCTAGATTGTGGACTGAATCACACCGCTAATATATGTTGATACTATGCATAACTGAATGCTACAGCTAAAAAATGCTATAACGAAAAACCAATGAACTTAACAGAAATATGCTCATTTATTTTTTAATTATATGATGTTACTTACATGATATAATCCAATTAAGACGTAATCATGTCTTAACTTGAATGAAGGAATTATCAAATGGATATTTACTTTTATTTCATGTTACAAGTTATTCTAAGACTTATCTGATCACAAGCATATAGTCAACATGTCACTATAAAGGATATAAAGACACTTATATTGCTTAACTGTACTTATCAATATTCACAAATATAAAGAGAAAAATTCATTTGTAATTGATTTTCCTAAAATAAGTTACCCAAATCTTGACTCATGACACATTAAGAAATTAGGATGTTTGCCTTGTAATCAACTACATGAATCCCTGCATATAGAGATAAGAGGCATAACTCTTTTATAGCATCGTACAAGATGAAGCAATCAACTCCTACAATTCAAAGGGAAATAGAATATGTATTCTTACCTTCTACATAACTGTACTTACCGATGCACACAAAAATAAGGGACATAACTATTTACGATTTTATAGATGTTAGGCTAATTATATTGATAAATCAATTATCATGTACACGTACTTCTTTTACTCCCGGTAATCAGCTAAGAGATCCTTATATCCTCAATCCAAGAATTTCACAAGCTTTAAATTAACTCATACTTAACACAAAGATAATGAAACTCATTTTAATTCAAAAATTCTAAATTACTAGGGAGTCTTATTCTAAGCTTAAGAATATTTATCATTATTTGCTTAAAATATTAATAATTTAATACTAGAATTTTTGCATCTGTAAATTTGGTATCAACACTTTCTAATTTATCATACATAAGTGTTCTTTATTATTTAATGGGTCTATTGATACCTTAAACCAAAAATTCTAAATTTTCTCTCAAAATTTCACAAAATTCTCGTATTTACATGCCAAAGTTGATCAATGAAAGTACTCAATGGATTTTTAATTTAATTAGTTCAAGTTTGCTTAATTTTATAACTACTAACATAATACTACCATGAGAATTCATTATTTAATGGGTCTATTGTAGCATCTTTATGGTGTAGCTCAGCAGCTATGATTCCATCAAGGATGTTCTCTATTATAGCCTCCTTATGACAACATTCGAACACATGTATTCATGCAGGAAAGTACAACTGGATAGTGAATAATTGATGTGACATTTTTTCAAGAGCAGTTGATCAACATGGATACTATCAAAATTACTCACAACTATTAAAGATAAGAGACGCAACTCGAGACATCATAGCATGCTAGAGATTAGTCCATAAGAGTAACATCTAATAACCTAATAAAGATTATAAGCAATATTTTTGTTGAGAAATTCAAGGAACTATCTCCTCAACATTGAACAAAAATTCATTTTCTCTTAATTGAAGCTTAATCAAGAAGATTAATAACGCTAATTTTAAGCTTTTGCTAAGTACAATTAGGTACCTCGACGAGGATGACAGAGAATAGGCATGAGAGGGTAAAGAGGAAAGGTCTTCGATCCGATGTGCAACTTGGATCTGCAAGTTCGGCCAGATCGACGAATCTTAGGAGGGTGGAGTCGACCAGTGAAATCGACAAGGTCTTCAATCGAAGGAGGGAAAATCAGCTCTCATATGATCGAAGCTCGACAGAGAGGAGAAACTTTCTAGGGGGTCAATATAAAACTTCAAAAGTTTATAAATTCTGATTTATATTTTATTTTTATAAATTTTTGAAGTTAAAACTTCATAAATTAACTTAGGACGATCTAGGATCTCAATTGGGCTGAAACTTTGGCAGTAGGATCCTCTCACCGCGCTCTATCTAAAGGGATTTTTTTTTTATTCAACTTAATTCGATATCCTGATTTTGATCATAATCTGATCATATTTATATCTATTATAATAACTTTGGGTTGTTATACCTATAGTCTCCACACGAAAAAAAAAATATATATTATTCCCAAAAATAGTCTAATATAGAATAAAAATATATTTAAATATATAGATAAGTGTGATGTATTTTTTTGTGTCTTGATATTTTATTTGTTAATATTTTATCAATGTTTTTCATAAAAGCTTAATTTTGCGATAACAATTAAAAAGCTTGCATATTTGCAATTTCATCATATTTTCATTTTCAATAATTTTATTCCATCATGAATATAAATAGTCTTGCATTATTCTATTTAATTTGGCCTATAAATTTCATTATGAACAAACAAAGCAACTCCCTAAATATGTTAAATATTGTGATATGTTTTTGATTATATTAGGTTTTATAATCTTACAAAATTATAAGTGTTGGAATAATATCTTCAAATTAACTAATGTGTTCCCTCATCAACATGATTAAGGAAAATCTAACTACCTCATCAACATGATTTAAGATTATCTTCTAAACACAAAATCATGAAATCATTAAGATAAAAATAAAAATGCATTAATATTTAAGAGTTTTAACTATTATAGGCACATAGAACTAAGTTTAATGCATGTTGAATATTATGAAATGGGAGCACCTCTTATGTTAATTCTAAGAAAATAAATTCTAATTATGGTATAAAAAGATTAGTTTTTATCACAACCCTAATATATTAGTGGGCTCTTTCACCATTTCTCTATGACAAAATCATTGCTATACTTTGCCTTTTTTTGCATTTTATTATTTGAATTTTGAATACAATGTAATCTTCTTATCATTGTGGGTAATTCTTTAATTATCAAAGAGAAAAATATTATTAAATTCACTTTTGTTTGTGAAGCTCATAAAAATATATTTTTTAAATCTTAAATTCTAATCATCTATATTTTTTGCAAGATATTTAAGAGCTATGTAGCATTTTTTTTTTTTTTTTTTTTTGTGTATTAACATTTTGGGCTCTAAAATAATGCGAAATGATTATTGCTTCCAAAGCATTTAAATCCTCTTAGCATTCTAAATGGCATCAAACCTTTTTTTAATTAAAGTGTTACTAATTAATATATATATAAATATTTAATAAAGAAGAATTATCACAGCTTAATTTCCTTGCGAAAAATGAATGTTTAAGAAAAGAAAGTTGAATGACTATAATTTGTATCTTTTAATGCACTTTATATGTTAAAAATGTATTTTAATGTTAGTATTTTATAGATAAAAAATACTTTATATTTTTAGGAGCTATTTTGAAATTTAATTTAAATTATTTTATTTTCTCATCCAAAATGTCGTTTTCGTAAATACAAACGTCAAAGCCATTTTATACTTAACGAAATGCAATATTTGTCATTTAGCTGCTGACTTACATTAAGGAAATTTTTCAGAGCACTTAAAATCAATATTTTAAATAATTCTAGCTTTTTCGTAGCTGATAACCGTTTGGATCACTGCTTATTTTTATTTTTGTTTAGTTTTTTATTTTTAGTCTTTATTTTTAACTATAACATGCCACTTTTGATTTATTGTTGGCTGTTTATTTTATTATAATTCTAGAATCAAGATTAATGATTAAAATTGTCATCATTATATATATATATATATATATATATATATATATATTTGAAGCAAAAAAATGTCAGAAAATTTGTCACTTGGATCCAAACCATCAAATTCAAATGCCTATAATTGAACTATAATCTCATCTAACTTATGTGGAAAAGCCAGTGAGAATCTTAGATAAAGATCATAAACAGTTGAGAAGCCGTATCATTCAAATGGTTAACCTTAAATGGCAAAATCATACAGTGGAAGAGACCACTTGGGGGAAAATGAAGATAAAGTAAGAAAGAAATATCCATAGTTATTTGCCCAGACAATTATTTGTCATCCGACGGATCGAGGGTCATAATCGACCCTGGTTCATCGTCCTCGGAGCCAATCACGCGAAGCCACGTGACGCTATAAATCATCGCTGGAGCTACCGCGTCAGCTCCTGAAAGCTCGGGCAAGCTATTCCCATACGTCTGTTTGGCAAATTGGATCGCATCGGGAGCTCAAAAGGCTGCTCCAGGCGTAGTTCGAGACCGGAGTTATCTGCGAACGATGAACGTAAAGTACTTCATTTTCCTTAGCATTTCTAGCTTCCTTTTGTATTGTGTCATTTTGTTCCTTAATTGCATGCACTTTAGTATTGTCATCGATTAATTGGGATCGGATGAGCCCAATTGATCTGCAATCGACCCGAGTTTGTACAATGTTGTACAGTGCTCAGGCTGAGTAGCCTTACGACAAACCAGTGGCACCCAGACCATAGCCTGGGTGGGGTTCACTGAGTCGACCACGATCCGGTGAACGTGCTGGGAACTTGTAGGATCCGAGAGGTGTCTTGTGGCGACTGGGGATCGAAAGTTTGAGAGTTTCAAAAAATAATTCATAAAATTTAGAAATATACAATTTCTATAGACAACAAAAAAATAATATAATTAATGTTCAAAGTTCAATTATACAAATAGAGATAGAGCCATACATATATGAAATTACAATAATTTAATATTTACAATATAACTTTAAACATCCCATATTTTCTCACATCTTTGTTTCTTCTCTTTTAATACATAGGCAGATCTTCAAAGTTTAATTTTCAAAACCTAAAAAATACAGTTACCAGTCAGGTAGGAGTACGTAAATCATTCTTATAAAAGTAATTCTAGCATCCTATAATAGGCATAAATCAAATATGAAAATGAATGTGATATCTGCATAGCATATATGAAAGAAAAATAAAATTTCAACTTTAAATATTGCCCTGCAAGTTAGCAGTGAAATTCAATATAAATGGAAAACATGAAATAAATAAATTTTATCAAAAGCACTTGTAACATAAAGTCGAGTCCCTAGACTCCTAAGCCCAAATGGGTAAACCCACAGGCATAACCTTTAGGAAGCTTTTCTCACTATCCGTCGGTAGCTTATCCAAAATTTAGAAACTGATGGTGTGTCTTTCCTCTAGATTTGCCCACTTCCTAAAAAAAAGATTAAATCCCTCCATATGACTCATAGGGACTGCCAGCAAGCCCAATCTGTATAGATTCTCAGTGTTATTTTCCATTCACCAAAGACAAACTGTAACAACCCAGGTTGTTACTTTGCTCAATTAAGACTAATCTAAATCTTAATTAAGGTTATAAGTCACTAATTAAGTAATTTAGAACTCGCCTCTGAAACCTAGGTCAAACCAGAAGTCAATAAAGTCAAATTTGGAATTCTGAAAAATCCCAAACCTTAGAAAATTGACTTTTTATCTAGATCTCAGATTAAAAATCTGACTTCACCATTGCATTCACCACCCCCAAATTAGCTAGGGGTGATGTTTTGGATGCATTTGGGAGTCATTGGATTTTCGACTAATATTTTAATATTATTTAAATACCTAAAAATTCGAATAATTAAATACTCGTCGGATCAAAAATCCGAGTGCGCCGTTGCGTTCCTCACCCTTCAATTAGCTAGGAGTGATTTATTGAAAATTTTTAGAAGTATAAAATTATTGGTTAAAATTTTATTTAAGAAATCAATATAAATAATTTTTTTAAAATTAATTAAATCGACTTAACGGACTTCCGTTAGATTACTTAAACTGCCGTTCCTTTATCCTCATGCTGCTAAGATCGCCGTCTAGCCAATCAGGAAGCATCTGAGCCGTTTGATCAGATCTCGGCGCGAGATCAGACGGCTCAGGCATCGTCTTCCCCGATGCTCAGCGCGTGTCGCGCTGAGCTCTCGCTCGCGACGCGCGGCAGACGCAGCGCCGCGACCGCTCCAGATGGCTTCTACCGGGGTAAGTGCCGCCGCATTAGGTCTAGTTTAAAATCTCCGATCTTCTCCTTTGCTCGGTTTCAACCTTCCGATCCTAAAGAAGCCGAAACATCCCAGATTAAGCTAGAAGCCCTCACTGCCATCCATTTAAGGTACGAACCCATACCCTGATCCTTATTCTAAATTTGCAAATCTTGTTTCATTTTGCAATTTCATGATATAGATTAAGTTTTTAATGGATCTGATTGGGTTAATTTGCATGCAATTGATCGAATTAAGCGTTTGATCTACAGTGAAATTAGTTAAGGGTTCGAGTCTTTTTGCCGTTCGAAACCTAGAATTTAGGGATTTGATTTTTAGATATACTTTGATCTCTTCGCAAGCTATTTCATTTATAATTTGGTAGATCTGATCAAGACCTATCCATTGCCATACGTGTCAAGCCCCGTCGTCGACCGGTGAACTCTCCATGTCGTGCCCTAGATCGTTCCTTCTCGGTGAAGAGGGCGGAGAAGACGAGTTGTTGGGCCGGGTCAGATCGGCCCGAACCCAGCCCGAGAGACCCGTGCAGTTGGCGCATAGTTTTACGCCGTGACTGCGGGACCCACAGTCAATTATGACTGGTATTAGTGGGTCCCGCTGAGATCTCGACGGCGTATTAGAGGGCGCCACGTGGCCTTTCTCTGTCGCGTCCGTCAGATGGGTCCCACCTGCAGAAGATAAAAAGTTAAATAAAATATATATATTACGAATTAAATTTTATTAATTAAATTCTGTTTATTTAAATCAGTTTTAATTTAATTAAATAAACTATAGAACTTTAAATAATCATAAGTTGAAAAATATAAGTTCAAATATAGCAAATAAATATACCATTTTGATTAGCAGAAAATAAGGAATATTATGGAGTTGTCAAAATTTTATTTAGAGCTATATTTAAGATAGTGACATTTAGGATATTTAAATAACCCTAAAAATGTTACGAAATTTCATTTAACCATAACTTTGTACCCAATGATCCAAACATACCCAATATGGGTCTTAAAGTGATCAAAAAACCTTAAAGATTAATTTGATAGTGTTCACTTTGCTGTTTGGATTAGTATTTACCTAATCACTTTTAGGACCTAATTCTAATTACCTTAATTAGACATAGAACTTCAATTGACCATAACTTGGTCAATTGAGCTACAAATTGAATGATCCAAATATTAATTTAGATTAGAAAAACCTAATTAATAGTAATCTATAAAAATATTTAGGATCCAACAGTTAGATTTGCTAATCACCCTTAATTACTCTAAATGTTGATTAGTGAATTTTAGCAAATCTAGTAATCCAAATTGAGTGATTTAAGTTTCAGAGGACTCCTAGAGTCATTTAAAATCTATCGGTGAAGTTTGATTAGTGTTTGAGTGCTTAATTTTGCTAATCACTCACTAATCACTCTTAATCCTAATTAGGTCTTAACTTAGTCAAATTAGATTCAAATTGAGCCTACCATATGTCATTTTGATCAGTGGACTATTTAAAAACCATAGCCACTGATTTTGCTCAATTTGGACATTAATTGACAAAGTTAGGATTTTTGACCCATATTTAAGAATTCCTTAATCACCTTTTAACCATAGATCTTGTATTAGCCATAACTTGGCTAATACTTATCAGAATTTAGCAAATTTAGATTCTATGGAAAGCTTAGACAGTAAAGAATAATAATCTGAAGGAAAATTTAACTTTCACTTAGTTAAATTACTAATTTGCTCTTATGAGTTAAATTCACTAATTTGATCTCATATGGCTTAATAATAACCCAAAATTAATTTAGTTGCTGTTTAATCTTATATTAGACAATAAGAAACACTTTCCAAAAGAAAATTTCAGATTTAGAGCCCTAGATCAAAACTTGATCTTTTTAACCCTTAAGTGGGGGCAAAATGGTCATTTTGCCCAAATTTAGGGTTTAGCCTTTAAAATCCCTAAATTCAATTTCTAATCACTAAAATCAGTAAATAGAATGATTTAGAACTGAAATTAATCAAATTCAAGTTTAAATTAGATTTTGATTAAAATCTCAAAATTTGCTCCTTAAGAAAATTCTCAAGTCCTAAGTGAGTGTTCTCCTTCTTTAATTATTCTTAAACCCATCCTTAGGGCTTATAACATTAGTTAGGATGTGTGTCTTGAGAGATACTCTTAGTAATTAAGAGCCTTAATTCTTAAGATTAAGAATAGATCTTAAGTTAGAATTCATCCATTGAGTAAATTGGGTTACTCAATAGGTGAAATCTTGAGTTTTCTAGTTTATAGAGTTTCTTAGTTTATTAAATAATTATTTGATTTTTAAACCCTAGAATTAAGAATAGAGAATCTATCCTAATGAATTGATTTATCATTAGGACTTGCCTTAACTTAATCTGTGAGATTTGGGTTCTAAACTTAGATCCTTAGATTATACCTTTATATTAAGTGATTAGACCCCATCATCTGAAGTCTAATTCTTAATCTTTTCATCTTGATTTGGCTAATCAAGATGAGGTTGGGATGAAATAAATTACAAAATTAGGTCGATGATTTATTCATTTTAAACCAAATAGTCGTCTTTTGATTAAGTTATAATTAGGACTTGGCCAGTCCTAATTATCTTCAACTAGTATGATTCGTGATTCTAAGTTACAGAATGTGTAAGAATTAATGATTCTGAAACTTATGTAACTTAGAGTAGATAGAACGAATAAAGTAGATAATAACGGATATCACCTGTGTTTTTGATAGATTTTCTTGCTCACTTTGATTTTGATGCTTCGCATTCCTTGATTCAGAGCCTTATACCTTGAACATATATTATGTACTTAAGATATTTGATAAATATCTTATGTCAATTTTGAACATTCATAAATAGCATTGTGTTTTTAGTTTCACAAGTGGTTTGTAAGGTGTAGCTTGATTAGTATACCTCTTCGATCAAATCGTTCGGGGTCGGCTTCTTATTGGGGGTTTCAGTCCAATAGTCTATGCCATGCCTAGTCCGTGGGATAGGATGGATAGACTCTTGCCCTACTGATTATAGTGTCAGGATTTTGATATGATTATACTAATTCAAGTACACTTACATTCAGTTCTATCTTAGCTCATCAGGCTAAGAGTTTTCAGTGATGTTCAGTTCAGAATTTCTTAGCTCATCAGGCTAAGATTTGCTGAGTGCAATTCAGGTGACTTATATAGTCACTGTAGTTTCAGTTTATAATTATTATTTTACTTATATATATTCTGCATTATAGCACTATTTTACTTACAGTTTTCTTGCACTATATAGGATGCTAGTTTTACTTGCTCTTTTCTTATGCTTTTAGAATGTTAATTTGTTTCAGTTTCACACTGTTTAAATTTTGTTTATCACTTAGCATAATCTGTTTGATCTTAAGCATGTTTAGGTTGTACTTTTCTTACAGTTTTGTTTAGTCTTTTGCTTACTTGTCTTTGTTGCAGATGCTTGGAGGAGGTATGTATTACTTCCTATTTGCTTAGTTATAAACTGTATGTTTATAACTTATTACTGTTCTTTTTGTACGCTTTTCTGCACCTTTTTTCTCCAGTACTGGTTTATGGTGATATTCAAGTAACTTAATAAATTGTTTGCCCTAAAATGTGCTTAGACAATAGTCTAACCAGTTTTTTTTTTGTTGGCTGGGGCCCTACCATTATGAAACTGATAATGGTAGGTTCTGAGATTATTGGAGCAGCAGATCCAGTGGAGAGCATACCATTGGAAGAGGAGCCCGTTCCTGAAGATCTTTAGTTCTAGTTTTCTTTCTGCCTGTGAGATGGAGTGTTCTTTTCAGTCTTTTAATCTATTTTAAAATGTTGTAATAATATAGATTTAACTTTTCTTTTCAGCTCTTTACTTATTCTGTATTGTTGTATTTATGCTGTATGGATGGATGTTATACTTTTATTGCTTCCGCACTCTGAGTTCTTGTATGATCATTTAGTGATGGATTCTGGGATGAATGGCAAAGTCCTTAGTTAAGTTGGATTAGAATGTGTGTCTAATCCAATTTTAAGTGGGGACCTTGTCATTTGGTGACCCCTCCATCGTAATCGTGTTAACTTAAGGGTTAATAGGACCACGGCGGGGCAGGGCCGCCACAGTTGGTATCAGAGAATTCCATAAGGTGTCAGATTGGAATTTGCATTCCTTTCTACCTAATGGACTGCTCTTCTGCCACTTGATCACTAAATGAATACTTGAATTAATATCCATCACATTATGAGTATAACTCAGAATAAGTTAAATAACTATAAAAGATGATAAACCATAAATATCAAACTATGTATATATATATGCTCAACAAATCTAAGTAGAATGTTATAATTATAAGAATAAAAGATCATCTAGGAATGGCATTCATGACATACTTAAAGGAGTTCGAGACTATTTGGAAATATGAACATAAGTTAAGAAAGAAGCAAGGAAGAACTATTGAAGAAGTATCAGAACAAGGATCACAAGTAATAAATAAATTACTAAAAGAAGGCGTCTATAGAGGCCTTGATTTTCTAGTATTAGCAAAGGAGTGGCTCGCGAGAGTTGACCATATATTCGGTGTTATGGAGTGGCCTAGTCACATCAAAGTAGAAGTGGTGCTATGTCTTCTGCGTATGCAAGCAAAAGAATGGTGGATTATGTTATACGAAGAATTATTTCATAAAGCACAGAAGGAGCATCGTGAAGTAACTTATGAAGACTTTCGTAGAGCATTTTTCACTAAGTATATAGGGTGGGAATAGTATGTAATTCATGATGTAATAAGTATGATATATTTCACTATTATAATAAAAGTTTAATGATGAATAAATAAGGAATTTAATCTTTGTCGTATGTAAGCTAAGTATACATGTTTTGATTTCAGAAAAATGAATCCTACTACTTCTCCAAATAATACTCCACTCAACCCTCAACCGTCTGTGAGCAACGCTCCAAACAATACCGTGGCCGCTTCTAATACTATGGATGAAATAACCTCTCTAAGAAATATGGTTACTGCAATGCTAGAGAATCAAAATCAGCAGGCTCTAGCTATTCAAAAGTTAGTATCTGTAATACCCGCCACTAATGCCAGCACCTCTTTAGCATCTCCCACACCACAAGTTCCCAATACCTTTCGGTAGTCTGCAGATGGGATACTTCACAGTTTTCTAAGACTAAGGCCGCCTACCTTTGAAGGATCTGAATCACCAATGGACACTCTGGCATGGCTGAAGATAATAGAGAAAAACATCACTAGCCTACGTTGTTCAAGCAACCAATCTGTAAGATTAGCCACTCACCTTCTGCAAGGAGAAGCAGAATATTGGTGGGAGCAAGAAAGGAATATGCATTTCGAGGAATTCGAATTAGATGAAATAGAATGGAGATGGTTTGTCCAAGCATTCAAAGAATCATTTATCCCACCATCCACCAAGAACATCATTGGTGAATCATTATTAAGATTAACCCAAGGAAATCAATCAGTAGCTGAATATACCTCAGAATTTAGAAAGCTCATACAATTTTCACCTCATTTGGTTCCTACTAAAGCAGATAGATGTTTCAGATTCGAGAATGGATTCCGAGAATCCATTAAAGATCACGTAATTCCCCTACAACACACCCAGTTCGAGAAATTGGTTGAAAAGCACGAGTTGTAGAGCATCATCAATCAGTCAAGGACATGAAGAGAAAGGCTTTCAACATGAACAAATACCCTCAGAACTTCAAGCAACAACGAATAAACCAAGGAAGGGTATATCAAATGGAGACTACTGAAACATCAAGCCAAACTACCGCCTGTAATAGGCCACATCCTTATGGAAAATGTTATCATTTTGGCAGAGTATGTTTTACTTGTGGAAGGCAAGGTCATGCGTATAGGGACTATCGATCAAATAAAATGATTGATGGAGTAACTATTGAATGGAATCGTACGAATAAAGTATTCCATGCCACTCCCATCAATTTCAGAGAGCCTCAGAGGATTCTTATGCCACCTCCTGCTCAAGAGCGAACCCTTACAAAGGTTCAATATTCTACAAAGCCTTCAAATCCAAATCAATCAACAGCTCAGACATCTGACAGCAGACCTGCTGGTAAGGCAAGAGTGTACAATCTCACTCGTGTAGAAGCAGCAGAAGACAACAACATAGTCTCAGGTACAATTCGCAACTTTTGTTTTTCTTACTAAATTAGAACTTCCTAAAGTCTGTATTTTTATTAGGCACCCTATACTTTAAAGATGAGCCCTGCAGTATATTATTTGATACCGGCGCTAGTCATTCATTTATCTCTGAAAATTTTGCTAAGAGATTAGGACTACCCTACTTCAAACTTACGAAGATCTTAAGTGTTGGACTTCCTTCTGGAGCCCAACTTAGTACAAACAAATTTTGTGACGTTCAAATACCAATCAATAACCATACCTTCCAAGCCAAGTTAATTATGCTACCTATAGTAAATTTTGATATCATACTAGGCATGAATTGGCTTAGTATGCATAATGCTACTATTAACTGCCAAAAGAAGAAGGTTATCTTGCAAACTCCAGGAGCTTCAACAATATTTATTGGGAAGTTCAGCATTAGTAGCTCCTTAATCAACGCAATTCAAGCAGAGAAAATGGTGTGCAAAGGTTATAGTTGTATTCTGATGGTGATGATGGGTAGTAGCAAAGAAGTAACCCCAATCTCTAAAATAAAAGTTGTTAGAGATTTTAAGGATATTTTTCCTGAAGATCTGTCTAGTTTACCACCAACCAGAGAAGTAGAATTTGAAATAAATATAGTTCCGGGGACACAACCTCTATCAAAAGCACCATATAGAATGGCCCCAAAAGAACTGCAAGAGTTAAATGAGCAATTGCAAGAACTGCTAAATAAGGGATTCATTAAGCCCAGTATGTCTCCATGGGGAGCTCCGGTATTATTTGTAAAGAAGAAAGATGGGTCTATGAGAATGTGCATAGACTACAGAGAGCTGAATAAAGTCACTATTAAAAATAGATACCCACTTCCTCGTATCGATGATCTGTTCGATCAACTTGCCGGTGCTGTAGTGTTCTCTAAAATTGATTTAAGGTCAGGGTATCATCAAGTGAAGGTAAAGGACTCCGATGTAGAGAAGACAGCATTCAGAATGCGATATGGGCATTTCGAGTTTCTTGTAATGTCATTTGGTTTCACTAATGCCCCATCTCTGTTCATGGACTTAATGCAGAGAGTTCTGAAACCTTATCTAGATAAATTTGTTATAGTATTTATTGATGATATCTTAATTTACTCCAAGATAGTAAAGGATCATGAAGAGCACTTGAGATTGGTTCTGGAGAAGCTTAGAGAGCATGAGTTATATGCTAAATACTCTAAGTGTGAATTTTGGCTGGATTCTATATCATTTCTTGGACATGTGGTTGATGCTCGTGGAATCCAAGTAGACCAGAGTAAGATTAATGCTATTCAGGATTGGGTTCAGCCCAAGACAGTTACTGAAATTCGTAGTTTTCTGGGTCTAGCCAGATACTACAGGAAGTTTGTTAAAGGCTTCTCCCAGCTTGCCGCACCTCTTACAAAATTAACCCAGAAGGCAGTTTCATTTGTTTGGTCAGAAGAATGTGAAACTGCATTTCAGTCTATAAAGGACGCATTAACTTCTGCTCTAGTTTTAGTTCTTCCAAAAGAAGGAGTCAATTATCAGGTGTATACAGATGCATCTGGAATTGGGTTAGGATGCGTATTAATGCAAGAAGGTAAAGTTATAGCATACACATATCGCCAGCTTAAAACTCATGAAAGGAACTATGCTGTACATGATTTAGAATTGGCAGCGTTAGTTTTTGCATTAAAAATCTGGCGCCATTATTTGTATGGAGTTCAATGCTCTATATTTACAGACCACCAAAGTCTGAAGTACATCTTTACCCAAAGAAAATTGAACTGTAGGCAAAGAAGATGGCTGGAATTAATTAGTGATTATGACTTAGATATCCAGTACCATTCAAGAAAAGCTAATGTGGTAGCTGATGCGTTAAGCCATCACACTGTTCTTAACAGCTTAATTTCAGAAAGTCCGTTGATGAATGAGTTTCATAAAATGGAAATTTCTCTTACTAAGGGAAATTCAATCAGTACCATGATATCCATGAATAATATAGAACCCACATTCCATAGAGATGTTTCAATCTCTCAAAGCAAGGATGATGAATATTTAAACCTTAAAGTGGCAATAGAAAGTGGTCGTCATCCAGAATTGTAGTTTAAGAAAGGTGCTATTTACATGAATAATCGTCTTTGGATTCCTAAATCCATGTATAAAGAGATCTTGATTGAAAGTCACAATTCAAGATATCAAATTCACCCAGGAAATTCCAAAATGTATTAGGACTTAAAGCAATCATTCTGGTGGCCAGGAATGAAGAGAAGTATTGCCGAATTTGTTGCAAAATGCCACGCTTGTTGCTTAATAAAAGCAGAACATCAAAAGCCTGGTGGTTTATTGCACCCACTAGAAATCCCAGAATAGAAATGGACTGATGTATCCATAGATTTTGTCATGGGTTTGCCTCGATCAAGATCTGGAGCTGATTCAATATGGGTTATAGTAGATCGCCTTACAAAATCTGCTCATTTTATTCCAATCCGTCAAACTGACTTAGTGGAGAAATTGGCTAAACTATATATTAAGGAAATAGTCAGATTGCACGGAATTCCTAAAACAATTGTATCCGATTGAGATAGTCATTTTACTTCTAAATTTTGGTAGGCTGTCCATCAAGATTTAGGCACAACTCTGGCCATGAGTACAACATTTCATCCCCAAACAGATGGCCAAACAGAGCGAGTAAATCAAGTATTAGAAGATCTTCTGCATTTATGTATGTTGGATTTTTCAGGATCCTGGGAAGAGCATATGTAACAACCCAGGTTGTTACTTTGCTCAATTAAGACTAATCTAAGTCTTAATTAAGGTGCTAAGTCACTAATTAAGTAATTTAGAACTCATCTCTAAAACCTAGGTCAAATCTGAAGTCAACCAAAGTCAAATCTAGAATTCTGGAAAAAATCCCAAACCCTAGAAATTGACTTTTTATATAGACCTCAAATTAAAAATCTGACTTTGCCATTGCGTTTAGAACACCCAAATTAGCTAGGGGTGAAATTTTGGAAGCATTTGGAAGTCGTTGGATTTTCGTCGAATATTTTAATAATATTTAAATACCTGAAAATTCAAATAAATAAATACTCGTCGAAACAAAAATTCGAGTGCGCCGTTGCATTCCTCACCCTTCAATTAGCTAGGGGTGATTTATTGGAAATTTTTGGGACGCATTTAATAGGTTAAAATTGATTAATTAAATCTGTATAATTTAATTTAAATAATTATTTAATTATTGAAACTTATCGGCGCCGTCAGAATTTAATTAACACCGTCCTATTTTTTTTTTTAATTTTTTCGTTTGATCAAACAGTCCTTTCGAACCGTCCGATCGAGCGATCGGACGGTCACGCTGCTTCGTCCCCAGCGACTGCCGAGCAGAGCGCACGCGTCGCTCGGTGCCAACGCAGAGTGCTCCGCGAGCGCCAGATGGCCACTGCCGCCTAATTCCACCGTTTAAGCGCCGCTTTAGGAGTATTATAAGACCTCTGGATCTTTATCTTCGCCTGGTTTGATCGAGGAAGAAGAAATCTAGGCGACTAGATCTCGAACCCTCTCTGCCGTCCAACTTGAGGTACGAACCATTTTCAATCTGCGTTATAGATCATTGCATTCGATTATTGTAAAGTTATTTCAATGCTTAGATTAAACTTTGATCGGGTTTGATTGAGTCCGATCAAACCCGATCGTATCAATTTCATCACATTGCTACAGTACAATCCGTTAAAAAAATTTCTAAGCTTCGGTCAGGGTCGTATAGGGTTAGCATTTGTCGGAGCTATGTTCCTTCCCCGGTGGCGTTTTGGGTATCCATCGAAAGGTCTTGAAGAAACCTTTCGAATGGTATATGGCTCGACCTCCGGTTCCGACGTTATCGCCGTCATTTTTGGTGACCTAGCTCTCAGGCGTCGGGTCGATCGCGCGAGAAGACGAAGCCCTTCGGGTCGGATCGGGTCGGCCCGGGCCCGGCCCGTGGCCCGTGCCCATGGTGCTTCGGCTGTCGCAGCAGGACCCACCTCGCGGCGCGCTACCAGTCGCGGCGCGACACGTGGCACTGCGTGTCAGCCATATGACCGGTGGGGCCCGCCGTCGTCTGCTGCTCCAATAACGGCCCGCCACGTGTCCTGCAATTATAAATATATATACGTTTTATATAATTAAAACGTTTAATTAAAACGATAAATTATATTAATAATAATAACATAATTATTAATATAATTAAACAGAATTATTTAATTAATTTAAATCAAAACTTTAAACATTAATATCTTACGAAATACACATCCAAATTATGCAAAATTATATATCATTGGATTCAGCAAAACTAGAGGAATATTATGGCACTGTTAATTTTGCATTTGGACATTTATTTAGCAAAGTGATTTTTAGGGTTTAATTTAAGTTAAATTAAATGTTGTAAATTTTATTTAGCTCATAATTTTGTGTATGTTGGTCCAAACATACCCAATATGGGTCTTAAAATACTCACAAAACCCTAAGGATCATTTTAGTAGGGTTAGCTTTGCTGTTTGGATTAGTTTGAGCCTAATCACATTTAGGACCTAATCCTAATTACCCTAATTTGACCTAGAACTTCAATTGACCATAACTTGGTCAATTAAACTCCAAATTTAATAATCCAAATATCAAATTAGATCAGAAGAACTTAATTAACAATAATAGGTAAAAATATTTTAAATCTAATGGTTAGATTTGCTAATCACCCCTAATTACTCTAAATCTTGATTAGTAAATATTAGCAAATCTAGTAATCCAAATTAAGTAATTTAAGTTTCAGAAGACTCCTAGAGTCATTTAGAATCTATCTATAAGGTTGGATTAGTGTTTGAGTGCTTAATTTTGCTAATCACTCACTAATCACCCTAAACTCTAATTAGATCATAACTTAGCCAAATTAGGTCCAAATTGAACCTACCACATGTCATTTTGATCAGTAGATTATTTGAAAACCATAGCCACTAATTTTGCTCAATTTGGATACTAATTGGCAAAGTTAGGATTTTTGACCCATAATTAAGAATTCCTTAATCACCTTTTAACCCTAACTTTTGTATTGGCCATAACTTAGTCAATACTTATCAGAATTTAGCAAATCTAGATTTTATGGAAAGCTTAGACAGTAAAGAACAATAATCTGAAAGAAAATTTAACTTTTACTAGTTAAAATTACTAGTTTGCCCTTATGAGTCAAATTCACTAATTTGATCTCATATGGCTTAATAATCACCCAAAATTAATTCAGTTGATGTCTAATCTTACATTAGACAGTAAGAAACACTTTCCAAAAGAAAATTTCAGAATTTAAGCCCTAGATCAAAATTTGATCTTTTGAACCCTTAAGTAGGGGCAAAATGGTCATTTTGCCCAAATTTAGGGTTTAAACCTTTAAAAGCCCTAAATTTAGTTTCTAATCACTAAAATCAGTAAATAGAATGATTTAGAACTGAAATTAATCAAATTCAAGTCTAAATTAGATTTTGATTAAAATCTCAAAATTTGCTCCTTAAGAAAAATTACTAAGTAAATTGTGAGTGTTCTTCTTTCCTTAATCACTCTTAGATCATACCTTAGGTCTTATAACATTAGTTAGGATGTGTGTCTTAAGAGATACTCTTAGTAATTAAGAGCCTTGATTCTTAAGATTAGGGATATATCTTAAGTTAGAATTCATCTTTTGAGTAAATTGGGTTACTCAATAGGTGAAACTTTGAGTTTTCTAGTTTATAGATTTTCTTAGTTTATTAAATGATTATTTGGTCTTTAAACTCTAGAATTAAGAATAAAGATCTATCATAATGAACTAATTTATCATTAGGACTTGCCTTAACCTAATCTGTGAGATTTGGGTTCTAAACTTAGACCCTTAGATTATACATTTAGATTAAGCGATTAGACCCCATCATCTAGAGTCTAATTCTTAATCTTTTCATCTTGATTTAGCTAATCAAGATGAGGTTGGGATGAATTAAACTACAAAATTAGGTCGATGATTTATTCATTTTAACCAAATAGTCATCTTTTGATTAAATTATAATTAGGACTTGGCCAGTCCTAATTATCTTTAACTAGTAGGATTCGTGATTCTAAGTTACAGAATGTGTAAGAATTGATGATTCTGAAACTTATGTAACTTAGAGTAGATAGAACGAATAAAGTAGATAACAACGGATATCACCTGTATTTTAGATAGAGTTTCTTGCACTTTGATTTGGATGCTTCGTATTCCTTGAGTTTGATCCTTATACCTTGAACATGTATTATGTACTTAAGTTATTTGATAAATATCTTATGTTAATTTGGAATATTTATAAGCAGCATTGTGTTTTTGTTTCATAAGTGGTTTGTAAGGTGTAGCTTGATTAGTATACCTCTTCGATCAACTCGTTCGGGGTCGGCAATCTTTCGAGGGTTTAATGTCCGACAGTCTATTGGCCATGCCTAGTCCGAGTGATAGGATGGATAGACTCTCGCCCTACTGACTATAGAGTCAAGATTCTGATATGGATATGCTAATTCAAGTACACTTACATTCAGTTCTGTCTTAGCTCATCAGGCTAAGAGTTTTCAGTGATGTTCAGTTCAGAGTTTTTTAGCTCATCAGGCTAAGATTTGCTGTATATGTGTTCAGTTTGGGTGACTTAGATAGTCACTGCAGTTTCAGTTTACAGTTACTGTTTTACTAGCGTATTCTGCATCTCAGCATTATTTTACTTACAGTTTTCTTGCACTATATAGGATGCTAGTTTTACTTACTATTTTCATATGCTCACATAGTATGTTAGTGTTTTCAGTTTTATACTATTCAAATTATGTATGTCACCTAGCATATTCTATTTGATCATAAGCATATTTAGGTTGTACTTTTCTTACAGTTTTACTTTTCTTTTACTTACCTGTCTTTGTTACAGTTGCTTGGAGGAGGTATGTATTACTTACTAGTTGTTTTAGTTATAAACTGTTTGTTTATAACTTTATGCTGTTCTTTTGTACGCTTTTCTGCACCTATTTTGCTCAGTTCTATTTTTATGGTGATATCTATTTAACTTAATAAAATTGTTTGCCCTAAAATGTGCTTAGACAATAGTCTAACCAGTTTTTCTTTTGTTGGCTGGGGCCCTACCATTATGAAACCGATAATGGTAGGTTCTGAGTTTGTTGGAGCAGTTGATCCAGTGGAGTGCTTGCCATTGGAGGAGGAGCCCATTCCTGAAGATCTGTAGTTTTAGTTTTCTTTCTTCCAGTGAGATTGAGAGTTTCCTTTCAGTTCTTTTAAACTTATTAAATTGTTGTAATAATACAGGTTTATATTTCTCTTTCAGCACTTTACTTATTCTGTATTGTTGTAATTATACTGTATTGGATGGATGTTATACTTTTTATGCTTCCGCACTCTGAGTTCATGTATGATCATTTAGTGATAAATTCTGGGATGAATGGCAAAGTCCTTATTTAAGTTGGATTAGAACATATGTCTAATTCAATACTAAGTGGGGACTTTGTCATTTGGTGACCCCTCCACCGTAATCATGTTAACTTAAGGGTTAACAGGACCACGGCGGGGCAAGGTCGCCACAGCATATCCCTTTAGTGGAATTTGCATACAATAACTGCTTTCAGTCAAGCATCCAAATGGAACCATATGAAGCATTATATGGGAGAAAATGTTCATCCCCACTAGCATGGTCTAAGACAGGAGATACTCAATTATATGGATCTGAGTTAGTGGAAGAAACAAATAAGAAAGTTAAACTCATTCAGCAAAGAATTAGAAAAGCTCAAGATAGGCAGAGTAAATATCATAATAATCGTCATCATCCTCTAGAATTCAGTGAAGGAGATTTTGTATACTTAAAAGTGAGCCCGATGAAAGGAATCTATCGTTTTGGAGTTTCTGGAAAGCTCAGTCCAAGGTACGTTGGACCTTTCAAAATTTTGCAGAAGATTGATTCTGCAGCTTATAAATTAGAGCTACCAGAAGATTTTGCTGCTGTTCATAATGTATTTCACATTTCATCACTAAGAAAGTGTCTTCGAGATCCTTCCCATCTTATTGAACATCCTGCAATAGAAATTTAGCCTGATCTTTCTTACACTGAACAACCAATTAAAATTCTAGATTGTGATCTGAAGAAAATAAGGAATCGATCTATTCCAATGATAAAGATTCAGTGGAAGAACCGGTCTTGTAATGAAGCCACCTGGGAGAAAGAGGTGGATATGCGTCAAAAGTACCCAAACCTTTTTAATCAATGTAATTCTTCAACTCTATCTTATTTCAATTCGTTTCTTTATATCTGCTTAAATTCTTTTTCTCACTTGAGTGATGTCGAGGACAACATCATTCTTAAGTAGGGGAGTTTGTAACAATCCAGGTTGTTACTTTGCTCAATTAAGACTAATCTAAGTCTTAATTAAGGTTCTAAGTCACTAATTAAGTAATTTAGAACTCGCCTCTGAAACCTAGGTCAAACCAGAAGTCAACAAAGTCAAATCTAGAATTCTGGAAAATCCCAAACCCTAGAAAATTGACTTTTTATCTAGACCTCAGATTAAAAATCTGACTTCACCATTGCGTTCACCACCCCCAAATTAGCTAGGGGTGATGTTTTGGATGCATTTGGGAGTCATTGGATTTTCGACTAATATTTTAATATTATTTAAATACCTGAAAATTCGAATAATTAAATACTCGTCGGATCAAAAATCCGAGTGTGCCATTGCATTCCTCACCCTTCAATTAGCCAGGAGTGATATATTGGAAATTTTTAGAAGTATAAAATTATTGGTTAAAATTTTATTTAAGAAATCAATATAAATAATTTTTTTTAAATTAATTAAATTGACTTAACGGACTTCCGTTAGATTACTTAAACTATCGTTCCTTTATCCTCACGCCGCTAAGATCGCCGTCTAGCCAATCAGGAAGCATCTGAGCCGTTTGATCAGATCTCGACGCGAGATCAGACGGCTCAGGCATTGTCTTCCTCGATGCTCAGCGCGTGTCGCGCTGAGCTCTCGCTCGAGACGCGCGGCAGACGCAGCGCCGCGACCGCTCCAGATGGCTTCTACTGGGGTAAGTGCTGCCGCTTTAGGTCTAGTTTAAAATCTCCGATCTTCTCCTTTGCTCGGTTTCAACCTTCCGATCCTAAAGAAGCCGAAACATCCCAGATTAAGCTAGAAGCCCTCACTGCCATCCATTTAAGGTACGAACCCATACCCTGATCCTTATTCTAAATTTGCAAATCTTGTTTTGTTTTGCAATTTCATGATATATATTAAGTTTTTAATGGATCTGATTGGGTTAATTTGTATGCAATTGATCGAATTAAGCGTTTGATCTACAGTGAAATTAGTTAAGCGTTCGAGTCTTTTTGCCGTTCGAAAATAGAATTTAGGGATTCGATTTTTAGATATACTTTGATCTCTTTGCAAGCTATTTCATTTATAATTTGGTAGATCTGATCAAGACCTATCCATTGCCATACGTGTCAAGCCCCGTCGTCGACCGGTGAACTCTCCATGTCGTGCCCTAGATCGTTCCTTCTCGGTGAAGAGGGCGGAGAAGACGAGTTGTTGGGCCGGGTCAGATCGGCCCGAACCCAGCCCGAGAGACCCGTGCAGTCGGCGCGTAGTTTTACGCCGTGACTGCGGGACCCACAGTCAATTATGACTGGTATTAGTGGGTCTCGCTGAGATCTCGACGGCGTATTAGAGGGCGCCACGTGGCCTTTCTCTGCCGCGTCCGTCAGATGGGTCCCACCTGCAGAAGATAAAAAGTTAAATAAAATATATATATTACGAATTAAATTTTATTAATTAAATTCTGTTTATTTAAATCAGTTTTAATTTAATTAAATAAACTATAGAACTTTAAATAATCATAAGTTGAAAAATATAAGTCCAAATATAGCAAATAAATATACCATTTTGATTAGCAGAAAATAAGGAATATTATGGAGTTGTCAAACTTTTATTTAGAGCTATATTTAAGATAGTGACATTTAGGATATTTAAATAACCCTGAAAATGTTACGAAATTTTATTTAACCATAACTTTGTACCCAATGATCCAAACATACCCAATATGGGTCTTAAAGTGATCAAAAAACCCTAAGGATTAATTTGATAGTCTTCACTTTGCTGTTTGGATTAGTATTTGCCTAATCACTTTTAGGACCTAATCCTAATTATCTTAATTAGACATAGAACTTCAATTGACCATAACTTGGTCAATTGAGCCCCAAATTGAATGATCCAAATATCAATTTAGATTAGAAAAATCTAATTAATAGTAATCTATAAAAATATTTAGGATCCAACAGTTATATTTGCTAATCACCCATAATTACTCTAAATGTTGATTAGTGAATTTTAGCAAATCTAGTAATCCAAATTGAGTGATTTAAGTTTCAGAGGACTCCTAGAATTATTTAAAATCTATCGGTGAAGTTTGATTAGTGTTTGAGTGCTTAATTTTGCTAATCACTCACTAATCACTCTTAACCCTAATTAGGTCTTAACTTAGTCAAATTAGATTCAAATTGAGCCTACCATATGTCATTTTGATCAGTGGACTATTTGAAAACCATAGCCATTGATTTTTCTCAATTTGGACATTAATTGATAGAGTTAGGATTTTTGACCCATATTTAAGAATTCCTTAATCACCTTTTAACCCTAGATCTTGTATTAGCCATAACTTGGCTAATACTTATCAGAATTTAGCAAATTTAGATTCTATGGAAAGCTTAGAAAATTTAACTTTTACTTAGTCAAATTACTAATTTATTCTTATGAGTTAAATTCACTAATTTGATCTCATATGGCTTAATAATAACCCAAAATTAATTTAGTTGCTGTCTAATCTTATATTAGACAATAAGAAACACTTTCCAAAAGAAAATTTTAGATTTAGAGCCCTAGATCAAAATTTGATCTTTTTAACCCTTAAGTGGGGGCAAAATGGTCATTTTGCCCAAATTTAGGGTTTAGCCTTTAAAATCTCTAAATTCAATTTCTAATCACTAAAATCAGTAAATAGAATGATTTAGAACTGAAATTAATCAAATTCAAGTCTAAATTAGATTTTGATTAAAATCTCAAAATTTGCTCCTTAAGAAAATTCTCAAGTCCTAAGTGAGTGTTCTCCTTCTTTAATTATTCTTAAACCCATCCTTAGGGCTTATAACATTAGTTAGGATGTGTGTCTTGAGAGATACTCTTAGTAATTAAGAGCCTTAATTCTTAAGATTAAGAATAGATCTTAAGTTAGAATTCATCCATTGAGTAAATTGGGTTACTCAATAGGTGAAATCTTGAGTTTTCTAGTTTATAGAGTTTCTTAGTTTATTAAATGATTATTTGATTTTTAAACCCTAGAATTAAGAATAGAGAATCTATCCTAATGAATTGATTTATCATTAGGACTTGCCTTAACTTAATCTGTGAGATTTGGGTTCTAAACTTAGATCCTTAGATTATACCTTTATATTAAGTGATTAGACCCCATCATCTGAAGTCTAATTCTTAATCTTTTCATCTTGATTTGGCTAATCAAGATGAGGTTGGGATGAAATAAATTACAAAATTAGGTCGATGATTTATTCATTTTAAACCAAATAGTCGTCTTTTGATTAAGTTATAATTAGGACTTGGCCAGTCCTAATTATCTTCAACTAGTATGATTCGTGATTCTAAGTTACAGAATGTGTAAGAATTAATGATTCTGAAACTTATGTAACTTAGAGTAGATAGAACGAATAAAGTAGATAATAACGGATATCACCTGTGTTTTAGATAGATTTTCTTGCTCACTTTGATTTTGATGCTTCGCATTCCTTGATTCAGAGCCTTATACCTTGAACATATATTATGTACTTAAGATATTTGATAAATATCTTATGTCAATTTTGAACATTCATAAATAGCATTGTGTTTTTAGTTTCACAAGTGGTTTGTAAGGTGTAGCTTGATTAGTATACCTCTTCGATCAAATCGTTCGGGGTCGGCTTCTTATTGGGGGTTTCAGTCCGATAGTCTATGCCATGCCTAGTCCGTGGGATAGGATGGATAGACTCTTGCCCTACTGACTATAGTGTCAGGATTTTGATATGGTTATACTAATTCAAGTACACTTACATTCAGTTCTGTCTTAGCTCATCAGGCTAAGAGTTTTCAGTGATGTTCAGTTCAGAGTTTCTTAGCTCATCAGGCTAAGATTTGCTGAGTGCAGTTCAGGTGACTTATATAGTCACTGTAGTTTCAGTTTACAGTTACTATTTTACTTATATATATTCTGCATTGTAACACTGTTTTACTTATAGTTTTCTTGCACTATATAGGATGCTAGTTTTAATTGCTGTTTTCTTATGCTTTTAGAATGTTAATTTGTTTCAGTTTCACACTGTTTAAATTTTGTTTGTCACTTAGCATAATCTGTTTGATCATAAGCATGTTTAGGTTGTACTTTTCTTACAATTTTGTTTAGTCTTTTGCTTACCTGTCTTTGTTGCAGATGTTTGGAGGAGGTATGTATTACTTCCTATTTGCTTAGTTATAAACTATTTGTTTATAACTTATTACTGTTCTTTTTGTACGTTTTTCTGCACCTTTTTGCTTCAGTACTGGTTTATGGTGATATTCAAGTAACTTAATAAATTGTTTGCCCTAAAATGTGCTTAGACAATAGTCTAACCAGTTTTTCTTTTGTTGGCTAGGGCCTTACCATTATGAAACTGATAATGGTAGGTTCTGAGATTATTGGAGCAGCAGATCCAGTGGAGAGCATACCATTAGAAGAGGAGCCCGTTCCTGAAGATCTTTAGTTCTAGTTTTCTTTCTGCCTGTGAGATGGAGTGTTCTTTTTAGTCTTTAAATCTATTTTAAAATGTTGTAATAATACAGGTTTAACTTTTCTTTTCATCTCTTTACTTATTCTGTATTGTTGTATTTATACTGTATGGATGGATGTTATACTTTTATTGCTTCCGCACTCTGAGTTCTTGTATGATCATTTAGTGATGGATTCTGGGATGAATGGCAAAGTCCTTAGTTAAGTTGGATTAGAATGTGTGTCTAATCCAATTTTAAGTGGGGACCTTGTCATTTGGTGACCCCTCCACCGTAATCGTGTTAACTTAAAGGTTAACAGGACCACGGCGGGGCAGGGCCGCCACACAAACACCATAATAATATAACATATTTCATCTTTTTGTTACATGCTTTTTAATAATTTTATTTTGCAGGTTTATAAGTGGTAAGCAGTTTTAGAATAAATAATGCTCAAATGAAAATGACTCAAAATAAGAATACTGAAATAAAATTTATAAGTAGATTTACGTACCTCACTGTTTTGATAAAATTTCAATCAAATCAATTCCTTTGATCTGCCAAAAATAATTTAATTCATTAATTTAATATTTTATGATTTTATCATGATTTGAAATATTAGGTTTTTAAAATAATAATAGAATGGTCTAAATATATTTAAATTAATTTATTAAGTTACTAATTTTGAGTAATTATTAAGCTTTATAAGGTCAAATTAGGAATTTTACCTATAAGGGATATTTAATAATTTTAACCTAATGAAATCTAAAATTATTGTTAGTTTAGTGTAGATTATGACCTAAGGTTTCCATAAAACCTAAAATCGTTAAATTCTGATATATATTGGCTAAGTTATAGTCAATGCAAATTCCTGGGTTAATAATTAGTGTTTAATGTGATTAGTGAGTGATTAGTGAAATAAATTACAAAATCACTAAATCAATCACACAACTAGGTTCTAATCTACTTTATGAGTTCTCTGAAACTGAAATTACTCAATTTGGATTATTAAATTTGCAAATTTTCACTAATCAAGTTTTAGGATAATTAGGGTTGATTAAGAGATTTAACCGTTGGATCCTAAATATTTTTAAAGATTACTGTAAATTAAGTTTTTTTGATCTAAATTGATATTTGGATCACCTAATTTGGAGTTCAATTAACCAAGTTATGATCATTTGAAGTTCTAGGATTAAATGGCTTAATTAGGGTTTGGTCCTAAGAGTCATTAATATTAAATTAATCCAAATAGTAAAGTTAACATTACTAAGCAAATCCTTAGGATTTTCTGATCACTTTGAGACCCATATTGAGTATGTTTGGGTTAAGGAATACAAAACTATAGCCATTTGAATAATTGTGACATTATTTAAATTAAATTAATACCTTAAAATGTCACTAGGGGATATACTAGTCCTACAGTAAAATAAATAATATCATTAAATTTCTCACATTTTTCTGATTAATTTGATATATTTAATGGTAAGATTTGGATAAATATTTTAGGAATTAAATATGTTTAAAGTTTTGATTATTAATTGAAATTAATTGCCAAATATATATATATATATATATATATATATATATACATTTTAATCTTAATGTTTATTTAATTTATGTATTAATTTCAAAAATCTGTTGATTATATAATAATAGTTTTAGTTATATGTTTTACATATATATATATATATATATATATATATATATATATATATATATGCATATATGTATATAAGTATTTATACCAATATATATATACACATATTTAAGTAAATTAATAGCTGTATAATATGTATTTTATTTAAAAGTATATTTAATTATTATAATTATTATTATTTTTATTTTGCTTTTGTCTGCAGGTGGGTCCCATAGAGTACACGTGGCGCGATGTTAGTGGCTGAAGACTGACGGCGGGACCCACAAATCACTAATATCGGCTGACAGCAAACAGACGGTGGGACCCGCACCCTTGCTTCCGCGGACGACACGTGGGTGGCACGCGAACGTCAAGCGGACGATGCCTCAGTCTTTGGGCGCAAGGGCGCAAGGGCTATCTTGGCTTTATTTGTTGGTGCAAGGGAGCACCCAAACACCCAAGATTCAACATGCTAATCATTTATGGGAATTATTAAACCACTCAAGCCCTATGTCTTAATTTTTGCTAATTTCATAGGCACATGGAAATGCTCAAGCACTAATTCCCATTTGTTCCTTTGGTTATTTCTGAAGCATGTTAACATCTAAGCGCCCAATCTAGTAGCAGTCTATCCCAATCTTGACCTGTTGCACATCTAACTATCATCTGATTGATTTGTGACTTATCCAAAGCCACTCTAGAACCTTATATTGATCATTGATCTCTCAAAGATTACTTCAATACATTCAAAGCTCCGCCATCAATTTTGATTATCGATCACTTACATACTCCTTGATTTATGTCTAGGTACACTAACATTAGCACACCTCCTTGAGCTATGCTTTAGGCTTAGAAAACTCAACATATGCTTGCAACATTTAAGTGATCAATGGCTAAAGTAAGAAATTGTACTGGGGACTAAAATCTAAATGTATTGACCAACAATGAAAGAGAGTGTGATAATAATAAACTTAAAGAATGTTTCTTTAAGCATGGGATTTATATGGTAGAAAATGTATGTGGAAAACTAGAGCAAAATGTCATTGTAGATAGGATGAATAGAATAATAAATGAATGTGTAGGGAGCATGAGATTAGATTATAAAATTCTCACTTTGATCAGTGCACAACTGTCTTTTAGTCTTTTTCAATATATTTTGAGATGATGTAATCATCATTGTAGCCTATTTAATCAATAGAAAAATAATTAGTTCTATTAAAATATAAGACCCCTAAAGAATAATGATTAAGATAAAAGGTAATTAGTTTTACTTAAAATTTTCTTATTATATTTCTTATGTGTACATTAATTTTGATGCAAGGGATAAGCTTAATGTAAATGTAAGAATATTTTATCTCATTATCTTTGGATTAAACTACCTTTAGCTATCAATTCTAGGATGATTAAACTAAAAAAATCATAAGAGGTAATGTGGAAACATTTGATGAAAAAAAAGATACATAAAAGATAAGCATCTTGGGTGGTCAAAAAGTAAAACAAAATAGAATAATAAAAATCTATCTTCAAAGACATTGATACTAAAGATGAATAAACAATTTAAGAGAACTCAAATTTGGATATAAAATTTGTAGTGCATGATATTTTTACACTATATTCTAGAGTAAATTAGCCTATATCAATTGAGAAGATCATTTGGATAATTCAAACCCAAATAGAGACATTCTCCATCATTGCACCAAATAGAGACATTACTAAAGCTTTTTTAAGAGATTTACATACTATTACATAATTCTGTTACTATATGTTGATGATATGCTAGGTATAGAATAAAACATACAAGAAATTAAAAATTTGAAAAAATTATTTTTATAAAAATATGAAATAAAAGACTTGGGAGCTGCTAAACAGATTCTCGAAATGATTAAATTTAGATAAGAATTTAACAGAAATGTGAAATTATCGAGGACATACATCAACAAAATACTAAGAAATCAAAACTTACTAAGACTCCTTTAGGCGCTCACTTCAAATAATTTATTGAACACTCACTAATAACTGAAGAAGAAAAGAAGCAAAAGGTTCCATATGCATAAGTTGATAGATATTTGATAGAAGCTTCAAAGAAGAAGTTTCCACCGCCAAATATGAAAGCTTCAATGTATCCCCGTTATTTGACTAAAGAAAATTTTTACATTTTTTCCCCTTAATTATTAAATGAAACAAGAAGCTTTCATAAAGTCACATCATTTAATTAAGGAAATTGCCTTTATTAGTTTAATGTGATATTTAAGAAATTATTAATAAGGGATGAAATGTGAAGTAAAACACAAAAATTCTTCTCTCTCTCACTTGTAATATTTTCTTCATATCTTTATTTTGGATAATACATAAAGATTATTCTAGTGTGGCCTGTAAATACACATAAGAGTTCTATGTATATGTATTTACATCTTACTTTATCGTGAGATGTTATATAGTAAGAAAAATACATCTCGTTATAACGTATTTTTATGCATAGCATATAGAAAGCGGCGTTCCAAAATGACAAAAATTAACTATACATAACTACATGTAAGACTGCACCCATAGAACCTCCCCAAGACAAGCCTAATGAAATATTTGTGGTAGCTTTTTAGCTATTTGCACTTTATATAAAATCTACCTCTATAGTGTTCTATTCTTTAGAGAAGCTATAAAATAAGAAGCCTAATGGTTCGCGAGAATCTAACTACTAATTTTAATGCATGCATTAACTTTGTTTAAAATTTGTAATTTTGGAGGTCAGTTCTATAAATATGAAGTTTTATGAAGTGAATAAATTAATTTTGAAGACTTTTGTGTCTTATTTGTTTATTTCTTAGCTTAATTCTTTCTAAGAAATAAAAACAAAAATCTAAGCGGTGCAGTGTCGAACATCCAAAAAGCCGTAGAGCTCTTCCAAATGGCGACTTTGGGGTTGAAAACGAGATCGCACTTTTTTTCTTAAGGTTTTAAATAAGAGTAAATTTGTGTTCTCTAGCAACGGGCAGGCTAAGTGGGCAAGTGCGCAAGGAAGCACAATGCGGTTATCTAAGTGGGGGTATGCGGCCGAGCGTGCACGACACAATAGAGTCTCAGAAGCAGAGATTCACACCCCTTCATATTATGGTGGGGCAACGCGCGAAGCAGCGTCGCTCTGCCAGGCACCTAGCAAATAGTGTAGGTGCGGCAGCGCGTGGCTAAATTTGTAGCTACAAAATTAGCCATGGGATTTTTTGGTGTGAGCATAGTTTGAACACAAATGAGGAGCCGTTATGGCTCAAGTGGAGCCAAGTAAGGAAGTGTCTAAAATAGGAGACAACATGATAAGATGTGATATTTTGGCATGTCGCGCGCGGCATGACGTATTGCCCAGGTGAGTGTTGCATGGCGCCCAACACCTATATGTCTTTGAATGCGAATAGGGCACGTTGTGGGTGCAAGTTGGCATGATAGTGTATATGGTGTGAAGGCACGCGTGACGACAGTGAGTCAAGTTTGCTAGGGAACGCGCAACACCCGTTGAGTGCAGCAAATTGCACGGCACAAAAAAAGTTGTGATTGTCTGGGGCCGTCAAGTCAAGTTTTAGGAATGTCGACCGGCAATGCGAAGTAGAGAAAAGCCAATTCATGTGGTATTTGATCGTTAATTAAATCATTTTAATACTTCAACTTATTTCTACGTCATATTATTTAATGATTTGATCACCTTATCATTATATAAATCTTTTATTTTGTATACAAAATTCAAAATAAAGTGAAGAATATAATAAAAAATAAATAATACTATTATTTAAATAAATAAACTATCCATATATTTTATTGTAAAATAGAATTTTGTAGTCATATAATTATAATTTTATGATTTTTTTATTAAGATGTGTAATATTTTTGTGATAAAAATTTAATTTACTTTATATAATATTATAAATTAAATATAGGATTTGAAAATAAGCAAGATTTTCCGTAGTAATACCAACGCCGCAAAAAATATAGAGAAAGACCACAAGTATTGTTATATAGTTCTTAAATATTTCTCAAAATATATTGATGATTAGAATTTAAGAAGTTAAGTGAAATAAAATTTTTTTATTAAATCCACTTTTGTTTATGAGGCTCATAAAAATATATTTTTTAAATCTTAAATCTTAGTCATCGATATTTTTTGGGAGATATTTGAGCTAAGTAACATTTTACTTTTAATATTTACGCATTAAAAAATATAAAAATATAAAAATGTTTGAATAGTCAAATAAATGCTTGTTAATGTAATTAATTTATTTTAATTAATTTATAATTTTAATAACAAATATTAAAATTAGATATTTTAATAATATTGGGATGAGTTGGCTCAAAATTTTAGGTAAATAGTAAAAACTTTTGTTAAATAGGCAAAAATTCAAAAAAATTATAAAAACCTTGGGGGCTTTGGGACCTTCGTAAGCGATTCACTCCCCAACTATCCCCGCACCGAACCCTCTCCCTTCCTCACAATCCCCTACTGCGTTCGTTCTTTCTCTCGATCAATCCCGATCAAGAAAACAAAAGATCAGATCAGATTTTCAGAATTCATCCCTCCATCCTCGATAATGCATTTCCAGATCCAAACCCTAGACCCTTCCTCCTGATGGGCGATCGATGTTCTATTTCGTCAAGAAGAAGCTCTGCAGCCGGCGGGATATGACAGCAGTTTCTCTTCGCCGGTCGAAGATAGAGCATCGGAACGCTGCTAAGAAGATCGACGAGGAGGTTTCGTTAGCGTCGACGTCGTACGACGAGTCGCCTGCGCTGGCAACTCGATCTCTCGACCTCTCGCCCGAAGGCTATTCTGACAAAACGAGCTTCCGAATAGGAGGCAGCATCGAGGGCGAGGTCGATCTCCTCTGTCGCAGCTTAGGTTTATCAGGCCCTGAGGACTTCGCGATACCTGCCGCTGCCTGGGAGGCATCACTCAAGGTACGATCCTCCTGCGATATCATCCGATTCGATAGTTCTGATAGTCCAGTTGAGGCGGAGAAACCTAAGCGTGTAGATGATGAGCCGGCCAAGATCCTGCACTCGTTTTCTCACGGAAGCACCGGCCGCGATGGGGGAATCAAGGGTGCTAGACCGCCATTTATGGAACTGCCTGTTTCTGACAGGTCAATTCACGCATGGGATGCAGTGAGATCGCTTGATTCGCCAGGCCAAGATGATGAGCCGGCCGTGATCCCGCACTCGTTCGCTCACGGAAGCACCGGCCGCGATGGGGGAATTAAGGGCGCTAAACCGCCATTTATGGAACTGCCTGTTTCTGATAGGTCAATTCACGCATGGGATGCAGCGAGATCGTTTGATTCGCCAGGTGACAGTGATGGAGGAAATAAGAGGAGGTCATTTGGCTTGGATGGGAAGCGCTGCGGGGAGGTAAATCAAAGAGTTGGTGATGGAGAACTAAGGGTGCATGTCATGGAAGATTTGAGATTGATTTTAGGGGAAACGTCGGAGGATTGCACTGGATCATTCTCGACTTCTAACGACGATGATTCATCTAGCACCACAACAGAATCCATGTCTTTGATTTCTCCGAATGAACGGTTTAAGAAACTTATTGGATCGTGGATGCGTGGGCAGCTTCTCGGGAGCGGTTCATTTGGGTCAGTATATGAAGGAATCAGCGAGTAAGGATTGGCCTTATTTCTCTTTTCTTTATTATGAGTTTACTTTTACTGCTTTCAAAGAGAAATTTTTATCTCTAGGTTTGCCATCTAAACCGATAAACAGATAAAATTTAGTTTTGATAAGATGACATACTTCAATATAAAATCTCAATATATAAATGAGATTGATTGATTGTGGGTCATGATTCTAAACTTTTGTCCAAGTTTTTATTTTTGTATACCCACTCATCATCTAACACTTATTTATGTATGAACTTTTTTATGATCATACCTCTTTTTGTATACCCACTCATCCACCCGACACTTATTTAGCAATATGCTTTTTCTTTATAGACCAATGTTCTGCCCATATAGCAAATATGGTCTTTTTGTTGCTCTATAAAATTTTCATCTAAGTTTTAAGTAGAATTGTTTATGTTCTACAAGGCCTAGAAGCGCTTTTACACTTCATCCAACTGATTAGAATCATATTAATAATATCACCCTCTGTTTTTTCATTATTTTTTATCATTGAACTATCTCTTACTTTTCCTAATAACATGACCTTCAATTGTTATATCCTTATTATTTTAGTTTCTATTATATGATCAAATTTTACTATATATTTTGTTTTGAACTAAGCCAAAATCCATTAGATTCAAGGGTAGTTCTTCATGGTTTGACTTTTGCTATAATATCATCTCTAGTTTTATCAATACAAATTAACATCTGCAAATACTTTGCACAAAGGCACCTCCTATTGATTTTCCTTAGTACGAGTGTCCATAACTAACACAAAATGATATTGACTAAAGCTCAAATCTTTATGCAATCTAATTAAAATAGAAAAATCATTAAACTAACCCCCATGCATTCTAACATCAAATCTTTATTATCTTCAATATGTCCCGTTACTTAAGAATTTCTCTTAGAATTTTATCATGTATTTTTTTAAATTGATAAATATTAAATGAAGAGCTTTCTCTCTCTCTCTCTCTCTCACTCTAAACTTCTCCATAGAATCTCTAAGTAAATGTATGACCTTCACGATTGATTTACCTGGTATAAAACTAAATTATTAAATATTAGTATTTTATCATAATTTTTGTTCATTCACTCTCTACTAAAATTTCAAAGTACACTCATTTACTTAATTTCTCTATAATTTACACACTTCTACTTTTGCATTTATTCTTGTAAATGGGTACCACAATACTTTTTATGTCATCTATTTAGCCTTCAAATTTGAATTAAATAACTCATGAACCAAGAGAATCCCACTTTGTTCAAGCATTTCCACACATTAATAATGATGCCATTCCTAGGGGTATAAATGAGCCGGGCATGCTTGTGAACTGGTCTAAACTTGGTTCATTAATAAGCTCAACAACCAAGCTTATAGAGCTTAGTAGCCGAGCTCGAGTTGCAAGTTAAGCTCAAATCATTAAACGAGTTCATACTCAAGGCTAGCTCACCTATATAAATTATTATGAAAAGTTTATAATAATTTATAATAAGACTAATTAATTTTATTAAATATTTAATTTAAATAAGGCTTATCTATGACTTGTTATACATAAAGCTCAATTTACTAACTTATTTAGCCAACTTGCAAGCTTCTTATAGACCTCAAGCTTTTTTTCGAGCCAATATCAAGCTTGATAAAGGAGCTAGAGTCTAAGCTCAAAAAAAGTTAAGCCAAGCTTGAGGTTGATCTAGATCAAACTTGAGTTGAATACACCCCTAGTTTTACCACTCTTTATTTCATTAAAGCATTCAAATTTCAATTTATTACATTATCAAATAAAATAACAAATGACATTGTATTTATAGCTATAACTTTATTATGGTCAACTCTACTATTACAAACTTCATATAAAAGCATATCAAAATTATTCTTCCATTTATGTTGCAAGTTCTTATCATTGAAAAATATTTTTTAGTTGACTTCTTTAGCACACGCTATTCGGATCAAATATTTATTTTTGCTGTCCCTTAAATTTGCTAAGTTATAAATATGTTTCTCTTGTTAACAATATTTAATTTCTCTAATAAACTTGCAAAAGACACAACTATTGTATCACAAATTATTTGTTTAGATTCTTAACAAGATAATTTGTACTTTTTTCAATTCTCATCATTGTGATGAGAAGATTTGATAAAGTTTTACGTTGGTTGTCGGTTACTCATCACATTCCTTCACTTTTTTCATCCAGGACTTGGGATCTGGCAATGACTCATCATTAGCCAACCTCACCTAGTGAGACTAAGGCTTGATGTTGTTGTGTCAATTCTCATAATTCTTATATCTAAACTTCTCATAATAACAAATCTTTTTTTTTTGTTCTTGAACATCTTATATCTCTCACCAATTATTTTAAGATTATGAGCTTTTTTTTTTTTATTCTTCAAATAATTCTCTAGTCATCTTACAAATTTAAGTGATTATTTGCCCCTTCATTTTAGCTTCTCTTCAATATCTAAGTATTCAAGCTCTAGAACTTTGATCTTGAATATATTTTTATTTTCATTCTTAAGATTTTGTTTTTAGTTATAATATAAAGTTATCACTCCTTTTCAACTGGTTAGCTCAATTTTATAATCAATAATCAATATTGGATTATCAAACCTTCTTCTGAAATAATTTGACAATCTTTGCAATATAATTGATTCTTTTTCTAACAAAAATTGTCAATATGAGCCTCAGAATATCCATACTTTTAAGTGATACTTTGTTTTTCTATTTTCATGTTTTCCTGAATGAAGTATTAGTTGCCATGAAATTATAAGCCAAACAAACTCTAAGATAATTTATATTTCTTTCAATTTTCATTAATTTTATGTTAAATAACTTCTAATAAAAAGTCTTTGCTTTTTTTAAAATATTTTGTTTCTTGCACTGAGCATCTTTATAATTAGGGCATTTTTTAATTCTTCAAGTACATCTTTAGTCATATTATAAATACAATTAAACATTATTTGCTACATCAAATTAATTTCCTTTCAATCTACTACTATTTAAGCTCTAAAATTTTGATCCTAGATATATCTCTATTTTCATTTAGTTTGGTCTTTAATTAGAATATTGAGTTATATCTTCTTTCCAAATTATTAATTTCAAATCTATGATGAATACTCAATTTTGGATTGTCAAACTTTATCTTAAAATTCTTATAATGTGATTGATCATTTTTTCTTACAAAAAAATAATTAATATGAGTTTTAGAAAATCCATATTTTTAATGATAATGTATTTTTCCATTTTCTTGAATAAAATGCTAGTATTTATAAAATTATAAACTAATTAATTTTAAAAACAGTTTATATTTATTTCAAGTCTCATCGTTTTTATATTTAAAATATGAATTTCTTTTTTTTTTCTAGACAGTTAGATTCTAATATTAAGCATCTTTATTATTTGGGACTCCTTTTTAATTTTTCAAGTACATCTTTAGTCTTCTTACAAATACAACTCTACAATCAAATTTACTTCACCTTCAATGTTCCGTGATTTAAGCTCTATAACTTTAATTTTGAATATATTCTCATTTTTATTTTTAAGATTCTATCATATTGTTTTCAGTCTTCACTTTTTTCCAACTTATTAATTTAAATCTTTGACCAATAACCAATATTGGTTGCCAAACTTTCTTCTAAAATAATTTAGCAATCTGCGATGTAATCGATTTTTTTTAAATGTTCAACATGAGTTTTATAAGTGATAATGTCTTTCTTTTTTCTTTTCTTAACAAAGTAGTGGTACTTGTGAATTCATAGACTAACTTATTTCGAGACCATTTTCCATTATCCATTAATTCACGAAAACTAAATCTTTAATAACATTGTTAAGTTTTTCAACTATTTTTACAACGTATCTATTTAAATCTTCCCATACATATCACATTTTTTTTCTCTTGAAGAATTATTGGAACTCTTTGCAAATGTTGTTAAATGTTTATGACATTAGTACTCACTCTATCAAAATTGTTTTCCAAAAAAATGCACGTCCCATTTCTATGCCAATGCTTATACGGATATCTCAACCCTTAAAGCCTAAGCTATCTATTTTTTTCTTCTTCACATTTCCTTTTGTTTCCTAAAGGTATAGAATATTTATTTTTCAATTAATCAAAACATACACCAACTTCATATCCCCTAAAAAAATATCTTGAGATATTGATGAACTAGTTTCTCAATGCTCATAGATAAAAAATAATATGTTAATGAGTAATGATTATTTACACTTTGTTGTTGTAGCCTTTTATAGGTATCTTGATAAAAAAATATTATGAATTTTGTTTCTTAGATACTTAACATTTCTTGATTAGTGGTAAGGACTTGAAGAAGAGAATATATTATTCTAAGAGGATAGTAATATTTATATATACATGTATTTCTTGCAAATAATTTTATATATGAATGAATGCACGCATATATTTAAAATAAATTAAAACATTGATTCAGGGTCAAACTAAACTTCTTCGAGCCTATTGTGAGCAGAGATTCAACTTCAAACCTATTTGTTGACATCCTTACGAGAGGAGCTTTTGGTCCATATGATGACAGATGTGATATTGCACGTTATATATATATATATATATTTCTTTTATTTTTTCACTATAGTATTTCTCTTCGATAAGCCTATATGCTGATCAACTTATTCCAGAGTTTGTGATTAAAACGAAAGTAAGTATAGGTGTAGTGAGAATTCCCGGTTACACTATGTTTCACTTGAATAGCATATTAGAGTTGTTACATTCGTTTTATAATGATTAAATTTTGGAATAAGAATATTTTTATAATATTGACTAATATTAAATTCTTATTTTGGCGTATTCTTTTTTAACATGCTTATAAAATATAAGAAAAAGGCTATAGTGCCCAAAAAATCCCTAATAATATAGGTTATTTTCAAAATCGAATTGAGAAATGTGGGGCTCATGCACTAGTGTATTGAGTCAATATAGAGTTTACACCTGCTAAAATTGAAGATTTTTTAAGTACTATAGTAGTGCTCAAAATATAAATGTTCAAATGAGGTGTACTTTAACTAGTGAGATTTCTACAAGAACAAATCAAATCTTTCATCCCACTATGTGGTGTTGACTATATGAATTTTTTTCTCCATTATATTCTATCAAATAATATCCCTTCCTTATACTCTAGAAACAGTGAAATCATTCCTTAGAGTTTGACTGGAATTTTTTGATTGCACCACACCTCAGAAAACACTTCATTTCATCGAATTTATCCAGATCCTATGAATCACATCACTCTCAAATTATCATCATTTTCTATGATTGAACCGAGGTATTTAAATTATTCAAAATATTCAAACTTTGGATAGTTCTCCGTAACTTAGTTTACTGTAACCTCGTTACTAGTCTTATTAATAAGATCCTCATGCAAATAACATGCACTAAGAGACCTGCAAAATAAGTTCAACAATAACACTCATTAAAGTTCAACAATAACACTCATTATTAATGTAAAATGATGCAAGCTTAGAGCTAATCTCTATTAGTCTTATTGAAAAAAAAAATTGTGTTAAAATGTTTTACATTTAAATAAATATAACTGTCATATTAAGCATATCTTTAATTATAAGCAATACAAATCTTTTTTTTTTTTTCAACACTCTTCAATGATTCTCTATTATTTTATTATGATTTTCTAAATTGATAAAATATTAAACAAATATTTCTTTTCACTAATTTAATTTTTGTCATCAAATCTGAATAAATGTAGTCAATATAATTTATTGACACTTATAAAATCGAATTTTATTTTATGAAATTATAATCTCTTGTTGTAAAATAGAATTCATTAACAACATTTTCTCTTTTCTTTAATATACGTTTTCCACTGGCAAGTATATTTATTGTTAGGGGCTTTACCTTTAGGTTCTCCAAGAATAACTTATGTAGCTAGCAAAATTCATATGCTTCATTTCCAATATGTTAGAGAAGTAATTCGGGACATCCAATTGTTCCTATTCTCCGGCAATCTCACGTAGCTTTCATTGTATGGCTTTTGAATTACTCGAGTGCTGTCACCTACCTAATTTTACCCAATAAATTCTATTTTGTTATGAACTTTTGGGGACGAAACTGCAGCTTAAATGCCGTCCGATTATTTGCAGCGATGGAAGATTCTTCGCTGTTAAAGAGGTATGTCTGCTTGAAAAGGGAAGCAGCGCTCAACATTGTATTTTTCAACTCGAACAGGTGAGATAAATTTCCAGTACTCGTCACGTTCTCCTCTTCCTTCCCAAGTGGCCATCATCAATATATATATATATATGCTGTGACATTTTCGAACTTGTTCTACAGGAGATTGCGCTTTTAAGCCATTTTGAACATGAAAACATAGTTCAATATTTTGGAACGGACAAGGTATAATTAGTATACAGAATGCAGACATGTTTCTGCTTGCTGATGACTTATAATGTATGTGAACCCATCCCCAATTTACATAATGCAGGAGGAATCAAAGCTGTACATCTTCCTGGAGCTGGTGACGCAAGGCTCTCTGGCCTCTCTCTATCAAAAGTACAGGCTGCGCGACACGCAGGTCTCTGCGTATACCCGGCAGATCCTCAAGGGACTGCATTACCTCCATGAACGGAATGTTGTGCACAGGTCGGCGGGTTTTCCAACTGATATGTTCCCTCTTTTCATTTTACTGTTTTATTTAAACTTCATTTTTTTTCTCGCTCAGGGACATCAAATGCGCCAACATATTGGTTCACGCTAATGGGTCGGTCAAACTTGCGGACTTCGGGTTAGCCAAAGAGGTGCTTCTCTTGTCTTATAATTATATTATCCATGATGGGGCTATAGCAGATTTGAAAAGCTGACCTTTGTTATGCCAGGTATCCAACTTCAATGACCTGAAATCTTGCAAGGGGAGCGTGTACTGGATGGCGCCGGAGGTTGTTTGTTATTGCCTCTTTGAAGAATCTTAAGCAAAGTGCAGCACATCAATCTCATTCTTACACAGAAAATGCTGCATCATCTACAGGTTGTGCATCCGAAGAAGGCGTACGGGCAGGCAGCTGATATATGGAGCTTGGGCTGCACCGTTCTGGAGATGCTGACGGGGCAGATTCCGTATCCGAACGTCGAATGGGTGAGTTATCCATATGAAAGAGAGAGAGAGAGAGAGAGAGAGTTGTGTTCATTGTTGATGCTGAGGAAGGAAGTGGATTAATTGATGAAAATGTGCAGCAGCATGCATTCTTCAAGATAGGGAGAGGGGAGCAGCCGGCGATACCGGGGCAGCTGTCTGAGGAGGCTCAGGACTTCATCAGGCAATGCGTGCAGGTGGATCCCAGTTGCAGGCCCACTGCTGCCCTGCTGCTCAGCCACCCCTTTGTCGTCAGGACTAGTAAGACCGCAAACCGCTCTCTTCTCAGCCATTTCTGAATCAGTGCTTCTTCTTATAAAAGCTAGGCATTCCTTTTCATGGTAGGGTTTTTTAGTTTGCACTCTACCAGCTAGCTTCATATTTGTCTTTAAATTAGACTTATGCCCCCCAAAGAAATAGTCAGCCTAATTGTATATTTGGAAATGCCAACTTTCACTTTTGTCAATTATTCGGGCGAGCAATGTTTGGTGTCCTGATTAAAAACAGGAAACAATATTTACATTTTTGGCTCCAAATTTTTTGGTATAATTGGAAGAAGCCAACTGAACAGTGGCTTTGTTGTAATTGCAATTCAAAGATTTAAGTCAGAAAGCAAAATTATATCTTAATGTTCGACATAGGGATTTAATAATCTAGTGGGCAAAAAGATCTCTTAAGAACACCACTATTTTACAATTTACTACAAAGCAGCTAAATATTATTTAAAGTTAATTTAAATTATTCAAGTACAAAATAGCAAAATTTAGTTACATTTTATTTAATTTATTTTGGTATACTTATAAAGATACTATTTATTTATATCATAAAATATTCTAACTAAATGTCAGTAGATATTACATTTTTGATAAGTGATTTTTGATATTAATTATAATTAATTAACAATTAATATAAAATAATGAAATATATTTTTTACTCGTGCCCAAACAATGATTTATACACTTGTAAAATTTATTCAAGCAGTAATAAAACTATGATAATTACTCTTCTTAAAATAAATTATTATTATTTAAATATTAATTTTGAGATTTACATCAAAATATTGATTATTAAGCATGTATACAGGGGGGGGCACGTATATGGATGTGCTAGCGCGCAGTCTTGTGAGAGACCCGTGGTGCCGCGCCGCGCCTGATGGGGCACTGCACGCTCCAATATCAGCTCCTTTAATGTTTGATAAAGTTCTTTAAGGAAAATAAAAAAAATATGAAGCCCAAAACCTGTTAAAACTTCCATTTTTATTTTGTTTGCAAGGCTGCGGTGGCCACTTTTGATATTGTTATCCTTCTGTTCATTTATGATGATAGACAGATACGTGGGGTGACAAATATTTTGGTCATAGCACTGCCCCAACTCTTCATCTACAAACCCACATGTTTTTTAAGTTGACACTTGGACACCACCGTAGCAAAGCTCTCATCTTTTTCATTTTTGAATAATTAGAATATCCCACACAACTTGTGTATTTTATTTTTTTCAAAATTATGACAACCAAGAGATTTAAGTAGCTGTTCATTTGATCTTAATATCATGTTTGGGGATCTAGTTGTCTCTCTACTACACATGATGCAAATTTCTTATATGCCCCCTCCAAGAAGGCATACACCAATGGCTTCCTTAGTAGATCTATTGGCACAAACCAAATTAATATTTTGAAATATGAGTATCCCCTTGTAATCTACACATCCAATCTTTGCTTTCCAAGTTTCAAAATGACTCACTATTAACTTAATTTTCCTACAACTTGTATTCTTGAGCCTCATATATATCATTGTAAATAGAAACAATAATAATCCTCTTTTCTAACATCCTTTTAGTATTCAAAATATAAACTTGGTAAGCGACGAATTTTCCTTGCCCAAATATTTCCACACATCTATAGGGATATCATCCAGTTCCAACGCTCATCCTCTTTCAAACATGCCACATCTCTTTACTAAGCAACCAAATGTAACTGATATTAATATTAGTTTTATAGCCACTGAACTTATTTATTTTAATCGGTACTAATACAACATCTCATTAGAAACTTAGTAAAAGAAAATTTAATCATTATTTATATAAAAGTTAAGTGTCATTACTATTAAGCGCTCTCTTTATAATTCACCAAATATACTTTTAACTTCATTAAAAATACAATAATCAAATTCCACATAAATGTTAGCATCAACCTAAAAATCCCACAATCAAAGTTCTTAATTTCTTTTAAAATATATATATATATATATATATATATATATATATATATATATATATTATCCAACTAGTATTTGGTCTAACATTTTTACTTTCCAGAAATCTTTTCAAAACCAAAATTACTATAAATACTAATATTAAACTATTTAAACCTTTCTAATATATCTATTTAAATCTTCTCCTATAAATAGCCTATCCATTTGAAGTATTCCTTAAATCAACTCCTTTAAAACAAGCCAAAAGTTTTCTTTTATTCTCATAACTAAAATCATATTTGAAGGATATAAATACTTGGAATATTAAGAAAGTTTTCCATCAATTCAAATATTTAAAGGTATGATTATATTTCTCAATAGCTTAACTTTCACCTAATTTATCTTCTAAACTCATATCCAAAAAAATACAACATAACTATAATGACTATTAACAAACTTTTAAAGTCTTATCAATTTCTTTTGCTCTCTTACCATTTCATTTCTTAAAGGCATAAAATATTTTTCCTCCTATTAATCATAATAACTACCAACTAAAAAAATATTTGCTAATGAGAGTGAAAATATTCCAACTATTAAATACTCAATTAATATATACAATTATTATTATTATTACTACTACTTCGACTTCTAGCTATCATTGGGTATGAAAAGGTGTCTATATATATATATATATATATATATATATCAAGATTAAAAATAAAATAAGTAAAGTTTAGGTGTAGTGCAAGTGATTCTCATTTAAAAAATTTAGGCAACATGCAAGAAAACAAGTCCTAGAAAATAACTGATATGCATAATCGTATCCTATCATTTTATTACATGAGGAACCTTTCACAGTTCCTCAAAATTCAAAAGAATCGATTAATTGGACAGTAATATCTTTCTTTCATTTGGATATTTCTGGGCCAAGGCTTTATTGAAGGTAAAAGCAAGAGAAACAAAATCTAGACATGATTGTTGCATGTATTTAGGGCTTACCTTCTCCAAAGTTTCATGAAGGACAAGTATTCATGGTATGCAAGACCCCTTGTCACCATGGACAGCCTTGCAGGAACTGTGCGAAGCACGATATCGCAAAGCTCATCCACAGATTCTCTACAAAAAACATATTAATTGGGGTTTTATCATACTAAGCAATATTGTTGAAAACAGAGTTGCAAAAGATTTGCAAATAACAAGTCTAGAGGATTTGCAAGAACCAAACCCAAAACCTCCCAACTCTGTAATAAGCAAAAAAAAGGGAAGAATATTTACATAGCCCATCATACCTTCCCATAGGCTCATAGGGTTGCGGCAACTTTGTGTCCATAGCTTTGAGAGACGAGCTCTGATCAGTATAACTCACCCATGCAAAGAGCTTACACAGAGTCATGCTGTCAGTGCTGGAAGCCAATATCTCATGGCAAAAATTCACTGTATTGTTGAAGCCCAAAGATGATCCAAGCGCAGCACATTCCTTCATGTAGAGGCAAAGACCGTGTTGAGAAAACGTCGATCCCATCTCTATTTGATTCTCGAACCAAGCGATAGAATCATCACCAACTCTAGAAGGAGTGGTTGGCCCTAGACTTCCCTGCAAATATTGCAGAAATATATAATTGTTAAAACATAACCTTTAGGGCCTGTTTTGTTTGAAGTAAAGTTGAGATAAAGTATATTTATTTCGAGTAAAAAGTGAGATTATTTGTATTTGGCTTGAAGTAAAACAGGTGAAAACATTTACAGTGTAACTCAATTTTACATTAATATATATTGAAACATAAGGATTCGAATTACACCCAAATTGGGTGAAACGTGACATTACGGGGCTAAGTGGAGAAGCGGAGCGAGTTCATTCATTCGAACGAAAGAAATTGAACGAACTAACGATTTCGTTCGTTCGAACAAACGGTGATTTCCGACGTCTTCTTCCTCGGCGAACAAGTCTGTTGGTCGTCTTCTCCGGCGAACGAGGTCGTTGGTCGTTCAAATTGATTTTGTTCGAAATCGTTCAAATGAAAGAATCGTTTGATCGAACGAATCCTTCGAACGATTAGTTCGTTCGAATCAATTTGAATGAAAGGATCGTTCCATAAAATCGTTCGAACAGTTCGTTCGATTAAATTGTTCCAACGATTCGTTAGATCGAATTCCTACAAAAATATTAAAAAAATTTTGAGGGGTAATTTTACCCATTTTTACTCAAAACACCCACTCAAAAATTACTTTATTCCAAATAAAAAAATAAAACTATCAAACAACAGTAAAATAATCTTATTATACTGTAAACATATAATTAGATTATTGTACCCTCAAATTTCTCATACCAAACAGCCCAAGAAAAGATTAATTGAAGGAACTTACCCAGTGATCGGAATTGCAGCTTCCATAATTAATATCGGCTACAGATATCAGATCCGCAAGTTTGGAAGTCAGGCTGGTTATGAAAGAAGCTTCTGTGCTGCCGGTGGGCAAAAATAAGTTGAATTTATCACGGAAACTACGAAGTTTTCTCCACGTCTTGGAAACCGAAGAAGCTTCCTGAGAGTGTGAAATCCTGTCCTTTTGGACCGACCACATATTGAAACTGGCACGGCTGCACTCATCATCCAAGAGTAGAGCGTGGCACAACGGATGTTTTACAGCAGCATTTTGAAAGTCAACAAGATCATCATTTCCTTGAATTGACTCTGCATAAACTGCAGCACTGGTGCCAAAATAGTTTTCTGAGAATTTGCTTAGCTCAGCAATTCCGTTATCTAAATTAGCAACAGGTGCTGATCCGTTACAAAAACCAGCGAACTCTTGCTTAAGAGATGCTGTACCTGATTGAAAAGAAGAGTTCATGTCTGTTTCTTCCTCTGGAATTAAAGAAGATTGAAAAACACAGGAAATGTCCTGTACTCCGTAAGTGTCGCACACATGGGAGATTGATGCTCGTTCAGAACTAATGAACGAATTTTCTAGTTTGCAGTCCAAGCCAAAGGTCTCAATCCGAGTTTGAGAAATAAGAGAATTTGGAAAAGTAGACAAGTTGAAACAATTATGCTGTGCCAATGTAGCTCCAGGTTTGGGCTCAAAAGCAGGTGGCCCATCATTAGATAATAATGGTAAAGCAATGCCATGCTTTTCCCCGAACGCTCTTTGTATAGCAAACGATGTAGAACTTGAGTAGTCGAATGAGTGCAGGTGCTTTTCCATGTGAGGTGACAGGACTTTGGGATCAGGGAACGAGTACTTCCTCAATAGTTCTTTCTTCTTCTCCTTCTGAAGCTTGACAGTTTTGGATTTACATGTCTCCCAGGAATCAACAATTTCCCGTGAGCTGAGCTTGTGCTGCATTACAGGACCCATAAGCAAAGAATTCTTGTCCACCTCAGAAAGTGTTTTATTGATCTCTTCTTCCAATTTTTCTGATAATTCGCACCGAAAATCCCAAGGAATCACCTTTGGAAGTGCCAAGTGCACGGCTTCAATATCTAAGGGCTCAGGAATTTTGGTGCATTGAATCCTATGATCTGAAAAGTAAAATTAGACCAACAAAAAACTCAGAAATTGTATAGTATTGCAAAATGAAATGGTGTATCAAAATTAACTCAGTTATCTAACAAAATGATTTTGATGACAATAACCATAATACTGCAAAAGATACGCCATGTTGCCCAATTCATTACCAATGCTGTAATATTTCCAGAGAGCGGCATCAAACACCAGGAAGAGTGGTACATTAAACAACTGATTTTTTTTCTTCACCCAAAATTTGTACAAAGTAATATATAGAGTGGGTTCACTTTCCACATCACGAATATAAAGAAGGAAGATCTAATTATATGAATAAAAACTGTTAAATAATTTGCATGGATAATAATATAATTAAAGGAAACCCATGAGAAAGAGAAGTGCTAAAAATAAAATGTTTGCTATGATGAGCTTGGAACATAAATTATCAAACATGACCCTTTTTAAAATCTTGTTGAAAAGGTAATGGTATAAATAAAGATAATATATTTAACATCAACTTCACATGTTTAGTTCTATCATGATTTATAGGATTCTATATTGGTTGCCACAATATATTAGAAAAAAATTTGAATACACTAACTAATACTCTGTCAGGATCCTTCTAAGTCAAATTCCTTAGTAGATACTTAGTGCTAATGCTCAAAATTCCACAAATGTTCTCGTAGATATTTCAGAGCTTGCAATAAAACTCTTGGTTTCTTGTATCTCCATGTTACAGAATTTTCCTTACTTAAATGCCATGACAAAAGAGTTTTTGACCTTGTCCAATCAGATTGTAAAATATTGAGCATCCTGTTTACAACCTGCATATATTTCTAGAGGGAGAATTCATATTGTGACTTCCTACACTCACAATAAGTCAATATAAAATTGGAATAAGTATGAAAGCGTTCCCACCAATCGTTTCTATATTCCTTTATTTATAAGAACAAATTTATTCAGACTTTCAATAGATGGAGACATCCATAGGTGCCAGTGCTGCCAAAGGTTTGCAGATGACAATATCAGTTTCTTTGGGAAAACCTAACATGCACTCCCATTGACATAGTTCTATTTAAAGCTTTTATTTGACAACGTTTAATCACTGGACAATATTTCAAACTACTCAGGTTCTTAGTTTTATTTAGGTTCTAAGATAAGTTAATTAAAATTTTTTATCATAAGCTTAAGTTGCCCTTAAAATTTTATTTGAGTCTGCTTAATTTTGCTCAAGATTTCCTTAATTATGCATTGATACCAAAGTATGGCATTCAACTCTAGTTATACGCCTCCAACAAATCTAATTATGGATTTTGTCTCTTAAAGTATAAGAATTAATATTCACAATATATTGTTCATGATCTCATGATAAAAAATTTAATATACATAGATTAGAACATCAAGTTATATCATACTACATACAACAAACAGTCTTATAAAATATTTCTTATACACAATCTAAGTACAAAAGTTTATATAATTATATAAATTACTATTTTACAAAAAAGAAAGATAATATAAAAGATAAATAAATATTCTCCTTAGGTACGCAAGATGATGATCTCCAATAGCAACAAAAAAGTTAAATTCTTAAGCAAGTTAAGCAATGATAAGTCAATTCTTCGATGCAATTTTCATTTATCATGATACAACTCATATATAAAAGATTGGCAATTTTGTTGTTGACAGTTAAATGAATAATGTGTGCTCATGCATGCTTCAAGATAGCCATGATTTTTGATAACCTCAATAAATATATAACGCTACAACTAAGATGAATGCTTGAGTTCATAGAGTAATTTGTTAAGCTTTCAAAGTCTTCCTCTAAATTACTATTAAAAAAGGCGCTCAGGACATCTAGTTGGAAAAGATTCCATTAAAGCTTAGCCACAAGACAGAAGAACTCAGCCAAAGTTTAACTATGCCGCAAAAGAAAATTTTTCTCTTGATCATCTTCTCTTATTGGTTCTTTTCAGCATAAAACTTTGCAACTCCCATGTTTCATTCTTTTTATGTGCTTTTGATTCTTTCAGCACAATATTTTTCCCATTCAAGAACCAAAGAGCTTCGTCAATATTTGATGGAACTTATATTTAAACAAAGGTTGAATACCAAAAATGTTATGAGATGATCTCTTAGGAAATGAAATTTCACAAATGATGTTGTGTAGCTTGAGGCTTAGCTTACCCTTCAGGATTAGATCATTGTTGTTGACAGTTAAATGAATAATGTGTGCTCATGCATACTTCAGGATGGCCATGATTTTTGATAACCTCAATAAATATATAACGCTACAACTAAGATGAATGCTTGAGTTCATAAAGTAATTTGTTAAGCTTTCAATGTCTTCCTCTAAATTACTATTAAAAAAGGTGCTCAGGACATCTAGTTGGAAAAGATGCCATTAAAGCTTAGCAACAAGACAGAAGAACTCAGCCAAAGTTTAACTATGCCGCAAAAGAAACTTTTTCTCTTGATCATTTTCTCTTATTGGTTCTTTTCAGCGTAAAACTTTGCAACTCCCATGTTTCATTCTTTTTATGTGCTTTTGATTCTTTCAGCACAATATTTTTCCCATTCATGAACCAAAGAGCTTCGTCAATATTTGATGGAACTTATATTTAAACAAAGGTTGAATACCAAAAATGTTATGAGATGATCTCTTAGGAAATGAAATTTCACAAATGATGTTGTGTAGCTTGAGGCTTAGCTTACCCTTCAGGATTAGAATCATTGATGGGATTATTTTAAGTTGAATGTTGAACGATGTTAAGATGGCCTTGAGCCTCCTACCTAATCTTCTCAGATTTCCTTGTAGTACATTCCAAATATGGTGGTTTATCAGGTACAATAAAATCAGATGCAGTTTATGAACTTTATGGTTTCAAGGGTAGACAAAGATAAATTAGCTTTGAATTTGTGTTGAATTTTTGTTTTGTACTGAAATGGTCCTGTACATCTGCTGTACATGAAAAATTTGGAAGAGAAGTTTTAACAAGATTCAGATATAGCTCTCAAGACATTACAAAAGTATCTAAATGGCATTCTATTAATAAAGCTCCAATATGTTCGCAAGTCTGGCAGTAAACATAGAAAATCAAGCAAACTCCAGGATGTAGTAATTTCTCCTTTCAACAATACCATTTTGTTGAGTGTTGGCACAAGCTCTGATATAAATTCCATTTCCCTGAGATTAAAACTAACTTTAGAAGTTCTTGTAACAATATGAATTCTCAAAATTTCTAATCTGGTGGATGAAATGATTCGAAGGTTTTCAAATTAATCTTTCATGTGAAGCACTTTAGTTAAGCACCAACAATAAAAGAGTTTAATAATCAATGTCCAGGATGCTTTTTATTCTATAAAATCCCATTTATCACTGTGAATAATGATGAAATTAGATGATTTTTTGTAATATTGGCTAAGACAAGTGTTTCTGATAATTTGGAAATTTTACAAATATCACCAAAAAGCATGAATGGGAGCCTTGTAAGATAAATATTGATAGAAATAATTAATCTTTATGACATGAAATTAAGATGATACTAGATTCTACAAAATGTTAGAATATAATATCATAATCTTTTTGATATTATGCAAGAATAACAATAAGCCAATGAAATAAAAGGCTTGAGAAAATGATAAAAACAATCCTTAGGATAAAGAAAGTAAAAATTGAAGGTCATCTTAACATTACTAATTGCCTTCCATATCTGAAAAAAAAGAAGAATTTATTGATATTAAAGAACAAAGTAATGCAAATCTTTAAAAAAAAGATTGATTTATCTAAAAATGGAGCCCTAGTTTGATTCCAATCTCTTTGAGGATAGTGCTGTCAGCAATTCTAGCTGTTTAAATAATAAGGAAAACAAAAGAGGCAAGTATTTATCAAGTGACCAAGGGTTCAGAGTCAATGATCTTTTGGGTTTGATACATTATGTTTGTGTGTTGTAGAGGCTTTTCCTTTATGTTGAGTCTTCAATTCACTAATTTTCTGTGTTCCTATGAGTGACCCTTCTAAGAATGCTCATTTTTGTCAAACAATGCTCACACAGAGGGTGAGGTTTCCAATGGCCAACATTGAAGTCTGATATTCCCAAAGTGATATAGGAGGGATCAGCAGAGAAGGTTTTTCATACCTAATATGACTTCTTTCTTTCTTTGCTTTGAACTTCATTAAGTGTCTCCTAAAAAAAAAAAAAAAAACTCAAAGATCAAGTCACAAAAAACAAAGGATTATTTTGAGGTCTACTATAGCTTATTAAATCGTCTTCTTTTCTGCATTATTCTTACATTTAAATGCATTCTTTGAGCATTTCCATCTACTTCTACTAATTTTGTTAAACTGAAAATTTATCTAATGAATGAACGAATAATGTAATTGGCCACAGACTGATCATGTTGGTAAAATCATGGAGAAGGCGGCCCTCCATACCAATTAGTATGAAGGATTCTCAATGTTGAGCCAACCTCATAAACATCATCCTTTTTTCTTGAACTTTTTCTATATGTTCTCACCTGCACTGTTAGTCATTGAGTTGATTATTTATGGCAATATCATATTGGAGACAAACCAGATTGAAAGTTTTTGAATAAAAGGGCAACCACGGAAATGAAGAACAAGATTCTACTGCTGATGTTTTTGAATAAAACAACTGGAAACAACGTAGAATGAAAGAGGTATGAATAATCTCAACTAGTGCAATAGTTCCAATAAAAATCAAGATCAAATATGGTGGGAATTGAATGATGAATAACGATGCCACGTAAAAATAATGATAGATTGATAGTAAAGAGAGAAAAGGAAAACGATTAAAAACATAAAAAATTCTATAGCCCCAATTAATATGGTATTGCACCCAATTTACTTTTATCCTAGTGATTTTAAACATATCAAGAACTTGCTTGGGCATAAAAGTGGCGTCTTGCATAGCAATACTTGCATTATAACTCGAATTAATGTGACAACTTCTTTGCATAAAAGTGGCGTCCACTTCATTAATTAATAATTGTCAACCATAAACAACCTTTAGAGTATCAATGGACAACCAACTCGACAAAAATAATGGGAAAACTCACATGAGAGCGAAACTATCAAGCATGTATATCTTATAATTATAGCACATCTATATATTAATTTGATAGGAATTCAAAGATTCATTGCATAAAATTTTAATTAATTATCATAGGTCAAAACTTATGTGCACAACAAATTAGCACTATCAAAATGGGTTAGTGGGTTCAGGTTTGACTCAAAATAACCCGACCTAAAATTTGTCAACATGAATCCAACCCAATTGACCCAAAATAATTGCAATAAAATGAACAACCCAAGTTGGAAAGAGTTGATGCAACACACAGAAGCAACTTTAAAAATAATTTTGCATAATATCATTCTATTCATCAAGACTCGCTTAAGGAATTCATAGATCATCATCATTATAATTAAGTTGCTAATACTACGGCATTCATCATCCCAACACCATGAAAAAGGCTTTACCATCAAGAATTAAACATGTTCATTTAAGCAAGTAGAGATTAAGAGAACATTTGTGGTTCAATTGCCACATTTATGATTAAAACTATTTAAGAATTTCCTATAAAATTTTCAAGTACTACTTATATATAATAATATATGTTTTATTAACATCTTTAATTTACATGTATCCTTCTAAAAATATGTGAGTTTCAATAAAAAACCTCAAAATAAACTTGGCCCTATCACTTGTTCAAAAAAGATGTTAAGATAAGTAATACTTTATATCATATTCAAACAAATTCATCATATATTCAAAAAACAATATAAACTTTCAAAACATATCTACTTACTGGAATCAGTCTAGTATGCATGTAAAAAACTCTTTTTTGACGTTTTATTTCTAATTGAGCAATGATGAGAGCTTTTTGGGCAGACAACTTCATTATGGTAGAGAAAAACAAATTTTTAGTTAAATAAATTTCAGGTGTATAGGGTCAGATATAATACAGTTAATAATTTTAATGGAAAAAAGTTTGCAAATATATGCCTCAGATACTGGAGCTACCTATAAGAACTGAGAGAGTAGATAGAAGAATAGATTTTTCATTGTTGAAATAATGTGTAGATACATGGCTGTATATAGAAACTGCATATGATATTATATCTTAATAATGTATGTGTTGAGTGTTGGTTCACAGGTGCCTGGGCATCCCTAGTTCACAGACACTTGGGCGCGCCAAAGCGCCCAATCTTCTGTCTAATGTTTGATGTGCCTGGTTCAAAACACCTGGGCGCGCCTGGGCATCCAATTTTATGTCTGGTGCTGTTATATCTTATTGTTCTCCCATCCTTATACATCATGCTTAAGTTGACTAAATTGATTAAGGGTTCAATTATATTAAAAGGTATGAGGGATGGTCACAAAATTTCGAAGTGGTTAAAAGTGAACATAATCTATATAAAGTAAAAATACATGTATCACAAAATAATTTGGCTAAGAAATAGTAATAATAATAACAATAATAATATTTGATTTATTCTTATCGTATGTATTCGAAGTCTATGTAATGGTGTATCTATGCAATTATAAGACTTGATTAATGAAAATAGTAGTGTTATCGGTGATGGTATGTCAGCTATTTCATCTCCTCTTTTTCCTCTTATGTTTAATTATCTCTATCCTCATCAAAGCATATACATGAGAAACCTTTCAGATTTTATTAAGGTTCAACGTGGAATATGACAAAACCAAGTTAATCAAGAAGAAATGGAAGAGTTGAAAAAGTTCTACCAATAAAAATATCAAAGTAACAATAAACTAGTTTAAAGCCCCAAAAATGATATAATAAAAAACTACAAAACAGTCACACACCAGAATCTCCTGGTCCTTGACACCAAAACTGCAGTAGCATGAGAATTTTGCGGATGTCACATAAAGAAGCTTTAACTATGCGCTCAAGTAAATTGCAGGAAACATGAACCTTCTCAAAAGCACAAACCTATGAAACCACCAAAAACAGCTTAATCATAGAATAGAATATTCAAGTTCACTGGCATGGAATAAATCAAATTTCATATACCACTTACCATAGATACAAAGTATAGTAATTCGTGGCAAGCTGGTGATTTGAAGTTCAATACTTTAAGTCGATCCAAAATCTGTGGATGGACAGGTTTTCTATCTAGTACAAAGAAAAATGGAAGCTTCAACAATGTTTAAGAGAAAATATAAACAATTAACTATTATTGAAACTTCATTGTAATTCACCATTGCTTGTCAGAATGATTGGCCTTTTTGTGGTTTCAGCAAGTTTAAGTATGGCAGACATAAAGCCACGGTCCTCATCAAACACAACATCCACCTCCTCAAATAGGAGGAGAGTTTTATTTGCGACTTGACAAGATGCACTTCTTTTTTCTGTAGCATTCATTTGATTACAAAACTTTGAACCTGCTTCTGTTAAATCAATTTGAAATTTATTATCCATAACATCAGGTACGTCTGACAACAGTTCTAACATATGTTCTCCAGCTTGATGTACTTGATCCTTGACAAACCTATAAGAACAAATATTGTGGTCAAACTATTACAAGTATTTGATACTATAAAATTAGTTTCAATAATCAAGCAATACGAGAAAGAAAGATGAAATAATATTTCTAACCAAAATACCAAGTAGCAGGTCGTGTAAGAAGAGCTGGTTCAAAGTTCAAGGTTAGTTAATGTTGATAGCAAAAGTAGAAATAGAAATCAAGAACTTCAAGGAGAAGACATAAAGAAACAATAAGTAATATTCATATCAATAAAACAATCAATCAAAGCAAAGCACATCCCTAATTACACCTCTTTGGAAATATGTTGAACAAGGCATTGACCAATAATATAACTCATCAACGATCTAAGCTGCATCAACTAAAATCATTTACCAGGGATCACCAAGGTGGTCGATAAAGCAGGATTAACCCATGTTTTGACATAATTTTTTAACTCATGTTTTGACATAATTTTTTAACCCATGTTAAAGATTAAACCTTTTCTAGATATTATTCTAACAATTCAACTTAAGATTTGAATTAAAATTTATATGAAATTAAATGAATGTTTGCAATGCCTAGAAATTTTGAATGTATAGTTGCTAAGTAATAAACTAAAGCAATCAAGTCCTCATCTACAGAAATCCACTTGTTGAGTTCTCTAAGCCTAATCTTAACCGTTAAAATTATGTATATGTAGCAAATAAATAATCGAAAGTTTGCAGCAATAAATATTAAAATAACTTACGCTGCTATAGTTTATAATATGATAATTAAATTTATGTGGGCAACCATATTATTTCCAATTAACATTCTATTAATCAAAGAATAAAAATACTCGATCAAGTAATGCAGTACTGAAATAAATTCATACTTAACGTGGAATTATTTTATATATTGTGGCTACAACTTACATTATACAACTAAGAGTGTTTCTTATACTACCTCATCATAGGACAGTGAAATAAAAGAAAGCCTTTTTTAAAAGATGAATGCTAACCATTTGACTAAATTAAAAACTTTATTGCAGTCGAGCTGCTTACTGGCATAGTGGTTGGTTATCTAAACATCACTTCACAATTGCTTATTTCAAAATTAGTAAGAAAGTCTAATATTGTGTTTCAAGGCTGCTAAGGATGGAAGAATAGATAAGTACAAAACATAAGAAATAGCCACACATTATGATGAATAGGAAAGAAAAATAAAGTATAAAATAGTACAAGAAACCAACCCACGAACAGACAAAAAAGCCACGCCTTATAGATTATTGTCTACCATATTTGTTAAAAGATAAGCAACCTCAGCTATTGCTATTCTTCAAACTATGCGTTAGACACTGGGGGGATTATTTTGCATAATAAACAATCTGATCGGTGTATATCATATTACAAATAAAATAGTTATTGAAGGTGCAACATTATTCATGTCAAAATCATGCAACACCTTCATAAATACCCATGCATCATCAAGATTACTGAAATGAAAGAAATACATTTTATATTATGACCTATTAGATATAAGAGAATATAATTAAATTTAAATAAAAATTAAGCTAATGGAAAATACTGGAACAATCACTGGCCATACCTTGACTGTGTATCTTTATATTAGTAGTTGTTTGATTTATTTTGCTCTTTTATTTTATTTAGTCATGGCTAAGAAAGGTTTGTAATGGCCAAGAAGTTACAAGTCATTTTCTAGTGTGTGATAGTCATAATTATCATGTAATTTCTATATTAAAGAACCCAAGGAAGTGCTAAATTTGAACTTACCATAGAGACGAAAATTTTGAGAAGACTAGAACCAGCGTTGGTGGGATCAGCATTGAAAGAAGTTACTAACCTGAGGCATTGAGAGGCATTTGAGGGAATATGTTTCATGAATCTTAATTTGACAATCCTAGAAAGATAATAAATGTATCTTTGCATCGGATTCAATTTTAAAATGCAAATGCCAAAAAAAAGGCTTTTTCGAGAATGTATCAATTAATCTTAGTTTGAAAAAAATATCACTTTTATTTCAATTTTGCAAGTTGTTGCTAATTGTGCAATTCCATAAAGTACGTTACAAGTGCAACTACTTATTTTTGCAGTGTAGTTCTTTTCTTCTATAAATCTAATGCCCGAATTATTACATTTCTTGTAATTATTTAGTTTTTTCTTTCCCCCACAGTAATTAGGCTAGTTTTCCAATCTATGAAAATCAATTGATTTGCTTAAGACTTTAATACTATTAACTTTAATGTTAGATTCCAGGTTGGGTGATTATTTCAGTAATAACAAAGCGTTAAAAAATACAAGAAAAGAAAACATGTTAATAATCAGTAGTTTGTGATCTACAAAACCTCAAATTTTCTTGCTTGAAATAAAGCTTTAGTGTATTCTTTTACAAAAATTAAACAATAAGGGCGGGGGCGAGTTTCAAGTTTTAGATAACTGAAGCTTCCACAAGAAAATCTGCATTTGAAAATCAGAGTAAATTTTTTAAAACAAGCCCATCCTATGTGCTTGCCAAAGTGCAAAATACAATACCAATGCCATATCACATGAAAATGATATATTCATGATGCCTAACAAACAAAGAATACAAATCTCAAAACTGAGACATTTGAGCACTAAGAAAAATCACCAATGCGTGAGTCCAAGTGAATCCACTGCTTCACCAAAAGTTTGCCTCAAGTATGAACCATTTCTCAAGCTGGATGCATTTATCTATCAAAACAATTAAAATTTTAAACTGAAGGAAATATAAATGTCAAAAGTTCAAGTCAAAATAAATAACAATGAAAAAGCCTGCTTGAAGAAAATAGTTTATTCATGGAATAAGACAAATTCTCATGCTATATTAACCCCTCTTTTCCGTACCTAATAAAAAAATTATATGCACGCACACACATACATATATATAGTGAGAGAGAGAAAGGTGGGCTACATTTCTTAAGTGGATAAATTACATTCCCTTCACATTTCCTCATCATCCATCCAAATAGATGATGAGATGCAAAAATCAATGAAGTAATTTTCAAAGTCAAAAAAATTAAATTAGACTTTACATCCCATCCCGTACATCCATCCGTTAACAAGTGAAAGATGCACAAAGAGAATGCATTCCTCCATTAAAAAGATCCAAACAAACATACCAATCTCTCAACATATATATAAATGAGCATCGCTGTACTTCCCATGAAATCACCCTGATTGAGATATCAAACAAGACATACAAATATCTCATTGTGCCATCTCTTTATCTTTTTGTACTTGGGAAAGTTTTGGAAGCATTCTTGAAAAGCAGGAAGTTTAATTTTTAGCTATATATATATATATATATCTATATATATATATTCCTTGCATAGAAATGAAAAAATTAAAAGATAATTCATTTTCATAAATGTGCACATAAACAAGAGAGTAATTTACTAGAAGTCTTAATTTGTTCACATCAAATAGGATTTTTTTGTGCCAAGAAAAAAAAATTGCACCACTTAAAGTAACCTATTATCCAAAAAAATAAATATGCTTAAAAATTATTTTATATAGCATTTAACTAGTATTATATGATGTCTAAAGATAATGTGGGATCTTTTTATTTGAGTTCAAAGTATATAACTTTATTATCTATGTTTGACTACACTCCTAATATAGAGATGTCTAATGATCATGTGGGATCTTTTTATTTGATTTCAAAGTATATAACTTTAGTATCTATGTTTGACTACACTCCTAATATATAGAAATGTCTAAAGATAATTTAGTTGTCTTTTGAAGTTCCCTTTTACATTATTTAAAAATATTTACAGAGTCCCATTTTGAAATTAAATATTTTCCACTTTTTACGGAGAGCACATTCTGTCAATGATATAAAATGTATAATGCTAAGAAATTTCATGCCATTTTTACAATTCTGCTAGATTATTTATACACTCTAGAAAATTAACATTGTTCACGCAATATATATAATTATTAGTATTATATGATGTTTTGTGCAGCACAATATTAATTAAGAAAATAAATATTTATTATCTCATTGTTATTGTCACTACTATTTGGAGCATAATATTTAGACAATGTCATTTTAAAAATTATTCCCCCAAGAATATATAAAAAGCTTTACGTGTCATTTGGGCTTCATTTTTATATAAAATACAAAAGCTGCTTTACGAGACCGTTGATCTTCCAATTTAATGATTTAAGAAAGCAGTAAAATGATGAATTTAAAGAAAGCTTCATTCGAAACAGAGCTCTCCTTTTGAGAGTTTATTTTCTCATTTATTCATTCTCTCCTTTTTGAGGACATGCTGTAGTGTCAGGATAAATGTTTTATAAGCCTTACATCAGGATAAATGTTTTATAAGCCTTACACATCAAACAGTAGCACATATTAAAACTATCAAACATCCAGATTCATCAATTTAAACATTAATAATTATTAATTCTACAAAATTTGTAATTTTTTATATAATCCAAATCTTTTGTGATAAAAATAGTAACCTCAAATATTTAACAAGCATAATCATAGCAAAAGTGATTTAAATAAGTGTCAGAAAGCTACTTACAAAAGAATGTCCAAGAAAAAGTTTTGGGTACATGACTCAAAAGAGAAAAACTTTAGAAATACCTCAATCACTTTATATCCTTGCTCCCTAGCACAAGCGTATACAGCTGCAGATTTTCCGCTCTACAAAACGCACCAAAAAACCATTACTCCTTTAACTGCATTATACCTTGCCCCGCACCCACCAACAATGTTTAAATAAAAAGCCTTAAAATTCTCTAAAACAGTAAAGAGTTATTCATTCTTCAGATTTGTTCAACTAAATAACGCACCCCAATGGGCCCTGCAATCAAAAGAACATTTTTTACAGTATTCCCACATGTTTCATTCACACGATGCGCATCGCTGTAAGAGGCACCGTTATTATCTTCAGCAACAATGGAATTTATATTTTTTCCCCAACTATTATCGTGCCAGGATTTGAGCCACTCACTGAGAAACCTGACCGATTCAGCATTTCCACACACCTTCAGAAAAATATAGGAGAAAGCTAAGATTAATAAGAATAGAGAAACATTGCTTTCATGGAAGCAGTGAATATCATGAAGTGTGAATGTCTAAAATAAATAAACTAAAATTTTGCCTAAGAAATATTCTGTTTCAATATATAATCAATTATGACTAACCTCCAAAGTATTTTTGGGCCTATACTTTTCAGTCCATAAGCAACAATCTGGGAAACAGTCAATGTGTTGATGGTATGAAGCCAGTCTAAAATTTATAAGAAGTTAAAAGACAGAAATAGTAAGTAGCCCAAAATAGAATTAAACCATTGAAGACAAAATTAACCAGGCGCCTAATCAACTAAGTTTGATCTTAGAATAAGAACTCGTGTTTTAGTTGATCACTCGATCATCCTGGATTTGCTGGAACACAAAATAATCTCAGTAGCAACAAATATAGCACCAAAAGACCAAACAATAAATTATTTATACACGCTGGCATCTCAAAATAGCACAACGTTCAAAATCCCAACAGAGGATAGCCAAATGCAACTCCTTAAACCCAAGAAAAAAGTTAACGTCAAATCATGGCGTTACATCTCTATCTATATTTAAATGATAGTTTGGTGTGAAATTGATGACAAGTACAGCTATTATGCTTCGATGTTATTATATCTTTGGCTTTTGCTGCTTTGTATGGCTATATTGCTTCCTTGCTGGCTATAAGTTCCAATTAATATTGTTTAAGATAGATTTGCAATAACTGGAAAACTTGCAGAATCCACTAGTTCAATCAAACAAACCAGCATTCAAGTTCAGTAATACAGCGTAAACCAGCTGTGTTTCAACTGCTCAAACTAAAAAATCCAGCCAGTTGAACCATTAGACTTCTAACATAACTTCCACCAAATCATTGGTCATGAAAATATCATCTCTCCTACAACTTCCCTATCTCCCCCCATGACTGGCAAAGACATCCCTCAAACTATATAAAATCAAGAATGGGCCCACTGGTAGTGTAGTTCAACCTCAGTTTTACAAAAGAAAGTTACTCTTTTGGTGGCGGTCAAGCTTAAAGTCACTCCACAGAAGAACTGCTAGGCGCAGCATTGCACTGCCTGTCATGTTATTGAATCTTCAATTGCCATTAATTCATAAACCTCTAACAACTTCCTGATTCTCTACTCTTGACCTTGGCAAGTTACAACCATCAACAGCTGTGATCCCCTTCTGACAAATGATAAGAATGAATGCATTATCGACAACAATGAATTCGCCAATGTAATTTGTAATAGGAGCCCATGTATATATCCATAAACTCATCCAAGATTCACCTGAACCGGTTTAGGATAACTCTACCTACCGCTATATATACATATGTGTATCTTGCTGTTATCAGATATGTAATGGATAGTATACTTCCATTCTCAAGAACTACTATAGCTGCTTATAATTCTTCATGATATCAGAGCGTAGAAAACTAGCATCCCAGATCCGACTCTTCTCATCTCTTCCTTCCTATATTTTCTTCTCTTCCAAGAACTCCCTCACGACCTACTCAAGAAGCATTCAGCCATCAATAAACACTCACCATCCCTGTCTCACAACACTTGGAACCATAATCTGCTCATCAAAACCTGTCACTCAGAACCCCTCTCAGCACCCAACTAATTATTCTCCATCCTTCCAACAATCTACTTACATCTCCAGCAATGATCCAGAACCCTTACCCACCATCAAGAACTTCAAAAAACTCAATAAGGCCACCATGGAATTCACTAATAAATAATTTAACTCTAGCGAAAATTTAAGATCCAGCCAAAGCAATTCAACAGATACATTCAAAGCAAAGAACCTTGAATGTCATATCTGCCTCATGCCTGGCCACTCCGCCAAAAATTGCTGGCACTGACAGGAACACAGCCACCGCAGTCTAGCAAATCAGCGGCCGCACCATCCTACTGCTACGCACTAAAGGGCCGCCCAATCCTAACTGGTACCTAGACTCTGAAGCTTCCAGCAACATTAAATGATCTCAGCAACCTCTGCTTCATTGAAACCTATCAAGGCAATGACAGCCTAACCGTTGAAAGCGAACAATCCTTCCCAATCTTCAATATTGGCAACAGTATTCTTCCCACACCCAATCGTAGGTTTCTCCTAAATCACATTCTTCATGTTCTACAATGCCAACATAATCTCCTTTCTATTCACAAACTAACCTCTCATAATTCTTGTTTTATCTCCTTTGACCCCCACGTTCATCATAAAGGATCTCCATACCAACACTACTCTCCTTAAGGGTCGCAATCACAACAGCCTCTACATCATCCCTCAATCTCCAAAATCAGCTCCTCCCAAGACAATTCTGCACTCTCCCATCACAACAGCCACTCCACCATGGCATCTCAAACTCGAGCACTCAAATCCAAAAATCCAACTCAATAAATATCATCTCAACATTGGCAACCGCCAACCATCAGAGACTACCTTTTTCAAAACATTCATTTAGAAATTATAAAGCATTTGAATTTTTGCATATCGATGTATGGGGCCCAGCCCCAAACCAAACCTAATGAAGGGTACAAATTCTATGTAATTTTTGTGAATGACTACTTGCGCTTCGCATGGCACTTTCCTCTAAAACAAAAATCTGAAACCATTTATAAATTCATCAAAATCCACAAACTCATTGAATGCCAATTCAATACATGCATTAAAATTCTTCAATATGAGGGCGTTGGTGAGTACAAACTCAAATAGCTTTCATACTCTATTTAAAATATTGGCATCCACCACCAAATGTCATGTCCTTATACCTCAACAAAATGGCATAGCAAAACGTAAGCACCATCATATAATTGAAACCACTCGAGCCCTCCTACAAACAGCTCACCTACCAGAAAGATTTTAGCCTCAAGCAGCCCTTCCACCTATCTAATCAACTGATTTCCCTCTCCAAACACACAAAGTATCTCACCATTTCTGCTCCTACATGACAAAATATCCAACTACGATCATCTTCGAGTCTTTGGTTGCCTTTGCTTCCCTCTCCTACCTCCAATAAAAACAACAAAACTTAGCACACAAACTCTCCCTTGTTCTTCCTTGACTACTCCCAAAATCACAAAGGCTACATATGCTACAATCCAAAAACCTCCTCTTTAATTTCCTGTCACGTAAAATTCATAGAATCAGTTTTTCCTTTTGCCACCTCAACAATACCTACCACTACTTCATCCTCATCCCAACCATACCCCAATCCTCTAACCCTAGCTCCAACCTCAACCACAACCCTACAACAACCGAACCATCACACTCCACACAATCCTTCACATACAAACTCAATCACCCTCAGACCAATAACCCATCAAGCCCAAAAACACAAATAAATCGCTCCTTCAATCCCCATCTCAGTTTTCCAGTCTCTATTACAGCCTAGTCTCCTCCACAAAGCCTAACCTCAAAGTCCCCACGCACCCAATGCTTACCCACATCAAAATAAAAATCATACAACCCAAATCACTCAAAGATCTCATTCATACAACCACACATTCAATTGAACCTACCTTTTACAATGATGCAACCAAAATGGAGCATTGAAAACAGGCCATGAATGATGAATATCGAGGACTCTCATACCTCACCAACCACACCAAAAAGTCCTAGGCTGCAAATGGATATTCCGTGCAAAGCTCAACAAAGATGGAACAGTGGCCCATCACAAAGCTCACCTTGTTGCCCAAGGCTACAATCAAACCTATGGGATTAATATGAAACATTCAGTCTAATAGCTAAAATACCAACAATCCGAACCCTACTCCCCATTGCTACATGAAATAACCAAAAGGCTTTTGAAGATCCCAACATTTCTCACCATGTGTGCAAACTCAACAAGGCCATCTACGGCCTAAAACAATCCCCTTGCCAATGGTACTCCACACTAAAGATTTTCTCCACTTCCAAGGATTAAAAACCAGCAATGTCGATCCTTCAATGCTCATCTATGACTTCACCCCAAACTGAACTTACATCTTAATCAATGTGAATTAAATCCTAATTACTAGCCCACATCAAACTACACTCAACTCTCTCATTCATAACCTAACCCAAAAACTCCAAATGAAGCACCTTGAAAGCCCACATTTCTCAGTAGTTAACTCTTGAAAATAGCCACCAGCACAAATTAGCTTGTCCACACCCCTATGTTAATTTCATTGATTATTTTTGAGATTGCATATTTTGGATTGGCATTAACATTCAATATCCTCATGTATCATCAATTTTTGATATGAAGTAGTAAAAAAAATTTTTTTAATGGGAACCAATAAAAATGTTTATGATAATAGTTCAATAAAAAAAATTTCTCCTTGAGATTTATATCATTATATTTGAATGGCTTTATTTGGATCTTTCAATATATATATATATATATATATATATATATATATATTATATAGAGAAAGCTCTCTCATGAAAGACGAGCAAAATCTTTATTTTTATTTAAAATTATACAAAATATTCTATCATATAAAATATGGTTAATTTTCTTGAGTAGGATGAAAGATAAATTGAAAATGATTTGACATTCTGAATAATATTTTTAAATAGTTCGTACATCTACATCTAAAGTTCTTTTTTTTATTCACATACTCACTAAAAATTGGTTTAATATATATATATATATATATCATTTTAAAAACAGGTTAAGAATATATAATAATGCACCACTATTTTATTCAACAAATGAAATGGAGAGAGAAGTGGAAGAATGGTTCTTTACTAAAGACATAATGATACCAATTACACTTAGGAATGATGTGAATAAGGACAAATTCGTGCTAATATAATTCAAAAAGATAAATACATTGAAGTGGGATATGTAATTCAGTAATTTATTATTTTTTCTTATGCGTAATGAGTCTTGTTGGAATTATCTGAGTATTTTTAATATGATCATTTGATGTAATAATTAATATTAGTGAAAATTCATGTGTGAAATATTTATTCAATTTCAAATTTTCTTGTGTTTTTTATGCCATAATTGTTTATGTTTCTGCATTTGTGAGATTGTGTTCTTTGAGTGCACTCAAAATTTGAAACAGCACAATGAGTTCTTCGACAAAAATGTTATCAACAAGTTGTACCAAAGACGACGATTGCTATCATAAGGTCTAGTGGAGGTTTGATTGTTTGTACCGTGGCGGAAAGATGAGAAGCTTCATTAACTTCTACAATGTCGGAGAAATCTATGCATCAGACTGTGACTAGATGTCATCAAATTTGATGAAAACAACAACTTTAGGATGCGGCGATATGAGGTGATGGATCTGTTATGCGCCCAATATTTTGAAAATATAGTAGCCAACGATGGGAAGCTAGAAGAGATGTCAAAGAAGGATTGAGCTAAACCATGAATAGGAGCGCATGCAAATTGATTCACAACTGTCTCACCCAAGACATCAAATATGCGATGATAACAGAGATTTTGATGGTGAAGAATTAGTATCTGACAAAGAGTATGGATAATCAACTCCATATGAAGAGGAGATTTTTACATATTATAGATGCAGAGAGGGGTATCCTTTGACTAGCACATCAACGACTTCACTAAATTTTTGGTGAATTTACTAAATTTTGATGAAAATGTGGAGGATAAGACGAGGCATTTTATCTATTGAAACTGCTCTCGGGTGGGTATAAAAATTTTACCATGGCTCCCATCCATAGAAAGAGGCCTTGAAGTACGAAGAGGTGATGACAACAATGTTGAACCATGAATTTTGTAAAAGAGAGTCCACAAAAACTGAGATGGCGGAAGCACTTGTCCTCTGAAGGGGAAGATTCATGAAAAAAATTGTAAGAAATATAGCGAAAGCAATGGTGACAATTAAAGGCATGACAAAGCTTGAGATCAGAGTGTTGGGCGCAATGAATGCACATTTTCCTTGGAGACTGGTCATTTGAATAGAGAATGTCCTAAATTGAAGATCAAGAAAGTCGATTCCTTAGAGGCAACTCATTTCACTTAGGAGAAATGTGATGGGGAGGACTCAGATGTATCCCTTTCAATTGTGCCCCAAAGCTTGACAGTGGAATTAAACCAAAGCAGTCTATCCCATTTTTTCTCAGCAGTATTGGTTTTGATCATATAGGGAATTTTATAGTGGCATTGTAACAATGGGCAATGTTCAAACCAGTTGTACAATTGGGATATGAAGTGTTTCGATATGAATGCATGATTGGGCTATTCAGGAGCTGAAGTGAGACATGTTCCAAACATCTACAAGAACTTGTTGTCTGTTGGGACTTTAGAAGCCGAAGGCAACAAGGTGGTCATTGAGGCAGGGGTTATGAAGATCAGTTGTTGAGCATTAACTTGCATGAATGGAGTTCAATATCACAATTTGCATTATCTCCAAGGGAGTATGATGATAGGTGGAGCTGATATTGATGCTGATTCCTCTGATGGTACAACGCTATGGCATATGAGGCTAGCACATGCGGAGAGCCATCATTGACTGTTTAAGAAAACAATTGCTGATTGAAGGAGCTAGTACTCGTAAGCTCAAGTTTTTTGAGCATTGTGTCTTTAGTAAAAAGGCACGCGTATTCTATGGTACTGCCATCCATAATACTAAAGGGATACTGAATATTTGCACACTAATGTAAGGGGTCTGACATTAAGTGAACAATTATATTGTCTTTTGTTGACAAATACATCATATACGTTTGGGTGTACACCATAAGGTGCAAAAGCAAAGTGCTAGAGAAGTTCAGGTTTGGAAGAAGTATGTGAAAAACTTTCTTTGGTGTGTATAATCGAAGGACTTGAACATGTGCATAGCCTTCAAGTATGAAAGGTGTGTATAACCTTAGAATTACCTTGTGTATGTTGTAATTTCTTTTATATTTGTAATTTCTTGTTGTTATTTACCATTCCCCGTCATTTCCTTGGCGTTTCCCCTCCATCTCACTATATTACGCAAAGCCAAACTCAAATCGTGTGTTATGACATAGTTTCATTTCCTTGTTTCTCCATCACAAAAAATCCTAATTAAATCACACAAAAAAAGCTATCATAATTTTATAACATCAGATTCATCATCTCTTTGAAATTTCAAATCATTACAACTTAGTTTGATCCAATTAATGTATTCTCAAAATTGGAATCTAGCGTTTCTCCTGATTTGCAAAACATTTCACAAGATTATAGAAGGCTCTTTAGAGTTATGTGATAATCTGAAGTAAAATTATTGATTATTTGAAAGTGATTCTAATGTGAATCAAAACTTCAGACTGCTCTTTTTTATTTATAGTATAGTTTTGTCATGCAGGTTTTAAAAAAACACAAGATATATCTAAACATCCAATTTTACGAGAGAGTTTTTTAAAAAATTATTGCATATCAAACTTGAGTGGAGGAAACTAGTCAAAAAATTTATTCATACATTAACTACTAAGTAGATTTCAACAATGCTCTATTCAAATATTACAATGCACTCAATCCTACAGTGCAATTTCTTCCACAGACATAACTTTCATAATGTACATATACATCACTTAAAGATGGGCGAGAATGACAGCAATGGTATCTTTTAATGATGCAAAACAACTAATTATTTATCTATGACCCACTTAATTTACTCACATTGAATCTCATTGAAGTGTACCTTATCTATTTAATCAAGCGATGTTAGTTGGGGGTATTAGTCAAGTTAGTTGATAGTATTTTGGTCATTTAATGACTAAGGCTATTTTGTTGTCTTTATTACTCCATGTAGCCCATAAATAGGCACCCATGAATGCTTTGTGAAGACAACCCGTGAATAAAGAATTTTTCTCATGAGTGGTAATTCTCTTAGTATTGTGTATAATTGTTAAGAATTGAAGTGCGAGTAGCTTCATAGTGCCAAAAATGCAAATAGCCCAAGGTGGTTATCATCTTCCTCCTTCCCCAACATCTCTCTAAACTTAATAATATTCAACCGTTGCACTCCCCATCTTCAACATCACTCACAACCAACAAGCTTTCTTTCTCCACTGCATCGCATAAGCTGATCTTTTTACCAGAGAAGTATCATTCAATGAATTTGTTTGGGTTTTAGTTTCATACATTGGGGAGAATGTTAATAAGCTGGGCGGGCATCAAGTAGTGTAGATCTCTGCTTATCTTAGGGTTGGTTTTGCTGATCTTACAAGAACTGATTTTTCTTGGTGATTACTCTTACTTTTATGGTGAATCTGGATTGATGTTTGTTAATCATGTAGATAATGCACTTAGCAAACCTTCTTTCCCACAGCTCATTTTGATCTCGTATATCCACATTTGCGATAATAGATGACGGCAATGCAGAGTTGCAGCCCATACGAACCTGCTGGATCAGATGAGAATTAGAAAAGTGAGGGCAAGATGACACTGCAGGTAAACAATAATATTGACTAAAAATATAGAATTGGGGGTGCAAAAACTTGCCATCTCCATGAGAGGAAATAGGTGTTCCTTCGAAACTAGGTCAATGGAGAGCTTAGATGGGTTTGTTTCTCCAACTGCAGGGCTTGTTCTCTCGTGCCATAATAATATATCTAAATTTGACTCCTTTGTACAAGCACAATTCAATTTCAAAGGAGATGAATAGTTTTCTGAACTATAACTGGAGTTCAAATTTACTGAGGTTTCCTCCATAAATTTCCAGTTTCTCCAATCAATCAAAGAAACATTTACCTGCAATATCCAGACCAAATAACTAAATAAATTTTCATCACAAGCTAACCAAAATAAAAAAGTATTCTTTGTAAAGTAAAAAAGAATAAAGGATTATAATGCTTGATAATGATGAAAATATTTTAATGGTACATAAATTGGCTGGAGGTTTTTACATTTAAAGCCTCGAATACATGGGCAGGAGGAAGAGAGACACAGCTGTCTTCATCAAAATCAGGCCAACTTTTAAATAGCATTCCTACAACATTTCAATAAATGTTAGATTTTCATTGTTTTATGAAAATAAAACTGTGCGCTGTGCTTGCTATCCGAAAGATAGAAACAAAGGTTTTACTGAAGTGGAATTAAATTTACATGGAAATCAAATAATTTGAAAAAAGTGTCATGAAACACATACAAGAGAGGCTCATAATGGCAGGACAGACGTTAGCCTTTTATGCATACTGACAATTATTAAATAAGTCATATTTTGATGTCTCGTGAATACTTTCAGTTGTTCTTTTTATCAGCTTTTGTTGAATTACTAGTTTTTTTTCAGGTTTCTCCATCTCTAACCCAACCTTATATAGTTTGCCCAACTTATTGGTGGTATGGTAGCAGCAATAAAGCATCATTATTAACTACAACGTTATACTAAAAATTAAGAAAATTCCTCTGGACAGGAGGGTGTATTTAAATAAATTAGCAATAAACAACACTGAAGAGTTCTCTTTCCATTTATATGCCATGACATGAAAAAAAATAAAGAGAAGGAAATCTTCCTAATTTAAATATTAAGTACCCATTTTGTTTCTAGTTCAATATATTGTACCAAATCTTCCTAGCATAAAAAAAACATCCCAATTATAACAAATAAATGAGATGCAAAAGGGAATCATGCACACACCAATAATAAGAACCGTCGACAGCTTTTATTTATAGAGTAGTTAAAGTGCACCCAAATAACCCAATTGATGACATGACATATCAAAATGTAAGCAATGATTAGTGTAATACACATTTAATATGCACCCATAAGTTTCTCATTTTATCTTTTGCTCAAGCTTTTTCCACTTTTTCCTTACCATTAACCCTTAGTTTTGGCAAATTGGGAATGGTCATGGGTTTGATAATCCTGAGACTCAACTGTAGCTGAATATAGCTTCAGCGTTTAATAGAAAGTGTAGTTATGCACCTTATTCTGCATCCAAATGGGCCTAATATTTTAAGCTGAAGTCAGCAAGAAAAAGGAAAGCAAAGTTTTTAATAAAAAATGACCTAAGCAGAGAAGTAATAAATTAATAAAAGTTAATCCGGGTACTCCAGATATGATAGTTTTAGTTTTTCCCCATCTGAGTACTGCCCAGCCCTAAAAGTTATTGAGTTGCATTCTATCGGTAGCTTTACAAAATCTTACAATTAATTCCAGGGGTCATGTGCCATATGTTAAAATAGATTTTAAAATAATGTAGCTTCAATTAAAATTAAGTCTTGTATTCATATAATTTTAGACTTTCAAAGATGCTTGTGAAGTTTCCTCGTTTCCTTTTTTTTCACATTTTTACATCTTTTCATTATATCTTTTGCATTAACCCTAGGCAATTAAGATGCTTACTTGAGTCATATAGCTAACCATATCGTTGATTCATCCATAATTGGATAGGTACAAAACCTTTGTCATGTAAAATATATATAAAAGTTAATTGAGTCAAAAATATGTTAATAAAGGATCAATTCAAGTATTATCGTTAGTTATGGCTCTAAGCAAACATGACAGAATTTTATATATATATATATATATATATATATATATATATATATATATATATTTACAAATACAAATATATGTATGTACATATATATAGATGTACATATATATACATATATCCATATATGTATGTATGCACATATGTATGTATAAATATATATATATATATACATATATATTACAGGGCTTCACGTGAACCTTGACACAATGGTGTTTTAGGGTTCTTGATCGGCAACTGGGCCGTCGCCTTCTAGCGTGCTGCTTTATTGTTGGAGGCCTTCAGTAAACCAGCAAACTCTCTCCTCTGCAGCTCTCTTCTTTTGCGACTTCTCATGCAAAGCTGAGACATAGCCGGCCTCAACGTTTTCCTTCATTTTCCGTTTTGTTCTTGACAGCTATGCGAATAGCTAAGTGCAGCCAGTGGATTTTCTCAAGAATTTGTCAATTTTAGAAAACATTTGTTCACACTGTTCGCTCATTTTTAAGGATCCACCGTTATTGCTTATCCATCTAGCCTGGGCTCCTCCAATCGGTTCATGTTCTTGCAAGCTCGAAGTGCTTTGAAGTTTATTAAGATTGAAAATATTTCTGCACTAATTTTTATTTTTATTGAGTGATGAGTGATCCCAATCATTTTATGGTTAATTTAAAGCTTAATGGAAAGTAGTAGAGTTAATACTCTCTTCAACCTCCATTGTGCTCCTCATCCCACCCAATAACTCAAATCATTTCCTGATGCTCTTACAAATTATCTATCTTCAGACTCTAGTGGGAATCAAGCCTAACTACTTGATGAAATTCAAATCCCGGCTAAATCATATGAGTATGCTTTGTAGCTAAATTTGTCAATGGAAACCCCTAATGCAATCAGTTTAAAAAAAATTTAGTGGCGGTCTCTCAGGAGCTTTTTGCATTGGCTTAATTGACCATCACCATGTTCTTGTTAAGCTCACCATGGAGGAGGTTTATACTCGCTTATGTTCTCGTGATTCTTACTTTGTTGATAAATTTCATTTGAAATTCTTGAAGTGAATGATGAGATTCGATCCTAAATATGAACCTCCTATAGCCCCTGTGTGGAATAGATTCCCATTGTTAAAGACCCACTTTATCACCCACTCGGTGCATTACTCTTTGGGGTCTTCCTTTGGGAAGCTTTTAAAAGTCAAGACAGCCACTGCCAACCTATTACACCCCTCGGTGGCAAGAGTGTCAGTGAAAAATGAACTAACTAAAACCTTTGATCACGAGATTTGAGTTGGTAAGGAGGATGATGGCTATTTTAAAAAAGTATATTTTGAGAACTTACCCAAATTTTGCAAGCATTGTAGTATCTTGAGTCAAAATATTGATACTTGCTTCAAGTTCATGATCTGCAAAACATAATGGATACCACTAAGGAACATGTAAGGGCTCCTATTAAGAATCATGTCCTGGCTGCTATACATGTTCCTACTAATTTTGTTTATGTGCCTAAAAATAACACAATTGGGTTAAGGGAGCTTCAGCTCCTCAACTTATTGATCAATCCATACCCCAGCTGAATGTAGCCCCTTTGGGTTCAGTCGGGCATTCTGAACCCGTCTTGGATGCAGCAGTGGATGGGGTCAAGGTTGAATCCATTCTTTAAGTTGATTTGAATGCGATTAATGTTATCTTGAGCAATCGTAAAGGGTTAGAACCCACTGGGAATGAGATGGCGACCCAACCTCATTGCTTGGTAAAAGGTGCAAGCAATGAATCATCAATGATGGGGCCGGATGCAATCGACCCAAATCCAAGGATGTGTGGTGTTTCTTTGGTTTGTGATAGTATGCAATTGTTTGTCTTTGATCCATTTAATTATCCATTGGAAGCTGATGATTGCGCAAATTGGAATGTTGACAACTCAGTTGGAGAGTTCTTTTTAGATTGAAGTGTTATTCAAGCCACTCTTAGGAAGTGTGGCCTAGATGTTTTTGAGACCCCAAGGGCCATAGACTTTATGGAAATGATTGAGGTGGATGACGCAGATAGAGGAATATCGAATGAACAGTTTGAGGCAATCGGGGTGGTGGATTATCTGGTTTCAAACATTAACCCGCATGCGAAAGAGTATCACCCAATTATGAAGAAAGGGTTTCATAATTCTTCTTTGCAGGATTATGAAATCGAGTGATAAAATATATGAGGTAGATTCTATGGAAGAATTAGATGATTTTCTTTTGAACTCAGAGAGATTGATTGCTTTCATCACACGAAATAAGAGGACAAGAAAGAAGAAGAAAAAAGACAAAGGTTCCAAATGTAATAAAAAATTGAGATATAACTTGAGGAAGAGATGAGATTGCTTATCGGGAGCCTTATCTACAGCGATAACAGTTAGTGTTCGCAGGGGTTCTCTTTTGGGAATCCTCTTTTGGAAATTGATGGCCATTTTATATGTTTTCCTTTTTGGTTTCAATATTCTTTTTTTGTGTTTACATATTTGGAGGTTACCAACTTCGTACCTGTTGTATTCTATTAATTTTGTATTTATAAAATGCAACATATTAACCTGAAAATATATACATACATACATACATACATATATATATATATTACAATATTTGACCGAGGGCCATCAAAACCTATTTGATCGGGCCCAAAACCAAGAACCAGCCCTTTTGAGCTGTGGGGGTATCACTTCTTCAACTATCTCCTTTCTCACAGATGTCAAACTCATGTATAAAAGTCATCAAAGCTTTTTAGCCCATGTTAAAGATATAAATAATGAAGAATTAAGGCTAGAAAACATTTTAATAACTCAAAAATCTTTCTAGATGAGCTACCAAGATTACCACCTGTCAGAGAGATCCATTTTCACTAAAGATCTCCTCACTTGCACAATTTCAGTTTCTAAGGCGCCTTGCTGCATGGTAACAAAAAAAATGTAAAAGCTTTATATTGATTACAAGAGAATTATTAGATAGGGATTTATTAGAGGCCCACTTCATTGCCTTGGGGAGTTCCGATTATTTTGTTAAGAAGGGTGACGAAAGTTGAAGGCTTTATATTGATTACTAGAAGTTGAACAAGCTCGCCATTAAAAAAGTTATTTACCAAAATCAAACATTAAAACTCATGCAAAATATTAAAAATAATTGATATATTTGTTCTGGTACATTGACTCTTGTTAAATATTCATTTTGGTACATTGACTCTTAATTTCTGTTAGTCCAGCATTTCATGCATGGGCAAATGCGAAATTTCAATATTTAGGATTTAATTTTTCATTTATGCTTATAAACAACTGAAATTTGATAGAAAAAAAAGTTTATGCGTATATGTTGGTTAAATTTTTTTTCAGATTTAATTTTTGAGTCTTCAAAAATTTTTAGCTTAAATTTTAAATACAAATATTTCAAATTTACTTTAAATGTTTAATTATTTATGCATAATAAATTTTTTTGAAAGGTTCCTTAACACTTGTTAATTGCTACTAACAAGATTACTCATAATAAAATTTTATTTATGCTTACTGAAATTTAATAAAAAAAAATATATCTTAGTTTTGGAAGATTTAATTTTTTTGCAGGTTTAATTTCTAAGCTTTAAAAAAAGTTGTGTAATAATTGAAATTTTTTAACTTAATTTTAAATAAAAAAATTTCAGATTTAATTTCAGGTTTAATTATTTATGTATAATAAATTTTCTAAAAAATTCCCTTAACTCTTGTAAATTTCTATTAAAATATTACTCTTAAAATATATTTTTCTAATTTTGCTAAAAATATGATTCATAAAATTGATTTTTTTTCAATAACAATTTTAAAAGTGTAGAAAAATATGTAAGAATTATATTAGCCCATAGAATATGATTTAGAAGAAATAAATATTTAAGTTTTGTACTTCATTAGCCCGCGGATTTTTTTTATATTAGCCTGCAAATTTTTTTAGCCCGTCGGTTTAATTATTCATTAGCCCGCATAATTTATATTAGCCTGCATATTTTTTTTCAATGATATTTTTAAATGTGTAAAAAATTATGTAAGAATTATATTTAGCTCGTAGAATATGATTTAGAAAAATAAATATTTAAATTTTGTACTTCATTAGCCCGCAAATTTACTTATATTAGCTCGTATAATTTTTAGCCCGTAGACTTTTTTAGCCCACAGGCTTAATTATTCATTATCGCCAGCGAGCTTGACAGCCGGAAAGAAAAAATCTGTGAGCTAATATAATGTTGTGGGCTAAAGAATAATTAAACCTGCGGGCAAAAAAAATGTGCGAACTAACGAAGTACAAAAATGTAATAATTATTTTTTAAAATCATAATCTATAGGCTAATATAATTCATACATACTTTTCTACATAATAAAAAAAAATTGAAAAAAAATCAATTTAATGAATCATATTTTTAGCAAAATCAGAAAAAAAATTCCGAGTAATATTTTGACATAAATTACAAAAGTTAACAGATTCTTTAAGTAAATTTATTATGCATAAATAATTAAACTTGAAAATTAAACCCAAAATTTTAGTATTTAAAAACTAGCCAAGCTAAGAAATTTTTTTCATCAAATTTCAATTATTTATAAGCATAAATGAAAAATTAAATCCGAAATTTTATTATGAGTAATCTTTTTGGTAGAAATTAACAAGCGTTAAGGGAACCTTAAAAAAAATTATTACGCACAAATACTTAAACCTGTAAATTAAATCTAAAATTTTTTTATTAAAAATTAAAGTCAAAAATTTTAATTAATTACACAAATTTTATTTTAAGACTTAAAAATTATACCTGCAAAAATATTTTGCCCATAAATATGCATAATTTTTTTTTCCATCAAATTTCAATTATTATAAGCATAAATAAAAAATTAAACCTGAAATTTTGAAATTTTGCATTTGCCCCTGCAGTAAATGGTAGACTAGAGGAAATTAAGAGTCAATGTACCAAAATAAATATTTACAAGAGTTGACGGCCATTTTGAATATTTTGCAAGAGTCAATGTATAATAAATAACTCTCATTAAATAAAAAAATTGTCAGTGAATGGTAACTTATTCGATTAACTTGCAGGAGCAACAATTTTCTCTAAAATTAATTTAAGATCTGACTACCATCAAATGAGAGTCAAGGATGAGGATATTTCAAAATTAATTTTCAGTGCATGTTATAGGAGTTATGAGTTCATAGTTATGCTTTTTGGGCTAATTAATGCCCCTACTGCTTTTATGGATCTTATGAATAAGGGCATGCAAGCCAATTTTAAATGTTTTGGCAGTTGTGTTTACTGATGATATCCTTATTTATTTTAAAGATCAAGCACAACATGCTTATCATCTTCATACAGTACTTCAGGCACTTAAATTTTCAAATGTTTGTCAAAATATTTGTCGCAAGGGAATTTCAGTAAATCCATAGAAAGTTGCAACTATTACATATTGGCCAAGATCCACCAATATTATAGAAGTGAGATGTTTCCTAGATCTTACAATTTATTATCATAAATTTATTGAAGTCTTTTCCAAGATAGTCATGCCTGTAACGACCCAATGTCGTTACTTCGCAAAATTAGGTCAGAGCCCGCCTCAGAAATCAGAATTTTGAATTAGGCCAAACAAAAATACCAACAGATTGACATAATTTTTAGATCAAAGTGCCCTAGTTTGGGAGAATTCAGATAACGGAAACTCTTACTTTATTTTTCTAAATTATTTAAATCCAATAAATTGAGAAAATTAAATACGTGTCTGAATTCATCGATTTTCATGTCATTATGTTAAGTATATTATTTAACGGCTGCTCGAAAAGTTTCATCGATTTTGGAGCGTCACTTTGGCCCCAATTAATTTTTGAAGTTTTAAAATTCATAAATTAATATAAAATAAAATATTTGGTCGAATCGAAATTTTTTGGCGCGAGGGTGGTCGTTACATCATAACACACCTCGGTGTCAAGTTTCGTTATTTTTAACGCAGAACGGCGGAAAATTGTGAAAAATTTAATTTTAAATAACTATTTAATTTTTCTTAAGAAAATTCAATTTTCCTTCTCTCCCCCAATCCTGCGATCCCCTGTCGCTCGCTCCAGACGCGGAAGCTTCCGCGCCAGTAGCTGCTTCATGCGCTGTTTTGGTGCAGGATTGGTCGGCCCATTTGGCCGATCGGCCCCTTCCTCCTTCCCTCCCTCTCCTCTATATATCCCCCCAGCCCCTCTCCTTCTCCCCAAGAAAATAGTAGCTCCTCCTCTCAGCCATCCCTTTTCTCTCCCTCACAACAACCCCTCCCTCTCCCACAGCAGCCCCTCTCCCCCTCACAGCAGCCCCTCTCCTCCTCTCAGCCCTCCCTTTTCTCCCCCTCAGCCCTCCTTCCCAACAGCCGTCCGGCCACCCCCCTTCAGCCACCTCCGGCTCCCGGCAGCCCTAACCATAGGTTAAAGGAGAGAGAAAAGGGGAATAAATGAGGAGAGATTTTGCTATTTTTTTATTCTTTTATTTATTTTCATATTCTTAATAATCATTATTATAAAGATAATAATAATAAAATATTAGTCATTCACATTATTATTGTTCTCATTAATTAATAATGAGAATAGTACAAATGTTATTAAATGATTATTATTTCCATTGTCAAATTTTAATTTAAGCATTTTTATTATGTCATTTTTCTTTAGTTATTATTATTACTATTATTATTATTACTTTCTGCAATCTATACAGCCATTTCCATTGTCTTTCCTTTCGTATATTATTATTATCATTATTATTAAATAATGATAATAATAACGCTATTATAAATATTATTACTACCTCGGTAAAATTTGAACTTCTTTCAAGAAGAAAGAGCGAAAGAAAAATAGAATATAAACAAAGATAATAATTAATCCTAAAATTATTGGCTAAAAAGCTAATTCTAAATATCAAATCTAAATGCAAATTTGATCAAACAGTTGAACTTTTGAACTTAAAAGAACAAGGTACCATATGTCTTTTATTACTCTTGTTTAAATATGCTTTTCCGCTCAGCATCGCACAAATTTGATAAAAATGCTTTTAAAAATCACATAGAATAATATATGAAAAGTTTGAATAACTGAGTAGCAAAAGTTCCATGTTGATATATTTTAAGTCTGATCAGACAACTGCTAGGATGGGGTTGTCCGACATCGGGAGTCATAAGGAGCCTATACTGATAAGCCTTGAGGGGGCAGGTATAGAGAGAAATTGGGATATAAAAGATAAACCAATTTTTCTCAATTTTGTAGTTGCCCAACAAAATCATGTTTTGCGCCAGATAATAAATGCTAAAATTCTATATTTATTTTGACTGCAATGATTTTTATGTTAAAGTTTCAAGTGCAATTGAAACAGGTTTGCAGGGATAAATTCGTACAGCTTTTATTTCATGTCAAATTATTAATTATTTTACTTATTATTTAACATTTGCAAAGATGACATCTATCAATACTTAGTTTCACAACTAACTGGTATTCAAATGCCCGCACTTTTGAAATGTGCCCAGAGCAGGAGTTCGTCCTAGAGGAAGGGTGCTATGAACCAAGCAATGCTGATACTGTTTCCTACTGATTTTCCGTTTTCTTTTTTACTCTTTAAAGTTTGCAACTTTTGTTTTATTTTGCTCATTTATAATCAAAACTTGTGAATTATGAATAAAAGAGTTATGTTTGATATATATATATATATCTATCTCTTAAATCATTTAATATGATCCTGCGGCTAAAGGACTTGTTACCCCCCAACAACGGGTGCTGGATTTGCTCCCACTAACCCGGCACCAGGTCCTCACAATGCCTCTCTCCAGACTCACTCAAAAAGATGCAAAGTTTGTCTGGGATGCCAAGTGTGAAAAAAGCTTTTAACAAGTTGAAATTTTTCCTTATGTATACTCCTACATGTATTATTCCTTTAAATACTGATGGCTTTAAAATCTACAATAATGTATCATTATACGGATTGGGTTGTGTTTTGATGAAACAAGGTCGAGTAAATGCTTATCATCACTACAATTGAAGCCTCGTGAGAAAAATACCCGATGCATTATTTGGAGCTAGTAACTATTGTTTTGCTTTAAAAATTTTGAGATGGGGATGTGAGGTATTAATAGATCATAAGAGCTTAAAGTACATCTTTACCAAGAAGAATCTAAATTTGAAATAGATGTGATAATTAGAATTTACAACTGATTATGATCATGATATTATTTATCACCCAAGAAAAGCGAATGTTGCTGCGAACGCTTTAAGTAAAACGTCCATTGTTCGAGCAAATTGGATGATCACTCCACAAAAAGAGCTGATTAAAGCCATGGAGCAACTAGAGTTGGTTGTAATCAAGTCTTCAGATGAATGTGAGGCTTAGTAGAGACAGCTAGATGTGCAACCAAGCTAAAGGACAGAACTCATACTGCTTTATCTCAAGATAAAAATTGTATAAAGTTTTAGAACTAATTAAAAATGGACAAACAAAAGAGTTTGAGCTTGATGCTGGAAGATACTACAACAACACAACAAAGTTTGTTTATCAGATGTTAATGAACTGTGAGGATATTTTGAATGAAGGCCTTTATTTTGGTTACATAATCCACCCAAGTAACACATAAATGCCCAAGATCTCAAAAGCAACTTCGAGTGGCCTGAACTCAAATGAAATATAGCCGAGTTTATTTCCATGTGTCCCACTTATCAGATGGTTAAGATTGAGCATCAAAGCCAAGTGGTCTATTACAACCCCTGCCAAACCAGAGTGAAAATGGGATGTTATAGCAATGGTTTTGTCATTGGTCTAATTTGGATCAAGGCAAAGTCATGATGCCATATGGGTAATTATGGCTAGATTGTCAAAGAACACTTTTTGCCTATCTGATAGATTGATTCTGTGGAAAAATTAGCAATATTGTATGCAGATGAATTTGTTAGACTTCATGGGGTGCCATTGACCAAGATGGTAGATTTACCTCTAAATTACAGAGTATCCAAGAAGCACTTGGAACATATCATACCTTCAGCATTGCCTTTCATACTCAGACTAACGAACAATCAAAAATGACCATTTAAACTCTGTAAGATTTGTTCAAATTGTTTTCTTAATTTTGGTGGAGGAAGAAAAATAACTATACCTCTGATTGAATTAGCTTACAATGATAGCTTCAGTCGAGCATTGGAATGACCCCTTGTGAAGCATTATATTGTTGAAAGTGTGAAACACCTTTTTATTAGGCTGAATCAGGCGAAGCACATATTTTGGGATCAAAATTTGTGGATGAAGTTACATAGAAAATCAAATTGATAAGAGATAGAATTAAAATAGTCAAAAATAGACTGAAAAAATATTATAACTCAAAAAACATGCCTGTGAATTTTTATGTTGGAGATTTCATTTTCATTAAAGTTAGACCAATGAAAGGTGTTTTATGTTTGCCAAGACTAGCAAACTTAGCTTGAGATATATTGGCCCATTCATGACGTTTTCCACATTTCCACCCTACAAAAAAATATTTCAAATGAGTCGAAAAAAGAACAAATGCAGACGAAGTGCAAGTTCAACCAGATTTAGTAGCCTATGCTGCTTAACCAAGATATATATTGGATAGAGATGTACGACAATTAAGAAACATAAGCATTCCATATGTGAAAGTGCAATGGAAGGATGGTCATGAAAAGGATGCAGCATGGGAAAAAAAGCCATTCGCTCCCGATCAATACCCATCGCTTTGAATAAAGTATGATTGGTTATTTTCATTTTCATTAACTAAATTTCGAGGACAAAATTTTAGTAAAGAGGGTGGAATGCAAGCCCCTTCATTAAAATACATAAAACCTAAATTTAGACATTTCCTAAGTCAATTATATTAATCTCCAAAATTTTATATTATGCCTAATAGGCCCATGCATAAATTTTATGTTGAAATCTCAAAATTTTATTTTTCACATGTGAGAAACATAATTACAAAATTTTTGATGCCGATTTCATCATAATCGAACGTTCAAGCCGACTCAAAGCCAAACATAAGCCTCCAAGCATCTGATTCCTTCTCTTCCTCCAGTTGCATGCAAGCCAGAAAGTGTTCAATTTCCTTTACCTCTTAACGTGCAACCAACCAACGCCTCCTCCACTCAATGCAACTTGTCCAAGCCACACAACCTCTCGCTTGATTCTCCTCTTTCTCCGGCCGAACCATGCACCTCCTTTCCACATCAAACAGACGTCACCTCTTACTCGATAGCAACACCTCAAGCTGCATAAGGTAAGATTTTCAATTAAATCTTTCTTTTTTTCCTCACGCCGCCGCAAGCTTTTCCCACGCCGCCACAAGCTTTTCCTCTCGCCTTCGCCGTCCAAAAGAAAAATTAATGATTATTTATTTCAGGTTGACTCCCGGAATAGGGATCACTTGCTAGACCAATAATTAAGACTTTCGAGTCATCAAATTAAAGTTGGTAATTATGAGTTTTAATTAATATTTATAAGCTATTTTTCTTTTGATTTTGAATAGTTTTCGCATTTAAATTATTGTGGTAGATATAATTTTAAATTGATTTGAGCTCATAAATCTATGTTTCTACATATTAAAGAATAGAATTACAAAAATAATTGATATCTTAACCACAAGATAAAAATAACACAAAAAGGAATACTTCATGTCACAGAATATTGCATGACTTATACCAATATTTAGCAATTTATTTACAAATTTTCCATATTTATGAACTGAATCTCATCAAACAAGTCTATGAAGTTTGCAAACTATTAACATGCTAAAATAGGGATTGCCCATATTATTATGGGGCAGCAAGTGTTTTATTGAAGTATAAGTGGCAGAGATATATGCACGTATTACTTTTGACAAAGAGATCTTCTCTAAGGATAGGATCCTCCCTGTGGAAGAGCTTCCCACTTCGAGTCCCTTGCGTAGGGCATCGCTTAACTATTCTACGAGGCATGTCCATCTACGATACAAGTAAAAACAAAATAAATGTCATGTTATCATTTATGTTAGCAGCAACTAAATATCCATATTCTGATTCCCTTCGATAGACTGTTACTTCACTCAACTGCTAGACTTTGATTTAGTGTTTATTGATTTTTTAGCTTTTTGCATTACAAACATTAGATTCATGAATATAATTCTCTTTTCCTTGTTAATTATTAAATAGAATTTATAATTATCCACTCTAAGTACTTTTATTAATACACTAACTTCTACACCGCCGTGCATGGTATTTTTGTTCTAGTTTCTATTTCTAGATTCTCTTGATATTAATATACTCTTTTTGTATGTTTTAAGAGGATCTAAATGTACTTTGGATATTTAGATGACTCTTTATGTTTTGGATGACATTTGATTTGCTTTGGCTCTTTTTGTTTACATGTCAAGTCTATGTTTTTCACCGTCCGGCCTCTATTCCCAATGTCTTTTGGGTCAACTCATGGCATACAAGACATGGCATAACATTATAGGACATAGTTTCAAAAAAACTGTAAAACAATGAGCAAAACAACTACCCTTATTTAGCTTTGAATTTTAAATAATGATTACTATATTGATAGGTTTCTTTGAAAAATATGAATTTCTTATGTATTGTTTGTATATATACAGGCATGCATACTGAATACTTTAATTTTTTTTAAGATTATCAGTGTTTTGTTGGTTATTTTTCAATTATGGCTTTAATAAATAATTTTTAATTTAAATGGTGAATCTTCTGGAAAAATGTTGTTGGATAAGCTATTCAAGTATTAATCATTATTCACTGCATTTTTGTTATTTTCCAAAAATAAGGGTCTCTAACATGAAGTGTCAGGCTGTGACAGAATATTATGAAATCAATTCCAAGTTTATGAAAAGATGTTGAAGTTACTGGTTTTGGCTTTAAACTAGATAAAAGCACAATTAAAATCCAAGCATTATAGATTCACTCATCCTTTGGGGATTAACTAAGCAGTGCTATGTTCTCTTAAGTCAGCACGTTACATTAAGTTTTAAGGGTTTACAGGCTTGTTTCATTTGGCTTAAGCTCTCAAAAATGGACGTCACGCTCTGCTGCTTTCTAGTTGACACCAATACCTGTCACTCAGCACACTCACGGACCCCAAGCTTCCCCAGCCACTGTCCATGGTCAAAGATTCTTCTTAATCCAAGCTCGTTATAGTTCCAAATTTTGTTTACCTGATTTCAATGTTCACTATACTGAAAATTTTTTTCTTCAGCAAGTCATGCTTACGGTTCAATTCAAGCTCGCCATCCAGTAAATGTTATGATAATATATTGATTCATCATTATTAATTGCATGCAATCTTGTATTATATGATACAAAAACATCAAGTAAGAAATTAAGAAAATGTATATAGCAAACAGCAATATCATATGTTAGGATGTAGGGCATAGATTAATAAGCTTTGGTGTCAAAACAAACTCAACTGCATAATATAAACTTAAGATTAAATCAAAGCATAGGTCATACAAATCTAAGCAAATTAATATTAAAATTCCATCTTGACAATCTGAGAGACTAAGAGTAGTAAACAGATGTCATCTTTGTACTGTTTATAACAAATGGAAAACATTAAATCAAAATAAAAAATAGAGTTGTAAATAGGATTGATGCACCATATAGAATATAGTATCATGATGCATTTTATTAAAGGAGCAGATGGAACTGTATCAACTAACTAACCTTGCTTCCTGGAATTGCTCACCTCTTCTTTGTAGGAATCTGCAGACTAAAAGTATGATAAATTAGAACATCATAATTATCAATGTTAACCCAATTATCTGGATGTGATTTACAATACTTGCTTTACAATCATTCTTGTAAATTGTTGTATGGGGTATGAACTCTAGTTCGTGAAAATTTTTGTGCGTGGTGTCTAATTAACGAACTATTAGTAAATCACACTTGACTCAATTCCCATCCTAATCCTTCCAAAAATCTTTTATCTAACCAAGGTCAATCTTATTAGCGAATCTTCTATACTCACAAATGCAAATGCCCAGAATGCCTAAAGATTTTTACCTTGTAAAAGAGCAAAAAAGTTATTGAAGAAAACAAAAAATGAAAAATAGCACCTTCTTGATACATTTAATTCTCATTTCAATAATTAAAACAAATAACAATATACAAGCCCTAGGTAATGTGTTGGTACTCATCCCCTATATATGTAGAACAGCTTTCATGGCTACAAACAAACCACTCTAGCTTTTATGTTTAATTGCAGAAGTTGAGAAGATGGTTAAGTATTTGACTAGCAAACAATAGTTATGATGATATAAATGAGGGCATATTGAAAAGCATGTCCTACAAATTTAGTGAAAGAAACGTGCTAGAGCGAAAGAACGTCTAAAATGAAATGTAAAACATCAAGAAATCTTTAGAATATGCAAGTGCATGGATAGACAAGATGCACTGTGACCTTAGGCAACCTGTAACAAATGATTATCTACACTACAATACAAATACATTGTCCATGAGCAATAATAATAATAACAACAACAACAACAATACCAAGCCTTAATCTCATTAGGTGGGGTCGGCTACATGAATTGTTTGTTTCCATTATGTACGATCAAATAGAAACTCCTCCCTAAACTGCAAATAGAGAAGATCCGTTTTAAAGATTTTTTCCCATGAACAATAATAGTTTTGCAATATTTAAAGAGGGATGCAAAATTGTCAAGAATTCAACTAGTTAGTTAGAGCAAAAACATTGTTTGAGGCACAACACTTTCAAAGATTTGGTATGAAGTAAGCTTTAAGTGAAACGACCTTTCTAATCAATAACCTTGACACTAGTGTATGTATTTATATAATCCAATTGACAAGCTAACAGCAAATTACTTTTCTTCCTACGCATTGTCCTTCAATTCTAACATTGAATTCCTTTTCTTCCTTCATACTGTTGTTCAATTCTGTCTCTAGAATTTTTACTTGATATCAAAGCAAACTACAATTGTAGAGAGACTGAATCAAAGAAGAAATTTTTAGAGACGGTTGCAGCAAGACAGCTCTCATTTCAGTGATATGCTCACTGCTGTGAAAAATCTTGCACAATAAACGGGCAATGCAAAACTTTTTTGATAATTATTGTAGTTAGCCGGAGCACATAATGGGACTTGACAAGTGTGGAACAGCTAGTGCCTGTGCATCGGTGAATACGGAATTTGATAATAAGAGACTCATAATTGGTGTGCAACCAAGGGGATTGTGTTTGTTCATATTTTTTGAACAAAATAATAAATTGCCAATGCTCCTCAAAAAAAATCATCAACAAAACCCAACTATCAATTCCATTATTAAATTTGTTACCCAATATATCCTTGCTAATCATGCATTTGATCATGTTTCTGTGAAGCAACAATGTTGCAAAATGCAAAAAAATTCAGAATTCCCTTCAAAGTAAATATGCCAAATAGTTCATAAATCAGCTTAAAAGCAGTTCAATCCAAAATAATTATTCAAACGTTATAGTAGCATTACTCAAAATCTAGCCCTGAATGAGAACTAATATTTTCATTATTGCTAACAATATTTAATGAAAAACATATCTAAGACACCAATATTGTTAGAGCACTTCATCAAAATGATCAGATAGTTATTTGAAAACCAAGTTAAATAAGTTCAATCCAAAAATGCACTTTAATTTGTTTCAAGAGCCTTTACAAAATATTTTCTATTGACCAAGGAATGGCCCCATCAAACTATCATCCCCAACACAGCACAACAACATTGAATGATTGCAAGAAATCATCAACACCTGCTTTTTTAATTACTCAACCACTGAAATTTATTCTGATATTTCACTCATCTTATTGGGGTGAGTACATTTTGGCAACTGCTTATTTAATTAATATAATGTGCATATGCTACACTTACAGAAAACATACATTCCAAAATAATCCTAAGTAGATTCAATAAAAAAATTTACTTTAGAGAGATCATCAGTTGAAAGAGACAGGTTTTAAAACTAAAAATAAAAAAAACTCAAACCTAGAGATGTTATTCTATATGAAAATAATTTTCCCTCTGAGAAAGGGATAAAGAATCATCTAATAGTCCATTGTATCAAAGATCAATTGATGTCATGAACACAACCATAGTAATACAACATACAATATGTCATTTGCAGCCAAAAATTCAATAAGAATCTGAGGTAAGGGTCATCCACAAAGTGTTCATATGCCCATATGTGATTCTACAATTACTAACCACATCCAAGTGCTGTAGCATATGGAAGTTGAGTTGAAGTGCTTAATGAAAACAAGACAAAGAACCTTATCGAGCTATTACAAGGTCAAAATGGGTGTACAAAATCAAGTGGGGAGAGGGGCTTAGATTGTAATGCTACATTTGTCCCCATAGCAAAGTTTGCAACCATTAAATCTCACTTGGTTGTCATAACCACCATGCAATGGGAGCATCACACCAACTACATATCAACGATATATTCCTAAATAGTAGCTCAAGGAATAAGTGAACAAGGAAACACCATCAAGCCTTCCAAGTCAAGAGAGGGCATTGTTTACAAGCTTTACATATCTTGTATGGGTAAAAACAAGCCTCTAGAAATTTGTTTGACATATCGTTACAAACATAATGAATTGATGATTTCTTATTTACAATGGCTAGTGAGAATAACAAACTAGTAGTGCCAGTCTATGTCGACGATAAGTTGTTACATAAAATGATGAAGAAAAGTGCTCTCAATCCAAGAAATGTCTACAAGGTCGTTTCCAAACTAAGAATTTTGGCAATCTTTCTTGAATTTGAAGTCAAAAGACAAGAATATATCCAATATTGCCATAACACATTACACAAGATATTATTAATGAAGCTAATGTTGATGACTGAAGGGAAAAGGAAGGGGAGAAAAAAAGATAAAAATAAATTTTGATGGAGAAACACTAAAGAAATTTCTCAAAAAATATCAAAAAGAATAAAAAAGTTTACCAAAATTATTTTTCTCTATAAGAATCCCAAAAGATACAGTATGTATCTTATAATTAGTTAAAGATAAGATTGAGAATAAAAGAAAGAGAAATGTTAAAAGAATAAAAAACTCCTTGCAACAAACAACGACCGATTCTTCCTCAAGAATCTCCAAAATCTGATGCAACAGTGCAGTGTTTCTCTTCTCCAAAATTAAAAAAAGCTAACAGTTGGGAAAGTAAAAATGATCTAGATTTTTAACTGATCCACATCAATCAGGATACCCACACTTAAATAAAAGTGCATCCCGCGCACCAAGCTCGCACTTATATAAAAGTGTCGCCCACTGGCCCAGGCAAATCATGTTGCGTGTCTGTGCACATGTTAATTAGGTCAATTTCACCACGAATAGCCAAATTAATTAATTATCTTAATGAATGGCCAATTGTTCATTAAATAAATTTTTAATTTCATTATAAGGCGGGGCCATTCGCCCAAACGTGAGTTGTTATGCGTTTGGGAGCAAGTTAACCAATCAACTGAGTGCATGAGTCGTTACATATCTCGACTCATACTTTCATTCCTTGCATGCCTGAGCGCATCACGCCTGATGTATTTTCAGATCCTCAAGTTCAAGCATGGTTGTCTTCAAAGCTTGGGTGCGTTGGATTCAACAAATTTCCCCTTACAGCACACTCAACAGGTATTTGTAAACTTGCCCTCCTCTTGAGCTTCTTGAGATTTTCCTTGGATATCACCTTCATGAGCATATCAGGCCCTTTCTCGATTGTATGTATCTTCAACCCACCGCAGCAGCTTCATGTTTAACATGTTTCAGATTCAATGATACTCACCTAGAATAGAACAATGCGTTCTTTGACAACTATATAGCACTATGATTTTCGCTATACATGATGTACTCTTGTTTCAACCCAAGCTTCTCCAAAAATTACTTCATCCAAAGAAACTCTTTGCAACCTTCAATAATTATAATTACTCCACTTTGGTTGTTGACAATACAACACATTGTTGTAACTTGGACTGCCACGATACTACCCACATATATAGTTAGGAAGGCCGAAATGGACATCCTTGTGTCGACATCTCCAACCATGTCTGAATCAATGAACCCAACAAGCACGGGTTCACCACCTCCATTGCAAAGTCCCAAGCTAGATGTGCCTTTCAAGTAACACATGATCCACTTAACCACCTCCCAATGAGCCCTTCCTAGATTTAATAAAAATCTGTGCACAATTCCAATAGCATGTGTACGTCTAGTCTAATGAAATCCATGGTATCATTAAGTTGCCTATTGTGGGTGCATAAGGAATCTTCATCAATTCTTCCTTCTCCTCACTTGAAGGAAACTAGTTAGTTGTAAGCTTAAAGTGTCCATCAAGTGATGTGCTCACTACCCTAGCTCCACCATGTTGAATACAGCAAGTACCTTCTCCACATAGTCCTCCTGCTATAGCCTAATCTTCTCTTACTCTAATCTCGAGTTATTTTCATTCCCAAAATCTTTTGTACATGCCCTAAGTTTTTTATTGAGAAACATTTAACTAGCTCTCCTTTGAGGTTGTCAATCTTATATAAAATTTTCCCAATAATAAGCATTTCATCAACATACAACAATAAAATAAAGTCATCCTTAAGGCTATTCTAGTGTAACAATGACTAATCATGAATGAGCCAAACTTTTTGTACCACAGCCGAGGAACTTACTACAGCCCATACAAACTCTTTTTTAATCGACACACCCGATCTTCCTTTCCATTGATTTCAAATTCTACAAGCTACTCCATATGGATTTCTTTTTCAAGATCTCTGTGAAGAAAGTCATCTTCACATCAAGTTGTTCCACTCCAAATCAAAGTAAGCAGTCAATACTAATGCCACCTAAATTAAAAACATTTTCACCACCGAAAAAGATTTCTTCAAAATCAATTTCTTTCTTCTGTAGAAAGTCTTTCACCAATTGAGCTTTATACAGAAGTTTGTCATCACTTTCATTCTTCACCCTGTATATCTATCTGCATTTCAGGGCTCTCTTCCCAAGTGGAAGCTAACATGATAGTATACGTGATTTTCTTCTAGATATTTCATCTCTTCCTTCATAGTCTTCATCCATTTATTCTTCTTTTCCACTGTGATGACCTCCTAAAATGTCTCAACCTGTTTTGCATTCACGATTGTATTCTTCTATAGAATATCTACTAAACAGTCTTCTCACCCTTGATGATCTTCTAAAGCTCTTCAACATGATGCTTTGTTGTTTCTTCTAGAGTTGCTTCATCTTATTCCTAAACTTCTCCCCCTTGATTGAGGATCTTTCATTGAGTTGGAACTAGATCTAGATCAACTAAATCTTCTTTAGGTTGCACATCTTCTCAACTCTGTCAACATCGTAGATATTCTAATACTCCATTAAGATTGTGCCCTTGCTTCTTATCACCTTCTTCAAGATAGGATCATAGAATTTGAATCCAAAGTTATCCAAACCATAGTCAATAAAGGCACATTGTTTCATCTTGGCATCAAGCTTTAGCATCTCATCTTTAGGTATGTGTACATAAGCTTTACACCCGAATACCTTAAGATGATGGTAGCTAACATCCTTCCCTGATGAAACTAGTCAGGGACATCAAAATCAAGTGAAACTTGGGAGGAGAGATTTAATACATAGATTACAATACTTAGTATCTCCCCCTAAAAAGATCTCAACAATTGAGACTTTGACACATGCACTGTACCCTCCCCACCAAGGTGCGGTCGATGCGCTCTAACCCATTCAATTGTACAATTTTGGTGGAGTCCTTTAATAATGTATGTCATTTAACTTGCAATAATCATCAACTTCTCTAGTAAATTTTATCCCATTATATGTTCTAATAGATTTTAGTTTTGCTTCACTCACTCTCTCTATTTTTACATAAAACCCTTTAAAGACCTCACTAATTTGGTCTTTAGAACGCAGCATATATGCCCAAAATTTTCTACTCTAATTATGAATAAAAGTTACAAAGTAAAAAGACCCTCCTAATATTTTAACTATCATGGATATAGACACATCTGAGTAGTCCAACTCAAGCTCTTTAATCTTCATGGAGTGCCCAACACTTTTGAAGGTAAGCCGATTTTGCTTCTCGACTAAGCAATGCTTGCATTTCTTCAAGGTTCCTTCAGCTCCATGTAGTTCTCCATTCTCCATTAGCATGTGCAACCCCTTTTTCACTCATGTGGCCTAGCCTGTAGTGCCACAACTGATTGTTTTAATCTTTTCGTGTTGTGTTGACAAATGACTCCATCACCTTCGCTTGTAGCACCTAAAGTGGGATGTCTTTTCTATCGCAATCCCCTACAAACGATCCTTTTGAGAGCTTCAATTGCCCATTACTGAAAAAGTGACAGTACCCTTCGTCATCCATTGGGGATGTGCTTAACTTCCTTCAAATCAAAGGAATCGCATTCTCCATCTTCAAGTGAATGGTTCCAACTCTAATGGTCTTGCCAACGCTGCCATTACCCATCCTCACACACCCAAAGTCACCAAGGGTGTAAGATGAGAAAAGCTCTCTCCTTAAGGTGGCATGAATAGAAGCTTCACTGTCAATTACCCAGCTAGTCTCCCGAATGAACAGGTTGATGGTGCTCTCCTCGTATAACACAAGGAAGTCCTCAGTGGTGCTAGTGGCACTTTGCAATTCCTCTCCATCCTCTGGCTTCTTTTCCTTCTTTCCACCTATAAGCTTCCAACGGAACTTTTTTGTGTGGCCCTTCTTGTCATAATAGAAGCACTCGACATTGGAGTACATCCTTCAGTAGCTTTTGCTCCGATCATGGGTAGGAGGTACCCTTCTCCTATTATGGCTTTGCTGTTTCTCAACAAATACATCTTGTGAGAAAGAAGATGCCATGTGTCTTCCTTCATATTTCCTCTTTAAGAGGTTGTTCTTTACTAATTCAATGGTGATATTGCCATTTGGATCTGAACTTGATAGAGCCGTTAGCTGGCTGATTATCCCCTGAAACTTGTTTAGTTAATCCAGCATGTGCCTTCCATTTGCATATTTGAGCCCCATTAATTTCTATATAAGTTACATCATGTTGTTCTTGATTTTCCTCATGTAGAGCTCCTCAAACATTTTCCACAGCTTCATAGCATTCATCTCCTCGCTAATGTTGTTAATATTATTGTTGTCCACCCATTGCTTGATGTAACTGCATACTTCCCAACGAAGAAGTGCCCATTATGCTTCTATTATCTTTAAGCGTCATTTCTATAAAACTATGTTAAATAAAAATATTTGAAATATAATCGATTATCCATTTTTCCTTCCATACGTGATAGTTTGAGCTATTCAAAATACTCACCCAACTCGAATTACTTTCCATAGTTCCTCTCAAGTAATACTTTTTCACATTCAAACAATCTTTCTATCTCAAAAGCAATCTTGCTTTGATACCACTTAAAAAAGAAAAGAATGAGAGGGAAAAATAAAAATATTCATCGGTGGAGAAGAAATAATAAATTTTCCCAAAAAAATGAAAAAAACAAAAAAAAAATTCAAAAATATTTCTAAAGATATAAAAACCCTAAAAAATACAATGTATCTTACAAGAGAATAAAAAATAATACGGAGGATAAAACAAGACAAAAATATCAAGAAGGAGAAACAGCCACTCGCGATTGGATGACGAACAATCTTCCTTAAGAATCTCAAGGATCTAATGTAACAGCATACCTGACTACTGGGAAAATAAACATGAAATAGGGTTTGAACCCAATTTACAGCAGTCAAGATACCCACACTTATATAGAAGTTTCTCCCACATACCCAGGCGTGTCATATTGTGTAGCTGAGAGCATTTTAATTATGTTAGTTTCACCCCCAAACTGCCAGATGGATTAATTAGCTTAATAAATGAGTAGGTGGTTCATTAAAGAAATTGATGCATTCATTAGACAGTGTGATCATCCGCTCATACAAAAGTCGTGAGGATTTTGGGATCAAGCTAACCATGTCTGGCTATGTTAGCCATTACGCTTCTAGACCTGCATTACGACTCCCTTACCGTCTGGGCACATCATGTGCTCGCGCCTGGGTGCGTGTACATATCTTGCTTCATGACAAATCTTAAGTTCCTATATAGGCACATCTTCAGAACTTAGGTGGGCTTGACTCAACAATGACAACCATCATATCAAAGTTCCCATTTCTCAGTAACATGGTTTATCTAGTGAAAATAAGGGATCTAGTAGTGATGCTAGCATATATTGCATATTGATTGCAAAGAATGTTATATTTAATCATACAAGACCTAATTTAGGATTGTCATATGTTACTTAACTAGTTTCTTAATAATCCAAGAAACCGCACATGTAGATGGCGAATCAGTTAGCACATTACTTGAAGGCAACCCCAAAGCATTAGGATTCCATATTCAATTCCCTCACCCTTCAAGTATATAGTGATGCAAATGGACCACTTGTCCCAAGACAAGAAGATTGGAAACTAGAGTTACCACCTCTTTAGAATGATAACTTTAACTAGCGATTCAAAAAGCAACCAACGTATATATGTTACATGCTGAAGTTGAAAATCATGTCACGAGAAGGGAGGCATAAGAATCCATTTTGAATAGGTAACTTATTAAAAGAAAAGTTTTCCAAAGTACCAAGTTTTTATATTTACAGAAAGATATCTAAATCAAGAATTCGGAATTCCATACATACCTTTCTTTTCCTAAGCTCGGTATAACATCTATTTTAGCTCAAGGGGGCTTATGGTTTGATAAAAAATAAAATAAACCAAGGTCATCACACGCATTGCAATATCAGGATTTATTTCCTAGCGTTGTTATTTTTCTGATTGTTCTATACAACATATTTTTTTAATTTTATTATGTTTTAGCGTAAGCATAACGGACATGTATTTGTATAATTCCAGTCAAGAAAAAATGGTGAATTAGTTTTCTATTTGCATAATGTCATTTAATTGTCTCTCTAGAATGTGTATGTGTAGCATAAGAAAATCATAAGTTTCTAGTCACTGTGCAAACGACAAAAAAATATTATCCTAAAAAGATTCAGTTGAGCTCTTCGGTTTGAGCTCCAGGTTAACGTTCAAATTCCGCCGGTTACATAGCTCAACTTCTTCAAATAAAAAAAGTCGATAATTTGCAAACGAACCTACACAAAAAGGGTTACAATAATAAAAAGGAAAACACTAGTTTTATTGGTTCGATTGCAGTTTCTGGTATGCTAAAAGTCAGTAAATCTAGGGAATCAAATACCTCTTCGAAAGCCTTATCAAGAGATTTTCTCCGGCTATTTCGTTTGCGTTTCCCGTCTCCCATAATTTTCTCCGAAAGCTTTGATCCATTTTGAATCACTTTTGCAGCAGCCTCTGACGACGGAGGCGAAGACATGGAAATTCCGTTGAGTCCAGGATTGACAAACCATGAGAGCTTCGACTGGATGCATCGCTTACTCCGCTTTGAGGAGGCGGGCTTCTCAGTTACATTCCGTTCGCTGGCTCTATCCATTGTACTGTATTAGGGTTCAGACCTCAAATTCTTCAGAATGCTGATGAAAGAATGTTAATAGAAAAAATAAAACTTTGATAAAATAATTTGATTATACTTCTAGTCGTTAAATTTTAAAGAAATTTAAGAATTTTTAATTTGGCATAATGTGATATTTCGAGTAATAAAGTGTGAAAAAAATTAATTTCTTCGTTTAGTGTCCAATTTGAGTAAAATCAATAGCTATAGATTCCTTGTAGCACACTTTGTAGCACACTGATCATAATAAAGTTAAGTTTGTTTAAATTGAACTTCATTTGACTAAATTTTAAGGCTAATGAGCTTAAAATTATGATTTAAACTGATTAATAAGTGATTAGTAAAACTAATTACAAAAAATTTATTTTGATTGTGCCAATATGTTCTCCACTATTTTGTGAATTGTCAAAAACTTAAATTTTGTATTTTTGATAATTAATGAGTTTAATATTTACTAATTAATATTTAGTGTAATTAGGCTAAATTAAAAAATTGAATGACAGAAATTAATTTTTCTTACAGATTAGTATTTTTTATATTTTTATGATTAAAATAGTATATTGAATCACTATATATTTGAATGTAATTTGACTAAATTATGATATTATCAATATTTGAGATTAAGTAGCTAATTAGGTAAAAATGTGATTAGTGAAACTAATCACCAAATAGAAAAATTAATAAAATAATTTTAATTCTAACATAAAATGTGAATAAATTTAAATATTAATTTAAATAAAAATTGAACATGCAATATTCATTATTATGGAAACAAATCTAAAATTCTCAAAAGATATAAATTCAACTTAATATAATATGCTATTTTTCAAATATTATTTAAATATGAGAATAAGTATAAACATTATTTTAAGTAAGAACGTGAACATATAAAACTCATATTTATGTAAGATGTGATTTTGCAAATGAATTTAAATCTAAACATTAATTTAAATAATAATTTGAACATATAAACTTAAATTACATATATACAATCATCTTAATCCTTAGTATGAACATAAATAATCAAGAAAAATTCATTATTTCTCTTAAGTTTAAATATAATTTGTAACTTTCTTATAACATACTATTAATCTATACCAACTCTATAAAATAATTTAAATTAAATATAAGTTATTACTAATGACTACAAAATTTAATTTAAGTTTCATATAAGAGACATAAAGAAATAGGATACTTTTGCAATATACTTATTCACCTTAGGACCAAGAGAGATTGGAGGATGATGATGATTTGCTAGAGTTCCTATGACCTTAATGGAAACTTGGAGTCTTCTTGATGCTCTTTTAATCTTTGGGAGGTGTAGGATAAAGTGTCATAAACTTGAGGAAGAAGTGTGAGATAGAGGAGTGGAGAGGCCTTGAGTGCTTGATGTAGTTATCAATAGAGTATAAAGGAAGTGAGAAAATTGTCCAACCCTTTTTGATTAAGTAGATTCAAAATGAAGGCACTAAGATAAATTCAATAGAGAGTATTTGATATTGGAGAGCTTGAATGGTTAAGATTGGATTGTACTCATTTATCATCTAATGAAGAAAATATTTGTGATTACATGAATAACATATTCCTATGAATAGAATTAAGAAGATATTTTAGCGAAATTTTTGTGCCCAAAGTGCTAAAAATAAAAGTTTAATCATCACTAAAATTAATCAGATAAAAATTACCAAAATTTTAAATTGATGTGTCAATTAGATAAGTCTTGATTAGAGGATTCCATAGACACCAAAATCACTTAATTTGGATAAGAGGTTAAGCCAAAATTTGTATTTGAAATTTCAAATTTTTATTATTTTTAACTGACCCGTCTGTTAATGGTGCTGTTAACGGAGCCAATATCGCCATTAACGGCGATCGCTTTCACAGCGAACGACGTCAGGTGCATGTTCAATCTGCGTCATTCGTTTGAGCGGTAGATGATGGCGGCCGTATGATCCGCCGCTTAGATAAACGGCATCGTTGACGCGCCGTCAACATGCCTTTGTCGTCGTTAACATCGTTTACGGCGTTTTTTTTTTTTTTCATTTAACATAATTTGATTAATCAAAATTTAATAATCAAATAAGTTCCGAAAAATATCAAAATTTCACCATTAGCTAATTTGGGATGATGTTAGATTTTGGTTTCGAGATCAATTTAATTATCCTAATTTTCGGGGTATTAAAATATATTAAAATATTCGAGAAAATCTGACAACTTTCAAAATTTTCCAAAATAGCACATCTAGCTAATTTATGGGTGATGAGCGTAATGGCAATGTCAGATTTTCAATCCGAGGTCAAAATAATTAGCATATATATATTTTTTAATTAAATAAAATAACCAAAAAAGATGAAAATTAAAAAAATTCTAAATAAATTACCAAAAATTTTCTAAGAATATTCCTTGAAATCCTATAACTTTATTTTGTTAGTTTATTGTGAATTTAAAAATTAAAAAACTAGCATTAAAAAAAAAAGGTATTTCACATTATTGAAGCATATAAACATTAAGTTAAGCAAAACAGAAAGTAATCAAAGTTAAACATTGTATTAATTATCATTTGGCACAAAAAATCCAAATAAATCTATTAAGAAATTAGAATATGTCATTTAGGATAAGAGTTAGATTTTATATTCAAAATCACATATATATTTTTGCATTATTAGAGTTATAGGGTCATAAAAATACGAAAAATATGCAATTTCGGCAAAACTGGGCAGTTCTGCGCGCTACAATGCGCTGAAGTGCTTCCTAGCCGAGGAACAGGCGCTATGCCGCACTGTGGCGCTAGCCAACCCGAGACTCCTGTGCTACGGCGCACTGTAGAGCCTCTTAGCTGAGAGTCAGGCGCTATGGCGCACTGTGGCAGGCTGTTACAGTGCAGCGCTTTTAGACGCTATGCCGCGCTACAGTAAATCTCGGCACTACGGCGCGTGGCAATACTTTTAGACGTTGCGACATGCTATGGCGTCATATTTCTCGAGACGCGAGCACTGTGGCGTGCATACCTTGAGCCAGGCGCAACGGTGTGCTGTAACGCTAGACGGTGATTTTACCTGGGCAAAAAATAGAATATATTCCATTTTTCACTTAATTACTCTCGATCTATGATACCTTACGTGCGGTGCAATATACCGATGGAAATGTTCAATACATTTTCATTGGTACCAAAATCGGCACGAAAGGAGTACTATAACGCCATAAACAATGACACATTAGCTACATATGCATATATTTTTATTGTTTGACAAAGTTTTGTAATGAACAAACCAAGCTTTGATTGAATTCATTCAAGTTCGATTAAGGCTCAACAATCAATCCTAACGATACACAATGGATGAACATAGAGCATTTGAACTGAAACATTGAGAATATAAGTACCAAAGAGATACAAGAAGAGGTACAAGGAAGAAGTACAAGAGGGTACATGAGCTTGCAAAATGGAAGGAGACTGAGTTTTTCAAGAGCTTCTTTAGCTGCTAACAAAAGGAGGGAAAAAGCTGAGTTTTTTTCAGGAGCTTGGGGAGGAGAAGGATGAATAAAGGGGTTTCAAAAAATCCTGAATCAAAATTGGATGAATAAAGGAGTTTCAAAAAATCTTGAAATTTCACCCCTAGTTAATTCGAGGGTGAGAAACTCAATGGTAAAGTCAGATTTTAATTTAGAAATTGATTTAATTATCCTAATTTTTGAGGTATTTAAATATATTAAAATATTCAAGAAAATTTGACGACTTCCAAATACATCCAAAATATCATCCTAGCTAATTTGGGGGTGATGAGCGCAATGACAAAGTCAGATTTCAATTTTGAGGTCAAATTAAATATCTTAATTTTTAATTAATTAAATATTATTAAAATAATCTAAATATTTATTTGAGCTCTGAATCGCTCCAAATTTTTAGAGATTAGTTCTAATGACTAAATAAACCAAATGAAATGATAATTAAGATGCATTAAGTTAATATTAAACTAAGTAACAATCTAGGATTATTACAGGGGAAGATGAGCAGTAATGGGATGGGTCATCATTGACCTACACCTTTTGGAAATGGGCTGCAATAATCAGCCAAATTTTCTTATTTAATTTCCTTAAGGAAATTTAATGATTTAATTAATAACCTATGATTTAATATTCAAAATATACCAATTTAATTATTTAAATAACTTTGCATATACTAATCCAAATGGTATGTTCATATATACAAATTTGATCAAAAAACTATAAAGAATCTTAATTTAAAATAAAATTTTGATTTCTGTAATTTGAATTCTAATTTAACCCTAATTATTCCCTAAGATTAATTAATGATTATTTAATTTATTTCTCAGTCAAATTTCATAATTAGGGTCTCTAAATGTTTATATGACAGATGACAACCTAATTATGCCATTATAAATATTTTAGTAGTTATAAATTTACTAATCTCCTCTTAATAATATTAAGATTGAGTAGTGTATGATTATTTCATTTGATCTCTAATTTATAAAATTTTTGTGTTAAGCGCCTCCTTATGCCTTGTAGAACTCATTGATAAGCTCATATATCAATTTCGTAACACAATTTTGTTAATCACCTTTCTTAGCCATAATTGGTGATTATTGCTAATTAGGCTCACCTTAAGTTTAAACCTGGCGTTTAAGGTGTCTTTCCTTATCTTAGACAATATATGTAGCGCCTCGCCCCGTCGCCGCGCACAAAAGAATTAAGTACAACCATCTCGACGGCGGAGCGGTGCGCCACTTGGGGAGGAATAACCCGTCTCCCCGAATAGCTGAAAACTAAGCTCACCTGAAGGGCTGCTGACTCAACCTCAACTGGGGTTGAGAGCTAATACTTAAGATAAGAGTAGTATTCTTATCCTAAGTATTAGGCAAATACATACATTAGATTTAGAATACGATAAGAATCCAATATATGTATAAAATATCAGTATTTCCAACATGCTGAGCACATCAGAATACTAAGTATAATTAGTATAAAAATAGAGTGCGGAAGCTTAAAGCAAACATCTAGAATCATTCATCACAGAAGATGTAGAAAACATTCGTTTCAAAAAAGAAAAAAAATACATCTAGAATTATTACAAACAGTTTACTGAAATAGACATAGAACTGAACTGAAAATACTAAGTAGAAAATAAATCTGGAGGAGAGTCCACTAGTGCTCCACGAGCTCCTCCTGAATCTCCTGAGTGTCTTCCTGACCTGTCTCAATATACTGTTCAGGATCTAGCAAATTGCCAGATCCTAAAAGTACCCCGTGTTAGACATATTGTCTAACACATCGAAACTAATCTAATAGTTCTAATTATTCATTTAACATTTACATAATACGAGTAAATCTGCAAAAAAACTATAAAGGTAACTGAAAGTACAAATCTGTCTAAAATTGTACAAAATTGAAGCAGTGTAAAGTAAAATTGAATTATAACTGAATACTGAAAATAAATCAAAATAGTACTGAATTTAAAACTGAGTAATCATATGTACAACTATGATGTATGCTACTAAAACTGTGCATCTGAATATGCCACAATATGGTATGCTACTGATATGCTACCAAAATATCATTGAACTGTTATGAGTAGTACGGTCCAATGTCTACATACCTTGTTGAGAATACTATTTATTGATGACACTGATACATCCAGAAATTCCTCCATCAATATATACAACATTCTATAACTCATAGATCATCACTGATACATACATTATTCTGATTCTTATACATTATTCTGATATTCATACGTCATGCTTATGCTCATGCTCATGCTTCTAAACTACATGAGATAAATCCAGAAAATACTTTAAAATTTGATAATGAATTCAAAGTCTTCATTGTGTAGAATCCTGCTAAAAGGATTCTGACTCCTAAGATTCTAACTGTGGTAATTGGTTAAAGTTGAGAGTTTACTTAAAAATCATTAATTGGGATGATTTTATACACATATTTAGCATATTTGCAAGAAAGGTAGATTTAACCCTTAGCTTGTTTAAACTGCACTTATCGAAGCGCACTACGATAGGAGGCAGAACTCGGTCACAATTTATATCTCAAGCTAAGCTGTTAAATGCCATAATTACAAGCATACTTAATGGTTTACACAAGGTGACTTCAGATACTTAGTTTGCTTAAATTGCACTTATCGAAGCGCACTACGATAGGAGGCAGAACCCGGTCACAATTTATATCTCAAACTAAGGATCCTGTTCACTAATTGTAACACTCTTAGTTTTGGAAGATTTACTTTAATGAGACTGTATTTGGCTAATCCCGCAGGATAACACCTAGTCATAAGTTCACATTGGAGTGAATCAATTAGTCCTGAATATTACTGAATTAATCCAGTAATATGGATATACCCTACTATACCCAACCAACAATCTAAGTTCAGCAGATTCTATTTAATCGACAAGGATTTATCAAATCTATTAATCCTTACTCTAAGTAGGTGTATCTTACACAAGGCTCCAAGGATATGATCAAAAAATCACTCAACATAGGTTACTGTAACAACCAAGGTTGTTACCCAACTTAAATCTAGCTTAATCATATCATAATTATCATTCCATCATGTTCATATAGTCATTAGAACCAAACCCTGAAGGTTTGGAACAATTCGGAGACCAATCAATTAATTTGAAATATTTTAATATTTAATTAATTAGAAAATTGAGGTATTTATTTTGACCTCGAAATTAAAATCCGACTTCACCGTTGCGATCGTCACCCCCAAATTAGCTAGGAGCGATGTTTTGGACGCGTTTGGAAGTCGTCAGATTTTCGTGAATATTTTAATATAATTAAATGCGTCGAAAAATAGGATAATTAAATAATCATCAGAATTGAAATCCGACTTCGCCGTTGGATTCCTCACCCCCAAATTAGCTAAGGGTGAATTTTTGGGATTTTTTGGAACACATTTCAAAAACCAGAATTTTTAAATAAATAAGGAAAATAAATAAGCAATCATTGGATCCCCTATTCGCAATTTTCCTATTTTTCTAATTCTGATTTCTGGCTGGCCATCACCTCAGCCGGCACCTCCCTACCTTGAGCAGCTCAATGATGACACCTTCCCCCTAGGACAATGATGGCCTAGCTCCCTACTCCATCCCCATCATCCCCTTTATTAAAAAGAAGCATGGCTCCTTCCCTTATTTGCTGAAACTTTCCCTCATTCCTCCTCCTCCTCCTTCTTTGGGAGCTTGCTAAGGGAGAAGGAAGTGCAGCTCTCTGCCTAAAAAGTATTTGAAGAAAATTAAGGGTTCCATCTTCCTCCTCCTCTTGCAAAGGACTAAGGTACCCCTTTACCCATCTCTTTTGCCTTCTTCATATAGCTACAATGCTTGAATACATCTCTAGATATCCATGTTTAAGTATGGAAGCCATTAAGGCTCTTGAAAGCATCATAGAAAAATACTCTATTTTTTTGTATTCTGTACACCCTGTCATTTATCTGTATTTTTAGTATAGCTGGGATGGTCCGTTCTTGCCAATTTTGGTGTCGATGGAAAGGTATCAAAAATACATTCTCATTGATATATGGCACCGCTCTTGGAACTCTCTGGATTGAGAGTAATTAAGCTTGAAAAATGGCCTACTCGGGTTTCGCACCTGGCGAAATCACCGTCTGCCGCTACAGCGCGCTGTAGCGCGCTGCAGCGAGTCGCAGTGGTTGGTCGCGGGCGTAAGAATTTAGGGGAAAATGTTAATATAACTAATTGAATAGTAAATTGCGAAGTGAACGGCTACAGCACGCGATCGCGCGCTACAGCGGCATTTCAGAACTTAGGAAAACAGTCTTAAATTTAATTGAATAGTAAATTGTAAAATGGGCCGCTACAGCGCGCTGTAGAGCGCTGCAGCGGACTATAGCGAAAATTCAGAACTTTAGAAAATGTGAAAATAAATTAATTGAACAGTAGATTTGCAAAATGAACCGCTACATAGCGCGCTGCAGCGGGTCACAGCGGATTACAGTGGACTGCAGCGAGTCACAGCGTAATGGCGCTACCGCGCGGAAAGCGCGATAGTGCGCTGCCGTGCGAAAAGTGCTCCAGCGCCCAGATTTGCAAATTTGCCCAGAAATTCCAAAAAACTGCCCAGATTTTTGTAAACTGTCCAGTTTTGGCTGAAATGGCCAAAACTTCACTGTTTATGTATTTTAAGACCCCTAGGACCCTAGTGAGGCTAAGTTATATCGAAAGTAAACATATTTTAGTTAAAATTGAACACTGCATAAATTTTTATATGAAAGTTAAATTTGAAAACCTTGCCATTGTTAATAAGTGATCAAAACCTACATTGTACTTAAAATGCATTGTGCAAATTGTTGGATACATTAGAATTTCAGTGCCAACAATAATCTAAAGTAATACTTAGGTTTTGAATCCTATAACATTAGAAAATTACCAATTTACCTATAGGAATTCAAATGGCTATAAATAACTCATTAGACCTTAGAATTTAATGTTTTTGGACTCTATAGAATCATTGAACAATAATAATAGTAAACTATGTAAAAATTTAGATCTCATTAAGTACAACCTACCAAAATACCCCTTAGGTCAAAAATCATAGTTTGGACCTATAGAACTCATTTCTTATCTAAATTTGGCATACTTACTGTATATCTCCATGTCAGACAGTAATGAATCATTTGACAATAAGAAATCCTAATTTGGAGCCTTAAATTGAAAGTTGACTTTTTAGACTCTTCAATAGGGGCAAAATAGTTATTTTGCTCAAAATTTAGGTTAAACAATCCTTAACCTCTAATTAGTCTTCTAATTTATTAAAAATTAATATTTGAACTATATTAGAATCATTTAAATGAGTAAAATTAATATTTAGGTCAATTTGTCATAATCCCTAAAAAATTTCTCTAAGTCCTTTTTCCTTAGGATATTACATACCACATAAGGACTACTCTTAAGACTAGGACTAGATCCTATGTTAGATTTCATTCATTGGGTAAATGGGTTATTCAATGAATGAAACCTTGTTTTTATTAGTTCCTAAAATTTTACAACTTATTCTGATTATTTTATCTTTTAACTTAGTTTTAGGATAGGAGATTCATCCTATTAAGTTTGATTACTTAATAGGATTTGCCTTAATAAGTAGATCACTTTTAGAATAAAACCTAGAACTTAGATCTCATCCTTTTTGGATTATATGATTAAACCTAAATATCATAGTATTTAATTCATAATCTATAGTTTTAGAAGATCTTGATCAGATCTTAAATAGAATGTCTAAATTCACAAAACTAGGATGTATTAATTATTGATTCAACACATAGTCATCATTTGATTGAACTAGATTAGAACCTGATCAGTTCTAATCCTTTTTAACTTATAAGGACGAATTTCTAAGTTACACTCGATAGTAGGAAAACGGTGATCTTGAACTTGTGTAACTTGGAATAGTTAGAATGGATAATAGAAAACAAATGATATCACCATATTAGTAGAGTCCTTCGCTTATTTTTGATATTTTATGCTACGCATTCCTTGTGTATTTTTGTGCCTTAACTCCTTGAGCATATCATACAAGATTTTGATGCATAAATAAAATATTAGGAAAATATGGAGACTCCTTAGATTCCTTGCGAAAATATTAAAGTGATTGATTAAAGATAATAATTGTATGTGTTAGAGCTGCCTCTCAGTTATGTTTTTTTTGCCTAGTCTCCTTGTTGACACTAGGAGAAGACCTGGTTTATATCTTCTTTGCTTAGTCTCCTTGTTGTCACTAAGAGAAGATTTATTGTGTTTTCTTTGCCTAATCTCCTTGATGACACTAGGAGAAAACCCTATATATCTGCCTAGTCTCCTTGCATGTGCTTAGTCTCCTTGATGACACTAGGATCATTTTGATATTCAGTAGGCTAGATTAGCTCTTTTCTGTATAGCAGTTAGTACACACATGTTTATATACATGCAGTTTGATGTTTTGATTACTTTTCAGTATTTTTATTCAGTCAGCTATTCCTTTGTCCTGCTTATATATATTTTAGGATGTTAAAACTTTACTGCTATTATATGTATCATTGTTGAGTTATGTTATTTAATTTGCATATTTCCTTTGATCACCAGCATGTTTAGGATGTAGTAATTTCTTTCAGCACTTATTTAGTTATTTATATATGCCTTATCCTATTTAGTTTGCATGTGAGGCATATCTTAGCCTCTCTTTTTGCTAAAGTTATAAACAATTATTTATAGCTTTTTCCTTCTCTATTGTATTGCTAGTTGCTCATATATTTGTATGGTTATTGCTTAGAAATGGTAAAATTGTGATATTACAAAACACATATGAAACTTATCAGCTTAAAATGTACTTAGACAATTGTCTAACACAAGATTTTCTCCTTTTTGGCTGGGGCCCTACATTGTGAAACTGACAATGGCAGGCGTAGAGCGGATAGAGGATCCAGTACCTGAGGAGGAGCTATACATAGAGGAGGAGTAGCAGCTCGGGCCAGAGCATATCTAGTATTTAGATATATATGTGAGGATGAGTGTATTTGCATTTCCTTTTTCATTTAAATTTTAATTATTGTAATAATACATGTACTCTTGACCGTGTATTTGGATTTATATGCTTATATTCTGAGCCATATTTTGCACTTATATTATATTGTGATGTTTGAATGTCATTTACTACTTCTGCACTCTGTACGTTTACTTATATAGTGACAGTTAGATTGATTCTGTGTTAATCCGTCCCTAATCAGATGGATTGTAGATTTTATCATAATCCAATGGTAAGTGAGAGGTTAGCCAGAGTGACACTCCACTCTTAGCTTAAGCCTTTGGTGGATTAAGGGTGCGGGTCGCCACAGTTGCTATCACAAGGAATGAGCCACAATCTAAGTACTTTAGGTGATTCCTATCACAAGGTAACAAGTTTAACTTCTAAAGCTATGAAGGATCATCTAAGTATCTACCTCAATAAGTCATAAGAGCTCTTCCCACCTCAAGGTATCATTAATTAAGGTCTTTTAAATGTTTCAAGAATGATTTTAAGGTAAGACCCTTAAGATCTCACTTTTCTACTTCTTATGTTAACATTCAAGGGTTACTTGTTAGCTTTGGATTTAAATGATCAGGTCAGATGGATGAAACTCATATAATCCGTTCCTACTCTATGATTATGGGATAAAATCAAAGATCTTACTGGAGTTAAGTCATTTCATCAATCATTACAATTTTATTATTCATCTTATGCTAATAGTCTTATATAAGAGAAAATCAAGGATCTAAAGTTTAGATTCAGATGGTCCAATCACACATATTCAATATTAACTATAGCACTTCTAATTCAATGATTTAAGATCAATATCAAATCATATGTATTATTGGAGTAATGTTAATTGAATTATCTTGTAATCAAATCAATTAATTAAGTGATTAAGGTTTAGGTCTTAGCTAAGACAAGATAGGGTTTAACCTCTGACCTTCTTATTATTAAGACCAAATGTTAATTTACAAGTCAATGACAAATCAATGTATTATTAATGTATTATTGATATCAAACTTAGATTTGGATTAAGTATCATCTACTTAATCAAGCTATCAAGATTCTTAAGTTCAAGTAAGCACATTTAAGTGTCCAACTAAATGTTAAGGTATTCTAACATACATCATAAAGTTATAAAAGCATAAAAATAAAAAGATAACATAAAGAGGTAATTAATGCTAATCAAATTCTAGAATCAAACTAAAAGAATTAGCATTTAATCACAAATCTAAAAGACTTAAGTTTCATGCCATTTTGGTTATTATGATACACCTATTTAATTCAAGCACTTAAGACTCTATTATTTGGCAATAGATACAATACATTCAAGCTATATAATAGGTGTTGAGCATTTGATAATAACAATAAAGTTTCTAACTTGATTTTAACATAAAATTTTATACAATATTCAATTTTAGCTAAAATAGGTTTAAATTTAGTATAACTTAGCCCCACTAGGGTCATAGGAGTCTTAAAATAAAAAAACAGTTGAATTTTAGCCATTTCATCCAAGACTAGGCAGTTTTACAAAATCTAGGCAATTTCTGAAAAATTCTAGAAATTTTGCATATCTGGGCGTTGTAGCGCACTGGAGCGCTTTTCGCGTGGTAGCGCCATTGCGCTGCGGCTCGCTGTAGTCCGCTGCAATCCGCGCGCTGCAGCGGTTCAATTTGCAAAATTACTGTTCAATTACTTTTATTTAATTATTTTATGATTTTTCACAAAATTACCGTTGTAGACCGCTGCAGCACGCGATCGCGCATTGTAGCGATCCATTTTGCAAATTTACTGTTCAATTAATTTATTTTCGACATTTCCTAAGTTATGGAATTTCTGCTATAGTCCGCAGCAGCGCGCTACTGCGCGCTGTAGCCACTCATTTTGCAAGTTCCTATTCAATTAGTTCAACATGCATTTTTATATGTTTTCCTTAAGTTTTCCTGTTCGCTGCAGCCCGCGGCAACCCGCTGCAGCGCGCTTCCGCGCGCTGGAGCGGCAGACGGTAATTTCGCCAGGTGCGAAACCATGAGGGCCATTTTTCGAGCTTAATTACTCTCAATCTAGAGCATATTTTTGTGAGTTCTTAAGAGCCTTAATGGTTTTCATACATGCACATGGACTTCCAAGGCTGCATTCTAACATCATAACATCATAAGAAAGACAAAGAGAGGAGCAAGAGGGTACCTTTGACCTTGCAAGAGGAGGAGGAGGAAAGTTCTATCTCCTTCAAGACCTAGGAGATGAGCTCCTTCCTTCAGCACTAAAGACTTGGCAATGGAGGGGAAAGAGATAAGAAATTTTTCAGCAAGCATGAGAAGAGGGGCTGAGCTCTCCTTTTAAAGGAGGAGAGGGGAGGGGAGGCCTCATCACGGCTAAGGGGCTAGAGGGGTAGAGCCATCATGCTTGAGCATTAATGGATGGCATGGCTTAGGGAGGAAGGGGGAATAGCCAGCCGAAATACATGGGGGGCTGTCAGCCAAAAATAATAAAGATTTGGGGAAATTGCAAATAAGAGATTGGATAATTACATAATTATTTCCCTTAATTATTTAAAAATTCTGATTTTTTTGAAATGCGCTCCGAAAAATCCCAAAAATTCACCCATAGCTAATTTGGCGGTGAGGAATCCAACGGCGAAGTCGGATTTCAATTTCGACGATTATTTAATTATCCTGTTTTTAGACGCATTTAATTATATTAAAATATTCGCGAAATTTCGACGACTTCCAAACGCGTCCAAAACATCACCCCTAGCTAATTTGGGGGTGACGATCGCAACGGTGAAGTCAAATTTTGATTTCGAGGTCAAAATAAATACCTTAATTTTCTAATTAATTAAATATTAAAATAATCTAAAATATTGGATTTAGCTCCGAATTGCTCCAAACTTTCAGGGTTTGGTTCTAACGACTAGATAAACTTGATGAAATGATAATTAAGATATAATTAGCTAAATTCAAGCTGGGTAACAACCTTGGGTTACAATATAGAACATATTAGAACTGATTATGATCAATTTGGAACCTTAGATCTTAAACCATAATTTTGGACCCTTAAGGGTATTTTGGTCATTATGGGCAAAATTAGTTTGTGTCCTTAAACCCTCTAAGCCTATTCAAATGCTTTAAATCTGTAAGATAATTAACTAGGATCATTTCATAAACTTCTAGACTTGAAGAATGGATCATAAACATTAAACCCTGATTCTTCCTAAAATTTATTTAAGAATTGTTAAAATTCTTAAAATAATCTTAAACCCTCAATATTGTCTCATTAAATGGAACTCAATGTTTATAAATTTAGTACTAATATTTGGAATGTTCCTAAAGCCTACCCAAGTCTATATCTCATGTAAGTTCTTAAGCCCAACCTTAGTGAAGACTTTTAGAGCTTAACTTAAATCTTTAAATCCTAAATCTTAATAACTTACTCCTATTAAGTGATTTTTACTCAATAGATTGAGTCTTCTTAGAAGGTGAATCTCCATATCATTGATAATTAATTTATATTCTTAAGATCCTTTAAGAATCTCTTAAGTGCTAATTCTTTTGATTCCTCTTCTCTTGGTTATGTAAATTCAGTTCTATTGAATAATTTCATTATTTAATGGATTGAATATAGTTTTAGATTTATAATTTTGACTTATTTATTTTATCTTATGACTTTAGACTTCAATCCTTCAAAATTATAATCTTCTCCTCTTCTTTAATCTTTTAGCCCTTAAAATTCTTTATCTTTAGAGTGAAATTTTGTGCGAACCCTAGATTCTTAGATGTTAGCACCTTGGATTTAAAGCTTAAACCTTAATTTGGAGTTTAACCTTAAATCTTTGAACCTAATTTTCTTGATCAATATTGGTTATGGGTCACTAAAATACATCAATTAAGTCGTTGATTAATTATTCAACCTTTACAGACAACATTTTCTGATTTTGAATTAGAACTTATTAAGTTCTAGTGTTTAACTTTTAAGGCGGAAATCTGGGATTTTTACTTAATAGTTGGATATTGGAAATCCTAAGCTTGTATTCTCTCAGAATAGATAGAACAAATTAAATTAAATAACAACAGATATCATATGTGTTTTAGTAAAGTCTTGCTTGCTTTGACTTTATTGCTTTGCACACCTTGCATTTAAGCCTTATACCTTGGACATATTAGTTAAACATAGGATATTTGACGAGTATCCCATGTTAGTTTTAGAATGCACATATATTAATGAACCTAATCAGCACATTCAGTACTTATGTTATCAGTTCAATAGAGTGTGTCTAAATTAGTTTTTTGTTGCAGTTCGGTTCTTTTGCATTAGAATCGACTGGATCTAACTCTGTGGTTGGCTAGATGATACATGTTTGATTCTATAGTCTGGCTGAATCTAGCTCTGTGGTCAACTATATGATATATGTGAACTTTCTATTCAATGGCTTCGTTTAGTCAATTTATGTTATGGCAGTACTAACTTAGGCTCATCTCTAAAATTCTAGTGATTATTCAGTCTCAGTGCAGTTTCAGTGGCTAAATTGGCCAGCTTTTTTGTTGCATTATGTTTTTTTATTACTTTCTGTACATCATATTTTATTATAGTTTCAGTCTAGTCTCTTACAACTACTTATAGGATGCTAGATTTGATTTTATGTTATGCTCAGTCATGTTTTACTTAAGTTCATATTTATTTTCTATTAACTTAATATAATTCAGATGATCATACGCATGCTTAGGACTTTCATTTAGTTATTTTTAGTATATATATTGTCTAACCTTGTTGCAGCTTCTGGTTAAAGTATGTTTCTTTACATATTTTATTTTGTTAAGTTATAAATGCTTTATTTATAGCTATCTTATTTTCTTTGTTGCTTGTTGCACTTATAATTGCTTAAATATTTAATTAATGTGATTAAAACTACTGGGAGTAAAGTTAGGCTTTTTTCAAAATTCACGGACATTCTATCACATTGTGAGAGTCTATTATTGCTGGACTTATGTGCTTACTGCATAATGGTGAAAGCTCTGCGGTTGAACATCTGTGATCATAGCTGGGATGGGTGCTCTAAATCTCAATCAAAGTGTATTTTGCTTGCCGGTGGTCATATGGGCAAAATCAGTGTAAGGCACAGATATTCTGTTCTGACTTGTTGGATGAGCCATATAGATAAAAAATATGTATATTTCATTAAATCAAGTCTAAAATGTACTTAGACAATTGTCTAACGCAACTTTTTCTTTTCTTGGCTGGGGCCCTGGCATTGTGATACCAACAATATCAAATTTAGAGCTGCTCATGGAGGTAGCTTCAAGTGAGGAACTTTAGAGGACCTTCTTGCTGCTGTTGAAGCTTAGCTAGTTTTATTTTTTGGTTGTGAGGACGAGTGTGCCTTTCCTTTAAATTTTAATTTAGTGTTGTAATAATTAATATTCTTTTCTTTCTGCACTATGGGAATAGATGTTATACATATTTTACTTCTGCGCTCTGTTCTTTTTATATATGTTGATGAATGAATTACAGTTACTGGTGATAATATTCTGCAGCTATCGGCAGATTAGATTGCAAACTTAATTCGACTACAATTGGGGATTTGTTATATGGTGACCGCTCTACCGTAATCGTGTTAATATTAGTATTAACATGACAACGGCAGGGACAAGGCTCCACACCTCCGCTGATCCTGCAATACTCTAATAGTACTCATCAACTTTATCGAAAGGATCAAATGTTATTCTACACTGCTATGAAGGTTGGCCAATGGAAGGTAGGGGTAAGAGGGGTGGATTTGAGAATATTTGTTTGGCTCATCAAATTATTCTCACAAGGGTAGAAGCTCTTGGAGGTTCAAGGAAGATCTAAAAGTGAAATGTGGCTATAATAATACCTTAGGGGTGTAAGAATAAAAAATGATTTTTGAGAAATTGGAGTTTTTTGTATATGGATCCGACGCTTAGTGTAGCGTGAACTAAATCAGCATTGGACTCTCGCAGCTGCAGAACCATTGAGCATTTAAGTGAAAGGATGCAGAAAAATATGTCATTTGATTTCATCATAAATTCTAAAATCCATACATTCATACTAATTTAATATTAACAAAATAAAGTTCACATCTTCTCCATATAAGATATGCACTCAAACCCAAAAAGAAATCTCAAAGAATGAAATTGCATGGTGATCTAATAAAGCAAAAAATTGAGTGTAATTGGATTACACAAAATCCTTAAGAAATAAGGGAATCCAATTCCCCATAATCATTACCTAAAATAAATTACTTGGCAAATCCTGTAAACCAAACATCATATATTTATAAATCTCCTAAATTATATTTGAAACAAATATACCTATAGACATGGAAGAAATTATTAAATCTATGGAATGAATGTTTACTATTTTTTAGGGGATGTTTGGGATGAAAAGATATGACAAATTTGAGTTAAAATAATCTAGTTATAATAAAACTTGATTTCAATATAATCAAATTATTTTATTACTATTTAGCAGTTTTACATAAAATTTAATATTTTTATATTTGAAATAAATAATCTGTGAGTGTAATTCGAACAATTCGTACGTTCATTCGAACGATTCATTCGTTCGTTCGAATGAATTGTGAACGAATGAATCACTCGAACAAATCCTTCTAATTGTTCATTCGAATAATGAAGGATTCATCAAAATTGTTCACCAGAGAAGATGAACGAACAGAATTATTCGTTCGAAAGCACCTTCCTCTCCGCAGCTACTTTGCTCTGCTAGGCTACTTTGTTCGGTGCATTTTCAAAATGCACCTAAATCAAACATAATTTCTTTACTCCCCTCATATATATATATATATATATATATATATATATATATATATATATATATATATATATATAGTAACACAAAATTTAATTACAATGTAAACACCCGCTCTGATTTGCTTCCCATTAAAATTCAGCTCACTTAGCTCTTAACAATTAACGAGTCTTTAGTACAAATAAAGTTCTTGGGATTGTTCAACACCCCAGTTTAATGGCTACGTCAAACAATTTTGCAGCCAGGGAGTAATAAATCAATCAATCAATAAACAAATAAATGAAATTTTATTTGAGACCTAATCCAAAAGAGAGTTTGGGGCGAGTTTTGTTCTTACCCAAGAGCTTCATCTGGTTTGCTTTCTCCTCTTCCTCTTCCTGCTTCCTCCTTCGCATGGCTTCCTCCTTTTGCCTCTGCAGCAGCTCCAATTCCTGGTAACGTTCCAGTTCCTTCTGCTGCTGCTCCAAAGCATCCCTCTTCTGAGCTTCCTCAACTTTCCTCTGATTCTCCTCCAGCATCTTATCTAACTCCTCTCTCTCCCTACGCTCCTGTTCCTGCAAATTATATAAACCAACAGCACTCAAAACTTTACACTTGTTAAACTACTAATTATCAATCTTTGAACAATGGGCGCGCCGAGGTGCAAAGAGTGTGATTGAGCCATGTCGTCTTGAGAGTTGACTCGGGTTATCGGTTTTGTGATTGAGACATCTATAGGCTTGGCCCGTTGGCTTACGAGCAGGCTCATTTAAAAATTGCTAGCATTTAATACTGCTTAAAACATTACTTGATTCAAGAGTTCTAATGCAAAGTTTAAACAACAAAAAACAAAAACCTTGATTCCACTTAGTAGGGTTGGCTACATGAATTCTGTGTTCTTTGTGCTCCATCAGTTAGGAGCTCCTTCCTAAGCTCTGTGAAATTGAGATCATTCCTAATAAGTTATTATAGTGTCATTTTAGGGCTTTGTCTTCGTCTTTTAACAAGAGCAAAATTCAACAACTCGTTAATATCTTGAAACCATTTAAGACGGCTTACCAAAATGTTATCACAGACTACGATGACCAGAAGATTAAAACTACCAGAACAGTTAAGAGAAAAGAAATTCAGTGACAAATATGATGCTAGTAGAGGAAAACCATTTACAACAAAAAGGGGAAATGATTAGTAAATACGCACCGCCTTTTTCCTAGCTTCCGCAAGAGCAGCTTCCTTCTCTCTCTCCAGCTGAGCATCAACCTCCTCAAAAAGCTTCTTTCGGCTTTCGGCAATCCTTCTCTCAATTTCCAATTTGACCTCCTCTGTGCTCAAAGTCGCTTCAACCTTCTTTCTGATGGCTTCTTCAACCCTTCTAGCAGTCTCTTCCTCTAATAATTTCAATTCTGCTTCCTTTTGACGCCTATGTATACATATAAAAAATAGTATATCAAGAAAGGTCTGTTCATCAGTAGAGCATTACATAGGTCAATACGCCTACACATGTGTTTGAGACCTCAAAGTTGCCTACGTTAAGCAAGCGGTATCACACGTTTCATTAATGTTGATAATAAACTTGGGCCAAATTTTTCTTTCACTCCATTCCCAATACTATTATGTACAAACAAGCTTTATGTTTTTTAGGGCATACCTTTAAAAAAGATTGCAGGTCCAAACAAATGAGAATTCAAACTGGTGTACAGTAGTGTAGATTAACTAGTAGAATTACAGCAGTAGCTTCTTCCTTCAGAAAAAAGCCTGTGGAGAAGAATGTCAAAGTTACCTGTACCAGGTTTAAAACTAATCATGTAAGTAATTCCGGCATTAATGATGGCTCTGACACATTCAAAACACCATGTCTAATTAATCTGGATAGGGAGATTTGTAGTTTTTTTCTTTTACATACCCAAACTTTGCTATTTAATAAAACAAGCACTCTACCTTACTCCAATGTGGAATATATTCTAGTGGTAATCAATGGAAATGGCCTAAAAGGGGTGCTATTTTTGTTGTAATGATGAAATTTTCTATGGTTTGGGCATTCAGATGTGCCAAGTATGAAAGGGTTGGTAATATATCTATATCAATATTTATATATCTCTTTCTCTCTATCTATCTATCTATCTCCATATATATATATATATCAAAAGGTTTATGCATATCCATACTATAACTATGTTGATTTTCCAGGGCATAATTTTATATTTTTCCCCTTTACTTTTCATGTTCGTGTTGTTTTAGAGTTTTAGTAGAAATAGATCAAGCATAATAGCGATTCTCACAAAATTTGACAGTATAACAGCACAAAATAATATTCTCTGGACCACCTAAATCTGAAATGCCAAAAAATCACTCGACCGGCCTCTTCATCTACAATGACATTGTCCCTCATATTATTTAGCATTTCTGATAGTGAGAAGTCAAACTGAAAGCCGAATAATACTGTAGTTCAAATCAATTTTTGAGAAATTTCGTTCTGATCAGTTTTCCTGATATTAGAACACAAACCTTTCAGCCAAATAATGCAAATCAGCCAATCCTACTATTATGCTCAATTGAAAGTGAAACATGGCTGCTTAAATAGTTACCAGTAAAAACGAATACAGATCATAATGTACAAAATGAATATATCAAAAGAAAAAAAAGATAATTAAATCCATAGAATATTTGAGAAAGATGGTTGATGCAAAAAATGAATATCATCATTGTAAAGTTATAGTTTAAAAGCCTCATCTAACGTCATAACAAACATAAAGGTTGTTTGTTTGGCTGCATTTTGGTGTTAAATATTCCTAATACCCGGCAATCTTAAAGTGTTGGTATTTGTTTTACAGAATAATGATTACATGTAAATTTGGGATGTATCAAGAACATTCTAAAAATACCATGTTATGGGGTTTAAAAGTCCCCTCATAACATCATGCAAAAAAAAAAAGGCACAATGCTTCCAGGCCCTCAACCAAGCCTCATCGCAACTCAGTTGGAGCTCATCGGCCATCAACGGCGCTTGTTCAGCCCTCGACGGATCTTGTTCAAACAAAAAATCAATAGAAGCCCTATTTAGCCCTGCAAACCTCGGCCTGGCCCTCTCTGACCCTTGACCAGCCTCGTTAGGTTGTTTGCCACCATCTTGAACAGCCTAATAAGTTTTTTTGTTGTAATTTTGTTTTTTTTATTTTTAAGATTTAAGTTTATTTTCACACAAACAAACACCTAAATGTTACACCGCAAAATTCCAAACATTTTAAAAGTATTTACACCATTTTTATTTTACCTAAAAACATTTAAGAACAGCAACAATAACACCAAGCTTTAGACCAACTAGGTGGGGGTCAGCCACATTAAGCCATTGTTTCCATTGTGCATGATAAAATAGTATCCCCTCCTTGAGTTTAAAATAGAAAAGATCCTTAAATGATTTCTTTGTCTTTTTGGTCAGATGATCATTTCTAATGTTTATGCCTATGTATTTTTAGTTTTTCTATTCTTCTTTTAACATGGGCAAAATTCAGTACTCAGCTTTTTTAACTAGGCCATCAAATGATCAATGCTTAATATTGCCGAACCATCAACAACAACATTTTCTAACCTTATTCATTATTAGAGCCATTCCAACCTTGCTATGAATGAACTCATTTCTCATTCAATTATTTTTGAGTACTTGCCCACTCATCCACCTTAACATCCTAATCTTGTTAACACCTAATTTTCTTGGTCAATTTCTTCTTGCAAGCCAACATTCAGGCCCACATGACATGCCCAATTAGAGGTGTCCAAAATTGATACAACCCGAACCCAATTAAAAAAATACAGGTCTAAGTCAACCCAAATTGCTCTCAGGTCATCTTCGGATTGGTAAAAGTAACCCAATTTCAAAATCAGGTCAGGTCGGGGTCACTTTGTTGAACCTGAAGTTGACCTGACTAACCTGTTCGACAGGTGCTGGGAAAATGGAAAAATGAATTTGATATTTTTGACGGGTCCGTTCCACTGTCACGAGCAATGAAATACGATGAAATCCGATAGAAATTTGGCGTTAATTTTTTTTAATTTCTATCAGCATCGTGTGTCGTATCTGCATGTGATTTTTAATATCTCCTCAGCTCCTCTGTTGCCGTGAGGTACTGAAGTGTGAACTATGATCCTCGAACTCTGTCTTCATTATGCTTTTCTGTATTTTCTATTCTCGTCTTCGTTTATCCCCTACAAAATTCTCAGCCTCGAGTGCTCATCTTCATCTAGTAATCCGAACATTGGCTTAGAAGTTAAAAAATTGTGCATTTCAGCACTCATGTGGCTTTGGCTTAAATGATCTTCATCTTCATTATCTCGAGTCTTGACACAGGATATATATTATCGTCCGTTCCCTGTACTACACATTTTTATCATGACAGATTTTTTTTTTTCCTGTCAAGTAGGGCTTCTGACAGTGACTTATTTTGTAAGAATAATATAGCTTGGGCCTTAGAGCCTTAGGTGATTCAAAAATATGTATGTAACTAATGCATTTATGAGCTAATGAGCTACTGTCTACTAGAGTAGATTATGTGCTTTAATCTGTTTTGTTGATCATAAATTTAAAAAATAATGGCTTGTTTTGTTAATTTATTTGTGTAGAACAATAGATCAGAGAAATTAGGTTTAAAATTTAATAATAAGTTGTTTACAATTTTTTTTGTAATATAATTAGTCGATGAATAGTTGACATAAACATTCCATAATATGATCTAACTGTTATCTGTTATACGAAAGTTAAAAGGTTGTTACACTTACATACGGATGGTTTTATCTGTTGTTTGCACACATGATCTAGTTTATTGCCAGCTTTTGTTTGAAGCATGGAAAACATATATTGCCTTGTACTCTTGCTTGTTGTAGATTTGTTGTTTGTTGATGTATGAAACATATATTGCAATGAGCTAATGACTATATTTTTTGTTGCTACAATGAGCTAAATGCCACTGTCTAAGAAGAAAATAAAATGCCTTGATTGAGTAATGTGTACCACATTTAATAGTAGTGTAATTTATCCATGAGAACTTGTTAGCTTAATGTCTGTTGTGTAATTTAATGTATCATATTTTTATTTTTTTTTATCATGTAATTTAATGACTGTTGACTAATTGTGCTATCATGTATTTTAATTTTTATGCTTTAGTTACTGCCTACATATAATTTAATGACCATTATATTTTAGGCTCTTAGTTTTGTGCTATTATTAAGACTTCATAAGTAATGACTGTCGTTAATTTAATAAATCCACATAGACACATACTGCAATCATGCAATGATTGCTGAGTAAAAGGTTTTAGCCTTAAGACACTAGTTAATTCCATGCATATTACAGCATTTCATACTAAAGTATGACATTATTCTTTATTATAAATATTTTAGATAGATGACTCCAATACGTTATGTGATAGTTATAACATTGCTTTAGAAGATGCAGAGAAATAGAGTTAAAATTATCCAAAACTCATAAGCCTGTTAGTGCTATAAAATGATTAATTTCATCTGTAAGTGATTATTATGCAATAATGCCTCTTGGTGATGGCAAGCAAAGATGCAAATGGAATAAATATGACATAATATATTTACGTGATAGTAAGTTTGGAACCGAAAATTTAAGAAGGCACATTCAGAATTACAAAAAGAGAAATATTTGTAAAGTAGAACAACAATTTACCAATCTCAATCCACATCTTCAGTATCGATGATAAATGCAAAATTTGAATAGCAGGAATTTAGGGATTTGATAGCAGCTTTTATTACTATGATTGATTTGCCTTTTTCAATGTGTTGAATGGAAGGGTATTACATAAGGACATGCAGCTAGTATCACGTAATACTATAATAAATGATTGTAAGAAGACATTTGAGGAAGAAAGAAAATATAAAAAGATTTTTAATAACTTTGCTAACAGAATTAATCACTTCAATTTATGAACTTCATTAAAAACTCATGGTTATATTGCTTAACTGCACATTTCATTGATAGTAATTGGTGTTTGCAAAATAAAAAGGTTATATGCCTTCATATGTTGGATACAAATCATTTACTCATAAATGGGGAATTGAGTACAAGCTTTTTAGTATCATGTTGGATAGTACTTCTGCCAAAAATGTTTCAGTAGTACTTTTGAAATCTTATTTAAATTCCGAGCTAGCCTCTTATGTGATGAAGAGTTCTTCTATACGATATTGTGCTCACATAATTAACTTGATCGTGCAAATATGTTTCAAAGAGAGATAATTCTAATATAAAAATTTGTGAAAGCATAAAAAATGTAAAAGGCTTAAAAGCTAGAAAGATTAAATTTTTATTGTGTCAAAGAATCTTATCTTGATGCTGAGAAAGAGGGCCTAGGCAAGTCAGGTCCTACTATATGAAACTCCACATTTTTTATGCTTGATCGTGTTAAATATTTTAAATGTGCTTTTTTACACTTTGAGCTCACTAGTTCAAATTATAAATGTTGCCCAACAAACATAGAGTGGGAAAAAGTAGTTGCTATATGCAATTTGTTGACTTGTTTATATGAGATTGTGTGTTCTCTAGAACTAAATATCCTACTGCAAATCTGTACTTACTATTATTTCATATGTTTATGCAACACTTTCCATAAAGAAGCTAGTAGAACTTCTTTTGTTCAATAATGGCAACAAGTATGCTTACATCTGATTTTTGCACAATCTTAGATATTGCTGTTATAATATTGACAATTTGTTGAATGGTGTTAAGAAAATTGCATGGTGATTATTATATTGCACATCTAGACAAGATATGAGTTAAATTATTTTGGCTCTTCTCTCATTATAATACAAACTTGAGTAGTTCTTCATCAACACAAGTAAACAACTAAGGGATTCCTGAGTTCTCATGTTCAGTGCTCAAAAAGATTCTCATCAACACATGAAATTTCAATTCTTGCAAGTAAATAAACTCCTCTTATAATTGCAGAATTTAATAATTTGTACAACAGTCTCATCAGATAATTAATATTTAATATACAAAATTTTGATTATTGGAGAAGAAACCAACATAGATTTTCAGCAGTTATTGCAATGATGTGTGTTCTAATATCAACTGTAGCAACAAAAATTACATTTAGCAATGATGGCTGAATTCTGAACCAATATCATTAGTGCATTGAGGTATGATATTGTTGAGGCATGTGTGCACAAAAGATTGGCTATACGGCAGGTAAGATATTGTACTAGTGTATACTATATTACTATATAAATGGTTTGTAGTTATAAACATGTGATGCTGACTTTTTGCTTTGGGTAGATGTGCTAGCATCTGAAATTGAAGAAATAAAAGAAATTGTAATGAAAATTGATTTAAATGATGATGAAAATGATAGTAACACTCAAAACAGGTTGCTTACTTCTGCTACTTAAATATATTACATAGGTAATCTATTTTATAATTCTAAGTATGTGTTAATTCTCTACTTTGGTAGATGAGTCAAGTTCTGATGAGTGATGATACAGTTTACATGGTTTAAATTTCAAACTTCTTAAATTCTAATTTCCCAAGTTATGCTTGTTGTAGATTGATTAAGATATGCTAGTTTGGTTAGTTTCCTAATATAAGCAGTGCAGTAATATTTAAATTTCAGCATGTTGTGGATAACTTTTTATATAAATTTAACTTTGAATCATGCAACAATATTTATGTTACTTATAGTTATATCATAATAGAATAGTTTATTTTTCTACATTTTTGTAGTAAACTGAATTTTGCAAATTACAAAAAAATTCGTAAACTGGGCTAGCCCAATTTTAGAAGGCAAGATATTGCAGCCAATCAGGAACAGGTTTCCATGTCAACTTAAAATAAAATTCAGTGATATAAAATCCGCATCCTGAGGCCTAAATAGGAACAGTTGTTTTGTATTTTTTGTTTGAATTTTGAGAAGAGCTTATTTGTTCTCTTAATTGTTAAAAGTACTTGATCAAAAATTCAATATAGTTGGTTATTCATTGATCAACATGGTTGATTATTCTCTTGTTATTTTTACTTTAAGAATGAATGTAATGGGTTCAACAAATATCATGTTTAATTTACTATTTTACATCTATTGATGGTTGAATGCTGACGTGTTGGTTTCTGAGTTCTGTGAATTCCTGATTGTTGAGTTGCTGACTACTAAGGACTGAGGTGTAGAGCTTTTTAGATTTATTTGGAAACAATCTTATGAGATTCTCGCTGGCTCACTGTTTATGTGCATTATTATTAATTTGTGTATACATTAAATTCATTTAAAAACAATAATAATATTACTTTTTTTATATGTTTCTTTATTTTTATTGTTGTGGCCTGTGAGGTGCTGAATCTGCTGATTGCCAAGCTGCTCATTGGTAGGGTCATAACTGCTAATGTCTATAACTTCTTGGATTTGTTTAGGACTTTGGAGCAATATTGGCATGCTGATTGTTGGTTGGGGTGCATTTGTGTTAACTATTATGCTAATTTCATTTTATAGATTCCTTGCATTAAATGTTAATAATCCAAACAACCCAAACTGTCAACTCTAACATATTGGACTAGCACTCAAGGGCTGACTGTCAACGCTGACTGATTTCATCAATATTGACTGCTGTTGTAAAGGTGCTGAGCTAGCACTTAAGGGTTGCATGTCTGCATGAATATTTGTTGTTATTTTGATTTTTATCTTAGTTTACTTTGTATTAAAATTAAATTGTATATGCTCTACTAATTCATTAACTTGCTAGAGATAATTGCTGTCTGTTGAGGATCATTACTGGCTGAGCTTACTATTTGTTTGTTGATTATTATTCATTAATTTGTTAATATTTTAATGAATAAACTGTTACCTAATGAGTAAGTGACTGTTGTCTGCTGAGTGAGGACCTTAACCTTAGGTGATTATTTAAAACCAATTCAAGCATTTTTATAAATTTATTTATATGTTGAGTGAGCCAATGAGGTGCTGAGCCTGTTGACAGCTTAGGTGTACAAAATTTCTATAAATTTTTTTGTGTTGATTTCATCTTTAAGAAAAAATTAATAATTCTTATTTCTTTATATGCTACTGCTGATTGACTAATTGACTGTTTGCCACTGGACTGAGCCCAGAAATGCTACAGCTGTTGGGGCTGAGGTGCTACCGCTGATTGGCTGACAGTCACTCACTGGACTGAGGTATACATTTTTTTGGATTTGTTTGGGAATTTGGAGCAAATGGGAATTTTTGGAGTATGTCATTATCATTATTTACTGTTATTTTTATATTTATTATTGTATGCTTACATCTTCAAGTATGCTTCAAGAATTTACAAGTTTTATTTTTACTGTGTATCTTATATATTTGGGAATTCACATCTTTAAGATTTAGATGCTGATTGGCATTTTTATTTTTACAAATTTATTATTTTTATCATCACTGATTGCTGCAAAATGGATTATGTCTGCAACTCTACATCTTAGAGTATGTTTACATAGATAAATCTTACATGGTTGCATTTCTTTAGAAATCAGGACTCATGAGGTAGTTCGAAAATGTAACTTATAAGCAATTACTTAAAATACTGACTTAAGAATAACAGCCGAGATCTATCATCAACCAGTAACCACATCTATCTTAACTCTCAAGGGATGTAACCATTAGCCAGCAACCCAGCATTTCTACATCATTATTTATTAATTTCTATTGTTTTTATGTTTTGCTTATTTTATTTTAATTTAGAATACATTTTAATTTTTTAAATTATCTTATCATTCTTTACATTTGTTATGTAATATTATATTATATGTGCATGTGTGGACTGGTATGAGATATATTTATAAGAAAATTAACAAACCAAATAAATTTTAACATGCTTATAAATGCTTAAACTTTGTATAGAGTATGGATTTGCAAGACTGCCACCATGATATTTGACATTTTGACTATTTGGCTATTTGCCATTTGAAATTTTGGATAAGGTTTATTTGTGCTTCTATAATGGATCTAAATTTGCTTATGTTTGTTTTTTAATTAATTTTGTTAACTGCATTTAGCTGTATTTAGTTTTATATAAGTCTTTTCCAATACCCAAAGTCTAAAATTGCTCCAGTAGTCCATTTGATAGGTTAGGTCAAATTGAGTCTAATTGGGTTTGATCAGGTCAACACTATCACTTGGTCATCATGTCGATACAGATCGTGTCTGGGTCAGCCCATTACTTTCAAGTCGAAGAAAATTGGATCCATTTTCGCAACCAAGTCAGGTTAGGGTATTTAGGCTTGTGTTAATTTTAGGTCATACCTAACCACGATTCGTCAACCCATTTTAATAGCCCTATACCTAGTTGCATAGCTGCTCTATAAAATATTCTTTTAAATTTGAGTGAAATTTTTTATTGTGAAACACTCCGAAAGCACTCCATTTTATCCAACCAACTTGGATCCTATAAATCACATTGCCCTCTATTTCAACATTATTTTGAATAATTGAATCAGGTATTTGACCTTTCATCTTTCATGATCATGATCCTCAATAATTATGTCCTTGAGATTATGACTTCTATTATGATTAAATTTATACTCTATAAATTATATTTTAGATCTACAAAAATGAAACCCTTTAAATTTTAAAGTAGTTCTCCACCACTCACAATTGCTTGAACTCATCCAAAATTTTTAAATTAAGAGAATGCCACCAGTAAAATAACATGCAACAAGAAATCTCCTCTTAAATATGATCAGTAAAAACATCTATAATTAAAACAAATAGATATGAACTAGGAGCAAAGCCTTAATATAATTTATTAGTAATAGAAAAATTATTAGATATGCCATCTTACAATCAAACACATATTACAACCCCACAATACATATCTTCAAATGACATTAATATATGCCTCACAAATTATCATTCTCTCAATGACTCTCCAAAGAACTTTTCTCGATACTCTATCATAAACATTTTTAAGGTCAATAGAGATAAAAAATTTTCATTTCTCTAAATTTCTCTCTTAGTAAATATATAGCTTTTATGGTAAATTTATTTGGCTTAAAACTAAATTGGTTTAGTGAATATAAGTATCTTTAATACTATGTATATAATCACTCTCTCCCAAAATTCAATATATGGCTCATTAACTTAATTCTCTTCTTTGGGCTATCATGAGCATTATCTTTATTCTTATAAATGAGTACAATAATATTCCTCTACTCATTTGATACATTTGTCTTCAAAAATACATTAAATAACTTGATAAACCATGAAAACTTTCTCACCCAAATATTTTCATGCATCAAAAAGGCGTTGTCCAATCCTATAATTTTTCCACTCACTACCATCTTTAAAGCATACCAAATCATTAATTTACTAACTTACTAAATAAAAGTGTAATTAATACTATTTTATTAGCCATTAAACTCACTCACATTAATTATATCATAACATCTCACTAAAAAGCTTGATAAAATAATCCATCCACCTATATCGAATATCTTCATCTTTAAAAAAATATCTTTAATCATTATCTTGAATATATGTTACTTGATTTAAGTTTCTAGTTTTTCTATCTCTTAATTTAGCTTAACTTATTATGTCCCTCTCTCTCTCAATAGTTTTTATTTTATCATATATATTCTTGAGTGCTATAACTTTAACACCATCAACTATTATTTTGGATTTATGATAAGCTAGTTTATAATTTCTTCAAATTCTCATCATTCTTACATTTAAATTATTATTTATAATGTCATTTTTTTAATCTTTATTTGAACATCTTATTTTAACCACCAAAAATATTTTTACTATTAGGTCTTCCGTTTAATTTACCAAGTATATTTTTAACTATTTTACAAATTTAACTAGCAACCGAATTCTAAGTAAGGTTGCTTCACCCACAAAATCTACTATTGATATTTTAAAGCTTCACTACTATAAATTATCAATATTGCCCTTTAAGACTATCTAGTTTTAATATTTTGTACTTCTTATCTTCAAATTCAAAACCAATAATCAATATTGGGTTGTCAAATGATCACATTGAAATGGATGTGCATCATTTAAGAAAAGACATTTTATTTTGCACAAGCACATGCTAAGTAAAAATGAATGCACAGGCACCTTTTGAGACAATAAATTAAAGCCACTTATGAAAATATTATTGTTCAATCATAAGTATTTACATTATTAACTATTGGATATTCAGTTGAAACATATTTTTAATAATTACTAAAAATTCAAACCTCATTTTTATAGAAGTCACTGAACTACACAAATAGTTAAATAGTTATATTATGAATATTATGAATAGTTAAATAATAATTATGTAAATAGAAATTTGAATAGTTAAATACAAATCTTACGTTATTAATCTTGTGTTGAGGTCTATGAATAGTTAAATAGAAAATTATAACTTGCGTGACAAATCGTATTATTTCTCAGAATGTAAAAGTAAGGTTCATTAAATTGTCTGAACTACAGAAACTGAAGAAATGCGTTGTAAGATGAAAGAATGCTTACAAAAGTGACTCTACTAGATGATATTATCAAGAAAAAAGAAAAATACAATGAAAGGCAGTCACAGCAAGCACAAACAATATATTTTTAATATTTATATTAATGCAAGACTTGTTTTTAGACGGATTGATGTATCATTATTCCTGTATTACAAATTTTTTTTAAATGTTTTATAAAACATATTGATTTGGTGAATATTTAATGTTCATAATTCTACAGAGTAAAATGCATTGAATTTATTGAATTATTATATATCAATATTCTTGGCTTGTATATTCAACAAAAATATGCAGCAGAAAGCAACAAAAAATAATCAAACATGAATCAAATTTTGACAACTAATATATTGCTAGTTATTTTTATCAATATTTATTGTGTATAAACTACTAAATTGATGCATATTAATGACGAACTAGACAATTTAAGAATATTTTAAACAGATATGTATCTTTTCTTATATGGATTCGTAATTAAGAAATTTCTTTTAAAACAGTTACTAAGCTCTTTTACCCAGAAATGCCAATTACTTCAATTTACTTAACCTCAATAATAAATTATGCTAATTATTTCAAACCACAGAAGTTCATACAACACGAAAGAATCTCACCTAACAGGAAGAAAACCTAGGTTTTCATATTTAGAATGTTGTTAGTAGCAAAATATGATTAGTGACACATGAAAAATGATTTGAACTGTTTCCAAGTTTAAGGAAGGGAACCACGTGTAATATGGAATGAAGGTGATTTGAAATATAATCATGATCAAATGTATGAGCCATAATTAAAATAGACTACAGAACTGAATATCAGATACCTTTTCTTCTCTTCTTCTTCCTTTCTTAGTCTCTCGATGGAAATGGTGTGCTCTATGGACCGAACACCTGCACTTGGAGACTTGCCAATAGGAGACAAAGTGGTGCTCCTGCTTCTTTGTCTTCTATGTCTCCTAAGAGACGGTGAACGACTTTTTCTCCTTTTAGGAGAAGGGGAACGACTTTTTCTCCTTTTAGGAGAAGGGGAACGACTTTTGTGCCATCTTGGGGAAGGAGATGGACTTCTTCGCCTGGTGATAAAAAATACAGTTAATAGCCACAAGTTGATGCCATATAAAAGGGAGGAAAACCTAGCTCATTTGTCGTCAACACTAACATCTAGAACATAATGTGTACAGTTACCTCAAGCATTGTTAAGAGTAATCTTTGCAAGCATGATCTCTAATCAAAGAAAACCCTGAAGTTCAAATCAAGCAAGAAAAAAAATAACAGTTTTAAAATTTCTTCTAGCAGAAGAAACTTGGTAAATTCATTAATATTCTTGCACATTTGTGAACCACGACGAAGTGAAATCAGTTACCTGAGCATTTAAATCAAAACGATCATTTGGCATATAAAGTTGAAATTGGAAGAGAGAAAACGGTAGAAATGTAACTGACTTCTAATAAATTTAATACACAATTACTAAAAGAAGAATTTTAAAGGCAGCCTACATATACTATCGATCAAGTAGGAATAAAAGATTGCCTACTGGCCAATACAACAAAAAATTCACCAAAAAGTTGCTGAGTTTCTATGAACATAAAATAATAGCCATGCTACCAAAAAGAATAAAATAAGAATTGGAAAAACACCATGCTTAATATAAAAATTATCACTTTTCTCGGGCTATGGTCCAAATTATTAAACATTTCAATTTTCAAAGAATAAGAAAATTCAATAGCATCAAATGCCACCACAACATACCATATTCACAATCAGTAATACACAAGTACTTCAGTAAAATCAAATGACATTTGCAGAATATGAAGCAAATTTATGAAATAAACATTCATTTGCTACAAATGTCTACTTATCAAAATAAATAACATAAAATATAAAAAGAAACATACATCAAATAGTACCATTCCTATATTATGCTCAAACTTTAGGTAAACATAATCATTTTCCATCAAATAGTTCTATTTCTTTATCCTTCGTTAGCATCAATCTAACGTTGTAACAATAGAAAATGCTTCCATGAAACATAAGTTGTGCTTCTCTCAAATAAAACCTAGGACATGAAGCAAGCGGTTTTTCCAGATACACAATCCTGCCTCAGTGATAGAGATCGGGTACTCACCAAAATTTGCATCAGGTCACCCACTTTCAGGATTTTATATGTATCAAGGGATGCATATCTTAGCAGTTTACATTTAGATGCTATCCAGTGTTAAAAAGGATCTCCACGTCAAATTTTGGTAAGCACATTCAGTCCTATTTTTATCCCTACCTGAGTGCAGACTGAAGTCGGGATTACATAGGATGTTCTCATTTAATAAAAACAAGCTATCTGCATAAGAAACGAAATAATCATATAGAAATAATACCGCTCATGTTGCACTATAATCTGAAATAGGAAACAGATTACTATCTCGAAGCTTCACTGCCAATGAACCAGCCCATATATTTCATTAAGAATCTGGTCGTCACTCTTCTTCACATCAACCATATAAATAACTAGTTAAATGCTTGTGCAACAACAATACGCTAATTATATTAGATAAATTAATTATAATAACAAAATACAGTTAAATATTAATATAATATTAACAAAACTCAGTACACACTATTGAGTTTTACTGAACTGGATTAAACACAGCAGCAGCAGTACCAGCAAATTTCCAAAAATTCACAAGTTAATCAGACAATCATTGATTATCCACTACTTAACACAAATTCAAACCTTTCTCACGAAGGACTTGGGGACTCGACATCAAAAGATCAGACACAGAAATACAAAATTAATTAATATTCTGAAATTACTACAGTTAAAGGTGTGGTTGGTTAATTTAGAAGGCATTTAATGTATTAGAATGATCATATAATAGACCTGGAACTTCTTAAGAAACCAACTTTTTATAGTTTAAGAGAAACTTGTTAAATTTTGCAAAAAATATATTTTTGTTGAAAAACAATGTAGAATGGGTTCCAAGAAAAATTGAAAATCTAGAACAATACTAAGCTGAATAGAGAATTCAAATAAAAAAAATTAAAAAAATGATTTAAAATATCACCTATTTTTAAGTAAATGTGTCGGCTTTTATAGCCCTTGTCGCACCAAGAGGAGGTAAATTGATTGATTATTAAAACTTTGAAAATTCAGATTATTTACTTACGATTAGTTAATATTTATATGAATAATAAAAATAAAAATTTAAACACACGTCATAGAAAATTACAACAAAAATATAAACACCAAAAATAAAGTAAAAACACAATTGAATATAAGAAAATTTATAGTGATCTGGACCTTTTGTCCCTCTATCCACTCTTTGAAAGTTTTCCTCCATAAATCAACTCAAAAATTTGAGCCGCTCCTTTGCTCAACCAGTAGACGGAAAAGCCTTCCCTTATTTCTATAAATCTTGGCCGCAGAGATACAGCGATTCCCTCATTTGCAAACCTCATTTCCAAGACTTTGCGTAGGCGAAACTGCCTATACAAACACTCTTGCACAACCCTATAAGAGTTAGGTAAGAGCAGGAAAAAAATATACAAGAATAAAAACAAATTTACAAAACCCTGGAGTGAAGTCTCTAAAAAGCTCATAGATTTTGAGATGATCCAAGAGCTCAGAGAGTGTTATCATTTTTGCCCTTTTAAATCCCTAGGACTTCAGAAGCATCTAAGAGAAGTTAAGAAGATTTAAAGCAGGTACTTAGGACGTGGAAACCAGTCCCTATTTTTGTAGAGGAGACGTCTAAATTTTAGAAACATAAGACATGCCTTGGCATGCACTCTCGATCTGTGGCTGGCACTTTTCTAAACAGGTTCACTTGGGCACATGTCGAGGCGAGGCCACGTTGTCTGCGACCCATGGCACAGGTAAGGACCCGTCTGGGCGTAATTGGGCGAGATGTTTAGGTGTATCCCGCCAACCCACAACCTGCTGTCTACTATCATTGCAGCGCACCTGGGTGCACCTGCCTGAGCGCGCACAAGTATGATCATTTGGGCACATGACAGTTGGCTTTCTCAATGTTTAAGTGACTTATCTTTGTCTCAAAACATAGCAGCATATACAAGCCTAAATTTAAAAACAAGATTCAAGTACAAAAAAAAAAAACACAAAATAAATCTTAAGGCTGCTATTGTGTTCTTCATTGATGGCTTCATCTTTACTTCTTGTTGTTATTTATAAGCCATCCTGCATGTTATCTTCAAATCTTGCTTCGATCTTTGACTTTCTCCATCACTTCAAGTGTTTTTTCAAAGCATGATTATCTAGCTCTTTTATCATATTTGTAATAATACTTGTTGCAGGAAATTATTTACCCCGTTTGTGCTAATGCCTTGTATTTCCCTGCATCTTATTATATCTTTACTTCTACTAATCGCATCTCTGTTATTATAAAAATGCAATTTTTATTGTTTACTACGGTATTTAATGTATTTTCTAATTCTGGGAATTCCAATCCTGGTATTATTTTCTGTACAATACCAGGACAGGTGCTTCTAAGAGAATATGAATAAGAACCCTAATTCTTAAATTTTCAAACTTGCTGAGGGATCTATGACACTACTTTAATTTTACTTTAATTTTTTTTTTTTTTTTTCAGTTCATCTTTGATGAACTTTGTAAGAGGAATGTTAGAGTTTTTTGTAATATTAAATTTTAATAGAATGAAAAATATCTCTTGGCTTTTATATGTGTATTCATTTTTCTTTCAAATTGCTCAATATGACTCTGCGGTATGTGAACACCTGAATGCCGGGACAATTCTCATTGAGCTGGCATCGAAATATCACAGTTGGTATCAGAGTAGGATTGAACACATTTGAGAGGAAAGAATATATATAAAAACAAAGATATGTTCATTCTAAAGAGATTAAGTCAACTTAGAATAATAGTACCGTATTAAGTCGAAAAGTGATAACTCTCTTCATTGCAATTAGAGTGTGAAAGTACTAAAACAAGATTTTTGTAATTAATCATTTTACCTTTTATAGATGGATCCCCGTGATGAGATGATTGAGTACTGGTGACTCTTCGCACTCAGGAGTAGCTGATCTTAGCTCAAATATGGACGCCCCCGCTGCAGAAGCAAAGGAAGATGCAACTGCGGAAAAATTGAGTGAAGTAGAAAGCATTCTAGCATGGTGGGTATCAGTATCCAAAAACAGGATTTTGGAATTAGAAAAGGAAGTCCAAGAGCTGAAAGGTGTCTTATATGAGAAAATATCCACTTAGAATGGGAACTAACAAAAACGTCAAGTCATCCAGCTTCATGATGAGTTTCATAACCTGAAAAGCTCATCAAAACCAACGACGCGACGGCTTCTACTTCCAAGGGAAAGAGGAAAGCTAGGAACCACCGGGAGTCTGCGTCAAAACGGAGGTCGACTAGTTCTGATTCCTCCGATGAATAGAAAACTTAAAATAGAACCTTGATTATACCTTTTTGATAGTGCATCCAACAAAGATTAAATCCTACTATTAATGCAGCGTTTTTGTATACGGATCCTTTATTAATAAAAACTTTTTGAATAAAAATTTTTATAAACTTTATTTATCGTTGCGAATAATTGTAGTGTATTCAGTTAGAAGCACCCTCTTCTAATCTCAAGTTTTATTAATCATTTCCAATAGATGGATTCCAATGAAGCCTTCCTCGCAGTACCTTCCGCGACCCTAGTCAAGTCAACCATATCTGCAACTACAACAAATAATAAAATAGATCGTCTACTGGAAGCCATCTTGCTAGCCCTTTCGAACCAAGGGAGAGCACTACCCCCTGCTCACACCAGAATCCTCTCAAGGAAAAAGATTGCGGGTAGACGATGCCTTGCAAGCCTTCCTTAAGTTGAATCCTCCTACTTTTAACGGCTCAGCCCAACACATGGAAGCTGAGGATTGGATTCAGGCAGTGGAAAGTAAGTTGGATAGTTTGAAGTGTCCTACAATCAATGAAGTTAGACTAGCAAAATATTTGCTAGAGGGTGAAGCCAAAAGGTGGTGGAAAATCACTTATGAAACCATCTTTAAGGGCATCGGTCTAAAAAACATACCTTGGGCAGAATTCACTTATGCATTCAGGAGTCGCTATATTCCTCATTCTGTGCAGAGGATTCTTGAGAGCCAATTTACAAGACAGAGTTCACAAAACTCTCTCGTTATCACCTAAGTTGGTAAATTGCGAAGCTTCGAGGTACAGTAGGTTCCTGGAGGGTCTATAAGACAACTTTCGCACTAACCTGATTTCACTTAGGTATACAAAATTTGCCGATCTTTTAGACTGTGAATGATTGAGCACAACGAGCAGGTGATCGCAGGAAGACAAGAAAAAAGACCGATCACTTCTGCCAGGGACTAGGAAGCTTACAAGCGACCTCATTACCCTCTACCAGCCAAGGCATATCATATGTCTGTAGAAGCTCCCAGGACCAATGAAAGTTTTATTTGTGATTGACTTCACCCGACCAGGAGATGCTATAACGGGCAGAACTGTTGTTTTATCTACGGGTGCTCCGGTCACGATTATCGTTTCTGTATCGCCAAAAAGACGATCGATGGAGATGTTATCCCTGGGGCAAGATCTACCCCAAACCAAAACTCAGCACCAGCAGCCAAACGATCGATGTGAGATCTTTTCAGACCACTAAAGCCTAAAATATATTTTTACCTAGAAGCAACTAAACTGCAGGCAAAGAAGATGGTTTGAATTAATCTTGCGACTATGATCTTAGTATCTCGTATCACTCTGGTAAGGCCAACATTGTCAGAAAAGTGTCTCTGAATGAAATGATCATGGCAAGCCCCTTGGTTGAAGAGTTCCAGAAGCTAGGGATAAGACCCATTTCCGACAAGCAATTAAATGATCTACTCCAGATAAGTACCGTTGAACCTACGCTCCTACAACAGATATCAATCGCTCAAGAACAAGACCCAAAGTATTCAAAGTTAAAAGCAGACATAAAAAATGGACACAGATTAGACTTACAGTTTCAACAAGGGATGTATATTTATCACGAAAAAAGATTTTGGGTTACTGATAATGCATCCATTCGAAACCAGATATTAAGTGAAGCTCACAACTCAGGATATTCAATTCACCTCGGAAACAACAAAATGTATCAGGATCTAAAAAAAGTATTCTGGTGGCCATGACTCAAAAGAAGCGTGGACGAATTTATTGCTAAGTGCCATGTGTGTTGTTTAGTAAAATGTGAACATTAAAAGCTAAGTAAACTCTTGCATCCATTAGAAATCCTGGAATAGAAGTGGTCAGACATTTCTATGAACTTTATCATAGGATTACCCAAGAGTCGTTCAAGAGCAGATGCAATTTGGGTAATAGTGGATTGTTTGACCATATCAGCCCATTTTATTCCTATTAAGCAGACTGACACCGTTGAAAAGTTAGCCAAACGTATATCAAAGAAATAATCAGACTCCATGGTATTCCAAAAGTCATAATCTCGGATTGAGGTAACAGATTTACATCCCGATTTTGGCAAGCGGTATATCGAATTTAGGAACCGTGCTAGCTCTAAGCACCGCTTTCCATCCACAAACCGATGGGCAGACTGGAAAAGTTAATCAAATACTTAAAGATCTGTTGCGTTTGAGTATTTTATATTTTAGTGACATTTGGGAAGAGCACTACCTTTAATTGAATTTGCATATAATAATAGCTACCAGTCGAGCATTGGGATGGCCCCTTATGAAGTCTTATATGAGAGAAAATGCAGTACTCCTCTAGCCTGGACACAAGTTGGAGATGTACAAATTTATGAATCTGAGTTAATTGAAGAGGCGAACGAAAATATAAGACTAATCAAGAGCTGAATAGCGGCAGCCCAGGACCGATAAAAGAAATACCATGACGCAAAACACCGGAGATTAGAATTTTAAGTTGGTAATCGTGCTTATCTAAAAGTTAGCCCTATAAAAGGAATACATCGCTTAGAAGTTACTGGCAAGCTGAGCCCAAGATATGTTGGACCCTTAGAAGTAACTGCAAAAATTAGAAGCTCGGCTTACAGACTTAAACTTCTTGAAAGATTTTCTGCCGTGCACAGCATTCTCCACGTATCAGCACTCCGCAAATGCCTCCAGCAATCCTCTCAACAAATTTCTGATTCGACAGTCGAAATTCAGCCTGATCTGACTTATGTCAAAAAACGTCTTCAAATCATTGAGAAAGATCGCCGCAAATTAAGAAGCTGAACGATCTCAATAGTCAAAGTTCCGTGGCTTAACCATACTGCAAAGGAAACCACGTGGGAAAAAGAAGATGTTATGCGAAGGAAGTATCCAGAATTATTTTGAGATCAAGATAACCCAAAACTCCCTTAAGCCTTTATTTTCTTGTGATGTTGAGGACGATATCATTTTTAAGTAGGGGAGTTTGTAACGACCAATTCGTTACTTTGCAAATTAATTCAAAAATTCCGACTCGAACATTAGAATCCTGGAGAACTTCAAATTAGAACAAATAAAAATACCTTTAGATATAAATAATTTTAGATCAAAGTGCCATAATTTGGGGGAAATTTAGATAACGGAAACTCCAACTTTATTTTTTCTAAACTTTTTAAATTCAATAAATTAAAAATATTAAATACTTGTCCAAATTCATCGAATTTCATGTCATTATGTTGAGTATATTATTTTAAAGCTGCTCATGAAATTTTATCGATTTTGGAGAGCCGGTTCAATCTCAATAAATTTTCGAAGTTTAAGACTTCAAAAATTAATTTAAAATAAAATTTTACTTCGAATCGAAAAATTTTGGTGCGATGGTGTTCGTTTCGTCATAACACACCTCGGTATCAGGTTTCATTATTTTTAGACTCCAAACGGTAGAAAAATGCAAAAAAATTAACTTTAAATAATTATTTGAAAAAAATTCCTTAAGAACTTCCTCTCCTCCCCTCTATTTCCCGATTCCCCCCCCTTGCGATCGAGCCGCAGGCTCTGTCGCTCGACAAAGCTTGCAGGCGCAAAAGGTTCCGCGCCAGGGAGAGCCATCTGCGCCATTTTGGCACAGGTTGGTCGACATCTGGTCGGCCCCAGGCTTCCCCTCTCCCTCCCTCCTCTACTTATACCCCTCCCCTCCCATTCTTCTCCCTCACAGCCCTCCCAGTCTCCTCAACCCTTGCCAGTCAGCTGCCACCCCTCTGCTCCGGCCACCCCACTCCGACAACCCCCTCCAGTTCCCTTCAGCCACGTCCGGCCTCCCTCCATTTTTCAAAAAATCCTAACCGAGGTAAGAGGGGAAGGAAAAGAGAAGGAAAAGAGAAGGAAATTGAGGAGAGATTTTGCTATTTTTATCTATTTATTTATTTTCTTTATTATTATTGCATATACTTAATAATCATTATTATGAAAATAATAATGATAAAGTTAGTCATTCATATTATTATTGTTCTCGTTAATTAATAATGAAAACAGTACAAATGTTATAAAATGACTACTATTTCAATACAGTCATTTCCATTATATCCTTTTCTTTCGTATATTATTATTATCATTTTTATTATTAAATAATGATAATAATAACACTATATTAAATATTATTGCTATCTCAGTAACTTAAAAATTTGAACTTCTATCAAAATAAAAAAGCGAAAGAAGAACAGAATAGAAATGAAGATAATAATTACTCCTAAAAATATTGACTAAAAGATAATTTAAAATATTAAAATCTAAATGTAGATTCAATCAAACCATTGCACTCTTGAACTTCAAGAAAAAAAAAAGTACCCAGTATATGAACATGTATTATTTTTTGCACTTTACTGCTGCTTAGCTTCACTTTGGGCCAAATTTATATTGAAGCTTAGTTGGTTGTTTGGAACCAACATCCCCTTTATATCGTGATTGATTACTGAAAAAATGGCATCAGTAACATTTGTGGTTAATTACTGAAAAATGATATCAGTAACATTCATGGTTAGTTACTGAAAAAATTGACATTAGTAACATTTGTAGTTAGTTACTATAAAAATGATATCAGTAACATTCGCAGTTGGTTACTGGAAAAACGGCATCAATAACTAACATCTTTATGATAATACTTGTTGCAAGAAATTATTTATCCCGTTTGCGCTATTGCCTTATTTTTTCCTGTATTTTATTACATCCTTATTTTCGTTAATCACATCCCTGTTATTATAAAAATATAATATTTTATTGTTTACTACGGTATTTAGAGTATTCTCTAACAATACTAAGTTAGGTATTTTTGGGAGAATTCAAACAAGAACCCTAATTCTTAAATTTTCAAACTTACTGAGGGATCTACGACACTACTTTATTTTACTTTTATTTTTATTTTTCTTTTGTTTCAGTTCATCTTTGATGAACTTTGTAAAAGGAAAGTTGGAAATTTTTGTAATACGAAATTTTAATAGAATAAAAAATATCTCTTGGCTTTTATATGTGCATTCTTTTTTCTTTCAAATTATTCAATATGACCTTGCAGTATGTGAACACCTGAATACCAAGACAGTTCTTGCTAAGTTAGCATCAGGACATCACAGATAATTAGTTGTTGGAACCAAATTAGTTATATAAATATAGATCTATAACAACATCTCAAGTCTAATCCTAACAGAGCTAGGTAAGAGTTCTCAAGTTCACACTAAATTCTCTCTCCTAAACTTCCAAATTTCTTAAGTATCAAAGTTCTGTGTGCTTGAAGAACTCAATTCAAGCAACAATGTTGTAATTTGTGAACATTATGTACACTTAAAGCCTTGTTTTGGGATGTGTAAGGAGACATGTCTTCTCAGCTACAAAGTGATACCTTGAAAAGGATTGTTCAAATTTTTTTGCCTCCAAATAGAACTTGGGAAAGAGTGGACTATGGCTTGTCGAAGATAATATCTCTAAAGAATGAACAAAGAATTAAGGGATCTAAATCACCAAAAAATTTGGCCTTTTTCATATGATCTTTTATTACTTAATTCTTTTTTATATTTCTTTGCTTTAGTTTTCTCAATTTATTTAAGAATAAATATCCATTTCTTTTTCTAAAATCTAAATAAAGTATCTCATTTAAATAAGTTTCAAAATTCTACAAAAATAAAATATCACTCAATTCATTCCCTTTCTTGGGTGACCAAGCTTATTCAACATGATTATTATATTCAAAATTGACTTTAAAGCAATAATAGAAGATGTGGCTTTCAAATGAGAGGTGGATTATGATGGAGGAGAAAATGATATTGGGATGAGATGATAATGTTAAAAGCCTATTGCACTATCTAAGAGGCGGGGCTAAATTGAATTTTGATTATTTGAAAATTAAAGTTTTAAAGTACAAATTAGGATATTAAAAGAATTTAGAAGTTTGTGATATAAAGTAAAATGATAAAGAAAAGCACGACATATAAAGAAAAAAAAAAGAAAGAGATAAGAAAACAAACGAACATAAAGATGCATGGTGGTTTGGGTTCTCTTGACTCTACGTCCACCATTCAGAAGTTCTTTTCCAAAATCCACTCAATCTTTGAATACTCCTTCTCAAGAGAAGAAGCCTTCCCTCATTCACAAAAACTTGGCCGCAAAGCAACGTACAACCCCTCTTTTCAAGTATTTTGTCAGACGGGGATGCCTAAAAAGTTTCTCTGGCAGAGTCCTAGCTAGAGTTGGATTAAGAAAATAAACTGAAATACAAAAATAAAACAAACTTACAAAAATATTCTAAAGAAATATTCCCACAAAGTTTCTTAATCTTTAAGATTCAAAATCAAAAGAACTTTTGAGAGAGTTGTTAGCTTTTTGAAATTTTTCTTTGAATGACTCTTTAAGAGATCTAAGAAAATTTGAGAGTTTAAGTGTCTTGAGATATGGCTAGGGGTTACTATTTATAGTGTAGAAACAATGGTCCAAAATATTGTAATGATCATATTTTGAAATTTTTAAGATATGTTTGAGCGGGTATAAATGCATCTAAGCACATATAAATGTGTCTGGGCGCGTGGTTGTGATCTGTGGCCTGTGATTTTCCTCCACTGGTCATTCCTAGGCAGGAAACAAATTATAAGTCTGAGCGCATAGTTTGTGTGTCTAGGTGCGGTGGGCCTGGGCATGCAAGCTATGCATCTAGCATAGCCAGCTTTAAGTTTGTTCTTAAGGCTTTTATCTTAATCTCATAGCAGATTTATATTATATGAGATCTTATTTCTAAATTACAAAGAAAAAAATGAACATAAAAAATAATCTTCTTTGATAATTGTTGCAAAGTGGCTTGAGTCTTCTTACTGCATCTTCTAATTTGTAGTTCCACGTTCTCTTAAGCTTCTAGGAAATATCCTTGTATGCTAAGTTTTGAAAGAACACTAACTTAACAGAAATTTGTTAGCATTCACAGGTTATTTTTGAATGATAGGTTATCATCAAAAGAGAAATATCCATTTGACCGGATGTGATGGACTCCTAGAGTCAACAGATAAGGGCTTGTTTGGCTCATTAATTTTGCATTGGTACGGATTTTTTATGTAAAACAATTCCATCTAACAATCTCTTTCCTTTCTCCCTCGCCCTCCCCTTTTCTCTCAAATTTCTGCCTCTCTTTTTGTTCTAAATGTCTGCTTTGAGAAGTCTGTGCACTGAACAGCCTGTAACTCCAATGAAATGTTGTTCTGAAACCATGATGTAATAGGCATATAGATTGAACAATAACCTATCAAGTGAGGCCATAGATAAAATCATAAGAAAATAAACAAAACTGTCGTAGTCGCAAGCTCATTCACCTGTAAGAATATGGTGATCTGCTCCGATCCCGTCTGCTTCTCCTGCTGCTGCTGTACCTATGGCTGACCGGAGAGGGGGAACGCCGTCGCCTGCTTGAAGGTGATCTAGAAACTGTACGAGGCATCGCTAGAGACCGCGTCTAGTTCCCTAACAGATATGCCCTAATCCAAGAAAAAAATTACTATGGCACCACTTACAAATTGATCGGGAAACGGGAACAAAGACAATTCAAACAGCCACTGCACGGAGGATCGAATCCGAGAGTTCTTTCACGCAGTGGAAGACAAATCCTATGGAGATGTCGCTTCCAGAACAATATAAGAGTAGATGAGAACCGAGAAAGATGGCCGGGAAGAAGCAGAAATCACAGTATCAACGGATGAATAAAAAGGAAGAGAGATGACAGTATCGGAAGACTCGTCAAAAATTTGAAACCATAAAAATTTGGATTCTGGTTACTATTTGTGTTAAATATGTAGAGAATTAGTGTAAAAAATTATGACTTGGCATAGCACCTAGTCGAGTTCAGGTCAACCCGTTTGACCTGGTGGTGCCCCGGAAAATCCAATGATGCGTGATCAGATTTGCCAATATGGTTGTCAGGTTGGGTTCAAATTTGACCTGAAATTAATTCGAGTCAATGAGATCTAACCCGAATTCAACCATTTGTAACTTGACTTGTTTGCTAAAACAAGTCAGAACTTCAACTTGAACTGGACACAAAGGTGTTGGGTTGGCCCAGAATCAACTCGATTCAACTGTTTTACAATATTTAAAATTTAATGTATAACCAATTTTGACCAAATCATGTTGAGTCAATCTAATATGATAATATTAGCCCAACAAAATAATTTTATAATAAATAGAAAAGCATTATACAACATTATATAATTTATACTAAAATGGGGTTACACATGCTATATATGAAGAACCACAATTTCAAAATATATTCTTAATTGATTATGTAAATGCTTTTAAGACAATTTTATATACATACTTTTCTAAAAAATATTTTGTATATAAAAGGTTGCTACCTCTATGTTAGTAAAATATAAAACTATGAAAAAATAATATTTAAACATATTTATTGATATAACCTATAACATGTTATATATTCATTTGTCATGTTTATTACAAGTAAGACATAAATGATAACCATTTCATGGCATACATTGTTTTAATTAAACTCAAAATTTCACAAAAGAAATATACACATAAAAATATTACAAATTTAGAAAAGTTCTATAAAAGTAGAGTTTAACAATCTATCAAATCTGAATGACTATATAATATCAACAGAAAAATCTGTGACGTCCTCCATTTTCGGGCCAACGATGACTCGGGATTGGGGTCGCCTGCCGAAGTTTGTAATCGAAATTTGATATAATAATATAGAACATCACATATATTCATTCTTCAATTTTGAAAAAAACAAAAATTTGATATTTTATTATAATATTATTTTCTTACAAAAATTTTACATGAACATGCTATCTTTATTCAAATACATAAAAAGAAGTAAGAAAAGTCTAGCGGTTGTTAATTTGAAAGTTGTTCTAGCTTCTCATCGAAGTCTTAACCTAGCATTTATAACAAAAGTGCCCGAGTTGAATCCTCGGTAAAGAAAACTCTAAGTACTTTGAATATCATTAATTACATTAATGCATGAAATGGAACATATAAGATGCATGGAAATCAATTTATAGCAATCAAGATGCAATTTTTCCTCTCTTAAGATTTTCATAATCTACAAAACAACTATCAAGTAACATTTGAAGAAATAATAAAAGTATCATGTCACAAAGTACATTATACTTCATCAAATATTGAATAGTCCTATCTTAGAGATGAATAATAAAGTAATAAAATTGTTCAATTGGGAAAATATTCAATTATTGCGGAATCAAGCGTTTTACTTGATTATCATAGCTTTAGGTTCAAAAATTATATAACATTACATCTATGCTAGCTCCATTGTAGGCATAGTCATAATATTCTTATATCTTTCAAAATAGGATAATAGTGAAATTGCTCCGCTCTAGATATAAAATTACATTATGTACAAACTATAAATAACTTTATTGGAATCACATTTATTCATTTCAAGCATGTTATTTATTTTTGATAATTTATAAAATAATGATAGTATATTTAAATAAATACATTCTTAAATTTAAAGTATATAAAATTCAAAGCGGAGTGAAATCATGTAATTAATTTGGCATATATAAATATACTTCGTGATATCCGAGATATATGTTTTTTGCATATGTTGATCTCTCATGAATATACGTGTATATAATTATTATTATAAAAAAGATAATGATTTTTTCATTTATTTAATAATAATATTATTAACTTGATAATTATTCTTCTTTTCCTCTCACATTCTCTCTCTCTCTTATCATTATTCTTATTCCGCTATTAGTAAAAATAACAATAAAAATAAAAAGAATCTATTAATAAGATATTGATGATAATAGAAGAAAGTATATAAGAAAAGAATTTTGATAATAAGTAATAATAATAATAATAATAATATTATTATTATTATAAATAATAATAATAATAGTAAGGATAATAATAATTTATAAGGATCTTGATAATAATATTTATTATCATGAGAGTGTAATATGATTATTATTTTTATTAAGATTTGATAATAATAATAATATTGTTATTATTATTATTACAATTATCAAGGATAATAATAAAAATAAAATAATAAGAAGAAATGACAAAAAATAATTAAGCTAATATCAATAATAATAATAATGATAATAAAAAAAATATTATTATTATTATTGTAACAACACAGTGCCAAATTAGATGTCCTGACCAAAAATTGAGTGTTACTGTAGTACTTAATATTATATTAATATAATTTAACCCATTATTAAGTACTATTTAGGCAAATGACTTATAAGATATGATATATATATATATATATATTAAGACACACATTGCAAATACATTCATTTAGAAAACAAATGAAAAATATTCGTTACATGATATAAATAAAAAGTAAACACTAGAAAAGTTTTCAGGCATGCTCCTGATCCTTTAGCTCCACCCCTGCTTCAATTGCCAGCTCCACTTCAAGCTTCTTATTTATTGTATTTGACTTTTAATATAGTAAAACATAACCAATAAAAAAAATAAGTTATTAGAAAAGGATATTATATTTTAGGAAGCAATAGTAATTGTGCACAATGCCTATATAAAGGAAAAAATAAATTGGAAATAAAAATAAAGACAAAATTAGATAAGTTCTAATGGGTGTACTGATGCACATAATATTTTCCTGCAAGAGATTGGTTAAGCAATAATAATATTCAAATATGAGTTGTATAAATATTTTATGGCAGCCTAAGGATAAAGTAATAATGATGTAGAGTAAAGCCGAACTACAGTAAATAAATACAAGATGTAAACCATAAATGCAATATATTCTTATTTTATTTTATATTTTATTCTGCAGGCTCATATAGAACAATAAAAAGTTATGCACATCTACCCAACTGTATGTATTGAGATCTTGTAACAACTCTAGTTGTTATATTAGCTAAACTTATATTAATTAAGCTAATCCAAGCTTTGATTTTGATTCCATTGAGTTCAATGGGTCATTTAAACCTAACCTTAGAAATTAAAAAATTAATCGGAGCTAAATTAGAAATTTTGGTATTTTGACTATTTTTGAGCCATAGAAAATATTTAAAATAATTTAATCTCCAAATCAAAATCTGAGTTCATTTTTGAATTTCTCACCCCCAAATTAGCTAAGAGTAAAATTTTAGAAATTTTTGGAGGTCATTTAGTCATAATTTGGATTTAAATTAGATTGGTATAATTGCAAATTAGGGCTTTAAACAATTCATAATTGCAAAATTATCGCTCCAACGGTCGGCTCCTTCCCAAACCGCGGGCGCCATCTGGGTCGTCCATTCTGCGGTCTTGATCCAACAGCCCGCGCCTTCGATTGGATCCGTCTCATCTCGACTGTTCCGCGGTTTTGAGATCTCGATCTGACGGCATCTGAGTCCCCGTCTGAAGTATCCCCGATCGCCCTGTTCGATCCACAGATCTAATCCGATGGTTGATCCAGCCTCCTCGCGCGGACATTAGATGTTGGGAGATCAGAGCCATTCCGCGTCAACTGGCGATCCATCAGACGACCCTGGCGACCCCCGCGACTGTGGATCATCTTCCTCCCCAGCTCGCGCCCGATAGCCAAAATTTCCCGTACAGCCACGTCCTCCAGCAGGTCTGCCACTCCCGTGCCATGTCAGGAAGACCGTTGCGACCTTGCCGCAGCCTCCCTAGCACTCCCAGCCAAGCTTGAGGCCCGGTCCACTCCAATTTTGGAAATTGAGGGAGCACTCTCGGGCCGAGCCTAAGCCATGACTCCAGACCTCGCCAGCTACCCTGGACCTCCCAGCTGCCTATAAATATCCCCAGCACCTCTCAGTGAGTCCCTTTGCTCACTAAGACTCCTCAATTTCCCAAGCTGAAGCTTCTGGAGCTCCCGTCTCTCTCGGCATTTCTCGTCGACCTGAAGGCTTGAACTGCTAATAGAGGGCCCGTCTGGTGTTCAGACCCCCTGTGAGCCTTCGTCTGCTGGTTAGGAAGCTCCAGCACACTTCAATTCTCCTCGGCGAAGCCTACAACCCCGTCCTCAGGTACAACCTTTCCCCATTAAAATTTCTTCAGCTCAATTTTGTTTCTGTCTTCTGGATGTCGCCTAGAGAACCCTAGACACCTAGGAAACCCAGTGTAATTGTCGCATGGGGCTAAGCTAGCTTGAATCGATCGTATCGATCGATTGAGCTAGCGGTCGAGCCAATGGCTGAGTCCGAGTAAGGACCCAGCGATTGGCTGCACCCCAGGTTATGAAATATTGGGGGATCGACTCGTCTCACCTCCCTAAGGTGTAGGTATCGAGCGCCGGCCAGATAATGGACTCTATGAGGAGAATTGTCTCCTCACAGTGCGCCTAAAACACCCGTATCGAAAGCGTCTCGGGTGAGTAGCACCCCGTCGATCCATAGGGATCCAGATGGGGGTTCTTAGTCCAATCGATGCGTCTAGACCCCAGGAACATGTAGGGATCAAGCTGAGCCACCGCCGTCGTCTGAGCACCGAGAATTTCAGCGCGAAAGTTTGCCTCGGATGGACCCATCGAGAGGTTGAAGATGAAGTCCGGGTCGGGCCGACCCCGACCCGCGCAGTTTTGATTTCGGGCCGCGTCTAGTTAATTAATTATAGGAATGTATTTTCAAAGGTTATGCGATTAATTAATTAAATCCTATAGTTTTAATTTAAATAAACATTCAGAATAAATTATTTAAATAACTTTAGCTATATTGATTCAAATGGTATGATCCAATATACCATTTGAATTAGAAAAATACAAGGAATCTAAATATAAAATAAAATTATAGATCCAATGGTTGGATTTAAAAATATTTGCCTAACTTTTTGCTGTCCTTATTTAAATCATATTAAATTAAATAAATATCCAAATGAGGAGATTAAAGGCTCTGATTTCTCCTTGAACCCTAGAGAATAAATTCAAACCCTTAAAACCAATTGTGGATATTAATTCCTCTTAATCACTCCTTAATCACCTTAATTAAAGATTAGTGAATTAAACTCTAAATTAGTCCCTAGTTTTGGGTAGGTTAATTCCTAGTGCCATCATAAGTCTATTAGAACCTAAGTATAAGGTTGGATTGCTCTAGAATGCCTTAATTTCACTAATTACTTTAATGTGCTTAAATAAGTGATTAGTACTAACTAAGCTTAATTAGGTTATTAAAACTTGAAATAAGTATGTTTCCCAGTTCAGTAAGCAATATGAAATACATTAAAATAGATTAGGAGTAATTTGGACAATTAAATCCTAAAATTCCAATTTTTGGCCTTATGAGGGATATTTTGGTCATTTTGATCAAATATGCTTAAATGCCCTATAAACCTTGAAAATTTTAGTAATCTACCCTAATATAGATTATAAATGTTCTCTAAATTCTCATACCAATTTTAATGTTAATGTGATCCTTAAACTTAAGAAATCTTCACTTAAGCCATAATTAAGACACTTATATCTTAAGTAACCTAAAAGAGGTCACCTAGTTTAATGCTTAAACCAAATATCTAAGATTGTCAATTATCACCTTAATGAGTTCAATATAGTTAGATTATAAACCTAAACTCTAAAAAAAATACAAATGGAAACTCCTAAGTAAAAATCTAGTTCAAAGTCTAAAGTGATCAAATATCAGATCCTTAGATCTTAGATCTTAGACTTAGATCTTCAGTTTGAACTGAACCATCTCCAATTGAAATTCTTCAAATGAACCCTTTGAAACCTTCTATGTGAGCATAGAATGATTCAATCTCTAAAGATAATGAGATTATCTTAAAGGTTGAATATAGATCTTAGATTCTCAAGTTCTTAATTGATTATTTTATCTTATAATCAGTAGAATAACCCTTCACAAAGTTCGTAGTTCTTGGATCTTTCAACTTATAGGATCCTTTATCCTTAACTTTGGAATAGAGTGTGAACCCTAGATCCTTATTAGGACATCCCCCTGGATTTAGGTTTTGAACACTAAGTGGAGTTCAAGTCCTGAATCCTTAAATCTTGATTTACTTGATCAAGATTTGGGTAAGAGAGTAAAATATTAAGAAACTAGGTCGTTGATTGATTTACTTAAACTATATAGTCGTCACATGATTTTGGATTAGAACTTGTTAAGTTCTAATATTAACTTTAAGGACGTAAATCTGAGATCCTACTCGATAGATTGGAGATCCTAAACTTGTACCTTCTCAGAGTAGCTAGATTTAGTAATTAGATAACATCAGATATCACATGAGTTTAGATTGAGTCCCCGTGGGGCCCCCATACTCGTAATAAGAAAGTACGGTTCTCCAGCTGTGGCAAATCCCAACTTAAGTAAAGTTAGCCGAACCCAACCTACCTTAAGTCAATGACTTGTCACCAAGTGCTATAACATCCATCAATATAAATATCAAAGTGGCAGAAGCAGTACAAAATAAAGTAACATAAACAAGCATACATAGTAGGGAAAGAAAATGCAATAAAGTAACTCATCACAATGCAGAAAGTAGAGTACATCCAGAAAGTTAATTATTACAAACAGAAATGAATAACTGAAAAATAAAAGACTGTAACAACCCTAGGTTGTTACTCTAGCTTAAAACTAGATTAATTAAGCTAAACCAAGGTTTGATTTTGATTCCATTGGATTCAATGGGTCATTTAAACCTAAACCTAGAAGTTTGAAATCTATCGGAGCTAAATTGGAAAATTTGATATTTTTGGCTATTTTTAAGCCCTGAAAAAATACCTAATTATTTTGATCTCTAAATTGAAATTTGATTTTATTTTTGAATTTCTCATACCCAAATTAGCTAAGGGTGAATTTTTGGGAATTTTTGGAGCTCATTTGGTCCTAAATTGAATTTGGGAAATTTTAGAATAATTAATATTTATTTAAATGGATTTTAATTAATTAAATTAAATTATTTAAGAAAATTAATTCTGTGGGATTTGCTGTCGGGACCGCGGCAGATCCGCTGCGGGGTCCCGACAGCGGTGCATGGTGTTAAGCCAGCAGGATCTCTGGCGCGCATCACAGCGCAGGATCCAACGGCCCGCGTCAGTCCACTCGTGATTTGATCGCAGACGCTCGATCAGCATCTGGGATTCGACGTCTGAGATTCAATCCGCGCGGCCATTACCCAGGACTTCCATCAAGACGTCAAATCCCAATGACTCCGCGCATCAGACGGCCCTCGATCTCCCGATCGCTGTTCACCTTCGTCCCCAAGAGATTCAGCCGACCGCGGAAAATTTTCCGTACCCCGCCACGTCGACCTTGTCGGCCACCCTCCTGCCAAGTCAGCTGGACCGTTAGAGGTCTTTCCCGTTGTGGCTGAGTCGCAGGGATGGCAGCCATCCCTGAGAGGAAATGGCGAGTGACCCTTCAGGCCGAGCCTAAGCCATGGCTCCAGACCTCGGCAGCCACCCTGGACCTCCCAGCAGCCTATAAATACCCCCATTAACCCCTCAGTGAGCTCCTTTGCTCACTGTGAAGCTCACCTTGGTCTCTTCTTCTGTTCCTGGCATTCCAAGCTCTCCCGGCAATCGACCTTGTCGTTTCAGCTGATAGTGGGTGTGCGTCTGATGTTCAGACCCCCAGCATTGTTCCTGTGATCACTTGGAGCCTCAGGACAGTCTGCATTGTCTTCGTCATCGCAAACAAAGGTACAGCCTCTCCCATTTCCAGTAGAGCTGGTTTTCAGCTCATTTCGCACTCAATTAAGCTTAGGTGCTGTGCTAGGACCCTTCCTTAGCTCCTCCGCATTCGATCGGGTCAGTAAGCATGGTTTGGCAGTGTGGCGGCCCTGCCCCGCCGTGGTCCTGTTAACCCTTAAGTTAACATGATTACGGTGGAGGGGTCACCAAATGACAAGGTCCCCACTTAAGATTGGATTAGACACAATTCTAATCCAGTTTAACTAAGGACTTTGTCATTCATTCCAGAATTTATCACTAAATGATCATACAAGAACTCAGAGTGCGGAAGCAATAAAAGGTATAACATCCATCCAATACAGTATAAATACAACAATACAGAATAAGTAAAGTACTGAAAGAGAAATATAAACCTGTATTATTATAACATTTAATAAGTTTAAAAGAATTGAAATGAACTCTCAATCTCACTGAAAGAAAAACTAAAGCTACAGATCTTCAGGAACGGGCTCCTCCTCCAATGGCAAGCTCTCTACTAGATCTACTGTTCCAACAAACTCAGAACCTAGCATTATCAATTTCATAATGGTAGGGCCCCAGCAAACAAAAGAAAAATTGGTTAGACAATATGTCTAAGTACAATTTAGGGCAAACAATTTTATTAAATTAAATAGATATCACCATATAAACAGAACTAAGCATAATAGGTGTAGAAAAGCGTACAAAAGAATAGTAATAAGTTATAAACCACAGTTTATAACTAAACAAATAGGAAGTAATACATACCTCATCCAAGCAACTGCAACACAAACAGGTAAGTAAAAGAAAAGTAAAATTGTAAGAAAATACAACCTAAATATGCATATGATCAAATTAAATTATGCTAAGTGACATAAAATTTAAACAGTATAAAACTGAAAACAACTAACATCCTATATGAGCATATGAAAATAGTAAGTAAAACTAGCATCCTATGTATATATAACATGTGCAGGAAAACTGTAAGTAAAACAGTGCTGAGATACAGAATATGCAAGAAAAATAGTAACTGTAAACTGAAACTATAGTGACTATATAAGTCACCTGAACTGAACACGAACTCAGCAAATCTTAGCCCGATGAGCTAAGAAACTCTGAACTGAACATCACTGAAACTCTTAGCCTGATGAGCTAAGACAGAAACTGAATGTAAGTGTACTTGAATTAGTATATCCATATCAGAATCCTGACTCTGTAGTCAGTAGGGCGAGAGTCTATCTATCCTATCACTCGGACTAGGCATGACCAATAGACTGTCGGACATTAAACCCTCGAAAGGTTGTCGACCCCGAACGGGTTGATTGAAGAGGTATACTAATCAAGCTACACCTTACATACCACTTGTGAAACAAAAACACCATGATGCTTATAAATGTTCCAAATTAACATAATTAAGTTTTGAACATTTTATTTTAACTTAAATTAAATTTTAAATAATCACTTTGCAAAATATTAATCCTACAAAGAATTAAATGGCATCAATAAATTACTTATATTTTTCTGATCAATTTGGTATATAATTTTGCATAATTTGGATGAGTATTTTAGGAGTTATTAGTAGTTTAAAGTTTTGGTTTAATTTAATTAAATAATTTATGTTTTATTAAATTATTAACTCTGATATTATTAATAATATAAATATCGTTTAATTTATTTAGCGTTATAATTATATAACTGATTTTATAATATTCTGTAGGTACACGTGGCGGAGCCTTATGGCTGGGCAGAACGCGGCGGGCCCCACTGGCGACATTTCTGCAGCTGCGTCATTCGTCTAACGCGAGGCGGGCCCCACCTCTGTCGCCGAGCCACGCGGCTTGCTGGAAGGAGGACACGCACTCCCGGTGGACCTCAGCCTTCTTACGCGGAAACCCGAGAAGAACGGGTCGGGCCCGGGTCGACTCGGTCCGACCCGATAATTCATCTTCTCGACAGCTTCTTCCCGAGGGCGCAGATTTAGGGTTTGATCTTCCAGGGACTTTCCGGCATCTAAATTGCTCGACCCGCACGGCGTTGGATAGCTAAAGATGCAATCTTCCAATAGGTGATCGAATCGAGACCTAGAATGATCTGGATTGATCATAAACCCTAACCCTAGATAGTCATATCACGGCTAAACTTGCTTAACGGTTTTAACTGTAGACAAAACAGGGATTTAGGATGATTCATATCATCTATGTTAGATCGATACCGCACAATCTTTAATCTACGCATTGAAATAGCATTTCGAATTCATGCGATTTAAGATGCTTATGAAATGAGGAGGATCAGGAGGTACCTTAACGAACGGTAGAAGACGATGGCTCGGAAACAGACTCTTCGATCTTTGCTTGAGCAATAGATATGATAAACCGTGCATTGTGGAGTCAAATAAGGTGCTTAAAATGGTGGATGAGTGGCAGGAGACGCGTGGAGCGAAGGAGGGGCGCCGGGCGTCGTCGCTCGCGACACGCATAGGTTACGCGAGGACGACGACTCCCGTTCGTTCGATCCTCAGATCGAACGGACCGCGGAGCCCGTTTGATCAAATGGCAAGAATAGAATTTCAGGAACGGCGTTAACCTTAAACAGACGGCGCCGTTAACCCTAACTAAATTTAAAATTATTTAATTTAATTTATTCAGATTCAATTAATTAAATTTACCATATTAATTGTATTCCAAAAATTTCTAATAAATCACCCTTAGCTAAATGAAGGGTGAGGAACGCAACGGCGCACTCGGATTTTTGTTTCGACGAGTATTTAATTATTTGATTATTTAGGATATTTAAATAATATTAAAATATTCGACGAAAAATCAACGACTTCCAAATGCCTCCAAAATTTCACCCCTAGCTAATTTGGGTGTTCTGAATGCAATGGTGAAATCAGATTTTCAATCTGAGATCTAGATAAAAAGTCAAATTTCCAGGTTTTGGGATTTTCCAGAATTCTTGATTTGACTTAGTTGATTTTTAAGTTGACCTAGGTTTCAGGGATGAGTTCTAAATTACTTAATTAGTGACTTAGAACCTTAATTAAGACTTAGATTAGTCTTAATTGAGCAAAGTAACAACCTAGGTTGTTACAGGCAGTGACCCAGACGATGAATTCGTCGTCTGTACGCACCGCCAGACGGAGTTCTGGTTTCGCCAAATTCGGCATCTCCAGTAGAAGTCAGCTGCCTAGCTAGTATTAGATCCCTCAGAGTAATAATTGTAACTGGTATCGAGGGTTAGGTTCGACTAGATTGATCAATTCGACTGAACTTGATGGATCCAGTCGAAGCTTTGAGCGGCAGAAAATGCGGAGTAGCATTCCAACGATCCAGACCACCTCAGGATCTCTTGTTGCACCCTATCGCTCCATCTTCGATCCCTGAATGTGTAGGGATCGAGACATCGGCGGCTCGTGGACTCTGTGACGAGAATTATCTCCTCACAGGTGCGCCAGCTGAGGGATTTAGGCCGAATAGGCATCCAGCGAACCAGAGCGTCCCAGTGAGGGCTTCTTAGTTCAATCGACATGTCTGAGGTCAGGGAACGTGTAGTCGTCGAAATCACGGCATGGCGTGGCCGGAGCGCGGTGAATTTGGCGTTGGAAGCCTGTCTCAGAAATTAGGGCTGCGGATGCGTCAGGAGGAAGACGAAGACCGATTTTGGGCTGGGCCGAACCCCGACCCGCGCGGTTCTGATTTTGGGCCGCGGTTAATTAATATTTATTGGAGTGTATTTTTAATAGTTATGATTTAAATTAATTGAAACCTATAGTTTTAATTTAAATAAATATTCAGAATAAATTAATTGAATAACTTTAGATCCACATATCCAAATGGTATGATCCAATATACCATTTGAATCAGAAAAATTCTAGGAATCTGAATCTAAAATAAAATTCCAGATCCAATGGTTGGATTTAAAAATATTAACTGAAACTTTTCTATTCTTAAATAAATCACATAAAATCACCTAATTATCCAAATTATGAGTTTAAGGGCTCTGATTGCTCCTTATGACCTAAGGAATAATTCCAGACCCTTAAAATCTATTTTAGGTAATTAATTTTCTTAATCACTCCTTAATCACCCAAATTAAGGATTAGTGAACTTAACCCTAATTAAGCCTCTAAATTGAGTGAGGGTTGTTCCTAACCTTATATTAAGTTAATTAGAATCTAAGTGTAGAGTTGGATTGCCCTAAATTGCCTTAATTTCACTAATCACCCTAAGTAGCTTAATTAAGTGATTAGTGCTAATTAAGATCAATTAGGTCTTCAAAACCTAAATTTTGGGTGTTTCCCACTTTACTAAGTCATGTGAAGCATATAAATATATTAGAACCAATTTGGGTAAGTAAACCCTAAAATCCCAATTTTTGCCTTAAGAGGGGCATTTTGGTCATTTTGACCAAAATGTGGATTAATGTCCCTCAAGGATTGAAAATTTCAGTAATATACTTTAAATTAGATTGGAAATGTTCTCTGAAATCTTAGAACAATAATATTATTCATATGATCCTTAAATCATCAAATCTTCATTTAATCCTCAAATAAGATGCTTAACTCTTAAGCATTCCATTTAAGGATCATTTGACCTGAAATTGAAATATAATAATAAGAATTGTCAATTGTATCATTAATAAACTCAGATAAGATAACTTAAGAGCTTAGTATCAAAAGATAAGGATTGGAAAAGTTTAAGTTAAGAATCCAGCTTAAGATCTAAAAGTGATCAAACTTAGACTCTTAGATCTTAAGTAATCTAAAGAGATTATTATGAGTTAATGGTTAACCTAATGTTTAGAACTATTAATCCTTATAGTAATAAGCCCAATATAGCTAGATGTTGAACCTAATGCAATTGGAATCTCTTAAGCTAATATCTAGTTTTAATGTCTATAGTGATCAAATCTCAGATCTTTGGATCTTAGATCTTAGACTTAGATCTTCAATTTGAATCAAATCACCTCCAATTAAAATTTTTTAATGATTGATTGTTTAATCTTTTGTAACCTTCTATACGGGTATAGGATGATTCAATCAATAAGATAATGAAATTATCTTAAAGATTGAATATAAATCTTAGAGTCTCAAGTTCTTAACTGATTATTTTATCTTATAATTAATAGAATAGCCTTTCACTAAGATCGTAGTTCCTGAATCTTTCAACTTATAGGATCCCTTACCCTTGGGATTAAGTGAGAAACCTAGATACTATTTTAGTATCACCTTGGATTAAGAATTTGAACTCAACATAGGGTTTAAGTTCTAAATCCTTAAATCTTGATTTATTTGATCAAGATTTGGGTAAGAGAGTAAAATATTCATAAAATTAGGTCATTGATTTGCTTATTTAAACCATATAGTCATCACATGATTTTTGATTAGAACTTGTTAAGTTCTAATATTTGACTTTAAGGACGTAAATCTGAGATTCTACTCGATAGCTGGATATCGAAGATCCTAAGCTTGTACTTTCTTAGAGTAGTTAGATTTGGAAATTAGACAACAACAGATATCACATAAGTCTAGATTGAGTCTCTTGCGTACTTTGATTAGATTGCTTTGCATACCTTGGATTTTGAGCTTTAGCCCTTGAGCATAATAGGAAAACTTAGGATGATGTATCCTAAGCTAGTATTGAATTTACATATCATTCAATTTTGTTTTGTCATAGTTAGTAGAATATGACATTGTTTAGTCTGCCTCTTCAGTAGTAGTATTGTATAGACTAGACTCAGACCTAGCATATTTAGATGGCTAGGCTGGGGATTGACTGATTGATTGATATTGGAGGCCCTGTATGGCCTATTGGCTGGTATGGCAGTACTAAAACTTAGGCATATTACTACTTTACCTGTATTGTATTGTTTTGATTTCTGGTTTATTTTGCCACATGCTTCAGTGGCCTTATTTTTAGTATTTGCTCGCTTTGCCACATGTCTCAGTGGCTTCACTTATCATATATTACTTTGCTTTTCGCCACATGTCTCAGTGGCATTTCTTTTCATATTAATCTGCATGTTGTATGTATATTTTATGGCTTAGATATATGTATAAATGACAAGTTTAGGATGCTAGAATTTTATTATATTCAGTACTCGTGTTCTTTTATACTCAGCATATTTTACTTCGATCATAATCATGTTAGGATCATGTTTATTCAGTAGTTGCAGTTATTTTTGCTCTTAGCCTTACCTTGCTTATTTTGAGTCTATATGTTACTTTACATACATGTTGCATGCTATAGACGAATAGTTTATAGTATCCCATTTCTTTCATAGCTTGTTGCACCCCTTTACTGCTGCATGTATGGTTAAATTTAAATGTGATATCCTTTAATATTCAGTTCACTTTAAATAGCCTAAAATATACTTAGACAATTATTTAACTGTAACCTTTTTATTTTGTTGGCTGGGGCCCTAGCATTTGTGATACCGACAAATGTCAGATTCAGACTTGTTCGTGGGCAGTGTCGCTGAGGAAGAGCCAGTTCAGGAGGAGGACCTTCCAACTGCTGTCTAGCTAGCTTTGCCTTGTTATTCCAGTGAGGATGAGAGTCTTTCATTTTTTTTCAGTTATTCATTTTAGTTTGTAATAATTAAACTTTCTGGATGTACTTTACTTTCTGCATTGTGATGAGTTACTATATTGCATTTTCTTTTCCTACTATGTATGCTTGTGGATGTTACTCTATATTATATTGCTTTCGCCACTTTGATATTTATGTTGATGAATGTTACAGCACTTGGTGATAAGTCCTTGCCTTAAGGCAAGTTGGGTTCGCCTAACTTTACTTAAGTTGGGGATTTGCCACAGTTGGAGCACCGTACTTCCTTATTGTCAGTATGGGAGCCCCACAGTTAGTATCAGAGAACACCATAAGGTGTCAGATTGGGATCTATGATTCCTTTTTACCTAATGGATCGTTCTTCTGAAATACACGCATCAATATAGGTGACATCCATAACATAGTAGTGCCAGTAACTCTATTCACAATGAAAGAGGAGAATACTCCCAACCTAATAAATTTATTAAATTAGGGTCTAACACAAATATAGTAAAATTCTGCTCCCAAAGTCAGATGGGATATGAGGAGTCCGATATAGACTACTATCAGCGTATCTTCAGGAGTGCTTGGGACAGTAGCTTCAAATGGAGGTAGGAAAGCAACTGTCAAATCGAAGGAGTTTCATCAAGAGGAAGTTTGGTCCTGGAAAAGCTTCTGCGACAAACTATATATCGAGGGCTCAACTTTCCAGTGTATGCGTAAGAATGGCTGAGCCGAGTAGAGTCCCTTTTGGAGCACATAGAGTGTCCCGAGTCACTCTATGTAGATATGGTGACTGACCTGATGGTGGACTATGCCGGAGTATGGTGGTACGAGACTATGGCAAAGCTTGAGAAGAGGCGTAATAGGAAGCGGCGAGAAGTCACCTTTGAGGATTTTTGTGTAGCCTTTAGGGCTGAGTACATTGATAAAGTCTAAATAATAGTTAGATTAAATGTTATTTTAATTTCAGGCAAACTTCATTTACAGTTTGACATTGTAATTTCAAAATTTTATAATTAATGAGAAATTTTGATTTCCTTCCTTAGAGTAAATTTTGAGTTGTTCTTTTCTTAATTAAAACTAGAATGGATTCTGGATCACCACCCACTGTTACTCCTATCAAGAACACTGTGGCCTCCAGTAGTTCTAACGATGAGGTGGCTCATCTGCGAGCTATGGTGGCAACACTCTTAGAGAACCAAGCTCAACAGGCTCTAGTCATGCAGAAATTATTGAATGAGCGTGTAACCCCAGCAACTGTCGCTGCTCCAACAATCCATGCTCCACAAGCTGCTTCATCTTCACACCATACAACAGATAATCTCCTCCATAATTTCCTGAGGTTAAGGCCTCCAACCTTTGGCGGGAACTTGTCCCCAATGGATACGGCCGATTGGCTGAAGGCCGTAGAAAAGGATCTAGTTGGTCTGAAAATTCCAAACTCTGAAGCCGTCCGTCTAACCACTCATCTGTTTCACGCCGAGGCGGAACACCCAGTTCATCGATTATGAATTAGACGACATTCCTTGGGATGCATTTGTTGAAGCCTTCAAGACTGAGTTCATTCCCCCGTCCGCACAAAACATGATTACAGATACGATCATGAGGTTGACGCAAGGAAGTCGCTCAGTGGCGGAATACGAGAGAGAGTTCCGTAGATTAATCCATTTTGCACCAGAAGTTACCCACTCTGAGTCAGCGAAGTGTCATCGCTTCCTTTTTGGACTCAGAAGTTCGTTGAAGAATCAGATAGTGCCACTCTGTCTAACTAGTTTCTTCAAACTAGTGGAAACGGCTAAGGTGATTGAGCATCACCAATCCGAAGAAGATCATTTGTGATAGGCCAAACCAATCTGAACCAACGAGGAAATTTCAAAAGGCACGGGTCTAACCCCGCGAAAGTATATCAGCTGGAAGCTGCACCTACAACTGAACAAATTCAGAACTGCGCCAAACCACATCCGTATGGCAAGTGTTATCACTTTGGCCAGAGATGTTTCAATTGTGGGCGCACAGGTCATCGATTCTATCAGTGCAACCACACAGAAACAATAGACGGAGTTTAAATAAAGCCGTATCACAAGAAGCAGGTGTTTCGAGCAACTCCGCTGAATCAGAGAGAACTAAATATGGCCATAATGCCAGCCCTTGCTCTTGAAGTGGCTCACACCCAGCCACAAGCACCCAATTCTCAGAATTTCCAGCGACGGCAAAATAACAATCGCCCTGCTGGACCTGTTCGAGTGTATGCTTTAACTCCTTTGGAAGCCGCGGAAGATAACAACGTGGTTTCAGGTACACACTCTTAAACCTCGCTTGTTATATTGCCTTTCTGTATGTTAAATTTGTTCAAGCTGTTAATGCAAAACTGTGTAATTTAGGCACACTTTATTTCAATAACCAACCTTGTAACGTATTGTTCGATACGGGTGCCAGTCACTCATTCATCTCAGAACAATTTGCTAATAATCTTAAAACTCCACACATGTAACCTAGCGCAAAGATTGAGTGTTGGACTTCCATCGGGAATCCAACTAAGTGCTCAGAAATTTTGCAATATCAAAGTCCCGATAAACGATCAAGAATTTCAGGCTAAGCTAATCGTTCTACCGATAGTAAATTTTGACATCATCCTCGGGATGAATTGGCTTAGTGACAATAATGCTGTGATTAACTGCCATAAAAAGAGAGTCACTCTCCACTCTCAGGGTAAGCCTGAAACATTTGTAGGAAAAACTAGCATGCAGTTATCTTTAATAAATGCCATTAAAGCAGAACAGTTGATTGTCAAAGGTTGTAGTGCCTACTTAGTCACCATGATGGGCGAAACAAAAGAAAATATCTTCCTTGCTGATTGTAAGGTAGTCAAAGAATTCGCCGATGTATTCCCAGAAGATTTGCCTGGTGTACCTCCTTCCAGAGAAGTGGAATTCTCCATTGAATTGATTCCTGGTACACAGCCAATATCCAAAGCACCTTATAGAATGGCACCTAAAGAGCTTCAAGAACTCAATGAGCAGTTGCAAGAGCTCCTGAATAAAGGTTTTATTAGGCCAAGCATGTCTCCTTGGGGAGCGCCAGTTTTATTTGTGAAGAAGAAGGATGGATCTATGCGTATGTGTATAGACTATCGCGAACTAAACAAGGTCACCATAAAGAACAAATATCCACTGCCTAGAATTGATGATCTGTTCGATCAATTATCCGGAGCCGTGATATTTTCTAAAATCGATCTAAGGTCTGGATACCATCAGTTGCGAGTAAAAGAAGACGACGTAGGGAAGACTGCGTTCCGTACTCGTTATGGACACTTTGAGTTTTTGGTGATGTTGTTTGAACTCACCAATGCACCGTCAATCTTTATGGATTTAATGCAGCGCGTGCTAAAACCGTATCTGGATAAGTTTGTGATCGTCTTTATTGACGATATCCTCATTTACTCCAAAACTCTAAAAGACAATGAAGAACATCTAAGGCTAGTGTTGGAAACCTTGCGTGAGCATCAACTTTATGCCAAGTTCTCCAAGTGCGAGTTCTGGCTTAACTCCATTGCATTTTTGGGGCACATAGTCGATGCTCAGGGAATTCGAGTAGACCAAAGCAAAGTAAAAGCTATTCAGGATTGGGCTCAACCTAAGTTTGTCACTGATATTAGAAGTTTTCTGGGATTGGCAGGATACTACAGGAAGTTCGTTAAGGGCTTTTCCCAGATTGCTTCGCAACTAAACTAACCCAAAAGGCTGTCCCATTCATTTGGAGCCCAGAATGTGAGAAAGCATTTCAAACCCTTAAGGATGCTCTATCTACCGCTCTAGTTCTTGTTCTACCAAAAGAAGGTTTGAATTATCAGGTGTATACCGATGCTTTTGGAATCGGTCTAGGTTGTGTTTTGATGCAAGAGGGTAAGGTAATTTCTTACGCCTCTCGTCAACTAAAACCCCACGAGAAAAACTATCCAGTTCATGACCTTGAACTTGCGGCCGTAATATTCGCCTTGAAAATATGGCGTCACTACTTGTATGGAGTACAATGTTCAATTTTCATTGATCATCAAAGTTTGAAGTACATCTTCACCCAGAGAGAATTGAATTGCCGTTAGAGAAGATGGTTGGAACTCATTAGCGATTATGATCTCAGCATTCAATATCATCCAGGAAAGGCTAATGTAGTGGCAAATGCTCTTAGTCATCGTACTACTCTAACCTCTATGATTGCCTCCAGTTTCTTAGAACCTGAATTTCGTAAGCTCGAGATTACTCCAGTTAATGGCGATATGCTGAGTTCGCTATTAGCAAATATTAATGTGGAACCCACTTTCCACCGAGATGTCTCCATCTCGCAAACCAAAGATGATGAGTATCTGAAATTTAAAGCAGATATCGAAGGTGGTCGTCGTCAGGATTTGCAGTTGCAGAATGGTGTAGTTTATCAGGGCAATCGATTGTGGATACCTAAATATATGCATCAAGAGGTTTTAGTTGAAGGCCATAATTCTGGGTATCATATTCACCCAGGCAGTACTAAGATGTATCAAGATTTGAAGCAATCATTTTGGTGGCCAGGTATGAAGAAAGATGTAGCTGACTTTGTGGCCAAATGCCATGCCTGTAATCTAGTAAAGGCCGAACACCAAAGACCTGGTGGTCTTCTGCATCCGCTAGATATTCTTGAATGGAAATGGTTCGATATATCAATGGACTTCGTCATGGGATTGCCTCGTGCTAAATCTGGTGCCAATGCAATCTAGGTTATTGTTGATCGATTAACTAAATCAGCGTATTTCCTTCCTATTCGTCAAACTGATTCAGTAGAGAAGTTGGCAAAGCTCTACATCAAGGAGATTGTCAGATTGCATGGAATTCTAAAGTCAATTGTATCTGATAGAGATAGCAGATTTACTTCCAAGTTTTGGCAGGCTGTGCATCAAGATCTGGGAATGACTCTAGCTATGAATACAGCTTTTCATCCTCAGACAGATGATCAGACTGAGAGAGTAAATCAAGTTCTGGAAGACTTGCTTAGACTCTATATCCTTGATTTTGCTGATTCCTGGGAAGATCACATCCTGTTAGTGGAGTTCGCCTATAACAACAGTTTTCAAGCCAGTATTAAGATGGCTCCTTATGAAGCTTTGTATGGTAGAAAATGTAGTACTACGCTAGCCTGGTCTGAAACAGGAAGTGTTCAACTGTTTAGTTCAGAATTGTTAGAAGAAACCAGTAGCAAGATCAAGTTAATTCAGCAGAGAATTCATTCTGCTCAAGATCGTCAGAGTAAGTATCATGACTCTCACCACCATCTCTTAGAGTTCAGCGTGGGAGATTCTACTTATCTGAAGGTCAGCCCAATGAAGGGTGTTTTCAGATTTGGTGTAGTCGGGAAACTCAATCCCCTCTATGTAGGACCTTTCAAAATATTGGCCAAGGTAGGGTCATCTGCATTATCGACTAAGCCTTCCTGATGGCTTTGCAGCTGTTTACAACGTGTTTCATGTATCCTCATTGAGAAGATGTCTTCGAGACCCTTCTCATCTTGTTCAACTCCCAGCAGTAGAAATTCAACCTGGTCTTTCTTATCCCGAAGAACCTATCAAAATTTTAGCTTGTGATCAGAAATAGCTGAGGAATCGTTCAATTCCTATGGTCAAAATTCAGTGGAAGAATCGATCGTTGGAAGAATCTACTTGGGAAAAAGAGGTGGATATGCGCAATAAATATCCCCAACTCTTTGTAAACTCAAGTACTATTCATTTCTTTTCCTTCAATTGTGTCTAAACTCATATTATCGCAGCAGGATATTTCTTCACTTAGGTGATGTTGGGGACGACATCATTCTTAAGTGGGGGAGTCTGTAACAACCTTAGGTTGTTACCCTAGCTTAAAACTAGATTAATTAAGCTAAATCAAGGTTTGATTTTGATTCCATTGGATTTAATGGGACATTTAAATTTAAACCTAGAAGTTTGAAATCTATCAGAGCTAAATTGAAAAATTTGGTATTTTTGGCTATTTTTAAGTCCTTAAAAAAATACCTAAATTATTTTGATCTCCAAATTGAAATTTGATTTCATTTTTGAATTCCTCATACCCAAATTAGCTAAGGGTGAATTTTTAGGAATTTTTGGAGCTCATTTAGTCCTAAATTGAATTTGGGAAATTTTAGAATAATTAATATTTATTTAAATGGATTTTAATTAATTAAATTAAATTATTTAAGAAAATTAATTCTGTGGGATTTGCTGTCGGGACCGCGGCAGATCCGCTGCGGGGTCCCGACATTGGCGCACGGTGTTAAGCCAGCAGGATCTCTGGCGAGCATCACAGCGCAGGATCCAACGACCTGCGTCACTCCACTCGTGATTTGATCTCAGACGCTCGATCAGCATCTGGGATCCGACGTCTGAGATTCAATCCGCGTGGCCGTTACCCAGGACTTCCATCAAGCCGTCGAATCCCAACGACTCCGCGCATCAGACGGCCCTCGATCTCTCGGTCACTGTTCACCTTCGTCCCCGAGAGATTTAGCCGACCGCAGAAAAATTTCCGTACCCCGCCACATCGACCTTGTCGGCCACCCTCCTGCCAGGTCAGCTGGACCGTTAGAGGTCTTTCCCGTTGTGGCCGAGCCGTAGGGATGGCTGAGCCATTCCTTGAGAGGAAATGGTGAGTGACCCCTCGGGCCGAGCCTAAGCCATGGCTCCAGACCTTGGCAGCGACCCTGGACCTCCCAGCAGCCTATAAATACCCCCATTAACCCCTGAGTGAGCTCCTTTGCTCATTGTGAAGGTCACCTTGGTCTCTTCTTCTGTTCCTGACGTTCCAAGCTCTCCCGGCGATCGACCATGTCGTTTCAGCGGATAGTGGGTGTGCGTCTGACGTTCAGACTCCTAGCATTGTTCCTGTGATCACTTGGAGCCTCAGGACAGTCTGCATTGTCTTCGTCATCGCAAACAAAGGTACAACCTCTCCCATTTCCAGTAGAACTGGTTTTCAGCTCGTTTCGCACTCAATTAAGCTTAGGTGCTGTGCTAGGACCCTTCCTTAGCTCCTCCGTGTTCGATCGGGTCAGTAAGCATGGTCTGGCAGTGACCCAGACGATGAATTCGTCGTTTGTATGCACCGCTAGACGGAGTTCTAGTTTTGCCAAATTCGGCATCTCCAGTAGAAGTCAGCTGCCTAGCTAGTATTAGATCCATTAGAGCAATAATTGTAATTGTTATCGAGGGTTAGGTTCGACCAGATAGATCAATTTGACTGAACTTGATGGATCCAGTCTAAGCTTTGTGCGGCAGAAAATGCGGAGTAGCATTCCAACGATCCAGACCACCTCAGGATCTCTCGTTGCGCCCTATCGCTCCATCTTCGATCTCTGAACGTGTAGGGATCGAGACATCGGCGGCTCATGGACTCTGTGAGGAGAATTATCTCCTCACAGGTGCGCCAGCTGAGGGATTTAGGCCGAATAGGCATCCAACGAACCAGAGCGTCCCAGTGAGGGCTTCTTAGTTCAATCGACGCGTCTGAGGTCAGGGAACCTGTAGCCGTCAAAATCGCGGCGTGGCGTGGCCGGAGCGCGGTGAATTTGGCGCTGGAAGCCCGTCTCAGAAATTAGGGATGCAGATGCGTCGGGAAGAAGACGAAGACCGATTTTGGGCCGGGCCGAGCCCCGACCCGCGCGGTTCTGATTTTGGGCCACGGTTAATTAATATTTATTGGAGTGTATTTTTAATAGTTATGATTTAAATTAATTGAAACCTATAGTTTTAATTTAAATAAATATTCAGAATAAATTAATTGAATAACTTTAGATCACACATCCAAATGGTATAATCGAATATACCATTTGAATCAGAAAAATTCTAGGAATCTGAATCTAAAATAAAATTCCAAATCCAATGGTTGGATTTAAAAATATTAACTGAAACTTTTCTGTTCTTAAATAAATCACATAAAATCACCTAATTATCCAAATTGTGAGTTTAAGGGCTCTGATTGCTCCTTATGACATAAGGAACAATTCTAGACCCTTAAAATCTATTTTTGGTAATTAATTTTCTTAATCACTCCTTAATCACCCTAATTAAGGATTAGTGAACTTAACCCTAATTAAGCCTCTGAATTGAGTGAGGGTTGTTCCTAACCTTATATTAAGTCAATTAGAATCTAAGTGTAGAGTTAGATTGCCTTAAATTGCCTTAATTTCGCTAATCACCCTTAGTGGCTTAATTAAGTGATTAGTGCTAATTAAGATCAATTAGGTCTTCAAAACCTAAATTTTGGGTGTTTCCCACTTTATTAAGTCATGTGAAGCATATTAAAATAGATTAGAACCAATTTGGGTAAGTAAACCATAAAATCCCAATTTTTGCCTTAAGAGGGGCATTTTGGTCATTTTGACCAAAATGTGGATTAATGTCCCTCAAGGATTGAAAATTTCAGTAATATATTTTAAATTAGATTGGAAATGTTCTCTAAAATCTTAGAACAATAATATTATTCATATGATCCTTAAATAATCAAATCTTCATTTAATCCTCAAATAAGATGCTTAACTCTTAAGCATTCCATTTAAGGATCATTTGACCTGAAATTGAAATATAATAATAAGAATTGTCAATTGTATCATTAATAAACTCAGATAAGATAACTTAAGAGCTTAGTATCAAAAGATAAGGATTTGGAAAAGTTTAAGTTAAGAATCCAGCTTAAGATCTAAAAGTGATCAAACTTAGACTCTTAGATCTTAAGTAATCTAAAGAGATTATTATGAGTTAATGGTTAACCTAATGTTTAAAACTATTAATCCTTATAGTAATAAGCCCAATATAGCTAGATGTTGAACCTAATGCAATTGGAATCTCCTAAGCTAATATCTAGTTTTAATGTCTATAGTGATCAAATCTCAGATCTTTGGATCTTAGATCTTAGACTTAGATCTTCAATTTGAATCAAATCACCTCCAATTAAAATTTTTTAATGATTGATTGTTTAATCTTTTGTAACCTTCTATACGGGTATAGGATGATTCAATCAATAAGATAATGAAATTATCTTAAAGATTGAATATAAATCTTAGAGTCTCAAGTTCTTAACTGATTATTTTATCTTATAATTAATAGAATAGCCTTTCACTAAGATCGTAGTTCCTGAATCTTTCAACTTATAGGATCCCTTACCCTTGGGATTAAGTGAGAAACCTAGATACTATTTTAGTATCACCTTGGATTAAGAATTTGAACTCAACATAGGGTTTAAGTTCTAAATCCTTAAATCTTGATTTATTTGATCAAGATTTGGGTAAGAGAGTAAAATATTCATAAAATTAGGTCATTGATTTGCTTATTTAAACCATATAGTCATCACATGATTTTTGATTAGAACTTGTTAAGTTCTAATATTTGACTTTAAGGACGTAAATCTGAGATTCTACTCGATAGCTGGATATCGAAGATCCTAAGCTTGTACTTTCTTAGAGTAGTTAGATTTGGAAATTAGACAACAACAGATATCACATAAGTCTAGATTGAGTCTCTTGCGTACTTTGATTAGATTGCTTTGCATACCTTGGATTTTGAGCTTTAGCCCTTGAGCATAATAGGAAAACTTAGGATGATGTATCCTAAGCTAGTATTGAATTTACATATCATTCAATTTTGTTTTGTCATAGTTAGTAGAATATGACATTGTTTAGTCTGCCTCTTCAGTAGTAGTATTGTATAGACTAGACTCAGACCTAGCATATTTAGATGGCTAGGCTGGGGATTGACTGATTGATTGATATTGGAGGCCCTGTATGGCCTATTGGCTGGTATGGCAGTACTAAAACTTAGGCATATTACTACTTTACCTGTATTGTATTGTTTTGATTTCTGGTTTATTTTGCCACATGCTTCAGTGGCCTTATTTTTAGTATTTGCTCGCTTTGCCACATGTCTCAGTGGCTTCACTTATCATATATTACTTTGCTTTTCGCCACATGTCTCAGTGGCATTTCTTTTCATATTAATCTGCATGTTGTATGTATATTTTATGGCTTAGATATATGTATAAATGACAAGTTTAGGATGCTAGAATTTTATTATATTCAGTACTCGTGTTCTTTTATACTCAGCATGTTTTACTTCGATCATAATCATGTTAGGATCATGTTTATTCAGTAGTTGCAGTTATTTTTGCTCTTAGCCTTACCTTGCTTATTTTGAGTCTATATGTTACTTTACATACATGTTGCATGCTATAGACGAATAGTTTATAGTATCCCATTTCTTTCATAGCTTGTTGCACCCCTTTACTGCTGCATGTATGGTTAAATTTAAATGTGATATCCTTTAATATTCAGTTCACTTTAAATAGCCTAAAATGTACTTAGACAATTGTCTAACTGTAACCTTTTTATTTTGTTGGCTGGGGCCCTGGCATTTGTAATACCGACAAATGTTAGATTCAGACTTGTTCGTGGGCAGTGTCGCTGAGGAGGAGCCAGTTCAGGAGGAGGACCTTCCAGCTGCTGTCTAGCTAGCTTTGCCTTGTTATTCCAGTGAGGACGAGAGTCTTTCATTTTTTTTCAGTTATTCATTTCAGTTTGTAATAATTAAACTTTCTGGATATACTTTACTTTCTGCATTGTGATGAGTTACTATATTACATTTTCTTTTCCTACTATGTATACTTGTGGATGTTACTCTATGTTATATTGCTTCCGCCACTTTGATATTTATATTGATGAATGTTACAGCACTTGGTGACAAGTCCTTGCCTTAAGGTAAGTTGGGTTCGCCTAACTTTACTTAAATTGGGGATTTGCCACAGTTGGAGCACCGTACTTCCTTATTGTCAGTACGGGGGCCCCACAAAGACTCTCGCCCTCACTGAAATGAACAAGGCAAAACTATGTAAACAGTGGCTGGAAGGTCCTATTCCTGAACTGGCTCCTCCTCCGTGACACTGCCCATGAACACGTCTGAATCTGACATTTGTCGGTATCACAAATGCCAGGGCCCCAGCCAAAAAAATAAAAAGGTTACAGTTAGACAATTGTCTAAGTGCATTTTAGGCTATTTAAATGAACTGAATATTAAAAGATGTCACATTCAATTTAACTACACATGCAAGCAGTAAAGGGTGCAATAAGCTATGAAAGAACTGGAATACTATAAACTATCTATTTATAGCATGCAACATGTATGTGAAGTGACATACAAAATAAGCAAGGTAAGGCTAAAAGCAAAATAACGGCAGCTACTGAATAAATATGATCATAACATGATTATGATCAAGGTAAAATATGCTGAGTATAAAAGAACACAAGTACTGAATATGATAAAATTCTAGCATCCTAAACATGCCATTCATACATATATCTTAGCCATGAAAGTATACATACAACATGCAGATTAAGAAGAAAAGAAAGGCCACTGAGATATGTGGCAAAAATAAAGCAATATATGAAATATAAAACTACTGAGACATGTGGCAAAGTAAGAAAATACTGAAAATAAGGCCACTGAAGCATGTGGCAAAGTAAATCAGAAAATAAAATAATTTAGCTAGAGTAGTAATAAGCATAAGTCCTAGTACTGCCATACCAGCCAATAGTCCATACAGGGCCTCCAATATCAATCCATCAATCCCCAGCCTAGCCATCCAAATATGCTTGGTCTGAGTCCAATCTATACAATACTACTACTGAAGAGGCAGACTAAGTTAGGACATATTCTACCAATTATAAATAAAACAAAATTGAATGATATACAATTTTAATACTAGCTTAGGATGTATCATCCATATCTTAAGTTTTTCCTATTATGCTCAAGGAATAAAGCTCAAATACAAGGTGTGCAAGGCAAGGAAGTAAGCAAGAGACTTAATCTAGACTTATGTGATATCTATTGTTGTCTAATTACCAAATTGAACTACTCTGAGAAGGTACAAGCTTAGGATCTCCAATATCCAGCTATCGAGTAGAATCTCAGATTTACGTCCTTAAAGTTAAATATTAGAACTTAAAAAGTTCTAATCCAAAATCATGTGATGACTATATAGTTTAAATAAGCAAATAAACGACCTAATTTTATGAATATTTTACTCTCTTACCCAAATCTTGATTAAATAAATCAAGATTAAAAATTTAGAACTTAAACCCTATATTGAGTTCAAATCCCAAATCCTAGGTGATATTCTAAATAAGATCTAGGTTTCTCACTTATTACCCAATTTGAAGGTAAAGAATCCTATAAGTTGAAAGATTCAGGAACTAAGATCTTAGTGAAAGGCTATTCTACTGATTATAAGATAAAATAATCAATTAAGAACTTGAGAATCTAGGATCTATATTCAATCTTTAAGATAATTTTATTATCTTATTGATTGAATCATCCTATACCCACATGGAAGGTTTCAAAAGGTTAAACAATCAATCATTAAAGAATTTCAATTGGAGGTGGTTTGATTCAAATTGAAGATCTAAGTCTAAGATCTAAGATCTAAAGATCTGAAGTTTGATCACTTTAGACTTCTAATTAGAGTTTTGACTTAAGGGTTTCCATTTGTGATTTTCTTTAGATCTAATTTCATAATTAACTATAAGGAGTTTATTAAGGTTAAGAATTTACAATTCCAAGTATTAAATTAATATTAAACCCATTTTGACATTCTTAGGTTACTTAAGACCTATGGGTTTGAGTTTTAATCACTTTAGATCCTAAGCTAAGAATTTCACTTAGACATTTCCAGTTCCTTTCTTTTAGCACTTAACTCTTATATTATCTTAACTAAACTTATTAATGAGATAATTAACCATTTCAATTATTAAACTTAAAGTTTAATACCATAGGATCTTTATGAGGAATGCTTAAGGTTTATGTATCTTAATTAAGGAATTAATGAGACCTTATGGATTGGTGATTATTATTGTTCTAGGATTTCAGAGAACATTTCCATTCTGTGTTATAGTGGTTTACTGAAATTTTCAGTCCTTAATGAACATTAAATCATACTTTGGTCAAAATGACCAAAATGCCCTTCTTAAGACAAAAATTAGGATATTAGGGTTTTATTGTCCAAATTTGTTCTAATCTATTTTAAAGTGTTTCATATTGCTTAATGAGGTGGGGAACACCTTTAATTGAGGTTTTGATGACCTAAATAGTTTTAATTAGCACTAATCACTTAATTAAGCCACTTAGGGTGATTAGTGAAATTAAGGCATTTTAGGGCAATCCAACCTTACACTTAGGTTTTACTAGGTTTAATATAATATTAGGAACTATTCCCACCCAAATCAAAGGCTTAATTAGGGTTTAATTCACTAATCCTTAATTAGGGTGATTAAGGAGTGATTAAGAAAATTAATTATCCAAAATTAATTTTAAGGGTCTGAAATTGTCCCTAAGGGTACAAGGAGCAATCAGAGCCCTTAAACTCATAAATTGGACAATCAAATGATTTTATATGATTTAATTAAAAACAGAGAAGGTTTGGCAAATAATTTTTAATCCAGCCATTGGATCTAAGATTTTATTTTATATTTAGATTCTCTAAATTTTTTTGATTCAAATGGTATATTGGATCATACCATTTGGATATGTATAACTAAAGTTATTTAATTAATTCATTATGTATTTTTATTTAAATTAGAACTTTAGGTTTTAATTAAATTAATTCATAACCATTAAAAATACACTCCAATAATTATTTAATTAACCGCAGCCCAAAATCAGAATCGCGCGAGTCAGAGACCGACCCGACCCGGACCCGCGACTTCGTCTTCTTCCTCTCGACGGGTCCCGAGCCCGTCGAATTTCAAAGTTGAAATTCTCGGCGCTCCGGCGACGGCAGAGGCTCAAATCGATCCCTACACGTTCCTTGAGTCAAGGTGCGTTGAATTAACCAAGAACACATATCTGGATCCCTCTGGATTGATGGGGTCTTACTCACCCGAGACGTCCTCTTGCGAGGCGTCTCAGGTTGTCTGTGAGGGGGAAATTCTCCTCACAGGGACCTCGATTCGACGGGATTTTGATCCCTACACTCTCAAGGGGACTAGACGCGCCGAAACCCCAACCTATCATAACCCGAGGCGCAGCCAATCGTTGGGTTCTTACTCGAACTCAGCCATTGGCTCGCTGGCTAGCTCAGTCGATCGATACGATCTACCCGAGCTAGCGTAGCCCCAGGCGACAATTACAGGAGTTTCCTAGGTGGCTAAGGCTGCTTAGATGACAACCAGGGCTCATTCAGAAGGACATAGTGGAAATGAGCTTAAGGGAGAATCAATGGTGGAAAGCTGTACCTAAAGTCAAGCTACGGGCCGGGCCGGGGGAAATTGAGGTGTCCTTGAGCTTCATGGTCAGTAGACGAAGCTCCACAGGGGGTCTGAATGCTAGACCGACCCTCTATCAACGGTTCTAGCCTTCAGAAATTGCCAGGAATTCTCCAAGGAAGGTGAGAGCTCTACGAGGTTCTAGCCGCCAATTGAGGGATCACAATGAGCAAAGAGGCTCACTGTGATTCACTCAGGGTATTTATAGGCCCAGGGGCCACGGGGAATGGCTCCCAGAGCTTGGGTTGGGAGGAATGGCTCGGCCCGAGGGGGGTCCTTCATTTTTCCCGAATTGGGGGTGGACCGGGCTTCGGGCTTGGCTGGGGCTGCTCGGGAAGCAAGGGCAAGGCCGCAACGGTCTTTCTAACATGGTGCGGGAGTGGCAGACCGGCTGGAGGATGTGGCAGTACGGGAGGATTCGGCTGTCGGGCGCGGGCTGGGGGAAGGAGACGATCCACAGTAGCGGGAGCTGCCGGAGCTGTCTGATGGATCGTTGGTTGACGTGGAACGGTCCAGATCTTCCGACATCTAACGAAAGATCGAGGATAAAAGATTAGCCGTTGGTTCTAATCGGGGAATCTAACGGTTGATTGAAGGTATTTACGGCGGATCGCTTGGATGCCGTCGGATCGGGATCTTGTGTGGCGCCCCGCACCCTTAATCCAACAAGGATTAGGTTAAGGGTGGAGTGTCACTCTGGCTAACCCCTCACTTACCATTGGATTAGGATAGACTCCACAATCCACCTGATTAGGGAAGGATTAACACAGAATTAATCTAACAGTCACTATAATGTACAGAGTGCAGAAGCAATAAATGACATCTAAGCATAAGTGCAAAATATAACTCAGAATATAAATATATAAATCCAAATGCACAGTCAAGAGTACCTGAATTATTACAATAATTTAAAGTTTAAATAAAAGTAAATGCAAAAGAACTCATCCTCACAATAACTCTAAAGACTAGATATGCTCTAATCCGAGCTGCTGCTCCTCCTCTATAAATAGCTCCTCCTCAGGTGTTGGATCCTCTATCTTCTCTATGCCTGCCATTGTTGGTTTCACAATGTAGGGCCCCAGCCAAAAAAAAGAAAATCTGGTTAGACAATTTGTCTAAGTACATTTTAGGCTAATACATTTTTATATGTTTTATAATATCACCACTTTACACAATTTTTCCTAAGCAACTATATATAAAGGAGCGACTGGCAATACAATAAGAAAGAAGAAAAGCTATAAATAACTTTTATAACTTAAGCAAGAAGGATGCTAAGACATGCCTCAAAAGTGAAGTAAACAAAACAGGGCATATAATATAGGTAACTAAACATATGCTGAAAGAAAATGCTACATCCTAATACATGCTGGTGATCAAATGAAATATGCAAATTACAATAATAAATCTCAGCAGTGATACATATAAATAGCAACAAAATCTAATATCCTATTGTATAATAGCTGTACAAGGAAATAGTTGACTAAATAAATAATGCTAAAATATAGTCAAATACTAAAATTGCACATTAAACTCTGTATACTGATTGCCATATCAGAAAACCTAGGCCAAAATGGCCCATATATAAACATCTCAATCTGTAACCATACTGAACATACTGCATGACTGAAGAGGCAGACAATACTTATGCAACATATTTTAGTTATTTTACTTTTGTTTCTATGGACAACTGTTAGAAACAACTGAGGAGTCAAGCACGTCTGCAAGACTATACGGGTCCCAAGCATAACACACTCTCCTCAATGAGAATGTTAGGCATCCTGATCTCACCTTACCCTGTCTATCGGGGCAAATGTGCACCATAATCACCATAAATCGGACCCAAAGGCAACTGTTATCCTATTATTCTAAGTTTTTATTTTCATGCACAAAGTTCTCTTATATGAATGTCCAAGGAAATAAGCTCAATTATACAAGGAATGCGTAGCACAAAGTATCAAAATAAGCAGGAGACTCTACTAATATGGTGATATCATTTATTTTCTATTATTCCTTCTAACTATTCTAAATCACACAAGTTCAGGATCACCATTTTCTCATATTTCAAGTGCAACTTAGAAATCATCCTTATAAGTTACAAAATATCAGGACTAGTTAGGTCCCAATACACTGAATCAAAGTTGACTATAAAGTTTAAGAAATAAATCATAACGACCTAATTAATGATTTTAGACGTTATAACTTAAAACTGCTAAACTATAGATTATGAGTTAAACACCACGAGATTGGGCTTAATCACATAATCTAAAAAGGACAAGACCTAAAATCTAAGTTTTATTCTAAAAATGATCTAATAATTTAGGCCAACCATATTAAGTAATCAAACTTAATAGGATGAATCTCCTATCCTAAGGTTAAAAGATAAAATAATCAAGAATAAGTTGAAAAATTCTAGAAATTACTAAAACCAAGGATTCATTCATTGAAAAACCTCATTTTTCAATGAATGAAATCAATCTTATGATCTAGTCCTAGTCTCAGGAAGGGGTCATTAAGGTGTAGTGTTAAAGACTTAGGAAAAATTCTGAGATCTGACCTAACTGTGGATTTTACTTACTTAAATGTCACTAATATGGTTATAAGGTTAGTCTTAGTGTTTTTAAAAGACTAATTAAAGGCTAAGGATGCTTATTCTAAAGTTTTGGCAAAATGACCATTTTGCCCCTACTTAAGGGTCCGAAAAGTCAACTTTTGATTTACGTGTCCAAATTAAAGTTTCTCTTTTCCATATGATTTCTTATTATCTAACTTGAGGATAGATAGTAAGTTTGTCCAATTCGGACGAGAAATGGGTCATACAAATTCAAACTAATATTTTTGACTTAAGGGCATTTAAGAAATTTTCACTTTACTAGAAACTAAGTTTTTATGCAGTTTATTGTAGGTTACTGTTCAAAGATTCCATAGAGTCCAAGAACACTGCATTCCGAGGTAAATTGACTAAGTTATGAACGTTTTAAGCTTGAAGGACAATTTGGTAATTTCGGGTCGGTCAACGGGTGACAAAACCGAACTTTTCCGTTTGAAGTCCAATTTCAGCAAACTTAAGTTCTATAGCTTCCCTATAATGTACTGAATATGTTGGTAGGGAGTAGACCCAATTTGGATCTCAAATGGTCAAGTTATGACCTAACTAAGGTTGGAGGTATTTTGGTCATTTTCTAAATTTCTAGGGTTCAGAACCTAAATGTTATTTCAATTTATTGGTGACATTGAAATTCTAGACTAGTTAGCATCTTGAATTTTTGAATTTGTAGTTGAATTGACTAAGTTATGGTCATTTGAATTCTAGGGGTAATTTGATCATTTTTCACTAAAGTCAACTCTAAATTATATGGTTGACTTTTTATCTTGATGTCCAAATGAGAAAACTAATACTACTGCGGTGATGGGGCTGTTCTCATGAGTATTTTAAGACCCATATTGACTATGTTCTGACAACTGGGTCAAAAGTTGTGGGTCCTAAAAAGGTCCTAAAATGCTACTTCGTTGTACGTACCCCGAAACTAAATTTTACAATACACCATTTGATTATATTTATTTTTCTGAGTATTTTAAGTCCTATATTGGCTGTACTTGGATTATCCTATAAAAAGTTATTAAACTTTTAACTTTTACTATTCAAAAATACAATCTGAATTATTTTACTATTTATTTCTAAAAATAAATATCCTTCTCTATCTATGATTTAATTAATTGTTTTTAATTATTTATTAATTAATTAATCTATTAGTTAATTATTATTATCAATAATTTAGGTTTAAGATTAAATGATCCATTAATATTTAAAGTATTCATTCCCAATATTAAACATTTTTATATATATATATATTATATAATTTATTAATTATCTAGAATTAATTAATATTTAATCTATCGTTTAATCAATTATTATTTAATGATTTAAGTAACATTAATTGATCTATTTTTATTATTTAATTTATTAAATTACTAGCCTAATTAATTAATGAATCTATATAACTAATATTTGGTTAATTATTATTACCCAACCTAACTAGATTTTAACCTAGTACAAAAATTATACATACCTATATACCTAAAGTCTCTATGACAGTAAACATTACATATTAATTTTTAGTATTTAGCTTGCATAAATAAATAAATAAATAAATAAATAAATAAATAAATAAATATATATATATATATATATATATATATATATATATATATTTAGGCCTATAATTACAACTATATAGCTTAACTATGAATACATATGTATCCAACAGATTGAACGCATATCCTAGTTATATTTAATTATTCTTTATTAATACTTTCGTTTATATATATATATATATATATATACAAACATATATTGCATCCTTAAAGTTTCTGTTCACACGCATATATATATATATATATATTTATACATATATTAAGTCTTATATTTCAAAAACTATGATTATCTAAATAACTTTATGCAGGCAGTTTAATGTAGTGGGCCCCGCCATCGCAGAAGAGGACATGGCGGGCGAAGCAGGTGCCGACGCGTGGTAACCCGGACGCGAAAATCGAGCGGGTCGGGCCGATCCGCTCAGGCCCGCGCCTATTCGGCTCCTCCTCGAGCACCAGAGGAAACAGACTAGGGTCCGCCGGCCTGCGCCCTTCCCGGCGGTGGGAGACTCCGGCCCACCCCGAATCGGGTGGAGCTCGTCACGCTCTACCTAACGAGGGGCGGATCGCGTGACGAGGTGGCCGGTTCCCATGCCGAGACCTAACCCTAGAGAGGCACTGCGATGGCGAGCGCGCGATGGGGATCCGCGGAAGGTCGAGCTTCGAGTGGATCAGACCGATCGTACTCGATCGGGTCCGATCGATCAAGGTTTCACCAAAATACTCACGATTGCAAACAACTAGGGCATGCATTGAGTGACAAGAAAATGGAAAGGTAGAGGGGTACCGGTTTGACAGCTTGCGAGGGCTCCGGGAAGAAGACGCACTCCAGCAACGGTCGACCTTTGCTCGAGCAGGGTCCGGTCTCCTTCGCGGCTGGGGGAGTTCAAGGAGGCTGGGCGGAACCTCCGAAGCCACCGCATGCAGCGGTTGGGCGCGAGGTGCGGCCCTGCGCCACGCGGAGCGCACACAGAGGGGGCAAGGTCGACGAAATCGGGACAGTCCGCTCGGACGGTCCGATCGGACGGATCGAGCGAATCAGAGCTGTGAGCCGTCTGATCCTAGATCGGACGGTCCTGATCCACCGTTTGATCCAAACGGCAGATCTAAACGGTGGCTGCGCTAATAGTGGACACCGTCAAATACTTTAACGGCCGCTCAATTAAACAAATAATATTAAATGTTAAATTTTAAATTCTTAATAAATTTTAAATAAATTCTAAATAATTAATTGATTCCCTAAAATTCCCAAATATTCACCTCTAGCTAATTGAGGGGTGAGGAACGCAACGGCGAAGTCGGATTTTTGATCCGACGCGTATTTAATTTTCTCATTTTCTTGGGTATTTATATATTATTAAAATATTTGTCAAAATTTTGACGACTTCTGATTGATACGAAAACTTCACCCCTAGCTAATTTGGGGTCAACGAGCGCAATGGTGCAGTCCGTTTTTCGATCGGAGGTCAAATTAAATAGGTCAACTTTTGGGGTTTCTGAATTTCCAAAAATCAGGATTTGATCCAATCGACTCCTGATTTGATCTGGGTCTTAGAGGTTGATTCCAATTGACCTAATTAGCACTTAAGATTAGTTTTAAGACTTAAAATTAGTCATAATTGACTAAGGTAATAACCTGGGTTGTTACAGACTCCCCCACTTAAAAACGATGTCGTCCTCGACATCACTTAAACAGAGTTGAAGACAAGAGTCAAATATGACTAAGAATTTGAAATGGAATTACCTGGGTTCTCGAAGAGTCTGGGATATTTCGATCGCATGTCAGATTCCTTCTCCCAAGTGGCTTCGTTGCAGGAATGATTCTTCCACAGGACTTTGATCATGTCGATAGCACGACTTCTGAGCTGCTTGTGATCACGAGCTAGAATTCGAATTGGCTCCTCGGCATATGACTGATCGGGCTGGATCTGCACCGCTGGGAGTCGCACAAGGTGAGACGGGTCCTGGAGACATTTCCTTAGGGATGAAACGTGAAAGACGTTGTGCACCACGGCGAAATCCGTTGGCAATTCTAATTGGTAGGCAGCTAACCCAATTCTCTTCAGGATTTTGAATGGTCCCACATACCTTGGGCTGAGCTTACCGGCAACCCCGAAACGATAGTCTCCCTTCATAGGACTGACTTTTAGATATACAGAGTCTCCTTCTTGAAATTCTAAGGGGCGACGATGAAGGTTATGATACTTGCTTTGCCTATCCTGGGCTGTCTTGATTCTCTGCTGTATGAGCTTTATCTTCTTGTTTGTTTCTTCTATTAGATCAGAGCCATACAGTTGAACATCTCATGTTTCTGCTCAAGCTAGAGGCGTAGAAGACTTCCTGCCATAAAGTGCTGCATACGGAGCCATCTTGATACTGGCATGGAAGATGTTATTGTATGCAAATTCTACCAAGGGAAGATGATCCTCCCAAGATCCTGCAAAGTCTAAAATACAGAGGCAGAGTAAATCTTCTAAAACTTGATTTACTCTCTACGTTTGACCGTCTGATTGAGGATGGAAGGCTGTGCTCATGGCCAGCATGGTGCCTAGATCCTGATGGACGGCTTGCCAAAATTTTGATGTGAATCGGCTATCTCTGTCTGACACAATAGTCTTTGGGATACCATGAAGCCGAACTATCTCCTTGATATAGATTTTGGCAAGTATCTCAACTGAGTCTGTTTGTCGTATTGGAAGGAAGTGTGCAGACTTGGTCAACCGGTCAACTATGACCCAAATTGCATCTGCCCTAGACCTTGCACGAGGCAATCTCATAACGAAATCTATTGATATATTTGACCATTTCCATTTTGGAATTTCTAGTGGGTGTAGCAAACCACCTGGTTTTTGATGTTCTTCCTTTACTAGGCAACATGCGTGGCATTTAGCCACAAAATCTGCTACGCTCTTCCTCATCCCTGGCCACCAGAACGATAACTTCAGGTTTTGATACATTTTTGTACTTCCTGGGTGCACCTGATATCTAGAATTGTGACCCTCAGTTAGTATTTCACGTTGCATAAACTTAAGGATCCACAAACGGTCCCCTAGATAGATAGCACCCTTCTGAAATCGCAGATCTGTGCGGTGGCCACTTTCAATAGCTTGCTTGAAGCCCAAGTATTCATCGTCCTTGGTTTGTGACACGGATACGTTCCTGTGAAAAGTGGGCTCCACATTGATGTTTGCCAGAGCTAAACTGAGTCTATCCCTGCTAATAGGCTTGATACCCATTTTGCAGAATTCTTCGACTAACGGTCCCTCCGATATTATGGCATTTAAAGAGGCCTGATGACTTAAAGCGTCGGCTACAATGTTGGCTTTCCCAGGATGGTATTGAATGTCCAGGTCGTAGTCACTGATCAGCTCCAACCATCTTCTCTGTCTACAGTTTAGTTCTCACTGAGTGAATATATATTTCAGACTTTGGTGATCGATAAATATCGAGCATTGAATCCCGTAGAGAAAGTGTCGCCATATCTTTAGAGCAAACACTACTGCAGCCAGCTCGAGGTTGCGGACTGCATAATTCTTCTCATGGATTTTTAGTTGTCGTGAGGTGTATGCGATGACTTTTCCTTCTTACATCAATACAGCCCCTAGACCTATGCCCGAGGCATCTGTATATACTTGGAAGTTCACTCATTCTTTCGGCAGGACTAGTACAGGGGCAGAGGTAAGCGCATCTTTAAGGGCTTAGAAGGCCTTCTCACATGCAGGCGACCATTCAAATGGTACTGCTTTTTGGGTGAGCTTGGTAATAGGGGAGGCAATTTGGGAAAATCCCTTCACAAACTTTCTATAATAGCCGGCTAATCCCAGAAAACTTCTGACCTCCGTCACTATTTTAGGTTGAGCCCATTCTTGAATTGCATGAATCTTATTTTGATCCACCTTGATCCCGCGAGCGTCCACAACATGGCCTAGGAAAGCGACCGATTCTAGCCAGAATTCACACTTCGAATACTTGGTATATAGCTGGTGGTTCCTTAATTCCTCCAATACAATATGGAGATGTTCCTCATGCTCGTTCTTGGTCTTAGAGTATATCAGGATGTCATTTATGAATACAATAACGAACCTATCTAGGTACAGTTTTAAGATTCATTGCATCAGGTCCATAAAGATAGACGAAGCATTAGTGAGTCCAAACGACATCACTAGAAATTCATAGTGACCGTATCTAGTCCAGAAGGCGGTTTTAGCAATATCAGAGTCTTTCACCTGCAGTTGGTGGTATCCAGATCGCAGGTCAATTTTTGAGAATACCTTGGCTCTTGCCAACTGATCGAACAGATCGTCTATGCGCGGCAAAGGATATTTATTTTTGATTGTGACTTTATTTAATTCGCGGTAGTCGACACACATCCGCATAGAACCATCCTTCTTCTTTACGAACAATACTGGTGCTCCCCATGGGGATGAGCTTGGCCTTATGAGACCTTTTTCTAGGAGTTCTTGTAATTGCTTGTTTAACTCCTGCAATTCCTTAGGCGCCATTCTATATGGGGCTTTAGAAATGGTCTGTGTTCCTGGAATAACATCAATTACGAATTCGACTTCCCGTATAGGAGGAAGACCAGGTAAGTCTTCTGGGAAGACATCTGCGAATTTGCAAACAACAGGGTTCTCAGCTAATGGAACTTCTTCTTTCTTCTCTCCTAGTATTGTCACTAGGAAGGCTTCGCATCCTTTCTGAACCAATCTCCTTGCTTCTATTGCATTGATGAGTGAGGCGCGAGTACTAAGGTTGCCAACAAAGGATATGGCTTCGTTCCCACTTCCCAAGGTAATCTTTTTCTTGGTACAGTTGATAGTGGCATTGTGTTGGCTTAGCCAGTTCATGCCTAGTATTATATCAAAGTTGGCTATGGGAAGAAGTACTAGCTTAGCCTCATACTTTCTGGTTGAAATTGGAATCTGTATCTTGCAAAACTGGTGAGCTAGCAATTGGGTTCCAGAAGGTAATCCAACTTTAAGGGGATTGGCCAAGTTATACTTATGGAGATTTAATGATTTCGCCCATCCCTCAGATACAAAAGAATGGCTAGCCCCAGTATCAAATAAGATGTTACAGAGTTTCCCATTTATACAGATGGAACCTAATTATATAACAAATAATTGACTTAACTGTGCATAGTAAGAAATGACAGTAAAGATGAGTAGGTTCAAGATAGTGTACCTGACACCACGTGGTTGTCTTCTGTAGCCTCAATGGGCGTGAGAGTGTACACACGTGCAGGTTCAGTAGGCCGGTTGCTGAAATTGTGCCTTGAAGGTGCATTTGGGCGAGGAGCATTGGGTGCTTCACGCCTCACTACTGAAGTAGGAGAGGGGGCTGGACGGGCAGTTGTAGGCCTCTGGTATAGGTCAAATACTTGACGGTGTTTGGTACGATCGATCACATCACCATCCACCGTTTATATAGCTGCACAGTCAAGGAACCCATGACCTGGCCGTCTGCAGGTATAGCAGACACGACTCTCATGGTAGCACCGCTCATAAGGGTGTGGTTTGGTGCAACCGTTGAATGGATCTGTTGTTGGAGTCTCGGCCTCAAGTTGGTATACCCTGGCTCGCTTGAACTACTGTGGCTGCAATGAAGTAGACCCTAAATTCCTTCTGGATCCTTCCCTAGCCTGATCCTGTTCTACTACTTTGGCTATCTCAAGTAATTCTGAGAAATCGGTGATGCGCAAAGGAATTACTTGACTCCGGATTGAAGGTCGCAGGCCATCCTGGAATCGGAAACAACAGTCTGTCTCTGTAGGGATCAGTCTTGTAGAGAATCTTACAAGGCAACAGAATTCAGCTTTGTATGCTGACACGGATCGATCTCCTTGCTGTAATTTTAGTAGCATTTCTCCCAAGCGATGCTTAGCAGATGGAGGAATGAATCGAGCTTGGAACACTTCAATGAACTCATCCCACGTGATGTCGGCTAATGAAGCTCCAGAGAATGTGGTGCTGCGGGTGGTATCCCACCAGTATTCAGCTTTATTCTACAGGAGGTGGGTGGTAAGGCGAACTAGGGCCGACTCCGGGCATTGGATGCTTGTTAAATTCTTCTTGACCATCTTTAACCATGAAGCCGTATCGACTGCCGAGAGGGTCCCATCAAATGTAGGAGGCCTCAATCGGAGAAAGCTGTGGAGTATCCCTTCTGTGGACTGATTATGCGGCTGGGTCTGGGGTGCTGAGGTGCTTCTCGTGGTGGTACGGTTCTGGTTTATCTGAGATACCAGTAGCCGTTCCATCCGTTCGGCTTGTTTAGCTTGGGCCTTTACGGCCTTTTTAGCCTGCTTTTGGCTAAATTCAACCTATCGCTGGTGGGTCTCCATCATCAGTTTCACAGCCTCTAATAATGCGGTTACCTCATTAGAGGAGGTACTGGAGGGAACAGAAGGGGGACTTGATCCTGGGTTCATGGTTATCAACACCTGAATCAAGAACAACACATTATTTAGAACTCAATAAATAGGAGATCAAAACATTCCATTTCCTTTATTAACCAGGTTCAGTACATCATTTAAAGCAGTACATAAAAAGATATCAGTAGTGAGAATATAAAGTCTATCCTATGTACTCTCTTGTGAAAGCTCGAGTAAAGTAAGCGTAGGTCAGTGTTTGGTGGCGGCGGACGTGTCGTCGCTCAAACCTCCATACTTCATGGGCCCACCACTCCTCCGCATAATCCTGGAGGAGGATCTCAAGGATATCAAGTCGAGTATCATCTGGACACTCCAGCTCATCAAACACTGTGATTACTCTTCGTAACCATTCTCTGGCCAGGATGGGGAAATCCAGTCCCCTGAACACCGCACCTTCCAGCATCTTCTCAAGAACGCTGGCACCAGCTAGGGAGACTCCTTGGACTTCCCTCCCATATTTCTTTGCTAAGAACACATCGTATGCCCACCTGTGCTTAAAATGGGCGAAGAGATCATATCCTGTCATGCTTACTCAATATCCTAGACATCCATATCAATGAAGTAAGGAAAAACATTTTTTAAATTTAAAAGACCAAATTACAATGATACAGAAGGGAATACAAATAGCATATGAAATAAAACTAAGGCTTCTATCCAATGTATCGGGCTGTAAAGGCACAACGGAAGTCTTCATAGATGACGTCCCGCTGTAACCATCCGCGCTGATGGGTGAGGGCTCTAAGGGTGACACGCCACCAATCTCGAGCCCTATCCTGCAGGAGGCGTGCCATGAGGGCAAGTTTGACATTGTCCATAATATCCATCGTCCCCATTATATCATCTGTCAGCATTAGCCATCTCTCGGCTAATGCGGGGTGATCATGTCCTCTGAAGGCGCTTTCTCAGAGCATCTGGTTCAACCTCCTGACTTCTGGATCTGTGTACAGGTCGAGTCCTTGGTAGAATTGGACAAATTCCTCCATGCTTTCATTGAATCGTTGAAAATGCCTTTCGACCGTCATTCCAGTGTGTCTAATTATGTTAACATTTAGATTTTTGTTTGATACCATTGCTTGTGTATTTGGGTTATCAACTTCTTATTCTAAGTGTGATGTTGTGATCCCTTGAATGTGACTATAACATATTCTGATATAGTGACTGAATTGGCAGAAGAATCATCCATTAGGTAGATAAGAATGCAAATTCTTATCTAACACCTTATGGAATTCTCTAATACCAACTGTGGCGCCCCGCACCCTTAATCCAACAAGGATTAGGTTAAGGGTGGAGTGTCACTCTGGCTAACCCCTCACTTACCATTGGATTAGGATAAACTCCACAATCCACATGATTAGGGAAGGATTAATACAGAATCAATCTAACAGTCACTATAATCGGGACCGTCCGCTCGGACGGTTCGATCGGACGGACCGAGCGAATCAGAGCTGTGAGCCGTCCGATCCTAGATCGGACGGTCCTGATCCGCCATTTGATCCAAACGGCAGATATAAACGGTGGCTGCGCTAATAGTGGACACCGTCAAATACTTTAACGGCCGCTCAATTAAACAAATAATATTAAATGTTAAATTTTAAATTCTTAATAAATTTTAAATAAATTCTAAATAATTAATTGATTCCCTAAAATTCCCAAATATCCACCTCTAGCTAATTGAGGGGTGAGGAATGCAACGGTGATGTCGGATTTTTGATCCGACGCGTATTTAATTTTCTCATTTTCCTGGGTATTTAAATATTATTAAAATATTTGTCAAAATTTTGACGATTTCCGATTGGCACGAAAACTTCACCCCTAATTAATTTGGGGTCAACGAGCGCAATGGTGTAGTCCATTTTTCGATCGGAGGTTAAATTAAATAGGTCAACTTTTGGGGTTTCTGAATTTCCAAAAATCAGGATTTGATCCAATCGACTCCTAATTTGATCTGGGTCTTAGAGGTTGACTCCAATTGACCTAATTAGCACTTAAGATTAGTTTTAAGACTTAAGATTAGTCCTAATTGACTAAGGTAATAACCTTGGTTGTTACATCTTGAAACCGCGGAACGGCGGAGATTAGATGGATTCATCCAACGGTGCGGGCCATTGGATCAAGACCGTGGAACGGACGGCCCAGATGGCGCCCACAGTTTGGGAAGGAGGCGACCGTTGGGGAAAGGTAGATTTGTAATTTGGAATTGTCTAAGACCCTAATTTGCAATTAAACCAATTTAAATTAAATCCAAAATGTGACTAAATGACTTCTAAAAATTCCCAAAATTTTACCCTTAGCTAATTTGGGGGTGGGGAACCCAAAAATGAAATCAGATATCAATTTGGAGATCAAAATAATTTAGGTATTTTTTAGGGCTTAAAAATAGCCAAAAATACCAAATTTTCCAATTTAACTCCAATTGATTTCAAACTTCTAGGTTTAGATTTAAATGACCCATTGAATCCAATGGAATCAAAATTAAACCTTGGTTTAACTTAATTAATCTAGTTTTAGCTAGGGTAACAACCTAGGGTTGTTACAAGAGCTACTGTCTCTCTCGGCATTTCCCGTCGACCCGAAGGCTTGAACTACTGATAGAGGGCCCGTCTGGTGTTCAGACCCTCTGTGAGCCTTCATCTGCTGGTTAGGAAGCTTTAGCACACTGCAATTCTCTTCGGTGAAGCCTGTAACCCCGTCCTCAGGTACAACCTTTCCCCATTAAAATGTCTTCAGCTCAATTTCGTTTCTGTCTTCTGGATGGGCTCTGGATGTCGCCTAGAGAACCCTAGACACCTAGGAAACCCAGTGTAATTATCACCTAGAGCTAAGCTAGCTTGAATCGATCGTATCGATCGATTGAGCTAGCGGTCGAGCCAATGGTTGAGTCTGAGTAAGGACCCAGCGATTGGCTGCACCCTAGGTTATGAAATGTTGAGGGATTGACTTGTCTCACCTCCCTGAAGGTGTAGGTATCGAGCGCCGGCCAGATAATGACCTTTGTGAGGAGAATTGTCTTCTCACAGTGCGCCTGAAATGCCCGTATTGAATGCGTCTCGGGTGAGTAGCACCTCGTCGATCCATAGGGATCCAGATGGGGGTTCTTAGTCCAATTGATGCGTCTAAACCCCAGGAACGTGTAGGGATCAAGCTGAGCCACCGTCGTCGTCTGAGCGCCGAGAATTTCAGCGCGGAAGTTCGCTTGGGACGGACCCGTCGAGAGGTTGAAGATGAAGTCCGGGCCGGGCCAACCCCGGCCCGCGTGGTTTTGATTTTGGGCCACGTCTAAATAATTAATTATAGGAATGTATTTTCAAAGGTTATGCAATTAATTAATTAAATCATATAATTTTAATTTAAATAAATATTCAGAATATCATTTAAATAATTTTGGCTATATTGATCCAAATGGTATGATCCAATATACCATTTGAATCAGAAAAATACAAGGAATCTAAATATAAAATAAAATCACAAATCTAATGTTTAGATTTAAAAATATTTGCCCAACTCTTTGTTGTCCTTATTTAAATTATATTAAATTAAATAAATATCCCAATGAGGAGATTAAGGGCTCTGAATTCTCCCTGAACCCTAGAGAACAAATTCAGACCCTTAAAACCAATTGTGGATATTAATTCCTCTTAATCATTCCTTAATCATCTTAATTAAGGATTATTGAATTAAACCCTAAATTAGTCCCTGATTTTGGGTAGGTTAATTCCTAGTGCCATCCTAAGTCTATTAGAACCTAAGTATAAGGTTGGATTGCCCTAGAATGCCTTAATTTCACTAATCACTTTAATGTGCTTAAATAAGTGATTAGTGCTAACTAAGCTTAATTAGGTTATTAAAACTTGAAATAAGTATGTTTCCCACTTCATTAAGTAATATGAAACACATTAAAATAGATTAAGAGTAATTTGGACAATTAAATCCTAAAATTCCAATTTTTGGCCTTAAGAGGGATATTTTGGTCATTTTGATCAAATATGCTTAAATGCCCTATAAACCTTGAAAATTTCAGTAATCTTCCCTAACATAGATTAGAAATGTTTTCTGAATTCTCATACCAATATTAATGTTAATGTGATCCTTAAACTTAAGAAATCTTCACTTAAGCTCTAATTAAGACACTTAGATCTTGAGTAATCTAAAAGAGGTCACCTAGTTTTATGCTTAAACCAAATATCTAAGATTGTCAATTATCACTTTAATAAGTTTAATATAGTTAGAGTATAAACTTAAATTCTAAAATAAATACAAATGGAAACTCCTAAGTAAAAATATAGTTCAAAATCTAAAGTAATCAAACATCAGATCCTTAGATCTTAGATCTTAGACTTAGATTTTCAATTTGAACTGAACCATCTCCAATTGAAATTCTTCAAATGATTGATTATTTAACCCTTTGAAACCTTTCATGTGGGTATAGGATGATTCAATCTCTAAAGATAATGAGATTATCTTAAAGGTTGAATATAGATCTTAGATTCTCAAGTTCTTAATTGATTATTTTATCTTATAATCCGTAGAATAACCCTTCACTAAGTTCGTAGTTCTTGGATCTTTTAGCTTATAGGATCCTTTATCCTTAACTTTGGAATAGAGTGTGAACCCTAGATCCTTATTAGGACATCCCCTTAGATTTAGGTTTGGAACACCAAAGTGGAGTTCAAGTCTTGAATCCTTAAATCTTGATTTACTTGATCAAGATTTGGGTAAGAGAGTAAAATATTAAGAAACTAGGTCGTTGATTGATTTATTTAAACTATATATTCATCACATGATTTTAGATTAGAACTTGTTAAGTTCTAATATTAACTTTAAGGACGTAAATCTGAGATCCTACTCGATAGCTGGATATTGGAAATCATAAACTTGTACCTTCTCAGAGTTGCTAGATTTGGTAATTAGATAACATCAGATATCACATGAGTTTATATTGAGTCCCTCGCTTATTTTGATTTGATTTGCTTGGCATACCTTGGTTATTGAGCCTTATTCCTTGAGCATAATAGGAAAACTTAGGATATGGATGATACATCCTAAGTTAGTATTTGAATTGCGTATCATTCAGTTTTGCCTTGTTTGCAATTAGTAGAATATATCCTAGCTTAGTCTGCCTCTTCAGTAGTAGTATTATATAGACTGGACTCAGAACTAGCATATTTGAATGGCTAGACTGGGGATTGATTGATTGATATTGGAGGCCCTGTATGGCCTATTGGCTGGTATGACAGTACTATGTCTTAGGCTTATTGCTACTTTAGCTGGATTGTTCAATATTGTTTTCTGTTTTGCTTTGCCATATGCTTCAATGGCCTTATTTTTTAGTACTTGCTCGCTTTTCCACATGTCTCAGTGGCTTTACGTTATATAGATTGCTTTGCTTTTGCCATATGTCTCAGTGGCATTTCTTTTCCTTTTTCTTAATTAGCATTTGGTATGTATACTCACATAGTTTACTTATATATATTGGCATATTTAGGATGCTAGAATTGTATATTTTCAGTACTTGTGTTTCTTTTATATACCCAGCATATGTTAATATGATCATAAGCATATTAGGTTCAGGATTGTATTGTAGTTGCTGTTTCTTTTTAGCTTTTAGCCTCACCCTATTTATTTTATATTGTATGTTCTTCATACTAGCTGTTGACTATAAATGGATGGTTTATAGCTACTGTTTCTCCATAGCTTATTGCACCTATTACTGCTTGCATGTTTAGCTAATTTAAATGTGATATCTTTAAAACATTTAGTTCATTAAAATAGCCTAAAATGTACTTAGACAATTGTCTAACTGTAACCTTTTTGTTTGGCTGGGGCCCTGGCATTTGTGATACCGACAAATATCAGATTCAGACGTATTCGTGGGCAGTGTCACAGAAAAGGAGCAAGTTCAGGAGGAGGATTGTGCTACTGCTGTTTAGTTCGATATTGCATTTTATTTTAGTGAGATTGAGGGACATTTTTATTCTCTTTAAATAATTAATTCTGGATGTATTTCATTTCTGCATTTTGATAAGTTACTATATTATTTTCTCTCTTTCTACTATGTATGCTTGTGGATGTACTACTCGCCTATTGCTTCCGCCACTTTGATATTTACATATATATATTGATGAATGTTATAGTACTTGGTGACAAGTCCTTGGCTTAAGGTAGGTTGGGTTTACCTAACTTTACTTAAGTTGGGGGTTTGCCACAGTTAGAGCACCGTATTTCTATTGTCAGTACGGGGGCTCCATAGGTCTCCTGTATAACCACACATTCTCTCTTGAGAACATGTGTGATCTCCTGAGCACTTCATAGCTAGCATTGACTCAACAATGTATGTATATACTAATCCACTATGAGAGAAACCCCTTCTCAAATTTAATTATAATTATTATTATACATATGAGTTATGATCAATTGGATAAGGTTCTTAAAGTGTTACTATTTTTCAAGGAATTTTGCCAAATTAAAATAAAGCAAGTGATATCTATTTATTATCTATTTTAATTATCTATCTTAATAATTGGGGTTAATTAAACCACAAATTGACTTAAGATATAGATCTTAGTCAATTAAAAAGTAATATATATATATATATATATATATATATATATATATATATAATTTTTTTTACTTGTGTATGACCAGTGGGATTGGAACTCTTAAGATGGGATAACAAATTCTGAACCTCAACCACTGAACTGCAACACTATTCACACACACACACACACACACACACACATATATATATATATATATATATATATATATATATATATTGTGATGACCTAACGTTGGATCAGCATAGCTTATCCATCATTAGGTGCTCACTCCCCAAAATTATATCGGAGTTTAGCATAATAGTGTATTTAAAGATATATAAAATACATACTTCCATATTCATTACAACATCCAGAAATACCAGAATAATAAAAGAAATATATTTATAACAAATATAATAATTATTTTACAAAATCTGTTACATGCTAAGCAAAAATTTAAAATTTAAAAAAATCAGCATTTAAGTTGCTCCATCATACATCAGCTCCACCTCAAAGACTTGATCCATATATTATTTATGAACTGCCATATATATATATGTGTGTGTGTGTGTGTGTGTGATAAGGCGAACCAACAAAAAAGAAAAGAAAAATAAAATAAAATAAAATAAAATATTTAATTAAATACAAATGCCTAAGTAAAGTTTGTAGGATATCAAAATTTGCATATAGTATTAAGCAGTATGATTCTGCATGAGAAGCATATACAAGTATAATATGATATTAAGATTGATTTGTTTATAAATTGTTACAATTATGAATGCAATATACATATTTAAGATATATGCTCATTTTGAAAGAAAATACAATAATATATAATATTTATTATGTTGGATAAAGTTAGAGAATAATTAAAGAGTTAGATACGTTTATCTAACTAACTGAGATGTGGGTTCCTGACTAATAACACATTCCCTCTCAAATGTAGTCTCCTTATTTCTCCAAATATCAGCATGTCCTAGCCTAACGTATTATCTGTACAGACATGCGATTAACCTATATTAACCTATGATATTGATTTTTTATCATTTATTTCAAGTTTTGAGCACAAAATTTTATATAAATATATCAAAGTGGGTTAAAATTTAATAGTGATATAAAAGCTGCAAATGAAATAATTAAATAAAAAGAATAAAATTTTTTATTTTATTTTAGTAAAAATATTAATATTAATATTATATTGGATATTTATCTTTATATATTAAAATAAAAAATATTTTTTATTATTATTATAAGTAATATATATATATATATAAAATAATTGAAATAAAAATTACAGAAATTAGAAAATATATACATATATATATATATATATAAAAGAAAATGATAAAAATAAAAGTTGCATAAATTAGAAAATATACATATATAAAAAAAAAAGAAAATGACAGAAATAAAAGTTACAGAAATTAGAAAATATATACATATATAAAAAAAATAGAAAATAAAAGAAATATAATTGCAAAAATTAGGAAATATATACATATATATATATATATATATATATATATATATATATATATATATATATATATATATATATATAAAGAAAATGATGGAAATAAAAGTTGCAGAAATTAAAAAATATATACATATATAGAAAAAAAAACTACAGAAATGAAAGTTGCAAAATTTAGAAATATATACATATATAAAAAAAGAAATGACAGAAATAAAAGTTACATAAATTAAAAAATCTATACATATATAGAAAAAAATGATAAAAATAAAAATTGTAGAATTATAAAATATATACATATATTAAAAAAATGATATAAATAAAAGTTGCAAAAATTTGAATATACATATATATATATATATATATATATAAGAAAATGATATAAATAAAAATTGCAAAAATTAGAAAATATATACATATATAAAAAAAGAAAATAACAAAAATGAAAGTTGTAAAAATTTGGAAATATATACATATTTAGAAAAAAAAGAAAATGACAAAAATAAAAGTTGCAAAAATTAAAAAATATATACATATATAGAAAAAAAAATGACAAATAAAAATTACGAAAATTATAAAATATATACATATATAGAAAAAAAAATGACATAAATGAAAGTTACAAAAATTATGAAACATATACATATATAAAAAGAAAAGAAAATGACAGAAATGAAAGTTGCATAAATTAGAAAATATATACATATATAGAAAAAAAAAATAACAGAAATAAAAATTGTAGAAATTAGGAAATATATACATATATAGAAAAAAATAAAATGATAGAAATAAAAATTACATAAATTATGAAATATATACATGTACAGAAAAAAAGAAAATGATAAAAATGAAAGTTACAGAAATATTATATATATATATATATAATAACAGAAATATAAATATAATAATAATAATAATAGCATTAATAATAATAATAGTATTATTATTATTATTATTATTAAAAGAAGAAGAAGAAATGAAAATAATAGAAAAAATTTCATCTCTTTTTCATTTCTTATCCTATATTAGCATTGATGAGGTTTTACTGGAGGTCGATGGGAAAAAATAGTAGTGGATGAAGAAGAAAATGGGAGAAGGGGAGAGAAGAGAGGTGGGGGAAGATGAGATGAGGTGGGGGGTAGGGGTGTATTTATAAACTTTTTATTCATTTAATTAATTAATTAATTTTCTCTCTCATTTATTATTTGAATGAGATGGATGAGATTTGTCATAATTGTTTGAATTGTTCAATTTGATTTTCTCTCTCCTTCTTACATCTTCATTCTCTCTTTATTTTCTCTCTTTTTCATTTCTTTTCCAAAAAATAACAAAACTTGACATGAAGGTGTATCTTGATGAGAAAAACACACTCGTGCAAAATTTTCTTAGTTTAGAGTAATATTTTATTTTTTATTAATTTCTGAAGATCAAAACTTCAAAAATTAACTATGGTCAATCCAGAGCTCTAAATTCGATGAAACTTTTTATATATCATTTTTATAATATTCTTAATCTAATGAAACTAAAATTGCGGAATTTGAATTCATATTTATATTTCCTAATTTATTAAATTTAAATAATTCAAAAATTAATTCAAGAGTATTCGTTATCAAGATTGCTCCCAAAAATTAGGCATTACAATCACAAAAATATATTCTATCCAATGATATTTTTAGTTTGCCCTAATTTTGAAGTCATATGGAATCTTAATTTTTGAGTTAGGTTTAGTCCTAATTATCTTAGTAACGACTTGGGTCATTATATATATAACAATATATATATATATATATATATATACACACACACACATAAATAAAGCTTATTATTTTTAAAAGTAAAGGCTTATTAGACTTATAGTAATATTGAATCCTTAATGACTATATACCTATTCCTACAATTACTATCCTCAATGTTTTTTATTTGAACAATATACTAACCTCTTGAGATGTAAGAATCTATCTTAAGAACTAAATGGAACTTAAGGTATGTTATACCTCAAAGCTTTTAGGGTTTTGAATATCATAGGTAGTTCATCTACTCTAGGTAAGTATTAAACCTCATTTAAGTTATTATTCTCAAGGCCTGAAAATTTACCCAAGAAAGGTTTTTAAATTATTTGAGCTAGCATAATTTATTCATCTATTCATTCACACTTGTAACCACTAAGATAATCTTCCTTTGATTTATAATTTGAAAAGAATCTAATCTTAATTCCTTCAATTAATTTTAATGCTAATCCCATTATAACCTACACCATAAGGTCCTAATCACTAATTGGTTGATCCATCATACTAATCAATTAAAATTTTATTCTCATGAATCTTGCTCCATCTCCATATTTCACATTACCTATATACCTAAATATACTTAATGGCATTTCCTAGATTGCCCTATGTGCTCTTTATAGTAGATACTCGCCTAAAGGTCAATCAATACAAAGAAATGCTCAAGCTACTTCCTCATAGAGTTTTGAGGTCCTAACATGACAAATTAACAATCTAACATTCAAAGCTAACCTAAAATTATGCTCCCAAAAGTTAAATTCATCGTTGATCATGTGGGACCCAGCCCATTGCTCTGTGTAAAGAGGAGTCTATTTAAGTGACAGGATGGGTCATCACTCAAGTATGACCTCAGATTAGCAATAACAAAGAAAATGTCCACTAATAGGCCGCTTATTTTGCTAATACTAATAATTACTACGGTGTCCAAGTAATCAACTACTTAAACACATATAATTGTGTCCTGAATTATCATAAATAGATAGTCATAATTTGAGCTACAAGTAGGCAGGTGCAATAAATAAACAGAGTGCAGAAGCTGACTGAATAAAATGCATCCATTCATCACATTGCAAAAATAACATAAAATAGATAGTAATTAATATATCCTAGATATAATACTGAAATAAAAATATATAGTGTTTAAATTAAATTATTACAAGCTGATTAAATAGTTTTAAAGGAAAGAAAGATTGAAATTGAAATAAAATGCTCTCTCTCCAACAAAAAATAAAATCTAAGCAATTGCAGAAGGGTTTTCTTTATGTTCCTGCTCCTCACCTGAATCTGACTCTTCAAGCTACCTAAGACTGACATGTTGGTTCTTACATGCCAGGGCCCTAGCAAAAAAAATAAAATCTTGGTTAGAAAATTTGTTTGAGTACATTTTTGTGGCGCCCTGCCCCTAGCCATATATGATTAAGAGGTGGTTGTCACTTGGCAAACCCCTCACTTATCACTAGATTAAGTTATAGTCCCTAATCCACTAATAATGGAAGGATGTACACTTATGAAGCAGCAAAATCATTCACTAAATACATAAATATCAATTAGAGTACAGAAGAAAGGAAAGAACGAGTTTGTATCCATTACACCATAATACAGAAATAGGAAATATACAACTTAGAATAAAAGTATGTAGTAAAAAGAAAATATACTGAGTATCTGTATTACTACAATATTTAATAAGTTTAAACTAAAAAAAAAAGAATAAATACTCAGCCTCACAAGCAAATAATAAAGAAAGCTAAAGATCTTCAATAGTAGGACGCTCCTCCTTATCTAACTCAACTCCTGGCTCAACCACCTCAAATAGCTCAGAATCTGCCATTATCGATTTCACAATGATAGGACCTCAGCCAAAAGAAGAAAATATTGGTTATACAAATTGTCTAAGTATATTTTAGGCTGATTAATTCATGTTCTCTTAAGATATCATCAGTTACTTAAATAACTAAAGCAAGCAAATAGGTGCAACAAGCTAATAAGAAAATAAGGAAAAGCTATAAATACAATATTTATAACTTAAATAAAACTGAGGTAAGAAAATATACATCAACCCAAAGCTGCAATAAGGTTAGACAATAAATATGCATAATACTGTAACCACTGAGAAAGATGACTCATTCTAACATACGGAGGATCATATGAAGTTATGCAGATTAATAAAAAGTAAATTGAGGTGTGATACATATAAGTAAATTAAATCAACAACTAGCATCCTAGAATATATGTAAGCAAACAAGCACTACACTAAAGTTGAACTACAGTAAAAGTAAATAGAAAGAAAAAAAAAGTAAGTAATATGTAAAAATTATCATATTAGGAAAATTGGGTAAAGAAGCCACTGAACTGTAACTGAACTAAACTTTATCATATCATATCACTTAGCTTCTCAAAGATAAGGCAGAAAACTATATTGAACTGAAGAGGCAGAAATACATATGCAAAATTTTTTAAATTATTTTACTTTACTTTTGTGGACATGTTCCGAGGTAGCTGGGGAGTCAATCACGTCTGCAAGACTGATGTGGGTTACCATATCTAGACATAACTCTCCCCAATAAGTACATGTCAGGTAACCCTTATTTCTATTTACCGCCTGCCCATTGGCAGTAATGTGTATACATAATCTTTTGTCTAAAACATGAACCAAATGCAAATGTTTTACTAATTTTCTATGTTTTCATTTCATGCATTAAATTATCTTATATGATATGTTCAGTGTAAAAAGGCTCAAAATATAAGGAATGCAAAGTAATAAAGTTCAATAGTAAGCAAGTGACTCTACTAAACACAAATGATATTTGTTGTTGTTTAATTTATCCATTCTGGATATTCTAAGTTTATACAAGCTTAGGATCTCCAATACCATACTATCAAGTATAAAATTAGATCCACGGCCTTATAAGTTTAAAATAATTAGAATGGATCATGTCCTAATAGAATTCAATTTATAATGCTTACAAGTTAAATAATTAATCAACACATCCTAATTAATGAATTTAGATGACACAAACAAATCATGATTAAGATAAAAAAAGATTGAAGGATTAAGAATTAAACTTTAATTATGGGGTTTAATCCCTTAATCCAAAGATGATCCTAAAGGCTAAGGTTTAAATCCCAATTTCTCCCAATACTACAAGTTATGCTATCTTATTAAGCAAAGTCAAGCATAATAAGATGGATCTCTAAATTTAGACTAAAGTTTAAATACAAAATAATCATAATAGATGATGAAGTTTAGAAACTATTAAAACCCAAGATTTCATCTATTGAGTAACCCATTCACTTAATGAATGAACTCTAACCTAATTTCTAAAATTTGTTCACAAAGAAGAAAGTCCTAGGGTTAAAGGTAAACATTATAAAAATTCCTAAAGAATGACTTAGGATTTAGAATAAATAATTTAATACTTGATGTTTATTAATCTTAATTATATTTATTTTTTAATCTAATTAACTCATGGAGGGCATAATGTGGACTTAAGTCCATATTGTGAAGCTTATCTTAAGACTTAGAAAAATTTAAGAAGATTTTTTCTTAGGGTTTTTCTTAAAATATAAAACTAATGAGATAAAGAGTTGTAGATTGATTCCAAATCAGTTATATTACTGATTTTAGTGATTTAATTAAGATTCTAAGGCTTAAGGATACTTAACTCTAAATTTGGACAAAAGGACTATTTTGCCCCCACTTAAAGGTCTAAAATAATATTATTTGATTTAGAGATGCAAATTAGAATTTATTAATGCCAAATGGTTACTTACTACTTAATATAAAGATAGATACTAAGTATACCAAATTTGGATAAGGATTAAGTCTAATGAGCTCAATTTATATTTTTAGCTTAAAAGGGCAATTTGATAATTTTACCTAGTAAAGTCTAAAAATTCAGTCATACACTTTATATTTATTGTCTAAGGATTCTATAGAGTCTAAAATCACTAAATTTTGAGGTTATTTGGTCAAGTTATGATCAAAACAATTTTAGAATTTTATGAAAAGTTCAAAACCTAACTTTTTCAAATGATGTCTAAATTCAACAAACTCAAAAGCTATAACTTCCCTATAATATACAGAGTGAAATTACTAAGAGTAGATCTAATTTTGACTCCATTTGTTTAAGTTATAAGGTAAATAAGTTCTAGGGTGATTAGGGCAAATTAGAAAATCTAATTATTAAAAACTAAATTTTCTTGCAGTTTACTATTTATTAAGTTATCCTGATCAAAATGATATATTGGATAACCAAATTTGGAGCTAAATTAAGTATAGCCTAATGAAATTTATAGGTTAAAAAGGGTAATTAAGGAAAGGGCTTAAATATCATTAGTTAAACTACAAGTCCAACAACAAATATAAATTGTCACAACACTCCTGATGATCTCTTGATTAAAATGAGACTCATAATGACTATATTTGGATATAAGGTTACAAAGATATGAGCATTTGAAGTTTTTAGGGTTTTGAATTAATTAGGGGTCCTAAAATGTCACTATGCTAAATACTCATTCAATAAAAAATTAGAGATTACCATAATATTCATCTCATTTTATTGATTAAAATGAGATATATATTTAATATATTTAAACTTATATATTAAGAGATATGAGCCATTAAAGTTATGCATATAAATGAATTAGCTTAAATAACCTTTTAAAATTTTGATTTAATCATTAAATATCAAATCCTTAAATTCAAGAGTGGCAGGCCCCTTTACTGAGTTTGATCGGCGTCGCACGAGCCCCACCATGAACCCACCCTCTGCGACCGTGGTTGTAACAACCCAAGTTGTTACCTTAGTTAATTAGGAGTAATCATAGTCTTAAGTATGATCATAAGAGCTAATTAGGTCAATTGGAGTCAACCTCTAAGACCTAGTCCAAAGCAGGAGTCAAATGAATCGAATCCTAATTTCTAGAAAAAATCTAGAAACCTTAAAATTTGACCTATTTAAATTGACCTCAGATTGGAAAATGGACACCGCTATTGCGTTCGTTGACTCCAAATTAGCTAGGGGTGAAGTTTTCATGTCAATCAAAAGTTGTCGAAAATTCGACGAATATTTTAATAATATTTAATACTCTGCAAATTGAGAAAATAAAATACTCGTCGGATCGAAAATCTGACCTCGCCGTTACGTTCCTCACCTCTCAAATAGCCAGGAAAAATATATTTGAAATTTTGAAAAAAAAAAAAATTATTATTACTTAACGGCTCTGTTAAAAATTTAAGCCCGCCGTCAACTGTGGCCGACGAAGCCACGGCGCCGTCGCAGCCGTTGGATTGGATCTAGATCTAACGGCTACGGAGCCGTCATCCCCCTCAGCCCGTCCGCCCGCTGCCACGCGGCGACCCGCCGCTATTCCGGCCTATCCGGGGGTCGGCGCGCCTCGCCAGGTCCGCCTGAGGGTCCATAAGGACCCTCCCCCATCGTCCCGAGCCGGGATTCGCCAAAGTTTGCACGCGGAGGTCTCGAGAGTCCGGATTTGAACCCTAACTGCCAGTCGATAGCTTTAGGTACCCCGATTTCCTCTGATTTCCATTCGATCATGTCAATAATTGTAGGATAGGTAGGTGAACTCGTCCTCGACACATCCACCGGTTCCGATCGGGCTCGTAACCACCCGATCGGGCGCGTCAGGAACCCGATTGCGACTGGGTTCGGCCTCCACCGAACCCTAGAAGTCGAAGGGTCACGGGTGTCGGGTCGGGCCGGGCTCAACCCGCGTGGGGATGGTGCGGGTCCACGCGTGATGTACACGCGGCGTATGTGGGGCCCACCTCGCTGCGTGGCAGCCGCCTAGCTCGCCACGTGTCACGTGGGCCCACACGCAGAGCAGCCGCGGCTCCTTAGCTTCCACTGTGGGACCCACTGCACCATGTAGCAGCCTCTTGACATGCCACGTGTCATGTGGGGGCCCACCGCTAAAACTCTCGCGCCTCTTCGGCTCCCCGTGGGACCCACAGTGCCACGTGGCACCCTCCGGGCGCGACACGTGGCAGCAGTGTGCCCACACGCAGTGCAGCGCCTAACCAGGTGCTGCCACGTATCACGGGTGGGGCCCACTGCTCGACCGAGCGCAGCCGTGGGACCCGCCACGGTGCCCGTGGCCAATCACAGGCCGCTACGTGGCAACCGTGGGGCCCACTGTCAATTCAGACAGTAATTAAGCTAATTAATTACTGTTAATCAGTAATTAATTACAGTTAGTTGTTAATTAATTATAATTAGAGTTAATAACTTTTAAATAGTAATCTTATAATTAATTAACTATAATTAATAATTAGAGCATAATTAGGTTTATTTTAATAATAATTAATTATTAACAGTAATTAGAATAATTAATTAATATTAAACAATAAATCTATAATTAATTATTCCTAATTAAATATTAACAAATAATTAAGATTAATTAGCTTGTAATTAACCTAATTACTTTTCAATAGTAAAATAATAATATTATATATTTAGATTAATTAAATAATGGATTAATTAATACTTAATTAATAATTAGATCTTAATTAATTACAGATTAATTAATGTATTAATAATTATAGAAATTATATATAATTTTAGAAATAAATAATAAATTAATACAATTTGAATAAATAAATAGTAAAATAATACAAATTATATTTTTGAATAGTAAAACTTAAAGGTTTAATAACTTTTTATAGGATGATCCAAATATAGTCAATATAGGTCTCAAAATACTTAAAAAAATAAAAAGAATCAAATGGAGTAATGTAAAAATTAATTTCGGGGTACGCATACGATGTAGCATTTTAGGACCCCATAACTTTTGATCTAGTTGACCAAACATAGTCAATATGGGTCTTAAAATGCTCAAGAGAGCGACCCCATCACTGTAGTAGTATTAGTTTTCCCATTTAGACATCAGGACAAAAAGTCAACTCTAGAATTCCTAGTTGACTTTAGGGAAAATTGGCCAAAATGCCCCTAGCATTCAAATGACCATAACTTGGTCAAATCAACTCCAAATTTGAAAATTCAAGATGCTAGCTAGTTTAGAATTTTGATGTTATTAATAAATTGAAATAATTTTTAGGATCTGAATCCTAAAAATTTAGAAAATGACCAAAATACCCATAACCCTAGTTAGGACATAACTTGACCATTTGAGGTCCAAATTGGGTTCACTCCCTATTAGCATACTCAGTATATTATAGAAAAGCTATAGAAACTGAGTTTGCTAAAATTGGACTTTAAACGGAAAAGTTCGGTTTTGCCACCCGTTGACCGACCTGAAATTACCAAATTGCCCTTAGAACTTAGAACATCCATAACTTAGTCAATTGACCTTAGAATCCTGTGTTCTTGGACTTTATGGAATCCTTGAACAGTCACCAACAATAAACTGTATAAAAATTTAGGGTTTAATTGAGTGAAAATTATTGAAATGCCATTAAGTCAAAAACCTTAGTTTGAACCTGTAGGACCCATCTCTCGTCCAAATTGAACGTCCTTATTGTCCATCTTCAAGTTAGACAGTAAGAAATCATATGGAAAAGAGGAACTTTAGTTTGGACCCTTAAGTCAAAAGTTGACTATTCGGACCCTTAAATAGGAGCAAAATAGTCATTTTGCCATAAGATTGGATTAAGTATCCTTAACCTTTAATTAACCTTTCAAAACTCTAAAACTAATGTTATAATTGTATTAGAGACATTTAAGCGAGTAAAATCAACCCTTAGGTCAGATTCCAGAATTTCCCTAAGTCTTTAACACTACACTTGTAGAGCCCCGTCCCGTCGCCGTGCGCAAAGGACTAATGTAATATAAGATTCAGCGGCGGAACAGTGCGCTACTCGGGAACAGTGGGCCGTACAAGTAGGTCCCATCCTCCCCGAATAGGCTAAAAAGGAATTGAGCCATGCTGAAGGCTGCTGACTCGAATACTAAGAGTAGGATCGAGAGCTAATACCTAAGATAAGAGGAAAATACTTATCTTAGATATTAGACTAGCACGTACACTGTGGCGACCGAGGACCGAAGTTCGAGAGTCTCTAAAGAATGATTCATGCAACTGGAAATATTCATTTATGAAAATAAAGAAAATAAAATACATGAATATCCATATTTACATTAAGAGCCATACACATATGAATTTACAACAGTTTAAATATTTATAATAAAATTTATTTACTGCTCCTTTTTCATCTCTCTTTTCTTCTTTTCTTTTATTACTTTGGTAGATCTTCAAAGCTTTTTAATTATCAAAACCTGAAAAATTCAATTTACCAGTCAGGTAGGAGTACGCAAATTATTCTTATAAGAATAAATCTAGCATCCTATAATAGGTATGAATCACATATGAAAATGATTAAAAATCTGCATGTAAATAAAGCAATTGCTAAACTCATTTTCTGCCTTGCAAAGTAGCTATGAAAATCAACATATATGAAATAAATTTTATCAAAAGCATATGTAACAATAAGTCGAGTCCGGAGACCCCTGAGCCCAAATGGGTAAACCCATAGGCATAATCTGTAGGAAGCTTATCTCGCCACCCATCGGTAGCTTACTCAAATTAGGAACTGATGGTGTGTCTTTCCTCTGGATTTGCCTACTTCCTACAAGAGGCTAAATCCCTCCATATAACTCCTAGGGGCTGCTAGCTGGCCCAATCTGTACAGATTCTCAGTGTTGCATTCCACCCTCCAAAGACATACACCATAAAATATATATAATTTCTTTTTGTTACATGCTTTTTGATATAATTCTTTTGCAGATTAAAATGCGGTAAGCAGTGCAAAATAATACTCAAATGGAAAATAGCTCAAATAAGAATACTGAAATAAAACTTATAAGTAAATTTACGTACCTGACTTGTTTTGATTCAAAATCAACCAATTTTATCTTGTTTGATCTGCCAAAAGTAGTTTGAGTTATTAATTTAATGCTTCATGATTTGTAATTATAGGTTTTTATGATATTGATATTTGGATTTTTCTAATTGATTATTTTATGACTAATACTTTCAAATAAAGTGAATATTTAAAATTCTCTATATGAAACTTTTAGAAACATGTAAAAACATCTATAATTCCTATAAATTTTCTAAGTCCTAAAATTCTTAAAAATTTCGGCAGAGTCTCCTTTGTTTTTGTTCAAATTTTCTAATTTACACAAACAATCTCCAATTCTAAATATAGAGTTCAGTCCTTTTTACAGGACTGCTCATTTCCAGTTCTAAAAATAGAGTTTAATTCCAGTTCTAAAAATAGAGTTTAGTCCTTTTTACAGGACTGCTCATTTCCAATTCTACAATAATTTCACATATACCAAACGAGTTTATATAAAATGTAGAAGTAAAATTTAGCATTTATAAGGCAGCTTATGTGGTTTTTCACACATATCATTCAATTTAGCAATCCTGTATTTACAACTTATCCTGCAAAGATTCATTGTTATCAAGAATTAATTTAAAAGAAGCATTTGATTTTAGCATATAATTAAAGAAATGATCACATTAATTTTTTCTATATTAAGACAGCACTTGATAATATGACAGTACTTAACATAAATGGCAGCACACACGAATTTATTTAGATAGTGATAGCGTTTATTCATTTTCAGTTTAACTAAAGTAATGGCAGCAGTTTGTTTCATACTTTTTATTACTACACTTTTTATATAATGATAACATTTGGATCCAAGTTTAAGACAGTATTTATATCTTTGTAAGGTAAAGGACAGCAATTGAAACACATAACAACTTATAAATTTCTTAACTAAAGTAGTAACATTTTAAGTTCCTAATGGCATCACTTGCTCTCATAAATTCACAAATAACAAATGATATCTTATGGTATGACAGCAATCAATCCCTTATGTATAATTCTTACTTTAAGTTCATATGGCCTTACTTACTAAATCTTAAAATTATAACTTATGATCCTTACAACGACCATCAATATTAATTTTTATTTAAGTAGCAGCATTTGACAACATTGAATTACATTTAATATTAACTTTGATTCACTTATGATCTTATAATATTAAAGATGACATCATGATCACATGGATATGACTAATAGCATTTGTAATAAATAAAGGACAGCAATTATATAATATGAATGGCAACAACTGTATAATATGAATGGCAGCTTTTAATTTCTTAGTATATGACAGCATTTTGATTTATCTTGTTACAAATAATTAGTAACCTTTGATGAACAATATATGGATCATCCACTTTGATTTGTGAATTGAGTTACATCATCCATATTGGAGTAAAGCAATAATGCTGTAAAATCTCCATCTTAAATCGACCAATGCAAGCAATAATACTGGAATAAGTTTATCCATTACCTAGTATAGAGTCACCATCCTTATTAAAATTCTGAATTATCTTATCATTCGCTCTTGCATTACACATGTGTATTATTACTAATGTATTTTTATGTATGTTTTTGCATAAAACCAATTGTAATCTTGCTGTATAAAATTTAAGAAGTTCCAATGTGAATGGTGAAATAAAATGCTGAGATAGAAAGTAACATAATTAATGAGATCCAAAAAAGTTGGACATTGTAAAGTATAATAATTGTAAGATTAATGAAGTTATATGAACATCATATTGGCTTGCGAACATAAATACTAAAATGATGCTAAGGTATAGACATATTCATAATAAATTTGAAACAACCTAGCAATTGTTATATAAAGAATAAGCACTTAAACCTTTCGATGCTCCAAATGATGGACTTAATGAAAAAAATTGCTAAATATATTTTGAGTTGAAGCTTTTCCAAATTCTGGTTGAATTATGATCAACTTATCATCATACAATTGCATGTAAAAACCTAAAGATTAAGCTAGCTTGTTAATGAAGTTGAATAGATTACTAGATGCTCTAGAGGCTATCAACAATGGACGTGCTGTGTAAAAATTCAGAAAGGACATATGCTTGTGGATAGTGAAGCATTGATGGTCACAAGGATGTCACCCTATATCACATTGGTGATGAATGCTGAAATTCTCTTATCTTTAATATTCAAGTTTTTGTGCTATTAGAGTGTTTCTAGTAATTAAGGATAAATTCAAGCATCACTCATCCAATACTTCATAAAAACTTATAGAAAAGGATTCATGAAACTTAAGATCAAATTATGAGAGCAAGTATAATATAATAGCTAATCAAGCTTGTAATTATTTTCTTCAAATGTTCTTTATAAATATAATTCATTTAGCATAAATATTAATCATAAGTTTAAAAGGATGCTATTAATTCTGCCATTACTAACATTTGTAATCATAGTATTCAAGACAACTAGGATCGCACATAAATCAGTTAACAGCATTTGATCTCAAATGGCAGCAGTTGCAAGGGGCAGTATTTGATTGATAATATTTAAATATTAAAGAATACATAACAGCATTGAATTCATTTATTCTGAAATGAGAATTATTGAAATGTAATTGATTCACAAGTTCTGCATTAGTCTATCATATGCTAAAAAATCATGAGAGATTATCAACGAAATATAAATGGTGTTAGAAGCCTTTCACTAATCTAAAGCAAAAGAAATACAAACAGGAAATTTTCTATGAATAAATATCCTTATAAATTTTCTTCATTTTAATTTAATAAGATACGAGACTTTCGGCAAGATATGAATTTTTTAATCTAAGAGTTACTATTTACTAGTAATGCTTCAATCTATAAAAAAAAAATGATTTTAAAAAAATAAATTATATTGAATGATTGTTTTAAATCAATCTAACATTGACCTTCTCCCAAAATTTAAAAAAAGTAAAATCTGTTACCAATTCATTCTCATAAAAATTAACTTGGTATTTCCAGTAAAAAGAAGTATGCGTCATTACTTGGGTAGACATAATCAAATTTTGAAAATGGGCTGAATAAAAGTTAAAAGCAGTAAAATATAGGAAAATAATAAGAAACTAGTTATAAGATGAGATGTTCATATAATTTAATACATGCAAAAACTCTTAAAAATTATATTTATGTATCATGAATATCTACGTAGCTCTTTTGGGTCTTAAAAATTTAATTCAAAGAGTCTTTTAAGCAAATGGTTTATAAGTTATCAAAGGATTTTGTCATTCTTAAAACGTTGGATTTTAGAGACGTTGCCTAAACGTTGCCAAAATCAAAGAGGAAGCTGGATGATGAAACCCAAAGCTATCTCCTAAAACTATGCACAATTTTTTTTTATAATTACTTAAACTTCCCTTGCTTTTCTTGGCTCACACACCCTCACACTCTCACGCTTTAACCACTAGAAAAGTTAAAAAAAAAATGACCCGTTTAATACAAATTAAAAATTATATCACAGTATGAACAATTTACAATCAAAGAAATATAGCATACAAAATCATTGATAGTGAAGTACCTCGCCGGCGACGAAGAAGCAAGGAGCAGAGGCGAGGATGAGGGCTCGGCGAGAGGGGGTTTGGCGAGTGGAGACTTGGCGAGTGGATAGTTGTCTTGGAAGGCTCTCGGCCAGATGAAGGAGGATCGGGGTAGCGTCGGCTAAGGTTTGCTGCTGCCTTCCTTCGCCTCGAGTCTCGCCTATGGTTCCTTCTTATCCTCGCAGGAACCCTCGCATGAGAAGATAAGGGCGAGAGAAGGGGGCAGCTGTCGTGCGAGAGAGAGGGGTTTCGAGCCACGCGTCGCGCGTGAGGGTTTGCGAACGGGAGGAGGCGGTCGGTCGTGCTGTGAGGGTGTGCAAATGGATTTTTAAAGATTAGGTTATGCTGTGTAGATTTATGAAGGAATGTTCATATATATATGTTTATTTAATTAAATAATTTCAAATTTTTATTATTATTTTTTTAAATGATTTTCAAAAATCACCGAAATATTCACCCTCAGCTAATTGAGGGGGTGAGGAACGCAACGGCGCAATCGGATTTTTAATCCGACGAGTATTTATTTATTCGAATTTTTATGTATTTAAAATAATATTAAAATATTCGTCAAAAAATTTACGTCTTCGAAATGCATTCAAAACTTCACCCATAACTAATTTGGGGGTGGTGAACGCAATGGCGACGTCAGATTTTTAATCTAAGATCTAAATTATTTACATATTAATAAACAATTTTAAAAAGAATTTCTGGTATTTTAGATACACAAGATCCCGGGAAGTGAGTAAGAATCCGTGTACATTATATATATATATATATATATATATATATATATATATATATATATATATCAGTATTTCTAGTATGATGATCACATCACAATACTAAGTATAATAGTATAACAGAGTGCGGAAACTAAAAGCAAAACATCCAGAATAATTTCATCACAAGCAGTAGTAAATATCCATCCAGAAAAAAAAAGGTAAAAAATACATTCAGAGTTTATTACAAACCATTCAAATACTGAGTATAAAAGTCTAGCTAATGAGCTGAAAAAGAGTAAATAAGTAAAAAGTGGTGCTCGTTCCTCTATAGCTTCACATGCTCCTCCTGAGTCTCTGGCATATCCTCCTGACCTGTCTCTACCAACTGCTCAGGATCTAGCAAATTGCCGGATCCCAAAAGTACACCATGTTAGACAAAAAGTCTAACACATCGCACTAACTAGACAAAACTAAACTAAACATAGCAAAATATGCAAGTAAAGCAAAACTGAAATAAAGCTGAAGTAAAGTATGTAAATAAGGAAAAAAAAACTGTAAATACTGAGAAAAACAAGATAGTAAGGGCTATGTAAGGTAAAACTGTCACTGAACTAAAACTGAAAGTAAAAGGAAATTGTATGCTGAGAGGGATGCTATAAGATGCACTATATGTCACTAAAATAATGTCCACAAATTTGCTATCCCATGGGTATCACAGAACTATCACTGAAGGGTTATGAGTAGTACGGTCCAATGAAAGCACAACAGTTAGGAAGTCAGTATGGTGATGCAGATGCACCCTGATATTCTCCAGTCTATGTATATAACATTCCGTATCTCATACTGTATCACTGATAACCATGTGTCACAACAAAGGAATGAGTCCAACTCATGATTATGCTTATGCTTATGCTATGGTGCTGAATGAATGAAAAATCCCGAAATCTATGAACGATATATAGAAAACCAGTAATGATTCCTATGTCCCCACTGTGCAGAATCCTGCTAAAAGGATTCTGACTCCAATTCTAGATCGATAATTAGTTAAAGTTGCTTATTTACTTAGAGATCACTAGGTGGGGTGATTGTATACACCTATTGAATATAATGCCAGGATAGGACTTACAATATTTAATTTGATTACGCCACCCTAATGAAGCGATCTTCATTAGGAGGCACCATCCGATGATGATTTTGTATCTCAAACTAAGCATTTAGTCACTAAACTCACAATCATACTTAGCATCTTAAGGAAGGTAAATCCCATTACTTAGTTTATTTGAGCCATACATATTGAAGCGATCTTCGCTAGGAGGCATTGCTCGATGGCAACTTATCTTTCAATTAAACTAAGGAAGGGGGTACCCATTTAATACACTCTTAGGATTGAATGATTTAATCTAATGGGACTGTATTCGTATATCCCGCAGGATAGAACCTGCTCATAAGTCCTTATTAGAATGAATCAACAATCCTGAATACTGCTGGGACTAGTAATATGGGTATACTATACTACACTACCTAAAAATCAAGGTTCAATCAAGTTTATTTATTAAAACAAGGAATTATCAAAACTATAATTCTATAAACTATTAGGTGAGTCCTATACAAAGTTTTATCAGTTGAATGTGATCAAGGATCACATAAAATAGGTTCTACCCTAAGGAGATGTATCTCTTCTAAGGTCTTAAGTGACTACTACCACAAGGAGAATAAGATCAATATCTAGTGTAATATGATCTTGTATACTTCTACCTCAAGAATTTATGCAAGATTTCCTACCTCATGGTATATGAATTAGGTCTTTTAAATAATTTTAAGACGATCTTAGGAAGAGAAGATTAGATCTCTCTTCTAGAAGAGATTTTACTTTCATTAGGTTTCAAATTCTCAATTTGATTTAAGATGATCAGATCAGATGATTAAGTCATCTGATCACACTTAAACTAAGGTCATGAGATGTAAATCAATTATATTATTAAGGATTTGATCACTTGTTAAATTAATATGGTTTTATAAATCTTCTTATGCTAGTCCTCTTACTTAAGAGAAAGTCAGGGATCTTAAGATTTAACAAGATAAAGAAATCACATAGATTATTATAATCTTAAAATGTCTAATTCAAATGTTTATAATCAATAATAAATCAAATGCATTATTGGAAAATGTTCAATTCATAGTCTTGAAATCAATTACTTAAGTTAGGATTCTTAAGAGTTTAGATTCTCCTTAAGCAGATTAGGGATTGATCCCTTCTCAAACTTTAAGTCAAATCAAGTGTGTATTTAAGGATCAATGTCAAATCAGTGGATTAATTATGCATTATTGGTGGCAATCCTAGATCTAGATCAAGTCTTAAAAGCTTGATCCAAATCTTAAGATTTCTTAAGTTAATTAAGATATTTAAGATTCTATAGTTTTGGATTTATTCAAGTATACTTAATAAGTTTATAAAAGATAATTTCATTTCATTTAGCTTACTATTATAAATCAAAATAATAATTAAAGTTTAATAAACAATGGTTACTTAGTGCTAATCAAACCCTAATTCCAAGCAAAAAGGATTAGCACATAAGTAAAAATCCAACCATTCAAATTACATGAATTTTGGCATGCAAGTCCTAATTAATCATGCAAGTAATCAGAGAGTGAGTTTGCTAAGATCCAATGTGTATAAACCCTAAAATTTACTAATTATGATTTAATAAGATTAGAGCATAACTAAAATTATAGAACTCAGAAAAATGTTACACTTGGCACATACAATCTAATTAATATTAGTAAACTAATGACACCCTAAATATGCAATTTAAATAAGTAAATTACTAATCTGCCCAATTAAGATTCACTGTAATTAGACAATAACTAAAGATCTAACCATCAGATGCATGATTTTATTTTATATTTAGGTTCCTTTTGTTTTTCTGATCATTTTCATATATGGTTTTATAGGGTTTGGTCCAGTGGATTAAAAGTTATTAAGAAAATACATTATGTATTTTTCTATTAAATTTTTCCTAATTTCCTTAAGGAAAATAATTAATAAAGTATTTATTAATTATTTTAAAACGGCGCTGGCCCGATCCCAAAATGAGCGGGTTGTTCGGGCCTGAAGGCTCATTACTGTTAGACAGCGCGTGTCACGGGTCGACCCGACCCGCGCTGTCGTCTTCTTCCCCCGCCTGGCCCCTGATTGAGGACGGATAGGGCTAACCCTAATTGTCAAAATCCTCAGTCCTCGAGCCATGCCGGGGCATAAGAACGACGGCTACACATTCCTGGGACCATGACCAACCCTTAGAACCCTGAATTGTTAAATGGGGTGGACCAATTCCTCTGGAACTCATTTCCCCATTTCACACAAAAGGCGCTCACTGTGAGGAGAAATTCTCCTCACAGGTGGCTTGCCTGGGCTAGGGCTCAATCCATTCACCATCAGGGTGTAAGGACGGATCGAAACCCTATTTAGACGGGTCTTGGGAGGCTCTAGATCTCTGGGACCTTGCTCAGTCCTGAGCACAAAGAGGTGGATGGCTCGTTCGATCGATACGATCGAACGAACCTCCCCTAACCCATCAATTGGCTTACAATCAATTTGCCAAAGTTATAGAAGAGTTCAGTGATCAAAATTTAGGAGGAGCTGAGCCTAAACGGCTCATTCTAGATTGGGGGTACCTTGCTTGTGCTGGACGAAGCTCGGCTGGAAGACGGAGCGGGGTATGCTGCAGCAGAGAGGCTCTTAGGGGTCCTGAACTCCAGGAGCAACCCTCTATCAGCTGTACGCAAGGTTGGGAGTGACTGGAGGTAGCCTGGCAGAGCAGCAATGGCGAGCGGAGTAAGAATTGGAAACAAACTCAATTGAATAGCAAAAAGCTTCTAAGGTGAGTCCTAAGGCTATTTATAGCCTCAAGAAGGTGTTGAGAGGGAATGCTGGGGTTGGGCTTGGCTTGGCTTGGCCCGAGAGCTCTGGCCAAGAAGAGCTCTCAGAGTTTCCAAAATCGGGGGTATCGGGCTGGAGGGCCCGACTCAGAGGCCTCACGGGAATTAGGAACCTCTAACGGCTATGCTGAGTTGGCGGGGGAGTGGGGGACAGGCTCTGCCTGTCGAGGATTTGATTTTCCCTGTCGGGGATTTGCGCGGAGTGAAGAAGACGATGAACAGTGCAGGGAGTTACGACAGTCGTCTGATGGATCATTCATTGGGATGGGATGGTCCAGATCCTCAGACATCTAACGGCCGAATGCAGGGAGCAGATCGTCCGTTGGATTCAGATCTCTGGATCTGACAGACGGATCGCGCTATTTACTGTGCGTGGATCGTTACCGTCCGATCTTTCGATCGAATCGCAGAACGGTCTGGATTGATAGATATTGATCTAAAACGCGGGCCGCACGATCTGACCCGAAGAATGGACGGTTCAGATCGCGCCTGCTATTTTAAAAATGGCCGAAGGTATAAATGCAATTTTAAATTGTATGGAGCCTTTAAGTGCAAATGTACCATTTTAAATTAAGTTGAATTATTGCCCAAATGAACTCCAAATTGCACCAAAATTTCACCTTTAGCTAATTTGGGGGTGAGGAATTCAAAAATGCAATCAGATTTTAATTCTGAGATCAAAATATTTTGGGTCTAGACTAGAGCATTTAGACTGATCAAATTGCAATTTTTGATTTAGAGAAGTCCAATGGACTTCAAATTTTCTAGATAGGCTTATCTTGATGATCTAAAAACAATGATACTAAAAATTAAATAATCAACATTTATTTTGCATGGTAACAACCTAGGGTTGTTACAACACTTTAAGGACCCCTCTTGAGATTAGGACTAGATTATAGATTTGAGTTCATTCATTAGGTAAATAGGTTACTCAATGGGTGAAACCTTGGTTTCATTAGTTTCTAGACTTTTCTTTTATTTTATAACTTATTTTGATTATTTCATCTTTTAACTCTAGTTTTAAGATAGGAGATTCATCCTATTTAGCTTGATTACTTAATAGGATTTGCCTTAATTAGTAAAGTACTTTTAGAATGAAACCTAGAACTTAGGTCTTATCCTTTTTGGATTATGTGATTAAATCTAAATCTCATAGTGTTTAATCCATAATCTATAGGTTTAGAAGATCTTGATCAGATCTTAGATAGAATATTTAAATTCACTAAAATTAGGATGTATGATTTATTGATTCAACTCATAGTTGCCTATCTGATTGAACTAGATTAGAATATGATCAGTTCTAATCCCTTTTTAACTTATAAGGATGAATTTTTAAGTTACACTCAATAGTAGGAAAATGGTGGTCCTGAACTTGTGTAACTTGGAATAATTAGAATGGCTAAGTAGAAAATAAATGATATCACCATGTTTAGTAGAGTCCCTTACTTACTTTGATATTTTGTGCTACACATTCCTTGTATTGTTGTGCATTAATTAATTGAGCATATCATATAAGATCTTTGATGCATAAATAAAATGTTAAGAAAATATGGAGACTCCTTAGATTCCTTATGAAAATATTAAAGCGATTGATTAAAGATAATAATTACATATGTTAGAGCTACCTCTCAGTTGTATCTTCTAATTGCCTAGTCTCCTTATTGACACTAAGAGAAGGCCTTATTTATATCTTATGTTATTTTGTTGTGTGCTGATTGCCTAGTCTCCTTGTATGACACTAGGGGTACACAGTTGGTGCCTTAGCCGTACTGGAACTAAGATCCTTTGATATTCAGTGGGCTAGATTAGCTCTTTTCTGTATGGCAGTTAGTATACAGACGTTTATATATATGCAGTCGTGATGTTTTGTTTACTTTTCATCATTTTTATTTAGTCAGCTATTTCCTTGTTCTGCTTATATACATATTTTAGGATGTTAGAATTTTGCCGCTATTATATGTACCACTGCTGAGTTATGTTATTTTAATTTGCATGTATCTCTTGATCACCAGTATGTTTTAGATATAGTATTTTCTTCCAGTACTTGCTTAGTTATTTTCATATGCCTTACCTTGTTTAGCTCGCATTTGAGGCATGTCTTAGCCTCTCTTTTGCTTAAGTTATAAATGATTATTTATAGCTTTTTCCTTCCTTATTGTATTGCTAGTTGCTCCCTTATAAAGTTGTTGCTTAGAGGATGTAAATGGTGATATTACAAAATACATATAAAACTTATCAGCTTAAAATATACTTAGACAATTATCTAACACAAAATTTTTCTTTTTTTGGCTGGGGCCCTACATTGTGATACCAATAATGGCATATCCTCTTCAGTTAGACGATCAGGAATTAGGTGTGGAGCCATATCCAGAGGAGGAGCCTTTGGAAGTGTAACGGCCCCAATATTTGGATAGAAGATTAATCCAAATATTGAGTGTTACCTTAGCACCCAACACTTGAATAGAAGAAAATAGATCAAATGCTAATGCTAAGTGGCCAAGTCTCTTTATGAGTATTTGTTAAGTTAAAAATGAATGAAAAAGAAAGATACATATAAATGCAGATATACAAACATTTACAAATAAGCAAACCACTCATTCATCCAAGTAGTTTTATATACATTACAGATACAACACAAATTAATAACTGAAATAAAAGTAACTTATATAATTTAATTATTACAAAGCTTTTTAATATACATGACAGTTTAAAAGTGAATTAAAATTTGACTATGCGGAAGCAGATTTCCATAAGGATTCTTCAAGTACTGGGCCCTGCATTACCTGAATAAAAGGGCTCTTGCTCTATCATATTTTGGTATTTAAATATGATAGGGCAATGCCAAGAAAAGAAAAAGGTAGTTAGACTAAACAGTCTAAGTATAATTTAAAGTTAGCTATGTTTTTAGATTAATAAGATATCACAATTGTTATTTACAATTTAAGTATGCAGTGGTGCTGGAAAAGCTATGTAGTATGGAAAGGTAAAGAATGCAACTGTAAGGAAAATAGTATAAGACTCATTGAGTAAAAATACTCATTTTCTATTTATAATTCTAACCTTTTCCCGAAAATTTAAAGGTTAGAAATTAATATGCGTGCGAAATGCAAGCAATTTATATGATCAAATGAAAGTATGCTAAGTAAACAATTGATATACAGTGAAGCATAAATTGAAATTAAGCAACATACACTGTATTCAAATTAACTGAAGCAATACTCAAACTGAAAATATAGAGTATAAAGAAAAAGAGGAAATATCTTAGATTCTTAATCTAAGATAATCATAGTTTAAGACTATGATTCGAAAGCATAACTAAACAGTTATGAAGAGATTTTTCAATTATAAGAAAATCTCTTATATTTAAGTTAAAGTTATATTTAGGAAAAACCTCATTCTGTAGGAGTACACAACAGAATGGGCGAGGAGTTAAGCACATCTGCTTAACCAGATATAGTGGGGAAATTGAACATTCACATTTACCCTCTCTAAAATGTGAAGTTCTAACGAAAATATTTCCATTTGTACTCTAATTGCCTCAAGGCATTTTCCCCTTTTTAAGTTTTAAGAAAATTTTTATTTATGCACAAAATCTTGAATATATGTTCAAGGATAGGAGGCTGAAAGCTATGCAAGCATACAATGGATTTCAAAAATTGTAAAGTATGTGATATCTTTTTGTTATCTAAATTTTTAATAATCTACTTTATAATTAGAGTTAATTAGACTCCAAATTGACTTATAGATATTTAATCTTAAGTCAATTTTAAATAAAAGTAGAAGGAATTCTAAATGAAATACAATTTAATAAAATAAAAGGAGAACTTATACAAAGAAAGAAGTTAATAATTTCAATTGAAAATGAACCAATTGAATATTTTGAATTGAACATTAAGGTTCTCTGAATTGTTTCTAAGTCCGAAATTTCTTAAAAATTTCGGCAGAGTCTCCTTTATTTTTGTTCAAATTTTCTATTTTTACAATCAATCTCCAGTTCTAAATTAGAGTTCAATTTCAGTTCTAAAAATAGAGTTCAGTCCTTTTTACAGGACTGCTCATTTCCAGTTCTAAAATAGAGTTCAATCCTTTTTACAGGATTGCTCATTTCTAGTTCTAAAATAGAGTTCAATCCTTTTTACAGGATTGCTCATTTCCAGTTCTAAAATTATTTTAAATATATAAAACTAAACTAAGCAGTTTACACAATCTATATAAAATATCTAATAAAAGAGAAACAGAAATAAAATTAACAATTTATAAGAGCAGCGTTATGTGGCTTTTGCACATATTATTTAATTTAGCATGCCTGTATTAATTTTATAGCTCAACCTGCAAAGAAAAATGTTATTAAAAGTTTAGCATTAAATATAAAGCCAAATTCATTTGATTTCAATGGCAGCATATGATCTTCTGAATGTATGACAGCATTTGTAATATAACATCCCCTAATTATAAATGATCAAATGAAACCATATGAACTTATAAGATAGCAGTATTTTGATTTAATGCAGTTAAATGACAGCAATTTAGATCTCATTAAAATAATTGCAGCATTAAATATTTGATTTCATGATAACTTATATTTCTAATGAAAGGAAATGATAGCATTCTTAATCTAAATTCAGCATCTAAGAAATATAACAGCATGTAATCTTTTAAGGATAAATGGCCACTTTTAACTCTTATCATTAAACATTAATAAATGAAACCTTAGAGTTTGAGCCCGACACATAATATGCAATCTAAGTAAAGCATTTGATTTCCATATGATATAAATGATTACATTTTAGAAAATAATAGCAACATATGTTTTATTTTAAGAGATGACAACATATGAAAATAATGATAATATTTAGATCCTTTAAAGTATATTACAACATAAGTATTTACTGAGATATTTGGCAACATTTAGATCTCCTAAAGTACATAGCAGAATCGATCATTTGAAATTTGTAAAATAAATAATAGCATCAATTGATCATTTGACTTTATAAAATGGCAGTTGCAACATATATTTATATCTGATTTCTTATGAAATGATAACAGCATAAGATATCAACATTATTGCAAATATATGGCAGTATTTGTAATGTAACAGTTTCTAAATATAATAGAACTTACAATGAAAGCATTTGAATTTGTAGGATAGCATCATCTGGATTTTGAATATTACATGTCGGAACTTATAATTTAAATAAATAGATAATAGCATTTAGGTTTCTTGCAAACTAGAGAAAAATGGCAGCTCTTCTTTTATGATAATATTTGATTCATATTGAATCTAATTAACAGCACATATTCTCTTTTGATAGCAATATTGAAATACTTGATGTCACATTGATTCTTCTCATCTATACAATCGATCTCATATGATTACATTTGAACTTTTATAAGAATAAGAGATTTGGAGTATATGATAAAAATAATAACAACTTCGATACTTATATAAATTCCACATTTATTTGATGGAAAGATATGATTTTAGTGCATATGCATAGCAGCAATTTGATAATATCATCATAATTGGCAGCATTTGAATAATATAGCAGCACTTGTCTTATTTGATTTATGATAATTGTAGCAGCATATATTCTATTTACCAATTGACAACGTTTATAATATAAGAAGATAACAGCATTTGATCATATATATAAGCATTTGAACTTATAAGGAAGCATTTGATATTATAAGATCTCTTAAGAAAACGGTAGCCTTTTATCTTATTCAATTTGAAAAGAAAGGCAACATGAGATGACGGCATCTTATATTATCATTGTTAAAATGAAGGCAACATGTATTTGATCTCACATATAGCAGCATATGTCGTTAATAAGAGTAACTATAGCATTTATTCCAGAATTCTATAAATCTATCACCATACAATTTTATATAAGAAGTGACAATATTTATTGTTATATTACATTAGATGAAAACATACGAATAAATAAGTATATGATTTTACTTACATATGATAAGTGATGGCATTTGATTTAACATAATCCATTACTCAGGCAGCATATAATTTTACTCAGATAAGTAGTAGCATCTAATCAATTAAACTGATTGCAGCATTTGTTTATCTTTGAAAGAAGTTGCTATATTTGGTTCTCATATAATATGACAGTATTTAATCCTATATTAAAATAAATGGCAACCTTTGATATTATATGATCAGAATAAATAATAGTTTTTGAATTTCATTAAAATGAATGAACGGCATTAAATTCAACTAATAACATATAATTTCTTTTACCAGATATATCAACATTTAATGGCAGCACTTAACTCTCAGTATGTATGGCAGCAAAGACAATATTATTTAATGACATCAAGTGTTCCCCTACTACTTTAGATGACAACATTTGGATGACAACATTTATTTAACCTTAACTAAATAACAACAATGATTCTCATTTAATCTTTTAACAGCATATTATAACATCATGTGGTACTATTAAGAGAAACAACAATATGTATTTTCATATACAATTCATGGCGGCCTTCTTATTTGTTCTCAAAAATACATGGCAGCTTTTGTAATTGAAAGGAAATGATAGTTTGCAATACTAATAAGAGAAATGGTAATTCATAATCTTATGTACAACTTATAGCAGCATGGGTGTTTGATCTCATAAAACATATGTAACTTTTGGATAAAAGGCAGCAGGTTAATCATGTATGAGTCAAAAGGCAACATTTGCATTTATTTACATAATACATGGCAACTTAGATCTCATGGCAGTTTGATTGATTTATACAAGTAATGGCAACAATTGACTCTATTCATAATTTATGGCAGCAAGCAACCTATTACTCAACTAATAACAGTAATTGATTCCTCACACATTTAATAGCAGCAATTGGATTTATTGGAGTCAAATAGCAGCAATTTGGATTTCATAAAAAAAAAAAATAATAATCACCGCATTAAACATCTGATCTCATTTTAGAAGATGGCAGCATATGATGACAACATTTATCCTCCTATTCCATCTATCTCATATTCATTTACTGATTCTCATATATACATGGCAGCATATGATTTTCTTAAGAGAATAACAACATTGATCCCCCAAATACCCCATTGGCAGCATTAATTACTTTGAGGTGAATGGCAGCCTTTAATTATTGAAATAAATGGCAGCAATACTTATTTTTCAGATTTAACTTATAGACATAATATTTGTCTTTCTAATGGCAATTCACATCTAAAGAGTATAAAAGCAATATTTGCCAAATTTCAACATGTTCCATACAAACAAAACATTGATGCATTGGTTGGTTGGTAATTTAGTAGGAAATTTATAATCAACATTGTGAATACAAGTTCCTCATAAAAAATATTATTCTTCAAACTTATATATTATTGAATCACTACATTTTATTATGGGAGCTAAGTTTATAAGCCAAAAATCTGATGACTTAAAGATGAATACAGAAAATGTTGAAGCAAAAGATCCACTTATGGCTAGTTTAATAGATCTGATGAATAGAGTAATTGAAATACTCGAATCTTCTTCCCATATTGATCGTATGGAAAGTCGATTGATTCAACAGACGATAACATTCCTATTAGCATTTTATTTCACACATTTAACCATATTTGATAAATGGATTCAGAAGATCAAGTGCTCAATATATTTGAATCGAATCTCACTTGTTTGACTCAACGAATTGGTTCTTAATAGAATATATATATATATATATATATATATATATATATAAAATTTAGGGATATTACTTCTAATAGGAATTAAAGTGAAGGAAGTACCTTTATTCTATGAGATGCGGCGAATGAGGGGCTCGGCGAGTGAGGGGTTCGGCTAGGGTTTGCTTACCTTTCAAATGAATCCCCCTGTCGAGAGAATGAATGCTCGTTGATAAAGAGTAGAGTCGGCATGGGTTCAAGCCTTCCTATTGGAGCGATCAATGGTGCTATCCACGCGTCGTCGATCGTTCGAAGAAGATAGGGACAGAAGCTCTCGGGACGGGGAAGAAATCGCATGCGATAGGGTCGGCTGAAGGATTAGGTTAAAATTTTTTTTTTTAGGTATTGGATTATAATGATATATATATATATTAATTTATTTGATTAATTTATAAGCCTTATTTAATTAAAATTACATGATAATATATTTCCAAATCAGTTTTTGAAAAATTACTTTTTAGCTAAATTGAGGGTCACAGACACAGAAATGAAGTCGAAATTTAATTTGGAAGTCATCTTAATTACTTGATTTATCAGATTAAGAAAATATAATAAAATAATCAAGAAATTTTGACTATCTCCAAAACTTACCAAAATTTTACCCCAAGCTAATTTGGGCTTGAGGAATGTAATGGTGAAGTCCGTTTTTGATTCTGAAGTCAATTTAAATTAGGCATCTTCAGAATTATCAGAAAATTAAGAAACATTGGAAATTGCCAAACGGTCTCCAAATCGCACGAAATTTGAAGTGAAGACCTTTAACTCTAATATAAGATTAATGAAAGAGATTTAGAGTCAATTAGATCACTAATTGACAGGTAACAATCTCTGGGTTGTTACAGGAAGAAGCAGCAGCTTAGCTTTCTCTTATAAGTGAGGATGAGCGCATTTTTACTCTCCTTGCTTAAACTTTAAATGTTGTAATAATACACGTACCTATGACTGCGTGTTTAGATTATTATATGCTTATATTCTGAGTTGCATTTCATTATATTTGTATTGTGATGCTTGGATATTTCTTATTATAAATCACTTCCGCACTCTGTATGAATTCTTATTAAGTGACTGAATATTTGATTCTATGCTTACTCCTTCCCTTATTAGGTAGATTGTGAATTTCATCCTAATCCAATGATAAGTGAAGGATTATCTAGAGTGACACTCCACCCCTTAGCTTGATCTTGTGGATTAAGGGGTGGGGTACCACAGCGGTAGAGGGCTTGCCACGCTCTCGTTGTGCTAGCACTGGCCCACAAAGAAAGTCATGGGTCGGGGTCGACCCGACACGACCCGCGCCGGGTCGTCTTCTCCACCAAAATCCCACAAAATAGAGGGATAACTCATGCAATTTGGAGGGCCTCCTGGCCTCACAGAAGGACAACCCACATGTCAATGGGAAGGTCTCTGAGAGACCTTTCGATTGGCATGTGGTCCAGCACATGAGGTAGCTTGGATCGACATAAATCCTAAACCCTAGGTCCTACATGACAGAAGAGACAGAGGCACTATGGACTACTCAGACTGATCTCAAAATTTGATTGATCGATTGCATTTGAGCTCGATCAAACACATTTAAATAATAATATATGGAATGGAATTGTGACGACCCCAATATTGAGTAACCACTAAACTCAACATTGATATGTCACAAAAATATCTAATACTAGATTAGAAGGAAACTAATCCAAATTATTAGATACTATATTTGGCCAATGATTCAGAAGCGGGTCTTAAGTTAAGATGGAAGAAATTTTATAAAAAAAAATGAAATACATATAAAAATATATATTTAAAAACATATAATTTGAGTACTTACAATTTTAGATATGAGAATTACAAATGTATAGCATATGAGATATGAATGTACATTATGTAATGTAAGTATAAATCAATTCAATCTTATGATCTTTTTTAAACAATCTTAAGAATTTTAACATGACTTCTATTGTATTTGATCATAAGAACACCTACAATATTAGCATATAAGTCTTCCATTCCAATGGAAGATTAATTAAGAAGATAACAACCTAAAATTAATATAAAATCAATTTGTTACATAGGATTGCTTGTTTTTAATTCTAATATAAAGTCAATCCGTTACATGAGATCGCTTATTTCCAATTCTAATATAAAGTCAATTCGTTACATGGGATTATTTATTTCTAATTCTAATATAATTTGAAATAAGAAAATACATATATAGCAATTATCTATCCTAGGGTATATACAATTCACATCACTTTCTACATATAAGAGAAATGAGGAATTAATAATAATTCTCAAATTTAATATGCAACTACTTTCCAATTTAATATACAAATTAGTATACAACTAATCTCCAGATTAATATGCAAAGTAAATATACAACTAAAGATTTATCTAACATTCATTCACATCTATCCATTCATCCCAAACTAAACATTAAAGTATAAGAATTAAACTCCAACACAAGCATAATAAATGCAAAGTAAATGACTTTAATTATTACAAGCATTAAAATGTAATTATAACAATATTTGCTGTAATTTAAGTAAATTGTAAATAAGTAAAGTACAGTACTAAAACATAAAAAATGCATAGAATGGAAATTGAAGGAAGATCTTAGACTATTAGTCTAAGATTTACATAGTCTAGAACTATAAAAAATAATATAGCTAAAAGTTATGATGAGTTTTAACAATCAATACGATTGAAGAAGATATAATATTTTAAATGATTAAAGTTGTTTAAAGAAAGTATTCATTTTGTAGTCAAATACAGAATAAAGCGAGGAGTTAAACACGTCTGTTTAACAAGTAAAGGAAAGCGGGGTCAAACAAAATAACACTCACATTCACCCTATGAGAATGTGAGGTCTCCTTATTACTTCTTATTAGCTTGCCCTTAGCTTAATCATCAATGTAAACCCCTATAGTTTTTAATGTGAAAGTTTTAGTCATGCACAATATCTTATATGAATGATTCAAATGAGTAAGGCTCAAAACTAAGTAAGCATTCAAGGAAAATTCAGTAATTATAACTAAGTGACATCCAAAGTTATCTAATTTTAATGATCTACTTAAAGATTGAAGCTAATTGAGCTCTCAATTAAATTTGAGATATTAATCTTAAATTAATTATAAATAATAGTAGTAGTTAAGGTTTTAAGAATAATAGTTTCATTTCATTCTTATGAGATGCAATTTAGTTTATAAGTATAATAATATAATTAGAAATTTATTCTATTCTAGTCCTAAACATTTGATATAAATAGGTTAACTAAAATAAGGTTTAGGTGACTAGTAGCGAAGGATTGAGATTATAAAATTAATAACTTAAAGAAAATAGAAGCTAAGGCTTAACTCACTAAGTTCTCTAGCTAGGTTGTAGTTTGAAGGATCTACCTAAATCAAATACTAACCTAGCTAGGTTATAGTAAAATGAAAGGTTTAAAGTAAAGGAATGAAGGGATTATGAACTATAAGTTCTATGTTTTCTAATAGTTAAAGGTTAAGAAAATCAATAGTATTCATAAACTATCCTAACTGAATTTAGAACTCTTATTACTAGTTCTTAAAAGATTTAAGAGAAGACTTAAGGATTATGATGAATAAACTAAGCTTTAGTCTAGTCACTAAAGGCTAGTCTTAGTTGATTTAAGAATCTACTACTACAAAAGCATTAAGGCTAATTATTCTTAATGGATGTAACTAAGCTCAAACAATCCTATAATTTATGTTATAAATCAATTTTAGGTTTTCTACCTTAGGATTGAAAGATGAATAAAGCATTTTGTAATTTATCCAAGTATTTAAAATAATGAGAACTAAGCTCAAACACAAGTAATGCAAATTGACATGGGAGGAAAATAATGTGACATGTTAGCTATCTTAAGGCTTTAAGATACTAAAACATGCAATAAAAGAAAATATAATTCATCACAATAATACTAATTAAGAGCCAAAAGCTTAAAATCACTAATTTTTGTCCAATGGAAATAATATGCATGTATTTGAAATCTTTATAATATAAGGAGAAAAATAACACTAAGTATGTCAAAATTGGACAATATTGGAAAATTAAGATTTTTGGGACTCCTAATTAGGGTTAAAAAGTGGTTATAAAAATTAAGGTTCAAATATTAAATTTGAATTCATATTATTATTACTCACATTTTGTGAGTGCAATGGACTATTTAATCATTTAATTTGGACATTAAATGATCAGATTTGGTCACATGAAATGATGAAGTTAAATTATAATTAATTAATTAATCTTAAATATTGACAAATTAAAATATTCATCAAAATAGGAATTAAATTATATATTACTAATCTACATATTTTTGTGATCAAAATAGTATATTATTTTGTATATTTTGGTTAAGTATTTTTAAAGTTATGATTAATATAAAAATATGTATTAATTAAACTTTAATTAAATGCAATTCATTAATTAAGTTTAATCCATTAATTAACGAAAGATAACGGCACAAATTTAAAGAATAACACAGAATTTAATGGCACAGATTCCCTTAAAATTGATAAAGGAGGTGGCACAAAACCTGTGGCATTACAATCCGTGCGATGCCAAAAACGGCTCTATCGTGACACGCGGCGGCACTAGCATGTACCGCGTGTCGACGCGGCTAGTCGTTTAATGGACATGGTCCATACTGAACCGGTTCGGTTCTGAGGGTGGATTCATACCAAAATCAGCTCCGCATCGAATCGCTTCGTCTCTAAAGCACAGATACAGAAGGTCATCGCTAGAGGAAGGCTGTAGCTCTGGTAGTGGCTAGCCCTAAGCGAATGGTAACAGGACGAATAGAGAAGAACACACCTACTGTTTACTACTATATGCGATTCGACAAAATTGTCTGATGGAGCTTGATCGGACTTGATCAAACACTTATCCATGAATTGAAGATTGCATGAAGAAAAATATTAAGATCGGCGGTACCTTTGATCAATGGCCGAAACCTTCGGCTGATCAAAACAGAGTTACAGAGGGACGCCCAGCTCTAGGCTAGTCCTAAATGATAACGTTCAAAGATGCGAGCTCCACTAAGGCTTATTTGAGGTTTGAGAAGGGGGGGGGGGAGGCAGTGTGTGCTTGCATGGGCGACATATGCAGGCACCTGCGCGCTCGCGCGAGGAAGATAGATCTAGACCTTCCGATTAGGATGGTTTGATCGTACGGTGCAGAGCATGTCATTCCGAAAGACGGATCTGACCTGACTCGTTAAGCAAATGGCGGACGCACCCGTAATTTAATTTAATATTAATTAATTTAATTTATATTAAATTTTATATTTAAAATTAGATTTTAATTGGGCTATGAAAATCCCAAAATTTTACCCATAACTAATTTGAGGGCGGGGAAGGCAGTGTGTGCTTGCATGGGCGACATATGCAGGCACCTGCGCGCTCGCGCGAGGAAGATAGATCTAGACCTTACGATTAGGATGGTTTGATCGTACGGTGCAGAGCACTGTCGTTCCGAAAGACGGATCCGACCTAACCCGTTAAGCAAATGGCGGCCCCACCCGTAATTTAATTTAATATTAATTAATTTAATTTATATTAAATTTTATATTTAAAATTAGATTTTAATTGGGCTATGAAAATCCTAAAATTTTACCCATAACTAATTTGAGGGCGAGGAACGTAATGGTGAAGTCAAATTTTAGTTTCGAGGTCAATTTAATTATTTTATTTTTTGAGGTATTTTAAATATGTTAAAATATTCAGGAAAATCCGACGACTTTCAAAGACTTCTAAAACATCACTCATAGTTAATTTGGAGGTGATAAGTACAATGGCGTCGAATTTTTGATATGAGGTCAATTTAATAATTTTATTTTCTTGATTATCCAGATTTTCTAAAATTAGGGTTTGGTCCGATGGATTCCTGATTTGGACCAAAGCTTTAGGGTTCGCTCCTAATGACTAATTAAGACTACTCGAATGAATATTAAGACTTGGTTTAGTTTTGATTAATTAGGATAACAATATTGGGTTGTTATTGTAATGACCCCAATAATTGGATAAGAGATTAATCTAAATATTGGAATGTTACCTTAACACCCAATACTCGATTAGAAGAAAATAAATCAAGTATAAGATGCTAAGTGGCCAAGTCAGTTTGTGAGTAGTTGTCAAGTTAAACTAAGATTTATAAATGAATGCAATAGAAGATACATGTTAACAAGATACATTACACAACATTGCAAGTATTTATAATACAAGCGATTAGAATAATCCACTCATTCATCCCAAACAGTTACAAAATAATAAATACAACACAGATATTTAAGAGTTGTAAAAGTAACTTAAGCAAACTCAAGCAGCTTATAATTTAATTATTACAAACCTTTTAAAGTAAGAGTAAAAGAAGGTAAGTATGTCACTCTCTCACTTGTAATAAAATAAAAGTAAACATTTTTAATTAAGCGAAAGCAAAGATTCTTTGTAAGCTCTTCAAGCACTTGGACCTGCACTACCTGAATCAAAGAGCTCTTGATCTTTTGTATTTTGGTATTTAAATATGATAGGGCAAAATCAATAAAAGAAAAAGTATAGTTAGACTAAATAATCTAAGCACATTTTAAGATTGGCTATATTTTTAAGTTAATAAGATATCACAAACATAATTTACAATTTAATAAGTAGCAGAGTTATAAAAACTATCAAGTAAAGGAAAAAGGAAGTAATCATAATTGTAAATAAAATAGTATGAAATAAACTAAGAATACTCACTTGTATGTAAGTCCTAGCCCGTATCCAAAAATGGTAAGGGAAAAGTATCTTAAAAGGCTAAAAACAACTAAGTGCATTTGAAAATGAATGAAAGTATTACATGATAGGTGAAATTTATGCTAAGTAAGTATTGAAATACAGTGATATATTAAATGAAATTAAGTAATATTCACTGTATTTTAATTAAACAATAAGTAAGCAATACATAATACAAAAAATAGAGAGTGTAAGGCTTAAATAAATGAAGAAGTATCTTAGACTCTTAGTCTAAGATAAATATAGCCTAGGACTATAAAAAGTAAGCATAGCTAAATAGTTATGAAGAAAAATTACAATCAATAAGATTATAAAAAAATTATTATATTAATAGTTGAAGTTATATTTAGAAGCTATCTCATTCTGCGAGAGTACTTAACTGAATGAGATGAGGAGTTAAGCACGCCTGTCTAATTAGAAATAGTGGGGGGTCGAACATTCACATTTACCCTCTCTAAAATGTGACGTCCTATTTTAAGCGCTATCTTTCTTGTTCAAGTTTTCCATAATGCATTCCCCATAAAGTTTTATGAAATTTTTTATTTATGCACAATGATCTTGAATGAATGTTCAAGGAAAAAGCCTCAAAGCTATGCAAGCATTCAATAAATATCAATAATTATAAACTATATGATATCCTTTTTGTCATTTATATTTTAATGATCTACTTAATGATTTGAGCTAATTGAACTCCAAATTGACTTATAGATATTGATCTTTAAGTCAATTGAAATTAATAGCAGAAGGAAGATAAGTTTAGAAAGTAGTATTTTCATATAATTTAAGTTCATCCTATATTAGTCCTAAACTAATCAAATTAAATAGATTTATGATTAAAGTTTAAGGAAACTAGTAAGAAAGAGAAATGTTTATAATTTGCTAAGCTATTGAAAGTATAAGAGAAAGGATATTTTATTAGCTTCATCTAGTTAACTTACAAACTATAAAGTATCAAATAAATTCAATCACAACGTTATTTAAGATTAATTGATAATAAATATTTGAATGTAAGGAAGGAAGTAGATTATATCCTACAAGTAATAATTCATTTGTAGTTGTAGGAATTTAGAATTTTATAATATATTTAAAATATGTAATAGAGCTATTATTCTCCAGTTTTAATCTATTGAGAACTAAATTTTGGAGATTAAAGACTATTAAAATATGTGCTAATTTTATAAGAGATTATTTGAGCACTAGTCTTATTATGAGTTCTTTTAAAGAGCTTTAACTTAGAAATTGAAAGTGTTAAGCTAAACTGAATATAAAAGAATTTAAATGATTCTTAATTAAATCTTACATGCAACTAAAGGGGAAGTAAAACATGTAGAATATAAGAATGAAATTCTAATTTTAAAATTTTTAGCATGATCTCTTTTGTATTTACTTAAAATAAATACATAAAATATCAATATGTAAGTCAATCCATTATATGGGATTGCTTATTTCCAATTTTAATAATTTCAGCATTTATAAAGAATATCAATATGCAAGTCAATTCGTTACATGGGATTGCTTATTTCCAATTCTAATAATTTCAACAATTGTAAAGAACATCAATATGCAAGTCAATCTGTTACATGAGATTGCTTATTCTAGCTCTAATAATTTCAGCAATTATAAAGAACATCAAAATGCAAGTCAATCTGTTACATGGGATTGCTTATTTCCAATTATAATAATTTTATGTGAGAAGATCATATGAAACAATTTGGTAACTTAGGATTCACACATCCTAAATTGAATATTTATGAAAAATAATGAAAGATATAGTAATTAAATTAACTAATATGAAGGGCAGTATTATGGGACTTAATATGCAAGAGGTAATGGTATTTGGTTCAACATTTCAAATGATATCAACATATAACTTAACCTACAAAGATAACAACATTTACTTTAGCATTTATGTATAAAAGAAATAACAATCATTTAAATTGAAATTTGTTGTCTTACAATGCATTTAATGACAGCATTTGATCCCATATGATCTTATTGACCTCACTTTAGAAATAATGGCAACATATGATTTCATTAAAAAAAATGGTAGCATTTGATTCCATGTGATCTTATTGATCCTACTTTAGAAATAATGGCAACATATGATTTCATTAAAAATAAATGACAGCATTTGATTCCATGTGATCTTATTGATCCCACTTTATGATAGATGGCAGCATTTGATTCATTCGAAATAAATGGCAGCATTTAAATCTCATAAAATAAATGGTAGTATTGAATCTCATATGATCTCTTGACCTTACATTATAATAGATGGCAGCATTCGATCACATTAAAATAAGTAGCAGCATTTGGATCTTATAAAATAAATGGCAGCATTTAGTCATATTAAATAAATGGCAGCGTTGGATATCATATGATCTCTAAACCTTACATTATAATAAATGGTAGCATTCGATCACATTAAAATAAATGGCAGCATTTGGATCACATAAAATAAATGGCAGCATTGGATCTCATATGATCTCTTGACCTTATATTATAATAAATTGCAGCATTTGATCACATTAAAATAAATGGCAGCATTGGATTTCAGTATGATCTCTTGACCTTACATTATAATAGATGGCAGCATTCGATCACATTAAAATAAATGACATCATTTGGATCTCATATAATAAATGGTAGCATTGGATCTCATTTGTAGCTAATAGAAACATGACTGATTACATTTCATCAGATTATAAGCTTTTAAGAATAGTATTGCTTCAAAAGAGGAATAAAATGTTAGGAGAATGTTGGAGCCATTTAAAAAAATATGGAAAAACAATTGGGTAGCAATCATCTATAATGGATATACAGATTCATAAAAGACCCATAATTTAATACATGGTAATTTCATAAACTAGATGCACGTTCACAAAAGCTATTATTTGCGAAGATGTAAGCACAGATAGTTCTGCATCACTAATATCATTAATGAAGTAATTGTGGAGGTTTAGGCAAGAAAACGTGATTCATGTAATCAAAATTCATGCACATTTTTGTAAAGTTGCAAGAGTTTAGTTGAGGTGCAAGATTCGCATATATTTAGGCTCCATTTATTGTCCACATGTTAAATCTTACTGAAAATATATGTGCACTTAAAAACATGAGGGAAATATTTGGCATATAATAACTACAATTGGATTAGTAGCATTGCAAGAGACATGATAACATAAGAAATTTCATTAAAAAGAAATGACAGCATTTGATTTCATTTAAAAGAAATGACAGCATTTGATTCCATGTTATTAAGTTGAGAATGTTATTAGAGATCAGTGATATATGTCAAGCTCTAATCAGTGATATTTGTCAAGCAAGGGGCTTAGTTTATCACCATTAGCTTACAAGATGACAACCTTAATCAATCTTGCCAGTTTCTTTCGATAGTGCGATATCAACTTCAACAATTTTAGCTAACATCTAAGTAGTGAGAATTAAAAAGAATAATTACTTGTAGTAAAATAATTAAAATGAATCCATCTCTTCTTGAAATCTTTCTAACAGATACAAACCATTGATAAATTAAATTAACACGAAAGTATCTTATTATAGGTTTCACTGAATAAATCTGCTAATAGAAGCAAATAAGAAACATAAATTTAGTCTAATTTTAACATATATAGTTATTAGCACTATGGGTTGAAATAAAGTTTATAACATTAGGATTAAAATCCTTGGTTCTTCATTTGAATAATATGTTCTTGGATTGTTGATAATATTGATTTGCGCAGGAAACAAAGTTCATTGAGTCAATTTTATTTATTTGAACTTATGGGAGATAGACGAGAGTAGTTCAATAGCTTCACTAAGTAACTCTAATGGCAATGAAACTGTTTATCCATTGGCAAAAAAAGTGCCCCAAGAATGATGCCCCCAGATGCAATACTTTAGTCCATAAAGAGATTTTATACTCCAAGGAAAACCAAAGAAATATAAAGTATAAACTGGGGGGCTGATAGATACTCCGAAGACTCTGCCCAGTCGTAGCATCCATCCCATAGCCATTTCCCTTCCTTTATGTGAGAAAAATTCTGGAGGAAGATAGGAGTGTAGCTCTGGGAATTACCTCAGGAACTTGGAAGAGTGATTTTTACAATGACATATTAGTTAAATTTTGAAGTTAGACCTAAATCGATCTCATTTGATCAACTCCAAATCAGGATACTCATTTCTCATTAAATCAACCTGATTAGAATATTTAGACATTTGAAATCTATCCATATAAAATATTTAAAATATTGCAATTAGAGGAGACTTAGGAAGAAAAATCTATGAAACCAACTGCTTTACTTTATTATTTTCTAAGTTCAAGTGGTTATATCGAATCAGAACAAATACTCTAATATTTAGCATTTGGATCGATTGATCCAAAAAATATTATGCAAAGGGAGTTATATGCATAGAGTATGAATCGAAACGAAGGTACCTTGCTCCAGGAGTCGACAAGTTTAGAGTTAAGGTTTTGGTCCTCCTTTCAATGATAGTAGGTTTGTATGCTCACTGATCGAGACCTTAGCTCCCAGTGTATATGTAACAACCCAGAAGTTGTTACACATCAATTAGTAAATCTAATTGACTCTAAATCTCTTTAATTACTCTCAAAATAAAGTTAAAAGTCATCACCTCAAATTTCATGCAAATTGGAGATTGTTGTCGATTTCCAGTGTTTTCTGGTTTTCAGATAATTCTGAAGATACCTAAAATTATTTAATTATCAGAATTAAAAAAAAAATAAATAGAGTCCGCCATTGGACTCAGTAGCTCCAAATTAGCTAAGAATGTTATTCTGGGAATTTTTGAAAATCATTGATTTTCCCGGAATTTTTGCTGAATTTTGATCGCTAAAAAATTTTCGTTAAAATTAGGATTCCAATTTAAGTCAAATAAAAATATAATAAAAATATTTTCTTATAAAACCTATTGAAAGGATCATACTGCAAAAATTTGGGCATGTTTGGGATCCCGGATTGTTTTGAATAAATTCATGAAGTTTAAACTTCAAAAGATAATAATATAAAAAATATAAATTAGAATTTGGAAATTTTTATATATTAAAGTTAAGCATCATATAAGGATGTTATTTTTCAAGTTTCGTTAATTTTCAAGTTTCAAATTTATCATAATTAATTTTTTAAAATTTTCACTTAAAAATCATTATAAAATAAAATACTTGTCCAAATTCAATAATTTTTAGACGCGTGCATTTGTCTCGTCAAGACAGTCGTTTCAATACCAAGTTTGTAATTTTTTAAGCTCAAATAACTCCAGATCTTGGCTCAGAAATTTCAACCGTGTATTTAGATCTAACGACTAATATAGGTCTTACGGTTTACTTATATATCTCCTTAAAAACCTAATTCATCCAAAAAATGCACTTCTCCTCAGCCGAAAATCTCTCCCTTCTACGGAAGCCAATTCCTATCCGCAACCTGATCTTATCCTCTACGCACGCTCGGCACCTCTCGAACCCTCCCTTCGAGCGAACGAGAGAAGGCAGTGGACGCGTGGCTTCCACCTCTCGCGAGGTCCAATGATCGGTCGCCAAAGGCTCATCTCCTCGCAAGTCGCGGAGTCGCCTCGATCGTCTCCAGGTAAGCTTATAATACCCATCCCCTTATTTTTTCTCCTAAGAGCTAGAAAAGCCTTGCATTAGCCGAATCCTTCTACGAGCCGAGCGCCTCATTCAGCCGAGTGCCCCACTAGCCGAACCCTCTTCACTCACCAATCGCTCCTTCTAGCCGCATGGAATAAAGGTACTTCACTTACTTTTCCTATCAATTATAGTTCATATGAAATAATCTGGAATGATCTCTAAGACTCATAAATAATTTTGTGATGGAACTTTGTTTTCCACATAAGTATTTCTCCCAATACTTCCAGCAACATTATTCATATAAAATCAATATTAAAATCAATGTTAAATTAGGGCTTTAAGCTATCAAATAAGGGTTCATTAGAAATCTATTTTCAGTATGAATGAATAAAGATTTAAGTTGCAAATAACTTCTTACTTAAAAAGGAAATGAGAGAATAAGGAGTCGTATCATTTAAAGTTTGATATGAAAATTTTCAACTTTATTAAAAATTTTGTTCGAATTGCTAGAGCCAAATAAAGATTTTGTTCTTAATATTTATTAATATTCAGCTTTCTAAGAAAGATACTTTATTAATAAATCCTGTGACTTCTTGATATGCATAAGATAAGTTATTTGACTGAAATAAATCGCTATCCCTTTGGATTACAAATTTTTATCTTTGAATAATAAATAAATTCTTATGCACTTGCTTGTCTATATGCATTTGTACAAATGACTGCTTTCATACAGTTTTTTTTTCTGAATTTTGCAAATAGATCTAAAACTATAAACTGTAGACTTGCCACTTTATTAATTAAGTATTAAGAAGGAACACATGATACAAATTTAGTGCTGTTGTTATTTATAATGATTATTTACTGCCTTCAACCTTATATGAATTAAATAGGGGTGTTGTTCATTCATTATGTGAGACAACTTGATGACGTATGATAAATTTTATTAAAATATGAGAGTTTCGAATGCTACAGGGTTACAACAATAACAACAAAACCTTGATACTACTAAGTGTAATTAGCTATATATGCTAAGGCTGAAATACTATCATGATGGTAGTCCTAACCCAAAACATCTACTTGATGCATTTAATAAAGTTAAGTTGAATGTTTTACTTGGAAGTTATATTGCTCACTAACTTGTTCTTAGTTATGAATGTAAGGTTATAAAGTCTATTTCTGAAATAGCATTTCAATTTCATCCAGCTTACTTAGATATTATTAAATCATACTGCCTATTATTATAACATTTTGTTTTATATATCATGATGTTCAATTGTCATATGAGTAATGCTAATTTTAAATTTGCTTAAATTACTTCTCAAAAATAAGCTTAGTTCAAAGTTAATATACCATATTATTGTTCAAATATATATATATAATGACTTGATTAAGCCTATTGGAATTTGCCAAGCTGAGTTTTCATGAAGAAGTATATGTACTTAAAGCTTTTTGCTAATCCGGAACTTATCCAGCAGTTTTGCTAATAAACATTAACAAGTTGACAGTAAATCACATAATAAACAATATATATATATATATATGTTAATATAATACATGCTATTGCATAAATCCATTTCACTACTTCACGATGGGATAGTGTTGGAAGACTGATGTTTTATATACTGATACAAATCATGAGTTAAAATGTTATTAATTATTCCAGAAAAGGTTCACAATAAAAGTAATATACATTGTGGTTATGGACATATGAGATTTTCCTTAAATCTGAGAAACTATTTTCTTTCTTCTCTGAATAGTTGTGGGAACGTCTTAAAGCGAATAGTTCTTTAATAATCAAGTGTTACTGTGGGTTCTAAATTCTGTTTAAATTTTTGATAAAATGACTGATTAGATATTAATAAAATTAATCTTTGCTGGCATTATGATAAATCTTATTTGATTATTGTTACCCATCCACAACTTTATATTTCTTTGCTGTCTTAAAGTTTGGTTATAGTCCAAACTGATTTTAAGGGTAGGATATTCAAATTATTTAACATAAGTGCATTACATCCTTATATTGAATGCAGTTCTATTATTGTTTTCCATTGTTGAATACTAGGGATTTACACATATCTAATAACATTTATTATTTCTCCTATACAGTCTTATTAATACAAGTCCATTTTCCTTACTAGCTTGTCTTAGTCATATGAATTTAATAAATGGCATGATATTATAAACTTGCTAAAATCAAACATTATACATTTAGTGTATATTATTTATAGAGATAAAAGACTATAAAAATATTTGAGAGTGGAGACTATAAGGCACTGACACACATTACAATCAGTTTTTCTTTCGATACCTTAACATGCAAAGCATATAGAGAAATTTACTAAGCCATTGGCTGATATTATGCTTGAGTTACATGCATATTTAATTGTACATTTTCAGTTTATATACATATATAAATAAATATATTAATTCATGAACAATAAAAGAAAATAAGAAGTATAGGTACAATTAAGTAATACTGAATCAAAGAGTAGTTCCATTTTTTTTGTGTGAGTAATTTACTCAATCGTTGCCATTGTATCAAAATGTTTCCAATCAAAGCATCAAATGCTGCCATGTATTGTTATTTACTTAATATTCCAATTCTGCCATTTAATTCAAGTGCTGCCTTTTTAAATTTAATAAATCTGGTTTCTTTTATATTTAAATGCTAACTTTAATGATATTATTCTTTGCAGATTAAGTTGTAAAATTAATACAGGAATGCCAAATTAAAAACTATGTGCAAAAAGCACATAATGCCGCTTTCATAAATTACTAATTTATTTTTGCATCTCTCTTTTTAGATATTTTATATAGGATGTATAAACTGTTTAGTTTAGTTTTATATTTAAAACTACTGTAGAACTGGAAATGAGCAATCCTATAAAAAGGATTGAACTCACACAAAATTGATTGTGAAAATTGTATATTTGAACAAAAACAAAGGAGACTATGCCGAAAATTTTAAGAATTTTATGACTTAGAAAAATTTCAGAAAATTCTAATATATAATTCAAAATATTCAATGGTTCATAATACTCAATCAACTTGATTAAAGTTAAATAGCTTCCTTTCATTTTAAGCTTTCCTTTTATTTCAAAATTGTATTATCTTTCGAATTTCATGAAAATAAACTTGCAATTCATTCTACTTTTATTTAAAATTAACTTAAGATCAAATATTTATAAGTCAATTTGGAGTTTAATTAACTCCAATTATAGAGTAGATTATTAAAAATTTAGATAACAAGAAGATATCACATACTTTACAATTTTTGTAATCCATTGAATGCTTGCATAGCTTTGAACCTCATATCCTTGAACATGTATTCAAGACCCTTGTGCATAAATAAAGATTTTCTTAAAACTTTAAAGGGGAAATGCCTTAAGGCAATTAGAGTACAAATGCAAGTATATATATTAGAACTTCACATTTTAGAGAGGGTAAATGTGAATGTTTAACTTCCCCACTGTATCTGGTTAAGCAGACATGCTTAACTCCTCGCCCATTATGTTGTGTACTCCTACAGAATGAGGTATTTCTAAATGTAACTTTAACTTAAAATATAAGAGATTTTCTTATAAACTGTAAAATCTCTTCATAACTGTTTAGTTATGCTTTCGTATCATAGTCTTAGACTATGATTATCTTAGATTGAAAATCTAAGATATTTCCTCATTTCCTTTAGCCTTACACTCTCTATTTTCAGTATTGTGTATTGCTTGCTTCAGTTAATTTGAATATAGTGTATGTTGCTTAACTTCAATTAATGCTTCACTGTATGTCAACTACTTACTTAGCATACTTTCCATTTGATCATATAAATTGCTTACATTCATGCGCATATTAATTTCTAGCCTTTAAAATGCTCTCCTTTACCAATTTTCAGAAAAGGGCTAGAACTTTAAATAGAAAGTGAGTATTTTTACTCAATGATTTTCATACTATTTTCCTTACAGTTGTACTCATTACTTTCCCATACTATATAGCTTTTACAGCACCACTGTATACTTAAATTGTAAATCATAGTTGTGATATCTTGTTAATCTAAAAACATAGCCAATTTTAAAATGTGCTTAGACTGTATAGTCTAACTACTCTTTTCTTTTTCTTGGCTTTGCCCTATCATATTTAAATACCAAAATATAATAGGGCAAGAGCCCTTCTATTCAGGTGATGCAGGTCCGAGTACTTGAAGAGCTTTTAAGAAAATCTGCTTCCGCTTAGTCTTATATATATTTCACTTGTATTTGTCATATACATAAAAAAAAAGCCTTGTAATAATTAGATTACTTAAGTTACTTTTATTTCAGTTATTAATCTGTATTATATCTCCTATGTATATAAAACTGCTTGGGATGAATGAGTGGATTGCCTATTTTGTAAATGCTTGTATTACTGCATTTATTTGTATCTTCCTTTTTTCATTCATTTTTAACTTAACAAATGCTCATAAAGAGACTTGGCCACTTAACATCAGCATTTGATTTACTTTTTTTTAATCAAGTGTTGGGTGCTAAGGTAACACCCCAATATCTGGATTAATCTTCTATCCAATTATTGGGGCCGTTACAGTATACCTGCTCTCCGCTGAAAAAAAAAATTAGCAAAGGATGAATGCCCTCCTGCCCGTTTCCTTAGGGCAACTAGGGAAGATAAGGTTCGGCTGGACAGACGTACCCCCATCGCTTTGCGACAGGCGTACGACGGGATAATGGAGAAGGGAATGTATTGGAATGTAATTCTGATCATTGGATTGATCTTATAATCCAACAGTCTGATCGATAAACAACTTGTCAACCACTTGACTCTGCTTACACTTAAATTCGACGGTTCAGGCAGATTTGGAAGGTGTTTCATGTATGATGAGGTTCAGCAGATTCCTGCCTTTCTTAAAATAGCTGTTATTATAATTTGAATTAATATATTTATTATTTATTTTAAAATAAATATTTATTTAATTAAATTAATTATAATTATTTATTTAAATTTAAATATTTAGATGCACTACAAAAAATTCCAAATCTTCACCCTTACTTAATTGAGGGATGAGAAACCCAATAATGTGATCGAATTTTTGATCGGAGGTATATTTAATTTACCTAATTTTCTAGGTATTAAAATATTATTAAAATATTTACGAAAAATTTGACGACTCCCAAACACTTTTAAATTACCCCTCTAGCTAATTTGGGTATGATGAGTCTAATGGTGGACTTTATTTTTTATTTTGATGTCTAAATATAATAGGTATTTTCAGAATTATCAAAAAACCAGAAAATATTGGAAACTATCAAACGATCTCCAAATCGCATGAAATTTGAGATGAAGACTCCTAATACTATTATAAGAGTAATGGAAAAGGTTTAAAGTCAATTAGGTCATTAATTGATAGGTAATAGTACTAGGGTTGTTATAATTACAAATTATCCAACCTATGTAGAATTAGAAAATTACCCTCTATATAGCATAGTAAATACAATGACAGTAAATAAGATTGATTTGGGGTTAATTTGACCACATCAGGGATTAAAGTAAGTTAATTAGAGTTCCCAAAAGTCATTAGTGAAAATATTGATCAAATTAAAAATTTGATATTTTAAGAACATTCATCATATATTTTGATCACTTTAAGATATAATATTTGCATATTTGGATCATTATTCAAAAAGTTATTAGTTAAATAAAATTAAAATTAAAAAAAATAAATTATTATTTAACTTGATGTTCCTCCACACGCACGCACACTCGTCTGCCGCAGCTATCGTACGCACAAGCGGCCATTGGAGCACACACGGGCCGTTCGCATGCACGAGCCCATCTGCAGTGCCGCGCAGGTTGGGGTTGACTCGCCCAACACTATACATCTCCCTGATGAATTTCCCCATTCCCTAGAAAACTAGGGCATCCAATTTCTCGCAGCTCCGAGCTACTCTCAATGAGTGCTATATACCAAATCAAAGCCCTCACAAAGAGTTTCTAAATGCCACAAAAATCTCTATCGGAACTAACTTTATCGACCTAGCCTAGTTTGAAGGTGGCGGGTGTAACAACCCTAGGTTGTTACCTTGCAAAAATATAGGTAACCTAATCAATTTTCAAATACTATTGTTTGTAGAACCTCAAACTGAGCCTATCTAGAAAATATGAAGTCCATTGGAATTCTCTAAGTCCAAATTGATAACTTGATCAATCTAGATGCCCTAGATTAGACTTAAAATATTTTTTACCTCAAAATTAAAATCTAATTGCATTTTTAGATTCCTCACTCCCAAATTAGCTAAGGGTGAAAATTTGGTGCAATTTGGGATTCATTTGGGCCATAATTCAATTTAAATTAAAATGGTTCAATAGCACATGAGGGTTCCTAATAATTCAAAATTACAAATATACCCTCAAAACTAGATTAACGGCTGGGATCTGCTGTGCGGACCACGGGCGATCCGCTGCGGAGCTCGATCACGCGACAGCGGGGTCCTGTGAATCTGGCCGTCGTATGCAAATAATCGACGGCTAGGATTAACTTCCGCGGAACCATGGATCAATCGTAGGATCTCCCCAACCGATCCAACAGCCCGGATCACTCCCGCGATCGCCCGTTAGGATCTGAGAGATCCGAGCTGTTCCGCCATCTGATCGATAGATCAGACGGCATCCGAGGCACCCAGCACTGTGGATCGTCGTCCCCACTCCATCGCGCACCCGACAGGGATATTTTCCCGTACTGCCAGCTACCTCCTCTGTCCCCCTCTCCCGCTTCCACCTCAGTAGACCGTTAGCACACCTCCCATAATGGCCAAGAGACCCAATTGGGCCTCGTGACCCGGCCGAGCTCGAATTGGAAATTCGAGAGCTCGGCTATGGCCCGAATCATCCGATTCTCCCCAGCCTAATTAAACTCTCTGGAACCTTCCCTGTACTCCCCTGAGGCTATAAATAGCCTCAGCACTCCTCTGATTGATCCTTGATGATCAATCAAAGTCGCTTACCTTCTCCTCCATTGCCATTTGCTGAAGCTTCTTCTAGGCGCTCCCGAGCTTACGTACCGCTGATAGGAGAGTTTCCTGGAGTTCAGGAACTCTCAGAGAGGTCCAAGGCAGCTCAACAAGCCCGGAGAATACCACCCTATCGTTTGCAAGCTCTCTGATAAAAATAATGTATCCTACTTACCGGTTTCAAGCCAATGAGGCTCGGACCTTCTCTATTTTGATGTGTCTGAGTTCGTATTGTCATCTCAAACCCAATGGTATCGAGATTAAGATCTAGGCTAGCCTCGATTAATCGAATCGATCGATTGGATTGAATCCTTAAAGATCGTCTCGGTCGGGTAAGGACCCGGCGATCCAGACCACCCCAAACCCTCAGACCAGAGGGCTTCGATCCGCCTCACCTTCCTGATGGTGTAGGGATCGAGCCCGGGGTCTAGTGTGGCATCTGTGGGGAGAATTATATCTCCACAGTAGCTCCAATGGAGGAGCCCTCGGGTGAGCAAGGTCCGGCCGATCCAGATCGTCTCACAAGGGGCTTTGAGTCCCATTCGACGTGTCTGACCAAGGGGATCAAGTATCGATCCTGTCCTGGACGTGCCGTGGTCAGGATGCACCGAGATTTTGCGATTAGGGTTCCCCTAATTGAGTCCCTGGTTCGGGACGGAGATGCGGGGACGAAGGCTCTGTGCGGGCCGGGTCGACCCACGACCTGTGTTGTGCGATGCCGGGTCTCCTGGGCCCCGGTCGACCCGCGCGGTTTGGAATTGGGCCGAGCTGTTTAAATTAAATCAGAATTATTAGGAAAATAATCCCAATAAGCAAATCATAGGAATTTAATTAAATAAAAATATAGAATGTATTATTTGAATAACTTTTAATCTGCTGGTATAAACCCTATAATATTATATATGAAAATGATTAGAAAATTATCAGGGACCTAAATATAAAATAAAATTATACATCTGATGGTTAGATCTTTAATTATTACCTAATTACAATGGATTTTAATTAGGGTAAATTAATAATTTTACTTATCCAAATTGCATGCTTAGGATACCATTAGTTCACTTATGATGATTAGAATGCATGTGCTAAGTAGATTATTTTTCTGAGCTCTGTAATTCTAGTTATGCCATAATATTGTTAAAACATGATTAGTGAATATTAGGGTTTATACTCACTAGATCTTAGTAAACTTATGCTCTAATTAATTGTATGGTTAATTAGAATTTGGGTATCAAATTTCATGAAATTCTGATGGTTGGATTTATACTTATGTGCTAATCCTTTTTAAATTGAATTAGGGTTTGATTAGCACTAAGTATTGCTTGTTTTACAAAATTTGAGTAATAATTTGACTTATAACAGTAAGTTAGATGTAGTGAATTCCTCTAGATAAACTTATTAAGTATACTTGAACAAATCTAAAGATTGAGAATCTTAAATATCTTAAATAACTTAAGAAATCTTAAGATTTGGATCAAGCTTTTAAGACTTGATCTAGGTCTGAGATTGCCACTAATAATGCATGATTAATCCACTAATTTTACATTGATCCTTAAATACACACTTGATTTTACTTAAGATATGAGAAGGGATCAAACCCTAATCTACTTAAGGAGAATCCAAATCCTTAAGAACCTTAACTTAATTAACTTGATTGTAAGATTATGAACTTGACATTTTCTAATAATACATCTGATTTGATATTGATTCTAAATATTTAAATTAGACAAATTAAGGTAAATAATAATCCTATGTGATTTCTTAATCTGAATCAAACTTTAAGATCCCTGATTTCTCTTAAGTAAGAGGATTAGCATAAGAAGATTTATAAATTATATTGATTAACCAAGTGATCTAAGTCCTAAAAATATTTCTGATTCAGATCCCCTAATCTTAGATTGAGTTGTGATCAGATGACTAAGTCATCTGATCTAATCATCCTAATCCTAATTATGAAGCAGAACCTAAGAGATTAATATCAGCATTTAGAAGGAAGAATCTTAAGTGTCTCTTCATAAGATTGTCTTGAATTATTGAAAGACCTAAATTTATATATTCTGAGGTAGGAGACCTTGTATAACTCCTTGAGGTAGAAGTATAGAAGATCCCATCACCTTTGAGATTGATCTTATCCCCTCGTGGTAGTAATCACTTAAGAACCTTAGAACAGATACTTCTCCTTATGGTAGAATTTATATCAAGTGATCCTTGATCACAAATGGTTTATGAGACCTTATATAGGACTTACCCATTAGTTTAGGCCTTTATAGTCTTGATAAATCCTTGCTTTATTAACTAGACTTGGTTGAATCTTGATCAATAGGTGGTGTAGTATAGTATGCCCATATTACTGGTCCCCAGTAGTATTCAGGATTGGTTGATTCATTCTAGTAAGGACTTATGAGCAGGTTCTATCCTATGGGATTAGACGAATATAGTCCCATTAGAATAAATCATTCAAACTTAAGAGTGTATTAAATGGGTACTCATCCCTTAGTTTAATTGAAAGACAAGTTTCCAATGGCAATGCCTCATAGCGAAGATCGCTTCAATAGGTATGGCTCAAGTAAAGTAAGTAGTGAGATTTACCTTCCTTAAGACACTGAGTATGATTGTGAGTATAATAACTTAATACTTAGCTTGAGATATAAAATCACCATCGGGTGGTGCCTCCTAATAAAGATCGCTTTGTTAGAGTGGCTTAATCAAACTAAGTAATAAGAATCCTTTTCTTGCAGCATGCTGAATATGTGTATACAATCACCCCGTCTAGTGATCTTTAAGTAAATAAGTAACTTTAACTAAATATCGATCTAGAAACTAGGAGTTAGGATCCTTTTAGCAGGATCCTGCACAGTGGGGACTTAGAATTCATTATCGTTTCTTACTAAACTCTTCATTAATTTCTGGATTTTTCATTCATTCAACATAGTGGCATAAGCATAAGCATAAACATGAATTTGACTCATTCCTTCTATTGTGATACATGGGTATCAGTAATATTGTATGGGTTACGGAATGTGATATACACAGACAGGGGAATTTCAGGGTGCGTCTGCATCACCATACTGACTTCCTAACTAGTGTATTTACATTGGACCGTACTACTCATAAGCCTTCAGTGATAGTTCTGGAATATACTGTGGTGTAGCATATTTGTGTGCATTATTTTAGTGACATATAGTGTAGCATATAACATCTCTTTGATCATGGTATTTATTTTACTTTCAGTTTTTATTTGGCGATAGCTCCACTTTAACTGGCCTTTACTGTTCTATTTACTTAGCATTTACAATTTTTTTTACTATGCACTTTTCCTCAGTTCTTTTACAGTTTTGCTTTACTTTGCTGTTTGTTATGTTTAGTTTAGTTTTGTATAGTTAGTTGCGATGTGTTAGACTTCTTGTCTAACACGGGGTACTTTTGGGATCCGGTAATTTGCTAGATCTTGAGGAGTTTGCGGAGATAGGTTAGGAGGACGTATCGGAGACCCAAAAGGAGCATGTGGAGTTATAGTGGATCGAGCACCTACTTTTACTTATTAGCTCATTTCAGTATTATAAATAGACTCTTTATGTTTCTGCATTTTAAATATGTTTGTAATAAACTCTGGATGTATTTTACTTTTCTTTTCTGAGATGAATGGCTATTACTGCTTGTGATGAATGTATTCTAGATGATTTGCTTTTAGCTTCCGCACTCTGTTATACTACTATACTTAGTATTATGATGGGATCAGTATACTGGAAATGCTGATATATATTGATAACGTATATCAGGTTCTTATTTACCTCCTTGGACCTTGTATACGTACTAGCCTAATATCTAAGATAAGCATTTCACTCTTATCATAGGTATTGGATCTCGATCATACTCTTAGGATTCGAGTCAGCAGCCTTTAGCATGGCTCAGTTCTTAATAGCCTATTCAAGGAGATGGGTTTTGCTTGTATACCCGGCTTTCCCGAGTAGCGCATCGCTCCGCCGCCAAGGTTGAGGTACATTACTTTTCTCTTTTGCGCGCGGCGACGGGGCGGGGCGCTACAGCGGGGGTTTAGGCTTTATTGTGGAGGGAGATTACTCCCTCCAAAAGGCACCCCACATATCATATGATCTACCAAAATGTTAATTAGGTCATGGTACTTAGTGAATCCCAAGCTGTGTCCTGGGTGCCACTGACTCGACCTAAGGCTGCTCAATCCAAGCGGTATAAATCACTATACAATCTCAGGTGGAATGCAAATCAATTGGGCTCACCCAAGCTCAATTGATAGAAGTTGGCATGCTATTGGATGAGTAATAGATTGTGGCGGTCGCCCCTTAATCATCTATGATTAAGTAGTGGTTGTCACTAGGCAATCCTTCACTTAACATTAGATTATGAATAATCATTTCCTAATCCATTGATAAGAGAAGGATATGCCCTAAGTATAGCAAATGAGGCAATCACTAAAATGAGCATACTAAAATATCAGAGTGCAGAAGAAAGTACGAAATAATAACATTCATACATCCATGATAAAGTAAAGAACTGTATAACTCAGAATAAATAAGCATGAAAGGAAATACAATTTAGAACCTATATTATTACAAAACATTTAAAAGTTTAATAACATACAAGAAAGATACTCGGTCCTCACAGTAGAAAATAAAGAAACTAAGGATCTGCACCAGCACACTCCTCCTCCTAAATAAACTCTTCAGAATGTCCTACCTCCAATAACTCAGAGTTTGCCATTGTCGGTATCACAATGATAGGGCCCCAGCCAAAAGAAAAGAAAATATGGTTAGATAAAATATCTAAGTATATTTTAGGTTAAGCATTTTATGAATTAAATGATATCACAAATTATCTAAGCAATTTAGGAGCAGTAAAGTAACAAAGTAAGTAGTAGAAATTATAATTAACTAATTATAACTTAAACAAAGTCTGAGGTAAGCACATACCTCAACTCAAGCTACAGAAGAGGTTAAGTAATATAATAATGAAAATCTACTAAGTACAAAAAATATCCTAAGTAATATGATCAATTTTATATATAATAATTTATAATATAAAAGGAAAATACATAACTATAATAAAAGACTAACATCCTAACATGCTTTTATATGTAACAAAACTACTGAATATGCACAAATATATAGGAAATACTATGAATACTAAAATACTATAAATAAATAAAAGCGTAGTATAAAGAAATAAACTAAAATATAAACTAAAAGTACTATCTCATATGGGCATATTCTTACTTAGTCCTACCAAAAAGTAAATACCACTTACCTTTCTGATCATCTGGGTAAAATATCCCAAATTAATTATCACCTTCTATGAGAAATACTCTAGATAAAATATCACATTTTAGGGGAAATACCCTATATAAAATATCACTTTTTAGGGGAAACACCCTAGATAAAATATCATCTCAAAATATGCCATCACACTATAAAGGAAAACTAAGTAAGACATATTCCACAATGTTTAAATTAAATTCATTAATTTAATTACCTCTTTTACTTATGAATATGCTTTATGAATATTTCAAATTTAACATAGAATATCCATCAAATATACTATGTTCTATCTAATGTATCAAAAAATACAAAGGTCCAAAATAAGGAAGCAAAGCATTCAATTACAATGTATAAATAATACTAAATAAACTCTATGATATCACTTATTTTCTGATTAAATCGTTCTATATAATCTGAACTTATACAAGTTTAGGATATCCAATAACTAGATATTGAGTATAAATCTAGAATATCAGTCCTATTAAGTTAAAATCAATTTGAACTAATAAAATTCTAATATATTTTAATCAATGACACTTATTAAGTTAATAAATAAATTAAATATCCTAATTAATGATTTTAATAGATTCCAAGCCAATTTTGATTAATACAACTCAAAATTGGGAGATTAAGAAGTTAAACTTCAAGTATTGAAGTTTAACTTCTTAATCTAATAGATTTTAACACTAATGGTATAAAGTTAAACCCAATACTTATGAACTATAATTAAGGTTATCTTATTAAGCAAAGTCAAGCTTAATAAGATAGATCTTTACTCTTAAGTTTAAGATTAAAAGATCAAATAATCATAAATAAATTATGAAAATTCTATAAACTACTAAAACTAAGATTTCACATATTGAGTAACTCAATTTACTCAATAGATGAATTCTAACATAAGTCTTATTCCTATTTTTAAGGAAAGAGCTCTTAAGCACTATGATGAACTCTCAGATACAAAACCTAACTAACGTTAAATTGAAAGCTTACTTTAATGACTATAAGATTTTAAGGAAGACATGATGTGAGATAAATCTCACATCTTGAAGCTTAATACTTAATTATTTTACATAAAAAAATATATCATTCAACTCGCAAATGTGCTACTATTCAATTCAAAATTTACTATTCATTTCACTATTTGTACTATTCAATATGTTGTTTTTACTATTCAATCCACTATTTTTACTATTCAATCTGCTGTTTTTTTTATTATTCAATCCGCTATTTTTACTATTCAATCCGATGTTTCTTTTTACTATTCAATCCGCTGTTTTGACATTTAACAATTATATTTCAACACAACTTCTATAGTAAGTAAGTTTAAAAATTACAGTATTTATGGCCATCATAAACAAATTTATTTTAAATTACTATATTTATGAAACAATAAAACAACAAAAAGATTTAATGCATAATTACAATGGTTGTCTAATCATAGGCCATCCAAATTGTAACATGGCATTACAAAGAATATTTATGCATAATCATATTGAAATGTAAGAGATATTTAAAAGCAAGCATAGATATTCCTTAACTTCAAAGTGATAAGAATTTTTAACTGACGACGTGCATTAAAAAAATATAACGAATAAAAATGAATAATATTATATATTATAACACTCTTCCAATTGCTATAAAAGTGTGAGCAGGATTAGGTCCTACTTATGTAAGTACTCATATGACCACAACAAAATTTTGTTTATCTTTACTTGAACTTAGCAATTACACTTATAATTGTAATGATATACAATCTGAAGAATAAATACATGCACAACTAAATACTTAATAAACTAATTGATATTGATTTAATTTTAAAAGCTTTCACGATCATTTAGTAACTATATTAAGCAAACTGTAATGTATTTGGAGATACACACTCTTAATTGAACAAATAGCTTTGCTAGTATTCTCACCTTACTCATGATATACTAGTTTAGAATCAACATCATTCCTATTTAAAGTTCGGCAATATATTAGTTTAAGAGTTGTACTGTATATACAAGAAAAAATATGATATTGACTGAGTTCATGAAAAGCTGGATATCAATTAACTGTTGGTTCTATATAACGTAGTTAAGCTTTTGAGACATTTCATGTTAGTTTTAAAAATTCACAATTCGCTACTATTATTCCAAATGCAAACAAAATTCGAGCAAGCTTGCCATATGCTACACCTGACGCTTCTTTATCAACATAACAAAATGATCAAATACAATAAACGTGCTCAAAATAACATAATAATCATCTTAACGAAACTTAGCCAACTCATAAATGAATAAAGCATGAGTTTAAATCAAATCTGAACTTTGCCAAAATCAAATAGCCTCTTAAATATATTTAATGATTTACATCAAATTTGAAATTTGTATTCATTATTCTTAAGATTTTTAAATCTTGGTTAAGAAATTTTTTACTAAATCCTACTTCAATTAATTCATACTTTGGCCAAATAGCTTTAAAGTATGCTAAATAAAAATTTTGAAATCTTAAACGTATTTTTATAAAGATCAAAATAATGGTTGTAGAAAATGCTGATATATTATTGTCATAATATCTTGTTCTTCCAATATATTCTTCATTGACACCACTAGGAAAATTCGATTATCAACTAAGAATCTTCTTGTATAATGATTGGTTGTCAGCCTCGTCACTTGAATTTACTTAGTACATTATTCTTATATGCGACCTCCTTTATATAAACATATATCCATAACTGTTTTGAATGGTTCTTTTATGATCATACGGATATTGTTATGTGAACCACACTTAATCTTTATATGTTTTAAATGAGTGTTGGACATTATTTGTGCTAACAAATGTTTATTTAATTATCAAGTGCAAAGTTAGACCCAAAAGACCTAGCCAAGATTGGGCTAGAGCTAAACAAGTTGTGCAACAATAATGTGGAGAGCTGAGAACTAAAAAAAAATATGTTTACATGCATGCATCTGAGTGTATATTAGTAAAAATGATGTAAATATGCCAAACTAGTATGGTTGCGTTCTTAAGATTTGTACTATGTAGTTCTGAGATTATACAAGCCTAATGTATCGATATTTTATAAAGTTATTAATTTTCTATGTCTGCACATGCACTCAAAACCTGTGTTTAATTCAAGTTTAATAAATGAATTGTTAAGATCTTAAATTAAAGATTACTAAATGATAATTGGACAAAATACTCAAAGATTTGCATATCAAAACACACTATAAATAATAAAGATATAATTCGCTGAATTCAAAATTTCACAAAGCAATTTATGACAGCATTTGTTCATGCTCGATTTAACTCAGCAAGAAATTTGGAGTACTCAAGTATGCTAGAGTAATTAGTTAGAGTAAAGCAAGAAGAAAGTGGTTTACTTGAATTTAGATTTTATTGGGCTAGGAGGTACCTTGATGGCGTCGAATGGAGGAGAGGTCTAGGCTGAGGGGCTCGGCTTCCTTTGAATCGACACCAACTCCCGATCCTAACGATTTGGCTTCCGCTCCCTTAGAAGATATGAGGCGGAAATAGCGAGGGTATAGGAGGACACGTGCCGAGCGACATGAGCCACGCGTCGAGGGGGTTCGAGTGCTCGAGAGGGGAGGTGTTGGCCGATCCTCATTTGCGTGCGAAGAGGAGTCAGGATTAGGGCAGGATGCAGAGGAAAATAGGAGAATAAGATAAAGGAATATATATAAATATTAAATTTAATTTAATTAACTTTAATATTTAATTCCCTCATTTTTATTAATTGCTTTTAAGTAATTGAATGATTCTCAAAAATCACCAAACATTAACTCCTAGCTAATTGAGTGGCGAAGAATGCAACAACAAAGTCGAATTTTGATTCTGACGAGTATTTAATTTTCTCATTTTCTGGATATTTAAATATTATTAAATTATTTGACAAAATTTCAACAACTTCTGATTGTCACCAAAACGTCACCCTTAGCTAATTAGGGGGCAATGAGTGCAATGATAAAGTCCGATTTTTGATCTGAGATCAAAATAATTAGACAAAATTCTATGGTTCTTGAAATTTTAAAAATCAAGATTAGATTCATTTGACTCCTGATTTGGACTAGGGCTTGGTGGTGAATTTCTAATGACTTCATTAGTACACTAAGATCAGAATCGGGACTTAATTTAGTCATAATTGACTAGGATAACAACTTGGGGTTATGACACAGATAATCTAACAATCATCATAGGAAATTAAGCTGAGTTGCAAGGGAATGGAGCGTACCTTGTCTTCATCATTCATCCAATCCGATAGTTTGACTCGCTCGCTCCCGCAGACCCTATGCCTCCGCACTCTCGTAGGTAACTAAAACATTGCAAAGGAGGTGTGGGTTTAGGTTTTGGAGGGATGAAGCATCAATTTTGACGCCCCTTCCCAATTGTCGCGGTGCTCCCCAATTCGACTCAGAGAAGACAACCTCAGCTTCAATCACAGCCCTCCGATTCTTCGGATGGCTCTGATCTAATCAGAGCCATTTGATCACACGTGACGATCAAACAAATGACGGATCCTTTGCCGTTTGATTCCAGCGACTCTCATAATTCAAATAATTATAATTTAATTATTTAATTAATTTAGCTAATCTTAAAAAATACAAAACATTAATTAAATGATCTCCAAAAATTCTTAAAATTTTACTCTTTGCTAAATTGAGTGTGTATAATTTAAAAATATAATCAAATTTTTGATTGGAGGTCTAAAGAATTATCTCATTTTCCAATTAATTAAACTGATTAAAATATTCATTTTACTCAAATCGACTACTAATTTTCACAAAAACTCCAAAGTTTGGTCCTAAAACTATTTTAAGGCAAATGAAGAGATTTTTAAGCTAATATGAACAGCTATGAATTATTATAATTATTTATATAATCATAGTATAAATAAATAAATAAATGAAAAGGAGAGGAAAAAAAATGTAATAATAAAATGATAGTAGTGAAAAAAAAGAAGTTAGTAGTAAGTAATATTAGGAGTTTTGACTTAGAAATATATAGTAATTATAATTATCGTATTTTTAAGAAAAATTTCTCCCCACTCTATTTTTCTTTTTCTCCCTCGTTTGAAAAGGTTTCATTGTGCGACAACGATTGACTGGGGAAGGGAGAGCAGGTGGTTGAGGTGTCAGGCTAGAGGACCGACGAAGCTAGGAGGAGGGGAGAGTCGGATGTTGGGGTGGCTGGATAGAGGACCTACGGGGCTAGGAGGATGGGAGAGAGGCGACGGTTGGCCGGACTAGGAGAAGAAGTAGTGTAAGAGGAGGGGGGGCTTGTTCCTTATTTATAAGGAGAGGGGGTTGGCTGGGCAGTTCGAGCCGGCTAACGTGATGGCCAAGTAGCCCCGGGCAGGGGGCGCACGACGCCCCCGGTGGGTTCTGTTCGCATGTCGCGTATCCTAAGGTATTTGATAATGAATTTTTAATAAAAATATATGCAGTTTAAATCAATCACATTTTTCATCGTATGATTTCTAAATTTGACGACACTTTGTTAGGTGTGTTTTGAAAAAACAAACATCATCGATCAAAATATTTTTAATTTGGAGTTATATTTTATTTTATAATAATTTCTTAAAATAAAAACTTAAAAATTAATTACGAATAATCCGATGCTCTAATTTTAGTGAAACTTTTTATGTAGCATTCTTTTATTATTCTGAATTCAACGGGACTAATTCTTTTTGGATTTAGATATATATTTTATTTTTTTTATTTTTTGAAAATAAAATTTTAGAAAATTAATTTAACAATAGCTATTATCTAGATTGCTCCCAAATATGAATATTACGATCACAAAAATATGTTCTTTTTAATGGTATATTTGATTTGACCTAATTTAGAGCTAACTTGAAATCATGATTTATTTGAATTTGACAAATGGTAGGTTCTTCTCACTAAAATGTATGTGGGCCCAATATGATAACTATTAATTTAATTAAATAACTCATTTTCTTTTGATTATTTTATTAAATAAGAGATAACCTACGCGGCAAGAAATGTAATTTTTGTAAGAGAAATGTGGTGGCACTTAAGAAAATTAATAAAATTGAATTTAGAGATTATTTTATTAATATTTATTTATTTATATTAAAATAATATAAATATTATTTTTAAAAGTTATACTGAAATGATATCAAAATCTCATTGAATATATATTTATAAGTCTCATATTAACGGATCTAAATAATATTTCTTTTTTTTTGTAATAAAAATGAGTATACAAATGAAATAATGGCTCACTAAATTTTCGTATGTATTTAAGTAACAATCATTTATCATATAATACTTTTTTTCAAGTGAGTATATATAAATTCTGGCGGAAGAAATTTTGTTTTAATTCTTATTATTGTATTTATATATTTCTTTTATTACCAAAATTAATACATTAATATATGAATGCATGTATATATTTTTTATATCGTACAACAAATATCTATATGAATATATGTGGCTCTTGATTTTAATTTGAATGAATACAATTTTGTAATTTAAATAAATTTGGAAATTTTGATTTTTGATGAATGAAATATTTTTTCTGCTGTGTGCTTAATTCTTAAAAATAGAAGTATTAAAAATAAAAAAGTATTTTTTTATTTACATATTAATATAAATTAAAATATATAAATTATGTGCTAATTATAGACATTAATGTCAGTGAGACTAAAAAGTAGAAAGGCTCGAAGAGAAAGATGCGGAGGCTTCATTGTTGAGAGAAAAAGGGCTCATATAAAATTATCTCTATTATGAGATATTCAAGCCTACACCCTCTCAGTACGAAATAAGCCAAATACTTAGAATACCAAAAATATTAGGTATGAATTGTTACAGTATAATATTATAAATGAATATAAAAATATAAAATAACATAGCAACATATAACATTATAATAAAAACATATATATACTTTTATAATTTTGGAGAAATATAATTTAGATACCTAATAAAATCTATCATAAATATTATTTTTAAGGTTTATATTAAAATAATATCAAAATCTCATTAAATAGATATTTTTGGGTACTAAATCAGCCGGCATTTATTAAAAAAAAAAAAAAAAAAAAAAAAAAAAATTGATATTTTATTTTATTTTTACATTTAACTTATTTTAATAACAAAATTATAGAAAGTTATAATCAGCGATTATTTGGGATCGGGCGACTGCGATTTCAAGGTAAGGAAGAGCGTTTATCCGCGAGTTTCTCAAACGTGGTTAGGGTTAGGGTTTTTCTTTCCACGGATTGCGGTATGATCCCACCGCATTATCGATCGCGATTAAATCCTTAGGATCGGAACGATTTCTCCTTCTCACAAATATTATCCGCAATCGTTCCCTTTCCGAAGACATTCCCTGCGAAAATTTTCTTGAGCATCATCGCGTATCGGCCATTAAAGCCGTTTCTTCTCCGATCCTCCCTTCCTGAACTGCTGGCTGTGACTCTCCCCGCTTAAAGAGGTACGCGAAAAGTTCAAATATTTGGTTTGATTCTAGAATATGGGTATTGAACAAGAGCGCTCTGAGATGACAATCCAAGAAGTGGACGATGGTTATCTCAGCGACTCTGCTTTGTACTCCTCCGTAGCTGGGATACTTGAAAGGGTTTCCAAGCCTCCAAGTATGGCGTCTGAGCATGACAAAGATCTTTATGAGCAGCTGCTAATGATTGTGACCCCTTCCTCAATTAAAAAGAATTTGGAAGAAGAGGTTCTGTTTGTCACAGCTGTGAAGGCACTCTCAGATGCCGTCTCCAAGATAAGCAATATTTACCACGTTTCACTATTAAGAAATATTTTCTCCATGTCTATTTGGGAGCATGGTTTGGATGCCAGAAATGCTTTGCTAGAGCTAATTGCAAACTTGGCTGTTGTGCCTGACAAGTTTCTTGAGGATTGCTTAGAGATGCTTGTTAGAAATTTTTCGCCACCCGCAAGGATGCATGATTATATATATCAGTCGAGATGGCATCAAGAAAAGAAAAGAGTTTTCAGCCAGTTGCTAGAAACTCTCTGTTCTATCACTTTTTTGGTTCCCCTTGCTCCTATCAAACTAAAGGCCATACTTGGTAGAAGAATGCCTTCACTCTTTGCTGGCAATGCGATTCTGGTGTCGTTTGTGGAGTGCTTGTTGGGTTTGGAAAGCAATGAAGTTGGAGAATATCTTCAGAGCACATTGCTGTCAATGATTGTTGAACTGCTTGTAGATTTAGATGTGAATATAACATGGGAGGATATCATCAAGGAGGATCATAATAGAGGCATATTCGATATGGAAGTGGAAGACAGTACAGTTTTCAGCGAAGCTGGTGGCCAAGAATTTAAACACAAGGTGACCGAAAAATTGGATTGTGTTATGGTCATTGTTTGCGAGCATATCAAATCATCTGCTTCTGATGGCCGCTTAGTGAAGGTCTTCGAAGCACTTTTGGAACCCTTTCAGAAGACTGTTCTGAATGCTTACAAGTCAAAATTTTCACAGTTCGTAATGTTCTACGCCTGCTCATTGGACCCTGAAGTTTGTGGCTTGAAGTTTGCTATTTTTCTCACAGATATCTTTGTTTTGAAAGCCGAGGACCCAGTTTCAAGAATGAGCGCGGCTGCCTATATTGCCAGCTACTTGTCCCGAGCTAGGTTTATTTCCTCTGCAGTGGTTTTGAGCATAGTTAAAAGGTTGGTGGAATGGTGCCATGATTATTGCCAATATCAAGCTAATGGCGAGGGAAGAAGCAACCCCAGAGGCCACCGCCTCTTTTATGCCGGTTGCCAGGCTGTGATGTATATCCTTTGTTTCAGAATGCGATCAATGATGGATATTCCGGAGCTCAAGGAAATACTTTATCATTTGCCGTTAGATGCAGTCTTGTGTCATCCCTTAGATCCTTTGAGGGTGTGTTTGCCTACGATTGTGCAGGAGTTCTTACGCCAAACCAAGGGGGTTCGCTTGCTAGAGAAATCGCTGGTGCCCTTCTTTCAAAAAGACTTGCTGGAGTCTGAATTCTCCAAAGCCTTTGGCGGAGTTGAAAGGCTTGATATGTTCTTTCCTTTTGATCCATATTTGCTAAAAAATTCGGACAAATTCATGAGGCCCAACTTTGAGTTCTGGTCCATGGTGAGGAAAACTTACAGCAATTTTTGTGGCGATGATGATTCTGAAGATCTGAACCTGGACTCTGCTGACGAGGAGGGGCTCATTGATGACGGTGAGGACGATGAAGCTGTGGGCGAGGCTGGCGATGAATTTCTAGGGTGTTCTTCCCTGAACAACATGTCGATTACTCCAAGGCCGGCCTTTGAGATTTTCATGGCTGACGGGAACATTCCGATTCCCAGTAGAATGCCTGCCAGAATCAGACCGTCTGTGAGCCCTGTATAAATGAAAGAACTTGATCGTTTATTGTTAAGTTGTGGTAGCAATTTTGTTATAGGGTTGGTATTTTGCAGTGGTTAATGGTTTTCTTGCATTGCTGAGTTTACAGCTAATATTATTAATAGTTTGGAACACACATTTGTTTTACTATTGTGGCCCTCAGTGTCATGAAAATTTTCCTGTTAAAGGTAATGCGATGGGTCTAATAGCTTGTATGAATGAGGACCTTCCATCAATAATTTTAGAGCAAACTAAAACTCTTGATTTCAATATGTGCATGCATAATATTTTGATGTTTTGTATACAATGTGATATTATAAAAGTGCATTGGGGATAATATTAGGAAAACTACACAAGTATTTATGCACACAACTAAGATTAACTGCATGTTTGAATTGTAACTTTTCCTAATTTTTCAAACTTGATTACAGAAAAATTTAAAGTTAGAATCATTTAATTATTTGGTACAAAACCCCAATTGATATTTACTTATCTCAGATATTTTCTATTATTTTCTCATGGCTCAAATGTACAAGCATTTATTCAGAAGTTGTGCACAAGCTATTTTCGCTAACATTCATTTGCGGTGTTAATGCACATATTTTAGACGAGTTGTTCATTAAGCTCTATGAGGTTTCTTATAAAAATATTTTAGTTTAATAAATATTCAATATGCTCATCACTAAACAAATCCATTTCATTCATTTATAAATAGAAAGTTTTCAACCCCACTTATCATTTTATGACAAACAAGAGAAATTACATGCAAGCCTTTTAAGAATCATTACATGTTCTTCACATTCCCTTTTTCAAAAAAAGGTTTAGACTGCCATTACAATAAAAAAGTTACAGAAAATTATGAGCACATGCACTGTTCTTACAAGAGATAAGAATGAAAGATTAAATTAAGAATACAATACGTATGAACAATCGTATGCATTCTCTTCATCTTCTCCTCTTTTCAATCACAATCATCTCTTTTGTTCTCCGTGTTTTTCTCTTCCTCAAGCAGCAGCCTCCTTTGGATTCTTTGAAGGTTAGAATTTCCCCTTAGTAGTGATGCTTTTTCAATTGAATTTCAGAACATTTTTTAAGTTTTTCTTCTCTCTTTTTATAATCAAGCAGCAATTAATTCCCCCCATTGAGAATTGAAGTTAATAATTTTATTCCTTTATTCTTATTGAAATCAAAATCTTTATTATTTGCAATTAATTTTGATGTGGGAAACTTGAGAAATTAAAGTTCTTGGCCTTCCCAATGTTAGCTTGAAGAAGATTCTCAAAGCATTTTCAATGCGTGCTACAACATGTTGTGGAGCAAAGGTTTCGATCCGTTCGGCGTTGCAACGCGCTGTGGTGCCTTGGTCTTGGGCAAACGAGCGCTGTGGTGCTTGAGATAATAGCTAGTTTACCTCAACAGCGCGCTGTGTTGCAGTGCACTAGATTAGATGGGCGTTGTGGCGCTTGAGACAATAGTTGCTTTGGTGTTACGACGCATTGTGGCGCCTTGCTCTCGGGCAGACGGGCACTGTGGCGCTTGAGTAAATTGTGGTTCTGGCATTACAGCGCGCTGTGGCGCCTTGGTCTCGAGTGCCTTGGCGCTGTGGCGCCTAACCTCGAGTTAGGCTGGTGTTGTGGCTCGTTGTTGTTGTGGTGCCCCGCCCCGTCGCTTCACGCAAAGGGGAGTGTAAGATAGCGACGGGATAGGTCATCACTCGGGGAAAACCTCAGATTAGCATTAACAAAGTAATTGTCTACCAAGAGGCTACTTACTTTACTAATGCTAATGTTAAGTAATCAGCTACCTAGACACACAATTATGCCCTGAATTATCATATAATGATAATTATAGTTCAGAGTATAAATAATCATATGCAATAAATAAATAGAGTGCAGAAGTTGACAAAATTTAAAATATCCATTAATCATATTTCATAAATAACAAAAATAGAGTGAATGTTACATCCCAACTAATATAATACTAAAATAAAGATATACATACAAAAATTAATTATTACAAGCCATTTAAATAGTTCTATAGGAAAGAAAGATTGAAACTGAAATAAAACACTATATTTCTAACAAAAATAAAATCTAAACAGCTACAGAAGGATATTTTTTATGCTCCAGCTTCTCACCTGAATCAGGCTCCTAAAACTATTTTAAGATTGACATGTTAATTTTTACATGCCAGGGCCCCAGCCAAAAAAAGAAAATATTGATTAGATAATTTATCTAAGTATATTTTAGACTCATAACTTCTTATAATTTAAGATATCACAAATCATCATAAGCAAATAAGAGTTTCAAATAATCAAGTAAAATAGTAAAAACTATAAACAATATATTTATAACTTAAGCAAAATATGAGATAAGAAAATATACCTCAAACCAGATAGCTGCAGAAAAGATTAAGCAGTGTATAAATATAAGCTATTAAATATAAATAAAGGTCACGAATTGTAGCGCCCCGCCCCGTCGCCATGCGCAAAGAGGTAAAAATCATAATTTGGCGGCAGAGCGGCGCACCCCTCTGGGAGGAACAACCCGTCTCCCCGAATGGCTGAAAACCACCAAACTCATCTGAAGGGCTGCTGACTGAACCTCAAGGAGGATTGAGAGCTAATACTTAAGGTAAGAGTAGTATCCTTATCCTAAGTATTATGTAAATACATATATTGGATTTAGAATACAATGAGAATCTAATATATGTATAAGATATCAGCATTTTCAGTTATACTGATCACATCACAATACTAAGTATAAGTAGAATATAACAGAATACGGAAGCTTAAAGCAAATATTCAGAAATATTCATCACAGAAGCTGTATAAAATATTTGTCTCAGAAAAAAAAAAATACATCCAAAATTATTATAAATATTTTACTGAAATAGACATAAAACTAAGTACTGAACTGAAAATACTAAACAGAGAATAAAACTGAAGAAGAGTCCACTAGTACTCCACAGGCTCCTCCTGAATCTCCTGGGTGTCCTCCTGACCTGGCTCAATATATTGCTCAGGATCTAGCAAATTGCCAGATCCCAAAAATACCTCGTGTTAAACAATAAATCTAACACATCGAAACTAATCTAAATAGTTTTAGTTGTTCATTTAACATTTACATAATAGAATTAAATCTGCAGAAATATTGTAAAAATAACTGAAAGTACAAAATTATTTAAAACTGTACAAAACTGAAGCAAGGTAAAGTAAAACTGAACTGTAACTGAATACTGAAAATAAATCAAAATAGTGCTGAATCTGAAGCTAAGTAATCATAGGTAAAACTATATTGTTTGTCACTGAAACTGTGCATCTGAATATGCCTCAACACTGTGTGCTACTGATATACAACTAAAATATCACTGAATTGCTATGAGTAGTATGGTCCAATGTATACATACATACAGTTGGGAATACTGCTTACTGATGATGCCGATGCATCCTGAAATTCCCCAGTCAATGTATGTAATATTCTGTAACTCATAAATCATCACTAATACCTATACATCATTCTGATATTCACACATCATTCTAATACTCACACATCATGCTTATGCTCATGCTCATGCTTCTAAATTACATGAGATAAATCCAGAAAATGCTTTAAAATCTGATAATGAATTCAAAGTCTCCATTGTGCAGAATCCTGCTAAAGGATTCTGACTCCTAAATTCTAATCTCAAAAATTGGTTAAAGTTGAGAGTTACTTAAAAATCATTAGCTGGGGAGATTGTATACACATATTTAGCATATTTGCAAGAAAGGTATATTTAACCCTTAGCTTATTTAAACTGCACTTATCGAAGCGCACTACGATAGGAGGCAGAACCCGGTCACAGTTTACATCTCAAGCTAAGCCATTAAATGCCCTAATTACAAGCATACTTAGTGGTCTACACAAAATGACTTAAGATACTTAGTTTACTTAAACTGCACTTATCAAAGCGCACTACGATAGGAGGCAGAGCCCGATCATAGTTTACATCTCAAAATAAGGATCTTGTTCACTAATTGTAGCACTCTTAGTCTTGGGGGATTTATTCTAATGGGACTATATTTGTCTAATCCCTCAGGATAGCACTTGGTCATAAGTTCACATTGGAGTGAATCAACCAATCCTGAATACTACTAAAATAATCCAGTAATATGGGTATACCCTACTATACCCAACTAATAATCTGAGTTAAGAAGGTTCTATTTAATCAACAAGGATTTATCAAAGCTAAATGATCCTTACTCTACATAGGTGTGTTTTATACAAAGTTCCAAGGATATAATCAAAGGATTACTCAGCATAGGTTGCTACCATAAGAAATAAGTCACACTCTAAGTATTTTAGGTGATTCCTACTATAAGATATCAAGTTCAACTTCTAAGATTATGAAGGATCATCTAAGTTTCTACCTTAAATAGTTATAAAAGCTCTTCCTACCTTAAGGTATCGATAATTAAGGTCCTTAAATATTTCAAGAATGATCCTAAAGTAAGACCCTTAAGATCTCACTTTTGTACTTCTTATGTTAGCTTTCAAGGTTTACTTATTAGTTTTGGATTAAAGTGATCATGTTAAATAACTAACAATTCACCTAATCCTTTCCTTATTCTACAATCATGGAATGAAATCAAAGATACTGTTAATGTTAGATCATTTCATAAATCATTACAGTTTTAGTATTAAGCTTATGCTAATAGTTTTATATAAGAGAAAATCAATGATCTATGGTTTAGGTTCAGATAGTTCAATCACATATATTCAATATTAATCATAGCACTTCTGATTCAATGATTTAAGATCAATATCAAATCATATGCATTATTAGAATAATGTCAATTGAATTATCTTACAATAAAGTTGATTAATTAAGTGATTAAGATTTAGATCTTAGTCAAAATAAGTTAAGGTTTAACCTTTAACCTTTCTATCGTTAAGACCAAAGGTTAATTTAAAGGTCAATAACAAATTAATGTATTATTAGTGTATTATTGATGGCAATTTTAGGTTTAGATTAAGTATTATCTACTTAATCAAGTTATCAAGATTCTTATATTCAAGTTTAGTTTTAAGCACATTTAAGAGTCCAAATAATTATTAAGGTTCTCTAATATATACCCTAAGGTTATTAAAATGTATTAATGTAAAGATGATATAGAATTAAGAGGGTAATTAATGCTAATCAAATTCTAAATTAAACTAAAGAGATTAGCACTTAATTACAAATCTAAAATATTTAAGTTTTATGCCATTTAGTTGTTAAGACATACCTATTCGATACAAGCACTAAAAATTCAATTACTTAGCATTTGACATAATATATCTAAAATTACAAAGTAGGTTTTAAGCACTTTTTAAAGATGACAAAATGTCAAACATAATTTATATATAGAGTTTTATGCAATGTTCAATTTTAGCTAAAATATGTTCAAATTTGATATAACTTAGCCCCACTAGGGTCCTAGGGACCTTAAAATACCAAAACTGTGAAGTTTTGGCCATTTCAGCCAAAACTAGGCAGTTTTAAAGAATGTTCTGGGAATTTTGCAAGTTTGGGCGCTGCAGCGCGCAGTAGCGCCTTTCGTGCGCATCGCGCTGTAGCGCCTTTCACGTGGTAGCGCGCTGTAGCCCTTTCAGCGCGGCCGTGCTGAAAGCGCTTTTAGTGCTGGGGGTGTGCTGTGATCCGCTGCGGTCCGTTGCGGCCCGCTGTGGCGTGGTTTGGCACGCATCAACAGTTTAACTTGCAAAAATACTATTCCAATAATTTATTTTCACATTTTCTAAAGTTCCAAAAATATTTTTGCTGCAGCGGTTTATTTTGCGAGTTTACTGTTCAATTACTTTATTATATGTTTGTATAAGTTTTCACCGAAATGCCGCTGCAGCTCGCTGCAGAGTGCTGTAGTGCGCTGCAACGGACTAGCTCTGCAACTTCGAGCGCTGCAGCGCCAGACGACATTTTTTGCCTGGACAAAAATTTAAGGCCTATTTTCGAGCTTAAATGCTCCCAATCCAGAGCGTTCTATGAGTGGTGCTATATATCAATGGAAATGTCTTTCTGATATTTTTCCATCAACACCAAAATTGGCACAAACGGAGTATCTTATGTATACAAAAAATGTGAATAAAGGATATGGTATGTAGATTGTAAGAAAAACAGAGCATTAAATTTAATCTCTTGGAGAGCCGTAATGGCTTGTATACTTAAACATGGATGTTTAGAGATACAATAAGCATAGTAACAAGATGAACTGGACAAGGAGAGGAGCAAAAGGGTACCTTAGATCCTTGAAAAGGGGAAGAAGGAACTTATATTTTCTTCTTCTTTTTCTTCTCCAGGGTGCATCAATGGTGGGGGGAGGAAGAGTTCTAGAGATTTATCTTGACAGCAAGGGAAGAGGGAAGGGCTGAGCTTCTCCTTTAAAGGAGGAGAGTAAAAGAAGGCTACATCATTAGCTATAGAGCTAGGAGGTGAGCGGAAGAATGGCCTCAAGCCATCAAGTCTTGAAATTAATGGGAGGAGGGGAGCTTAGCTGAAAAAAGAGAATGGGGAGAGAGGGGTCAACCGATTTTTCAACCAGCTAGAAGAGATAAAATGACATTTAAGAAATGCATTTAGGAATAAATGAATATTTACTCCTTTAAAAAATTCAGGTTTTGAAAATGTGATCCGAAAAATCCCAAAAATTCACCCCTAGCTAATTTGGGGGTGAGGAATCCAACGATGAAGTCGGATTTCGATTCCGACGATTATTTAATTATTTCATTTTTCCGGCATTTAATTACATTAAAATATTCGCGAAATCCGGTGACTTCCAAATGCGTCCAGAACATCACCCCTAGCTAATTTGGGGGTGACGATCGAAACGGTGAAATCGGATTTTGATTTCGAGGTCAGAATAAATACCTCAATTCTCTAATTAATTAAATATTAAAATATTCCAAAATAATCGTTTGATTTCAGAATTGCTTCAAACCTTCAGGGTTTAGTTCTAATAACTAGATGAACTTAGTGAGATGATAATTACGATACGATTAAGCTAAAATTAAGCTGGGTAACAACTTTGGATTATTACATGAACATATATGATCAATGTATATATGCTAATTTTTTGGTAAAAGTGCAATATAAGTAAAATAGTACTGAAACTAGCATCTTAACACGATTGTATAGAAAATTCTACGTAAAAATCAAAAAATTGTTGAAAAATACATAAATACTAAAAATGCTATAAAATAATGTGAATATTGAAAATTGAACTGAGCAAAATTGGAAATAACTGTACTAAAAATAAATCATTTTATTTTAATTGGACATATGCCTAGATTAGTCTTATCATAATATAAATTGACTAATCCTAGCCATAGACTAGAAAGTTCAGCATGTATCATCTAAATCACTGATGGATAGATCCGAACTGGACTATAGAATCAGATATGTTTCATCCAGACCACTGATGGCTGGATTCGAGTCGACTCTATCTCGAAAACAAAACTACAGAGGCAGACTAACCAGGACACATCCCACTGAACTGTTATATGATTTACTGATTTTGCTGATTATTAATGCCAATGTTTTATGCATTTCAAAACTAATATAAGATATTCATCAAATATTCTATGTTTCAACTAACGTGTCAAAACAGTAAATGCTCAAATCAAAAAAGTAATGCGTACAAAATAAGGAGTATAAAGCAATAATATACAAAAATTTGTGATATCATTTATTTTTTAATTTAATTATTCTAAATATTTTGAGATTATACAGGCTCAGGATCTCCAATATCATAATATCTAGTATAAACTTAAGGTTATGATCCTATAAACTCAAAGTTACGATCCTATAAAGTCAAACAATTGGATTAAGGAGGTAGGAGTGGTACCTTGATCGACGACTTCGAATGGTTAGGGTTTTAGGATCGAGCAGAAACAGCATGACAAGACTCCTTGGATTACGGCTTTGGCTTAAATGGTGAAAAACTGAGATCTAAAGCCTACGGTAACTCTTAACGAAGAGAAAATGGTGGCCGAAAAGCGGCGGGAGGCACTTGGCGAGCTGAGCTCACGGCGCGAGCGAACGGTCGCCACGTGCTCAGCGCGTGGCGTAGAGAGATAGGGACGACACGCCGGCAGTTCGATACCGTTAGGTTTAACTAAAAGGGATGGTCGGCGTTACTTAGAGGAAACAGTGCTGGATAAAATGAATAATAATTATATTGTTATTTTAATATTTAAAACTATTTTATTAATTAAAATTAGTTAATTACATGCATTCCAAAAATTTTCAATAAATCACCCATAGCTAATTGAATGCTGATGAATGCAATGGCGAAGTTGGATTTTTATTTTGACGAGTATTTATTTTTCTCATTTTTTTGGGTATTTAAATATATTAAAATATTCGCCTAAAATTCAATGGCTTCCAAATGCTTCTAAGACTTTACCCTTAGCTAATTTGGGGGTGATGAGCGCAATGGTGAAGCCAAATTTTTAATTTGAGATCAATTTAAATAGATCAAATTCTAAGGTTCCTGAAATTTCCTAAATTAGGATTTGATCCATTTGACTCTTGATTTGGACTAGGTCTTTAGGGTGAACTCCTAATCACTTAATTAGAGTACGAGAAGTAAAATTAGGACTTGGTTTAGTCCTAATTGACCTAAATAACAACCAGGATTGTTACATACCAAGTTTGCTAAATGCTATGGTCAAATGCCTTAATGATGAGAAAATCAAGAAATGCCCTAAAAAGATATTTAAGGGTAGGGGTCCAAAAACTTAATTTCACTAATTGATGTCCAAATTAAGCAAACTTAGTGGCTATGAGTTTCTTATAGCACACTAAGTATAATGATGGTGAGTAAGCTAAATTTGGACCTCAATTAATTAATCTAAGCTATAATTAGGGTTTATGATGATTAGTGAGTGATTAGTAAAATTAATTATAGAAAAATTATTTTGACTTTGCCAATGTATTCTCCTCTATTTTATGAGTGATTAGAAATCTGAAATTTAAAATTTGAATAATTAATGAGCTTAATAATCACTAATCTATTTTTAGGGTAATTTAGCTAAATTAAGAAATCTATCCTATGAAATTGAAAATTTCTTGCAATTTATTTATCCTTACATTTTTTTGATCAAAATAGTTTATTTGATCATGTGATTTGGAGTTGAATTTACTAAGTTATGAGTTAATCAATTTCTAGGGTTTAAGGGGGTTTCAATTAGCCTGAAAGGTCATTAGTTAACTTAATTACTAGATAGAAGGTTTAATGGCACCATGATATTGCTTACATATTTTAAAGTAAAATGAGATATAATTTTGCTATATTTGAATCTGTGATTGCAAAGTTATGATGCTTCAAAATTTGCAATTATTTAAAATCTAAACTAAATTAATTATAACTAAAATTCTAATCCAATGGCTAAACCGCACTGGCGGGACCCACTCCAATGGCTTGACAAGGGATAGTGCATGATGACCTGATGACACGCATCTGGATCTTGAAACAAGGAGGAGGCGTGGTTTGGTTGATGCGAACCAGTTGGTTTAGAAAGCGCCTCCGAACTGGTTTATGACTTCAGTTCGGAGTCATCTTCTCCGACAAAGTGAAGAGGACGCGATTTAGGGCACGACTGAATCGGGGACGCCATCAACCATTCACATTCACCTGCATGCCATTTGAAAGACCTTGAGAAGGCCTTTCACATGGTGCGAGCGTTGGTGCCTGATGTCATCTTAGAGGCTAGTAAACTCGGACCTTAGGTTTAGGCTTACAGTGAGGAGTAAGCAAAGAAGGAAAATTCTGCACTAAGAATAATCGACTGACTGAGTTCAATCAATCAATACGAAACGATTTAATAGGATTCATATAAACTCGCAAACCTACAAGAGTAAAAATTAATGGCGTACCTTCTATGAAGTTCACCAACTAGGGTTCGAAAAATTTTCGCAACAGGTTCTCGCAGCACTCGACGAACACGAAAACTTACAGAACGCAAAAATGAGGTAAGGAAAAGGGTCTTGATAGTAATAGAGGTTTTTGAGTGAGGAGTCATGGTGTACGACGATAGGCCATTTGCGCCCACGATGAAGCTGCGGAGAAGACGTACAAGAAATAGATCTGGGTCGTTCGTTAGATCGGTCAATCAAATGGCCATATCTACTACTTAAGATCAGATCAAACATAGACAGTTTGATCAGATCTAAAATAGGCGCGATGGCTCAAATTCTCACGGATTGCTGTCCCGTGCACTGGCCTTACGCACGGGATCTGCATGGTTCAAAAAGAAGCCGTTGGATTAATTTTTAATAAATATGTATTATTTAATTTGTTTTTTATCTAATTAATTAAATACACTTAATTTATTACTCAAAATAAAATAATTAAACAGATTCTGAAAAATCCCAAAAATTCACCCTCACTTAATTAAGGGGTGAGGAGCTAAAAAATGCAAACAAATTTTTGATGGGATGTCAATTTAATTATCTTAATTTTTTGAGTATTTAAATAATATTAAAATATTTAGAGAAATTTTGAAGACTTCCAAACACTTCCAAAATACCACCCCTAGCTAATATGGGTGTGGTGAGTCCAATGGCGGACTTCATTTCCTATTCTGAGGTCTAAATAAAATAGACATTCTCAGAATTATCAAAAAACTAGGAAATACTAGAAATTGCCAAATGATATCTAAATCGCATGAAAATTAAAATGGAGTCTCTTAATGTTATTATAAGACTAATGAAATAAGATTAGAGTCGATTAGGTCACTAATTGATGGATAATAACACTAGGGTTATTACAAAAAGACTCGTGTAGTGATCATCTATATAACAACCGTAGTTGTTACCCTATCTAAATTCAGATTACTTAACTAAACCAAATCTTGATTTTGATTCTATTAGACTCAATGGATCATTTAAACAAAACCTTAGAAGTTTGGGATCAATCAGAGCTAAATTGAGAATTTTAGTATTTTTGCCTTTTTTGAGCCCAGAAAAATACCTAAATTAATTTGATCTCAAAATTAAAATCTGATCTCATTTTTGAATTCCTCATTCCCTAATTAGCTAAGGGTGAATTTTTGGGAATTTTTGGAGCCCATTTAGTCATAAATTTATAAATTAATTAGAATTTAAGAAAATTATTATTTGAATTAATATTAATTAAATTAAATATTTATATATATTTAATAAATGGGATTTGCTATTGGGACCATGGCAGATATGCTGCAGGGTCCCGATAGCGGTGCGTGCAATCCAGCCAATGGATACGTTAGCACGCATCCTAGCAAATTATCCAGTGACGCGATCTACCTCGTGCCGTGATTAAATCCTATTTGCCCGATTAGTATCTATCATCCGACGTTTGAGATATAATCTGCAAATCTGTTAATTGGGAGCCGTATCAGACCGTCTATCCTCAACGGTCTCATGATCAGACGACGGAGACGAACCCCGCCACTGTGGATCTTCGTCTTTGCTCGATCGCAAGCCCGACAGGAGAAATCCGCTCGTACAAGCCATGTTGATTCTATCTTCCACTCCTCTGCTAGGCCACCTAGACTGTTAAGATCTACCCGTTTCTGGCTGAGCCCCCCAGGCAACCCTGAGGCAGGGAGTAATCCCTTTAAGGGGTGGGATGTTGAGATAGCTCGGCCCGAGCCTGAGCCATGGCTTCCAGCCATGGTATCTACCCCTGAACCTCCCCTAGACCTATAAATACCCTTAGGATATCACAGTGAGTCCTTTTGCTCATTGTGATTCTTCAATTGCTCAGCTGGAATCCTCTGGAGCTCCCTGTCTTCTCGGCAAATTCCAGAACCTCTAGAGCTGCGAACTGCTGATAGTGCGCACCTGGTGTTCAAACCCCCTGCTAGCTCATGGCGATCATCAGGAAACTCTAACTGCTCCTAAGTCCCCTCGGTCGTGCCTGCATTACCCTCCCAGATACCGCCTGTTCCCACTGAGCTGCGTAAGCTCAGTCCATCCATTTAAGTTTGCAATTATTGCCTTTGGATGTCGTATGGCTTCCTTAGCCCTCTAGGAACCTAACCGATCATTCCCAGGGTCTGAGCTAGCTCCGATCGATCGTATCAATTGATCGAGCTAGCGGCTGAGCCAAGGCTGAGTCAGAGTAAGGTCCCAGTGATTGGCTGCACCCCAAGCTGTGAAACCTTGGGGGTTCAACTCGCCTCACCTCACTAATGGTGTAGGGACCAAGCCCCGTCAGTTTAGTGGCTTATGTGAGGAGAATTGCTCGCTCACAGTGAACCCTAATTCTCCTGCCCTAGCATCTCTCAGTCGAGTAGCACCCCGACGATCCAGCGCTACCCAGATGTGGTTCTTACCTCAATCGATGAGTCTTAGTTACCTGAAGGTGTAGCCATTGAGTTCAGGGCATGGCATGGAGTGTGCATAGAGAATTGCTCATCCAAAGCTAACCCTAATCGAGCGGGTACCCGGGCAGTGGGCGCGGGGAAGACGACGACTGGCGCTCTGGGCCGGGTCGGTCCCGACTCGCGCGGTTTGATTTTGTGCTGCAGCTAAATTAAATAATATTGGATTTAATTTTCTTAAGTTAAATAAGTGGATAATATTAAACCTATAGTTTTGATTTAAATAAAAATACAGAATAAATTATTTAAATAACTTTAGCAATACTTATCTAAATGATATAATCCAATATACCATTTTAAACAAAAAAATACAAAGAATAATAATATAAAATAAAATCAATAATCCAATGGTTAGATTTTAAATAATTACCTAATCCTTTTCTATTTGTATTTAAATCATATTAAATTCATTAATTAACCAAAAATGTTAATTAAGGTCTCTGATTGCTCATGAGACCATATAAAACCTATATAGATCATTAAAAGTAGTTTAGAATCTTTGATTTTGTTAATCACTTCTTAAGTATCCTAAAATAAGATTAATGAATTAAGTATTACCTTAATCTTTGATTTTGATGAATTTAGTTCCTAATGCTTTATTAAGGATAGTAGAGCTTATAAATAAAATTGGATTACTCTAGGATGCCCTAAATTCCTTAATCACCTTAATTGGCCTCTTAATATGATTAATGCTAATTAAGTTAAATTAAGTATCCAAATCCTAAGATAAGTGTTTATTCCACTTCATCAATCAATATGAAGCTCATTTAAATAGATTTTAATCAATTTAGATGATCAAGCCATAAGGTGTCATTTTTAGTCTTAAGAAGAGTATTTTGGTCATTTTGACCAAATTAAGTGTAAGCACCCCTTAAGCCTTGAAATTTTAGTAAAGTATCCCTAGTTAACATGTTAAACATCTTTTTGAAATCCTATGTTAATAACATTGAGTTAAGTGAAGAAATCCCAAATTAACTCTTTTTAAGATCTTAAGACCTTAAATGCTCTTAAGACTACCTTGTCGTAAGAGCTAAGTATAACTATCTCAAAGTGTTAGACCCTTAGTTTAATAAATTAATTAAGTTGATCCTTAAGCTTGAATCTTAAAAGAAATGCCCTTGTAAAATCCTAAGTCTAAATCTTAGCTTAAGTCTAAAAGTGATCAAATATTAGATCTTTGACTTTAGATCATCTGATTGAATTGAACTATCTTCTTTGGAATTTCTAAATTGATTCACTATTTAATCCTTTTGAAACCTTTCTTGTGGGTGTAGGATTGATTCAATCTATAGAATAACATAATTATTCTAAAAATTAAATATAGATCTTAGATTCTTAGTTCTTAATTGATTATTTTATCTTATAACCAATATAGTGACCTTTTAATTAAGATCTTAGTTTCTGAATCCTTCAGCTTATAAGATTCCTTACCTTTAAATTGAGTCTTAAGTGTGAACTCTAGATCCTTATTAAGATATCACCTTAGATTTAGAATTTGAACTCCAAAGTAAAGTTTGGATCCAGAATCCTTAATCTTGATTCACCTAATCAAGATTTAGGTTAAGAGAAGAAAATAATAGCAATTTAGTCATTGAATTATTTACTTTGAATCTTTATAGTTGTCTTATGATTATGAATTAGAACTTGTTAAGTTTTAATGTTAACATTAAGGTCATGAATCTAGGATTATACTCGATAGTTGGATATTGGAGATCCTAAACTTGCATCTTCTCAGAATAGTTAGTTGGATAAATTAGATAACAACAGATATAACATAAGTCTAAATTGAGTCTCTTACTTACTTGAATTGATTGCTTTGCACACCTTGAATATTGAGCCTCATTCCTTGAGCATAATGGGTAAACTTAGGATATGGAAGATACATCCTAAGTTAATATTTAAAAAGCATAGTATTCATTTAGTTTTTTTAGTGCTTTTAGTTAGTAGAGTATATCCTAGCTTAGTCTACCTCTTTAGTTCTAGTTTTATTATAGAATAGACTCAAACCTTGCTCTGCGGATGCCTAGGATGGATACATGTATTATTCTATAAGTTTAAATCGGACCTAGCTCTGTGAATGCTTATGATGGACACATGTTGAACTTTCAGTTTAGAGGCTCTATAAGGCCTGTTTCTATTATGGCAGTACTATGTCTTAGGCTTACTCATACTTCAATTCAGTTTTCAGTATTTTTTTTGCTTTGCCATATGCTTCAGTGGTCTTACTTTAGTGCTTGGCTTACTTTACCACATGTTTTAGTGGTTTTACTTTTTGCTCATTCATGTATTTAGTTTACTTTTGCCACATGCCTCAGTGGACTTTTACGTATTAATCTGCATGCTTATATAAATACTCTTATTGATTAGTATTAAATATTGGCATGTTTAGGATGCTAAAATTATATATTTATTTCAGCACTTGTGTTCTTATACACTCAGCATATACCTATATGATCATAAACATGTTAGGATCAGATTTATTTTAGTAGTTACAGTTATTTTTCTTTTAGCCTCACCATGTTTAGTTACTACTTTGTATATTATTTTTACATACTTGTTGATTAGCTATAAATGATTAGTTTATAGCTATCCCATTCTTTGTAGCTTGTAACACCTTATAATGCTTGCATGTTTAAAACCTATAAATATGATATCTTAAATATTCAGTTCACTTAAATAACCTAAAATATACTTAGATAATTATTTAACTGTAACATTTTTCTTTTGTTGGCTGCTCCCTGGCATTTGTGATATCGATAAATGTTAGATTTGGAGCTGTTCGTAGGCAGTGTTATAGGAAAGGAGCTGGTGCAGGAGGAGAATCTTCCTACTACAGTTTAGATAGATTCTCATTTTTCTTGCAATGAGATTGAAAGATCTTTACTTTCATTTAATTCAGTTTGTAATAATTAAACTCTAAATGTATTTACATTTTTGCATTTGATCTGAGTTACTGTTTCTTTTACTCTCTTATACTATATTGTGATATGGATGTTATATTATACTATTTTTTTCTTCTATCACATTGATTTGTATTGATGTATATTTATTAGTTTCAGGTGACAAGTCCTTGGCTTAAGGCAGGTTGGGTTCTACCTGACTTTACTTAAGTTGGGGATTTGCCACAGCTGGAGCACCGTACTCCCCACGATTATGCTAATATCAGTATTAGCATTGCCGCGGGTAAGTACGGGGCCCCACATCCTCCTTTGATAAGGCGAAGGTATTCTATTTCCCTGTCAATTCAATTATGTAATTGTTAAAATAACTTTTTATATATCAATTTTGATCAATTAGGAACCGTATTATATCTTAAATTAAACTTTATTAGGTCTAATTGAATCTTGGGTAGCTATGGGTCAACAGTGACCACAGTAAAACCCTAGTTTTCGAAAACTAATACTAGGGTTTGAGATCTAGCATATCTCTAAAGGGTTCTTGAGACTGACGGATAGACCATGGCAAGCCTGCCAAATTGACATATAGTTCACCTACTGAGTCCCTATGTGTGCTGACTATTATGGTGCCCTAGGTTCTTACTCCCAATTTCCCCGATGTGGAAAATATGCAGTACGAGCCAAGCCGGGTCGTGCCCGACCCACGTGGTCTAAGCGTGGGCCCCGCCCTTGCATTAATGCATGTGCACGCACCGTAAATCTTTGGTCGTGGAACCAAGGGATGACGTGCATACAAAACAATAAGGGTTTAATTAAATTAAATTAATTAAACTTTAATTAATCAAAGCATCATAACTCTAAAATATAAGTCCAAATATATTGAAATTATATTCCAAATAATCAGAAAATATTAAGAAAATTAATGAGGTTAAATTTGCATTTAGACAATTATTTTTACTAATCACCTTTTTAATGATCATTAAAGATGATTAATCCTTAAATAGGCCAATTGGCATCCAAATAGTTTAATTACTATTATTTCAATCTTAATTATATGTGGATCATTTAAATATTAACCTATGTGCCATTTAGATGTGAATTGGTGGAGATGCAATTTTGATATTCTTTATGTGTAAATGATGAAAATCTAGTAATTAACATATTGTTTAAATACTTCCTAAAGTTGAGGACAACAAGTTTATTTAGTTTGATACGCAATTGAAACCAAAAAATATTCTAATTAAGAAGAACTTTAGGTCAATTAAATTGCTTAGAGAAAACATCAAACTTAGAGATAGGATTAAGAAATTTGAGTTTGGATTGAAGGATCAAAACCTTATGTTTAAATCAACCTATCACACATGATTAAAAATTAAATATAATTTTCTACTAAGATCACCACGAAATGTTGTTTTAGCATACTATTTAAGTAATCAAATTATAATTTAACCTATAGATCTCTTTGATCTAAATACTTAAGTAATCTATCTAAATTAAATTAATCCCTCATTTGAAGTAAAACCATTCATAATTTAATTACTCATATGATAGGTCAAATACTTAGTAAGCAATTATTAATTATATAATATCATTTTATAAGCATAGAGTGTTCACTTAGAGAATGATAGTAAACACATCACTGTTATTGTAAAGAGATTTAACTTTCCTTAATTATCATTAGAACACTCAAGTTTATATAAGAATTGTGAACTATCAAAGTGATTAGTTGAAGTTAATAAGTTACATAAATTGTTATGAGCATGCAAACAAACCCTAGATTTAGCGATAAGTAATAATAAGATGTTAGTAGAACTTTGTGAATGCAAAAATAAGGTATATGGCTTGTAAATTAGAGTTAGATTTAAACACTTAATTAGTTTGAGACTTAAAATCTTCTTAAGCTAGTAAATAGAAGATTGATCTTAAGTTATGTATTTTAATATTAAAAGTTAGAGAGAGAGAATTTAGAATCTTAAATAGAGTTAAGAGTTAATAATGAAGTCAAAATAAAGTCACCTATTATAAAGCCTTAATAGATAGATGATGGTATAATTAGAGATTATTGAGAACCTTCAGAACCAAATCACCTAATCTTCACTTATTGGAATAGAGTGATTATTGTTTATATTCTAAAAGTATCACTAACTTGGTACAATAATATACACTTAAGTCATCAATAGGAATATAAGTAAATGAATAACTCTCAATCTTTTGTAAATGCCAGTAGCTTAATACTAAAGCCTTCATTAATAAAAATAAATTTTATCTTATATTAAAATAATTATATTTATAAATTATTTTGTCACTACATGAATGCTTAGTCAATTTGCTATTATCCAAAACTAATTTTTGATTATTATATTTATTATATCAATTAACTAAGGGATCCATAATACCTAAGTTAATATGGGGGCTTTATTAGTCCCAATCATTAGGATAGATAATTAAAAATAAAAAATAAGGGATATTACATGATTTACAATGAAATTAAATAATCCTTAAATGTTGAAATGCTTGTGATCAATCATTGAATCATATAATAAGAATTTTGTACATATAATAAACATTTAAAATTACTTTAGAGGGGTTTCATTTGGTGGTATATAGTACATCTGCCATTTAGCCTGCGCAGGCTATTGGAGTATCAGAAGGTCACATATTTCTTATGCGGGGGGAATACGTGTTTGTAATCGACCCCACTTACTTATAATTAAGTAGACGTACTCAACTCCTCATGTGTTCTACGCCCATAGAACCGAATACAAGATAAATAAATCATAAAATTGAATTTCTTACAATCTAAAATTGATTATTAATGACTATTATATTATTATGACTATTTATATAGTCTTTTAAATTGAAATTGCTTTATTTATTACCTTACAACATTTTAGTACTTCAATTTTACATATAGTTTCATGCAATGCAGTTTTTCTTAAATTGTAAGCTATTTAAATATCTATACCATCTTTTAAATTAGCATATGAATCAATTGGTCATATTCATGTTACTTTATTAAATGCATTTTTCACAAATATTGTGCTAACATATTTGATGTAGGGATGAAATTGTCATTTAAATTATGTGAGCTTTTGTTAGCTTATAGCCTTTAATAATTATTTTATTCTTTCACGCTAAATGCTCTGCTTATAATTAAAATTGTAAATGGTTAACGTGATAACTGCTTAATTAAATAATGTATTGAATTATCTTAATTTATACTTAAGACTTTTAAAGTCTAACCACTTATTTGTATTTAATTGGCTATGCCTTACTGTATTATAAACCAATATAATAGATCAGGAGCTTGGAGCAGGTTTGGTTCCCAAAGGAGAACCTACTCAGTAGCTATGAGCTAAAGACTTTTTATTATATATTTTTATCTTAAAATGTGAGGATGAGTGATTAATTCTATAAATTATAATAATGTTTAGACTATTCTTTTATATTAATGTTCTCTTATTATCAATGATGGATGTTTAATTTAGAGTATTTGAGTTTCCTTCTACCCATAGATTCACATATATTTAATGGTAGTACTTAATAGTAGGCTATAATACTCTAATCCGGTGTTAAGTACTACTGTAACACCTGTTGTTGGATTAACATATCAAATATAATAACTTGGTATTACACCTTCACGTGGGTACCAAAAGCCTCTTCATTGGCCACCAGAAAACTCTCTCCGGTGAAGCATTATTCATCATCTTCTCGATTGGACATGAAAATGGGTGTTTTGGACAAATTGGAATTTTGAAATTGATGATCACAACATGAAATTGATATTTGAAATTTTAATTTTAGGAAAAGATGAATGGGAGAGGCGAAACTTGAGTTTGAAAGTTCATCGGTGGGGGATTGGAAAACCAGGCCTTCAGATCCTCCTTGCGTGCTCCCAACTTCCCTAATGGGTAAAAGGCTTAACCATGAGCATTTACCTCATTAGCTCCATCTAGATCGGGACACGCAATTGTAACGACTCAAGTCATTACTAGTATAATTAGATCTAAACTCGATTAAAAAAATATAGATCTCGAGTAACTTTGAAATTAGGCCAAATTAAAAATACAATTGGATAAAGTATATTTTTGTAATTATAATGCTCAAGTTTATGAGCAATCTAGATAACATATACTCATGAATTAATTTATGAATTATTTAAATTTAATAAATTGGGAAAATTAAATACAAGTCCAAATTTAACAATTTTAGCATAGTTGGATTAATAATATTATAAAAAGGCAATACAAAAAGTTTCATCAAATTTTGAGCTTTAGATTTACCATAATTAAATTTTCAATTATTTATCTTCAAAGATTAAAAAAACTAAAATTTTACTCCAAATTGAAAAAAAAATTTACGGGGGTGTTTTTCTCATCAAGATACACCTGCATATCAAGTTTTGTTATTTTTCTAAAAAATAATTGAGGAGAGAGAAAGAAGAGAGAGAAAGATGAGTGAAAGAGGAGAGATAGAGAGAGAAGTGATAAGGAAGACAAAAGAGAAAGAAAATATGAACACTCCAAAGTATTATGAGGAAGAAGAGAAATTAAATTTGTTCCCATCCAAATAATAGAGGAGAGAGAAAAATAAATAAATTAATTAATTAATTAATCAAAAAAGTTTATAAATACCCCCCTCCCTCCTCATCCTCCACCATTCCTCTCCCTCTCCACTCCCCCCTCAACTCTTCCATCTCTCTTCCTCAGCCACCACTAATTTCTCATCACTGACCTCTACTAAAGCCTTATCAACACTAAGATAGAAAAAGAAATAGGAAAAAGATGAAAATTTTTCTATTCTTTTTATTTCTTCTTCTTTTAATAATAATAATAATATTATTATTATTATTATTATTAATTTTTTTTATTATTACTATTATTATTTATTTATGCAAATTTTCTATTTTTTCTATTTATGTATTTATTTTCTTAATTTCTATAACTTTTATTTCTATCATTTTCTTTTTTCTATATATATATATATATATATTCTTAATTTCTAAAACTTTTATTTCTGTTATTTTCTTTTTTCTTATATATATATATATTTCATAATTTTTTCAATTTTTATTTCTATCATTTTATTTTTTTCTATATATGTATATATATTTTAATTTCTACAACTTTCATTTTAGTCATTTTCTTTTATATATATATATATATATATATTTCTTAATTTCTGTAATTTTGATTTCAATCATTTTCTTTTTTTTATTATATGTACATATTTCCTAATTTTTGCACCTTTTATTCCAATTATTTTATTTTTTTCTAATTATGTATATATTTCCTAATTTCTATAATGTTCATTTCTGTCATTTTCTTTTTTTTCTATATATATATATATATATCCTAAGTTTTGTAATTTTTATTTCAGTTATTTTCTTTCTTTATATATATATATATTTAAATTTCTATAACTTTTAATTTAATTATTTTCTTTCATTTAATATATATATATATATACATATATTATTACTTATAATAATACAAAATTATTATTTTTAATATATAAAGATAAAAAACCAATATAATATTAATATTGATATTTTTTACTAAAATAAAATAAATGATATTATTCTTTTTATTTAATTATTTCATTTGTAGCTTTTACATTACTATTAAGTTTTGACCAACTTTGATATATTTATATGAGATTTTGTGCTTAGAAATTGAATAAATGATCATAAATCAGTATCATGGGTTTATTCAGGTTGATTTTAAGTATATACAAACAATGCGTTAGACCAGGATATGTTGATATGTGAAGAAATAAGGGGACTGCACACAGATTTAAGGGGGAATGTATAGTTAGCCATAAATACACATCTCAAATAGTTAGATAAATGTATCTAGCTCATCGATTATTTTATAACTTTGTCAATATAATAAATATTATCATGCTGTATTTTCTTTCAGAATGAGCACATATCTTAAATATGTACATTGCATTCACAATTTTGATAATTTTGCAAGTATATCATACTTCATTATTTCAAATTTTATTTGTATATGCTTCTGATGCAGAATCATGCTGCTTAATATTATATGCAAATTTTGATATTCCACAAATTTTACTTAAACCTTTGTATCTAATTAAATATTTTATTCTCTTTTTTTCTTCTTGGTTCGCCCTATCACACACACACACATATATATATATATATATATATACACACACACACACACTTAGATACTGATTTTCTTAAGATTTTAAAATTTTTCTTAGTGTGTAATAGATTTTGTAAAATAATTATTATCTTTATAATGAATATATTTCCTTTATTATTCTGATATTTATGAATGTTGTAATGAATGTGGAAGTGTACATTTTAAATGCATATAGATACATTATTATACTAATCCCCGATATGATCCTGGGGTGAGCACCTAACTCTAAATTTGGATCTAGCGGCAGGTCACCATAGTATCAATGACATGGCGCCACCACTGCCCTCCCGTACAGCGCCCGCCGCGTGGCAACCGGGAGTGGTGCGAGCCATGGGACCCGATCTGACGGCTTGGTTTGGATCGGGCTAGATCCACTGTCTTGTGTTCAGTTCAGGATAGTGGATCACTTCGGTTACAAAAAATTTGGTTTTTTGAATTGATTTAATTAAAAATTTTATTTAAATAAAATTCTAAATGTATTTTGCATAATTTTCCCCTGTTTTAAGTCTTAGAATTACGAGACTTGCACCCTTAGCTTATTTTAATGTGAGAAATTCAAATTTGTTGTTATATTTTTAATCTGAGGTCAGAATAACTTTTGTATTTTTCTAGGTATTATTTTAATATTAAAATATTTCGATTTTTTGATGTTATCGGATTTGACTCCGGATCACGCCGTTAGACTCCTAATATTGTCCTAAGTATAATGAAACTATTTTTAAGTCATAATTAAGCTTAATTTAATGAAGTAAAAATTACACTTTAGTAACAAATACACACTATTCTTAGAGGACAATAAATATCAGAATTTCATCATCCCATATTATTTCAGATTACGTACACTTGCGTGAAAATGCAGCATCTAATTTTAAGTTTGTCAAAAAACTAAGAAGTCGGGAGGTAAAGTTAAGTTTTAGAGTTTATTACTTAAATGGAATAATTCCAACTGATGTATTAGATGGGCATCATCGAGTTGGATCAAGCTGAACTTAGGTATAGCATTGTAAGTGGTGATTCATGCTTCAAATGCACTCTTAATGCAACTTCTACCAAAGAGGGACTTACCAAGTTTACTTTCCATACTAATTGCTATATATATTAAAGTTTTTAGTGCTGCACTAAGGTTATAAAGGGGATATTAAGAAAGATTTTAGAGACCTGATAGCTCTAGGATGGCCAAAAACCTTAACTATAAAGGAGGTTACTAAGAGATCACTTAGAGGAAATGAGAGGATTAAGTAGTTGCTATGGTAGCTCGGGAGATTCTGACACACTTTGTGTAACAACCCATGTTGTTACCTTAGTCAATTATGACTAATCTCAGTCTTAATCTTGATTCTAAGTGTTAATCAAGTCATTATGAGTCATCCACTAAGATCTAGTCCAAATTAGGAGTCAAATAGATCAAATCTTAATTCTTAGAAAATCAAGAAATCCTAAAATTTGACCTTTCTAAATTGACCTCAAATTGAAAATCAAACTTAACCATAGCGCTCATTTCCCCAAAATTAGCTAGGGGTGATGTTTTCATGTCAATCGGAAGTCGTCAAATTTTGGTGAATATTTTAATAATATTTAAAAATCTCAAAAATTAGGAAAATAAAATACTCATCGAATCAAGAATCTGACCTCACCACTGCATTCCTTGCCCCTTAATTAGCTAGGGGTGAATATTTGAAAATTTTTGAGAGTAAATTAAATATTTTAGAATTATTATTAGAAGTAGGATTTTAATTAAGAATTAATTAAAATTATATTAATTAATTATGCGTTAACGGGTCGGATCTGCCATCTTAACGGGTCAGATCCGACACATTAATGGGTCAGATCCGTTAGTTTATTGGATCCGGATCCACGGATAACCTCGCCAGATCGAGATCGGACGGTCAGGAGACCATCTCCTTCTTTGTTCAATCAGCCGCCCTCCACGCGGCGTCTCACCACTACCACACCCAATCCCGCACCTCCCGCACCTCGTCTACTCCGTCCAGCCGCACCTTAAGTCCTCCCGGTGGGTAGAGTACGGAGTTTACCCAATTCGAACCTTCATAGCTCTCGTAGTGAACCCGTTAGAAGCTTAGCATCAGTCGTCCATCTTCAGGTACCCATATCTCCCATTATTCATCATTAATTGCTTCCATTTCAATTCATAACCATATTGCATGCATCAGATTAGGATCTGACCGGATCGATCGGGTTGGATTGAGCCTGATCGATTGGATTTAGTCTTCGATCCACGATTGAAACTGTTACCCCTTTAGGCCAAACCCTAGGACCTAGGGCTTGACCTAGCGCCTCCCGTGCTGCACCTCTGTCGATGGTTCAACCCTAGTTAGGTTGGTGACGTTGAGCTCTGCCCAATGACATGCGAGCCGAGGGTCATCGCCGCCGGGATGGCCACGTAAGTGCGTGCCCTAGCCCCGAGCCTTCGGTGTGTCGCGAGGGAGGCAAAGAGTCCGCGGGCTGGGTCGCGTGTTGCTCACGCATCATGCGGGCCCCATCCGCGTCAGTATGTGGGCCCCGCGTGTAGCCCCGTGTCCCGCCACCATTAATACATGCAGATAAATATTAGAATATATATATATATATATAAATTATACAATATATAAATAAATAAATAAATAAATAAATAAATAAATAAATAAATAAATATATATATATATATATATATATATATAATCATTTACATACATATATTATTTTATAACAGAAATTATATTTATATTAATTATTATTGAATCTTTTATTAATCATTAGATAGTTGATTAGCATTAACTTAAAATAACAATAAGTTTATTTAATTAATTAACAGTAGTTATGATTAGTTAAGTTAAACTAATTAACTATTATCAAATTTATTTAAATAAGTAATATAATTAATTAATTAATTAATTAATAATTATCAAATTAAATTAATTAATAGCAATTAATAATTAGTTAATTAAGTTAATTAACATTTTACTAATTATTAAAAACAATGAATTAAATTTGATAAATAATTAAACTATTGGAATAGTAAATTCATTTAAATTGCATAAATGAATAGTAAATTAAATAAAATTTAATTTAATTTAATTAAACTTTAAAGTATAATAACTTTTTATACAATGATCCAAACATAGTAAATATAGACTCATTTTACTCATAAAAATAAAAGGAATCATATGACATAATTCAAAAATTCATTTCAGAGTATGTATAGCTTAGTAACATTTTAGGACCTAAGCAAACCCTCACAACTTTTAACCTAGTTGTCAAAACATAGGTAATATGGGTCTTAAAATACTCAGGAGAATAGTCCCAACATTATAGAATTATTAGTTTCCCCAATTGGAGCTTAGTTTGAAAAGTAACATTTAGGACCCTACCCTAAAAATGACCAAAATACTCTTTGACTTCAATTGACCATAACTTGGTCAATTCAACTCCAAATTCAAAAATTCAAAGTGCTAATTAGCTTAAAATTTTAATGTCATTAATAAACTGAAATATTATTTAGGATCCGAACCCTATAAAATCAAAAAATGACTAAAATATCCCTAACCTTAGTTAAGCCATAACTTGACCATTTGAAGTCCAAATTGGGTTTACTCACTGTCAACACACTCAGTATATTATAGGAAAGCTATTGAAACTAAGTTTGCTAAAATTGGACTTCAAACAGAAAAGTTCAATTTTTGTCTCCCGTTGACCAACAAAATTATCGAATTGCCCTTAAAAATTGAAATAGCTATAACTTAGCCATTTGAACTCAGAATGCAGTGTTCTTAGACTTTATAGAATTCTTGAATAGTAACCAACATTAAATTATATAAAATTTAGGTTCCATTAGGTTTAAATTACTAAAATACTCCTTAAGTCAAAAATTTTAGTTTTGACCTATAAGATCCGTTTCTTGTCCAAAATGGATGTACTTACTGTCTATCTTCATGTTAGATAGTAAAAAATAATTTGACAATAAGAAATTTCAATTTGGAGCCCAAATTAAAAAGAGTAGTTTTTCAGACCCTTAAAAAGGGACAGAATGGTCATTTTGCCCAAAATTTAGGATAAGTATCTAAAAAACCCTAGATCATCTTCTAAGTTAATAACACTAACATTAGAACTGCAATAGAATCATTCTAAGAGCTAAAATCAGTTATTAGGTCAGGATAGCTTAATTTCCTAAATTATATCTAAGTCTTTTCTTAGGTCTTTACACCTCACATTATGACTATTCCTAAGACTAGGACTAGCTCATAGGCTATATTTTATTCATTAGATAAGTGGGTTATTTAATGAATAAATTTTTGTTTTTATTAGTTTCTAGATTTTACAAATTATTTTGATTATTTTGTTTTTTAACTCTAGATTCAGTATAGGAGAATTATCTTATTAAGTTGATTTACTTAATAGGATTTATCTTAATCAATATATCACTTTTAGACTAAAGCTTAGATCTTATATCTTATCTTTTTGGATTATATAATTAAGCATAATATCGTAGTGTTTAATCCATAATCTTTAGTTTAGTAAATCTTGATCAGATCTTAAGTAGAATGCCTAAATCTATCTAATTAGGACGTTGTGATTTGTTTCATGACCTATAGTCATACTCGATTAAATTAGATTAGAACCTGATCAATTCTAATACTTTTTAACTTATAAGGTCGTGCTTCTAAGTTACACTGGATAGTAGGAATTAGAGATATTGAACTTGTGTAACTTGAAATAGTTAGAATGATTAAATTAGAAAACAAATGATATCACCATATTTAGTAGAATCTCTTGCTTACTATTTGACACAGTGCTACGTAATCCTTGAATTTTGTGATTATTTTTCCTAGAACATGTCATATAAGGAAAATATTGTTACATGAAAATGAAAACTTAGAATATTAGAAAAACATTTGTATTTGGGTTCAGTTTATGGTGGATTATGGTGCACATTACTCCAATGGATAGAGGTAAGGAGTGATCAGGATGCTTAATATCACTCATGGAGGAGAGTGTGTTAAGCTTGGGACCTGTTTAGTCTTGTAGACATGCTTGACTCCTCAGATATTTCTGAAATTGTTCACAGAAATAAAAGTAAAATAACTAAAATATATTTGCATAGTATTATATGCCTCTTCAGTCATATTGTACTATATTGTTATATTATGTCCGCCATAGCCCATAAAAGCTACGGAAATATATTATGCTGGATTGGCCAATTCTTTCTGATATGACAGCTATACATTCCGTTTTAGTTCAGCTCATTATTTTCTATGTTGTTGATGCATTTTATTTTAGTTAGCTGTATTTTCCCTATTTTATCTGCTTACTTGAGTAGATGCATATATAGGATACTAAATTTTACTGTTTATTATATGTACCAATTTCAGATTTTTATTTTAAATTAGCATATGTCATATGATCATCAGCATGTTTAGGTTAGACTTTTCTTTTCAGTATTTTTACTTATTGTATTACATATGTATGCCCTACCTTATTTAGTTTACTTGAGGTGTGCTTTTACCTCAATGTTTACTTAGTTATAAAAATTATATTTATAACTTATTCTCATCCCCTTGTTTGCTTGCTTGCTCCCATGATAGATAGATGTTTCATTTGGTTTAGAGTAAAATAGTGATATTAATAAATACTTAATAAATTACTTGCCTAAAATGTATTTAGATATTTTGTCTAACAAGATTTTTCTTTATTGGCTGGGGCTCTGGCATTGTGAAACCAATAATATCAGATCTTGAGCAGTTTGAGGAGCCAGTGCCTGAAGAGGAGTCGTACATAGAGAAGGTGCAGCAGCTTGGAGTAGAGGATATATAGTTGTTTTATATTCATTGTGAGGATGAGAGTATTTTTATTTCATTTTCTAAACTTTAATTAAAATATTATAATAATACAGGTACTCATGACTGTGTTTACTTTCTTCACATTATTATTTCCTGAGCTATTTCATTTTATTTCATGTCTGATGTATGGTGAATGGATGTAATCTTTACTTCTGACTACTTCCGCGCTCTGTATATAGATTTAGTGACTAATTCTCTTATTTATTCTGTGCACATCCTTCCCTTAACAGTGAATTATGGATCTTACATAATCCAATGATAAGTGAGAGATCTGCCAGTAGTGGCACACCACCCCTTGGGTCTAATCATGTGGAACCAGGGGCGGGGCGCCACACTTTGTGCCTCACCAAGACATAAATATGGGGTTTGTGAAGCTCAGAAAGGTTCTAAAAACATAAATATATCAATGGCTAGTATCAGGCATTGGTAAAAACCATTGAGGGGTGAAAGACTAAGAAGAAAATGATAATTGAACATGAATGGCTTTGATTTGGACACGTGGAATGATTATGGGTGTTCTTGTAAGTGCTATGGTACAGAAGATTTCTTAGAAATGTGGCTAGGTGGCTCGGAAAGTAGACCACCAATGTCCAACCCAAAATTAGGTTATGGGTTTCTGGAGCTGACTTTCCTTCCAGACTAAGAGTTTGGTTAAAATTAGGCTCGAAAAAGCAATGAGTGGCTAACTGAGCGGCTCCAAATTTCATAAATTGTCCCAATGGTTAGACAATTACTTATTGCTAATCTAAACAAATTTAGGTACTAATACTCGTGTTAAAACATTATATTAGGGTTTTCAATTTCTTACAAATTTTAATAAGTTGATTGATCTAGCCATTGTGAAAGCCCTCATATTCCAAATTAAGGCATCTGTTTTAGGGCTGTTAGGGACGACGACCTTGTAACATTGGATTGACAGGGTCGAGCCAGGTCTTAACAATTTCAGTTGGCAGCGCCACACGCCGACTCTTGGCTCATCTCACGGCTTATCTTTCGATGCGACAACAGATGATTATATTAGGGTATTTAGAACCTTATCAAAATTTCGCCATAATTCTATTGAAATATATATTAATTATTGGCATGAATATTTCGATAACATTCAAAATCTAGTGAGATTAATTTGAAAAAATTAAATATCTTTATCTAAAAATAATTTTATGTTAATTAAGCCATCTAAAAACTAAGGATTATTACAGATAAATATAGCTTCAAGCGAGATTTGGGCGACATAGTTGCCACCTCAATCGCTCTTTTAAAATTAACGCAAGGAAATTCTATAAAAAACATGTTAAGATCTGAAAGATCCAAGTGTTTTATAAACAAATAAATAAATATAAAGACTTTAGAATTATTATATAAAATAAATATGTATAAAAATCAGACACTGCAAAATGTGTTTTCCAACACGTGAATGTATTGTGCCATTCATTTTCTCACACATGCATTTCTCTATGCATTAAATCATCATTCAGATATATTGATGTGATAGTTAAAAAAAGATTTATCTAATAAAATTTAAAATTATTTTATTTTCAAAATTTATATTAAAATATATCTAAATTTTATTGAATAAATTTTAAGTACGATGTCGAGAAAGGTATTTTCTTAGAAATATGAGCCTCGTGCGCAAAGAAAATAATGCCAAGGGAAGAAGTCTCGTAATGGTTAAACAATATTGCAGAATAATTGCAAATAAAAAACTCAAAACTTTCATATTTGCAAAAAGAAGAGTCAATAATTCAATTGCATCCAACCAAATTAAAATTATTAAACTGCGAAGAAAAGTTTATTATATAAATTTAAAATATATTTTGATAGGCATAATATTGCCGTTTGGTCATATGTCTGCTGCATGAGGGATGCCAAACTAACCACTAACATGATTAAAAATTCTCAGTCTGAATGAGTTGTCAATGCAGCGTTCTCCCTTTTCACATGAAAGCTGGAAACGCGTGACTGATTGTGCTCCATGTTCTCTCTTTTGTTTTTTCAATGTGCTGCGGCCCCAAAACAGAGCCTGGTACAGAGTGCAGTGTTCGGATTTGATCCCAAGTGACTGCCGCATCCGGCTACGATCGATTAAAAGACGAGAACAATCTCATCTTTGCCCATCTTAACTAAGAATCAGAGTGCGGAGACCAAAGTTAAAGTCATCAATCAATAAAACAGCACCAGCCGAAGCTCATAGAACCAATCAATGGCAACATAGCATCAGCCCCTCAACAAAATCTGAGGAAAGCAAACTAGTAGCTCAACATTCCGCTGCATTGAAACAACATCACAGCTATGCCTGAAGCTACAAATCAGAATAATTGCAAGAAATAAATCACAGAGGCCAGTTGCTACGATGCACAATGACGTGAGGCCATGCGCTACGGTGTAACCTGACCCACATTAGCAAAGGCCAGGCGCTACGGCTCTCTGAGGCGCGCATTTGCGAAGATCATGCGCTACGACGTGCCCTGGCGCGTATTTGGGAATGTCAGGCGCTACGGCACACCCTGGTGCGTATTTGCGAAGGACAGGCGCCACGGCGCCCCCTGATACTCATTTGCTATGGCCAGACGTTACAACACACCACAACACCTTCGATCAAAAATGAAACTTAGAACATTCAATGCACACTGAACCACAGGCGTCCATGCACGCCTTGGTGCCTGTTGTTCAAAAAGTATAGTAATCTTGAACGGTTAAATTGTGAAAATAATCAAATGACTGAATTAATTAATCTCTTCAGCTCCCAAAATTGATTAAAGGGGATATTCAAATGACCTAATTAATTAGTCAATTCAGCTCCCAAGAGAATTAATTGATTCAAGCCCCGAGATAGAGAATTAAAAAAGAAAAAATATTTAAAGGACAGAAAAAAGAAGAAGGGGATATTCTTGGAGAGTCCAGGTGATGAGAAAGTCCTAGCCATCAAAGCTAAAATTTGTGAGCTTTCTCAAAAAGAAAGGTAATCACAAAAATAAGAGAAGGAGTCTAATAACAAAAGGAGTTTCAAAATAAGAAAAAGATAAAACGAACAACTTAGAGAATACGAAGAATAACTCTTTTGTATTGTATTTCTTTTTTAGTTTAATCTTTTCATTGTAAAAAAGAATGTATCTCTAATGCTTTATTTCTATTTCTCTATGTTATTATTTGTAATGATAGCCTAAACCCCTTTTTAGAGAGGGATAGGCTCAGAACTATGGATCTGTAATTTTTTGTTGAGCAATGCAAAACATAGACTTTATTTAGTAAGAATTTGTAATTCCCAACCCTGTTACCGCCGAATTACAGCGATCATTAATCTGATTATGACGGGATGATCATTACTAATAAGATGATACCTTAGATGTTCATTAAGACATCTTTGATACCAACTATGAGACCCATACTATTTGTCGAGTTATGTCTTCCATTATCTCGCCAAATAATAGAGACTACTCTTCCATGATCACAATACAATACATATATAGTATAACAGAAAGTATAGAGTGCGGAAGCTGAAAACATATCATCCATATTATTCATTTATCTAGAAGCAGAAAGTAACCCATGCATCTCATAAATAAAAGTAAAATATATCTAGAATATTTAATCATGATAGACTAAAATTAAAATACTAGAAAGTAAACTATCATCTCACAAATCAATAAGATAAACTAAGGAAGAAGGCCGTATTAGCTACTCAACAACACCACGCTCCACTTCCTCCTATGACTCCTACAACTCCACAAGTATGGGCTCCTCTAAGAAAACAGAGACTGACATTGTCGATTTCACAATGCTAAAGCTCCATAAAAAAAAAGGAATATCTTATTTAGACAATAAGTCTAAGTACATTTTAGGCACTAAAATACGTTAATTACATTTGAGAAATATTTAACCATAAAATAGTAAACAATTATACAACCTAAAGTACTATATGACTTAAAATACAGTGCTGAAATATAGTTGAAAACAACTCAAAAAGTAAACTAAAATTGAACCATAAACTACTAAAATACATACTATGAATTGAAATAACTGAATGTCATAAAAAATTAGAACACCCCAAAATTCATCCCTCTAAATTAGGCTTAATTAGGATTAAAAAATAGTTCCATTAGACTCAGGATATCATTAAGAGTCTAATGGCAAAATCTGGAGTCAAATCAGACAACGTCAAAATTTTGAAATATTTAATATTAAATTAGTACTCAAAAAAATGTGAAAATTATACTAACCTCTAATCCAAAATTCAACGAAAAATTTTAATTCCTCGTATCATAATAAGATAGGGGTGCAAGTTTCAAAATTCTTGGACTTAAAACAGAGAAAAAATGCACAACATACATTTGTAATTTTTATTTAACCCAAATTATTTAATTAATTTGATTTTACAAATAATTTTAATTCGAAAAATCCCAAAATAATCGAACAACATAAATCCCTTACCCGGGTCCGAACAGCGGAAACAGGTTCAGCGAGATCCGAACCGTCCGATTTAAGATTGGACAACCATATCTACTCCCGATTGTGGGAGTAATCCGATCTGTTAGAATGACGACCCGACTTAAGGGATCCAATCTGTCAGGCACTGCGCGTCGTCCCCAACATGCTACGCGGAGGCCCGCTACCATGGGGGTGCCACGTCACCCCCATGCGCCCAACTGGGGCGATTTGTACGAGGATGTGATATTCGCTTTATCCTAAATCCATTGCTAAGGGTTTAAACCCGTAAGAAGCCCGAGTAGGTCCCTGATTTTGCTACTGAAGGTCCACCGACGACAAAATTTCAACCTCGGGAACTGCCACACTCATTCATCTTTTCTTGAAATTCAAATTTTAAAAATCAATTTCATGATGTGTACTTCAATTTTGAAAAACCAATTTGTCCAAAACATCACGTTTTCGTCGCCAATAGAGACGATGATGAACATTAACTTCACCAAATAAATTTTTTGGTGGCCAACGAGGGCTTTCGGTACCCATCGGTAGGTCACAGCGAGAGTAGTCTAACAACGGTCGAATCGCGATGAAAGGAAGTCAGATGGCGTCGGAAACCGCTGCAAAATACAAAGCATCATAGTCGCTTGTTGCGGAAGATGTACAGTAATTTTGAAATACAGAACTTGGGAGAAGATTTTGGGAATAAAAATCTGTAGGGGCAGAAAGATGATAAAGATCTGGATTACCCAAAAGGGGTATTTGGAAAAGGTGCTGAGAAGGCTTAGGATTGATGGATCTACAAAGTCTATAAGTATATCTCTGGCACCTCACTTTCATTTATCAGCAGAGTTATTCCCAAAAATAAATTTTGAAAAGAAAGTAATGCACTTGATGCCTTGTATTTGTGCGATTGGAAGCTTGATGTATGTCATGGTTTGCACTAGACCCGATTTGGCTCAAACAGTTATAGTTGTGAGCTGGTATATGCACAATCCGGGGAAGGATCAGTGGCAAGCAGTGATGAGAATAATTCGGTACTTGAAAGGTTCAATTTGTGTCAGTTTACTATTTTAGAAACATTCTTTAAGAGCTGATTTGTGTGTTGGATACGTGGATTCCAACTATGCTGGAGATTTGGATCAAAGATGATCAATGACTGGTTATGTAATCACTTTAACAAAAGGTCCTGAATTGTGGAGATTAGCTCTACAGTCTATAGTTTCCTTATCTACTACAAAAGTTGAATATATGGTGGTTACTCAAATATTCAAAGAAGCTATTTGAATGAAGGGCTTGCTGAAAGATTTGGGAGCGAAGCAAAAAGAGGTATTAGATCACTATGATAGCTAGAGTATTATATTCTTAGCTATTAAACCGGTCTGTCATGCTCACACAAAACACATTGATGTTCGGCACCATTTTATTCGAGATGTCATTGAAGAAGCTGAGAACTTATTGAAGAAGATCGATCTAACGACCTAAGTCGTTACTAGGATAATTATGACTAAACTTAACTCAAAAATTTGAATCTCAAGTAACTTTAAAATTAGAACAAATTTAAAATACCGTTAGATAGAGTATATTTTTGTGATCATAATGCCCAAGTTTGAGAGCAATCTGGATATCAGATACTCCTAAATTTAGCGCTTTTAGTGCCGTTGGATTAAGAATATTTTAAAAAGGATAACCAAAAATTTCGTCAAATTTAGAGTTCTGGATTGACCACAATTAATTTTTAAAGTTTTTACTTCAAAAATTAATAAAAAATAAAATATTGCTCCAAATTAAAATTTTCTTACACAAGTGTGTTTTTCTCATCAAGATACACCTCCATGTCAAGTTTTGTTATTTTCTAAAAAAGAAATATAAGAGAGAAAGTAGAGAGAGAAAGAGGAGAGAGAAAGAATGGATAATAAGGAGGAAGAGAAGATCAAATTGAATACTCCAAATAATTATGATAAATTTTCTCTCATCCATCTCATCTAACTAATGGATGAGAGAGAAAATAATTAATTATTAAAAAAAAGTTTATAAATACACCCACACCCCCCATTTTTCTCATTTCCCCCACCTCCACTTCCTTCTCCTCCCCCACTCCCCTCCCCCACTTCTCTTGTAACAACCTTAGGTTGTTACTTTGCAAATCTATAGTTTAAGAAATTATTTATTTTAATTTCATTGCTTTAAGAATATCAAATGAATCCTATCCTGAAAATTTGAAGTCCATAGGACTTTTCTAAGTCCAAAATGATATTTTGATCAATCTAGATGCCCTTGATTAGACCTAAAATATTTTGATATTAGAATTAAAATTTGATTGCATTTTTGAATTCCTCACCCCCAAATTACTAGGGGTGAAAGTTTGGTATAATTTGAAAATTATTTAGGCCATAATTCACATTTAATTAAAATAGTCTAATTACATTTTAGGATTTCCAATAATTCAAATTTGCATTTATACCTTTAAATAATTAAACAGCTGGGATCCACTGTGCGGACCGCGGGCGATCCGCTACGGAGCCCGGGTCGTGCAACAGCGGTGCTTCCATCGTATCCGCCATTCATTCTATTAATCCAATGACTAGGATTAGATCCCGCAGCACCGCGTATCTGCCGTTAGATTAACCCGTAAGATCCTACGGCGCAGATTTAATATGATCCGGCCATTAGGATCAGAAAATCAGGACAATCGCATCTTTTCGATCGATCAATCAGACGGCTATGGACCATCCAGCAACTATGGATCTACGTCTCCACTCGTTCGCGCACCTGATGGGGAGAATCCCTGTACCGCCAGCTGCCCCGCTTGTCCCCCACTCCCGCATCCACTTCATCAAGTCGTTGGGGCCTCTCCTGAAATGCATTAGAGCCCCAATCAGGCCTCGAGGCCCGGCCGAGCTCGAATTGGAAATTCGAGAGCTCGGCCATGGCCCGACCTCTCAAGTCTCCCCAGCCCAAGCCAATGGATCTGGAAGCTTCGCAATTCCATGCTGAGGCTAAAAATAGCCTCAATATTTCGCCCTATGATCCTTTGCTGATTAACTGGAGCCAAGTTACCTTCCGCCATTTCCAAGCTTCCATTGCTATCTGTTAGAGCTTCCCAAGCGTCCAGGCATGCGTACCGTTGATAGAAGAGTCTCCTGGCATTCAGGAACTCTTAGAGAAACCTCGGGAAGCTCAGTAAGCTCAGTATTATCCCTGGCTTTATCTGCAAGTCCCCCGTCAAACTAGGTACCCCCGTGTGATGACCCACTTAAGTAATAATAAGTGAAATTCTTAAATATTGAGGCGCCTTTTCAGATAACGGTGGAGTTCTTGATAAGAACTCCAAAGTTAAGTGTGCTCAGGTGGGAGCACTCCCAGGATGGGTGACCTACTGGGAAGTTATCTTCTGAGGGAAAAATCGTGAGGCCTTTCTAGCCAAAGTGGACAATACCTTGGTGCTTAAGAGTTTGGGCTGTTACACCCCGTTTGCTCGGCCTGAGCCAATTGGACTCAGACCCTCTTCCTTTCGATTCGTAAATGAACCCAAGGCTATCGAACTTAAGCTCTAAGCTAGTCCCGATCGATCGAGCTAAGTTTTTACGAAACGCCATGTGTCGAGTAAGGCCCCGACGATCCAGACCACATCAGGCCCTCAGACTAGGGGGCTTCGACCCGTCTCACCTCCCTGATGGTGTAGGGATAGAGCCCTGGGTCTGGCGTAGCCTCTGTGGGGAGAATTATCTCCCCACAGTAGCTTCGAGGTGAAGCCTCTCGGGTGAGTAAGGTCTGGGCTACCCTGACTTGTAGCGCCCCGCCCCGTCGCCGCGTGCAAAAGAAATAGTCATAATTAAGTTTGGCGACGGAATGGTGCGCCACTCGGAGAGGAAGAACCCGTCTCCCCAAATAGCGAAAATCCACCAAATCAATCTGAAGGGCTGCTGACTCAACCTCAAGGAGGGTTGAGAGTGAATACTTAAGATAAAAGTAGTATCCTTATCTTAAGTATTAGATGAATACATACATTAGATTTATAATACAATGGGAATCCAATATATGTATAAGATATCAGTATTTTCAGTTAAACTGATCACATCACAATACTTACTATAAGTAGTATATAACAGAGTGCAGAAGCTTAAAGCAAACATCCAGAACATTCATCACAGAAGCTGTATAAAAATATTCATCTCAGAAAAAAAAAGAAAATACATCCAGAGTTATTACAAATATTTTTACTGAAATACTGAAATAAAACTAAGTACTGAACTAAAAATACTAAGCAGAAAGTAAAACTGAATGAGAGTCCACTAGTGCTTAATGAGCTCCTCCTGAATCTCCTTGGTGTCCTCCTGACCTGGCTCAATATACTGCTCAGGATCTAGCAAATTATCGGATCCCAAAAGTACCTCGTGTTAAACAATAAGTCTAACACATTGAAACTAATCTAAACAGTTCTAGTTATTCATTTAATATTTACATAATATAAGTAAATCTGCTGAAATACTGTAAAGATAACTGAAAGTATAAAATTATATAAAATTATACAAAGCTGCAGCAAAGTAAAGTAAAATAGAACTGTAACTGAATACTAAAAATAAATCAAAACAGTACTGAATCTGAAGCGGAGTAATCATATGTACAACTATACTGTATATCACTAAAACTGTGCACTTGAATATGCCACAACACTGCATACTACTGATATGCCATTGAAATATCACTGAACTATTATGAGTAGTATGGTTCAATGTATACATACATCTAGTTAGGAATACTGTTTACTGATGATGCCGATGCATCCTGAAATCCCCCAGACAATGTATGCAACATTCTGTAACCCATAGATCATCACTGATATTTATATATTATTCTGATACTCACACCTCATACTTATGCTCATGCTCATGCTTCTAAACTACATGAGATAAATCTAAAAATCCAGAAAATGCTTTGAAATATGATAATAAATTCTAGGTCTCCATTATGCAGAATCCTGCTAAAATGATTCTGACTCCTAGATTATATTTGGATAATTGGTTAAAGTTGAGAGTTTATTTAAAAAGTATTAGCTGGAATGTTGTATACACATAATTAGCATGTTTGCAAAAAAGGTGGATTTAAGCCTTAGCTTGTTTAAACTCCACTTATCGAAGCTCACTACGATAGGAGGTAGAACCCGGTCACAGTTTACATATCAAGCTAAGCTGTTACATGACCTAAATACAAGCGTACTTAGTGTTTTACGCATAGTGATTTGAGTTACTTAGTTTGCTTAAACTGCACTTATCGAAGCACATTACTATAGGAGGCAGAACCCAGTCGTACTTTACATCTCAAACTAAGGATCTTATTCACTAATTATAACACTCTTAGTCTTGGAGGATTTATTCTAACAGGACTGTATTCATCTAATCCCTCAGGATAGCACCTGGTCATAAGTCCACATTGGAGTGAATCAACTAATCCTGAATACTACTGAAATAATTCAGTACTATGGGTATACCCTACTATGCCCAACTAATAATCTGGGTTCAGATGATTCTATTTAATCAATAAGGATTTATTAAAGCTATCAATCCTTACTCTAAATAGGTGTGTCCTACACAAGGCTCTGTAGAGAAGTTAGCAAAACTCTACATCAAAGAAATTGTCAGATTGCATGGGATCCCAAAGTCAATTGTATCGGATAGAGACAGTAGATTTACATCCAAGTTTTGGCAAGCTGTGCATCAAGATCTGGATACGACTCTAGCCATGAGTACAACTTGTCATCCTCAAATGGATGGTCAAACTGAAAGAGTAAACTAAGTGTTGGAAGATTTGCTTAGGTTATGTATTCTTGATTTTGCTGGTTCATGGGAAGATCACATCCCGTTAGTGGAGTTTGCCTACAATAACAATTTTCAAGCCAGTATTAAGATGGCCCCTTATGAAGAGTTGTATGGTAGAAAATGCAGTACTCCACTAGCTTGGTCAGAAACAGGGAGTGTTCAACTCTTTGGTTCAAAATTAGTTGAAGAAACCAGTAATAAGATCAAATTAATTCAGCAGAGAATTCCTTTAGCTCAAGATCGTCAAAGCAAGTATCATGATTCTCGCCACCGTCTCCTAGAATTCAATGCGGGAGATTCTGCTTATCTAAAAGTCAGTCCAATGAAAGGTATCTTCAGATTTGGCGTAGCTGGGAAACTTAGTCCCCGCTATGTTGGACCTTTCAAGGTTTTGGCCAAAGTAGGATCATCTGCCTACCGGTTAAGTCTTCCCGATGACTTTGCAGCTATTCACAATGTATTACATGTATCATCATTGAGAAGATGTCTTCGAGACCCTTCTCATCTTGTTCAACTTCCAGCAGTAGAGATTCAACCCGATCTTTTGTATGCCGAAGAACCTATCAGAATCTTAGCTTATGATCAGAAACAACTAAGGAATTGTCAATTCCTATGATCAAAATTCAGTGGAAGAATCGATCGTTAGAAGAATCTACTTTGGAGAAAAGATGGATATGTGTAATAAATATCCCCAACTCTTTGCAAACCCAGGTACTGTTCTTTTCTCTGCTATCAATTGTATATAAACTCGTATTATCTCAGTAGAATAATTATTCACTTAAGTGATGTCGGGGATGATATCGTTCTTAAGTGGGGGAGTCTGTAATAACCCTAAGTTGTTACCCTAGCTAGATCTGGATTAATTAAGCCAAACCAAGGCTTGATTTGGATTCCATTGGACTCAATGGGTCATTTAAACCTAACCCTAGAAGTTTGGGATCATTTGGAGCTAAAATAGAAAATTTGGTATTTTTGGCTATTTTTAAGCCCTGAAAAATACCTAGATTATTTTGATCTCCAAATTAAAATATGATTTCATTTTTTGAATTCCTCATACCCAAATTCTAAGGGTGAATTTTTAGGAATTTTTGGAGCTCATTTGGTCCTAAATTGGATTTAGGATATTTAAGGATAATTATATATTAATTAATGAATTTTATTTATATTTAAATTAAATTTTAATTAAAATTAAATCGGCAGGATTCGCTGTCGGGACCGCGGCAGATCCGCTGTGGGGTCTCGACAGCGGCACATGCATATAAGCCACCCGATGCGATAGCACGCATCTTAGCGCTCTCGATCCAACGGCTCACTTACCGCGCACCTTGATCGCATCCTACCCGTCCGATCGGCATCTGGCATCCGACGCCCGAGATCTTCTCTGCGGTTTCGTTAAGCTGAAGCCGCATCAGACCGTCTATTTCCAACAGCTTCATGGATCAGACGGCGGAGTCGAATCCTACCACTGTGGATTTTCGTCCCCGACAAGATCCCGTCCCGACTGAGAAGATTCGCAGAAATTCTCCACATAACCTTGTCTACCACTCCCCTCGCCAGGTCAGCTAGACCATTAGCACCTTTCCGTAAGTGGCCGAGCCTAGTAAGGCGACCCGGGAGGCCTGGATCCTCCCAATTTCAGGAAAATGGTGAGGACCCGTGGGCCGAGCCAAGCTCCTTTCCCAAGCCCCGGTCTCCGTTCCTAGGCCCCGATGGTGCCTATAAAAAACCTCCAGGACTTCACAGTGAGTCCCTTTGCTCATTGTGAATCCCCAATTCCCTAGTTGAAGGCCTGCTGGAGCTTCCGTCACCTCGGCATTTTCCCGGCATTTCTAGAGCTTGGAACCATTGATAGAGGGCTCGTCTGGTGTTCAGACCCCCTGTGCACGTTCTTCTAACCTTCAGGAAGCTTAGGAGCACTTCAATTCTCCTCGGCCTAGCCTGCAACTCGACTTCAGGTACGGCCTTCCCCCATGGAAATTCTTCAAAGCTCCATTTGGTTTCTGCCCTCTGAATGAGCCCTGGATGTCGTCTAGAGCACCTTAGCCAACTAGGAAACCCGTGGTGATTGTCGCCTGGGGCTAAGCTAGCTCGAGTCGATCGTATCGATCAACTGAGCTATCAGCCGAGCCAATGGCTGAGTCCGAGTAAGGACCCAGCAATTGGCTACGCCTCATGTTAAGATAGGTTGGGGGTTCGATGCGTCTCGACTCCCTGAATGTGTAGGGATCGAACCCCGGTCGAATCAAGGCCTCTGTGAGGAGAAGTTTCCCCTCACAGTCGGCCTGAGATGCCCGTATCGAAGGCGTCTCGGTCGAGTAGCACCCCATCGATCCAGAGGGATCTTGATGGGGGTTCTTGGTCCAATCAATGTGTCTTGACTCAGGGAACGTGTAGGGATCAAGCCGAGCCGCCGTCGTCGACTGTACGCCTAGAATTTCAGCGCCGAAGTTCGGCGGGCTCGGGACCCGTCGAGAGGAAGAAGACGAAGTCGTGGGTCCTGGGCCGGGCCGACCCGTGACCCGCGCCTTTTGATTTTGGGCCGCGGCTAATTAAATAATTATTGGAAGATATTTTCTATGGTTATGAATTAAACTAATTGAAGCCTATGATTCCAATTTAAATAAAAATACAGATTAAATTAATTAAATAACTTTAGTTATACAAATTCAAATGGTATGATCCAATATACCATTTGAATTAGAAAAATTCAAGAAATCTAAATATAAAATAAATCTTAGATCCAATGGTTGGATTAATATTTATTTTCCAAACTCTTTGCTATCAATAATTAAATCATATAAAATTATTTAAGTATCCAATTTATGAGGTTAAGGGCTCTGATTGCTCCTTGTACCCTAAGGAATAATATCAAACCCTTAAATTAACTTTGGATAATTATTATTCTTAATCACTCCTTAATCACCTTAAATAAGGATTAGTGAAATTAACCCTAATTAAGCCTTTGTTTTGGATGGAGGTTGTTTCTAATGTCATATTATGTCTATATTAGCCTAAGTATAGGGTTGGATTGCCCTAAGGATGCCCAAATTTACTAATCACCATAATTGGCTTAATTAAGTAATTAGTGTTAATTAACCTTAATTAAGGGGTCAATATCTGTGATGAGGGTGTTTCTCACTTCATTAATCAATATGAAACACATTAAGACAGATTGGGATAAATTTGGGTAAGTAAACCCTAATATCCAAATTCATGCCTAAGAGGGGCATTTTGGTCATTTTAACCAAAATATGTTTAAATGTTCCTTAAAGCTTGGAAATTTCAGTAAGCTATCCTAAGATAGATTAGAAATATTCTCTAAACCCTTAGACTAATGGAAATGTTAATGTGATCATTAATTCAAGAAATCTCCACTTAATCCCTAATTAAGACTCTTAGATCTAAAGTGATCTTATAAGAGTCTTTTGGCACTAGTCCTTGAATCTAATAATTGAGATGATTAAATATCACCCTAATAAGTTTATTAAGGTTAACCTAAGAGCTAAAACTTAAAAGAAATGTAATTGGTAAAGTCTAAGTTAAAATCTAGCTTAAGGTCTAAAGTGATCAAACCTCAGATCTTAGATCTTAAGTAGCCCTAAAAAGGTCAATATGAGTTTAATGTTAATCTAATGCTTAAAAGTGCCAATTTCAACCTTAATAAGCTCCATATAGTTTAGCCAAGAACTTAGATTCTAAAAGAATCACAAATGAAAGCTCTTAAGATAAAGCTCTAATTTAGAGATCTAAAGTGATCAAATCTCAGATCTTTAGATCTTAAGATCTTAAACTTAGATCTTCAATTTGAAATTGAATCATCTCCAATTGAAATTCTTTAATGATTGATTGTTTAATCTTTTGAAACCTTCCATGTGGGTATATGATGATTCAATCAATAAGATAATGAAATTATCTTCAAGATTGAATATAGATCTTAGATTCTCAAATTCTTAATTGATTATTTTATCTTATAATCAGTAGAATAACCTTTCAATAAGTTCTTAGTTCCTGGATCCCTCAACTTATAAGATTCTATACCTTAAATTTGGGTTATAAATGTGAACCCTAGATCCTAGTTAGAAAATTACCTTGGATTTAGGATTTGAACTCAACATAGGGTTTAAGTTCTAAATCCTTAAATCTTGATCTACTTAATCAAGATTTGGGTAAGAGAGTAAAATATAAATAAATTAGGTCATTGTTTTACTTACTTAAACCATATAGTCATCACATGATTTTGGATTAGAACTTGTTAAGTTCTAATATTAATTTTAAGGACGTAAATCTGAGATTCTACTCGATAGCTGGATATTAGAGATCCTAAACTTGTACCTTCTCAAAGTAGTTAGATTGGGTAATTAGATAATATCAGATGTCATATAATCTAGATTGAGTCTCTTGCTTACTTTGACTAGATTGCTTTGCTTACCTTAGATATTGAGCCTTATTCCTTGAGCATAATAGGATAACTTAGGATATGGACGATACATCCTAAGTTAGTATTTGAATTGCATATCATTCAGTTTTGCCTTATTTACAGTTGGTATAATATGTCCTAGCTTAGTCTGCCTCTTCAGTAATAGTATTGTATAGACTGGACTCAGAGTTAGCATATTTGGATGGCTAGGCTGGGGATTGATTGATTAATATTGGTGGCCCTGTATGGCCTATTGGCTGGTATGGCAGTACTATGTCTTAGGCTTATTGCTACTTTAGCTGGATTGTATTGTTTTCTGATTTGCTTTGCCACATGCTTCAGTGGCCTTATTTCAGTATTTGCTCGCTTTGATACATGTCTTAGTGGCTTCATATTTCATAAATTATTTTACTTTTGCCACATGTCTCAGTGGCTTTTATGTTCTTTCCTATTCTTAACTAGCATGTTGTATGTATACTCATATGGCTTACATATATATATATATATTGGCATGTTTAGGATGCTAGAATTGCACATTTTCAGTACTTGTGTTTCTTTTATATACTCAGCATTTGTTAACATGATCATAAGCATGTTAGGTTTAGAATTATATTGTAGTTGTTGTTTCTCTTAGCTTTTAAGCCTCACCTTATTCATTTTGCATTATATGCTAGCTATAAATGGATAGTTTATAGTTACCTAATTTTTTCATAGCTTGTTGTACCTTTACTGCTTGCATGTGTAGTTATGTTAAAATATGATATCTTTAATTGTTCAGTTCATTAAAATAACCTAAAATGTGCTTAGACAATTATCTAACTGTAACCTTTTTATTTTGTTAGCTGGGGCACTGGCATTTGTGATACCGACAAATGTTAGATTCAGACGTGTTCGTGGGCACCGTCGCAGAAGAGGAGCAGGTTCAGGAGGAGGATCGTGCTGCTGCTGCTTGGTTAGATTTTGCCTTTGTTTAAGTGAGATTGAGAGACATTTTCATTTTCTTAAACTTCAATTTGTAATAATTAATTCTGGATATATTTTATTTCTGCATTGTGATGAGTTACTATATTGCATTCTCTTTTCCTACTATGTATGCTTGTGGATGTTACTCTATTGTTCATTGCTTCCGCCACTTAGATATTGGTATATTGATGATGTTATAGCACTTAGTGACAAGTCCTTGGCTTAAGGCAGGTTGGGTTTACCTAACTTTACTTTAGTCAGGGATTTGCCATAATTGGAGCACCATACTTCCTTATTATCAGTACGAGGGCCCCACAGGTTGTTACACGACCACCTCACAAGAGGCTAAGGGGTTCGATCAGTGCGTCTTGGCCCGCTGATGGTGTGAGGATCAATTAGGAGCCACAGTGTGACCGCAGCGCTTAGGTTTTTGCCGCAGAAGCCAACCCTAATTCCCTGGGTATCGGGGAAGAGGGGTTGGGGATGACGGCACTGTGTGGGCCGGGTCAGCCCATGACCCACACTGCGCGATAGTGCTGGGTTCTTCAAACCCTGATCGACCCTCGCGGTTTGGCTAATGGGCCGAGCCTATTTTAAATAAATTCGATTAATTGGATTTATTTTCCTTAAGGAAAATAATCCAATTATTCCAATAATAGGAAAATTAAATTAGAAAAATAGATAATAAATTAATTAAATAACTTTTAATCCACTAGCCCAAACCCTATAATATTATATATGAAATTGATCAGAAAATCCTCAGGGATCTGAATAAAAAATAATATTGAACATCTAATGGTTAGATTTTTTATTCTTACCTAATTATTATAGATCTTGATTAGGGTTGATTAGCAATTATACTTAACCAAATTACAAGTTTAGGGTGCCATTAGTCTCCTTATGAAGAGTAGAATGAATGTGCTAAGTGAATTATTTTTCTGATCTTTGTACTTTAACTTATGACCTAATCCTGTTAAACTATGATTAGTAAAAATTAAGGTTTATTTATATTGCATCTTAGCAAACTTAGTCTCTTATTAATTGTATGGTAAATTAAAACTTATGTGCCAAATTGCATGAAATTTTGATAGTTAGATTTGTAATTATGTGCTAATTCTTTTGAATTAGCTTAGAATTTGATTAGCATTAATTACTTTCTATTTTCTAAAAATTTTCTATTAATATGATTCATATCAGTAAACTAGATGTATTGAAATCATGTATGCAAAGTTATGATACATAATTTGTAGAATTCATAAATGGAGAACTTAAACCTCTTAATTAACTCTAAGAAGCCTTGAGACTTAGATCAAGCTGTTAATACTTGATCTATGTCCAAGATTGCCATCAATAATACATATCTAACTCATTGATTTGACATTGATCTATAAATGAACTCTTGATCTTAGTTGGATATGAGGAGGGGTTAAACCCTAATCTATTTAATTAAGGTTCAAACTCTTAAACCTTAAATAAATAAATATGATTATAAGATAATGTGATTGACATTATTCCAATAATGTATCTGATTTGATATTGATCATAAGCATATAGATTAGACATATTAAGGTTAATAATAAACCTATGAGATTGCTTAATCTGAATCTAAATATTAGATCCTTGATTTTCTCCTAAATAAGACTATTAGCATGATAAGATTAATAGAACCATATCAATTAAACAAGTAATATAACTCTATTAATATTCTTGATTTAAATCCCATGATCTTAGAATAAATTATGATCAAATGACTTGATCATCTGATCTGATCATCCTAAGTCTAAATGATAAGTAAAATCTATAGTGTTAGTAGTAGAGTTAAGAGTGTGAGATCTTAAGTATCTCAACACAAGAATATTTCTGAAATATTTTAAAGACCTAAATTTAAATATACATTGAGGTAAGAGGACCTTGCATAACTCATTCCGGTAGAAGCTTAAATGATCCCTTATCCCTAGAAGTTGATCTTAACCCCTCATGGTAGGAGTCACTTAAGACATTAGAATGATACATTTCCTTATGGTAGAATCTATATGGAGGGATCCTTGATCCCATTTTCTTGAAGCCTTGTATAGGACTTACCTATTTAGCATAAGAATTTATAGTCTTAATAAATCCTTATTAATTAAATAGAGTTGTGTGAACCCAAATTATTGGTTGGTGTAGTATGGTATACCCATAGTACTAATTTTCTTCAGTAGTATTCAGGATTTATTGATTCACTCCAATGTGGACTTATGAGCAGGTGCTATCCTGAGGGATTAGATGAATATAGTCCCGTTAGAGTAAATCTCCCAAGACTAAGAGTATATTAAATAGGTACTTACTCCTTAGCTTGATTGAAATATAAATCGCCAATGGGCGATGCCTTATAGCGAAGACCGCTTTAATATGTGTGGCTCAAACAAACTAAGTAATTAGAATCACCTTCTTTAAGACACTGAGTGTGATTGTGAGTTAGGCATCTTAATAACTTAGCTTGAGATAAAAATTGCCAGCGGGCGATGCCTCCTATCGAAGATCACTTCATTAGGGTGGCTTAATCAAACAAAGTGATAAGAATCACCTTCTTAAAAATGTGCTAAATATGTGCATACAATCATCCCACATAACGATCTTTAAGTAAATCTTCAACTTTAACTAATTATCATTCTAGAAGTTAAGAGTCAGAATCCTTTTAGCAGGATTCTGTACAGTGGAGACCTATAATTTATTATCGGTATTCAAAGTTTTGTGGATTTTTGAGTTTTACTCATATAGAATAGAAGCATGGGCATAAACATGAGCATGAGTTTGATGAATCATTTAAGCAGTGATGCATGAGTTTCAGTGATAAATTATGGGTTACAGAATGTTGCATACATTGACTGGAGATATTCAGGATGCATCGGCATCACCGTACTGTCTTCTCAATTGGGTGTATATATACATTGGACCGTACGACTCATAACCTTTTAGTGATAGTTCCGTTACATACCGTGGAATACAGTTTTGTGGCATATTTGGGTGTATCATTTTAGTGACATATATCACAACATTGAACATATTTTACATTGATTTCTGAGTTTTTGATACTTCGTTTACTTTCAGTATTCAGTTTTAATGTAGTTTTACTTTACTTGGTCTTTACAGTTTCAGTTATATAGAGCTTTTACTATTATTTTCTGCAGTCACATTTACTTTATTGCCCATTGCATTTACTTTAGAATTGCTTAGTTAGTTGCGATGTGTTAGACTTCTTATCTAACACAGGGTACTTTTGGGATCTGGCAATTTGCTAGATCCCGAGCAGCTTGTGGAGACAGGGCAGGAGGATCTATAGGGGATCCAGGAGGAGTACGTAGAGCTATAGTGGATCAGTCTTCCACCTTTTCTTACTGCTTTATTTCAGTACTTTAGATATAATTTACATTATATCTTTTAAATCACTTTGTAATAACTCTAGATGTATTTTACTTTTCTTTTCTGAGATGAATATTTTCTACTGCTCTGTGATGAATGTATTCTGGACGTTTTGCTTTAGCTTTCGTACTCTGTTATACTACTATACTTAGTATTGTGATGAGATAAGCATACTGGAAATGCTGATATATTTATAATGTATATTGGATTCATATTTATCTTTTTCTTAAATCTAACGTACGTATTAGTCTAATACTTAAGATAAGTAGCATACTCTTATCTTAAGTATTGACTCTTGATCCTACTCTCAGGTTCGAGTCAGTAGCCTTCGGTGTGGCTTAGTCTTGTAGCCTATTTAGGAAGATGGGTTTTGCAAGCTCGTCCTCCTGAGTAGCGCACCGCTCCGCCGCTAGTTATAACTATACATTTCTTTGCGCGCGGCGACGGGGCGAGGCGCTACAGTTGGTATCAGAGAAGTATCATAATGTGTCAGATAAGGAGTTTGTTCCTATCTACCTTATGATCTAGTCTCTGCATCAGGTCAATATCACAAGTTACTAAGTACAATGAAAAGAAAAAAATCCAAACATTCATTATATTACCTCAGAAAGGAAAGGATTGACTATGTCTAGAATAATGACATCCTAGGAATTTAATGCACATAATAACTTGATTTAAACTATGCCTATTCTTAATATCAAAACTGACATCTTAGGAATTGAACGAATTTGAAAGTAATGATAAATTGTGAATAAATAAATAAAAAACTTATAAGTTGAGCTATTTTAGGGATGAATTACTCGCAGTCAGCATTTTTGTTCTACCATAGGAGATTTGACGACTATTGGATAGACGACCTTCAAAATGGCTTGATCTATGAAAGGGTCATCAATGGAGTGTCACCTCATGGAGTTGAGGTGTTGGATAAGATACTTGTCCATTCATCCTTTGGAGGCACCAGCCTTTCAGCACTCACCAAAGAATGGCTGGATCGTGTTTCTACTGCACTTTGAGAGACAACCTTTCCTGAGAAGTACCATCTAGAGATTGTATAGATCCTACTAAGGGGATTAGCGAGCTGTTGGTGGTATTGGGTTTATAGGAGATTAGCACGAAAGAGCCATATAGTCACATATGATGACTTATGTGCTTCCTTTTAGGTAGAGTATTTCCACTAGGATTTTTGGAGATCTTATTATTTTCTTTCATCTCATTTATATGCTTGGTGGATTCATGCATCTTCTCATTTGAGAAAGAAATGAATGAATTAAATTATAATAAAATTTTATGTTTCTGAGTTCATATTGCAGTCATGAATCCTGGCTCCCCATCTGCTCCTACTCCAATTAAGAATACAGTCACATCATCAGGCAAACCTTAGGAGTCCAACCCTATGGCCAATTTATTGAAGGCCTTAATAGATAGCAATGCGCAACAGGCGCAAGAGACATGTGCTCTTATCCTCTCGATTAGACAACAACCTGCACCCCATCAAGATTCTCATCGTCTTCACACTATATGGGCGATGGAATCCTACACAATTTCCTTCGTCTCTGAACTCCTACATTCAATGGAGCGTTGAATCCTATGGACACAGTGAACTGGATTAAGATGGCCGAGAAGAACTTGGCTAGTATCAAGTTCCTTAACTCTGAAGTCATCAGCCTAGTAACTCATCTATTTCAAGAAGAAGTTGAGTACTGGTGGGAGAACGAGCGGAATAATAGATTTGCTGATTATGAAGTAGAGGACATTCCTTGGGATATGTTCTTGGAAGCATTCCGTGAAGAGTTCATACTGGCGTCAGCTCAAGCAATTCTGGAGGATGAACTCCTCCATTTCACACAAGGCAATAATTAACTGTTCGACTACGAGCAGAAATTTTGGAGACTGTCACGTTTCGTTCTGAATATAGTTAGAATGGAAGCATCTAGATGCCACCATTTCCTGAAGGGTCTGAGAGACTCTATTAAAGCCCACTTAGTATCTCGTCAGATCAAGACTCTGATAGAATTAATCGATGCTGCCCATCTACAAGAAGGATTCCAAGGTCAACTCGATCGGAAAAGGAAGGCAATAGTAATACAGCCGAGGAAGGAATGTTTTGGCCATCATAAGGTGGCAAAAGTCTATAACATGGAAACTACACAACCCCAACCTCAGAATTTTGAATGCAAATGAATGCATCTGTACGGGAAATGCTATCACTTCGATGGTATATGTTTTACTTGTGGTCGTAAAGGCCATCGTTATTTCAAGTGCAATGAGAAGAACGCAATCGACGGAGTGCTCATCAACCACTCCCGTCATAAGCAAGCATTCCATGCACAACCAAGAAATAGCCGAGAGCCTGCTCCTACTATAATGTTGGCTCAAACCTCAAACTCAAAGGCAATTGTACCGGCACAAACTCAAAGGCAATTGCCAGGGTATATATGTTAACTCCTGCCTCTGCTCCTGAGGACAACGATGTGGTGTCAGGTACACCTTAAATCAATTTTTTTTAATTCTTACTATTTCAAAAATCAGTCTTTACAATTTCAATGTCTTTAAATGTTTGAGTAACTATTTTTATTAAGTTACTGTAATCATAGACACCCTATCAATAAACAACAAATCTTGTAATATCATTTTCGATATGGGAGCGAGTCATTCCTTCGTATCATTAAATTGGGCTAAAACTCTTAAGTTACCAACCTATCGATTAGCTAGCTCATTGAGCATTGGGTTACCTTCCGAAGCTTGTATGCAGTCCCGACAATTCTATAACATAGATATTATTCCTATTGGGGAACAAAATTTTGGGGCTAAATTAATTGTATTGCCAATCGTAAACTTTGATATAATCTTAGGCATGAATTTTTTAAGCCTAGCATGGTGCTTCCATAAATTTCCAAAAGAAAAAAATAACTTTGGGTAGTGGAAGTAAATCAAAATCAATCATGGGAAGATTTAGCATCCAAGCGTCGCTGATCAAAGCAATGATAACAGAAAGGCTAGTCAGGAAGGAATGTGATGCGTATCTAGTAACGATGTTGGGAGAGAAGAAAGAATTTGTGCCTATCTTTGAGAACCATATAGTTTATGAATTTCCTGATATTTTCCCTGAAGACCTACCCAATCTTCCTCCAGTCAGAGAAGTAGAATTTGCTATAGAATTAATTCCTAGAACACAACCACTGTTAAAGGTTCTGTATCGTATGGTGCCAAAAGAACTTCAAGAACTATTGGAGAAAGGTCTTATTCATCCAAGTTCATCTCTTTGGGGGGTGCCAATTTTGTTCGTAAAGAAGAAAGATGGATCGATGAGAATGTGCATCGATTATAGGGAATTAAATAAGGTAACCATCAAGAATAAGTATCCTCTACTTCATATTGATGATTTATTTGACCAGTTATCTGGAGCTAAATTTTTCTCAAAGATAGACTTGCGATATGGATATCATCAATTGCGAGTTAAGAATCCAAATGTGGAGAAAATGACGTTTAGAACCTGCTATGGACATTATAAATTTTTGGTAATGTTCTTTGGCTTAACGAATGTGCCATCCATTTTTATGGATTTAATGCAGTTCGTGATTAAAGAATATTTAGATAAATTCGTCATCATCTTCATCGACGATATTTTGATTTATTCAAAAAGTAAAACAGATCATGAGAACCATCTGCGATTAGTACTAGAAGAGCTCCGAAGTCATGAGATATATGCTAAGTATTCCAAATACAAATTTTGGCTTGACTCATTCGCTTTTCTGGGTCTTGTCGTCGACTCTCAAGGAATCAGAGTTGATCAAAATAAAGTAAGCGCAGTTCAAGATTGCTCACAACCAAAATTCGTGACCGATATCAGGAGTTTCCTAGGACTAGCAGGTTACTATAGAAAATTTGTTAAGGGTTTCTCACAAATTGCGTCTCCTCTCACAAAATTGATGCAGAAAGCAGTACCATTTATCTGAAGCCCAGAGTATGAGAAAGTGTTCCAATCATTAAAAGATGCTCTTTCCTCTGCACCAGTTCTAGCCTTACCTAAAGAAGGTCTCAACTACCAAGTCTATACCGATACATCTGGCATAGGCTTAGGGTGTGTGCTGATTCCAGAAGAAAAAGTTATAGCCTATGCATCTCGTTAGTTAAAACCACATGAAATGAGCTATCATGTCCATGACCTCGAACTAGCAGCCGTAGTTTTTGCTCTAAAAATCTGGCGGCATTATTTTTATGGCGTCCAGTGTTCCATATTTACCGATCATCAGAGCTTAAAGTACATCTTTACCCAGCGTGAGCTTAACTACCGACAGTGAAGATGGCTTGAGCTAATAAGTGATTATGATTTAATCATCCAATATCATCCAGGAAAAGTGAACGTCATAGCAGATGCACTCAGTCGTCATGCTACTCTATCTTCTATAATCATATTTAGTTCCCTAGAAGAAGAATTCTGAAAGCTTGAAATCAGACCGGTACGTGATGCTATGCTAAGCACACTGATATCCATTAATTTCAGTTGAACTCACATTTCATCGTGATGTCTTCATCTCCCAAACCAAGGATGAAGACTATTTGAAATTTAAAGCGGACATCGAAAGTGGTCTTCGCATAGATCTTCAGATTCGAGGTAATGTAATCTATCAAGGGAATTGCCTATGGATTCCCAAATCCATGCATCAAGAGATTTTAGTGGAAGGCCATAATTCTGGTTACCAAGTACATCATGGTAGTACCAAGATGTATCAAGATCTGAAGAAATCATTCTGGTGGCCTAGAATGAAGAAAAGTGTGGCTGAATTCGTAGCAAAATGCCATGCTTATAACTTTATTAAAGCTGAACACCAAAAGCCAGGAGGACTTTTTCATCCTTTGGCAATTCCTGAATGGAAGTGGTTCGATATTTCTATAGATTTTGTTATGGGTTTACCCAAATCAAGATTCGGTGCTGATTCAATCTGGGTCATTGTTGATCGACTAACCAAATCAGCACATTTTGTTCTTATGCGTCAAACTGATTATGTGGAGAGATTATCAAAGTTGTATATCAAGGAAATAATCAAACTCCATGGAATTCCCAGATCTATCGTATCTGATCGAGATAGCCGTTTCAATTCTAGATTTTGGCAAGCAGTGTATCAAGACTTGGGAACTACTCTAGCCATGAGCACCGCTTTTCATCCTCAAATAGATGGATAAACAGAAAGAGTAAATAGTGTCTTGGAAGATCTTCTTTGTCTCTGTATTCTGGATTTTGGAAGCTTCTGGGAAGACCATATTCCTCTCATAGATTTCACAAACAACAATAATTTTCAGGCGAGTATTGGCATGGCTCAATATGAAGCTCTATATGGCAGGAAATGCAGTACTCCATTAGCATAGTCTGAAGCAGGTAGTGTTTAGATATATGGTTCTAATTTAGTTGAAGAAACGAATCATAAGATTGAACTAATCTAGCAAAAAATCAAAGTAGCTCAAGATCGCCAGAGTAAGTATCACGATGCTCATCGTACTCTAGAATTCGATGTTGGAAATCTTGCATATCTTAAAGTCAGTCCGATGAAAGGCGTATATCATTTTGGTGTAGTCAGGAAGCTAAGTCCCCGCTACATTAGACCTTTTGAAATATTAGAAAAGATTGGTTCTACAGTGTATCGATTGAAGCTTCCTGAAGATTTTTCTGCAGTCCATAACGTGTTCCACATCTCCTCTCTTCGGAGGTGTCTTTGTAATCTATCTCACTTGATTCAACTTCCAGCTGGATCTTTCTTATGCGAAAGAACCAATTAAGATCTTAGCTCATGATCAAAAGCAAATGAGGAATTGCTAAATCTCAATGGTAAAGGTTCAGTAGAGGAATCGCTCTTTAGAAGAATCTACTTGGGAGAAAGATGCAGATATGAGAAGAAAGTATCCCAGTCTCTTTAAAAATCTAGGTACTCATTAACTTTCTGATTTTTATTCTATTCTTTAAATTTCTTCATGTTTGTCTTCTCTCTTGAGATAATCTCGAGGACGACATCATTCTTAAGTGAGGGAGTTTGTAACAACCCTAGGTTGTTACCTGCTAATTTATAGTCTAAGAGATCATTTATTTTGATTCTATTGCTTTAAGGATATCAAATGAATCCTATCTTAAAAATTTGAAGTCCATTGGACTTCTCTAAGTCCAAAATGACATTTTGATCAATCTAGATACCCTAGATTAGACCTAAAATATTTTGATCTCAGAATTAAAATCTGATTGCATTTTTAAATTCATCACCCCCAAATTAGTTAGGGATGAAAGTTTGGTACAATTTGAAATTTATTTAGGACATAATTCACATTTAATTAAAATAGTCTAATTGCATTTTAGGGTTTCCAACAATTCAAATTTGCATTTATACATTTAACTAATTAAACGGTTGGGATCCACTGTGCGGACCGTGGGCGATCCACTGCAGAGCCCGGGTCACGCGACATCGGTGCTTCCGTCATATCCTTCATTCGTTCTATTAATCTGACGGCTAGGATTAGATCCCGCGAAATCGCGGATCTGCCGTTAGATCAACCCGTAAGATCCTACAGCGTGGATTTAATCCGATCTGGCCATTAGGATCCAGAAGATCAAGACCGTCGCATCTTTTTGATCCATCAATCAGACGGCTCTGGACCCTACCGCAACTGTGGATCTTCGTCATCACTCGTTCGCGCACCTAACAGGGAGAATCCCCATACCGCCAGTTGCCCTGCATGTCCCCCACTCTCGTGTCCACCTCAGCAAGTCATTGGGGCCTCTCTTGAAATGCATTGAGCCCCAATCGGGCCTCGAGGCCCGACCAAGCTCGAATTGGAAATTCGAGAGCTCGGCCATGGCCCAACCTCTCGGGTCTCCCTAGCCCGAGCCAATGGCTCTGGAAGCTTCCCCATTCCATGCTTAGGTTATAAATAGCCTCAGTATTTTACCCTATGATCCTTTGCTGCTCAATTGGAGCCGAGTTACGTTCCACCATTTCCAAGCTTCCATTGCTATCTGTCCGAGCTTCCTAGGCGTCTAGGTGTGCGTACCACTAATAGAAGAGCCTCTTGGATTATAGGAACTCTTAGAGAAACTTCAGGAAGCTCAACAAGCTCGGCATTGTCCCCGGCATCATCTACAAGTCCCCCGTCAAACCAGGTACCCCCATTTGCTCGACCTGAGCCAATTGGGCTGCGACCCTCTTCCTTTCGATTCGTAATCATGCGTATTGTCAAAATGAACCCAAGGCTATCGAACCTAAGCTCTAAGCTAGTCCCGATCAATTGAATCGATTGATCGAGCTAAGTCATTACAAAATGCCACGGGTCGAGTAAGGCCCCGGTGATCCAGCCCACATTAGGCCCTCATACCAGGGGGCTTCGATCCTTCTCACCTCCCTGATGGTGTAAGGATCGGGCCCGGGTATGGCATGGCCTCTGTGGGGAGAATTGTCTCCCCACAGTAGCTCCGAGGTGAAGCCTCTCGGGTGAGTAAGGTTCGGGCTACCCCGACCACCTCACAAGGGGCTAGGTTCGATCGAAGCGTCTTTGCCCGATGATGGTGTGAGGATCAATTTGGGGCCACGGCATGACCGCAACGTCCAGGATTTTGCCACGGAAGCAAACCTTAATATCTTGGGTATCAGGGAAGAGGGGTTGGGGACGATGGCACTGTGCGGGCCGGGTCAGCCCATGACCCGCGCTGCGCTACAATATCGGGTTCTTCGGGCCCCAATCGACCAGCGCGGTTTGGCTAATGGGCCGAGTTCATTTTAAATAAATTTGATTAATTGGATCTATTTTCCTTAAGGAAAATGATCCAATTAATCCAATCATAGGAAAATTAAATTGGAAAAATATAGAATAAATTAATTGAATAACTTTTAATCAATTGTTCCAAACCCTATATATGAAATTGATCAAAAAATCCTCAGGGATCTGAATATAAAATAATATTGAACATCTAAAGGTTAGATTTTCCATTCTTGCCTAATTATTATAGATCTTGATTAAGGTTGATTAGCAATTATACTTAACCAAATTGCATATTTAGGATGTCATTAGTCTCTTTATGAAGAGTATAATGAATGTACTAAGTGAATTATTTTTTTGATCTCTGTACTTTAACTTATGCCCTAATCTTATTAAATAATGATTAATGAAAATTAGGGTTTATATATATTGGATCTTAGCAAACTTAGTCTCTGATTAATTATATGGTAAATTAGAACTTATGTGCCAAATTATATGAAATTTTAATGGTTAGATTTGTAATTATGTGCTAATCCTTTTGAATTGATTTAGGGTCTGATTAGCACTAATTACTTTCTGTTTTCTGAAATTTTTCTATTAATATGATCCATATCAGTAAACTAGATATATTGAAATAATGCATGCAAAGTTATGATGTATAATTTGAAGAATTCAAAAATGGAGAACTTAAACATCTTAATTAACTCTAAGAAGTCTTAAGACTTTGATCAAGCTATTAAGACTTGATCTAGGTCCAAGATTGCCATCAATAATACATATCTAACTCACTAATTTGACATTAATCTATAAATGAACTCTTGATCTTAATTGGACATGAGGAGGGGTTAAGCCCTAATCTATTTAATTAAGGTCTAAACTCTTAAACCTTAAATAAATGAATATGATTATAAGATAATGTGATTAACATTATTCCAATAATGTATCTGATTTGATATAGATCCTAAACATTTAGATTAGACATATTAAGGTTAACAATAAACCTATGAGCTTGCTTAATCTGAATCTGAACCTTAGATCCTTGATTTTCTCCTAAATAAGACTATTAGCATGATAAGATTAATAGAACCATACCAATTGAACAAGTGATCTAACTCTATTAATATTCTTGATTTAAATCCCATAATCTTAGAATAAACTATGATCAGATGACTTAATCATTTGATCTGATCATCATAAGTCTAAATGATAAGTAAAATCTATAGTGTTAGTAGTAGAGTTAAGAGTGTCAGATCTCTCAACACAAGATCGTTTCTGAAATATTTTAAAGACCTAAATTTAAATATACATTGAGATAGGAGTACCTTGCATAACTCATTGAGGGAGAAGCTTAGATGATCCCTTATCCCTAGAAGTTGATCTTAACCTCTCGTGATAGGAGTCACTTAAGACATTAAAATGATACATTTCCTTATGGTAGAATCTATATGGAGGGATCCTTGATCCTATTTAGCATAAAAATTTATAGTCTTGATAAATCATTGTTTATTAAATAGAGTTGTGTGAACCTAGATTATTGGTTGGTGTAGTATGGTATACCCATAGTACTGATTTTCTTCAGTAGTATTAAGGATTGGTTGATTTACTCCAATGTGGACTTATGAGCAGGTGCTATCCCGAGGGATTAGACGAATACAGTCCCATTAGAGTAAATCTCCCAACACTAAGAGTATATTAAATAGGTACTTACTCGTTAGTTTGATTGAAATACAAATCGCCAATGGGCGATGCCTCCTAGTGAAGACCACTTCAATATGTGTGGCTCAAACAAACTAAGTAATTAGAATTACCTTCTTTAAAACACTGAGTGTGATTGTGAGTTAGGCATCTTAATAACTTAGCTTGAGATATAAATTGCCAACGGGCGATGCCTTCTATCAAAGATCGCTTCGTCAGGGTGGCTTAATCAAACTAAGTGATAAGAATTACCTTCTAGCAAACGTGCTAAATATGTGTATACAATCATCCCACCTAACGATCTTTAAGTAAATCTTCAACTTTAATCAATTATCATTCTAGAAGCTAGGATTCAGAATCCTTTTTGCAGGATTCTGCACAGTGGAGACCTAGAATTTATTATTGGTATTCAAAGTTTTATGGATTTCTGAATTTTACTCATATAGAATAGAAGCATGGGCATAAACATGAGCATGAGTTTGATGAATCATTTAAGCAGTGATGCATGAGTATCAGTGATAAATTATGGGTTACAGAATATTGCATACATTGACTGGGGAATTTCAGGATGCATCGGTATCACCATACTATCTTCTCAACTGGGTGTATGTATACATTAGACCGTACGACTCATAACCTTTCAGTGATAGTTCTGTTACATACTGTGGCATACTATTTTGTGGCATATTTGGGTGCATCATTTTAGCGACATATAGTACAACATTGGACATCTCTTATATTGATTTCTGAGTTTTTGATATTTCGTTTACTTCAGTATTTAATTTTGATGCAGTTTTACTTTGCTTGATCTTTACAGTTTCAGTTGCATAGTACCTTTACTATTATTTTCTATAGTCGCATTTACTTTATTACCCATTGCATTTACTTTAGAACTGCTTAGTTAGTTGCGATGTATTAGACTTCTTGTCTAACATGGGTACTTTTGGGATCTGGCAATTTGCTAGATCCCGAGCAACTTGTGGAGACAGGGTAGGAGGACTTACAGGGGATCCAAGAGGAGTATGTGGAGCCTTACTGGATCAGTCTTCTACCTTTTCTTACTGCTTTATTTTAGTACTTTAGATAGACTTTATATTTTATATTTTAAATCAGTTTGTAATAATTCTGGATGTATTTTACTTTTCCTTTTTGAGATGAATGTTTACTACTGCTCTGTGATGAATGTATTCTGGATATTTGTCTTTAGCTTCTGCACTCTGTTATATTACTATACTTAGTATTGTGATGTGATCAGCATATTAGAAATGCTAATATATTGATAACATATATTGGATTCATATTTATCTTTTTTTTAAATCCAATGTACGTATTAGTCTAATACTTAAGACAAGTAACATACTCTTATCTTAAGTATTGACTCTTGATCCTACTCTCAGGTTCGAGTCAGAAGCCTTTAGTGTGGCTCAGTCTTGTAGCCTATTCGAGAACATGGGTTTTGCAAGCTCGTCCTCCCGAGTAGTGCACCGATCCGCCGCTAGTTATAAATATACCTTTTTTTGCGCACGGCGACAGGGCGGGGCGCTACATCTCTTCTCCCCTCCACTTCCTTCCTCTCTTCCTCGGCCACCATCGATTTTTTGCACCGACTCTAGTGAAGCATCATCAACACCAATATAAAGTAATAAATGAGAAAAAATGAAATATTTTTTATCCTTTTTTTATTTCTTCTTTTTGTAATAATAATAATAATGTTATTATTATTATTAATGTTAATATTATTACTATTTTTATTTTATTTTCATTTTTGTCATTTTCCTTGTTTTTATATGTATATATTTCCTAATTTATGCAACTTTTATTTCTGTCATTTTTTTTCTGTATATTTATATATTTCCTAATTTTATAATTTTATTTTTGTCATTTTATTTTTTCTATATATGTATATATTTCTTAATTTATGCAACTTTTATTTCTATCATTTTCTTTTTTCTATATAAGTATATATTTTCTAATTTTTGCAATTTTTATTTCTGTCATTTTTTTTTATATAAGTATATATTTCCTAATTTATGCAACTTTCATTTCTATCATTTTTTTTCTATATATGTATTTATTCTTAATTTTTTTAACTTTCATTTCTATAATTTTCTTTTTTTTATATATGTATATATTTCTTAATTTTTGTAACTTTCATTTCTGTCATTTTTTTTCATTTAATATATATATATATATATATATATTACTTATAATAATAATAAAATAAATTATTATTTTGAATATATAAAGATAAATAACCAAGATAATATTAACATTGATATTTTTACTAAAATAAAATAAAGAATATTATTCTTTTCATTTAATTATTTTATTTGCACTATTTGCATCGCTATTAAGCTTTAACCAACTTTTATATATTTATATGAGATTTTGTGCTCATAATTTGAAATAAATGATAAGAAATCAGTATCATGAGTTCATTCAGGTTGATCTCAAGTTTGTACAAACAATACGTTAGGCTAGGAGAGACTGATATCTAGAGAAATAAGTAGACTGCACATAGCTTTTGAGGGGGAATGCGTAGTTAGTCAGGAACCAACATCTCAGATAGTTAGATAGACGTATCTAATTTCTCAATTATTTTGTAACTTTGTCTAACATAATAAATATTATATGTTGCTGTATTTTCTTTTAGAATGAGCATATATCTTAAATATGTATATTGTATTCATAATCTTAAGCATATCATAATACTTAAATATCACATTTTATTTGTATATGCTTATCATGCAGAATCATGCCTCTTAAATGCAAATTTTGATATCCTATAAACTTTACTTAAATTTTTGTGTCTAATTAAATATTTTCTTTTTTTTTTCTTTTTTTTGATTCACCCTATCAATATAATATATATATATATATATATATATATATATAATTTTAAAAATTAATATGAGATTTTGTGCTCAAAATTTTAAATAAATAATTAAAAATTAGTATCATTGGTTTATTCAGATTGATCTTAGGTCTGTATAGATAATATGTTATGACAAGAGATATTGATATCTGAAGAAATAAGAAGACTGCATATAACCTTTGAGGGGAAATATGTAGTTAGTTAGGAAAATATGTATACATATATATATATATATATATATATATATATATATGAAATTTTATATATTTATATGAGATTTTGTGCTCAGAACTTGAGATAAATAATTAGAAATTAGTATCATGGGTTCATTCCGATTGATCTTAGGTCTGTACAGATAATAGATTAGGCCAAGAGATGCTGATATCTGAAGAAATAAGGAGACTGTATATAGCCTTTGAGGGAAAATGTGCAGTTAGTTAGGAACCAACATCTCAGATAGTTAGATAGACGTATCTAATTTCTCGATTATTCTATAACATTGTCCAACAGAATAAATATTATATAATGCTATTTTCTTTCAGAATAAGCGCATATTTTAAATATGTATATTGCATTAATAATCGTAAGCATATCATACTTAAATATCACATTTTATTTGTATATGCTTCTCATGCATAATCATGCCGCTTAAATGCAAATTTTGATATCCGACAACCTTACTTAGACCTTTGTGTCTAATTAATTTTTTTTTTCTTTTCTTTTTTTTAGTTTGCCCTATCATGTACACACAGATATATATATATATGACAGTTCAGGAACAATATCTGAATTAAATCTTTTAGGAGGAGCTGATACATGATGGAGTAACTTAGATGTTGATTTTCTTAAAGTTTTAAATTTTTACTTAATCTGTAACAGATATTGTAAAATAATTATTATCTTTGTAATAGATATATTTTATTTATTATTCTGATATTTTTGAATATTATAATGAATGTGGAAGCATATATTTTATACACCTTTAAATTTATTATTATACTAAACTAAATACACTATTATATAGGGTATTTAAATATTAATAAAATATTCAATAAAATTTTGACAACTTCCGATTACCACCAAAATATCACCCATAGCTAATTTAGGGATAATGAGCACAATGACATAGGCTGATTTTTAATCTAAGATCAAAATAATTAAGTTAAATTAAAGGGTTCCTAAAAATCCCAGAATTAGGATTTGATCCATTTGACTTCTGATTTGGATTAGGTCTTTGTAGTGAACCCCTAATAAATTAATTAGTGCACTAAGGTCAAAATTAGGACTTATATTAATTCTAATTAGCTTGAGTAATAACTTGGGTTGTTACATGAGATCTAAGGTGAAGATTGTTGATGAGGAGCAATTTGGAAGACCACTATAGTTGCTCGAGAGGTGGGCGCTATCGCACGTCGCAACGCTTAGTTGTTCGAGAGGTGGCCGCTATAGAACGCTGCTGCGCCTTGGCACCTAAGACGCGGCGCTATAGCGCCGCAATGCTCGAGACGCATGCGCTATAGTGCGTAGTGACTCATGCGAATCAACAAGCACAAATTTGATCCACCTACAAATATTCTTAAGCTCTTTTTTAGGATTAAGTGATGAAAATATCATCCTCCCTTTGGCTTTGTATAAGTTGACTGTTCTATTGAAGGAAGAAGAAGGAATCCTAGGGTTTGTGTAAGTATTTGTTAACTCTAAATCTTTGTAATCTCCTCACAATAGTGAAAATTTTCTAGTTTCTTCTCCATGGGCTTTGGTGTTAGCACCGAATAAGGCAAATCTTTCTTTGTGATGTGATTGTGCTTACATGTGAGATTGCCTTGCTTTATTTGGATTTGCTCAACATTTACAAGTCTTTATTCCGCATTGTTAAAACCCTATCACCCAGTTTCGATCCCAAAATCTCGAAGAAGGAGAAATATATCTCTCCAGTGCTCATTAGTACAACTGTCTATAATATTGGAGGAAAACGAATTATAGATGCTTTCAAAATAAGCACAAATGATGCACTATATTAAAAAGTCTGACAACAAAAGAAGGGATCTTCAAAGTAAAAAAAAAAAGATAAAAAGAACAACTTAAAGAATATGAAGAAAAGTTCTTATTGTATTGTATTTCTTTTTTAGTTTAAGCTTTTCATTGTAAGAAAGAATGTATCTCTTATGCTTTATTTTTATTTCTCTATATTATCATTTGTAAGGAGAACCCAAACCCCCTTTTTGGAGAGGGTTAAGCTCAAAACTATAGATCTGTAACTTTTTGTTGAGCAATGCAAAACATAATCTTTACTTAGTAAAACAGAGTAATTCCCCACCCCATCACCGTCGGATTACAGTGATCATGAATCTGTTTATGATGGGATGATCATTACTAATAAGATGATACCTTAGATGTTCGTTAAGACATCTTTGATACCAACTATGAGACCCATACTATTTGTCGAGTTATGTCTTCCATTAACTCGCCAAATAATAGAGACTACTCATCCTTTGATCACAACACAACACATATATAGTATAACAGTAAGTATAGAGTGCGGAAGCTGAAAACACATCATCCATATTATTCATTTATCTAGAAGCAGAAAGTAACCCATGCACCTCAAAAATGAAGGAAAAATACATCCAAAATATTTTATTATTATAGACTAAAATTAAAATGCTAGAAAGTAAGCTCTCATCTCACAAAGTAAGAAGATAAACTAAGGAAGAAGGCCGCATTAGCTGCTCAATAACACCACGATCTTCTTCCTCCCCAATTTCACCAGTTTGGGCTCCTTTAAGAAAATAGAGCCTGACACTATCGATTTTATAATGCTAAAGCCCCGTCCAGAAAAAGAGAAATCTTATTTAGACAATAAGTCTAAGTACATTTTAGGCTCATCTAAATGCATTAATTATATTTGAGAAATATTTAATCAAAAATAGTAAACAACTATACAACCTAAAGTACTATATGATAACTAAAAATATAGTGCTGAAATATAGCTGAACTAAAATAAACAAATGAAAAAGCGAAACAAAATTGAACTGTACAAACTACTGAAATACATGCTATGAACGGAAATAACTGAATTCCATAATAAACTATAACACCCCAAAATTTATCCCACTAATTTAGCTTAATTAAGACCGGGATAGAATTCCATTAGACTCAGGACATCAATAGGAGTCTAACGGGCAAAATCCGGAGTCAAATCGGGCAATGTCAAAATTTCGATATATTTTTATGTTAAATTAATACTCAGAAAAATGTTAAAACTATTCTAACCTCGATCCAAAATCTGATGACAAATTTGAATTCCTCATATAAAAATAAGTTAGTGGGTGTAAGTTTCATAATTTATGGATTTTAAATAGAGGAAAGATGCATAAAATAAATTTGAAATTTTTATTTGAACCGAATTATTTATTTAATACGATTTTCCAAATAATTTTAATTCGTAAAATTCGAAAATAATCGAACGACAGAAATCCCTTACCGGGTTCGAACAGCGGAAACCAGTTCAGCAAGATCCGGACTGTCTGATTTAAGATAGGACGACCATATCTACTCTCGATCGCGGGAGTGATCTGATTTGTTAGCACGACAACCCAATCCGATGGATCCGATCTGTCGGGAACAGCGCATCATCCCCAATGCACTATGCGGCGGCCCGCTGCAATGGGGTGTGCCACGTCGCCCCCCACACGCCCAAGCGGGGCGATTCGTACGAGAATGTGATCTTCATTTTATCTTAGATCCATTGTTGAGGGTTTAAACCTGTAACAAGCCTGAAAGGGTCCTCGATTTTGCTATCAAAGGTCCGCCGATGCGAAAATTTCAACCCCAGGTACTACCGCACTCGTTCATCTTTTCTTGAAATTCAAGTTATGAAAATTAATTTTTTGTGTACTTCAATTTTGAGAAACCAATTTGTCCAAAACACCGCGTTTTCGTCGCTAATAGAGACGGCTATGAACAGTAACTTCACCAGAGAAATTTTCCAGTGGCCAACATGGGGGCTTTCTGTACCCATCGGTAGGCTGCAGCGAGAGTAGTCTAACAATGATCGAATCGTGATGAATGGAAGTCAGACAGTGTAGGAAACAGCTGCATAAGATGAAGCATCACTGTCGCTCGCTGAGGAAGACGTACAATAATTTTGAAATGAAGAACTTGGGAGAAGATTTGGGGAATGAAAATATGTAGGGACAGAAAGGCGGTAAAGATTTGGCTTACCCAAAAGGGATATTTGGAAGGTGCTAAGAAGGTTTAGAATTGATGGCTCTACAATATCTGTAAGTGTATCTTTGACACCTCACTTTCATTTATTTGCAAAATTATTCCCAAAAACATATTTTGATAGGGAAGAAATGCACTCGTTGTCTTATGCTTGTGAGGTTGGAAGCTTGATGTATGCCATTGTTTTCACTATACTCGATTTGGCTCAAGCAGTTGGAGTTGTGAGCCGGTATATGCACAATCCGAAGAAGGATCATTGGCAAGCAGTGATGAGAATATTTCGATACTTGAAAGGTACAATTGATGTTAGTTTACTATTTTAAAAGCAGTCTTTAATAGCTGATTTATGTGTTGGATACATGGATTCCTACTATGCCGGAGATTTGGATCAAAGATGATTAATAATTGGCTATGTAATCACTTTAGCAGGAGGTCCATAATGGTGGAGATCACCTCTACAGTCTACAGTTTCCCTATCTACGATATAAGTTGAGTATATGGTGGTTACTGAAGCATTCAAGAAAACTATTTAGATGAAGAGCTTGCTGAAAGATTTGGGTGCAAAGCAAAAAGAGGTAGTAGTACATTATGATAGCCAGAGCGCTATATTCTTAGCTACTAATCCGGTCTGTCATGCTCGCACAAAGCACATTGATGTTCGACACTATTTTGTTCGAGATGTCATTGAAGAATGTGAGACCTTATTGAAGAAGATCGACACTAAAGACAATCACTCAGATATGTTGAAAAAGGTACTCACGGTTCAAAATTCACCAATTGCAAAGATCTCGTGAATTTAGAGAAACATCTATAAGCTTCTTATTTGTTGGAACTACGACCGGCTTGATTCCTTTGGGTGGGGGATGCGTAGGCAACCAAGTTGGTGCAGCTACAATGGTGTGGATTCAGCTCTCATGTGGAGCATATGAGATCAAAGGTGGAGATTGTTGATGAGGAGCAGTTTGGAAGCTTGCCATAGTTGCTCGAGAGGTTGGCACTATAGCACGCCGCAACGCCTAGTTGTCCGAGAGGTGAGCGCTATAACTTGCAGCAGTGCCTGGGACGCGGGCGCTATAGCGCCGCAGCGCCCGAGACGCATGCGCTATAGCGCGCCGTGGCTTCTGCGGCTCAACAAGCACAAATTTGACCCGCCTATAAATATTCTTAAGCCCTTTTTTTAGGATTAAAAGATGAAAATAATATTCTCCATTTGGTTTTGTGTGTGTTAGCTACTCCATTGAAGGAAGAAGAAGGGCTCCTAGGGTTTGTGTAAGTATTTGTTAACTCTAAATCACTGTAATCTCCTCTCAACTGTGAAATTTTTTTGCTCTCCTCCTCGTGGATGTTGGTGTTAGCACCGAACAAGGTAAATCTTTATATTTGTGCTGTAATTGTGCTTGCATGTGAGATTGACTTGCTTTATTTTGATTTGCTCAACTTTTATAAATCTTTATTCCGCGTTATTAAAACCCTACCACCCGATTTCGATCCTAACATCACTAAAGAAGAGAAATATAGCTCTCCGGTGCTCATTAGTACAACTGTCTATAATATTTGGAGGGAAACGAATTATAGATGCTTTGAAAACAAGCACAAATACTCAACCATAATAAAAAGTTAAGTCTTTGCTATCACTGAGCATTATGATGTCTTAATTTTAAATCTCCAATTGCTCTGTCCGAATCCGAATGCTACTGTCACTAATGCTTGGATTTGTGCTATGTGGGAAGCTTCTCTGCTTTAATGTTTTTTCTACATGCACCTGACGTTATGCTGCTGGTTGGTTTGGATTTTTCCCTGTAATTGTACTTTTCGACTCTTATTTATTTGACACTGTAAATTCATATATTTCACTTTTGGAGTATTTTTTTTATAAATACAAGAAAATTATTTTGGTGCTCTAATTTTTTTAAAGAAATTTTTATGTTTTTAATATAATTATAACTATGATTTTAATTAATAAAATTTACTTATTATCAATTTAATATGAGTTTTGCTACACATCTTCCATATATCTCTCAAAAAATATGATTGATGACTAGAATTTAGGAAGTTAAGTGGAATAAAAAATTATAATTAAATCCATTTTTATTTGTAGGGCTCATAAAAATATATATTTTAAATTCTAAATACTAATCATTCATACTTTTGAGAGATATTTGAGACATTTTTCATTTAATATTTAATTTCACAGTTCCTTCTGCGAGTCTTCTCCCTCTTAACAGTTCTCTATATCGAAGAAAAAGTGCGCCTCGGGAGTTTAGGAGCGAAGTGCGCCTCCTAGAGTTTTCATAGTGCGCCACCCCTCGGCCCCTTCATGGGGTCGCCCCGCTCGCCTCGCCGCTTCCTCCCATCTCAGGTATTCTCGAAGCCCCTCCACGGTCCCAGGGTTTTACACCTACAGGTTCTTCTTCCTGGAAATCTCTTTTTAATGCGGTTCAACATGAGAAAGCATCCTTCAATCTTTCGTTTGTCCCGTCTCCGGAGGATGTTATTGAAGTTTCGGAAGAGGAACTTTTACTGGGAGAAAAACAATGGCAAAATTGCGTTGTAGGCATCAGTCTGGGCCGTACGCATAATTACAAAGATCTTCATGATACTATGGTTAAAACTTGGAAGCTAAAAGGTTCATTCTCCCTGTTTTCTTTCAATGCTACTTGTTATTTAATCAAATTCACTTGAAAAGAAGATATGCAGTTGATATTACAAGGAGGGCCCTGGTTTTTCTTCAACACTCCCTTCCTCGTGAAGCCTTGGAATCGCAAATTCATGCCGACAGTTTCTTATTTCACCTCTCTGCCAGTGTGGGTCATATTTTCGGAACTTTCTCTACATCTCTGGTCTGAAGGCATTCTTTCAAAACTTGCTAGCAAAATTGGCACCCCAATCATGGCAGATTCTTCACTGCCTCCAAATCGAGGCTCTCTTTTGCTTGAATATGCGTTGAAATTGACATTCATACAACTCTTCCTGAGGCTTTTCAAATCATAATGGATGGTTCCATTTTAAATCAGAGAGTGGAATATGACTGGATCCCTTCGGTTTGCAACACTTGCAAATTATTCAAAAATGCCGACTGCCTTTGTCCCTCTAGCTCGCTTCCTGTGACTAGAGGAAGGAGCTGCTCCCGTCGCCCTAGACCCTCTTCTCTTCTTCCCACTCCTTCTTCTTCAGCTTTAATTTTGTCCCCTCCTCCCTTCCTTCTTAACTCCCTTCCCCTCCTCTTCCTCCCCTCCCCCCTTTCTCCGATTTCGGAATCCCCTCTCCTCAACTCTTCCTCTGCTTCTAGTGATCTTGCCCCCATTGCTTCTAGTCCCCTCCCCTCTAACCAAGATCTTAATGCCTTCCCTGTTCCTGGTCTCTCTTTTGGTCCCAATTCTCAGAGAGTTTCTCCTCACCCCCCCTGACACTTCTCGTGGCTCTTCTTCTCCTGTCGGCACTCAAGGAAATCTCTTGCCTCCTTCCTCTTTTAGCAAGGGGAAATCCCTCACTATTGCTAATGCTATTGGTTGTCTTTTGAATGATCAGTCGACCTCTCAGGATTCCCACAAGCTTGAGAGTCGTAGCCGTTCTCTTAGGGTTCTGCCTAAATGGCTCCCAACTGTTCTCTTTTTTCTTTCTGTTAGTCTTGTTTTCTTTTGTTTAATTCTAACATATTTATTTGGAATGTCAGAGGTCTTTATTCTGACATTCGCATCTCTGACCTTAAGTATCACTCACGTTGTTTTATGCTGGACATTATTGGTATTCTGGAGCTGAAACTTAACACTTCTGACATTTTTTCATCTTTCTTACTCAAGAAATATGCTTTATTCAGTCCGGAAGAGCATTGCAATAATTTTGATATTGTCTTGATTGGCAGAATTTGGATCAAATGGAATCCTAATACTGTCTCTTTAATCCCAAGTGCAATTAACCCTCGGTATATTCATGACAAGTTCACTCACAATGATTTCTCATGTTGGTTAACTGTTGTTTATGTTTCCAATTTAGAAAATGACAGATTGAATCTATGGAATGATATTATTCATCTAAAGGATGGCATTAGTGGTCCTTAGCTAGTGGCTAGAGATTTCAATTGTCTCCGATATTCTCATGAAAAGTTTGGTGGTAATCCAATCTCTATCTCAAGACTAAATTGAATCAACAATTGCATTAATGAAGCTAGGCTCATTAACTTGCATTACGCTAGTAGTCTTTACACTTGGGATAATCATTGTCCTGACTTCCCCATTAAAGCCAAATTGAATCGTTGTCTTGGTAATATGGATTGGCTTTCTTTTTTTCCTGAGGTTTTTTACAAAGTTCTCCCTCCAGCCACCTCAGATCATGCTTCGCTCCTCATTGCTAACCCATTGGTTCCTCGTGCGCCCTCCAGATTTTGCTTCAAGAATTTTTGGGTGAATAGAACTGACTTTAATAGTATTGTTATAGTGACTTGGAATAATTCATATGGTGGTGATCCCCTCTTGGAGCTGCATAAGAAACTTGTTCAAACTAAAAAGATTTTCAAACTGGTAAGTCGTTCCCAATCTTCAAACCCTTCTGAAGTCAAAAGAGTCCGTCTCTCTCAGCTTGAGGCATTAAATACTGTTAATTCTCAGAGCTCCAATGAACATTTTCGGTCAAGGTTTCTTACTATCAATTAATCCCTTAAAGAGGCCATCTTTAATGAGCTCTCTTAGGCCAAGCAACGTTCTAAAGTGCATTGGCTTTCTCTTGGTGAAGAAAATCTAAAATTTTTCTTCTCCCACATGTCTGTTGGAAAAAATGCCAGTGTTAGCTCGCCTCTTCTAAAGGACTCAGCAATCTCTTACTATAAAAATTTATTGAATGATAAGAAGGGCCATGGCACTATTTGTTCACTTCCTTATTCAGTTGTAGAATCTGAATTACATAATCACATTTGCACTCCTTTTTCGGATGAATACATAAAGCGTATTTTATTTTCTATCAAAGATAATGCTAGTTTGGGTCATGACGGTTTCTCTTCCCCATTCTTTAAAAATACCTGGAATACCATCCACAGTTTCATCACTCATGGGATAAGGTTCTTTTTCCAACATTCTGTCATGCCGCACTGGATGAATTATATGCTTATCACCTTGGTTTCTAAAGGAAAAAGCATTGATAGTCTTGATAATTATTGTCTGATTGCTTTGTGTAATACTATGTATAAAGTCATTTCTAAATTGATAGCGGACCATATTTCTCATCTCTTGTCAGATCTCATCCATCCTACCCATGCTGCATTTGTCAGAGGCAGGCAACTTGCTCATCATGTTATCCTAGCCAATGAGATCATTAGAATATTTAACTGGCATTCTTCAAAATTCTTTTGCACCAAGATTGATTTAAAAAAAGAGTTTGACAGTATTAATTGGGATTTTATTATTAATTCTCTCATCAATATCAATCTGCCGAAGAAAATTATAAATTGGATAAAGGCTTGCATTACAAATATTTATTTTTCTATCAACATCTAAGATTCCATTGATGGCTATTTCGGCTCGTCTACAGGGCTCAAACAGGAATGCTCTCTCTCCCCCTTCTCTTCATCATTGCATTGAATTATCTTTCTACTTCTTTTGACACAGCAGTCCAAAGTCAGCTTATTATCCCATTTAAGATGGGGAATTTTAGCTGCTCTCACTTATTATTTGTTGATGACTTGCTTATTTTTAGGGAAGCTTCTATAGCTAATATGCTTGAATTTAAACGGTGTTTAGAAAGGTTTTTATCTGCTTCGGGGCTGAATCTTAACAATAATAAATCTTGCCTTTATTTCTCAAGTGCTATGACAAATGTTAATGAGCTATCGAATATCTAGAATTTCTCCTCTGGTCGCTTTCCAATGAAATATCTGGGGCTCCCTGTCTTGCTTCCAAAGACCAAAAATGAAAGCTTATCTCTGCTTCTTTCAAAATTGCATCATTGGATCTTAGGTTGGGCTCAAAAGTCAATTTCTTATGCGGGTCATTTGCAACTTCTTAAGTTCTCGGTTTGGCCTCTCCTTCTCCATTGGTTTAAGGCTATTCACATCCCAATGAATGTTATCAATACCATAAAGCGCATTGCTGTTAAGTTTTTAGATCACAGCTCTCTTGAGAATAAAATCCATACTATAGCTTGGGGGTAAATTGTGATTCCTAAGGGCAAAGGCGGCATTGGTATTATTTGCCCTAGAAAATTAATTATACGCTGTAAACTATCTATATGCTAGTACATTTTATGTAACACTTTTCTCTTGACTCTTTGTTGGAAAAGTAATCGGTTAAAGCTGTTTGACCCTCCCTTGGCTTCTAATAGGATGATTTCTCCCTTCTAGAGAAAATTGTCCAATCATTTCTGCATTCTTGCTCCGCATATCTCTAAATATCCAAACTGTTACACTTTCTATTTTCAGAATAGAACCGTGTTTTCTTTCAAAGACACTCATTCCTTAATATTCTCTGATTTGCAGGATGTGCCTTGGGCTGGTACTTTGTGGACTAAAGGCACAAAACTATCTATCAATTGTAATATTTGGAAAGTTATTAAAGCATGCCTCAAAATTGCGAATATTCTTATGCACAGGGGAATTCCTTGTTCTTCCTTTTGTTAGCTATGTCTTTGTGATGAAGAGTCTTACTCTCACGTTTTTTTCAACTGTGAGGTTTCATTCTATATGCTTAAAAAGGCCCTCCTCAGGGGTATCAATTACCTCTTTCCCCCCTCTGTTCTCCAACTTATGTGTGACATTCATGATCTGGATAAATATCAAAAGCGTGCTTATATAACTGCTTTAGGTTTGCTTATTGATGGAATTTGGAAGGAAAGGAATGCCCAGCTTTTTAATAAGGTTATCACTAATCCCCATTTTATTTTTTCAAACATAAATGCCAAGATCTTTACCATTATTAGCAAACGGCGTCCCTCCGACATGCTTACTGCTTGGAGACTGGATCTTATGGAAGCTCAATATTTTTTTTCTTGGCCCTCATGGCCTGCTCTCTCGGCCTTGAGGATCTGTATCTAGCTGGGGTTTATTTGATTTTGTGTTATGCTTTGGTTACTCGATTTCGGTTTTGGTTCTGCTGCTCCTTGGTCTTGTGTGGGGGCAATTCATCTTTTTAAAATATGTTATGATGATTATGGCTAGAGTGTTGGATTCCTACTGTGGTGGATTTTTGCTGGCAATTTTATTTTCTTGAGTTCCTTTACTACTCTTTCTAAAGACAAGGATGGATAATGATGTGATTGAAAACCCCATTTGCCAGTTTAACGATTTTCTTTATAGCCTTGATACTACACTGATACTATTCTGGTCTTAAGAATTGATACCCCGGCAGATATTTGGTCTTAAATGAACCTCACAATCGAGGAGCTGAATCCAGAGTCTTATTTCATTTCATTTTTCAATACTAATTTTTTTGTTTCTTTTCTTCCTCTTCCTTTCTTCTTTCTTATTTCTTCTTTCTTCTTTCTTCTTTTTTCTTTCTTTTATCTCTAATTTTTATAATTCTTGTTCTTATAAAAATGAATTTAATAATATTTTTTTATTATATTTAATTATTTAAATTATAATATTCATACTTTTAAAAAAAATATACAAAAAAAATTGTGTAGCAAAACTCATTTATATTTTAGAGAGTTAATTGGAGCAAAAGCTCACTGGACCTCGCTGGCCCCATTATTTATGCTAGGCAAATAATTCATTCTTGGAAATGTCAATTCCGCAAAAAGTTCCGTACACTTCGCACCATCCGTATTATATATCCGTACGCCGACAAGAGGAGATTCATGCATGAATGAGCTGTCCTTCTTTCCGCGTTGCAACTCAGCCACATTGATGCATGCCAAAAGCTTTCATAAATAATTATTTTCTTGAAATAGGCCCATAAAATGAAGTGTTAAAAGCTAACAAATAAAGAGCAAAACGAAAACTCATGCATTGAACGGAAAACCACTTAGAAAATAGGAGAAAAGATACAAAGCAAGCAAACGAAAATTATGTGTGTGATTCATTGCCAAGTATGTCATTCTTTTTTTGTTTTATAAAGAAACAAAGCAAACAACACTTAGCCTCAAATTCTTGTTTTATAATTGCAAGTATGTCATTCTTTTATACCACTTTTTAATAATTCCATTAATGTAGGAGAGATAAGCCAATAAGCATCAAAGGGAATAGTTTCTTTGAAATATTCTAAGCATAACAATAGTTAAAAATTATGTGTATGATCCATTGCATGTGTTGCAAAGTATGCATAACTTGTTCATCATAATTCCATGAGAACAAAAAATGTCAGCAGTTTTAAGAGCATTATGCCTCACTTTCCATTCAAAGCAGACAAAATGGAGGTGATGATCTTTGAACCCTAATTGCTTACATGTAACGGCCTACCCTGTCACTGCCGTATTACAATGAACCTTAATCCGGTTATGACGGGACCATCATTACTAATAAGATGTTGATACCCTAAATGTCCATTAAGACATCTCTGATATCATATGTAGTGCACCAAATTAATTTCTATAAATAATGATAGTAGTACTAGTAAAAGTAAATTGATTAAATACTAAATATAACATCATATAGTGCAGAAGCAAAAAAGGCAGCATCCATATATTACATATAGGCAAAAATAAGAGAAAAAATGCATTTTTGTAACAACCCTAAGTTATTACATAACTAAATTTTTAGCTTAATCGCATCCTAATTATCAATTCATTAAGCTTATTTGATCATTAAAATCAAACCCTGAAATTTTGGAGCGATTCAGAGCTCAATCCAATATTTGAAATATTTTAATAACATTTAAATTAATTAGAAAATTGAGATATTTAATTTGACATTGAAATTGAAATTCGACTTCGCCATTGCGTTCGTCAACCCTAAATTAGCTAGGGGGGTAATGTTTTGGAAGTGTTTGGAAGTCGTCAGATTTTTTTCTAATATTTTAATACATTTAAATACCCCGAAATATAGAATAATTAAATAATCGTCAAAATTAAAATCTGATTTCACCATTGCATTCATCACCCCCAAATTAGCTAGAGGTAATAAGTATTTGAAAGTCGTTAGATTTTTGCAAATATTTTAATATATTTAAATACCTTGAAATTAAGATAAATAAATTGATCTTCAAATTAAAATTCAACTTTTCCATTGAATTCATCACTCCCAAATTAGCTGTGGGTGAATTTTTAGGATTTTTCGGAGCTCGTTTACCAATTTGAATTTTTATGAATTAATTTAAAATTTCAAAAGGATATTAAGTAATTAAAATAATTTAATCTCAATAATCAATTTCCCATTTTTCTTGCTGCAAACGGCGCCTTCCCCTCTTCTCCCCTACACACCAAAGGGGCTTCAGCCCCTCTCCTCTTTATTTTTTGCACAAGTCTTCTCACCCATGCTTGTGATGGGATGATTCAAGCGCATCCCATCCAAAGCCATGCCCTTATTCCTCTTTAAAAGAGCCCCCACTCTCTATTTCTTGGCTTCTCAAGCTGTTGAAGGAATTCTCAAGCTCTCAAGCCCCCATGAATCACTTAGAGAAATCTCCATTTTTGCAAGCTAAGGTACCTCCCATTAACCACATTGGTTTGATCCAATGGTTATTTTATTTTGTTCTTATACTTATTTTGCATCCTTAAGAACTTGTGGTTGAGATATAAAGTTCATTAGAGCTCATTAAAATTGTAATTTTTATGGTATATGATCTGCTCTGCAAATAAGATTTTTGTATACCTGGATCTTTAGCTTCATTGTTTGCGTTGCTAGAATAATCATTTTGTGTCAATTTTGATATCAATGGAAAGGTCGTCTCAGAAAGACCTTTCCATTGGTATATGGCACCACACTTGAGGTGCCCTAAATCAAGACTTGAATGCATAATAATGCAAAAATATACCAAAATCAAAATTGGTTATAATAAAATTATAAATTGAATAAATATAGAGGTAATTTTAAAATAAATGCATAGAAATTTAACTAGATTTAAATTTTAAATTTCTTGAATTGTTAATTAAAGTACCAATTGTCGTAATTAATAATTAGTTAATGGTAGCATTCATTTTCCAATTAACATCATTAAATTATCATGTGATTTAGATTTCGTAAGGCAACATAGATTTTGACCTTAATCAACCTTAATTAGCCTCAAAGGAAAGTTGATCTAAATTGAACTTCTTTTTTGCCAATTAATAATCTGCATGAATTCATTTAACCCTTGTTGATTTAACATTTGAGTCTAAGCTAGTAAACCATAAGTTCTTAAATTTTATAATAATTAATGTAGTTTATAATCTTAACTTAGCCTTAAGATCTTGGATCCTTAGAAGGTCATCATTTTATAAATCCAGTTTGAATTGAATCATTCTATTCTTGAAATTCTTAATTATTTGAATTTTTTGCAGTCCTTGTGGTGGGTTTACGTTGATTAAACATATAGAATAATGAGATTATTCTATAGATTGAGCTTAAATATTATATTATTAAGTTCTTGTTGATTATTTAATCTTATGATAGCTAGATTTAGCCTTTCTATAAGACCATAGTTTCTTTAATCTCTTAGTTTCTAAGATCCTCTACACTTGGAATAAGTATGGGTGTGAACTCTTAGATCTTTAGAAGATTAGTACCTAGAATTTAGGTTTAAACCCCAATTTAGAGTTTTGACCAAGAATTCTTAAATTTTGATCAGCATCATCATGATTGGGTTTATGCTATCAAAATATAATAATTAAGTCATTGATTAATTACTTAACCTTTGTAGTCATCATTCTGATTATAAATTAGAACTTATTAAGTTCTAATGTTACATTGTAAGGTCGTAAATCTGGGTTTGTACTGAATAGATGGATATTGGAGATCCAAAGCTTGTATTTTCTCAGATTAGATAGAACGAATTAAATTAGATAATAACAAAGATCACATATATTTTGTAGAGTCTCTTGCTCGCTTTGACTATTATTGCTTTGCATACCTTATATTTTAAGCTTTATACCTTAGACATAATAGTTGAACATGGGATGTTTTGATGAATATCCTATGTCAATCTTGAATGCATAATACATAATTACTTAGATCAGTAATTCAGTTTATTCAGTATATTTTAGTATTTTCAGTTCATTTGGTTTTTTAGAGCTCAGTTCAGTAGAGTGTATTATATTTAGTCTACCTCTTCAGTTCAATACTTTTGTAATTATACAGGCCAGACCTAGCTCTATAGTTGGCTAGGATGGTATTCGTCTATTTCTATAAGTCTAACCAGGCCTAACTCTATGGTTTGCTAGGATGGTATTTGTTAGACTTTTTAGTTCAATGGCTTTGTGTATCTCGTTTCTGTTATGACAGTACTAGTTTAGATACATTTCTCTATTCTGATATTTTAAGTCGAACTAGGCTTAGCTCTATGGTTGACTATGATGGTATTTGTTAGACTCTCTTTCAATTCAGCAGCTTCATTTAGCTAAGTTATATATATATATATATATATATATATATATATATATATATATATATATTATCAGTTATACACATTTTATGTTCATAGTTCATTTTCAATTTATTTCAGTACAGTTATTTCAGTTTAGTGCTTTTTAATTCCGTACTTGCATATGTTAGGATGCTAGTATTTATTTTAGTACAAATATTCTTTATGCAAATCAACACATACATAATTGATCATAAATATGATAGGATGTGTTTACTTTCAATTATTATATATATATATATATATATATATATATATATATATATATATATATATATATTGCTTAACCTTGGTTGTAGCTTCGAGTTGAGGTATATTAATTTACATACTTTATTTTGCTTAAGTTATAAATGTTTAGTTTATAATTATCATGCTTTTGTTGCTTATTGCACCTTAAATACTTGCATTCTTAGTAAAATATGATATATTGAATATTTAGTCTCATTTAATTAGTCTAAAATGTACTTAGAAAATTTTTCTAAGTGTAAGTTTTTCTCTTTCTTGGCAAGGGCCCTGGCATTTTGATACCGACAATGCAAGATTCAGAGCTATTTGTTGAGGTTGCTTTTGGTAATGAGTTAGGTCAGGAAGAGAATCTTCATGCTGTAGAGGCTTAGATAGTTTTTGTCTTTTCTTATGAGGATAAGAGAGTTCCTTTTCATTAAGCTTATTTATAATAACTAAATATTCTATATGTATTTTTTTTTCTGCATTTTCATATTGAGCTAAGTTACTATCTTTTCTTTCCTTTACTGTGTTGTAATGTAGATATTATACTCTTTTCTGCTTTCGCTACTTTGATATTTGATGCTTGACCTCCAGTTATAGGTGGTAAGCCTCTCAGCTAAGGCAGGTTGGGTTTATACCTGGCTCGACTATAGTTGGGAGGGTTGTCACGCGAGGACCGTAGTCTCCATAATCATGTTAATTTTAGTATTAGCATGACCATGGGGGGTGCGAGGCCACACAATTCTTCTCAGAATAAAAGTACTGTAAAGAAAACATACAAGTCCATAGTTAATATTACAAACTAATACTTAAAGAAAATAAAGAGAATAAAATATTAATATTCGCTCACTTCCAAGTGAATAGCCAACTAAAACTAAAAAACTACAATAGGATCATCCTCACTCTCCTGCTTCTCACCTGAAATAGGCTTCATGAATAACTCTAAATTTGATAAGTTAGTTTTATATACCAGGGCCCCAACAAAAAAATAAAAAACTTGTGTTAGACAATTATCTAAGTATATTTAATAATAAAAAGTTTATTACTAAAATTAAATATATCACATGATTATCATAAGTAATTCAGGTGCAACAAGCAACAAAGAAAAATAAAAAAAAAATTATAAATAAATTATTTATAACTTCAGTAAATTTGAGGTAAATAAAAAAGCATATCTCACTCAAAAAGCTGCAATAAGTTTTGTAATATAATATAAATATGACTACAGTAAGAAAAATCCCAGAACAAGAAAATGATCAATAAAAACATGATGAATATATTATATTTAAAGTAAATAGTGCTACAAGAGATTGAATAAAATCTAACATCCTAGTATGCAAATATAAAGTCATTAAGAGGTTCACAAAAAGGTTGAAAATGACTGAAATATAAATATAACTAAGAATTGTGAATATACTGAAAAGACAAACAGATGCAATTGTAATGAATAACTAAAACTGACTATATATAAAACTTGAAAATGTGCCTAAGTAAATCAGTCATAACAACAACTAGCTAAATATAACCATTAAAAAGAAAGTCTCACATGTATCATCTAGCTATCTAAGAGCTAGATCCGACTCAAACCACATAATCGTGCATGTATCATCTAGCTATTTAAGAGCTAGATTTGAGCCAATTTGAATAATAATAACCGAGGAGACATAAATAATAATATATATTTCACTAAATATTTCACTTGCTTATCATGTTTATTTATGATATAATATGATTTTATCAGATGCATTAAAATATCATTGTATTTATCAAATACACAATAATATTCTAAATATATTATGCACAAAGTTAGCAAGCTCAAAAATAAGGGAATAATGCAACAAATCAAGGATTAAGCAGTAATTCTACAATAAGATTTGTGATATCCATTATTCTTTAATTTATGTATTCTAACTATTTTGAGAATATACAGGCTTAACCAATATCATATTATCTAGTATAATCCCAAATTCACTATCATAAATGATTATACATTAGAACTTAATATATTCTAATTCAAAATTAGACAATATTATATACTAAACTTCAATAATTAAAATAATTATCCTAACTTGATATTTTTATTAACATCAGCCCAATCTTGATATGATCTTATCAAGATTAGAAGTGAAGATGTTAAACTCCAAATATAAGGTGTATATCCCTTAACTTAGGATTCAAGCATCTAGAGTTTAAAGTACCCAAGGCTATACATAACTTTAAGGATCAAATTAAGAGATATTCATTGAGTCTAACAGATCTCAATAAGATCAGATGGCACCAATTGTAATGACCCAAGTTGTTATGAGGACAATTAGGACTAAACCTGACTAAAAAATTAGTATTCCGAGTGACTTTAAAATTAGAGCTATCAAAAATACTGTTGGATAGAGTATATTTTTGTGATCATAATGAACAAGTTTGGGAGAAATTTAGATAACACATACTTTTGAATTAATTTCTGAATTACTTAAATTCAGAAAATTGGGAAAATTAAATCCATGTCCAAATTCAATGATTTTGGTGCCGTTGGATTAAGAATATTATAAAAAGGCTAAACAAAGTTTTGTCAAATTCTGAGATATGGATTTACCATAATTAATTTTTCAAAATTTAATCTTCAAAAATTAATATAAAATATAATATTGCTCTAAATCAAAATTTTTTGGTGTGATTGTGTTCGTCTCCCCTCCGTGTCAAATTTCATTATTATTTTTTGGAAACATTGGAGGAGAGAGAAATATGAGAGAGAAAGATGATCTAGAAAGAGGAAAAGAAAGCAAAATTGAACACTTAAAGCATTTAAAAGAAAGAAGACAAATTTCTCATAATGAATGAGAGAAAAAAAGATGAGAAAAAAAAGTCAAATTTTTATTTTATAACTACTCCCTCCCCCCATTCCTCCTCCACTTTTCACTTCTCCCCTCTCCGCTCCCCCTCTCCACTCCTTCCTCCTATTCCTCAGTCACCACCGATTCCCCTCCCGTCGACCTTCAGTAAAGCCTCATCAATAGCAATAGAGTAAGAAATGCGAAGTAGATGAAAAATTTTCTATTATTTTTATTTATTCTTCTTTTATTAATAATAATAATGTTATTATTATTATTATTATTAAGAATATTATTATTACTATTATTATTATATTTTTATTTACACAAATTTTCTTTCTTTATATATATATATATATATATATATATAAATTTTTGCTATTTTCATTTTAGTTTTTTTCTTTTTTCTATATATATATATATATATATATATTTATTTATTTATTTATATATTCTAATTTATGCAATTTTTATTTTAGTAATTATATAGATATATATATATATATATATATATATCTAATTTTTGCAATTCAGTCATTTTCTATTTATATATATATTCTTAAATTGCAACTCTTATTTGAGTTATTTATTTATTTATTTATATATATATATATATATATATATTTCTTAATTTGTGTAACTTTCATTTCAGTCATTTTTTTTCTCTCATTTAATATATAGATAATTAAATAATATAATATTATATTGATATTTTTACAAAAATGAAGGATATCATTCTTTTTATTTAATTATTTTATTTGCAACTTTTGCATCGCTATTAAGTTTTGACCAACTTTGATATATTATATGAGATTTTGTGCTCAAAATTTGAAATAAATAATTAGAAATCAGTATAATTGGTTCATTCGGTTTGATCTCAGGTTTCCACAGACAATACTTTAAGCCAAGAAACTATATCTCAGATAGTTAGATAGACGTATCTAACTTCTTGATTGTTCTATAACTTTGTCCAATAGAATAAACATTATATATTACTATATTTTTTTTCTGAATAAGCACATATCTTAAATATGTATATTGTATTTATAATCTTAAAAATTTTGCAAGCATATCATACTTAAATACTATACATTATTTTATTTGTATATGCTTCTTGTAGAGAATCATGTCGCTTAATATCATGTGCAAATTTTAATATCATATAAGCCTTACTTTGACCTCTGTGTCTAATTAAATAAATTTATTATTTTCTTTTATTTTATTCTCTTTTTCTTGGTTTGTCTTGTAATATATATATATATATATATATATATATATATATAGCAGATCAGGAGAAATCCTTAGATCAAGTCTTTGAGGAGGAGCTGATGTAGGATGAAGTAACTTAATGCAAACTTAGATGCTTATTTTTTCATAAGTTTTAAATTTTTACTTAGTGTGTAATAGAATTTGTAAAACAATTATTATATATATTATGAATATATTTCCTTTATTATTTTGATACTTCTGAAGGCTACAATGAATGTGGAAATGTGTATTTTATATGCTTCTAAATACACTATTATACTAAACCCTAATATAATTTTAAGAAGTGAGCGCCAAACACTGGATTAGCTATGTTGATCCAGTGGCGAGTCGCCACACTAATATTATTGATTTTAAGGCTTAGGAAATATAATATGGATCATACATTCATAGTATAAGATTCTAAGATTTAAATTAAACTAAAATTAAAATTGATTAATAATTGATTTAAAAGAACTTTTATTGAGTAAAATCAATCCTCAATAGAAGTGAACATTAATCTAATACTAATCTAAAGCTTAAGAAATTTGGCTTTTCAAATTAAGTACTTTAGGGATTAAACCTAATTAATTGAAACATAATTATGGTTTAAGCTAATAGGACTATCATTGATTCAAATCAAACCAAACCAAATTTATAAATAATTTATTTACTGATTTAAAGGGTATGGAATAGCTTAGGGATTCTAATCTCATAATTTTAGGCACTTTGACTTTTTTTATTAAAATAATATTATTTAAAGGTAAAAATGTTGACTTTAATATGTAAGATTCTAAATGAATTTTCTCAATTCTAAATGATTCCTTACTGTCAAAATAGAAGATTAACACCTTAAAAATGAAATTTGGTTAAGAAATGACTCTAATAACCACTAATCATAATTTAAGCTCATTAAAAAGTGATTAGCAAATCAAATTATAAAATTTGGAATTAGCTTATATTTATAATGCTTACTATATAAGGAGTAATTTGACACCTTAAGCACTTAATTTAGATCACTAATATTTTTAATTTTCATTAATCAAGATTTAAGCTACTTATTAGGTGCTTAGCAAAATTAACCATAAAAAAGTATTATAAAAAGCATAATTCAATTCTTTTCTATCTAATGAGAAAATTAGGACCTTAATTATTATTTTTGGCTAATGATTGAGCTTAATATCCACTAATCTATTTTTAGGGCAATTTGGAGTTCAAATTATAGAAAGCAAAATATTATTGCGTTATTAAATTCCTTATGATCTTTTGGATAAAATAGTATATGATATTATTATAATTGAATTTGAATTGAATGAAATATTTATTAATTTAAATGGAATGTTATCATTTAAATAACCATTATCTTAAGAATTTAATTGGTAATTAATAGAAGGAAAACAAATCCAAGCATTTGGGTTATTTAAATAACCAAAAATTGAAAGGCATGGGTCGGGGCTGACCCGACCCAACACTATGGATTTCACATAAAAGAAAATTAGGGTTAGGGCTCACTGTGAATTCTCAATCTTAGAGGCTATGCCTTGGCTTGAGCTCAATTACTACATGTTCATTGTACTAAGACATGTCGATTGCACCAAGAAGCCCTCTGCGGAGCCGTCAGAGTCGCCGATGTGGAGCCCCCGTACTAACAACAAGGAAGTATGGTACTCCAACTGTGGCAAATCCCCATTTTAAGTAAAGTTAGGTAAACCCAACCTGCCTTAAGCCAAGGACTTGTCACCATGTACTATAACATTCATCAATATATATATATATATATATATATATATATATATATATATATATATATATATATCAAAGTGGCAGAAGCAATAGGCGAGTAGTAACATCCACAAGCATACATAGTAGATAGAGGGAAAATAATATAGTAACTCATCGAAATATAGAAATGAAACACATCCAAAATTAATTATTACAAACTAAATTTTAAAAAGAATGAAAATATTTCTCAATCTCACTGAAATAAAATGTAAGATTTATCTAAACAGCAGCAACACGATCCTCCTCCTGAACCTGCTCCTCTTCTGCGACACTGCCCACGAACACGTATGAATCTGACATTTGTCGGTATCACAAATGCCAGGGCCCCAGCCAACAAAACAAAAAGGTTACAGTTAGAAAATTGTCTAAGTACATTTTAGGATATTTTAATGAACTGAATATTTTAAAGATATCACATTTAAATTAGCTAAATATGCAAGAAGTAATATGTGCAATAAGCTATGGAGAAATGGTAACTATAAACTATCCATTTATAGTTAGCAACTAGTATGAAGAACATACAATATAAAATAAGCAAGATGAGGCTAAAAGCTAAAAGAAATAGTAACTATAATATAATTCTGAACCTAACATGCTTATGATCATATTAACACATGCTGGGTATATAAAAGAAACACAAGTACTAAAAACATGCAATTCTAGCATCCTAAAAATGCCAATATATATAAGTAAATCATGTGAGTATACATACAATATGCTAATTAAGAAAAGGAAAAGAAAGGCCACTAAGACATGTAGAAAAAGCAAAGCAATCTATGAAATGTAAAGCCACTGAAGCATGTGGCACAGTAAAATAGAAAACAATACTGAACAATCTAGCTAAAATAACAATAAGCCTAAGATATAGTACTGCCATACTAGCCAATAGGCCATACATGACCTCCAATATCAATCAATCAATCCCCAGCCTAGCCATCCAAATATGCTAGGCTGAGTCCAGTCTATACAATACTACTACTGAAGAGGTAGACTAAGTTAGGACATATTCTATCAACTGCAAACAAGGCAAAACTTAATGATATGCAATTCAAATACTAACTTAGGATGTATCATCCATATCCTAAGTTCTCCTATTATGCTCAAGGAATAAGGCTCAATATCTGTAACAACCCAGGTTGTTACTTTGGTCAATTAAGATTAATTTAAGTCTTAATTAAGGTTCTAAGTCACTAATTAAGTAATTTGGAACTCACCTCTAAAACCTAGGTCAACTCAGAAGTCAACTGAGTCAAATCAGAAATTCTGGAAAAATCCCAAACCCTAGAAAATTGACTTTTTATCTGGACCTCAGATTAAAAATCTAACTTCCCTATTGCGTTCGGAATACCCAGATTAGCTAGGGGTGAAGTTTTGGAGGCATTTGGAAGTCATTGAATTTTTGACTAATATTTTAATATTATTTAAATACCTAAAAATTTAAATAATTAAATACTCATCAAAACAAAAATCTGAGTGCGTCGTTGCATTCCTCACCCCTCAATTAGCTAGGGGTGATTTATTGGAAATTTTTGGAATGCATTTTCATGGTTAAATTTAATTAATAAAATATGTGTAAAATGAATTAAATAATTATATTATTATTTAAATTTAACGCCGCCGTCTATGCATAGTGTGCGCCGTTAACTTCTTTAGGTTTCCCGTCTAATCTAACGGATCTCCCGAGCTGTCCGATCAGGAGATCTGACGGTCGGGAGATCATCCCTTCCACGAACTCCATCTCCTCGGCGCGTGTCCCCGATTCGCGCATGCGTCGTCTGCCGACGCCGCGTGGCTCAACTGAGCCAACCAAGACTCTTGTTCGATCGCTTAGGAGTTAGTATAAACTGTACAGAGATGTTCGGCCCGAGTTTTGGATCAAAAGTTGGAAACCCCAGTCGTATAGGAGATCAATCGGGAAGTTGCAAACCTTCAAAGAATCCCTAGCAGGTACCTCACTTATACTTTTTCTATGTTTTAATTCATTCATCATTGCAAGCCCTTATGTTATCTGCATATCTAGTCCTTCGATTCGATCATTCGATCGAATCGCGTAAACCCTAAAATCGCAGGCGAAGCGACGGGATGGAAGACGAATCGATGGAAGATAATCGAACCGTCGATTCGAAGGCTTAATTTCTGTTTGTCTGATTAAGAGTAGTTTAATCTTAATTAATTTGATTACTTATTATGCTTATTTTATTAAGTTAAGATAAACCAATCGTTAATCAAACCGCTTAAGTCAATTGGGACTGTCCATTTTTATGATCCAAAAGATCTTGATCGCTGATTTTTAGACCGGTTAGACCGGTCTAATTCGCTTGGGGCTGGACCGAACGTGGCACGAGCGTCGAGTGGAGGGACCCACATCCGACCGGTCGCGTCAGAACTGTCAAAATTTTGATCAGCTGAGGGACCCGCCGGTGCTCCTTCAGCGTATCACTGAGCGCCACGTGGCCTGGTCCTGCAGATGTCTGGCTCGTGGGGCCCGCCGCGTTCTTCCCAGTCAGTGAGGCTCTGCCACGTGTCCTGCACTTAATTAATGAAATCAAATATTTATAAATATATAACATATATATTAAATAATTAAAATCATATATAAATATATATATATATATATATATATATAATGGTTATATTAATTTAATTAAATTAGTAATTATTAATTAGATTAATACCAAACTTTAAACCTTATTAACTCCTAAAATACTCATCCAAATAATACAAATAAATATATCAAATTGATCAGAAAAATATAAGGAATTTATTGATGCCAATAATTTTGCATTTGGTCTTGTATTTAGCAAATTGACATTTAGGGTTTAATTAAGTTCAAATTTATGTCTCAAATTTTCAAATTAACCATAACTTTGTGTAGATTGATCCAAACATACCCAATATGGGTCTTAAAGTGATCAGAAAACCCTAAGAATTAATTTGGTAGTATTCATTTTGCTGTTTGGATTAATGTTTGCCTAATCACATTTAGGGCCTAATCCTAATTACCCTAATTAACCCTAGAACTTCAATTGACCCTAAGTTGGTCAATTGAGCTCCAAATTGGATGACCCAAATATCAATTTAGATCAGGAAAACCTAATTAATAGTAATCTATAAAAATATTTTAGATCCAACGGTTAGATTTGCTAATCACCCCTAATCACTCTAAATCTTGATTAGTGAATATTAGCAAATCTAGTAATCCAAATTAAGTGATTTAAGTTTCAAAGGACTCCTAGAATCATTTAGAAGCTATTTGTAAAATTGGATTAGTGTTTAAGTGATTAATTTTGCTAATCACTCACTAATTATCCTAAACCCTAATTAGGTCTTAACTTAGTCAAATTAAGTCCAAATTGAGCCTACCACATGTCATTCTGATCAGTGGACTATTTGTAAACCATAGCCACTGAATTTTGCTTAATTTCGATACTAATTGGCAAAGTTAGGATTTTTGACCTATAATTAAGAATTCCTTAATCCCCTTTTAACCCTAGATCTTGTATTGACCATAACTTGGTCAATACTTATCAGAATTTAGCAAATTTAGATTCTATGGAAAGCTTAGACAGTAAAGAACAATAATCTGAAAGAAAATTTAACTTTTACTTAATCAAATTACTAATTTGCCCTTATGAGTCAAATTCACTAATTTGATCTCATATGGCTTAATAATCACCCAAAATTTATTTAGCTGCTGTCTAGTCCTACATTAGACAGTAAGAAATACTTTCCAAAAGAAATTTCAGAATCTAAGCCTTAGATCAAAATTTGATCTTTTGAACCCTTAAGTAGGGGCAAAATGGTCATTTTGCCCAAATTTAGGGTTTAGCCTTTAAAAGCCTTAAATTCAGTTTATAATCACTAAAATCAGTAAATAGAATGATTTAGAATTGAAATTAATCAAATTCAAGTTTAAATTAGATTTTGATTAAAATTTCAAAATTTGTTCCTTAAGAAAATTTCTAAGTAAGTCGTGAGTGTTCTTCTTTCCTTAATTACTCTTAGATCATTCCTTAGGTTTTATAATATTAGTTAGGATCTGTGTCTTGAGAGATACTCTTAGTAATTAAGAGCCTTAATTCTTAAGATTAAGAATAGATCTTAAGTTAGAATTCATCTATTGAGTAAATTGGGTTACTCAATAGGTGAAACCTTGAGTTTTCTAGTTTATAGATTTTCTTAGTTTATTAAATGATTATTTGATCTTTAAACTCTAGAATTAAGAATAGAGATCTATCCTAATGAATTGATTTATCATTAGGACTAGCCTTAACTTAAATCTGTGAGATTTGGTTTCTAAACTTAGACCCTTAGATTATACCTTTAGATTAAGTGATTAGACCCCATCATCTGGAGTCTAATTCTTAATCTTTACATCTTGATTTGGCTAATTAAGATGAGGTTGGGATGAAATAAATTATAAAATTAGGTCGATGATTTATTCACTTTAACCAAATAGTCGTCTTTTGATTAAGTTATAATTAGGACTTGGCCAGTCCTAATTATTTTTAACTAGTAGGATTCATGATTCTAAGTTACAGAATGTGTAAGAATTGATGATTCTGAAACTTATGTAACTTAGAGTAGATAGAACAAATAAGTAGACAACAACAGATATCACCTGTGTTTTAGATAGAGTCTCTTGCTCATTTTGAATTGATGCTTTGCATACCTTATCTTGAGCCCCTTACCTTGTACACATATATTGAACATAGGATATTTGATAAATATCTCATGTTAAATTTGAAATGTATACATATCATTCATGATTGATCGATGTTTTTAGTTTTTTAGAAAGTTGTGGCTTAATAAGTATGCCTCTCCAATCCTCGAGTTCGGCATAGCACACTGGTTTGTTACTGTCGATAAGTCTATCCATATATGGTTGAAATAATTCCCAGGATGACGAGAAATAGATTTTGCGCTCTTTAATTAGGATTGGACATGGTGAGTACTAGTTGAGAGTAATTTTGGTAAGGTGTAGCTTGATTAGTATGCCTCTTCGATCAACTCGTTCGGGGTCGGCAGCCTTTCGAGGGTTTAATGTCTGACAGTCTATTAGCCATGCCTAATCCATAAGATAGGATGGATAGACTCTCGCCCCACTGACTATAAAGTTAGGATTCTGATATGGATATACTAATTCAAGTACACTTACATTTGGTTCTGTCTTAGCTCATCAGGCTAAGAGTTTTTAGTGATACTCAGTTCAGAGCTTCTTTCTTAGCCCATCAGGCTAAGATTTACTGAGTATGTTTCAGTTGAGTGGCTTGGACAGTCACTGCAGTTTTTAGTTTTCAATTACTATTTTACCTTGCATATTCTGTATTTTAGCACTATTTTACTTACAGTTTTCTTGCACTTGTTCTATATAGGATGCTAGTTTGACTTACTATTTTCTTATGCTCACATAGGATGTTAGTTGTTTTCAGTTTCATACTGTTATGTATGTCACCTAGCATATTCTGTTTGATCATAAGCATGTTTAGGTTGTATCTTTTCTTGCAGTCTTGTTTAGTCTGTTGCTTACCTATCTTCATTGCAGTTAGTTGGAGGAGGTATGTATTACTTCCTAGTTGCTTTAGTTATAAACTATTACTTCATACTATTTACTGTTCTTTTGTATGCTTTTCTGCACTTATTTTGCTCAGTTCTGTTTTTATGGTGATATCTACTTAACTTAATAAAATTGTTTGCCCTAAAATGTACTTAGACATATTGTCTAACCAGTTTTTCTTTTATTGGCTGGGGCCCTACCATTATGAAACTGATAATGAGAGAATCTGAGTTTGTTGGAGCAGCAGATCCAGTGGAGAGCTTGCCATTGGAGGAGGAGCTCATTCCTGAAGATCTGTAGTTTTAGTTTTCTTTCTTCTAATGAGATTGAGAGTTTCCTTTCAGTTCTTTTAAACTTATTAAATGTTGTAATAATACAGGTTTATATTTCTCTTTCAGTACTTTACTTATTCTGTATTGTTGTATTTATACTGTATTGGATGGATGTTATGTTTATGCTTCCGCACTCTGAGTTCATGTATGATCATTTAATGATAGATTCTGGGATGAATGGCAAAGTCCTTAGTTAAGATTGGATTAAGAATGTGTGTCTAATCTAATTTTAAGTGGGGACATTGTTATTTGGTGACCCCTCCACCGTAATCATGTTAACTTAAAGGGTTAACAGGACCACGACGGGGCAGGGCCACCACAATATCCAAGGTATGTAAAGAAAATCTAGTCAAAGTAAGTAAAAGACTCAATCTAAACTGGTGTTATATCTGTTGTTATATAATTACCAAATCTAACTACTCTAAGAAGGTACACGTTTAGGATATCCAATATCTAGCTATCGAATACAACCTCAGATTTATGTCCTTATAGTTAACATTAGAACTTAATAAGTTCTAATCCAAAATCATGTGATGACTATATGGTTTAAGTAAATGAATCAATGGCCTAATTTATTAATATTTTACTCTCTTACCCAAATCTTGATTAAGTAAATTAAGATTTAAGGATTCAGGACTTGAACTCCACTTTGGTGTTCAAATCCTAATCCCAAGTCAAATCCTACTAAGGGTCTAAGGTTCATTCAAGGTACCCCAGTTAAAGGTGAAAAATCTTATAAGCTAAAAGATCCAGGAATTATAACTTATTGAAAGGTTATTCTACTGATAATAAGATAAAATAATCAATTAAGAACTTGAGAGTCTAAGATCTATATTCAATATTTAAGATAATCTCATTATCTCATAGATTGAATCACCCTATACCCACAAGGAAGGCTTCATAGGGTTAAACAACGAATCATTTAAAGAATTCTAAAGGAGATAGTTCAATTCAAGTAGAAGATCTAAAGTTTAAGATCTAAGATCTAAGATCTAATTTTTGATCACTTTAGACTTTAAACTAGGTTTTCAATTTAGACTTTACCAATTACATTTCTTTTAGCATTTATTAGATTTAAGTACTAAGGCCAAATGACTCTTTTAGGATCACTTAAGATATAAGTGTCTTAATTAGGGTTCACGTGGAGATTTCTTGAATTAATGTCCAAGTCATTAGTATTATTAGCCTAAGGGTTCAGAGAATATTTCTAAACTATCTTAGGGTGGTTCACTCAAATTTCCAAGTTTTAAGGAGCATTTAAGCACATTTTGGTCAAAATGACCAAAATGCCCCTCTTAAGGCTAAAATTGGGATTTTAGGGTTTAGTTATCCAAACTGGATCTAATCTATTTTAAGGTGCTTCATATGGATTAATGAAGTGGGAAATACCCTTTTCTTAGGTTTTGACAACCTAATTAAGCTAATTAACACTAATCATATTTTTAGGCCAATTAGAGTGATTAGAGAATTTAGGGCATTTTAGGGCAATCCAACCTTATACTTAGGTTCTAATAGACTTAAGATGGCACTATGAATTACCCTACCCAAAATCAGAGACTAATTTAGGGTTTAATTCACTAATCCTTAATTAGGGTGATTAAGGAGTGATTAAGGAAATTAATTTGGGGATCAAATTAATTTAGGTAATTTTCAGGGCTTAAAAATAGTCAAAAATATCGAACTCTCCATTTTAGCTCTAATTGATTCCAAACTTTTGGGATTTTGTTCAAATAATCCATTGAGTCTAATAGAATCAAAATTAAAGCTTGGCTTAGCTTAATTAGTCTAGGTTTAGCTATGGTAACAACCAGGGTTGTTATAGCTGAGACCTTATTCCACAGAAAGCATTTGTTAACTGAAATAAATTAAAAGCATTTGTTATATTAAATTCTTTGGCATAAATTGCATAAGCATAAGAATTAAGATCATTGTGAACTACGAGATGCAACATGCATCAAGGTTGTGTAAGAACTACAAAATGCATCATGCATCAGGATATTAGGATTTCTTTGGATGCAATGTGGCATTCAACACTATTCTACTTTCAATTTATTTCAGTTAACTATTTTATTTCAGTATTTTTATTTAATTACACTTTTCCTGCTTTCAATTTTAATGTTTATATTTTCAATTTCAGTTTATTTCAGCTTATACAGTTTGATTTTTGCTTTATTGAATGTTAAGTAAAATCCCTTAAATTGTAAGAAAATACTGTTTGTAGCCTAAAATGTGCTTAGATTTATTGTCTAACACAATTTTCTCTTTTTTGGATAGGGTTCCGGCTTTGTAAAACCAACAATGTCAGATCTTGAGCAGTTTGATGAGCCAGCTTTGGAGGAAACTCAGGAGATCCATGAGGAGTCAGAAGAGCCATAGCTAGCACAACATTTATTTATTCGCTTAAATTACTTTTTGTTGTGATATGAAAGACTTTTGCTGCTCATTTAATTTTAAACTTTGGTTTGTAATAAATAACTTTGGATGTATTTCTCTTTCTTTTTTGAGATGAATATTCTTACTTAGCTTATATGATGAATGCTAAAGCTTCCACACTCTATTATTAATACTACTTATACTTAGTATTGTGATGTGATCGATATGAAACTCATATGAAATATTCATATACATTGGAAACATTCTTATTTCCTAAAAGCTGGTGTGCATAAATACCTTAACTAATACTCAAGATAAGAACATTGTACTTGTGTAAATGATTAGTATTCAACAGTAAATCAAATTAGAGGAAGTTTAACCTTTCTAAGTAATGTCGTTCCACTGCCAATTATATGTTGTTATTATTATCTTTATGTAATGTGCGGTGACGGGACGAGGCGTTACACCACCTTTAAACATTTCTTGTAGATTTCAAAAATGCATGGCATCTTTATCAACTCTCATACAAAACCATCATGCGTTCACATCAAACTATTGTAGATTCCCACATTTTGATAAGCATGAATGCATCCTATCATTAATGTGCTACTATTCAAAGTTTTGCAAGTTTGGAAGTAGTCTCATGTTGTGCATATATGGTCTTTTGCTATATTTTTCATAATTCAACATGTTTCATCTGTGTACAAGCACTGATTGTCACAAAGAGTGACACACCTGAATTGTTCAAGCATTCTCTTCCACCGTCATATGAGATTCAATTTCTACAAGCTCCACCTTTTTTCTTATTCTTCAACTTCGGGCTTTATTTCTTCATGTGGCTAGTTTTTAGACAAAAAACACATTGGTTTGCTCATACTCTGTCCTACCGATGACTGACACCATTGTTATTTCCATGCTTCTTCCACTACTTGTTTAAGCATCCTCATTCAAAAGAAAGTTCTTTAACCAAACTGGTATTCGTGGACTCTTTGTCTCGATGATGATACTCAAGGCTTACCAATGTTGTCAACATTACCTCATACGTTATAGCCTCATTCCATGGATGAATGTCATTATGAAGTATCATACTCTTCCATGAATGAGTTTAAAAGTTGGAACATATTGCCTTCATCCTCCATATTTTCATCCATGTTTAGATCTACCAATGCTTTTGTGATCTTATTGATATGCTTGTCAATGGATATTCCACTTCAAGTTTATAATATGTACAATCTTCTCTTCATGTGGGGTCGATTCTCAACGTTCTTTATCATATATTTTTTCTTCAAAGTCTGCAACAAATTTACTGCCTGCATATCCATCATTCATTGATGTCATGAGTAAGGCAATTACGAATCAAACTGTGTGCACTTCAATTCAACTTTGCCAAATCTTTATTTGACATTCCTACGGTCTTCCCGTCGTTTTTTAAAGCATTTTCAAGTTTTAAGGTACATAAAGCGTCAATTAACTTGCACTCCCACTTCCTGGAATTTTTTTTTTGTCAAATTATATAGCATCGATCTTTGTTGGATGTGTCAGAATTTGATGAATGGATCTCTCCAACACAGTAGAAGTTGAAGTATATTTTGTTCTCTTTTCCGTGGCACAACCAATTGGATCTCCACTAAACGTTGTAGCAAAAACCGCTAGCCCTAATGCCACTTGATGAGATCTTTCTCACCGATGAACACAATTACAAACACAAATTCACAAATTTTCAGTATTTAAACGCAATATTTTTGTGGTTCGGTGAGATTCTACTATGACCACGAGGAAGAGAGCACAATATTTCACTAATAGGAAGATGAGAAAGAAGATGATACAAACTTCTTTGAGTTCTCTACCATTAGCAAATGACAAGTACCAAACAAAACAATATTGACCCCTAAGAAAAAGACTGATGCTCTCCCCTGTAACTCTAAAATCTCATAAGTATTTATATTAAGGTCCCAGTTTAACCTTAGCTCACCCAAAATAACTTGATTCAAGCATTTCACTTGAAAACATATGTTTTTCACTTCCGTTGCAGGCCCAAGTGCTTGCTTTTGGATTTTGGCACTTCAAGCGTCTATTGACACGATTAAAACAGCAAAAAAACAGTGAGCCTAGTGCTGGTTCTAAAATCAACCTTTGTCCCGGAGCTCACTCAAGTTCTGTTCTGCGTTTATTTTGCCATAGTCATTCCAAATAGCTTCATAAACTCTATCTTCTTTATTCCAATTATTTTCACAATTTATAAGCAATTAGTGATTAGTCATTTGGTTGCTGACTACTGCCAAAAACAAATCTTCATGCCATACAGATGATACAATAATGGTTAATCGCAGCACAACAACAGCTGATGAAAAGTAAGCTCATGATCTGTTATTTCTAGGTCTTGAGTTCAAAACCTTCGAGTCAGAGTTCATGCGATAATTCAATTTTTGTCTTAGTTAATATGTGTATTATGTGGAGGATAGAAAACACAATATTGAACTTATCGTTGAGAGTTAATGGAGCAAAAGATATAATAAATGTAAACGCAGATCACAAAACAAACCGCAACACCGAGCTTGTCTCGGGTTGAACCTGCTTGTCAGGCACATGGGGTCCAGGCTTCGGGATGAGGTCTCCCAGCCATTGAGTCACGCGCCTTGTTGCGTCGCAAGCTCAGTAACGCCTTGTCTCCAGCTCACCCGAACTCTAACAAATGCATTTTGTGGTGATCCAATCAAGTTCCTCAACATAACACATTATTCACTATAACAGCACTAGCAAGAAAAAAAAAATTAAAATAGCACCTTCGTCGACTCCTTTGACCCTCATGGAAGAATCGAATATAAAAAAACTGAAATCATAAAGGCGGCGACGAAGAGACAGAGAGAAAAGACGAAGCTTGACGGGGACGACGAGACGCCAACGCTTGACGGGGATGAAGAGGCGACGACGCTCGACGCTGGAAACGAAGGCACGCGGACGAAGAGACGACGATACTCGACGGGGATAAAGAGATGGCGATGCTCGATGGGGGGATGAAGAGACGACGATGCTCGTTGGGGGGGATGAAGAGACGACAAACTCAACTCAACGGGAAGAGATAAGAAATTCTGCGTAATTAATTTTTTTTGTCTCCCTAATTATGCAGAGTACTTTAAATTCTATTTAAATTTCAATTTATGGTATACTAAACAGCCCTTAATATCGATTTAACGAAAGCCTTAATCTACACCTAATATACAGCTAATCAAAGAGACTCATAATTTTTTATTTGCTGTAAACTGGCAAGTTTTCTGCTGTGGCTGGAAGCGTAAATAAGAAGAGTTCGAGTCGCATGGCGGACATTCATTCACCTGAGGAAGCTTCGCAGAACCGCGAAAAATGGCCGATGCTGTGTTGTTAATTATTCTCTTGTCGCTTAATTAATCTATTATACGGGATTCCGGCTATGTAAATACATAATCCTATTTTAAAAAACAACTGCTAAATCTTTATTTTTGATAGATTAGATCTCTATAATCATGATTTTAATCAGCTAAGAAAGAAAAAAATGCTATTAATTTTAGTTCGCCATTTAACGCTAAAAACGAATCATTTCTCATATTTTAATTGTCCAATACAAATCAATTGTTTATTTAAGAGAAATGGTATATTCATATGGTACCTAAAAAAACTCATATGTATTTATTTATTTATATTAAAATAATATAACTATTATTTTCAAAATTTGTATTAACTTAATATTATTTCTCTTAAAATAATATATAAGATTCGAATGGGTATTTGTGGTGCTATGTAAGAGTAACACCAAAATAAAGGACAATCTGACTAAAATGTGAGCAGAAGTTCTACTTTAATCTTCATAATCAAAGAAATACTATATAGAATAAGACAATGAGTAGTGACAGTTATACAAACATATACACAATAATATGCTTGATAATTCTATATATTATTGATATAATACACATTTTATCTAAGATAATTTAGAGGCTCTTTTTATTCAAAGTTATCTCTGCATTTATTTAAAGAAAAGTTATTTGAAAATCAGGAGAAAATCATAATAAATTCGGCTATGGTTGTTTTTTAAGAAATATATTTATTTTTTTTCTTACATATGAAAAAGATTTCGTTTGGGAAGCAAAATAGCCTAAATATATGAATTCATAGATAGACATATTGTCGATTGTTTAATCCTGAGTTGTAGGAATTTATCTTGCGAACATGATAGCCTTATCACGATAGCATTGGTATTTGCTTTAGTGCATCCAAAAGGATCGAAGATATATTTTTACTTAATAGATATTTATTGGATTATATTTTTCTTGTATTAGACTTAAAGAGTATCATGTCTAAAATTTGGGAGAGCCTACAAATTGCAACATAACTCACCCTAGTCTCTCTGGGCGCATTCCCCCACGTGTCCAGAGGAGAAAAATAAATGCTCAAATCATTAAGAATATAAATTTGAAACCTCAAAGATAGATTATAAAACCTCAACGCTTTAAGGGCAATTAAAAAACAGGTGATTATGTGATTCATCATTGATGTTGCAGAAAATGCAGAGTTTCGAGCAGTTGATTCCACGGTGGGCAAGAATATCCATAATTTTGAATCCACATCTCAAGACTTTCCAAATCTGGCACTTATGCTTAAGTTTGACTCTTTCAATCCATAAGGAAGAATACCACCAAACACTATCTAAATGCGCATATAAAAGATCATAAACATCCTAAAAAGAGAAGTGCAATATACTTTTAAACGTAATCACCTCCTCAGAGCTGCAATGGTCGGATGAAAGATGAGGGGGAAGCAAAGAGGCTTTTGAAGATATCTTTTTCCAAAAAGGAGAAGCCTATTTGTTATGGGATTCAGGAGAACTAACAAAGAGCATATACTTGTGGGCTTTCTACCATTTGATTAGCAAAGATGTGTTGCTAAGAAATTCCAAACAAAGAACTAATTTGCAACACATCATCAGCTTTGAGGGGTTGACAAAACCCAAACCCGCTTTTCTCATTGCTATGGTCAAGAAAGTGTGTGCAAAGAGAACTAATGATCATAATGATGTGAAAAGGAAGATGAAAGTCTCGAAACCAACGAAGAAGGTGAGGCCAAATAGAGAACTTTAAGAGCTGCTATCTTCCCAACAAAGGTAGGTGCTTCTGAGCCTAATGTGTGAGACACTTTCTAAGTTTATAAACCAAAGGCAAATAATGTTCAACTTTAAATTTTATTTTAGTTAATTAATTTTGCTAATAAATTTACTAATTACAATTAAGGGTAATTATCACATATTTGAACCTATAGAACATCAAATTTAACAAATTACATGCCATTAAAATCCTTATTTCATAAGGATCAATTATATGTTATCCATGCATTGATTTGCCATCAAATTAAAAATGTCAATTTTAGGACCTTAGGAATTCACCTTTAAATTCAATCTCCATTAGAAACCTCTTTTATCACTCTAATTAGCTTAGGATTTTAGATTATACTTTAAGATATTGATAATAGCATATTATATTTGTAATAACTCAGGTTGTTACTTAAATCAATTAGGACTAAATCAAGTTCTGATTTTGATTTTAGTACTTTAATTAAGTGATTAGGAGCTCACCTAAAAGACTTAGTCCAAATCAGGAGTCAAATAGATCAAATCCTAATATTTGGAAATTTCAAGAATCCCGAAATTTGACCTATTTAAATTGACCTCAAATCGAAAATTCGACTTCGCCATTGCACTCATCACCCTCAAATTAGCTATGGGTGATATTTTGGAAGCATTTGGAGGTCATTGGATTTTTGGTGAATATTTTAATATATTTTAAATACCCTAGAAAATGAGAAAATTAAATACTCATCGAAATCAAAATCCATCTTCGCCGTTGCGTTCCTCGCCTCCCAATTAGCTAGGGGCAATTTAACGGAAATTTTTGGAATGCATTTAATTAGCTAATTTTAATTAAAAAAAATCAAATTTATTTTAATAATTAAATAATACATATATTATTAAATAGTTTAACTTAATAGCCACCGTTAGTTAAATTGTGTGTCCTGTTAACCTCCGAACTACGTCGTCTGATCAGACGGCACCTCATCCAGCCGTCGGATTCATCTAATCCAACGGATGAAAACCCGTCGTCCCCAAAGCTTCGGCTGCAAAGTGCGCAGGAGGTGTCTCGACAACGAACGCATGGTCGTTGCATAGCTGAAGGGAGCCTCTTAGAGGCTCAATTTAAGTCCTTGATTAATCTCCTCTTAGGTTTGCGCATTTGGAACCCTTCAGTCACCAGAGGAGTTCGTCAATCGATCCTAGTCTCCTGTTCGTCGAAGTGAAGCTACTTCTAATCCCATTCATTTCTTTACGCATATCATGCAATTATAATTCGATTCTTTATTTCATATCCTAGATTTGCAATTGAGCGGGTTCGATCGATCTCAACTGAGGTCGATCGAGCGAATTTAGGAATTGATCTACAGTAGTCTACAGTTGTTTGTCTTCGGCCAGAACTCAAAGTAGTTAGGGTTTCATCTTGACGACAAACCAAGCCGTACCAGATGCTGCTTCACCTACCATAGGGTAGCTCTAGAAGTCACCTCTCCTTTTCTGTGCGAATCGGTCTTCGGTGGGGTCGATTTAGCCGCCGTAGGCCGTGCCCTAACAGGGAACCTAGGTTGCCGATCAGGGAAGATAAGCGTTTGGGTTAGGCCAGGTCGACTTGGGTCTGACCCGTTATCCATGGTTTAATTTATGAGCTGCGGGCCCCGTTGTCAGTTCGAATCAGCGCATGGTGGGTCCCGCCATTCGTCTTCAGCCTCTGCCGCTGCGCCACGTATTAGTCTGGGGCCCGCTTCTTATCTGCTGAGCTGTCTGTGGGTCCCACCGTCCAGTCCAGCTATTAAAACACAGAAATTATATATTTAATTTAAATTAATATGATTTGATTAATTTAAATTAATTCAATTCAAATCAGAACTTTAATCCTCTATAAATTACAAATCAATGATCCAAATACATCAAAATTATATGTCATTTTGATCAGCAAAATTAGAGGATAAATATGGCACTATAAATTTTTCATTTGAATGTATATTTCACATAGTGACATTTAAGACCCCCACTTAATGACCTAAATATCCCCAATCTTCAAACCTCCATAACCTTGCACACGCTACTCCAAACATATCCAATATGGATCTCGTTTTAATTAGGAGACTCCCAGAAATATTTCAATAGTATTTTTTTCTCTATTTGAAGTGTAATTAGCTTAATCACTTTTAGGACACTACCCTAATTGCACCCTAAAATCCTAGAATTTCAATTGATCATAACTTGATCAATTGAGCTCCAAATTAGGTCTTCCAATACCATTTTGTTTATGAAAACCTAATAAATAGTAAACTATAAAAATATTTAGGATTGGGTGATTAGACTCCTTAATTAGCCTTAATCATTTGGTTAAGTTATGACTTAATTAGGATTAATGGTGATTAGTGAGTGATTAGTGAATATTAGTATAATTAGTGATCCAAATTAAGTTATTTAAGTTTCTAATAGCTCCTATAATACATGTAACAATCCAAAGTTATTACCAGCTTAATTTTAACTTAATCATATTATAATTATCATTCTATTAGATTCATCTAGTCATTAGAACCAAATCCCTAAAAGCTTTGAGAAATTCGGAGTTCAATCGATTATTTTAGAATATTTTAATATTTAATTAATTAGAAAATTAAGGTATTTATTTTGACCTCAAAATTAAAATCCGACTTAATCGTTGCGATTGTCACCCCCAAATTAGCTAGGGGTGATGTTTTGGACACGTTTGGAAGTCGTTGGATTTTCGCAAATATTTTTTATATAATTAAATACCCCAAAAATTAGCATAATTAAATAATCGTCGGAATCAAATTCCGACTTCGTCGTTGATTTTCTCACCCCCAAATTAGCTATGGGTGAATTTTTGAGAATTTTCGGAGTGCATTTCAAAAATTTGAATTTTTTAAAATAATTAAGGAAAATAAATAAGTAATTATTGAGCCCCTAAATTGCAATTTTCCTTATTTTTCTAATTTCCTATTCGACTGACAGTCCCTTCCATGGCCGGTGCCCCCATGCCCCCTTAAGCTCATTCATGATGGCTCCCTACTCTCCCTCACATCCTAGCTCCCTAGCTCATGATGGAGCCTCCAGCTCCTTCCTCTCCTTTAAGAAGGAATCCCAGCCACTTCTTCTTTTTCTTGCTGAAGCATTCTCCTTGTTTCCTCCATTGATGCCCTTATGCTGAAGATGAAGGCTCATCTGTAAGGTTTTGAAGAAAGACAAAGGTTCCTTCCCCCACTCCTTCCAAGGACTAAAGGTACCAATTTGTTCACCTTCCTTGTCTTCTTCATGTTGATACTATACTTTTTGTATCTTTAGAAACTTATTATGGTATATGAAAGCTATTAAGGCTCATTGAGGCATCTCATTACTTTGAAAATTGCAGTCACTGTTTTTTGTTCATTTGTATACACTGGTCTTTATCATCATTTTTTGTATAGTTGGGATGCTTTATTTGTGCCGATTTTGGTGTCAAAGGAAAGGTATCGGAAAGACCTTTCAATTAATATATGACACCGCTCATGGAATGCTCTGGATTGGGAGTATTTGAGCTCGAAATGAGGCCTTTACGGGTTTCACACTGGCAAAAATACTGTCTGGCGCTGCAGCGTGCTGCAACGTCCAAGTTGCAAATGAACTGTTGCAGCGCGCCATAGCGCGTTGTAGTGAGCTGCAACATCATTTCGGGAAGAATCATATAAAATTAATGAATAAACAAATTGAATAGTATCCCGCAAGTGGACCGCTGCAGCGCGGCCCAGCGGGCTGCAGCGCCATCCCAATAAAACTTTATGAAATCAGAAAAATAAATTAATTGAATAGTGTTTTCGCGAGTTAGTCCGTTATAGCGCGCTATAGCGTGCCTAGTGACCGCCTTTCGAAAAATTAAGCGCCAAGAACCGCCGTAGCGCGCCGCAGCGTCTGAAAGCGCTGCAGCACGCGATAGCATCAAAAGCGCTGCAGCACGCCATAGCATCAAAAGCGCTGCAGTGTGCTACAGCGCCAAAAGCGCTGCAGTGTGCTACAGCGCCAAAAGCGCTGCGATGCGCTATAGCGCGCCACAGTGCCCATAAACTATAAAACTTCCCAAAATTAGCTAAAATGGCATGAAACTTTGTCATTTTTAATGAGTGCTCAAAGCCTATTATGTTATGTCATCTTTAAATAATAAAATCTTTAAATGCTTGTGTTGAATAGGTATATCTTAATAACCAAATGGCATGAAACTTAAGTCTTTTTGATTTGTAATCAAGTGCTAATCCCCTTACTTTGATTTAGAATTTGGTTAGCCTTAATAACCTTCTATGTTATGTCATCTTTATATTTATATGCTTTAATGATATTATGGTGTATATTAGCAAACTTTAATATTTGAATGGACACCTAAATGTGCTTAGTTGACATTAAATTATAATTGAACATAAGAATCTTGATAATTTAATTAAGTAGATGGTACTTAATATAAACCTAAAATTGCCATCAATAATACACTAATAATACATTAATTTATCTTTGACCTTTAAATTAACCTTTGGTCTTATTGGTAGAAAGTTAAGGGGTTAAACCCTAACTTATCTTAATTAAGATCTAAACCTTAATCACTTAATCAATTAACTTAATTGAAAGATAATTTAATTGATATTATTCCAATAATACATCTGATTTAGTATTGATCTTAAATTATTGAATTAGAAGTGTTAAGATTAATATTAAATCTGCGTGATTGAATCACCTGAACCTAAACTTTGGATCTTTGATTTTCTCTTATATAAGACTATTGGCATAAGATGGAAAATAAAATTGTAATGATTTATGAAATGATCTAACTCTAATAGTATATTTGATTTCATCCCGTGATTGTAGAATAGAGTATGATCAGATGGATTTTATTCATCTGATTTGATCACTTAAATTCAAGTATAATAAGTAAACCTTGAATATTAACTTAAGAAGTAGAAAAGTGAGATCTTAAGGGTCTTGCTTTAGGGTCATTTTTGAAATATTTAAAGACCTTAATTATTGATACCTAGAGGTAGGAAGAGCTTTGATAACTTATTAAGATAGAAATTTAGATGATCCTTCATAACTTTAGAAGTAAAACTTGATACCTAAATAGGACTTATTCCTTATGGTAGCAACCTATATTGAGTGATCTCTTGATCATATCCTTGGAGCCTTATGTAGGACTCACATATTTAGAGTGAGGACTAATAGCTTTGATAAATCCTTATTGATTAAATAGATTTGTCTGAACTCAGATTATTGGTTGGGTGTAATAAAGTATACCCATAGTACTGAGTTATTTCAATAGTATTCAGGGTTTGTTGATTCACTCCAATGTGGACTTATGACCAGGTGCTATCCCGAGGGATTAGATGAATACAGTCTCATTAGAGTAAATCTTACAAGACTAAGAGTGTTATAATTTGTGAATAAGATCCTTAGTTTGAGATGTAAACTGCGACCAGGTTCTGCCTCCTATCGTAATGTGCTTCGATAAGTATAGTTTAAGCAAACTAAGTATATCAAGTTACTTTGCGTAGAACACTAAGTATGCTTATAGTTAAGATATTTAACGGCTTAGCTTGAGATGTAAACTGTGATCGGGTTCTGCCTCCTATCGTAGTGCGCTTCGATAAGTGCAGTTTAAACAAGCTAAGGGTTAAATCCACCTTTCTTGCAAACATGCCAAATATGTGTATACAATCATCCCAGCTAATGATTTTCAAGTAAACTCTCAACTTTAACCAATTATCGAAGTTAGAATTTTAGGAGTCAGAATCATTTTAGCAGGATTCTGCACAATGGAGACATTGAGTTCATTATCAGATTTCAAAACATTTTTCTGAATTAGTGATATTTTGGTTGCATATTAGTAGCATATAGTGTTGTGGCATATTTAGATGCACAGTTTTAGTGAAATACAGCATAGTTTTACATATGATTACTCAATTTTAGATTCATTACTATTTTAGTTTATTTTTAATATTTAGTTTATTATTCAGCTTTACTTTACTTTATTTCAGTTTTGTACAGTTTTATTCTTTCAGTTATATTTACAGTATTTTTACAGATTTAATTATATTATATAAATGTTAAATAAATAACTAGAACTATTTAGATTAGTTTTGATGTGTTAGACTTATTGTCTAACACAGGGTACCTTTGGGATCCGGCAATTTGCTAGATCTTAAGCAGTGTATTGAGCTATGTTAGGAGGGCACCCAAGAGATTCGGGTAGAGCCCGTGGAGTACTAGTGGACTCTCCTCCAGCTTTACTACCTTTCTGCTTAGTTTATTTTAGTTCAGTACTTAGCTTTATGTCTGTAATTCAGTAACTGGTTGTAATAATTCTGGATATATTTTATATTCTTTTCTGAGCGAATGTTTTCATATAGCTTCTGTGATGAATATTTCTAGATGTTTGCTTTAGCTTTTGCATTCTGTTATATACTACTTATACTTAGTATTGTAATGTGATAAGTATACTGGAAATGCTGATATCTTATGCATATATTGGATTCTTCATATTATATTATAAATCCAATGTATGTATTTGCCTAATACCTAGGATAAGGATACTACCTTTATCTTAAGTATTAGCTCTCAACCCTCCTTGAGGTTGAGTCAGCAGCCATTCAGAGGGGTTTTGTTTTCAGCTATTTCGGGGAGACGGGATGTTCCTCCCCGAGTGGCGCGCCGCTCCGCCACCGATTTGTTTATACTTATCTATTACGCGTGGCAACGGGGCGGGGCGCTACAATACATTGGAACCTAGCGGCATTGTTGGTTCTATAATTTAGTAATTAAATTCACTAATCACCTTTAACCATAATTAGGTCATAAATTAACCAAATGGAGTCTAAATTGGGTTTACTCCTAGTTAAAGTACTCAGTGGGTAATAGGGAAGCTATAACTACTGAGTTTGTTAAATTTGGACTTCAAATGAAAAAGTTAAGTTTTTGATCCTCTTAAGAAATCCTAATTTACATATTTAACCCCAAATATTATTTTGCTTATAACTTAATCATTAGACCTCTAAATTTAGTGTTCTTTCCTATAGGATCCTTGAATAGTGTGGCGCCCCACACCCTAAATCCGCCAAAGGATTAGGTCAAGGGTGGGGTGTCACTCTGGCTAACCCTTCACTTATCATTGGATTATGATAGACTCCACAATCCACCTGATTAAGGAAGGATTAACACAGAATCAATCTAACAGTCACTATATAAGTAAGCAAACAGAGTGCGGAAGCGATTTAAGGAAATGTAAACCATCCAAGTATCACAGTATAAATAGGAATAATAGAACTCAGAATATAAGCATACAATCCAAATACATAGTCAATTGTACTTGTATTATTACATAATTTAAAATGTTTAAATAGAATGAAAACCACTCATCCTCACTCGAAGTATAAAGGAACTAGACGGCAGCTTCTTCCACGGGCTCCTCCTCTGGGTAAGGCTCCACACCTAACTCCTACTCGTTTAACTGAAAGGAGTCACCTATTGTCGATTTCATAATGTAGGGCCCCAGCCAAAGAAAAGAAAAATATGGTTAGACAATTGTCTAAGTACATTTTAAGCTGATGAATTATTATAAGTGTTAAGTAATATCACCATTCGACAATATCTAAGCAACATATATATATGAGAAGGAGCAGCAAGCAGTAACAAGGAAAAGGGAAAGCTATAAATCATCATTTATAACTTAAGTAAAGACAAGGAAAGAGGCTAAGGCATGCCTCACATACGAGCTAAACAAGGTAAGGCATATAAATATACCTAAGCAAATACGTGCAGTAAGGAAAATGCTACATCCTAAACATGCTGGTGATCAAAAGAAATATGCCAATTCAAGAAAAAAACTCAGCAGTGGTACATATAAATAGTAGCAAGATTCTAACATCCTAAATATATATAAAAGCAGTACAAGGAAATAGCTGACTGAATAAGAAGGCTGAAAAGTAAACGAAATAACACAACTGCATATAAATATCCGTGCATCGACTGCCATACAGAAAAGAGCTAATCTAGCCCATCGAATATCAAAGAAGATTAGTACAATCACAGCTAAGTCATAAAACTGTGTACCCCTAGCGACATAAGGAGGCTAGGCAGATAAGCACACAAAGTAAGCGAAGGGTCTTAGCACCAGTACAGTTAAGGCCCAAGTATATGCCCCTAGCGACATAAGGAGGCTAGTAAACTAAGCATATAAGGCAACCTTAATACCAGTACGATTAAGGCACCAACGGTGTACCCCTAGCGACATAAGGAGGCTAGTAAACTAGGCACACAATAAAAATAGATCCTTCCCCTAGCGATATAAGGAGGCTAGGTTATAAGGATATAACTGAGAGGCAGCTCATAAAACCATTATCTTTTTATAAATCACTTTAATATTTTCACAAGGAATCTAAGCAGTCTCCATATTTTCTTAATATTTTATTTATGCATCAACAGTCTTATATGATATGCTCAAGAAAATACAGTACAAAATTACAAGGAATGCGTAGCAACAAAATATCAAATAAAAGCAAGGGACTCTACTGAACATGGTGATATCATTTGTTTTATACTTAATCTGCTAACTATTCCAAGTTACACAAGTTCAGGATCACCATTTTCTTACTATTGAGTGTAACTTAGAAACTCGTCCTTACAAGTTAAAAAAAGGACTAGAACTGATCAGGTTCTAATCTAGTTCAATCAGATAGACGACTACGAGTTAAATAAATGAATCATACGTCCTAGTTTTGTGAATTTAGACGTTCTAACTAATATCTGATCAAGATCTTTCTAAGCCTATAGATTATGGATTAAACACTACGAGAGTTAGGTTTAATCACATAATCCAAAGAGGTTAAGACCTTAGTTCTATGTTTTATTATATTAGTGATCTACTAGTTAAGATAAATCGTATTAAGTAATCAATCATAATAGGATGAATCTCCTACCTTAAATCTAGGGTTAAAAGATAAAATAATCAGTATAGGTTGTAAAATAAAAGAAAAGTCTAGAAACTAATAAAACCAAGGTTTCACCCATTGAGTAACTCATTTACCCAATGAGTGAACTCTAACCTATGATCTAGTCCTAGTCTCAGGAAAGGTCCTTAAGGTGTAGTGCTTAAGACTTAATAGAAATTATTGGAATCTAACTTAAGGGTTGATTTCACTCCCTTGATTGATTATAACATTAGCTTTAGGGTTTTGGAATGATAACTAAAGGGTAGGTGTACTTAATCCAATCTTAGGGCAAAATAACTATTTTGGGTCAAAAAGTCAACTTTTCACTTTAGGGGTCAGAATTGAATTCTCTTAGTTCTAATTGATTCTTTACTATCTAACTTGAAGATAGACAGTAAGTACGCCTAAATCGGGCGAGATACGGTTAAGTTATGACTATAATAAGGCTAGGGATAATTTGGTCATTTACCTAAATTTCTAGGGTTCATATCATAAATATTATTTTATTATATTGATGACATTGAAATTCTAGGCTGGTTAACATCTTGAATTTTCTAATTTGGAGTTGATTTGACTAAGTTATGGCTGTTTGAAGTCTAGGGGCATTTTGATCATTTTTCTCTGAGAATTCTAGGGTTGACTTTTTGTCTTAATTTATGAATTGGAAAACTAATACTACTACAGTGATGGGGCCGCTCTCCTGAGCATTTTAAGACCCATATTGACTATGTTTCGATAACCGGGTAAAAAGTTATGAGGCTCTAAAGAGTTCCTAAAATGCTATCTCGTTATACGTAACCCGAAATAAATTTTTACATTATGTTATTTGAATCCTTACATTTTTCTGAGTATTTTAAGACCTATATTGGCTATGTTTGGACTATCCTATAAAAAGTTATTAAACTTTTAAGATTTACTATTCAAAAATACAATTTGAATTATTTTACTATTCATTTATTCAAATTGTATTATTTTACTGTTCATTTCTAAAGTTTTTATATAGAATTTCTGAATTTATTAATCATTAATTAATCTGTGATTAATTAGGCTTAATTACTAATTAATATTAATTAATCTATTATTTAATTAATTAAATTATATTTATTAATATTGTACTGTAGCAAAGTAATTAGTGCTAATCACTATTTAATTACTTATTAATATATAATTATGAATAATCAAATATACTTTATTGTTTAATAATAATTAATTATCTTAATTACTATTTAAGGTTTAATTAACCCTAATTAATCTCTAATTATTCATAATTAATTAAGGTTATGTTCAAAAGTAATTAACACTAATCCTAACTTAATTAACTAATAATTGTAATTAATTAATCATTAATAATAATTAATTAACACTAACAATAAATTAATAATTTAATTAACAGACAGTGGGCCTCACCTGACACGTGGCACTGCCAGAGGCTGCCATGTGGCACTGTGGGTCCTACGGTGAGTGAGTCAGCTCGGGTAACTGGGCAGTGGGCCCCACCGGACACGTGGCACTGCCAGAGGATGTCATGTGGCACTGTGGGCCCCACAGTGAGCCGGACCGCCGCGGTTGACCGGGCAGTGGGTCCCACTTGCCACGTGGCACTGTGGGCCCTACTAAGGAGCCGAACCGCCGCGCGGGCTCGGGCTGTGGGCCCCACGTGACACGTGGCGTGACGGCTGGTTGCCACGTTGCACGGTGCGCCCCACGGCCGAAGCCGAAGGGTCGCGGCTTCGGCTGGTGGGTCCCACTGGACAATTGGCAGGCCCAAAAGGCGCCACGTGACCTGGTGGGCCCCACCCGGCTGACGCGGACCCGGCTCGAGCGGGTCGGGCTCAGGTCGACCCGGCCTGACCCGGACTTCGTCTCCTTCGCGGAGACGGCCCGAGGGCGTCGTGTGGCGACCGGGGATCGAAGTTCGAGAGTGTTTAAAGAACAATTCATCTCAAATGAAAATATATACATTTTTATGATTAAAAAAGGACATAATAAAATAAAATAATTATCCACAGTCCTTTTATACATAGAGCCAAAACATATATGAAAAGTTACAACAATTTGAATTTTACAAGTTCTGAAATAAAATATCTACATTCTTCTGCTTCATTTATTCTTCTTCTTTTAATTTGGCAGATCTTCTAAGTTCTTTTTAATTATCAAGACCTGAAAAATTCAGATTACCAGCCAGGTAGGAGTACGTAAATTGTTCTTATAAGAATAAATCTAGCATCCTAAAATAGATATGAATCACATATGAAAATAATAGAAAGACTGCAAATAAAGCAATTTCCAAATGCAATTTCTGCCCTGCAAAATAGCTGTGAAAATCAAGATATGTGAAATAATAAATTTTATCAAAAGCATATGTAACAATAAGTCGAGTCTGGAGACCCCTGAGCCCAAATGGGTAAACCCATAGGCATAAATCTGTAGGAAGCTTTCTCGCCACCCGTCGGTAGCTTACTCAAATTAGGAACTGATGGTGTGTCTTTCCTCTGGATTTGCCTACTTCCTACAGGAGGCTAAATCCCTCCATATAACTCTCAGGGGCTTGCTAGCTAGCCCAATCTGTACAGATTCTAGTTTTGCATTCCACCCTCCAAAGACAAGCACCACAATATATATATAAATTCTTTTTGTTACATGCTTTTTGATATAATTCTTTTACAGATTAAAATGCGGTAAGCAGTGCAAATAATACTCAAATGGAAAATGGCTCAAATAAGAATACTGAAATAAGACTTATAAGTAAATTTGCGTACCTAACTTGTTTTGATAAAATCAACTAAATTTAATTTCTTTGATCTGTCAAAATAATGAAATTTATTAATTTAATGTTTTCATTATGATTTATAGTATTATGATTATAAAATGATTTATCTTGTTTTATTAGAATTATTAAGTTATATAATTATTTATGCCTTATAAGGTCAAATTAGGAATTTGACCTTATAATGGAATTTTAGTAATTTTACCCTATAAAAAAATATAAAATTTATGTTAGTTTATTGTAGATTATATTCTAAGGTTTTCATAGAACCTAAAATTATTCAATTCTGATATGAATTGGCTGAGTTATAGCTAATGTAATTTCCAGGATTAATAATTAGTGTTAACTGTGATTAGTGAGTGATTAGAGAATTTAGTCACAAAATTATCAATCTAATTATATATTTAGGTTCTAAATCACTTTATAAGTCATTTAAAACTAAAAACACTTAATTTGGATTGTTAAATTTACTAATATTCATTAATTAAGTTTTTGGGGTAATTAGGGTTAATTAGGAGATCTAACTATAGGATCCTAAATATTTTTGCAGTTTACTGAAAATTAGGATTTTCTGATTTAAATAGATATTCAGATCATCTAATTTGGAGCTAAATTGGCTAACTTATGGCTATTTGAAGTTTTTAGGTTTAAAGGTTTAATTAGAGTTAAGTTCTAATTGTGATTAGTCAAATTTTAATTCAAACAATAAAATTAATACTTCTAAAATATTCTTTATAATTTTTTGAGTATTTTAAGATCCATATTTGATATGTTTGGACTAAGGGATATAAAACTATAGTCATTTGAATATTTCCTAATTAATTTAATATCCTAAAAATATCATTAAATGAAATATTGATCCTACACTGAAATTATTAGCATCATTAAATTCCTTACATTTTTCTGGTTAATTTAGTATATTAAATTGTATTATTTGGTTAAGTAATTTAGGAGTTATGGATTTTAAAGTTTTATGATTTTAATTAATTAAATGTAGTTATTAATATTTAGTTTACTTAATTTGTTCTAATTAATTCTGGAATATTTATTTTCTGTTTATTATTAAAATATATTTTATTATTATCTGATTTGATTTATCTTATTATTTTATTGTTATATTTTCCTATTTTATTATTTATTAATAAAATGTTAATTATATTTTGATTTTACTATTTTTATTTTATTTTTTTATCTGTTTTATTTAATTATTAAATATTTTTTTTATTTATCTAATAAATATTTTAATATATTTCATAATTATAATTATTTTTATTCTATTTTTATTAAACTTCTTATTCTTATTTTCCTGATTGTATATATGTATATATATTAAGTATATTATATGTATATAATTATTAATATATTTATTATTATAACCTATTTTTCTGCAGGTTTTTAATCGGCGGCGGGCCCACCAGTGCCACGTGGCACTTTATTATTCGCCGAGTTAAACAGGTGGGTCCCACGCGTGCTAATTTCTGATCAGAACAGCAGTGTCTGCGGGTCCCACCATACGACACGTGGCGCGATGCCACTTGCTCTGTTAAGGATGTGGGTCCCGCGACACTCGATGGGTTTTAGATGCCGACAGAATTCCTATGGAAACGGGTCGGGCTCGGGTTGACTCGGTCGGACCCAAAACGCACTTCGTCTTCTTCGTGGATGCCGAGTCCGGGAGATTTAGGGTTTGACATTTCAAGGTCTTGCCAGCGGTGGTTCGTCTTGGACCGCATAGCAATTGATGACTATGGTTGAGACCTTTCGATAGGCGGTTGAATCAAGATCTATAACGCCCTTAATCGATCGCAAACTCTAACCTTAGTTTGAAGCTTGCGAACGAAACTGTAGACAACTGTGGATCCATTCGAAATTTAGATGCATATAGGTTCGATTAAGTCGATCAAAGCCGTTAGATGATCAATCAGTGGATCAGAATAAGTAAACGAACTTAAATTAAAGTGAATTGATTAAGAAATCAAAGAATACGAACGTACCTTTGAACGAACGGAGAACGGCTGAGGATCGATCGAAAGGCGCGAATGGTATCTATCGTTTTAACTTTGAGTATAAGGTTTTGTGAAACTAAGATTAGAGGAGAGAATGGGTTCAAAAAGGGGCCCTAAAGCGGCAGAGAGGCGGCGACAGACGCGCGGCGAGGGTTCTTCTCGCCACGCGTCTTCAGTTGCGACACGCGCAGTCTTCCGGGACGAAGACTGCGTCCGTCCGATCGTCCGATCGGACGGATCGGGTGATCCGTCAAACCTGACGGTATAAGCAGCGAAAGTAAATGGCGTCAGGTCTCTTATTGACGGCGCCGTTAATGCATAATTAATTATATAATTATTTAATTTAATTTTAAATCAATTCATTAATTAAACTTAATTTAATAAATATTTTTCAAAAAAATTTTAAAAATATATTTCCTGGCTAATTGGAACTTCTGAACACAGTGGTGCACTCGAATTTTTGATCCGACGAGTATTTAATTACTCGAATTTTCGGGTATTTAAAATAATATTAAAATATTTGTCTAAAAATCAATAACTTCCAAATGAGTTCAAAACTTCACTCTTAGCTAATTTGGGGGTGGTGAACGCAATGGCGGAGTCAGATTTTCAATCTGAAGTCAAATTTATTTTAAATATTAATAAACAATTGAGAATGAAATTTTGGTATTTTATACGCTGGGCTAGGGCACGGCCGGTGCCGGCCTTCCCGGCGCCGGACCACCTCGGCCCGCACGGCCGACGGTAGCCCTCGACGAGGGCTACATGTCGGTGGGCGGACCTTCGCAGGAGGTGGCCGGGATCGCCGACAAATTGAAACCCTAATTCCTAGGGGTTCGGCGGCTGCGAAAAACTGGCCCGAGGCTTCAAGCCTTGATCTGGGCTAGCCGGACCTGATCGAGGCCGATCAGGTCCGGTTGATCGTCGATCTAAGTCCTAACCTTACAATTTTCAAGCTATGCGATGGCGAAAGGAAGAACGGAGGGGGAGATCGGGGGTACCTCGGGTCCAGGGCGGACGGGGCTCGAACGGTTCGGACGCACTAGGGCTCGGGTTTCGCAAACCCGGAGCCCCGAGCTTGCCTGAGGCCTTATAGGACCTCAGGCGGCCTCGCCGAGGCCGGGGGAGGGCCGAATTAGCCGGTCGGGGAGGCTGCCGCGCCGCGTGTCGCGCGGACGGAGCCGTCGAGGACGACGGCTCCGCAGCCGTTGAATCCGGGCGCGATCCAACGGCTGAGAGGGCGCCGTCTGGATAGACGGCGCCGTCAGCTATAGGTGACGGAACAGTTAAATACTTAACGGCACGCCGTTAAGTATTAAAATAATATTTTTTTTTCAGAAAATTTTGAACATGTTTTTCCTTGCTAATTTGGGGTCAAGGAATTCAATGGCGAAGTTGGATTTTCGATCCGACGAGTATTTTGATACCTCAATTTCCGGGGTATTTTTATTATTAAAATATTCGTCGAAATTTCGACGACTTCCGATTGACACGAAAACTTTTCCCCAAGCTAATTTGGGGTCAAGGAACGCAACGGTGGTGTCCGTTTTTTGATCCGAGGTCAATTTAAATAGGTCAATTTCTAGGGTTTCTAGATTTCTAGAAATCAGGATTCGATCCGTTTGACTCCTGATTTGGACTAGATCTCAAAGGTTGACTCCACTTGACCTAATTAGCACTTATAATTATGTTTAAGACTTAGGATTAGTCTTAATCAACTATGAGAACAACTCGGGTTATTACAAATAGTAAGCATTAATAAACTATATAAATATTTAGACTTCATTAGGCAAAATTACCAAATTGCCTTTATGAGTTAAATTTTTTAATTTAATATCACAAGGCTTAATTCTTACCCAAATTGGGTGTACTTACTATCTATCTTCATGTTAGATAGTAAGTAATCATTTTCTATTGTTAATTTCCAATTTAGAGCCCTAATTCAAAAAATAGCTTTTTAGACCCTTAAGTAAGGGCAAAATGGTCATTTTGCCCAAATTTAGGTTTAAGCAACCTTAAGCCTTATAATCTTAATTAATTTATTTAAATCAATAATTAAATTGATTTAGAATCAGCTCCATTGATTTTTAGTCTTATTAATTAAGTGTCTAATCAAAACTCAAAAAATTCACCTTAAGAATCCCTAAGTCCTAATTGAAGCTGCATAAAGTGAAACTAGCTCACCTTATATATTTTCCTTAAGTCTTCTAATGTACCAATTTAGTATAAGAAGATCAATTAGCTTTAGTGCTTGAGTGTTCATCTTTCTTCCTTAAAATCTTCTTCCTTAGGAGTTAGGAATAGGACTTATGTTTGAATTTATTCATTTGGTAAATTGGGTTACTCAATAGATAAAGCCTTAATTTTATTATTTCATAGATTTTCATAGTTTGTTAATAATTTTTTGATCTTTCAATCTTAGACTTAATATTAGAGATCATTCCTATTAAGTTTTACTTTACTTATTAGGATATGCCTTAATCTTTAATCTGTGAGATTAGGTTTTAAGCCTTAGCTTTTAGGATCACATTTGGATTAAGTAATTAAACCCCAATAATTAGAGTTTCATACTTAATCCTTCCATCATGATTTATATTAAATTAAGATGGGTTTGGGTTGCTTAAATCATCAAAATAGGTCGATTAATTTACTTGTTTAACTTATAAAGTCGATATTGATTAAATTATATTGGAACCTGATCAGTTTTAATTGTTTTCAACTTATAAGGCTGTGAGTCTGAGCTACACCTGATAATATGAATTGGAGATCCTAAACTTGTGTAACTTAGAATAGATATAATGGATAATTAGACAATAATGGATATCACCTATGTCTAATAGAGTCTCTTGCTTACTTTGAACTTTGATTGCTTGCTTATCTTGTATTTGAGCTTTATGCCTTGGACATAGTTGGTGGACATAGGATATTTGATGAATATCACATGCCAAATTTTGAATTGCTTAACATCATTTGCATTTTTTGTCTATGATTTCAATTTTTCTTGATTTTCGGTTTAGTTGAGTGTGACCTAATTTGTCTACCTCTCAGTTCAGTTCTTTTACTGTTGTTATAAGCCAGGCCTATGCCTATGCTTAGCTAGGATGGTATTGTTTGTCTTTAGCAAGTCTAATCAAGCCTAGACTTTTGGGGGTCTAAGATGGTATTGTTAGACTCTTTGGTTCAGCAGGCTAGTTTAGCCCTCTTTTGATATGGAAGTACTAGTTTTAGGTGTACTTCTATATTTTTCGTTCAGTTTTTCTACCTTAGCCCAGCAGGCTAAGTGAAACTATGCATATTTCAGTTCAGTATTTTTTCCTTGGCCCAACAGGCTAACTGAGATGTTTCTTGTTTTCAGTTTGAGTGGCTTGTTTGGCCATAATAATTTTGAATTCTATATTACTTTTTTCAGCTCATTTTTATTATATTTCAGCACTTTCTTACTTACTATTTACTAGATTACTAGCTTATTGATGTGCTAGAATGCTAGCTTGTTTATTTATTCATATGCTAGGATGTTAGCCTATTTAATTATTTATATGCTAGGTTGCTAGCTTTACTTATATGTGTATTAATAAGATGTTAGTTTTTATTTAATTGTTCATATATAAGATGCTAGTTTACTCATATGTTCATGTGTAGGATGTTATTCTTGCTTATTTATTTATATATTGGATGCTAGTCTTGATTACTTGTTTATGCATAGGATGCTAGATTTGCTTTTAGATTATTTAAATGTATTACATATTCATTTATGTTATGTTAATCAGCATAAGTTCATATTGATAATGAGCATGTTTAGAATGAGTTTCTTTCTAGTTATTAGCATTTATTTTCCCTTTTATGCCTAACCTTGTTGCAGTATTGATTTAAGAGTATTTGCTTACTTCCTCTTATTTAAGTTATAAACTTATTGTTTATAGCTTCTTTTTCATTTCATATGCATTCCTGCACTTGTTAGTTTGCTTAGTAGTTAAGTAATGGTGATATATAAAAGAACATGAATTATAATCAGTCTAAAATGTATTTAGACAATATGTCTAACAAGTTTTTCTCTTTTTTTGGCTGGGGCCCTATCATTGTGAAATCGACAATGATAGATTTTGAGCTATTTGAGGTTGTGGAGTCATCTGAGGATCTGCATCAGGAAGAGGAGCATGCTACTGGAGAGCCTTAGTTTCTTTGCTATTTTTTTTTTTGCTTGTGAGAACGAGTGTTTTCATTTTCATTTTAGCTAAACTCTTTAATATTTTATAATAATACAAGTTTGAATTATATTTTCTTTTACTGTATTTACTTTGAGTTGTATGTTTTACTTATCATATTATGATGGAATGGATATTTACATTTTACTTCCACACTCAGAATATTTCTTATATTTATCATTTAGCGAAATACTCTTGTGAATGGTAAACTCCTTAATTATAATAGATTAGGGTGAATGCCTAATCTTTCTATAAGTGAGGAACTTGTCATTTGGTGACCACTTCATCATAATCATGTTAAATTAAGAGTTAATAAGACCATGGTGAGGCTGGAGTGCCACAATATTAGAGTAGTGATATGATAATACCTAAGTATAAGACTTTAGTTTATTAACCTTACGTTAAGTTATTATGGATCCCATACTACTAAGGATCCATATAATGTTGTTAGAGGATGTAATAGAGCTCAATTTAGTCAATATATGATAATTAATTTATTAGTAGAACATGCATATTAGCCATTATAGAACTTAGAACTCTTATAGATTAATCAATCGATATATTATATATATATACCTAAAACTTTGGGTTAAAAAAGACTCGGACGAATTTAGAGTGAAGTTTTTCCCTTCTTAAAACTTAGAAATATGAACTTATTATAATTAAGCTTATTAGTAGATGAATAGAATATAAGTTCATTGAAACCTCCTTAGAATAGGAAAAGTTAGTAGATCTTATAGCCTATTTAGGATGGAATTTAATGAAAAGTATTGATTGAAATCTCAATTAGGAGAATTAGATGACTTTATCATCTATAACTTAGAACAGGACTTAGAGTTAGAATTTAAAATAATTCACCACCTTTATTACAAATATATTAGTATATTTAAAATAATATTTTCAAACTATATATATATATATATATATATATATATCAATTAACTATGATATTTAATTAATGTCTGAAGCTAATTAAGGCTTGATTAGCCTTAATATTTAAGATAGATAATTAATTAAAATAACAAACTGGTATCATATAATTTACAATTATAATTGAAATTTCATGTATTACGGCAGCACATTAAGCCTAAATCATTGTACGTCATTTATTTGTGCATAAATAAAACATAAATAACTTAGATAAGGGGTTTCACTATGGGTGGATTAGTCTGCATATATATTTTTGAGCCATGGTAGGCTATGGAGAGATTAGGAGACTATACATATCATAAAAAGGGAATGTATAATTATACAGAATACTTTGCTACATACAGTTGGGCAGATGTACCTAACTCCTTATTTGTTCTGTACGTGCCAACATAGCATTTTAAAATAAAATAAATAAAAATTAACATTTATCTTTCAACACAATCTCATTGATTGTGCATGACTTTTACTTTATATAGTATAAATACTATGCTATACTATTTATTCAGTCATAGAGACTGAAATCACTTTACATACTTTACTTCCATACTTTATAGTTGTGTTTTACTTTTATTTACTGTAATTACATCTTTACATTGCTTTTACAATTACTCAACATAAATTCAATTGAACATATTCATTTATGTACTCTTTTTTGTATGCACACTTTTACATATACACATGCTTCTTTTATTTAACATATTTTTATAAGATCTCAGTAGCCATACTAGCATGCATATTTATTCTCTTAAATTTTCATTTCTTTTAGTTATTTCTTTATCTCCAATATTATCATTATTATATTTGTGCATTGCTTAATTAATTGCAAATTAATAAATGTTATATCCCATAACCTTAATAATATTCTCAACCCTAAGATGTGATTAGACTTAATAAGTCTAACTATAACTTTTTTTATATGTTATTCCCTAAGTATTAAAACTAAATACACTTGAGCAGGAGCTTGGAAGAGATCTTGAATGTGATCCTAAGGTGGAGCCAGATCAGTGGGAGCAGTCTTAAGGACTTTAGCACTTCTAGTTTTTCCCGTGATGATGTGTGTCACTTTGTCTAAACATTTTGTATAACTTCAATAATCTAGATGTTTTTACATTTTCTTTTTTGTGACAAATATTCTATTTTCTTATTTTAGATGACAAGAACAATAGATATGTATGTGTTCTTATGTATTATTGCACATTTATTTTCCCATCTTTTAGATTCTTGACCTAATGTAGCACTTAATATTGGGTGAGTTCCTACTAATATAGTATAAAGTATTCTAGTAACGCTTAGTGTTGGATTAGATTACCTAGTCTAACACTGGGTCGCTACAATCATTCACCTCGATGAGCTTGTTATTGTAAGATTGGTCCCATGGATCACCAAGCACATGTACAAGTGTACCTTACCTCCAATAATTTTTAAAGTTTCTTATCTTGAATCTCTACCTTCATCTATAAGTAAATGTTTAACTCTTAATCTCTCAAGTCATTCTAGAAACATTCCAAATAGGGGTCTAAGACCTATAAAGCTCTGGTCAAGGCTCAGGCAAGTACTCAAAGCTCTTTTAAAATTTATGTGCTTAGAAATCATGGGAATTTTACCTCGAAGTGGCACTTTTTTTATTTTATTTTCTTTTTTCAAACTCACTCTTATGTGTTGTGCAATAAGTTTTTAAACAAGGTCAAGCCATGTAATACTTTGAGAAAGAGAGCGATCTAAAAGAAGGATTGTGGCAATTCCACTTATGCACAAATTTTGGAAGGAGGGTTATCTCGATAACATCATCATTAAAATGTGTGAAGGAGGGATCTTGGCTTTCTACCGGGGCATAGTTCTAGGAAGAGGTGTTCTTGGAAGCTCTAGTCGTAAAGTGTGTGAAGCAAAACTCTGCATAGACACCCTTTGAGAAGGGTGGTTTTTGTTCATTGACTTCACTATTAAAGCATCCAATGATGGATTTGTCAACAAGCTGCTAAGCCTTCTTGTAGATAACCTAGAAGACTCTATTTAAGTGGAACCCAAAAGTATTGAACCTTTGAAAAGTAGTCATATGATCTTAGGTTCATTCAAACCACTAAAAATCCAATTGCACTCTTTTACTCTGCTTAATTGTTTTATTGAATTAAACTATTTTGATCTCTCAAAATCACATTAAAATATTTCACTATCAAGTCAGCACATGAGTACAAATTTATTATATATGCTGTACAAATATGTTACAAAATACTGTACAAATTGAATAAAGGGAAACGTTGTAGTTTCTCATACTTAGCCTAAAATGTATGGGAAAATTGTGCTCCAGCATTCGAATTTATACTATCACATGTGTAAATTGCATCACAGCCACCAAAAAAATTAAAAAATATATATGTAAACCTAATTGAACTCTTAAATTGAAGAAATATCCTCTCTATACAGTACATAATAAATGCAAGATGTTGATGATGTATGCCATATGATCATGTGAATTATTTTATAAGTTTTGGATTATGTCAATATCTAAACAATGTGATTGATAGTGAACAAGTTATTAATTATAAATGCAGACAAAATGGAGAAGAAATGTCGAATTTTTAGAATTCAAATAAATATTTTGATGAGACTTTAAAATCTTTGACTTTACCAATAGTAAGTTCATACAAAATAGAAAGCTGGCCACAAGAATGCATTTAAAAGAAGGAAAAACGATGGGAAGACCTTTTATTTGTTAGTATTAGTTGTTGAGCATGGTTTCAACATTTTAATAGCAATACATGTTTAGATATTCCCGCATAAACGTACAAGTTTTTTTTAATTTTTCTAACAAATATTAAATAAGGTTTAGGTTAGGTATGATTTTTTTATATATAAAAGTAAATTTAAATGGACAAAACTACTTCCATATGTTAGTGGTATTATATATATATATATATATATATATATATATATATGTTACGTGGTCAATGAGCGCCTTCCCACTCGAGGCACGATCCCGCAAAATGCACGTCGCAAGTGAGCCGCAGCCCACACTTGCTTTTTTGCGTGGGCTTAACTCTACTTTTGACACTTTTTTTGTGCATGTAATGGAACTCTAGTTTATGATAGCAAATCTTATACAATAAATTTTGAATATTAATAATTTTTCTTAGTAAGATATTTTTGGGAATAGTACAAATTTTAAAAGTAGCATTATGTATATCTTAATCCTAATTTCGCACTTATACTAAGAAATTAAGCTTTCTAAAATGGAAATTAATGACCCAAAATTATGGCACCATGGTCTTTCTCAATGCATAAAATGACAAAAATTTTGAATTTAAGTTTTTTTCAAGTTATCTAATTTTGACTTCTCAATATGTTCACCTTATGAAGCCCGGCAGTTTGAAAGAAAGCAAGTTCATCATGTTATTCAGCATACATTGTGAGCATAATACAACCACTCCAAAGTCTCTCTCTCTATATACATACATACATACATATATATATATATATATATATATATATATATATATATATATATATATATATATATATATAATTTTTTATTTATTGGGAAAAGTCATCTCGACAGATTTTATTCCATCAAAAATAAACTAAAACAGGATAAGGGCTGGGAGGTTACAGAGTCCTAGAGAAACTAAAAGCCTGAAACCAGCCCCAAAATAAAAGAGACCCAGGAAATATCCTAAAAGGTCCACTCGACTCCAAAAGAAAAAGAACAAACACACAACAAGCATAACACTCGCAAGAAAAAAGGAACCAAACCGACTCAGATCGCTATGTAGCAAATTAACAAGATCTCCCTGTCCACAAGCACAGACCCGATCAAAATCACCTGCAAAAACATTCACAAAAACCGGCATCCAGCAAATCCCCAGCCAACAACAACAGCCATCACCATTTATATCCTCGAAACAGCAAATAAGAAAATTCGAATACAGATCTTTCAAGCACAAAGTCTTATTCTTAGATGCAAACACAACGTCCTTCTCGAGCAAAAGGATCGGCCAATTAAGCAAGGATTTTCCCCCAACCAACAAAACAAAGGAGATAAGAAGCCTGGCACAAACCACCAATATCGGGATAATAGCATTCATATGAAAAGCTGGGCAAGTAATATTTAAATTAAGCCTGCAGAGAATCTCTCTATTCGTAGAAATGAAGAATTCCAACCTTAAAACAGAAGAGATAAAAGCCAGCAACTGGGAAAAAACAAAACTGCCGAAACCACCAACAAACTCGCAACCATAGCGACTCTTCCAGGAGACAGACCGACTCAGATGAAAACGCACCATGAGCATAACGTAAACGAACAACAAAAGCCTGCCAGCCAACGAGCAGAAAAATAAGAATAAAGAACCGCCGGACAACACAGACAAACAGAACCACAACAGCTTAGAATCTAGATCTTTCCCAATATCCAGTGAAAAAAGCAGATTGCTCACACTAGACAGAATTTGCACCCTCAACTTTCCATCAGAATAGACCATTAAATAGATCAAACCCGAAAAAGAGAAAAAGCAAATCCTCATTTGGGAACCAGTTTCAGAACCCATCAACAAAAACCAGAGGCCAACGCTAAGAACCAAACCTGAAATCATGGTAGGCCATGTGGACAGCCCCAAGAAGAGACCCCTTCCACATGACCCAAACCACATTTTAGGAATAGAATAAACCCCAAAAGTCTCAAACAAAATTAAGCTTCTTTTTGGTATCAACAGCATCAATATTTTTCCAACTAAATGTTTTTTCCCCATAAATATTTAGGCAACTTTTAACCTCCTCAAATATTTTGAAACAATAACTGCAACATTAAAATTAACATTTGAATATTTTGCTTATGATTTCTAGCTCTCCAGATGTGCCAGAGCGTAAAAGTCTCTATAAGCTTACCAACATGCATCTTTCCTTTTTTAACCTTGGACCACTATAGAAGAATATCAGCGGTAGTAGCAACAGGATGCTGGGGCGCTAAAGGAATATTTTGCTAAATTAAAATGCTAAACTTGTTGTCAACGAAAACATGTTTTAAAGTTTTGGTATCCTGACAACAGCAGCAATGAGAAGCGAGGGAGAACCCCAGCTCTTGCATCTTGGTGTCAACACTTATATGGCCCTTATAAATTCTCCAAAGAAAAATACTTATAAGCTTCAGAATGCAAGCATGCCAAAACCAGGTTGGGTAGGTGGGCATATTATGAATTCTGCAATAATTCCATAGGATATTCAGATGAATTTTCCTTTTAATACAAAACACCGAGTTGGCATCTTTGGAGGCTTCCAACTTAGGGTGAACCTGAACAATATTTTGAATCTCCATTTCAGAGCAGATATCCAACTTAGGGTGAGCCTGATAACTGAGAGTAAACCTCTCCTAACATTGAATTGGGAAATTTTATACTTCTATTGTTAATGAAATGAGCGTTTTTGTTGCTCCAATAGTCATACCAAAAGGAAATATAATTGTCAAGTTGATCCCAGACAATAGATTCCTCGACCGTATCTCTAAAAACAAGAATTCTTCTCCAGGTGATGGAATCAGTGATTTTAATTTTAACCACAGCCGGTGGGAGGAAGCACAATACTTAGCAAGCAGAATTTTTCACTAAATGGAGCAAGAAGTTCTAAACTTCCACCATAAATTAAGGGAAAACGCCTTGTGAATATTTGTAACAACCCAAGTTGTTATCGTAGTTAATTAGGAATAATCCTAGTCTTAAATATAATTATAAGTGCTAATTAGGTCGATTGGAGTCAACCTCTAGGGCATACCTCCCAAAATCAAGGATCAAATGGATCGAATACTGATTTCTAGAAAATTCAGAAATCCTAAAATTTGACCTATTTAAATTGACCTCCGATCGAAAAACGGACTTCGCCATTACGCTCATTGACCCCAAATTAGCTTGGGGTGCAATTTTCGTGTCAATCGGAAGTCGTCGAAATTTTGACGAATATTTTAATAATAAAAATGCCCCGGAAATCGAGGAATCAAAATACTCGTCGGATCGAAAATCCGACCTCGCCATTGCGTTCCTCACCCCTCAAATAGCTAGGAAGAACATATTTGAAATTTTGGAATTTAAATAAAAATATATATATATATATTATTTAATTAATTACTTAACGGTGCCGTTAAAAACTTAACCCTGCCGTCAACTGTAGCCGACGACGCCGTCTGATCAGACGGCACCCTCGCAGCCGTTGGATCTGATCCCGATCCAACGGCTACAGAGCCATCGTCCTCGACGGCTACGTCCCGTGCGCCGCGCCGCCCTCCGGGCCAACCGGTGCCCTCCCCTGCCTCGTCGAGGTCGCCGGCACCTCCTATAAGACCTCGGCCACACTCTGGGCTCCGGTTTTTCAAAACCGGAGCCCGAATCGACCGTCAACCGTGCCGAGTCCGCCCCGCGTTCGCGTACCGTCGGATTTCCAGGCACTGGATCTCCCCCATCTCGACTATATTTCCTTCAATTATTATCTCTATACCTATTGCATGTGTTGGATTAGCGATCGAACGGTTCCGATCGGGGCTAGCCCGACCGGATCGTCGGGATTTAGATCCAAATCCACAGTAGAAACCGTTAACCCCCGTAACCCGTAACCCTAGGACCTAGGGTTGGGATTTGCTGGCGATCCCGGCCACCTCCAGTGAGGGTCCGCCCGTCGACGTGTAGGCCTCGTCGAGGGCTACCGTCGGCCGTGCGAGCCGAGGTGGTCCGGTGCCGGGAAGGCCGGCAAAAGCCGTGCCCTAGCTCGGCGCCCTCGGGACGTCTTCGCGAGGGAGACGAAGTCCGAGCCGGGCCGGGTCGACCCGAGCCCGGCCCGGTCCCGCCCTGGGTCCGCGTCAGCTAAGGTGGGAAACGCAAAGCCACGTGGCAGTCACCAGGCATGCCACGTGTCAGGTGGGGCCCACAGCCCGTGCCCGCGCCTCTTCGGCTTCGGCCGTGGAAGCCACTGGGCCACGTGGCAGCCATCTGGCACGCCATGTGTCTCGTGGGGCCCACAGCCCGAGCCCGCGCGGCGTTTCGGCTTCCTTATGGGGCTCACAGTGCCACGTGGCAGCCTCTGACAGTGCCACGTGTCAAGTGGGACCCACTGCCCAGTCACCCGAGACCGTTCCGCTTCCTTGTGGGGCCCACAGTGCCACGTGGCAGCCTCTGGCAGTGCCATGTGTCAAGTGGGACTCACTGCCCAATCACCTGAGACCGTTCAGCTTCCCTGTGGGACCCGCAGCGCCACGTGGCAACCTCTGGGCACGCCACGTGTACAGTGGGGTCCACACGCAGTGCAGCACCCAATCAAGTGCTGCCACGTGTCATAGGTGGAGCCCACTGCCCAGTCAGCCAATTAATTAGTTTAATTAATTACAGTTAGTGGTTAATTAATTATAATTAGTGTTAATGAAGTTTCAACAGTAATCCTGTAATTAATTAATAATTAATTAGGATTATTTTAATATTAATTAAACTTTAACAGTAATTAGAATAATTAATGATTATTAAATAGTAAACTATAATTACTTACTCTTAATTAGATATTAATAGATGATTAAGGTTAATTAAATAGTAATTAGTGCTAATGACTTTTTAACAGTAAAATAATAATATTTTATAATTTAGTTAATTAATTAATGGATTAACTATTGTTAATTAATAATTAAGCTTAATTAATCACAGATTAATTAAAGGTTAATAAATCCAGAAATTATATATATAAACCTTAGGAATAAACAGTAAAATCATTCAATTTAAATAAATAATAGTAAAATAATTCAAATTGTATTTTTGAATAGTAAATCTTAAAATTTTAATAACTTTCTGTAGGATGATCCAAACATAGCAAATATAGGTCTCAAAATACTCAGAAAAATGAAAGGAATCAAATAACGTAAGTCAAAAATTAATTTCAGGGTACGCATAACGAGGTAACATTTTATGACCTCTTTAGAACCTCATAACGTTTTACCCAGTTAACAGAACATAGTCAATATGGGTCTTAAAATGTTCAGAAGAGTGGCCCCATCACTGTAGTAGTATTAGTTTTCTTATTTGGGCATCAGGACAAAAAGTCAACCCTAGAACTCTTAGTGAAAAATGACCAAAATGCCCTTGGAATTCAAATAATCGTAACTTGGTCAAATCAACTCCAAATTTAAAAATTCAAGATGCTAGCTAGTTTAGAATTTCAATGTCATCAATAAAATAAAATAATATTTAGGATTTGAACCCTATAAATTTAGAAAATGACCAAAATACCCTTAGCCTTACTTTTGGTCATAGTTTGACCGTTTGGAGTCTAATTTGGACGTACTTACTGTCTATCTTCAAGTTAGACAGTAAGGAATCATTTGGAACTAAGAAAATTCAATTCCAACCCGTAAGTCGAAAGTTGACTTTTGACCCTTGGAGTAGAGGCAAAATGGTCATTTTGCCCTAAAATTGGACTAAGTACCCCTAACCTTTAGTTAATATTCCAAAACACTAAAACTAATATTATAATAATGTGAGTGACATCTAAGTGAGTGAAACCAACTGTTGGGTTAGATTCCAAAAATTTCTCTAAGTTTTAAACACTATACCTTAAGGACCTTTCCTGTGACTAGGACTAAATCATAGGTTAGAGTTCATTCATTGGGTAAATGGGTTACTCAATGAGTGAAACCTTGGTTTTAGTAGTTTCTAAACTTTTCTTTTATTTTACAACTTATTCTGATTATTTTATCTTTTAACCTTAGATTTAAGATAGGAGATTCATTATATTAAGCTTGATTACTTAATAGGATTTGCCTTAACTAGTAGATCACTTATAGAATAAAACCTAGAACTTAAGTCTTATCGTTTTTGGATTATGTGATTAAAACTAAATCTCGTAGTGTTTAATCCATAATCTATAGGTATAGAAGGTCTTGATCAGATCTTAGATAGAACGTCTAAATTCACCAAAATTAGGATGTATGATTTATTGATTCAACTCATAGTCATCTATCTAATTAAATTAGATTAGAACCTGATCAGTTCTAATCCTTTTTAACTTATAAGGACAAATTTCTAAGTTACACTTGATAGTAGGAAAATGGTGATCCTGAACTTGTGTAACTTAGAATAGTTATAATGATTAAGTAGAAAATAAATAATATCACCATATTTAGTAGAGTCCCTTGCTTCTATTTGATATTTTGTTACTACGCATTCCTTGTATTTTTGTGCCATATTTTCTTGAGCATGTCATATAAGATTTTTAATGCATGAATAAAATGTTAGGAAAATATGGAGACTCCTTAGATTCCTTGTAAAAATATTAAAGTGATTAACGAAAAGATAATAGTTATATGAGCTGCCTCTCAGATTTGTCCTTATTGCCTAGTCTCCTTATATTACTAGGGGAAGGACTTATTTTGTTGTGTGCCTTGTTGCCTAGCCTCCTTATGTCGCTAGGGGTACACCGTTGGTGCCTTAGTCATACTGGTGTTAAGGTTACTTTGTGTGCTTAGTTGCCTAGCCTCCTTATGTCGCTAGGGGCATACAGTTGGTGCATTAGCCATACTGGTGCTAAGATCCTTCGATTACTTTTGTGTGTTTAGTTGCCTAGTCTCCTTATGTCGCTAGGGGTACACAGTTTTGTGACTTAGCCGTGATGGTGCTAAGACCCTTTGATGTTCGATGGGCTAGATTAGCTCTTTTCTGTATGGCAGTTGATGCACGGATGTTTATATATATATAGTTATGATGTTTTTGTTTACTGTTCAGTATTTTTATTCAGTCAGCTACTTCTTTGTACTGCTTATATATCTTAGGATGTTAGAACCTTGCTGCTATTTATATGTATCACTGCTGAGTTATTTTATCTTAATTGGTATGATTCTTTTGATCACCAGCATGTTTAGAATGTAGTATTCTTCTTACAGTACTTGTTTGATTATCTATATTTATGTCTTACCTTGTTTAGCTTGCATTTGAGGCATGCCTTAGCCTCTCTTTTGCTTAAATTATAAATGATGGTTTATAGCTTTTCCTTCATTTTATATTGCTTGCTGCTCCCTTATACATTTGTTGCTTATAAGTTATAGAATGATGATATTACATAACACGTATAAAGCTTATCAGCTTAAAATGTACTTAGATAATTGACTAACCAGATTTTTCTTTTTTGGCTAGGGCCCTACATTATGAAACCGATAATGGCATATCCTCTTCAGTTGGATGATCAGGATCTTGGTGTGGAGCCATATTCGGAGGAGGAGCCTGTGGAAGAACCAGCTATTTAGACCTTCCATTATAAGTGAAGATGAGTGCACTTTTATTATTATTATTTGAAACTTAAATTTGATGTAATAATATAGGTACTTATGACTGCATATTTGGATTATGTGCTTATGTTCTGAGATACATTTCTTTTTACTTATATTGTAATGCTTGGATGTTTTATATTGAAAATCGCTTCAGCACTCTGTATGTTTATTTAGATAGTAACTGAATGTTTAATTCTATGCTCACTCCTTCCCTTATTAGGTGGATTATGGATTTCATCCTAATCTAATTATAAGTGAAGGGTTAGCTAGAGTGACACACCACCCCTAAACTTAATTCTTGTGGATTAAGGGGTGGGGTGCCACAATATCACTGAGATTTTTAATTCCAAAGCCACCTTCAGCATACGAGAGAGAAACGTGATTCCAAGAACACCAATCAATTTTACTGCCTTTGGGATGAACCTAAAGAAATCTGTTAAATAGTGGAAGAGATTTTTTTGATCACATGGTTTGTAGGAGAACAGATTTCTAACCAAAAAGGATGAATGGTATTCAAAATGTGCTTTATCAGGATGAGCCTTCTACCCTGCGAAAGATATTTATTTTTCCAACCTTTGAGTTTATTAAAAATATTGTCAATCAGCCCTTTGAAATTTGAATTCTTATTGTGGCTTGTGCTTATAGGAATTCCAAGATAAGGAAGGGGAAATTTTCCTTTTTTGAAATTGAAAATTTTTTTTATCTTTGAGTGAATTCTTTGCTGATTTTTGCTGTGCACAAAATAATTGGACTTACTAATATTTATGTTTAGCCCAGTGATCAATACCAAGTTTAAAAGGAGAGAAGACATCTTTTTCAAGGAGTTATTACTGCAATTTAAGAAAATGATCAAATCATATGCATAAGACAAGTGAGAAACCATCATTTTACCACCTATATTGAATTGCATTTTTGGGTTTTGTTGGAACATGATATTTATATTGTGAGACCACACATTCATAGCTAAAATAAAGAGAAGGGGAGACAGAGGCTCCCCTTGCCTTAAACCTCTCTCAAAAGGGAAAAACCCCGTAGGATTGCCATTCAACATAATAGAGAACCAATTGTGATGGGTGATATTTTCAATTTTTAAGAAGAATTTATCGTTAAAACCGTAGGCTTTTAGGGTTTGGAGAAGAAAATTCCAGTTCAGCCTATCAAAGGCCTTTTCAAGGTCAATTTTCAGAATCAAGTTTTGGCCCCAACATTTCTTCTTGAGACTATGGAACATCTCTTGGGTAGCAAGAATGTTGTCTTGAATATGTCTACCGGGGACAAAGGCTGTTGGTTTGGGTCAATGATAGACGGGAGAATAGATTGGAGCCTTTTGGCTAAAATCTTAGAGATAATTTTGTTTATGGTGGTGCATAGGCTGATTCTAAAGTTGTTCCACCAAGAAAATTTTCAGGTTTTGGGATCAACGTAATCATGGTGTGCGTGAAAAATTTTGGAAGAGGGACATCACAGAAGAATTCCTTAATCCCATTGCAAACATCCAACTTAATGATTTCCCAAAAGGTTTTAAAAAACTCTCTTGGGAAACCCTCCGATCCAGGGAAAGTGTTACCTTTAATATTTTTTATGATATCCCATATTTTAGCGTCACCCGACAATCGATTTAAAAAATTATTTGTGTCAGTGGAAATTAGGTGTTGCGGATCGACAAATTTTTTTCCTTGATAGGAGGCTGAGATGGGGGCTTTGAAATTTTCATAAAAATAATTTGTCACTGAGCTTTGTAGTTCAGACAAATTTGTGATCTTTTTACCATCGGGGGAGGAAACCTCATTAATATGATTAATATGTCAGCATTTCCTAACCCAATTGTGGTAAAAAGCAATATTTCGTTCACTCTCTAACTTCCAGTTTAATGAACATTTTTGTTTCCAGAAGGACTCAATATCATTATGTCTTAAAATGATATTAGCTTAGGCTTTATTAACCTTTATTCTATTGAAGTCCGATGGGTCTGATTCAAAATTAGATTCAAGGGAGGAAACTAAGTTTTCTTGAAGAGACAAATTTGTAAGAATATTACCAACATGAGATTTGTTCCAAATACCAAGAGCTTTTCTAAGCATTTTAAAATTTTCCACTAAGCTATAAAAATCATAAAATTCATAGGGGAGGTTCCAAGAAGAACTAACAATGTCTTTGCAATCCTCTTTTTTGAGCCAAAAGAGTTGAAAATGAAAGAATTTAGGATGCTTGTTTTTATTGTTCCAAGAAGAAAGGGTAATTAGTTTATGGTCCGCAAGGTTGAGTTTAAAGAGTTGTTCATAAGGTTGGAGAAAGAGTTACACCAAGTGCTGCTCATGAGAAATCTATCTAAGCGAGCAAATTTCTGACCAGCATTCCAAGTAAAGTGCGCACCCGAGTAATTAAAATCTTCTAAGCCACAGTCTAGCATAGCGTATTAAAATTGAAAGTATAGCTAGCGTAATCGGTGGAGTAGCCTTTATACTCATTCATTTTTATGACTGCATTAAAGTCACCCCCACCACCCAAGGCAAAGAGGTAGAGGCAAAGTCTTTCAGGAAGGACCACAGCTTCACACACTCAGCTCTAAGATTATGGGCATGAACAAAGGTGCAAAGAAAACTGCGAGCATCATTGAAAAATATGAAGTGAATTGCTTGATCACATTGAGCAATGATTTTAGATTTCCAATTGGATTACCACATGACCCAAATTTTGTTTGAGTCAGAAGCCACAGAATTTTCAAAGTTAACATAATTACGGACTTTACCGATATAAGCAGCGGGCATCTTTGGTTCGATAATAGCAGCAATACTTATTTTATGTTCAAAAATTTGATGTTTAAACCTATTCAATGAGGAGACATTTCCAATGCCCTGAATGTTCCAGCAGAGGATATTCATAAGTTAACATTAGAAGTACCTAGAAGGGACTTATGGCTGCTTTTTGATGCAAACATTATAGTGTTTACCTAGGAGACGACATCCTTATAATTTCCTAAGTCTGCAAGAGTAGAGAGCGATTTGAATATGTTTGCCATGGTTGTGTTTGGATTTCTGGTAGAAGAAGATCTGCAGTGTAGAATCTTTAAAGGGCTTTTTGGCACTTGAAACTTTTTATCTAATCCATTCGTATCCTGCAAAAAATCATTAGCTGAAGAAATAATATCAATTGTATTTGCCAGATCAACCTTAGCAAGCTGATATGGGACTCCTTCCAAAGAGGAGACAACAGATCCTTCCATCTGAACTTGAGAAGTATCATTAGAATCAGCAGAAATTAAGGTAGGAATAGCCACACCAATTTAAACATTAATATTTCTGATATCATCTTTCCCAACAGGGTGCAAAGCATCAGAAATTTTAACATTTTCCACAGTTTCAGTTTCACTAGTATCAAAATTCACCATATGCATGAAATTAGCAAAAACATAGCTGCCATTTTGAAAATTATTATGAAGAGATATGTTGTTAATATCATTTGGGTCTCATAAGTTTTCAACATCATCAACAATCACAGTATTTTCAGTAATACCAACAACATCGGCATTTTCCACCAATTCCACTACATCAGCATTTTCCACCACAACAACATTATCTTTTGCAATAGCAGTATCAATAATTATAATATCTTCCCTACGATGCCCTCCATCCTCAAGCGTGTGACCAAGAGCCAAAGTATTGGTTAAAATCTGGGCCTCATTAAAATTAGCTAGGTCATCCTAACAATTTTCTGTACTAGTATTAATAGGTGTGTTTTGGATAACCTCTCTGGGGTGAATTCTCAGAGGGGAATTGTTTTGCCGGAAATTACAGGTTTTTGTGTTGCGACCAAAAGTACAGCACCAATTGCAGAACAGTGGCGTGTTTTCATAGACAATGTCTTGTAGGTAACCCTCATCTTTGGAGCCCAACCAAATAGCCTTCGGAGGGGGAGTTTCAATATTTAGCTCGATAAGCATTCTAGGCGCAGCAATGTTTCTAAGAATCATCGTATTTTTATCTAGTTATAAAGGGCGCCCGATAGTATTACCAATATTAAGAAGAATGTCCTTAGTTATTGTAACAACCCAGGTTGTTACCGTTATTAATTAGGACTAATCCTAAGACTTAAGCATAATTATAAGTGCTAATTAGGTCAATTGGAGTCAACCTCTAAGACCTAGTCAAAATTAGGAGTCAAATGGATCGAATCCTGATTTCTGAGAAATCCAAAAACCCTAAAATTTGACTTATCTAAATTGACCTCCGACCGAAAAACGGACACCACCATTGCATTCATTGACCCCAAATTAGCTTGGGGTGAAGTTTTCGTGTCAATCGGAAGTCGTCGAAATTTCGACGAATATTTTAATAATAAAAATACCCCGAAAATCGAGGAACCAAAATACTCGTCGGATCGAAAATTTGACCTCGTCATTGTGTTCCTCACCCCTCAATTAGCTAGAAAAACATGTTCAAAATTTTTGGAAATTAAAAAAAAAAAATATATATATATATATATATATAATTAATTGACTGGCGCCGTACGGCGCCGTCAACTTAAGTAGACGGCGCTAACAGCGCTGTCTGATCGGACGGATCCATCCAGACCGTCGGATCCACGCGGATCCCACAGCTCCCAGCTGCGATCCGCGTCGCGCGGTCCAGGCTGATCCAGGCCGTCCACGTGTCGCGGGATCGGACTGGCCCGGGGCCTTCGTCCTCTGCCCCGTCGCCCGCGAGCCACGCGGCGTGCCCGCCGCTCTCCTGGCCAACTGGCCACCTCCCCCGCCTCCCCCGCCTCGGCAGGTCCGTCTGGAGGCCTTTAAGAGGCTCCCCCGCACCCCCCGACCCCGGTTACGCGAACCGGAGCCAGACCAGCCGACCCGAGCCAGACCGAGCCGAACCCTTTTCGTAGCCGTCGGACTTCCAGGTACTGGATCTCACCCACCTCCTCCGTTTTTCACAATCCGACTCCTGATTATGGTAGATCTTAGGCCTGATTGTCGATCCATCGGACTTGATCGAGTTCGATCAGGTCCGATCCACCCAGATCAGGGTTTGAAACCTTCGGGTTTCCGCCTCATCAACCCTAACCGTAACCATAGACCTAGGTTCGCGTTTTGCTGAAGACTCCGGCCTCCTCCGGCGATTGTCTGCCCACCAACGTGTTGCCCCTGACGAGGGCTACCGTCGGCCGTACGGGCCGAGGCGGTCCGGCACCGGGAAGGCCGGCAAATGTCGTGCCCTAGCCGGTGCCCTCGGGACCCCTCAGCGGAGAACACGAAGTCTGGGTCGACCCGAGCCCATCCCGACCTCGGCCGGGTCCGCTAAGCCTAGTGGGGCCCACAGTGCCACGTGGCGCCATCCTGGCCTGCCACGTGTCATGTGGGACACAAAGGCAGAGACCGCGCCTCTTCGGCTTCGGCCGTGGGGCCCACTGCGCCACGTGGCAGCCACCCGGCGCACCACGTGTCACGTGGGGCCCACAGTCCGAGCCCGTGCGGCTCTTCGGCTGCCCAAGTGGGGCCCACAGTGCCACGTGGCAGCCACCCGACATGCCACGTGTCAGGTGGGACCCACCGCACGGCTCTTTGGCTCCCTCGTGGGGCCAAAGTGCCACGTGGCAGCCTCTGGAATGAACAGTAAAATCAATTAATAATTAAGCCTAATTAATCACAAATTAATTAAAGATTAATAAATTCAGAAATCATATAAATAAACTTTATGAATGAACAGTAAAATTATTTTATTTGAATAAATGAATAGTAAATTAATTCAAATTGTATTTTTGAATAGTAAATCTTAAAAGTTTAATAACTTTTTATAGGATGATCCAAACATAGCAAATATTTGTCTCAAAATACTTAAGAAAATGTAAGGAATCAAATAACATAATGTAAAAATTAATTTTGGGGTACGCATAACGAGGTAGTATTTTAGGACCTCTTTAGAGCCTCATAACTTTTTACCCACTTATCAGAATATAGTCAGTATGGGTCTCAAAATGCTCAGGAGAGCGGCCCCATCACTTTAGTAGTATTAGTTTTCCCTTTTGGATATCAGGACAAAAAGTCAACCCTAGAATTCTCAGTGAAAAATGATCAAAATGCCCCTAGACTTCAAACAGCCATAACTTAGTCAAATCAACTCCAAATTGGAAAATTCAAGATGCTAACTAGTTTAGAAATCCATTGTCATCAATAAAATAAAATAAAACTTAGAATTTAAATATTAGAATTTTAGGTAAATGACCAAATTACTCCTGGCCTTATTTTGGTCATAACTTGGCCGTTTCCTGTCCAATTTAGGCGTACTTACTGTCTATCTTCAAGTTAGACAGTAAAGAATGAGTTGGAACTAAGAGAATTCAATTCTGACCCATAAGTCAAAAGTTGACTTTTTGACTTTTAGAGTTGGGGCAAAATGATCATTTTGCCCTAAGTTTATAATAGGCACACCTAACCTTTAATTAACATTCCAAAATATTAAAACTAATATTATAATCGTATTAGTGACATTTAAGTGAGTGAAATCAACCCTTAGATTAGATTTCAGGATTCTTCTAAGTCTTTAACACTACACCTTAAGGACATTTCCTGAGACTAGGACTAGATCATAGGTTAGAGTTCATTCATTGGGTAAATTGGATTATCCAATGGGTGAAACTTGGTTTTGTTAGCTTTTAGACTTTTCTTTTATTTTACAACTTGTTATGATTATTTTGTCTTTTAATCTTAGATTTAAGATAGGAGATTCATCCTATTAAGCTTGATTACTTATTAGGATTTGCCATAACTAGTACATCACTTATAGAATAAAACATAGAACTTAGGTCTTATCCTTTTTGGATTATGTGATTAAACCTAAAATCTCGTAGTGTTTAATCCATAATCTATAGGCTTAAAAGATTTTGATCAGATCTTAGATAGAACATCTAAATTCATAAAATTAGGACGTATAATTTATTGATTTAACTCGTAGTCGTCTATCTGATTGATCTAGATTAGAACATGATCAGTTCAAATCCTTTTTAACTTATAAGGATGAGTTTCTGAGTTACACTCGATAGTAGGAAAATGGTGATCCTGAACTTGTGTAACTTGGAATAGTTAGAATTGTTAAGTAGAAAACAAATGATATCACCATGTTTAGTAGAGTCCCTTGCTTAGTTTGATACTTTGTTGCTACGCATTCCTTGATTTTTGTGCCATATTTTCTTGAGCATATCATACAAGATTTTGATGCATGAATAAAATGTTAGGAAAATATAGAGACTCCTTAGATTCCTTGTAAAAATATTAAAGTGATTAACGAGAAGATAAAAATTTTATATGTTTGAACTGCCTCTCAGTATTGCCTTCTGACTGCCTAGTCAACTATGTTACTAAGGGAATACCTTTATTTCATTGTGTGCTATTTGCTTAGTCTCCTTGCTGACACTAGGGGTACACTGTTGGTGCCCTAGCCATACTATTGCTAGGAACCACCCTAGCCATACTAGTGCTAGGATCCTTCGACTATGTTGTTGATGCCTTAGCCGTACTGGTGCTAGGATCCGCCCTAGCCGTACTGGTGCTAAGAACCTTCAGCCTTTCTAGTGGGCTAGATTAGCTCTTTTCTGTATGGCAGATTGTACACGTATATTTATATGTAGTTGATGTTTGGTTACCTTTCAGTATTCTTATTCAGTCAGCTATTTTCTTGTACTGCTTTTATATATATTTAGGATGTTAGAATCTTACCGCTATTTATACTTACCACTACTGAGTTGTTTATTTTAATTGGCATGTTTCTTTTGATCACTAGCATGTTTAGGATGTAGTATTTTTCTTACTGCACTTGTTTTATTATGTATATTTATATGCCTTACCTTGTTTAGCTCGCATATGAGGCATGTCTTAGCCTCCATTTTTGCTTAAGTTATAAATGATGATTTATAGCTTTTCCTTTTCTTTTGTATTGCTTGCTGCTCCCTTATACATATTATTGCTTAGAAGTTATAGAATGGTGATATTACTTAACATGTATAAAACTTATCAGCTTAAAATTTACTTAGACAATTGTCTAACCAGATTTTTCTTGGCCGAGGCCCTACATTGTGAAACCGACAATGGCAGACCCTCTTCAGTTAGATGAGCAGGAGTTAGGAGTGAGACCATACCCGGAGGAGGAGCCCGTGGAAGAAGCTGATGTTTAGCCCCTTTTATTTTATATGTGAAGATGAGTGTATTTGCACTTTCTTTCATTAAAAGTGTTAAATGATGTAATAATACAGGTACTGGTGACTGCGTATATAAATTTTATACTTATGTTCTGAGATACTTTTCTTTATATTTATGTTGTGAAGCTTTGATGATTTATATTAAAAATCGCTTCCGCACTCTGTATATTTACTTAGATAGTGACAGTATGTTTGATTCTATGCTTACTCCTTCTCTTATTAGGTGGATTGTGGATTTCATCCTAATCCAATTATAAGTGAAGGGTTAGTTAGAGTGACACGCCATCCCTTAACTTAATTTTTGTGGATTAAGAGGTGGGGCGCCACAGTTATAAATTGCAATCTAAGACCAGGAAGATTAATCCAAACCGGCACAAAAGGGACATCATGAGTGACGTCCAAAAATGGATCCCATTTGCAGAAACGCAGAGTGTTCCCTTTTAGGTCATATAACCATTTCGAGAATAATCTGGCATAATCAATGTCAGAGTCAAAGGTGAAAAAAACCCGATGAGTATCGAAAGTTCTAATGTTAATTGGCCCAACAAGCTTTAAACATTTAATGAAACCATCAATCAACTCGAAATTTGGTTTGGTTCTAGCAAATTTCCCAACTAACGTAAGAGTGTGTGGATGACCCAAATTTCTAACCTCATCATCCGAAAAAAATAAAGCAGGCATACCTTTGAAGCTTTCAATCGGTTTAGAGGTAAAGGGGGAAGAAGCTTCAACCACATCTTAAAAGGAACGGATGACAAACGGAATCGGGGTCACCATAGCCCTGACAAAGAAGTTGAGCCAAAAAGAAGAAATATAATAAAAGAGCACGAAGAGTCACCAGGCACCGCCCGGGGCTGAAGCCCAAGCCAGACGGCCAAAGCCAAGAGCAATTGCCGCCAAATCGCTCAGGAAATCGACTATCAATTAGGGCTAATCTCAGTCTTAATTTTGATCCTAAGTGCTAATTAAGTCAATAGGAGTCAACCCCTAAGATCTAGTCCATATCAGGAGTCAAATGGATCGAATCCTGATTTCTAAAAAATTTGGAAACCCTAAAATTAACCCTTCTAAATTGACCTCAAATCGAAAAACGGACTTTGTCATTGCGCTAATTGCCCCCAAATTAGCTAGGGGCGATGTTTCCATGTCAATCGGAAGTCGTCAAAATTTTGACGAATATTTTAATAATATTTTTATAATATTTAAATACTCCGTAAATCGAGAAATTAAAATACTCGTCGGATCAAAAATCCGACCTCGTCGTTGCGTTCATCACCCCTCATTTAGCTAGGAGTGAATATTTGATAATTTTCTAAAATTAATTAAGTATCTAATTTAAAAAAAAAGTTAATTTATTGAATTAAATTAAACATATAATATTTAATATTATAACTTAACAGCATCGTCAACTTACTCACGCCGTTAAGGACCTTCCATCAGAAAATGACGGCCAATCACAGCCGCCGATCAAGATCGAATGACGCACGCATGACCGCCCTCGCTCTCGTCGCTCGCCTCCCCCGCCCTCGCTCTCGTCGCTTGCCTCCCCCGCCCTCGAGACCTCCGCCGACCTCCCTTTATCACAGGCGAGCGTCTAGTGTCGAGGGATTTCTCAGTCAGGGATCAGCTCGAAGCTTCTGGGCCTCGCGAGTCTTGGAACCGGGCGCACCTCCGAATGCCCTAGCCGAGCACTACTCGTCAGGTACTCCCCTCCCTCATTTTCGTTTACGAGCACCCTCTGCACTTCATTATTGTTGAGTAATGGGTATGCCAGGTCGAGCTGAAGTGCCCTCAATCGCATCAAAACCCTAACCCTAGGCGAGCCGCAGAGACGACCCACTTTGGATCGGATCCGAGTTGATCCGATCCGTCCGTTCACGGCTCGATCTACCGTCCACGTTGGCGAATCTCATTCGCACATCGCGGTTCCTCAAATCGAGAGATCTGATCCATCGGATCGCGTTGATCCGATCCGTAGAATTCGAACCATCCGGTTCTCGAGCCGGTTCACTGAACCGGGCTCAGGCCATGCCACGTGTACGCTCGGTGCGCCCGCCTGGCTTGCGTGGCGGCCATCCGTGCGTGCCGCGCTCCCATCTGCTGGCTCAGGCGTGGGTCCCGCAGTCCCATCAGCTGACGCGTGCAGGCCTCGCGGGTGCTACCTCAGCCAGTAAGCAGTCGCCACGTGGCTGTGGTGGACCCCGCCGCATTAAACCTGTAGAAAAAGAAATGATTAGTATAAATATTATTATATATTAATTAGGTTAATTAGTATATATAAAAATACATAAGCAGATAGTTATATAACCTCCGACGGTAATTAGATATATATATATACTATAAGTATTGTTAGTAAAATACTTAAATAATTAATCAATTAAGTATTACAAAGCTCATTAAGAGATAATTAAGCTAAATCCATTAGACAGTAAAATGAGAGTTAAATATATATAGATATAATTCCTCAGTTAATTAAAACTCAAACAATAAGTTAAAGAAAACAAAATTTTTAATAAAGATTAGTATTTTACCAATTAATATTAGTTAATAAACATTATTGAAAAATTAAATTAAAGTCAATAGATGTTATTAATTTAATAGCCATTAGTAATTAATTACTGACAGCAGATTAATTAGGATAAGAGGAATTTAATTAATTTAATAATTAATTAACCTAAGTTAATTAGCTTAATTAGCTGCTTAGTTAAAACAGAGATCTATATTCTTTTATTAATACTATTAAATGAAACATGCCTAATTATATTAATACATTTTACTGTTATTATTCCTCACTTATAGAAGTCTTTAACACTACACCTTAAGGACCCTTCTTGAGACTAGGACTAGATCATATGTTAGAGTTCATTCATTGGGTAAATAGGTTACCCCATTGGTGAAACCTTAGTTTTATTAGTTTCTAGACTTTTCTTTAATTTTATCACTTGTTTTGATTATTTTATCTTTTAACTCTAGTTTTAAAATAGGAGATTCATTCTAGTAAGTCTGATTACTTAATAGGATTTGCCTTAATAAGTATATCACTTTTAGAATGAAACCTAGAACTTAGGTCTTGTCCTTTTTGGATTATGTGATTAAGCCCAATTCTCATGGTGTTTAATCCATAATATATAGTTTAGAAGATCTTGATCAGATCTTAGATAGAACGTCTAAATTTACTAAAATTAGGACGTATGATTTATTGATCCAACTCATAGTCATCTATCCGATTGAATTAGATTGAAACCTGATCAGTTCTAATCCTTTTTAACTTATAAGGATGAGTTTCTAAGTTACACTCGATAGTAGGAAAATGGTGTTCTTGAACTTGTGTAACTTGGAATAGTTAGATTGGTTAAGTAGAAAACAAATAATATCATCATATTTAGTAGAGTCTCTTGCTTCTATTTGATGATTGTTGCTACACATTCCTTGTATTTTTGTGCCTTAACTCCTTGAGCATATCACATAAGATCTTTGATGCATGAATAAAATGTTAGGAAAATATAGAGACTCCTTAGATTTCTTGTGAAAATATTAAATTGATTGATTAAAGATAATAATTGTATGTATTAGAGCTGCCTCTCAGTTATGTCTTTTGATTGTCTAATCTCCTTGTTGACACTAGGAGAAGACCTTATTTATATCTTCTGTTGTTTCATTGTACGTTGACTGCCTAGTCTCCTTGTTGACACTAGGGGTACACAGTTTTGTGCCTTAACCGTGATGGTGCTAAGATCTTTTATATTCGGTGGGCTAGATTAGCTCTTTTCTGTATGGCAATTAGTATACAAATGTTTATATATATATATTTAGTTTGATGTTTTGTTTACTTTCAGCATGTCTATTCAGACAGCTATTCTCTTTGTACTGCTTATATATTTTAGGATGTTAGAATTTTATTGTTATTTATATGTATCATTATTAAGTTCAGTTATTTTAATTTGCATATTTTTTTTTATCACTAGCATACTTAGGAAGTAGTATTTTCTTCCAGTATTTGTTTAGTTATTTATATTCATATGCCTTACCTTATTTAGCTGCATTTGAGGCATATCTTAGCCTCTCTTTTTGTTTAAGTTATAAATGATTATTTATAGTTTTTTTCTTTCTTATTGTATTGCTAGTTGCTCCCTTATATAGTTGTTGCTTAGAGAATATAAATGGTGGTATTACAAAATATATATACAACTTATCAGCTTAAAATGTACTTAGACAATTATATAACACAAGATTTTTCTTTTTTTGGCTGGGGCCCTACATTGTGAAACCAACAATGTCAGGTTTAGAGCAGGTTGAGGTTATAGTACTTGAGGAGGAGCCTTACTTAGAGGAGGAGCAGTAGCTTGGACCTGAGGATATTTGGCTAATTATTTTACCTGTGAGGATGAGCATATTTTCTCTTCTATTTGTTTAAACTTTAATATTGTAAAAATTCAGGGGCCTATGACTACGTGTTTGGATTATTATATGCTTATATTTTGAGTTGTATTTCATTATATTTATACTGTGATGCTTGGATATTTCTTATTATAAATCACTTCCGCACTCTATATGAATTCTTATTAAGTGTAGCGCCCCGTCCCGTCGCTGTGCACAAAATACGAGTATAATCCATAGTTTGGTGGCAGAACGGTGCGCTACTCGGGAACTATGGGCCATGCAAGTAAAACCCATCGTCCCGAATAGGTTTAAGGAGACAAAGCCATACTGAAGGCCATTGACTCGAGCCCTAAGAGTAGGCTCGAGAGCCAATACCTAAGATAAGAATGAAACCCTTATCTTAAGTATTAGACTTAGTACGTATATAAGGTTTAAGGGAGGAGAGAAGGACCCATGTACGTTACAAAATATATCAGCGTTTCCAGTACGCCGATCATATCACAATACTATGTATAGTAATATAACAGAGTGCGGAAGCTAAAAGCATAACATCCAGAATACATTCGTCTCAAGCAGTAGAAAATATCTATCTCAGAAAAGAAAAGTAAAAGTACATCCAGAGTTTTATTACAAACCATAATAATGCAGAAATATAAAGAGTCTAGCCAGAATATTGAAAAGGCTAAAAAGTAAAAGTAGGTGCTCAATCCCCTACAGCTCCAAGTGCTCCTCCTGAGTCTCTAGGATGTCCTCCTGATCTGTCTCCAACAACTGCTCGGGATCTAGCAAGTTGCCGGATCCCAAAAGTACCTTGTGTTAGACAAGAAGTCTAACACATCGAAGCTAGCTATACAAACTAATCTAAATATAATAAATATGCAAGAACATAAAATAAAAGTGTAGGAGAAACTGTAAAGCGTTAAATAACTGAAATATAGGAACTAAGCAAAGACAAACTGCATCAAAACCAAATGCTGAAAATATATAAAAATGTCAGATGCTGAGAAGGATGCTATAAGCTGCACTATATGCTACTGGAACAATGCTCACAGATATGCTATATCACGGTATATCACAGAACTATCACTGAAGGTCTATGAGTCGTACGGTCTAATGTAAGTACAACAGTTAGGAAGTCAGTATGGTGACGTAGATGCACCTTGAATTTCCCCAGTCTGTGTATATATAACATTCTGTATCTCATACTGTATCACTAATAATCATATGTCACAAAGGAAGGAATGAGTTCAACTCATGTTTATGCTTATGGTTATGCCTTTGTATGATTTGAATGAAAAATCCCGAAATCCATGAAAAATATAGTAAGGAACAACAATGAATCCTAAGTCTCCACTGTGTAGAATCCTGCTAAAAGGATTTTGACTCCAAATCTCTAGATCGATATTTAGTTAAAGTTGCTTATTTACTTAAAAATTACTAGGCAGGGTGATTGTATACACATATTAAATATGTTGCAAAGATAGGACCCTCAACATTTAGTTTGATTACTCCACCCTAATAAAGCGATCTTCATTAGGAGGCACCATCCGATGATGATTTTGTATCTCAAACTAAGCATTTAGTCACTAAACTCACAATCATACTTAGCGTCTTAAGGAAGGTACTTCCCCTTTACTTAGTTTTATTTAAGCCATACCAATTGAAGCGATCTTCGCTAGGAGGCATTGCCTGATGGCAACTGTCCTTCAATAAAACTAAGGAATGGGTACCCATTTAATACACTCTTATGATTGATTGATTTATTCTAAGCGAGGTTATGTCCGCCTAAGCCCGTAGGATAGCAATAAAGACAAATCTTTTTAATATAGCAAGGATTTATCAAGACTACAAGTCTTAGACTAATAGGTAAGTCCTATACGAGGTTTCACAAATCTAATGTGATCAGGGATCACTTAATATGGATTCTACCATAAGGAGATGTATCTCTTCTAGTGTCTTAAGGGATTACTACCATAAGGAGAATTGATCAAGCTCTAAGGTGAAGGGATCTTCTATACTTCTACCTTAAGGATTCATACAAGGCCTCCTACCTCATGATATATAAATTTAGGTCTTTTAGATAATTTAAGACGATCTTATTAAGAGAGCATCAAGATCTCTTCTTTAGATGTTGATATTAATCTATTAGGTTTTGGTTCATGATTAGATTTAGGATGATTAGATCAGATGATTAAGTCATCTGATCACACTTAGACTAAGATTATGGAAACTAAATCAAACATACTGTTAAGGATTATATCACTTATTTAATCAATATGATTTTAATTGTCTTCTTATGCTAGTCTTCTTTCTTAAGAGAAAATCAGGGATCTAAAGTTTAGATTCAGATCAAGCAATCACATAGATTTATTATTAACCTTAACATGTCTAATTCAAATATTTAGGATCAATAGTAAATTAGATGTATTATTGGAAAATGTTCAATTCATAGTCTTATAATCAATATAGTTGAGTTAGGGTTGTTATGGTTTTAGATTTGCCTTAAGTCGATTAGGGCTTGACTCCTTCTCAAAACTTAAGTCAAATCAAGTGTATATTTAAAGATCAATGTCAAATCAGTAGATTAATTTTGTATTATTGGTGGCAATCCTAGATCTAAATCAAGTCTTAAAAGTTTGATCCAAATCTTAGGATTTCTTAAGTTAATTAAGATAGTTAAGATTCTATAGTTTTAAATTGATTCAAGTACACTTAATAAGTTTATAAAAGGTGATTTTATTTCATTTGGTTTACTGTTATAAGCCAAAATAATGATTAAAGTTTAACAAACAGTGTTTACTTAATGCTAACCAAACCCTAATTCCAAGCAAAAAGGATAAGTACATAAATAAAAATCTAATCATTCAGATTACATGAAATTTGGCATGCAAGTCCTAATTAATCATACAAATAATCATAGACTGAGTTTACTATGATCCAAGGTGTATAAACCCTAAAGTTCACTAATTATGATTTGACAAGATTAGGGCATAACTACATTTACAGGACTCAGAAAAATGTTATACTTGGCACATGCAATCTAATTAACATCAGTAAACTAATGGTACCCTAAATATGTAATTTGGATAAGTAATTTTACTAATCTACCCTAATTAAGATTCATTATAATTAGGCAATAATTAAAGATATAACCATCAGATGTGTGATTTTATTTTATATTTAGGTTTCTGAGACTTTTTTGAACATTTTCATATATGATATCATAAAATTTTAATCAGTGGATTAAAAGTTATTAAGAAAATACATTCTGTATTTTTATTTAATCAAATTCCTATGATTTGATTAATCGAATTATTTTCCTTAATTAAGGAAAATAATTCCATTAATTCGATTTAATTAAACGGCTCGGCCCGAAATCGAAAACACGCGGGTCGACCGGGGCCCGGGAGACCCGGCACTGTCGCACCGCGCGGGTCATGGGTTGACACGGCCCGCGTAGTGTCATCGTCCCCGATGCTTCGTCCCACGGAAGAGGCTGATTAGGAAAAACCTAATTGCCAAATTCTAGCGCATCCGGTCCACGGATCGACCAGCATTCGATTGCTACACCATCACAACATTTAGGCGCGTCGATTGGGACCGGAAGCCCCTTGAGAGACGGTCTGGATCAACCAGACCTTACTCACCCGAGGCGTTCGCCATTTGTGTTACTGTGGGGAGATAATTTTCCCCACAAAGGTCATGCCAGACCCCGGGCTCGATTCCTACACCATCAGGGAGGTGAGGCGGATCGAAGCCCTCTGGTCTGGGGGTTTGGGGTGGCTTGGATCGCCGGGTCCTTACTCGACCGAGGCGATCCAGAAGAAAACTAGCCCAATCGATCGATTCGATTGATCAGGGCTAGCTTAGGCCCTAAATACGATACTGTTGAGTTCGTATTGACAATATGCATAGAAACACATCAAATGGAATAGAATTCGAGCCTTATTGGCTCGATTCCTGCAATTGGGATACCTGATTTTCGACGGATTGGAAGACGGATCATGGCTCGCTGCTGCAGGGACTCTGGAAGCTCTTAGGGGTCCTGAACTCTAGGAGTAACCCTCTATCAGCGGTTCAGGAGCATGGGAGCTCCTGGGTGAAGCTCCGGGACTTCGGCAATGGCGACGAATTTCAGAAGCTACAATTTATCAGCAAGTAGCAATTGAAGCAGATCTGGGGCTATTTATAGGCTTGGCTGAGCTTAGGGAAGCTTCTGGAGCCACTGGCTCAGGCTGGGGAGGCCCGAGAGGGCAGGCCATGGCTGAGCTCTCGAAATTCCATTTTTAGCTTGGCCATGCCACAAGGCCCAATTGGGGTCTCATGACTTTTGGGGGAAGACCAGCAACAGTTTGTTGAGCTGGAGGCGCCCGTGGGGGACAGGGGAGGCCACTAGCAGTACGGGGAATCTTCCCTGTAGGGCGCGTCTTGGCGGGGACGAAGATCCATAGTGCGGGTGCGATGTGGACCGTCTGATGCATCGATCGGGAAGGCGCGACGGTCCTGATCCTCTGGATCCTAACGGCCGAACCAGATTAAATCTGCGCTGTATGATCATTAGGGTTGATCTAACAGTGGACCCACGATTCTAATCCTAACCGTCAGATGGAAAGGTGCGACGACTAGATTTGAGGGATCCCGGTGTCGCGTGACCCGGGCTCCGCAGCGGATCGCCCGTGGTCCGCACAGCGGATCCCGGCTGTTATATTAGGTATTAGGGTAAAAATGCAATTATAGAAAGTTATAAGCCCTTAAGTGCAATTAAACCATTCTAAATTAAATTGAATTATTGCCCAAATGAATTCCAAATTACACCAAATATTCACGCTTAGCTAATTTGGGGGTGAGGAATTCAAAAATGCAATCAGATTTTAATTCTGAGATCAAAATATTTTGGGTCTAGACTAGGGCATCTAGACTGATCAAATTGCAATTTTTGACTTAGAGAAGTGCAATGGACTTTAAATTTTCCAGATAGGCTTATCTTAATGTTCTAAAAGCAATGATGCTAAAAAAAATTGAATCAGTCCACATTCATTTTGCATGGTAACAACCTAGGGTTGTTACATTAAGTGACTAAAAGTTTAATTCTATGCTTACTCCTTTCCTTATTAGGTGAATTGTGGATTTCATCCTAATCTAATAATAAGTGAAGGGTTAGCTAGAGGACACACCACCCCTTAGCTTAATCTTGTGGATTAAGGGGTGGGGGGCCATAATATATATATATATATATATATATATATATATATATATATATATATATATATATATTCTTTGATATCATTAGATAAATCCACTTTTAAGAAAATAATAATCAATGGCCGAATTATGGATATCTAAATCATTGACTAAGGTGATGACGTTTGTTAACCAAGTTGTGATAGAATTTGGTGTTCTTCTCAGCATCGACATTCTATTTGAGGCTACACTTTTGCTTCCAAAAGGTTTCGACATTGTTATGAGCCTGAATAAGAGAGACTTTAGCCTTCGAAAGCTCAATCTTATTCTCAAAAGAGGGGTTTATTTCAAACATAGTTTCAAGGTTTGTGATAAAGTTTTCTTAACGGCTTAACTTCTTAAAAAAATATTCCCAATGTCCTTGAAAGTTTCAATTTTTAAGAGCCTTATGAAGACGTTTAAATCCCCCCCCCCCCCCCTAAATTCTTCTCTCACACATCCATTATTCTTATCCCCAAAGAGAACTTCAGCAATTGGTTGTCTAAATTCAAACCGATTAGCTTATGCACTTTCATTAATAAAATCATCTCCAAAATTATTGCCAACAAACTCCAACCCTTGCTCCCTAAATTTATGGAACCCAACCAATCGACTTTTATTCATGATAGGCACATTCATGACAACATACTGGCAGTACAAGTAATTTTCCATAGTCTCAACAAAAAACAAAGAGGGAATGATCTTATAATAAAACTATTTAGAAATAACCCTTAACAAAATTTATTGGTCCTTTCTTTATAAAATTCTTTTGTCATATGACTTTGATAACTCTTTGGTTGTGAAAGTCAAGAACTCGATTAGCAATAATTGGTTCTCTATATTACTTAATGGTGCTCCTTGTGGTTTACTTAAATCTCTTAAGGGTCTTCGGCAAAGTGATCCTTTTCCCCCATCCTCTTCAACCTTGCTATTAATTATTGGTCTTATAATATTAACCTCCTCTTTGCTCAAGATCATAAATTTCATTATAATTTGGGTGGCAAATTCATGATTTCTCACTTAGCCTATACAGATGACCTTATCATTTTTTCCATTAGGTATAATAGAACTTTAATTAAGCTTAACAATATTCTTAATACCCTGGAAACCGACTCTGGTCTTAATATTAATCAGGAGAAATCTTTGTTCTTCATTGATAAGAAAACCCCTTGAAACCTTACTAACAAAATTATCGACAAGCTCGGTCTCAAAAAAGATAAACTTCCTTTCAAATATTTGGGTAGTCCGATTTTTAAAGCTCATAATTGCCATGATATATTCCAAGATCTTCTCGATTCCATTTGTAAGAAGCTTAAAGGTTGGAACCACAACTTTATTCCCCAGCTTAACTCTTATCAGGTATGTCCTCAACACCATTCTCATCCATTAGTTAGAAACTGCTTCTCCCACCAAAGGTATTTTCAAGAAGATCAATAATTTTTTCAACAAATTTCCTTGGTTTCGCAATAATGGCTCAAAATTTTATTGGTCCTCTAGGGAAAATATCTCTTATCCCCATAATGAGGGTGGGATTGGCATTATAAACTTATTTGACATTCATAAATCTTTCTCCCTCAAGTTATGGTGAAACTTCAGACCCTCCAATTCCCTTTGGGTCTCAATCCTTTAACTAAGTATTGTGCCACCAATCCTCCCTCTGACGTCAAGCATAGAATTACCAACTCTCCTACTTGGAGAAGGTTACTTGATACCAAAGTTGCTATTGATAATACCTTAGCGTGGACTAAAATTGACTCCAATAATTTCTTTTGGTTTGATAAATGGTGTGACCTTTGCATCCTTGCTAAAAATTGCAATGTTACTTTACCTAAGCTTACGCTTGGGGAGGTGTTCAATGTTGAGATTGGTTGGAGTCTTCCCCTCCTAAGACAATTGATCTCGTATGATATTTTCATAAGACTATTTCAATGTTGAGATGGTAAATTTCAGCTTAATGCAACTTAGCATCTCATTAGGACTTCTAAGCCACCTACTTGACATACTTGGTTCTAGCATAACATTATTCCTAGTTTCATCAGTATTTTTATTTGGAGAATCTACAACAAATTTAGTAGTCTTGATGCGGAGCTTATTAAAAGAGGTTTATTCATCACTTCTAAATGTTATTATTATAATGATTATGAAACTTTGAACCATCCTTTCATTAATAACTCCCACAATTATAAAGTTTGGCACTATTTAAATTTGTCCATGAATGACAATAACTTGGTTTTTAGTACTGATGACAGCCATGATTGTTGGGGGAAGCTCAAAAAGAAAAAACTACACATTGGTAACATCATTGATGCCTTTACTTTTTGGAGTATTTGGAACAAAAAAAATCATAATAATTTGCCCTTTAATGTGAATAACATTATTTTGAAAACTATTTTGGATGTGGAGGCTATTCTTAACTCCTATCCTACAAAACAGATCAGTTGGAAGAATGTTAATTTGCCCAAGTTTCATCTATTTTTTGCTAATGCTGCTATTAGTACTAATTTGCCTATCAAATTGGTTTGTAGTTTGTTGACCTCACTGGCTCGGGTTGGGCTTATCTTGCTTTGTCATCGATGAGAAATATTTTTAGCCAACTGTGTGATCTGCGGTTGTCAGCAATTGGTCATCGTCGTTTATCTGTTTGGTTTTGGTTTTGTTGTTCAGCCTCTCAACCTTTGATTTTGGTTTCACCTTCACTATTGGTTGGGCTATTTGCCTTAGATGTTTTCTTTTCAATTGTTATGCAGGCCTATTTTTTAGTTGATTTGTAGGTTTGTTGGCTGGCAGTGCTTTTTTATCTTCCCTTTCAGCTGTAGCTATCTCTGTTGCTTGGTGCTTCTATCTTCTTCTATTCGGCTGCTTCCTCCACTCGGCTGCAGGTCCTCTTGCTTCGATTGATGGTAGGCGGTGGAAGCCAGTGCTGCCTCCAAAATTTGTTCTATTTTTTCTTGTTAATTTATTGTGGCATTTTGTAACAACCCTAGTTGTTACCCTAGCTAAATTTAGATTAACTAAGCTAAACCAAACTTTAATTTTGATTCCATTAAACTCAATGGGTTATTTAAACTTAACCCTAGAAGTTTGAAATCAATTGGAGCTAGGTTGAGAACTTTGGTATTTTTGGCTATATTTGAGCCCTAAAAAATACCTAAATTAAATTGATCTCCAAATTAGAATCTGGTTTCATTTTTGAAATCCCCACCCCCAAATTAACTAAGGGTGAAATTTTGGGAATTTTTGGAAGTCATTTAGGCCTATTTTAGATTTAATTTAAATTGGTTCAATTGCAAATTAGGGTTCTAAGAAATTCATAATTGCATTTGTACCCTCCCTCCAACGGTCGGCTGGCCCCAAACTGCGAGCGTCATCCGGGCCATTCATTTCGCAGATCTGATCCAACGGCTCGCACCTTCAATCGGATCCGTCTTATCTCGACCATTCCGCGGTTTCGAGATTCCAATCCAAGGGCATCTAGCTATCCGCCGTAAGTATCCTCGATCAATCGTAGGATCTCCCGATCTGATCCAATGGCTGACCTCTTATCTGCATTTGTTCATTAACTGTTGGGAGATCAGAGCCATTCTGCGTCGATTGATGATCAATCAGACAGCCCGGAGCACCCCGAGCACTGTGGATCATCCCCTTCCTCTTGCCCATCGCTCGCTGCCCCCCCCCCCCCCGAGAGCCAGATCTCCTTCCAGCCCCCATGGCAGTATAGGAAGATGTCAAAATTCCTCTCCTACCCTTGGCACGACCTCCTGCTGGTAGTAGCTTCCCTGAATTGCCCCTAACCATTGAACTGAGCCATACCTTCAGTCTGAGCCAATGCCATGGAGCTCGAGCTCTTGAAGCCACCCCTAATGATCCTAGTGCCTATAAATACTCCCAGGACCTCACAGTGAGTCCCTTTACTCACTGTGAATCATCAATTGGCCATCTGACATCCCCTGGAGCTCCCATCTCTCTCGACAATTCCTGGCATTCCCGAAGCTTAGAACCACCGATAGAGGGTCTGTCTAGTGTTCAGACTCCCTGTGAACGTGCGTCTGCTTCTTAGAAAACTCCAGCTCACCTCCATTCCTCTCGGCCGAGCCTGCAACCCCGTCTCCAGGTACATCCTTCTCCCAATATATTTCTTAAGTTCAGTTATTAATTATGCCTCTGGATTGAGCCTCTGGATGTCGCCTAACTAGCCTTAGCCACTTATAGAACAAGTTGTGATTGTCGTCAGGGTTTGAGCTAGCTCTGATCGATCGTATCAATTGATCGAGCTAGCGGCTGAGCCATGGTTGAGTCTGAGTAAGGACCCAGCAATCGGGTGCACCCCATGTTATGAAACCTTGGGGTTCGACTCGCCTCACCTCACTGATGGTGTAGGGATCAAGCCCCATCCGTTTAGTGGCTTCTGTGAGGAGAATTATCCCCTCACAGTAAACCATAATCATCTATAAAGGGACGCTTCGGTGGAGTAGCCATCCGGCGTTCTGGCCCATCCCAGTTATGGCTTCCAGGTTTATTCGACGTGCCTTGACCTCTTGAAGGTGTGGCAATTGAATGATGGTCGTGACATGGCCTATCGGTGGTGAATTTGGCAGTCCAAGGTGCCCTCCCCGCGGCTGTCTATGTAAGGGCGGTATTGGGGACGACGCACTGGCGCTCTGGGCTGGGTCTGTGAAGACCCACTTAAGTAATAATAAGTTAAACTCTTAAACATCGAGGTGCCTTTTTAGATAACGGTGGAGTTTCTAATAAGAACTCCAAAGTTAAGCATGCTCAGGTGGGAGCACTCCCATGATGGGTGACCTACTGGGAAGTTATCTTACGTGGGCAAAATTGTGAGGCCTTTCAGGATAAAGTGGACAATACCTTGGTGCTTAAGAGTTTGTGCTATTACAAATGGTATCAGAGCAAACCATAGGGTGTCAGATAGGAGTTAAGTGTTATATAGGGCAAAGTACCACTTCATGTGAGCAGCCTCATGAACCCATGATGGTTAAGTGCTACATGATTGTGGGTACCTCTTGTGCCTGTAAGAGTCACCTCTAGTTCTATCTACCCAATGGATGGTTCTTAGATCTGTGTGTGGATACTGACGAGAACGTCAGGTACTTAAGTTGGGGAGATTGTGAAGGCCCACTTAAGTAGTAATAAGTAAAATCTTAAACATAGAGGCACCCTTTCAGATAATGGTGGAGTTCCTGATAAGAACTCCAAAGTTAAGCATGCTCAGGTAAGAGCACTCCTAGGATGGGTGACCTGCTGGGAAGTTATCTTCTGTAGGCAAAATAATAAGTCCTTTCATGCCAAAACGGACAATATCTTGGTACTTAAGAGTTTGGGCTATTACTGGGTCAGACTTCAACCCATGTAATTTTGAATTCAGGCCGCAACTTAATAAACAAATTATTGGAATTATATTCATTACGTTTAATAATACATAAATAGATATCCTATGACCTGCTGGGAAGTTATCTTCTGTGGGCAAAATAGTGAGGCCTTTCAGGCCAAAGTGGATAATACCTTAGTGCTTAAGAGTTTGGGCTGTTACTGGGTCATACTTCGACCCGTGCGGTTTCGAATTTGGGCCGTGGCTTAATAAACGAATTATTGGAATTATATTCCTTATGTTTAATAATATATAAATAGATATCCTATGATTCCAATTTAAATAAATATTCAGAATAAATTATTGAAATAAGTTTAACTATACTTATCCAAATTGTATGATCCAATATACCATTTTAATCAAAAAATGCAAGGAATTATAATATAAAATAAAATTAATAATTTAATGGTTAGATTTTAAATAATTATCTAATCCTTTTCTATTTGTATTTAAATCATAATGAATTTATTAATCAACCAAAAATGCTAATCAAGGTCTTTGATTGCTCATGAGACCATAAAAAACCTATGTAGACCCTTAAAAGTAATTTAAGATCTTTAATTTTGTTAATCACTCCTTAATTACTCTAAAATGAGATTAGTGAATTAAGCCTTGATTTAACCTCTTTTTTGGAGAACTAAGTTCCTAATGCTTCATTAAGTATAATAGAGCCTTTAAATATGTTTTGATCATTCTAGTATGCCCAAATTTCCTTAATCACCTTAATTGGTTTTTAAAATATAATTAGTGCTAATTAGGCTAATTAGGTTACCAAAACTTAAGATAAGTGTGTATCCTACTTCATTAACTAATATGGAACTCATTAAAATAGACTTGAATTAATTTGGATTAGTAAATCTTAAAATCCCATTTTTTGCCTTAAGAGGGGTATTTTGGTAATTTTGACCAAAATGTGTTTAAGTGCCCTTAAACCTTAGAATTCTCAATTAAAGTAATAATAATCAGTAATGTAATGTATTAACATCAATTGCTAAGTGGCATCTCTTGAATGAAACTTAGTATTTAAATCTTAAAAAAATCCTTAAGTAAGCTCTTAAGATCTTAAGTGATCTTAAGACCCCTTCATAAAAGACTTAGCTTAAATTAAAATTAATGTCAAAGTTTCTAATTCTAGCTATCCTACCAAAGCTTGTTTATGGATTATAGTCTCAATGAAAGTATAAGCAAAATCTTTAAAGAACCCTAAGCTTAGACTTATTAGTTTAGATCTAAGTGATCAAACTTCAGATCTTAGATCTCAAATCTTAGATCTCAGATCTTAGATCTCAAATCTTAGATCTTAGATCCTAGATCTTAGCCCTTTAGACCATATGATTGAATTGAATTACCTTCATTTGGAATTCCTTACTTGATTAACAGTTTAATCCTTTTGAAACCTTTCTTGTGGGTGTAGGATTGATTCAATCTATCGAATAACATAATCATCCTAAAGATTGAATATAGATCTTAGATTCTTAGTTCTTAATTGATTATTTTATCTTATAATCAGTAGAGTAACATTTTGTTAAAATCTTAGTTTCTGAATCATTTAGCTTATAATATTCCTCATCTTTAATCTGGGATTTAAGTGTGAACCTAGGTCCTTATTAAGATTTTACCTTGGATTCAGGATTTGAACACTAAAGAGGAGTTTAAGTCTAGAATCCTTAATCTTGATTTACTTAAATCAAGATTTGTGTTAATAAAGGAAAATAATAAAAATTAAGTTATTGAATTAATTACTTTCATCTTTATAGTCATCATATGATTATGAATTAGAACTTGTTAAGTTTTAATATTAACATTAAGGTTGTGAATCTGGGATTATACTTGATAACTGGATATTAGAAATCCTAAACTTGTATCTTCTCAAAATAGTTAACTAGGTAAATTAGACAACAACAGATATCACATAAGTCTAGATTGAGTCTCTTGCTTACTTTGACTTTGATTGCTCTGCACACCTTGAATATTGGCCTTATTCCTTGAGCATAATTGGTAAACTTAGGATATGAAAGATACATCCTAAGTTAGTATTTGAAAATCATAACATTCATTCAGTTCTTTCAGTGCTTTCAGTTAGTAGAATATGTATTAGCTTTGTCTGCCTCTTCAATTCTAGTTTTGTTATGAAATGTACTCGGACCTAGTTCTGTGGATGTCTAGGATGGATACATGTCTTATTCTATAAGTTCAACTAGGACCTAGCTCTGTGAATGCCTAGGATGGATACATGTTAAACTTTCAGTTCAGAGGTCATGTATAGCCTGTTTCTGTTATGGCAGTACTGTGTCTTAAGCTTACTCCTACTTCAGCTGAGTTTTCAGTATTTGTTTTGTTTTGCCACATGCTTCAGTGGCCTTACTTTAGTGCTTTACTTGCTTTGCCACATGTCTCAATGGCTTTACTTTTGCTCATTTATGTACTTAGTTTACTTTTGCCACATGTCTCAATGGTCTTTTTCATAGTAATCTGCATGCTTATATAAATACTCTTGTTGTTTAGTATTAAATATTAGCATATTTAGGATGCTAGAATTATATATTTATTTTAGCACTTATGTTCTTTGTATACTCAGCATGTATCCATGTGATCAAAAGCACATTAGGATCAGATTTACTTCAGTTGTTGTAGTTATTTTGCTTTAGCCTTACCTTGTTTAATTGCTGGTTTATATGTTACTTTTATATACTTATCAATTAGCTATAAATGATTAGTTTGTAGCTATCCCATTCCTTGTAGCTTATAGCACCTTGTAATGCTTGCATGTTTAAAACCTTAAAATGTGATATCTTAAATATTAAGTTCACTTAAATAGCCTAAAATGTACTTAAATAATTGTTTAACTGTAATATTTTTCTTTTATTGGTTGGGGCCCTGGCATTTGTGATACCGACAAATGTCAGATTTGGAGCTGTTTGTAGGCAGTACTGCAGGAGAGTAGCCGGTGTAGGAGGAGGATCTTCCTACTAGTATTTAGTTAGATTCACTTTCTTGAAGTGAGGTATTGAGAGATCCTTACTTTCGTTTAATTCAGTTTGTAATAATTAAACTCTGGATGTATTTACTTTTCTGCATTTAATCTGAGTTACTGTTTCTTTTACTCTCTTATACTATATTGTGATGTGGATGTTATATTATACTGTTTCTTGCTTCCGCCAGTTTGATTTGTAATGATGTATGTTCACAGTTCCAGGTGACAAGTCCTTGGCTTAAGGCAGGTTTGGTCTTACCTGACTTTACTTAAGTTGGGGATTTGCCACAGTTGGAGCACCATACGCCCTGTGATTATGCTAATATCAGTATTAGTGTTGCAGCAGGAAGGTACGGCCCCACACATTTTCTTTTCTTTCAAAGAATCTTTTAGACGACATCCTAAATCCCTTTTTTTGGGGTTAGCTTTAAGATTTTAGACTATAACCTTTGTAACCTCCAGGCTATAAGTACTTATAGTCTATGCACCGTATAGACTATAAGTTCTTTAACAAATAAAATCTATCAAATTACATTTAAATTTTTGGTAGAACTTAAAATTATTGATGAAACATTACAAGATAAAATTAGATTTTAGAACAATAAAACTGAAAAAATCAATTTAAGTGAAAAAATATTTATAATTTGTTATCGAGGCTCTATAATTAGTCTATTGATGGAATAAGAGATGTCTTCGAGAATAAATAAAATGAGTTATAGCATGTAATAAGAATTATTATGCAATAAGGGTTTCAAATAAATCAAGGGCATACATTTTTATTAGACTTTTTCACTTGTTGCATAATCTAAAGTAATTAGATTATCATTTATATTTATATTGTATTTAAAATATTAAAGATATATCAAATGAATTTTAAAATTGCATTCCTTAAATAGGTATGTGGCTAAAGATTTTTTATTAAAGGATCAATTTAGAGGTTGAGACAGAGAAGGAGGAGATCTAAGTGGCACAATTGGCATCTTCAGGAACTCAATATTTTTTTATTTAATTATATGTTAAGTTGAGTTTTCCACATGACTAATAAAGAAATGATTCATGATTTTAAATTTTATTTTATTTATCTAGGATTAAATAAAAAGACTTTAAATGAATACAAATACATTCAAATATTTGGTATTCTTATATTACTCTCTTAAATCTCAAATTGAGAATTATCATATATTTTTAATTTATTTATGTTAACTATAAAATATAGATAAAGTAGCTTTAGCTTATAAATTATCATGTGTTTCTGAATTAATTAACATTGAATTCTTAAGCTAATTAAGAGTTTTATGTTCTTCAACCTTGCTAGTTGATTTAGAAGAAGAAGAAGAAGTTACCTTATGAACAACACTATGTGTTTCATGATATGAGTTTAAGGAATTCAATTCATACTCTCCAGCTTTATCACATCTAAAGCTCTTAATTTTTCTAACATATTATCATCTTTTGCCATATAAACTTTAAAATTAAATTTTATTATATCTTTGCTTTAAGCAAATATATTTCCATGAACTTAGAATGATCTTTCTTAAATGTTAAGAAAAAATGTTCACTACCTCTAGATATAGTAGATTTCATAATTCTGCGATCTGGAAAAATTAAACTGTGTGGTTCGATTTCTCTCTCAATTATAGATTTACAAATTTTTTTGATTTAGCATAATTGTAATATTTTATTGATATCACTAAAAGCAATATTTCTCAAATTACTTAACTTGTGCTATTTTCTTAATATTGGGTCAATTCATGAATCAAAGACAATAATACTATAAAGAGGTTGAGTTAATCAAGTCAGACAAACTAAAAGAGTTTTCATTATTATCTGAAAGTGGATCCAAAATAAGAGATCATTATAACAATATCATTTTTCCACAAATATCCCCTTTTTGATCATAGCAACTTTAGCATTATCAAAAATAATTTGAATACATACTTTGCCTAAATTAGATACAAGCACAAGAGTGTTGGCACATGTAGAAGATGATTGAGCAAAAGGCCTTGCCCATTTTAGTGATTGGTGCCTTCATAGAATCCAGAAGAAAACTTTCTTCACATTTCCCGACACAAGAATAGGAGGTGAATGCCTTTCTATCGCCATAAATACATCTAGTAGCTCTAGAAGATACCGCCCAAGTAAAACACTACTTGTTCAGTAATATTTTCTCAATTTCGATAAATTTGCATCTTCTTTTTTGTTTCAGATGCAAGATGACCAGATTTACTGTGTATATAGGATAAGTATAAATCTTTTTCCTTGTCATTCAAAGTTTTCCAGTTCAAAGAAAGACTTGCCATTCATTTTGTGAAACATAGGATTGCTTTAAGGAATTTTCTTCTTGCTTATAATAGCTTTAGAAATATAGTCCTTAACTCTTAGCCCTATCTATTAGCCCTATTTATAGATCTTGTTAATTTTGTATCCTTCTCAAGAGAGAACCATAATATTATGATAAAAACTATGGCATTATTGTTTTTTCAGAACAAGAATATGATAATCATGAATTTCAGAGAGGGATTGATTCCCATAAGCAGCAGCCTTCTTGATTTCAGGCACTCCATAAAAATAAAGCCCTCCACCATTCGTCCCCACGACAATTTACATAGGCAAAAATTATCTATGCTCCAAAAAAGAAGCATACTGATTTCTTAGCCTTTTTTTAATAAAAATATGGCTAAGTAATTAAATTGGTATGATGAGGAAAGTGATGTACTATTTTTGTTGATGAAGTCAAGACGCGTGTCCTTCTTTTTCTTGAGAAATGAGACTTAACAATGAAGACGCGGTTTAGCGTTTCGGAGTACAGTCGAGATACAGCTAATAAGTTTCGTTAGGGTTTGGTGGCTTCATTATTACGCGAAGAAAGGGATGGAAGCAGCCGTCGATGGTGGCTCGCTGCAGCTGCATGCATCCAACATACTATTTAGTTCCTATTTAGTTCGCATGGGACCCACCACACTAACGTGGAAGCTGCATGAACTTCCAAGGAATTTAATGTTAAAATATTTCTATTTTTGTGAAAAATTAGCTTCAATTTTTATTTTTATTTTGTAAGAAAATATTTCTTTCTGTATGTTTTGGAAGGGCCCTCTAAAAATATTAATGAATTTTTTTATCAACAACTATTTTTTAAAATCAAATTCGTCTATTTTATTTCACTATATAAATCCAATTGATATGATTCAAGTAAAGTATTTCTCAATCCAATCTACTATTTGATTTTTAGTTTTATTACATTTTTGTTATCTCTTTATTAATCATATTTGTATACAAGACATGACGTATTATGTTAAGAATCAGTTTAATTTAAGAGAGAGTAATCCGTATTATACAAAAAGTGTTAGAAATTATGTGCATGACTTAATATTTACAAGGATATTGCCTAGCATTTTATGGAAAGACCTTAGAGGCACTATTTTGAAAGTAAAGGGAGAGAAGGAGGAGTGTAGTGTAGCTACTCTCAAGAATTAACTAGAAGCAAGAGATAGAGAATGAGAAATGAACATTTTATAAAGCGGATAAGGAAGGATCCCCACAGTATGTATGTTGATTGCATCCTTGGTCAAGAGTTAGAGTTCCACATTTATCCTTCCAATAGGCATATGGGTCATTATATGCAAGAGAGGGGGATAAGATCATGTGTAGGGTCTTCTAGACATCTCACATGCTGATTTCATGTATGGCTAAGATTTTAAAAAAAGCCTTTAGCTATTATGTATATTTTATGTAGCTGTTAGCACTTTTTGTAAGGAACAAAAAAGTCTTCTAAGGAGCCTTAGTGATAGGTATTCTTTTTTGGTGGTGGTTGGATACATAAACAATTTTCACATGAATAATATAAGAAAAGGATGCAAGCAATTCCATATCTCTATAACTATTAACAACTCTCAGACTTTTCTCATGAATATGGACTTGCATGATATAGTCTACATTATGATAACTATATAATTTGTACACATAAATATATGCATAATTGGTAGATTAACTTGAAATACTTATGCACCATTTTACTAATTCAATAACACCAAACTCATCTAATTAATAATAAGATCAACTCTGAAATAGGTAAAGTTATTGATCAATTCTAAAAGATGAATCTTAAGATTAAGGAACCAATAGAAATACAGGTATTATAACTCTAATTGATAAATAAATCTAGAGAGTTGTATCACAAGAGGATTCCTTAGCTCACTTATGATATCTATTTCTTATTGAGTTTAGCATAGGACATTTGAATTTATTTAATTTTGGATAGTAATTAACTTTCAGATATTTAAATGCTTTTAATTTAAATAGTGATCGTATGAAATTTGGTTTTTGAATAAAAATTTTGTATATAATGTGATGAAAAGATCTCAATTGTACTAAAGTTAAATTAAGAGCATACATTAATTGACTTTAAGCCTCGTGAAGGTTAAGATACAGATTCTTAGATAAAAGTTTGCACAAGGGTTAATTTGTCAATCACTTAGAAAAAAAACTTCATATATTCTCACATTTAGTGTTTGATTAAAATTATGTTATAGGATGGTTGTTGAAACTTTTATTTTGTTAGTTGAACCCACAATGGAATTTGAGCTAAGATAATTAGAGGATTTGTATTAGAAAAAGTTAATATCATGCCCATCCAAATGATTAGAGTTTAATTGAAGGCTTGTAGAGTAAAGGAAGATACTTGAACAGTAAATAATAAAATATTTAGTTCTTACTATTTTCAGAGTCGACATGTTTCTTAGATTAGCTGACTTAATTATTTCTCATACATATAAACATATAATCACAAAGTAATAAATCCTTGAAAGAATAGCTAAATAATGTGTAAACAGATGTCAAGGATGAAATCTTTTTAAGTTTGGGAAATTATAATATTGTCCCAATTTAAAATTTGAAAGGTTAATTTTTATTTGAAATTTCAAAATTTTAGAAAATTAAATTATTTAAATATTCTTAAAACTATTTTGTATTTTCATAAATTAAAAATTCCAAAATGAAGAATATATTTTATTACATTTTCTATAAAATTTTTATATTTGTTAGAGATGTAGATTATTTTTAATAATTTGTTAAATATTAGAAATTTATAAAATAATTTAAAAAAAAAAATTTAATTAAATAATTTTGATTCCAATAGATTTCTCATATTTATATTAGCCTACATCTAATATCTCATTAGATCTAAAGTTAAAATAAAATAATACTTAGCTAATTTAAATTGAATTTTTATTTGAATTTTATATAATTTATTATTTAAAAATTTCATAATTAAAAATTGTGGGATGAAACTAGATTAATGGATCCACCACGTCAAATGTGGAGTGCATCTGATGGCTTGATAATCAGTAACGCAAAAGGAGAATTGTGTGGATTCAATCTTACTGTTGGATCTAATCCGAAGAGTCACATTATTTTGAAACCAATAAAGCATTGTTATAAGGGTACTAAACATTCTATGAGCCCATTAGATTAGTTAAAATATGTGATTATGAAATGAATGATGTTTCTTAGAAGGTTTAAAACTAAGTTTTGCTAGGATGAATTTCAATCTCTTCCTTGCTTACCATGTGGTTGCATGCATTTCTAGGATTTTTTTTTAATTAAAATTTTGTTGGTAAATGCATATGAATATATTTTTTTAGTTTTAATCCACCTTTAATATTATCATCTTAAATATATATATTAATTATAGAGCTTTATGTGAAGTGAATATCGAGTTTAGCTTACCCCATTCCAGCATGCATTAAGTTGGGTTTACCATTACTTGTATATTGACTTTTTTTACAAAATTGATTAGTATAGTTTTAACTATGTTATGAAAATAAAGATAGTAAAGTAGTAAGTAATTTGTTTGAACTATGATATGAAAATAAAGATAGTGAAGTTGTAAGTAATTTGTTGAGGCATTTCCATGTGAATTAAACCTTATATAAGAGCCTTATGCTTTCTAGTTTAAGTTATTACATTATGCTGTATATGATTTTTAAAATCAAGAGAAGATTGCCAAATAAAAAGGAAGTTTGTCAATGAAGAATTGACAGCAATGAGAAGCATGATGAGATGTCAATGAATGAATTGGGCAAAGATGAATAACAACACAAGGATCTATTCCACTATTGCCTCAAGTAAGATAGCAAATATGTCATGATGATGGAGACATTGATAGCAAAGCTATGGCAAATGATGGAGAATTAGTTTTTGACAAAAAGTGTGAAATCCATGTTAAAAGGAGGTTGACTGAACTTTAGATATTAAGAGGAATATTCATTGATGAACACTTCAATAATTATTTTAAGTTGTTTACAGATCTATTCAACCTAGATGAAGAACTAGAGACCAAAATTAGGGCACCTTTCCTATTGAACTTTCTTTCTAAGATGTTGTTGTATCATAATTATTAATGAAGGGATAAGGAGGCCACCCAAATGGAGAAGGCAGAAGCACTTACCCTCAAATGTAGAAGATTTAATACGAACATGAATTGAAAGATGCATACATACAATAATGACGGTAACCAGAAGCATGAATGTAACAACTATAACATTATTACTTAGTTTAAGGTATTCAAATTAGATTAAAATTATCATCATTAATCTCCATATAATATTTGGAGCAATCCTCAAAATTTTGGTGTAATTTGGAGCTCATTTAAATTTATCAATTATTTTAATGCATTTTATTAATCAGAAAATCAAGTATATTAAATTGATCTTCGATTGAAAATTCGACTTCATTTTTAAGTTCCTCGTCCTGAAATTAGCTAAGGGCGAAATTTTAAAAAATTTCAGAGCTCGTTTGATTATCTAATGTTGATTAATTAGAGAAGTATAAATTAAATAATTTTTATATAATTATATCCCAATTATTCTGTCAAACAGCATCTACCCACCATTTGATCAAATGCTGGTCCAATCTTAGCCCTACATCGTGCGATGGAGGCATATCAGATGACTGTGGGCCATCGTTGTAACGACCCAAGTCGTTACTATGATAATTAGGACTAAATCCGTCTCAAAAATCAGAATCCCGAGTGACTTCAAAATTAAGGTAAACTAAAAATACCAGTGGATTGAGCATATTTTTGTGATAATTGCCCAAGTTTGGGAGCAATCTACATAACTGATACTCCTATATTAATTTCTAAATTATATAAATCCAGTAAATTAGTAAAATTAAATACAAGCCCAATTTTGATGATTTTAGTCTTGTTGGATTAAGAATATTATAAAAATGCAACACAAAAGTACCGTTAAAGTTTAAGCTCTTGATTTATCATAATTAATTTTTCAAGTTTTTATCTTCAAAAATTAATATAAAATAAAATATTACTCCAAATCAAAAAAAGTAGAAATAATGTATTTGTCTCATCAAAATACACCTCTGTGTCAAATTTTATTATTTTTTTTGGAAATATTTGAGGAATAAGAAAGAAAAGAGAGAAAGAGGAGAGAGAAAGAGGAGTGAAAAGGAAGAAGAGAAAGCCAATTTATACACTCCAAAGCATTATGAGAAAGAAAAAAAATCAAATTTATTCACATCCAAATAATAGAGTAGAGAAAAAAAAATTATTAAAAGTTTATAAATACCCCTCTCCTCCCCCTCTTCCTCCTATTCCTTACCCACTCTTCCCCCATTCATCCCCCTCTCCTCTCCCCCTCTACTGCTCCCTCTTCTTCTTCGGCCACCACCGGTTCCCCCTGCCAACCTCTAGTAAAGCCCCATCAAAACTAAAATAGAGTAAGAAATGAAAAATTGATGAAAAATTTTCTATTCCTTTCAATTCTTCTTCTTCTTTTAATAATAATAATAATAATAATAATATTATTATTATTATTATTATTATATTTATTATTATTATTATTATTATTTAATTTCTGTAGCTTTCATTTAATTAATTTTTTTTACTATATATATATATATCCTAATTTCTACAACTTTTATTTTAATTATTATTATTATTATATATATAAGTACTTATAAAAATAAAAATTGTTATTTTTTATATATATAGATAAATAAATAATATTAATATTGATATTTTTAATAAAATAAAGTGAAGGATAAAATTTTTTTTATTTAATTAATTCATTTGAAGCTTTTGCATTACTATTAGATTGACCCATTATGATATATTTATTTGAGTTTGTGCTCATAACTTGAAATAAATGATTAGAAATCAGTATCATAGGTTCATTCAAGTTGATCGCAGGTCTGTCTAAATAATATATTAAGCCAGGACAGACTAATATCTAGAGAAATAATGCGACTATACATAGTCTTTAATAGGGAATGTGTAGTTAGTCAGGAATCCACATCTTAAATAATTATATTAATATATCTAAGTTTTCAATTATTCTATAACTATGTCCTAATAGAATAAATATTATATATTGCTATATTTTTTTTTAGAATGAGCAGATATCTTAACTATGTATATTGTATTTATAATTATGACAATTTTACAAGCATATGCTATTTAAGTATTGCATATTATTTTATTTGTATATGTTTCTCCCATAGAATCATGCCACTTAATATTATGCAAAAATTATGATATCCTTAAAACATTACTTAGACCTATGTATCTAATTAAATATATTTTTTTCTTTTCTTTTCTTTTTTTTTTCTTTTCTTTTTTTATCTTTTCTTTTTCTTAGTTCGCTTTATCATATATATATATATATATATATATATATATATATATATATATATATATATATATATATATATATATATATATATATATATATATATATGGTAGATCAGAAGAAATCTCTGGATCATGCCTTTGTGGAGGAGATGATGCATGATAGAGTAACTTATTAGAAACTTAAGTGCTTATGTTAAAAAAGTCTTAAATTTGTACTTAGTGTAATAAATTTTGTAAAATAATTATTATTAAGGTTATGAACATATTTCTTTTATTATTCTGATATTTATGAATGTTGCATTGAATTTGGACATGCATATTTTTTATGTTTCTAAATACACTATTATACTAAACCCCGATACGATCCTGGGAAGTGAGCCCTAACGCTATATTAATTATGTTGACTCAGCGACGGGTCGCCACAATTAATATCAGAGCAGGATTGGGAGAAAATTAGTATAAAAGTGTATAAGATATTATTCATGCAACTGGAATCCCAAAACAAATAAAAGAAAAACATTAAAAATAAAAAATAACAAAAGCTATATAAATCAAAGAGAGAAAGAATGAATACATATAAAATATAGCCAAAATAATCAGCTTTTAGTTCTTTTTTTTTTTTAATGAATAGTGATACTTTTATTTTCATATAGTATTTGATAATTAAACTTCATAATTCCACTCCAATAAAAGTATAATAATAGAAATCCTATTTTAAGATGGATCATGAAGATTTTCCTTTGATCATCAGAACACCCTTAAAAGATTCGATATCCACCAATATGTTCGATATTCTGAATGCTCTATTAGAGCATGTTGATACACAAAATCAAATATTTTTAAATATTCAGACACAACAAACACCCCATATAAATAGTCCTACTTTTATACTATCAGCTATCAATTTCTAAAATATCATGATGGATGGTCTACTTCAAGCCTTCTTAAGACTCCAACTACCAATATTCAATAGAAGTGCTAACCCAATGGATGCTAAAGATTGGGTAAAAAAAATAAGAAAAATACTGACTAGCATAAAATGCCCACATACAAATATAATTAGATTAATAATCTTTAGGTTGGAAGGAGAAGTCGAATGTTGGTGGGAAGCCACTACAAGCTTACAGTTTATATGCATAGATATTGAGAATATCCAATGGGAATAATTTGTCAAAGCCTTCATAGCCAAATGGATTCCTCCTTCTGCACAAGCCATCATGGAAGATTTGTTCATTATGTTTTGTTAAAGCAATCATGGTGTCGCTGAATATGAAATTAAATTATGTCTAGTATAATTCTTAGTATGTAATAACCCAATATTATTAATCATCATTTATCAATGTAAATTAGATTGCAAATATTTTCATTAGTCTCCAAATAATGTTTGGAGCAATCCTTGAAAATTTGGAGCGATTTGAAGCTCATTTGAATTTCATGATGATATTAATGCATTTAATTATTCAAAAAATTAAGTATATTAAATTGATCTCTCTATAAAAATTTAACTTTATTTTTGAGTTTCTTAGCTCCCAAATTAGCTATGGGTGAATTTTTGAAATTTTTTGGAGATTATTTGGATACCTATGTTTGATTAATTAAAAAGGTTGAAATTAAAATTTAATTAATTAGTAAAATCCTAAATTCCTCTCGAACATTATCTACTTGATGTCGGATCAAATGGTGGGTTCAATCCCTGCCCTCCATCACATGATGGAAGGAGATCAAACTACTGTATAACAACCCATGATTATTACCCTAGTCAATTAGGACTAAACTAGGTCTTAATTTTGATTATATCACCCTTAAATGGTATTAAGATCACACCCTAAAGTTTTGGTTCAATTCAAGTGTCAAATGGATCAAATCCTAATTCTGAGAATTTCAAGAACCCTAAAATTTGAACTATTAAAGTTGATCTCAAATCAAAAATTAGACTTCGCCATCACGCTCATCACCCCCAAATTAGTTAGGGGTGATGTTTTAAAAATAATTGGGAATCATTGGAGTTTTGTCGAATATTTTTGATATATTTAAAATACCCTAAAAATATGATAATTAAATACAAGTCAAAATCAGAATCTGGCATTGTCGTTGCGTTCCTCATCCCTCAATTAGCTAGAGGTGAATTATTGGAATTCTTTAGAAGCAATTTAATTATTTAATTTTAAGTAAGAAAAAAATTAAATGCTAATTAAATAATTATTATTTAATTATTCTATTAACGGCCCCGTCTTCCTTCTCCCGCACCGTTAGCTTCCGCCATTTAATCGAATGGTGAAATCTAGCTATTCGATCAACTGATCAAACAACTCTCATGCGTTGTTCCAACGCCAGCTCGATGCCCTCCGCGTGTCACATGCAGTGTACTGTAGAGCCGCAGCACGCGGCTAAGCACCGCGTGTGGTAGTCTTGTAGCCTCCACCAAGTCTCGACTTAAGTTCTCGTGTGACTACACTCTTCTGGCTGCTTCCTGGAGAACCCTAGATCGGGGAGCGAACCCTTCAGCATCATCCTAATCGATCCTAAGTTCTCTACTATCCATCCAAGTACTCCCCAATCCTCTCGTTTATTCCTTGAAATCTTCATCGCTCATTTTCAAAATCCTATTTTATGTGTTCGATTGTCATTTGATATGATCTGATCGAACTAAATTGAGTTCGATCGATCAAATTTAGGGAATGGTATATAGTGATCCACAGTATTTGGCTTCTGATCCCGTAACCTAGGACCTAGGTTTAGCTACTTACGGTGCCTTAGACCACCCTAGCCATCGGCTCAACCACTGTTAGCTTGCACTCATCGGGCTCCGTCCATCACCCGTGATGACAGGCAAATGACGTGCACTAGTTCATCCTCTGCAGTGCATATCAGGAAGGGGATGTCCCATGGCTAGTGGGGCCCACCTCCTCGAGCTGGCGTAGCGGAGGCCATCCTCGTGTCTCGGAGGGGTCCTCGCGTGTCTATCCAGACCATCCTCTGGCGAGCCAAACCAGCGCTGCATGTGGGGCCCGCCTTTATTGCTGAATAGACGCATGGGACCCGCCATTGTGCAAATCATGCAGAAGGAATAATTAACCTAAATATTAATTGAATATGATTTATTTAGATTAATGTAGTTAAATAAATTAACCACACAACTTTAATCCCTTATATCTTGTAATCCATTAATCTGAAAATATTAATGTTATATGTCATCTTAATCAGCAAAATTCAAGAAATATTATGGTAGTGTCTAATGTTCCATTTGAATGAGTATTTAGTATAGTGACATTTTAGGACCCCTTAATTAACCCTAAGCCTTAGAAAACTTTAAGTGGCATAACATTGTAACCCTAGCTCCAAACATAGTCAAGTTATATCTCATTTTTCTTAGTAGAGTGCCAAGAACATTATGGTAGTGTCAAATTTGCTATTTGGTGTATAGTTTGACTAATTACTTTTGGTCCCTTCCTTAATTACTCTTAAACCTTAAAAACTTCATTTAGCCATCACTTAACTATTTGAACTATAAATTCAGTCATCCAATATATCATTCTGATCAGTAGAACCTAAAGAATAATAAACTACAAAAAAAATAAGGATTTGGTGATTAATTTTCTTAATTAGCCCTAATCACCCAAAACTTGATTAGCACATAACACTTGTTTCACTAGAGACTCGTGGAAGCTCACCAAGGGTGTACTTGTTATTGCGCGGGGAAATATAGAAGATACACTTTATCTGATCAATAATGTAACAACCCAAGGTTGTTACCCAATTCAATTTTAGCCTAATTGTATCATAATTATTATTTCATTAAGTTCATCTAGTTATTAGAACTAAACCTTGAAGGTTTGGAGCAATTCAGAGACTAATCAATTATTTTGAAATATTTTAATATTTAATTAATTAGAAAATTGAGTAATTTATTTTGACCTCGAAATAGAAATCCGACTTCGCCGTTCCAATCGTCACCTCCAAATTAGCTAGGGGTGATGTTTTGGACGCATTTGGAGTTTGTCAAATTTTCGTCAATATTTTAATATAATTAAATACCCTGAAAATTAGCATAATTAAATAATCATCAGAATCAAATTCTGACTTTACCGTTGGATTCTTCACCCCCAAATTAGCTAGGGGTGAATTTTTGGAAATTTTTGGAGCACGTTTTAAAAATCTGGATTTTTAAATAATTAAGGAAAATAATTAAGCAATTATTTGATCATTAATATGCAATTTCTCCCCCTCTCTCTCCTAGTTGGCTGGCCACCTTCCCCTTTATTTGGCTGACCCATGCTTCCCATTTCTCCCTCCCATACTTGATGGGAGAAAGCTTACCTCTCCCCTCACCTAGCCTCTCTAGCCATGATGAAGCTTCCCTCCCACTCTCCTTTAAATAGAGAGCTCAGCCCCCTTCTATTGCTTGCTAAAATTTTCTTCCCTCCTCCTCCATTGCTACACCTTAAAGAAGAGGCTCCTCTCTAAGCTTTGAAGGAAGACAAAGTTCCTTCTTCTTTCACCCATTTCAAGGCTAAAAGGTACTCCTTTGCTCCTCCCCTTGTCTTCTTTATATTGTTACAAAGCTTGAATGAATATTTAGAAGTCCATAAGCATGTATGGAAGCCATTAAGGCTCTTAAAAGCTTTACAAAAATCTGCTTTGTTTTCATCTATTTTGCACACCCTATCATTCATCCATATTTTTATATAGTTAGGATGTTCCATTTGTGCCACTTTTGGTGTCGATGGAAAGGTATCGGAAATACCTTTCCATTAATATATGGCACCGCTCATGGGACTCTCTGGATTGAGAGTAATTGAGCTCGAAAATAAGCCTTACAGGAAATACCTTTCATAATGTGTTCCATATACTAGAGTAATTGAATAGTAAACTCGCAAAATAGACCGCTACAGCGCGCTGCAGTGGGCTGCAGCGGAAATATTTTTGGAACTTTAGAAATTGTGAAAATAATTTAATTGAACAGTAATTTTGCAAAGAGAACCGCTCCAGCACACCATAGCACGCCGCAGCGAACCACAGCGGGTCGCAGCGCTGCCGCGCGAAAGGCCCTACCGCGCTAGACGCGTTGCAGCGCGCTGCCGCGCGAAAGGCGCTGCAGTGCGTTGCCGCCCAAAAGGAGCTCCAGCGTGCTACAGCGCGCTCCAGCACGCTGCAGCGCCCAAACTTGCAGATTTTCCCAGAATTTTCAGAAAACTGCCCAGTTTTGGCTAAAATTTTCAAAACTTCACTGTTTTTGTATTTTAAGGTCCCTAGGACCCTAGTGGGACTGAATTATATCAAATGTGAACTTATTTTAGTTAAAATTGAATATTACATAAAATTCTATGTTGAAATAAAAAATTGAAACTTTGACATTTTTAAAAGGCTCAAAACTTACCATGAACTTTGAATATATATTATGCCAAATACTAAAAAATAGAATCTCAAGTGCTTCTATCCAATAAGTATAACTTATCAACTAAATTGTATGAAACTTAAGTTTTTTAGAATTGTGACTAAGTGCTAATCTCTTTGATTTGGTTTAGAATTTGATTAGCATTAATTACCTTTTTATGCTATGTCATCTTTTCATTTGTATGCTTTCATAATACTAGGATGTATGTTAAAAAACTTTAATCACTTAATTGGATACTTAATTATGTGTAATTGCTATTAAATTAAACTTGAATATAAGAATCTTGATAACTTGATTAAGTAGATGATACTTAATCTAAACCCAAATTGTAACAACAATAATATATTAATAATACATTAATTTGTCATTGATCTTTAAATTTACATTGGTCTTAATGATAGAAAGATTAGGGGTTAAACCCTAACTTATCTTAATTAAGATCTAAACCTTAATCACTTAATCAATTAATTGGATTGTAAGATAATTCAATTTACATTATTCCAATAATGCATATAATTTGATATTGATCTTAAATTATTGAATTAGAAGTGCTAAGGTTAATATTAATATATGTGATTGTACTATTTGAATCTAAGCTTTAGATTTTTGATTTTCTCTTATATAAGACTATTAGCATAAAATGGATAATAAAATTGTAAAGATTTATAAAATAATCTAAATCTAATAAGATCTTTGATTTTGCCCCATAATTGTAGAATAGAAAGGGGATCAGATGAATTTTAATCATCTGACCTAACCACCTTAACCTAAGTATAACAAGTAAACCTTAAGAAGTAGAAAGTGAGATCTTAAGGCTCTTGCTATATGATTCATTATTGAAATGGTTAAAGACCTTAATTAATGATACATTGAGGTAGGAAGGACTTTTGTAACTTATTGAGGTAGAAAACTAGTTGATCCTTCATAACCTTAGAAGTTGAACTTGATACCTTGTGGTAGGAATTACCTAAAGTATTTAGAGTGTGACTTATTCCGTGTGGTAGTAACCTATGTTGAGTGATTTGTTGATCACATCCTTGAAGCATTATGTAAGATACATCTACTTAGAGTAAGGATTAATAGATTTGATAAATCCTTGTTGATTAAATAGAACCTTATGAACTCAGATTATTAGTTGGGTATAGTAGGGTATACCCATATTATTAGATTATTTCAGTAGTATTCAGGATTGGTTGATTCACTCCAATGCGGACTTATGACCAGGTGCTATCCTGAGGGATTAGACGAATATAATCCCGTTAGAGTAAATCCTCCAAGAATAAGAGTGTTGCAATTAGTGAACAAGATCCTTAGTTTGAGATGTAAACTGCGACCTGGTTCTACCTCCTATTGTAGTGCGCTTCGATAAGTGCAATTTAAGCAAACTAAATATCTTAAGTCACTTTGCGTAGACCACTAAGTATACTCGTAATTAGGGTATTTAACGGCTTAGCTTGAGATGTAAACTGTGACCTGGGTTCTGCCTCCTATCGTAGTACGCTTCGATAAGTGCAATTTAAATAAGCTAAGGGTTAAATCCACCTTTCTTACAAACATGCTAAATATGTGTATACAATCATCCCAGCTAATGATTTTTAAGTAAACTCTCAACCTTAACCAATTATCGAATTAGAATCTAGGAGTCAGAATCTTTTTAGCAGGATTCTGCACAATGGAGACCTAGAATTTATTATCAGATTTTAAAGCATTTTCTGGATTTTCTGGTTTATCTCATGTAGTTTAGAAGCATGAGCATGAGCATAAGTATGAGGTGTGAGTATCAGAATGATGCATAAGTATCAGTGATGATCTATGAGTTATGGAATGTTGCATACATTGTCTAAGGAATTTCAGGATGTATCAGCATCATCTGTAAACAATATTCCCAACTGGATGCATGTATATATTGGACCGTACTACTCATAACAATTCAGTGATATTTCAGTAGCATATCAGTAGTATACAGTGTTGTGGCATATTCAAGCACACAGTTTCAGTGACATACATCATAGTTGTACATATGATTACTCAGTTTCAGATTCAGTACTATTTTGATTTATTTTCAGTATTCAGTTACAGTTCAGTTTTACTTTACATTACTTCAGTTTTGTATATTTTTGGACAGTTTTGTACTTTCAGTTACCTTTACAGTTTTTTTGCAGATTTAATTACATTATGTAAATGTTAAATGAATAATTAGAACTGTTAAATTAGTTTTGATGTGTTATACTTATTGTCTAACACAGGGTACTTTTGGCACGGTGATTTCCCATTTGACACTGGGTACTTTTGTACCACTCCCCGTGGGGTGCTACAAATAAAGTGTATGATACTATTGCAGCTACATAAGAGATAGATGCGGATCTATAGCATCAGAGGCTTGGCCATATGAGCTTAAGGGGATTGAAATCCCTGCAGTCAAATGGGAAGCTCCAAGGACTGAAGACAGTAGACTTGAATTTTTGTGAAGACTGTTGTGGCGCCCCTGTAAAGACCCTCTTAAGTAGTAATAAGTGAAACTCTTAAATATCGAGGTGCCTTTTCAGATAACAGTGGAGTTCCTGATAAGAACTCCAAAGTTAAGCGTGCTCAAGTATGAGCACTCCCAGGATGGGTGACGTGCTGGGAAGTTATTTTCTGAGGGCAAAATCGTGAGGCTTTTCTGGCCAAAATGGAAAACACATTGGTGCTTAATAGTTAGAGCCATTACAAATAGTATTAGAGCAGGCCATAAGGTGTAAGATAGGAAGTAAGTGCCATATAGGGTAAAGTACCACTTCATGTGAGCAGCCTCTTGAACCCATGATGGTTAATGTGCTATATGGTTGTGGGTACCTCTTGTGCCTGTAGTGGTCACCTCTAGTCCTATATACCCAATGGATGGTTCTTGGATCTATGTGTGGATATTGATGAGGATGTTAGTTACTTATGTTGGGGAGATTGTAAGGACCCACTTAAGTAGTAATAAGTAAAACTTTTAAACATTAAGGTGCATTTTTAGATAACGGTGGAATTTTTGATAAGAACTCCAAAGTTAAGCGTGCTCAGGTATGAGCACTCCCAAGATGGGTGACCTACTGGGAAGTTATCTTCTGAAGGCAAAACCATGAGGCATTTTTGGCTAAATGTATTATTACAATATTTATTAAGTTAAATAAAAAAGATAAAGCTCTCATCCTCACAAAATAAAATAGAGCTAAGCTAAGGATCTTCAGTAGTAACATGCTCCTCCTCCTAAATCTGATCTTCAGGAGGCTCGACTACCTCGAGTAACTCATAATCTACTATTATTGGTTTCACAATAATAGGGCCCCAACCAAAGAAAAGAAAATTCTAATTAGACATATTGTCAAAGTACATTTTAAGCTGTTAATAATTCATGAGTTTTATGATATCACTATTTTACTTAGATTATAAGAACAAGCAAAGCGTAAGGGTGCAATAAGTATACAAAGGAGAAGGATAAGTTATAAATATAGTATTTATAACTAAATAAGATTTAAGGGAAAAGGCATACCTCAAGTAAATTAAGCAAGGATAGGCATACATGTATAATACAGTAAGTAAAGGTGCTGAAAGAAAAATATAATCCTAAACATGATGATGATCGTATGACATATGCTGATTTAAAAGAAATTAATCTGACAGTGGTACATATAAGTAAGCAACAAAGGACTAGCATCCTATAATATATAAGTAAATAGGTAAAGCAAGGTAGACTCAAGTCAAGTACGATGGTAAACAGGAAACATTAAACAGTAAATAGTAAACAGTAAATACTAAATAGTAAACAATGAATAGGTATATAAGTACTATCATATTAGAAGAAAAATAATAAAACCTATTGATATCAAAATGATTATTAGTGTCAACGTGGAGGCTAAGGCGACAAAATATTCCTAGCATCATCTGAGGCTAGGCCGGAAATAACAGAACTGAAACTGAACTAAATAAGCAGTAACCACAAATGTAGAAATATTTTAGTTATATTACTTTTGCTTCTATGGACACATATAGAATATAGAAGCAGTTGAGGAGTGAAGCAAATCTGCAAGACTATACAGGTTCCAAATTTAGCACAACATTCTTCAATGACTAATGCCAAGTACTCCTTATTTCTCCTTACCCCTGTCCAGTATGGTAAAATACGCCAAATACAAGTAACTGAACCCAATGCAAATGTTATCCTAATATTCTATGTTTTCATTTCATGTAATAACATTATCTTGTATGACATTTTCAAGGGATAAGGTACAAAATACAAGGAATACGAAAGTAAATAAGTCAATAGTAAGCAAGGAACTCTACTATACAAGGTGATATCAGTTATTATCTATTAAACCATTCTAACTATTCTAAGTTACATAAGTTCAGGATCTCTAATTCCTACTATCGAGTGTAACTTAGAAGCACGGCTTTATAAGTTAAAAGTAATTAGAACTGATCAGGTTTCAATTTAATTCAATCAATAATGACTATAAGTTAAACAAGAAATTATTATATCATAATTAATAGATTTAGACATTCTAAGCTAAGATCTAGTTAAGATCTAATAATACTAGGAATTATGCATTAAATATCATGAATTGAAGTTAATCACATAATCTCAAGGTTATACTTAAGGACTATGGTTTAAATCTAAATTGTGAACTAATGATTAAGGCAAATCATATCAAGCAAAATCAAAGCTTAATAAACTGAATCTCCTAGTCTTAATCTAAAATTGAAAGATAAAATTATTATAATTAAAGTATGAGAATCTAGAAATTAATAAAACCAAAGTTTCATTCATTAAATAACTCATTTATTCAATGAGTGAAATCTAACCTAGGATTTATTCCTAATCTTAAGGAAAATATTCAAAAGTGAAGTGTAGATCCTAAGAAGCTCCTAATAAAGGGCTTAGAGAGTTCTTAATAATTGATTGAATTTATTTTAATTTAACTTAATTCATTATTTTTATTTAATTAGGGAAGTTAGGAATGGATTTTGGCTAACTAAGGCATATTATTCTTACATAGAGTTTTTCAAGCTGAAATTAGGATGTTTGACAAATTATTCAAATTATTGGATATAAGACTTAAACTAATTCTAAATCAGTTTTATTACTGTTTCTAATAATTTAAAAGATATTTTAAGGGTTAAGAACACAACCTAAATTTTGGACAAAATGATAATTTTACCCCTACTTAAGAGTCTAAAAAGCTACTTTTTGATTTAAGACTTTAAATTAGATTTTCTTACTGTCAAATGATTCCTTACTGTCTAACATGAAGATAGAGAGTAAGTACACCAAATTTGGACAAGTATTAAGTCCTATGGGTCAAATTTAAGGATTCTAATCTACAAGGGCATTTTAGTAATTTCACTTAGCAAAGACTAAAGATTTAGTTAGTTTATTATTGTCTACTGTCCAAGAATTCTATAGAGTTCAAGAACACTAAATTTTGATGTCTAATGAATTAGTTATGAATGTTCTGAGTTTATGGGTAAATGTGTCATTTCTATTTGAGATCCAAATTTAGCAAACTCAGTGGATATAGATTCCTTTTATGACATTGAGTACTTTAACTAGGAGTAGACCCAAATTAGACCTCATTTGGCCAATTAATGACCTAATTAGGGCTAGAGGTATTTTGGTCAACCAAGGGTTTCTAATAGTCAAACTCTAAATTTTATTTCAATTTAATGTTGACACTGAATTTCTAACTTAGTTAGCATCTTGGATTTCTAAATTTGGAGTCCAAATGACCAAGTTATGATCATTTCAACACTATGGTCTATTTTCTTAAAGGGGGGGTCAAACTCAATTTAAAACTCACATACAATTTTATACAGTGTTTAATTTTTTTTAAACTAAGTTCAAATTTAATATAATTCGGCCCCACTAAGGTCTTAGGGTCCTTAAAATTCAAAACTATGAAATTTTGATCATTTGAACCAGTTTTAAACCAATCCGGACAGTTCTAGGCGCTACGGCGCGCTGTAGCACCTTTGGACCGAAAGCCAGGCACTACGGCACGCGGTAGCGCACTGCAGCGGATTTTGGCATTGTGGCGCGCTGTAGCAGGTTTCGGCGCTGTGACGCGCTATAGCGGGTTATGGCAGAATCAACTCAAAGCTTGGGCACGGCGGTGTGTGGCGGCGCACGGTGGAGCGTGGCGGTGCGCTACAACGGATCCAATTTCTAATCTCAGGCGTTGCGGCGCGCAGCAGCGCCCGACGGTGATTTCACCTGTGCGAAAACTCAACGAGTCATCTTTTGGGCTCAAATACTTTCAACCTAGAGCACTTTACATGCTGTGCCATATACCGATGGAAAGGTATTTCCGAAACCTTTCCATTGATATCCAAATTGGTACCACACAATTATGTTAGCAATGCAAACAGTGGAGTTAAAGGACTAGGTGTACAAAAATTTATATTTGTAGATTTACATATCCTTCCTTATCATTTGTAAATTTTAATGAACTTCTACATCTTAAATATATATTCATAGATATGCAACTAAGGTAATACAGATTCTTAAATATGCAAATGAGCATAAGAACAAAATGGAATAGCCATTAAATTAACCAATGGAGGGAAAAGGGATACCTTGGCTTTGATAATGACAAATATCCTAAAGGAGGCTTGAGAGCTTGAGAGATTCTTCCTTCAGTAAGTGCAGTAGTGGGGGACTCAACTCGGCAAAGAGAATAGGAGAAATAGAGAGCTGAGAGCTAAAGGCTTTTTTAATGGATGGGAAGCCTGCCATTGGATGGGATGGGCATGAGTTGTTTCATCCCACTTGGTGAGATAGGGGGACAGTTGGCAGGAGATAGAGGGGCAGGTTAGGTTGAGCACACCAGAGGGGGATGAAGGGAAAGGAGCTCAGAATTTCAATAGGAATTGGATGGCTATGGGTCCTAGCCAAGGAAGAAGGAGGAAAAAGGAGGGAAAAATGAAAAATGGCTTTTAAATAAATTAAATTAATTAATCTAAAAAATCATATTCTATAAATGATCTCTAAAAAATCCTATAAATTCACCCCTAGCAAATTTGGGAGTGAGAATATCAACAGCGAAGTCGGATTTTGATTTTGATAAGTATTTATTTTCTATTTTTGAGGTATTTAATTATATTAAAATATTTGATAAAATCTGACGACTTCCAAACGCGTCCAAACCATCACCCCAAGCTAATTTGGGGGTGAAGATCGCAATGGTGAAGTCAGATTTTGATTTCAATGTCAAGCTAAATATCTTAATTTTCTCTTAATTAAATATTATTAAAATATTCCAATTATTTGATTGAGCTCTGAATCGCTCCAAATCTCCGGGGTTTGGTGCTAATGACTAAATGAAGCTAATGAAATAATAGTTATGATACAATTAAGCTAAAATTAAGCTAAGTAACAACCTAGGGCTATTACAACTGTGTGTTGGGAAAACTAAAGAAGGTTTCATTCTCCAAAATTGGAAGGGAGCTGAAAGGCAAGAAACATGAGTTGGTGCATACAGATGTATGGGGGCCAGCTCCTACTTCTTCCATAGGTGGAGCTACATATTTTGTCATCTTCATTGTTGACCATATGAGGAAAGTATTGGTTTACTTTCTAAAACATAAATATGATGTGTTTGATATATTTGGAAAGTGGTTAGCTTTAGTGGAGAATGAGATAGAATTAAAGCTTAAGTGCTTAAGGTATGATAATTATAATAACCCTAGTATTGTTACCCATCAATTAACAACATAATTGATTCTAATCTTCTTTCATTAGTTTTATAATAGTATTAAGAGCATCCATTTTAATTTTTATGCGATTTGAAGATCAATTGACAATTTTTAGCATTTCCTGGTTCTTAGAAATTCTAAGATAGTCCAATTTATTTAGACCTCATGATCAAAAATGAAGTCCACCATTGGACTTACCACACCCAAATTAGATAAGGGTAGTATTTTGGAAGAATTTGGAAGCCGTCGACTTTTCCCTGAATATTTTAATAATATTTAAATACTCAGAAAATTAAGATAATTAAATTGACCTCTGATCAAAAATTTAATTATTTTTGAGTTCCTCACTCCTCAATTAGATAAGGGTGAATTTTTGAGATTTTTTAAAATCCATTTGGTATTTTATTTTGAGTAATAATTTGTGTATAATTAATTTTTTAATTAAAGTAATTAAATTAATATATATAATATATTTAAATATTAATCCAATAGCACATTTATAAACCCTCAACATAGAACATCATTTCAAAGTAATCCTGTCAGTCCGATCGGTCTTTAAGCAAGAGAAATGACCAGATCACGTGATCCCAAACGGACCGTAGGATTATATGGGTGATCCGACGACCAGGACAAGTTCACTATACATCCCTGTCCTGGCCACTTGCGATTTTGGCAGTGGCATAGGCGTAGTGGGCGTATGATGCTCAGGATCCTCCAGTTGGCTTCCCTTATCTCTTCTTTATCTCCATTCTCCTCTATTCCACATTGCACCTTCGGAAAGCAGCTGCGAAAGCAAAATGTTGAGGAAGGTTTTCTGTGAGCGCTCCATAGTTATAATTTTCATTGACTCCAGGTGAAAGGTGCGATTTTTTTTTTTTGATTGTTGTCCATTCAGTGATTTACTGATTCATACATTCAATCATTTATTTTATAAGGTCATAACTTATTTTCACCGATCAAAGTAAAGGAACCTTTTTTTTTCTTTCTTCTTTCCATTCGCAAAGATCTGAAGTGCCAGGTAGTTCAAATTCCATTTCTACTTTATGTAATTCCTCCTATTATAATAGTTATTGTGATTCATCATACATAAGGGTCTGCACCTATTTTTGTGCTTAATTAAATCGAACGTGATTGATCTATTAGACCCAATACCATTTATTCTTTCTCTTTCTTATTTTCTTTGCAAACTGTTATGTAATACCTGAATAATAAATATAGGGCATCATTTTTATGGTATCAAGATTACTTGTAAAGTGAGTTTTCAATTTTGTTTTGTTAATTTTGAGCTCGAGCTTCACACAAATGATTCGATCATGCCCTAATGTTGGTGAGATTAACGAATCTGACAATGCCTTAGAGCGGTCCTTCCACGCCTCTGTCGGGGAAGATGGAATAGAATCAAACCATGGTTCTATTGTGTATAACTCGCTAGACCAGACCGGCCCGTCTTTCCCGAACCACTCGACTTTACCTTCGCTTGCGTGTCGACTCCAGATTGGTGTGCTATCGTTTGGAAGGGAATCACGCCCGATCTGTCAGCGTCGTTTTATAACTGACGGTTAATTAAAATGATTAATAGATAAAGGATAATTATATATTTTTGATTAACATTTATTAATGCATAATTTAATTCTTTAATAACTTGCAAAGTACATACCCAAAATATACAATATTATATACTATTTTGATCACAAAAATGCATAGATTAATAATATGACATTTAATTTTTGTTTGGATGATTATTTCATTTAATCATTAATTTAGATTAATTAATTAATTACAAAATAATTATAACTTCATTTGTGTCATAACTTGAATAATAGGAGTCTAAATTTAATGATTAAATAGTCCATTTCACTCACGAAAATATGAGAAATAATAATATGAAATCAAATTTAAGATTGGAATCCCAATTTTCTAACGTTATCTTATTTTTACCTACTTAGTATCATTCTTCTCCTTATAATACAAAGATTTTATATTTATGTATATTATTTCTATTGAACAATAATTGTTGATTTTAGGATATTGGCTCCTTAATTAGTGTTATTGTGATGATTTTTCTAGTTTCATATATTGCATATTTTAGGTATTTGAACCTTAGGACGGTAAATATGTCACATTACTTACTTCCCATGTCAACTATAATTGTATGATTGAGCTAAGTTCTCATAAATTAGATGCTTGAATGATAAGCAAATTATTTGTTTCATCTTTCAATCTTAGGAGAAAAGCTATAGGATTGATTTATAACTTAAATTGTAGGTGATTATTAGAGCTAATTATTACACCAATTAAGTGTAGTTAACCTTAATACCAGTGTATCTGTAGATTGTAAATCAATTAAAACTAGCATTAAGTAACTAGATTGGATCCTAGCTCTCATCACCTTTAGTTCTTAAATCCTCATTTAATTCCCTTAAAGATTTGAATTAGGAGTTCTTAATTCATTAGTATAGTTTAGGAGAATCTTATTGATTTCATTAACCTCTAACTTGTAGAAATTTAAGAGCTTGTGGCCTGCAATCCCTTCCTCTCCAATACACTTAGATCTTCCTCAAACTATTTCAATCTAATTAGATTAGTAATATATTTGATTTAACCTTCTAATACAACCTAATTATATGAGTTGATCTTGTAGAACCTTAACTTCCATCTACTTAAATTATAATAATTTCATAATCATAATTTTCCTAACTAGTCTCTAAAGCCATGATTTAGCTAACCTATAATAATATGTGGTTTAGGATAAGGTTAGGATCAGTTTCATTTAATATGGTTATATTTATAAATTATTTTGTCATCTTATAGAATAAAAATAATTTACTATTTTCTAAAACCCCAACTACTTATATTACTTATAATTGACTTGAGATCAATATCTTTAAATCAATTAGGAGCTCTATTAGTTTTAATCATTAAGAAGACCATTTAAAATTAGATAACTTTAGATATCACATAGTTTAGAATTATTAATTTTTTCTTGAATGCTTACTTAGCTTTGAGCCTATTTTATTTGACACATTCATATAAGATATTGTGCATGAATAAAACTGTCACATTAAAACTATAAGGGCTTATTATTATTGGTTAAGCCAAAGGGCAGGCTAATTATGAGTAATAAGGAGACCTCACATTCTCAGAGGATGAATGTGAGTGTTATTATTTTGTACTCCACTTTCCTTTACCTGTTAGGCAGATGTGCTTAATTCCTTGCTTCATTCTGTATTTACCTGCATAATAAATACTTTTATAAAATAACTTCAATTTAATAAAATATGAGTTCTTCTACAATCTTATTGATTGTGAAGGCTCGTTATAGCTTTTAGCTATGTTACTTTTCATAGTCCTAGGCTATGTATCTCTTAAACTTATAGTCTAAAATTTTTTTGATTTACTATGTTTTGCACTTTCCATATTTTTAGTATCGTGCTTTACTTATTTATAGTTCATTTAGATTGCAATGAATATTGTTATAATTTTATTTAAATGCTATATTGTCTTCTTTTCTTTACTTAGCATAAATTCATTGAACATATACGTACTTCATTCTATTCATTTTCATATACACTTTAGTGCTTTTCTAGCCTATTTAGAATACTTTCACTCTTATTTTATATGCAGGCTAGAATGACTATACTTGTGAGTATTTCTACTCATATTACTTTTTATTAGTCTTTCTTACTATTTTCCTTATTTATTTTCTCTATTTAAATGCTTTCATTTTGCACAACTACTTTTACTTATATTGTAGGCTAGCTATGATATCCAAAATGAATATTAAAATATTTAGCCCAATCTTAAAATGCGCTTAGACTGTTTAGTCCAACTATGATTTTCTTTTTATTGGTTTTGCTCTATCACAATTAAATGCCAAAATGTAATAGATCATGTGCATTTAGATGCTAGTGGAGCTGGACCAAGTGCTTAAAAATCATATATTTGCTTCAGCTTAACTGTTTTATTTACTTGTTTTATTTCTTTTAAGTGAGAGAGAGTTTTACTTACTTATTGCTTAATTAATGGTATGTAATAGCTTAATTTAATTTCTTGTCCGTACTTATTTTATTATAAAATTAGTTCTTTCTTACTTAAAATGCTTGGTTTGGATAAATGGATATTTAAATGGTTAAATTGCATAAATACTTCATGTTCATAAAACTAATTGTACATACATCTTATAAACTGTAAATTTATGTTCTTATGTAAATGTTCATTTTTTTTATCTTACTTGAAATGTTGCTCTCACTTATATATTATAATCTCCTTAAATTCTTATTGATATTTAGGATTGCAACTATCATTTATTTCAAGTAATTACAAATATTTCTATTCACATGTTCCATATCTATTACACATAATTGAAACTACTTCCATTTAAGCATTTTTATTACTTGCATTCTATCATTGACTCATGTTACTCTTCCCTTCCTTCTATTATTGATCTTAAGTACTTATGTTGTTACATGCTACTTGCCTTGTACATGCATATATTTATTATTTTTATACATGTAATTGTAACTACTTTTATCACATGCATTTGAAAATTCATATTATCATGTGCATCTCCTTGCTTCCACTTTCTCACCTTAACTTAAGACTCTCTTCATGATCCTTGGCCAAACTTAGCATCTATCATTTTGTTAACGTCCTTCTAATTAAATATTAGATGCTAAGATGACGCACCAAGGCAGGATTAATCTCCTTTCCTATATTGGGGTCGTCACAATAATGGCAGCGAGTATTGTGATAGGGAGTTTAGGAGTTATGTGCCTTGAGAGGCATTAAGAGGAACTTCACAATCCCTAGAACACCATAACAAGATGGTGTTACATAACGGATGAACATAATAATCACATAAAAATCTAGGAGCATGAGGTTGCATGCAGGTCTTCCAAAACAGTTTTGGGCTGAAGCTGTTAACACGGTTGTGTATCTAATAAATCGAAGACTGGTCGTACCCTTAAATGAAGAGATTCTCGAGGAAGCTTGGAGTAGAAAGAAGGTGAAACTGAACCACCTCAAGGTTAGCTGCTCATCCTATGTGCACATTGATGCAGAATCCAGGAGCAAGCTTGACGCAAAGGCTATCAAGTGCACATTTGTTGGATATGGCATGAGTGAGTTCGGATACAGATTTTGGGACAAATAGAACCAGAAGGTTATCATAATTAGGGATGTCACTTTCAATGAAAGTGAAATATATAAGGATTGTATTGGAGTCAAGACTGATTATAATAATGCTTCAAATGGAGAACCCCAATACATAGATATTGATGATAGCATTGAGCCATACATTAGAGTACAAGAAGAAGCTCGTGAGGGTGTCAATGTTGAACCACAAACACCCATGCTAAAAAGATCCATGAAAGTCATAAGACCACCACAGAGATACTCTCCTTCCTTGTTCTATTTGTTACTAATAGATGGAGATAAACTAGAAAACTTGGAAGAGGCACTTCAAGTTGAAGATTCAATCAAGTGGGAGGCTACCATGAATAATGAAATGGTATCACTCATGTCAAATGGGACATGGGAGTTGCACCCTTATTAGCTAGGAAGAAGGCCCTTCAGAATAAGTGGGTTTACAGGGTAAAGGAAGAGTCGAATGGGAGCAAGCGCTACAAGGCGAGACATGTAGTAAATGATTTCCATCAAATACATGGGGTTGACTATTGTGAGATCTTCGCCCCAGTTGTGATGAGGACAACCCTCAGGGTTGTGCTAAATATTATTGCATTTGAGAATTTGCATCTGGAGCAAATTGATGTTAAAACTGCATTTCTTCATGGAGGGCTAAAGGAGGAGCTGCACATGCAATAACCTGAAGGGTACCAGGCTCAAGAGAAAGGAAAATGTGAGCTAGTGTGCAAGCTCAAGAACAGCCTCTATGGCTTGAAGCAAGTGCCAAGACAGTGGTACAAAAGATTTAATAGGTTAAAGTTAGAATCAGGGTACAAAAGATGTCATGATGATCATTGTTGTTACATAAAATAGTGTAAGTCCTCCTATATCATTCTATTGCTATGTGTGGATTTTATGTTGATCATAAAATTGGACATTGAGGAGATAAGGATGCTGAAAGAGCTTATGTCAAAGGAGTTTGATGTGAAGGACATGGGGACAGCCAATCAAATTCTTGGAATGAGAATCAATAGTGAAAGAAGTGCATAAATTTTGAAGATATCGCAGAAAGAATACGTTGAAAAGGTGCTGAAAATATTCAATATGAGTGAAGCGAAGCCAATGGGCACTCCCTTAGCAAGTCACTTCAATTTATCAAAGGAGCATATGCCAAATTCTGAAGAAGAGAATGAGTATATGCTGAAGGTTCCTTATGCTTCAGCAGTTGGGATCTTGATGTACGTGATGATTTGCACGAGATCGAATATTGCCCGTGGGGTGAAAGTGGTTAGTAGATTAATGAGAAACCCAGTAAAGCGCCATTGGGATGTGTCAAGTTGATCCTAAGGTATATGAAACGTACAGCATGTAAAGCTTTATGCTTTGAAAGATCTGACATTGTTTTATAGGGCTATGTAGATTCATCGTGCATGAGATGTTGGTAGTAGAAGAAACACTACATGTTATGTGCATATATTGGGAAGTGCAGCGGTGAGATGGATCTTCAGGCTATAAAACATTGTATCATTATTATGTTGCCTCACAGAGGAAAGTAAGGAGATGATATAGTTGAAGATTTTTATGGAAAAATTGGTCAAGGGGCAGGAGGATGTGAAACTCTATAGTGATAGTATGATTACTATACACCTAGTAAATAATGCAGCATTTTATGCCAGAATAAAGTATATTCAACACCATTACCATTTCATCTGGATACTGCTTGAAAAAAGATAGCTGGGATTGGAGAAGATCCGCACTTCTAAGAATCTAGCCGATATGCTTACAATAGTTGTAATAGTGGACAAGCAGAAGCTATGTGTAGCTTCCGTTGGTCTCAGTATGTGAAGAGAGAGCGAGGGTGAGCTACACCACTTTCTTGATAAGAATGGAAGAAGACAATGAAGAATCAAAGTTGGAAGAAGGGGAGCTTTCTTAAATGTCTCCAAGTGAGAGATTGTTATGTTATAGAGACCATTTAGTTCCTCATGGAGATACTAGTGGTTCTCCGGCGAGCTTCCACAAGGTCCCAAGGCGATTCGGAGTAAGAAGTGAAGTTTAGAAACAACACAAGCACTATGGCACTCTATGGTGCCCACGTCATGCTTTGGTGATCCCAACCCGATATGCGGGCGCTACCGTTTGCCGCAGTGGGTTCCAACTCGAGACGGAGGTGCACTCGTGCGTTGCAGCAGATGCTAACCTGAAACGGAGGCGCTACCGAGCTCCGCAGCGGGTGCCAACCCGAGATGCGGGCACTTCCGCGCAACGCATCAGGTGAAACTCGAGACGCGGACGCTTTCACGCTCCACAACGGGTGCCAACCCGAAATGCAGGCACTTTTGCACGCCGCAGCAGGTGCCAACCCGAGACGCGGGCGCTTTCGCGCACCGCAGTGGGTGCCAACCCGAGATGCCAGCGCTACCGTGCACCGCGGTGGGTTCCAACCCGAGACACAGGTGCTACCGCGCTCCGTAGTGGGTCCCAACCCTAGACGCCGACGCTACCGTGAGCCGCAGCGAGTCCCAACCCGAGAGTCGGGCGCTACAGTGCATCGTAGAACTTGGCAAAAATTTGCTTCTATCCAAGGTTCGCCCTAAGTAAATTGAAAGGCATTTTGGACCTTTCAAGATCCAAAATTTAGCTGAGTACTTAAGCAAAGAAGTTGGGATGAGATAATGTTGTTGGCATTTCAGTTTGGAGACTGAGTCTTGCTATGAGGAGGAGATTCCAAGGAGAAGCTCTAAGGAAGTTATTATGCAAGATTATCCTTGCATATTGGAGGAGAGACTCCTAGTGGTGGTTGCTTCCTTTCCTCATCATATTAGAGTAAGAGCTAGTGTTATTTAGCTAAGGAGATAAGCTCTTTGTGTGAAGACCCACTTAAGTAGTAATAAGTGAAACTCTTAAACATTGATGCACCTTTTCAGATAATGGTGGAGTTCCTGATAAGAACTCTAAAGTTATGCATGCTCATGTGGGAGCACTCCCAGGATGGGTGACCTGCTGTGAAGTTATCTTCTGAGGGCAAAATCGTGAGATATTTCAGGCCAAAGCGGACAATACCTTGGTGCTTAAGAGTTTGGGCTGTTATAAATGGTATCAGAGCAAACTATAGGATGTCAGATATAAGCTAAGTGCCATACAGGGTAAAGTACCACTTTATGCGAGCAGCCTCTTGAACCTATGATGGTTAAGGTGCTACATGATTGTGGGTACCTCTTGCGCCTGTAGAGGTCACCTCTAGTCCTATCTACCCAATGGATGGTTCTTGGATCTGTGTGTGGATACTGATGAGGACGTCAGTTACTTAAGTTGGGGAGATTGTGAAGTCCCACTTAAGTAGTAATAAGTGAAACTCTTAAATATCGAGGCGCCTTTTCAGATAACGATGGAGTTCTTAATAAGAACTCCAAAGATAAGCGTGCTCATGCGGAAGCACTCCCAAGATTGGTGACCTGCTGGGAAGTTATCTTCTAAGGGCAAAACCGTGAGGCATTTCAGACCAAAGCGAACAATACCTTGGTGCTTAAGAGTTTGGGCTGTTACACTTTGAAACTCTGTAAACTTCAAGTCCTTATAGTGAAATTTTCTATGGTGTGGCTCCGTGATTTTTCCTGTCCTTTAGTTTTAAACGTAATATTTAGTGTTTGGATATTTTGTGTGCTGTGATCTCTTGCATGCATGTGCTGTAATTTTACTCTTGTAGCTTTATGAATTAAAGTTGCTTAATAACAGTCAATGCAACCCGATCATAAAATCTGACTACGCACTCTTCATCAGTCTGCTTCCGCTGCAGGATAGTGTGTGCTTGGTGGTTCTCAAGTTTATTACCAATAGTAATGTGATAGGTGGAGCTACATAATTGATGATTCCTCTAAACAATTATATTATGGCGTTTGAGTCTAATACATGATGGGGAGCCCTCATCAAATACTTTAAGAAGCAAGGGTTGATAAAAGGAGCTAATACTTGCAAGCTCAAGTTTTGTGAGCACTGCTAATTTGGTAATAAGAAAAGCATATCATTTTGTATTATCACCCATAATACCAATAGGATATTGATTACATACACATAAACGTAACTAACACCATTTAGTGGATGGTAATACTATGTCTCTTTTAATGATGATTACTCCATATTTATATTGAGGTAGAATATGAAGTGCAAGGATAAAGTACTGGAGAAAATTGTGATTTGAAGGAAATGAGTTGATAATTAGGCATGTAGAAAAGTTATAAAAAATTGATCAAATAATGGGGATAAGTGCACATTAGATAAATTCTTGTAGGGGTGCTAAGTATCTAGGTTATATCACCACTTCATAATTATATAGACATCATAGTAGCATAGGATTGTAGAGCGGATGAACTGTACTTTGGTTGGGAAATTTTAGTGTATGATATTTAATGTTAGGATGTACAATGTCTTCTAGTTTAAGGCCTTAGACTATAAATAGCATTTGGTAAACTTTTTGCTTTCTACATATATTGAAAAGAAGACTCCTATTGAAATGTGGTTAGGTAAACTTGCTATAGATTATGATCAATAGAAGATCTTTTGATATCTAGTCGATTAACAAGCAAAGCTTGATAAATTAAAGATTAAAATTATGAAAACTGTTTTCGTTAGGTTCAAGCATGAAGTAAAAAGCTTCAAATTATTTGATCATAATGATGGAAAAGTCATTATGAGTAGGAATGTGGAGAGTTCTAACAAGGCCAAAGAGAGCATGTTTAAAGTGAAGTTTAATGCAACTCAATTTGCTCCATAGGTGCCATCTTCTTAGAGCTTGTACCTAAGCAGCCAGATTATGATCAAGGAGATGTTAATGAATACCGAGTAGAAGAGACACGACTACAAGAGTCAATAGTTACAAGTGAAACCTATAAGATGACTACCTTTAGGCTAGCATGGCTGAGAAACCATAAAGGATTTGCACTTTTAGTTATTAAAGATAACATTGCAAGTTATTTCACAAAAACTATGGAGAGCTTTGAGAAAGATTGCTAAATGAAGTCTAGTGATTAATAGATGAAGTCTCTTCAAAAGAATATTGCCTAGAGTCTATGAAGCAACCTCTAGAAAAAAAAGACAGAAATGTGCCGATGGGTGTATGTTACAAAGAAATGATCTCAAAGAGAAGCTAATATGCACTACAAAGCACGAGTGTTGGCAAAGCAACTTATGCGATGAGAAAGATTGATAATAATGAATTCACAATTGTGAAAACTTTCTAGTTTAGCCACTGGTGCTTATTGATTTCGAACCATTATGCCCAAGAGACAGGTGCTTGTGCATGCCGAAGCTCCTGCCGAATTATTGTTTTTCCCAATTTAGCGGGGAGTTGGCACTTGGGCGAGCACGCGACACAACTGTATGCCATCTCATCATGGCATAGAGTACGGTGGGGTAATTAGCTACTATGGTAAAAATTAGCTGAATCTTCCCGTGCGAACGTAAGTGTGTCACATCAAATCATGCAAATATGTATTGCCCTCTATTTCCGCTTTTATGTTATTTTCATATGGAACATAATTTAAAAAATAGTAATATTTATTGTTTAAATAATGTATTTAATAATGGAAGTTATTTTGTAAAATTGTATAATAGAGGAGGGCATTATTTATTTCTTAGGCTTATAAAAAAACAGGTACGAAGGAAGAATAAAGTATTGCATAGTGTATGGGCTGGCAGAACACAGTTGAAGAGCAGCAGCACATGTCCGAGGTTTCAACTGTAAAGCTGGCTTGAACTTTATAGTTCAACGAGCTCGCATGGAATGCTTTTTTCCCAAGCCATGTTTCTCGCTTCACATCCTATTGTTGACTTATATCTGCTCAATTATTATTTTACTAAAATCAAGATGAATTCCTTTTTCTTACAGAATTGCCGCCCCATTCATCTCTCTTTTATAATCACCTTCTCTAACCTCTTCTTAGCACATTAATATCATAATAATTAAAATTCGCTAATCAAAATCATGATCATATACGATTCGGAAATGCTGTTTGTATTATTGGATGCCACATCAGCTGGTTTAACTATTATTTCTCTTAAAAAAAAACGCTACATCCCATAATAATCGTCTCATTGTATTAACATTTCATTTGGCCTTTCTAGTTTAAATAATTGAATTATAAACATGTAATTTTTGAAAAAGTTAGTAAAATGTTTTTTATTTGAGATTTAATAATTTTGTTTATTTATAAAAAAAGTGCAATAATAAGAGTATAATATTAAAAAATATTTTAAATTTCAGTATTTTGATTTTTATTAGATATTCAAACACATTCTCTTGTTAATCAAAGAATGTGTACAAACCACATGTGCTATTATCTTCATGTAATCTTTTTCAAAATTACTAAAAACAATGCAATTTGTCATTATGTAAAAAATTATTTTATTTTAGTATTTATTATTGAGGCTTTCTGCTCAAAATTGAACGATACATATAATTAGTTGATGGCTTTAAGCGACATACGCATATATTTCTTAAGAGCTTTGCGGCGTCTTATTCCAACTCCCAGTGATTATGTTGTTATTAAGATAATTGACTTTAACCATATAAAACAAATATATAATTACATTTCTTCAAAAATAAACAAAGCTTCTAAAGAGTGCTGAAGTATATTTATTATAGGTAAGTATAGTAACTTTGGTCCTAATTAAATAAATCAATACGGGTGACTACTAAAAATACACTCGTTTCATTTAATTAAATATATACATTAAATTAATTACGATTAGTTAACAGTGCTCAGTGCCGGGCATAATTATGCGTTTATCAAAAGTGAGTATTGTTAAGCAAGCTCCCTATCCTAAAGCATGGATAGTCGTTTGGGGAATAAACTTCGAAAGCAAGCCCTTATAATCATTTTAAATCTCTAACCTTTCACTAAAATGACTAAAAAGAGCAAAACCATCGGTAATTACTCTTAGAAAATCTACTAATTTGCATCATATTCTTATAAATATTAACTTCTAATTAAGAGTACCACCACATATAATCTCAAGTTATGTATTTACTGAATTGGTCCCAACCGTACCAAATAGGACCTTGAGCCCGAATGTCTTATGAGTTAAGCCAATGGGGCCGGGTCGGTCATTGAGCCTAACCCCGCTTAACAAAAAGATACTCTCATTATCACTTACATTTTTATTTTTGCATGCCAAATCTTATTTATTTATTTATTTATTTATTTAAATATATATATATATATATATATATATAGTTGAAAAACAAAATAAACTAAAAGGGGCTAAATATATGAATAAAAAATTATAATATTCATTACTAAATTACCCCTTAAAAATTCAGCCAAAATCCCTCTCTATAAATAACCCATTCCATCGCTCACTCTTCCCTAGCACTCCCCTCCTCTCGCAACCATCCCACAAGCAAGCAAAAACCGCTTCCCTCCCCTCGAAGATCGCCGCCAGATTCCGAGAAATGGTGAAGGCGCAGTCGGCCCCCTCTTCGTCGACGGCGGGCATTGGCCAAAAATGCAGGGTCCAGAAGCAGTACAAGGGGGTAAGAATGCGGAGTTGGGGCTCGTGGGTGTCTGAGATACGAGCCCCAAACCAGAAGACTCGCATTTGGCTCGGGTCGTACTCCACACCCGAAGCCGCCGCCAGAGCCTACGACGCCGCCCTCCTATGCCTGAAGGGCTCCTCCGCGTCCCTCAATTTCCCGCTCTCGTCCCCTCACCACGCCCCTTCCTCCCTCCTCTCCCCCAAATCCATCCAACGCATCGCCGCCGCCGCAGCAGCCGCCGCTCCCCCGTCGCCGCCGCCCTCCCCATCCTCACCGGCACCCGCTGCCGATGAGGACGAGTTGCCCGATTTCGGCGCCTTCCAATCGCCCAAGTGCTTCATGGATCCCACATGGAACCCCTTCGGATTTTTGGCCCCCTCGCTTCAGCCGGACGAGTTCGACGAGATCGGGGATCTCACTCTGTGGAGCTTCTGCTGATCCCTCTGTAATTTGGCTTCTTTTTTTCTTTTTTTGTGACTTCTAATTTTCCAAAACCAAAGTTTTGAAATTTGATGCCTGATCAAATAAAATAAAACGAATAGCTGCCATCCTCTCTCTCTCTCTCTCCCTCTCTCACATTCTCTGTTTTTAATGGGAATTTCAAACTTAATTAGAACACAAACCTCTTTTTTTTTTTTTTGTCTTTTTTTCTTAATTGAATACACAGAGTTTGAGAATTTTTGCTCAAATCGAGGGATGTGCATCATCACATTTTCCTATAATTTTAAAGAAAATACAGTAATTTAAGACAAATTTCATCTCTCGTTAATGTTTAATTTTTTATTTTTTATTTTAAAGAAAACTAGTTTTAAATAAGAAATAATTAAATATATATATTTGTGATTAAATTCATGAAGTATTAATGTTGCCATTCTCTTTTTCTTTAGTGGATTATTTATGCTAAATACAATATAAAGTTAAGATAGCACTTAACTGCGCAGGTCTGTAATCAATTTGTATCTAAATATATATATATTTATATTTTTATTATAATTACTGCAGAGTTTCTATTTTACACAAATATATATATATATATGGTGCCTTGACAATGAGGCTCCATGAAATGCTTCTTAATTAGGAATTTTCTTAGTTAATTCCCTCCGTATTAATTTATTAATTTCTTCAAAGCACGTTATTTAATTATTATAAAATTATTGTTGATGTGATTTGAATTTATGAACTATTAATTAATCAAGAGTACAAGCTCATTAATTTAATTATTGAAGGACAGCATGATTTACTAAAAGTTTTTTCGTTTTAAATGCCTCTATAATTAGATTTTGATTAGTGATCTCAATTAAGTTTAGATGTATTATTATCTCTTAAATTTTCAAAAAAGATAGAAAAAAATGCGAATATATTAGCATCATCTCAAGAAAAATATATCAGAATTGGATGAATTTTTATGAGTACCACATCAACAGATCTAAATAAAATTTATCTATAAATAATGCGTTTGACTTTATGAAAGATTCCATATTTTTATTAAACTTATCTATGAGTTTATTTCAAAAGTACAAAAAATAGAAGAAACCATAAGATTATAAAATATTGTGCTTAGCTTAATTGGTCTCTTAAAATTTGCAGTAGGGACAGAGAAGCATTGGACTGCAGTTTTCAATCCAATTATTGGAAGAAAGGTATTCGGTAGTGTGGGTGCTTTATATCTCATGTTTATGCGTTAGAAATCAGAATAATTTCTACCACTTTGTTAAAGAAGGATAAGTTTGCCTGCGCTGGCAGTTAAAGAGAATCGGGCTTGCTTTATATTGGCTTGCTCTCAAAGAAAAGTGCACCGCATGGAAGTTTAACTCGTTCAAGGAAAGAATACTGATCATTAACGTAATGCAGGTATTGTTAGCTGCTGATTGATGCCCGGCAACAGTTGAATTCCCCGCCTCCTTGACAGCTCTGCAAGTGTCTTTCATCTCTGGCGCTTGGGTGCACTCAAGTTCCTTGCTCCATGATGTTTGGTTGAGTTTTTCCACACGCCCAAGCTGCATCCTGTTACTTATGATGTCCGTCACCATGGCAATTGGGCACGCCTAAGCTATAGCTTGTGTCATCATCAGCATAACACCTTAAGAAATTGGGCACGCCTAAGCTATTGCAAATTAGGCAGACAAATGATGTCAAACTTCCCTCGATCCCACATTAAGGAATATTCCCCCAAGTAGCAAACAAAATATTGGGATATTTGTGATGGAGGTTATAGTGGTTGGATTGTAGACATGATTTTAATGACTTTTGGGAAGATTTTTGGTGAACCAAATGATATATCAAAATGATACAAATATTTAGGGGAATGTTATGGCAGTTGCTAGAAATTCGTAGGATATTATTTTGTATAATTTGGTGGATATTTGGAAAAGTTATGGACAACGAAAGTGAGATGACGTCGGATTGCGCGTAGGTTTAGTAGGATGAACGTTTGAAACGGAAGCAGATTTAAGCGAAAAAAGTGAAGACGAAAGCTAACAAAGAATGTTATGATTCCAAACATAAAATAATAAAAGAAAAGAAAGATAAATACAAGATTATCTACACATTGGATTTTTGAAGGCTATGCACACCTTCAATGTCTTCAGTTATGCACATTGAAAATGATTCCCTTGGTTATCCATACCAAGCGAAGCTCTCAAGCTAAAATTTTGTAGTATCATTCAACTCCTCCAAATAGGGTTTGCAAAGAGTATATATATTATCCACACCCTAATTCCAACATAACGGTGCTAATAATGGCGATAAAGCTCGGTACACTTCCCCGAATGAGACATTCCAATTGCCCACATAATAAAGTATCATTAAAATAACATAAAAGAAAGCATACGTAAATAAAATATATAAATGTGAAAGATAAATGTATCCCTTCATGACCCAATAGCCTCTTTCAAGTTCATTGAGTACGTTCTCATCACCGCACGCTCTCGTGTCCACCTCCGTACTGCATCAAATTCTCCCCCTCCATGAGAACTCTGCTCCATAGAATTGAAAGTCCACATAGTCATCGAGAAGATCAGGAACAAGATTCTGCAGTTCCTCATAAGTCTCACCAAAAACCTATGCTCTTCGTGTTAACCTGTGATCACCTTATCATAAATTATAGCCTTAATATCAAAGAAAGAGGGCCTAGGATATTCATTTAAAGGTTTACTATTCAAGTCCTCATAAATAGCACCTTTATTTTCCTACATGAGTTCATTAGTATATAAAATTAAATCATCAATTTTAAATACATGACTGATTAACATATTTGATAGGAAATCAATTAAATATGCATTCGACCCGATCTTCTTAAAAACTTTAAATGGTCGTGTCACTCTAACATGCAATTTCTTATATTTTGTGGTGGAATTATGCTCCAAGCTAATGCGAATGAACAAAAAATCACATACATTAAATGTTATACTTGATCTAGCAGCATTAGCCTTAGTTACATATTTTTCATTTGATTCTTCTATTTGACTTCTTATTTTATGATGCATTTTATGAAAACATTTTGCAAATGTAATGAAAGCATCTGAATAAAAATGGTTGGATAACTAACAAGATCTACTAGCTTATTATGATTAAACCTATAAACCATCTCAAATGACGTATGCTTGGTTGTTCCTTGAGATAATGCTATTATAGGCAAATTCAGCAGTTAATAAGTGAAGACTCCAAGTACCCAGGTTATCACCCACTAGGCTTCTTAATAAATTTTTTAAAGTTTTATTAACCACCTCAATTTTCTTATCTATCTGTGGGTGAATGCAGAAGAGAATTTTTTGAGAAGTACTCAATAGACGCCATAATTGGCAACCCATGATGCTTAACTATTTGCCTAAATAATAGTCTAGCTATGTAGGAGGCATTATTAGTTGTTAAACAATGGATAAAGTGAACCATTTTGAAAAATCAATTGACCACTACATAAATGCTATCATGGTGGTGCGCAGTTCAGGGAAGTCATAGTATAATACACTTGGAAAAATACTCCCATGGTTGATATGGCACAGATAAAGCAATATATTTTAATGACCTCTGCATTTTAGAATTGGATTTTTTATAGGTAAAACATTGAGAAACATACTCACATCTCTTTTTAGTGATGGCCAGAATAATTTAGTTTATACTAAATGTATAGCTTTATCCCTCCTTAAATTTTTTGATATGCCACCAAAATGCAACTCATTAATTAGAAAATTTTGTAGGGAGGTATGTAGAATGCACAATAGAGGGCCTCGAAAAAGGTAACCTTCTACGATATGATATGATAAGGGGTGAGGTAACATATACTCAATGATAGTGCTTATAATTGTTCTAAAATTTCTTATAAATATTTATAAAAGGTTGTTAAACTATGAAAACTCCTCACATCATGGGAACTCTTAAGTGCTGATCAATTTAAAATTGATTGGATTTTGGATGGAACTAGATTTATACCTAAAATGAGACGATGAATCCTAGAAAAGTTACCTCGTGATGCATGAACAAATATTACTTCTTTTTTATATAAAGTGTTTCGACATAAAGTTTTTCAAGAACAAACCTAAGGTGTTCCCAGTGGAGCTTCATGTCAATACTAAATATCAATATATCATCAAAGTATACCATGATGAATTTTTCTAAAAAAGGTCGAATGACTATATTCATTAGGCTCATGAATGTGCTAGGTGCATTAGTGTGATGACCTACTTAAGTAGTAATAAGTGAAACTCTTAAATATCGAGGCGCCTTTTTAAATAACAGTGGAGTTCCTGATAATAACTCCAAAGTTAAGCATGCTCATGTGGGAGCACTCCCAGGATGGGTGACCTGCTGGGAAGTTATCTTCTAAGGGCAAAATTGTGAGACCTTTCAAGCCAAAGTGGACAATATCTTAATGCTTAAAAGTTTGGGCTGTTACAAATGGTATCAGAGCAAACCATAGAGTGTCAAATAGGAGCTAAGTGTCATACAGAGCAAAGTACCACTTCATGTGAGAGCCTCTTGAATCCATGATTTTTAAGGTGCTACATGGTTGTGGGTACCTCTTGCGCCTGTAGGGTCACCTCTAGTCCTATCTACCCAATGGATGATTATTGAATCTGTGTGTGGATACTGACGAGGACATTAGTTACTTAAGTTGGGGAGATTGTGATGACCCACTTAAGTAGTAATAAGTGAAACTCTTAAACATCGAGGTGCCTTTTCAGATAACGGTGGAGTTCCTGATAAGAACTCCAAAGTTAAGCGTGCTCATGTGGGAGCACTCCCAAGATGGGTGACCTACTGGAAAGTTATCTTCTGAGGGCAAAATCGTGAGGCATTTCAAGCCAAAGTGGACAATATCTTGGTGCTTGAGAGTTTGGGCTGTTACAATTATAAATACCAAAAGGCATCACCATCTATTCATAATGACCTGTAGATGTCTTAAATACAATCTTCTACTCATTTCCAAGGCACATACAAACTGATTATCACCACTCTTAAGATCAATCTATAAAAATAATCGAGAGTTAGCTACAAGGTCTAGTATATTGTCTAAATGTGGGATGGGAAACTATACTTTATTTTGATCAAAATGATAGCACAACTATCAACATAAATTTTCCAAGTGCCATCCTTCTTGGGTTTAAGTAAGGCTAAAACAATAAAAAGGACTTAAATGCCCCCTAAGAAATTATTTCCTTAATAAGTCATCAACCTACCTTTGGAGCTCAACTTGCTCCACTGAATTTAGCCGATAATCGAGTAGGTTATGTAATTGTGATCTATTTAATAAATTAATAGCATGTTGAATGTCCCTAAGGGGAATTAAGGAATCAAAAAGAACCTCAAGTGAGGTCTCTAGAAAATCATTGAAGAGATCAAAATGGGAGAAGGAATGATAACATCATTAGAGGTAGGGGTCACTTCTTTCACATGCAATAATTGAACCCCTTCTATATTGCTAAATTTATTTATAATAATGTGATATCCTACCATATATGCAGTTAGCTCAAGGATGTGAAACTTAAACCATTTAGGTAAGATCACATATTGGACATCAGGCATAATCGAAGAAGTGGAAACAGTGATAAGTTGAAGCTTGACCACTCTTTTGGGTTGTGAAGGTGCAGATAATGCATTAACATGAACCTTGAATATAGATGATGTCGAAGGTGTAGAACTAGCAGATGGAGTTGTAATGACACCCTTTATTAGGTTAGGTAATTCATCCCAACATTAAGCTTTATTATAATACTTAATATTGGATTATTAATTATAACCCAACATCAAGTATTACCTATGTTAAGAATTTAATTGAGATGGAAAATAAAGAAATAAATTATATGTAAAGAAACATTCAATTATGTTTTCCTTTCATCCAAGAAAAGAAAGATAAAAGTGTTCGTCACAAAAAAAAAAAAAAAAAAAAAAAAAAATCATATAACAAAATTTAAGCTATATAGTATATTTAAAAATAACTCTCATCCTCACAAAATGAATAAAAAATTATAACATAAACTTCAAAGCTCTAGCTCTGCCTCCTGAGTAATCTTAGCCTTGTATCCAAAATCTTTTTCAAGCTGCTGAACTATTATATCAGTATCATACGGTAGGGCACAGCTAAAAAAATAAAAATATATTTATGATTTTTAAGTCAACGTACATTTTAGGCTTTTTTGATTTAATATTATGGGATATCACACTTTTTATTTACAATTAATTTATTTGCGGTGTTGGAAGTAAAAAAGAAATAATACTAGAATAAAATAAGAAATGGGAATAAAATGTGTACTATAATATATACATATAGGAGTTACATCAATCGTGCAAAATCAATTAAAATATACATATTAAAGAGAAATTATGTAAAGTAAATTGAAAAAGTGTATAAGTAAAACTAACTGCAGTATACTAAAATGTATGAAAATTGAAGTATAAGAAGTATTGAAAGTGTATGTGAGTAAGGTTAGATTAGTCTCTAAGAATGAAATAAATTGTATATACAATCATCAAGACAACATAAAGTAACTGATCTTATACAATCTATAAAATTATTCTCATAAGTTGAATGTTAATTTTAATTTAATCTATCCTTTTTATTTTGTTATGTGGGCACATACACAACAAAATGAGGATTATGGAAAGTCTACCCAAATGTATGTAGTGGGGTCTCCTATACAAACAACTACACACTCCTCATCTAAGTTATGTGCAGTCTCTTCTCTCTTCATAACATTCCCTATAATGCCCTAGTGTTAAGATAGGTATATATTAACCCAATACTAAGAGTTACTATAGTACTTAATACTAGATTAGAGAGTCTAACATATAACTCTAATTAATCTTGACTAAACCAAGTCCTAATTTTTATTCCATTAGACTAAAATAGTCATCAGAACCTAACCCTGAAAGTTTGAGATCCATTGGATCACAATTAGATCAATTGGCTATTTTTGTCAATTATTTGACCCAAAAATTAATTTGACTTCCAAATCAAAATTCAATTTCATTTTTGAATTGCTCACCCCCAAATTAGCTATGGGTAAATTTTTGAGAATTTTTTAAAGTCATTTGGTTTTCTCGAATATCTTAATGTATTTAAATAATCACAAAAGTAAGATAATTAAATTGACTTTTGATTAAAAATTTGACATTGTTTTTGAGTTTTTCACCCACAAATTAGCTAAGGGTGATTTTTGAATTTTTTGAAAGTCATTTAATAGCTTAATTATAATTAAATGAAAAGATAATTAATTATTTAATTATTTTAATCTTTCATTTTAACAATGTCATTAGTCCATTTAGACGAATACGTTTGATCAAACAGTGCATCCATCTGGATCGAACGCATGATGGATCATCTTTCCTGTAGGCGCTCGCACACACAGCTTGTGGCGTGCTGCGTGTGCACACAACAGACACCCGCCGTGTGGGGTATCTCCATCACCATTCCACCACTTCTAAGGCTCCAATTAATCCTCAATGTTTTTCTAAGCCTCGTTTGCACTAATTAAAATCGAACCTAAGCCAATGGAATCAACTACCTCTTATTCTCGAGTCTTGATTTTATCCGATGCGAAACCCTAAGGTACTCCACTTTCCCATCATTCTATTGCAAATAATCTACATTCTTGTTTTGATTTTCCATTTCATATCCTGTTGATTGATCATAGATCCCAATCGAGCTTGATCGAGCTCGATGGGAGCTCAACTTCCGTTCAAATGAACAGTGGACAATAGTAATTACATATACTAAAACTAGGGCATCACAAATTGGACTGTTAGAGCGATCCACTATTGGGAATTTAGGTACAAATTTCAATCTATATGTTGCTCTCCACTTGAGTTTGTCATATTTAGGGGAATTTTGATGCACTAGCTCCTAGCCTTGGGGTCTGCCAAGTTGGGTCTGACTTGTGTGGCCCATCTCGAGGCCCGTTTCCTCGCGTGCATGCAACTAGGCCTGTGTGCATGCGATCGGATGCAGGCCCGCATGAACAACCCTAAGTTGTTACTAACTTAATCATAAGCTTAACCATATCTTAATTATGATCTCATTGCATTCACATAATCATGAAAAGCTAATCTTAAAAATTTGGGGTCAATTGGGCCTCACTAGGTCAAATGAGTATTTTGGTCATTTTATGTACCCTAATTAATAACTAAAATATTTTTATCTCTAGTCTAAAATTTGATGGAATTTTTAAATTTATCACCCCCAAACTGGTTAGGGGTGAAAGTTTGAGAATTTTTGGAGGTCATTTAGCCGATAATTAAATTTAATTTAAATTGGGGAAATTGTACATAAGGGTTTGAATCAATTTGAATTTGCAAACATACCCATAACCAAATAAACAGCATGGGATCTATTGTGCGGACCGTGGGCGATCCACTGCAGAGCCCATGTCATGAGATAGCGGAGCCATGCTACATCTCACCGTCACCCTTGTTGATCCTACGACATGAATTTAATCGCACGGATCCCTTGGCTCGGATCATCCCGGATTCAACCGTTATGATCCGGAGGATCAAGATCGTTTCGTGGTTATAATCAATTTATCAAATGGCAATGGAGGGTCCCAACACTGTGGACTTGTCCCCACTTGTCTAGGTCCAGATCGAGAGGATCCTCCATACCCAAACAGCATACCATGTCCTCCACTTCCGCATCCACCTTAGCATGCTGTTTGGATCCTCCCACTCTTTGCCTAGCATCCTGGTCAGGACCCGTGACCCAGTGTGAGGTCTCTGCGCCTGTTCAACGGAAACTATTCCGACATCGAGTGTTCACATACCGCATGATCATATTGAGCAACTTGAGAGAAAAAAGAACAAACATATAAAAGCCAAAGATATTTCTCATTTATTTTAATATTTTATATTACAAGATCTTTCATCGTACTCCTCATACAAAAGTGAAAAATAAAATAAAAAGATAAAAGTTAAGTAAAATAGCATTGTGGATCTATCAGTAAGTTTGAAACTTTTTAAGCATTAGGGTTCTTGCGTGTATTCTCCTAGAAGTACTTGACCTAGTATTGTACAGAAAATATTATCGGGATTAGAATACCTAATAATTAAGAAATACTTTAAGTACTGCAGTATATAATAATATTTACATTTTAAAAATATGCGATTAGCGGAAGTACGGCAATAATAAAATACAGAAAAGTAGGACAATAGCGTGAGATAAATAAACAATTTCCTATAACAAGTATTATTACAAAATAAAGGTTACTGATGTCATTTTCCAGTAACTAACTCTGAATGTTACTGATCATTTTTCTAGTAACAACCCTGAATGTAACTGATGTCATTTTCCAATAACAACCCCAAATTTTATTGATGTCATTTTCCAATAACAACCCCAAAGGTTGGTTCCGAACAACCAATTAAGCTACAACATGAATTAGGCTCGAAAGCGAGCCTTAGCAGCAGTAAAAATACAAAATATAATATTCGTCATGTACTGGGTACCTTTTATTTCTTAAGATCCAAAGTTTGACAGTTTGAATTTTGGATCTGCATTTTGATATTTTAGATTATATTTAGCTATTAATCTTAGAACTAAATATTATCTTCTTTTCCATTATATTCTTTTTTTTTACTTCTTTTTTTTTTGACTAAAAATCTAGTTTTTAAGTTATTGCGATAGCAGTAACATTTATTATAGCATTAGGATTGAATTTAAAATGCAGAAAATTTAAAATATTAATTATTTTTATAACATTTGTATCATTATTCATTATTACTTAATGAACACAATAATAATATGAATGATGTATTTGAGATATTAAAACTATCATAATTTATCATATGCAAAAGATAATGAAGATAATGGAAATATCTAAACTCTCATCAATTACTTCCTTAATTTCATTCACCTTATATATTGATTTGGAGTTGTCAAAAAAATGGAGGGATACCGAAATGGGTGGCTAGATAACTGGTCGGGGTGGCTAGTAGTGGCAAGAGAAGGCTACTGGGTGGCCAGCTGCCACCGGAGGGCTGGCAGAGGGCTACAGACGAGGAGTCCTACTGCTACTGGCTGGCTGTGGGAGAGGGATAGGCTACTGGCAAGCTGTGGGACTGCTGGGGAAAGGAAGAGCTGCTGTGTGGGGAGAGGAGGGGAGTGGCTGATGGTTTAATAAGTTGTTTTCCCTCTGTGAACCTTCAATTGGAGCTCCTTCCCTCTCGACTATCTTTGCACTAATAAGATCTCCCGACACCTCAATCTTCTACCAGTAGCAATCAGAGGGCGTGCACTCTAAGTTCGAATCCCCTAGCATCTTCTAGAAGTTCAGCCAGCCTATGTAGTCCCCTCGACCAATTAAATCAGCTCCAACTAGTCGAACCAGGTACCTCAATTTCCATGTTGAGTTGTGTAAGCTCAATACTCCTCTCCTTTTGATTCATAAATGATCACCTAAGCTAATCAGACACAAAGCTAATCAAATACATTGCAATCATTCCCTGAACTTGGGTTAGCCCCGATCGATCGAATCGAACAATCAGGCTACGTCTGACTCTAGGAGTTGGGTTTGAGTAAGGACCCAACATTTGGGTGTGCCGCAGACCCAATTACTTTGGGGTTCAATTCGTCTCACCTCCTTAAATGTGTGGGAATCAAAACCTGAAGGAATCGTGACCTCTATGGGGAGAATTGACTCCCCATAATAACTCCATGGTGGAAGCCTTAAGTGAATTAGGTCCAGGAGATCCCCGCCCTATCATAGAGGGCTAATAGGTGCGATCAATGCGTCTCAGCCCACTGATCGTGTAGGGATCAAATTGGAGTCATGGCGTGGTCAGGGCATCTCACATTTTGCTTCGAACCCTAACCCTAATTCCTCAAACATCAGGGAAGAGGGGTCGGGGGTGATGCACTGTGCTGGTCAGGCCGACCCATGACCAGCGCAGTGAAATAATCCAGGGTTTCGACTGACCCATGCTGTTTGTATAATGGGCCAAGCCCGTTTAATAAATAAATTGATTTAGGAATTATTTTCCTTAAGAAAAATAATTCAATTCATAGAAATTTAATTAAGAACATTCAGAATAAGTTAATAAATAACTTTGTGAATACTTATCCAAACTATATGAAATTATATACCATTTTAATTAGAAAAATGCAAGAATTAAGAATATAAAAAAATATTTTAGGTTATGTGAATGCAATTTCTTAATTTTGCCTTATTATTTCAAAATTTGACTAGGGAAGATTAGCATATATGCTTAGCCAAATTGCATGATTTTAGTTTTATTTTACTCCTCATGCCTTCTAGAATGCATGTACTATGTGGAATAATTTTTTGAATTATATTTTACTAATTATGCCCTAATCTTTAATTTCCATGATTAGTGAATATTAAATTTTGTAGTTGTAACAGCCTAAACTCTTAAGTACTAAGGTATTGTCTGCTTTGGCCTGAAAGCCTCACAGTTTTGTCCTCAGAAGATAACTTCCCTGTAAGTCACCCATCCTGGGAGTGCTCCCTCATTAGCATGCTTAACTTTGGAGTTCTTATCAGGAATTCCACCGTTATCTGAAAAGGCACCTCGATTTGTTTATTTAATCAAACTCCCTCTTCTACGACTTCATCCACGAATCATACAAACATCTTGGCGAAGTTCGATCAACAAATCGAATTGAGGTGCCTTTACAGATAATTGTGGAGTTCCTGATAAGAACTCCAAAGTTAAGCGTGCTCATGTGGGAGCATTCCCAGGATGAGTGACCTACTGGGAAGTTATCTTCCGAGGGAAAAACTGTGAGGCTTTCAGGCCAAAGTGAACAATACCTTGGTGCTTAAGAGTTTAGGCTATTACAAATAGTATCAAAGCAGGCCAAAGGGTGTCAGCTAGAAGCTAAGTGCCATATAGGGAAAAGTATCACTTCATGTGAGTAGCCTTTTAAACCCATGATGGTTAAGGTGTTACATGGTTGTGAGTACCTCTTGCACCTGTAGGGGTCACCTCTAGTCCTATCTACCCAATGGATGGCTCTTGGATCTGTGTGTCGATACTGACGATGACGTTAGTTACTTAAGTTGGGGAGATTATGAAGACCCACTTAAGTAGTAATAAGTGAAACTTCTAAATATCGAGACACCTTTTCAGATAATAGTGGAGTTACTGATAAGAACTCCAAAGTTAAGCGTGCTCAGGTGGGAGCACTCTCAGGATGGGTGACTTACTAGGAAGTTATCTTCTAAGGGCAAAACCGTGATGCCTTTCAGGCCAATGTGGACAATACCTTGGTGCTTAAAAGTTTGGGCTATCATTATAGTTAACCAAATTATAATCTTAATATCTCTGATTGCTTGTATGGTTGACTAGAACATAATGTCCAAGTTTCATGGAATTTAGATAATTAAATTTGTAATTATGCGCTAATTCATTTTGAATTAAATTAGGATTTGATTAGCCTTAATTACCCTCTGTTTTAATTAATGTGATGGTTATATGTTTCATTAATAGTAGTATACATGCTAGAAAACTTAAATTCTAATTTGAACATCTAAATGTTTCATTTTACATTAATTAAGAATTAAACCCTTAACAATCTTAAGGAAATGCTTAAAGAGATTAAGTATGATCTAGTATTAATATGAGCTTCAAACAATATTTGTAACTGCAAGCTTTTGTGAATCTATAACCTAGACTTCTGGAAAATCACACCCTCGGCATCAAAATGTAACTCAGACCTCTTGCCACTATTAATATCAGAAACTAATTGAGAATATGTATGATGTTCTTTCTAGGCTTCAATTATCCTTGACCTAAGAGATGACTCAGAATGAATTGTACACAACAAATTGCACAAATTAGCAGATCTAATCGGCTCTAAATTCAATCTCTCAAAGTCCTTGATCAAAGAATCGCTGCAAAAGAGTGAAGATAAATCTGCCTTACGACTTAGGGCATCAGCTACAAGATTAGATTTACTCGGATGATAAATAATCTCTAAGTTGTAATTATAAATCAATTCTAGCCACTTACGCTGACGGCAGTTAAGTTCCTTCTGATTGAAGATGTACTTAAGACTCTGATGATCAGTAAACATCTCACACTTAACCCCGTATAGGTATGCCTCCAGATTTTTATAGAAAAAACTACTTCTACAAGTTCTAAATCATGTACATAAGAGTTTCTCTTATTTGTCTTTAATTGTCTAGAGGCATAAGCTATGACATGATGATCTTGCATTAGAACACAACCTAGTCCTACCTTAGAGGCATCAGTATAAACTTGATAATCTTTGCCTTCCTGAGGTAACATTAAGACTGGTGCAGAAGTTAACAATTGTTTCAACTTCTGAAATACTTCTTCACAAGCTGTGTTCCAAATGAAGGGAACTTCTTTTTGAGTTAACTGAGCTAATGAAGAAGCTATTTGAGAAAATCCAAGAACAAATCTTTTGTAATATCCAGCAAGTCCTAGAAAACTGTAGATTTCAATTATAGATTTAAGTTGAACCCATTATTGTATAGCTTGGATCTTTCTTTAGTCAACTTTTATATCTTCAGCATCGATTACGTGACCTAGAAATGCCACTGAGTTGAGCCAAAACTCACACTTTAAGAACTTAGCATACAGTTTAAACTCTCTTAATAAAATTAGGACTATACGGAGATGATCTTCATGCTCAGCAGTTGACTTGGAGTAGATGAGAATGCCATCGATGAAAACTATGATGAATTGATCTAGGTAAGGCTTTAGAATACGCTGCATCAGGTCCATGAAAATGGAATGAGCATTTGTTAGTCAAAAATACATGACTAAAAATTCATAATGCCCATATCGGGTCTTGAATGCAGTCTTAAGAATATCTTTATCCTCAACTTGAATATGATAATATCCCATTCTCAAGTTAATTTTAGAAAAGACTTTTGCTCCAGCAAGTTGGTCAAACAAGTCATATATTCTTAGAAGAGGAAACTTGTTCTTCACTATCACCTTATTAAGCTCGCAATAGTCTATACACATCTGCATTGATCCATCTTTCTTCTTGACGAAAAGGACAACAACTTCCCAAGACAACATGCTAAGGCGCATGAAACCTTTTTCTAATAGTTCTTGTAACTGCTCTCAGAGTTCTTGGAGTTTTTTAGGTGCCATCCTATAAGGGGATTTGGATTTTGGTTGAGTCCATGGAATCAAATCAACTGAAAATTCTACCTTATACATAGGAGGTAATCCAGATAAATCATCTGAAAATACATTTATGAACTCTCTAACTACTAAGGTATCCATAAAATTTATATCATCCTTTTTGTCACCAATATGGGTTACTAGTATGGCGCAGCAACCTTTATTAATAAGGCGTTTGGCTTCATGTGCATTTATCAATGATCCAATTAGTCCAAGCTTGCTTATGTAGACTTAAGGTTTTCTTCTTACCCTGAGGGAAACTTTCTTTCTATAACAGTCTATTACTGCGCTGAATTTTCTTAACCCATCCATTCCTAAGATTATGTCAAAAATCGTGATCGGCATAATAATAAGTTTGGAGGGTAATAATTAATTACGAATTGGGATGTCTACCAATCAAAATCTTTTTGCTGGCATTTCAGCACCTTATGGAATTTGCACTCTCAAGGCATTGCCTAGGCTAAAATATTGAAATTTTATGAAATATGCACAGTTCTCTGATATGAAAAAGTGATTAGCCCTAGTATCAAAGAGTGTTACATAAATGATTCTTAATGTTTAATGTTCCTATAATAAGAAAGAAAGGAAAGTTCAACTACTGCATATGAGATTAAAAGCAAGTAGTATAGGAAATTAAATTCATTGAAAATGAAAGGCATGAATGAAAAACTTTAAATGTAGGACTTACCAGTCATAATGTCTATCTCTTCCTTTGCAATGGAAGCAGAAAGAGCATAGACTCTTGGTACTACTAGAGATTGAGCAATAGCCTTGCCTTTATTAGTACGGTTACTCTGCCCTTGTCTTTGTACTTGTGGGGGCGCTCTTTGCTGATCACGAGTTATCCCACTAGATGAAGGAGGCATGAGTGTAGGAAGCGGTGGTTTAGAATTATATGGAGTAAGATTCTAGACTAACAGTCAATGCTCAATCTTCATCTTGTTAACTGTCCAATTTGCATGATATTTCTTATAAAGGTGATTGGTATTATCACAAATATAACACCGATTCTGTGTATGATAGCACTTGCCATAGGGATGCAGTCGATTGCATTTAGCTGCCTGCCCTTCTTGCTGACCTTTGCTTTGCTACATATTGAAGACTTTTGGGGCATGAGAACAATTCCTTTTAAAGGGCTCATGCCTGGAAGTTGGAGGATGAGGATGTTTATGTGACTCAAATTGCATTTGATGGTGCTTTATCATTTTAGCACCTTCCAATAGCTTAGGGAAATCATCATGGTGTAAGGACACCAAATTACTTTTAATAGAATTATTTTAAGCCTTTCAGAAACCTACTGCATCTACCACTTCTATGCGATCTAGATCAGGTGCAAATCAAGACAGTTTTCTGAATTCTATCTCATAGTCATGTACAAAATGATTCCCTTGCATTAATTTCATGAAGTCGCCCTCTATTATAGTTTGTGCTGAAGGAGGGAAGAATTCTGTACGAAAGACAAGTTCAAATTCTTCCTAAGGAATATCTTCTACACAAATATCTGAAAAGTGGGCCTTAAGCTTGTTGTCCTACCAGTACTCAGCTTCCTGGTGAAAAAGATGTGTGGCCAATTGTATACACTCACTCTCAGGGCACTTAATGCTCACCGAGAGTTTCTCCACTATTTTAAACCAATCGAATGCCTCCATAGGTGAAGCAGAGCTATTGAAAGTGGGGGGACTTAAGCAAAGAAAAGCTAGAAGAAAGGTATCTACAACTGGACATGACGTAGGTTGTGATGCAAAAATAGCTGCCTTTAGAGTTGGGGCATGAACTTCAAGTAGAGTTCGGGGAGTTTAAAATGGAAATTGTAATGATTGCAAGTAAATTGGAGAAGATAGTGGAAGAATTGGAGATGGGTGAGAGGGAGTACTTGTAGAAGCTATCCTCTCTACAGCTCTTATTTGAGCTTCTATCATTATTTTAAACATCCCCAATATTTGTCTCATATCTTCATTTAAAGATGGAATAAATGGTTCAGCATCCTTAACAATTGAAGAAGAGGGATCTTCGTGATCCAGATTCATTCTATAAAATTCAGAAAAAGAAAAATTTAAATTTTGGAATAAGAAAAGCTTCTCATTAATATATACAAAATTAAAGTACATAAGAGAAGTACATAAAAGTAGTAAGAAGTAAAAGTCACTATGCACAAGCTATAATGTACAAGCTACTACTACATAAAAGGGAAACTGGAAATTCATTTACAAAATTTATTATAGACCATTGATTCAAAATTGCAATAAAGAGGAGCACGATGCAAGCGTCTACATGCTCTAATGAGGTCACTATGAGCATGTACCCACCATTCTTCGGCATAGTTGCCTTCGGAGGCTTATGTGGACGGGGCATTGAATGGCTGTAAAGGTGTCGGAGATCCTTGAGAGCCACTCTCTTGCTAACTGAGGGATGCAATCTCCCCTTAACACACAAGTATTTTAAGATCTTATATGGAACTTCACCTCCATCATTAGATACTTCTAAGAAGACACGTCCATACATCGAGCCGAACCAGCGGTCGTCTTCCTAATACTTAAAGAATTCTCTAGTATACTGTCTTAAATCCGACTCTGGATTTTCCATCTAACAGTCAGTTGATTTAGATTCAATTAAAGGTAAGATAAATTATTAAATTCGAAGTTCGTTCACTTTCCTAAGGTAATATTTTTTAAGTATTTTTACTTTGCTGTGTTGTTGTCTTGGATGAGTGAATATCTCATTTTAACTCAACATTCTCAACCTTCGCTCCAATACCAACTGTAATGACCCCAATATTGGATAGAAGATTTATTCAACATTGGGATGTTACCTTATCATCTAATACACAAGTAGAAAGAAACAAATCAGTTATTTGATGCTAAGTGGCTAAGTCACTTTATGAGTAGTTGTTAAGTTAAAATAGTTGTAATAAAAGCAATCAAAGATATATGAAATATTGTAAGTATAAATAATACAAGCAATTAATATCATCCACTCATCCAACCCAAGTAATTACAAAATATGTAACACAGCACAGATTATGTAGGTAAAAATAACTCTAAGCAGTTAAAGTTTAATTATTACAAGTCTTTTATAATGAAAGAGTAAAAGTAAAATAAATATAATCACTCTCTCACTTTAATAAAATACAGGTAATAAATAGAATAAAGTGGAAGCAATTTCATTTAAGCTCTATAAGTGCTAGGTCCAGCATCACCTGCATTAAAAAGCTCCTAATTTATTATATTTTGGTATTTAAATATGATAAGGTAAAGCCAAGAAAAGAAAAATAGTAGTTAGACTAAACAGTCTAAGCAAATTTTAAGATTGGCTAACATTTAAGTTCATTTGGATATCACAAACTAATTTACAATTTATAATAAGTAGCGGAGCATTACAAGCATACAAGTATGAAAGGAAAGTAATTATAACTATAAAGAAGAACATTTTGAAATAAGTTGAGTAAGAGTACTCACTTGTATTATTATTCTAACTTGCAACCAAAAAAAATGGTAAGGGAAAAATATCTTAAGGCTAGAAGCTACTAAAGTGCATTTGAAAGTAAAATGAAATGGAAGTAAATATATGTTCAAATGAAAATTATGCTAAGTAAGCAAAATAAATGTATTGAAGCATTTAAAAGAAATTAAAGCAACATACACTGTATTCTATATGAACTGTAACTAAGCAGAACATAATACTGAAAATAGAAAGTACAAAGCATAGAAATTAAAAGAAGTATCTTAGTCTCTTGGTCTAAGATATACATATCCTAGGATTATGTGTAAGTAACATAGCTAAATAGTTATAATGAGATCTTATAATCAATGAGATTCTAAAAGAGCTCAAGTTATAGTTTAAGTTGTGTTAATAAGCTATCTCATTCTACGGGCATTTTCTACAGAATAGGACAAGGAGTTAAGCACGTCCGCCTAACTAGTTCAGTGGGGTTGGAATTGATTCAAACATTTACATTCACCCTCTCTAGAATGCGAAGTGTTGTAGTAGCGCTGACACTTCTGCCCTGTTTGCCCTTTGGCACATCCCTAAAGTCTTATGAAACTTTTATTTATGCATAAAAATCTTGTATGTATGTTCAAGGAAATAAGGGAGTGAGATTAGTAACCTACCACTCTAGGTTTACTAAAGTTTATAGATTAAAGAAACCTTAGAAGATGTCTTAGATCATGATAAACAATTAAGGAGTTCTCAATTCAAGTATTAGAGAACTTAAATGAATATTAAGAACTTAAGGAGAAGGAGAACTAGAGATTCAAATCTAATAACATTGGACACTAGTTCTACTAAATTCTCTAAATGACATTAGATATTGAATTAACATACAATTTCTCAATTTTCTTAAATATAAAATGAAAGAACTAGTATTAAAGAACTAAAACTAAGGTCAAGTAAACCATATGATAATAGGTCAATTTGAAATTAATACATGATAAGGATACATGAAATTTGTAAACTAACATCATTAAATAAATTGATTAAGATTCAAATGACAATTTATTTAAATTAAGAGACTAAATTCCATGATATAAAATCAATACATGAACATTAAATTAAGAAGGATACTATGAATTAACATTATAATATTTCATAATAATTCTATTACATACTTAAAAATTTTATTAATATTAACTTGGAATTAACCTAGTCTTAAAGATCTCAAATATTAGAAACATTTCATTTAGAATCAGCATATGATTTTAATATTGCAAGGAACAGCATTATGTGATTCAACATTACAAGGAACAATAACATTTAGTTCAGTAATTAAAAAGGACAGTATTAATATTAATTAGCAATGTAAGGGACAGCATTTTGTAACTTAATATGCAAAGAATAACTATATTTAGATCAGCAATAATAGAGGACAGTAATATTTTACTTAACATGCAAGGAATAGCTATATCTAATTCAGCATTTGTAAAGGACGGTAATATATGATTCAGCATGGTAAGGTACAACATTATATGACTTATCATGCAAAGAATAATGGCATGTGATTCAGAATTTGTAAGAGACAGTTGGAATTTAAAGTAGAATTGTAAAGAACAACAATATATGATTAGAATTCAAAAGGAAGAAAACTCAAAATATTAAAATTATCAATAATAGTAGGAATAACTTTAGTACTTAATTATCCTACTTCAGCATTCCTTGTTTTATATATAGGATAGCTTCTAGGTTTCTTAAATACACAAAAAACTTGCACAAAACATTTCCTTTGGATAAGAAGTGCAAATCAGCAAATACTAACGCATAACCTTGAACTAAAAGTCAATAGTTCAATTTGATTAACTGGTAATAGAGTTAAGTTTTATTTCAAGTGCATGTTCATTTGGGTTTCATCATAAACTGAATACATGTGTAAGACTATGCCTAAATTAAAGAGAAAGATCAGACTACATTGTGTTTTAAGAATCCTCAATTAAACAATAAGTCCACAACTATGAACATCAAAGAATGACTATCCATTAAATTCTGGCATCATAATGAACCTATCTATCAGTTTGGTTAACCCAGTTTATCCTATGGTTTTGTTCAGTTTATCATGTGGTTATGTTGAGTTAAGTTTTCCTCCCATGTAACAGCAATCAATCAGTCATTTATAGCCTTAAGAGCCTTTATCACATGAAGGAAGGCTTTATGATAAATATATTATGTGCACATAAGCACAATTAGAATTAGAAAACTATGTCATTAAGATCTCAGTCATATAAATGGATAAAAGTATTCATGTTTGTTTTCTTGCTCCACCATGGGAAAACAGTAATGTCAAAACTTCAAAAGCCAAAGTTCAGTCTAAACAAAATGTAAATATGACAAACTAAGTTATTCAGCAGTCAATTTGTTGTCTGAACCTAAAACAACTTTTCTTTTACTAAACTTGGAAGATATGTAATCAAGAACATTCATCACAATCCAAACATTTCATATTAATTAAAAGGTTCACAATATATGCGAAACTGTATCACCAGCAATACAAAACATAGAAGAGGAAGCATTATGTAAAGGAACAACATTAACATTTTACCACCATAAAATATAAGTATACATTTGAACAAATCAAACCCAGTAATTAAAATAAATGGGTTTTGAAAATCATCTATAACAAAGCAACAGAAGAAATACACAGATGTTGATACATAATTGATCTAACATTTGTATTCAGTAAAGAAGTGATAAGTTATAATTAATTCTAAATCTAAAGCATGCTATTAAGGATGTTAGATAACAAGTCATGATCCTACAAGTATATGCAATATTTTTATTTAGAAGGCAACTATCGAAATGAATTTTTAGAAACAAAATAGAGATCGAATCATGAAGAACAAAATTTGTATTAATTTATCTTATCATAGAGCTTCACTTGAAGTAGTAAGAAGAATAATAAAGAAAAATCTTCATTACTGAGTAAATCCAGATTGAATACAGAGGCAGAAGATTTACTTTTACATGAATCTGAGCTTTCGATTAATCCATATTAAGAGGTATTCATTCAATGCAAGATAATTAAACTAACTGTTAATAAATTTTAAATTGGAAAGAGAGGAGCAATTAGTGCGTAATATCCTTCTAATTATTCATCACAGATAATTGAGTTCAATCAGCTCAAACAACTATACTTATTCTAGTTAAGAAAATCAAAACTACTTATTGAAAATTCACCAACTAGAAAATCAATTTGGAGGTAGTACCTTACGCTTTCAAAACTACGACCTCAGGTTAGGGTTCCTACAAGCCTAAAATCTACACCGACGAAAGTATTTCTTCAGTACATCCCCTTCTCACGATGGTCTACGATAATAAGAAGATTAGAGAAAAGAATGCCCCAATGGAGAGTTGAGGAGCGTAGGAAGGAAAAGATCAAAAGGGGAGCAGCTGGCGTGCGTACGTCCTCTGTACCATTCACAGAGCACGATCTCTCTCCTTTTACAGGGACATATTGTTCTATGATCCAAGCCGTTCATTCCTTTTGAATATCAAACGGTTGGATCGTCAAATAAGGATCGAGTCAATTTATGGCCGTTTGTTTCATTCTTCAAAAGGCGGAACGGCTGGGATTCATCCTTACGATGTCCCATGTTCTGAAGACTTCGGTGGATTTCCACAGCTTAATAAAATGCCATTAGAATTCTTTATGTTAATAAAAACATTTATTTAATTTAAATGAATATTTAATTAATATAATTTTAATTATTTATTTCTTAAATTTAAATATACAAATGCACTCTGAAAAATCCCAAATTTTTACCCTTACTTAATTGAGGGGTGAGGAACTAAAAAATAAAATCAAATTTGCGATCGGAGGTATAATTAATTTCTCTAATTTTCTGGGTATTTAAATAATATTAAAATATTTGTGAAATTTTCAACGACTCCCAAACACTTTCAAAATACCACCCCTAACTAATTATGGTGTGGTGAGTCCAATGGCAGACTCTAGTTTCAATTCTGGGGTCTAAATAAATTAGGTATTCTCTGAATTAACAAGAAAACAGGAAATATTGGAAAGTATCAAACGATCTCCAAATAGCACAAAATTTAAGGTGGCGACTCTTGACATTATTATAAGAGTAATGGAAGAAGATTAGAGACAATTAGGTCACTAATTAAAAGGTAATAACATTATAGTTGTTACACCTATTTTGGCTCATTTTCTATTATGGTTACTAACTTATGCATACTTTTACTTTTTAGTTCAGTTCCAATTTAGTGGCTTGTTTAGCCATATATATTTTCTTGCATTTTTATTATTTTCTGTATGCTTTTGCAATTCATTTTAATTATGTTTTTTCAGTTCAGTACTTTCAGTTCAGTATTTTGGTTCATTACTTGCATATTTAAGATGCTAATCTTATTTTCAGTTCTCTTATGCTTCAGTTCAGATTTCTTTTATATAGATTAAAACATACTTATATGATCATAAGCATACTAGGATGAGTTTACTTTTAGTACTTCTTAGTTATTTATTTATTTACTGCCTAACCTTGTTATAACTTCTAGTTAAGGTTGTGGCGACCGGGGATCGAAGTTCGAGAATCTCTAAAGAATGATTCATACACTGGAAATATTCATTTATGAAAACAAAGGAAACAAAATATATGAATATCCACATTTACATTCAGAGCCATACACATATGAAATTTACAACAGTTTTTATATTTACAATAAAGATTAAATATTCACATTTTTTCGTTTTTTTATTTCTTCTCTTTATTTGGCAGATCTTCAAAACTTTTAATTTTCAAAACTTGAAAAAATTTCAGTTACCAGTCAGGTAGGAGTACGCAAATCATTCTTATAAGAATTATTCTAGCATCCTATAATAGGCATGAATCAAATAGGAAAAATAACTGAATATTTGCATAGCATTTATAGAAAAGCAAATTTTTCCAAGTTGAAGTATTGCCTTGCAAATTAGCTGTGAAATTCAATATAAAAAGCATGAAATAAATAATTTTATCAAAAAGCATTTATAATAATAAGTCGAGTCCGTAGACTCCTGAGCCCAAATGGGTAAACCCATAGGCATAACCTGTAGGAAGCTTATCTCACTACCCGTCGGTAGCTTACTCAAAATAGGAACTAATGGTATGTCTTTCCTCTGGATTTGCCCACTTCCTAAAAGGGCTAAATCCCTCCATATAACTCTCAGGGGCTGCCAGCAGGCCCAATCTGTACAGATTCTCAGTGTTGCTTTCCATCCTCCAAAGACAAACACCACAATAATATATACCACATTTCATCTTTTTATTACACGCTAATTTGATAAGATTCTTTTGTAGATTAAAAGTGGTAAGTAGTTTAATAATGATCAAATGAAAATGGTTCAAATAAGAATATTGAAATAAAACTTATAAGTAGATTTACGTACCTGACTATTTTGATTCAAAATCAACCAATTTAATTCCTTTGATCTGCCAAAAAATTTTAATTCATTAATTTAATATTCTACATTTTTAATATAACTTGTAATATTAGGTTTCTAAAATAATAATAAAATGAATATTTTAATTAAGTTATTAAGTTATTTAATTTATTATGCCTTGTAAGGTCAAATTGGGAATTTGACCTTATAAGGGCATATTAGTAATTTTACCCTTAATGAAATATAAAATTTATATTAGTTTATTGTAGATAATGTCCTAAGGTTTCCATAGAATCTAAAATTATCAAATTTTGATATGTATTGGCTAAGTTATAGCCAATACAATTTCTAGGGTTAATAATTAGGGTTTAATGTGATTAGTGAGTGATTAGTGAAATTAGTCATAAAAATACTAAACTAATTATACAACTAGGTTTTAATTTACTTTATGAGTCCTTTGAAATTGAAATTACTTAATTTGGATCATTAGATTTGCTAATATTCACTAATTAAGATTTAGGATAATTAGGACTGATTAGGAGATATAACTGTTAGATCTTAAATATTTTTTCATTTTACTGTAAATTATGTTTTTCTGATCTAAACTAATATTTGGATCACTTAATTTGAAGTGAAATTGACTTACTTATGGCTATATGAAGTTTTTAGGATTAAAGGCTTAATTATGATTATGTCCTAATTATGATTAGTCTTAATTTAATCCAAACAGCAAAATTAATACTGCTAAAATTTTTCTTAGGGTTTTTTGAGTTTTTTGAGACCTATATTGAGTATGTTTGGATTAATGAATTAAAAGTTATAATCTATTGAATATTTCAATAATTTGTGTCACAATAAATGAATCATAAATGATACTATCTCAAATATGGCTCTAAATAGAAATCTAATAATTTTAATAAATTCTTCATAATTTTCTAATTAATTTGATATATTTAATTAGATAAGTATTTTAGGAGTTATGCATTTTTAAAGTTTTGATATTAACTTAATTAAATTAAATTATATTGATTGAAATGAATTAATAAATATATTAATATTACTGTATTGTAATTATTATTATTCTGCTAATTAATCATCTATTTAATTTATTACTATATTAATTATATTTTTATTCTGTTTATATATATATTCATTTATTGATTTATATATTTTATAATAACATAAATGTTATGTATTAAGTTTATACATATATATGTATACTTTATTGAATTTGATTTTTATACTTATAAATTTTGTATTATATATTTATAAGTAATGATTTATATAAGATATATATATTTATATATTTAATAATAATGTTTTTCTGCAGATTTATCAGACGGCGGGTCCCTCCATTGCACACGTGGCTCGGCCTTATTGGCGAAGTCAATTGGAGTGGGCCCCACCACTTTGATGATGCGAACCGACGATTGATATGCCGACACGTGGCTGGTCTATGAGCTAAATGATTCAGCCGGTTTGATCCGGTCCAGTTCGGGGAGCGTCTGGGCGACGCTTCGTCTTCCCTTACGCGACGAGAGGCGATTAGGGTTAGACGAAATCGCCATTCGAATCGCACGATTGGGTTCGATCGAACGCGATCGAACCCAATCAAAGATTAATTTAGGTTTTGATTGTAATTTCGAAGTAAGTTATTAGTGATTTAATGAAAAATCTAGAAGTTAAGAGTACCTATATGATGACGGCTTTGTCGATTTAGGGTTAGAAAACTCGCTCCGGGATGATGTTTAAGAGGTGATAACGTGCTATTTAGGGTTGCATACTAGATTTAAAGAGCTTCTTAAATGGTAGGAGACATCTGGACTCTTCTTCATCGGCCATGTGTCTCTCGGTGTCGATGTGTGCCCTAACGCGGAGGAATGAGAATCCCGGGCCGTTAGATCTGGTCAAACGATTGACGGTCCGGATCGGTCCCTTCAAAAAATGGGTCAAACCCGTTATTAACGGGTTGCGGATATGATGCAAAGATCCGACCCGTTAATATTTAGGCGGGCCCCACAGTGTGGTTTAATTTAAAATTTAAAATTAAAATTAAATAATAATATTTTATATAGAATTTCTTATTTAAAAAAAATAAACTATTAATTGAGTTCCAAAAAATACCAAAATTTCACCCCTAGCTAATTGAGGGGTTCTGAACACAACGGTGCACTCGAATTTTTGATCCGATGAGTATTTATTTATTCGAATTTTTCTGGTATTTAAATAATATTAAATTATTCGTCAAAAATTCAATGACTTCTAAATGGATCCAAAACTTCACCCCTAGCTAATTTGGGGGTGGTGAACGCAATGGTGAAGTCAGATTTTTAATCTGAGATTAAAATTATTTAAATATTAATAAACAATTAGAAATGAGATTTTAGTATTTTACAAAGGTATATTAATTTACATACTTTGTTTTATTTTGTAGCAGTCCAAACTCTTAAGTACCAAGGTATTATCCGCTTTGGCCTAAAAGACCTAATGATTTTGTCCTCAGAAGATAACTTCCCAGCAGGTCACCCATCCTAGGAGTGCTCCCACATGAGCACACTTAACTTTGGAGTTCTTATCATGAACTCCACCGTTATCTGAAAAGGCACATTGATATTTAAGAATTTCACTTATTACTTCTTAAGTAGGTCTTCACAATCTCCCCAACTTAAGTAACTGACGTCATCGTCAATATCCACACACAAATCCAAGAACCATCCATTGGGTAGATAGGACTAGAGGTGACCCCTACAGGCGTAAGAGGTACCCACAACTATATAGCACCTTAACCATCTTAGGTTCAAGAGGTTGCTCATATGAAGTGATACTTTATCCTATATAGCATATAGCTCCTATCTGACATCTTATGGCTTGCTCTAATACAATTTGTAACAGTCCAAACTCTTAAGTATCAAGGAATTGTCTGTTTTGGCCTGAAAAACCTCACAATTTTGCCCTCAGAATATAACTTCCCAGCAGGTCACCCATCCTTGGAGTGCTCCCACATGAGCACTGCTTAACTTTGGAGTTCTTATCAGGAACTCCATTGTTATCTGAAAAGGCACCTCGATATTTAAGAATTTCACTTATTACTACTTAAGTGGGTGTTCACATATTTAGTTATAAATGTTTAGTTTATAAATATTATGTTTCCTATGGCTTGTTGCTCCCCTTGATTGGTTAAATATTCTTTAAATGTGATATCTTAAATATTCAGTTTCATTTAAATCTGCCTAAAATGTGCTTAAAGAGTTGCCTAATTGTAAGTTTTTCTTTTCTTGGCTGGGGCCTAGCATTATGATACCGATAATATCAGACTTGGAGTTGTTCGTTGAGGTTACTTCTGAAGAGAAGCTTTGCTACGAGGAGGACCTTCCTATTGTTGTAGCTTAGTTAGATTATTTTCAGCTGTGAAGACGGGTGTTTCTTCTTTTTTTAAAATTTTAGTCTGTAATAGTTTCATATTTTGGATGTATTTATTTTATGTTTTTTTTATATTGAGCTGAGTTATTGTTTCTACTTTCTTTTCTATGCTATGATGTAGATGTTATACTCTTTCTTATTTCTGCTACTTTTATATTTTGATGCATGATCTTCAGTTTTAGGTAACAAGTCTTCTAATTAAGGCAGACTAGATTTGTACCCGACTCGACTTTAGTTGGGAGGTTTGCCATAGTTGAGACTGTATTCACCGTAGTTATGCTACTATCTGTATTTGGATGACCACGGAGGGTACGAGGCCCCACAAGTGTGCTCAAGTAATACAAAAGGAAATATGTCCAACATGACATATGTTAAGTGTAAAAATAGTGTAAGGAACTATAAATATAAGTTGTAAAAGAGATATACTGCAGTAAATGTATGTAACTAAACTATAAGTATGTAAGTAAATTGTAAAGTACGAAACTAAAGTGTTTTTAGTCTTGAAGACTGAATAAATTGTAAGCACAATTTTAAATACTGTAAATTATAAATATTATTAATTTATCTTGTTTAATTATGTTCTGCAAGAAAATAAAAGAATAAAAGAAGTGTCAGAGACATCTACCTAATAATATGTAAGCAAGGCTTCTTATAAATATACACATTCTTCATTTAGGATATGCGTGGTCTTTTGATCTCTCCATAGTTTACCATTGCTTAATAATATTTGTACAACACAATCTTCCATATGAAACACATATGTAAAGTATTTTAATGTTTTATTTATGTATAATGTCTGAATAAATGTTCAAGGATTTAGTCTCAATGCGAAACATCATTCAAGGTTTATCAATTGAAGCATAATATATATATATATATATATATATATATATATATATATATATATATATTATTTTGAAAATAATAATTTAATTAAGATATTATTTAGGTGAAAAAGTAGTTTATATATGAATATAAGATTTCTCCTTAAAATTCTATCTAAAATCTAGAGACTAAAATTCTCTAAGTCTTCTAACTAACCTCCTACTCTACTAGATGATGAATCCTAACTAAGTAGGTTCTTAGTTTTACTAAGTCACTTCTTAAGTTAAAGAGTTTCTACAGTTCAACTACTATTTGAAATTTAATGATTAGTTGATCTAATAATGTCCTAATTTTTTTTCTCTCTAATCCACATAGGTTGCTAATAAAATTAATATTTTCTAATCTTGATTCTTATCTAACAACTTTACTAGCTCACACTTCCTGCCTTCAAAAGGTGTCTAATATGTCATTCTTTGTAATAACCCTAGGTTGTTATCATACCTAGTGTAGACCAAACCAAGTCCTAATTCTTGTTCCATAAGAACCTAACCCTAAAAATTTGGAATCTATCGAAGCTCAATTGGATAAATTGATCATTTAGTTAATTTAATGACCTAAAAAATTAGCTAATTTAAATTGATTTTTAAATCAAAATATGAGTGCATTTTTGGATTCATCACATCCAAATTAGCTCAGGGTGAACTTTTAAGAATTTTTAGAGGTCGTTTAGGTCTAAATTAGGCTTATTTTAATTTAAGGCCAATTAATTAAATTAAACTAAATTTAAGTCCTAAATTAATCTAATGGTCATTCGAATCGCAATCGTTCTACGGCTTTGGAATCTAGATGATATTACTCATTTCCTTGTTCGCTCGAAGCCGTCTCCAGCCCTCATATCGTAGCTGCGATCCAACGACTGTGATCTGATCTGCAATTAGTCGTTATAGAGCATCACATTCAGGCCATTGTGTCTTTTCCTTCGATCCATTAGACGATTAGCATCACTCCCATTCTCTCTTTGCTCATCCTTGACAACACATATTCTTCATACAATTTGCACCAGGGTCTATCCCCCACTACTATGCCACGTCACCAGACCATTGCTCGCATTCTCGTTAATGGCTAAGCACTCTTAGTGAGCTATGAGGCCCAATTGATCCACTGTTGGAATTTGGAGAGCAAAGCATTCGGGCTTAAGCTCAATTCCATGGTCCGTCCACCTGAGTATCCCTCATGCTATAAATAGCTAGGGAAAAATTCAGAGAGTCTCTTTGCACTCTCTGAACCTCTCAATTTGTCTCCCAGCTTCCTACTTTCCCTGTATTCGCTCCAGTTGTCCAGTTAGCCTTCTTCGTATCCTAGGAGATCCTTTCGGCATGTGAGAGTGCAACTTTGTGTTCAAGTTCCCTAGTGGCCGCTAGCAACTTGTGGAAGTCTCTGCAACTCGTTCAGCCCCTAAAGTTTAGTTGTCAATCTGAATTTGCTTGTTTCCTTCACTGTCCAGGTATCGTACCATACCTGAGCTGAATTGGTTCTCATGGCCTTCAATTCACTGTGATTCCTTTTTCCATTAGTTGCCTGATCGAATGTCTATTCTTTGTAATTAGAATTAGGTAATGGCTTTAAGGTTCAACATCGAACTAAGAAAATCATCATCTGGCCAAGGCAGTTGCCAGCATTGCCAAGCGGCAATTCCCCACAAATAGTCCCAAATCTGGGTGCCTAATTCTTGAGAGTTATAGTCCCTATCAAATGAAGTCGATAAGGATGGTCTATTACGTTCGAGGCCACTCATTTGGCTTTGGGCTTACTTGGGTGACGGCAGTACTCCACTATACTAAGCCCGAGTAAGGACCCAACATCCTAGCACTGCTCCCAATGTGCTTGGATGGGGCTTCACTCTGCCTCAACACACTGAATCTGTCGAGAATAAGAGCAGGGCAAATTGCTACCTCTGTGGAGAAAATATACTCTCCACAGTAAACCCTACAAGAAGAATATGGCATTTATCATCTAGGCGTCTCCGGCGCTCCAACAAGGGGCTTCATGGTGCAATCGGCTCGTCCGGATGAAATTGGATCACAAGGTGGTCTGTGTGCCCTATATTTTTCCTTTGAACCTAACCCTAGCGACCCGTTTATTGGGATTCTCATCAAATATGGTGAATAGTAACAAGTCGGGCCGTGCTCCGACCTGCACCGTTTTGATTTTGGGTTATTTAAATAATGGTATTTTCATATTTATTTTTTTACTGTTAATTCAATTATTATATTCTAAATAAATTTCTAAGTTTATGATCAATTAAATGGAAAAAATTCATTTAAATTAATGAAATAAATTACTGAATTTAAATCCAATTTTTATGATCTACTTTGTCATTTCAATTAGAAAAATATGCAGAATCTTAATCTATAAAAAAGTTAAGCTTTATGTAATTAAATTTCTAATTAAGCCTTAATTATTTTAAAAATAAATTAGTAAATATTAGACTTAAACTTTAGCCAAATTTTATAATTAAAATCTCTTTTTTTTCCTATAATAGAGGAGAATCTAATTAGTGCCCTTTAAACTCATTAAGCTCAATTATTTAATGAGCCTAAACCTTGCTGAATTTTTGACGTTGAAAGTGCTCAAGAATCAAGATTTACTGAGGTTTGTCTAATATTAGCTAATTGCGGGCATTGTTCTGAATAAATTAGTGTAAGATTAAATGCTGAATTCGTTCGGAGGTGATGATAAAACTAGCTTCAAGCATGTTAGTGATATATATAATACAAGAATTTTTCAAGCAAAAGAAAAAACTGCAATACACTAACGAAGGAAAACAACAAACAAAATGCAAGCAACAAACAAACAAGACAGGAGACCCAAAACACCGAAACAGAAGATCCTGCGAAAGAAATTCAAAGATATAAGAAGCATAATGGAACATTAAGCTAAACAAACCAGCCTCGAAACCTCCACCATAGCAGCCCATGGATCAAAATTCAGCAGTAGTACCTAAACAAACAAACAACCACCAAGCAGTCCTCCTGCAAACAAATCTAGCTAGAAAACAATCGACAAGGCCAGCCCAACAGCCACAGGATACAGCCCCAGCATAAAGAAATCTAACAGCCACAGAAAATAGCCCAACAGCCAATAGATACTAGCCCAACGGCCAATAGATACTAGCCCAACCACCACATAATACATCCACAGGTACAGCCCAAAAGAAAAAAAGCCAATAGAAAATAGGCCACAGAAACAGCCAACAGATCAGCCCAACATCAAACTACTGCAATAGATGGCAGCCACACAATGGCCTGCAGAAACATAGCCACAGAAAAAGATCAATCTACTACAGCAGCCAACAACAAGTGAGAAAATATAACAATATAAGCATTCAACAGCAAAAGAAAAACCCAACAATCTATGACCTCCAATATATATATATATATACACATACATATATATACATATACATACACACACACACACACACACACATATATATATATATATATATATATATAAACAGACTATAGAAGAACAGGAAGCAGAAGCAACAACAGCTGAAGGATAAACCCCAGGGCACCAGCAGGCAGAGAGGGAGGGAGACTAGGTCAGGGCATCAGCTTGCCATGAGTATCGGAGAAGAACACCGGCTACTAGTGCCAGCGTGACAGTATCCCAGCCCTTAAGCAAGACAGTATCAACAAGGGCAAAAAACAAACTTAGCAAAAAAAAAAGCCAATTAAACTAGCAACAACAACTACAATACTACAACCTATGGGGCCCCGCACCCTCCGCGGCCATGCTAATACTAATATTAGCACAAACATGAGGAGTGTAATGCTCCAACTGTGGTAAATTCTCAACTTAAGTAAAGTCAGATAGGACCCAACATGCCTTAAACTAAGGACTTGTCACTTGGAATTATGAACATACATCAATACGAATCAAAGTAGCGGAAGCAAAAAATATTATAATATAACATCCACATCACAGCATAGTATAAGAGAGTAAGAGAAATAGTAACTCAGATCAAATGCAAAAAAGTAAATACATCCAGAATTTAATTATTACAGACTGTATTAAAAGAAAGATCTCTCAAAATCTCACTACAAGAAAGAAAATCTAACTAAACAGCAGTGGGAAGATCCTCCTCCTGCACCGGCTCCTCTCCTGCAGCTCTACCAACGAACAGCTCCAAATCTAATATTTATCGATATCACAAATGTCAGGGCCCTAATCAACAAAAGAAAAAAGTTACAGTTAGACAATTGTCTAAATATATTTTAGGCTATTTAAGTGAACTGAAGATTTAAGATATCACATTTAAAAGTTTTAAACATGCAAGCATTATAAGGTGCTACAAGCTACAAAGGACGGGATAGCCATAAACTAACATTTATAGCTAATTAACAAGTATGTAAAAATAACATACAAAACAACATCTAAATATGGTGAGTCTAAAAGCAAAATAAATGTAACTACTGAAATAAATCTAATCATAGCATGCTTATGATCACATGAATACATGCTGAGTATATATAGAACACAAGTGCTGAAATAAACATACAATTCTAGCATCCTAAACATGCCAATGTTTAATACTAATCGATAAGAGCATTTATACAAGCATGCAGATTAATATGTAAAAGGCCACAGAGGTATGTGGTAAAAGTAAGCTAATTATATGAATGAGCAAAAAGTAAAGCTACAGAAACATGTGGCAAAGCAAGTCAAGAACTAAAGTAAGGCCCATGAAGCATGTGGCAAGGAAAAACAAATACTAAAAACTAAACTGAAGTAAAAGTAAGCCTAAGACATAGTACTGCCATAACAGAAACAGGCCTTGTAGGGCCTCTGAACTAAAAGTTCAACATGTGTCCATTCTAGGCATCCGCTGAGCTAGGTCCTAGTTAAACTTATAGAATAAGACATATATCCATCCTAGACATCTGCAGAGCTAGGTCCAAGTCTATTCTATGACAAAACTAGAACTAAAGAGGAAGACTAAGCTAGGACATACTCTACTAAATGAAATTACTAAAAGAACTGAATGAATGATATGCTTTTCAAATACTAACTTAAGATGTATCTTCCATATCCTAAGTTTACCTATTATGCTTAAGGAACGATGCTCAATATTCAAGGTGTGCAAAGAAATTAAGTCAAGTAAGCAAGAGACTCAATCTAAACTTATGTGATATTTTTTGTTGTCTAATTTATCCAACTAACTATTCTGAGAATATACTAGTTTAGGATCTCCAATATCCAACTATCGAGTATAATCCTCGATTGACGACCTTAATGTTAACATTAGAACAATACCATTTGAATAAGTATTGATTGAATTATTTCATTAATACATTCTGAATATTTAAATAAAAACCATAGCCTAATTATTATTTAGATATTTAACAGAAGGAATTTAAATCCAATGTTCCTTAAATAATCCGCAGCCCAAAATCAAAGTGCGCGGGTTGGGATCCGACCCAGCCCGAAGTGCCAGTCGTTGTCTTCACGGAGACACCCCGACACCCGAACCATAGGGTTTACTTCCAGCGCCAAATTTTCCATCTCCCGATCACTCCATGCCATAATCTCGACGGCTACACCTTCAGGGACTGAAGACGCGTCAATTGAGGTTATAACCCCCATCTGGGTCACGCTGGATCGTCGGGGTGCTACTTGATCGAGACGCACAAAGGGAGGAGAATTAGGGCTCACTGTGAGGGAACCATTCTCCTCACAGAAGCCACTAAACATACGGGGCTCGATCCCTACAATATCAGTGAGGTGAGTCGAGTCAAACCCCCAAGGTTTCGCAGCCTGGGGTGCAGCCAATCGCTGGGTTCTTACTCGAGCTGAACTTTGGCTTGGCAGCTAGCTTGATCGATCGATACGATCGATCAAAGCTAGCTCAGGCCCTAAAAATGATCGGGTTAGGTTCCTAGAGGGCTAAGGGAGATAGATGACATCCAGAGGAAATAATTGCAAACTTAAATTGACGGGCTGAGCTCACGCAGCTCAGTGGGAAGAGGCGGTACCTGGGAGCAGAATGCAGGCATGGCCGAGGGGACTTAGAAGCAACTGGAGCTTCCTGAGGATCGCCACGACATAGCAAGGGGTCTAAATGCCAAACACGCACCCTCTATCAGCAGTTTGCAGCTCTGGAGGTGTCGGGATTTGCTGAGAAGATGGGGAGCTCCAGAGGAATTCAGTTGAGCAATTGAGGATTCAGCAAAGGGACTCACTGTGAGGTCCTGGGGGTATTTATAGGCCTTAGAAAGCAATGGGGGTGGATTCCAGAGCTCAGGCATGGAGAAAGGCTCGGGCCGAAGGGAAGGCTTGGTTCCAACGGTCATGGGCAAATTAGGGAGACTACTACCGGCAGACAATCGCACCAAGGGTAGAAGAGGAAAATTGGGTCAATTCCATACTGCCACGGGGGCTGGAGGTTACCTGGTTGTCGAGGGGGACCAGATGCGGACGGGCGATGCGAGGGAGATGATCCACAGTGCTCAAACTCGCGCCTGCTGTCCGATAGATCGACCGTTGGGATTGGAAGGCTTTGATGGATTACTTAAGTGAAATGAATGCTAGCCGTCAAATGTGCTCAATGGATCCGATGCCTATGATTAGATCTTATCGCAGAGGAGATCCCATCGTTGGACTAAATGCACTGAGATGCGTGCTATGACATCCATTGGCTATATCCCATGCACCGCTATCGGGACCCCGTAGCGAATCTGCCGCAGTCCCAACAACAAATGCCGTATATATAAAATATATATATAATTTAATTTAATTAATATTAATTCATTTAATAATTAACTTATATTCTAATTAATTTTATAAATCCAATTTATGATTAAATGAGCTCCAAAAATTCCCAAAAATTCACTCTTAGCTAATTAGGGCATGAGGAATTCAAAAATAAAATCAGATTTTAATTTGGAGATCAAATTAATTTAAGCATTTTTCAGGATTCAAAAATAGGCAAAAATACCATAATTCTTAATTAAGCTCCGATTGATTTCAAACTTCTAGAGTTAGGTTTAAATGACCCGTTGAGTCTAATGGTATCAAAATTATTACTTGGTTTAGCTTAATTAATCTGAACTTAGCTATGGTTACAACTAGGATTGTTACAGACTCCCCCACTTAAAAATGATATCATCCCCGACATCACTTAGTGAAAAAAGTACTACAGGGATTGAAATATTTTAAATAAAATAGATGAGAAAGAAAAGAACAGTACCTGGACTTGCAAAAAGCTATGGATATTTATTATACATATCCACTTCTTTCTCCCAAGTAGATTCTTCCAAAGATTGATTCTTTCACTGGACTTTGACCATAGGAATTGAATGGCTTCTTTGCTACTTCTGATCACGAGCTAAGACTTTGATTGGTTCTTCAGCATAGGAAAGATCAGGTTGAATTTCTACTGCTGGAAGTTGAACGAGATGAGAAGGGTCTCTGAGGCATCTCCTTAATGATGATACATGGAACACATTTTGGACAGCTACAAAGTCATCAGAAAGATTCAACCTGTAGGCAGATAATCCTACTTTGGCCAAAATCTCAAAAGGCCCAACATAGCAGGAACTGAGTTTCCCTGCTACACCAAATCTATAGACACCTTTCATTGGACTAACTTTAAAATAGGCAGAATCACCAATATTGAATTCCAAGAGACGATGATGAGCATCATCATACTTGCTCTGACGATCCTGAGCTGAACGAATTCTTTGCTGAATTAACTGGATCTTCTTATTAGTTTCTTCAACTAACTCAGACCCAAAAAGTTGAATGCTTCTTATTTTTGACCAAACTAGCAGAGTACTGCATTTTCTACCATACAATGCCTTGTATGGAGCAATTTTAATGTTGGCCTGATAGCTATTGTTATAGGCAAACACCACTAACAGAATATGATTTTCCCATGAACCAGTAAAATTGAGAACACATAGCCTAAGCAGATCCTCCAGAACTTGATTCTCCTTCAGTCTGACCATTCATTTGAAGATGAAAAACTGTACTCATGGCTAGAGTAGTACCCAGATCCTGATGCACAGCTTTCCAAAACTTAGAAGTAAATCTGCTATCTATATCGAATACGATTGATTTTGGAATACCATGCAGCCTGACAATGTCTTTGATATAGAGCTTTGCTAGCTTCTCCACAGAGTCAATCTGATAGATAGGAAGAAAGTGCGCTGATTTAATTAAACGGTCTACTATAACCCAGATTGCATCGGCGCCAAATCTTGCGCAAGGCAATCCCATGATGAAATCCATATATATATTGAATCATTTCTATTTAGGAATTTTTAATGGATGCAGAAGACCACCAAGTTTTTGGTGTTCGGTCTTTACCAAATTGCAGGCATGACACTTAGCTAAAAAATTGGCTACATCATTCTTCATACCGGGCCACCAAAATGATTGCTTTAAATCCTGGTACATCTTAGTACTACATGGGTGAATGTGATACCCATAATTATGACCTTCAATCAACACTTCACGGCGCATGGATTTAGGAATCCACAAACAATTACTTTGATAAATTACGTCATTGCTCATTTGTAATTCATGACAACGACCACCTTCTGCTTTAAATTTCAGATAATCATCATCTTTAGTCTACGAGATAGAGACATCTCTATGGAAGGTAGGTTCCACACTGATATTTACTAGAAGCGAACTTAGCATATCGCCACTGACTTGAGAAATTCCTAGCTTACGAAATGCTTGTTCTAAAGAACTGAAGGTGATTATGGAATATAAAGTAGCACGATGGCTAAGAGCATTGGCCACAACATTTGCTTTTCATGGATGATACTGAATGCTCAGATCATAATCACTGATCAGTTCTAACCATCTCCTATGACGACAATTCAGTTCCCTTTGAGTGAAGATATACTTCAAATTTTGATGATCAGTGAAAATTGAACACTGAACTCCATATAAATAGTGACACCAAATTTTTAGAGCGAAGATTACAGTGGCAAGTTCAAGATCATGACATGGATAATTTTTCTCGTGGGGTTTTAACTGATGAGAGGCGTAAGCGATTACCTTACCCTCTTGCATTAACACACAACCTAGGCCAACTCCAGAGGCATCAGTGTACACCTGATAGTTTAAGCCTTCCTTGGGCAGAATAAGTACTGGAGCGGTAGAGAGTGCGTCCTTCAAGGTTTGAAATGCTTCCTCGCATTCAGGACTCCAAATGAATATAATGACTTTTTGAGTTAACTTAGTCAAAGGTGAAGCAATCTGAGAAAATCCATTAACAAACTTTCTATAATATCCAGCTAATCCCAAGAAACTTATAATATCAGTGACTGACTTAGGCTGATCCCAGTCCTGAATAGCGCTTACTTTGTTTTGATCTACACGAATGCCCTGGGCATCGACTACATGTGTAGGGCCCCGTACTTTCCGCAGCGATGCTAATGCTCATATTAGCATAAACACGGGGAGTACAGTGCTCCAACTGTGGCAAATCCTCAACTTAAGTAAGGTCAGGTAGGACCCAACCTGCCTTAAGCCAAGGACTTATCACCTAGAACTATGAACATACATCAATATAAATTAAAGTAGCGAAAGTAAGAAATAGTATAATATAACATCCACATCACAACATAGTATAAGAGAGTAAAAGAAACAGTAACTCAGATTAAGGTGTAGAAAGTAAATATATCCAGAATTTAACTATTACAAACTGAATTAAATGAAAGTAAAGATCTCTCAATCTCACTACAAGAAAAATGAGAATCTATTTAAACAACAGTAGGAAGATTCTCCTCATACACCAACTTCTTTCCTGTAGCACTACCTACGAATAGCTCCAAATCTAATATTTGTCGGTATCACAAATGACAGGACCCTAGCTAACAAAAGAAAAAGGTTACAGTTATACAAATTATTTAAGTATATTTTAGACTATTCAAGTGAACTGAATATTTAAGATATCACAATTAAAAGTTTTAAATATGCAAGCATTATAAGGTGCTATAAGCTACAAAGAATGGGATAACCGTAAACTAATCATTTATAGTTAATCAACAAGTATGTAAAAAAATAACATACAAAGCAACAACTAAATATGGTGAGGCTAAAAGAAAAATAACTACAACTACTGAAGTAAATTTGATCCTAACATGCTTATGATCACATGGATACATGCTGAGTATATAAAGAACACAAGTGTTAAAATAAACATACAATTCTAGCATCCTAAATATATAAATATTTAATAACTAACCAATAAGAGCATATATATAAGCATGCATATTTAATATAAAAAGGCCACTGAGGCATGTGACAAAAGCAAACTAAGTACATGAATGAATAAAAAGTAAAGCCACTGAAATATGTGGCAGAGCAAGCCAAACACTAAAGTAAGGCCACTGGAGCATGTGGCAAATTCAATGAAAGTGAAATATACAAAGATTGTATGAGATTCAAGACTGACTCAAATGATGCTTCAGATGGAGAACCCCGACACATAGAGATTGATGACAACATTGAGTCAGATGTTGAGAATATGAAGAAGCTCAAGAGGGTGTCAATGTTGAACCACAAACACCCATATTAAGAAGATTCACAAGAGTGTCTAGACTGCCACAGAGGTACTCTTCTTCTTTATTCTATTTGTTGCTAACGGATAGTGGTGAACCAGAAAGCTTGGAAAAGGCACTTCAAGTTGAAGATTCAAGCAAGTGGGAGGCTGCCATGAATGATGAAATGGTATCACTCATGTCAAATGGGACATGGGAGTTCGCACCCTTACCAGCTGGGAAGAAATCCCTTCATAACAAGTGGGTTTACTGGATAAAAGAAGAGATGAATGTGAGCAAGCGCTACAAGGCGAGACTTGTAATAAAAGATTTTCAACAAAGGCATGGGGTCTACTACAGTGAGATCTTCACCCCAATTGTGATGATGACAACGATCAAGGTTATTCCGAACTTAGTTGGAGTTGAAGATTTGCATCTGGAGCAAATGGATGTTAAGACTGTATTTCTTTTTGAAAAATTGGAAAAAGAGCTTTACATGCAACAGCCTGAAGGGTACTAAGCTCAAGAAAAGGAAAGTCTGAGCTAGTGTGCAAGCTCAAAAAGAGCCTACATGGCTTAAAACAAGCGCCAAGGCAGTGCTACAAAGGATTTGACAGGTTCATGTCAAAATCAGGATATAAGAGATGCCAGGCGGATCACTGTTATTACATAAGACAGTGTAAGTCCTCCTATATCATCCTATTGCTGTATGTGGATGAGATGTTGATTGCAGGATCAGATATGGAGGAAATAAAGATGTTGAAAGAGCTTATGTCAAGGGAGCTTGACATGAAGGACTTGGGGCCGGCCAAGTAGATTCTTGGAATAAGAATCCATAGGGAGAGAAGTGCAAGAATTCTGAAGCTATCGCAGAAAGAATATGTTGAAAAGGTGCTGAAAAAATTCAATATGAATGAAACAAAGTCAGTGGGCACTCCCCTAGCAAGTCACTTCAGCTTATCAAAAGTATATATCTGAAGAGGAGAAGGAATATATAATGAAGGTTCCTTATGCTTCAGCAGTTGGGAGCTTGGTGTACGCATTGATCTGCACGAGACCGGCCATTGCCCATGTAGTGGGAGAGGTCAGCAAATTCATGGGGAACCCAGGAAAGCACCATTGGGATGCGATCAAGTGGACCCTAAGGTATCTGAAAGATACAGTGAACAAAGTTTTATGCTTTGGAAGATCTGGCATTATTTTACAAGGATATGTAAATTCAGATCTTGCAGGAGATATTGATAGCAGGAGAAGCACTACAGAATATGTTTATACATTAGGAAGTGCAATGATGAGCTGGATATCCAGGCTACAAAATATCGTATCGCTATCTACCACAGAGGTGGAATATGTTGTCATTATAGAGGCAAGCAAGGAGATAATTTGGTTGAAGGGGTTCATGGCATAACTGGGCTAGGAGCAGAAGGATGTGAGGCTCTACAGTGACAGTATGAGGGCAATTCACCTAGATAAGAATGCCGCTATTCATGCCAGGACAAAGCACATTCAACTCTATTACCATTTCATCCGGACACTGTTGGAAGAAGGGCATCTTGGATTGGAGAAGATTCATACTTTTAAAAATCCAGCTAATATGCTTACCAAAGTAGTAACAGTGGAGAAACTGAAGATATGTGCAGCTTCAATTGGCCTCGGTATGTAAAGAGAGCGGTGGTGAGCCACACCACAGTCTTTGACAGACACAGAAGAAGACAGTTAATGGTTAATGGAGGAAAGTAGGGAAAGATAGCCTGAAAGTCTCTAAGTGGGAGATTTGTTGTATTGTGGAAACTTTGGTGTCCAAGAACATCACAGGCGCTGCAGTGCGCACAACGCACCGTAGCGCGCCTCAGCGGTCAGCAACCGAGAAAAAGTTGCTGCAGCCGCCACAGCGGAAAGTAGCGCCATAGTGCGCTGAGCTGAATCAGATGCGGGCGCTACAATGCACCGCGGCGGATCATAGGGTCCAGATTTAATGTGGGCATCGCAGCGGTTCAAGATTTGAAAGTCAATCTCTACGCGTGCCGCAGCGTGCCGTAGTGCGCTACAGCGGATGCCAATTCGACAGTCGCTTGCGACGGCGCGCCGTGGCGGCCGACGGAGTTCTGCATCGTCTAGGTCTCGATCTGAAGGAAATCTGAGGGGTATTTTGGATTTTTTGGGTCCGAAATGGAGCTAACTACTTAAGCCTAAGTAGTGGTGGAAAACCTAAGCCTTTTCTAAGGCTTTTGCAATCAGTTTGGAGGTTTTAGTGGCTGTGGAAAGGAGAACCCTAGAAGGAACCCTAAGGGAGCTTCTGTCCAAGGCAAGTCTTGCAAGGTGGCAAAGCAATTCCAAGTGATAGCCTCTATTCCTCCTCTCCATTCTAGAGTAGAGCTTAACTCTTATGCTAAGGTGATATAGCTCTTGTAACTCTGTAACCTTTAAAGTTTTTCATAGTGGATTTATTCGTTGGCTTGGCTCCGTGATTTTTCTCATTCTTGGGTTTTCCACATATATATATATGTGTTTGGATGATTGTAGTGCTGTGATCTTTCTTTTGTGATTTTGTGATTTCTAGACTCGCTTGGTGACCGTCAACGCATTCCCCGATCCTCAAAGGCTTAGAAGATTTTGTGTTTCAACAACAACATCACTTACATCTCATGACATTGTGGTTAGAATTAAGGGGAACAAGAGCCCATGTGCCTTGTTTCTGTAGAGCATGAAATTCAATGGACATAGTCTGTCGCCATTCTGGAGACTTAACAGCTTTGGTAAAGCAAGTAGGCTCGGGTTCATGGAGATGGGATAGGTTAAATATAGTGCGTGTTTTGATAATGCCGGACTTGTTTTCATGGGGTGATGGTTAGGATTAGATATGGTTGTGGAGGGAGGTGTTGGTGTGGTTTCGGGTTCAGGATAGTCTGCAAGTATGGGGGAATGCCGAGTGTCTTAAATGAAGAAATGGTGTTGGACAGTATAGGAGAAGAAGTTTGTAGTTGGAGGGAAGGAGTATAGTTGACGGGTAGGAAAGAATGATTGGGGTAGAAGTCTAGGGATTTGAGGTGGGGAGTAGAAGAGATAGAGGAATTATTGGGGCGAGGAGTGGGAGAAGGAAAAATTGGGAAAATATTTTCAAGGAAACGTACATAACGAGAGACTATAATTTTGTTTGTTGCGGGATTATAACATTGTAGCCTTTTCAATTTGTAGAAGTAGCCAATAAAGATGCATTGAATGGAGTTGGGAGAGAGTTTGGTGTGTTGAGTTGAAGGTAGAAGAGGAAAGCAACCACAACCAGGGACACGAAGTTGGGAATAGTCGGATTGGTAGCCATAGAGAAGTTGAAAAGGGGAAAGAAGTTTGGTGGTGAAGGAGGGGAGATAGTTAATGAGGAAGGTAGCAGTGAGAAGGGCCTCAAGTCAAAGAAATTGGGGGATATTGGCAGTGTGAAGTAAGGAGTGAGTTGTTTCTATGAGGTGGCGGTGTTTACGTTGCACAAACCCATTTTGTTTCAGGTGTAAGGGAAAGTCAATTGTTGGATGATACCATGGTATGTGAGATATTGTTGGAAGGATTTATTTGTATATTTGCCATCGTTGCCAAGATGGAAGATTTTAGTTGGTTTACCGAATTGAGTTGAGATGAATTTATGAAAAGCAATGAAAGTGGAGGTTACTTCATGTTTGTATTGTAAATGTAATATCCAAGTAAAACTTGTAGAATCATCCACAAGTAGTACATAATAGTGAAAACTGTGCGAAGAGATAGTTGGAGAAGGATTCCAAACATGGGGAAGAAGCGATGGTGAGCTGGTGGAGAAGAGAGTAGTGGCAAGCTTTTGATCGATGAGGAGCCACTTATTGTATTAAGGATTTGTACTGACCGAACCTGTTCTATTAGGGATGAATTTGATGGAGGAGTGGTGCTGTTTAGGTGTTTTAAGAATCCGTTTGCAGTGAAGAGCTTGTGAATTTGGCCGCTTTGGAGTAGTTAATTTTCCGAGGTGAGAGGGGTAGTGAATATGGTCTTGTCATGTTCATCAGGAACTTCGAGCCGGAGGAGTCTGGGTTGAGTGATGAGAATGCTGGGTGTTTCGTCAGAAGCAGTGGGAGAGTCACCCATCACAAGATATCGGATAAGAGCGATTAAGTAGTTCGCTCTGACACCATGTAGAAAACTACTATTGTGTATGCTAATAGAACAAGAGGGATAGAGTTAAGGATTAAGCACTTAATTTTCATTAAGACAAAATAGTGAGATTACAGTACACATATATATATATATATATATATATATATATATATATATATATATATATATATATATATATATATCAAATTATAAATGCCATGGAGAAGGAATCACTTGCGATTGCATGCGGTTTGAGGAACTGTATATGGTTTATTGAACTGCAAGCAATTGAGGAGCAACTGCGTGCGGTTTAGGGGTAGGAGTGTTAATAATTTTGATGCCGGGAATAGATGCAATTGAAAATTGGGAAATTGGATTGACTCATCTAGCTCCGTTTTCATGTTATTAGGCAGTATAAATTTTATTTGTAAACTCAAGTATTTTTTGCCTTTCTCTTGTTATAAGTAGTATAAATTTTCTTGTTGTTAACTCGTATTTGCTTGCCTTTCTCTTGCTTGTTTCTTACTTATTCTCGAATTCTGCCTGCCATACTGTGTTTCGGATAGGACTAATGCTGAATAGGATAATATTTAGGCTGAGAATGATTGCTATTGAAATTTTGGGAAATGGAATTGCCTTATTTAGCTCTTATTTAGTATTAATTTTAGTTGTAGACTTCAAAGATTTCTTGCATATGTATTGCTGTCAGATGAATTATCTTTGTTTATCTAATAGCATATGATAATATAACTTATTTACTGATGGCTTATTGCTCTCATGATATGGTATTTATTTGAGATGTGTGCTTGATCATATGATGCAGGAACTACTGCATAGAAGACTTAATGAAAATTTGAATGCAAGTTTGATACATGGATAACTATGGTTTCTATTAGTTTCAAGTGAAGTTCACTAGGGGCTAATTCTACAGCTTTATAGACTAATATGTTGGTCGATGTTCGATAAAATTGTATTCATCCATATCTGTAATCTCTGTATAATTTGAAACGGGAATTCCCATCTTTTTCTAGCTGCAAGTTGCTGTTTTGCAACTAATCTATCCTTTAAACTGTCCTGTGATTCACAGGGTGACGTTTGATTAGATATAATAAGAAAAATTTGGTTTTCCTAGCTATAAAGAAATTCTTATAGCACATTGGTGTTTTATATTGCCTTTGTTGAATGTTGTTCAAGAGTATGAGATTGCAGTCTTATTGTTGAGTCATGCTAGAAAAATTATTGAAGTTTTAAATTTCCTTATATTCAAGTTCCAATATCTTAACTAAACTATTATATAAATTCTATAAATGGTATGCACTTTTTATTTTGAGTATCATCTAATGTTGACTTCAACCATTCCTTCTAATTATTTATGCTTTTCTCATTTCACTAATTCTACAGCTCTTCATCATCGCTTGTGTCAAATTTATTCTCTTCTACCTCTTTGCTTTGCATCTTTGGGCAAGGATTTGCCGAAGCATGCCTTGGTGTAGTATTAATTGATTGTATTTCAACAAAATGTGCTTCTTTTGTAGTCAATCAAGTGGAGCCATGTTCTTGCTCATTTTATTTGTTATTATTTTACAAATGTTCTGACAATTTTTTTTACAAAATACAAACAAATAGATTTGGGATTAATCATATCATCTGAATAACTCGAAACATCATACTCTACAGATTACTTTACAGATTGCTTCATTTCAAATAAAAAATTCAAACTTTCAAAAAAACTGTTACATACAACTAAACAAAAATAAATATATTAAATTACACTATAATCAGACTTTTTTACACTAGAAATAATGCATCCTGGACTGCCCCTAAATAAAAAGGTAGCTTACAACATTTAAAACAACAACTGAAATGTAAAATAAAGAAATCAAACTGAAAACTTAAGGAAAAACAAGGAAATAGCAAAACTATAACAAAATGATCTCGCCACCAGAGGATCTGACTCTGATCAGCTGCTCAGACCTCCTTAATCCGCCCAATATCCAAGCTTAAGATCGTGATTCTTCAACTCGTAGACTTCTCTTCTGAATGTAGCACTCTGTTTCCATCTGATTGCTCTTACCTACTAGTGTGGCTTTATTTGGATGCGAGTCCCCCCTCCAATCCATGTACTTTCTCAGATTCTGTTGTTTTTCCACAACAAGCTCCCTTGCTCCAACCAAGACCAAGCAATTCTCTACAGATGCCACGACGTCTAGTTCTGAAAAGACTTTGGATATCTGATCAACCTCCCATCTCCAAGTGAATTCTGGATCCTGTTTATTCAAGCTCATTTTCCGGCCATCTGTTGTGGTGTTCTGCCCAACTCATAACCAATCTCCAACCTTTTTAGAAACATGAAAGGAAGTAGACAAGGCTACCTTAGGCTCAACCCATCGCATACAATAATTGATATCCAATGATTGTCATCCAGAAATGCTGGTTGCAAACAAGAAAAAAAATTCCAACTGGAAGGAACTCATATCGAAGCTTGGAAGTTGAACTCACATTAACTTTAAGGGATTATGAATTGTCTAAATTAGCACCAAAAATAAAAAAACCTTGATTGACATTCCCGTGTCTCACATCAACCTGAGCTCTACAAGTTTCTTTCTTCAATTCTCTAAGAAGCTTAGACTTTTGTGCCAGGCAAATATTAGCTCGTGAACCATAATCTTTTTCGTCTGTATTCACTGGCTTAATTTTCTGAGTACCATTCTCATTAGCTAAGCCCTTCAACTTTAAATGCCTTATTTCATTAAGAAGCTTAGACGATGATCGCTCATCATTACTGAGCAATGATGACTCATTTGAGTTAGCACTGTTTCCCACATTAATACTAAATATAAAGAGCTCACAATTGTCATTTCCACATTCCACGTTGCTTGAGCTCTGAAAATTTTGATTAATTATCTCCCGAGTTAATTTAAAGAAACCCTCACCATTAAAAAGGCTCAAATAGAGATCACCCCTAAGTTCAACTTCTCCATTTTATTAGGTGTCTTTAAGAACATTTCATTTAAAGACTCAATTGAAGAACGCTTGTTTGCACTGTCATTGCAACCAAAAAATATCAACTGCAAACAGAAGAATGCACCAAGGGCACCTCTTATCGAATGCAAATTACCCAATATTTCTTGCAACACACCAATCACACAGAGCACCTATAAATTTCTCTACACACGTAGAAACTCAGTTTTTTATGGGAAAGTGCTCAAATGCTATTCAAACTATCTCATAAGAGAAATAAAAAATGAAGCAATTTTCTTATTAGTACCTCCGGCCTCCTTACATCGATTACAAGCATCTACAATTGTTTAATATTGTAAGGAAAAGGGATCTGCTACACTTCCCAGAACAACCAAAAAATAAAAGAAAATCAACTCCATAATCCATAAGAAACTCTTTCAAGCACTACTAACAAGCTTACGGTGATCTTGCATCTCTGAAAAGAGAGAGAAGAATAAAATTTTTGAACCTATGGCCATCTTTCATATCTCAAGTCATTTAGAGCTTCCTCCTAACATTATTGTAGACCAACGAATAAAATTGTCAATGACCAATGTGAAGAGCTGTAGTTGCAATCAATAAAATTTCCTCCTAAAACTTAGAATAAGAAGTTAGAAGAGTAGGAAGTCAAGCTAGCCCATATGAAGGCCAGGATAGAATCAGTAAAGCTTTGAATTATAAAGACCAGGAGGAGCTGTGGAGGAGGAACGCTAATTACTTGCTTGACATTTAAATTTTAGGTATTTACATTTTTAGCCATCAAAATTGATATTTACCAAACTAACACCTTATATTCTTAACATCGGTCAATTCAATACATTTGAAGACGCACATAATCAAATCCTAAATCTCTCGCTTGTATAAGCAAGCACTCTGCCATTTGAGCCATTTTCTTGCAATCAAAATAGTAATATAAAATTCACTAGATATCATCAGTTGTTTTGATTGTTTCCTAAGCATATGAATTAATAAAAAAACTACAATCATAAGATGAATCCAAACAATAACACAACAATTTTCATATCAGCAATATAAAACTAAATAGAAATCATCAGTTGTGTTAATTGTTTCTTAAGCATGTAACTCACTTAACTAAAAAATATTTACTATAACAACAAAATTGTTTTAGCAATATGCAGCTGTGTTTGTATGTCAATAAAATGCATTTAAATAGGATTGATAGATTGCACGTTAATATCATAACTCTATGGTTGACCTTGAATGTGGTGGTATAAAACAACATAAATTTATTGTTGATCCTAAAGGTTTTATATAGATTAAAGACCCACACATGATCTACTCATATAAACTCAAAACAATAACTTGTGAAACAATTCATAAAACAATTTGAGTGAACCGGTATGATTGTCATAAAATACATCAATATAAAAATCAAGAAATCATGAGTTAGTAATACCACAATGTTAGGAAATAACCACCGGTTCTAGAGTAAATAATCTGGAACAAATTCACAAAATTGAAACAATATAGATCTCAAGACAATCACAGAGAAATACCATCCAAATGCAAGGATTTATGTGAAAAACTCAAGAATGAGAAAACTATTGAGCCACACCACCAAGAACATCCACTATGAAGACAATCAAAAGCTTACAGAGTTATTCCAGTGAAATCCTAACTCTTGGAAAAAGAGGAAGATTGCATCGTCAAGAAAATCACTAAAATCCTGACATCCTTCTCTCTATGCCCTTCCCTTGTTCTCTTACTCAATTCTTGATTATACAATAGCACACAAGCATCGCTTCTAGAGAAATTGACTTTTGAAGAAGAAAGAGAATACCCGTACCGTCTAGGACTTTACACACCCAAACCTTTAATATTTCTCTCTTCTTCACCTCTCAAGATCTCTCCAGGCTGTCTGTATTCCCACAGAAACAACACCTGCGATTACTCACACAGTAGCTTCCATTGCAATCACTACCGCAGCCATCACTTTAGCCCTCAGTTGCAGTACTTCACTACAGCCACCACTGCAGCACTCTGCTACAACCACCGGTGCAACCCACCAGATGCAGCCCTTGTGCAATCATCGTTGCAACACTCCGTTGTAGCCTTCCGTGCAATCCCCTGTGTAGCCTGCCACTGCAGCTTTCGGTGCAGCCTCCCGTTGTAGTCCTCGACTGCTGCCTGCTCAAAACGAGTCCTAATTTTCCCTAAACCGGCATTGGAAGCCCAAGGGACACGTCCCTTTCTGTTTAAGCTTGCCGCATGTGCCTGGGCGCCCAAACCTTGGCTTGGGCCAGCTTTGCGGGCTCCTGGGTGCCTGTCTTTCAGTGTCATACAGTGGCAGAGGCGCCTTGGCGCCCCCTCCTCGGGCTGAAGGCCCTATTAGGCATCTAGGGCGCCCTACTTGTTGCCAGTTGGTGTGGTCTTGCCTTGGAACCACCTGGAACCCACCGAAACTCCGTCGACACCTTCTTTGGTGATCTAACCAAGCTCCACACCCAACACACTATGTTTTTTTTACCCTCCTCCAAAACCGCCCAAATCACCTGATGAAGCACCACGTTGGTGTTGACTATAAGGATTGCTGGGGAAGATGAGCTCAAGAGAAACAAGGAATGCTTACAAAGCAAGCAAATCTCTGCATCACAGCAGACGTTGTCCCTTAGATAGTGGCTTTACGAACTTTGCATTGTTGATTGTTAGGATTATGGTAAATAATTATTTTTTCCTTTGATAGAAAGTGAGTTCATGTGCATAAGCCTCTGTTCGACTTTGAAAATTTTCAATTTGAATCTCATCGCACCTTTTATGATCCGGCTAAAATGGATTCAACAATATACTATGAACGAGATTTATTAAAATTTAAATACGTTCTTGTATTGAATCAAAGCAATTTGATTACTAAGCCCACCAAAACCTATTTTCCAGCCTTCCAATACCCTTCTTTGCAAAATTATAGAGCATTACTAAAATAAAGGTGGGAAAAACCAGGAAGGGAGTGAAGAACAAGACTTAAATCCAGGAATTTTTTTTGCTTTAATGTAATAAATTCATATAATGATTTAGTAAATAAATAATGAAGCTATAATGATAAAAAAATAACAAGTAAATGCTTTTGTCCTATTCAGTAAGAACTCAATATGCCTTAGCTTTCATCTTTCAGAGCTAGGTTGAGAGTACATGACAAACTCCAAACTGGAGCATTAAGGAGAGCGGCTCAACGTCGCTGGCAAGTTGCCTCCAAAGGATTTAGAATATAAGTTTAGCATATGAAATTTATTTCTTTGTGTACTTGTCAAATTTAGAAGCTAAATCATTTTATTTAGCCGTTGGAATCATGTTAGCAAGTCGCAACCACTCATAATAATTATCAAGATTGATGTATAATTTTACTAATTAATCGTAATATTGATACATTTTTATGCTTACTACAAATAAGTTAAAGATTGAGCTGCACCCAAACCAATAGCATCACCATTGTTACGGTTAGATCTGATCTGATGATTCATATTTTGATTTCAATTTGTCCTTTTGTTTTGCATTTGGATTAGACTTGCCATATGTATCTTTGCTTTTTATCAATAAAATCATCCGTTTTTCCTTGTATATATATATAGAAACATATAAATATGCTTAAATAGTTCCATAGTTTTTGATTTCAGACATTTGCAAGATCGTAAGCGTATTACAGTGCTTTTGTTGACCGCAGAATTGGATTATTGTTACGTTGAATGCCAAATGTGTGTATACATCTGTATTATATTAATTCTGCTAATCGTGTGTAGTTCTGTGAAAGATTTTGCCTCTCAATTGGCAATGAGTCTGCCAGCAGTTTATAACTCGTAGGAAAGTAAATCATAATTTTCTTAACAGCGGCCGTATGTCCTCGCTGAGTTGCAGGTGGACTTGAAAACACATCTCTCAATTAATTAAAGCTCTTATACGTTAAAATGTCTTATCTTGAACCCAACTTTCCAGTGCTTTTGCAAAACTAGTAAGATCTGCATAAACCCTTGCATAGTGATAGCGCCAAATTCTAATTCACATGAGCGTACTCGATTGATTTGAATGGCACTCCCTTTTCTCAAAGGACGGAGTATGTGCAGAAACTCTTTTATGAAAATGATACCAAGTAATTTGCTTGGGTTTAAATTGTTGTGACTGCGTTGTAACAATTGTGGATACTGATTGGATCACCAACGATGATCTCAACAATGTCCTAGTGGGCTCTAGGATCTGGCATTGATTTTAGGACAGCCAGCCGGGCGACGACAGAGAAGCGGGCACCCAGTGTGGCGCCCCACCCCTTAATCCGTAAGGTTAAGCTAAGGGGTGGCGTGTCACTCTGGCTAATTCTTCACTTATCATTGGATTAGGATGAAATCCACAATCCACCTAATAAGGGAAGGAGTAAACACAAAATCAAATAACAGTCATTATCTAAGTAAAACATACAGAGTGCGGAAGCTAATTAAAAATGAGAAATATCCAAGCATCACAGTACAAGTATAATGAAATATGACTCAGAATAAATAGCATATAGTAATCCAAACACGCAGTCATATGTACCTGTATTATTACAACAATTTAAAGTTTAAGAATGAAAGTGAAAATACATGCATCCTCACATATATAAAACTAAGTAAACTAAATGTCCTCTAGCCCAAGCTGCTGCCACTCCTCTAAGTAAGGCTCCTCCTCAAGTACATGATCCTCAAGTACATGATCCTCAAGTTGCTCAATACCTGACATTGTCGGTTTCACAATGTAGAGTCACAGCCAAGAAAAGAGAAAATCTTATGTTAGACAATTGTCTAAGTATATTTTAAGCGGATAAATTTTACATGTTTTACAATATCACCATTTTACACATTCTAAATAATAACTACACCCAATAATAGGAGCAACTAGCAGAACAATAAGAAAGGAAAAGCTATAAATAATATTTATAACTTTAAGTAAAAATGAGGCTAAGGCATGCCTCATATATAAGCTAAACAGGCAGAGCATATATATATAATTAAACAAGTACTAAAAAAAAATACTGCATCCTAAATATGTTAGTGATCAAAAGAAATATGCAAATTAAGTAACTTAACTCAGCAATGATACATATAATAGCAGCAAAATTCTAATATCCTAATATATATAAGCTGAATAAAGGAATATCTGATTGAACAAAGATATTAAAAAATAAGCCAAGTATCAAAAATTGTATATGAATCTGAATACATGTGTACTAACTGCGATATCAAAAGAATTGGCTAATCTAACCCATATATATCTATCCATTCTCATAGCCTTTCTGAGCTAGGGTAAATACATATATATCTATCCATCCACGTAGCCTTTCTAGGCTAGGGCAAACATATCTATCCCCATAGCCTTTCTGGGCTATGGTAGACATAACTGGATAACACTATGTGACTGAAGAGGCAGGCAATACTATGCAACATTTTTTAATTATTTTATTTTGTTTCTGTGAACATATCCAAAAATAGCTGAGGAGTCAAGCATGTCTGCAAGATTATACGGGTTCCAAGCTTAATACACACTCCTCAATGAGTAATGTTAAGCCTCCTTATTACTCCTTACCCTGTCCATTAGGGTAAATGTGCACCAGAATCCACCTAAAAATTAAACCCAAAGGCAACTGTTATCCTAATTATTCTAAATTTTTATTTCATGCATAAAGTTCTCTTATATGATATGTCCAAGAAGGTAAGCTCAAAAGCAACGAATGTGTAGCAACAAAATATCAAAATAAGCAAGGGACTATACTAGTATGGTGATATCATTTGTTTTTTAATTACCCATTCTAACTATTCCAAGTTACACAAGTTCAGGATCACCATTTTCCTATTATCGAGTGTAACTTAGAAACTCGTCCTTATGAGTTACAAAATACCAGGATTAGCTAGGTCCTAATATGTTTAATCAAAGTCGACTATAAGAGTTAAATAATAAATCATCACGACCTAATTAATGATTTTAGACGTTCTATACTAAGCTCTAATCAAAACAACTAAATTATATATTATAGATTAAACCCTATAGATTGGGCTTAATCACATAATCCAAAAAGAATAAGACATAAGAGTTAAATAATAAATCATCACGACCTAATTAATGATTTTAGACGTTCTATACTAAGCTCTAATCAAAACAACTAAATTATAGATTATGGATTAAACCCTATATATTGGGCTTAATCACATAATCCAAAAAGAATAAGATATAAGATCTAGGTTTCATTATAAAAGTGATCTATTAGTTAAGGTAAATCCTATTAAGTAATCAAACTTAATAGGATGAATCTTCTATCTTAATTCTAAGATTAAAAGACAAAATAATCAAAATAAGTTATAAAATTCTAAAAACTAATAAAACTAAGATTTCATCCATTGAGTAATCTATTTACCTAATGAATAAATTCTAACCTATGATTTAGTCCTAATCTTAGAAATAGTCCTTATGTGAGGTGTAAGATCCTAAAAAATAAATTTTTTAGGGATTTTACAAATTTGACCTAAAGACTAATTTTACTCACTTAAATGATTCGAATATAGTTCGAATGTTGGTTTAAGTATTTTAAAAGACTAATTAAAGGTTATGGGTACTTATTCTAAATCTTATGTAAACTGACTATTTTTCTCCTATTTAAGGATCCAAAAAGTCAACTTTTGATTTAATGATCCAAATTGAAGTTTCTTGGTTTTAAATGATTTCTTATTATCTAACTTGAAGATAGACAGTAAGTACGTCCAATTTGGACAAGAAACGGGTTCTACAGGTTCAAACTAAAGTTTTTGATTTAAGGGCATTTCAGTAACTTTCACTCTAATGAAATCTAACTTCTTATGCAGTTTATTGTAGGTTACTGTCCAAGGATCCCATAAAGTCTAAGAATACTGGATTCTAAGTTCAATGACTAAGTTATGGATGTTTCAGTTTCTAGGGGCAACGCGATAATTTTGTTGGTCATCGGGTGATAAAACCGAACTTTTCCATTTGAAGTCTAATTTTAGCAAACTTAGTTTCTATAGCTTTCCTATAATATACTGAGTGTGTTGATATGGAGTAGACCCGATTTGGACCTCAAATGGTCAAGTTATGACCTAACTAAGGTTATGGGTATTTTGGTCATTTTTTAAAGTTCTAGGGTTCAGATCCTAAATGTTCTTGCAGTTTCTTGATGACATCAAAATTATAAACTAGTTAACATCTTGAATTTTTAAATTTGGAGTTGATTTGATCGAGTTATGGTCATTTGAATTCTAAGGGCATTTTGGTCAATTTTCCCTAAAGTCAACTATGAGATCTAGGGTTGACTTTTTATCCTGATATTCAAATGAGAAAACTAATACTACTACAATAATGGGGCTATTTTCTTATGGCATCCCAATTTCCATCGTGGTCTTGTTAACCCTTAAGTTAACATGATTACGATGAGATGGTCACCTAATGACAAGGTCCTTGCTTATGATTAGGTTTGTGACTAATACTTTATCATTCTCAAGGAATTTATCACTAAATGACAGTACAAGAAAGGTAAACAGAGTGCGAAAGCAAAAATAAACATCCATTCCATCACAGTAAGAAAAATTAAAGCATACAACTCATAATAAATATAGCAATAGAAAAACACCATTCAATATAAATTATTACAAATATTTGAATAGTTTAACTGAAATGAGAAATAAAGACACTTGACTTTTTTACAATTAAAGGAAAAACAAATAGAAAACAAAAGGTCTTTAACCGTAAAATCTTCCTCATGAAGCAGATCTCCGAGTAACCCTACAATTTAGAATAGCTTAAGCTCTATCATTATCAGTTTCATAATGATAGGGCCCCAACCAACAAAAGAAAAAATTTTGTTAGACAAAATGTCTAAGTACATTTTAAGGTAATGAATTTTAATGTATTTTAATGACATCACAACTGAAATTAAGCAAAACATAGCGGTAAAGTACAAAGAAAGGAAAGAACAAGTTATGAGGTAGAAATATACCTCAACTCAGGCTGCAATACAAGGTAAGTAAAGTACAAGGGTAAATCTACTAAGTACAAGAAAAGTCCTAAGGAATATGATCAAATTAACATGCCAATTATAGTATAAGTAAAAGTATTGTACTGAAAATATAAAGACTAGTATCATACATGCTTTTAAGTATGTAAAATAGCTGATATACAAAAAGTTCTGAAATGTAAAGGAACTGCAGAAAATGAAAAATATGAAAGAAAGAAAAGTGTACTGAAACGGTAAAGTAAAGTAGGTCTGAAGTGTAAAGAAAATATGTAAAGTAACTGTAAAGAGTCTGAAAAGTAAATGTAAGTAATGTAGATTTAAGTGGTGTACGTGTGAGATACTCTTACTTAGTCTGCCAAAAAGTAAAGTCCATCTGATAATCTAGGAGAAATATCCCAGATTAAAGTAAAGTTCATTAAAAGAGGCATCTAGGAGAAACATCCCAGATCCTAAAGTAAATCTACAAAGTATCTAAAGGGCATATAGGAGAAACATCCCAATGCCAAAGTAAAGTACCATAGGAGAAATTCCCTAGGCAAAAGTAGTCATAAAGTAAAGTCATTGTAACAGCCCAAACTCTTAAGCACCAAAGCATTGTCCGCTTTGGCCAGAAAGGCCTCACGGTTTTACCCTCAGAAGATAACTTCCCAGTAGGTCACCCATCCTGGGAGTGCTCCCACCTGAGCACGCTTAACTTTAGAGTTCTTATCAAAAACTCCACCATTATCTGAAAAGGCGCCTCGATATTTAAGAGTTTCACTTATTACTACTTAAGTGAGTCATCACAATCTCCCCAACTTAAGTAACTGACGTTCTCGTCAGTATCCACACACAGATCCAAGAACCATCAATTGGGTAGATAGGACTAGAGATGACCCCTACAGGCACAAGAGGTACCCACAACTATGTAGCACCTTAACCATCATGGGTTCAAGAAGCTGCTCACATGAAATGGTACTTTGCCCTATATGGCACTTAGCTCCTATCTGACACCCTATGGTTTGCTCAGATACCATTTGTAACTGCCCAAACTCTTAAGCACCAAGGTATTGCCCGCTTTGGCCTGAAAGGCCTCACGATTTTGCCATTAGAAGATAACTTCCCAGCAGGTCACCCATCCTGGGAGTGCTCCCACTTGAGCACGCTTAACTTTGAAGTTCTTATCAGGAACTCCACCGTTATCTGAAAAGGCGCCTTGATGTTTAAGAGTTTCACTTATTACTACTTAAGTGAGTCATCACAGTCATACTAAGTGGCAGGCTAAGTAAAACATAAACCACAAGTATAATATTGTTTATTAATATTTCTTTTAAAATTATGCATATGATATGTGAATGAAATTCAAAGTATAATATAAAGTAAGTATCAAGTATTTAAGTATGTCCAAAAGTGTAAAAAGGCTTAAATAACATGGAAAGCATAGCATATTTCAAATCAAGGAAATAAATAGAACTACACAAACTTTGTGATATCACCTATTTTCTAATTTAAATATTCTAATTACTCTAAGTTACATAAGATTCAGAATTATAAATTCCTACACTGTCTGTAACTTAGAATCACGAACCTACAAGTTAAATATAATTAGGATTGGCCACATTCTAATTATAACTGAATCAAAGTCGCCTAAAAGGTTAAATAAGTAAATCAATCGTCCTAAGTTGTTATTTTTAATAATCCCAAACCAACTCTTGATTAGTCAAATCAAGATTGAAATGATTAAGAATCAAACTTCAAAGAATGAAATTCAATTACTTAATCACAATGGTCATCTTAAGGACTAAGGTTTAATCCCATCTCACTGATTAAATATTAAGGTAAATCCTATTGAATTAAGTCAAACTCAATAGAATAGATCTCTAATCCTAATTCTAAAATTAAAAGATCAAATAATTATTTAATAAATTATGAAAAATCTAATAAACTAGTAAGATCAAGGTTTCACCTTAATGAGTAACCCACTTTACCCATTAGATGAATTTCTAACTTAAGATCTACTCTTAAGAATGAAGGCTCTTAAGTACTAAGAGTAGCACTCAGACACACATCCTAACTAATGTTATTAAGAAGGTTGAGGATGAAAAAGAGAAGATTAGAGGAGCTTAAGAAGGCATGATATGAGGTTGATCTCATATCATGAAGCTTAAACTTAATTAATTGGTATAAAAGGAAGACTACAATTGAATACACCATCTTTGATACTAATTTTATTCCAACATTATTTCTTATTCAACTTGCAACTATCCTTATCTATTTTTGTGTTGCTGATTAGGTTTTATATTTCATCATGACTTCTATTACAGTATTTGTAGTTACCATAAGTAGATTTAAGTTGAATCGCTATAGATTTTGAAACAATAAAGCGACGGGAAGGTTTACGCATAATTATAATGGTTGCCTCTCATAGACCATCCAAACTGTAATTATGGCAATACCAACATATCTTTGTATAGTTATATTGAAATGTAAGAGAGACTTAATAGAAGCATAGATATTCCTTAAGAGAGGATTGCATTATTTGCATAAATATTTATATGATAGCAACATAGTTAATTCTTCTTCTTACGAATTTAGCATTTACTCTTACCATTAATTTGATATAAAGTTTAAAGAATAACACATGTATAACTAACTACTTAATGAAACTCCTTTGAGATTGATTTAGATTTAAAAGCATTTATGATCATTTTACAGCCATATGAAGCAACTTAAAGGTATTTAAGGATACACACTTTTAATTGAATAAGCAGATTTATCTAGTATTCACAACCTTACTCATATTATACTAGTTTGGAATTATTAACAAGCCTATTTAAAGTTTAATAATATGCTCATTTAAGAATTATACTAAAGGCATGTTATTGACTAAATTCAAACAAACTTGTTATTTGCTACACATGACTCATCTCTTTTATCAAAATAAAATGATCAAGTACAGGAACACACTTAAAATAGATTAACAATTATTTTAATAAACTCACTTAGAATGCTTAAAATAAATTTAACCAAAAAATGTGGACAAGGAAAAATGAAGTCAAATTGTAATATGACGCCTGCATGTCTCATAACTTTAACATTAAGTAGTGCTTTCCATGCAATTACAGTACTTACGATATAAATCGGTACTTGCTTTAACTCATATAAATAAATTTACGTACTCTAAGGAGGAATATGTTTCATGTGAGAATGCAGAAATATATTTGTAGGTATAGCGAGAGTTGCATATTACAATATGTTATCACACATCAGTTTGTTTTATAGCAAGTTTGATATTAACCTTGAAGGGATGCTAATGATTCTTTAAAAAAATGCTAAAATGCCATTCCCTAAACACATACAATGATATATATAAAGCTGGAATGTATTAAAATAAAATATATGAGCTGTTGAATCAAAGAGCAAGATATATAAAAAGAAATAAAGAGTTTGCAATGGACTATACAAACAATTATAAAATATACACATGCATCAAAATACACTAAATCAAATACAAATTAACATTTAATATAGCATTGATATATTAACTATACTGCAAATCTAATACCATTGAACCAAATAATCTCAACAAAATTAATATACAACAACCTAAAGGGGAAGCTTGCAATACATCTTCAATTCTTCATTGAGAAATCTTATCTCAATTCATCTATTCTTATAATCATATAGCCTTGATGGATAATAAAAGTTAAATTGACAGTAATTTTTATATAATTATAAGATAAATTGATTCACAAAGCAAATTTATGGACCAAAGTTCTAACAAAGAATGGGGTAGGCGGCAATCTCAAAGTACAAGAGTAAGAATATGCTTACGAAATTTGAATTCTTGCGCAAAGTATGAATAATCCCACCAAAACATATCTTAATCGTTGAATAATAAAAAAAAAATGGAAACATAAATTTGTAAATACCCTCCTCCTTAGGAGGTATCGGAGTTCGAATGGGCTCTATTGAGTGTGTTGCAGCTGTTCAAAAGTTTGGTGTGAAGCTATTATAATGGTTATTATATGAAACTTCATGCCTAAAACAAGTGTCGCCTGAAAATTGATAATCAATTTGTTGTTAATTAGTTAAAATAATATTAAAATTCTGAATTTGTTGCCAACAATGAAACCACTGCCAACAAATAAAACATGTGTCACTAGTTATATGAATAGTGATGGATTTTCCATCATTTGGCTTGCAAAAATATATATATAGAACTTATAAACATGCGATATAATTCTAAAACTGTACTTTGAATCTTTTGTTTTAAAACAAATGCTTTAAGGCAGTTACAAAGCTGCTCCCAAATATACAAAAAAAAAAAGTTGAAATTAATAAGCAAAGCAACCAAAAACTACCCAGAACAAACTCTTAATCTCCCTGTAGCTAACTATTTTTGAGCAAGAAAAAAAATTTATATATGACTTTTAAACTATTTTACAAGATCATGTTTGTATGGAATTCAATTTACTAAAAATTATGGTGCGAAATCTCTTTACTCTCGCTCTTATTGGCACAGCTTAGCTCCCTCTCAAAACTCAACAAATCGAAAATTCCTATTAATAATAGACTTACACTTAATTATGTATTGCTATCCTTTGTTAATTCTTCTAGTGAAGATTATGCATCAACTCACTGAACTTGTATTATAATGGAAAACTAACTAAGTTAATAAGCTTACTAAATCATAGCCAAATACAATGTGAAAAGAACCAAATTGACCTATTAATATAACAAGTATAAGAAAACTCAACTATAAGTAAACAAAAGCCAACAAAATTGAAACAAGAGATTTTTCCTTCAATCACATAGTAGCAAGTTACACTAAAAAGGAAACCTATTTATGGCATTAAATGAAACCAAAACAGCATATAATTTACATTAACTTATCAACAAACTATTAAATTAGAATCTACAACTGAACTCCTATCACGTCATCCACTATCCAAATCTAGCATCCCTTCCATCCTTAGCACTTAAGTCCTGATGATCTAATATGAACCATAATAAATGGAAAGGTCCAACATACAAAAGCCTAACAAAAATATAATAGCACTCATGAACAGAACATAAGAAATATCCCATTATGCATTGGATTAAGAAACAACATGATAACGACCCATAAATAAGGGGTACAAAAAAAATGCAAATGATATATCCTTATACATAGCCATTGAGAGAAGGATTTGGGTGAAGTGGGTACCTTAACAGTGCCGAATGGAAGAAGAGGCGAAGATGATGAGTTCGGCCGAGAGAATCCAAAAGCCCGGAGCTTGAGAAGGGTTCGGTCGAGGTTTCTTTCGAGTGAGGAAACGACGCGAGGTATAAAGTCTTTGGCTTTGATGGAAGATGGCGACGGGGGCTGCGAGGAGGTGACGCATGCCGAGAGATACGAGCGGTGCGAGCCACGCGTCGAGGGGAAGGAGAGGTGTCGAGCGAGCGAGAGCTCTCCCTTGCGTTCGGCCGAATGGAGAAAAATTTTAGGGCATGCGGCTTTTAGAATTATGAAGCAATGAAGATATATATATATATATATATATATTAAAGTTAAATAATTAATTTCTTAATTGCTATTATTAATTAATCTTAGTTAATCGAATGATTTCCAAAATTTATCAAATATTCATCCTTAACTAATTGAGAGATGATGAACACAACGGCGAAGTCGGATTTTGACTCCGACAAGTATTTAATTTTCTCATTTTTGAGTATTTAAATAATATTAAAATATTCGTCGAAATTTCGACGACTTCCGATTACCACCAAAACATCACCCCTATCTAATTTGGGGGTGGTGAATGCAATGATGGCGTCCAATTTTTGATCTGAATTCAAAATGATTAGGTTAATTTCTAGGGTTTCAGGAATTTCCCAGAAGTCTGGATTTGATCCAATTGATTCCTAAATAAGTCTAAGCCTTAGTGATGAGTTCCAAGTGACTTAATCAGTGCACTGGGATCATGATTAGGACTTGGATTAATCCTAAATGACCTAAGTAACAATCTGAGTTGTTATATTTCTTGAGTATTTTAAGACCTACATTGGCTATATTTGGATCATCCTACCAGAAGTTATTAAACTTTTAAATTTTATTTAGTAAAAATGTATTTTCTGTATTTATTAATTAAGTAATTAATTTTTCTTATTCTGTACTATTAGTTAACATTAATTATTTAATTAATAATTTAAATATGTTTAATTATATTTTGCTTAACTTAGTTAATTTAAATACCAACTCTTTAATTAATTACCATTTATTGTTAAATTAAATTAATACTAATAAGTTAGTTAATAATATTAATTACCCCAAACTAATTATCTCATTATAATTCATTTTATTTTAAATGCATTGATTAATCCTAAACAGTTTATCAATTCATTAATTATAATTTAATTACTACAATTTGGCAAATCCCACTGTTTATTCTTAATTAAATTCACTAATTGACCTAAATTAATTAATTCATTTATATATTTTTACTGTTTGAATTATACTTGCATAGTTGTTTTATTATCATAATTATTTTCTAGCTCAATAATATACTAAAGTTTTAAATATAATTATATGCATATATAACTAAGCATAAAATCACAGCCTTCCGTTCTACTGTATATATATAATTAACTTATTTAATTAATCCTAATATACATCTGTCACTGCGAACTTAATTTGGTTAATCATTAACGTTAATTAATTGATAATACTAACACTACTAATAATTAGACTGTTACGTTGTGTGTATATAACATAATATATATAAATCTTACGTTGTGTGTATACTTTATTAATAACTTACTATGTCGTTAATTTAATTAATTAATTAAGGTTAATGAATCTTACGATAGTTGGCAATTATTGAACCTATATATATATATATATATATATATATATATATATATCTATACTATGCTTAACATCCTAATGTTGACGTGCAGTTTATGTACTTAGATATTTATTTCAAGTTTACTAGTTATATATATATATATATATATATATATATATATATATGTATGTATATATTAATTTAACTTGTTCATCTGCTAGCATATTAAGTTAATTATAATTAGCTGCACCTTAATTATTCAGCAACTAATTTATGTAGGACTATATATATATATATATATATATATATATATATATATATATATATATATAAATGACCCTAATCTAAATCTGCATAATACTCAATCTACCTATGCATAGATATTCATTAATTAACAATTAGTCTAACTAATCCTAAAATAATCTATTTAAGTATCCGATTTGCATCACATAATTATGCCTCTTATATTTAATTATTCGCAATTATAAGATCCTGCAGATTTGGCTGACGGCGGGGCCACTGTGACAGGTGGCATCTTCCGTTTGGCCGAGAGCTATCGAGGCGGGTCCCGCGTTGGCTGCGAATTTGGAGCGGTGGGCCCACCCGACGCGTGGCGCGTCGGCATTGGACGCAGCGGGAGCTGTGGGCCCCGCGTCTCGATCGTTTGCGGGGAGTGGGGCCCGCAGTCAGGCGTGCATCACTCACACTTGACTCGAGCGGGTCGGGCCGGCTTTGGGTCGTTCGTCTTCGAGCCGGGACGGGTCGGGTTTCGCGCGACCCGACCCCATGGCGCTTCGTCTTCGCGGGCGCACGCGGATGGGCGGGCTAGTCCAAGGTTTAGGGTTTCGACGTGATCGAGCCGTAACGGCTCGATCGATCGCACCTACGACTCGACAATCACCATAAGATGCAGACGATATGCATAAGCGAAAGTGGGGGAGGGGGGTACCTGACTTCGACGATCCTGGCTGGTTGATACGCCGATCTCGAGACTTCGGGATCGGATGGCTTATCTGGAGCTCCCGCGAGCACTCCTGGCGAGAGGGATGGAGTTATGGGGTGATGCTAGGGCTTATTGAGGCCCGGCGGAACCCTCGAGGGTGAGCGCGGCGGCCGGCGAGTGCGAGGGCGCCACGCGTCCTCACGGCCCTCGTGAACGGGGATGGTGATGCAGGAACCGTCCGATCGTAGATCGGATGGTCCGGATGGACCGTCAGTTCGAACGGCAAGGGCTAACGGTGCGCAAGTTACTTATGCTGACGGTGTTAGTTATTTAACGGTCATGACAATTAAATGTTAATTTAAATGTTTCAATTAATTTATTAGATCCTAATATTAATCTTTAATATTAATTAATTAATCAACTTCCAAAAATTCCCGAATATTCACCCCTAGCTAATTGAGGGGTAAGGAACGTAGTGGCGAGGTCAGATTTTCGATCCGACTAGTATTTTATTTTCCCAATTTTCGGGTATTTAAATATTATTAAAATATTCGTCGAAATTTCGACGACTTCCGATTGACACGAAAACTTCACCCCTAGCTAATTTGGGGGCAATGAGCGCAATGGCGAAGTCCGTTTTTTGATCTGAGGTCGTTTTAGACAGGTCAAATTTTAGGGTTTTTGGATTTTATAGAAATCAGAATTTGATCTATTTGACTCCTGATTTGGACTAGGTCTTAGAGGTTGACTCATAATAGCTTAATTAGCACTTATGATCAAGATTAAGACTGAAATTTGTCTTAATTGACTAAGATAACAACTTGGGTTGTTACACCCAGGTGCACCACAACGCAAGGCAATAGAGAAGGGGCTCTCAGGCGTGCCCCATCGCAAGGCAACAGAGAAGTAGGCGCTCGGGTGCGCTTTAGCGCATAAGACCGAGCAAGGACAAGGCTCCCTCTATAAATCTTTCAACAGAAGAGGATCATGATGCACTGATCATATCACTTGTCATGGGTAGTGAACTCATGTGTATTCTTTCATGCTACTCTTACAAGAGGTGTTTTCAAGAATTACACCAAGGGTGACTTGGGGAAGGTGCACCTAAGGAATGACAGGGCATGCAACATTGTAAGTAAAGGCAATGTGGAGGATTGGTGCATCCTTTCATGTTACCAACCGGTGCAGTTTGGAATCTAAGAGATGTTAGGCACGTGCCATGCCTAAGGAGGAACCTTAATTCAATTAGCCAACTAGCCAGAGAGGGCTATAGTACAAGCATTGCAGGGAACTTGTGGAAGGTCACAAAGGGTGCACTCATTGTTGCATGGGGTAATATGGAAGGTACATCTTACTTTATCAATAAAATGTCTGATTCTATTGCACCTGCAGAACAGATAGTTGCGGGTCTATGGCATCGAAGATTTGACTATATGAGCAAAAGGGGATTGAAATCCCAACAGTCAAAGGGAAAACTTCCAAGATTAAAGTCAGTTGACTTGAATTTCTACAAGGACTATGTATTTGGTAGAAAAATGTTACATTTTCTAAGAGTGGGAGAGAGTTGAAAGGTCAAAAGCTTGAATTGGTGCATACAGATGTATGGGGGACCAACTCCTACTTCTTCCATTAGTGGAGCCACATACTTTATTACCTTGATTGACGACCATACAAGGAAGGTATGGGTATATTTCTTAAAGAACAAATTTGTCGTATTTGATGTGTTTAAGAAATCACTTGCTCTGGTTGAGAATGAGATATGGTTGAAGCTTAAATGCTTAAGATCTGATAATGGATGTAAGTACTATGATAATGAGTTCAATGAGTTCTGTGTCTTAAATGGAATTAAGAGGGAATTCACAATCCTAAGAATACCACAACAAAATGGTGTTGCATAACAAATGAATATGATGATCACAAAATGAGTCAGGAGCATGAGGCTGCATGCAAGTCTCCCAAAGCAATGGCTCTGAACATGATAGTCTACTTGATCAATAAGGTACCCTCAATACCCATAAATGAAGGAATTCCCAAGGAGGCCTGGAGTGAAAAGGAGATGAAACTGAACCATATCAAGGGATTTGGCAGTTCATCGTATGTGCATGTTGATGTAGGATCCAGGAACAAACTTGATGCAAATGCCATCAAGTGTATATTTATTGGATATGGCACAAATGATTTTGGCTATAAGTTCTGGGACACTCAGAATTAGAAGATTATCAGGAGCAAGAATGTCACCTTCAATGAAAGTTAAATGTATAAGGATTTATTTTGAAGTCATGACTAATTTCAAGGTTGTTTCAGATAGTGAGCCGCAACACATAGAAGTTGATGACAGTATTGAGCCAAAGGAGCATGTTCAGGAAGATGCTCAGAAGGGTGGTGCTGTAACAACCCAGGTTGTTACTTTGCTCAATTAAGACTAATCTAAGTCTTAATTAAGGTTCTAAGTCACTAATCAAGTGATTTGGAATTCATCTTTGAAACCTAGGTCAAACCAAGAAGTCAACAAAGTCAAAATAAGAATTCTGGAAAATCCCAAAATTTGGAAATTAGACTTTTTATTTAGACCTCAGATTGAAAATCTGACTTCACCATTGCGTTCAGAACACCCAAATTAGCTAGGGGTGAAATTTTGGAGGCATTTGGAAGTCGTTGATTTTTCATCGAATATTTTAATATTATTTAAATACCCTAAATAATCAAATAATTAAATACTCGTCGAAACAAAAATCCGAGTGCGCCGTTGCGTTCCTCACCCTTCAATTAGCTAGGGGTGAATTATTGGAAATTTTTGGGATTTATTTAATAGGCTAAATTTAATTAATTAAAACTGAATAATTTAATTTAAATAATATTATTTAATTTTAGTAGTTAACGGCGCCGTCCGTATTAAGTAGCGCCGTTATTGTTTAAATTAAGCTCACCGTCAGGATCAGACAGTGATCCTTGACCGTTCGATCTTCGATCGAACGGTCCGTGCCCTTCGTCCTCGCAGCTTCCGCGTGTCGCGAGAAGCGACACGTATCGCGCAGAGGACCCTCCGCGCGTCGCCTCCCAGCCTCTCCACCGCCTCCAGCCACCGCCTTAGAGCTTCCATAAGACCCTAAGACCTCAGTTTTTGCCCGGTTTCAAACCGGAGGTCCAAAAACCTAAGATCGAACTTCGACTTTCTTCAGCCGTTCGTCTAAAGGTATGCACAACACCTCTAATATTCATCAAATTTTGCATCTAAAGTTTCGTTTCTCAATTTCATATGCTTGATTGTTCATCTAACGGTTCCGATTGAGTCGATCAGGTTGGGTTAGCTCAGATTTGCAAAGTCCTAAACATTACAAACCGTTAGCCGAACTTAGGGAATTTAGGGTTTACGTTTGCCGGAGTTGTATGACTTCTCCGGTGGCGTTTAGGGTAGCAAATGAAAGGTCTCTCCGAGACCTTTCGATCGGTGTATGGCTCGTCGTCTGGCACCGCCGTCTTCGCCGTCGATTTTCAAGCCCTAGGTTCCGAGCGTCGGGGCGATCGCGTGAAGACGAAGGCATTTCGGGCCGGTCGGGTCGGCCCGGGCCCGGCCCGTGGCCCAAGCCCGCGGCGCTTCAGCTGCCACGGCGGGACCCACCGCGCAGCGCGCCAGCCAATCCTGGCGCGACGCGTGGCCTGCGCGTCAGCGGTCTGACCCGTGGGGCCCGCCGCTGTCTGCCGCGCCAATAAACAGCTGCCGCGTGTCCTGCACTTAATTATTATAATAAAACTTATATAATTATATAACAAATATATTAATAATTAAAATCGTATATAAATATACATATAAATATAACGGTTATATTAATTTAATAAAAACAGTAATAATTAATTAATTAAATACCAAATTTTAAACCTAAATAACTCCTAAAATAATTATCCAAATTATACAATTAAATATATTAAATTAATCAAAAAAATATGAGGAATTTATTGATGCCAAAAATTTTGCTGTAAGATGAATATTTTGCAAAGTGATTTTTCAATAATTAATTTAATTTAAATTAAGTGTCACAAACCTTTTTTAGCTCATAACTTTGTACCCAATGATCCAAACATACCCAATATGGGTCTTAAAGTGATCAGAAAACCCTAAGGATTAATTTGATAGTATTTATCTTGCTGTTTGGATTAGTGTTTGCCTAATCACATTTAGGACCAAACCCTAATTAGGTTAATTAACCCTAGAACTTCAAATGACCATAACTTGGTCAATTGAGCTCCAAATTTGATGATCCATACATCCATTTAGATCAGAAGAACTTAATTTACAATAATATGTAAAAATACTTTAGATCTAACGGTTAGATTTGCTAATCACTCACTAATCACCCTAAACCCTAATTAGGTCTTAACTTAGTCAAATTAGGTCCAAATTGAGCCTACCACATGTAATTATGATCAGTGGGCTATTTGTAATTCATAGCCACTGATTTTGCTTAATTTGGATACTAATTGGCAAAGTTAGGATTTTTGACCCATAATTAAGATTTTCCTTAATTAACCTTAAACCCTAGATCTTGTATTGGCCATAACTTGACCAATACTTATCAGATTTCAGCAAATTTAGGTTCTATGGAAAGCTTAGGCAGTAAAAAAAAACATTAATCTAAAGGAAGTTTTAACTTTCACCTAGTCAAAATTACTAAATTGCCCTTATGAGTCAAATTCACTAATTTGATCTCATATGGCTTATTAATCACCCAAAATTGATTTAGTTACTGTCTAATCTTATATTAGACAGTAAGAAGCACTTTCCAAAAGAAAATTTTAGAATTTAAGTCCTAGATCAAAATTTGATCTTTTGAACCCTTTAGGAGGGGCAAAATGGTCATTTTGCCCAAATTTAAGGTTTAATCTTCTAAAGCCCTAAATTTAATTTCCAATCATTAAAATCAGAAAATAGAATGATTCATAGTTGAAATTAATCAAATTTAAGTCTAAATTAGGTCTTGATTAAAATCTCAGAATTTGCTCAGTAAAGGTAATTCCTAAGTCTTAAGAAGAGTTCTCTTTCCTTATTCATTCTTAGACTCATCCTTAGGTCTTATAACATTAGTTAGGATGTGTGTCTTGAGAGATACTCTTAGTAATTAAGAGCCTTATTTCCTAAGATTAGGAATAGATCTTAAGTTAGAATTCATCTATTGAGTAGATTGGGTTACTCAATTAGGTGAAACCTTGAGTTTTCTAGTTTATAGATTTTCTTAGTTTATTTAATGATTATTTGATCTTTAAACTTTAGAACTAAGAATAGAAATCCATCCTAATGAATTTGATTTATCATTAGGATTTGCCTTAACCTAATCTGTGAGATTTGGGTTCTAAACCTTAGACCCTTAGATTATACCTTTAGATTAAGTGATTAGACCCCATCATCTGGAGTCTAATTCTTAATCTATTCATCTTGATTTGGCTAATCAAGATGTGGTTGGGATGAATTAAATTACAAAATTAGGTCGCTGATTTATTCATTTTAACCAAATAGTCGTCTTTTGATTAAGTTATAATTAGGACTTGGCCAGTCCTAATTATCTTCAACAAGTAGGATTCGTGATTCTAAGTTACAGAATGTGTAAGAATTGATAATTCTGAAACTTATGTAACTTAGAGTAGATAGAACGAATAAAGTAGATAACAATGGATATCACCTGTGTTTTAGATAGAGTTTCTTGCACTTTGGATTTTTGATGCTTCGCATTCCTTGATTTTGAGCCTTATACCTTGAACATGTATTATGAACATAAGATATTTTGATAAATAACTTATGTTAATTTGGAACATTATTTATAAACAGCATTATATTCATTTCATAAGTGGTTTGTAAGGTGTAGCTTGATTAGTATACCTCTTCGATCAACCCGTTCGGGGTCGGCAACCTTTCGAGGGTTTAATGTCCGACAGTCTATTGGCCATGCCTAGTCCGAGTGATAGGATGGATAGACTCTCGCCCTACTGACTATAGAGTCAGGATTCTGATATGGTTATACTAATTCAAGTACACTTATATTCAGTTATGTCTTAGCTCATCAGGCTAAGAGTTTCAGTGATATTCAGTTCAGAGTTTCTTAGCTCATCAGACTAAGAATTGCTGATTTAGTGTTCAGTTCAGGTGACTTATATAGTCACTATAGTTTCAGTTTGCAGTTACTGTTATACTAGCATATTCTGCATTTCAGCACTGTTTTATTTACAGCTTTCTTGCACGTGTTATTATATATATAGGATGCTAGTTTTACTTACTGTTTTCATATGCTTACTTAGGATGATAGTGTTTCAGCTTTATACTTTTGTACTTCACTTAGCATAATCTGTTTGATCATGAGCATGTTTAGGTTGTACTTTTCTTACTTTTCTTTTACTTTTACTTATCTGTCCTTATTGCAGTTGCTTGGAGGAGGTATGTTTTACTTCCTATTTGTTTAGTTATAAATTGAAGTTTATAACTTATTACTGTTCTTTTGATACGCGTTTCTGCACCTATTTTGCTCAGTTCTGTTTTATGGTGATATCTTCTTAATTTAATAAAATTATTTACCCTAAAATGTACTTAGACTTATTGTCTAATCAGTTTTTCTTTTGTTGGCTGGGGCCCTACCATTATGAAACTAATAATGGTAGGTTCTGAGTTTGTTGGTTTAGCAGATCCAGTGGAGAGTTTGCCATTGGAGGAGGAGCCCGTTCTTGAAGATCCGTAGCTTTAGTTTTTCTTCCAGTGAGATTGAGAGTTTTCTTTCAGTTCTTTTAAAACTCATTAAATGTTGTAATAATACAGGATTATATTTCTTTTTCAGTACTTTACTTATTCTGTATTATTGTATTTATACTGTATTGGATGGATGTTATGTTTTACGCTTCCGCACTCTGAGTTAATGTATGATCATTTAGTGATAGTATTTCTGGATTGAATGGCAAAGTCCTTATTTAAATTGGATTAAAGTGTGTGTCTAATCCAATCTTAAGTGGGGACCTTGTCATTTGGTGACCCCTCCACCGTAATCATGTTAACCTAAGGGTTAACAGGACCACAGCGGGGCAGGGCCGCCACAGTTGGTATCAGAGAATTCCATAAGGTGTCAGATTGGAATTTGTATTCCTCTCTACCTAATGGATTGTTCCTCTGCCACTTGATCACTAAATGAATACTTGAATTGACATCCATCACATTATGAGTATAACTCAGAATAAGTTAAGTTATTAGATAACCACAAAGATGATAATTATTAAGTTATATATATATGCTCAACAAATTTAAGTAGAACGTTATAATTGTAGGAATAGAAGATCTTCTAGAAATGGCATTTATGGCTTACCTAAAGGAGTTCGAGACTATTTGGAAGTATGAACATAAATTAGGAAAGAAGCAAGGAAGAGTGATTGAAGGAGTATCAGAACAAGGATCGCAAGTAATAAACAAATTACTGAAAGAAGGCTGTCTATAGAGGCCTTGATTTTCCAGTACTAGCAAGGGAATTGCTTGCGAGAGTTGACCACATATTTGGTGTTATGAAATGGCCTAGTCACATCAGATTAGAAGTGGTGCTATGTCTTTTGCGTATGCAAGCAAAAGAATGGTGGATTATGACATACGCAGAACTGTTTCGTAAAGCACAAGAGGAGCATCGTGAAGTGATTTATGAAGACTTTCGTAGAGCATTCTTCATTAAATATATAGGATGGGAATAGTTTTATAAGTCTATGATGATGTATTTTGTTATTTCAATAAAAGTTTAAATGAACGAGAAAAGCAGTAGTTATATTATGTCTTGTTATAATAAGAACTCAAGATAGTTGTTTTGATTTCAGGAAAATGAATCCTGCTACTTCTCCCAACAATACTCCACTCAATCCTCAACCATCCGCAAGCAATGCTCCAAATAATACCATGGCCGCTTCCAATACTGTTGATGAAATAACTTCTTTAAGAAATATGGTTACTGTAATGCTAGAGAATCAAAATCAGCAGGCTCTAGCTATTCAAAAGTTAGTATCTATAATACCTGCTACTAATGCCAGCACCTCTTCAGCTTCCCCCGCTTTTCAAGTTCCCAATACATATCGGCAGTCCGCAGACGGAATACTTCACAGTTTCCTAAGGTTAAGACCGCCTACCTTTGAAGGATCTGAATCCCCAATGGATACCTTAGCATGGCTAAAAACTATAGAGAAAAATATCACTAGTCTTGGTTGTTCAAGCAACCAATCTGTAAGACTAGCCACTCATCTTCTACAAGGAGAGGCAGAATATTGGTGGGAACAAGAAAGGAATACACGTTTTGAAGAATTTGAATTAGACGAAATAGAATGAAGCTAGTTTGTCCAAGCCTTCAAAGAATCATTTATTCCACCCTCCACCAAGAACATCATTGGTGAGTCTTTATTAAGGTTAACCCAAGGAAGTCAATCAGTGGCGGAATATACTTCAAAATTTCGAAAGCTCATCCGATTTTCACCTCATTTGGTTCCAATGGAAGAAGATAGATGTTTTAGATATGAGAATGGACTCAGAGAGTTTATTAAAGATCATGTAATTCCTTTACAACATACCAAATTCGAGAAGCTAGTTGAGACAGCTCGGGTAGTAGAGCATCATCAAAACACTAAAGACATGAAGAGAAAGGCTTTCAATATGAATAAATACCCTCAGAACTTCAAGCAACAACGAACAAATCAAGGAAGGGTATATCAAATGGAAACCACTGAAACATCAAGCCAAACTGCCACATGTAATAGGCCACATCCTTATGGGAAATGTTATCATTTTGGCATAGTATGTTTTACATGTGGAAGACAAGGTCATGCATATAGAGACTGTCGATCAAATAAAACAATTGATGGAGTAACTATTGAAAGGAATCATGCGAACAAAATATTCCGTGCCACTCCCATCAATTTCAGAGAACCTCAGAAAACTCTTATGCCACCTCCTGCTCAAGAACGAACCCTTGCAAAAGTTCAATATGCTGCAAATCCTTCAAACCCAAATCAATCAAAAGCTCAAACATCTGACAGCAGACCTGCTGGAAAGGCAAGGGTATACAATCTCACTCCAGTGGAAGCATCAGAAGACAACAATGTAGTCTCAGGTACAAATCGCAAACTTTTACTTTTCTTACTAAATTAGAATTTTCTAAAGTCTATACTTTTACTATTAGGCACCTTATACTTTAAAGATAAGCCCTGCAGTATATTGTTTGATACTGGGGCTAGTCATTCATTCATCTCTAAAAATTTTGCTAAGAGATTAGGATTATCATATTACAAACTTGCGAAGATCTTGAGTGTTGGACTTCCATCTGGAGCCCAACTTAGTGCGAACAAATTCTGCGACATTCAAATACCAATTAATAACTATACCTTCCAAGCCAAGTTAGTTGTGTTACCTATAGTAAATTTTGATATCATACTAGGCATGAATTGGCTTAGTATGCATAGCGCTACTATCAATTGTCAAAAGAAGAAGGTTGTATTGCAAACTTCAGGAGCTTCAACAACGTTTATTGGGAAGATCAGCACTAGTAGCTCCTTGATCAATGCAATTCAAGCAGAGAAAATGGTGTGCAAAGGTTATAGTTGTATTCTGATGGTGATGATGGGTAGTAGCAAAGAAGTAACCCCAATCTCTAAAATAAAAGTTGTTAAAGATTTTGAAGATGTTTTCCCTGAAGATCTGCCTGGTTTACCTCCAATCAGAGAAGTAGAATTTGAAATAAATGTAGTTCCAGGAACACAACCTCTATCAAAAGCACCATATAGAATGGCTCCAAAAGAATTGCAAGAGTTAAATGAGCAATTACAAGAGCTATTAAATAAGGGGTTTATTAAACCAAGTATGTCCCCATGGGGAGCCCCAGTTCTATTTGTTAAGAAGAAAGATGGGTCTATGAGAATGTGCATAGACTATAGAGAGCTGAATAAAGTCACTATTAAAAATAGATACCCACTTCCTCGTATTGATGATCTGTTCGACCAACTTGCTGGTGCTGTTGTGTTCTCTAAAATTGATTTAAGGTCAGGGTATCATCAAGTGAAGGTAAAGGACTCAGATGTAGAAAAGACAGCATTCAGAACACGATATGGGCATTTCGAGTTTCTTGTAATGTCATTTGGTCTCACAAATGCCCCATCTCTATTCATGGACTTAATGCAGAGAGTTCTGAAGCCTTATCTAGATAAATTTGTTATAGTATTCATTGATGATATCTTAATTTACTCCAAGACAGTAAAGGATCATGAAGAACACTTAAGAATGGTTCTGGAGAAGCTTAGAGAGCATGAGTTATATGCTAAATTCTCTAAGTGTGAATTTTGGCTAAATTCTGTATCATTTCTTGGACATGTAGTTGATGCTCGAGGAATCCAAGTAGATCAGAGTAAGATCAGTGCTATTCAGGATTGGGTTCAGCCCAAGACAGTTACTGAAATTCGTAGTTTTCTGGGTTTAGCCGGATACTACAGAAGGTTTGTTAAAGGCTTCTCTCAGCTTGCCGCACCTCTTACAAAACTAACTCAGAAGGCAGTTCCATTTGTTTGGACAGAAGGATGTGAAATTGCATTTCAGTCTATAAAGGATGCGTTAACTTCTGCTCCAGTTTTAGTTCTTCCAAAAGAAGGAGTGAACTATCAGGTGTATACAGATGCATCTAGAATTGGGTTAGGATGCGTATTAATGCAAGAAGGCAAGGTTATAGCATACGTATCTCGCCAGCTTAAAACCCATGAGAAAAATTATGCCATACATGATTTAAAATTGGCAGCATTAGTTTTTGCATTAAAAATCTGGCGCCATTATTTGTACGGAGTTCAATGCTCTATATTCACAGACCACCAAAGCTTAAAGTACATCTTTACTCAGAGAGAATTGAACTGTAGGCAAAGAAGATGGCTGGAATTAATAAGTGATTATGATTTAGATATCCAGTACCATCCAGGCAAAGCTAATGTAGTAGCTGATGCGTTAAGCCGTCACACTGTCCTTAACAGCTTAATTTCAGAAAGTCCGTTGGCGAATGAGTTTCATAAAATGGAAATTTCTCTTGCTAAGGGAAATTCAGTCAGTACCATGATATCCATGAATAATATAGAACCCACTTTTCATAGAGATGTTTCAATTTCTCAAAGTAAGGATGACGAATATTTAAACCTTAAAGTGGCAATAGAAAGTGGCCGTCGTCCAGAATTGAATTTTAAGAAAGGTGCTATTTACATGAATAATCGTCTCTGGATTCCTAAATCCATGCAGAAAGAGATCCTAATTGAAAGTCACAATTCAGGATATCAAATTCATCCAGGAAATTCTAAGATGTACCAAGACCTAAAACAATCATTCTGGTGGCCAGGAATGAAGAAAAGTATTGCAGAATATGTTGCAAAATGCCACACTTGTTGCTTAATAAAAGCAGAGCATCAAAAGCCTGGTGGCTTATTGCACCCACTAGAAATCCCAGAATGGAAATGGACTGATATATCCATGGACTTTGTTATGGGTTTGCCTCGATCAAGATCTGGAGCTGATTCAATATGGGTAATAGTAGATCGCCTTACAAAATCTGCCCATTTTATTCCAATCCGTCAAACTGACTCAGTGGAGAAATTGGCTAAATTATATATTAAGGAAATAGTCAGATTGCACGGAATTCCTAAAATAATTGTATCTGATAGAGACAGTCGTTTTACTTCTAAATTTTGGCAGGCTGTCCAACAAGATTTAGGCACAACTTTGGCCATGAGTACAGCATTCCATCCCCAAACAGATGGCCAAACAGAGCGAGTAAATCAAGTCTTAGAAGATCTTCTACGTTTATGTATGTTGGATTTTTCTGGATCCTGGGAAGAGCATATTCCTTTAGTGGAATTTGCATACAACAATAGTTTTCAATCAAGTATTAAGATGGCACCATATGAAGCCCTATATGGAAGAAAATGTTCATCCCCACTAGCATGGTCTGAGTCAGGAGATACTCAATTATATGGATCTGAGTTAGTGGAAGAAACAAATAAGAAGGTTAAACTCATTCAACAAAGAATTAGAACTGCTCAAGACAGGCAAAGTAAATATCATGATACTCGTCATCGTCCTCTAGAATTCAGCGAAGGAGATTTGGTGTACTTAAAAGTGAGCCCGATGAAAGGAATCTATCGTTTTGGAGTTTCAGGAAAGCTCAGTCCAAGGTATATTGGACCTTTCAAAATTTTACAGAAAATTGGTTCAGCAGCTTATAAGTTAGAACTTCCAGAAGACTTCGCTGCTGTTCATAATGTATTTCATGTTTCATCTCTAAGAAAATGTCTTCGAGATCCTTCTCATCTTATTGAACATCCTGCAATTGAAATTCAACCTGATCTTTCTTACATTGAAGAACCAATAAAAATCCTAGATCATGATCTTAAGAAATTAAGAAATCGATCCATTCCAATGATAAAGATTCAGTGGAAGAATCGGTCTTGTAATGAAGCCACCTGGGAGAAAGAGGTGGATATGCGCCAAAAGTATCCAAACCTATTTAATCAAGGTGATTCTTCAACTTTATTTTATTTCAATTCGTTTCTTTATATCTGCTTAAATTCTTTTTCTCACTTGAGTGATGTCGAGGACGACATCATTCCTAAGTGGGAGAGTTTGTAACAACCCAGGTTGTTACTTTGCTCAATTAAGACTAATCTAAGTCTTAATTAAGGTTCTAAGTTACTAATCAAGTGATTTGGAATTCATCTTTGAAACCTAGGTCAAACCAAGAAGTCAACAAAGTCAAAACAAGAATTTTGGAAAATCCCAAAATCTGGAAATTAGACTTTTTATTTAGACCTCAGATTGAAAATCTGACTTCACCATTGCGTTCAGAACACCCAAATTAGCTAGGGGTGAAATTTTGGAGGCATTTGGAAGTCGTTGATTTTTCATCAAATATTTTAATATTATTTAAATACCCTAAATAATCAAATAATTAAATACTCGTCGAAACAAAAATCCGAGTGCGCCGTTGCGTTCCTCACCCTTCAATTAGCTAGGGGTGAATTATTTGAAATTTTTGGGATTTATTTAATAGGCTAAATTTAATTAATTAAAACTGAATAATTTAATTTAAATAATATTATTTAATTTTAGCAGTTAACGGCGCCGTCCGTATTAAGTAGCGTCGTTACTGTTTAAATTAAGCTCGCCGTCAGGATCAGACGGTGATCCTTGACCGTTCGATCTTCGATCGAACGGTCCGTGCCCTTCGTCCTCGCGGCTTCCGCGTGTCGCGAGAAGCGACACGTATCGCGCAGAGGACCCTCCGCGCGTCGCCTCCCAGCCTCTCCACCGCCTCCAGCCACCGCCTTAGAGCTTCCATAAGACCCTAATACCTCAGTTTTTGCCCGGTTTCAAACCGGAGGTCCAAAAACCTAAGATCGAACTTCGACTTTCTTCAGCCGTTCGTCTAAAGGTATGCACAACACCTCTAATATTCATCAAAGTTTGCATCTAAAGTTTCGTTTCTCAATTTCATATGCTTGATTGTTCATCTAACGGTTCCGATTTAGTCGATCAGGTTGGGTTAGCTCAGATTTGCAAAGTCCTAAACATTACAAACCGTTAGCCGAACTTAGGGAATTTAGGGTTTACGTTTGCCGGAGTTGTATGACTTCTCCGGTGGCGTTTAGGGTAGCAAATGAAAGGTCTCTCCGAGACCTTTCGATCGGTGTATGGCTCGTCGTCTGGCACCGCCGTCTTCGCCGTCGATTTTCAAGCCCTAGGTTCCGAGCGTCGGGGCGATCGCGTGAAGACGAAGGCATTTCGGGCCGGTCGGGTCGGCCCGGGCCCGGCCCGTGGCCCAAGCCCGCGGCGCTTCAGCTGCCACGGCGGGACCCACCGCGCAGCGCGCCAGCCAATCCTGGCGCGACGCGTGGCCTGCGCGTCAGCGGTCTGACCCGTGGGGCCCGCCGCTGTCTGCCGCGCCAATAAACAGCTGCCGCGTGTCCTGCACTTAATTATTATAATAAAACTTATATAATTATATAACAAATATATTAATAATTAAAATCGTATATAAATATACATATAAATATAACGGTTATATTAATTTAATAAAAACAGTAATAATTAATTAATTAAATACCAAACTTTAAACCTAAATAACTCCTAAAATAATTATCCAAATTATACAATTAAATATATTAAATTAATCAGAAAAATATGAGGAATTTATTGATGTCAAAAATTTTGCTGTAAGATGAATATTTTGCAAAGTGATTTTTTAATAATTAATTTAATTTAAATTAATTGTCACAAACCTTTTTTAGCTCATAACTTTGTACCCAATAATCCAAACATACCCAATATGGGTCTTAAAGTGATCAGAAAACCCTAAGGATTAATTTGATAGTATTTATCTTGCTGTTTGGATTAGTGTTTGCCTAATCACATTTAGGACCAAACCCTAATTAGGTTAATTAACCCTAGAACTTCAATTGACCATAACTTGGTCAATTGAGCTCCAAATTTGATGATCCATAGGTCCATTTAGATCAGAAGAACTTAATTTACAATAATATGTAAAAATACTTTAGATCTAACGGTTAGATTTGCTAATCACTCACTAATCACCCTAAACCCTAATTAGGTCTTAACTTAGTCAAATTAGGTCCAAATTGAGCCTACCACATGTAATTATGATCAATGGGCTATTTGTAATTTATAGCCACTGATTTTGCTTAATTTGGATACTAATTCGCAAAGTTAGGATTTTTGACCCATAATTAAGATTTTCCTTAATTAACCTTAAACCCTAGATCTTGTATTGGCCATAACTTGGCCAATACTTATCAGATTTTAGCAAATTTAGGTTCTATGGAAAGCTTAGGCAGTAAAAAAAAACATTAATCTAAAGGAAGTTTTAACTTTCACCTAGTCAAAATTACTAAATTGCCCTTATGAGTCAAATTCACTAATTTGATCTCATATGGCTTATTAATCACCCAAAATTGATTTAGTTACTGTCTAATCTTATATTAGACAGTAAGAAGCACTTTTCAAAAGAAAATTTCAGAATTTAAGCCCTAGATCAAAATTTGATCTTTTGAACCCTTAAGGAGGGGCAAAATGGTCATTTTGCCCAAATTTAGAGTTTAATCTTCTAAAGCCCTAAATTTAATTTCCAATCATTAAAATCAAAAAATATAATGATTCATAGTTGAAATTAATCATATTTAAGTCTAAATTAGGTCTTGATTAAAATCTCAGAATTTGCTCAGTAAAGGTAATTCCTAAGTCTTAAGAAGAGTTCTCTTTCCTTATTCATTCTTAGACTCATCCTTAGGTCTTATAACATTAGTTAGGATGTGTGTCTTGAGAGGTACTCTTAGTAATTAAGAGCCTTATTTCCTAAGATTTGGAATAAATCTTAAGTTAGAATTCATCTATTGAGTAAATTGGGTTACTCAATTAGGTGAAACCTTGAGTTTTCTAGTTTATAGATTTTCTTAGTTTATTAAATGATTATTTGATCTTTAAACTTTAGAACTAAGAATAGAAATCCATCCTAATGAATTTGATTTATCATTAGGATTTGCCTTAACCTAATCTGTGAGATTTGGGTTATAAACCTTAGACCCTTAGATTATACCTTTAGATTAAGTGATTAGACCCCATCATCTGGAGTCTAATTCTTAATCTATTCATCTTGATTTGGCTAATCAAGATGTGGTTGGGATGAATTAAATTACAAAATTAGGTCGCTGATTTATTCATTTTAACCAAATAGTCGTCTTTTGATTAAGTTATAATTAGGACTTGGCCAGTCCTAATTATCTTCAACAAGTAGGATTCGTGATTCTAAGTTACAGAATGTGTAAGAATTGATAATTCTGAAACTTATGTAACTTAGAGTTGATAGAATGAATAAAGTAGATAACAATGGATATCACCTGTGTTTTAGATAGAGTTTCTTGCACTTTGGATTTTTGATGCTTCGCATTCCTTGATTTTGAGCCTTATACCTTGAACATGTATTATGAACATAAGATATTTTGATAAATATATTATGTTAATTTGGAACATTATTTATAAATAGCATTATGTTCGTTTCACAAGTGGTTTGTAAGGTGTAACTTGATTAGTATACCTCTTCGATCAACCCGTTCGGGGTCGGCAACCTTTCGAGGGTTTAATGTCCGACAGTCTATTGGCCATGCCTAGTCCGAGTGATAGGATGGATAGACTCTCGCCCTACTGACTATAGAGTCAGGATTCTGATATGGTTATACTAATTCAAGTACACTTACATTCAGTTCTGTCTTAGCTCATCAGGCTAAGAGTTTCAGTGATATTCAGTTCAGAGTTTCTTAGCTCATCAGACTAAGAATTACTGATTTAGTGTTCAGTTCAGGTGACTTATATAGTCACTATAGTTTCAGTTTACAGTTACTATTATACTAGCATATTCTGCATTTCAGCACTGTTTTACTTACAGCTTTCTTGCACGTGTTTTTATATATATAGGATGCTAGTTTTACTTACTGTTTTCATATGCTTACTTAGGATGATAGTGTTTCAGCTTTATACTTTTGTACTTCACTTAGCATAATCTGTTTGATCATGAGGATATTTAGGTTGTACTTTTCTTACTTTTCTTTTACTTTTACTTATCTGTCTTTGTTGCAGTTGCTTGGAGGAGATATGTTTTACTTCCTATTTGTTTAGTTATAAACTGAAGTTTATAACTTATTACTGTTCTTTTGATACGCGTTTCTGCACCTATTTTGCTCAGTTCTGTTTTATGGTGATATCTTCTTAATTTAATAAAATTATTTACCCTAAAATGTACTTAGACTTATTGTCTAATCAGTTTTTCTTTTGTTGGCTGGGGCCCTACCATTATGAAACTGATAATGGTAGGTTCTGAGTTTGTTGGTTTAGCAGATCCAGTGGAGAGTTTGCTATTGGAGGAGGAGCCCATTCTTGAAGATTCGTAGCTTTAGTTTTTCTTCCAGTGAGATTGAGAGTTTTGTTTCAGTTCTTTTAAAACTCATTAAATGTTGTAATAATACAGGATTATATTTCTTTTTCAGTACTTTACTTATTCTGTATTGTTGTATTTATACTGTATTGGATGAATGTTATGTTTTACACTTCCGCACTCTGAGTTCATGTATGATCATTTAGTGATAGTATTTCTGGATTGAATGGCAAAGTCCTTATTTAAATTGGATTAGAGTGTGTGTCTAATCCAATCTTAAGTGGGGACCTTGTCGTTTGGTGACCCCTCCACCGTAATCATGTTAACCTAAGGGTTAACAGGACCACGACGGGGCAGGGACGCCACAGGTGCGCAGATCGTACCACAAACACTTATGTTGTGGAGATCCATAAGAGTCATTAGACCACCACAGAGGTACTATGGAGCCCCGTACCCTCCGTGTTCATGCTAATACTGTGATTAACACAATTATGGTGAATACAGTCACCAACTGTGGCAAACCTTTCAACTAAAGTCAAGTCAGGTATTAACCCAACTTGTCTTAATTGGAAGAATTATCCCCTGAAACTGAGAGTCATACATCAAAATATCAAAATAGTAGAAACAAGTAAGAGTATAACATCCACATTATAGCATAATAAAACAAGTATAAGCAATAACTCAGCTAAATATAAAAAATGCAAAAAGTACATACATCTAGAATATGAAAATTTTTACCAAGTGACTTTAAAGGAAAAAGGAACACTCGTCCTCACAGCTAAAAATAAATTTAGCTAAGCTACAGCGGTTGGAAGGTCCTCCTCCTGGCCAAGCTCCTCTCTAGAAGCAACCTCAACAAACAGCTCTGAATCTGATATTATCGGTATCATAATGTGAGGGCCTAGCCAAGAAAAGAAAAACTTACAGTTAGATAATTGTCTAAGCATATTTTAGGCTAATTTAAATGAAATTGAGCATTTAAGATATCACATTTAAAGAGCATTTAAGCAATCAAGGAGAGCAAAAAGCCATAAGAAATATGATATTTATAAACTAACATTTATAACTAAACAAAATAAAGTATGTAAATTAACATATCTCATCTAGAAGTTGTAACAAGGTTAGGCAATAAATATATATGACAACTAAAAAGTACTGAAAATAAACTCATTCTAATATGCTTATGATCATATGAATACGTGTTGATTTACATAAAAGAAATCTGAATTGAAGCATCAGAAAATTATAATAAGACTAGCATCATAAATATACAAGTACTAAACAAAACTGAACTGAAAATACTGAATTGTAAAAGTGTACAAAAATATTTACACTAATATTCTTACTAATATTTACACTGAAAATACTGAACTGTAAAAGTGTACAAATTTATTAATATTTAAATTTACACTAATTTTAATAATTAAATGCATACTGAAAATTTCTAATAAATCACCCATAGCTAATTGAGGGGTGAGGAACGCAACGACGCAATCAGATTTCTGTTTCGACGAGTATTTAATTATTTGATTTACCGGGGGATTTAAATAAAATTAAAATATTTGACAAAAATCTAACGACTTCCAAATGCCTCCAAAACATCACCTCTAGTTAATTTTGGGGTGGTGAACGTAATGGTAAAGTTAGATTTTCAATTTGAGATCAATTTAAATAGGTCAATTTCTAAGATTTCTAGAAATTCCCAAAATTAAGATTTGATCCATTTGACTCCTGATTTGGACTAAATCTTAGAGGTAAGCTTCTAATGACTTAATTAGTGCACTGACACCATAATTAAGACTTAGATTAGTCCTAAATTACCTAAGTAATAACTTGGGTTGTTACAATATGCCACAGAATTGTATACCACTTTTATGCTGACTTGGTGTCACATAATACTCCACAGATCCTAGGTGAGCGAACGCTCTACTAATAGAGTCCTTAAGTGAGCTCATTTGCTCCACTAATGCTGACCTGACTTATACATGTTATGATATGTCAAGGATTTTATGACTATATGCCTTAAATCATCAAAATCTAGAAATTGATTCAATATCAAGTGATGATTCCATTTATCTCCATTGTGTAAAATTCAACTAAATGAATTTTGACTCCTAATTCTAATCCACTACATGGAATTAGCTAAGATTGAACTTAAACTCATCAACTAAAGAGGTTGTATATACATAGTTGGTATTTTCAGAGAAATATGACTTTAACACCTAGTTTATTTAACTGTACTTATCGAAACACATGACGATAAGGGTCATGTCTCAGTCACAATTTATTCTCTCAAACTAAGGTGTTAAATACCCACTAGATCATTAAAGATCTAAGATTTATATTAAATTTTCAATTCTTATTTCATTATACTGAATTATACAAATTAGATGGGTAAACCCATTGGATCATAACCTATACTACAATTATGGGATACAATCATGTAAATTATTAAGAATTGATCATTTTTCAAATCAATATTATTTTATGATTTATCTCATGATAAGGTTTTACTTAGGAGAGAATCAAAGATTTAAAGATACATGTTCAGATGATGAATTGTATGAATTCATTATAGATATTAATACTTCCAGTTTAATAGTTTAAGATCAGTGTTAATTTAGTGTATATTATTAAAATCATGCAAGTCCTTTAATTGTTCAAAGCAAGTGTTTTATTTAAGGAGATTAAGGTTTAGACCTTAATCTAGATAAGTTAGAATATAATTTCTAACTTGACCAAACTAAGATCAATTATTGAGTTAATGATAAATGACAAAATTAGTAAGTTATTTGTGCATTATTAATGTCCATCTCAAATTCAAATCAAATATTGATTTATTTAATTATTCTTTAAAAATTCTTAGGGTTTTAAGTTGATTAAAATCAAATCAATCATTTAAAGTGTCCAAATTAGGGTTTAAGTTCTCTAATATGCATACTACTGTTATTGAAGCATAAAAATATTTAATTAAGTAAAATAAAAAGTAATTAATGCTAATCAAACCCTAAATCAAGCCAAAATAGATTAATACTTAATTATAAATCTAACTATTCAAATTATATGAAACTTGGCAATTAGTTTTTACTTATCCATATAAACAATCAGAGACTTAGTTTACTAGATTTAGTAAAGCATAAACTCTAATTTTCACTAATCATGCATTTCTAAGATTATGACAAAATTATTAAATTAATAATCAAAAAATTATTTCACTTAGCACATGTATTCTACAAAACATAAGAACCTTAATGGAACTTAAATCATAAAATTTGGCCATGTATACAAGCTAATCCACCCTAATCAAGTTCTGGAATAATTAGGATAAATCAGAAAATTCAATCATCAAAAGTGCAATATTATTTTATATTTAGATTCCTCATGATATTTTGAACAAAATAGTATAGCCTTATATGATTTTGATGAGTGGATCAAAAGTTATTCAATTAATTTAAATTGCATTTTCTTAATTAAATTTCCCTATGATTGGATTAATCAGATTATTTTCCTTAAGGAAAATAATTCTGATAAATCCTTAATATTATTAAATATGCTCGGCCCAATATCCAAAAGGCGTGAGTCGGTCGGGGCCCGAGCGACCCGGAACTATTGCACCATGTGGGTTGTGGGTCGGCCCGACCCACACAGTGGTTTCATCCCCAACCCCTCTTCCCAACGAATGGGAAATTAGGGTTAGGACTCATAGCCCAATTGCAAGGTATCCCAATATACCACGGCCCCCATTTGATCCCTACACAATCAGTGGGTCGAGATAAGTCGATCGCACATATTAGCCCCTTGGGGGGAGGTCGGGATCTCCAAGGCCTTACCTACTTGAGGCTTCCACCATGGAGCTAACGTGGGGAGTCAATTCTCCCCACAGAGGCCATGATTCCTCCAAGGCTCGATCTCTACACCTTTAGGGAGGTGCAGCGGATCAAACCCCTAAATTGGCTGGGTTTGGAGTGTGCTGGATTGCTGGGTCCTTATTTGAACCCAGCCTCCCTAAGGAACATTAGCCTGATCAATCGATTTGATCAATCGAGACTAACCAAGACCTTACTAGCACATGCATTGCATTCTCCTAGCTTAGGTGAACAATCATGAATCAATAGGAAAGGAGTATTGCACCTAATTGGCTCTCCACAGCAATGGGGTACCTGGCTTGATGGAAGATCTAGGATCGAATGACTGAAGGCAATGTAGAGGCTAGTTCTAGCTCTAGAGGGCTCTAGGGGTTCTGAACACTAGGAGTTACCCTCTATTAGCAGTTTGTAAGATTCTGTAACACTGGGAGAAGCTCGAACATATCGACAATGGTGAATAGGGGAACTTCAAATTCAACTCGATTCAGCTAACAAACCCTTACAAAAGCAATTCGATGGCTATTTATAGCCTTAGAAGAAGCGTGGAAGCTTATAGAGGCAAGGGCTCGAGCTGGAGATGACTCGAGGGATTGGGCCATGGACGAGCTCTCAATTTCCAAATTGAGATCGGCCGGGCCACGGGGCCCAATTGGGTTGCCAGGCCGTTGAGGGAATATCCCCAATGGCTTGCTGAAGTGGCAAGGGGAGTGGCGGACAAGGTCTGCTATCGGGTATGGCGGATTTTCCATGTCAAGAGTGCAAGCAAAATGGGGATGAAGATTCACAGTCACGGGTGCCTCAGATTTCGTCTGATCTTTTGATCAGATGGCGCTACGATCCATATTTATTAGATCATAACGGCCGATCGCAAGAGCGATCTAGGTCCTAGAATCCACTGTGTGGATTGAACGGTAGATTCGCGGCTCTACGAATCTAATTCCTAGCCGTAGAATTAGTGGGAGGGACGGTGAGGTTAAACCTTAGTCCTTAAGTATTATCTTTGGGATTATGAGATTAAACCCCAAAACATGGAGTTTAATTCCTAACCCCAAGCTTTAGTAGCTCTTGATCAATCTTAGCTCTAATCGTCTAATTTCATCAAATAGAATGTACTGATTTATTATTTAACTTGTTTAGTTTAAGTAAAATGGTGATATTATAAACTCATGAACTTAAACAGCCTAAATTGTACTTAGACAATATGCCTAACTAAATTTTCTTTTCTTTTGGCTGGGGCCCTATCATTGTGAAATCGACAATAACAAGTTCTAAGAAATTTGAGGACCTTGTACCTAGAGAGGAGCCATAATTGGAGGAGCAGCAGGTTAGAGTAGAAGATCAGTAGAGTACCTGTCATTTTATTCTGTGAAGATGAGTGATTTATTTTATTTTTAAAACTTATTTAATTGATGAAATAATTTAAGTGCCCCATGTATGTTCTCTTACTGTACTGTTTTATTCTGAGCTGCATATTTATTATCTATATCTGTGTTATGGTCGAATTGGATGTAAGCCTTTACCCTTCCTTGCTTCCGCACTCTGTTGAAATGTATGTACTTAGTGAATGATTCCACATCATTATTCAGAGCACATCTTTCCTTTATTAGTGAATTGAGAATTACACCTCAACCTAAAGATAAGTGAGGAATTTTTCAGCATGCACAGCGCCCTTATATCTAATCTAGTGGATTTGGGGGCAATGCGCCACAGGTCGGAAATATCAGGTTGATGGGTGAGACCACATCTTGATTTGTTTGTGTGGTTTGTTATCATTTTCTTTATTGAAATATTAATAGTCCTCATAAGGATTTCTACAAATTATTGTTGACTTCTGTAAGGTTCCCGTTGTGCATTGTTTCACATAATATTTCATCTTGCTCACTCTCAAAAGGTTTCCATGCTCAAAAAGTTAAACTATGACTAAAGTGAAACACTTTTAAAGTTAGATGCTCTTTATATAATATTATGTTCATGGTGATTATCTATTATTATCATTTCTTTATTTGTGATCCACAATTAAGGGTTAATAAAAATTATCTAGTATAATTTGGCTTTTTTTTTTGCAATGTCTCTTACATCTTTAGCTCTTATATGACAGTTTTAACAGTATTATACGTTTCTCATGAAATAAGAGCGGTGCATTGGAAAAATTAAATAATATTAAAACTTTTAATACTATCATTTTTAGGCCAATTTAGATGACCTGTCATCTATAAGTTTTCCTTTATCTAGGCACAATCAATATACTACTAACCTCATAGTAGCTACGTCGGATAAAGTTCTTTGCAATTCTTCTTGAAGAGACTCTTGTCCACTTTCTACTTATGGTAAATAGATCCCACTTGCTTTTGATCACTATCTACTCTTGGTTTCCATCCATTCAAATATTGGAAGTGGAGGTCATTTCTATAAAAAACTATTTGAAAACATAAATATGGCTATAAGCAAGTCATTTACTTTGCATGGAATATGTATTTTGATGATGCTTCTCTATTTATTTTGATGAAAAATAATAAATTTGATAAGACATTATTGCTCCATAATTTCAATTAGCTATCAAGTTGCTTAATGATCAAGCTAGTTGCAATCAACCTTTATCTTAACTTTTTTGGAGGAGAATATTGATAATGATGCTCTAAAAGTTTCTAGACAGAATAAGTAAACAAAGAAGAAAAATCATTGGCCTTAGATTGGTTAAGACAATTTGAGTTTTTTCATAAGCTATTTATAATATGAAGAATTAAAATCATATTAAGTAAAATATAGGTTGGAATTTAAAAATTTTTGTACATTTGGGTTAAATATCAATTGAGGATGCTAGGTTTTAAGTTTCGCTAATTTTCTAGATCCCGATTTATCGTGGCAAATTTTTAAAGTTTTCGCTTAAAAATTAATATAAAATAAAATACTAGTCCAAATTCAATAATTTTTAAATGTGCGCGTTCGTCTCGTGGAGACGCATTTCATTTTTTATATTAGTACGTATATCATGGAAAACTGGCTCCTTGTGATAGCAAATAAAAGACCATACAAATCTAAAAAAAAAAAAAAAAAAAAAAAAGTTTCATTCGAATCCATATACGTACGCACCGTTTTCTTCAAAACTTTACGCCACCAATCATATCTTCTTTTTATTGAGGAAACACTTTTGCGAGTTCAAATGCGGGCTGGCAATGAGCTCTGACACTTTGAAAGAAATAACAAATGATATTTTTTTATACCTTAACATCGACGAACTTTTAACATGCTGAAATTAAAATATAACTACGCACTGTTGCCATATGTCTCGATTGCTTCGCGGGCTTTTCAATACTATATTTATTTTCGACAAATTAGTATTGCTCATTATAAAACTTCGCTTCACATCACTGCTTAATAAATTCAAGAAAATCGCGAACAATATCAAATTCTAATGTTTATTTTTTTATTTTAAACCCTGACTTCACTTATAAATTTGTATTAGGAAAGCTGTTTCCATAACAAAAAAATATAAAATGTTTATATGATAAGAACAGACTTTAGTATATATATATTTTTGTATTTGCTGCAACTACCTTCAAATTTTATTGTTCCTCTAAGATAATGAAACTTAGAAATAAATCTGTAAATTTATATAAATAAAAGAGATTAAAAATATAATAATATGATAAGAAATACTATTTAGACCTGTTGATGTGTCATCCAAAAAAATTCATCAAATGAGATTTGAACATCATTTCATTAGTATTTATATTTATTTACATTAAAATAATACAAATATTATTCTTAAATTTTGTATTAAAATGATGTACAAATTTTATTGAATGAATTTTTTTAGGTGCCACATTAGCGGATCTTCATTTATCTATTTTAAATTAATATGTATTTTAAATCAAATCGTAGGTACTGAGTAAATTTTTAATTATAAGTCAAATACTTTTGAACATAGTAGTGAATTATTTAAGCTTAAATAATTTTGTTAATGCCAATGCACCATAAAATTTAATGGTGTGAAAGGCATTTGTCGGACATAATAGAGAGGAAAATCTATCTTTTATGTTTCATATAAGAGAATGTTGCTTATTAATGTGGCACCTAAAAAAACTCATTTAATAAAATTTGAATATCATTTCATTAGTATTTATTTATTAATATTAAAATAATACAAATATTATTTTTAATGTTAATATTGAAATGATATCCAAATCTCATTACCGTAGAACCTCATTAATCCAGACCCCATTAGTCCGAACTTTGCTTAATCCGGACAGCCATTTATATTACGTAAATTACTCTAGTTTATGTTGTAGACTAAAATAAACCTTAAAGAAATCAATGTGAAAGGAAGACAACCAAAGATTAACAGTTTCTTCAAACCAGTAAGCATGTCAAGTGTGGTTTATGAAGGTGTGCCTTAATATGTATGTACATAAGTACTTTATAATGATTTTTTAGGACTAATACTGTATTGAATTATATCTTATATAATATTATATTTAATATATACGAATATTTACGTAATAATTTACGATTTTTGATTATTTTGTTTAATCCGGACTTTCATTAATTCGGACAACCTAGAGCCCCAATTAGTCCGAATTAATGAGGTTCTTTAATTAATCTGTGATTAATTAATATTAATTAGTAATTAAACCTAATTAATCACAGATTAATTAAAAATTAATGATTTCAGAAATTTTATATAAAAACTTTAGGAATGAACAGTAAAATAATACAATTTGAATAACTGAATAGTAAAATAATTCAAATTGTATTTTTGAATAGTAAATCTTAAAAGTTTAATAACTTTTTGTATGATGATCCAAACATAGCCAATATAGGTCTTAAAATACTCAGAAAAATGTAAGGATTCAAATAATGTAATGTAAAAATTTATTTCGGGGTACGTATAAAGAGGTAGCATTTTAGGACCTCTTTAGAGTCTCATAACTTTTTACCCGATTATCGAAACATAGTCAATATGGGTCTTAAAATGCTCAGGAGAGCGGCCCCATCACCGCAGTAGTATTAGTTTTCTCATTCGGATATCAGGATAAAAAGTCAACCCTATAACTTAGAGTTGACTTTAGTGAAGAATGACCAAAATGCCCCTAGACTTCAAACGGCCATAACTTAGTCAAATCAACTCCGAATTGGAAAATTAAAGATGCTAACCAGCCTAGAATTTCAATGTCATCATTATAACAAAATAATATTTAGGATATGAACCTTGGAAATTTAGGTAAATGACCAAATTACCCCTAGCCTTATTCTAGTCATAACTTAACCATTTCTCGCCCGATTTAGGCGTACTTACTGCCTATTTTCAAGTTAAACAGTAAGGAATCAATTGGATCTAAGAGAAATCAATTCTAACCACTAAGTCAAAAGTTGACTTTTGACCCTTAAAGCAGGGGCAAAATGGTCATTTTGCCCTAAGTTTGAGCTAAGTACCCTTACCATTTGGATAACATCCCAAAATACCAAGACTAATATTATAATCATCTTAGTAATGTTTGAGCAAGTGAAATCAACCCTTAAGTCAAATTCTAATAATTTCTGCTAAGTCTTAAGCACTACACCTTAAGGACCTTTCCTGAGAATAGGAATAGATCATAGGTTAGAGTTCATTCATTGGGTAAATTGGGTTACCCAATGGGTGAAACCTTGCTTTATTAGTTTCTAGACTTTCTTTTATTTTACAACTCGTTCCGATTATTTTGTCTTTTAACTTTAGATTTAAAATAGGAGATTCATCCTATTAAGTTTGATTACTTAATAGGATTTATCATAACTAGTAGATCACTTATAGAATAAAACTTAGAACTTAAGTCTTATCCTTTGGATTATGTGATTAAACCTAATTCTCGTAGTGTTTAATCCATAATCTATAGGTTTAGAAGATCTTGATCAGATCTTAGTTAGAACGTCTAAATTTATAAAACTAGGATGTATGATTCATTTATTTAACTCGTAGTCGTCTATCTGATTGAGCTAGATTGGAACTTGATCAGTTCCAATCCTTTTTAACTTATAAGGACAAACTTCCGGGTTACACTCGATAGTAGGAAAACAGTAATCCTGAACTTGTGTAACTTAGAATAGTTAGATGGTTAAGTAGAAAACAAACGATATCACCATATTTAGTAGAGTCCCTTGCTTACTTTGATGATTGTTGCTTACGCGTTCCTTAATTTTTGTGCCATATTTCCTTAAGCATATCATACAAGATTTTTGATGCATAAATAAACTGTTAGGAAAATATGGAGACTCCTTAGATTCATTGTGAAAATATTAAAGTGATTTATGAAAAGATAATGATTTTATGAACTGTCTCTCATTTATATCCTTATTGCCTAGCCTCCTTATGTCGCTAGGGGAAGGATCCGATTTTGTTGTGTGCCTAGTTTACTAGTCTCCTTATGTCGCTAGGGGTACACCGTTGGTGCCTTAGCCGTACTGGCATTAAGGTTGCCTTGTATACTTAGTTTACTAGCCTCCTTATGTCGCTAGGGGCATACAGTTGGGCCTTAACCGTACTGGTGCTATGTGACGACCAGGGACCGAAATTCGAGAGTCTCTAAAGAATGATTCATACAACTGGAAATATTCATTTATAAAAATAAAGAAAATAAAATACATGAATATCCATATTTACATTAAGAGCCATATACATATGAATTTACAACAGTTTAAATATTTACAATGAAAATTTATTCACTGCTCATATCTCATATCTCTCTTTTCATCTTTTCTTTTATTACTCTGGCAGATCTTCAAAGCTTTTTTAATTATCAAAACCTGAAAAAAATTTCAGTTTACCAGTCAGGTAGGAGTACACAAATTGTTCTTATAAGAATAAATCTAGCATCCTATAATAGGTATGAATCACATATGAAAATAATATAAAGACTGCAAATAAAGTAAGTAAGTTCCAAATGCAATTTCTGTCCTGCAAAATAACTGTGAAAATCAATATATATGAAGTAAATTTTATCAAAAGCATATGTAACAATAAGTCGAGTCCGGAGACCCCTAAGTCCAAATGGGTAAACCCATAGGCATAATTTGTAGGAAGCTTATCTCGCCACCCGTCGGTAGCTTACTCAAATTAGGAACTGATGGTGTGTTTTTCCTCTGGATTTGCCTACTTCCTACAAGAGGCTAAATCCCTCCATATAACTCCCAGGGGCTGCTAGCTGGCCCTATCTGTACATATTCTCAGTGTTGCATTCTACCCTCCAAAGACATACACCACAAAATATATATAATTTCTTTTTATTACATACTTTTTGATATAATTCTTTTGCAGATTAAAATGCGGTAAGCAGTGCAAAATAATACTCAAATGAAAAATAGCTCAAATAAGAATACTGAAATAAAACTTATAAGTAAATTTGCGTACCTGATTTGTTTTGATTCAAATCAATCAATTTAATTTGTTTGATCTGCCAAAACTAGTTTAAGTTATTAATTTAATACTTCATGATTTGTAATAATAGGTTTTTATGATATTTGATATTTGGATTCATTGAAATAATTATTTTTATGACTAATATTTTCAAATGAAGTGACAATTTATATGAAACTTTTAGAAATATGTAAAAACATCTATATTTCCTATAAATTTTCTAAGTCCTAAGATTCTTAAAAATTTCGACAGAGTCTCCTTTATTTTTGTTCAAATTTTCCATTTTCACAATCAATCTCCAATTCTAAAATAGAGTTCAATCCTTTTTACAGGATTGCTCATTTCCAGTTCTAAATAGAGTTCAATTATATAAAACTAAATTAAGCAATTTATACATCTCATATACAACATCTAAAAGAAAATACAGAAATAAAATTTAGCATTTAATCCTTATAAAAATAGTGTCAGTATATGAATTTCATAAAACAAATAGTAACATTTAAATTCTCTAATTAATTGATAGCAATTTAATCATAATATAATGAGTAACTGCATTTAGTTATATTTGAACAAATCAATTAATCTCATGGCAACTCAATTCTTTCATTTTATTTGATGATAGCATTTTGTCTTATAGTTTGAAAAGACAGCATTTGTTTACATGAATATGACTAATAGCATTTGATTTCTCCTGATCTTATACTACTAATGATGGCAGCATTTGGCTCATGGCAACATGTGATTAAAGTGACATTATTCATCTTTATAAAGAGAAAATAGCCACATTTGATCTATTTTAATTTCACTTATGGCAGCTTAGATTTCATTTAATAATATTGATCTTACTTTAGAATTAAAAAAAAAAAGGCAATACATGATTCTTACATATACATGGCAGCAAATGATCCTTACTTTGATAATAGATCTATATGAAAGTTTTGAAAGCATTTGATTTCTCCTTTCAACTTCTAAATCCCATTTGCAGAATTCATACTTAAATACATTAACTATTTCACCTTTCAAAGAAACATTTAATAGCATTTGATTTCGTAAATGGCAACAGTTTGATACATACTTTACATGGGAGCATCTCGAATCATATACATTTAATGGCATCATGATCTTACTTTAGATAAACGGCAATATAAATTCCGTTATGAAACTGACGACAACTTATGATTCTAATGAAAGATGATAGCATTTATTCCCTTAAAAATGAAATGACAATGTTTGAATCATAAAGAATACATGGTAGCATTTAACTCCCAATACATTATTTGACATCAATTGATCTATATGAAATAGATGAAACATAAGAATTTGAGCCTAACCCATATTATGCAATTAAAGTAAAGCATTTGATTCCATTAATCTTATAAAGCATATGACTCTTATCATGATAAATAGTAGCATTCAGCATTTGATCATTTTAACTAATAGTACTTAATTTTCATAAATCAATTGACAGCAGTTGATGGCAACATTGTAACATTTCTATTTATGGCAGCAAAGAGAATATATTAAAATTGATGATATAAAGCGTTCTTTCTCTACTTTTGATAGTAATGATTGAATCTCAAATATAGCAGCATTAGTGTAAAATAAATAGCAGCAATTTAAATCTTATAATTGGAATCATGGCAATAACAATAACAATAACTTTTGCCAATGTAATACAGCACACGTCATTGACAATACAGCAGGCGTGGGTTTCCATCCAAATCTACCCATAAATGTTGAACTGAATCTACTTTATAGATTGGTTACTTTCGAATTCTATGGGCAATCCCGAAACCCAATATTGATTAACAAAATACTACAGCTTATTTACATATGATTACCAACAAAGTAAGTTCCTTCTTAAATTTTAGTAAATACAACACTAGCAACATCATCTATTCAATAAGTAAAGCCTTCATAATTGCTTAAAGTCTCTCAGCATGAAATAAAATTTATCTAATAAATAGTACTAGATCTGAACATGCTGTGCTTTTATGAATTACTAAAGAAAACTTCACCAAGAGTTTCACATATGCATGCAATACTCTATTTACTGCAATATAATTTATATATTTGTATACAAGAAGAATCTGCATACCTCAAACTACTAAATTACAAAAGTACAAGTCATAAATAAGTTTAATAGAGAGATTCTCAACATATTTGCGATTACACATGATTCTCTTTTCCAACTTCATAGAATGATAAGTTAAGGTTTTATAAAATGTATACTTTCATCATTGTACCTCTTTGAATATTAGTAAAAATGAATTTGAGTCTTGATGATTCATTCATAAGGTCTTTTATTTAGTTATTAATTAATCTGTTAAGCAGCATGTTTGTTTTTGAATAATTTTTTTAAGTTTAACTTAGTTCATCAATTTCTTAGGGGCTATTTAGTATGTTATAAACATATATATATCTATAAATTTGCACACATGAAATGAAAAGAATTAATATATCACAGATTCCATCCACGAAAGAATATGCATTAAGATGATAAAATCAATGGACTACAATTCCTTCAGCATTATAAGTAATATTCTAAGTCAAATAAGTATTTGCTAGTACTTAGGAAAGATACAATATTACATAATGTAAGGAATTATCTCAATTTATTGCTTGTTAATAAAGTATTATTATAACTGAATACTTTTACAATTATGTATAGTATGACAAGAATCCATAATAAGATAACCATTACCCTTCATTCATTGCACACTATGATAATTGTGCATTTATCCAATAATATCTAAATGAGATTTACTAAGGATTACTACAGATTAATTGATAAGGATCATGATTTAACTCAAAGTATATGTAACTAAGATAAGGGGAGCAGCCCAGTAGTAGTTCCTTTGCTCCTTTACATTATTATTGCAAAGTATAAAATTATTAACACATGATTTGATAACAGCACAAAATAAGTAAGAGCTGAGGACAAAAAGACTTTAATATACATAACTCTAATTAGTATAATTAATATTTTGTATCCTTTCAGAAATCTTATTAGAACATTTTGATAATGTACCACCAATATCTACACCTTTTGATTTGATAACAATATGTAGCAAAATATTAAATAAGAAAAATTATATATAGATCCTAAAGAGTTCTTTTTGCTCAATACTTTAAAATCCTAAATTATATAAAGATAATATTAGGATGGGAGTAATTGGATGAGGTACCTTTGCTTCTGGAGACTTGAGATGGAGAGGGTCCGGCAGATGAAGAGAGTTCAGCTTGGAAGGCTCTCGGCTAGAGGAGGTGCGACGAGAGATGGTACGGCCAGATGGAGGAGAATCGGAAGTAGTATCGCGATTCAGGTAGATATGTAGATGGAGAGGATAAGAGCTTAACTGGAGATAATAGTCGTATCTTTATGACTTGCGAGGATAAGAGGTCTCGATGACTTGCCATTGGATGTTGCGAGAGGTGGAAGCCACGCGTCGTGAAGGAGGGAGGATGGAGAGGAGCCGAGCGTGCGTGTAGAGGATAAGGATTAGGATCTTCGTGCGAATGAAAGGGGATCGGCTTGTGTAGGAGGAAGAAATTTCAGCTGAGGGAAAAGATAGAATTTAGGTTTTTAGAAGAGATTTAAGAATATCTAGGATCTTAAATAAGCCGTTGGATCAAAATGAACGGCTGGAATTTCTGAGCCAAGATCTGGAGTCATTTGAGCTTCAAAAATTACAATCTTTGTATCAAAACGACCGTCTCGATGAGACGAACGCACGCGTCCAAAAATTATTGAATTTCGACAAGTAATTTATTTTATATTGATTTTTAAGTGAAAAACTTGGAAAATTAATTATGATAAATCAAAAATTAAAAAATTAACAAAACTTGAAACATAACATCCTCATATGATGCTTGACTTAGATATATAAAAATTTCTAAATTCCAATTTATACTTTTCATCTTATTAGCTAATTTAGAGTTACTGAGTCCAATGGCGAACTCCGTTTTTAAATTCTGAGGTCTAAACTTGAAAACACACTTTGGTATTTTACATGCTAAGACCATTCGCTTGCTTTGTGTGCTTATATGCCTAGCCTCCTTATGTTGCTAGGAGTACACAGTTTTATGTCTTAGCCGTGATGGTGCTAAGCTTCTTTGGTATTCGATGGGCTTGAGTAGCTCTTTTCTGTATGGCAGTCGATGCACGTGTGACTTTATATGCAGTTGTTGTTGCTTATTTTTCAGTATTCTTATTCCGTCAGCTATTTCCTTGTACTGCTTTTATATATATATAGGATGTTAGAATCTTGCTGCTATTTATATGTACCATTGCTGAGTTATTTATTTTAATTGGCATGTTTTCTATTGATCACCAGCATATTTAGGGTGTAGAATTTCTCTTACTGCACTTGTTTAGTTATGTATATTTATATGTCATTCCTTGTTTAGTTTGTATGTGAGGCATGTCTCAGCCTATTCCCTTTTTCTTTGCTTAAGTTATAAATGATGATTTATAGATTCTCTATTTCTTTGTATTGCTTGCTGCTCCTTTCATATATATATATATATATATATATATGTTGCTTAGATGTTGTCAAATGGTGATATTACTTAACACTTATAATAATTCATCAGCTTAAAATATACTTAGACAATTGTCTAACCAGATTTTTCTTTTCTTTGGCTGGGGCCCTACATTGTGAAACCGACAATGGCAGACTCCTTTCAGTTAGACAAGCAGGAGTTAGGTGTGGAGCCTTACCCAGAGGAGGAACCCGTGGAAGAAGCTGCCGTCTAGTTCCTTTATATTTCGAGTGAGAATGAGTGGTTTTCATTCTATCTTTATTTAAACATTTTAAATGATGTAATAATATAGGTACCATTGACTATATATTTGGATTATATGCTTATGTTCTGAGTTCTATTTTTTTTTCTATTTGTACTGTGATAGTTGTATGATTTACATTTCCTTAAATCGCTTTCGCACTATGTTTATTTACTTATACAGTGACTGTTAGTTTGATTCTGTGTTAATCCTTCCCTAATCAGGTGGATTGTGGAGTCTATCCTAATCCAATGATAAGTGAGGGGTTAGCCAGAGTGACACCCCACCCTTAACCTAATACTATGGCGAATTATGGGTGGTGGGCGCCACAGAGAGAGAGAGATAAAATAAAGATCATTATTAACTTAATTAAATTATTATTTTATTTTATAATAAATCAATGAATTATAATTTTAATATTTAATAACTTATAATAAATTATTATCTTAAATATTATAAATTATAAAATTATTATTTTTATATTAATAAATTATTTTTTCAGTAAATATAGCTATTAAATTACATAGTCTCACCTAATAAAATTAAGTATACACAAATTCAAGAGAAATTAACATAAATGAAAAATAAAAATCATATACCAAGATATCATGAAGTGCATTTACATCCTAATTTCTTATTACCTGCTTTTAATATCACTTTTAGACTATTATTGTGACATCCCCTATTTCTCGAGCCAATAAAGGCACGTGATTTGGGATTTGTATAGCTCACCGAGGAATGTAGTTAAGATTTAGATTAATAATATAAGTTATCGCCAAAATTCATTCATCCAGATTTGAAATACAAAAAATGATATTTTATTTTAGCATTTTATAAAATTATTACATCAGTACAACTATCTTTATTTGAATAGATAGATAACAAAAAAATTCAAAAATAACATAAAAGTGTAGTAGTCGAATATCTCATGGTTGATTCAGCCCTTCATCGAAATTCTAGCTTGATATTTACAACAAAAGTAACCGGGTTGTACACTCGTTTGAAAATACTCTAAGTACTTTTGATATCATTAATTACATTATATATAAGTAGTAAGCAATAAAGCAAATATTAGTATAATAGAACAAGGTTCAAAATTTTGCAATATTCTTTATGCAAAATAAATATCAGTGTGCGATAATATAGAACATGTAAAGATGTATATTTGCTAAATAAATAATTTATTTATTTTCACAATAGATAACTGTCACCAATTTATGATATTGAAAATATATCTTACGTATCACTAACAAATTTTATATTATAATTAGGCAATAGTGTATAGAATGGGAGGAATCAAGGTATGTCTACCTGATTTAGTAATTTGTTCCTTATATTTCACTTTAACCAATACCAGCTCCCTCCAGGGCAATGGTAAGGTCTCCTTATAACCACTATGGGTTTGCCTAACCTAGTACCTGTACAAGTTAAGTATCAAAGAATCTTCTTTTTCAAAATATTTATTTTTACGATATAGCTTCATATAAGACATCATAATATTTCTCAAAATAAGTGACAAACATTATTAAAGTGATAATAAATTTAATAATTGTTTCCAAAAAATAATTATCAACTTTCCAAAAATAGAAAATTTGAAACTCAAAGCGAAGTAATAGCAAGTAATAAAATCAGCATATAATATAATTCATGATATTAGGGTACTTATTTTTCTTGCTAAGCTGATCTCTTAAAGATCTCTGTGTAAAATTTTTCGACAAAGCGACGAAGAAATTTTTATAAAATACAGACTTTTATTATCTTCTCACTGTCAATGTGTTACAATGTTATTAAGAAGAATAAGCGAAAATAACAAGAGAAGAGGATGATTTGGATGGCGAAGGAACAATGTAACATAGATAATAGTAAGATTGATGATGGCAAAAAAATGTGATAATAATAAAAAAATAATATCGTATTAAAAATTAAAAATTAAAAATATTATTATTGTTTATGTATGTAGAAAAGTAAGGATAATAATGTTAATAATGTAACATTTATGTTATTATTATTATTATTTATATTTATATGATAAAAATTAAAGTTAAAAATGTTGGAGAGAGATTAATATATATATATATATATATATATATATATATATAGATATATGTGTGTGTGTGTAGAAAAGCAAGTATAATAATGATAATAATAATATTATATTATTATTATCATTATCATCATTTATATGATAATTTTACATAATGTATTATTATTATTTTTCATAGTGAGAGAATATATTAATAGGAAGAAAATAATACTCTTGATTTTCATAATAATTTTATGCGCATAAGCTTATTTTAGAGAGATAATATTAAGATAATAATAGGATAATAATAATTATGATTATTATCATTATTATTTTATATGATGATAATAATAATAAGTATAATAATATACTTATTATTATTATTATTGTAAATGAAAATGAGGAGACAAAATATTATAATAATATTATTAGTATTATGCTTATATGATGATGATAATAATAAGAACTATTATTATATACGTATTATTATTATTATTAAAAGATAATATTAGTGAGAGAATAATATAATAATATAATATATAAGAGATAGTTATTATAATAATATTTAATAATAATAATAATAGTGGTACTATTATTATTATACATATAATAATAAGTACACTAATTTATATACTTATTATTATAAGAATTTATCATTATAATTTAGTGATAATGATAAAATTACTTCATTATAATACTAATAATAATATTTATGAATTAATAATAATAACAATAATTTAAGATGATAATGAAAAAATAACATATTATTATTATTATTATTATATAATATAACTATAATAATTATACTATAGTATATATATATATATATATATATATATATATAATGTAAAATAAAGAACAAAAATTGCATAAATAAAATGAGCATAAATTAGAAGCTAGTAGCATAAATAAATATTCATGAGCAAAAAATTAAAAGTAAGTAGCAAAAGAATAAATGTTAGGAGCAAAGATGTGGCGCCCCGCCCCCAATTCACAAAATTAAGTCAAAGGTGGTGTGCTATGCTGGAAAATCCCTCACTTATCATTAGATTAAGTCTTACTCCTTAACCTATTAATAAAGGAAAGATGTGCGCTAAATAATGCAGCAGAATCATTCACTAAGTACATACTTTTCAATAGAATGTGAAAGAAATAAATAGTAAAGTATTACAAGTCACAATACAAAATAAATAATGAAAGCACAACTCAAAATAAAATAATATAGTGAAAATAAAATACATGAGGTACCGGTATTACTATATCAACTTTAAATAAGTTTAAATGAAGGAAAATATCGCTCATACTCACTAAAGCAAAAAGGCAGGCTATATTAAAGCTCCTAATCTCTGAACTAATGATCCTCCTGGAATGGCTCCTCTTTAGGTACTAGATCCTCAAATTGCTTAGAACCTGATATTGTCAGTTTCACAATGCCAGGGCCCCAGCCAAGAAAAGAATATAAATATTATCTAAGTACATTTTAAGCTGATTATTTCATGTATTTAATGATATAACGACACCTTAAGCATATCTGATCAAGTTTACTCATACTAGTTTTATAAATAAAATGCAAAAGAATAAAATTGAAATAGGTCTAGCATTCTAACATGCTTATATATAGATGAATCCAGAGCTACTGAAACTTATCAAAGTAAATGCTGAAATACAGAAATCACAAAAGTGCTGCATAAATACTGAAGAAAATACCAAACTAAAAGTATAAAAATGCTGCTGAAACATGTAAAGTAAATGTGAAAATATAGTATTTACAAAGAAAATGCTATGTAAAATACTTGAGAAATACATGAATAAAGTGTAAACATGCTGTATCATATGGGCATGTGTCTTCTTAACTCTGCTATTATAAAAAGTACAATCCAAAGTCTTTTGAAGCATCCAGAAGACATTTCCCAGATCAATAGGTATATAGAATATAAGTCATCTAGGAAACATTCCCTAGATTATCAGGAATATAGAATATAAGCATCAACACTGTGGTGACAGATTAAGTAAGACTCATTCCACAAATAAGTATGGTAAGTTATTTAGTTCATTCCACATCTTTTACTTATGAACATGCAAGTTTTAATCTAATAAGGAATATTCCATAAACATCCTACATCATCTAATATAGAAAAGTAAATAAAGTCATCCTACATCATCTAATGTGGCAAATCATATAATATGGCAAAATAAATATAGTCATCCTACATCGTCTAATGTGGCAAAGTAAATAAAATTCAAAAATTAAGGAAGCAAAGTACAAAGCATGGTACAAATAACTCTACACAAACTTTGTGATATCATTTGTTTTCTAATTTAGTTCATTCTAACTATCTAAGATTATACAAGCTCATGATCTTCAACATCCTACTATCCAGTATAACAACAGGACTACGATGTTATAAGGTAAAAAGCAAATTAAATTAGTGTCTCCTACTTAGGTTAAATAAGTAAATTGATCATTCTAATTTATAAATTTAAACAGTTCAAACTAGAATTTAAATGCAACCTAACCACACTAAAGGGTAAAAAATCTAAAAATTATTAAAAACTAAGGTTTGATTTATTAAATAACCTATTTGCCCAATGAATGAAGTTGAACCTAATTTACTATTCTTAATCCTTAAGGAAGGGACCTAAAGTGTTAAGGAAAGTTTCTAAGGAATAGCTGATGATTGATTCAAGCTTTGATGTTAAATAACCTTGACTATCTTAAGTTACTGACCTATATATCTTAAGGAAGATATAATGCAGGTCTAAGTTTAGGTTATGAGGCTTATTAATTTACTTAGGAATCCTTAAGCTATAAATAAGGATTTTCTTAAAATATCAAATTAATGAGTTTAAAAGTCTTAAATTGATTCTAAATTAGTTATTTTATAAATTTTAATAATTTGATTAAGTTTCTAAGGCTTAAGGACACTTAAACCTAAATTTGGATAAAATGATTATGTTGCTCCTATTTAAGGATCTAAAATGCTACTTTTTGATTAAGGGCTCCATTTGGGATTTATTGATGCTAGATGATTGCATATTATCTAATATGAAGATAGATAGTAGGTACATCAAATTTAGACAAGTATTAAGTCCTATAGGTTCAAATTAGGGATTTTGACCTATAAAGATAATTTGGTAATGTTATCTAGTGAAGTTTAAGACTTTAGTCAATTTATTGTTACTTACTATTCAAGGATTTCATAAAATTTAAGAACACTAAATTTTGATGTCTATTTGTTGAGTTATGATGAATTCAAGTTTGAGATCAAAAAGGGCAATTTATGGGTTCATGAATGGGTCAAAACCTAACTTCTCCAAATTATATTCAAATTCAGCAAACTCAGTGGCTATAATTTTTCTATAATACACTGAGTATTATGACTGAGAGTAGACCCAAATTGGACTCCATTTAGTTAAGTTATGACATAATTAAGTTTTAGAATAATTAGGGCAAGTTAGGATTTCTAAGTACCAAAACCTAAATTTTCTTGCAAATTACTATTAATTAGGTTCTCCTAATCAAAATTGTATATTGGATGACCTAATTTAAAGCTAAATTAACTAAGTTATGGTTAAACCAATTTCTAAGTTAAATAGGGTAATTAGGGAAATATCCTAAAGTGATTAGCCAAATTATTTACTTAATATAAAAGTAAACACTATCAGAGTTATCTACGCATTCTCCTGATTAAAATGGGACTCATATTGACTAGGTTTAGGTCAATAGGTATAAAGTTATGGATGTTTGAAGTTTTTTAGGGTTTAGGTCTAAGTGAGGGGTCCTAAAATATCACTATGTTAAATATGTATCATACATGAAATTTGACACTATCATAATATTCCTCTCATTTTCTAAGCAAAATGAGATATATATTTAACATATTTGGACTTATGGTTTGAGAGATGTGCACGATTAAAGTTTTTGTATAGTTATTAATTTGAATATTCAATTTAAATCTTACTATTTAATTTAATTAATTTTTGTAGCCAGTAGGACCCACCAGACTTGACAATCGGAATGGCACGGGCTCACCTATGACTGGGTGTGGCAGGAGGGTCCCACAGGCGTGTCACTCGATGCACCACGCATCGAGTTGTACACTCAACAGCGCACAACGCGGGCCCTGCGTGCTAAAATCCACATGGTAGGGTGATCTGAAGCGATACACGGGTCGGGTTAACCTGACCCAACATGAGCAAAGGTTTCATCCTCACCGAACCACAGATGGAGCCATTAGGGTAAGGGTTTTGGCGATGAAGATGACCCCACCGGAGGTCAGCCCGCACGAAACATGGAGGAGCCTGCAAAGGACTACCCGACAATGGTCGAATCAGCTCCAGAGGTGCTCTGGTTCGCACCCAATGCAGAACCCTAGATGACACGGTGCGGATGCGAATCGAGTGAGCTGTGGATTCGTGAGCAATTCACATCGATTGCTAATCTAGTTTATGCAATAATTAAATGAAAAGAGAAATAGAAAATTCACAGCTATATTAGGAGGTTGTGAGTATCTGTAATGGACGACAGAGTATGAAAAAAGACAAAGGCAAGGTTCCGATGCTCTCGACGGCTCCAAAATCATCCAGAACTGGGGGCACAACTCGCAGACGGGCTTAAAGGAGCACGACGGAGCCTCCGAGGGCGACCACACACAGGGGTTGGCTGCGTGCAGCGGCTGCACGACACGCGCCCGTGAGCAAGCGGGCCTCAAGGATGTTGTACAAGAGTCGTTCGAATGACATAAAGCTTAATGGCGCAGGAGAGGGAAGATGGGTTGTTAAATGCAATTAAAATAATAACAATTTAAATATCAATTTCAATCTTTCTTAATTAAAATTAAATATTCAAATGTCTTCTAAATATATCCAAATATTTACTTCTAGCTAATTGAGGAGTGAGGAACGCAACGATGAGATTGGATTTTGATTTCGATGTGTATTTATTTTTCCTATTTTATGGGGTATTAAAATATTCAATGAAATTTCGATGACTTCCGATTGCCTCCAAAACATCACCCCTAGTTAATTTGGGGGCAATGAGTGCAATGTCAAAGTTTGATTTTTGTTGATGTCAAAATAATTAGGTCAATTTCCAGAGTTTCTGGAATTCCCAGAATCAGACTTTTATTCATTTGACCCCTGATTTGGACCAGAGCTTTAGGGTGAGGTCCTAATGACTATTCAAGAGCATTGGAATCAAAGTTAAGAGTTTAGTTTAACCTAATTGACCAAGTAACAACTTTGGGTTGTTACAAAAAATTAAAAATTAATGGTTAGTAGGTTAATGATATTATAAGTCAAATTAAAATTTATAATTTTAATCGTGGGGGAAGAAGAAGAGGTGGTGGGTCAAGGGGATGGCGTTGATCATGGGGGAAGAAGAAGAGGGGAGAGGTAGGGAAGATCTTGGTATTGCTAAAGGGTAAAGGAGAGGGAGGCTAGGGGTTGCCGACAAGGGATGATGGAGGGGAGAGGAGGTTAGTGGCTTGTCGATGGTGGAGAAGTAGGTGGGAAGCCTTGGGAGGAAGAGGGAAAAGGGAAGGAGAGGGCTTGCTCGCTAACCACGTGGCCGGGATAGGCATGCAGCCCTCAAGTAAGGGGCCGTGTGGCGACCCACCGCTGGATCAGCATAGCTAATCTAGTGTTTGGTGCTTACTTCCCAGTATCATATCAGAATTTAATATAACAATATATTTAGAGAAGTATAAAATATAAACTTTCATATTTATTGAAATATTCATAAATATCATAATAATAAATGAAATAAATTCATAACATAAATAATAATTGTGTTATAAAATTTATTACGCATTTAGAAAAAATTAAGAAAAATAAGCATCTAAGTTTACAATAAATTGCTCTATCAAGCATCTAAGTTTGCATTAAGTTGCTCCATCCTATATCAGCTACTCAATAAAAACTTGATCTATAGATTTCTCATGATTTGCCATATATATATATATATATATATATATAATAAGGCAAACTAAGAAAAAGAAAAAAAAATAAAAGAAAAAAAAAATAATTAAACATAGAGGTCTGAGTAATATTTGTAGTATATCAAAATTTGCATATAATATTAAGCATTATGATTCTGCAGGAAAAGATATACAAATAAAGTAATATGCAATCTTTAAGTAGAATATGCATGCAAAATTATGAGGATTATAATGTAATATACATATTTAAGATATATGCTCATTTTGAAACAAAATATAGTAATATATAATATTTATTATATTGGATAAAATTGTAGAATAATCAATGAGTTAGATATATCTATCTAATTATCTAAAATATGAGTTTCTAACTAATTACATATTCTTCCTCAAAGATTATGTGCAGTCTTTTTATTTTTCCAAATATCAACTTATGACCTAATGTATTATATATATAGACCTAAGATCAACTTGAATTAACCCATGATACTGATTTTTTATCATTTATTTCAAGTTTTGAGTACAAAATATTATATAAATATAACAAAGTTGATCAAAACTTAATAGCAATGCAAAAACTGTAAATAAAATAATTAAATAAAAAAAATGATAACCTTTATTTTATTTTAGTAAAAATATTAATATATATTTTATTATTTATTTATTTATATATATTAAAAATAACAATTTATATTATTATTATTAATTTAATAAAAGTTACAGTTAAGAATTATATTTATATATATATATATATATATATATATATATATATGTATGTATAGAAAAAATCTGAAATAAAAATTGCAAAAATTAGAAAAGAAATATGTTTATTCAAAGAAATAAAATGATTAAAATGAAAGTTATATAAATTAGGATATATATATATATATATATATATATATAGAAAAAATAACTAAAATAAATGTTGGAGAAATTAAAAATATATATGTATAGGATCATTTAGAATAATTAGTGATTGAGCTAAAGGCTAGATGTAGTCTTAGGAGATAAGAGGCTTAGAACCATTAAGTGTTATTCATCAAAGTAAAGTCTAAGATTTAGTGTTGCTAACATTTAGACTTAGAACCATATGATTAATGGAAGAGACTCAGTATTTAGATTAGAAGACTAATAAGAGATAGGTTTATATGACTTTAAGATCATCCCTTAAGACTTACCATTTAAATTAGTAGACATGCAAAACCATTAAGCTTAAGAATAGTCTATTAATGTTCCACTAGTATTATAATAAGGAATATGGCAACCATAGTTGTTAGATGAATAAATTGAGTATAAGACATTAATATGTTAGTAAGAAAGGATAATTAGAGAATATTTGGGTTTATGAATAATGAACCTTAGGGCAATGTTGAGGTCACCAAATCCTTAAAATTATAATTATGACCTAGATTGAATAATGGTGATCTTATATTTAGTAATTAAGGATGAATTATTAGATAACTTAGATAAAGAAGAGTATTCAATAAGATTAATCCTAAATCTCATTTCATACTTATATTTATAAAAAAAAATTTCATAATCCAAAAAAAATTTCAATAAGATTAATCCTAAATCTCATTTCATATTCCGAGCTGCTGCTCCTCCTTTAGGAATAGCTCCTCCTCAGGTGCTGGATCCTCTATCTGCTCTATGCCTGCCATTATCGGTTTCACAATGTAGGGCCCCAGCCAAAAAAGAGAAAATATGGTTAGACAATTGTCCAAGTACATTTTAGGCTGATACATTTTTATATGTTTTATAATATCACCACTTTATACAATTTTCCTAAGCAACAATATATAAAGGAGCAACTAGCAATACAATAAGAAAGAGAAAAAGCTATAAATAACATTTATAACTTGAACAAAGGAGACTAAGACATGCCTCAAAAGCGAGGTAAACAAGGTAAGGCATATAATATAAGTAACTAAACATATGTTGAAAGAAAATGCTACATCCTAATACATGCTGGTGATCAAATGAAATATGCAAATCACAATAATGAATCTCAATAGTGATACATATAAATAGTAACAAAATCTAACATCCTACTGTATATAAGCTATATAAAGAAATAGCTGACTGAATAAGCAATGCTAAAACATAGCCAAATACTACAACTACACATCAAACTCTGTATACTGACTGCCATATCAGAAAACTTGGCCCAACTAGCCACATATATATATATATATATACACATCTCAATCTGCAAACATACTGAACATACTACATGACTGAAGAGGCAAACAATACTCATACAACATATTTTAGTTATTTTACTTTTGTTTCTATAGACAACTGTTAGAAACAACTGAGGAGTCAAGTACGTCTGCAAGACTATACGGGTCCCACGCCTAACACACTCTCCTCAATGAGAATGTTAAGCATCCTGATCTCACCTTACCCCTGTCCATCGAGGCAAATATGCACCATAATCTCCACAAACTGGACCCAAAGGCAACTGTTATCCTAATATTTTAAGTTTTCATTTTCATGCACAAAATTATCTTATATGAAATGTCCAAGGAAGTAAGCTCAAATACACAAGGAATGCGTAGCATAAAGTATCAAAATAAGCAAGAGACTCTACTAATATGGTGATACCATCTTTTTCTATTATCCGTTCTAACTATTCCAAATTACACAAGTTCAGGATCACCATTTTCCTACATATCAAGTGTAACTTAGAAATTTATCCTTACAAGTTACAAAATATCAAGACTAGCTAGGACCTAATATATCAAATCAAAGTCGACTATAAAAGTTGAGTAACAAATCATTATGACCTAATTAATAATATTAGACGTTCTAATTAAAAACTACTAAACTATAGATTATGGATTAAATGCCACGAGATTGGGCTTAATCACATAATCCAAAAAGGGTAAGACCTAAGATTTAGGTTTGATTCTAATAGTGATATAATAGTCAAGGTCAATCATATTAAGTAATCAAACTTAATAGGATGAATCTCCTATCTTAGATTTAAGGTTAAAAGATAAAATAATCAAAAATAAGTTAAGAAATTCTAGAAGCTAATAAAACCAAGGATTCGTCATTAAAAAACCTCATTTTTTAATGAATAAAATCAACCTTATGATCTAGTCCTAGTCTCAGGAAAGGTCCTTAAGGTGTAGTGTTAAAGACTTATGAAAAATTTAGGAATCTGACTTAATGATTGATTTCACTCACTTAACTACCACTAATATAATTATAACATTAGTTTTAAAGTCTTGAGAAGTTAATTAAAGGTTAAGGGTACTTAATCCAATCTTAGGGCAAAATGACTATTTTGCCCCTACTTAAGGGTCCGAAAAGTCAACTTTTGATTTAAGCGTCCAAAATGAGGTTTCTCTTTTTCATATAATTTTTTACTGTCTAACTTGAAGATAGACAGTAAGTACGTCCAATTTGGACGAGAAACGGGTCATACAGGTTCAAACTAAGGTTTATGACTTAAGGGCATTTAAGTAATTTTCACTCTACTAAAAACTAAGTTTTTATGCAGTTTATCGTAGATTACTGTTCAAGGAACCCATAGAGTCCAAGAACACTGCATTCTGAGGTCAATTAACTACGTTATGGACGTTATAAGTTTGAAGGGTAATTTGGTAATTTCGAGTCGGTCAACTGGTGACAAAGACCAAATATTTCCATTTGAAGTCTAATTTCAGCAAACTCAGTTTCTATAGCTTTTCTATAATGTATTGAGTATGTTAGTAGAGAGTAGACCCAATTTGGACCTCAAATGGTCAAGTTATGACCTAACTAAGATTGGGGGTATTTTGGTCATTTTCTAAATTTCTAGGGTTCAAAAACTAAATGTTATTTCAGTTTATTGGTGACATTGAAACTCTAAACTAGTTAGCATCTTGAATTTCTGGATTTGGAGTTGAATTGACCAAGTTATGGTTCTTTGAATTCTAAGAGTATTTTGGTCAATTTTCACTAAAGTCAACTCTGAGTTTAGGGTTGACTTTTTAACCTGATGTCCAAATGAGAAAACTAATACTACTACAGCGATGGGGCCACTCTCCTGAGCATTTTAAGACTCATATTGACTATGTTCTGACAACTGGGTAAAAAGTTATGGGGTCTTAAAGAGGTCCCAAAATGCTACCTCGTTATACATGCCCCGAAACTAAAATCTGCATTATGCTATTTGATCATATTTATTTTTCTGAGTATTTTAAGACCTGTATTGGTTATGTTTGGATTATCCTATAAAAAGTTATTAAATTTTTAAGTTTTATTATTTAAAAATACAATTTGTATTATTTTACTATTCATTTATTCAATTTTTAATTAATTTACTATTTAATAATAATTAATAAATTAAGTTGCTGCTTAAATTAAATTAATGCTAATAAGTTAATTAATTAACTTAATTAATTTAATTAATTTATCCTACTGCTTTTATATAAAATTATTAAATTAATTAACTATTGTTGATTAGTCACTTAACTTAATGATTAACTAATATCACTAAATTAATCTTAATAGATCTTGATAATAGCTAATCTAAATTAATTAATTACTAATTAAATTCATAATCCTAATAGTAATATGTGATTTATTTGAATATAATAAAGTTTATATATATATATATATATATATATATATATATATATATATATAATTATTTATATTAGATTTACTGAAATTAATTAAAAGCAATTTTTTTTTTATTTACATTAATTCTACTAAATAATTTAATGTTATTATAATTACAGCTTAAAGTTTCTGTCTATATAACTATAGATATATCCTTATATGTATATATAGATATATATATATATATATATTCCTAAGTTTCAGACTCACTCGTCCGCGTGAACCGAGCCCCAAGAGTCTGTATCCTAGGAGTCACTCCTCAAATCCTAATCAGTCAAACCTGTTTAATATTTAATTTAAATTATTATTCTAAATTTTAATATTATAAGCTAAATCTTGACAGCATATTTTAAGTTAAACTAACACTACTGTTTGCATAATATAATTATAATACATTATTTATATGTAGATTTAGCTATATTTGATGTTAGCCTTTACGTATACATAAATACATTCGGCTAAACGTATAATTATATAAGTAAATATATATATACATATATATATATATATATATATATATATATATATATATATATATATATGTATATTATATATATTTACTCAATATTATTTTCTGCAGGAATCATGGCGGTGGGGCCCGTCAAGCACACATGGCAGCCAGAGACAGGGCGCGGCACTGCGGCGGGGCCCACCTGACGCTCGCGGACGGACGTGCGGGACCCGCGTCTTCGGCCGTTGCGCTCACGCGGCCCGCACGCGAGGGCACGGGTCGCGCGACTGACCCGGCCCGACCCGGGGGTTTTCGCCCTGGACCCGAACGGCCAAAATTAGGGCGCACCGAATAGCGGCCGCGCCGGCGGAGTTAGGTGCCGGCTCGCATGTCAATGGGTCGGCCTCGGCGAGGGCTAGCCAGCCATGCCCGGACCTTCGCTGGAGGTGGACGGGGGTGTCGGAAATCGCGAGCCCTAGACCCTTCGACTCGGCAAACGGGTATATAACGGTAAGTACTGTTTAACCTAACCCTAATTTGATTGATCGGGTTCGATCCGGCTTAATCGAACCCGTTGATTACCTAATCTAAGGCATGAAATCAATAACCGAACCTAATGCGACGAGATTGAACGGAGATCAAAGGAGTATCGGGGTACCTCAAACGGACGGCTTGCGGAAACTCTAGGCTCGGCAAAGGGTTCCAGGTTCGCTTCGACAGGTCCAAATCGCCTAAAACTCCCCTCCCTCAATCTCAGGTGGGTGATAAGAAGGCGAGGGCAGAGTGTGCGAGGGTGCCGCGAGCGGGGTTGGCGGAGTGAGGTGGCGACTGCCGCGTGCGGGGCTTGCGGAGAAGCTGAGGGAGACGAGGACCCTGCGTCGTCTGATCTAGATCGGACGGCTAGGATCAGCCGTCGGATCGGACGCTAGGACTGACGGCGCGCACGCGGTTTAAGAGGACGGAGTTAGATGGTTTGACGGCGCCGCAGAATATTTAAATAATTTGATTATTTAAATAACTAATTATTAAAATAATTCTAATTAAGTAAACGGTTTCCAAAAATTCCCAAATATCCGCCCCTAGCTAATTGAGGGGTGAGGAACGCAATGACGAAGTCAGATTTTTGCTCCGACGAGTATTTTAGTTCCTCGATTTGCGGGGTATTTAAATATTATTAAAATATTCGTAGAATTTTCGACGATTTCCGATTTCCACGAAAACTTCACCCCTAGCTAATTTGAAGTCAACGAGCGTAATGATGAAGTCCGCTTTTCGATCGGAGGTCATTAAATAGGTCAAATTTCAGGATTTCTGAATTTTCTAGAAATTAGGATTCGATCTATTTGACTCCTGATTTGGTCTAAACCTTAGGGTTGACTCCTATTGGCTTAATTAGCACTTAGGATCAAAATTAAGACCAAAATTATTCTTAATTGATAGTGGTAACAACTTGGGTTGTTACATACATGCTTCCTCTATTTTGTTCAAATGCTTATGTAGCACATAATAGCTTTATTAGCCTATTTGATGTATGTTTGAGCAGCCTATTATGAGTTATATACACACTTTATAGCTCTTAGTGCTATTTTTATTTTCTGTTCATTTCCTTACAATTTTTCTCCTCTTTATTAAAATTATAATCAACTATTATGATATCATCTAAAATAAAATAACACTGCATACCCTTAAATTGTACTTAGACATTTAAAAGTTTAATCACTTTTTTTTTGTTCGTTATGCCCTACCATATTATAAACCAAATACAGTTGATCAAGAGTTTGGATCAGATTTTGTGCCTAAGGAAGAACTTGAGCAGTAACAGATTACTTGAAGACTTTAGCTGCCTATTTGGCACCTAGATTCTTGATCTTTTGATCATTTGGTTATATGTGACAAACCATTTCCACATAAGTCCATGTATTCACTCTCCATGGTGGTTGAAAATTTTGTAAAAGACAAATTTTGTGTTAATACATAGGCTAAAATATGTTTTATGATTACATATTATAGTATGATCTAAAGGTTCTACATTATATAGTCTTCACCTCTTATGACTAATCCTAAGTTATGATCAATCTTTATTTCATTCGTAGAAGTAACCAATCAGCAAGGTAAACATGATTTCCTTCATAAGTAACATTAATGAAATCAAGGATCTCATGAACTCATTAGTAGGGTATATGGTAAGCTTAAACCTAACCAAGTAGAGAGGGTCACAAGGAATAATATCACGCTTAGCCCCATCATTCTAATCATTGTTTTAGGGTTTCAAATATCACACTTAATAGTAAACATCATGTTAAATCAAAAATTACATGGTTCATCTTTTGAAAAGAAGTGATACGCAAGGTAAAGACCATGTCTTTTAAAGGTTGGATTCCACAACACACCATGATCAAGCACACATCTTGAACCAAAATTTTCACTCTATAACATAATTAAAAGTTTTAAATATTAATTTAAATCTTATGATTTAATTAGGAGTTTATAATTTAAGAAAAAGTTAAGATAGATTAAGCACTGCTTTGGAAAGTGGAGCCCATGGATTCAATTAGTCCAAAAGTAGGGTTATAAAGCCTAAAGTATTTTAAAGGTTAGTTTAAATGTTAGGGCTAACAATAATTAAATTTAGCAAGGCTAATTGCTCTAAACAACATGTAATAGAGCAAGGGAGTGATTAACGTCTCATGGAGCAAACATAAAAGTATTGACATACTAATCCAAAAGAATAGCTAAGGTCCTCTAATTAGCTTAACTACAAGGCTCACAAAATATTTAACATAACCTAATCATGACAAATATGTAATTTACAATGAAATAAAATGAAATTACTTGACGGCTCTCAATTTTGAAGTTCAGAAGATGAAGATGGTCTCAAGTCATTACAGCCACTCCAACAGGTTCAACAATAGATTATTGATCAAGCATGAGTCAATATAATTCTTTTATAGCAACTCCAAGGGTCCCGATTGGCTATCTCCACCAACTTGTTCCTATCACAGGTACATAATAGGTGACAGACTTTCAAGCAATTTTGGAGCAACCTGCACCTTAGTTAAATGCCAAAGATTCGGAAACTCCCAATGATCCTTTTATAGAGGTAGCATATTTAGCATGTCTGGCTAAAAAAGGAAAAATTCAGAGAATTAAATTTCATAACCAACTCCTTAATTTCATTTAAGCTCTAGAGGTTTATGTGAGCATGGAGGTGAATTGGGAATGGCAAGGAGAGCCACAACAGGGATTATGAGAATAAAAAAAATGAAATTTTGTACTCAGCTAATAGCTTAAAGTTTTCAAGTGGGATACAAATTCCCAAATAAGTAAATGGTACAAAGATGATTTTTAAGTTATTAATGTTAACCAAATCTTAAGGCTCATGTACACTTCTGAAAAAAGGAATACCAATCCAATATTTTCTAAATTTAAGCTAAGCCTTAAGAAATCAAGAGAGTAGTCCAAGAACTTTTGTTAGCTTCTAATTAAAGAAAATGAAAGAACTCATCCATGCCAATTGGAGTAAATTGAGAGAGCACTCCAATATAATTCTTAAAAGTCTGACTATAATGCAAAAAGATAGTCAAAATAAAGTATGAATGATATGAACATTTTATGTGTAAATACTCTATGTTTTGTCCGAGTACATATTCTGAAAAAAAAAAATCCTAGCAGTCTAAGATGTTTAGTTTTTTTGTTCGATGATTTAGCAATTTCCATTCTTAAACTAAAATAGCATTTTACATACCTAAGCAATTTCTTTAAACCAAATTCTATTCATAATACAAACATTATCAATTGTCAAAAGAGCAAACCAAACCTTTCAATTGCTTATCCAAGCTTGCATATGAATTAGTGATTCAAGTTTTAAGCTAAAATCAACTCTTTTTAAAAAGAAAACTTACTTTGTAAAATTACTATTTCTCAATTAATCATTATCCTTATAAAATACTTCATAGCAAATAATCTACCACCATAAATAATTTTTCAAATAATTTATAAAGAATACAAATAATATTTGTCTTGCAATAAAAAATTTAGAATTAAATATACATTTGAGCCGCTTAAATTACTTTGCTTAGTAATATCTAAAAATTTGACTTAATAAATTTTGAACATTATTTTATTCAGTATTTATTTATTTATATTAAAATAAAATAAATATTATTTTTAATTTTTATATTAAAATAATATCTAAATATTATTATTAAGTAATATTTCTCATTATTTAACCAAATATATATATAAATATCCGGCTCAGAACACAGTGGTAGCCAGCCTGAATCCTTGACAATGGATTTAGCAGTAATGGAGGGCTTTCGGGAGCTTATATATTCCGCCGGCAGCTCAACCCCAACCACCACCACCACCACCACAACATGCACCGACGATGACATCAGCTGGGATAGCAATTGGTCGCCCCAGGCTCTCTATTGGTCACACGTGGGCTTGAATCCATTCTCCAACAACTTCGAAATCCCCTTTTCGGAAGGCTCCCCCGCTGATCCCTGCTTCGCTTCCTCCCCTTCTCCAGTCTTCCAGAACTGCTCCTCGGATTCCGGATTGGATCCCGCACCTTTTCCTGGCGAGGACTCCGGCAAGAGGCAGAGGCTGCTCCACCTCCTGATGGCGGCCGCTGAGGCTCTCTCGGGCGACCTCAACGGCCGGGATCTTGCCCGGGTGATATTGGTTCGGCTCAAAGAATTAACAACTCCCGCTACGGAAATGGGGATCGACCGCCTCGCAGCGCACTTCACAGACGCGCTGTTCTCCCTCCTCGACGGCGGCGACGTGGCCGCCTCCATCCGCTGCCGTTACCCCGCCGCCGAAGCCCTAACGGCGTCACAACTGTTCCAGGACATGTCCCCGTTCGCGAGCTTCGGCCGGCTCACGGCCAACCAGGCGATCCTCGAGGCGTTCGCCGGGGAGCGGAGGGTCCACATCGTGGACTACGACGTGGGGGACGGCGTCCAGTGGGCGTCGTTGATCCAGGCGATGGCGTCGAGGAAGGACGGTCCGTCGGCGCCGCACCTGAAGATAACGGCTATGACAAGCTGCAGCCGGAGGTCAGCGTCAGAGGCGCACGAGGCGGGGAGGAGACTGTCGGCCTTCGCCGCCTCCGTTGGCCAGCCGTTCGCGTTCCGGCTCTGCCGATTCGACCAGCAGAAGCGGTTTCAGCCAGCGGCAGTCAAGGTGGTGAGAGGGGAGCCGGTGGCAGTCAACTGCGTGCTGCACCCGGAGCCGGGGAGCCACGGGGACGGCTCTGCGGCCTCCGTCTTCTCGTTTCTGTCGGGGGCAGTTGCGCTGGGTGCGCGGGTGGTGAGCATCGTGGAAGAGGAGGGAGCTGAGAAAGGGGGGTTTTTGGAGAGGTTCGCGGTCGAATTGGAGCGGTATATGGCGGTTTGGGAGGCGCTGGAGGCGGAGTTCCCGAAACAGGGGAGGGTGAGGGAGATGGTGGAAAGGGTGGTGCTGGGACCCAGGATAGCGGGGGCGGTGAGAAAGGCGTACGGGCGGAGTGACGTCTGCGGAACGGCGGCGGAGTGGATGGCGGCTCTGGGCTTCAAGAGGGTGGGCCTAAGCTTCGCGAACCTCTGCCAGGCGAAGCTGCTGCTAGGGCTCTTCAGCGATGGATACAAGGTCGACGAGGATGGGTTGAATAAGATAGGGCTGAGCTGGAAGTCGCGCCGTCTGGTTTCGGCGTCGGTTTGGGCGGCGCAGACGCGGCGATCGGCGTCGCCGTAGCTGAAGCGGGCCGGCCAATTTGAATATTTCTTCTCTGTCCTTTTTTTATTTTTATTTCTGTTTTGTTTTGTTTTGGCTCTACGGTAAACAAAATTTGGCCATTTGGTGCGTTCTAGCGTCTTTTATAAAAATATTATATGGCTCTTAAATATTTTTTAAAAAATATTAATATTTAGAATTTAAGATTTAAAAATATATTTTTATAAGTCCCATAAACAAAAATAAATTTAATAATATTTTTTTATTCTATTTAATTTTTTAAATTTTAATTATTATATTTTTAAAAGATATTTAAGAGCTGTGTCCTAAAAACTTTTTAGTTTGTACTTCTCGTTTCAGTTGGTATTTCAGTTGGTATTTACTAGTTAATAAAAATAAAGTAATGATAGTTTGGATATATCTCAAAAAATTAAATGCGTAATATTTGATGAAAAGAAACATTAAATTATAAATAAATGTTTAATATTTAACGAAAAGAAACAGTTAAATAATAAATTGGTTTTTTTTTTCTTGTTTTTTCTACTTATCATATGTTTTGAATTATTAATAAGACATTTTATCATTCTCCAACAATATCTAATAGCATTTTCTGTGATCCATTAAAATTTTTTAATTTTTTTTTGAATTATTTATGTTTTCGAGTTTTCAGAAATACTTGTAAATTGTGAACTTGCATTTATGATTACTTTATGATATGAAGCTATGTGTTTTTTAATATATTTAATTTTTTGAAAAAAAAAATTTAAAATTTTTACATAGGATTTTCAGACGGAATAAACTGTGAGAGTATTTTTAGAGCTTAAGCTGTGAGCTAAAGTTATGATCATCTTTGTAGTCTATTAAATTTATTGAAAAAAAAAACTCGGATTTATTTATTAGGTTTTTTGATATATACTTGATATGCAGTAAGTTATGAACCTATTTTTATGATTCATTTTTGTTAGGGTTTTCATACAATGAAGTTTTGAGATTGTTTTTAAGGCTTAAGCAGCGAGTTAAAATTGTGATATTCTTTGTGGTCCGTTAAATACTTTGTAAAAAAATTTCGTGATATTTTTCTTCAATTTTCTGATATGCAATAAGTTGTGGACTTACTTTTAAGGTTAGTCATGATCTCTGAAGTTGTAATTTTCTTTGTGGTATGTTTAATTTTCTAAAACAAAATTTATGGTTCATTTTTAAAGTTTTTATACATGCAGTAAGTTGTGAAACTATTTTAGGGTTTTATATATGCAGTAAGTTATGAACCTAGTTTTAGGGTTAGTTATGATCCGAAACTATTTTATAGAGTTATCTGACATTTGTCAGTATCACAAATGCCAGGGCTCCAGCCAACAAAAGAAAAAGATTACAGTTAGACAATTGTCTAAGTATATTTTAGGCTATTTAAGTGAACTAGGTATCTAAGATATCACATTTAAAGGTTTTTAAAAATACAAGCATTATAAAGGTGCAACAAGCTACAAGAACTAGGTAGCTATAAACTAATCATTTATAGCTAATTGACAGATATGTAAAATAACATATAAAAATATCAATAAATATGGTGAGGCTAAAAGTAAAAGTAACTGCAACTACTGAAATAAATCTGATCCTAACATACTTATGATCACATAGAGACATACTGAGAACAATAAGAACACAAGTATTGAAAATAAACATACAATTATAGCATCCTAAACATGCCAATATCTTAGTAGTAATTAATGAGAGCATATATACAAACATGCAGATTTACATGAAAAGGAGGCCACTGAGACATGTGGCAAAGCAAGTCAAGCACTAAAAGAAAGACTATTGAAGCATGTGGCAAAGTAGAACAAACACTGACAACTGAACTAAAGTAGCAGTAAGCATAAGTCATAGTGATACCATAATAGAACGGGCCATACAGGGCCTCTGAACAAAAAGTTCAACATGTATCCATCCTAGGCATTCGCAGAGCTAGGTCCGAGTTGAACTTATAGAATAAGATATGTATCCATCCTAAACATCTATCGAGTTAGGTCTGAGTCTATTATATAAAAAAACTAGAACTAAAGAGGCAGGCTATGCTAGGACATACTATACTAATTGAAAGTACTGAAAGAATAGAATGAATGCTATGCTTTTCAAATACTAACATAGGATGTATCTTCCATATCCTAAGTTTACCTATCATGCTCAAGGAACAAGGCTCAATATTCAAGGTGTACGGAGCAATCAAGTCAAAGTAAGCAAGAGACTCAATCTAGACTTATGAGATATCCGTTGTTGTCTACTTTATCAAAATCTAACTAGTCTGAGAAGATACAAGTTTAGGATCTCCAATATCTAGCTATCAAGTAAGATCTCAGATTTACGACCTTAATATTAATATTAGGACTTAATAATTTTAATTCATAATTATATGATGACTATTAGGATTAAAGTAACTAAATCAATGACTTAATTATTATTATTTTCTTCTCTTAACCTAAATCTCGATTTAGTAAGTCAAGACTTAAGGATTCTAGATCCAAACCCCACTTGGTGTTCAAATATTGAGTCCAAGATAGTATCCTTAGCAAGGATATAGGGTTCACACTTTAAAACCCAATTTGAAGGTAAGGAATCCTATAAGCTGAAGGATTCAGAAGCTATGATCTTAATGAAAGGATGTGCTAATGTTATAAGATAAAATAATCAATAAAAACTAAGAATCTAAAATTTATATTCAATCTTTAAGATAATTATATCATCCTATAGATTGAATCAATCCTACACCCACATGGAAGGCTTCAAAAAAGTTAAACAATAATTCACTTAAGGAATTTCAAATGGAGGTAGTCTAATTCAATTAGAAGTTCTAAAGTCTAAGATCTAAGATCTGATATTTGATCACTTTAGACTTAAAACTAAGATTTAGACATAGGATTTTACAAGAGTATTTCTTTTAAGATTCAAGCTCAAGAATCAACTAAATTAAGCTATTAGCTAAGGATTTAGTACTTTGATGTAGTTTAAACATAGCTCTTAAGACAAGGCGATTTTTAGGAATACTTAAAGTCTTAAGATCTAAGTAAGCTATTTTAAGATTCTTCAACTAACTCAATATCCTCAATATAGGATCTTAGAAAGGTGTTAAACATATTAACTAGGATTATTTTGCTGAATTTTCAAGGCCTAAGGGGACTTAAAAATACATTTTGGTCAAAATGACCAAAATACCCCTCTTAAAACTAAAAATGGGATTTTAGGATTTAATTATCCAAATTAGTTCAAGTCTATTTTAATGGGTTCCAAATTGGTTAATAAAGTAGGATAGACCTTTATATTAAGTTTCGATAACCTAATTAGCATAATTAACATTAATCACCTATTTAAGCGAATTAAGGTGATTAAGAGAACTAGGGCATTCTAGAGTGATCCAACCTTATTCATAGACTCCAATAAACTTAAGAAGGCATTAGGAACTTAACTTACCAAGATTAGAGGATTAATCATGATTTAATTCACTAATCCCTAATTAGGGTAATTAAGAGATGATTAATGAAATTAAAGTTCCAAATTTACTTTTAATGGTCTACATAGGTCGTTTAGGGTCTCATGAACAATCAAAGCCCTTAATCAACATATTTGGGTATTTATTGAATTTCATATGATTTAAATAAGAACAAAAAAGGATTGGTCAATTATTTAAAATCTAACTATTAGATCTGTGGTTTTATTTTATATTCAGGTTCCTTGTATTTTTCTTATTAAAATAGTATATTGGATTATGCAATTTGGATAAGTATAGCCAAAATTATTTAAATAATTTAATCTGTATTTTTATTTAAATTAAAACCATAGGATTGATTTTCTGAATTAATTTCCTTAAGGAAATTAATTCAGAAATTTTTTAATTATAACAGTCGGCCCAAAAATCAAAAGGCGCAAGTTACAGGTGGGCCCGACCTGTGACTTTATCTCTTACCTTTCGATGGGCTCCGATCCTAGGGCAACCTTACTTTGTCGAATTCGCCGTGCTCCGTTCACATCACACCACCAATTCAATGGCTACACCTTCAGGAATCAAAGGCGTGTCGAATGAACCATAAATCCCCATCAGGGAAACACCAGGTCGCCAGGGTGCTACTCGACCGAGGCACCTTCTAAGGCAAAAATGGGGAGAGCAAGTTCTCCTTATTGACTTGACAACCCGAGCTAAGGTTTAACCCTACACATTCAGGGATCGACGGGGAAGCAATAGGGTGAGACGAGAGGTCCTGGGGAGGTCTGGATCAATGGAGTGCTACTCGAGATATTTTACCATCACAGACTCACTCTGAGTAGATCGATACCAATCGAATCGATCGACCAGGCTGAGCCTATGATTTCAATTAGCCTTCAATTACTCAAGGAAGAGTCTAGGACTCAAATGGGGCTCAATAGCTCCGGAGGAACGCTGGTGACCAGTGCCTCAAGGACCAGCTGCCAATGCACATTCAGATAGATTTAGGCCATCTAGTCCACTGTCAGCTTCCCAATCAGAAGCCTTAAGTGTCTAATAGAGAGCTAAGGTTAGGACCTATCACATCATCTAAGGTGGAAGAGCTATGAGGTGAGCTGGAACCAGCTTGACCGGAAGAGGGACGGAGGCTGTACCTAAAGTTTGATAGCTGTCTACGTCCGAGGCGAGATGGAGGGCTCTGAATACTCCAGGCAGTGGCAAAACCTAGCTGGGGGTTTGAACGTCAGACACACACCCACTATCAGCAGTGCATAGTAGGGGTTCCACTGGGAGGCTTCAACCAGCAGCTGGACTTGGTAGAAAAAGTAAGAGCTCCAATACTTCAAATCCAGGGGAGAGGGTGAGCAGCAGCTTTACTAAGAGTGCTACGAGGAGTATTTATAGCTAGGGAAGAGGCTAGGAGTGGTCGCCATTGTTGGGCACCATGCCGCAGGCTCGGGCTGAGCTGTCTCCGCAGCCCACTCCAAATGGGGTTACCCCAGCCTCAGGGGCGTCTAGGAGGGCTCAGCCATTATGGAAAGGACTCTAACGGCCTAAAGAGTGAGATCGAGGAGTGGCAGATTTTGGCAAATCTTCTCGGTCGGGCTGGGAGTCGAGCGGGGACGAAGGTGAACAACTAGGACTCGCCCTCAGTCATCTGATCTGTGAAGCCATTGGGTTTAAACGGCTTGATGAATCTACGGAAATAGAACCGTGGGCGCCATCTTATCCGTCGAATCGAGCTTTGGATCCGATGGGAGCTAGAGGATCAAGGCGCAATTGATCAGTGCCGTTTGATTGCACGCCATGATTCATGCAAGCGGATCCCGTGGCCATTAAGGTTGCGCCGCTGTCGAGACCCCGCAGCAGATTTGTCGCGGTCTCGACAGCAAATCCTGGCTTATTTATTATAATTAAATAATTAAATTTAAATAATATAAATTTAGTTAATTAATATAATAACTCATAATTAATTTTAAATCCAATTTAAGCTTAGATGAGCTCCAAAAGTTCCCAAAAATTTATCCTTAGCTAATTAGGGTATGAGGAATTTAAAAATGAAATCAGATTTTAATTTTGAGATAGATTTAATTTAGGTATTTTCTAGGGCTTAAAAATTAGCAAAATATCAAATTTCTGAATTTAGCTCCAATTGATTCTAAACTTCTAGGATTAAGTTTAAATAACCCATTGAGTATAATGGAATCAAATTCAAAGCTTGGCTTGGCTTAATTAATCTAGGTGTAACTAGGGTAACAACTAGGGTTGTTACACTTATAATTAACCTTCCTATTTTTATAAAGTTGCTAAAGTTGAACTAGTACTAGTATTCTTAGAAAGTTAGCATAAAGGATTCTTAGCCTTAGGTTTACTAAGGTATCTAAGGATTAGAGAGATCCTAATCATCAATTACACCATTCTAATTAACTTCATACTAATAGAATTCTAATATGTAAGGAGCTAAGTGAGAGATTTGTCTAACCACTAGCTTCTACATTCTTATCCAGGCACTAGGAGCTCTAGTGCTAATTAAAGTGGTTAAGCTACCTTAAAATTACTAAGTTACATAATATGATAACTAGTGAGGAACTATGTTAAGCTCTAGTTAACCTTTTAAGGGTCCTACTAATGAATCTCTTAATTACTACAATACTTAACTACTAAACCAATTTCATCTTAAGGTTTAAGATTTACTACAATACTTAAATACTAAATCAAGCATTACCGATCTACAAAATTAATTTATTTATATGTTAAAGCTCTTTCCTAAGTTTACTACTGCTAAGCTAAAACTAGGTTATGCTAGTTATTTTCCTACTCAAAATATCATCTAATGTTGAAACATGTCATAAGATACATTTTCTACGGTGTCATAGGATTTATAAGACCTAATTAGGAGAAACCCTAATTTTGGACTTTTTTTATATTATTTTATTTAAGGGTCAAAAACTCTCATTTTTTATTTGATGTCCAAAAGATGTAAACATAGTAATTATAACTTTTTTGTAGCATAATAAGTACAATGACACTAAATAGGGTCAAATTGGACATCAAATGATGAATTTAAGCACTAATGACTCTAAACGACACATAAAATATTCTTAGCAAAATTAGTTTTCCAAATAGAAAATTAACATCATATTAATGTCTGTCCTACACATTTTTGGTGATCAAAATGACTTGGACCATCAAATTTGAGTGTAAATTAATTAAACTATGGCACTTGCAAAATTAGGTTAAATGATTAATTAATTAAAAAGTGAAACTAATCATCAAACTAAATATTTAATGGCACATTAAAGGTTCTTGAATTTTTCAAATCACTTTACGTAATAACCCTAGGTTGTTACCTTGCTAAACCATAATCTAAATAACCATTAATTGAGACTCCATTGCTTTAGAACTTCAAATGAAGATTATCCTGAAAATTTGAAGTCCATAGGACTTCTCTAAATCCAAAATAATATTTTGATCAGTCTAGATGCCCTAGCCTAGACCCAAAATATTTTGATCTCAAAATTAAATTCTGATTGCATTTTTGAATTCCTCACCCCCAAATTAGCTAAAGGTGAAAATTGGGTGTAATTTGGAAACCATTTAAGTCATAATTCACATTTAATTAAAATGGTCTAATTGCATAAAAGGGGTTTCTAACAATTTGATTTTGCAAATCTACCCTTACACCCGATTAAACGGCCGGGATTCGCTATGCGGACCGCGGGCGATCCGCTGCGGAGCCTGGGTCACGCGACAGCGGAGTCCCGCACATCTAGCCGTCGCGCCTTTTTAACCAACGGTCGGGATTTGATCTCGCTAGACCACAGATCCATCGTTGGATCCATCCCGTGGATCCTATGACCAGGATCGCTCCCGCGATCGGTCATTAGGATCCGAGCAATCCCAGCCATAGCGCCATCTGATCGATAAATCAGACGGCATCCGAGGATCCCCGCATTATGGACCTTCATCTTCGCCACGCCCGCGCCCGATAGAGAAATTTCCCGTATTGCCAGCTGCCCATCCGGTTTGCCACTCGTGCCTTCAGCTTGGCAGGGCCATTAGGAACTTCCTACGAATGGTTAGAGACCCCATTCGAGCCTCGTGATCCTGCCGAGCTCGAATAGGAAATTCGAGAGCTCGGCCATGGCCCAACCTCTCGGAACCTCTCCAGCCTGAGCCAGCCCTCCATAAGCTTCCCAACCCTCGACCAAGGCTATAAATAGCCCTAACCCCGCTTCAATTGACCTCGGTACCTTCCGCCATTACTGAACTTCCGAGCTTGCGTAAGCGATCCCCAGGCGTTCCCAACGTGTGTACCGCTGATAGAAGAGTCTCCTGGTGCTCAGGAACTCTTAAAGAAATTCCAGGAAGCTCAGCAAGCCTGGCATTGTTCCCTGCTACATTTGTAACCTCTCGACAAAACCAAGTACCCCCGTTTGCAGGTTTTGCGCCAATAAGGCTTGGACCTCCTTCCATTTGATTCGTACGCGTGTGTATTGTCATTTCAAACCCAATAATATCGAAATTAAGATCTAAGTTAACCCTGATCGATCGAATCTATCGATCAGGTTAAGTTCCTTAATGATTTTCTCGGTCGAGTAAGGACCCGGCAATCCAGACCATCCCAAACCCTCACACCAGAGGCCTTCGATCTGCCTCACCTCCCTGATGGTGGAGGGATTGAGCCCGGGGTCTGGCATGGCCTCTATGGGGAGAATTATCTCCCCCACAGTAGCTCCCTTGAAGGGGCCCTAGGTTGAGTAAGGTCCGGCCAATCTGGACAATCTCACAAGAGGCTTCCGGTCCCAGTTGGCGCGTCTGACCACGTGGATTGAGTAGCGATCCATTTCTGGCCGTGCCGTGGTCGGGATGCACTGGAGTTTGATGATTAGGGTTCCGCTAATCGGCCCTCACCGTCGGGACAAAGGCGCGATACAAAGCCCTGTGCGGGTCGGGTCAGCCCGTGACCCGCGCGGTGCGCCGATCCCGGGTCTTCGGGCACCGGTCAGCCCGTGCGGTTTGGCTAATGGGCCGAGCCCATTATAATTAAATTTTAATAATTAGAATTATTTTACTTAAGGAAAATAATTCAAATCGTAGGAAATTGATTAAATAAAAATATAGAATGTATTAATTGAATAACTTTTAATCCCCTGGTCCAAATCCTATAATATTATATATGAAAATGATTAGAAAATCATCGGGAATCTGAATATGAAATAAAATTTGACATCTGATGGTTAGATATTCCATTATTGCCTTATTACAGTAAAACTTAATTAGGATGATTTAGCAAATATACTTAACCAAATTGCATGATTATGGTGCCTTTAGTTTACTTATCATGAGTAGAATGCATGTGCCAAGTGATTTATTTTTCTGAGTTCTATCTTTCAAATTATGTCTTAATGTTGTTAAAGTTGATTAGTAAAAATTAGGGTTTATACATGTTGGATCTTAGTAAACTTAGGCTCTGATTAATTGTATTAGTTAACATGATTTGTATTCCAAATTGCAATTAATTCTGATGGTTAGATTTGTAATTATGTGCTAATCCATTTGAATGGATTTAGGGTTTGATTAGCATTAAGTTCTTTCTATTTTCTAAAATTTTCCTTTTAATATGACTTATAACAGTAAGCTAGATGTATTGAAATCTTATAAGTTCAAATATTAAGTATAAATGAAACAAATCTAAACTTGAAAACCTTAATCACTTTAATTAATTTAAGAAGTCTTAAGACTTGGATCAAGCTTTTAAGACTTGATCTAGGTCTGAGATTATCATCAATAATATATGTTTAATCCACTGATTTGACATTGATTTATAAATACACACTTGACCTTATTTAAGACATGAAAAGGGGTCAAACCCTAATCTACTTAAGTAATATCCAAATCCTCAAACCTTAACTTAATTGATTTGATTATAATAAGACAATGAACCTGACATTTTCCAATAATGCACTTGATTTGATATTGATTCTAAACACTTGAATTAGACATATTAAGGTTTATAATAACTCTATATGATTTCTTAATCTGAATCAAAACCTTAAGATCCGTAATTCTCTCCTAAATAAGAATATTAGCATAAGAGATTAATAAAATCATCTTGATTGAATAATTGATCTAAAACCTTAATATCATCTTTTGATTTAGATCCCACAATCATAAATCAAGTGTGATCAGATGACTTAAGCATCTGATCTGATCATTCTAAATTCAATCATGAAATAAAAACCTAAGAGGTTCATATTGAAGTTTAGAATGGGAGATCTTAAGCACCTCTTCATAAGATCAAATTAAAACATTTAAAAGACCTAAATTACATATACTGTGAGGTAGGAGCACTTGTATGATGCATTGAGGTAGAAGCTTAGAAGATCCCATAACCTTAGAAATTGGTCTTACCCCCTCATGATAGGAATCACTTAAGACATTAGAATGATACTTTCCCTTGTGGTAGAATTCATACTATGTGATCCTTGATTACATTTTAGTGGAACCTTGTATAAGACTTACCTATTTAGCATAGGCCTTTATAGTCTTGATAATCCCTTGCTTTACTAAGTAGACTTGTTTGAACCTCGATCATTGGGTGGTGTAGTATAGTATACCCATAGTAGTGGTTTCCCAGTAGCATTCAGGATTGGTTAATTCACTCTAAATAAGGACTTATGAGCAGGTGCTATCGTGCGGGATTAGATGAATACAATCCCATTAGAATAAATCATTCAAACATAAGAGTGTATTAAACGGGTACTCATTCCTTAGTTTGATTGAAATACAAGTTGCCAACAGGCAATGCCTCCTAGCGAAGATCGCCTCAATAGGTCTAGTTCAAACAAACTAAGTAATTGAAGTCACCTTCTTTGAGACACTAAGTGTGATTGCGAGTAAGGTATCTTAATAACTTAGCTTGAGATACAAATTGCAAACGGGTGATGCCTCCTATCAAAGATCGCTTCGTTAGGGGGCTTAATCAAACTAAGTGATGAGAACCACCTTCCTTGCAAGGAAACTAAGTATGTGTATACCATCATTCTATCTAATAATCTTTAAGTAAATCTGTAACTTTAACTAATTACCGATCTAGAAGTTAGGAGCCTGAATCCTTTTAGCAGGATTATGCACAGTGAAGACTTAGAATTAATTATCAGCATTCTAATCTTTCATGGATTTCTGGATTTTTACTCATATAGTACAGAAGTATGGGCATAAGCATGAGCATGGACTTGAAGCATTATTTCAGTAGTAACACATGAGTATTAGTGATGAAGTATGGGTTACGGAATATTACATACACATACTGAGGAATTTTGGGGTACATCTGCGTCACTATACTGTATTCCCAACTGGGTGTATGTTTACATTGAACCATACTACTCATAGTCTTTCAGTGATAGTTCAGTGACATATTTGTGACATATCTATGACATATGTAGTGTGGCATATTTGGGTGCATCATTTCAGTGACATATAGTACAACATTCGGCATTTCTTTCATCTTGATCTCTGAGTATTCGATGTTTCCTTTACTTTCAGTATTCATTTGTGTGACAATTTTATTGACTTAGCCTTTACAGTCTTACTTACTTGGCTGTTATATTTTTCTTTACTTAGTTCTGTTTCCCCAATTTTCCTGCAGTTTTTCCTTACTTTACTTGTCACTTGCATTTAACTTTATTCTTACATAGCTAGTTGTGATATGTTAGACTTCTTGTCTAACACGGGGTACTTTTTGGATCCAGTAATTTGCTAGATCCCGAGCAGCTTGAAGAGATAGGGCAGGAGGTCATACAGGAGATCCAGGGGGAGTACGTGGAGCCTTAATGGATCAGACATCTACCGTTACTTACTGCTTTATTTCAGTACTTTAGATAGACTTTCAATTTCTGCATTTAAGTCAGTCTGTAATAAATTCTGGATATATTTTTACTTTCTTTTTCTAAGATGAATGTTTATTACTACTTATGATGGATGTATTTTGGATATTTTGCTTTTAGCTTCACATTTTATTATACTACTATACTTAGTATTGTGATCTGATCAACATACTGGAAATGCTGATATATTGAAAGCGTATGTTGGATTCTTATTTAGATCTAATGTACGTACTAGTCTAATACATAAGATAAGTATTCTGCTCTTATCTTAGGTATTGACTCTCGATCCTACTCGTAGGTTCGAGTCAGCAGCCTTCAGTGTGGCTCAGTCTTTTAAATTAGCCTATTCGGGAAGATGGGTTTTGCTTGTATACCCGTCCTCCCGAGTAGCGCACCGTTCCGCCACTGAATATACACATAATACTTGTATTTTGCGTGCGACGATGAGGTAGGCCGATACACTTTAAGATATAATATCAATATGCTTAGGTTTGTATTTAAAAATTTATGAGGCTTTTAATATTTGGGAATTTAATAATTAATTTTCTTATTACTGAATTTAATGTTCACCTGGACACATGCGCACCCACACAGTCGACCGCACATGCATGCTAGCCTGGCCGCACGCATGTGGGGCAAGTCGGGCCCACAGATTGGGCCACATGAGTCAGGCCGCACGGGTTGGGCCCGACTCTGCATGTAGTGCCTGCCCCATCACCGGGCGCAAGAGAGTGTAAGCTAAATTCAATTCGGCGGCGGAGCGGTGCGCTACTTGGGAAGGCATAACCAATCTCCTCAAATGGCTAAAACTAAACCACTGAAGGCTACTGACTCAACCACAAGAAGGGTCGATAGCTAATACTAAAGATAAGAGTAATATATTTATCCTAAGTATTAAGCTAATACATACATTGGATTATAAAAGTAAAAAGAGAAATTCAAAATATATCCAATAAAATCTGTATTTCCAGCAAGCCAATCATATCACAATACTAAGTATAAGTGATATATAAACAGAGTTCCGAAGCTAAGCATTCATCCAGAGAACATTTATCATAGAAACTAAAATAAATATTCATCTCAGAAAAAAAAATACATCTAAGAATTATTACAAATAATTTACTTAGATATTACTGAAATATAGTATAACTACTGAACTGAAAAAAAAAATAGTAAGGCTGAAGGAGGGTCCACTAAAGCTCCACGAACTCCTTCTGAATCTCTTGAGAGTCCTCCTGGCCTGGCTCAATATGCCGCTCAGGGAGCTAGCAAATTGCCAGATCCCAAAAGTACATATATAAAGTAAATAAAGCTGTAGAAAGACTGTAAAAGTAACAAAATAATTAAAATTGTATAAAATTGAAGTAAGGTAAAGCTGGCAGTATACTGAATACTGAAAATAAATAAAAATAGTATATAATCTGAAACTGAATATATATCTTGTATAATTATATTGTATGCCACTGAAATCATGCATCTTAGTATTTCACAATACTTTATGCCACTAATATTCAATTGAAATATTACGGTCCAATATCTACATACACCCTATTTGGAAATATAGTTTACTGTGATGTTTAAATATCCTAAATTTCCCCTACTAATGTATGTAACATTCTATAACCCATAAATTATCACTAATACTCATACATCATGCTTATGTTCATGCTCATGTCTCTACACTACATGTGTTAAAATCTAGAAATCCAGAAAATAATTTAAAATCAGATTATGAATCAAAGGTCTTCATTGTGCAGAATCCTGCTTAAATGATTCTGACTCATAGGTCTAACTCCAAAGATTAGATTCTTTCACTTAAGATTTTACTTGAAATTATTAGTTGGAAGGTTGTATAGGCATAGTTGTATGTCTCCAAGAGTGATAAATTTAATACTTAATTTGCTTATAACTGCACTTATCAAGGCACAACAAGATAGGAGGTAGAACTATGTTACAATTATTCTTCTCCCAAACTAAGGATCTAATTCACACTCTTAGATTAGAGGATTTACTCTAGCAGGATTGTATTTATCTAATCCCTTGGGATAGCACTTGGTCATAATTCCACATCAGAGTGACTCATCTAAACATAAATATTGCTGAAGTGACTCAACACCATGGGTATGCATGATCATAACCAACTACTAATCTTAGCTCAGTCAATTCTATTTAGCATCCAAAAATTTACCAAAGCTATAAATCCTTACTCTAATTGGGTTATTCCTATACTAGGCTCCAAGGATGTGACCAAAATGACACTCAATATAGGTTACTACCACATGGGAGAAATCTCATACTAATGCATTAGGTGAATTTTACCATAATGCTTTAGATCAACTTCTAAGGTTAAGGAGGATCATCTAAGTTTATACCTCAATATGTCACAATAAGCTCTTCATACCTTAATGTATTAACATTTATCAAGATTTTCAAATATTACAAAATACTCATATGGCAAGATCATCAAGATCTCACACCTCTAACAACATACTAAATTCACAAGTTTCATTTATTAAGCCTGAATTAATTTGATCAGATCAGATGGTTATATCCATTTGATCACATCCTATACTACAATCATGGGATAAAATCAAGAATATTATTAGTATTAGATCATTTCATAAATCAATACAGTTTATTGTCATTCTCATGCTAAGAGTCTTATATAAGAAAAAATTATGGATCTTAAGTTTAGATTCAGATATTTCAATCACTTTTAATTCAATGATTTAAGATTAATACTAAATTAGATATATTATTAGAATAATTTCATTTGAATTATCTTTTAATCAAGTTACTTGATTAAGTGATTAAGGTTCAAGTCTTAATCAAATAGGTTATGGTTAACCCCTATCCTTCCCCAATTAAGACCAATTCTTGATTTATAGATCAATAACAAATCAATATATTATTGGCATGTTATTAGTGGCAAATCTCAGATTTAGACTAAGTGTTAATAACTTGATTAAGATCTTAAGATTCTTAAGCTAAATTAAGGAATTATGATACTTTAATCAATTTAGCTAAATTAAATGCTTAAGATATAGATGAGAGGTTCTTTACATTCATACTACTATTATGAAAGCATAATAATAAAAAATTTCAGAAAATAAAAGGTAATTAGTGCTAATTAAATCTTATTTCAATACATATGAATTAACACTTAATTAAAAATCCAACCATTAGAAATTTATAAAACTTGGTGATTATATTCTACTTATTCATGTGAAAAATTAGAAATTAAGTTTACTATATTTGGATAATCAGAAATTATAATTTTCATTAATCATATATTCACAAGATATGAGCATAATTAATAATACAATAATAATAAAATTAATCCATCTAGCACATGCATTCTACAAGGCATAAGGAACATAATATCACCTAAATCATGAAATTTGGCTAAGTATACATGCTAATCAACCCAAATTAAGTTCTATAATAATTATGCTAAATCAAAAAATTCAACCTTTAAAAGTGTAATTATTTTATATTCTTATTCTTTATAATTTTTGATCAATTTGATATATAAGATTATAGGGTTTGGATCAGTGGATCAAAAGTTATCAAACTAATTTGTTTTGTATTAATTACTTAGGGTTTTAATTTCTATTTTATTTACCTGAAGGAAAATAAATACAGAAATTCTATTTTTATTTAAACCAGTGGCCCAAAATCAAAATCGCGTGGGTCGGGGTCTGACTCGGCCCGCACTGTGGTTCTTCCACGCGCCTCCGTCCCCGACAGCTAGCTATTAGGATTAACCTAATCACAAAATTCCAAGGCTTCAGGACACGCCAGAGCCTCAAACAAAATCCATACACCTTCAGGGTTCTCAGACGCATCCAGAGGACCCTAAATTATAGGATGTGGAGGACAGGATAGCTGGGGTGCTACTCTCCCCAAATCAGGTAAATACCAAATTGGAAGTTTTCACAGTGAGGGGAAATTCTCCTCACAGGAACCATGCCAAGGCCAGAACTCATTGGCTACACCATCAGTGTAGCCAGACATACCAAAACCCTATACTAGGAAGGGCTAAGCACTGCAAGATATGTGGATCCTTACTTGGACCGATTTATGAAATTTTTAGAAATCGTCCAAGCCAGAGCTATACACTAGGCCAAGCTCTAACTAGCAAGACACTGTCAATTTATTAAGGGTTGATACATGATTGCACAAAAAAGAGAAAGAGACTGTGAGTTCACCAGACTCATAGTGGAAGAAGAGTGTACCTGGCTTTGACAAAAGGAATGGGTTCGATTGACAGGGAGAAATCAACTGGCTGTAGAGCTTCTAGAGAACACTTAGGGGTCCTGAACACTAGGAGATCCCACTATCAGTAGTTTGCAAGCACCAGGGACGCTTAGGGAGCTCGGGAGGACCAATAATGGAGAACTGAAATTTTTATTCAATTGAATAACAAAGGGCTATACGAAAAAATGCTGAGGCTATTTATAGCCTCAACAGAGGTTTGGGAAGGTTCTAGAGCTGAGAAATTAGGTTGGAGGCGGCTTGAGAGCTCGGGTCACCGAGAGATCTCAGAATTTTTAATTGAGTCCCCTCGAGCCTAGAGGCCCATCTAAGAAGCTTAATTGAATCGGGAAGCTCTTAACGACTATGTTGAGCTGGAATGAGGAGTGGGGGATAGTCCTGGCTGTCAAAAATTGCAGGGATTCTCCTTGTCGGGCGCGGGCGAGAGCGGGATGAAGATCCACATTGCGGGATCCATGGCAGGCATCTGATTGATCAACTGATGAAGCAAGACGACTCTGATTTCCAGACAGCTAACAGCCAATCGCGGGAAGGAGATCATCCATTAGATTAGATCCACGGATCTGCCGGATGATCATGACTACTTACAACTAGTGGTTAGATACCGTTCGATCCCATCTTAGAACCGCTGAACGGCTGAGATGGATCGGATCTGATCGAAGGCGCAGACAACTCAATCTGATTCGAGGAATGGACGGCTCGGATGACACCCGTGGTTTCAAAGGCGGCCGACCGTTGGAGGGTAATATTGCAAATTAAAAATGCTAAGAACCCTAGATTGTAATTAAACTATTTTAACTTAACTTGAATTATAGTCTAAATGATCTTCAAATTTACCAAACTTTCACCCTTAGCTAATTTAGGGGTGAGAAATTCAAAAATATAATTATACTTTAATTTTGAGATCATAATATTTTTGGTCTAACTTAGGGCATCTAGACTGATCAAAAGGCTAAATTGACTTAGTGAAGCCCAATTTATCTCAAAATTTTAGGGTTAGCTTAAATTGATATTCTAAATGCAATAGGATTAGAACTAATTCCTAATTAAACTGAGAATTAAATAGGGTAACAACCTAGGGTTGTTACATGGCATGACCTGAGGGCTGCGAGCTGATGCCCTAGGCTGGCAGTCACAGGCGCAGGAGAGGTTGTATGGGCTGTAGCACCCGATCAAAAAATTGGGCCTCAATCAGGCTCATTAGAGCATGATTCAGGCTTAACAAACTTTGCAATGACATGGAATGGCTAATCAAAACTTAAGAAGGAGAATTGCATAGCTAATTCAGAGGAATGAAAGGTACCTTGGGTTCCTTTCTCAAAAACTAGGGTCTGCGAAAATGATGGATGTCAAGCCTCCAAAGCATTTTGGACCAACCCGTGCCTCGATTTATCCAAGATGAATGAAATGCTGATGGTTGGGGAGTTGGAAGCTGTGGATAAAGGCTTCGCAAGGGGCCGTAGCACGACTGCCTGCGGTTCCTGCGCACGCAATCACGCGTGGCAGGAGACGTACAGGGAACCATCAATAGATGTGGGGTCGGCTATTTACGAGATAAACGGCCGTGATCGAAATCGATCGGCTAACCTGTGCACTAGATCCGCGCATGGGATCTCCATTGCAGACAATTAGCCATTGGAAATTACTGTTAATAATATGAATATTTATTTAATTATTTAATATTTATAGCTTTTTAATTAATAAAAATTAAATAACCAAACAAGCTCCGAAAAATCTCAAAAATACCCACCTAGATAATTTGGGGGTGAGGAACTCAAAAATAAAATCAAATTTTTAATCAAAAATTAATTTAATTATCTTAATTTTTTGAGCATTTTAAATATATGAAAATATTTTGGAAAATTTGACTACTTTCAGAAAATCCCAAAATTTTACTCCTATCTATTTTGAGTGAAAATTCAATGATAAACGCTTATTTTGATTTGGAGATCAATTTAATTTAGGTAATTTTTAAGCTATTTAAACTGCTTAAAATATTCGTTAAAAATGAACGATCTCCAAATTGCACCAAATTTCAAGGGTTGACTCCTAATGTTATTAGGAGTTTAGTGTCGATAGTTTTAACCTAATTTTAATGTCTAAAACTAAATAACAATCATGGGTTGTTACAAAATATAACTTATAGTAGTAGATAAGAACAATATTTCAATATACATAAATTAAAACCTAAAGAAAATCTATCAATGCTCTTTATATTGTTATCTTCATAATTTGCATATTTAATACATAATATATATATATATATATATATATATATATATATATATATATATGAAGTTGCTTTAAATTAAAACTTTTATAAATTATTATTAATATTTTGAATTTGAGAAAATATCTAAAAGCATTTTTACTTGTCACTTGTCGATTTCAAGTATGTAGATATTATAATTGCATTAAGTAATGTACTAATTTGCATGTTTTCCATTGACATGAAAACATGTACTCCTGTTTTATTATTGCCTGAACTACTTTTTTCTTATATTTTATGTTTTATATAAGCCATGTGGTTTTCTTATGGTTTCACAATATTGATTTTATTGAATATGTATAGATATTGGACAGTACAATATCCATTTTGAACTGATACACAATCTTGTATGGTGAAAATGGGAGGTTTGGTGCATAATTGTGTGTGATATTTTATTAACTGCACATGCAAGAAGATGTGATTAAATCCAATAATTTTTCATGTTACATAATAATCTCATCTTTCTTATATATTTTCCCCCTCAATTGCTTATCACAAAAATAAGTACATAATTTTAATATTTGATATTTGATGTGCTCTGGTGATTTTATTGGGCAAGTTCAAAATCGAAAAAAATAGGATGTTCATTTTTCGTGTTACATAATAATCTCATCTTTCTTATATATTTGCCCTCTCAATTATTTGTCATTATAAGCTCCTTATGACTCCCGTCGAATAGCCCTGTCCAAACAATTTGTACGATCAAATTGAAAGAAAAAGTAATTTTGAGAAACTTTTCAGCTATTGGGGAAGCATTGTAACAATTAGGAAATTTAAAAAAAAAATGTAGTTTAAATTTTGTGCTTCTTTTCATAGTTTGGTTTCCAAAATTAACGAAACTTGACCCAAAAGTGTATTTCGACGACAAACACATTTGTAACAAAATTTCTCGATTCAAAGATTAAACATTAAAAATAATTACGGTGAATCCTTAGCTCCAAATTTAATAAATTTTTTTGCATAGCATTTTCCTAATATTCTTAATCCAATAATACTAAAATTATTGAATTTAGACTTATATTTAATTTTTCAAATTTTTTAAATTTTAAATATTAAAAAATTAATTCATGAGTATTTGTTATTTGGATTACTTCCAAACATGAGCATTATGATCACAAAAATTTACTCTTCTTAACAATATTTTGAAGTTGACTAAGACTTTTAATTTTTAATCGGATTTAATTGTGATTAGCCTATTAACAACTTTGATCATTACATTAAAGAGATGGCATATGTGCGTTTGACGGGCCAGAATTATGTTTTCGTTAATATCATTTCATTTTGTATATATATTTTTTTTAATTTAAGGGCTTTAGTATGTTATTCATTTATGTAGCATGTTAAGAGACATAAATATGATTGGAAGTAGTAATAAAACTCTCGACACATATAAGGGACACTTGAAACACGCCTTAAATGAATTTAAGATTTCAACAACAGACTTCATGAATAAAGTAGATGCATCAGTTAATAGACATGAAAATACTGTGTTAAAACAAGAAAATGCTGTGAAAAGAATTAAACAACAATTACAAGAAATCATTAACAAACTTAACAAACTTGTTTTAGTGGGAGCTATAAGTGGGCATAACAAAAAGCAAGAAAATGCAATAACCCCTTCAGCAAATGTAACTAGTTCAAAAATAAGAGGAACAACGAAGGAAGAAAAAAAAAATGATGAGCAACCAATAGAAAAAAAAGTCAATTGATTACACCTTGTACACAAGCTGTGCAGCCTTCAATAAATCAACCCTTACCTTTTTCGCAACGCATAGTTAGGGAAAAATTGAATATGCAATTCCAGAAGTTCTTAGAAATTTTAAAACTCAACATATTAATATACCTTTTGCTGAGGCACTAAAAAAAATGCCAAGCTACGCCAAATTTATGAAGGAAATCCTTTACAAGAAGAAAAAAATTAAATGAGAAGGAAACTATGGCCTTGACTGAAGAATATAGTGTTATTTCACATCAAAAAATCCTAATAAAAAGAAAAGATCTTGAAAGTTTCACAATACAATGCACAATAAGAAGCTGCACTTTTCCAAAGGCTATTTGTAACCTGGGAGCTTCAATAAATTGCATGCCATATTATATCCTTATAGAGCTGGGAATTGACAAATTAAAACCCACTTCAGTTCTTTTATAGCTAGCTGGCCGATCCATAATAACTTTTGTGAGAATTCTAAAGAATACATTAGTAAAGGTTGATAAACTCATTTTCCCTACTGATATAACAATCCAAGTTGTTATTTTAATCAATTAAGACTAATCTTAGCCTTAAAACTAATCATAAGTGTTAATTAGGTCATTAGAAGTCAACCTCTAAGACCTAGTCCAAATCAGGAGTTAAATGGATTGAATCCTGAATTCTAGGAAATTCAGAAACCCTAAAATTTAACCTAATTAAATAAACCTACAATCGAAAAATGGACTTTGCCATTACGCTCATTGCGCCCAAATTAGCTAGGGGTGATGTTTTCGTGACAATCGGAAGTCGTCAAAATTTCAACAAATATTTTAATAATATTTAAATACTCCGAAAATTAGGAAATTGAAATACTCGTTGGATCAAAAATCCGACCTCGCTGTTGCGTTCCTCACCCCTCAATTAGCTAGGGGTAAATATTTGGCCATTTAATTATTTAAAATTGATTAGGAAATTAAAATAATAATTTAATAGAAATTATTTAATATTTAGTATTATTTTATTTCGGCGCCGTCAGAAATCCAACGCCGTCTGCCCATTAAGTTGCGTGCCGTTGGAGTTGCCGTCAGGATCAAACGACAATTTCCAACCGTCTGATCGGGGATCAGACGGTCCCCGGATCGCCTCCCTCGTATGCGAACCCTCGGGTTCCACGCGGCGAAATCGCCGCGCGCTCACCCCGTCCCCGCATGCCCGGCCTCGAGGGCTCCTCCAGGAGCCCCTATTAGACCCATTCGGACTCATAGTTTCGGGCTAAACGCGAAAGATCCCCCGAGCCCTCAGGAAACCGTCAGAGCAAAGCCCCGAGCCCCCGACCGTCGATCAAGGTACCCTTCGATCCCTTACTTCATTCAACATCTTTGCTATGTATCGACCGGTAGAGTTATTCCACGTCTAGGATTGATCATCAAGCGGGTCTGATCATCGTTAGGATGATTCGATTCGGTCAATTTGGGACCTCGGCCATAGTACTTCTCGTTAGGGCATGCATCCACTGCGCCATAAGCGACTAGGGTTAGGACTAGCTCCTAAATCTGATCACCTCCGATGACATTTCGACCACCGTTAGGAAGGTCTCTCCAAGACCTTTCCAACGGTGGGTGGCTCGACTCCTGAGGACGCCGGGAAGGCCGCCAAAAGAGCATCCCTAGCCCTCTGCCTCGGAGCTGCGCGAGGGGAAGGAGAAGCAATCGTCGGGTCGACCCGGGCCCAACCCGTGGCGCTTCGGGTTCGCGACGGCTCAAGTGGGGCCAGCAATCCCTCCAGACCAATCCACGCGCGACGCGTGGCGCTTCAGCTGCCGCGTTTAGCGCGTGGAGCCTGCCTCTGCCGCACGTCTCCTCGCGTCAGGCAATGGGGCCCACGATCCCTGCCGCAGCCCCTCATGGGTTGCTACGTGTACCTATGGGTCCCGCTTCTCCAGCCGTAGCCAGTGGCAACCTGCCACGTGGCAGTAGGGCCCACCGTTGTCTGTCAACCTGCAGAAAAAAAAAAAATTATTTAGATACATAAATACATACATATATATATATATATATATAATATAATTCTATATATGTATTTAGTTAAGTAGACTATAGCAGAACTTAGTAATATAGTTAGGACAAACAAATTTATATATATATGAACTATGTAAATAAATTTGAACTATATAGTTATATATATGCATATAGTTAAAGTATTAGACAGAAAATTTAGCTAATATTAATTAATCCAGCATTAGACAAGTAATGAGATTAAATAAATATTATATAATTAGTTAATTAGTATTAATTAGGTAATTAGTCTAGTTTAATAAGCAGTAGTTTAATATTAGTTAGATTAATCAAAAATAGTAATTATGTTAACTAAATATTCAAATACTATTAGACAAATAATTAATTAAATCATTAAAATTAATTGAAACATATAAATTAATATTTAAATGAAACTTTGGGATATTATCACAACATTTAACATAGTTAATAGATTAATTATTTAATATTAATTAATCACATATAATTAATTAATTAAATAGTAATTACAGACAATTATTTAACTTTAAGAATACATAATGATAATAATATAAATTGTATTTTTGAACAGTAATTTAATTAATTAAATAAAATTTAATAGCTTAATAACTTTTTGTAGGATGATCCAAACATAGTCAATATATATCTTATTCTACTCAGAAAAATAAAATGAATCAATTGGCATAATGCAAAAATTAGTTTTGGGTACGCATAACGAAGTAGCATTTATGACATATTTAAGACCCTATAACTTTTGACCTAGTTGACCAAACATAGTCAATATGGGTCTTAAAATATTCAGGAGAATAACCCCAACACTATAGGAGTATTAATTTTCCTATTTGGTAATCATGATAAAAAGTCAAACCTGGACCCCACAGTTGACTAAGGAAAATTGACCAAATTACCCTTATGATTCAAATAACCATAACTTGGTCAATTCAACTCCAAATTTAAAAATTTAAGACGCTAACTAACTTAGAATTCAATGTCATCAGTAAACTGAAATAATATTTAGGATCTGAACCCAAGAAATTTAGAAAATGACCAAAATACCCCTAGCCTCAGTTTGGTCATAACTTGACCGTTTGAAGTCCAAATTGGACGTACTTACTGTTTATCTTCAAATTAGATAGTAAGGAATCATTTGAAACTAAGAAAATTCAGTTTGGACTCTTAAGTTAAAAGTTGACTTTTAGACCCTTAAGTAGGGGCAAAATAGTCATTTTGCCCTAAATTTAGGTTAAGTACCATTAACCTTTAATTAGCCTTTCAAAACACTAAAACCAATGTTAAAATTATATTAGTGACATTTAGGTGAGTGCAATCAACTAAGTCAATTTAGTAAAATCCCCTAGAAATTCTTCCAAGTCTTTTTGTGGCGCCCCACCCCTTAATCCATAAGAATTAAGTTAAGGGGTGGTGTGTCACTATAGCTAACCCTTCACTTATAATTGGATTAGGATGAAATCCACAATCCACCTAATAAGGGAAGGAGTGAGCATAGAATCAAATATTTAGTCACTATCTAAGTAAACATACAGAGTGCAGAAGTGATTTACAATATAAAACATCCAAGCATCACAACATAAGTATAAAGAAATACATCTCAGAACATAAGCATAGTCCAAATACGCAGTCATAAGTACCTATATTATTACATCAATTTAAGTTCCAAATAATAAAAATAAAAGTGCACTCATCCTCACTTATAATGGAAGGACTAAATAGCTGCTTCTTCCACAGGCTCCACCTCCGGATATGGCTCCACACCAAGATCCTGATCGTCCAACTGAAGAGGATCTGCCATTGTCGATTTCATAATGTAGGGCCCCAGCCAAAAAAGTAAAAATTTTGTATTAGACAATTGTCTAAGTATATTTTAAGCTGATAAGTTCTATATGTGTTATGTAATATCACCATTTTATAATTTCTAAGCAACAATATATAAGGGAGTGACAAGCAATACAAAAGGAAGGAAAAATTATAAACCATTATTTATAACTTAAGCAAAAAGAGAGGTTAAGATATGCCTCAAATGCAAGCTAAACAAGGTAAGGCATATAAATATACATAATCAAATAGGTGCTGTAAAAAAAATACTACATCCTAAACATGCTGGTGATCAAAGGAATATGCCAATTAAAATAAAATAACTCAGCAGTGATATATATAAATAGCTGTAAGGTTATAACATCCTAAAATATATAAGCAATACAAAGAAATAGCTGACTGAATAAAAATGCTGAGAAGTAAACAAAATATCATAACTGCATATATATAAATGTCCGTGCATCAACTGCCATACAGAAAAGAGCTAATCTAGCCCATCAAATATCAAAAGATCTTAGCACCATCACGGCTAAGTCACAAAACTGTGTACCCTTAGCGACATAAGGAGGCTAGGCAACTAAGCACGCAAAGTAATCGAAGGATCTTAGCACCAGTACGGCTAAGGCACCAACGATGTACCCCTAGCGACATAAGGAGGCTAGGCAACTAGGCACACAATAAAATAAGTCCTTTCCCTAGTGACATAAGGAGACTAGGTAATAAGGATATATCTGAGAGGCAACTCATATAACTATTATCTTTTCATTAATCACTTAATATTTTCACAAGGAATCTAAGGAGTCTCCATATTTTCCTAATATTTTATTCATGCATCAAAAATCTTATATGACATGCTCAAAAAATTAAGGCACAAAAATACAAAGAATGCGTAGCAACAATCATCAAATAGAAGCAAGGGACTCTACTAAATATGGTGATATCATTTATTTTCTATTTAACTATTCTAACTATTCTAAGTTACACAAGTTTAGGATCACCATTTTCCTACTATCGAGTGTAACTTAGAAATTTGTCCTTATAAGTTAAAAATGATTAGAACTGATCAGGTTCTAATCTAGTTCAATTAGATAGATGACTATGAGTTGAATCAATAAATTATACATCCTAATTTTTGTGGATTTAGATATTCTAACTAAGATCTGATCAAGATTTTCTAACCTATAGATTATGGATTAAATACTACAAGATTTAAGTTTAATCACATAATCTAAAATGGATAAGACCTAAGTTTTAGGTTTTATTCTATAAGTGATTTACTAGTTAAGGCCAATCCTATTAAGTAATCAAACTTAATATGATGAATCTCCTATCCTAAATTTAAGGTTTAAGGGCAAAATAATCAGAACAAGTTGTAAAATAAAAGAAAAGTCTAAAAATTAATAAAAACCAAGATTTCACCCACTGAGTAACCCATTTACCCAATGAATGAACTCTAACTTATGATCTAGTCCTAGTCTCAGGAAAGGTCCTTAAGGTGTAGTGCTAAAGACTTAGGAGAATTTAGGAATCTTACTTAATAATTAATTTCACTTGCTTAAATGTCACTAATATAATTATAAGATTGGTTTTAGTATCTTGAAATGTTAATTAGAGGTTAAGAGTACTTAATCCTATCTTATGGCAAAATGACTATTTTGCCCATACTTTAAGGGTCAAAAAGTAAATTTTGACTTATGGGTCTGAATTGATTTTTTTTTCTTAGCTCCAATTGATTCCTTACTGTCTAACTTGAAGATAGACAATAAGTACGTCCAATTTGGACTTCAAACGGTCAAATTATAATAAAAAATAAGGCCAGGGGTATTTTGGTCGTTTTTCAAATTTCTAGGGTTTAAATCCTAAATATTATTTTAGTTTATTGATGATATTGAAATTCTAAACTAGTTAGAATTTTGAATTTTTAAATTTGGAGTTGATTTGACTAAGTTATGGTTGTTTGAAGTCTATGGGCATTTTGGTCATTTTTCACTAAGAATTCTAGGGTTGACTTTTTGTCCTGATGTCCAAATGAGAAAACTAATACTACTATAGTGATGGGGCTGCTCTCCTGAGTATTTTAAGACCCATATTGACTATGTTTGGATAACTGGGTAAAAAGTTATGATGTTCTAAAGAGGTCCTAAAATATTACCTCATTATGCGTATCCCGAAATTAATTTTTGACTTACGTTATTTGATTCCTTATAGTTTTCTGATCAAAATGAGACCTATATTGGCTATATTTGGATCATCCTACAAAAAGTTATTAAACTTTTAAGTTTTATTATTCAAAAATACAATTTGAATTATTTTACTAATTATTTATTCAAATTGAATGATTTTACTATTCATTCCTAAAGTTATATATATAATTTCTGAATTTATTAACCTTTAATTAGTCTGTGATTAATTAGGCTTAATTATTAATTAACAATAATTAATCTATTAATTAATGATTAAATTATATAATATTATTATTTTACTGTTAAAAAGTCATTAGCACTAATTATTGTTTAATAAACCTTAATCACCTGTTAATATTTATTTAAGAATAATTAATTATAGTTTACTGTTTAATAATAATTAATTATTCTAATTACTGTTAAGGTTTAATTAATATTAAAATAATCATAATTAATCCCTTAATTATTAATTAATTACAGGATTACTGTTGAAACATCATTAACACTAATTATAATTAATTAACCACTAACTGTAATTAATTAATCATTAATAGTAATTAGTTAAACTAATTAACTGGTTGAGATGGCAGTGGCCCCACTTATTGTACGTGTCAGCACCTGATTGGGTGCTGCACTGCATGTGGGCCCCACTCGACACGTGACACATACATAACAAATGAGCATGTGGGCTCGCGGGTGACGGGGCCGAGGACGAAAGCCCGTGGCCATCCGATCCCGTGACACGCGGATGGCCCGGATCCGCCCGGACCGCGCTTCGCGGATCGCGGCTGTGAGCCGCTTGATCTGCGCGGATCGGACGGTCTGGATGGAACCGTCCGATCGGACGGCGCCATGAGCGCCGTCCACTTAAGTTGACGGTGTCGGATGGCGCCATCAACTAAATAATTAAATATATTTATTTATTTATTTTATTTTTTTTAAAACAAAATTTTCAAACATATTTTTCCTAGCTATTTCTGAAGTGAGGAACGCAATGGTGAGGTCAGATTTTTTATCCGACGAGTATTTTGATTCCTCGAATTCTGAGGTATTTAAATATTATTAAAATATTTATCGAAATTTCGACGACTTCTAATTGACACAAAAACTTCACCCCAAGCTAATTTAGGGTCAATGAACGTAATGGCGGTGTCTGTTTTCCAATCCGAGGTCAATTTAGACAAGTCAAATTTTAGGGTTTTTTTTTTTCTGGATTTTCCAGAAATCAGGATTCGATCCGTTTGATCCTTGATTTTGGGGTAGGCCCTAGAGGTTTACTCCAATTGACCTAATTAGCACTTATAATTATATTTAAGACTAAGATTAGTCTTAATTAACTAAGGTAACAACTTGGGTTGTTACACTTTTCCTTAGAATATTACACATCACATAAGGACTACTCTTAAGATTAGGACAAGATCTTAAGTTAGACTTCATTCATTGGGTAAATGGGTTACTCAATGGGTGAATCCTTAGTTTTATTAGTTTCTAGACTTTTCTTTTCTCTTACAACTCATTTTTGATTATTTTATCTTTTAACCTTAGATTCAGGATAGGAGATTCATCCTATTAAGTGTGATTTGCTTAATAGGATTTGCCTTAATTATTAGATCACTATTAGAATGAAACCTAGATCTTCGGTCTTATCCTTTGGATTATGTGATTAAGCCCAATCTCGTGGTGTTTAATCCATAATCTATAGTTTAGAAGATTTTGATCAGATCTTAGATAGAACGTCTAAATTCACAAAATTATGACATGATTTATTGATTCAACTCATAGTCGTCTATTTGATTGAACTAGATTAGAACCTGATCAGTTCTAATCCCTTTTTAACTTATAAGGATGAGTTTCTAAGTTACACTCGATAGTAAGAAAATGGTGATTCTGAACTTGTGTAACTTGGAATAGTTAGAATTGATAAAGTAGAAAACAAATGATATCACAATATTAGTAGAGTCCCTTGCTTACTTTTGATATTTTGTGCTACGCATTCCTTGATTTTTGTGCCATAATTCTTTGAGCATATCACATAAGATTTTGATGCATAAATAAAAATGTTAGGAAAATATGGAGACTCCTTAGATTTCTTGTGAAAATATTAAAGTGATTGATTAAAGATAATAATTGTATGTGTTAGAGCTGCCACTCAGTGATGTCTTCTTTGCCTTGTCTCAGATGACACTAGGAGAAGACTTTGTTTATATCTTCATTGCTTAGTCTCTGTGTTGACACTAAGAGAAGATTTATTGTGTTTTCTTGCCTAGTCTCAGATGACACTAGAAGAAAACTATATATCCTGCCTAGTCTCAAATGATACTAGAAGAAAACCCTATATCCTGCCTAGTCTTAGATGACACTAGGAGTATATAGCTTCTATGCCTTAGCCTCCGTGTTGGCGCTAAGATCCTTGATATTCAGTGGGCTTGATTAGCTCTTTTCTGTATGACAGTTAGTACACAGAAATTCATATATAAAGTTTTGATGTTTTGTTTACTTTTTCAACATTTTTATTCAGTAAGCTATTCATTAGTTCTATTTATATATATTTTAAGATATTAGAATTTGCTACTATTATATGTATCATGCTGAGTTTAAGTTATTTAAATTTGCATATTTCTTTTTGATCATCAGCATTTTTAGGATGTAGTATTTTCTTTCGATAGTGGTTTAGTTATTTATATATGCCATACCTTATTTAGCTTGCACTTGAGACATGTCTTAGCCTCCATTTTTTCTTAAGTTATAAATGATTATTTATAAATTTTTCCTTCTTTTTTATATTGCTAGTTGCTCCTTTATTTGCTATAGTTATTGCATAAAAATTGTTAAATTGTGATATTATAAAACACATAAAATATATCTGCCTAAAATGTACTTAGACAATTGTCTAACATAAGATTTTCTTTTTTTTTTGCTGGGGCCCTACATTATGAAACCGACAATGCAGATCCTCTTTAGTTAGATGATCAGGAGCTAGGTGTGGAGCCTTATCCAGAGGAGGGGCCTTTGGAAGAAGCAGTTGTTTAGCTTTATTTTACGTAAGGATGAGAGCATTCTTACTTTCATTACTTAAACTTTAAATTGATATAATAATATAGGTACCCTTAACTGTGTGTTTGGATTACTATGCTTATATTCTGAGTTATACTTCCTGCTATATATACTGTGATGCTTGGATATTTCTCATTTTTAAACCGCTTCCGCACTCTGTATGTTTTTATTAGATAGTGACTGATATTTAATTCTGTGCTTAATCCTTCTCTTATTAGGTGGATTATGGATTTCATCCTAATCTAATGATAAGTGAAGGGTTAGCTGTTGATAAAGGGGAACTATGTCTACATTGTGAGGGGGAAGAGATTAAGTTTAATATTAAAGATAGTATGAATCACTCAAGTAAAAATCAGTGAAGATTGTTGGAGAGCAGATTTGATAGAGAATTTGAGCATAATAAGCAAAGAAATGGAAGAAGAATTTTGTAATAACCCTAGTGTTGTTACTCATCAATTAGTGACCTAATTGAATATAATCTTTTTTTTATTACTCTTATAATAGTGTTAAGAGTCTCCACCTCAAATTTTGTTGGATTTAGAGACTATTTGACAATTTCTAATATTTCCTGATTTTTTTATAATTTTGAAAATGCCTAAATTATTTAGACATCAAAATAAAAAATAGAGTCAGCCATTGGACTCACCACACCCAAATTAACTAATGGTGGCATTTTCGAAGTGATTGGGAGTCGTAAAAAATTTCATGAATATTTTAATAATATTTAAATACCCATAAAATTAGGTAAATTAAATATATCCCCGATCAAAAATTCGATTGCATTTTTGAATTCATCACCCCTCATTTAGGTAAGAGTAAAAATTTCAAATTTTTGGAGTGCGTTTAGATATTTAAATTTAAATAAATAATTAAGTAAACTAATTAATATAATATAGTATTTAATTAAATTAATATATTATGTATGTAAATTATATCCAGCAGTAAATTAATAAAAGGCGCTGATCTGCCATTTTATGCAAAACATGAAATGCCTGTGTTACCCATTAGGAAACCTTCCATCTCTCCTCGATTTGATCGGACCGTTGGATTTGATCAAGTCCATCCAACGGCCTGACCGAAACAGCTTATTCGCAAAATTATGTGTGAGATCCACTGTGCCATCAATTTTTCACACGATCGCAAGCATCAGATGGTCACGACAGGTCCACTGTACGTCTTCTCCCCTCTGCGCTCAAAGGTGGAATGGCAGAGGCATACCCTTCGGCAGGTCCTTCCATACAACTGTCCTAGCCGAGCCCTTATCCTCCTTGCTATCCCTAATTTGTCTTAATTTACTCTATCTCAATTTGAAATCATTTTTGGAAGTTGGAGATACCAAGGGTGAGCTACGAATGGACATTTTCGCGAAAAACTTCGTTTTTGCAGCTCGGATTTGTCATCAGGATCGGTAAGAACATCTTAGTTTAGTCTAATAGGTACATCACCTTCACTCTATCTTACTCATATTTCGTTTATTTTGATATAAGATTTAGTTTTAAGTTTCACTATCGAGTTTTGTTGCTTTAGAACGAACTCTTTTAGAGTTCATTCGATTATCTCGAAATGCCGTCAATCATGTTTGCCCCTCATGTTTTATGTATTAATGTGCAATCATCCACCCCTATTACATTTAATTGCCACTAGTTGAATTAATATTTCTTTTAGGTTGAATTAAATAGAGTTCGATGAAATTTGATTTAGAACTTTTCGTGTAATTTATTTTTCTTACAGGTTAAAACAATTATTAAAAAATGTTTTGCATTTGATGAATCTTTTGATCGATCTATCTCTTTATGATTAATCACCAATCCTTTTTATTAACATCTGTACTCAATCATCAGCAATATAACTTTATGGCATCACTAATATAGGTATTAGAATCATTTAACAAAGGGGCTGTCACGCTTACTCCATCGGTCTAAAGGTAAGTTTAGAGTAGAGCATTTGATCTGGTCCTGAGATTGGTTGGAGCATTCCTTGCGAGGATGCTCTAATTCTCCTCAAACAAGTTCGACGGGGACGATCTCAGTCCAAGACCACTGTAAATGAACCGTTCGGTTCAATTAGTTCTTAAATCTCAACCATTCCCACTTGTACACGTGGCGTAAGGAATTTTCGAATTATCCAATTAACGTTGTTTTAATGCTAATGATTAATTAAGCTGATTTAAATGGAAAATTAATATTAAATAATGCAAATCTTATTTTATTTATAATTTGCAAAATACACATCCTATATATACGATATTATATAGATTTTTGATTGCAAAAATATGTAGATTAATAATATGATATTCAAATTCAATTTTAATGATTATTTTATTTAATCATTATTTAGATTTATTAAATAATTACAAGTTAATTCCAAACTTGTAAGTAGCATAATTCAATCATTTGATGTCCAAAATTAATGATCAAATAGTCTATTCCCTCACAAAAATATGAGGAATAATAACATGAGATCAAACATAGGTTCAAATATTAGATCTCCTGATGATATTTTAAGCCTAATTAAGACCTCTCCAAATCCTAGAAAATCCAATGTTGTCCAAATTCAACATAGTTAGTGTCATTCTACTCCTTAGGGTATAAGGATCACATTGATATGTATAAAACAGAATTTGGACAATATTTGGATATTTTAGGCATTTAGCTTCATAATTTATGTAAAATGTTAATTTCTCATTTTTTTCATATATGCTTATTTTAGGATGTGTGAACCCTAGGACAACAGACTTGTTTCATTTATTATCTCACATATAATTTAAAATTGTATGTTCAAATCTTACATTTCCATATATGTGATGATTGGAAATATTTAATGTTCATTCTAGTTGAATTTCTTCCATTGCATAATTACTTAGGAATGAATTAAATTGAATGAAATGTATGTATCTCTTCAAAATTGATTATTCAAATCCTTATTGCTAGTTCTCATATCAATGTGATTTGTGAATTGGAAAGGTTTAAAACATCTATAATTGATCATTTTCATATATAGAATAATTATATGAATGATTCAAATAGAACAAATTGTATGAGATTGTTTGAGTTAGAATTATCTATACTATTATAGATAGTTTTTACAAGTTATGTAATGTGAATATTGTGACTTTAATATGAATAGCTGCATAGCACATGTTGAGTTTAATTCATCTATTCCAAATATACTTCATATGGAATTTAGAATAATTGACTTAAATGTAATATCATATTTTATATATCAAGAATATAAAGTTACATATAATTTGTTTATGATTATAACTTCATTGGAAAAAATATATTATACCTTAATCTAAGTTAATGATATTTCCTTAATGAATTGTTGTTTTATTCCATCTTCTAGTAAGTTGAGAAACTATATGAATATCTCATGTCTTATTTCATTTGGAAAAATGTTAAATTCATAATTTTAAAAATGTAGTTTCTTGAATTAACTTAATGTTAACTCTTTAATATTGATCTTTCTATCTAATCTTGTACATAATATAAGGCTTATATATTAACCTTATATTTGTAAATACAATAGAGCTCATGTTAAAATATCAGAATTGGAATTAGATTCTTATGTCTCTATATATTTTTACTCCTTTAAGTGCATATTAGATTAACTTAAGAAATTTTCAACTTCTTTTGTATTATAAATAACTTAACACTTCCAACTTTGTAAGTTATAGTTCCTTAAAAGTTCCTTAAAAGAACTCATGATTAGACTAGCTCCCAATAAATCGTTTAGATTATTAGCATATATTTCTATATTCTTTAACATTCTAATGTAGTTCTCAATTAATTTAAACTTGAGAATAATAGTTTTCTTTCATGCTTTGAATAAACTAATAGATTTCCAATTCCCTACAACAATAAAATAATTAATACTTGTAAGATATAATCTATTTCTTTCCTTATATTTAAATGCTCAACCTCAATTAATCTTAGATAACTTTATAATTGAATTGATTTGATACTTTCTAATCTGTAAGCAGATTAGATGAAGCTAATAGAATTTTCTTTAGCTTATACTTTCTTACTAGCTTTGTAAACTATAAATCTTACTCTTCCTTACTAGTTTCCTTAAACTTCAATCATTAATCTATTTGATTTGATTAATTTAGGACTAATGTAGGATGAATTCCAATTACTTGAAAATACTCCCAAACTTTTTTTTCCTCTACTATTAATTACAATGGACTTAAAGATCAACATCTATGAGTTAATAGGGAGCTCAATTAGCTCCAATCATATTAAGTAGATCATTAAAATTTAGATAATTAAGGGATAACATATAGTTTACAATTATTGAAATTTATTGAATGCTTGCTTAGCCTTAAACTTTTTCTTTAAACATTCATACTATATCATTGTGCATAAATAAAAGTTTCATAAAACTTTAAGGGGAATGCCTTATGGTAAATAGAACAAGAATTATAGTGCTTATTATATGACTTTATATTTTAGAGAGGGCAAATATGAATGTTCAACCCCTCCCTACTATATATAGTTAGGCAGACGTGCCTAACTCCTCATCCCATTCTGTGGAGTGTTCCTACAGAATGAGATATTTTCTAAATATAACTTCAACTAATTATATAAGAGTTCTTTTACAATCTTATTGATTGTAAGATCTCTTCATAACTGTTTAGTTATGATTACTTTTTATAGTTCTAGGCTATATTTGTCTTAGATCGAGAGTCTAATATACTTCTTTACTTTATATGCTTTACACTCTCTATTTTTAGTATTATATTTTGCTTAGTTACAATTCATTTAGAATATAGTATATATTGCTTAATTTCATTTAATGCTTCACTATATTTCATTTGCTTATTTAGCATAAATTTCAATGAACATGTATTACTTATATTTCATTTACTTTAAATACGCATAATAGTTTCTAGGTTCTTAGGATGTTTTTCCCTTACTATTTTTGGACACAAGCTAGGACATATAAAAGTGAGTATTCTTTCTGTTTACTTCTTTTCCTTTATTTGATAGCTTTTATAGCTCTGTTGGTTAATTTAAATTATAAATTATGCTTGTAATATCTTATTAACATAAAATGTAGCTAATTTTACAATATGCTTAGACTAGTTAGTCTAACTATATTTTTTTTTTATTGGCTTGCCTTATCATATTTAAATACCAAAATATTATAGATCAAGAGCTCTTTGATTCAGGTAATGCAGGTTCAAATGCATGAAGAGCTCCTAAAATGAATGGTTTTCGCTTACTTTTAAAGTTTTCTTGCACATATAGTTTGAGAGAGGGAATGATTATATTAGCTCTTAGTCTTTCTTTTAAAATACAACTAAATATTAAATAAAACCCTAAAATCTAAATCTAAAAAAAATGGCAAAATATTAAACAAACCCTAAGGAGTAAGGCCTAAGCCCTAAAATAAAACAGACTCACAACATGTCGAAAAACCTTAAAATAAAACATAAGCACATAATGTAAATATATTCACAACATCAGCTTGCTTTTGCAACTTGAACTCTAAATTATGCAAACAACTTACTGCAATATTAAAAATCTAAAAAAATTAAAATGACTTACAAAACCTCCACAGATTTTCAAAAGTATACGTGAAGAAGCTGAGAACATATAGCTAGCAAGATCAGACTCAGAACAGATTTGTATTTGGGGAGTGCAACTTTTAATTTAATTATACAAATAAGAGTGCAAACAAGGTATTGCTTATGCTAAAGGGGCAATCTCTTATTTAGAGAATAAGAACAAGTCATTTATATTCCATGTCATGAGGTGGCTCCAATGACAGAGTATGTTGTCATGCATGATACTTAACTAAAACCTTGGAAGTGCATTTTTCTTAAAAGTTTAAACTCTTAATCATCAAGATATTGCCCGATTTGTCAAGACAGCATCACTATTTCGTGTTTATAATAGACAATGTTTGATAAATCACACATCGTGACATCGTACACATTAAATCGAAGTTTTTTTAAAAAACTCAATCATTGTATTCTCGAGACAGAATGATCCGACAGCCAGGAGAAGGCAAGAAGCGAGCAGAAGGTGAGAAGCCAGACGAAGAAAGTGAGACTCAAGAGTCGAAATTGAGAAATCGAAAAGGATAATGGCCAGATAAGAGATAACCCAGATCTGTCTGCAGAGATAAGGACAGCTGTAGATTATCGCGCGAATTTTAAGTCCGCTTTCAAATCCGCTGCGTGCAGCGGATTAAAAATAAAAACATTTCGGGATTCAAACCTCGGCCAGTCGAACGAGCGTTGCACTCGAGTGTGCTGCATTATATTTTAATTAAAGTATGCTGCTTTATATATTTATGCATTAACTGACTATAAATTTCGAGTGAACTCGAACCAAATTCGAGTTGAGTCAATCCTAACTTGAACTCGACTCTAAGCAAGTTCGAGTCCAAATATTCAACTCGATAATTGGCTCAAAAATTTCGAGTCGAGTTCCATTCGACTCAAAATTCGAACGATTTTAGAATGAGTTTTCGGGTAAAATTGCCACCCATAATCTGAACAGGATCACATATTTGCTTTATTAATAACTTAACCTCTTCAACAAAAAAAAAAAAAAAGCTTAATTTATTTTCTCAAAGGAAAAAATTTGTTTTAACATATTTATTATCTGCTTCTTTTCTAGCTTCGTGTGCTTTGTTATATTATCGAACTTTGATTTCAACATTATAATAGAAAGATAAAAAATAAAATAATAAAAATATATAGATATAGTACAGACAAATGTACCAATAATTTTTGAACAAAAATCATTTATTTAACTAATTGTTATAGTTTAATGATTCCCTAGCCTTTGCCAAAGACAAAATAGAGCCACTTTAATTAGTTCCCATAAACAAAAAGCTTTCTTCCTAATAACAATTGCTGAGGAGATTACATATGACGTATGACATCTTCAACTTGACTCGGCAAAGGCATTAACAGTAGCTAACAAAGGCTCGAAACTCTGGAACTCCAATGCGACATTGAATGGGTTTTATATAATAAAGGTTATCTGTATGTTAAAATTATTGGTGAAGCAAAGGAGATTTAGAAGTTACATGTTTTCGTGAAAGAAAGTTTTAGTCACTTTAGAAGAAAAATCATGCTTGGGTCAATCAGTGAGCTCCGTCTTCTCACCGAGTCAGCTTCGCACCTTCTTCCGAGAGCTTCATTGAGACGAATCGGAGAGTTTCGCCTTCGCACGATGCTCACTTTAATCTTCTTAGGTATTGCTTCCACCAACTTTGAGGTAACTTCTTGTAATACTACAACAACAAAAAAAACAAACAAGAGAAAATAAGTATTGCTTCTGTTTGAAATCAAATTTGGATGGGAATGAATTCTAGAATTTTTAAGAACAAAAAATTGTTATATTACTTTAAGAAAATAAATTTTGAAATATTGAGATATGATAGAAATGTAAATGTTCGTATCTATTGATGTTTTCAATGCTCGGATTAGCTTTCTTAATGAGCTCCGCAAACTCTACCTTAAGTATAATTTTAATTGGAGGATATTATGTTAGGGAAAAAGTATGAGAGCCATATTTTCTAAGCTTATACATAAATATATATATAAAAATATTCAGCATCATTCAATTTCTTTGCAAGAATATATATAAAAAAATATTCATCATTAATATTTTTTTTTCTTAAATTTATACTCCACAAAAAATTATATTTAACTAATAATTTACTTACAAATTAAATTTATATATTTTTAGAGTTTTGATATATAGCTCATATATATTTTTTTAAAAATATAAATCACTAGAATTTAGTGAACTAAATGAAATAAAAAATAATTATTAAATTCATTTTTACATACATATTTTAAATATTAAATCATAATCATTTATATTTTCTTAAGAAATATTTAAGATTCAATATTTCATATTTTTTTCTTAGCGTGAAACACACGTTTTCTCTGCTGAGGCTTCTTATTTTCTTATTAGGAGCCGCCCATCATCATAGAATAAAGAGAAAGGATTACCAAACAAAATATTTTATATGAAAAAATATAGGATTGAAAAATCAAACCTAAGGAAGAAAATAATTGTATTTATATAAACAAAGTTGTAAAATACAAAAACCAGATATTCCTAATTTTCTCAAAAACACATATATTGAAGAGAAAAGTTAATAGGTAAACGGGCACATTATCACACCAAAAATACTATAACTACTTTTACAAATAGAAAAGGTAGTATAAAATTCTTTGAGAATTTTCAAGATATGTACTTTCAACAACTTAAACTTGTCATTTTTCAAATCCACTACTATGTGTTGAATAATTTTAGTCAAATCTTAAGGAGACAAGAACCTAATGTTAAGTAATGCTAACCCGATGTTTCGCAATCGACGCCGAGTTAAAGAAGGCATAATGGACTAATGGATCTTCCGAGAAAGGCCAAGGCGACTCAAAAATGTTAGAGTCAGACTCAGAGGTCTCTCCATAATTGTTTCTATGGGTTTGCTAGCAGATAACTCCAGTTGAATGATGGACACGAGTGCAACATACCACTTTTGCTCTAAGAATGATTGGTCTTGTTTGTGCAGAGAAAGAGATATCGATGCAATCACAATGGGAAATGACGTTACGTGCGGGATTCTTGCAAATTATACTTTTGCGAGCGTTGTAAATCGTTTAATGTTGGTTTCCTCAACTCCAAATGTATACTAGAGTATATACACACAAATATTTGGGGATCAATGAAAATGATATCATTCAATGATAGAAGATACTTTGTTTTTTATAGATGATTACTCCAAATATGTATGGGTGTACATCATGAAATGCAAAGTCAGTGTGCTAGAGATATAAAAAAATTAGAAGAAGTGAATGGAGAACCAAACTGGCAAGTGAATCAAGAAGATTTGGTCAGACAATAGCGGATAGCACACTTCTGATTCTTTCATGCAGAAGTGTCATAGTTTTTGAATTGAACGCCACTTCATAGTGAGAGAGACACCACAACAAAATGGGGTAGCATAGCGAATGAATTGAACCTTGGTAGAAAAATTCTTGTATGTGTTGTCCGATGATAGGTTGGAGAGATTTTCTCAGGTGAAAGCCTTAAATTATGCCTGCTATTTGGTGAACTGTTTGCCATATGCTGTAATCAATAAGAAGACTCCAATGGAATTAAGCTCCAGACATTCTATTGGAGATTACTATCAGTTGAAAATTTTTAAGTGCTCAACTTATTATCACGTGAGGAAAGATAAGTTGGATCCACGATCACAAATGTTGATCTTCATTGGATTTCAACATGGAGTCAAGGCTACAAATTATATGACATAGCTGATAGGAAGATTGCTATTAGCAGAGATGTCACATTTATTGAGAATTTCTTGAGATAGAGAAGTTCAAATCAAGTGAAGGATAGTGTGGTGACTTCTACAATGGACCAAAAATACTATTAGATAGAGTATATTTTGTGATTATAATGCCTAGATTTGAGAGTAATCAGGATAATATATAATTCTAAATTAATTTCTAAGTATTTAAATTTCAAAAAATTATGAAAAATTAAATACAAGTCCAAATTTAATAATTTTCATGGTGTTGGATTAAAAATATTATTAAAAGGCCATACAAAAATATTCATCAAATTTGAAGCTCTGAATTGACCATAATTAGTTTTTGAAATTTTAATCTTCAAAAATTAGTATAAAATAAAATATAGCCCCAAATTAAAAATTTTTGGTATGCATTAGTCTCATCAAAATGCACCTTCAAGACAAAGTTTTTTAATTTTGGAGATAAAAATGATGGAAAAATGAACAAATTTTAAGAGAATAAAATTTTAATTAAAATTAATATTTTTTTATTCAAAATAAATTATTTTACTATTCATCATATTAATGCACTATTCACCTAAGGTATCTCATCCAAAATATCTCATCCAAAATATCTAACATCCAAAATATCACATTCAAAATATCTCGCATCCAAAATATCTCATCCAAAATATCTCACCCAAAATATCTCACATTAAGTTACTTAAGAGAGAAATAACTTAAGAGAGAAGTGAGAGGAGAGAGAAAAGAAGAGAGACAAAAGAAGAGATAGAAAAGAAGAGATAGAAAGAGGAAATAGAAAAATTTTAAAAATTTATAAATATCCCCTTACCCCTTCTGTTCACACCAAAAATTGTCTTCCCCCACTCCCCTCCTCTCTCTCTCTTTGTCTCTTTTCTCTCGCTCTCCTCTCTTTCTTCCATGGCCACCATTGGTTCATCCTCCCGCTGCCTCTCCTCCACTTTGGCCCCTAGCTAGCCACCGACAACCTCCGGTAAAGCCTCATTAACAGTATGATGCCAGTAATTAGGTTATTAATCATGGAAACTTGAGAACTTTCAAGGATAAAAAGTTAATAATTCTGTAATAAGCTTAGAATTTAGACATAAAAAAGGAAACAAATATGTTGCCAATAATTAGGTGCCATACTAAACCCTTAAGTTAGATTCTAAATTTAGCTTACTTCATCTAACACCTAGCAATATTAAATTAATCAAGTATTTTTTGAAAACTATATATATATATATATATATATATATATATATATATATATATATATATAAATTGAGGGTTTGATTATCCCCTATCATTCAAATTAGATAATAAATTAAAAATTAAAGGATATCACATAATTTATAATTAATAATTGAATTTTCTTGTTGTTGCAATGTATTGAACATAATTCCTTGAACTTCACATTAAGCATTTGTGCATAAATAACATATAATAATATGGATAAGGGGTTTCACTATAGGTGGATCATTTTGTACATATATTTAAGCAATGGTAAGCCATGGAGAGATGAGAGACTACACATATTCTAGAGGATGAGTGTGTAGTTATACAAGAGGCCTCGCTACATACAGATGGGCGACCGCGCCTAACTCCTCATTTGTTATGTATGTGCCCACATAACATATTAAAATAAGATAAATGAAAAACAATTTTTACATAATATCTTAAACACAATCTCATTGACTATGTAGATTCTATTACACTATACAGTCTAGAAGACTGTAACTTTATCTATTTAAGCCCTAGAGACTGAACCCACTTTATTTACACTTACTTCAGTCTTTCATATGCTCCAGCTTATACACATTTCATTTTATAACAGTTAGATTTATTTACATTGCTTTTCAGTTACTTAGCATAGTTCAATTGAGCATAATTACTTTATGTACTTTCTTTAAATGAACACTAGTAATACATGATGCCTTTATCTGATATACTTTTATAGAATCTTAGTAGCCTATACTAGTATGTATAATTATTCTCTTAAAAATATACATACCTTTTGCTTTATACTTTTACTTCTACCATTATTTCCTTATTGTATTTTAGCACAGCTTATAAGTTAAATGTAAATAATAAAGTGTGATATCCCTAATAATAAACTATAAGAACCAAAAATTTACTTATACTTCAAAATTCTAATCAAATTTTTACTTTTTGGATGTTCCCTACCGTATTTAAAATAAAATATAGCATATCAGAAGCTTGAAGAAGATCTAGTGTATGAGGCAGAGATAACGTAAGAGGAGGAGCAGCCTTGAAGACATTAGAGTTTCATTTTCTTTTATTTTATCAATGAGGATGAGTGTCATTTGCTTAAATAATTTGTGTAACTTATCTATCTAGATGCTTTTTCTTTCTTTTCATTTTATGGTGGTTTAAAAAGAAAAACTAAAGGCCTAAAATAGAGAGGATCATTGAGGATCATTAATAGAACATAAAAGAAAAAACTTAGTATCACCAAGGAAGAGGAACGAAGAAAGAGAAGAGGAACCAGAGCATCGGAAGAGAAACTTGAGGTATGTTCCGTTAGTGACTCTTTTTTTCCCCTTATCTCTATACTTTTATTTTGTAATCATGCTTTTCTTTCACTCTCAAAACATTTGTTTGAGTAACTGCCTTGGGCCGCCTAGACCTCCCTTTAGGGAGGATTAAACTAAGAACCATGCATGTTGAATTTATCGTATGTGAATGTTGTGATGAATGTTTATGACTTCTATTTTTAAATCTTGCAAGCTAGTTCTTCATTTCTATAATATGATAAAATAATTCATGATGTATTAAATTCTGGTTTCAAATCATAAGTTCTGAAATTATGATAATGTTTCATGTTCGTGTGAATCTTGAATTATTGAAAATCACTTAGTTAGACAAAAGGTTAGGTTAAGTAGGAGGATGTTGGAGTAGAGACATCTAAGTGACTCCTTCTGATTACACAATTATATATATGAAATTATAAACATATCCCATTCCAATTGCACTAAATAGGGAAAAGCTGATAGTATATTGTAATGTCAACTATTTAGACATTACGGTTTGAGGTCATGAGGTCTCGTTAGGAGATCGACTAAAGACGACCTTAGGGTTGGAATTGTGAGTGAATTATGGGTGTCAGACATCACTAGTGGATCAACATTTTTGTAGCCCCTTTGAAATCAAAATATAGACCTCTCACAATTTATTAGATTGTAATTCAGTGTGCACTAAAATTAAAAACAACTTAAGTCTATCCTAATTCTCCTTGATCCCTTTAAATTTATAAAATTCTCAATTTAATTATTAGAGTTCTACTTTTCAATATCTTATGTTATTTTATAGATAAGGAAACCCAATTTTGACCATCTGAACATTAGTAGAGAAGTAAGTAGCTAGTAACCAATACATCAATCCTTGAGGATGATAATCTAGAACTCCCATTCCTATATTACTTTAGGCCGCACATACTTATATGATTAAAAGACACATGTATTTGTGGCCTATTTAGGAAAACATGCAAATAATGAATATAAAGTCAGTTTTATTTACTCTCAAATAAAGTAGTAATCCTTATCATACCATAATAAAGTTTAATGTTTGTTTTACTATTATCCAAGGAGTCTGAGGCAATGACTGAACTTATGGGTGTATCTATGGGTTAATTATCATCAACTTAAACTACCTAAATAATTCTTTTGTGTAATATATTTGTGATATTAAAATAGCACATGTGTATGGTTTGTTTGCAATATTAAAAGCAATTTAATTTTCTCATTAAACTCATTTTGAATTCCTTGCTCATGAGGGCACTACATTCCTCTCATAGGGCATTAGTAGTGGAAAACAAGATGCCATTCAAGTAAACTTGAATTACGAGAAGATATGTTATGTGTTCCTAAGGAAAGGGTAGTACTTACAAATCCTCTAGTGAATCCATTATATGTGAAAAATATACTAAGCATGGCATACCATGCCCTAGGTGTATGCTTCAAACTATATAGTGTTTTTTTTTTTATTTATACATATAATTAGGAGTATCTATATTTTTTAAATTACGAGGCTAATTGTAACTACTCAATGTTGGGTTAGTGTACCAATCAAATATTATGTGTTACTCAATAGGACCCTATTGATTGATTATGAAAAGAGGCATTCAAACATAAACAATCATGTTCAAAAAGAAAATGAAAATTCATTCCGTTCAATTTAAATTAAATAAATATAATATATATGTTCTTTCATAACTTCGATTATAATATGAGGCCTTCAAATGAAAATTGAAGGGGATGGTAGACTGAAATGAAATTTATGAATGAATTCATGGTGTCTGTGATTTGTAGACTGAAAGTCATCAAAAGAGATTTTATCAGTTTGGTTGGTTCAGGTATTGATTGCTATAGCACGATTTTTGCTCTTTTCATTATTGGATGGATATTATGAATTTGGAGGAAGCTTGCCTAACCTTTTCCTTATGGTTTTTTGGAGAGAGACTGGCATGGATTAGGGCCACATCCTTCGGTCGGGACAACTTCTTCTTGATATTGGCCAATTGAGCAAATACTCTAATTGATGCTACTCTGCCAAAAAATTAAATTCTTTCTTAAGATAATGTGATACTTTGCATGCACATATGTGTATAAGAGTTTCCTCGAGCCAGCAGAACCAAAGGTGGGTTGGCCTCATCAACTTGTCCTAATGAGGGTTGAATATGTTAAAAGTTATATTCCAGCAGCTACGACCCAAAGTAGAGAAAGCTCTATTATTAAAGTGAAACAAATAAAATTATGTTAAAATATAATATGTAGTGTGCACATTATAAATGAGTAAAATTTAAGCTTTTCTTCATGAAGTGTGTAGTGCGAGACTAGAAATCTTTATTCATTTAGTTTGAGTCCATCTCAGCCGAATTTAAAAAGGGGTTAAAATATGACCCATGTCTGAAGTCCCAAACGAGAAAATTTAGAAGGGGGATTAAATTTCAAGAAAGAGGCTGCAATTCGAACCCTTTCTAGGCCCATATTCTTAGCATCTATTATGTTTTAGTCATAATGGATATATTCCACATTAAGAAAATATGAAAAACAGTGTTCTAGATTCAATTAAAAAGAGCTTTTTTATTTTTGAATGAACGTTAGCTTTAAATGAGAGCAAACAAGTCTTCAAAGGGAATTGAATCTATAATAAAAAATATCAAATTGTAAGCATCAATCACTGGGCAATTAGATTCATGCCTATGGTTTTTCAGTAAAACCACTAGGCCATGTTCTTTATGCTGGTCAAAGGGAGTTCGTGATAGATATGTGTGGGCGGGTGCTTGGTGGTGATGAGTTGGTTCAGCCAACCCTAAGGCCTCTTACTCCCTTAACTTTATCTTATGAGGATGTATATTCTCCTTCTTTCACCCCCCATTCCAACTCTTCCTCATAAGGTGGTCAGATTGTAATTGGAAACGAATGATGGTTCTAACAATATTCATATGAATACATTGTAACATTTCAATAATATTAAGAACTCAAATCAAATTTTTAAGAAATATATAAAATTTTATAAAAAAACAAATGCTTAAAACTTCATCGAAACCATAATATGCAACTTGAACTACTAGAAAAATATAAGAAATAATGCAAAAAAAACGTTTACTCTAGAAAATACAATAAAAAATTAAACCTATTCGAAAAGTAAATTCTTAAAGTAATATCATAAAGGATCTCTCTCACTCATGATCTTTTTAGACTAACTAAAATGCCCACCAAAAGTATCTCTCTCAAGTATCAAAAGTATCCCCACTCTTAACTATGAGCACTTGAAATAAGCATATTATCGATCAGGCGGATGTACCAAAACGACTAGTAAATTAAGTAATCACATCGAAATAGTATAACATTATAGTAAACAAGTATGTGTCCCAAGCAGAATTAAAGAGCCCAAAGCATTGCGGTTTTAGAGTAGAAATGAAAATGTGCCTCAAGATATGAAAAGCATTGTGGTTTTCAGAGAGGAAGTTTTGTTGCATAATTACATATAATTAGCATTTCAAATTGCATTGATAAACGCATAATTCTCTATAACAATGTTGTATTACGGCCTGATTTAAGTCTCGTTGGGTTCTACTTGGCGAAAAGCAATGATCATGCCTAAATGGGCTCAAATTTGTCATAAAATGGCTAGATTGGGTTTTAAGCTTTGGGTCGCGGTCTGTCCCAAGATTGAAGGTGACCCTATAGCATCGGATCTGTGGATCGGGCTCGAGTTGCTCTTCGAGTTGGGTTCGCTTTTAATTACCCTCCAAAATAACTGAGTTGAACATCCGATTCTATTATAGACAAATGCAAATATATTTTTATTTATTTCGTTTCCAATCAAATCATATAAAGACCGAGTTAACCTAGAATTAAATTTGAAAAAACAATTTTACATGCCACATAATTACATTGTTAGACTTAATTTTTCCAAGAAAAAACTATCAAACATACGAACGGCAAGAATAACAAAATTAACAAGCAATTAATTTTTAATAAAAAAATAACTAAATACAATGGAAATATTAAAATTAATTAAATAAATAAATGTTTTTGGCGTCAAGAATTTAAAATTTAGAAAATTATTTGATAATATAAATTTTAAACATGAAAAATTCTTTACAAATAAAGGTCCTAATGAAAATTAGCGGGCAGGACATATGATAAGAGTAGGATTAGGAAATAACAGGCTTAATAAACTCGCCTGAAGAAGTCAACAACTTCCGCCGGCCGCCGTGAACCAAAGCTCCGTCGGTGGTTCGTTCATCCCATCGGCGAAATACTCCTAAAGGCCGGGGAGAAAATCCTTGAGCCGAATTTTCCAATATCACCTGAGCCAAATCTACCATGCCCGATCTATTGCTGCTTGAAACGAAAACGGCCGTTGATTTCAGCAGTCAAGGCTTGGAATCGAGTCGTCAATCTTGGAGATTTCAAGATTTATACCGCCCTCAATCTCCGCTTCCATCTCTTTTCCTTGGCTTAGAGTTCCCTATGGGGATGTACATATGCGTACAAGCAGGGGTTTATTACTTTGAAGCCAATTACGGGATTAGGCGGTTTGAGATAATATTAGGGACAAATTGACGACTAATTACAGCATTATTTGGGAATTAACGGATGTTTTAACTTCTTAACGTTGAGATAATGATAGGTGGTTCCAACTTCTGAGCGTAGCAGTGATGAGAGCATCTTCCTCTAATAATAATAATTAGCGTCAAAAATAAATAGTTAAAATAAAGTATTCATAATTGGACTGTTTTATATGTAAAAATATAATTTGTGGTATATTTTTTTTACTATTTTTTAAATGTGCATTATTTATACCGCCCCTCGATCTCCCCGCTTCCACTTTCTACGTATGGTGCCCCCCGATCCATTGCTGAATGTCAGCATTGACGTGTCTTACAGCTACAGAGAGTATGCTATTTTTGGGGCAGCTGTTATCCGTGACTCTGACGAACAGTTACTGGTTGCTGCACGAGATAGCTTACAGGCACAGTCTCATTTTCAGGCAGTAACCATTCTGCAGCAGGCCTTCCTGGCTATGGATGATTGAGTCATCATAAAAGGTGGTTGCTTGAGAGCGGTTCCGAGGCTCCGTTGTCTCTGGGAGAAGACTCTTCATTCACGAGGTGGAGAGTGTCATGCAGATCTCCTCGTTTTCTTGCTTGTTTTTCCTTGTATTATCTTTTCCCACCTATTGCGCAGCGCGAATCGGGTGGCGAATTTTTGTGCTATGTAGCCCGTCATGGTGCTTTTTTTCTGTTATAGAAGATGTGCTCGCCGGAAGGCTTTTGAACCTCTTGACACATGACACCGTGAAGTTTGCTCTTAACGATCTCAAAAAGTTGCAACATTTTTTGAATATCAATATATGCTCCAACTCTACGGACCTATTTTTGTCTCTAGAACACAACAACAAGGAAATCCTTCAAACCGCTAGCATGCAGCAGGCCCATCCAGTGCCGTCACCAATAGCCACGCTGCCCAAGGCCACTGCTGAATGCTCGATCAAATTTCCAGATCCATTCCTTCATAGAAGTGTGGTAGGCTCCCTCCAATATTTACAACACTTGTCCTTGTATAACTTTCAATATCAACAAAATGTGCCAAGTCATCCATCACCCAACCACATCAGATTGCGCTGCAGCATATTATGAAGTCGATTGGGCCAGAAACACTTTGGACCACAAGTCCGCCTCCGAGTACTATGTCTTCCGTGGCCAAAAACTCAAATTGTGGTCGTCGAAAAAGCAACAAATGGCTGCTTGTACCGACACCGAAGCTGAATATAAGGTCATTGCAAACTCATCTAGCGAATTCATGGGGGTCAATCCCTTCTCCATGAACTTGGTGCTATTCCTACTACATCTCCCATCATTTATTGTGACAACTTAAGCTCCACATATCTCACAGCAAAGCCAATGCTCCACATACGAATGAAGCATGTGGAAGTCTACTACACTGTGCACGACCTCGTCCATCAAAGAAAACTGTTCTTCCACCATATTCGTGTTGAGGATCAATGGGCCGACATTTTAACAAAACCCCTTTCGATCAAAGCATTTCAAGGCATGTCTAGCAAGCTCATCTACTCTTTGATAATAACCTTGAGGGGGAATAGTAAGTAATCTAAGTATTTCTAGATTTTGTGTATTTTCCAAGATGATATATCCACCGTAGATATGTATTTTAGGTTTTATCAGGACTCTGTTTTTATCCTTTTGTCTACAAGAGTCGTATGTATGCTCTCAGATGATATAAAATGATAAATCCTTTTTCACTAGTCTTGCGCCTTCTAGTTCTTGTCTGCTATTAATTATAGTGTAATTTAATTATTTTACTTAAAGATTAATTGTCTGAATAATTTAAGGAAGAAATTTTGAATTTTGAGTATGACATTGTAAAAAATATAGAGGGTGAGTTACCTCAAAATTATTTTATTATATTTTCTTTAAATATTTGTAAGAAAATAAAAACAAAAAGAGCATATATATTTTCCAATTTTGTTCCTTGATTTTCTTATTGAATTCAAGCTGTACGAAACCAAGTTTCATTTGCAAATTTATCCTCTTTTTGGATAATTTTGAATTGTATGGAAGTAGCTAAAGGAGTAATCATTGAATGGTGCTATACTTAAAGATTCATCAAACCATCATCACAACACAAACATCTAAACATATTGCCATTTATATATTCATGAGCTATCACATTAAGTAATAATGAGAGCAAATTAACTTCAATCTCTTTAGCTACTCATAACATAAAAACAACTCCAAACCATCACAACACAATCATCTAAATCTTGTTCTTCTTCCTTCAATCTCATTAGCTACTCAAGGCATAAAACAATCTCATATTCAATTCCAATTACAACAAAATAATACCTTCATTTTACTCTAAAAATGAAGGGCTATGCCTAGACATGGCATTAAATCTGCTCAAACTTGGGGGAAACAAGAGATTTGTGATTCTGAGCCAAATATATAAGGAACAACGCTGTAAAAAAACTCCTCGGGAGAGATTACTCCGCGTAAAAAAGGATTTCGGAAGAATAAGCCGAAATCCTTCTAAGGCTAATTATTTTAGATTTAATTGAAATCAGTTATTTTGCAAAGCAATGTGCTCCGTGTAATTTAGAACTAACATAAAATTATGATAAAAAATGGTGGTTCTTTCATACGTTTATGAACTCAGGCACATTTCAGGAACATAATCCTCTCATTCGTACTAAACAATATCTAAAGAAATACACCACAGAGATATACCATCGCATGAATATTAAACTGTTCAAACAAATAGAAGCTTTTTGATTGGATGAATACAATCCTCTCATTCATACTGAACACTAATTGCCTTTATTCCTCTCTTTCTTTGGCTGCGCCGGAGGTCTAATTACTAGTTTTTAAAGTAAAATTTTCAGTTTTTTTTTTGTTTCGTGAGTAAAAAGGTGTGTCTCTTCATTAGAGATTCTTTTTGGAGTGTGTCCTTTTTTATTATGGATGAGTTTTTTCGTTGACACCTTAGTATATTATATTTACTAATGTATTTGACAAATAAGAATATAGAAAAAAAAATTTTAAGATTTCCTAACACGTGGTATCAGAGAGAGGTTAAAGGAAATTGAAGAAGAAGATGGAAGGTTCGTCTGGAGATTTGACAAAGCCACAACTTCCTCGTTTTGATGGGAAGAATTACCACAAGTGGAGCATCATGATGAATGTCTTGTATGAGTCTCAAGATCTATGGCATCTTATAGAAAATGACGTAGAGGAACCGGTGGATGTGAACACACTATCGGTAAAGCAACTAACGGAGTTAAAGGAGATGAAGAAAAAAGATAAGAAGACACTTTACCTCATCTATCAATCGGTAGATGAAGCTATCTTTGAACATATTTCATCGGCAATGACCGCCAAAGAAGCTTGGGAAATATTACATGTGACTTACCGAGGTCAAGGTAAAGTGAAGTTGGTGCGTCTCCAAACCTTGATGTGTGAGTTCGACACACTAAAAATGAAAGATTCATAATCGATTGAAGACTTTTTCAATCGAGTGGTGGCCTTAGTGAACAAGATACTGTTGAATGGAGAATCAGTGGAGAACAAGAAGGTGATTGAGAAGATTCAAAGAAGCCTTCCTCGTAAGTTTGAAAATATTGTGGTAACGATAGAAGAGTCAAAGGATTTATCAACCTTGACTCTTGAAAGTTTGATGGGATCGCTTTAGTCTCACGAATTGAGAATGAAGCGGTATGAAGTTGTTCCAGTTGAGAAGGCCTTCCAGACTCAACTATATATGAGGGGAAACTATAGAGGAAGTGGAAGATCGTCATTTAGAGGAAGAGGTGATCAATCATATGGTAATTGAAATAAACAACAACAACAACAACAACAACAACAACAACAACAAAACTATCTGAACAGAGGTGAAGGTTCAAGCAGAAGTAGGGGGAGAGGAAACCACTATCTTAAAGTTTAGTGTTACAGTTGTCAGAGGTATGGGCACACTACAAGATTCTGTAGACTGAAGCAGCCCATGGAAGGAAAGGAGTCCACTTTTATGCATGAGAAAGTGAATGAAGATGGAAATGATATGTTCTTGACCTACAATGGGAAAGAGAACGATGTAAATGAAGTCTAGTATGTGGATAGTGGTTGCAGTAACCACATGCCCGGTAATAGAGAATTATTTGTAAGCCTGGATGAATCTCTTCAGAAGGAAGTTCGCACTGGTGATGAGAAAAAGCTACGAGTTCAAGGTAGCAAAAAAGTAAGTGTGAAGACTAAGAAGGGCATGGAGATAATTGCTGATGTCTACTACATGCCCGAACTAAAGCACAACCTGATCAGTGTAGGTCAATTATTGAAGAAGGGACATGACGTCCACTTCAAGAAGGACACTTGTGAGATCCGGAATAAGGATCAAATTTTGCTCAGTAAGGTGGTGATGACTCCAAACAAGATGATCCTTATCAAGTTTGGAGGTGAGTCGATGAACTACTTAAGTGTAGTTGTGAATGACAAATCTATGTTATGGCATCATAGATTTGGTCATCTGAACTTTGGAGTATTGTCAGAAATGAAAGAAAACCAACTAGTACGTGGTTTACCAGTTGTTGAGAAGGTGGAGAAAGTTTGCAAAGGTTATATCTTTGGGAAGCATTCCAGGAATGCATTTCCAAAAGAAGGAGCATGGAGAGTTTCGAGACCTCTCCAACTTGTGCATTCTGATGTATGCGGGCCAATGAGGACAGCTTCCATTGGTGGAAGGAGGTATGTGCTAACCTTTATTGATGATTTTAGCAGGAAAACATGGGTGTATTTCATGAAGGAGAAGTCGGAAGTATTTAGTTACTTCATAAAATTCAAAGCTATGGCAGAATGACAGAGTGACTTCTACTTGAAGACACTAAGAACTGATCGTGGAGGAGAGTATCTCTCAAATGAGTTTAGAGACTATATGAAGAAGTATGGAATCTGGCACCAGTTAACTGCAAGATACACGCCACAACAAAATGGTGTAGCAGAGCGAAATAATCGTAATATCATGGAAGCAATCAGAAGTATGATCAATGTTATGGGGATGCCAGACAGTTACTGGGCTGAAGCTTTAGCAATTGTTGTTTACTTACAGAACAGGTCATTGATAAAAAGTGTTCAAGGGAAGACTCCACATGAAGCCTAGGTTGCAGAAAAGCTAAGTACTGCCTACTTGAAAGTATTTGGATGTGTAGCTTGCTCTCATGTGCCTGAGATGTTGAGAGGTAAGCTAAATGAGAAGTCTGAGAAGTGCATCTTCGTTAGGTACATTGAGTAGACAAAGTCTAACAAATTATATAACCCGATGACTAAGAACAACATAATCAATAGAGATGTGGTGTTTGATGAAGACTCAAAGTGAGATTGGTCTGAGAAGAAGAAAAGTGCAAAATTTATAGAAGTAGAAGGAGAAGGGGAGAAAGAAAGCTCAGAAGCTAAAGAAGAGGAGATGCAAGTGTTAAATATCAGATTTCTTTTCAAATTAGTTTCCTAATTTTAAAATTCACAATAAATTGATAAAATAAAATTATAGGATTACTATGAATATTTTTAGAAACTTTTTGATAATTTATTTGGAATTTTTTAATTTTCCATCGTTTCCTGGCTATTTTATTATATTATTTGATTAAGAAAAATATGCTAAATTATTTTGTCATCAGATTGAAAATCTAACTTCGTCATTATGCTCATCACTCCTGAATTAGCTAGGAATGCTATTTTGGAAAATTTTGGAAGTCGTCAAATTTCATCGAATATTTTAATACCCCAAAAATTATGATAAATAAATTGATCTCGAAATCAAAATCCGACTTCGCCGTTGTGTTCCTCACCCCCAAATTAGCTATGGGTGAAATTTTGGAATTTTTAGGAACTCATTCAATTTTGGTTAAAAAAAAAAGACATCGTTAATGGCGTTAACGTCGCCGTTAACGGGGCACGGCACGTCAACGCGCCGTCTATCTAAGCAACGGATCCTACGGCTGCCGTCTTTTTGCCGCTCAAGCGGATGGCGCAGATTTAATCTGCGCCTGATGCCATTCACGGTGAAAGTGACCGCTGTTAACGGCGTTGACTGCTCCGTTAACAGCACCGTTAACAGACGGGTTAGCTAAAAAAAAGAAAAAATTTTAAATTTCAAATGCAAAATTTAGCTCAACCACTTATCTAAATTAGGCAATTTTGGTGTCTATGGAATCCTCTTATCAAGACCTATCTAATGGACACCTCAATTTGAAATTTTGGTAAATTTTATGTGATCAATTTTAGGGATGCTTTCATTTTTAGCACTTTGGGCAAATTAAACAAAAATTTCACAAAAATTTCATCTTGATTCTATCCATAAGAATATGTTATTCATATTATAACAGATACTTTCTTCATTAGAGGACAAAAGGAGTACCATCCAATCTTAACCATTCAAATCCTCCAAGATCAAATACTCTCTATTGGATCTATCCTAATGCTTACCTTTGAAATCCACTTAACCATAAAGAGGGCTGGACACTTTCTTATCCCCTTAAGGCTCTATAATTAACTTCAGCAAGCACTCAAAGCCCTCTACATCTCTTTCTCTCATACTTCTTCCTAAAGCTAGAATACTTCACCCTACACCTTCTCAAAAACTAAAGGGGCATTAAGAGGACTTCAAGTTCCCATCAAGGTGATAGGAACTCTAGCAAATCATCATCATCCTTCATTATTTCTTTAGTCCCAATGTGAGCAAATAAATTGCAAGAAATACCCCTCCCTAATTTGTATTAAGCTTAAATTAAACTTTAAGTCATGAGTAATGACTTAGATTTAATTTAAATCATCAATCTTATGTCATAAGAAAATTACAAATTATATTTAAACTTAAGAGAAATAAAGAGTATTTCTTAAATAATTATGTTCATGCTAATAATTAGATGATGGTATATATATAGTATGTTCAAGTTATTATTTAAATTAATGTTTAGATTTAAATTCATTTGTAAAATCATATATTACATAATTATGAGTTTCACATGTTCAAGTTCTTATATTAGAATAAAAATATATGTATTAGAAACTTTAGATTTACTTCCATAAGAATGAATATTGTATATTCAAATTTTATTAAATTAATATTTAAATTTATCATCACATTTAAATAAAATTTGTAAAATAATAACTTATATTATGATGAAAATATATGTATTTGGAAACTTTAGATTTATTTCTATAAGAATGAATATTGTATGTTAAATTTGTATTTAAATTAATGTTTAAATTTATTCACATCTCATGTTAGGATTAAGGTTATTCCATTAATCTTTCTATTTTGTGATTAGTTTCTTTAATCACTTTATTTGCCGAATTAACCACTTAACCTCAAATATTGATAATATCATAACTTATCCAAATTACATCCAAATATATTGATCTAATATACCATTTTGATTAAAAAAATATAAGAATACTAATCTACAAGAAAATACTAATTTCTGTCATTAAATTTTTTAATTTAGCCTAATTACTCTAAAAAGGGATTAGTAAATATTAGACTCATTAATTATCCAAAATTTAAATTTTAAATTTTTGATCACTCACAAAATAAAGGAGAGCACATTAGTATAGTTAAAGTATTTTTTTTATAATTAATTTCATTAATTACTCACTAATTATTTATTAACGAGCTTAAATCCTAATTCATTAGCCTCAAAACTTAGCTACATGAAATCCAAATTGAGAAAACTTAGTTTCATTATGATCAGTGTGCTATAAGAAAACTATAGCCATTGACTTTGTTCAATTTGGATACCTAATGAATAAAATAGCTTTTTGGCCATATTCATAAATCTCCTAAATTACACTTTTAATCTTAAACCTTGTTTTAGTCATAACTTAGTCAAAAGACCTTGGAATTTAAAAAATTTTGATTTTATGGAATCCTTAGGTAGTAAGCAACATAATTATAGTGAAAATTCTAAATTTTCTGAAGTATAATTATTAAACAACTCTTAATGAGCTTAAATAATAATTTAAGCTCATTAGCCTTAATCCTTGACCAAATTGTGTGTTCTTAGTGTCTACCTTTATATTAGATAGTAAGAAAACATTTGGCATTAATAAATTTAATTTGGGAGCTTAATTCTTAAAATTACTTTTTGGGCACTTTTAAGAGGGGTTATTTTGACCAAATATTAAATTAAATGAATTTTAATAAATTAAAATGGTTCTTTATATCTTAAATTAGTAACTTAATAATTCAAAATTAATTTAAAAATATTTTGATCATTTTTTATTTTAAAAAACCTAAATTACAAAATTTAGTACTTATAAACTTAGTATTACATTAATAAATAACAAATCATGTTAAATTATAAAATATTAAAATAATAAATTAAATTATTATTTGACAGATCAAAAGAATTAATTTGGTTGTATTTTTATCAAAATAGTCAAGCACATATATCTACTTATAAGTTTTATTTCAGTATATCTACTTTGAGTCATTTTCATTTGAATTTGTTTATGCTTTCAAATATGCTTACTACTTATTAATTTGCAAAAATTATCATAAGGTATGTAACAAAAAGATAAAATATATTATATTATTGTGGTGTTTGTCTTTAAAGGATGGAAAATAATATTGAGAGTCTGTACAGATTGTGCCTGCTGGCTTCCCCTGGGAGTCATATGGAGGGATTTATCCCTTTTTAGGAAGTGGGCAAATCCAGAGGAAAGACATACCATCAATTTCTAATTTTGAATAAGCTACCGATGGGTAGCGAGAAAGCTTCCTAAATGTTATGCCTATGGGTTTACCCATTTGGGCTTAGGAGTCTACAGACTTGACTTTATGTTACAAATACTTATGATAAAATTTATTTCATGCTTTTCTTATATACTGAACTTCTAGGCTAATATGCAGGACAAAAGTTAATTTCATTTAATAAATACTTTACTTTCTTATTTGTGATGTAAGAATTTATTTATCTCACTTTTATATTAATTTATGCATATTATAGGATACTAAAGTGTAATTCTTATAAGAATAGTATACGTACTCCTACCTGACTAGTAATTATTGACAATATTTCAAGTTCTGATAATTAAGCTTTAAAGAGATCTTCTTGCATTAAAGTTAAAGATAAAATTTGAGAAGTGAGCAGAATGAAGACATTTTAAAATTTCAAACTTCTTTTGTAATAATTATAAACTGTGTAATTCATTTGAATGACTCTGAATGTAAATATGGACATTTATATATTTTATTTTTTTTATTTTCATGAATGTATATTTTCAAAGTATGAATTATTCCTTGGAAATTTTAAACTCGATTCCCTGGCCGTTACAACAGGCTCCAGAGGAGAGCATATGTAGCCCCCGCCCCATCGTCGCGCGCAAAAGAGACAGTTATAATCAATTTCGGTGGCGGAGCGGCACGCCACTTGGGGAGGGATATCCCGTCTCCCCAAATAGTTGAACACCGAACCCCTCTGAAGGGCTGTTGACTCAACCTCAAGGAGGGTTGCGAGCTAATACTTATGATAAGAGTAGTATCATTATCATAAGTATTAGATAAATACATACATTGGATTTAGAATACAATAGGAATCCAATATAGGTATAAGATATCAGCATTTCCAGTATACTGATCACATCACAATACTAAGTATAAGTAGTATATAACAGAGTGCAGAAGCTTAAAGCAAATATCCAAAAACATTCATCAGAAAAGCTATATGAAAATATTTATCTTAAAAAAAAAATACATTCAGAATTATTACAAATACTTACTGAATAAAAGGCATAGAGCTAAATACTGAACTGAAATAAACTAAGCAAAAAGATAGTAAAATTGGAGGAGAGTTCACTAGTGCTCCACGGGCTCCTCCTGAATCTCCTGGGTGTCCTCCTGACCTGGCTTAATATAATGCTCAAGATTTAGCAAATTGTCGGCTCCCAAAAATACACCGTGTTAGACAATAAGTCTAACACATCGAAACTAATCTAAACAGTTCTAGTTATTAATTTAACATTTACATAATATAATTAAATATGCAGAAATATTGTAATGATAACTGAAAGCGTAAAATTGTATAAAATTATACAAAACTGAAGTAAAGTAAAATGAAGCTGAACTATACTGAATACTGAAAGTAAACTAAAATAGTAATGAATCTGAAACTGAGTAATCATATGCAAAACTATATTGTATGTCACTGAAATTGTGCATCTGAATATGACACAACACTGTATGCCACTGATATGCAACCGAAATATCACTGAACTACTATGAGTAGTACGGTCCAATGTTAAACCTAATTTCCCTATAGAATTTTATGCAATATTTAATTTTAACTAAAATAGGTTCAAATTTGATATAACTTAGCCCCATTAAGATCCTAGGGACCTTAAAATAGTGTGGCACGGCTAGAGGGCCGTAGGCATCGCTACCAAAATAAGGAAGTTTTGGCCATTTCAGCCAAAATTGGGCAGTTTTTCAGGAAATTATGGACATTTTGCAAGTTTGGGCGTTGGAGCGCTTTTTGCGCGGCAGCGCCTTTCGCGCTGCATTGCCTTTCTCGCGACAGCGCCTTTCGTGCGGCAGCGCCTTTCGTACGATAGCGCCTTTCGCGCGACAGCACGCTGTAGCGCTTTTAGCGCTGGGGTGCGCCTCGATCCGCCGCAGCCTGCTGCGGCGCTATGGCGCGCAGCAGTGGTACAACTTGCAAAAATAACTGTTCAATTAATTTATTTTTCATATTTCCCTAAGTTTTTCAAAAAATTTCCGCTACAGCATGCTATGGCGTGCTGTAGTGGTCCATTTTACAAAATACTGTTCAAATAGTTTAATTAATATTTTTATATATTCCGCCGAAATCCCGCTGCAGCGATCCAGGTTGCAACTTTGGGCGCTGAAGCGCGCTGCAGTGCCAGACGGTGATTTTTGTTTGGATAAAAACTATATGCCCTATTTTCGAGCTCACATACTCCCAATCAAGAGCATTCTATGAGCAGTGCCATATATCAATGGTAAGGTCTTTCCGATACCTTTCCATTGACACCAAAATTGGCACAAACGGAGCAAATTATACTTCTCTAATAGGAGAAAGATCAGGTAGGTCTACATGAGAAACATCTAGAAATTTACAAACTATTCGGTTCTCAGAAATAGACACGACTTCTTTCTTTTTTCCCAGCATTATTATCAGATACGTGTTGCACTCTTTCCTGACTAACTTTTCTACTTTCATGGCATTGATCAACGACGCTTGGGTGCTAAATCTTCCAACGAAGGTTTTTGATTAGCTTCCACTACTCAAAGTGATTTTCTTCTTTTGGCAATTTATGGAAGCATCATATTCACTTAACCTGATGCTTTTGCGATTATATCAAAGTTTGCGATTGGCAATACAATTAATTTAGCTCCATACTTTTGTTCACTAATAGGAATATCTATGTTGCAAAATTGTTGGGATTGCAAACGGGCTCCAGAAGGTAACCTGATGCTCAACGAGTATGCTAATCGATAGGTTGGTAGCTTAAGAGTTTTCACCCAGCTTTCCGATACGAAGAAATTACTCACCCTAGTATCGAAAAGAATGTTACAAACTTTATCATATAGTGATAAGGTGCCTATGATTACAATAGTTTAATAAGGATTGTTACTCAATCATTTGAAAATACTAGAACAACAAAGACTGAATACTAAAACAGTAAGAACTGAATAGAATTTTAATTTAAGACATACTCGAAACGACATCATTATCTTCAGGAGTAGAGGCGGGTGTTAGCTTGTATACCCTTGTAGGAGCTGTAGGTTGTTTGCCCTGGGGTCGCTGGCCTTGATGATTATAGGCTGGCTTTTGTGCAGGTACAACTGCCTTAGCATTTGAAGTGGGTGCTAGCATTATAGCTGCGGCAGGTTCTTAGCAGTTCCTTGGTTTTGCACGGAACACTTGTTTATGACGGGAGTGGTCGATGAGCACTCCATCAATTGTTGTCTTAGAATTGTATTCGAAATAACGGTGGTCTCTTTGACCACAAGTAAAGCACACACCACCAAAGTGGTAACACTTCTCATACGGATGATACCGCTTGCATTCAGAGTTCTAGGGTTGGGATTGCTCAACTTCCATATTATACACCTTTTCCATCTTATGATGACAAAAACATTCCTTCCTTGGTTGCGTAACTATTGTCTTTCTCTTTCGGTCAAGTTGACCTTGGAATCCCTCTTGGAGATGAGCAACTTCGATCAATTCGGTCAGATTCTTGATTTGACGGGAGACGAGGTGAGCTTTTATAGTCTCTTAGACCCTTCAGAAAATGATGGCATCTAGATGCTTCAGTTCTAACTAGGTCTGGAATGAAGCGGGGCAACCTCCAAATTTCTTGTTCATATTAGAACACTAAGTTGTTTCCTTGGGTGAGATGGAGGAGCTCATCCTCCAGGATTGCTTGAGATGATGCTGGTATGAACGTCTTATGAAATGCTTCCAAAAACATATCCAAGGGGATACTTTCTATTTCATAATCAGCGAATTTGTTGGCCCGCTCATTCTCCCACCATTATTCGACTTCTTCTTGGAACAAGTAAGTTATTAAGCGAATAGCTTCAGAATTAGGGCACTTGATACTAGTCAAGTTCTTTTTGGCCATCTTGAGCCAATTTACTATGTCCATTGGGTTCAACGCTCCATTGAACATGGGAGTTCTAAGGCAAAGGAAACTGTGTAGGATTCCATCACCAGTATAATGTGAAGATGATGAGAACCTTGATGGGGGTGTATATTATTGCCTGACAGAGAGAATTAGAGTACGTGTCTCTTGCGCTTATTGCGCATTGCTTTCTATTAGGTCTTTCATCAGACTCGCCATTGCATTTAATTCTTCAGATCCGCCAGATGACGAGACCGCATTCTTAATCGGGGTAGGAGCTGAAGGAGATCTTGGATTTATGACTACAACAAAACATGAATTTAGCAAATGAAACAAAGATCTACTATCATTTTCAATCAGCACTTTCTCAAAAGAGAAGTTACATAGGTAGACAAAAGGATAAACTGATATGAAAGCTAAGTGAGATATAAAATCTAAGGACATCAGATACAATATTATGCCCTAAAAGAAGCACAAAAATCATCGAATATTACTAATTGACAATTCCTGGATAATTTTCTATCTGTCTAGTGCCACCATCTATCGGCAGAACCTCCAAGAAGAAAGCCCAGAATCTGGAGACGGTAGTCATTGGGACAAGCTAGTTCTCAAAAAGCAATGGTCACACGGTTCAACCATTCTTTGGCAAGAACAGGGAGACTAGTTCCTTTGAAGGTTGGACAAACTAAAATCTTATCTAGCACTTCTACTCCACAAGGAGATACTCCTTTTATGATTCTTCCACAGATTTTGTCATCTTGAAAATCATCTGCCCAATACTCGTCAAATAATTTAAGGCAGTAGAAGAAATTGAACTGCTGATATTCCATCCCTAAAATTTCATTCAGATATTAGTTCTGATTTCCAATTATTTCAGTTATAAGAGTTAAATTTGTATATGTTACTTCTTTAAGGTCTGTTCAGATCCTAAGATATCATATGTTACTTGCTTTTAATATTTAACCATATTTTACTCATTTATGGCTCGTTCAATTCCTAAGGTGTCATTTCTATATATTCTTAGTTTCATTTCTGAGATTTTAGTAGGATGAACTATGGATGCTGCTTTTCTTATACTTAGTAATTGTGATCATATCTACTGCAGAGAATAGATCATAAAGTAGATAGGAACATTTCCTTATTTGACACTTTATGATACTTCTCTGACACCAACTGTAGTGCCCCACCCCGTCACAGCGCACAAAAGAGACAGTTATAATCAATTTCAGCGGCGGAGCGGCACGTCACTCGGGGAGGGATATCCCGTCTTTCCGAATAGCTGAACACCGAACCCCTCTGAAGGGCTGCTGACTCAATCTCAAGGAGAGTTGAGAGCTAATACTTAAGATAAGAGTAGTATCTTTATCCTAAGTATTAGATAAATACATATATTGGATTTAGAATACAATAGGAATTCAATATAAGTATAAGATATCAGCATTTCCAGTATACTGATCACATCACAATACTAAGTATAATTAGTATATAACAGAGTATGGAAGCTTAAAGAAAACATCTAGAAATATTCATCACAGAAGCTATATGAAAACATTCATCTCAGAAAAGAAAGAAAATACATCCAGAATTATTATAAATATTTACTGAATAAAAGGCATAGAGCTAAGTACTGAACTAAAATAAACTAAGCAAGAAGATAGTAAAATTGGAGGAGAGTCTACTAGTGATCCATGGGCTCCTCCTGAATCTCCTGGGTGTCCTCCTAACCTGGCTCAATATAATGCTCAAGATCTAGTAAAGTTTTGGCTCCCAAAAATACCCCGTGTTAAATAATAAGCCTAACACATCAAAACTAATCTAAATAGTTCTAGTTATTCATTTAACATTTACATAATGTAATTAATCTGCAGAAATATTGTAAAGATAACTGAAAGCGTAAAACTGTATAAAACTATACAAAACTGAAGTAAAGTAAAATGAAGCTGAACTATACTGAATACTGAAAATAAACCAAAATAGTAATGAATCTGAAACTGAGTAATCATATACAAAACTATGTTGTATGTCACTGAAACTGTGCATCTAAATATGCCACAACATGTATGCCACTGATATGCAACCAAAATATAATTGAACTGTTATGAGTAGTATGGTCCAATGTACACATACATCCAGTTGGGATTACCATATACTGATGATGCCGATGCATCCTGAAATTTCCCAGTCAATGTATGCAATATTCCATAACCCATAAATCATCACTGATACTCATATATCCTTTTGATACTCATACGTCATGCTTATGCTCATACTCATGCTTATGAGATAAATCCAAAAAATATTTTAAAATCTGATAATGAATCCAAAGTCTCCATTGTGCAGAATCCTGCTAAAAGGATTCTGACTCCTATATTTTAGTTCGATACTTGGTTATAGTTGAGAGTTTACTTAAAAATTATTAGCTGGGATGATTGTATACACATATTTAGCACGTTTTCAAGAAAGGTAGTTCTTAACACTTAGTTTGATTAAGCCACCTTAACGAAGCGCTCTTCGATAGGAGGCATCACCCGATGGCAATTTGTATCCCAAGCTAAGTTATTAAGAAACCTAACTCACAAATAGTAGCGCCCCGCCCCGTCGCCACGCTCAAAAGGGTAAAGATTATAATTCGGCGGCGGAGCGGTGCATCCCTCGGGGAGGAATATCTCGTCTCCCTGAAATAGCTAAAAACTAAACCCATCTAAAGGGCTGCTGACTCAACCCCAAGAAGGGTTGAGAGCTAATACTTAAGATAAGAGTAGTATACTTATCCTAAGTATTAGGTAAATACATACATTGGATTTAGAATACAATAGGAATCCAATATATGTATAATATATCAACATTTCCTGTATTCCGATCACGTCATAATACTAAGTATAAGTAAAATATAACAGAGTGCGAAAGCTTAAAGCAAATATCCAGAACATTCATCACAGAGCTGTAAGAAAACATTCGTCTCAGAAAAAAAAAAGAAAATACATCTAGAGTTATTACAAATATTTTACTGAAATACTGAAATAAAACTAAGTACTGAACTGAAATTAACTAAGCAGAAATGCAGTAAAACTGGAGGATAGTCCACTAGTGCTCCATTGGGTCTTCCTAAATCTCCTGGGTATCCTGCTGACCTGGCTCAATATAATGCTCAAGATCTAGCAAATTGTCGGATCCCAAAAGTACCTCGTGTTAGACAATAAGTCTAACACATCGAAACTAATATAAACAGTTCTAGTTATTTATTTAATATTTACATAATATAATTAAATCTGTTGAAATACTATAAAGGTAACTGAAAGCATAAAACTATATAAAACTATACAAAATTGAAGCAAGTAAAGTAAAACTGAACTGTAAACTAAATACTGAAAATAAATCAAAATAGTATTAAGTCTAAAACTGAATAATCATAAGTAAAACTATACTGTATGTCACTAAAACGGTGCATCTGAATATACCACAATACTATATACTACTGATATGCCACCAAAATTTCATTGAACTATTATGAGTAGTACGGTCCAATGTATACATACATCAGTTGAGAATACTGTCTACTGATGATGCCGATGCATCCTGAAAATTCCCCAGTCAATGTATGCAACATTTCGTAACTCATAGATCATCACTGATACTTATAAATCATTCTAATACTCACACATCATGCTTATGCTCATGCCCATATTTCTATACTACATGAGATAAATCCAAAAATCCATAAAATATTTTAAAATCTGATAATGAATTCTAGGTTTCCATTGTGCAGAATCCTACTAGGAGGATTCTAACTCCTAAGTTCTAATCCAGTAATTGGATAAAGTTGAGATTTTACTTAAAAATTATTAGCTGGGATGATTGTATACACATGTTTAGCATGCTTGCAAGAAAGATGGATTTAACCCTTAGCTTGTTTAAACTGCACTTATCGAAGTGCACTACGATAGGAGGCAGAACCCGGTCACAATTTACATATCAAGCTAAGCCATTAAATGACATATTTATAAGCATACTTAGTGTTCTATGGGAAGTAACTTGAGATACTTAGTTTGCATAAACTGCACTTATCGAAGCGCCCTATGATAGGAGGAAGAACCCAGTCACAGTTTATATCTCAAACTAAGGATCTTGTTCACTAATTGTAACACTCTTAGGTGATGGAAGATTTACTCTAATGGGACTATATTTTTCTAATCCCTCAGGATAGCATCTGGTCATAAGTCCATATTGGAGTGAATCAAACAATTCTGAATACTATTAAAGTAATCCAGTAATATGGGTATACCCTACTATACCCAACCAATAAACTGAGTTGAGAAGGTTCTATTTAATCAACAATGATTTATCAAATCTATTATCCCTTACTCTAAGTAGGTATATCCTACATAAGGCTCCGAGAATGTGATCAAAAGATCACTCAACATAGGTTGCTACCATAAGAAATAAGTCACATTCTAAGTACTTTAGGTGATGCCTACCACAAGGTATATTAAGTTTAACTTCTAAAGTTATGAAGGATCATCAAAGTTTCTGCCTTAATAAGTTATAAAGAACTCTTCCTACCTCAAGATATCAATAATTAAGGTCTTTAAATATTTTAAGAATGATCCTAAAGCAAGACCCCTTAAGATTTCACTTTTCTACTTCTTAAGTTAACATTCAAGTGGTCAGATCAGATGATTGAAATTCATTTGATCCTTTTCTATTCTATAATTATGGGATAAAATCAAGAACATTATTAGAGTTAGGTCATTTTATCAATCATTATAATTTTATTATTCATCTTATGCTAATAGTCTTATATAAGAGAAAATCAAGGATCTAAAGTTTAGATTCAGATAATTTAATCACACATATTCAATATTAACCCTAGCACTTCTAATTCAGTGTTTTAAGATCAATATCAAATAATGTGCATTATTGGAAAAATGTCAATTGAATTATCTTACAATCAAATTAATTAATTAAGTGATTAAGATTTAGGTCTTAACTAAGACAAGCTAGAATTTAACCCCTAACTTTCCTATCATTAAGACCAAAGGTTAATTTAAAGGTCAATGATAAATCAATGTGTTATTAGTATATTATTGATGTCAAACTTAGGTTTGGATTAAGTATCATCTACTTAATCAAGTTATCAAGATTCTTATGTTCAAGTTTAGTTTAATGTCCATTAAGCACATTTAAGTGTCCAAATAAATGTTAAGGTTCTCTAACATACACACTAAGATTATGAAAACATATAAATGTAAATATGACATAAAATAAAAGGGGTAATTAATGCTAATCAAATCCTAAATCAACCAAAGGGATTAGCATTTGATTATAAATCTAAAATATCTAAATTTCATGCCATTTAGTTGTTAAGACATACCTATTCAATACAAGCACTTAAATTTCTATTACTTAGCATTTGGCATAATATATCTAAAGTTATAAAGTAGGTTTAAGTACTTTTTAAAGATGACAAAATGTCAAACCTAATTTCTCTATAGAATTTTATGCAATGTTCAATTTTAGCCCCACTAGGGTCATAGAGACCTTAAAATACCAAAACAGGTAAGTTTTGGCAATTTCAGCCAAAACTGGGCAGTTTTTCAGGAAATTCTAGACATTTAGCAAGTTTGGGCGTTGCAGCGCGCTATAGCGCTTTTCACGAGGCAGCGTGCGGTAGCGCCTTTTGGGCGGCAGCGCGCGGATATCGCCTTTCGCGCGGCCACGCGTATTGCGCCTTTAGCACTAGGGTGCGCCTCAGTCCGCTGCAGCCCGCTGCAGCATGCTATGGTGCTTAGCAATGGTTCAACTTGCAAAAATCACTGTTCAATTAATTTATTTTTCATATTTCACTAAATTTTTCAAAAAAATTCCATTGCAGCCCGCTACCGCGCATTACGGCACGCTGTAGCGGTCCATTTTGCAAAGGACTATTCAAATAGTTTAATTAATGTTTTTATATATTCCACTGAAATCCCGCTGCAGCAGTCCAGGTTGCAACTTTGGGCGCTGCAGCGCCAGACGGTGATTTTTGTCTGGACAAAAACTGTAAGCCTTATTTTCGAGCTTAAATACTCCCAATCTAGAGCATTTTATGAGCGATGCCATATATCAATGGAAAGGTCTTTCTGATACCTTTCTATTAATACTAAAATCGGCACAAACGGAGTATCCTAACTATATAAAAAATAGTAATGAATGCAAGGGTATGCAGAATAAATGAAAACAGAGCATTTTTCTATGATACATTTAGGAGTCTTAATGACTTTTATACTTGCTTATGGACTTCCAAAGGTGCATTCGAGCATAATGACAATATGAAGAAGGCAAAAAGGAGAGGAGCAAATGGGTACCTTAGATCCTTAAAAAGGGGAAGAAGGAACCTCTATTTTCTTCTTCTTCTTCTTCTAGGGTGCAGCAATGGTAGGGGGAGGAAGAGAGCTCTAGAGATTTATCTTGACAGCAAGGGAAGAGAGAAGGGTTGAGCTTCTGTGGTGACCCACACCCTTAATTTGCCAAAGGATTAAGCTAAGGGTGGAGTGTCACTCTGGCTAACCCCTCACTTATCATTGGATTAGGAGAAAATCCATAATCCATCTAATTAGGGAAGGATTAACACAGAATCAACCTAACAGTCACTATATAAGTAAACGTACAGAGTGCGGAAGCAGTAAATGACATCCAAATATCACAATATAATATAAGTGCAAAATATGGCTCAGAATATAAGCATATAAATCCAAATACACGGTCAAGGGTACCTGTATTATTACAACAATTAAAGTTTAAATAAAAAAGGAATTGCAAATGCACTCATCCTCACATATAAATCTAAAGACTAGATATGCTCTGGCTCGAGCTGCTGCTCCTTCCTCTAGGTATAGCTCCTCCTCAGGTATTGGATCCTCTATCTGCTCTACGCCTGCCATTGTCGGTTTCACAGTATAGGGCCCCAGCCAAAAAGGAGAAAATCTTGTGTTAGACAATTGTCTAAGTACATTTTAAGCTGACAAGTTTTATATGTGTTTTATAATATCCCCATTTTACCATTTCTAAGCAATAACCATACAAATATAGGAGCGACTTACAATGCAATAGAGAAGGAAAAAGCTATAAATAATCGTTTATAACTTAAGCAAAAAGAGAGGCTAAGACATGCCTCACATGCAAACTAAATAGGGCAAGGCATATATAAATAACTAAACAAGTGCTGAAAGAAATTACTACATCCTAAATATGTTGGTGATCAAAGGAAATATGCAAATTAAATAACATAACTCAGCAATGATACATATAATAGCAACAAAGTTCTAACATCCTAAAATATATATATATATATATATAAGCAGGATAAAGGAATAGCTGACTCAATAAAAATGCTAAAAAGTAACCAAGATATCAAACTGCATATATATAAATATCTGTGTACTAACTGCCATACAGAAAAGAGCTAATCTAGCCCACTGAATATCAAAAGGACCCTAGTATCATCAAGGAGACTAGGCGCAAACTATATAACCCTAGTGTCATGCAAGGAGACTAGGCGCAAACTATATAACCCCAGTGTCATGCAAGGAGACTAGACAGATATATAGGGTTTTCTCCTAATATCATCAAGGAGACTAGGCAAAGAAAACACAACAAATCTTCTTTTAGTGTCAACAAGGAGACTAAGCAAAGAAGATATAAACCAGGTCTTCTCCTAGTGTCAACAAGGAGACTAGGCAAATAATACATAACTGAGAAGCAGCTCTAACACATACAATTATTATCTTTAATCTATTACTTTAATATTTTTGCAAGGAATCTAAGGAGTCTCCATATTTTCATAACATTTTATTTATTCATCAAAATCTTGTATGATATGCTCAAGGAGTTAAGGCACAAAAATACATAAGGAATGCGTAGCACAAAATATCAAAAGTAAGCAAGGGACTCTACTAATATGGTGATATCATTTGTTTTCTATTATCCATTCTAACTATTCCAAGTTACACAAGTTCAGGATCACCGTTTTCCTACTATCGAGTGTAACTTAGAAATTTGTCCTTATAAGTTAAAAAGGATTAGAACTGACCATAGTCTAATCTAGTCAATCAGATAGACGACTATGAGTTGAATCAATAAATCATACGTCCTAATTTTGTGAATTTAGACTTTCTATCTAAGATCTGATCAAGATCTTCTAAACCTATAGATTATGGATTAAATATTATAACATTTAGGTTTAATCACATAATCCAAAAAGGATAAGATATAAGTTCTAAGTTTTATTCTAAAAGTGATCTACTTATTAAGGCAAATCCTATTAAGTAATCAAACTTATTATGATGAATCTCATATCCTAAAACTAAGTTAAAAGAAAAAATAATCAGAATAAGTTGTAAAATTTTAGGAACTAATAAAACCAAGGTTTCATTCATTGAATAACCCATTTATCTAATGAATGAAATCTAACTTAGGATCTAGTCCTAGTCTCAAGAGTAGTCCTTATGTGATATATAATATTCTAAGGAAAAAGGTCTTAGAGAAATTTTTAGGGGTTTTAACAAATTGACCTAAATATTGATTTTACTCACTTAAATGATTTTAATATAGTTCAAATATTGATATTTAGTGAATTAGAAGACTAATTAGAGGTTAAGGATTGTTTAACCTAAAATTTGAGTAAAATAACTATTTTGCCCCTACTTAAGGGTCTAAAAAGTCAACTTTCAATTTAAGGCTCCAAATTAGGATTTTTTATTGTCAAATGATTCATTACTGTCTAACATGGAGATAGACAGTAAGTATGCCAAATTTGGATAAGAATGGGTTCTATAGGTCCAAACTAAGGTTTTCAATCTAAGGGGTATTTTGGTAGGTTGCCCTTAATGAAATCTAAATTTTTATATAATTTACTATTGGTTATTGTTCAAGGATTCCATAGAGTCCAAGAATACTAAATTCTGAGGTCTAATGAATTATTTATAGCCATTTGAATTCCCAAGAGTAAATTGGTAATTTTCTAATTCTATAGGGTTCAAAACCTAAATATTACCTTAGATTATTATTGGCACTGAAATTCTAAGGTATCCACCAATTTGCACAATGCATTTTAGGTACAAGGTAGGTTTTGATCACTTATTAACAATGGCAAGATTTTCAAATTTAACTTTCATATGAAATTTTATGCAGTGTTCAATTTTAACTTTTGCTATAACTTAGCCCCACTAGGGTCCTAGGGGTCTTAAAATACATAAACAGTGAAGTTTTGGCCATTTCAGCCAAAACTGGGTAGTTTACAAAAATCTGGGCAGTTTTCTGGAATTTCTGGGCAAATTTGCAAATCTGGGCGCTGTAACGCTTTTCGCGCGGCAGCGCGCTGGCGCGCTTTTCGTGCGGTAGCTACAATTCGCTGTGACCCACTGCAGCGCGCTATGGCGCACTGTAGCGGTTCATTTTGCAAATCTACTATTCATTTAATTTATTTCCACATTTTCTAAAGTTCTGAATTTCCGTTATAGTCCGCTGCAGTACTCTACAATTTACTGTTCAATTAAATTTAAGGCCATTTTCTTAAATTCTGAAATGCCGCTGGAGACCGCTGCAGCGCGCGACCGCGCGCTGTAGCGGTTCACTTCGCAATTTACTATTTAATTAGTTCTATTAACATTTTCCCCTAAGTTTTTATGCCCGCGACCAACCGCTGCGACCTGCTGCAGCGCGCTGTAGCGGCAGACGGTGATTTCGCTAGGTGCGAAACCCGAGTAGGCCATTTTTCGAGCTTAATTACTCTCAATCTAGAGTGTTTCATGAGCGGTGCCATATATCAATGGAAATGTACTTTTTATACCTTTCCATCGACACCAAAATCGGTATGAACGGACCATCCTAGCTATACTAAAAATACAAATAAATGATAGGGTGTACAGAATACAAAAAAAACAGAGCATTTTTTCTATGATGCTTTCAAGAGCCTTAATGGCTTCCATACTTAAACATGGATATCTAGAGATGTATTCAAGCATTGTAGCTATATGAAGAAGGCAAAAGAGATGGGTAAAGGAGTATCTTAGTCCTTTGCAAGAGGAGGAGGAAGATGGAACCTTTGATTTTCTTCAAATACTTTAGAGGCGGAGAGCTGCACTTCCTTCTCCCTTAGCAAGCTCCCAAAGAAGGAGGAGAAGGAGGAGGAATGAGGGAAAGTTTCAGCAAATGGAGGAAGGAGCCATGCTTCTTCTTAATAAAGGGGATGATGGGGATGGAGTAGGGAGCCATCATGAGGGAGGCTAGGGAGGCATGAAGGCATGGGGCACTGGCCAAGGGGGGCTGTCAGCTGAATGAAATTAAAAATTTTGAGGAAATTGCAAATAAGGGATCCAAAGGTTTCTTAATTACTAATTTATTTCCCTTAATTATTAAAAATTTTGGATTTTTGAAACGTGCTCCGAAAAATCCTAAAAATTCACCCCTAACTAATTTGGGGGTGTGGAATCTAACGGTGAAGTCGGATTTCAATTCCGATGATTATTTAATTATCCTATTTTTTAACGCATTTAATTATATTAAAATATTCATGAAAATCCGACGACTTCCAAACGTGTCCAAAACATCACCCCTATCTAATTTGGGGGTGACGATCGCAACGGCGAAGTCGAATTTCGATTTTGAGGTCAAAATAAATACCTCAATTTTCTAATTAATTAAATATTAAAATATTTCCAATTAATTGATTGGCCTTCGAATTGTTCCAAACCTTCAGTTTTTAGTTCTAATGACTAGATGAACATAATGGAATGATAATTATGATATGATTAAGCTAGATTTAAGTTGGGTAACAACCTTGGGTTGTTACAGCTTCTCCTTTAAAGGAAGAGTGTAGGAGGAGGCTCTATCATTAGCTATAGAGCTAGGAGGTGAGGGGAAGAATGGCCTCAAGCCATCAAGTTTTGAAATTAATGGGAGTAGGAGAGCTCAGCCAAAAAAGAGAATGGGGGGAGAAGGGTCAGCTAATTTTTTGGCCAGCTAGGAGAGAGAAAATGACATTTAAGAAATGAATTTAGGAATCAATGAATATTCATTCCTTTAATTAATAAAAAAATTCAAGTTTTGGAAATATGCTTCAAAAAATTCCAAAAATTCACCCCTAGCTAATATGGGGGTGAGGAATCCAACAGCAAAGTTGGATTTCGATTCCGTCTATTATTTAATTATTCCATTTTTCTAGCGCATTTAATTACATTAAAATATTTGCGAAAATTTGGCGACTTCCAAATGCGTCCAGAACATCATCCCTAGCTAATTTGGGAGTGACAATCGCAATGGCGAAATCATATTTTGATTTCAAGGTCAAAATAAATACCTTAATTCTCTAATTAATTAAATATTAAAATATTCTAAAATAATCGTTTGATTTCCGAATTGCTCCAAACCTTCAGGGTTTGGTTCTAATGACTATATGAACTTAGTGAGATGATAATTATGATACGATTAAGCTAAAATTAAGCTGGGTAACAATCTTGGGTTGTTACACAATCACACTCAGTGTCCTAAATAAGGTGACTCGAATTACTTAGTTTGTTTATGCCACACCTATTGAAGCGATCTTCGATAGGAGGCATCACCCGATGGCGATTTGTATTTTAATCAAACTAAGGAATAAGTCCCTACCTATGACACTCTTAGTCTTGGAAGATTTATTCTAATGGGACTGTATTCGTCAAATTCTTCGGGATAGCACCTGGTCATAAGTCCACATTGGAGTGAATCAACCAATCCTGAATACTACTGAAGTAATCTAGTAATATGGGTATACCCTACTATAGATAACCAATAATCTGAGTTCAAGAGATTCTATTTAGTCAACAAGAATATATCAAATCTATTAATCCTTACTCTAAGTAGGTGTATCCTACACAAGGCTCCAAGGATGTGATTAAAGGATCACTCAATATAGGTTGCTACCACAAGGAATAAGTCATATTCTAAGTACTTTAGGTGATTCCTACCATAAGATATCAAGTTCAACTTCCAAGGTCATGAAGGATCATCTAAATTTCTACCTCTAAGAGTTGCAAGAGCTCTTTCTACCTCAAGGTATCAATAATTAAAGTCCTTAAATATTTTAAGAATGATCCTAAAGTAAGACCCTTAAGTTCTCACTTTTCTACTTCTTAAGGTTTACTTGCTAGACTTAGGTTAAAGTGATCAGATCAGATGATTAAAATTTATTTGATCATTTTCTATTCTACAATCATGGGATGAAATCAAAGATCTTATTAGAGTTAGATCATTTTATAAATCATTACAATTTTATTATCTATTTTATGCTAATGGTCTTATATAAGAGAAAATCAAAGATCTAAAATTTAAATTCAGATGATTCAATCACATATATTTAATATTAACCTTAACACTTCTAATTCAATGATTTAAGATTAATATCAAATCATATACATTATTGGAATAATGTCAATTAAATTCTCTTTCAATCAAATTAATTGATTAAGTGATTAAGGTTCAGATCTTAATTAAGATAAGTTAGAGTTTAACCCTTAACCTTTATACCATTAAGACTAAGGTTAATTTATAGGTTAATGATAAATCAATGTGTTATTAGTGTACTATTGATGTCAAACTTTGGTTTTAGATTAAGTATCATCTACTTAATCAAGTTAGCAATATTCTTATATTTAATTATAGTTTAATGTCATTTATACATGATTAGGTGTATATTTAGAGTTTTCTAATATACATCTTAATATCATGAAAGCATCTAAATATTAAGATGACATAGAATAAAAAAGTAATTAAGGCTAACCAAATTCTAAATTAAAGCAAATGGATTAGTACTTGATAACAATTCTAAGAGATTTAAGTTTCATGCCATTAAATTGTAAAGATAAACATATTCATTACAAGCACTTTAAAATTATATTACTTGGCATTTGGCATAACATACATTTCAAGTACATAGAAAGTTTTGAGCACTTGATAAACAAAGTTCAAACTTAATTTCCATATATAATTTTATGCAATGTTCCATTTTAGATAAAATTTGATATTATTTAGTCCCACTAGGGTCCTTGGGATCTTAAAATGCAAAAACATTGAAGTTTTGGCCATTTCAGCTAAAATTGGGCAGTTTTTCAGACATTTATGACATTTTTTGCAAGTTTGGGCGCTCCAGCGCGTTGCAGCGCACTGGAGCGGGCTGTGGCGGTTCTGGCGCTGCAGCGCTTTCAGCGCTACGACGCGCTGTGGCGCTTCTAGCGCTGTAGTGCGCTGTGGCGATTTTCGCGCGGCAGCGCACCGTGGCGCTATTGGCGCTAGAGTGTGCTGTGGCCCGCTGCAGTCCGCTGTAGCGCGCTGCAGCGGTTCAACTTGCAAAAGCACTGTGGCATTAATTCATTTTTTCATATTTTCTAAAGTATTCCTGAAAATTCTGCTGCAGCGGTCTGTTTTGAGAAATACTGTTTAATTAGTTAAATGGCAGGTTTTCAAAAGTTTTTCATGAAATACCATTGCAGCCCGCTACAGCGCACTATAGCGCGCTGCAGCAGTCCAACTTGCGATTTACTGTTTAATAATTGCTTTTATAACGTTTTTGCTAAAATACCGCCGCAGCGCCTGACGACATTTTTCGCCTGGACAAAATTAGAAGGCCTACTTTCAAGCTTGAATACTCCCAGTCTAGAGCATTCTATGAGTAGTGCCATATATCAATGGAAAAGGTCTTTCCGATACCTTTTCACCGACACCAAAATCGGCACAAACGGAGCATCCTAACTATACTAAAAGTGTGGACAAAGGATAGGATATACAAAATGAACAAAAACAGAGCATGCATTTTTCAAGAAATGAGAAGCTTCAATGAGCCTTAATAGCTTCCATACATGTTTATAGACTTCTAGAGTTACATTCAAGCATTATAGTATCATAAAAGAGACAAGGAGAGTTATAAATGGGTACATTTAATCCTTGGAAGGAGTGGGGGATGAAGACCTCTCTGCTTTCTTTAGGATCTTGGAGGAAGCTTCTTCAAGGTACAATAATGGAGCAGTAATAGGAGAAGAGAATGTGAGAAAATTTCAGTAAGCCTAAGAAGGGGCTGAGCTCCCCCTTAATAAAGGAGAAGGGGGAGGATGGAGTAGGGGCTAGGCCATCATGAGCCTAAGGAGGGAGGAGTAGGGAGCCATCATGAAGGAGCCTAAGGAGGCATGGTGGCATAGGAGCGCCGGCTATGGAAGGGAGGTTGACAGGAAGCAAATGAAAATTAGGGGAAATTGCAATTTAGGGATTGAATAATTGTTTATTTATTTCTCTTAATTATTTAAAAATTCAGATTTTTGAAACGCACTCCAAAAATTCACGTCTAGCTAATTTGGGGTGAGAAATTCAACGGTGAATTCGGAATTCAATTTTGACAATTATTTAATTATTTTATTTTCGGTGCATTTAATTATATTAAAATATTCATGAAAATTCAATAACATCCGAACGCGTCCAAAACATCACCCCTAGCTAACTTGGGGGTGATGATCGCAACGGCGAAGTCAAATTTCAATTTCGATGTCAAAATAAATATCTCAAATTTCTAATTAATTAAATATTAAAGTAATCCAAAATATTGGATTTGGCCCTGAATCGCGCCAAATCTTCAGGGTTTGGTTCTAATGACTAGATGAACTTAATGGAATGATAATTACGATATAATTAGGCTAAAATTAAACTAGGTAATAACCTTGGGTTGTTACAGCATATCTCATGTTAGAAGATTTTCTCTTGGTGTTTCTTCATCATCATCAAGTGGAATGTCTGATTTGCCTCCAAAGAAAATGAGGACTTTACAAGGTATTTACAATAGAACTTAGGAAATCCTGAATGAAGGATGGGCTGATTTTGCCTTATTTGTTGATGCTGATCTAGTTTAATTTAGTGAAGTTGTTCAAAGTGAGAAGTGGAGAAAGGTCATGGATCAAGAAATTCATTCTATTCTAAAGAATAAAATGTAACAACCCAGGTTGTTACTTAGCTCAATTAAGACTAATCTAAGTCTTAATTAAGGTTCTAAGTCACTAATTAAGTAATTTAGAACTCGCCTCTGAAACCTAGGTCAAACCAGAAGTCAATAAAGTCAAATCTGGAATTCTAGAAAATCCCAAACCCTAGAAAATTGACTTTTTATCTAGACCTCAAATTGAAAATCTGACTTCACCATTGCATTTAGAACACCCAAATTAGCTAGAGGTGAAATTTTGAAGGTATTTGAAAGTCGTTGAATTTTCGTCGAATATTTTAATAATATTTAAGTACCTGAAAATTCAAATAAATAAATACTCGTCAAAACGAAAATCCGAATGCGTCGTTGCATTCCTCACCCTTCAATTAGCTAGGGGTATATTATTGAGAATTTTTAGGATGCATTTAATAGGGTAAATTTGATTAATTAAATCTGTGTATTATGAATTAAATAATAATATTTTTAAATAACATTTAACGGCACCGTCCAAATTAATCTAGCGCCGTAATTTTTGAATTAATCCCACCGTCCAGACTGACGGATCCTCAGATATGTCCGATCAAAGGATCGGACGGCTCTGGAGTCTTCGTCCCCGCGAGCGTGACGCGTGGGAGCTGACCTCGGCACGCATCGAAGGACTTCGACAGGCGGCCTCCTCCACCGCCTCCAACCGCTTCTAAACTCCATTAAAGTCCATCTCAATCCTGTGTCTTGAACCTTTGGAGAGATTTTAAGAAAAACAGCAAAAATCGATCGTTCGAGTTAACCCTAATTTCTGAGCCGTTGAATTTGAGGTACTACTCCTCCCTCTATGTCTTACTCTTGCGCTTCCATTTCAATTCGAATGCTTATTTCAACCTTTAGATTGGAAATGTATCGGGTATGATCGAACTCTAACGAGTTCGATCAACCCAATTTCAGCAAAACCTGTACAGTACTTACTGTTAGCCGAGTGTTCACCGAAATATAGAAAATTAGGGTTTCACATTTATAGGAGTACTCTAAACTTCTGATAGGGTTTTTATATTATATGGATAGATCACGTTCATAGCTTTCATTTGATATATAGATTGTCGTCTAGATTGATCGATGTTAAGAGAGTAATGGAAACCTAAAATCTAGGGTTTCGCCTCCCCGACAGGGACGAAGCTCAAAGACCGGTCCAACCCGAACCGGTCTGCGTGTGCGCAGACCGCCCGGATAGACTGAGCCGGACCGGGATCTCCTCTGTGTGCCACGTGTCCCGCGTGATGAGTGCGGTGGGACCCACTCAGGTCGCTTCGCCAGCGCAGCAAAGGCGTGGTGGGTCCCGCCTTCGATCCAGCAGCATATCCCGGCACGCCACGTAGCTGGTCCTGCTGCCGTCTGATCCGTAGGGCCCTCTACTCTCTGTCCCAGCCAATCGTGGCTTGCCACGTGTACCTGCATAATAATTAATAAAATCATTTATATAAATATAACATTATTTAATAAAAAAAAAACTTAATTATATATAAATAATAATAATAACAGATTTATTAAAACTGATTAAACAGAATTAATTAATTAGCTAAATTCAAAACTTTAAACCTTAATAACTCCTAAAATACTCATCCAAATTATGCAAATAAATATATCAAATTGATCAAAAAAATATGAGGAATTTATTGATGCCAATAATTTTGCATTTGGACTTGTATTTAGTAAAGTGATATTTAGGGTTTATTTAAGTTAAATTAAATGTCACAAATCTTATTTAGCTCATAACTTTGTGTAGGTTGACCCAAACATATATAATATAGGTCTTAAAGTGATCAAAAAACCCTAAGGATTAATTTCGTAGTATTCATCTTCCTGTTTGGATTAGTATTTGCCTAATCACTTTTAGGACCTAACCCTAATTAGGCCATTAAACCCTAGAACTTCAATTGACCATAACTTGGTCAATTGAGCTAAATTGGATGATCCAAATATCCATTTAGATCAGAAAAACCTAATTAATAGTAATCTATAAAAATATTTTAGATCCAACGGTTAGATTTGTTAATCACCCTTAATTACTCTAAATGTTGATTAGTGAGTTTTAGCAAATATAGTAACCCAAATTGAGTGATTTAAGTTTCAGAGGACTTCTAGAACCACTTAGAATCTATTTATGAAGTTTGATTAGTGTTTGAGTGCTTAATTTTGCTAATCACTCACTAATCACTCTTAACCCTAATTAGGTCTTAACTTAGTCAAACTAGATTTAAATTGAGCCTACTACATGTCATTGTGATCAATGGACTATTTGTAAACCATAGCCACTCAATTTGGATATTAATTGATAAAGTTAGGATTTTTGACCCATAATTAAGAATTTCTTAATCACCTTTTAACCCTAGATCTTGTATTGGCCATGACTTGGTCAATACTTATTAGAATTTAGTAAATTTAGATTCTATGAAAAGCTTAGGCAGTAAAGAACAATAATCTGAAAGAAAATTTAACTTTCACTTAGTCAAATTACTAATTTGCCCTTATGAGTCAAATTCACTAATTTGATCTCATATGGCTTAATAATCACCCAAAATTAATTTAGTTGCTGTCTAATCTTACATTAAAAAGTAAGAAATACTTTCCAAAAGAAAATTTTAGAATTAAAGCCTTAGATCAAAATTTGATCTTTTGAACCCTTAAGCGGGGGCAAAATGGTCATTTGGCCCAAATTTAGGGTTTAGCTTTCAAAAGCCCTAAAATCATTTTATAATCCTATTAATCAGTAATTATAATGATTTATAGCTGAAATTAATCAAATCTAAGTCTAAATTAGATTTTGATTAAAATCTCAAATTTTGCTCCTTAAAGAAAATTTCCTAAGTCTTAAGTGAGTGATTTCTCCTTCTTTAATCATTCTTAGATCTTTCCTTAGGTTCTTATAGCATTAGTTAGGATGTGTGTCTTGAGAGATACTCTTAGTAATTAAGAGCCTTATTTCCTAAGATTAGGAATAGATCATAAGTTAGAATTCATCTATTGAGTAAATTGGGTTACTCAATTAGATGAAATCTTGAGTTTACTAGTTTCTAGATTTTCTCAGTTTATTAAATGATTATTTGATCTTTAAACTTTAGAACTAAGAATAGAGATCTATCCTAATAAATTTGATTTATCATTAGGACTTGCCTTAACTTAATCTGTGAGATTTGGGTTCTAAACTTTAGACCCTTAGTTATACCTTTAGATTAAGTGATTATACCCCATCATTTGGAGTCTAATTCTTAATATTTTCATCTTGATTTGGCTAATCAAGATGAGATTGGGATAAATTAAATTACAAAATTAGGTCGATGATTTATTCATTTTAACCAAATAGTCGTCTTTTGATTAAGTTATAATTAGGACTTGGCCAGTCCTAATTATCTTCAACTAGTAGGATTCGTGATTCTAAATTACAGAATGTGTAAGAATTGATGATTCTAAAACTTATGTAACTTAGAGTAGATAGAACAAATAAAGTAGATAACAATGGATATCACTTATGTTTTAGATAGAGTTTCTTGCTCATTTTGATTTTGATGCTTCGCATTCCTTGATTTTGAGCCTTATACCTTGAACATATATTATGTACTTAAGATATTTGATAAATATCTTATGTTAATTTGGAACATTCATAAGCAGCATTATATTTTCATTTCACAAATGGTTTGTAAGGTGTAGCTTGATTAGTATACCTCTTCGATCAACCCGTTCGGGTCAGCAACCTTTCAAGGGTTTAATGTCCGACAGTCTATGGCCATGCCTAGTCAGAGTGATAGGATGGATAGACTCTTGCCATACTGACTATAGAGTCAGGATTCTGATACAGTTATACTAATTCAAGTACACTTACATTCAGTTCTGTCTTAGCTCATCAGGCTAAGAGTTTTTAGTGATATTCAGTTCAGAGTTTCTTAGCTCATCAAGCTAAGATTTGCTGAGTATGTTTTTAGTTTGAGTGACTTAGATGGTCACTGCAGTTTCTGTTTTCAGTTACTATTTTACTTGCATATTCTTCATTGTAGCACTGTTTTACTTACAGCTTTCCTGCACGTGTTATATATAGGATGCTAGTTTAACTTACTATTTTTATATGCTCACCTAGGATGTTAGTATTTTCAATTTTTCACTGTTTAAATTTTGTATGTCATTTAGCATAATCTGTTTGATCATAAGCATGTTTAGGTTGTACTTTTCTTACAGTTTTGTTTAATCTTTTGCTTACCTATCTTTGTTGCAGTTGCTTGGAGGAGGTATGTACTTACTTCCTATTTACTTAGTTATAAACTGTTATTGTTCTTTTTGTACGCTTTCTGCACCTATTTTGCTCAGTTCTGGTTTATGGCGATATTCAAGTAACTTAATAAATTGTTTGCCCTAAAATGTGCTTAGACAATAGTCTAACCAGTTTTTCTTTTATTGTCTGGGGCCCTACCATTATGAAACTGATAATGGTAGGTTCTGAGTTTGTTAGAGCAGCTGATCCAGTGGAGTGCTTACCATTGGAGGAGGAGCCCATTCTTGAAGATCTTTAGCTTTAGTTTCTTTTGCTTGTGAGATCGAGAGTTTTCTTTTTCAGTTCTCTTAAACTTATTAAATATTGTAATAATACAGGTTAATATTTTCTTTTCAGCTCTTTACTTATTTTGTATTGTTATATTTATACTGTATGGATGGATGTTATACTTTTATTGCTTCCTGCACTCTGAGTTCTTGTATGATCATTTAGTGATAGTATTTTTGGATGAATGACAAAGTCCTCAGTTAAGTTGGATTAGAATGTGTGTTTAATCCAATCCTAAGTGGGAACATTGTCATTTGGTGACCCCTCCACCGTAATCATGTTAACTTAAGAGTTAACAGGACCACGGCAGGGCAGGGCCGCCACATGAAACTTGGGAGTTGTCTGAACTTTCAAAAGGGCATCAGTCTATTGGGGTAAAGTGATTTTTCAAGACAAAATTAAATGAAGAAAGCAAAGTTGAGAAGCACAAGGCTCGTCTTGTTATGAAAGGCTATAAATAGAAGTTTGGATATGACTACAACGAAGTATTTGTTCATGTTGTTCGGTTAGAAATCATAAGATTGGTTTTTTCTGTTGCTGCTCAGTATGGCTCTAAGGTCAGCCAGATGGATGTAAAATAAGTATTCCTGAATGGTGTGCTTGAAGAAGAGGTTTACATAGACCAACCCCTTGGCTATGTAGATAAGGGAAAAGAAATAAAAGTTTGCAAGTTGAAGAAAGCACTGTACGGGCTCAAGCAAGCTCCTCATGCTTGGTATGGTAGGATAGATGGCTACTTTGAGAAGAACGGGTTTAGGAGATGCCCGTATGAGCACACCCTATATATCAAGGAGAATAAAGGTAAGTTCTTATTTGCTTACCTTTATGTTGACGATATAATTTTCACTGGAAATTATGAAGAATTATGTGAGGACTTCAAGAAGTCTATGAAGAAAGAGTTTGAGATGACAGATTTGGGCCAGGCTTATTACTTCATTAGTATAGAAGTAAAGTATAGTGATGAAATGATCTCACTATCTCAAAATAAGTTTGCCACTGAGATTCTCAAAAGATTTAGAATGGAGAATGCTGTTCCCATAAGCACCCTGATGGAATTCAGATTGAAGTTGTCAAACGAGACTAATGAAGAGTCAGTTAATTCATCTTTGTTCAAAAGCTTGGTTGGAAGTTTGATGTACCTAACAGCTACTAGACCAGACATCATGTTTGCGGTTAGTATGATTAGTCCGCTTTATGGAGAATCCTAAGAAGAGTCATTGGGAAGCAGGAAAATGCATCTTGCATTATCTGGTCGGTACTACTACTGATCATGGTATTCAGTACAAAAAGGTAGATGGCTGCTGTTTGGTGGGATTCTGCAATAGTGATTGGGGTGGTTGTGTTGACGACAACAAAAGTATATCCGGATTTATATTTAGTCTTGGATCTGGTGCTATCTCATGGCAGTCCAAGAAACAAAAGGTTATAGCTCTGTCAACCGTTAAAGCAGAGTATAATTCTCTAACTATTGCAGGTTGTCATGCTGTTTGGTTAAGAATAGTGTTGCAAGATTTGTTGAAACCTCAAGAAAAAGGTATTATTCTATTTTGTGACAAACAAGCAGCAATAGTACTGACAAAGAATCCGGTCTTTCATGAAAGGATGAAACATGTTCGAATGAATATCATTTCATTCGAGAGCTACTCAATGATAAAGAAATTGAAGTCGTATTCTGTAGCACCAAAGATCAAGCCGCGGACATTTTTACAAAAGCGTTGAAGCCTACAAGATTTTGCTAAAATGAAAACAAAGATCGGAGTTCTGCAAATTTAACTTAAGGGGAGTATTAGTTTCTTAAGTAAAGTTTTTAATTATTTTTGCTTTATTTTGTGAGTAAAAAGACGTGTCTCTTCATTAAGAATTTTTTTTTTTGGTGTGTTCTTTTTTATTATGAATGTATCTTTTAGTTGATACCCTTAGTCAATTATATTTACTAATATATTTAACAAATTAGAATATATAAAATATATATTTTTTTAAGATTTCCTAACACTAATCACATGATCACTGCAGCCGCACTCAGCGAACTGCAAGGTCGCTGTGGGCAGGGTGAGGCCTTCTTCGGCTTCACGTCCGACAGCGGCATCTTTCTGCAGCTGCACCTGGCGAAATACGAAGTCGCAGCGAACTCACTGCAGCCGATGAGAAGTGCATTCAGCGATCTCGCATAAAACTCACCGCGCCGATGAGAAGTGCACTCATCAAAGTCACTGCTGGCGGTGTCTTTACCTCACAAATTCCGTACATCTAAGTTTTTCAGGTCTTTATAATATTTTCTTATTGGTACCTTCACCACCACGATACTATAAAATATTTAATTTATAAAAATTAAAATTTATAAGTAAAAATCAAATTTATAAATTAATTATATTAAAAAATATTATGATATTTATTAATTATTCAAATATTTTACTATGAAAAATTCGGCATACTAAACACGACTTTTAATTAAGGTTGAGATAATGTCAGTATTTTAATAAGGAGATAACATCTGTAATTAATAATAATATGATTCAATATAATTAAGCTTTGGGGAGATTCTCTCTCTCGCGACCCAGCTGTCACTCTGAGGAGCCTTGCTCCGATGTATTATTTGCAGAGCATGTATAAGATATATTTCAAATTCGAAGTATACATCAAATAAAATAAATTACGATTGTGAATAAGATAGGCTGAGTATGGGAGACATTAGTTTGAGAAAAATGCCTCTTGATTCTGTCCTTAATGTAATGCTTACTACCGAAGATAATTAATACATGTCGGATAATTTTTTTTATTAGGTATTTGATGCCTTCTTGTACTATATTGAAGAGCAATTATTCCATACATATATGCTCAGTAAAATGAGATAATGCAGAAAGCATGGGTTAGTAGGCGACCATATCTATCCAGCCCAGTTCGAATTCAGCCCATAAGCAACTGTGCAGAAACTGCAAGGAGAACAGAAAAGCTAGCTTCGAATTCAGCCCATAATTTCATCAATCTCTGTGTTATCAGCATTATGATTTAATTTTCAAGACACTATAATTGTATTAGGGCAACAAAAACACTTCCTGAAACTTCTATCATTTCTCTCTCACCACTAATTAAAAAAGCAAATTTTTGTTCCATTTACCAAAGGAGATCAAAGGCTCGTCTAAAATTTGCATCTGGTTCGACGGCATAACAATCCAGTGTCGAATAGAAATGAAGCTTTAAAGACCTCAAGGAATATTTGAAATCAGAGAAAAGGCAAGTGCAAAAGAATATCTATAGCTTTGAAACCTCTTCTAAGAGTTTTCCAACTGGCAAAAGAGAAAAAGTAATTTGTTGCCTTTAAACCCATATATACCTATGCCAATCAGCACTACTTAAATAATTATAGCATATACATTTAGCCATCTTAAGAGAGAATGAATCCATACCATTATAATCAATTTTGAAAGTTTCATCATCTTTAGCCTACACTAAGATGCTAGGCAGCATAGAATTTGTGGTGACTCGGCGCTGAGTTAGTATAGTTAATCTAGCGTTAAGTGCTCACTCCTCAGAATCATATCGGGGTTTAGTATAATAGTATATTTAGAGACGTATAAAATACACACTTTCACATTCATTGAAATATTCAAAATAACAAGAATAATAAATGAAAAATATTTATTACAAAGATAATATCTGCTTTAAAAAATCTATTACACAATAAGCAAAAAGTTTTATAAATCAGCATCTAAGTTATTCCATCATGCATCAGCTCCTCCTCAAAGATTTGATCCATAAATTATTAATTAACTGACATATATATATATATATGATAGGGTGACCAAGAAAAATAAAAGAAAAGAAAATATTTAATTAGATACAAATGTCTAAGTAAATTTTATAGTATATCAAAATTTGCATATAATATTAAGCGGCATAATTCTACATGAGAAGCATATACAAATAAAATGTGATATTTAAGTATGATATAATTGCAAAATTATCAGAATTATGAATGCAATACATATATTTAAGATATGTTCTCATTCTGAAAGAAAATACAGTAAGATATAATATTTATTCTATTAGATAATATTACAGGATAATCAATGAGTTAGATATATCTATCTAGCTAATATGAGTTCCTGACTAACTAAACAGTCCCCATCAAAGGTATGTGTAGTCTCATTATTTCTCCAAATATAAGGATATCCTGATCTAATATATGGTCTATATAGAACTGAGATCAACCTGAATGAAACCATGAAAATGATTTTTGATCATTTATTTCAAGTTCTGAGCACAAAATCTTATATAAATATATCAAATTGGGTTAAAGCTTAATAACGATACAAAAGTTGCAAATGAGATAATTAAATGAAAAAAATAATATTATTCATTTTATTTTAGTAAAAATATTAATATTAATATTATATTGATTATTTATCTTTATATATTAAAAATAATACTTTTTTTATTATAAGTAATAATATATATATATATATATATATATTAAATGAAAGAAAAATTATTGAATTGAAAGTTGCAAAAATTTAGAAGTATATATATACATATAGAAAAAATTACTGAAATAAAAATTTTAGATATTAAGAAATATATACATATATAGAAAAAAAAATGATAGAAATAAAAGTTATAAAAATTAGAAAATATATACATATATAGAAAAGAAAAAAATTTGTATAAATGAAAATATAATAATAATAGTAATAATAATAACATTAACAATAATAATAATTATAACATTATTATTATTATTTAAAAAATATAATTTTTTTTTCTTTTCTCTTTTCTTACTCTATCTTGATATTGATGAGGATTTACTAGAGGTTAGCAAGAGAAATCAGTGGTGGCTGAGGAAGAGAGAGGGAGGAGTAGAGGGGAGAGGAGAGGAAGAGAAATTATGGAGGATGAGGGGGCAAGTGAGTGTATTTATAAACTTTTTGTTTTTAATAAATTAATTACTTTACTTATTTATTTAATTTTCTCTCTTCTCCATTATTTAGATGAGAACAAATTTTTCATCTTCTTCATAAATGCTTTGAGTATGCAATTTAATTTTTTCTTCCTTTTTCTTAGATTTTCTTTCTCTATGCTTTCTCTTTTTTCTTTTTCTCTCATTCTATTTTTTTCTAGAAAATAATGAAACTTGACACGAATTTATATCTTGAGTAGAAAAACATACTCGTGTAAAAGTTTTTCGATTTAGAGCAATATTTTATTTTATATTAATTTCTAAAAATAAGAACTTCAAAAATTAATTATGGACAATCCGGAGCTCAAAATTTGATGAAAATTTTTGTGTATTCTTTTTATAATATTCTTAATCGAACGATACTAAAATTGCTGAATTTGGACTTGTATTTAATTTTCTCAATTTACTGAATTTAAATAATTCAGAAATTAACTCTTGATATAGTTATCCAATGATATTTTAAGTTTGCCCTAATTTTAAAATCACTTAAAATCCTAATTTTTGAGTCGAATTTAGTTCTAATTATCCTAGTAATAAATTTGGTCATTTCAAACTCCACTACTTAAAAATGATGTCATCATCGACATCACATTATACTTTATTGTTCAAAAAGAAAAATAAGGAGATTGAATTTACTTGGGTTCTTAAATAGTTTAGGATACTTTTATTGCATAGTATATTTTCTTTCCTAGGTGACTTCTTTAGCACTATAATTTTTCCACTGAATCTTTATCATGGGTATGCTTTGATTTCTCAGTTGAGAATTATCCCAACTTATAATTTCGATAGGCTCTTCGATGAATGATCAGTCTGGTTAAATTTCATCGAAAGGTATTGTAACAACTCAAGATTGTTACCCAGCTTAATTTTAGCCTAATCATACTGTAATTATCATCATATTAAGTTCATCTAGTCATTAGAACCAAACCCTGAAGGTTTGGAGAAATTTGGAGCTCAATCGATTATTTTGAAATATTTTAATATTTAATTAATTAAAAAATTGAGGTAATTATTTTGACCTCAAAATTGAAATCCGACTTTACCATTATGATCGTTACCCCCAATTTAGTTAGGGGTGATGTTTTAGATGCGTTTGGTAGTCGTCAAATTTTTGCGAATATTTTAATATAATAAAATATCTCGAAAATTAGCATAATTAAATCATCGTCGGAACTGAAATCCGACTTCACCGTTGAAGTGCTCACCCCCAAATTAGCTAGGGGTGAATTTTTGGGAATTTTTGGAGTGCGTTTCAAAAATCTGAATTTTTAAATAATTAAGGGAAATAAATATGTAATTATTCAGTCCCTAAAATACAATTTCCTCTAATTTTCTATTGCTTTTGCTAACAACCCCCCTTCCATTTTTGGCTCCTCCCTTAGGAAAGCTTGATGGCCTCCTCCTCCCTCTCCATAAGCTCATGATGGCCTATTCCCTAGGCTCATCATTTCTTCTCCTCCTTTAAGAGGAGTCCCAAACTCCTTCTTCTTTGCCTTTGCAAAAGCTGAGCTCCTCCCTCCCTCCTTCCTCCTTCTTTAAGTGCTTGTTGAAGAGGAAGAAGTTCAGCTCTCCACCTCCAAAGGCTTTGAAGAAAAACAAAGGTTCATTCTTCCTCCTTGCAAGGCTAAGGTACCCTTTTGTTTACTCTCCTTATCTCCTTCATGTTGCTACAATGCTTGAATGTGCCTTTAAAAAATTATAAGCATGTATGGAAGCCATTAAGGTTCTTAATATCTTCACAGAAAACTGCTTTATTTTACATCTATTCTGCACACCCCAGCATTCATCATTATTTTTCATATAGTTAGGATGCTCCATTTATGCTGATTTTGGTGTCAATGGAAAGGTATCGAAAAGACCTTTCCATTGATATATGGCACCGCTCATGAAATGCTCTGGATTGGGAGTATTTGAGCTCAAAAGTAGGCCTTACGGGTTTCATCCAGGCGAAAAATACCGTCTAGTGCAGCAGCGCCCAAAGTTCCGAAATGGACCGCAGCAGCGGCATTTCAGAAAAATCATATAAAATCCGTTAATTACCTAATTGAATAGTAAATCGCAAAAGGGACCGCTGCAGAGCACCATAGTGCGTTGTAGCAAGCTGTAGCGGCATTTTAAGAAAACTTTGGAAAAATCAGAAAAATAAATTAATTGAACAGTTTTTTGCAAGTTGGACCACTGTAGCGCGCCATAGCGCTCCACAGCGCACTACAGTGCCAAAAGCGCCACAGCGCGCTACATCTTCAAAAGCGCCACAGCGCGCTACAGCGCTAGAAATTGCTAAACTACCCAGAATTTTTAGAATTTACCCAAAAATGGCTGAAATGGCCAGAACTTCACCGTTTTTGCATTTTAAGGTCCCTAAAACTATAGTGGGACTGAATTATATCAAATTTGAGTATATTTTAGTTAAAATTGAGCATTGCATAAAATTCTATGTTGACATTAAGTTTAAAACTTTGTCATCTTTATCAAGTGCTCAAAACCTATCATGAATTTTAAATGTATTATGTCAATTGCTAGATAATAGAATCCTTAGAAGCTTGTATTGAATATGTATAATCTTAGCAACTAAATGGCATGAAACCTAAGTCCTTTAGATTTGTGCTAACTCCTTTGATTGATTTGGAATCAATTAGCCTTAATTACTTTCCATTTTATGTCGAAGCTATATTTCTATGCTTTATTATTTTAGAATGTATGTTAGAGAACTTTAACATTATTTGGACACATAAATGTGCTTAAATTGACATTAAACTATAATTGAACATAACAATCATGATAACTTGATTTAGTAGATGATACTTAATCCTAACTAGAAATTGTCATCAATAATACACTAATAACACATTAATTTGTCATTGACCTTTAAAAGTAACCTTTGGTCTTAATGGTAGAAGGGTTGGGGGTTAAACCCTAACTTATCTTGATTAAGATCTAAACCTTAATTACTTAATCAATTAACTTAATTGAAAGATGATTTAATTGACATTATTCCAATAATGCATCTAATTTAGTATTGATCTTAAATCATTAAATTAGAAGTGCTAAGATTAATATCAAATCTGTGTGATTGAACTATCTGAATCTAAACTTTAGATATTTGATCTTCTCTTATATAAAACTATTAGCATAAAATGGGTGATAAAATTAAAATAATTTACGAAATAGTCTAACTCTAATAAGATCTTTAATTTCATCCCATGATTGTAGAATAGAAAAGGATCAGATGAATTTTAATCATTTGATTTGATCACTTTAATCTAAGTTTAACAAGTAAACCTTAAGAAGTAGAAAAGTGAGATCATAAGGGTCCTGCTTTAGGATCGTTCTTGAAATGTTTGAGGACCTTAATTATTGATACCTTGAGGTAGGAAAAGCTTTTGTAACTTGTTGAGGTAGAAACTAAGATGATCCTTCATAATTTTAGAAGTTAAACTTGATACTTTGTGGTAGGAATCACCTAAAGTAGTTAGAATGTAACTTCTCCCTTAGGGTAGAATTCAATATTGAGTGATCTTTTGATCACATCCTTGGAGCCTTGTGTAGGACTGTAACAACCCAAGATTATTACCCAGCTTGAATTTAGACTAATTATATCATAATTATCATTCCATTAAGTTTATCTAGTCAATAGAACCAAACCCTGAAGGTTAGGAGCAATTCGGAGCTAAATCCAATATTTTGGATTATTTTAATATTTAATTAATTAGAAAATTGAGATATTTATTGTGACCTCAAAATTGAAATCTGACTTTGCCGTTGTGATCGTCACTCCCAAATTAGCTAGGTGTGATGTTCTGGACACGTTTGGAAGTCGTCGAATTTTCGCGAATATTTTAATATAATTAAATGCGTCAAAAAATAGGATAATTAAATAATTATTGGAATTGAAATCCGACTTCGCCGTTGAATTCCTCACCCCGAAATTAGCTAGGGGAGAATTTTTGGGAATTTTCGGAGCACGTTTCAAAAATCAGAATTTTTAAATAAATAAGAAAAATAAATAAGCAATCTTTGGATCCCCAAAATGCAATTTCCCCATTTTATTTCCAAAATTTCGGCTGGCCGCTTCCATCTTTCGGCTGAGCCATGCTTCCCTCCCCTCTCTCCCATACTTGATGGGAGAGAGCTTGCCTCTCCCCCTCTAGCTCCTCTAGAGCTAATGATGAATCCCTACCCTTCCCTTCTCCTTTAAAAGGAGAGCTCAGCCCTCTTCTTGAGCTTGCTAAAATTTTCTCCATTGCTACAAGAAGAAGAAGAAGAAGAAGAAAACAAAACTTCCTTCTTCCCCTTTTTTCAAGGAATTAAGGTACCCATTTGCTTCTCTCCTTGTCTTTCCTATGCTGTTATAATATTGGAAATGTAGATTTGGAAGTCTATAAGCATGTATGTAAGTCATTATAGCTCTTAAAAGCTTCACAAAAATATGCTATATTTTCGTTTATTCTGTATACCTTGTCATTCATTCATATTTTTCGCATAGTTAGGATGCTCCGTTTTTGCCAATTTTAGTGTCGATGGAAGGGTATCGAAAAGACCTTTACATTGATATATGGCACCACTCATGGAACTCTCTGGATTGAGAGTAATTAAGCTCAAAAATAGGCCCTTAGAGTTTAATCCTGACGAAAATCACCGTCCGGCGTTGCAGTGCCTGATGTTGCAGAACTAGGCCGCTGCAGTGCGCTGAGCGGCATTTCGGCAGGAACTTAGGGAAAACATTAATAAAACAAATTCAATAGTAAAAATTGCAAAATGGACCGCTCCAGTGCGCTGCAGCGGTCTGCAGCGGTAAGCAGCGGCATTTCAGGAAAACTTGGGAAAACGGCCAATAAAACTAATTGAACTGTGAATTGCAAAATGGGTCGCTGCAGCATGCATTGCGCACTGCAGCGGACTATAGCGGAAATTTTAGAACTCAGGAAATGTCGAAAATAAATTAATGGAACATTAGATTTGCGAAATGGACCCCTCCAGCGCGCGGTCGCGCGCTGCAGCGGTAATTTCACGAAAATCTTAAAACTCATTTAACGAATGTAATTGAACATTGATTTTGCAAATCGGACCGCTGCAGCGGGCCGCGGAGTACCTCAGCGCAGAAAATGCTACAGCGTGAAAAGCGCTACAGCTCGCTGCCGCGCGGAAAGTGCTACAACGCGCTGCAGCGCCCAAGTTTGCAAAATTTCTAGAAATTCCAGAAACTGCCCAGATTTTGTAAAACTGCCCAGTCTTGGCTGAAATGGCCAAAACTCAACTGTTTTGATATTTTAAGAACCCTATGACCCTAGTGGGGCTAAGTTATACTAAGTTTGATGTTAAAACTAAATTTGAAACTTTGTCATTCCTAATGTGCTCAATAATCTACTATATACTTTAGATATATATCATGTCAAATGCTAAGTAATAGAACCCTTGAAAGCACGTATCAAATAAGTAAACCTTAATAACTTAAATAGCATAAAACTTAGATCTTTTAGAATTGTGATTAAGTGTTAATCCCTTTGTTTGTTTTATGATTTGATTAGCATTAATCACCTTTTTATTTTGTCATCTTTCCATTTATGTGTTTTTATGATATTAGGATGTATGTTAGAAAACTTTAATATTTAAATGGGACATCTTGATATATAAACTAAACTTGAACATAAGAATCTTGATAACTCGATTAAGTAGATAATACTTAATCTAAACCAAAGCTTGACATCAATAATATACTAATAATACATTGATTTATCATTGACCTTTAAATTAATATTGGTCTTAATGATAGAAAGGTTAGGGGTTAAACCCTAGGTTGTCTTGATTAAGATCTAAATCTTAATCACCTAATTAATTAACTTGATTGTAAGATAATTTAATTGACATTATTCTAATAATGCATATGATTTGATATTAATCTTAAATCATCAAATTAGAAGTGCTAAGGATAATATTGAATATGTGTGATTGAACCATCTGAATCCAAACTTTAGATCTTTGATTTTCTCTTATATAAGATAATTAGCATAAGATGGAAATAAAATTATAATGATTTATGTAATGATCTAACTCTAATAAAATCTTTGATTTTATCCCATGATTGTAGAATAGGAAAGGATCAAATAAATTTTAATCATTTGATCTGATTATCTTAACTTAAGTATAACAAGTAAACCTTAAGAAGTAGAAAAGTGAGATCTTAAGGGTCTTGCTATATGATTCATCATTGAATTGATTAAAGACATTAACTAATGATACATTGAGGTAGGAAGGACTTTTGTAACCGATTGAGATAGAAACCTAGTTGATCCTTCATAACTTTAGAAGTTGAACTTGTTATCTTATGGTAGGAATCACTTAAAGTACTTAGATTGTAGCTCCTTCCATGTGGTAGCAACCTATGTTGAGTGATCCTTTGATCACATCCTTGGAGCCTTGTGTAGGATACACCCACTTAGTGTAAGGATTAAAATATTTGATAAATTCTTGTCGATTAAATAGAATCTTCTGAACCCAGATTATTATTTGAGTATAGTAAGGTATACCCATATTACTAGTTTATTTTAGTAGTATTTAGGATTAGTTAATTCACTCCAAAGTGGACTTATGACCAGGTGCTATCCTGCGGGATTAGCCGAATACAGTCCCATTAGAGTAAATCTCCCAATACTAATAGTGTTACAATTAGTGAATAAGATCCTTAGTTTGAGATGTAAATTGCAACCGGGTTCTACCTCCTATCGTAGTGCGCTTTGATAAGTGCAATTTAAGCAAACTAAGTATCTTAAGACACTTTGCATAGACCACTAAGTATGCTTGTAATTTGGGCATTTAACGGCTTAGCTTGAGATGTAAACTGTGACTGGGTTCTGCCTCCTATCGTAGTGCGCTTCGATAAGTGTAGTTTAAACAAGCTAAGGGTTAAATCTACCTTTCTTGCAAACATGCTAAATATGTGTATACAATCTCCCCAACTAATAATTTTTAAGTAAACTCTCAACTTTAACCAATTATCAAGATTAGAATTTAAGAGTCATAATCCTTTTAGCAAGATTCTGCACAATAGAGATTTGGATTTATTATCAGATCTTAACGCATTTTCTGGATTTATCTCATGTAGTTTAGAAGCATGAGCATGAGCATAAGCATGATGCGTGAGTATCAGAATGATGTGTGAGTACCGGAATGATGTATAAGTATCAGTGATAATTTGTGAGTTGTGGAATGTTGCATACATTGTTTGGGGAATTTCAAGATGCATCGGTATCATCAGTAGACAGTATTCCCAATTGGATGTATGTATACATTGGACCGTACTGCTCATAACAGTTCAGAGATATTTTGGTTGCATATTAGTGGCATACAGTATTGTGGCATATTCAGATGCACAGTCTCGGTGACATACATCATAGTCTACATATGATTACTCAGTTTTAGATGCAGTACTATTTTGATTTATTTACAGTATTCAGTTTACAATTCAGTTTTACTTTACTTTGCTGCTGTTTTGTACAGTCTTATACAATTTATTTACAATTCTAAGTTATTATTTTTAATAATCCCAAACCCAATCTTGATTAGCCAAATCAAGACTAAAAGGATTAAGAACTGAACTCTAAATAATGAAATTCAATTCATAATCACAAGGTTATCCTAATGACTAGAGTTTAATCCCATCTCACTGAATAAATATTAATGCAAATCCTATTGAACTAAGTCAAACTCAATAGGATAGATCTTTAATCCTAATTTTAAAATTAAAAGATCAAATAATCATTTAATAAATTATGAAAACTCTAATAAACTAGTAAGATTAAGATTTCACCTTAATGAGTAGCCCACTTTACTCATTAGATGAATTTTAACCTAAGATCTATTCCTAATCTTAGGAATTAAGTGCTAAGAGTATCACTCAGACACACATCCTAACTAAGGTTATAAGACCTAAATAATGATCTAAGAAGTTCAAAGGAAAGGAATGTCTCTCATAATTCACTTAAGTTTTACTTAAGACTTAACCTGGGGATTTCATCAAATTCTAATTTGAGACTTAGAATTATCTAAATTATAGCCTAAATTATTATATATTATGATTTAGATATGAAATCAGGTCTTAAATTCATTAAACCCTAATTTTGGGCAAAAAGACTGTTCTGCCCCTTACTTAAGGGTCTAAAACTCACCTTTATGAATTAGGGGTAAATTCTGGATTTTAATTAAGTGGAATGATTACTTACTGTCTAATATGAGTTTAGACAGTAGGTTCATTAATTTTGGTTAAGTATTAAGCCTTATAAGGTTAAATTAAGGAATTTAATCTATAAGGGCAAATAGGTAATTTTACCCTATGATACCTAAATTTTCTATCAGTTTATTAAAGGCTAAGTCCTAAGCTTTCCATAGAACCTAAAATCATCAAATTCTGATATGTATTGGCTAGGTTACAGCCAATACAAGTTCTATGGTTTAATTGATAATAAAGGGTTCTTAATTAAGATCAAATTTTTCTAACTTCTTCAATTGATATCCAAATTGAGTAAAATCAGTGGCTATGATTCACAAATGATCCATTGATTTTTATTGACTAGTGGTGGGTTCAATTTGGAACTTAATTGGCTAAGTTATAGCCTAATTAGGGTTCAGGGTGATTAGTGAGTGATTAGTGAAATTAATCATCAAATCACTAATCCAACCACATCATTAGGTTCTAATATACTTAAGGAGTTCTCTGAAATATAAATTGTGCAATTTGGATTATTAGATTTGCTAATATTCACTAATCAAATTTTAGAGTAATTAAGGTTGATTAGCAAATCTAACTATTAGATCCTAAATATTTTTATTTGTTATTGTAAATTAAGTCTTTTTGATCTAAATTAATATTTGGATCACCTAATTTGAAGTTTAATTGACCAAGTTATGGTCAATTGAAGTTCTAAGATTAATTGACCTAATTATGGTTAGGTCCTATATGTGATTAGTCTAAATCTAATCCAAACAGAAAAATAAACACTACTAGGTTAATCCTTATGATTTTTTGAGTATTGTGAGACCCATATTAGGGTATATTTGGACTAGTGTGCACAAAGTTATGACTAAGAGAAGTTTGTGACATTTTTGAAATTATTTAAAATACCATAAATGTCACTATGTGATATATTACTTCAAATGAAATTTTGATAGTTCCAATAAATTCTTTGTATTTTTCTGATGAATTTAGTATATTTGATTTCATAATTTGGATAAGTATTTTGTAAGTTAAGAATGTCTAAAGCTTAAGATTTAATATGATTAATTAATTTCATAATATGTACTGTTTAATAGTTAATTAAATTCATCTAAATCATAAACTTATTATTAATTAACAGATTCTTACTTTCTATTTACATATAAATATATTTATATATATATAAGAATATATATAACTTTACACATATATTTATTCTTATACCTTATAGTATATTTAAATTACACTATAAGTATTATATATGTAATTAATATATATATACATTATTTAATTTTTTTTTATTCCTCTACAGGACACGACAGCGGCGGGCCCCACCATAAAATCGTGTGGAGAAAGGACAGCTGAGGGCATGTACCAGACTCGACAGCCGAGACGTGGGTCCCACCTCGAGATGACTTGGCAGAAGAAGGACGGGTCGCGGGCCGGGCCCGCATAATGGGTTCCCGAGCGAACCAGGCCAAGGGTGCTTCGCGAAGGGGGTGAGTCGGGCCTAGTCCGGTCCGACGGCGGACTTCATCCCCGTCGAGCGACAGGGATGAAAAATTTAGGGTTTTGCCCAAATTTTAGGATTGGCTCGATATAGGGCCTGATTCAACACCAAATTGAAACCCTAAATTCCCTCTTCGCATAAACATCGACTCTCCTTGCATAGCAATATTAAGGTTTATTAGATTCGAAGCCCTAATCGCCTTAAATTAAGATGAATTTAACATCAAAATTAACCATTACTCAATTTAATACCTAATAGATTTTTATGCTAATATGATGCCAATATTTTAAATGCAAAAATTTGGAATTGAAGAGGTAATTCAGGTACCTAATGCTTCTTGCTTTTAGATGAAATGATTCGAGAGGAATAGGTCTCAGCGCTCCCAAGTCAGCTCGGCTTGACTTGATGGAATGAGAGCTCCTCCTCATTGAATACGAAGAAAACAGAGGCTCAAGGTGGTGGCAGAGCCTCTGTCACTCACGGCTTCAAACGCATGTCGAGCTCCCCGGACGCGTGCCCTAACGGGCTCGAGGAGGACGACCCGTGGAATGCCTGGACCGGTGCGGGGTCGGTTCAAGCTAGACCGGCAATCCTGTCCAGTGGAGTAAAGCAGACTGTGCAATTATGCGAGTGGGCCCCACCTTAATTATATATATTTATTTATATAAACATATATATATATATATTATTTAAATAATTCTTAAAATGATTCTTCTTTTATTAAATTAGCTGACTAAATGAATTTTAAAAAATTTCAATAAATCACTCATAGCTAATTTAGAGGTGAGGAAAGCAACGGTGCGATCGGATTTTTGTTTCGAAGAGTATTTAATTACTTGAATATTCAAGATATTTAAATAATATTAAAATATTCGTCAAAAATCCAACGACTTCCAAATGCATCCAAAACTTCATCCCTAGCTAATTTGGGGGTGGTGAGCGCAATGACAAAGTCAAATTTTCAATATGATGTCTAAATAAAAAGTTAATTTCTAGGGTTTCGGGATTTTCTAAAAATCAAGATTTAATCTATTTGACTTCAGGTTTGACCTAGATTTTTAAGGTGAGTCCTAAATGACATAGTTAACATACTAGAACTATAATTAAGACTTAAATTAGTCTTAAGTAACTTAAGTAACAACTTGGGTTGTTACAGACTCTCCCACTTAAGAACGATGTCGTCCTCGACATCACTCAAGTGAGAAGAAATAAGCAGATATAAAGCAATAAATTGTAATTGGTTAGAGTTGAAAAATAACCTTAGTTAAAAAGGTTTGGGTATTTCTGTCACATATCCATTTCTTTCTCCCAAGTGGCTTCATTGCATGACTAGTTCTTCCACTGAACTTTTATCATTTAAATAGAATGGTTCCTTAATTTCTTTTGCTCACGATCTTAAATTTTAACTGGTTCCTCAGTGTATGAAAGATCTGGTTGAATTTCTATTATTGGAAGTTGAATTAGATGGGAAGGATCTCGAAGACACTTCCTTAGCGATGATACGTGGAACACATTATGAACAGCAGCAAAGTCTTCTAGCAGTTCTAGCTTTTAAGCTGCTGATCCAATCTTCTGCATGATCTTGAAAGGCCCAACATACCTTAGACTGAGTTTTTCGCAGACTCCAAAATGATAAATTCCCTTCATCGGGCTCACTTTTAAATATACTAAATCTTCTTCTTTGAACTCAAGTGGATCGTGATGATTATTATGATATTTGCTTTGTTTGTCTTGAGCTGTTTTGATTTTTTGCTAGATGTGTTTCACTTTCTTGTTTATTTCTTCTACTAACTCAGAACCATATAATTGAGTACCTCCTATCTCGAACCAAGCTAGTAGAATTGAGCATTTTCTACCATATAACGCTTCATATGGTGCTATCTTAATACTAGATTGGAAACTATTATTGTATGCAAATTCTATTAAAGGAATATGATCTTCCCAGGATCCTGAAAAATCTAACATACATAAGCGGAGTAGATCTTCTAAGACCTGGTTTACTCTTTCCGTCTGGCCATCAGTTTGTGGATGGAATGCGGTACCCATTGCCAGAGTAGTTCCTAGGTCCCGATGGACAGCTTGCCAAAACTTTGAAGTAAACTGACTGTCTCTATTGGATACAATCGATTTAGGAATTCCATGTAACCTGATTATTTCTTTGATATATAGTTTGGCAAGTTTCTCCACTGAGTCTATTTGTCGTACATGAATAAAGTGAGCAGATTTAGTTAATATATATACAATCACCCAAATTATATCAGATCTAGATTTTAATCGAGGTGAACCCATTATAAAATCCATAGATATATCGAACCACTTCCATTCAGATATCTGAAGTGGTTGAAGTAAACCGCCAGGTCTCTGATGTTCTGCCTTGACCAAACTATAAGCATGGCATTTCTCAACAAACTTTGCAACACTTCTTTTCATCCATGGCCACCAAAAGGACTATTTCAGATCTTGATACATTTTTGAACTTCCAGGATGTATTTGATAGCCATAATTATGTCCTTCAATCAATACCTCCTGCTGCATGGACTTAGGAATCCATATACGATTATCCTGATAAATTACTGACCCGTGCAATTGTAAATCATGACGGCGTCCTCCTTCAATGTCCATTTTAAACTTTAAGTACTCTTCATCTTTGGTTTGAGAGATGGAAACATCCCTATGAAATGTGGGTTCTACATTTATGTTAATTAATATTGAGCTCATAACATCACTCCGAATAGAAACAATTTCTATCTTTTGAAATTCTTCTATTAGTGAACTTATATTGATCATTGCTGATAGCGTTGCACTACGGCTAAGGGCATCTGCCACCATATTTGCTTTACCTGGGTGGTATTGAATATCTAAATCATAGTCACTAATCAATTCAAGCCATCTTCTTTGGTGACAATTCAACTTACGTTGAGTGAAGATGTATTTTAAGCTTTGGTGATCAGTGAAAATAAAGCATTGAACACCGTACAAATAGTGATGCCATATTTTTAATGCAAAAATTACTGCAGCAAGTTCTAGATCATGTACTGGATAATTCCTCTCATGTGGCCTCAACTGTCGTGAAGCATTTGCAATCACTTTTCCTTCTTGCATTAACACACAACTTAATCCAATTTCTGAGGCATCTGCATATACTTGATAGTTCATACCTTCTTTTGGTAGCAGTAAAAAAGGCATCTTTTAAGGTTTGAAATGCCTTTTCACATTCAAGAGCCCAGATAAATGGAATAGCTTTCTAAGTTAGTTTGGTTAATGGAGCAGCTATTTGAGCGAATCCTTTGACAAATTTTCTATAGTATCCAACGAGACCTAAGAAACTTCTTAGATCGGTTATTATTTTTGGTTGGTTCCATTCTTGAATAGCACAGATCTTCTGTTGATCAACCTGGATTCCCTGAGCATCTATAATATGACCCAGGAATGCTACTGACTTCAACCAGAATTCACATTTTGAAAATTTGGCATATAATTTATATTCTCACAAAGTCTCTAATACTGTTCTTAAATGGCCTTCATGATCTTCCATAGTCTTTGAATAGATGAGTATATCATCAATGAATACAATTACAAATTTATCTAAGAATGGCTTTAGGACTCGCTGCATTAAGTCCATGAAGATAGAAGGTGCATTTGTGAGTCCAAAGGACATCACAAGAAATTCGTAGTGTCCATATCGGGTTCTAAATGCTATCTTCTCCATGTCATAATCCTTTACTTGGAGTTGATGATATCCAGATCTTAAATCAATCTTTGAGAATACTATTACCCCGGATAACTGATCGAATAAATCATCAATTCTGGGAAGTGAGTATTTATTTTTAATAGTGACTTTATTTAATTCTCTGTATTCTATACACATTTGCATAGACCCATCTTTCTTCTTAACAAATAGCATTGGGGCACCCCATGGTGACATACTTGGCTTGATAAAACCCTTGCCTAATAGTTCTTTTAGTTGCTCGCTAAGCTCATGAAGCTCCTTAGGAGCCATTCTGTAAGGAGCCTTTGAAATTGGTTGAGTACCTGGAACTAAATTGATTGTTAGTTTAACTTCTCTTGGTGGAGGCAATCCAGGTAACTCATCAGGAAAAATATCCATAAATTCATTAACCACCTTAATCTCAGAAAGTGGTATGTCTTGTTTACTATTTCCCAGCATGGTAACAAGGTGTGCTGAGCAACCCTTGTTCATTAATTTAATTGTCATCATTGCATTGATTAATGAACTTAAAGTATTAAACCTTCCTACAAAGGTTTCTGAGGTAATCATCGATTTGATGGTTATCTTCTTTTGTTGGCAATTTATGATTGCATTGTGGGTACTAAGCCAGTTCATTCCCAAAATAATATCAAAGTTTACTATAGGTAGGATTATTAATTTGGCCTAAAATATTTGCTTATTCAAAGGTATTTGAAGATTGCAAAACTGAGTGGTACTGAGTTGAGTTCCAGATGGAAGCCCAACAGATAAGGTCCTTGCCATTTTGTAGCATGGCAAATTTAAACTCTTGGCAATAGCCTCAGATATAAATGAATGGCTAGCTCCCGTATCAAATAGTATTTTACACAAGCGATCGTTAACACATATGGTACCTAATATTTAATCAAAATTACTTAAAAGCTTAAAGAATGAAATATGAACTATGCACACTTAACTATGATTATTTGAATTTAGTAATACTTAGAATATAATTAAATATGCATACTTGTTATGACATTGTTATCTTCAACAGCCACCACTGGAGTGAGAGTGTAAACTCTAGCTGATCCTACAGGTTTCTTATTAAAAACTTATTTTTGAGGAGCTTTGGAGGTGCTGGGTTGGTTTAAATTTCCTCCATCCCTTCTCTGAATAGACCTTGTAGTTTGCTGAGCATGCATAATGGTTAATGGTTGATCTCGACGGTTGATCAGAGTTGGATTTAGCACTTGATTGTGTTTTGTACGATCAATATGAGCACCATCGATGGTCATATCGTACCTGCATTGTTGGTAAGAATGTCTTTTTCTACCACGGGTGTAGCAACATTGCTGGTTATGATAGTATTTTCAAATGGATGTATCCTAGTACATCTATTTTAAGAATCTGAGGGTGGTTCTTCAACTTCTATTTGATATACTTTTCTTGAAGGAAGCCTAATTCTCCTAGGATTATTGTTTCTTTGCGAAGATACATTAAAATTTCTCTTATTCTCCTTTTGGGACTGGTGTCGATCAATCACTCTAGCTATCTCCATCAGCTCCATAAAGTTGGATAGTCTTAATGGAATAATGTGATCTTTTATTGATTCTCACTGGCCACTGAGAAATCTGTGGCATCGAGCGCCTTCTGTCTGAACCATGATTGGTGCAAATATGGACAATTGTCTGAACTCTATTTCATATTCAGATAAGGTGCGGTTCCCTTGCTTGAGGTTGAGAAACATATCCCCTAAATTGTTTTGAACAGAGGGAAGGATATATTCTGCCATGAATGCTTGTACAAAACTATTCTAGGGAATCTCAGTAATACGATATCCGGCGAATAATGTTTTACGAATGTTCTCCCACCAAAATTCAGCCTCTTGCTGGAACATATGAGTGGTTAATCGAATGGCTACACATTCAGGACAATTTAAGCTAGTAAGATTCTTCTCAACCATCTTAAGCCAACTAACCGTATCCATGGCCGACATTGTCCCGTTAAATACTGTGGTCCCCAGTCTAATGAAACTATGAAGAAGCCCATTGGTATTTTGCTGGTATTGTTGAGAATAAGGTATAGGATAAACTGATGTAGGAGAAGGATTATTTTGCATAGCTATCAACCTTTCTATCTTTTCAGACTGCCTAGCATTTGTATCCACTAAGGCTTTAACTGTCTCAAGTAGTGTGTTAATCTCAGATGAATAGCTGCTTGATGCAGCAGGAGCAGAGGACGACTGACCAGGATTCATTATGTAACAACCCAGGTTGTTACCATAGTAAATTAAGGCTAATTCTAAGTCTTAAATATAATTATAAGTGCTAATTAGGTCAATTGGAGATAACCTCTAAGACCTAGGCTAAATCAAGAGTTAAATGGATCGAATCCTGATTTCTAGAAATTCGGTAACCCTAAAATTTGACTTGTCTAAATTGACCTCGGACCGAAAAATGGACGCCGCCATTGGGTTCATTGACCCCAAATTAGCTTGGGGTGAAGTTTTCGTGTCGATCGGAAGTCGTCGAAAATTCGACGAATATTTTAATAATAAAAATACCCCAGAAATCGAGGTATCAAAATACACGGCGGATCAAAAATCCGACCTCGCCATTGCATTCCTTGACCCGAAATTAGCTAGGAAAAACATGTTCAAAATTTTCATTAGAAAAAAAAAATTTTAATTAATTACTTAACGGCCGTCGTTTAGTATTTAACATTACCGTCACCTGTAGCTGATGGTGCCCTTAGATCAGACGACGCCTCACAGCCGTTGGATCTGATCCAGATCCAACGGCTACGGGACCGTCTACCTCGGCCCCATCGCCACGCGGCGCGCCCCGCCGCCTCCCACGCCCAATCGGCGCCCTCCCCGGCCTCGGCGCGGTCGCCGGCCCCATTATAAGACCTCCGGCCGTCTTTGGGCTCCGGGTTTGCGAAATCCGAGCCCAGATTGAGCGAATCCGAGCCGACCCTCCGCAGCCGTCGACTTCCAGGTACTGGATCTCCCCCGTTCTTCCTTCAATTATTGCAATTTTACATTCGAAATGCTATTTCATGATACCGATTGACGATCCAACGGATCGGATCTAGGCTAGCCCGACCAGATCGTCGGGAATTAGGGTTTAGTCTACAGTAGAAACCGTTACGCGAACCCTAGAAACCTAGGGTTAGCTCTAGCCGCCGTCTCCGGCCACCTCTGGTGAGGGTCCGCCCGCCGACGTGTAGGCCTCGTCGAGGGCTACCTTCAACCGTGCGGGCCGAGGTGGTCCGGCGCCGAAAAGGCCGGCAAAAGCCGTGCCCTAGCCCGGCGCCCTCGGGTGTCTCCGCGAGGGAGACAAAGTGTGGGTCAGGCTGGGTCGACCCAAGCAGCCCAACCGCGTCGGGTCCGCGTAAGCCGCGGGTGGGGCCCACTACGGCGCGTAGCCGCCTCCGGGCCCGCCCCGTGTCATGTGGGGCCCACACGCCGAGCCCGCGACCCCTCGGCTTCGGCCTTGAAGCCCACCAGGCATGTGGCAGCCATTGGGCACGCCACGTGGCATGTGGGGGCCACAGCCCGAGCCCGCGCGGCTCTTCGGCTCCCCTGTGGGGCCACGGCGCCACGTGGCAGCTAGCCGGCACGCCACGGGTCCCGTGAGGCCTACAGCCCGAGCCCGCGTAGCTTTCCGGCTCCCCTGTGGGGCCCGCGGTGCCACGTGGCAGCCAGCCGGCATGCCACGTGTCACGTGGGGCCCCCAGCCCGAGCGGCTCTACGGCTCCCCTGTGGGGCCCACGGCGCCACGTGGCAGCCTCTGGGCCTACCACGTGTCAAGTGGGACCCACTGCCCGGTCACCCAAGCCGTTTCGCCTCCCTGTGGGGCCACAGTGCCACGTGGCAGCCTCTAGTAGTGCCATGTATCAGGTGGGGCCCACTGACCGGTCACCCGAGCTGACTTAGCCTCCTTGTGGGGCCCACAGTGCCACGTGGCAACCTCTGGCGATGCCACGTGTCCAATGGGGCCCACTGTCTGTTAATTAAAATTAGCAAATTACTGTTAGCTTAATTAAATATAATTAGTGGTGAATTAAATTAGGGTTACTATTAATTATTTTTGAAGAGTAAACTCCATAATTAATTAACTAACTAAGAGATTAATTAGGGTTAATATATTAATTTAACCTTAACAGTAATTAGGATAATTAATTATTATTGAACAGTAAAATATAATTAATTATTCTTAAATAGGTATTAATAGATAATTAAGGTTAATTAAACAGTAATTAGTGCTAATTACTTTGCAACAGTATAATAATATTAAATATAATTTAATTAATTAATTAATTAATGTTAATTAATTATTAAGCCTAATTAATTACAGATTAATTGAAAATAATAAATTTAGAAATCATATAAATAAACTTTAGGAATGAACAGTAAAATTATTTAAATTGAATAAATGAATAGTAAATTAATTCAAATTGTATTTTTGAATAGTAAATATTAAAAGTTTAATAACTTTTTATAGGATGATTCAAACATAGCCAATATAGGTCTCAAAATACTCAGAAAAATGTAAGGAATCAAATAACGTAATATAAAAATTTTTTCTGGGGCATGTATAACGAGGTAATATTTTATGACCTCTTTAGAGCCTCATAACTTTTTATCCCATTATCAAAACATAATCAATATGGGTCTTAAAATGCTCAAGAGAGCGGCCCCATCACCGTAGTAGTATTAATTTTCCCATCTGGATATCAGGACAAAAAGTCAACCCTAGGATTCTCAGAGAAAAATGACCAAAATGCCCCTAGATTACAAATAGCCATAACTTAGTTAAATCAACTCCAAATTGGGAAATTCAAGATGCTAACTAGTTTAGAATTTCAATGTCATCAATAAATTGGAATAAAATTTAGGATTTAAACACTAGAAATTTAAGTAAATGACCAAATTACCCCTGGCCTCATTTTGGTCATAGCTTGACCGTTTCTCGTCCAATTTAGGCATACTTACTATCTATCTTCAAGTTAGACAGTAAGGAATCAGTTGGAATTAAGAGAATTCAACTCTGACCCAAAGAGAAAAGTTGAATTTTTGACCATTAAAGTTAGGGCAAAATAGTCATTTTGCCCTAAGATTGGATTAAGCACCCATAACCTCTAATTAACATTCCAAAACATTAAAACTAATGTTATAATCATATTAGTGAAATTTAAGTGAGTGAAATCAACTATTAAGTCAGATTCTAGAAATCTCTCTAAGTATTTAATACTATACTTTAAGGACCTTTCCTGAGACTAGGACTATATCATATGTTAGAGTTCATTCATTGGGTAAATTGGGTTACCCAATAGGTGAAACCTTGGTTTTATTAGTTTCTAGACTTTCTTTTATTTTATAACTTGTTCTGATTATTTTGTCTTTTAACTTTAGATTTAGGATAGGAGATTCATCCTATTAAGTTTGATTACTTAATAGGATTTGCCTTAACTAGTAGATCAATAGAATAAAACCTAGAACTTAGGTCTTATCCTCTTTGGATTATGTGATTAAACCTAAATCTCATAGTGTTTAATCCATAATCCATAGGCTTAGAAGATCTTGATCAGATCTTAGGTAGAATGTCTAAATTCACAAAATTAGAACTAGATTAGAACATGATCAGTTCTAATCCTTTTTAACTTATAAGGACGAGTTTCTGAGTTACACTTGATAGTAGGAAATGGGTAATCCTGAACTTGTGTAACCTGGAATAGTTAGAATGGTTAAGTTAAAAACAAATGATATCACCATGTTTAGTAGAGTCCCTTGCTTACTTTGATACTTTGTTGCTTACGCGTTCCTTGATTTTGTGCCATATTTTCTTGAGCATGTCATACAAGATTTTTGATGCATAAATAAACTGTTAGAAAAATATGGAGACTCCTTATATTCCTTATAAAAAATATTAAAGTAATTAACGAGAAGATAATAATTTGATGTGTTGAGCTACCTCTCAGTATTTCTTTCGATCATACCGATTGTTGCCCTAGCCGTATCGTGCTAGGAACCGCCCTAGCCGTACTGGTGCTAGGATCCTTCGGTTATGACTGTTGGTGCCGTAGCCATATCGTGCTAGGAACTGCCCTAGCCGTACTGGTGCTAGAACCTATGATTTTGATTGTTGTTGCCTTAGCCGTATCGTGCTAGGAACCGCCCTAGCCGTACTGATGCTAAGACCCTTCAACCCCCTTTTTAGTGAGCTAAAGTAGCTCTCTTCTATATGGCAGATTGTACACATTTGTTTATATGCAGTTGATGTTTATTTACCTGTCAGTATTCTTATTCAGTTAGTTATTTCTTTGTATTGCTTTTATATATATTTAGGATGCTAGAATCTTGCTGCTATTTATATGTACCACTGCTGAGTTGTTTTATTTTAATTGATATATATTTTTTTGATCACCAGCATATTTAGGATGTAGTATTTTTTTTCTAGTACTTGTTTAGTTATTTATATATATATATTACTTAGATGTTGTAGAATGGTGATATTACTTAACACATATAATAATTCATCAACTTAAAATATACTTAGACAATTGTCTAACCAGATTTTCCTTTTTTCACTGGGGCCCTACAATGTGAAACTGACAATGGCAGACCCTCTTCAGTTAGATGAGCAGGTGTTAGGAGTGGAGCCATACCCAGAGGAGGAGCTCGTGGAAGAAGCTGTTGTTTAGCCCTTTTAGTTTATATGTGAGGATGAGTGTATTTGCACTTTCTTTTATTTGAACTGTTAAATGATGTAATAATATAGGTACTGGTGATTGCGTATTCAGATTTTATACTTATGTTCTGAGATACTTTTCTTTATATTTATGTTGTGATACTTGGATGATTTATATTGAAAATCGCTTCCGCACTCTATATGTTTACTTAGATAGTGACAGCATGTTGATTTTATGCTTACTCCTTCTCTTATTAGGTGGATTATGGATTTCATCATAATCCAATTATAACTGAGGAGTTAGCTGGAGTGACATGCCATCCCTTAACTTAATTCTTGTGGATTTAAGGGTGGGGCGCCTGTGGCGCCCCGCACCCTTAATCCGCCAAAGGATTAGGTTAAGGGTGGGTGTCACTCTGGCTAACCTCTCACTTACTATTGGATTAGGATAGACTCCACAATCCATCTAATTATGGAAGGATTAACACAGAATCAGTTTAACGATCACTATATAAGTAAACGTACAGAGTGCGGAAGCGATTTAAGGAAATGTAAATCATCCAAGCATCACAATATAAAAGCCAAAGTAGAACTCAGAACATAAGCATACAATCCAAATATGCAGTCAATGTACCTGTATTATTATATCATTTAAAAAGTTCAAATAAAATAGAATGTGCAAATACTCTCATCCTCACATATAAAATAAATGCTAAACAACGGCTTCTTCTACGGGCTCCTCCTCTGGGTATGGCTCCACTCCTAACTCTTGCTCATCTATCTGAAGAGGTTCTGCCATTGTTGGTTTCATAATGTAGGGCCCCAGCCAAAGAAAAGAAAATTCTAGTTAGACAATTGTCTAAGTACATTTTAAGCTGATGAATTATTATATGTGTGAAGTAACATCACCATTCTACAATATCTAAGCAATATATATATATATATATATATATATATATATATATATACATAAAGGAGCAGCAAGCAATACAAGGGAAAGAAAAAGCTATAAATCATCATTTATAACTTAAACAAAAAGGAGAGGCTAAGATATGCCTCCCATGCGAGCTAAACAAGGTAAGGCATATAAATATACATAAGCAAATAAGTGCAGTAAGAAAATGCTACATCTTAAACATATTGGTAATCAAAAGAAACATGCTAATTAAAGAAAAAAACTCAACAGTAGTACATATAAATAACAGCAAGATTCTAACATCCTAAATATATATATATATATAAAAGCAATACAATGAAATATTTGACTGAATAAGAAGACTGAAAAGTAAACAAAACAACACAACTACATATAAACATCCGTGCATCGACTGTCATACATAAAAGAGCTAATCTAGCCCGTCGAATATCAAAGAAGCTTAGCATCATCACAGCTAAGTCATAAAACAGTGTACCCCTAGCGACATAAGGAGGCTAGGAAAATAAGCACACAAAGCAAGAGAAGGGTCTTAGCACTAGTACGGTTAAGGCCCAACTGTATGCCCCTTTCGACATAAGGAGGCTAGTAAACTAAGCATACAAGGCAACCTTAACACCAGTACGGCTAAGGCACCAACGGTGTACCCCTAGTGACATAAGGAGGCTAGTAAACTAGGCACACAACAAAATAGGTCCTTCCCCTAGAGATATAAGGAGGCTAGGAAACAAGAAAATATCTGAGAGGCAGCTCATATAATTATCATCTTTTCATTAATCACTTTAATATTTTCACAAGGAATCTAAGGAGTCTACATATTTTCCTAACAATTTATTTATGCATCAAAAATCTTGTATGACATGCTCAAGAAAATATGGCACAAAAGTACAAGGAACACGTAGCAACAAAATATCAAATAGAAGCAAGTGACTCTACTAAACATGGTGATATCATTTATTTTCTACTTAACCATTATAACTATTCCAAGTTACACAAGTTCAGGATCACCATTTTCCTACTATCGAGTGTAACTCAGAAACTCGTCCTTATAAGTTAAAAAGGATTAGAACTGATCAGGTTCTAATCTAGTTCAATCAGATAGACGATTGCGAGTTAAATCAATAAATCATACGTCCTAGTTTTGTGAATTTAGACGTTCTAACTAAGATCTGATCAAGATCTTCTAAACTTATAGATTATGGATTAAATACTATACGATTTATGTTTAATCACATAATCCAAAGAGGATAAGACCTAAGTTCTAGGTTTAATTCTATAAGTGATCTACTAGTTATGACAAATCCTATTAAGTAATCAAGCTTAATAGGATGAATCTCCTATCTTAAATCTAAGGTGATTATAATATTGGTCTTGGTATTCTGGGATGTTATCCAAAAGGGTAAGGGTACTTAATCAATCTTATGGCAAAATGACCATTTTGCCCCTACTTTAAGGGTTAAAAAGTCAACTTTTGGCTTAGGGGTCCAAAATGAGATTTCTCTTTTCCATATGATTTCTTGCTATCTAACTTGAAGATAGAGAGTAAGTATGTCCAATTTGGACGAGAAACGGGTCCAACATGTTCAAACTAAGGTTTTTGACTTAAGGGCATTTAAGTAATTTTCACTCTACTACAAACTGAGTTTATGGTAGGTTATTATTCAAGGATTCCATAGAATCCAAGAACACTACATTCTGAGGTCGATTGACTAAGTTATGGATGTTTTAAGTCCGTAGGGCAATTTGGTAAATTCAAGTCGGTCAACGGGTGACAAAAACCGAACTTTTCCGTTTGAAGTCCAATTTCAGCAAACTCAATTTCTATAGCTTCCCTATAATGTACTGAGTATGCTGGTAGGGAGTAGACCCAATTTGGATCTCAAATGGTCAAGTTATGATCTAACTAAGGTTGGGAGTATTTTGGTCATTTTCTAACTTTCTAGGGTTCAGAACTTAAATGTTATTTCAGTTTATTAGTGACATCAAAATTCTAAACTAGTTAGCATCTTGAATATTTGATTCGGAGTTGAATTGACCATGTTATAGTTATTTGAATTCTAAGGGTAATTCGGTCATTTTTCACTAAAATCAACTCTAAATTCTAGGGTTGACTTTTTATCCTGTTGTCCAAATGGGAAAACTAATACTACTGCGGTGATGGGGCTATTTTAAGACCCATATTAGCTATGTTCTGATAACTGGTTAAAAAGTTATGAGGCTCTAAATAGGTCCTAAAATATTACCTCATTATATGTACCCCAAAATAAATTTTTACATTATGTTATTTGATTCTTTACATTTTTCTGAGTATTTTAAGACCTATATTGGCTATGTTTAGATTATTCTACAAAAGTTATTAAACTTTTAAGATTTACTATTCAAAAATACAATTTGAATTATTTTACTATTCATTTATTCAATTTAAATAATTTTACTATTCATTCCTAAAGATTTTATATAAAATTTTTGAAATTATTAATCCTTAATTAATCTTGTGATTAATTAGGCTTAATTATTAATTAACATTAATTAATATATTAATTAATTTAATTATAAATATTATTATTATTTTATTGAATTAAATAAATAATTAATTAATCTATGATTAATTAATATTATTATTTAATAGATTATCTAAATTTAATTTAATTTATTTAAATTAATATTAACTTAGTTAGCATTAGTTAACAGATTAATCAACTTACTTAATATTAATCTAATTATTATGATTATTAATAGATTAATATATTTTACTTAAAATATATTAATTTAATTAATACTAATCATAAATTGTCTGATTAACTAATTAACACTATTTAACATATTCTTAATTTAACCTAATTATAAAATAACAGAGTCTAAGTCTTAACTAATACTAAGCTAGATAATATTAAATTAACTAGATAATATTAAATTAACTATAAGTATATTTATATATTAATAATCATTAGTTTATATATATGTATATATATATATATATATATATATATATATAATATTTAAGTATTCTGCAGGTATGATGGCGGCGGGACCCACTGTCACGTGGCGCAGTTGGATTGGCCACTCGAGCACCTGCGGGGCCCGCAGAGGACACGCGGCGTAGCCGCACACCCCGCTGGTCTGCCGGTGGGGCCCACGCCTGCGGAGGCTGGCATATGCGGGGCCCACCACGTACGCACGCAGACTCGTATCGAATCCGGGTCAGGCTCGGGCTCGGGTCGACCCGGCTCGAACCACGCTCGCCTCACCTCTCCCGATCGGCCGGCATTAGCGCACTCATTTCAGAGGCCCTCCCGGCACCGGAGGAGTCCAGCCCGCATGGCCGAGGGTAGGCCTCGGTGAGTCCTACCCACTAGTACTAGGACCGGCGGCAGTGAGGCACGGGGCGGCGAGGAAAGGCTAGCCCTAGCCGTTAGGGTTCGACGAAGAGGAGATAATGGTTTGTACTGTGGGCCTAATCCCGATTCGCGTCGATCGAACTCAATTGAGTTCGATTAGCTCTGTTGATCCAGCAATCCAGCATATGAAATAGGTAATCGAAACTCATTTGGCAAGAATTGATAGAGATCGGAAGTATGGACAAGTACCTGAAATGAACGGAGGAGGACTTAAGGTTTGTCGAGGTTCGGTCTACGGCTCCCACAGCGTTTCGTTCATGCCCGGATGATGGGCCTCACACGCGATTAGGACCTTAAGGGCACATGACGGAGGCTACGAGGTCATTGCGAGCGGGGTTTGGCCGTGGGCGACGCGTGGAGAAACCGCGGAGGTTTCGAGGACGAAGGCCTCAAGCCGTTCGAACCTTCTGATCGAACGACACTAAATGATCCGAAGGATCAGACGGCGCAAGCAGACGGCTTGCGTGCGAGTGGACGGCGCGGAGGAATCTTGACGGCGCCGTTTGAGAAAAATAAAAAATAAAATAATTAAATGAATAATACTTAATTAATTAAATTATAAATAAAGTTTAAAATATGAATTAGCCCCATAAATTCCAAAATACCCACCCCTAGCAAATGGAGGGGTGAGGAACGCAACGATGAGGATCGAATTTTTGATTTGACGAGTATTTTAATTTCTCGATTTTTCGGGTATTAAATATTATTAAAATGTTCGTCGAAATTTTGACGACTTCCGATTGACGGGAACTTCACCCCTAGCTAATTTGGGGTCAATGAGTGCAATGGCGAAGTCCGTTTTTCGATCGAAGGTCAATTTAAATAAGTCAAATTTTAGGGTTTCTGAATTTTCTAGAAATCAGGATTCGATCCATTTGACTCCTAATTTGGACTAGGTCTTAGAGGTTGACCCCAATTGACCTAATTAACACTTCTGATTAGTCTTAAGACTAAGATTAGTCCTAATCAACCTAGGTAACAACCTGGGTTGTTACAGCGCCACACAATATTACACCTGAATATAATAACAAACATTTTTTAGGAAAATAAAATGATAGGGTATTTTTTTTTATGGTTTTAACCATGTAATTTTGAAGGAAGAATTTTATAGCCTAATTATTTTATTCTTAGAGTTCCTAATGTATGAGTTTGAGTACCTTTGTATCTTTACTCTAAATATGTTATTCCTGCTATTCTGAATATTGGATGATGGAAATATGGATGTTAATCTAGTATTTATTTAGTGATTGTATGGCAGAAGAACTATCCATTAGGTAGATAGGAATACAAATTCCAATCTGACACCTTATGGAGTTCTTTGATACCAACTATGGCGGCCACCCCCTTTAATTATAAGGATTAGGGTGTGGTCATCACTAAGCACATACCTTACTTAACATTAGATTGGAAATTTAAGACTCCAATCCAATCTTAAGAGAAAGATGTGCTTTTCATAATAAAGTAAATGATAACAATCACTAATGAGTATACTATGAAATCAAAGTGCGAAAGAAAAGTACAAACTGAAGTAATCATCCATATATTACAAAGTAAAATATCCATCTCAGAATATACAATGCAAGAAATGTAAAGTACAATTTAATCCTGTATTATTGCAAACATTAAAGTTTAAAGACTGAAATATCAAAATAAAGGCTCTCATCCTCTCAGATATATATATATAAATAAAGTGAACTAGGAAGCAAAATCTAATGATCTTCATCAACCTGCACTTCTTCCTGGACCTGTTCCTCTAAAGGCTCAACCTCCTCGAAAAGCTCAGAATCTACCATTATCAGTTTCATAATGGTAGGGTCCTAGCCAACAAAAGAAAAATCAAGTTAGACAAAAATATCTAAGTACATTTTAAGGTAATGAATTTTAATAGATTTTAATGATATCACAACTGAAATTTAAGCAAAGCATATCGGTAAGGCAATAAAGAAAGAAAAGTAAGTTATAATAAGAAATTATAACTTAAACAAGTTATGAGGTAGAAACATACCTCAACTCAGGCTGCATAACAAAGTAAGTAAAGTACAAATGTAATCTAATAAGTATAAAAGAAAGTCCTAAGTAATATGATCAAATTAAATATACCAAATTATAGTATAAAGTAAAAGTACTGTACTGAAAGTAAATCTAGCATCCTAATATGCTTTTAAATAAGTAAAATCATTGACATACAGAAAGTTCTGAAATGTAAAGGAACTACAGAAAATGAAAAAAAATATGAAAGAAAATATGCTGAACTGTAAAGCAAAGAAAGTCTGAACTGTAAAGTAAATATGTAAAGTAACTGTAAGACAACTGAAATGACAACTATAAAGTGACTGAAAAGTAAAAGTAATATAACTGTAAGATGCCTATAAAAGTAAAGTAAAACATAAGTTATAAGTAAAGTGTGAGATACTTCTACTTAGTACTGCCACAAAGTAAAGTCCATCTGCCCATCTAGGAGAAACATCCTAGATTGCGCTAGGAAAGTATCCTAGTCACAAGGTAACGTCCATTTAATCATCCAGGAAAGTGTCCCAGGCAAAAGTAAGGCAATCATCTAGGAAAGTGTCCCGGGCAAAAGTAAAGTAATCATCCAGGAAAGTGTTCTGGACAAAATCTATCATAAAGTAAAGTTATACTAAATTGTAGACTAAATAAAACATAAATCACAAAGTAAAGTTTGTTTTATTTAAGTTTTCATTTTAAATTATGCAAATGGTATAAAAATGTAATTCAAAGTATAACATAAAATATTTATCAAATATTTCTGTTAAGTAAAATATGTCCAAAAGTGTAAAGATGCTCAAAAGCAAGGAAAAGCATAGCAATTTAAATTCAAGGAAATAATTACACTACAAAAACTTTATGATATCACCTATTTTCTAATTTAATCGTTCTAACTACTCTAAGTTACATAAGATTCAAAATTATTAATTCCTATACTGTCTGTAACTTAAAATCACGAACTTATAAGTTGAACATAATTAGGATTAGCTACGTCCTAATTATAAGTGAACCAATATCACCTAAAAGGTTAAAATAATTAAATCAATCATCCCTAAGTTATTAATTTTAATAATCCCAAACCCAATCTTGATTAGCCAAATCAATACTGAAAGGATTAAGAACTGAACTTTAAATAATGAAATTCAATTCATAATTGCAAGGTTATCCTAATGACTAGAGTTTAATCCTATCTCACTGATTAAATATTAAGGCAAATCTTATTGAATTAAGTCAAACTCAATAGGATAGATCTCTAATCATAATTCTAAAATTAAAAGATCAAATAATCATTTAATAAATTATGAAAAATCTAATAAACTAGTAAGATCAATGTTTTACCTTAATGAGTAACCCACTTTACTCATTAGATGAATTCTAACCTAAGATCTATTCCTAATCTTAGGAATTAAAGCTCTTAAGTGCTAAGAGTATCACTCAGACACACATCCTAACTAAGGTTATAAGACCTAAAGGATGATCTAAGAAGTTCAAAGGAAATGAAGGTCTCTCATAATTCACTTAAGTTTTACTTAAGACTTAACTTAGGGATTTCGTCAAATTTCTAATTTGAGACTTAGAATTATCTAAATTATAGCCTAAGTTACTATATCTTATGCTTTAGAGATGAAATCAGGTCTTAAATTCATTAAACCCTAATTTTGGGAAAAAAGACCGTACTGCCCCTTACTTAAGGGTCTAAAACTCATCTTTATGAATTAGGATTAAATTCTAGATTTTAATAAAGTGAAATGATTACTTACTGTCTAATATGAGTTTAAATAGTAGGTTCATTAATTTTGATTAAGTATTAAGCCTTATAAGGTCAAATTAAGGAATTTGATCTATAAGGGCAAATTGGTAATTTTACCTTAATGATATCTAAATTTTTTGTTAATTTATTAAATGTTAAGTCCTAAGCTTTCCATAGAACCTAAAATCATCAAATTCTAATATATATTGGCTAGGTTATAACCAATACAAGTTCTCGGGTTTAAATGATAATAAAGGGTTCTTAATTAAGATCAAAATTTTCTAACTTCTCCAATTCATGTCCAAATTGAGTAAAATCAGTGGCTATGAATGACAAATGATTCACTAATTTTATTGACTAGTGGTGGGTTCAATTTGGAACTTAATTGACTAAGTTATAGCCTAACTAGGGTTTATGATGATTAGTGAGTGATTAGTAAAATTAATCATCAAATCACTAATACAACCACACCATTAGGTTCTAATGTACTTAAGGAGTTCTCTAAAACTTAAATTGTGCAATTTAGATTATTAGATTTGCTAATAATCACTAATCAAGGTTTAGAGTAATTAGGGTTGATTAGCAAATATAACCGTTGGATCTTAAATATTTTTATATATTGTAAATTAGGTCTTTTTGATTTAAATTGATATTTGGATCACCTAATTTGAAGTTCAATTGACCAAGTTATGGTCAATTGAAGTTCTAGGGTTAATTGACCTAATTATTGTTAGGCCCTATATGTGATTAGTCTAAATCTAATCCAAACAGCAAAATAAACACTACTAGGTTAATCCTTAGGATTTTTTGAGTACTTTAAAACTCATATTGGGTATGTTTGGACTAGTGTGCACAAAGTTATGACTAAAAGAAGTTTGTAACATTTTTGAAATTATTTAAAATACCCTAAATGTCACTATGTGATATATTACTTCAAATGAAATTTTGATAGTTCCAATAAATTCTTTGTATTTTTTTAATGAATTTATTATATTTGATTTCATAATTTGGATAAGTATTTTGTAAGTTAAGAATGTCTAAAGCTTAAGATTTAATATGATTAATTAATTTCATAATCTGTACTGTTTAATAGTTAATTAAATTCATATAAATCATAAACTTATTATTAATTAACAGATTCTTATTTTCTGTTTACATATGAATATATTTATATATATAAGAATATATATAACTATACACATATATTTATTCTTATACCTTAAAGTATATTTAAATTACACTATAAGTATTATATATTTAATTAATATATATATATATATATATATATATATATATTTTATATATACGTTATTTTATTTTTTTTGATTCATCTACAGGACACGACAGCAGCGGGCCCCACCATAAAATCGTGTGGAGAAAGGACGGCTGAGGGCGTGTACGAGACTTGACAGCCGAGACGTGGGTCCCACCTCGGGATGACTTGGCAGAAGAAGGACAGGTCGCGGGCCGGGCCTAATATCGGGTCTCTGCCAAGCACCTGCATAGTGGGTTCCCGAGCGAATCAGGCCAAGGGTGCTTCACGAAGGGGGTGAGTCGGGCCTAGTCTGGCCCGACAGCGGACTTCATCCCTGTCGAGCGACAGGGATGAAAAATTTAGGGTTTCGCCCAAATTTTAGGATTGATGCACGACGTATTTCATATCTCCTCATTACGGAAATGCTTAACAGAACCTTCATTGAGAATGTAAGTAGAATATATCAATTTGCAACCAAATCTCAGCTATGTGATTGAACCAGAGGAAATTCTAGAACGAGATGAGATGAAAATAAAATAAATAAATCCATTCCCATGATAAAGGTTAGATGGAAGAACTGCCGCAAAGAAGAAGCTACATGAGAAGAATAGTCAAATATGAAGAAATCATATCCTCACTTATTCCACTAGTAAGTAATTCTAAATCTAGTAAATGTCTTTAAATTTTAGATTGATGTCAGGACGATATCTCTTTTAAGTTGGAGAGAATGTAAAATACCAAAAATTATTTCAAATTTATTTATTAATATTTAAATAATTTTGACCTCAGATTAAAAATCTAACTTCACCATTGCGTTCACCACCCCCAAATTAGCTAGGGGTGAAATTTTGAATGCATTTGGAAATCATTAAATTTTTGACGAATATTTTAATATTATTTAAATTCCTGAAAATTTGAATAATTAAATACTCGTCGGATCAAAAATTCGAGTGCACCGTTGTGTTTAGAAGCCCTCAATTAGCTATGAATGATATATTGAAAATATTTGGAACATATTTATTAAGTTATGTTTAATATATTAAACTATTAAAATAAATAATTTAATTATATATTTAAATTAGGGTTAACGGCACCATCTGCATAACCGTCCGCCGTTTCCTCCTTTTAACTGCGCATCATCTAATCAGACGGATCGCTCGATCCGTCCGATCAAGTGATCAGACGGTCGAGGAGTTATCGTCCTCAACAGGCTTCCGCGTGTCACGAGCCGCGACTCGCGTCGCGAGAACCTTCTGCACGCACCAACCACCGCCGTAGAAGTCAATCTCGGAACTTATAGAGATCTTGATCGATCCCCGACCTCATTTTCATAAATCAAGGGTCAGCAGAGATCGATCGGGTTCCGAAAAATTCCAAACCTACTTCTAACTGTTGATCTAGGTACTCTTTAATCCATCCTATTTCGTTCAGTATTCTTTGTCGCTTTTGAATTGCTATTCTAATAGATGGACTAGGTATTGTATGGTTTCGATCGTGTATAGCCAATCGCAATCGATCCAATTTAGCATTTTAAGTACAGTTCATACCGTTAAAAAAGGAGTCGTCCTGACCTACGCAACTAGGGTTCGACCTCACCGGAGTTACACACCTCCTCCGGCAGCATCCTTGGTACCAATCGAAAGGTCTCTCCGAGACATTTCGATCGGTGCCCGGGTCAACCCTTGTCGGCGGCAGCCTGGCTGCCGATTTTCGAGCCCTAATTTCTCTTGGCTCGAACGCTCGCGAAGAAGAAGAAAATTTTGGGTCGGGCCGAGTCGACCCGGTTCTGACCCGTCTCCGTGGGTTTTGTCTGTTCTGTAGACATTCGAGTGTGCGGGGCCCACACGGACAGCCTCGCGAATGAGGAGGTGCCGTGTGGCACTGGTAGGGCCCGCCGCCGACTGAAACCTGCAGAAAAATAAATTAAAAAAACATAATAAATATATATACAATATATATATATATATATATATATATATATATATATATATATATATATATATATAGTTATAACATTACTACATATATGTATACTGTAAGATAAATATGCAAATAAATGAATATATTCTTACATGTATAAAAACAGAATAAAATAATTATTATAATAATAATAAATACACAGATAATATTAAAATATTTAACAGATAAAATAATATAATAAATAGAAAAATTAATAATAATTATATTAATATACTTTTAAGTAAATTCATATAATAATTAAATAAATTTTTAAATTAATACATAGATACATATATATATATATACATAATTAAAAAATAAAAATTTGTATATATATTTATTTAAAAAAATAGAAATCGAATATTAAAAAAATAATAATGATAATAAAATAATAATATTAACAGAAGTATTAAACAATAAAAATAAATAAATTAACAAAAATAAATATAATAATTAAATCAATTAAATCCTAACTTTAAACAATCATATCTTATAAAATATAAGTCAAAATATAAAAATTAAATACATTAAATCAATCAGCAAAAATCAAGGAATATTTTAATGTCATCTAAATTTTAATAGGATCAATATTTTAAATAATGATATTTTAGGATATGTGAATATTCACAAATTTGCAACAAAACTTTATTTATCTCTAACTTTGCACATGCTACTCCAAACATACTAAATATAGGTCTCAAAATACTCAGAAACCCTAAGGAATAATTTAGAAGTATTAATTTTGCTATTTGGATTAAATTAAGACTAATCATAATTAGGACCTAACCCTAATTAAGCCTTTAACCCTAGAAACTTTAAATAGTCATAAGTCAATTTAGCTCCAAATTAGGTGATCCAAATATCTATTTAGATCCAAAAAACCTAATTTACAGTAAATTACAAAAATATTTAGAATCCAACAGTTCGATCTTCTAACCAACCCTAATTACTCTAAAACTTGATTAGTGAATATTAGCAAATCTAATAATCCAAATTAAGTAATTTCAGTTTCAGAGGACTCATAAAGTAAATTAAAATTTAGTTGTATAATTATTTTAGTAATTTTTTGACTAAATTCACTAATCACTCACTAATCACATTAAATCTTAATTATTAACCCTAGAAATTGTATTGGCTATAACTTAGCCAATACACATCAGAATTTGATGATTTTAGGTTTTAAGGAAACCTTAAGACATAATCTATAATAAACTAATAGAAATTTTAGATTTCATTTAGGGTAAAATTACTAATATTCCCTTATAAGGTTAAATTCCCAATTTGACCTTATAAGGCATAATAATTAAGTAACTTAATAAATAAATCAAATATTCAAATATTCATTATTATTACAAATCATGTTAAAAACATAAAGCATTAAATTAATGACTTGAACTATTTTTGGCAGATCAAAAAAATTGAATTGGTTGATATTTTGTCAAAATAGTCAAGTACGTAAATCTACTTATAAGTTTTATTTCAGTATTCTTATTTGAACCATTTTTCATTTGAGCATTATTAAACTGCTTACCACTTATAATCTGCAAAAAGAATGTTATCAAATTAGCATATAACAAAAAGATAAAATGTGATATATATTATTGTGGTGTTTGTGTTTGGAGGATGGAAAGCAATATTGAGAATCTAGTACAGATTGGGCATGCTGACAGCCCCTGTGTAACAACCCAAGTTGTTACTGTAGTTAATTAGGACTAATCTGGGTCTTAAAACTAATCATAAGTGCTAATTAGGTCAATTGGAGTAAACCTCTAAGACCTAGTCGAAATCAGGAATCAAATGGATTGAATCCTAATTTCTAGGAAATCCAGAAACCCTAAAATTTGACCTATCTAAATTGACCTCGGATTGGAAAACGGACACCGCCATTGCGTTCATTAACCCCAAATTAGCTTGGAGTGAAGTTTTCGTGTCAATCGGAAGTTATCGAAATTTCGACGAATATTTTAATAATAATTTAAATACCCCGGAAATTGAGGAATCAAAATACTCGTCGGATCGAAAATCCGACCTCGCCATTGCATTCCACACCTCTCAAATAGCTAGGAAAAATATACTTAAAATTTTGAAATTTTGAAAAAAAAAAAAAAAAGAAAAAAAAAATATGTATATATATATATATATTATTTAATTAATTACTTAACGGCGTCGTTAAATATTTAACTTATCGTCAACTGTAGTTGACGGCGCCATCTGATCAGACGGCGCCCTCGCAGCCATTGGATCAGACCCGGATCCAACGGCTATGGCGCGTCGTCCTCGGCCCCTTTGCCCTAATCGCCACGCGGCGCGCCCGCCGCCTTCTGCGCCCAATCGGCACCTTCCCCGGCCTCGGCGAGGTCGCCTGAGGTCTTATAAGACCTCAGGCAAGCTCGGGGCTCTGGGTTTGCGAAACCCAAGCCCCGAAGCGATCGAACCCGAGCGAACCATCCGAATCTCATCTCAACTGTCGGAATCAGGTACCTCCGATCTCCCCTCTCGTCCATTTGATTTGCAATGTTTCGCCTGATTATTGTAGGATTTAGGTTGGATTGTCGATCCATCGGACCTGATCGAGTTCGATCAGGTCCGATCCACCCAGACCTGGGTCTGAACCCTATCGGTTCCGCCTCGTCCTCTCGCACCGAACCCTAGGACCTAGGGTTGGGTATTGCCGACGACTCCGGCCACCTCCGGCGAAGGTCTGCCCACCGACGTGTAGGCCCCGACTAGGGCTACCGTCGGCTGTGCGGGACGAGGCGGTCCGGCGCCTGGAAGGCCGGCAAAGGCCGTGCCCTAGCCGGTGCCCTCAGGACCCCTCCGCGGAGAAGGTGAAGTTCGAGTCGGTCCGGGTCGACCCGAGCCGGACCTGCCTTCGGCCGGGTCCGCGTAAGCTAGGTGGGACCCACCTCGCCACGTGGTGCTATCGGGGCCTGCCACGTGTCCAATGGGACCCACCATCCGAGCCGCGGCTCTTCGGCTTCGGCCGTGGGGCACACTGTGCCACATGGCAGCCATCCGGCGTGCCACGTGTCCCATGGGGCCCACAGCCCGAGCTCCGCGGTGCTTCGGCTTTGGCCGTGGGGCCCACTGCGCCACGTGGCAGCCATCCGGCGTGCCACGTGTCACATCGGGCCCACAGGCTGAGCCCCGCGGCTATTCGTCTTCGGCAGTGGGGCCACAGTGCCACGTGGTAGCCTCTGGGCCAGCCACGTGTCAAGTGGGACCCACTGCCCGGTCACTCGCGGCGCTTCGGCTTCCTTGTTGGGCCCACAGTGCCACAGGGCAGCCTTTGGCAGTGCCACGTGTTAGGTGGGGCCCACTGCCCAGTCACCTGAGCCTATTCGGCTTCCCCGTGCGGCCAGCAGTGCCACGTGGCAGCCTCTGGCAGTGCCACGTGTCAGGTGGGGACCACTGTATGTTAATTAAAATAAATTAATTACTGTTAGCCTAATTAATAATAGTTAGTAGTTAATTAAATTAGAATTAGTGTTAATGACTTTTGAACAGTAATTACATAATTAATTAACTGTAATTTATAATTAAGAGATTAATTAGGATTATTTTAATATTAATTAAACTTTAAACAGTAACTAAAATAATTAATGATTATTAAATCGTAAACTATAATTAATTATTCTTAATTAAATATTAACAGGTGATTAAGGTTAATTAAATAGTAATTAGTGCTAATGACTTTTCAACAGTAAAATAATAATATTATATAATTTAGTTAATTAATTAAATAGATTAATTATTGTTTATTAATAATTAAGCTTAATTAATCATAGATTAATTAAAGGTTAATAAATTCAGAGATTATATATATAAACTTTAGGAATGAACAGTAAAATCATTCAATTTGAATAAATGAACAGTAAATTAATACAAATTACATTTTTGAATAGTAAAACTTAAAAGTTTAATAACTTTTTGTAGGGTGATCCAAACATAGCCAATATAGGTCTCATTTTGATCAAAAAAAATGTAAGGAATCAAATAACATAAGTCAAAAATTAATTTCGGGGTACACATAACGAGGTAATATTTTAGGACCTCTTTAGAACCTCATAACTTTTTACCCATTTATCAGAATATAGTCAATATGGGTCTTAAAATGCTCAGGAGAGCAGCCTCATCACTGTAGTAGTATTAGTTTTCTTATTTGGATATCAGGACAAAAAGTCAACCCTAGAATTTTTAGTGAAAAATAACCAAAATGCTCATAGACTTCAAATAGCCATAACTTAGTCAAATAAACTCCAAATGTAAAAATTCAAGATGCTAACTAGTTTAAAATTTCAATGTCATCAATAAACTAAAATAATATTTAGCATTTGAACCCTAAAAATTTGGAAAATGACCAAAATACCCTTGGCCTTATTTTTGAACATAACTTGACCGTTTGAAGTCCAAATTGGACGTACTTATTGACTATCTTCAAGTTAGACAGTAAGGAATCAGTTGGAGCTAAGAAAAAAAATCAATTCATACCCATAAGTCAAAAGTTGACTTTTTGACCCTTAAAGTAGGGGTAAAATAGTCATTTTACCATAAGATAGGATTAAGTACTCTTAACCTCTAATTAACATTTCAAGATACTAAAACCAATCTTATAATTGTATTAGTGATATTTAAGCAAGTGAAATTAATCATTAAGTTAGATTCCTGAATTCTCCTAAGTCTTTAGCACTACACCTTAAGGACCTTTCCTGAGACTAGGACTAGATCATAAGTTAGAGTTTATTCATTGGGTAAATGGGTTACTCAATGGGTGAAACCTTAGTTTTTATTAGTTTCTAGACTTTTCTTTTATTTTACAACTCGTTCTGATTATTTTGCCCTTAAACCTTAGATTTAGGATAGGAGATTCATCCTATTAAGTTTGATTACTTAATAGGATTGGCCTTAACTAGTAGATCATTTATAGAATAAAACTTAGAACTTATGTCTTATCCATTTTGGATTACGTGATTAAACCTAAATCTCGTAGTGTTTAATCCATAATCTATAGGTTAGAAGATCTTGATCAGATCTTAGTTAGAACATCTAAATCCACAAAAATTAGGATGTATGATTTATTGATTCAACTCATAGTCATTTATCTGATTGAACTAGATTAGAACCTGATCAGTTCTAATCCTTTTTAACTTATAAGGACGAATTTCTAAGTTACACTCGATAGTAGGAAAATGGTGATCCTGAACTTGTGTAACTTGGAATATTTAGAATGGTTAAGTAGAAAATAAATGATATCACCATGATTAGTAGAGTCCCTTGCTTCTATTTGATATTTTGTTGCTACGCATTCTTTGTACTTTTGTGCCATATTTTTTTGAGCATATCATATAAGATTTTTGATGCATGAATAAAATGTTAGGAAAATTTGGAGACTCCTTAGATTCCTTGTAAAAATATTAAAGTGATTAATGAGAAGATAATAATTGGATGTGTTTGAGCTGCCTCTCAGTATTGCCTTCTGATTGCCCAGTCAGCTTATGTCACTAGGGGAAGGACTTTGTTTTGTTGTGTGTTGTTTGCCTAGTCTCCTTGTTGGCACTAGGGGTACATCGTTGGTGTCTTAGCCGTACTGGTACTAAGATCCTTCGATTATACTATTGGTGCCTTAGCCATACTGGTGCTAAGATCCTTCAGCCTTTTCTGGTGGGCTAGATTAGCTCTTTTCTGTATGGCAGATTGAACACGGATGTTTATATGCAGTTTGATGTTTTGGTTACTTTTCAGCACTTTTATTCAGTCCACTATTTCTTTGTACTACTTTTATATATTAGGATGTTAGAATCTTACTGCTATTTATATGTACCACTGCTGAGTTATTTTATCTTAATTAGCATGTTTCTTTTGATCACCAGCATATTTAGGATATAGTATTCTTCTTACAGTACTTGTTTGATTATCTACATTTATGATTTACCTTATTTAGCTTGCATTTGAGGCATGTCTTAGCCACTCTTTTTGCTTAAGTTATAAATGATGGTTTATAGCTTTTCCTTCATTTTGTATTGCTTGCTGCTCCCGTATATATATATTATTGCTTAGAAGTTATAGAATGGTGATATTACATAACACACATAAAACTTATCAGCTTAAAATGTACTTAGACAATTGTCTAACCAGATTTTTCTTTTTTTGGCTGGGGCTCTATATTTTGAAACCGACAATGGCAGATCCTCTTCAGTTAGACGATTAGGATCTTGGTGTGGAGCCATATTTGGAGGAGGAGCCTATGGAAGAAGCAACTATTTAGCCCTTCTATTCTTAAGTGAGGATGAGTGCCCTTTTATCTTTATTATTTAAACTTAAATTGATGTAATAATACAGGTACTGATGACTGCGTATTTGGATTTTATACTTATGTTCTGAGATATATTTCTTTATTCTTATTTTGTGATGCTTGGATGTTTTATATTGAAAATTGCTTCCGCACTCTATATGTTTACTTAGATAATGACTGAATGTTTGATTCTATGCTCACTCCTTCCCTTATTAGGTGGATTGTGGATTTCATCCTAATCCAATTATAAGTGAAGAGTTAGCTAGAGTGACACACCACCCCTTAACTTAATTCTTGTGGATTAAGGGGTGGGGCGCCACACCTTGGGAGTTATATGAAGGGATTTAGCCCTTTTTAGAAAGTGGGCAAATTAGAGGAAAGACACACCATCAGTTTCTATTTTGAGTAATCTATCGATGGGTAGTGAGATAAGATTCATACAGGTTATGCCTATGGGTTTACCCATTTGGGCTCAGGAGTCTACAGACTCAACTTATTGTTACAAATGCTTTTTGATAAAGTTTATTTTATGCTTTCATATTTATGAGATTTCACAGCTAACTTGCAGGGCAATATTTAAATTTGAGAAAAATTGCTTTTCTTTCATATGCAGATATTCAGTCATTTCTATATATAATTTATGCCTATTATAGGATGCTAAAATATTCTTATAAGAATGATTTACATACTCCTATCTGACTGGTAACTGTGTTTTTCAGGTTTTGATAATTAAAGTTTAGAAGATCTGCCAAATAAAAAGAGAAGATATAAAGAAATAAGAAAATGTGAATATTTAATCTTTATTGTAAATATTAAACTGTTGTAATTTCATATATGTTTGGCTCTATATTTAAAATGTATAATTGGACTGTGAACATTAATTATATTTTTTTTTTGTATATAGAAAATGTATGTTTCTATTGTATGAATCATTCTTTTGAGACTCTCGAACTTCGATCCCCGATCGTTACAGAATTGGTATCAGAGTGAAGTTTGAGACAATTTAAAGAATGATTCATTAAAGAGCCAACAATATGAATATAGTTACTAGATTATTAGTAGTTAGATTTTAAGTTGGAGAGTGTAATAAGTATAGTTTATTATTTTTCTAGAATATGGAGAGCCATAATCAAAACAACAACAACTAATCATTATGGAGCAAATCAGATGCTCTAGTTCATGAATATGATGAGCCAATTCATGAACAGTCAATAAATCCAGAACCCAAATCCTATTTCAATTCAAAAGAAGGCAATAAATAAAGATATGCATGTTTTTCTTAAACTCTAGCCTCCAAGATTCAATGGAAACGCAACTCCTTACCAAGCTGAGGAGTGAATTCAAAGGATAGAGAAGGAATTTAAATGTTCTAAAAGCTCTAAAGATTAGAAAGTATCCCTAGCTACTTATCTTTTGACAGAAGCTGCTGAAAAGTGGTGGAAGACAACCAAAACCACTACATTTCAGAATAGATCAGAAGAAGAAATTCAGTGGGAAGAATTTGTGAAGGTATTCTTAGGCAAGTATGTGCCCGAGTCTGCTAGGTAGTCAATGAGAAAATAACTATTGAACCTGAAGCAAGGAAGTCACACAGTAATAGAATACGAAGAGGAATTCACTCGCTTAGCTAGCTTTGCTCTAGATATGGTTACAACGGAAGAAGTCAGGTGTCACTTGTTCCTTAATGGATTAAGGAATAATTTTCAGCATATCTTGACACCCCTTTAGATCTTAAATTTTGCTCAACTGGTGGAAAAGGCCAAGCTCATGGAAGCCCAAGAAGAGCAGTATTCTTCAAGAATAAAGAGGCCAGCCTTTTCTCCCCATTTTCAATCCAAGAGGCAGAAATTTTCAAGACCACAAGGGAGAATCTATAATATTCAAAGCAACTCTAGTGGACCTGCTCTGAGAACACCAAACACTTGTAGATTTTGTGGAAGAATACACAATATTGATAAATGTTTTACCTGTATAGGTCAATGCCAACGATGTGGGAGCACCAATCATATAATAAAGTTCTACCGTGCTACTTATACAGTAAATGGACATCAAATCCCAAATTAAGGCAAAGCAGTTATAAGGAGTCAAGGAAGGCCACCAGTAAATCAAGGAAATAACATAGCATCTTCCACTAATACAAGAAATAATCTAACCCAGGCCAGAATATTATGTATCACAAGAAGAGGTAAGTGATGAGCCTAATGTGGTTACAGGTACCATTTTATTATTCCAACATCCTTGTTTAGTTCTTTTTGATTATGGAGCTACGTATTCTTTTATTGCATCAAAATTGGTTCAACAATATTCATTACCAATAGAACAACTTTCAACAACACTCAAGGTTAATCTACCATCAGGAGAGTTTTTAGAAATAAGTGTCTTTTGTAATTGTAAATTAGATATAAGTGGAATCTTTTGGGAAGCTAAACTCACTGTCATCCCTATAAACACTTTTGATATTATCCTTGGGATGGACTCGATGAGTTAGAATAAAGCATTAATTAATTGTGTAAAGAAGAGAGTATATGTATACAGTGGAAGCAAGAAGGTGACATTTATTGGTCAAAGGACTGCAGTTATTAGCCTTATCCCAGTTAATAAGATTGAAAAGTTTATTAGAAAGAAGTACCCTATATTCTTAACCTTACTCTCAAGTTATGATGCTAAAACTATAATTCTAGAAGAAACTCCTATAGTGAAAGAATATGCAGATGATTTTCCAAAAGAACTTCCAAGTTTACCACCTCAAAGAGAAGTAGAGTTCAGTATTGATTTAATTCAAGGAACAAATCCTTTATCAAAGGCTCCATACAGAATGGCACCTAAGGAGTTAGAAGAACTTAAGAATCAACTTCAAGAATTGACTAAAAAAGGGTTTATTAGACCAACTAATTCCCTATGGGGAGCCCTAGTCTTGTTTATTAAGAAGAAAGATGGGAGTATGCATTTATGAATTGATTACCGGGAATTGAATAAGGTTATCATTAAAAATAAATACCCATTACTTAGAATTGATAATTTATTTGATAAATTAGTTGGTGCTTTAATATTTTCCAAAATTGATTTGAAATCTGGTTATCACCAACTCCGTATCAAAGATGAGAATATTCCTAAATTTGCATTTAGAACGCATTATGGGCATTATGAATTCTTGATGATGCCTTTTGGGTTAACCAACGCCCCATCCTATTTTATGGATTTGATGCAGCGAATGATGAAACCCTACTTAGATTCATTTATCATCATCTTCATTGATGATATATTAAGTTATTCTAAGAATGTTAAGGAGCATGAAGAGCATCTTAGGATTACATTGAGCTTGTTAAGGCAACATCAATTGTATGCCAAATTTTCAAAATGTGAATTTTGGCTTCAATTAGTAGCCTTCTTAGGACATGTAATTAGCAAAGAAGGAATATCAGTTGATCCAAGCAAAATAAGTGCAATTCAGGATTGGCCCCAACCTACTTCAGTAACAGAGATACGCAGTTTCTTGGGATTAGCTGGTTATTATCATAAATTTGTTAAGAACTTTTCCCAGATTTCAGTTCCTCTTAATCATTTTACTTAAAAAGATGTGCCTTATGTATGGGATTTGTCTTGTGAATCAGCATTTCAAAAGTTAAGAGAATGTTTAACATCAGCTCCTATTCTGGTTTTGCTAGTTGAAGGAAAAGAATATCAAATTTATTGTGATGCTTTTGGAATTGGATTAAGCTGTGTTCTTATGCAAGAAGGGAAGGTTATAGCATTTACATCTAGACAACTTAAAGTTCATGAGAAAAATTATCCAATTCATGATCTGGAATTGGCTGCAATAGTATTTGCACTTAAGATCTAGAGATATTACTTATATGGAGTAAGATGTGAAGTCTTCACTGATCAGCAAAGTTTGAAGTATATCTTTACTCAGAAAGAGACAAATTTAAGGCTGTGAAGATGGTTAGAGTTAATCAAGAATTACGATTTATCAATTCAATATCATCCAAGAAAGACAAATGTAGTAGCAAATGCACTAAGTCGAAAGACAATTTCACATTTGTATATTTTGACCTCTAACCCAAACTTACTCAAGGAAATAGAAGATCTCCAATTAGAAGTTGTATTACCATCAAATGTTAATCTATTTCAAATGACAGTTGAATGATCATTAATGGATGAAATTAAAGAAGCTCAACATCTTGATGAAGAATATAATTCTTATCTGCATCTATTCAATCAGGAAAACATCTAGAACTAAATTTGGATTCAAATAAGAATATTTGGTGTGGATCAATAATTTAGATACCTAATAAAGTTGAACTAAGATCTAAAGTATTAAAAGAAGCTCACCATTCCAAATATTCTATTCATCCAAGAAATAACAAGATGTATCAAGATTTGAAATCACACTTTTGGTGGCCAGGAATGAAGAGAAGTATAGCTGAATATATATCAAAGTGTGAAGCTTGTAACCTGGTAAAAGCAGAACATTAGAAACCAGGAGGATTACTCCAACCTCTAGCTATTGCTCAATGGAAATGGGAAGATATTTCTATGGTTTTATAACTGGGTTTTTGACAGACTGTAAATACACATTTGCGCTTGAACGTAAGTGTACGTGGTCTGAAGTAATAAGTGGAAAGTGTGACTTTCTGGGAATTTATCGATCTTCAGAGAATTGGTTGATTTGGCACTAAGGTGTATCTATTCTTACTAATGTTTAAGCTATAGTATCTATTAGATGAGTGGTCTACAATTAGCATAAATATTCACTAAGTAAAATATTAAGATTTAAGAAAGAAAAGAGTTGGGGCTATCCCACATGCTATGGCATAATATTTATGTAGATTGGTTTCTCAAGCTTTATCATTTAATTCAATTAAAATCAAGTGCACATTGTTGTCCTTGAGTCTAGCTCAAGGTCTTACAAGTTCAAATCTCATGCACAAAATGAACTCACATTCGGTTCTACTTTCGCATAAAGATTCTTGTAAGATCCTTGGAATTTAAAATTTAATCTTATTCTCTTGATCAAGGAGAGCTTGATTTTTGAACCTTAGGATCTTACAAGCATTGATTTCCACTACGAGCATCACTCGTATCATACATAGTTGAGATGAGGGATTCACATGTTGGGCTCAATGACTATGTCACTTAGTTTATGAGCACTCAACACTTCCTTCCTCTACCTTAATTATGTTGAGCTAAGGAGCTCATTTAGTGGGTCTTAGCATCACTTGCATCAACTCTTTAGTTGAGCTTATATTGAGGTGCATTGAGCTTATGAACTTTCTCACATAATTCCAAGCCTTCATGCACTCATAATCTAGCATCCAACCTAAGGTGAGCTAAGGAGCATAAGATAATTAGTTCTTTTCTCATAATCATATTCAAGACTAATTAGATAAAAATTTCTTAGTAAGGCATTAAAATCACAAACAGATTATGCTTGAGGAAAAATATTCATACATTAATATTATATTATACAAATGGGACTTAACCCCCAACCCTCCCCAAGGGAGTTTAGCTACTCATTGAATAAGAAAAAAAGAAAAACACATACATGGATAAAGAACCTTTCATGATTAACTAAAAAGAAATACAAGTGTGGAGTTTAGAAGATACTAAGAACACTCCATAGAAGTTCTCCGGAATCCTTCTTCTCCTTTTCAATATTCCCTTCGTAGGTCGCTAGTGCTGCCTTCTTCCTTCTCTTCCAAAGCAAGAGATTGCCTTCCACCATTGAGGAGTTCCTCTTTTCCTTTGGCTGTCCTCCTTACTAAGTAAAATTTTGCTAAAATTATGAACCCTCCTCTAGTCAAGAGGAGGAGTATTTATAGGAGGAGGGGACTGCCATCTTCTTCTCTAAATGTCACATCAACTTTTCTATTTAAAATCTGAATTCATCATGACAATATCCTCCTATTGATGGTGAGGTGACAATAATCTTCAATTGTTTACCCAAAATATCACCTCAAATCCTCCTTTTTCAAATAAAATGGGTTGCTGCAGGGAATGATGGCTGGGGAGAAAATGCAGGATATAAGTCATGTCTCCAGCCACAATAAATGCTTTGTCTGGGAAAAATTTGCGGCGAGCCGCTGCAGCGCGCTGCGGCGTGCTATGGTTCTTAGCAAATTGGCTAAGTCCCCCGCTGCAGTGCACGAACGCGCGCTGTAGCATTTAATTTCGCAAATATTATTCAATTAGTTGGGCAGCCCTATTTATATAGTTAAGTATTTCCGCTACAAATCGCTGCAGCTCGCGACCGCGTGCTGTAGCGGTTAATTCTGCAAATACTGTTCAATTAGTTGAGCACCCCTATTTATATAGTTAAGTATTTCCGTTTCAAACCGCTGCAGCGCGCGATCGCGCGCTGTAGCGGCTTATTCCACAAACACTATTCAATTAGTTAGGCATGCCTAATTTATAAAGTGGAAATGGTTCCGCTGCAGCGCACTGCAGCGGTTAATTTCACGATTACAATTCTATTAGCTTTAGGCATTCATTTATATATAGTTTAGAGGTTTCTGCTGCAGCCCGCTGCGGCGCGCTACCGCGCGCCGCAGCGCGCTGTACCGGATTCCTTTAATAAAATTTAAAATTTTTGCAGAAATATCTTAGAACTCATTTAGATTTCTTTTCCCTGAAAAAGATAGAAAAAATTGATTTATGAGTAGTATAAAGATCTTAAATAAAAGAATTTTCCCCTTTATTTAGATATAATTTATAAATTCATCACACCCCCACACTTAAATTCTTACTCGTCCTCGAGTAAGCTCAAAATGATAATTTTTTTTGTTTTGGAGAGATGAAAATCACAATAATGTACATAAAGTAAGTATAAGTCGAAATATGTGCATGGCAAAAAATGAAATGAACAATGTGGCAATATTAATGTTTTCCAATTGTGGCACTAAGGTGGTTTAATAAATGAATCTCCAAATATTTAAATTTTCAATACTTGATATTAGGTGATAGGTACAATTCATTGTGAACTTTTAGAATAAAGAAATAGTTATAGATTCCTAGAGTTGTGCCATATGTGCTCCTTCTTATGAATCACAAAGATGAAATATTTAAAGGAGATATATTTTTCTTCGTCCTTTCTCATTTTATTTATTTGGGAGAGATATTTTTCATCATCTCTTTTTCCATAAATATTTTGTTCTTTTCATCCTTATGAGTAACATTTTTCTTCATCCCTAATATCTTTATGATCATGAAGTCCTACGGGAGCCTAGCATACTCCATTTAGAATCCATGCCATATACTTTTAGTTTAAATCCTATGCCTTCCCCCATACTTAGCTCAAGCATTTATTTAAATTTTTAAAGATTTAGATTTTCCTCCATTCATTCCTCAATTATAACATTTTATTTCTTATAATTCATTTAATCATTTTTGTTAAGCATATTTTTACTTATATCACATTTGATTTTTATATTTTTGTGATTTTCATTTCTTTTGAAAAATTCAGAAAAAATATGTCAATTAAGAATAACTTAAAAATGCGGGAATATGAAAATTCATAAATTGAAATCTCAAAATAAAAACATATTAAAATAAAGATACAAAGAAAAAATAAAAAAGAACAAATACAACCTAATTAGTTATTGGGTTGCCTCCCAATAAGCGCTTATTTTAGTGTCTCAGCCTGACACAGGAAAGATCTTATGTGATTCCTTCATCAGGAAGGTTTTGAAGTGTAACAACCCAAGGTTGTTACCCAGCTTAATTTAAGCATAATCATATCCTTATTACCATTCCATTAAGTTCATCTAGTCATTAGAACCAAACCTCGAAGGCTTAGAACAATTCGGAGACCAATCAATTAATTTGAAATATTTTAATATTTAATTAATTAGAAAATTGAGATATTTATTTTGACCTCGAAATCGAAATCTAATTTCGCCGTTGCGATCGTCACCCCCAAATTAGTTAGGGGAGATGTTTTAGATGCATTTGGAAGTCGTCGAATTTTCGCAAATATTTTAATGAAATTAAATGCGTCAAAAAATAGAGTAATTAATTAGTCGTTGGATCAAATTCTGACTTCTCCGTTGAATTCCTTACTCCTAAATTAGCTAGGGGTGAATTTTTGGGATTTTTCGGAGCACGTTTCAAAAATTGGAATATTTAAATAATTAGGGAAAAATAAATGAGTAATTAAGAAATCTTTGGATCCCTTATTTGTAATTTCTCCAATTTTTTATTTCCACTGTTCGGCTGGCCATCACCTCAGCCGGCGCCCCCCATATCTCCTAGACTCCCTCATGATGGCCCCTACTCCTCCCTCTCCCTAGGCTAATCATCTCCCTTTCTCCTTTAAGAAGGAGCTCAAGCTCCTTCTTCATCTCCTTTGCAAAGAGCTAAACCTCCCTCTGCTTCATTTCCTTCTCCATTACTGCATTGGTGTTAAAAGAGAAGACTCCACTCCAAGATCTTGAAGGAAATAGAGTACCATCTTCCTCTTCTTCGTTCTCCTCTTGTAAGGATAAAGGTACCCCTTTACCCTATCTTTTTCCTTCTTCATATAGATACAATGCTTGAATACATCTCTAGATATCCATGTTTAAGTATGGAAGCCATTAAGGCTCTTGAAAGCATCATAGAAAAATGCTCTATTTTTCTTGTAATCTGTACACCTTATCATTTATCTATATTTTTAGTATAGCTAGGATGTTCCGTTGGTGTCAATTTTGGTGTTGATGGAAAGGTATCAGAAATACCTTTCCATTGATATATAGCATCACCCATGGAACTCTCTGGATTGAGAGTATTTGAGCTCAAAAAATTGGCATTTGTAGTTTTCATCCTCGCGAAATCACCGTCTGCCGCTACAGCGCGCTGTAGCGCACTACAGCGGGCTCCAGCGAATTTTGGCAGAACTTAGGGAAAACATTAATAAAATTAATATAACAGTATTTCACAAAGTGGACCACTGCAGCACGCTCAGCGATCTGCAGCGGCATCTCATGAAAAACTTAGGAAAGCAGCCATAAAAATTAATTAAACAGTAACTTGCAAAATGGGATGCTACTGCACGCTGTAGCGCGCTGCAGCGGACCTTAATGGAAATATTTCAGAACTTAGGAAATGTCAAAAATAATTTAATTGAGCAGTGGTTTTGCAAAATGAATCGCTCCAGCGCGCCATAGCACGCTGCAGCGGGGAATAGTGGATTGCAGTGGACCGCAGCGGGCCGCAGCATTCCTCAGCGCAAAAATGCGCTACAGCGCGCTGCCGCGCGAAAAGCGACAGCGCGCAGCCGCGCCTTGAATTTGCAAAATTTTCAGAAAACCTTAGAAATTGCCTAGATTTTGTAAAACCGCCCAGTTTCGGCTGAAATGACCAAAACTTCACTGTTTTGGTATTTTAAGACCTCTAGGACCCTAGTGGGGTTGAGTTATATCAAAAGTGAACCTTGCCTTTTTTAATTGAACACTGCATAAAATTCTATATGAAAATTAAGTTTGAAACCTTGCCATTTTTAATAAGCGCTCAAAACCTACTTTGTACCTAGAACGCATTGTGAAAATTGCTGGATACTTTATAATTTCAGTGCCCACAATAATCAAAAATAAGATTATGTTTTGAATCCTAGAAAATTAGGAGAAATTATCAAAACACCCCTAATCTCAGTTAAGTCATAACTTGATCATTTGAAGTCCAAATTAGGTCTACTCCTAGTTAAAGTACTTAGTGTGCTATAGGAAAGCTAGTCACTAAATTTACTAAATTTGGATACTAAATGGAAGAGTTAGCTTTTTGGCCCCTTTTTACTTAGACAATTACCTATTTACCCTTAAAAATTCAAATGACTATAACTAACTCATTAGATCTCAGAATTTAGTATTTTTGGACTCTATGGAATCCTTGAACGGCAACTAACAATAAACTGTATAAAAATTTAGATTTCACTAAGCGCAAATTACAAAATTGCCCCTTAGGTCAAGACCTTAGATTGGACCTGTAGGGCCCATTTCTTACCTAAATTTAGTGTACCTACTGCCTATCTTCATGTTAGACAGTAAAGAATTATTTGACAGTAAGAAATCTCAATTTGGAGCCTTAAATCAAAAGTTGACTTTTTGGACCCTTAGTTAAGTATCATTAACCTCTAAATTATATTTTAAACTATTAAAATTAGTATTAGAACTATATTATACTCATTTAAGTGAGAAAAATAATTTATTGGGTCAACTTAGTAAAATCCCCTAAAATTTTTCTAAGTATTTTTCCTTAGGATCTTTTCACCTTATATTAGGATTATTCCTAAATCTAGGGCTAGATCATGTGTTAGATTTCATTTATTGGATAAGTGGGTTATTCAATAAATGAATCCTTAGTTTTATTAGTTTCTAGAATTTTATAACTTATTTTGATTACTTTATCTTTCAATTCTAGATTTAAGATAAGAGATTCATCCTATTAAGTTTGATTATTTAAGGGGATTTGCCTTAACTAGTAGATCACTTTTAGACAGAAACCTAGATCTTAGGTTTCACCCTTGGTATTTTGTGATTAAGCCCAGTCTCGTGGTGTTTAATCTATAATCTCGAGTTTAGTAGTTTTGATCGGATCTTAGTATAGAACATCCAAAATTATTAACTAGGTCGTGATGATTTATTATTTAACTCTTATAGTCGACTTTGATTAAGCATATTAGGACCTAGCTAGTCATAATATTTTGTAATCTATAATGACGTACTTCTAAGTTACACTCGATAGTAGGAATTTGAGATCTTGAACTTGTGTAACTTAGAATAGTTAGAATGGTTTAATTAAATAACAACAGTGTCACCATGTATAGAAGAGTCCCTTGCTTACTTGATTAATTTTTGTTGCTACGTATTCCTTGTATTTGGTGCTTAAATTCCTTGTTCATATCACATAAGAGAATGTTGTGCATGAAATGAAAATTTAGAATAATTAGGATAATAGTTGCCTTTGGGTTCAGTCTCTGGGAGGATTCTAGTGCACATTTACCTTATTGGACGGGGTAAGGAGTAATAAGGAGGCTTAACATTCTCATTGAGGAGAGTGTGTTAATTATGGAACCCGCGTAGTCTTGTAGACGTGCTTGACTCCTCAGCTGTTTCTGAAATGTGTCCACAGAAACAAAGTAAAATAACTAAAATATTTTTGCATGTGTGATTACTGCCTCCTCAGTTCTACTGCTGGATTCTGTCTGCCCTAGCCCTGAAAGGCTATGGGAATTTCTGTCTGCTCAAGCCCTGAAAGGCTTGGGGATTTCACCAGCCCGATGGCCAACTTTTTGATATGGCAGTCTTTACATACCTATTTTAGTTTTCAGCTTATGTTGTACTGTATTTTGATGCATATTTCAGTCAGCTATTTTTCCTTACTTACCTGCTCACTTGTACATATTTATAGGATGCTAGACTTTGCTGCTTACTATACGTACCATACTCAGATTTCTGTCATTTAATTTGCATATGTCATATGATCATCAGCATATCTAGGACTAAATTTTACTTCAGTATTTTTACTTACTGTACTATACATGTATATGCTCATTTCCTGCTTAGTTGTTGAGGTGTGCTTTTGCCTCATTTGTTGTTTAGTAATAAATATTATATTTATGACTATCCCTATTTCTTGTTATGCTTACTGCTCCTGCTGCTTAGTTACTTTTGTTGTGCTTAAGTTAAAGTGGTGACATTATTAACATGTGTAAAACATTAAGCCTAAAATGTACTTAGATAATTGTCTAACTAGAATTTCTATTATTGGCTGGGGCCCTGGCATTATGAAATCGATAATGTCAGATTCAGATAGGTTTGAGGAGTTAGGTGCTGAAGTAGAGGTGCCTTACTTAGAGGAGGAGCTTCATGCCAGGAGAGCCAGATACTATTTAGTTTCTTTCAGACTTTTGTGAGAATGAGCTACTTTAGATTTACTTTCAGTCTCTTAAACTATTTACTTAATATTGTAATAATACAGGTACTATGACTATGATTTACTTTATGCACTTTATTATTTTATGAGCTATCCTATTACTATTTCTTATGAGATGCATGAAGAATAGATGTATTATTTACTTTATTTAGCTTCCGCACTCTGTATGTATGTCTTAATTAGTGACTGATCCTCTTATTTATTCTGTGCACTTCCTCCCCTTATTAGTGGATTGTGGATCTTACCTAATCCAATGATAAGAGAAGGGTTTGCACAAGTGACCTCCACTCCTTAGCCTAATGATTGTGGGCTTAGGGAGCGGGGCACCACATGAAGGGTCCATCCGCCCTTCTCTTGAAAGACTCCCTCCTCCAAGTATAACTTCAGATGATTTCCATTCACCTTGAAAGTGCTATTATTGGAGGCAACTTCGACAGCTCCATGAAGAAAAACTTTAGTGATGGTAAATGGTCCTGTCCAACGTGATTTTAGTTTTCCAGAAAAAAGTCTTAATATAGAGTTAAAAAGCAATACCTTCATTCTAGTTGGAGGTGCTTATATTTAATTAGCTTATCATGCCATTTTTTAATTTTTTCTTTATACAACTTGGCACTCTCAAAGGCGTTTAACATAAATTCATCAAGTTCATTTAATTGCAGCAGTCTCTGCGCTCCTACCTTTTGGTGGTCAAAATTTAATTTCTTTATTGCCCAAAAGGCACGGTGCTCAAGTTCCACTGGAAGGTGGCATGCTTTTCCATAAATGAGCTTATACGGGGACATTCCTAGAGTGGTCTTGAAGGTAGTTCTATAAGTCCAAAGGGCATCTTGAAGTTTTGAAATCCAGTCCTTTCTATTTTGGTTCATAGTTTTTTCTAAAATTTGTTTAAGTTCTCTATTGGAGACTTCAATTTGCCCGCTGGTTTGAGGGTGGTAGGGAGTACCCACCTTATGTCTCACCCCATAGCTTTTTAATATATTCTCTAACTGCCTATTGCGGAAGTGTTTTCCCCCATCACTGATTAAGAATTTGGGTGTCCCAAATCTAGCTAACACATGTTCCTTGAGAAATTTGATCACTATCTTAGTGTCATTATTAACACATGTCACAGCCTCAACCCATTTTTAGACATACTCGACTGCCACAAGGATATACAGATTGGCTTTAGATGAAGGAAAGGGTCCCATAAACTCAATTCCCCAAATGTCAAATAATTCAACTTCAAAAATCCCATTCAAAGGAAGCTCATCTCTTTTTGTTAAATTTTCGGTTCTTTGGCATTTGTCACAACTTTTGACAAAATTAGCGGCATCCTTGAACAAATGGGGCAAACGAATCTGGATTGAAGCACCTTTGCAGCAGTTCTCTCAATTCCATGGTGTCCTCCATAAGGAGATGTGTGGCAGTGGAAGAGAACATTCCTGGTGTTAGAGTCAGGAGCATATTTCCTTAGGAGTTGATCATTGCAATATTTACATAGAAAGGGATCATACCAAAAGTAATTTTTTATATCCGCGAAAAATTTCTTTCTTTGTTGGTAACTCATATCTTTTGGTATGATTCCTCCTGCAAGGTAGTTTGCAATATCAGTAAACCAAGGAGGATCATTTGTAGCCACCACATAGAGCTTCTCATCTGGAAAGGATTCACTAATATCGATCGACTTATCATGATCAATGTGGGTTAATCTAGATAAATGATCAGCGAGCACATATTCACTCCCCCTCTTATCCCAGATTTCGAGATCAAATTCTTGTAAGAGCAACACCCAGCGTATTAAGTGTGGTTTTGCCTCCTTCTTTTGGAGGAGATACTTAATGGCAGCATGATCCGTATAAACGATAGTCTTAGACCTGATGAGATACGACCTAAATTTAGTGAAAGCAAAAATGACGGCTAGAAGCTCCTTTTCAGTGGTGGCATAATTTCTTTGAGCGTCATCAAGGAGTTTACTAGCATAGTAGATTGAATAGAAGGTTTGCTCACGTCACTGCCCAAGAACAGTACCTACTGCAAGGTCACTCGCATCACACATAATTTCAAAAGGTGAATCCCAGATAGGAGCAAAAATTATTTGAGCAAAGATCAAGGCAATTTTTATTATGTTGAAACCTTTTAGACAATTTTTATCAAAGTTAAACTCGACATCCTTTCCTAACAGCCTACAGAGCGGCATGCTTATGTTTGAGAAATCTTTGATAAATCTTCGATAAAAACCAGCATGCTCGAGGAAACTTCTAATTCCTTTTACATTGGTGGGAGGAGCAAGTTTTTCAATTACTTCAATTTTTGCTTTATCAACCTCTATCCCTCTCCTAGAAATTAAATAACAAAGAACAATACCCTCTTCAACAATAAAGTGACATTTTTCCCAATTCAAGATTAAATTTGACTCTTCACACCTATTAATTAGGCAATGATCGAAAGAGGTTCCAACAACAGAAAAATCATCCATAAAAATTTTTAAGAACTCTCCTATCATGTCTGAGAAAATTGACATCATACAGCGTTGAAAAGTGGTTGGGGCATTGCACAGACCGAACGGCATTCTCCTAAAGGCGAATGTTCCAAAGTGGCAGGTAAAAGTAGTTTTCTCTTGGTCTTCGGGTGCAATCAAGATCTGATTATATCCTGAATAACCATCAAGAAAACAGAAATAAGGATTTTCTGCTAATCTATCATGCATTTGGTCGATGAAGGGGAGGGGATAATGGTCTTTTCGAGTTGCTTTATTTAATCTCCTATAATCTATGCAAACTTGCCAACTAGTCACAGTCCTAGTTGGGATTAGTTCATTGTTGTTGTTGAGGATAACAGTCATCCCACTCTTTTTGGGAACTACATGTATGGGGCTCACCCAAGGGCTATTAGAAATGGGGAAAATGATCCCAGCATCTAAAAGCTTGATGATTTTCATGTGCACTACTTTCTTGATGTTTGGGTTTAATCGCCACTGAGGTTCAATTGAAGGCTTGGAGTTGTCTTCCAATATGATACGATGCATACACAGAGTTGGACTAACCCCCTTTAAATTTGCAATACTCCATCATATTGCCTTCTTGTGATCTTTTAAAACCTTACATAAAAGATTCTCTTGATGTTGAGTTAATAATGAGGAAATTATTACAGGAAGTGATTCATCTTCTCCTAGGTACATGTATTTATTTTAAATGTGAGGAAAGAGGTTTTAATTCAATTTTAGGAGGGCAAATTATCGAAGGTTGAATCATCTATCTTTCCTCAATTAATTCTTCAATAACTTCCGTTTCAGTGGGAACTTCATATTCCTCACTTCCCATTATTCCCTCTTCTCCCACATCTTCCATTAACCCAACTTCTTCTAATAAATTGATCTCCTAACAATCCTCGTTTAACTTAGAAGGGTGTTCCATAGAATTATTCACATGGAATTTAATCTCTTCCTTTCCATAACACAATATCAATTCCCCTTTATCTACATCAATTAAGGTTCGTCCTGTGGCCAAGAAAGGTCTACATAAAATAATAGGAATCTCTTGATTTTCTTCTTCCATGTCCAAGATTATGAAGTCTGCCGGGAAGATGAACTTGTCAACCTTTACAAGTATATTTTCCACAATTCCTAAAGGAGATTTTGCAGATTTATCGACAAATTAGAGTAGAACAAAGGTAGATTTTAAATGATCAATTCCTAGTTTTTTGAATATGCAGAAAGGCATCAAATTAACATATGCACCAAGATCGCAAAGGGCTTTTTGAAAAGATTGGCATCCAATCTTGCATGGGATAGTGAAACTCCCTGGATCCTTCTTTTTAGTGGGAATTTTTCTTTAAAGGATTACACTGCATTCCCTTGTTTATGCCACAGTCTCCTTTTCATCAATCTTCCTTTTCTTGGATAAGATATCTTTCATAAACTTAGCATAACTAGGCATTTATTCGAAGGCTTCAGCGAATGAGATATTGATGTGGAGAGTTTTAAAGGTCTCAAGAAATTTTTGATATTGGACATCGAGTTTCTCCTTAGCCATACACTGCGGATAAGGTATATGAGGGGTTTCCTTAGGTGGGTCTCTAAGTTCTTCCCTCGCGGCATCCCTTGCCACACTCTCTTCTATCCTTATTCTTTCTCCTTCCTCCTTTTCCTCTCTTGATTTAGCGATATCTTCACTATTCTCTTTTCTCATAATCTCACGAGTAACCCTTCCACTTCTTAAGGTGATTGCGTTACCTGATTCATTTTCATATTCCCTGATCACCCCTACTAGTGAAGGTTGTTCTAACTGCTTCATTATATCTTTCAATTTTTGTTCAATTCTTTTAACCATCTCCTCTTGTCTAAGGAGAGTGTGCTCATGCCTGTTTAATGTGGCGTCAGTTTTATTCATGAATTTTATAGTGGAGTTTCTAAATTCCTTAAGAGAGTTTTCGAATCTTTCTCCATTCCTTCCATGATTCATGATCATATTAACATCTCTCAATTCCCCACCATTCTCCTAAAAGGGGCTTATATATCCAAATTCTAGCTTCTTATTAAGTTGGGAAATTTGATTTTGCTGTGAGTTTCCTAGTGAATTACACTCTTTTTTATCTTTGGAATCATTCCTTTGGAGGGGCCATTGATAAGCATTATTGGTCATTTCTTCTAAGAGGTCGTAAGCTTCCTCTTGGATTTTTCCACTAATGGAGCTACCGGTGGCCGCATCAATGAGTGTCATAGTTGGACCATTCAAACCATTGTAAAAGGTTTGCACTTGCATTCATAGGGGGAACCCATGATGTGGGCAACGCCTGAGGCACTCCTTAAAGCGATCCCACCCGTCATAAAGAGTCTCACCTTCCATCTGAGTAAAGTTGGTGATTTCAATTCTAAACCGTGCAGTTTTAGCTGGAGGGAAGTATTTAGCTAAGATTTTCTTAGCCAAATCATCCCAAGTACGGATAGAATCACTCGGTAGAGAGCTGAGCCAACTCTTGGCTCTATCTCTCAGTGAGAAAGGAAATAGCCGCAATTTAACCGCGTCTTCGGAGACACCGCTAAATCTGAAGGTATCACATATTTCAAGGAAAGTTCAAATATGTGAGTTAAGATCTTCAGTGGCTAATCCTCCAAACTAATTGTTTTGCACCATACTCAGTGTGAAATGTTTGATTTCAAAATTGTGGGCTTCTATATTTGGTCTTACAGTCACGTGGGGGATTCCCCTAACACTGAGTAGTGCGTAGTCTCTAAGTGCTCTACCCCTAAGCTCTTCTAAATTTTTAGTGAAATTATCCATAACAGCTTGTTGGTTTGATAAATTTCATTCTTTCCTAGCTTGTAAGTATGTTCTTTCTATTTTGGGATCAAAAAGATATTCAGTACAGACTCTTTTACTCATACAAGTTACAATATGGTTTATCAAAAATGAGTTTGGCAATAAAGATCACTCAGATTTTTCAAAAATAAAATAAACAAAAAGAAATATAAAATATTTGCTTAATAATTACAAAGAATCTAAAACTACTAATACATGCAATCAAATGCTTAAATCGCTAGTTACTTATAGATTGTCTTAAATTCAAATCAGAAACCAATTCCTCGGCAACGGCGCCAAAAACTTGACAGACTGAAAATACACGTCTACGCTTGCACGCAAGTGTACATGATCTGAAGTAATAAGTGGAAAGTGTGACTTTCTAGGAATTTATCGATTCTTAGAGAATTGGTTGATTTGGCACCAAGGTGTATCTATTCTCGCTAATGTTTAAGCTATAGTATATATTGGATGAGTGGTCTAAAATTAGCACAAATATTCACTAAGTAAAATAGCAAGATTTAAGAAAGAGGAGAGTTGGAGCCATCCCACATGCTATGACATAATATTTATGTGGATTGGTTTCTCAAGCTTTATCATTTAATTCAATTAAAATCAAGTGCATATTGTTGTCCTTGAGTCTAGCTCAAGGTCTTACAAGTTTAAATCTCATGCACAAAATGAACTCACATTCGGTTCTACTTTGGCACAAAGATTCTTGTAAGATTCTTAGGATTTAAATTTTAATCTTATTCTCTTGATTAAGGAGAGCATGATTTTTAAACCTTATGATCTTACAAGCATTGATTTCCACTACGAGCATCACTCGCATCATACATAGTTGAGATGAGGGATTCACATGTTGGGCTCAACGACTATGTCACTTAGTTTATGAGCACTCAACACTTCCTTTCTCTACCTCAATTATGTTAAGCTAATGAGCTCATTGAGTGGGTCTTAGCATCACTTGCATCAACTCTTTGGTTGAGCTTAGATTGAGGTGCATTGAGCTTATGAACTTTCTCACATAGTTCCAAGCCTTCATGCACTCATAATCTAACATCCAATCTAAGGTGAGCTAAGGAGCACAAGACAATTAGTTATTTTCTCATAATCACATTCAAGACTAATTAGATAAAAATTTCTTAGTAAGGTATTAAAATTATAAATAAATTATGCTTGAGGGAAAATATTCATACATTAATATTACATTATGCAAATGGGACTTAACCCCCAACCCTCCCCAAGAGAGTTTAGCTACTCATTGTACAAGAAAAGAAGAAAAACACATACATGGATAAAGAACCTTTCATGATCAACTAAAAAGAAATACAAGAGTGGAGTTTAGAAGATACTAGGAACATTCCATAGAAGTTCTCTAGAATTCTTCTTCTCCTTCTCAATGTTCCCTTCTTAGGTCACTAGTGCTGCCTTCTTCCTCCTCTTCCAAAGTAAGAGCTTGCCTTCCACCCTTGAGGAGTTCCTCTTTTCCCTTGGATCTCCTCCTTACTTAGTAAAATTTTGCTAAACTTGTGAACCCTCCTCTAGTCAAGAGGATGGGTATTTATAGGAGGAGGGGGTTGCCATATTCTTCTCTAAATCTCACATCAGCTTTTCCATTTAAATTTTGAATTCATCATGATAATATCCTCCATTGATGGTGAGGTGAAAATAATCTTCAATTGTTTACCCAAAATATCACCTCAAAGCCTCCTTTTTCAAATAAAATGGGCTGCTGCAGTTAATGATGGCTGGGGACAAAATACAGGATTGTAACAACCCTAGTTGTTATCTCAGCTAAACATAGATTATTTAAGCTAAACCAAGCCTTAATTTTGATTCCATTTGACTCAGTGAGTCATTTAAACCTAACCCTGGAAGTTTGGAGTCATTTGGAGCTAAAATAGAAAATCTAGTATTTTTGGCTATTTTTAAGCCCTGAAAAATACCTAAATTAATTTGATCTTCAAATCAAAATCTAATTTCATTTTTAAATTCCTCATACCCTAATTAGCTAAGGGTGAAATTTTGGGAATTTTTGGAGCTCATTTGGTCCTAATTGGATCTATAAATTTAATAGGAATTAATATGATTATTAAATTGAATTATATTAATTAATTTAATTATTTAATTAAAATTTAAGCCTTAGAATTCGCTATCGGGACCGCGGCAGATCCGCTACGGGGTCCCGACAGCGGTGCATAGCTATGCACCCGTAGGATGCCTAGCACGCATCTTGGCGTGGCTTGTCCAACGGCGCGATCTTCCCACGCCAGGATCGAATCGTAGCCGAGCAATCAGCATCTTAAATTCGACGCGCAGTATTTGATCCACGTTTCCATTTTTCAGTCCCTGCATCAGGCCGTTCAATTCCAACGGCTTCGGTATCAGACGGCGGAGACGAGCCCTACCACTGTGGACCTTTGTTCTCACGGGGATTCTGCCGACAGCGGAAATTCACCGCGTAGACCTTGTCTCCCACTCCCGCTGCCACGTCCACCCAGCTGTTAGGATCTTCCCAGTTCTGGTAGGAAAATGCCATCGGGGCTTAGAGGGCCTGCTTGCCCCAAATTGCTGAGGCTCGGGACTCCACCCCTTCCTGAGCCTAAACCATAGCGTCTAGCCATGGTATTCTTCCCTGAACCTCCCTCGGCCTAAATAGCCATTCCCTAGTCCAGTGAGTTCGTTTGCTCACTGAAGTCCTCTGGAACTCTTCCCTTCCTCTCGACTGGCCTCCATTAAAGTTGCTGTCGTTCCAAAAGACTCCCAGAGCTGCAAATTGCTGATAGTGGGTGTGGTTTGGCGTTCAAACCCCCAGGAACCTGCTTAGAGCTCAGCTGCCCCCACATCTCCGTCGTGCTAGGCTTGCCATTTCCTCAAGTACAGCCTCTGTCCATTTGCAATCGAGCTGGCTTCGGCTCGTCTGTTCCTTGCTCAAGCCTTAGATGCTGTGTAGGACCTCTCCCTAGCTCCTCCTTGGACGTCCGAGTCTGCGGGTGAAGTCTGGCAGTAGGACAGACAGCAAATTCACCGTATGAGTGTACTGCCAGAGGAACCTTCGACTTGTTCGATAGGACGTTCTCGTGCTCAAATAGCCGTCTAGTTAGCCCCAAAACCTCCGGGCAATGATTGTAATATGGTATCGATAGGTGAGTTTGACCAGGTCGATCGATTCGACTGGAATCGATCGATCCAGTTGCAGCTCTAAATGGCAGAATACGCTGAGTAGCCCCCCAGTGATCCAGACCACCTCAGAACCTCCTGTTTTGCCCAATCACATCCTCTTAGGTCCCTGAACGTGTAGCGATTGAGACGGCACCAATTTGTGGCCTCTGTGAGGGGTATTCACTGCTCACAGGTGCGCCTTCAGAGACGCCTCGGCCGAGTAGTCCCCCGGTGATCCAGCGCCTCCCAGCTGGGGCTTCTTGGTTTAATCGATGCGTCTGGAGTCAGGGATGGAGTAGCCGTCGAGATCGGGGCTTGACGTGGCCGAAGCACGGAGAATTTGGTGCTGGAAGCTAGCTTTAGGGTTCGGGCTGCGGGCGCATGCGAGAGGGAGAAGACGATGGCATTTGGGCCGGGTCGACCCCGACATGCGTGTTTTGAGAGCGGGCCGACAATTAATAAAAGGATTTTTGTAATTAAAATACTTAAGGAAATTAAATATTAATTGGAAACCTATGTTTTTAATTTAAATAAAAATTCAGAATAAATTAACTTAATAACTTTAGCTATACAAATCCAAATGGTATGATTCAATATACTATTTGAATCAGAAAAATACAAGGAATCTAAATATAAGATAAAATCACAAATCCAATGGTTGGATTTAAATTAATTGCTTAAACTTTTTCTATTTTAAATTAAATCTTATTAAATTCAATAATTATCCAAACCTAGAAATTTAGGGTTCTGATCACTTATATGACCATAGAAAATAATCAGGGACCCTTAAACCTAATTTTGGACATTTAATTTCCTTAATCATGCCTTAATCACCCTAAATGAGAATTAGTGATTTAGACCCTAATTAAGTCTCTGAAATTGGGGAAGTAAGCTTTTAATACTATATTAGATCTATTAGAACCTAGGGGTAAGGTTGGATTGCCCTAAGAATGCCTAAATTTACTAATCACCCTAATTGGCCTAATTAAGAAATTGGTGATAATTAGCCTAATTAAGTGGTCAAAAATCTGAGATGAGTGAAACTTTTACTTCATAAATCAATATGAAACATAACAAAACAGATTAGATCTAATTTGGATAGCTAAACTCTAAAATCCCAATTTTTGCCTTAAGGGGGCAATTTGGTCATTTTGACCAAAGTAGATTTAAATGCTCCTTAAACTTGGAAATTTTAGTAAACTACCCTAAGTTAGATTTTAAATGTTCTCTGAACTCTTAGACTAATAAATAATGTAATGTGATCATTTATTTAAGGGATCTTCAATTAAGCCCTAATTGAGACACTTAGATCTTAAGTGACCTTAAAGAAGTCACTTAAGCTTAACCCTTAAATGTAGTCATTTCAAAAGTCACTTGGTAAGTTCAAACTAGTTAAATTATAAGCTTAAATGCTAAAAGAAACAATAATGGAACATCCTAAATTAAAATCTAGCTTAAAGTCTAAAGTGATCAAACATCAGATCCTTAGATCTTAAGTAGCCTAAAAGGATCAATTTGAGTTTGATGGTTAATTTAATACTTAAAATTGTCAATTTCAACCTTAATAAGCTCCATATAGTTTTACTATGAACTTATATTCTAAAAGAATCACAAATGGAAGCTCTTAAGATAAAACTCTAATTTAGAAATCTAAAGTGGTCAAACATCAGATCCTTAGATCTTAGATCTTAGACTTAGATCTTCAATTTGAATTAAACCATCTCTAATTGAAATTATTTAAATGATTGATTGTTTAATCTTTTGAAACCTTCCATGTGGGTATAGGATAATTCAATCTATAAGATAATGAAATTATCTTATAGATTGAATATAGATCTTAGATTCTCAAGTTCTTAATCAATTATTTTATCTTATAATCAGTAGGATAGCCTTTCACTAAGTTCTTAGTTCCTGAATCTTTCAGCTTATAGGATCCTTTACCTTTAATTTGGGTAATAAGTGTGAACCCAAGATCCTAGTTAGGATATTACCTTGGATTTAAGATTTGAACTCAACATAGGATTTAAGTTCTAAATCCTTAAATCTTGATTCACTTAATCAAGATTTGCGTAAGAGAGTAAAATATTAATAAATTAGGTCATTGATTTACTTACTTAAACCATATAGTCATCACATGATTTTGGATTTGAACTTATTAAGTTCAAATATTAACTTTAAGGACGTAAATCTGAGATTCTACTCGATAGCTGGATTTCTCAGAGTAGTTAGATTTGGTAATTAGATAACATCATATATCACATAAGTCTAGATTGAGTTTCTTGCTTACTTTGACTAGATTGCTTTGCATACCTTGGATATTGAGCTTTATTTCTTGAGCATAATAGGAGAATTTAGGATATGGATGATACATCCTAAGTTAGTATTTGAATTGCATATCACTCAGTTATGGCAGTGTTTGCAGTTGGTAGAATATGTCCTAGCATAGTTTACCTTTTCAGTAATAGTATTGTGTAGGATTGACCCAGGCCTAGAGGATTGGGATGGCCTATTGGCTGGGTATTGTTTTGATATTTCAGTATTGGAGGCCCTGTATGGCCTATTGGCTGGTATGGTAGTACTATATCTTAGGCTTATTACTACTTTAGCTGGATTGTTCAGTATTGTTTTTTGTTTTGCCTTGCCACATACTTCGGTGGCCTTACTTTCAGTACTTGCTTGTTTTGTCACATGTCTCAGTGGCATTGTATTATATTACTTGCTTTGCTTTTGCCACATGTCTCAGTGGCTTTCCTTTCTTTTTAACATGCATATTGTATGTATACTGTTATGGATTACTTATATATATATATATATATATATATATATATATATATATATATATATATATATATATATATATATATATATTGGCATGTTTAGGATGCTAGACTTTCATATTTTCAGTACTTATATTTCTTCTAAAGATTCAACATATGTTAAAATGATCATAAGCATGTTAGGTTTAGAATTGTATTATAGTCGCTATTCTTTTAGCTTTTAGCCTCACCTTGTTTATTTTGCATTATATGCTGGCTATAAATGGATAGTTTATAGTTACCCATTTCTTTCATAGCTTGTTGCACCCTTTACTACTTGCATGTTTAGTTAATTTAAATATGATATCTTTAAATTATTCAGTTCATTAAAATAGCCTAAAATGTACTTAGACAATTGTCTAACTGTAACATTTTTGTTTTATTAGCTGGGGCCCTGGCATTTGTGATACCGACAAATGTCAGATTCAGACGTGTTCGTGGGCAGTGTCGCAGAAGAAGAGCAGGTTCAGGAGGAGGATCGTGCTGCTACTATTTAGTTAGGTTTTGCCTTTATTTCAGTGAGATTGAGAGACATTTTTATTCTCTTTAAACTTCAGTTTATAATAATTAATTCTAGATGTATTTCATTTCTGCATTGTTATGGGTTACTATATTGCATTCTCTTTTCCTACTATGTATGCTTGTGGATGTTACTCTATTATTTATTGCTTCCGCCAATTTGATACTTGTATATTGATGATGTTATAGTACTTGGTGACGAGTCCTTGACTACAAGGCAGGTTGGTTTACCTAACTTTACTTAAGTTGGGGATTTGCCACAATTGGAGCACCGTACTTCCTTGTTGTCAGTACGGGGGCCCCACATGGATAGAGGTCATGTCTCCAGCCCAATAAATGCTTTATCTGGGAAAAATTTGCAGTGGGCCGCGGCAGTGCGCCGCAGTGCGCTGTGGCGCACTGCGGGGTGCTCTGGTTCTTAGCAAATTGGCTAAGTCCCCCGCTGCAGATCGCTGCAGCGCGCGACTGCGCGCAGTAGCGTTTAATTCTGCAAATACTATTCAATTAGTTGGGCAGCCCTATTTATATAGTTAAGTATTTCCGCTATAAACAGCTGCAGCACACGATCGCGTGCTGTAGCGGTTAATTCCATAAATACTGTTCAATTAGTTGAGCACTCCTATTTATATAGTTAATTATTTCCATTACAAACTGCTGCAGTGCGCGACCGCGCACTGTAGCAGTTTATTCCATAAACATTATTCAATTAGTTAGGCATGCCCAATTTATAAAGTGGAAATGGTTCCGCTGCAGACCGCTGCAGCGCGCGACCGCACGCTGTAGCAGTTAATTTCGCAATTACTGTTCTATTAGCTTTAGGCATTCATTTATATATAGTTTAGAGGTTTCCGCTACAGCCCGCTGCGGCGCGCTGTAGTGCGCTGCAGCGAGCGGTAGCGCGCTGTAGCGGATTCCTTTAATAAAATTTAAAATTTCTGCAGAAATGCCTTAGAACTCTTTTGGATTCCTTTTCCCTGAAAAAGGTAGAAATAATTGATTTAGGAGCAGTATAAAGATCTTAAATAAATGAATTTCCCATTTATTTAGATATAATTTATGGATTCATCAGTTTCCTCATTCAAAATCCAATAATGATTCTATTTGGGTAATTGTGGATAGACTTACAAAATCAGCACACTTCTTACCCATCAAGCAGACAGATTTGGTAGACAAATTGGCAAAGATTTATCTAAAAGAGATAGTAAGGTTGCATGGTATTCCAAAAACCATCATTTTTGATAGAGATAGCAGGTTCATGTCAAAATTTTGAAAAATAGTTCATCAAGATCTTGGTTCCGAGCTCCGTATGAGCACAGCTTTTCATCCACAGACTGATAGACAAACTGAAAGAGTGAATCAAACTCTAGAAGATCTTCTTTGTCTTTGTGTATTAGATTTTGGAGGAAGTTGGGATGATCACCTTCCATTAATTGAATTCTCTTATAATAACAATTTTCAAGCAAGCATTAGAATGGCTCCTTATGAATCCCTTTATGAAAGAAAGTGTATCACTCCTTTATCTTGGAATAATGTTGGAGAAAATAGAATATTAAAATCAAATTTGATTCTTCAGGCAACATAAAATATTAAGTTAATTCAGCATCGAATGAAAGTAGCTCAAGATAGGCAGAAGCAGTATTTTGATGCTCATCATCATCATGTTGAATTTTTTGTTAGAGACTTTGTATATTTGAAAGTTAATCCATTCAGAGGAGTTTCAAGATTTGGAGTCGCTGGAAAATTAAGTCCAAGGTTTATTGGACCTTTTGAAGTCTTGAAGAGAGTAGGCTAGGTGGCATATCAAATCAAGCTGCCACCACATCTGAGTTTAATGCACAATGTATTTCATATCTCCTCATTAAGGAAATGCTTAACAGAACCTTCATTGAGAATGAAAATAGAAGATATCAATTTGCAACTAAACCTCAGCTATCTGATTGAACTAGAGGAAATTCTAGATCGAGATGAGAGGAAATTAAGAAATAAATCAATTCTCATGATAAAGGTTAGATGGAAGAACTGCCGCAAAGAAGAAGCTACATGGGAAGAAGAGTCAAGTATGAAGAAATCATATCCTCATTTATTCCACTAGTAAGTAATTCTAAATCTAGTAAATGTCTTTAAATTTTAGATTGATGTCGGGACGACATCTCTTTTAAGTTGGAGAGAATGTAAAATACTAGAAATTCTTTCTAATTTATTTATTAATATTTAAATAAATTTGACCTCAGATTAAAAATCTGACTTCACCATTGCGTTCACCACCCCCAAATTAGTTAGGGGTAAAGTTTTGAATACATTTGAAAATCATTAAATATTTGACAAATATTTTAATATTATTTAAATACCTGAAAATTTGAATAATTAAATACTCATCGGATCAAAAATCTGAGTGCACCATTGTGTTCAGAAACCCTCAATTAGCTAATAATGATATATTGAAAATATTTGGAACATATTTATTAAGTTAAGTTTAATTAATTAAATTTATTAAAATAAATAAATTAATTATATATTTAAATTAGGGTTAACGGCACCGTCTGCATAACCGTCCGTCGTTTCCTCCTTTTAACAGCGCATCGTCTAATCAAACGGATTGCTCGATCCAGCGATCGAACGATCAAGGAGTTATCGTCCTCAACAGGCTTCCGCGTGTCACGAGCCACGACTTGCGTCGCGAGAACCTTCTGCCACGCACCTACCACCTCCGTAGAAGTCAATCTCGGAACCTTATAGAGATCTTGATCGATCCCCGACCTCATTTTCACGAATCAAGGATCAACAGAGATCGATCGGGTTCCGGAAAATTCCAAACCTACTTCTAACCGTTGATCTAGGTACTCTTTAATCCATCCTATTTCCTTCAGTATTCTTTGTTGCTTAAATTTGAATTGCTATTCCAATAGATGGATTAGGTATTGTATGGTTTCGATCGTGTATAGCCGATCGCAATCGATCCAATTTAGCGTTTTAAGTACAGTTCATACCGTTAAAAAAGGCAACTAGGGTTCGACCTCACCGGAGTTACACACCTCCTCCGGCAGCGTCCATGGTACCAATCGAAAGGTCTCTCCGAGACCTTTCGATTGGTGCCCGGGTCGACCCTTGTCAGCGGCAACCTGACTGCCAATTTTCGAGCCCTAATTTCTCTTGGCTCCGAAACTCGCGAAGAAGAAGAAAATTTTGGGTCAACCCGGGTCGACCCGGGCCCGACCCTCTCCGTGGGTTTTGTCTGTTCTGCAGACATTCGAGTGTGCGGGGGGGGCCCACACGGATAGCCTCGCGAATAAGGAGGTGCCGTGTGGCACTGGTAGGGCCCGCCGCCGACTGAAACTTGCAGAAAAATAAATTAAAAAAACATAATAAATATATATATATATATATATATATATACTATAAGATAAATATACAAATAAATGAATATATTCTTATATGTATAAAAACAGAATAAAATAATTATTATAATAATAATAAATACATAGATAATATTAAAATATTTAACATATAAAATAAAATAATAAATAGAAAAATTAATAATAATTATATTAATATACTCTTAAGTAAATTCATATAACAATTAAACAGATTTTTAAATTAATACATAGATACATATATATACATAATTAGAAAATAAAAATTTGTATATATATTTATTTAAAAAAATAAAAATCTAATATTTAAAAAAATAATAATAATAATATTAACAGAAGTATTAAATAATAAAAATAAATAAATTAACAAAAATAAATATAATAATTAAATCAATTAAACCATAACTTTAAACAATCATATCTTATAAAATTTAAGTCAAAATATAAAAATTAAATACATTAAATCAATCAGCAAAAATCAAGGAATATTTAAGTATCATCCAAATTTCAATAGGATAAATATTTTAAATAATGAAATTTTAGAATATTTGAATATTCACAAATTTGCTACAAAACTTTATTTATCTCTAAATTTGCACACACTACTCCAAACATACCAAGTATAGGTCTCAAAATACTCAAAAAATCTTAAGGAATAATTTAAAAGTATTAATTTTGCTATTTGGATTAAATTAAGACTAATCATAATTAGGACCTAACCCTAATTAAGCCTTTAACCTTATAAACTTTAAATAGCCATAAGTAAGTCAATTTAGCTCCAAATTAGGTAATACAAATATCTATTGAGATCAGAAAAACCTAATTTACAGTAAACTATAAAAATATTTAGGATCCAATGGTTAGATCTTCTAATTAACCCTAATTACTCTAAAACTTGATTAGTGAATATTAGCAAATCTAATAATCCAAATTAAGTAATTTCAGTTTTAGAAGACTCATAAAGTAAATTAAAACTTAGCTGTGTAACTAGTTTAGTAATTTTATGACTAAATTCACTAATCACTCACTAATTATATTAAACCCTAATTAGTAACCTTAGAAATTGTATTGGCTATAACTTAGCCAACACATATCAGAATTTGATGATTTTAGGTTCTATGGAAACCTTAGGACATAATCTACAATAAAGTAATAGAAATTTTAGATTTCATTAAGGGTAAAATTACTAATATTCCCTTATAAGGTCAAATTCCCAATTTGACCTTATAAGGCATAATAATTAAGTAACTTAATAAATAAATCAAATATTCAAATATTCATTATTATTACAAATTATGTTAAAATCATAAAGCATTAAATTAATGACTTCAACTATTTTTGGCAGATCAAATAAATTGAATTGGTTGATATTTTGTCAAAACAGTCAGGTACTTAAATCTACTTATAATTTTTATTTCAGTATTCTTATTTGAACCATTTTTCATTTGAGCATTATTAAACTGCTTACCACTTATAATATGCAAAAAGAATATTATCAAATTAGTATGTAACAAAAAGATAAAATATGATATATATTATTGTGGTATTTGTCTTTCGAGGATGGAAAGCAGCACTGAGAATCTGTACAAATTGGGCATGCTGGCAGCCCCTGGGAGTTATATGGAGGGATTTAGCCCTTTTTAGAAAGTGGGCAAATCCAGAGGAAAGACACACCATCAGTTCCTATTTTGAGTAAGCTATCGATGGGTAGTGAGATAAGCTTTCTACATGTTATGCTTATGGGTTTACCCATTTGGGCTCAGGAGTCTACAAACTCGACTTATTGTTTCAAATGTTTTTGATAAAATTTATTTTATGCTTTCATATTTATGAGATTTCACAGCTAACTTGCAGGGCAATATTTAAATTTGAAAAAAATTGCTTTTCTTTCATATGCAGATATTCAATCATTTCCATATTTAATTTATGCCTATTATAGGATGCTAGATACTCATATAAGAACAATTTGTGTACTCCTACTGTAACAACCCGAGTAGTTACCATAGTTGATTAGGACTAACTCTAAGTCTTAAACTCAATTATAAGTGCTAATTAGGTCAAGTGGAGGCAACCTTTGAGACCTAGTCCAAATCAGGAGTCAAACGGATCGAATCCTAACTTCTGGAAATCCAAAAACCCTAGAAATAGACCTATTTAAATTGACCTTCGATCAAAAAATAGGCACCGCCATTGCGTTCCTTGACCCCAAATTAGCTTGGGGTGAAGTTTCCGTGTCAATCGGAAGTCGTCGAAATTTCGACGAATATTTTAATAATAAAAATATCCCAGAAATCGAGGTATCAAAATACTCGTCGGATTGAAAATCTGACTGCGTCATTGAATTCCTTGACCCCAAATTAGCTTGGGGTGAAGTTTCCGTGTCAATCGGAAGTCGTCAAAATTTCGACAAATATTTTAATAATAAAAATATCCCGGAAATCAAGGTATCAAAATACTCGTCGTATCAAAAATCCGACTGCGCCATTGAATTCCTTGACCCCAATTTAGCTAAAAAAAACATGTTCAAAATTTCTGAAAATTTTTCAAAAAAAATAAAAAATAAATAAATAAATAAATAAATAAAATAATAGTTTTACTGTAGCTAACGACGTGCCGTTAAGTACTTAACGGACCCGTCACTGTAGCTGACGACACCGTCAATCTGGACAGCGCCATCTCAGCCGTTGGATCGGCCCAGATCCAACGGCTGCGGAGTCGTCTTCCTCGACGACTCCGCCCGCGTGACACGCGGCGACCCGTCGCCATTTCTGGCCAATCCGGCCGCATCCAGGCCTCAGCGAGGTCGCCGTCCGGTCTATAAGACCTCAGCCTACCCCTAGGCTCTGATTTTTCACCGATCGGAGCCCGGATCGAGCCGGAATCAAGCCCGGAAGTCAGCCTTTTTTTTTTTCCGCCGAAACCTTCGCCGATCCGAACTTCAGGTACCCCGATCTCCCTCGTTTACCGTTCGATCATTACAAAAATTGTAGGATATGTAGATTAGGATGTCATCTACACATCCACCATTCCGATCGAGCTTAAACCAACCCGATCGGGCGGACCAGGTCCCCAAAGCGGACTGGGTTCGGTCCGCCGAACCCCCCGGAAGGCGAAGCGTCGCGCTTCCGGGCCAGGCCGGGTCGACCCGAGCCCGACCCATTCGGGTCGGGTCCGCGTCAGCGCGGGTGGGGCCCACCCAGACACGTGGCAGCCTACGGGCCCGCCACGTGTCACGTGGGGCCCATATGTCGGGTCACCCGAGCTGACTCAGCTCAAGTGGGGCCCATAGCGCCACATGGCAGCCTCTGGCAGTGCCACGTGTCAGGTGGACCCACTGCCCGGTCACCCGAGCTGAGTCAGCAGCCCGTCGGACCCATAGTGCCACGTGGCAGCCTCTGGCAGTGCCACGTGTCAGTGGGGCCCACTATCCAGCCAGCCGAGCTGAGTCAGCAACCTATGGGGCCACAGTGCCACGTGGCAGCCTCTGGAAGTGCCACGTGTCAGTGGAGCCCACTGTCAGTTAATTAGAAATTAATTAAATTACTATTAGTGTTAATTAATTGCTGTTAGCTCTAATTAATTACAGTTAGTGTTAATTAACCTAGGATTAGTGTTAATTACTTATGAACAGTAACTTTATTTAATTAAAAATAATTAGAGGATTAATTAATATTAATTAAATGTTAATTTAATCCTAAACAGTAATTAGGATAATTAATTACTTTTGAACGGTAACTTTAATTAAATGATTATAATTAAAGATTAATTAAGGATTAATTAACTGTTAATTAAATTTTAAAGAGTAATTAGGATAATTAATTACTTTTGAACAGTAACTTTAATTAAATAATTATAATTAAAGATTAATTAAGGATTAATTAATTGTTAATTAAATCTTAAACAGTAATTAGGATAATTAATCACTTTTGAACAGTAAAATCTAATTAATTATGTTTAATTTAATATTAATAAATAATTAAGACTAATTAAACAGTAATTAGCACTAATTACTTTGCTACAATAGAATTAATTAATTAATTAATTAATAATTAAACAGTGATTAATTAAATAAAAACTTTAGGAATGAACAGTAAAATCATTCAATTTGAATAAATGAATAGTAAATTAATTCAAATTGTATTTTTGAATAGTAAATCTTAAAAGTTTAATAACTTTTTGTAGGATGATCCAAACATAGCCAATATGGGTCTTAAAATATTTAAAAAAATATTTAGGATCAAATGACGTAATGTAAAATTTTATTTCAGGGTACGCATAACGAGGGAGCATTTTGGGGCCTCTTTAAGACCCCATAACTTTTTACCCGATTATCGAAACATAGTCAATATGGGTTTTAAAATGCTCAGGAGAGCTGCCCCATCACCATGGTAGTATTAGTTTTCCCATTTGGACATCAGGACAAAAAGTCAACTCTAGAATTTAGAGTTGACTTTAGTGAAAAATGACCAAAATGCCCTTGGACTTCAAATGGCCATAACTTGGTCAATTTAACTCCAAATCCAAAAATTCAAGAAGCTACCTAGTTTAGAATTTCAATGTCATCATTTTCAGAGAAATAATATTTAGGATTTGAACCCTAAAATTTAGGTAAATGACCAAAATACCCCTAGCCTTATTTTAGCCATAACTCGGTCGTTTCTCGTCCAAATTGGACGTACTTACTGTCTATCTTCAAATTAGATAGTAAGGAATTAGTTGGAGAAGAGAAAACTCAACTTAGTTTGGACCCATAAATCAAAAGTTGATTGACCCGTAAAGTAGGGGCAAAATGGTCATTTTACCTTAAAATTGAAGATTACTCAACTTTAGCCCTTAATTAAAATCTTAGAATACTAGGATTAATAATATAATCATATTAGTACCATGTAAGTAAATAAAACAAGTCATTAAATTGAATTCCAATAATATTTCCTAAGTCTTAAGCACCCCACCTTAAGGACCTTTCCTGAGATTAGGACTAGATCTTATGTTAGAGTTCATTTATTGGGTAACTTAGGTTACCCTATGGGTGGAACCTTGGTTTTGGTAGTTTCTAGATATTACTTTGTTTTACAACCCATTCTGATTAGTTTATCTTTTAACTTTAGATTTAAGATAGGAGATTCATCCTATTATGTTTGATTACTTAATAGGATCTGCCTTAACTAGTAGATCGCTTATAGTATAAAACCTAGAACTTAGGTCTTATCCAGTTGAGATTATGTGATTAAACCTAAAACCTCGTAGTGTTTAATCCATAATTTATAGGTGTAGAAGATCTTGATCAGATCTTAGTTAGAACGTCTAAATTCACAAAATCAGGACGTATGATTTATTCGTTTAATTCGTAGTCGTCTATCCGATTGAACTAGATTAGAACCTGATCAGTTCCAATCCTTTTTAACTTATAAGGACGAATTTCTGAGTTACACTCGATAGTAGGAAAACGGTGATCCTGAACTTGTGTAACTTGGAATAGTTAGCTGGTTAAGTAGAAAACAAATGATATTACCATGTGTAGTCGAGTCTCTTGCTTGCTTGTTATTTGTTGCTACGCATACATTGTAATTTTGTGCCTTATATTTTCTTTGAACATATCATATAAGACATTTGATGCATAAATAAAATATTAGGAAATTATGGAGACTCCTTAGATTCCTTATGAAAATATTAAAATAAATAAGTGAAATGATAATGATTTGATGTGATTGAGCTGTCTCTCAGTATTCTTTTGATCATACCGAATGTTGCCCTAACCGTATCGTGCTAAGAGTTGCCCTAGCCGTACTGTGCTAGGATATTTCGGTATGATAGTTGGTGACCTAACCGTATCAAGCTAGGAGTAGCCCTAGTCGTATCGTGTTAGGGCCATATATGTGACTGTTGTTGGCTTAGTCGTATCGAGCTAGGAGTAGCCCTAACCGTATCGTGCTAAGATCTTCAGTTTCTTTTGACGAGCTAGTGTAGCTCTTTTCTGTATGGCAGTTGATGTATTATAGATTTATATGCAGTTGTGGTTATTTCAGTATATTCTTTTTCAATCAGCTATTTCCTTGTACTGCTTTATATATATTTATGATGTTAGAATCTTGCTGCTATATGTATATATCACTGCTAAGTTATTTATTTTTAATTAGCATATTATTTTTATTGATCACAAAAAGTATGTTTAGGATGTAGAATTTTCTTCCAGTATTATTTAGTTATATTTACACTTATATGCCTTTCCTTGATTACTTATTATGTGAGGCATGCTTCAGCTTCTTTTCTTTGCCTTATTTATACTATAGAGCATAGTCTATAGTTTGCCTTTTTATTTGTGTTGCCTACTGCTCCTGTATTTACACATCATTCTTAGAAGTAAATGGTAAAATGGTGATATTACATAACCTTATTAAAAATTCAGCTTAAAATGTACTTAGACAATTATCTAACCAGATTTTCTCTTTTTTTGGCTGGGGCCCTATATTGTGAAACCGATAATGTCAGGCTTAGAGCAGTTTGAGGAGCCTGCACCCGAGGAGGAGCTCGTAGAAGAAGCTGCGGTTTAGTCCCTTTATACTTCGAGTGAGAATGAGTGGTTTTTATTCTATTTTTATTTAAACATTTCAAATTATGTAATAATACAGGTACCATTGACTGTATATTGGATTTTATGCTTATATTCTGAGTCTATTATTCTTATTTACACTATGATGCTTGGATAGTTTACATTTCCTTAAATCGCTTCTGCACTATGTTTATTTACTTATATAGTTTCTGTTAGTTTGATTCTGTGTTAATCCTTCTCTAATCAGGTGGATTATGGAGACTATCCTAATCCAATGATAAGTGAGGGGTTAGCCAGAGTGACACCCCACCCTTAACCTAAACCTATTGAGGGTTAAGGGTGAGGGGCGCCACACCTACCTGACAGGTAACTGTGTTTTTCAGGTTTTGATAATTAAAGTTTAGAAGATCTGCCAAATAAAAAGAGAAGATATAAAGAAGCAAAAAATGTAAATATTTAATCTTTATTGTAAATATTAAACTGTTATAATTTCATATATGTTTGGCTCTATCTTTAAAATGTATAATTGGACTGTGAACATTAATTATATTATTTTCTTTTTGTATAAAGAAAATGTTTGCTTCTAATTGTATGAATCATTCTTTTCAGACTCTCGAACTTCTGTCCCCGGTCGTCACAGTCCCACCTCGGGATAACTCGGTAGAAAAAGGACGGGTCTCGGGCCGGGCCTGATATCGGGTCTCTGCCAAGCGCCCACATAGTGGGTTTCCGAGCGAACCGGGCCAAGGGTGCTTCACGAAGGGGGTGAGTCGGGCCTAGTCCGGCCCGACAGCGGACTTCATCCCCGTCGAGCGACAGGGATGAAAAATTTAGGGTTTTGCCCAAATTTTAGGATTGGCTCAATATATGGCCTGATTCAACACCAAATTGAAACCATAAATTCCCTCTTCGCATAAACAGTGATTCTCTTTGCATATTAATATTAAGGTTTATTAGATTCGAAGCCCTAATAGCCCTAAATTAAGATGAATTTAACATCAAAATTAACCATTACTCAATTTAATACCTAACAGGTTTTTATGCTAATATGATGCCAATACTTTAAATGTGAAAATTAAGAATTGAAGAGGTAATTCAGGTACCTAATGCTTCTTTCTTTTAGATGAAAGGATTCGAGAGGAAAAGGTATCGGCGCTCCCAAGTCAGCTCGGCTTGACCTGATGGAATGAGAGCTCCTCCTCATTGAATACAAAGAAAACAGAGGCTTAAGGCAGTAGCAGAGCCTCTGTCACTCGTGGCTTCGGACGTGTGTCGAGCGCCCTGGACGCGTGCCCTAACGGGCTCGAGGAGGACGACCCGTGGAATGCCTGGACTGGTGCGGAGCCGGTTCAAGCTGGACCGGCAATCCGGTCCAGTGGAGTGAAGCAGACCGTGCAATTATGCGAGTGGGCCCCACCTTAATTATATATAATTATTTATATAAACATATATATATATGTATTATTAAAATAATTATTAAAATGATTTTTCTTTTATTAAATTAGCTGACTAAATGAATTCTGAAAATTTTCAATAAATCACTCCTAGCTAATTGAGAGGTGAGGAATGCAACGGTGCTATCAGATTATTGTTTCGATGAGTATTTAATTACTTGAATTTTTAGGATATTTAAATAATATTAAAATATTCGCCGAAAATCCAACGTCTTCCTAATGCATCACAAACTTCACCCCTAGCTAATTTGGGGATGGTGAGCGCAATGGCGAAATCAGATTTTTAATATGAGGTGTAAATAAAAAGTCAGTTTCTAGGGTTTCAGGATTTTCTAAAAATTATGATTTGATCTATTTGACTTCAGGTTTGACCTAGATTCTTAAGGTGAGTCCTAAGTGACATAGTTAACGTACTAAAACAACAATTAAGACTTAAATTAGTCTTAAGTAACTTAAGTAACAACCTGGGTTGTTACACTGAGTATGCTTCTAATTAGGACATTTAACAGCATAGTTTGAGATGTAAACTGTGATCGGGTTCTGCCTCCTATCGTAGTGCGCTTCGATAAGTGCAGTTTAAACAAGCTAAGGGTTAAATCTACCTTTTTTACAAATATACTAAATATGTGTATACAATCATCCTAGCTAATGATTTTCAAGTAAACTCTCAACTTTAACTAATTATCAAAGTTAGAATTTTATGAGTCAAAATCCTTTTTGTAGAATTCTGTACAATTGAGACATTGAATTTATTATTGGATTTCAAAGTATTTTCTAAATTTTTGGATTTATATTATGTAGCAGAGAAGCATGAGCATGAGCATAAGCATAATGTGTGAATATTAGAATGATGTATGAGTATCAGTGATGCTTTATGAGTTACGGAATATTGCATACATTGACTGGGAAATTTCAGGATGCATCGGCATCACTATAAATAGTATTCCCAACTCAATATATGTATACATTAGACCATACTACTCATAGTAGTTCAATGATATTTTGGTTGCATATCAGTAGCATACAGTGTTGTGGCATATTCAGATGCACAGTTTCAGTGACATACATCATCGTTTTACATATGATTACTTAATTTCAGATTCATTACTATTTTGGTTTAATTTTAATATTCAGTTTATAGTTCAGCTTTACTTTACTTTACTTTAGTTTTGTACAGTTTTATACAGTTTTATGCTTTCAGTTATCCTTACAATATTTCTGCAGATTTAATCACATTATGTAAATATTAAATGAATAACTAGAACTCTTTAGACTAGTTTCGATGTGTTAGATTTATTATCTAATACTGGGTACTTTTGGGATCTGATAATTTGCTAGATCTTGAGCAGTATATTGAGCCAGGTCAGGAGGACACCTGGGAGATTCAGGAGGAGCCCATGGAGCACTAGTGAACTCTCCTCTAATTCTACTACCTTTTTGCTTAGTTTATTTCAGTTTAGTACTTGGTTTTATGTCTATAATTCAGTAACTATTTGTAATAATTCTTGATGTACTTTCTTTTCTTTTCTGAGATAAATATTTTCATACAGCTTCTGTAATAAATGTTTTTGAATGTTTGCTTTTAGATTCCACACTCTATTTATATACTACTTATACTTAGTATTATGATGCGATCAGTATACTTTAAATGCTGATATCTTATACATATATTGGATTCCTATTGTATTCTAAATTCAATGTATGTATTTGCCTAATACTTAAGATAAGTGTACTATTCTTAGCTTAAGCATTAGCTCTCAACCCTCCTTGAGGTTGAGTCAGTAGCCCTTCAGACGGGCTTGGCTTTCAGCTACTTCGGGGAGAAGGGTAATTCCTCCCTAAGCGGCTTGCCGCTCCGCCACCGATCAGATTATACTTATCTTTTGCGCATGGCGATAAGGTGTGGCGCTACAGGTATGGATAGTTGCTAGGATGATTTTTCTAAACATATAGGAAGGGAAGATACATAAAATATATTGTGTACTACCCCTAAATCTTTTAGAAGGCTTAACTTCTATGCAGAATTTCCAACTCGCTCTAATACTTCAAAGGATCCAATGTATCTTAGGTTTAACTTACCAGCCACCCCAAAACAATATATGTCTTTCATTGGGCTCACTTTTAGATATGTTATATCTCCAATTTGAAATTCTAGCATTCGATGTTTAGCATTATGATATTTTTTTTGCTGATCTTGAGGTGTAGCAATCCTGCTCTTTATTAGATGAATTTTCTTATTAGTATCATCAACTAGATTAGATCCGTATAGCTAAACATCTCTTACTTCAATTCAGGCCAATGGCGTACTACTCTTTCTGCCATACAGAGTTTTATATGGGACCATTCCAATACATGACTAATAGCTATTATTGTATGCAAATTCCAATAATGGAAGGTGATTATTCCAACTACCGCCAAAATCTAATATGCTTAAATGAAGATCTTCAAGAACTTGATTTATTCTCTCTGTCTGACCATTTGTTTAAGGGTGAAAGGCTGTACTCAAGCTAATATTATCCTCAAATCTTAATGTACTGCCTTTACTAATTCTAGACATGACATTTAGCGACGTATTCAGCTATATCTTTTTTTAGTCCAGGCCACTAAAAAGACTCTTTCAAATCTCTATACATTTTATTATTTCCATAATTAATTATATACCATGAGTTATGAGCTTCAGTTAAATTTTGATTCCAAATGTACGAGTCATTTGGAATTCAAATCCTTTTTTCATGATAAATATAAACTTGTTTTTGCATATGTAAGTCTGTTATACGATCACTTTCGTTGTTTGTTTTTAGCTTGAAATATTCCTTATCATTCTCTTGGGCAATTTTTATGCGTTGCATGATTGTAGGCTCTATAATATTATTTTTCAAGTAAATTATTTAACCGCTTTACATTAATAGGTTTTATGCCTAACTTTTTGAATTCTTCCATTAATAGTCTTGCTATTATATCATTTAAGTTGGCTTTTCTGTTGAGGGCATCAGCTAAAACATTAGCATTACTATGATAGTCTATGTCTAAGTCGTACTCGCTGATCAATTCCAACCATTGCCTTTGCTGACAATTCAACTCTTTATGAGTAAAAATATATTTTAAACTTTGATGATCAGTAAAAATTTCACATCTCAATACATATAGGTAGTGCCTCCATATTTTTAAGGCAAACACTACTGTTGCCAGTTCTAAGTCATGCACTGGGTAGTTCCTTTTATAAATCTTTAATTGCCTAAATGCATATACTACTACCTTCTTCTCTTGCATGAGAACACATTCAAGCCCTACTATAGATGTGTCAGTATAAATTTGATAATTTCTTGTTTCTTATGGCACAGTTAGTACTGGTGCGATTATTAATGCTTGTTTTAACTATTGAAAAGATTCATCGCATTACTAACTCCAAATGAATGTAACTACTTCCTGTGTTAATTTGGTTAAAGGTGCAGATATTTGCAAAAATTCCTTAAGAAATTTTTGATGATATTCGGCTAAACCTAGAAAACTGTAAATATTTATCACGGTCTTTGGCTGGAGCCATTCCCGAATGGTGCTTATCTTTTTCTGATCGACCTTGATTCCTTCGACATCCACCACATGACCTTAGAAAGCTATAGAATTCAGCCAAAATTCACATTCAGAATATTTGGCATATAATTGATAATGCCGTAGAGTTTCTAGAACGACTCTTAGATGATTTTCATGTTCTTCCTTACTCTCATAATAAATTAGAATATCATCGATGCATATTTTTACCAATTTATCCAAATACTATCTAAGAATTCCTTGTATCAAGTTCATAAAGATGGATGGAGCATTGGTTTGACTAAATGACATAAACATGAACTCATAATGCCCGTAGCGAGTTCTAAATATTATTTTTAGAATATCTTCTTCTTTGACTCTTAATTGATGATAACCTGATCTTAGATTTATCTTGGAAAATATCTTAGCTCCAGTCAATTGATCAAACATGTCATCAATACGTAGTAGAGGGTACTTATTTTTAATGGTTATCTTGTTGAGTTCATAATAATCGATGCACATTCACATCGACCAGTCTTTCTTTTTTATAAAGAGCACTAGGGCTCCCCATGTTGAGATATTTTATTGAATAAGACATTTGTTCATCAGCTCTTGCAGTTGTTCACTTTAGCCTTGCAGTCATTTGGGTATCATGCAATAAGGTGCCTTTGCTATTGGTTGAGTGCCATAAATTAACTCAATTGAGAATTTGATTTCTCTTACTGTTGGTAATCTAATCAATTCATCAAGTAATATATCTTCAAACTCTTTTATAATTTGAGTGTCTGCTAAAAGAATTTTATTTGTCTTTTCTTCCATCATTATTACTAAGTATGTATTACACCATTTTTGAATTATTTTTTTGCTTGTGAAGCATTGATTAAAGATGCTAAGATGCTTAACTTTCTCATAAATACTTCAGGCTTTATCCCACCCTTGATAATGACCTTCTTTTTTCGATAATCAATCATAATTTTATGCTTGCTGAGCTAATTTATTTTTAGAATGATGTCAAAATTTACTATAGGAAGTTGTGGAGCCCCTGCCCCACCGTGGTCCTATTAACTATTAAGTTAATATGATTACGATTGAGGAGTTACCAAATGGCAAGATCCTTACTTATAATTATACTAGATAATCATCATAATCTATTATAATCAAAGACTTTGCCATATCAAGCACGAATCACTAAATAAAATATTCATAGAAGTAGAGTGCAGAAGTGAAATAATAACATCCATCCATTATAATATAAAAATCTAGACATTCAACTTAGAATAAGTAAAGCAGCATAAAGTAAAGTTTTATCCCTGTAATATTACAACATATTTAAATAGTTTAGTAGGAAAGGAAAATATAAAGACGCTCAGCCTCACAAGCAGAATAGAAAGAGATTTGAGATATGAGTTCCTGACTAACTACACATTCCCCCTTAAAAACTATGTGCAGTCTTCTTATTTCTCAAGATATCAGTCTATCTTAGCCTAACTTATTATCTGTATAGACCTGAGATCAACCTAAAAGAATCCATGATACTGATTTCTGATTATTTATTTCAAGCTATGAGCACAAAATCTTATATAAATATATCAAAGAGGGTCAAAGCTTAATAGCGATGCAAAAGCTACAAATGAGATAATTAAATGAAAAAAAAATTCTTTATTTTATTTTAGTAAGAATCTTAATATTAAGATTATATTAGTTATTTATATTTATATATTAAAAATAATAATTTTTTATTATAAGTAATATATATATAGAAAAGAAAATGACTGAAATAAAAGTTGCAAAAATTAAGAAATATATATATATATATATATATATATAAAATAACAAAAATGGAAGTTGTAGAAATTAGGAAATATATACATATATATGGAAAAAAATGACGTAAATAAAAGTTACAGAAATTAGGAAATATATATATATATATATATATATATATATATATATTAAAAAAAAGAAAATGACAGAGATGAAAGTTACAGAATTTAAAAAATATATACATATATAGAAAAAAAATGACAGAAAAAAAGTTGTATAAATTATTATTATATATATATATATATATATATAATAAAACAAAATGACATAAATGAAAGTTGCAAACATTAAGAAATATATACATATATAAAAAAAAAATTTGCATAAATAGAAATATAATAATAATAGTAATTATAATAACTTTACTATTATTATTAAAAGAAGAAGAAATAAAAAGAATATAAAAAATTTCATCTCTTTCTTATTTCTTACTATATGTTAGTATTGTTGAGATTTTACTGGAGGTTGATAAAGGGAATCGATGGTAGTCGAAGAAAAGAGAGGGATGAGGAGAGGAGGGGGGGGGAGAGAAAGAAAAATGGTGGATTATGAGGGGGAGGGAGTGTATTTATAAACTTTTATTTTTAATTAATTAATTTTTTTATTATCTTATTTAGTTTTATCTCTCCTCCATTATTTGGATGAGAATAAATTTATCATCTTTTTCATAAATGCTCTAAGTGTTTAATTTGGTTTTCTCTTCACCCTTTTTGTATCTTCTTTCTCTCCTTTTTCTCTCTCTTCTTTCTCTCTCATTCATTTTTTTCAGAAAGTAATGAAACTTGACATAGAGGTTAATCTTGATGAAAAAACACACTCATGCAAAAAAATTTCGATTTGGAGCAATAATTATTTTATATTAATTTTTGAAGATAAAAACTTTAAAAATTAATTATGGTCAATCTGAAGCTTAAAATTCGATGAAACTTTTTGCATAGTATTTTTATGATATTCTTAATTAAGCGGCACTAAAATCTCTAAATTTGGACTTGTGTTTAATTTTCTCAATTTATTGAATTTAAATAATTTAGAAATTAAATCAGGAGTATTCGTATCCATATTGCTCCCCAACTTAGGTATTATAATCATAAAAATATACTCTCTCCAATGATATTTTTAATTTATCCTAATTTTAAAGTCATTATGAATTGTTATTTTTGAGTTGAGTTTAATTTTAATTATTCTAATAAAGACGGGTTGTATAGAATTAGCTATATTAACTTGCTTTTCATAAAAGTCAGCTAAAAAGAGGGAGGGGGTCCTCCATGCAGTTCAAGTGGGACAGCCAAAATTATCTTGCCACCAATGATTGAGAGAATAAAGGGAAGTAAGAGCATTATGTTACGCATTGTTGTAACCCTATCATCCATAACAAACTGTGTATCAGACATTATTTTATGGATCTTTTTCTATTAATATTAAATATTAAATGCTTAAGATAGTTAATTAAGCTAAAATTTTGGTTTATATTAATTTATGTGTACTTGTTAGGTTATGGTCTTTGTATATTAATATTCTTTTTGTATGATTTTGCAATAATAAGTTAGTATTTTAATGAATGCCAATAAGCCATGTGTTCATAGCATTAAGCTGAAGGCTCCTTTATATTATTGAGAACTTAAAAATTACAAATTGGGCAAACCCAACAAAGTTTTAACATTTTGGTTGGGATGAATAATGTGCTAAAATGTACAAGTGATTATATACAACAAAAGTCGTCGAACAATGTATGCCTAAGCGTCTCCCGCATGCAATAATCACCGCCTCTGCTCATTGTTCCTGGAAAATAAGAAACAGACACCGCCGCCAGCAATTGCCGAACGCTTTCTCTTACATTTAACTGAATCTCATGCAAAACTCACATCAAAAAATTAAAATTATGAACACAAGGACTACAAAGCATGAGTAAGCTTAGCAACTGAAGCTCCTCCCGAGGGGTGACCCCACGGCCGGGGCCGACCACACGGACGCCGAAAGCAGCCGGCAATTCTTCCAACAGAACACAAGCTTGTTGCTTCCCTCCTCCTCGACTCTGTAGCCGTCATTGAAAAGGCCGAGAAGAAGGCGCGACTGGCATATATTGAAGAAGCTGAGGCCAAGCTTTCCAAATCCCGCGGCCTCAACCCACTCCGCCCACCCTTCCCCCTCCTCCCCCACCTTCTCCCTCAGATGGTACGCCCGCCCCACTGCTCCTGCGATCATCGGCCCCAAAATCAGCCTCTCCACCGCCCCCCTCGCCTTTCCCTGCATCGGAAACCCCGCCTCCAGGGAGTCCCACATCGCAGAGTACCTCTTCATCTCCTCCATAAACAGCCCCACGAACCCGCCTCCGCCGCCGCCAGCCGACGCCTCCTCCACCACGGTCACTGCTCGGGCCCCGAGCGCGCCGGCGCTCCCGAGGAACGACTCCACGGACGCCGCCGACCGCCACAGAAGGTGCGGCGGATGGAGCGCGCAGTTCAGCACCACGGCCTCCCCCTTCACTGCTTTCACCGCCGCCGGCCGGAACCTGTCGTCGGGGTCCAACCTGCACTGCCCGAAAGAGAACGACAGCCCGACGGACGACGCGAACGCCACCAGCCTCCGCCCGGTTTCCAGCACGGCAGCCCCCGTCCGCCGCCCGCCACTGCAGCAGCGCGCCACCGCCGTGATCCTAAGGTGCGGCGGGTCCTGTCGGGAGGCCAGGGCCTGCATCAGTGACGCCCACTGCACCCCCTCCATGATGTCGTAGTCCACTATGTGGACCCGTCGTTCGCTTGCAACCGCCTCCAGTATCGCCTGGTTGGCCGTGAAGTGCCCGAACTTGACGTAGGGTGACATGTCCTGGAGCATCTGGAAAGCCTCCAGGACTTCGCCGGGGTTCGCCAGCGGCATCTCGTCGTGCCGCCCGCTGCCGTCAACCAGTCGCTGGAGCGCGTCCGTGAAATGCTCCGCCAGCCGCTCCATACTGGTCGCCCCCCCGACAGAGAGCAATTCCCTGAGCCGAACCAATATCACCCGGGCCAGTTCGCCCCCTTTGCTCGGCCCGGCAAGAGCCTCTGCCGCCGCCACCAGTAGGTGGACGAGTCGTAGGCCCCTGTCATCTGATTTCGAGGATTCCGCCGCCGCGGCCGGCGATCCCGGGCAGCCGGTGCTCGCCGGGCTCACGCTCGACGACCAGCCGTTCAGATCCGGCGAGCAGGGCAGCCCGTAGTGCTCCATCAGGCCGTTGAATTCGTCGTTGCCCGACAAATTGCCCCAGTCGATAGCTGGAGACCAGTCAACCCATGCCGAGCCGTCTCCGGCGCTAGTCGTCGAACTCGTCGAACTGCAGCCGGAGAAGCCCAGATCCATCATGTACTCCATCTCCATTTCTGTGTTATCTCTGCTCTGTTCTCTTTATTTCGAATATGATTGATCCTGTGCATATATATATATATAAATATATATATATATATATATATATATTTATATTTATAGAGGAATGCGAACTTAATGTGGCACTTAATAAAATTTATTCAATAAAGTTTAAATATATTTAATTAGTGTATATTTATTTATATTAAAATAATACAAATTAAATGCACCCAAAAAATTTTATTGAATAAACTCTTTTGGTGCATCTTAGCGATTCTAAACAGTATTTCTCATATTTATATGAAAAATATTTTGATACCCTAATAAATATTTTAGTATTTTTTTTAAAATTATTATAAATTTTTAATAAATTTTTAATTATAATTTTATCTAATAAATTTTATTTATTATGAATTAATAACTAATTTTGAATATATTAATAATTATAAAATATTTAAGAGATATTTAGAGTAGCGTAACAATTTGTACAGATCTGAGAAATAATTTTTTATTGTTTTGCTCGAATTTATCATTTTACTCAAGTGGATGTCTGTTGTGCTATATTTTATAGGTAAAGTAATTTTTTGTTTTTGGGTGGCGAAGCTCATCTTTAGCCCTCTGTACACTTTTTTTTATTAGTCACTTGCTTTATTAAATGTAATATTTATTGAAAACATTATAATATATATATATATATATATATATATATATATATACATTAAATCATAAGTTAATACATAATATATTTTATATATTTTTCTCCCATTATAATTTCTACAATTATAATTTTTTCATAAGTTACATATTATTAAAATCCAATAAAATCAAAATATTTGAGTTTTTGAAATATGCATTATTTTATTTTATTAACTTTTAAACTCTAAAATTACATGATTATTTCACAAAGATCTACAACTAAAAAACTTACAATTTGGCCAGTATACCTACTAAAATATGCTTAATTCACTAGCGCACACAATTTAATTTTATTCCAAATTCTAAAATTTACTTAATTAAGCTTATTTAAATTGCTAAACAATATTGAGTTGTTACACTAAGAGGATCACAATATTAAGGCAAACTCAACAAAGCTTTTAGGATCACCCAATTGCTAGAAACTTCCTTTTTCTTCCTCCTCTTTCTTAGACTAGGGCTACATAGCTCGCCATCAGATCTAGGATTGTTTTGGCAAACTTGTCTACCTTCAAAGAACACATTTGTGTCAAGGTGAAGGTTCAAGGGCTGCACAATCGGGTGCAAATGCTTGCCACTCGAGAACCTTGCAAGTGAGTCAGAACAAGTAGTTCAAGGCTCACTAGACCTATTAATGTGTTGTGCCCATTCACTAACCTTCCCTAAACATTTTTGGAACCTTTAGATCTGATGAAACTCATTATCTTTGGGCTTGAATTGATCGACCTAGGAGGTATTTTTGCTTCTTACTCTTTTGTTCCGTTGATAGAATTATTAGTAATGACATGCGATTCAACATGATTAATTCAATTTAGTTGGTTTTGAAAAACATTTAATTAAATAGATTTGTAAAACCTAGATTATGGTTCGAACTATTACAATCTCTCTCCATGTTTGTTTCATAATTTGGCTTAATATAATTCGTTTATACATGATATCATTTTCTAATAGGCTCTAATTATACTTATCATTATGATTTGGATAATTTATTTTTATTACAATTTCATGTTAATCATATATTCCAAAATAGATAGGATTATTAATACATATTTTGAATCAATGCCAATTATATAGCTATTCCTTCATTAATTTTAATATTGCTTATAATGGTGATTTGAAGTGTTCATCATAACATTGACCATCAATGAATCATATTATATAAAATATTTGGCATGTGAATTTAGGGTAAGTATGTCAACACCTATAAAGCCTTTCAAGATTGATTATATAATTAGTCATAAATTTGATTCAATGGAAGTATAATGTTGTCTAAAAAGAATTAATTGATAATAATCTTAGATTATCTAATGTTTTTAACACTTTCACTTTAAGGTAGATCATTAGATCTAAAATTTAAGCATCTTAGATTTTAAATGAATGAATCTTATCCTTATTTAAGATTAGTTGACTGATGATTTAGAAAATATATTCTTTCTAAATATATATATGAATATTATTCATATAAGCTCATAATAGGTCTAAAAACCAATGATAAGGTTCATTGTAACCTAAGTGAATCTACTCATGAGAAAGTCTAACCAACCATTTTGCTTGCTGCTTTTAGCCCTAGACGATAAATAAAGTTGTTTGAGTGATAATTTGTGATCACAACCATGTTCAAACTTGTTATGACAAAAAATAACAATTGTATTTTGGTACTTATTGATCATTGAAATTCAAGAATTTGACCTTGATCATTTATAGTATAATGACTCAAATGGTTAATAAGTTATTTATGACTAAAGCTAACTAAAAAACTTAGATTCTAGACAACTTCAAAATTAGGTCAAACCAAAAATACAATTAGGTGTTGTGAATCACATCTTCTAGTAAGCACCGCAGCAGAAGCGATTTTACGCTCAAGGACCAAGATTGCATTGATGGTTACATAGCAAATGACGAAAATGACAAGCACATCAAAATCTAGATCACAGCACACATGCATCCACACACACTCATCCAAATAATAAGTATTTTACGTGGAAAACTCGATGTAACAACCCTAGTTATTATCCTAGCTAAATTTGGATTTATTTAAGCCAAACTAATCTTTGATTTTGATTTCATTGTACTCAATGGGTCATTTAAGCCTAACCCTAGAAGTTTGTGATAGATTAGAGCTAAATTGGAAATTTTTGTACTTTTTGGTATTTTTAAGCCATAGAAAATACCTAAATTAAATTGATCTCCAAATTAAAATCTGATTTCATTTTTGAATTCCTCATACCTTAATTAGCTAAGGGTCAATTTTTGGGAATTTTTAGAGCTCATTTAGTCCTAAATTGTATTTAGAATAATTAGGATTAATTATATATTAATTAATTGATTTTATTATATTTTTAAATTAATTTATTAATTAAATTAAGCAGCAGGTTTGATGCCGGGACCGCGGCAGATCCACTGCTGGGTCCCGGCAACGACGCATAGTTATAAACCAGTGGGATGCCTAGTGAGCATCTTGGCGTAGCTCTTTCGACGGCGTGATCCACCCCGCGCCATGATCTGATCATAGCCGCTCGATCGACATCCCGATCTAACGGCCCTCCACGTCCCATCTTAAGTAACTCAGAGCGATCTTTGGATCGCTTCGAATCAATTCGACGGTAATAGGATTTGCCTTAATTAGTAGATCACTATTAGAATAAAACATAGAACTTATGTCTTATCCTTTTGGATTATGTGATTAAGCCCAATTCTCGTAGTGTTTAATCCATAATTTATAGCTTAGAAGATCTTGATCAGATCTTAGATAGAACATCTAAATTCACAAAACTATGACGTATGATTTATTGATATAACTCATAGTCGTCATCTGATTGAACTAGATTAGAACCTGATCAGTTCTAATTTTTTCAACTTATAAGGATGAATTTCTAAGTTACACTCGATAGTAAGAAAATGATGATTCTGAACTTGTGTAACTTGGAATAGTTAAAATAGTTTAATTAGAAAATAAATGATATCATCATATTAGTAGAGTCCCTTACTTACTTTTGATATTTTGTTGCAACGCATTCCTTAATGTTTGAGTCATTTTTCCTTGGACATATCATATAAGAAAATATTGTTGCATGAAAATGAAAACTTAAAAAATTAGGAAAACATGTGCATTTGGGTTCAGTTTATGGTGGATTATGATGCACATTTACTCCAATGAATAGGGGTAAGGAGAGATTAGGATGCTTAACACTACTCATTGAGGAGAGTGTGTTAGGCTTGGGACCTGTTTAGTCTTACAGATGTGCTTGACTCCTCAGTTATTTCTAAAATTGTCCATAGAAATAAAAATAAAATAGTTAAAAGATATTGCATAGTATTACCTACCTCTTCAATTACACAGTATTTTTGAGATATGTTGCCATAGCCCAGAAAGGCTATGGGGATGGATGGATACGTATATATTTGCCCTAGCCCATAAAGGCTATGGGAATGTATATATATATATATATATATATATATATATATATATATATATATATATATATATATATGGGCCAGATTGGCCAATTCTTCTAATATGGCAGTTAGTATACAGAGATTTATATACAGTGTTGATATTTGGCTTACTCTTCAGTATTTTTTTTCAGTCAGCTATTCCTTTGTTCTGCTTATGTATATTAGGATGTTAGAATTTTACTACTATTATATGTATCATTTATGAGTTAAGTTATTTAATTTATATATTTTTTTTTATCACCAGTATGTTTAAGATGTAGTATTTTCTTTCAGCACTTGTGTAATTATTTATATATGCTTACTCTGTTTAGCTTATATATGAGGTATGTCTTAGCTTCTTTTTTGTTTAAGTTATAAATATTGTTTATAACTTTTTTCTTTCTTATTGTGTTGCTAGTCGCTCCTATTTTTGATGTAGTTGATGCTTTGAAAATGTGAAATTGTGATATACATAAAATTCATCAGCTTAAAATGTGCTTAGATAATTGTCTAACACAAGATTTTTATCTTATTATCTGGGGCCCTACATTGTGAAACCGACAATGGCAGATCCTCTTCAGTTAGACGATCAAGAGTTAGGTGTGGAGCCTTATCCAGAGGAGGAGCCTTTGGAAAAAAAAGCTGCTTAGTTCTTATAGGTGAGGATGAGAGAGTTTATTTATTTGCCTTACTTAAACTTTAAAATGATATAATAATACATGTACTTATGATTGTGTGTTTGAATTATTATATGCTTTTATTCTGAGTAATATTTCATTGTATTTATACTGTGATGCTTGGATGTTTCTCATTTATAAATCGCTTCCGCACTCTATATGTTATCTTAGATCGTAACTGCTATTCGATTATGCATTTGCTCCTTCCCTCATTAGGTGGATTGTGGATTTCATCATACTCCAATGATAAGTGAAGGGTTAGCCAGAGTAACACACCACCCCTTAGCTTAATCTTGTAGATTAAGGGGTGGGGCGCCACATATGGGGATGCCGGATATGGTGAGGGGTTGACAGGAAGCAATAAAAAATTAAGAAAATTTGTAATTTATGGACTGAAAAATTACTTATTTATTTTTCTTAATTATTTAAAATTCAAATTTTTGAAAAGAACTCCAAAAATTTCCAAAAATTCATCCCTAGCTAATTTGGGGGTGAGAAATTCAACGGTGAAGTCGGATTTTGAATTCGAGATCAAATTAAATACCTCAAATTTCTAATTAATTAAATATTAAAATATTTCAAAATAATCGATTGAGTTCCGAATTGCTCCTAAACTTTCAGGAATTTGGTCTAACGACTGGATGAATTTAATTAAGATACCTCAAATAATTGATGTTCAAATAAAAGATGCATCACGTCAATTATTTGTTTACGAAAATGCTATGGTTACACAAGAATATACACCAAAAAGTATTCAGGATCAATTAGAAATTTTCTTTTTTTGTAATTTTATATATAAGTCTTATCAAAAAGTGCATTCAACTAATAATTTACTTGCACATTGGATTGACACATCATCTATATATTTTTGATATATATTAATTTGTAAGTATAGCAATACTCATTTGTTTATATATATATATATATATATATATATATATATATATATATGAGATTATTACATCATCTGCATCTTATTGAGCTTTCTAATACAGTGTTTTCAGTGTATAATAATATATCCGTAGAAAATATTAGATTCTTAGTTTTCAGTTTAATTCTTTAAACTTGTATACTCTTGGTAGCCAAGTAATTTATTAGACGGTGCAAGAGTAGGTTTTCCGTTGATGTAATGGATCGGAACCCTTAGATTTTGATAAAAATATTAGTGGGTCAAACATTTTATATAGTTTTAAAATAGCCGCAGGGGATTAAAGGCTGTAGCTATCGCCATCACGAACTGTCGAGCGAGGTAATTGCTGAAGTTTAAAAAGTTAAATTATAACGTTATCCGGAGGGAGAAACTTGCTGATTCGGGGTGGCAAATCGATTATTATTATTTATTAAGAAATTAAAAAAAAAAAAAATTCAATCGAAATACGTCTCATAAATTCTATCTTAACATGTAAGGTATATCGATTTATTTTTATTAATATATAAGTTAAGATGGGCGAAGAAGTGCTTTTTATATATGCAAATGGTAGAGATATGGATCGAAAATTCATACTTAAATGGGAGATAATGATGGGCTGTGCTCATCAGTGAAGAAAGCATCTTGGAAGGGCAAAAATAATAGTTGATTAATTTAAATTTGGGATCAAAATCAGGATGAGCATAATTTATGGTTGTTGAATTGCAGATATACATACATGAATTTAGCCGTATTTTAATGCTCTCAAAGTGCTCTGCATGTGAATATTTTATCACTCGCTTATTTTCATTTGTCTATTAATATGTAGTGGTCCCATAGAGAAGTTATTTATGAAAAATATTTTCAAGAAGTATAGATAATAGGATTAAGAATTTAAAATATGTATTTTTATAGGTTATTTTGTAAAAATAGATTTAATAATAATTTTTTATTTCACGTAACTCTCTAAATTCTAATATTCATACTTTTTGAAAGATATATAAAAGCTATGTAGCAAAACTCGCTATTTATTTTCCCATATGAGCGTATCTATTCCATCGGAATAGAAAACTATAAATGTTCTAGTAATGCTTTAGATAATATTTTCATTCATAAGAAATGCAATTAGAGGAAAGAAAATTAACAAAATCAAACAAAAAAATGTATTTTCATGAAAAAAAAGTGTCAGTTCAGTGCACTTTTATGTAGTCCAATAGCAGAGGTTCAGTAGAATGAGAGAATCAAACTGATTTTGCTTGGCTGCTATTTATAATAGCAAAATTATTTTTTTTATGAGTTTTGCTACATAGCTCCATTTTATATATCTCTCAAAAAGTATAGATAATTAAGATTTATAAAATTAAATATAATAAAAAATTAAATTAATTAATTGAAATAGTAAAATGATAATTATTAAAGGAAATTAATTTAATAAACTTTAGAGTATCCTAACTTTAAATTTATTAATCCAAATATATTTAATATATATCTCATTTTTATCAAAAAAAAAATGAGAGGAATGTAATGGCAGTATCTAATTTCTAATAGAATGCCTAAACAACATAATGACATTTTATGACATCCACACAAATTATCAAAATACCCATAGGCTTCAAATAACCATAACTTTGTGTGGCGGCCTCCCCTAAACATCCGGATTAGGGAGTGGTCGTCACCTAGCAAATCCTTACTTAGCATTCAGATTAAGGAATAGACATTCTTAATCAAATATTAAGGGATGATATGTCATAATAAGGAAAGAGCAGCAAAAGAAACAATCACATAAATGAGCATACTATAATTTATCTAAGTGCGGAAGAAAGACAAATATAACATTCATACAATCCAAATAAGAACTGCACAACTCAAAATACATAAGCATGAAAAATAAAATAGTTTAGACCTATTTTATTACAAAACAACATTAAAGTTTATACAGAAATGATAAGTAAAGTCTCTCGGTCCTCACAAATAAAAGAAAGCAACTATGGGTCTTCTACTACACGCTCCTCCTCCTGAACTGGATCTCTAAAAGGTCCTACAACTTCGAACAGTTCAGAATCTATCATTGTTGGTTTCACAATGGTAGGGCCCCAACCAACAAAAGAAAAATATAGTTAGACAAAATATCTAAGAATATTTTAGGCTGTAAATTATTAAGTTAACTGATATCACAATATCTAAGCAAAATAGGAGCAGTAAAGCATCAAAGAAAGGTAACAAACTTATAATTAATATAATTATAACTTAATAAGATGTGAGGTAAGCACATACCTCAACTCAAGCTGTAGAAAAGGTTAAGTAATATATATAAAAGAATCTACTAAGTACAAGGAAAGTTCCTAAGTGTATGATCAATTTAAGACATGTTGATTTATAAAATAAATTGAAAGTACATAACTGAAAGTAAACTCTAACACCCAAACATGCCCAAAAGTATAAGTAAGCTGCTGAAGGGTATAATGAATAGACAAAGTTGTAAGTACTAAAAGAACTGCAGAAAATGAAAATATAACAAAAGGTGTACTGAACTGTAAAACAAAGTAAATCAAAACTGTAAAGTAACTAAAAAGGCAACTGCAAAGTGATTGTAGGGTAACTGTAAAGTACAAATGAAGTAACTGACTGTAAGATATGAGATATTCCTACTTAGCTCTGCCACAAGTAAAATCCATCTGCTCATCTAGGAAAGTAGTCCTAGAGTAAAGTTAATTCCATTTGAAAAATACTGCTGAACATCTGGATAGGTAGTTCTAGATACGCTAGGAAAGTAGTCCTAGTCAGAAATAACAGGCACTAGAAAAGTAGTCATAGTCCAAAAATAATAGGCACTAGGAAAGTAGTCATAGTCCAAAGATAATAGGCACTAGGAAAAGTAGTCTTAGCCCAAAATCATAGGCACTAGGAAAGTAGTCCTAGCCCAAAATCACAAGCACTAGGAAAGTAGTCCAAGCCCAAAACCATCCTAAAATAAGGTCATACTACATGGCAGACTAAAACGACATATCTCCTCAAGTTTAGTTAAGCTATTTTCCATCAAATTTCCTTCTAAGAATATGAAATGACATATGAATGTATTTAAAGTCAATATAAAAATAATCATGTAATGTTCTATGTTTAATGTAATGTGTCCAAATGTAAAGAAGTCCAAAACAAGCATAGCATATAATGTTCAATGTATATAAAATAGCACTAAACAATATTTGTGATATCACTTTGTTTTCTAAATAAGACATTCTAACTAATCTGAACTTATACAAGTTTAGGATCTCCAATATCCAGCTACCGAGTATAAATCCAGAATATCAAGCCTACAAGTCAAAAGAATGTTAAAACTAATCGAGTTCTAACACTTATAAATCATATGTCGCTTAATTAAGTTAAAATAATAAATCAAACGTCCTAATTAATGATTTTTGCGAGTCCCAAATCAATCTTGATTAGTATGAATCAAAATTGGGAGATTAAGATTGTTAAAACCAAAGTATTAGATTTTAACTTCTTAATCCAATAGGTTATAATTCTAATGGTATAAAGTTAAACCCATATCTCACGAGCTATTATTAAGGTTATCTTATTAAGAAAAATCAAGCCTAATAAGATGGATTTCTAATCTTAAATCTAAAGTTTAAATATAAAATAATCATAAATAAAAGATGAAATCTAGAAAACTATAAAACTAAGGTTTCATCTATTAAATACCCAAATACTTAATAGATGAACTCTAACCTAATTTCTAATATAGATACTATGGAATTAAGATCCTATAGATTTAAAAAAAAGTTCTAAGAGAATATTTAAATCTTAGGTTTGATATTAATTAACTTTTATAATGATGAATTTAACTTGAAAGAGGCATAAGGTGAATCAATTTCACCTTATGAGACCTAAATAAGACTTAAAGAATTTTTAGGTCATTTTTAGGGTTTTTCCTAAAATATTATTTTAATGATTTTAAAGGTTATAAAATGAGTTCAAATCAGTTATATTACTGATTTTAGGGGTTTAGGAATGTATTTAAGATTTTAAGATGCTTAAACCTAAATTTAGGCAAAATGACCATTTTGCCCCTTACTAAAGGATCTAAATATCATTTTTTTTATGAATTAGGACTAAATTCTGAATTTTATTGAAATGGAATGTTTACTTACTATCTAATATGAGTTTAGACAGTAAATTTGTTAATTTTGGTTAAGGGTTAATCCTTATAAGATCAAATTGAAGAATTTGACCTATAAGGGCAAATTAATATATTTACCTTAATGAAACCTAAATTTTTTATTAGTTTACTACAGATTATGTTTTAAGGTTTCTATATAACCTAAAATCATTAATTTTTGATATGTAAGGGCTAAGTTATGACCAATACAAGTTATAGGGTTAAAAATTAGGGTTTAATGTAATTAGTGAGTGACTAGTAAAATTAATCACAATATCACTAAATCTGTTACACAACTAGATTTTAATCTACTCTAGAAGTTATTTGAAACTTGAATTATTTAATTTGGATCATTAAATTTGCTAATCTTCACTAATCAAGATTTAGAGTAATTAGGGTTAGTTAAGAAATCTAACCCTTGGATCCTGAATATTTTTGTAGTTTACTTTAAATTAAGTTTTTTTGATCTAAATAGATCTTTGGATTACCTAATTTAGAGCTAAATTGACCAACTTATGGTCAATTGAAGTTCTATGATTAATTGACCTAATTATGATTAGGTCCTAAAAGTAATTAGTCTAAATTTAGTCCAAACAACAAAATCAATACTACTAGATTAATCCTTAGGGTTTTCTGAGCACTTTGAGACCCATATCAGGTATGTTTGGATTAGTGTGCACAAATTTATAGTAATTTGAACATTTGGGACAATTAAGGTTTATTGTGAGGATCCTAAATATCACTATCATAAATATAGCTCTAAATGGAAAATTGATTGTTCCATAATATTTCTTATTTTCTACTAATAAGAATGATATATTTATTTGTTAAATTTGGAGTTGTATTTTGCTAGTTATTAATGTCCAAAGTTTGATATTTATTTGAATTAATTAATTGTATGTATATATTAATATCATTGTTTTAAGATCATATTTAATTTTATTGATTCTGTTATTAATAAATAAACTCTTTTATCTTTCTGATTTATATATATATATATATAATTGATTTTTATTAAAACTAATCACTGCATGTGGAACCCACGCTGCATACAGAAGAGACTGCCAGCCCCACGCGTCGACGCGCTATTGGTTGGAGGAAGACTAGCGGACCCCATCACCTTATGCCGAGATTGACAGCGGGACTCACTGTTATCCGATACTTTCGACACGTGGTCGAACCCGGGGACGACAGCGAGGCTTGCGGGACCCACCCTCACCTCGCGAGACGCTTACGCATGGCCGGTTTGCGGAAGGTGCGAACTGGACGGTTCGATCCGGTCTGGATAAGCGTCGGGTCGACGCTTCGCCTCCCTTCGCACTACAGGGATCAGCTTTAGGGTTTTGAAGAACGCGATCGACCGAGCCCAATGCGTTGATCGATAGCCTCAATCGATATGATAATATGATTACATCACTTAAGAAATAGAGCTAAGGTGAAGTGAGTACCTGATCGTGGGTTTGAAATGTTAGGGTTGACAAAAATACGGCTTGTAGCTTGCTTGACCTTGCCTGAGAGAATCAAAGATCCAAACAAAGCCTAACAGTTCCTAAGGTTCTTAATGGAAGTGTTTAAGCGGCTGCTGCCATCTGCTATGCTCAAGAAGGCGGCGCGTCGCGTAGGCGTTCTACGCATGGGATGTGTGGAGACGACGATCGGGGACCGTTCGATCACCTGATCGAACGGTCAGAACTTACCATTCCATCAGACGGGGCAAAAAGAGAATTAGGGTAATGGTGTTTAAGGATATGCGACGGCGCCGTTAAATAGTTTTATTAATATTATTATTTTTAAATTCATTTACATTAATTTATTAATTATAATTATACAATTAAATATATACAGAAAAATTCCAATAAATCACCCCTAGCTAATTAGGGGGTGAGGAACACAACGGCTCGATCGGATTTTTGATTCGACGAATATTTAATTATTTGATTTTTTGGGGATTTAAATAATATTAAAATATTTGACGAAAATCCAACGACTTCCAAATGCTTCCAAAATATCACCCCTAGCTAATTTGGGGGTGGTGAACACAATGGCGAAGTCAGATTTTTGATTTGAGATCAAAATAAAAAATCAATTTCTAGAGTTTTGGGATTTTTCTAGAAATTAGGATCTGCTCTGTTTGATCCCTAATTTAATCCAGATCTTAGGGGTAGGTTCTAAATGACTTAATTAAGATACTAGAACTATAATTAGGATTTGGATTAGTCCTAATTGACCTGAGTAACAACCTGGGTTATTATAAACTCTCCCACTTAAGAATGATGTTGCCCTCGACATCACCCAAGTAGAAAAAAATAAATATAATATAATATTGGAATTGAAATTACTAGAATTGAGTAAGTACCTTGGTTAAAGAGATTTGAGTATTTCTGACGCATATCAGATTCTTTTTCCCAAGTAGCTTCATTGTAGGAGCGGTTCCTTGATCATTTTAATGAAATGACTCCTTAATTGCTTTTTATCATAATCTAAAATTTTGATTGGCTCTTCAGCATAAGTGAGATCATGTTGGATTTCTATTTCTGGAAGTTGAACAAGATGAGATGTATCTCGAAGACATCTTCTTAATAATGAGATATGAAAAACATTATGAACAGCAACAAATTCTTCTGGAAGATATAATTTGTATGCAGATGATCCTATCTTAGCCAAGATCTTATAAGGACCAATATATCGAGGGCTAAGTTTTCCAGCTACGCAAAATCTATGAACTCCCTTCATAGGGCTTACTTTCAAATACACTAAATCTCTAACCTTAAACTCCAATTGACGATGATGAGTATCGTGGTACTTTCTTTGACGTTCCTGGGCAGAACGAATTCTTTTTTGAATTAAACGAACCTTTTTATTGGTTTCTTCTACTAACTCAGATTTGTAAAGTTGCACGCTCCCAGTTTCTGACCATTCCATAGGTGTACTTCATCTCCTACCATATACAGCTTCATATGGTACCATTTTTATACTAGCCTGATAACTGTTATTATAAGCAAACTCCACTAATGGCAAATGATATTCCCATAATCCGATGAAGTCAAGAATGTAGAGTTTGAGTAAATCTTCTAGTACTTGATTCATCCTTTTTGTTTGGCCATCTATTTGTTGATGGAAAGCGGTACTCATTGTCAGAGTAATTCCTAGGTCCTGATGGACAGCTTGTTAAAACTTTGAGGTAAATCGACTGTCTCTATCGGATACAATCGATTTAGGAATTCCATGTAACCTGATTATTTCTTTGATATACAGTTTGTCCAGTTTCTCCACAGAGTCTGTCTACCGTATAGGAAAAAGTGAGCAGATTTAGTTAATCTATCAACAATCACCCAAATTGCATCAGATCTAGATTTTGATCGAGATAAACCCATTATAAAGTCCATTGATATATCCAACCATTTCCATTCAGGTATTTCAAGTGATTGGAGTAAACCGCCAGGTCTCTGGTGTTTTGCCTTGACTAAACTACAAGCATGGCATTTCTCAACAAACTCTGCCACACTTCTTTTAATCCCTGGCCACCAAAAGGACTATTTCTGTAACAACCCAGGTTGTTACTTAAATTACTTAAGATTGATTTAAGTATTAATTGAGCTTCTAGTACACTAACCATGTTATTTAGGACTCACCTTAAGAATCTAGGTCAAATCTGAAGTCAATTGAATCAAATCTGGATTTTTGGAAAAATCTCCAAAACCTTAGAAATTGACTTTTTATTTTGATCTCAGATTTAAAATCTGACTTCGCCATTGCGTTCACCACCCCCAAATTAGCTAGGGGTGAAGCTTTGAATGCATTTGGAAGTCGTTAAATTTTCGTCAAATATTTTAATATTATTTAAATACCTAGAAAATTCGAATAAATAAATATTCGTCAGATCAAAAATCTGATCGCGCCGTTGCATTCCTCACCCCTCATTTAGCTAGGGGTTATTTATTGGAAATTTTTTGGATAAAATTTATCATATAAATTTAATTAAGAAAATTATAAAATTTAATTGAAATTATTAATTATTAACGGCGCAGTCAATTAAAGAGTAATGTCGTCCGCTTAAATTTAATTTCACCGTTTGATCTGACGGTCTTCGCGGACCGTCCAATTGAGGGATCTGACGGTCCCAAGACCGTCTTCCTCACGTAGCTGCCGAGAGCACTCGTATCAAACGCGCAACATGCGGCTGCGAGGAGTCTCGCACGCAGCTTCCACCGCTCTTAGCTGCCGCTTTAGGACCCCTTTAAGTACTCCATTTCTTTCCATGGGATGGTTTCACCTTTCGAACCTTGAAAACAGACAAAGCACTCCTGGTGGTTCTCGCGTCATCCTCCATTGTCGAGGTACCTCCCTCAACCTCTATCTTCCTCTTTGATGCAATGATTGAATGCTTTAGCACTTAGTATCGTAGTCTATCGAACATTAGTCAACGGAATCCCTGAACTTTTTCTTTCGCGAACCCTAATTCACTGAGGAAGATGAAGAGTCTTCCCCGAGCGAACCGGTCAGCTTAGACCGATTCATCATTCCGTCTGCTACCCGGTCTGGTTCGCGCAACGGTGAGATGAAGAATGAAGCGTCAGGAGAGATCGGACCGTCGATCCTGGCTTAAATCCCGTCCGTCAGATCTTGATCAATTTAATCCTATATAATTAGATTATGTTTAAACTAACTAAATGTAAGTTAATTAATCTTAATCTCGAATCATGCCGTTAGATTTGAATAGGCGATTTTATCCGTCCAATTCTGAGATCAAATAGATCTGGATCGCAGATTTCGGACCGGTTTCACCGGTCCATTCTTCTCAGACCAGTCAAGCTGGTCCAGCACGATGAATCAGCACGTCATCCGCAGCGCGGGGCCCACCGCTGTCACGGACAGCTGACGCACCGACAGGTGGGGTCCGCCATGTCAGCCTTCAGCAAACTACCGAGCGACACGTGGCCCTCTCGGTTCCCGCCTCCGCCGTTTGAAATTGCGTGGGTCCCACCTACAGAAGAATAAAAGTTATTTTATTTGTATATTATATATATATATATATATATATGTATATATATAATACAATACTTATATCATAAACTTATTCACCCTAAAGTTTTTGATTATTCATATGTATGAATAATATAGATGAATACAAATATATATATATATAACAGAAAATGAATATTTTTAAATTAACATTAATCATTGTATTAATTAATCAAATAGATTAATGGAATTAATAGGAAACATAATAATAATGTATTTAATTAATTTCATTAAATCCTAAACTTTAGGCAATCATATCTTGAAAAATATACATTCAAATTACCCAAATAAATATGCTAAATTTATCAGCAGAAATTAAGGAATAATCTGAGATTGTCAAATCTCAATTTGGATAAATATTTCACATAGTGACATTTTAGATTATTAAATAATTCAAGTTTTGTTACAGATATTCAAATCATTATAACTTTGCATCCTATAATCCAAACATACCCAATATGGGTCTTAAAATACTCACAAAACCCTAAGGATTAATCTGAAAATATTTACTTTGCTGTTTGGATTAGCTTAAGCCTAATCACATTTAGGGCCTAAGCCTAAATTAGCCTAATTAACCCTAGAACTTCAATTGACCATAACTTGGTCAATTAAACTCCAAATTAAGTGATTCAAATATCAATTTAGATTAGGAGAATCTAACTAACAGTAATCTATAAAAATATTTAAGATCTAATAGTTAGATTTGCTAATCACCCCTAATTATCCTAAAACATGATTAGTGAATATTAGCAAATATAATGATCCAATTCAAACAATTTAAGTTTTAAAGAACTCATAGATTCTATTAAAATCTAGCTGTAGGGTTGGATTAGTAAATTGGTGATTAATTGTACTAATCACTCACTAATCACCCTAAACCTTAATTAAGCCATAATTTAGCCAAATAGAGTCCAAATTGAGCCTACCACTAATCATTAGAATTAGTAGATCAATTGTGACATACAGCTACTAAAATTACTCAATTTGGATATCAAATGATAAAGTTAGGATTTTTGACCCTTAATTAAGAATCCTTAATTACCCTTTAAACCCTAGAACTTGTATTGGCTATAACTTAGCCAATACACATCAGAATTCAATAATATTAAGTTCTGTGAGAACCTTAGGGCATAACCTATAGTAAACTAACAGAAAAATAATATGTCATTAGGGTAAATTTACCAATATACCCTTATAGGTCAAATTCCTTAAATTGACCTTATAAGGCTTAATACTTAACCAAAATTAATGAACTTACTGTCAAAACTCATATTAGACAGTAAGTAATCATTCCACATTATTAAAATATAGAATATAGCCCTAATTCACAAAGATGAAATTTAGACCCTTAAGTAAGGGGCAAAATGGTCTTTTTGCCCAAAATTAGGGTTTAATGAATTTAAGACCTGATTTCACCTCTAAATCATAATTTATAGTAATTAAAATGATATAAGCCTTGATTTAGATAATTCTAAGTATCAAATTAGAAATTTGATGAAAATCCTAAGTTGAGTCTTAAGTAAAACCTAAGTAAAATATGAGAGAAATTTCATTTCCTTTGAACTTCTTAGATCATCTTTTAGGCCTTATAACTTTAGTTAGGATGTGTGTCTGAGTGATACTCTTAGTACTTAAGAGCCTTAATTCCTAAGACTAAGAATAGATCTTAGGTTAGAATTCATCTAATGGGTAAAGTGGGTTACTCATTAAGGTGAAACATTGATCTTGCTAGTTTATTAGATTTTTCATAGTTTATTAAATGATTATTTAATCTCTTAATCTTAGAATTAGGCTTAGAAATCTATCCTATTGAATATGACTTAATTCAATAGGATTTGCCTTAACATTTAATCTGTGAGATGGGATTAAACCTTAGTCCTTTAGGATAGCCTTGTGATTAAGAATTAAACTTCATTCTTTGAGTTTGATTCTTAATCCTTTAAATCTTGATTTGGCTAATCAAGGTTTATTTAGGGTTTATAAAATAATAATTTAGGATGATGATTTAATTATTTTAACCTTTTAGGCAATTTTGATTCAGTTATAATTAGGATCTGGCCAATCCTAATTATGTTTAAATTATAGGTTCGTGATTCTAAGTTACAGACAGTGTAGGAATTGTTGATTCTGAATCTTATGTAACTTAGAATAGTTAGAATGATTAAATTAGAAAATAAGTGATATTACAAAGTTTGTGTAGTGCTATTTATTTTATTGATTTGAAATTGATATGCTTTCCGTATTATTTAAGCCTTTTTACACCTTTGGATATACTTAAATACTTGATACTTACTCTATATTATACTTTGAATTTCATTCACATATCATATGCATAATTTTAAAAGAAACATTAATAAACAATATTATACTTATGATTTATATTTTACTTAGCCTGCCACTTAGTATGACTTTACTTTAGGACAGCTTTTTCCTATGGAATTTCCTCTATGGTACTTTACTTTGGTATTGGGATGTTTCTCCTATATGCTATTTAGATACTTTGTGGATTTTACTTTAGGATCTGGGATGTTTCTCCTAGATGCCTCTTTGGTGGACATTACTTTAATCTGAGATGTTTCTCCTAGATTATCAGATGGATTTTACTTTTTGGCAGACTAAGTAAGAGTATCTCACATGTACAGTACTTTAATCTACACTACTTACATTTACTTTTCAGTCTATTTACAGTTACTTTATGTATTTTCTTTACACTTCAGACTTACTTTACTTTGCCATTTCAGTATATTTTTCTTTCATATTTTTCATTTTCTGTAGTTCCTTTACATTTCAGAACTTTCTGTATGTCAGCCGTTTTACTCACTTGAGCGTATGTTAGGATGCTAGTCTTTATATTTTTAGTACAGTACTTTCACTTATACTATAACTGACATGTTAGTTTGATCATATTCCTTAGGACTTTTCTTTGTACTTAGTAGATTTCAGTTATACTTTACTTACCTTGTATTGCAGCCTGAATTGAGGTATGTTTCTACCTCATAATTTGTTCTTCCTTCTTTGTTATCTTACTGCTATACTCTACTTAATTTTAGTTGTGATATCATTAAAATACATTAAAATTCATTACCTTCAAATGTACTTAGACATTTTGTTTAATAAGATTTTTTTTTGTTGGCTGGGGCCCTACCATTATGAAACCAATAATTGTAGATTTTGTGCTTTTTGAGGAGATTGAACCAACAGAGGAGCAGATCCAGAAGGAGGTCTAGACTACTGAGGGATCTTAGTCTACTTACTAGATTACTTTACTTTTACTCTGTGAGGATGAGAGCATTTTACATTACAGTTCTTTAAACTTTAAATGTTTGTAATAATACAGGACTAAATTGTACCTTACTTTCCTGCATTGTATATATTCTGAGCAGGATGCCTTTATTTTATACTATGGATGATTACTTTAGTTGATACTTTTCTTCCGCACTCTAATACTCATTAAGTGATTGTTAATCTTTACATTATTATGAAAAGTACATCGTTTCCTTAAGATTGGATTGGAGTCTTAAATTCCAACCTAATGTTAAGTATAAGATGTGCTTAGTGACGATCACTCCTTAAGCCTTATGATTAGAAGGGGCGGCCACCACAGTTTCAGATCTTGATACATTTTTGAACTTCTAGGATGAATTTGATAGCCAGAATTATGTCCTTCAATCAACACCTCCTGTTGCATGGTATTAGGAATCCATATACGATTATCCTGATAAATCACTAACCCGTGCAATTGGAAAGCATGACGGCATCCTCCTTTAATATCCATTTTAAACTTTAAGTATTCTTCATCTTTGGTTTGAGAGATGGAAATATCTCTATGGAATGTGTGTTCTATATTTATGTTAGTTAATATTGTGCTCACCACATCACTCTGAATAAGAAAAATTTCCAATTTTTGAAATTCTTCTATTAATGAACCTGTAGTGATCATTGCTGATAACGTTGCACTACGGTTAAGGGCATCTGCCACCACATTTGCGTTACCTGGGTGGTATTGAATATCTAAATCATAGTCACTAATCAATTCAAGCCATCTTCTTTGGCGACAATTCAACTCGCATTGAGTAAAGATGTATTTTAAGCTTTGGTGATCAGTGAAAATGGAGCATTGAACACCGTACAAATAATGACGCCATATTTTCAATGCAAAAATTACTAAAGCATGTTCTAGATCATGCACTGGATAATTCCTCTCATGTGGCCTCAACTGTCGTGAAGCATATGCAATCACTTTCCCTTCTTGCATTAACACACAACCTAATCCAGTTCCTGAAGCATCTGTATATACTTGATAGTTCAAGCCTTCTTTTGGTAGCACTAACATTGGAGTAGTAGAAAGTGCATCTTTTAAGGTTTGAAATGCTTTCTCACATTTGGAACTCCAAACAAACGGGACAGCTTTCTGAGTGAGCTTTGTTAATGGAGATGCAATTTGAGAAAAACCTTTAACAAATTTTCTATAGTAGCCTGCTAAGCCCATAAAGCTTCTTATATCTGTCACTGTCTTGGGTTGTACCCAGTCTTGGATTGCACTTACTTTCTGTCGATCTACACGGATTCCTTGGGCATCCACAACATGGCCCAAGAAAGCTACAAAACTTAGCCAAAATTCGCATTTAGAAAATTTTGTGTAGAGTTTATGGGCACGTAAGGTTTCTAATACCATTCTTAAATGAATCTCATGACCACTCAAGGTCTTGGAGTAGATGAGAATATCATCAATAAATACTATCACAAATTTATCCAGATAGGGTTTTAGGACTCGCTGCATCAAGTCCATAAAAATTGATGGTGCATTTGTGAGTCCAAAGGACATCACAAGAAACTCATAGTGTATGTACCGTGTACGAAATGTTGTTTTCTCCACATCTGAACCTTTCACTAGAAGTTGATGATACCTTGATCTTAAATCAATTTTTGAAAATACCACAGCACCGGACAATTGATCAAATAGGTCATCGATTCTAGGTAATGGATACTTATTTTTAATAATGATCTTGTTTAATTCTATATAGTCAATACACATCCTCATGGAACCATCTTTCTTTTTGGCAAATAAGACTGGTGCTCCCCATGGGTACATACTAGGTTTAATGAAGCCTTTATTTAGGAGTTCTTGTAATTGCTCACTAAGTTCTTGTAGTTCCTTAGGAGCCATCCTATATGGTGCTTTAGAAATTGGCTATGTATCAGGAATTAGATTTATTGCAAACTCTACTTCTCTTGGTGGAGGTAACCCAGGTAGATCTTCTGGAAATACATCGGGGATTTCTTCAACAATTATAATTTCTGAGATTGGAATATCTTCCTTACTTTCACCAATCATGGTGACTAAAAATGCAATACAGCCTTTAGTTACCAACCTTTTAGCTTGAATCACATTAATTAATGAGCATTGGGTACTAAACCTCCCTATAAAGGTTTCAGTAGCATCCTGAGATGACAATGTAATCTTCTTTTGTTGACATTAATCGTAGCATTATGTGCACTTAGCCAATTCATTCCTAATATGATATCAAAATTTGCTATTGGTAGAATAATTAACTTGACCTGAAATGCCTTCTTATTCAAGGGTACTTGGAGATTACAAAATCGAGTTGTGCTAAGTTGGCTCCTAGAAGGAAGCCCAACATTCAAGGTTCTAACCATCTTATAACATGACAATTTCAAACTCTTAGCAAAGCTTTTAGATATGAATGAATGACTTGCTCCCGTATCAAACAATATTTTGCAAGGATAGTCATTAACACAAATGGTTCCTAAATTAAGCATACTTAGCTATGATTATTTAAATTTAAAAATGCTTAAAATAAGAATTCATATTTAAATATGTGTACCTGATATGATGTTATTGTCTTCAGTAGCCTCCACTGGAGTAAGGGCATAAACCCTAGCAGAACTAGATGGCCTTCTAAAGACTTGTTGTTGAGGAGGTTTGGAGGTACTAGGTTGAGTAGTATTACTTCTAACCCTCCTTTGAGTTGATACTGTAGGTTGCTGAGAAGACACAATAGTAAGGGGTTGACTGCTTTGATTGGACCGAGTAGGATTAACAGCTTGATTTTCCTTAGGATGGTCAATACGTGCATCATCGATTGTCACATCGAAATTGTATTGTCGAAAGAAATGTCCATTCCTTCCACATGTATAACAACATTGCTGATTATGATAACACTTTCCAAAGGGATGAGGTTTTGTACACTCGTTATACAGATCCGAGGGTGTAGAATCTGCTTCCATTTGATAAACTTTTCCTGAAGGGAATCTAGCCTTTATGGGATTATTATCTCTGAATGAGGTTGAGCTAAAGGTTCTTTTTTATTCTTTCTGAGATTGGTGTTGGTCAATAACATGGGCTATTTTAATTAGTTCTGTAAAATTGGATAGCCTCAGTGGCACCACATGATCCTTTATTGAGTCACAAAGTCCACTGATGAATCTATGACAACGTGCACCTTCCATTTGCACCATATTTGGAGCAAAACGAGCTAGTCGCCTGAACTCAGATTCATACTCAGCTAGGGTGCGACTTTCTTGCCTCAACCTTAAGAACATATCACCCAAATTGTTCTGAACTGATGGAGGAATAAATTTTGCTTTGAAGGCTGCTACAAATTCATCCCATGGAATCTTCTCAATATAATAATTTACAAAGAGTGTGTGGCAGAGATTATCCCACCAGTATTGTGCTTCTTCTTGAAACATGTGAGTGATTATTCTAACAGATTTAACATCTGGGCAGTTAATACTTATTAAGTTCTTTTTCACTATTTTAAGCCAGTTGGATGTATCCACAGCTGACATATTCCTATTAAAAGTAGGGGTCCTCAGTCTAATAAACCTGTGTAGAAGATCGTCCGTAGGTTGATGGTATTGTTGGGAAGGAAAAAGGGTACTGGATTCACAGATGATGGGGATGGATTATGCTGCATTGTGATCAATCTCTTTATCCTTTTAGACTGTTGGGCATTGGTTGCCACTAGTATTTTCATTGCATCTAATAGTGTATTGATTTTAGCGGAATTACTGCTAGACGCGGCAGGGTGTGATGATGACTGTCCAGGATTCATTTTTATACCTGTATTAAGGAATCACATCAATTTGAGAGAACTTAAAAGAAATGAGTTTTATTATATTACTTATTTCAAGATGGCTCGTACAATGAAAAGGAAATACATCAAATGTAGTAGAATATTTATTCGATGTATTCAGTTGAAAAAGCAATACAAAGTCCTCAAAAGTGACTTCTCGATGTTCTCTTCTTTGTATATATGTGAGTTTTGTAAGAGTAGCGTTCCACCAATCTTCTACATCACCATTTAGTAACCTTGTTACTATTTCAACTCTAATGTTATCAGGGCAGTCTATAGCTTCAAAAGTGCTCTTCACACGCCTTAGCCATTCTTTGGCTAAGGGAGGAAGATCAAATCCGCTAAACATCACATGGCGAAGCATTTGTTCCAATATTTGTATGCCTGGTTTCGATGCCCCTTCAATGTATCTTCCATAATGTTGTTCACATTGGAAGTCTAGTTCCCATACACCTTCAAACTTTCTTGTATAATCCCAAGTCATCACTCCCCAAGTTTTATATATCTTATTAATTTGGTTGAGCAATTTCATATTTTTTAAGTTTCTAATATATATATGTGTTTCGTGACTATCTTAAGTTCATTAGTATTTTATGCTCACTATTATGAGTATATGGAATAATGGATGTCATTTTAGTATTCATTTAGTGATTGTAAGTCAGAGTAATTATCCATTAGGTAGATAGGAATATAAATTCTAATTAGACACCTTATGGAGTTCTCTGATACCAACTGTGGTGGCCGCCCCCTAAACATCTGGATTAGGGAGTGGTCATCACCTAGCAAATCCTCACTTAGCATTCAGATTAAGGAATGAACCTTCTTAATTAAATACTAAGGGAGGGTATGCCCTAACAAGGAAAGAGCAGCAAAAGAAATAATCACATAAATGAGCATACTATAATTTATCAGAGTGCGGAAGAAAGACAAATATAACATCCATACAATCCAAATAAGAACTGCACAACTCAAAATACATAAGCATGAAAAATAAAGCAGTTTAGACCTGTATTATTACAAAACAACATTAAAGTTTATGTAGAAATGATAAGTAAAGTCTATGGGTCCTCACAAATAAAAGAAAGCAACTATGGGTCTGCTACTGCACGCTACTCCTTCTGAACTAGATCTCCAGAAGGTCCTACAACCTCGAACAGCTCAGAATTTACCATTGTTGGTTTCATAATGGTAGGGCCCCAGCCAACAAAAAAAAAATCTAGTTAGACAAAATGTCTAAGTATATTTTTGGCTGTAAATTATTAAGTTAACTGATATCACAATATTTAAGCAAAATAGGAGCAGTAAAATATCAAAGAAATGTAATAAAATTATAATTAACATAATTATAACTTAACAAGATGTGAGGTAAGCACATACCTTAACTCAAGCTACAGAAAAGGTTAAGCAATATATATATAAAAGAATCTACTAAGTAAAAGGAAAGTTCCTAAGTGTATGATCAATTTAAGACATGCTGATTTATAAAATAAATTAAAAGTACAGAACTGAAAGTAAACTCTAACACCCTAACATGCTAAAAAGTGCAATGAATATACAAAGCTGTAAATACTAAAAGAACTGCAGAAAATGAAAATATAACAAAAGGTGTACAAAAATGTAAGATAAAGTAAATCAAAACTGTAAAGTAACTAAAAAGGCAACTGCAAAGTGACTATAGGGTAAATGTAGAGTACACATAAAGTAACTAAAAAGTAACTGTAATATATGAGATATTCCTACTTAGCTCTGCCACAAGTAAAATCCATCTGCTCATCTAGGAAATAGTCCCAGATTAAAGTTAATTCTATCTGAAAAATATTGCTAAACATTTGGAAAGGTAATCCTAGATACACTAGGAAAGTAGTCTTAGTCAAAAATAATAGGCACTAGGAAAGTAGCCCTAGTCCAAAAATAACAGGCACTAGGAAAGTAGTCCTAGTCCAAAAACAACAGGCACTAGAAAAAGTAGTCCTAGTCCAAATCCATAGGCACTAGGAAAGTAGTCCTAGCCTAAAACCACATGCACTAGGAAAGTAGTCCAAGCCCAAAACCATCCTAAACTAAGGTCATACTATATGGCAGACTAAAAAGACATATCTCCTCAAGTTTAGTACAGCCATCTTCAATCAAATTTCCTTCTAAGAATATGAAATGCCATATGAATGTATTCAAAGTCAATATAGAAATAATCATATAATATTCTATGTTTAATGTAATGTGTCCAAATGTAAAGAAGTCCAAAATAAGGAAGCATAGCATACAATGTTCAATGTATATAAAATAGCACTAAATAACATTTGTGATATAGCTTTGTTTTCTAAATAAGATGTTCTAACTAATTTGAACTTATACAAGTTTAGGATCTCCAATATCCAGCTATCGAGTATAAATCTAGAATATCGAGCCTACAAGTTAAAAGAACGTTAGAACTAATCAAGTTCTAACACTTATAAATCACATGTCACTTAATTAAGTTAAAATAATAAATCAAATGTCCTAATTAATGATTTTTACGAGTCCCAAACCAATCTTGATTAGTATGAATCAAAATTGGTAGATTAAGATTGTTAAAACCCAAGTATTAGATAATAACTTCTTAATCTAATATGTTCTAATTCTAATAGTATAAAGTTAAACCCACATCTTATGAGCTATTATTAAGGTTATCTTATTAAGCAAAATTAAGCCGAATAAGATAGATTTCTAATCTTAAATCTAAACTTTTAAATATAAAATAATTATAAATAAAGGATGAAATCTAGAAAATTATAAAGCCAAGGTTTTATCTATTAAGTACCCAATTATTTAATAGATGAACTCTAACCTAATTTCTAATCTAGATCTTAAGGAATTAAGATCCTAAAAATTTGAAAGAAAATCCTAAGAGAATATTTAAATCTTAGGTTTGATATTATTTAACTTTTATAATGATGAATTTAACTTGAAAGAGGCATAAGGTGAATCAATTTCACCTTATGAGACCTAAATAAGACTTAGAGAATTTTTAGGTCACTTTTAAGGTTTTTCCTAAAATATCATTTTAATGATTTTAAAGATTATAAAATGAGTTTAAATCAGTTATATTACTGATTTTAGGGGTTTAGGAATGTATTTAAGGTTTTAAGATGCTTAAACCTAAATTTGGGCAAAATGACCATTTTGCCCCTTACTAAATGATCTAAATATCATTTTTTTTTTGAATTAGGGCTAAATTCTGAATTTTATTGAAATGGAATGTTTACTTACTGTCTAATATAAGTTTAGACCATAAAGTTGTTAATTTTGGTTAAGGGTTAAGCCTTATAAGGTCAAATTGAAGAATTTGACCTATAAGGGTAAATTGATAAATTTATCTCAATAAAACTTAAATTTTCTGTTAGTTTACTGTAGATTATGTCCTAAGGTTTCCATATAACCTAAAATCTATAATTGTTGATATGTAATGGTTAAATTATAACCAATACAAGTTCCAGGGTTAAAAATTATGGTTTAATGTAATTAGTGAGTGATTAATGAAATTAATCTTAATATCATTAAACCATTTACACAACTAGGTTTTAATCTACTCTAGGAGTTCTCTTAGACTTGAATTATTCAATTTAGATCATTAAATTTGCTAATATTTGCTAATCAAGATTTAGAGTAATTAGGGTTAGTTAAGAAATCTAACTGTTGGATCATAAATATTTTTGCAGTTTACTTTAAATTAAGTTTTTTTGATCTAAATAAATATTTGGATTACCTAATTTGGAGCTAAATTAACCAACTTATGGTCAATTGAAGTTCTAGGGTTAATTGACCTAATTATGATTAGGTCCTAAAAGTGATTAGTCTAAATCTAATCAAAACAACAAAATCAACACTACTAGATTAATCCTTAGGGTTTTCTGAGCACTTTGAGACCCATATCGGGTATGTTTGGATTAGTGTGCACAAAGTTATAGTAATTTGAACATTTTGGACAATTTGGGTTTATTGTGAGGATCATAAATATCACTATCTTAAATATAGCTCTAAATGGAAAATTGATAGCTCCATAATATTCCTTATTTTATACTGATCAGAATGATATATTTATTTGCTAAATTTGGAGTTATATTTTGCTAGTTATTAATGTCCAAAGTTTGATATTTATTTGAATTAATTAATTGTATGTATATATTAATATCACTGTTTTAAGATCATATTTAATTTTATTGATTCTGTTATTAATAAATAACCTCTTTTATCTTTCTAATATATTTGACGAAAATCCAATGACTTCCAAATGCTTCCAAAAGATCACCCCTAGCTAATTTGGGGGTGGTGAATGCAATGACGAACTCAGATTTTTGATTTGAGATCAAAATAAAAAGTCAATTTCTAGGGTTTTGGGATTTTTCCAAAAATTAGGATCTGCTCTATTTGATCCCTAATTTAATCCAGATCTTAGAAGCAGGTTCTAAATGACTTAATTAATATACTAGAACCACAATTAGGACTTGGACTAGTCCTAATTGACTTGAGTAACAACCTGGGTTATTACACTTTGTACCTAGTAGCCCAAGCATGGTCAATATGGGTCTTAAAGTAATCAGGAGAACATCAAGAATACTTTGGAAGCATTAGTTTTATCATTTGATCATTATGATGGCTAATCACTTTTAGTACACTCATTAATAATCCTAAAACTCTAGAAATTCGATTGATCATAACTTAGTCAATTGAACTTCAAATTAGGTCATTCAAAAGAATATCTAAATCAGAATAACACCACAAACAATAAACTGAAATAAAATTAGGGTTTTGACCACTAGAACTATAACCCTAGTTAGGTCATAACTTAACCAATTAAAGTCTAATTTGGGTCTACTCCTAGTTAAAGTACTCATTGTGTTATAGGGAACACTCATAACCCCTCAAATGAAAATGTTAGGTTTTGACCCCTCATAACCCTAGAAATAACACATTTACCCTTAATCTTAGAACACCCATAATTCAGTGTTCTTAAACTTTATGGGACCCTTGAATAGTAAACAATAATAAATTGCACAAATGTTCAGACTTCACTAAATGAATTTACTAAACTGCCCTCTTAAGTTAAATTCCTTAGTTTCAACCTATATGACTCCATTCTTGTCCAAATTTAATGTACTTACTATCTATATTCATGTTAGACAGTAAAGAATCATTTGATTTCAAGAAAATCTAATTTGAAACCCTAAATCAAAAAGTAGCTTTTTGGACCCTTAAGTAGGGGCAAAACAGTCATTTTGCCTAAAATTTAGGTTAATTGCTCTTAACCCTTAAAATAATTTTTAAATTATTAAAAATAGTAATAAAACTAATTTAGAATTAGTTTAAGTCATAAATCTCACAATTTGAATAAATCGATAAGAATCATACTTAATGGCTTGAATATCCCTAAGTAAGGATAATGTACCTTACTTAGCTAAAATTCATCCTTAACTCTTCTAATTGAATAAAAATAGTAAATAAAAATAAATTCAATCAATTTCCTCAAATACTAAATCTCCCTAAGTCATTTCTTAAAGAACTCATTAGGATTTCAGCACTTCACCTTAGGATCTTTCCCTAAGATTAGAAATATATCTTAGGTTAGAATTCATTCATTTAATAAAGTGGGTTATTCAATAAATGGAACCTTAGTTTTTTTTAGTACTTAGATTTTCATAATTTAATTCTGATTATTTTATCTTTTGACCTTAGATTAAGAATAGAAGAATCATCCTATTAAGCTTGATTATACTTAATAAGATTTGCCTTAATCATTAGTTCATATTTAGACTTAAACTTTAGTCCTTAAGCTTTACCTTTGGATTATGTGTTTAACTCCAATTCATGGTATTTAATTTATAATCCCTAACCTTAGTAGATCTTGATCAGATCTTAGCTTAGAACATTTAAATTCATCAATTAGAACATGATGATTTATTATTGAACGTATAGTCATTATTAATTGAACTAAATTAGAACATGATCAGTTCTAATTACTTTTAACTTATAAGGCCAAGCTTTTAAGTTACACTCAATAGTAAGAATTGGAGATCCTGAACTTGTGTAATTTTGAATAATTAAAATGGTTTAATAGATAATAATTGATGTCACCTAGTGTGGTAGAGTCCCTCACTCATAATTGATTATTTGTGCTTACACATTCCTTGTATTTTGTGCCATTGCCTTGAACATGACATATAAGACAACATTGTTGTATGAAATGAAAACTTAGAATAATTAGGACAATATTTGCATTGGGTTCAGTATTCATGTTAATTCTGATGACATTTACCCTAATGGGCAGGGGTAAGGAGAAATAAGGGATAACTTACATAACTCATTGATGAGTGTTGTGTTAAGTTTGGAACCCGTATAATCTTGCAGACGTGCTTGACTCCTCAACTGCTTCTAAACATGTCCATAGGAGTAAAGTAAAATAACTAAAAATTATTGCATATGTATTTTCTACCTCTTCAGATCAGTACAATTTTCTACCTTAGCTTTGAGAGGCAAAGTGATATGATATGATATAGTTCAGTTTAGTTATAGTTCAGTGGCTTATTTAGCTAATTTTTCTGATATGATAGCTTTTACAAAATTTGTTCTGTTTTTTGTTACTGTACTACAGTTCATCTTTGGTATTGCACTTACTTGCTTATATATATGCTAGGATGCTAGATATTGATTCACTTTATTTATATGTATTACACTTCAGTTTACTTTATATTAATTTGTATAACTCCATATAATCATCAGTGTGTTTTAGGATGGGTCATTCTTTTCAGTACCTATAGTTTATTTTACGTATATATATATATATATATATATATATATATATATATATATATATATATATATATTGCCTAACCTTGATGCAGCTTTAGGGTTGAGGTATGTCTTTTTATCTGACTATTTATTAAGTTATAAATGCATTATTTATAGCTTTCACTATCCTTTCTTAGCTTATTGCACCCATTTGTTTGCTTAGTTGGTTTAAGCAAATTGTTATATCATTTAATATATAAAACTAATTAGCCTAAAATATAGTTAGACAATATGTCTAATCAAATTTTCTTTTCTTTTGGCTAGAGTCATGTCATTGTGAAATCAATAATGATAGACTCTGAGCTATTTGAGGTGGCTGAGTTAGAAATGGTGCTAAATCAAGAGGAAGAGTACCCTACTACTAAAGATCTTTAGTTTCTTATTTGATGTGAGGCTGAGAGTTTGTTCTCTTTTCAATTTAAGCTTTTAAATTGCTGTAATAATATGGGTACACTGTGTATTTTCCTCTTATACTACATTACTTTATTCTGAGCTGCATATTTTTCTTATTTTCTACATTATGATATAATGGATGTAAATTTGATCTCTACTTGCTTCTGCACTCTGATTGAAATGTATGTATTTAATGAATGATTCTGTTACTATTCTTAAGTGCACATATAACAACCCAGGTTGTTACTTAGGTCAATTAGGACAAAATCAAGTCCTGATTGTGATTCTATTACTCTAATTAAGTCATTAGGAGTTCACCATAAAAACTTAGTCCAAATCAAGGATCAAATAGATCAAATCTTAATTTTTAGAATTCCCAAAAATCCTAGAAATTGACTTTTTATTTTGACCTCAAATCAAAAATCTAACTTCGCCATTGTATTCATCACCCCCAAATTATCTAGGGGTGATGTTTTGGAGGAATTTGGAAGTCGTTGGATTTTTGTCGAATATTTTAATATTATTTAAATACCCCGAAAAATCAAATAATTAAATACTTTCCAAAACAAAAATTCGATCACACCATTGCGTTCCTCACCTCTCAATTAGTTAGGGGTAAGATTTTGGAATTTTTATGAAATCATTCGATTAAATTTAAGTATTAATTAGGATTTAACATTTATTAAAATAAATTTTTAAATATTTTTTCAAGTGGGTCCGCCATTTGAATCTTCCACTATATGCTAACGGGCCTAGCCCGTTACTTCGAACAGCACGCATCTACGCCGTTCGATCGGGGCAGTCCGATCGGACGGCCCCGATCTTACCCCTACCAAAATTAAGGCACGCAGCCACGGCTCGTCCCAACAGCTGGCCTCCACCGTCTAAAGACCTCGAATTACCTCCTGTAATATGAAGATTTTGGCATTTTGCATCTGAAAAAGAAACCTAACGCTCTAGCATTGGGGAACCATTCGAAGTGCCGAAAATTTTCTTTTGCGAACGCTAAGGTACCATTCCTCCTCCCTCTTTTTACTCTTAAATCAAAGTAGTGATTTAATTTCTTCTGTGATAACCTATATTATTGAGCATTTTCTCCTAACCCTAGCGTCTTCTCTCATTCGTTGAGCAAAGGAGGAGACAAATCGTCTCATCGAATCGGATCAAGGTTGATCCGATTTGTCTGATTCAATCCAGACCATCAGAATTATTATAGTTGATCTGATGCATCCATTTTTAATCGGAGCTTCTGGATTCAATCAGACCGATCCGATTCATCTGTCCTACCCCAAAAGCAGGCTATTGGACAGTCCGTGTCAGCTGGTGTGGAGTCCACGGGAGTTATGTGTTGCTCGCTCAGGACGCCGCGTGGCTTAAATCCATCAGTCGATTGATCGTGGGGCCCGCTTTTAGTCGCAGTCGTCGATGTCGTGGGGTCCGCCTCCCGTCAAACTATCAATGTCTGCGGGTCCCACCTTTTTATTAATTTAGAATTTTTGAATTTATTATCTGTTGATTAGTTGAATTAATTTTGATTAAAATGATAAATTCAAAAACTTCAAATGCTCATATTTTGCAATCCAATAATCCAAATATAGAAATATTATATATCATTAGAATTAATAAAATGAGAGGAACATTTTGATATTGTCAATTTTACATTTGGATCATTATTTTATCTAGTGACATTTAGGATCCCTAATTAAGCCCTAAATATCCCAAAATTTCATTTAACAATAACTTTGTAACCAATAACCCAAATATACTCAATATGGGTCTCAAAGTAATTAGCAAAGCCTAAGGATTAACCTAGCAGTGCTAGTTTTGTTGTTTGAGATTTAATTTGACTAATTACTTTTGGACCCAAACCCTAACCTTCCTAAGCTTATAACTTTGTAATCTCTAGTCCAAATATAGGCAATATGGGTCTTAAAATAATCAGTAAAACCTCTAGAACAACCTAGTAGTATTCAATTCTCTATTTGGATTAATATTAGCATAATCAATTTTAGGACCTAACCCTAATTACCCTAATTAACCCTAGAACTTCAATTGACCATAACTTTATCAATGGAGCTCTAAATTAGGTTTTCCAATATATCATTTTGATCAAAAAGACCTAATTAACAGTAAACTACAAAAATATTTTAGATCCAACAGTTAGATTTCTTAATCAACCCTAATTACCTTAAAGCTTGATTAGTGAAGATTAGCATAATTAGTGATCCAAATTGAGTGATTTAAATTTCAGAGAGCTTCTAAAGTATATTAAAACTTAGTGGTGTAGTTGGTTTAGTGATTTGGTGATTAATTTCACTAATCATTCACAAATCATCCTAAATATTAATTAGGCCATAACTTGGCAAATTTGAGTCCAAATTGAGCCTACCATTATTTAGAGTAATCAGTGGATCATTTGTAAGCATCAACCACTAATTTTGTCCAATTTGGACACCAATTGAAAAAGATAAGATTTTTGAACCTTAATTAAGAAATCTTAAATTACCTTTTTACCTCTTAGCTTGTGTTGGCTATAACTTAGCCAATACATATCAGAATTCAATAATTTTAGATTCTATGGAAACCTTAGATAGTAAGCAATAATAAACTGATAGAAAATTTAGATTCTATTTGGCCAAATTACCAAAATGACCCTATGAGTCAATTTATTAATTTGATCTCATGAGGCTTAATAATTACCCAAAATCAACATAATTGCTATCTAATCATATATTAAATAGTAAGAACACTCTGCCACTAAAAATTTCAGATTTGAAACCCTAGATCAAAAATTGATCTTTAGACCCTTAAGGAGGGGCAAAATAGTCATTTTGCCCAAACTTAGGGTTTATCATTTTAAAGCCCTAAAATCATATTCTAATTGTTATAAACAGTAAGAATAGTGTTTTAAATCATAAATTATGTAGGCTCAAGCCTTAATTAGATCATTGATCAAAATCTCATCTTATATTCTTAAGAAAACCTTAAGTAAAATTTGTGAGTCCTTCTTAAATCCTTAGATCTTTCCATAAGTCTTAATAACATCAGTTAGAATGAGTGTCTGAGATATTCTTAGAAATTAAGAGCTTATTTCCTTAGGAATTAGAATTAGTTCTTAGATTAGATTTCATCTATTGAGTAAATCGGGTTACTCATTATGTGAAGCCTTAATTTTGATAGTTTATAGATTTTCATAGTTTGTTATTGATTATTCAATCTTTTAACTATAAACTTAAGAATAGAGATCTATCCTTATAAGTATGACTTCACTTAATAGGATTTGCCCTAAATCTTAATCTATAAGATTAGGTGGTAAAACTCTAGTTCTTTAGGATCACCTTTTGGATTAAGTAATTAAACCCTAATATTTAAAGCTTAATTCTTAATCCTTTCATCTTGATTTGGCTAATCAAGATGGTTTGGGATTTACTTAAATTATTAAAATAGGTCGATTGACTTTCTCATTTTAACTAATAGCCGTCAGTAATTTAATCAATTGGGACTTGGCCAGTTCGAATTGTTTTCAATTCATAAGGGCGTGAATCTAAGTTACACTCGATAGTAGGAGATAGAAATCCTAAACTTGTGTAACTTGGAGTAGATAGAACGAATAAGTAGATAATAATGGATATCACCTGTGTCCTAGTAGAGTCTCTTGCTCACTTTGATATTTGATGCTTTTCTTATCTTATTTTGAGCCTCATACCTTGTACACATATATTGGACATAGGATATTTAATAAGTATCTCGTGTCAACTTTGAATTTTACATACATATCATTCATGTTTTATCGATATTTTTAGCTTTATGGTTTTTAGTAGGTTGTGAACTAACTAGTATGCCTCTCCAATCCATGGGCCCAGCATATCACATTAGATTGCTACTATCAGTAACTTTATCCATTCCTGGTTGAGGTGGGTCCTAGGGTGTCAAGAAATAGATTTTGTGCTCATATGACTTTATTAGTTAGGATTAGATATGGTGAGTACTAATTATGGGTGGATTTCTATTCAGTGATTTTTAGTTCAGTACTTTCTGCCTTACCTCATCAGGCTAAGTGATTTTAGTGCATGTAGTTCAGAGATTCTGCCTTAGCCCATTAGACAAAGTGAGGTTATTTTCTTTCAGTTTTGAATGGCTTGTGTAGCCATGATCATTTTAGTTTTGATTTACTGCCTTTAGTTCATTTTTCTACATTTTAACACTTATTTAATCACTATCTTCTGCATTACTAGCTTTATTTTACTTATAGGATGCTAGTCTTGCTCGCTGCTTATATTTACATAGGATGTTAGTCTTGTTTTCAGTGATTTAAATATTTCATATATTCATTTTACTTTATGTCAATTAGCATCTACTTGTATTGATCATAAGCATATTTAGGCAGTTTTTGTAAGGCACCGTACTTTCCCGCGGTGACGCTAATACTGATATTAGCATAATTGCAGGGAGTATGGTGCTCCAACTGTGGCAAATCTCCAACTTAAGTAAAGTCAGGTAGGACCCAACCTGCCTTAAGCCAATGACTTGTGTGGCGACCAGGGATCGAAGTTCGAGAGTCTTTAAAGAACAATTCAATTTCAATTGAAAATAAATATATTTTTATAATTCAAAAAGGACATAATAAAATAAAATAATAATCCACAGTCCTTTATACATAGAGCCAAAACATATATGAAAAGTTACAACAGTTTGAATTTTATAAAATATGAAATAAAATATCTATATTCTTCTGTTTCCTTTAATTCTTCTTCTTTTAACTTTGGCAGATCTCTTAAGTATTTTTAATTATCAAAACCTGAAAAAAATTCAGTTTACCAGTCAGGTAGGAGTACGTAAATTATTCTTATAAGAATAAATCTAGCATTCTATAATAGGTATGAATCAAGTATGAAAATGATTGAAAGACTACAAATAAAGTAAGCAATTTCTAAATTCAATTTTTGTCCTGCAAAATAGATGCTAAAATCAACATTTATGAAATAAATTTTATAAAAAGCATTTTTAACAATTAGTCGAGTCCGAAAACTCATGAGCACAAATGGGTAAACCCATAGGCATAATCTGTAGGAAGCTTATCTCGCCACCCATCGGTAGCTTACTCAAAATAGGAACTGATGGTGTGTCTTTCCTCTGGATTTGCCTACTTCCTACAAGAGGCTAAATCCCTCTATATAACTCCCAGGGGCTTGCTAGCTAGCCCAATCTGTACAGATTCTAGTTTTGCATTCCACCCTTCAAAGACAATCACCACAAAATATATATATTGTGTTTTATTCTTTTTGTTACATACTATTTGATATAAATCTTTTTGCAGATTAAAATGTGGTAAGCAGTGCAAATAATACTCAAATAAAAAATGGCTCAAATAAGAATACTGAAATAAGTCTTATAAGTAAATTTGCATACCTAACTTGTTTTGATAAAATCAACCAGTTTAATTTTTTTGATCTGCCAAAATAATGAAATTTATTAATTTAATGTTTTTATTATGATTTGTAGTATTATGTTTATAAAATGACTATTTTGATTTATTTGAATTATTTTTATTAAGTTATACAATTATTTATGCCTTATAAGGTCAAATTGGGAATTTGACCTTATAAGGGCATTTTAGTAATTTTACCTTTAATAAAATATAAAATTTATGTTAGTTTATTGTAGATTATGTCCTAAGATTTCTATCGAACCTAAGATTATCAAATTCTGATTTAAATTGGCTAAGTTATAGCTAGTCTAATTTCTAGGGTTAATAATTATGGTTTTTATAATTAGAGAGTGATTAGTGATTTTAGTCACAAAAATATTTGACTAATTATACATTTAGGTTTTAATTCGCTTTATGAGTCATTTAAAACTGAAATCACTTAATTTGGATTATTATATTTGCTAATATTCACTAATTAAGTTTTAGAGTGATTAAGGTTGATTAGGAGATCTAACCATTAAATCCTAAATATTTTTGCAGTTTACTGAGATTTAGGTTTTTCTGATCTAAATGGATATTTGGATCACTTAATTTGGAGCTATATTGACTAATTTATGGCTATATGAAGTTTTTAAGATTAAAGGTTTAATTAGGATTAGGTCCTAAAAGTGATTAGTCTCAATTTAATTCCAATACACTACTAAAATATTCCTTAGGTTTTTTTGAGTATTTTAAGACCTATATTTAGTATATTTGGATTAGTAGTTTATTAGTTATGGCTAAATTAAATTTTATGATTTTTAGGGTTCAATTTAGGGATCCTAAATGTCACTATGTTAAATATTAGTCCAAATGGGAATTTAACACTTCTAATAAATTCCTTATATTTTTTTGATAAATTTGATATATTTATTTGTATAATTTGGTTAAATATTTTAGGAGTTATGAATTTATAAAGTTTGCTAATTAAGTGATTTAATTATATTACACTAATATTTAATGTCTAATATTTCTGTTTTAAAACCATATACAATTTACTGTTCTAATCTATTTAAATCTGTAAAGGTATTCTGCAATTATTTATATATATGATTATATATATATATATATTTATATATTTATGTTTTCTGTTAATTATTTAGTTTATTTTATATGTTTTTATTATTAATTAATTTATTATTTTATATTAATTAATGTTATTTTTCTGTTTATTTAATATATACGTATAAATATATATCTATTTATCTATGTATTTATTTTATTATCTGTTTAATTATTATATTTATTTTATTTAATCTGTTTTATTTAATTATTAAATATATTTATTAAATATTATCTTATTATATTTATTTAAATTTTCTATTATCTATAATTATTAATTAGATTTAAATTCTCTGTTTATGAAAATATGCTTTTATGTATATACGTATTAATATATGTTTAAATATTATTTAAAGTAATATATATATTAATTAACTTAATGAGTATTTTATTTATTTTAATTTTCTTTACTCTGTAGGTTAATGATGGCGTGCGGGACCCACCAGCCACGTGGAAGATGGCTATTGGCTCTGGAACTGCTGAGTCAGTCTGTGGGTCTCTCAGTGCTATTATTGTATACTGACGTGATAAGCTGGGACGGGTCGGGACCAGGTCGACCCGGTCCGGCCCGTCATCCTTCTTCTTCTTCGCCCCGTCATCGTGACAGGGGAAGCTAGGGCAGCCGTTTTACTGGCGTAAACGACGGCGAGAAGCATCGGCTCGTATGGCCGAAGGTAGGTCTTCTCGAGACCTACCTAACCGGACCAGTCCCAGCCTCGAAGGTGGACTGAATTGTCCATGGATTCATACCCTAGATACTGACAATTTATTTTAGCGGTATCGACTGTAGATCCCTCGGCAAATTTGATCGATCTATATTGCCTACGACTAATCGAACTCTTGCAATTATCAATCTATGTACTGAAATAACTCTTCGAATTCAAGCGATTGAAAATGAATTGAAGATAAGAGATATAAAAGGGGTACCTCGTGAACGGTCCAGAATTTCTTTAACTTCGATCGAGAGCCCCCTTGCCCAAATCTGCACAAATTCAAGGCAGAGACCATTTCTAGTCTTTAATCAAGCTTGAGCGGCGATCCAATGCGGTGGATGATGCGTGGCAGGGAGGCAGGGCAACGCGCGTCGGGGCCGTTGACGCGTGTGCTCTCGTGAAGACGATAAGACCCAACCGTCTGATCGAGCGATCAGACAGCTTGGAGACTCCGTCCAAACAGACGGTCGCAAGAGTAAAAAGGGATGACGGCGTTATAGGTCAATTGACGGCGCCGTTTCAGAAATTAAATAATTAATTATTTTAATTTATTTTAATCGATTTAATTAATTAAACTTAATTTAATAAATATTTTCCAAAAAAAAATTTCTTAAAAATATCTTTCTTAGCTAATTGAGGGCTTTTGAACACAATGGCGCACTCTGATTTTTGATCCGATGAGTATTTAATTACTCGTATTTTCGGGTATTTAAATAATATTAAAATATTCGTCGAAATTTAATGACTTCTCAATGCGTTTAAAACTTCACCCCTAGCAAATTTGGGGGTGGTGAACGCAATGGTGAAGTCAGATTTTCAATCTGAGGTCAAAATTGTTTAAATATTAATAAACAATTGAGAATGAAATTTTGGTATTTACCATTCTCTCCAACTTAAAAGAGATGTCGTCCCGACATCAATCTAAAATTTAAAGAGATTTACAATATTATAGTCACTTACTAGTGAAAAAAGTGAGGATATGCTTTCCTCATACTTGATTCTTCTTCCCATGTAGCTTCTTCTTTGCGACAGTTCTTCCATTTGATCTTTATCATGGGAATGTATTTACTTCTTAACTTCCTTTCATCTCGATCTAGAATTTCTTCTGGTTCAATTACATAGCTTAGATTTGGTTGCAAATTGATGTCTTCTACTTCTACTCTCATTGAAGGTTCAGATAAACATTTCCTTAAGGAGGAGATATGAAACACATCGTGCATCAGACTCAGATGTGCTGGAAGCTTGATCTGATATGTTACTTGGCCTACTCTTTTCAAAATTTCAAAAGGTCCAATAAATCTTGGACTTAATTTCCCAGAAACTCCAAATCTGGAAATCCTCTGAATGGGTTCACTTTCAAATATACAAAATCTCCAACAGAAAGTTCAATATGACGATGATGAGCATCAAAATACTGCTTCTGCCTGTCTTGAGCTGCTTTCATTTGATGCTGAATTATTTTTATCTTTTCTGTTGCCTGAAGAATCAAATCTGATTTTAATATCCTGTTTTCTCCAATACTATTCCAGGATAAGGGAGTGATCATAAAGGGCTTCATAAGGAGCCATTCTTATGCTTGCCTAAAAATTGTTGTTATAAGAGAACTCTATTAATGGAAGGTGATCATCCCAACTTCCTCCAAAATCTAATACACAAAGGCGAAGAAGATCTTCTAGAGTTTGATTCACTCTTTCAGTTTGTCCATCGGTCTGTGGATGAAATGTTGTACTCATACAGTGCTGTGAACCAAAATCTTGATGAACTGCTTTCCAGAACTTTGAAGTGAATCTACTATCTCTATCAGAAATGATGGTTTTTGGGATATCATGTAATCTTACTATCTCTTTTAGATAGATCCTTGCCAACTTGTCTACTGAATCTGTTTGCTTAATAGGTAAAAAGTGTGCTGATTTTGTAAGCCTATTCACAATTACCCAAATAGAATCATTATTGGATTTTGAATGAGGAAATCCAGTGATAAAATCCATGGAGATATCTTCCCATTTCCATTGAGGTATAGCTAGTGGTTGAAGTAATTCACCTGGTTTCTGATGTTCTGCTTTTACTAGACTACAGGCTTCACATATTGATATGAACTCAGCTGTACTTCTTTTCATTCCTGGCCACCAAAAATGTAATTTCAAGTCTTGATACATTTTATTATTTCCAGGATGAATTGAGTATTTAGACTGGTGAGCTTCTTTCAATACTTTAGATCTTAGCTCAGCTTTATTAGGTATACATATTCTGGATCCACACCAAATATTTTTATTTGAATCCAAAATCAATTCTAAGTATTTTCCTGATTGAATGGATGCATATTAAGGAACTATATTCTTCATCAAGGTGTTGAGCTTTTTTAATCTCATCCATTAATGAACATTTTATAGTCATTTGAAATAGCTTAGCATTTAATGGCAATATGACTTCTAATTGAAGATCTTCTATTTCCTTGAGTAATATAGGATTAGAAGTCAAAATATGCAAATGTGAAACTACCTTTTGACTTAGTGCATCTGCTACTACATTTGCCTTGCCAGGATGATATTGAATTGATAAATCATAATCTTTGATTAATTCTAACCATCTTCGCTGTCTTAAATTGATCTCCTTCTGAGAAAAGATATACTTCAGACTTTGATGATCTGTGAAGACTTCACATTTTACTCCATACAAGTAGTGTCTCCAGATCTTAAGTGCAAAGACTATTGCAGCTAACTCTAAATCATGAACTGGATAATTCTTTTCATGGACTTTAAGTTGTCTAGATGCAAAAGCTATTACTTTTCCTTCTTGCATGAGAACACAGCCTAATCCAATTCCAGAAGCATCACAATAAATCTGATACTCTTTTCCTTCAATTGGTAGAACTATAATAGGAGCTAAGATTAGACATTCTTTTAATTTCTTGAATGCTGATTCACAAGATGAGTCCCAAATATAAGGTACATCTTTTTGAGTGAGACGAGTAAGAGGGACTGCAATCTGAGAAAAGTTCTTAACAAACTTGCGATAGTATCCAGCTAATCCCAAGAAACTTCGTATCTCAGTGACTGAAGTAGGTTGGGGCCAATCCTGAATTGCACTTATCTTGCTGTGATCAACTGATATTCCTTCCTTGCTAATTATATAACCTAAGAAGGCTACTGAGTGAAGCCAAAATTCACATTTTGAGAATTTGACATACAGTTGATGTTGCCTTAACAAGTTTAAGGTGATTCTAAGAGGCTCCTCATGTTCCTTAGCATTCTTAGAATAAATCAGTATATCATCAATAAAGACGATGATAAAAGAATCCAAGTAGGGTTTCATTATTCGCTGCATCAGATCCATGAAATAAGATGGGGCTTTTGTTAACCCAAAAGGCATTACCAAGAATTTATAGTGCCCATATCTCGTTCTGAATGCAGACTTAGGAATATCTTCATCTTTGATACGAAGTTGGTGATAACCAGATCTCAGATCAATCTTAGAAAATATGGAAGCACCAATTAACTGTTCAAATAAATCATCTACTCTTGGTAATGGGTATTTGTTCTTAATAGTAACTTTATTCAATTCCCGGTAATCGATACATAATTGCATACTTCCATCTTTCTTCTTAACAAATAAAACTGGGGCTCTCCAAGGAGAATTACTTGGTCTTATAAATCTTTTTTCAATCAACTCTTGAAGTTGATTTTTAAGTTCTTCTAATTCTTTGGGTGCCATTCTGTATGGAGCTTTAGATCAAGGATTCGTTCCTTGACTTAAATCAATACTAAACTCCACTTCTCTTTGAAGTGGCAAACTTGGAAATTCGTCTAGAAATACATCTGCATATTCTTTCACTACAGGACTCTCTTATAAAGTTGTAGTTTTAGCATCAGAACTTGAGAGTAAGGTTAAGAATATGGGATAGTTCTTTCTAATGAACTTTTCAATCTTATTTGCTGGGATAAGACTAATAATTGCACCTCTTTGACCAACAAAGGTTACCTTCTATAACAACCCTAGGTTGTTACCCTAGCTAAACTAGATCAATTAAGCTAAACCAAGGTTTGATTTTGAATCCATTGGATTCAATGGGTTATTTAAACCTAAACCTAGAAGTTTGAAATCAATCAGAGCTAAATTGGAAAATTTGGTATTTTTGGCTATTTTTAAGCCCTAAAAAATACCTAAATTATTTTGATCTCCAAATTGAAATTTAATTTCATTTTTGAATTCCTCATACCATAATTAGCTAAGGGTGAATTTTTTGGAATTTTTGGAGCTCATTTGGCCCTAAATTGAAATTGAATAATTTTTGAATAATTTAAATATTATTTAAATGATTTTAATTAACTAAATTAAATTATTTAATAAAAATATTTCGGTGGGATTTGCTGTCAGGACCGCGGCAGATCCGCTGCGGGGTCCCGACAGCGGGCATATCAACGAGTCACCCGATGCGCTAGCACGCATCTCAGGCCGACAGCAAAAAATTTAATCCGCGCGGCCGTTACCTGGGATCTCCATCAGGCCGTCCATCTCCAACGACTTCACGCATCAGACGGCTCCCGATCTCCCGATCGCTGTTCACCTTCGTCTTCGAAGAGATTCGGCCGACAGCAAAATATTCGCCACGTCGACTTTGTCTGCCACTCTCCCGCCAGGTCACCCAAAACTGTTAGCGCCTTCCTGTTTATGGCCGAGCCTGCCAAGGCAACCCAGAGGGTGGGATCACCCCCATTCTGGGCTGGCTGGAGAAGCCTCTAGTCCGAGCCCGAGGCTTTGGCCCAGCCTCGGTTTCCACTCCTAGGATCTTCCCGGTCTATAAGTACCCCCCCAAGAATCACAGTTAGCTCCTTTGCTCACTGTGATCCTTGTGCTAGCTGGCTGAAGTTTTATGGAGCTCTTGGCAAACCAGATGTCGAGACCTGCTGCAGCTGCTGATAGAGGGTGAGGTTTGGAGTTCAGACCCCCTTGCAGAGCTCTTGGAACCTCTAAGTGCCTTCGAGATGGCCTACATTGCCTCCTTCATTGCGAGTCTTCAAACTGAGGTACAGCCTTTCTTCCCTCTTCTCTGTCGAGCAGGATTCAGCTCGATTCGCTTCTTCGCAAGCGTTAGGTGCTGAGTAGGATCTTACCTTAGCCCTCCCGTGAGCAATCGAGTCGAAATACGTGGCCTGGCAGTGACCCAGACGACGAATTCGTTGTCTGTGCGCACTGCCAGACGAGATTCCTGGGTTGCCTAAAACGGCATTCCAGTTGAAATTGATTGTCCATTAGGCCCTAAGCACATTTGGAAAATAATTGTGAGCTGGTATCGAGGGTTGAGCCCGACCAATTCGATCGATTCGACTGGAATCGACTGAACCAATCGCAGGTCGAAACGGCTGAAAAATGCCTAGTAGCACCCCGACGATTCAGACCACCCCAGAGCTCCTCGTTTCGCCCTATCGCTTCCTCGTCGATCCCTGAACGTGAAAGGATCGAGATCGTGGTGGCTCGTGGACTCAGTGAGGAGAATTATCTCCTCACAGGTGCGCCAGCTGGAGGTTCTCGGCCGAGTAGGCATCCAGCAATCCAGAGCTTCCCAGTTAGGGCTTCTTAGTTCAATCGACGCGTCTGAGGTCAGGGAACGTGTAGCCGTCGAAATCGCGGCGTGGCGTGACCGGAGTGCGGAGAATTCAGCGCTGGAAGTCGGCCCTAGGGTTTGGTCCGCGGGCGCAGTCGAGAGGAAGAAGGCAATGATTTTGGGCCGTGTCGACCCTCGACCTGCACCTTTTTGATTTTGGGCCGCGGTTATTCTCGAATTATTGAATAACATTTATAATGGTTTTGAATTTAATAAATCAAATCCTATGATTCTAATTTAAATAAATATTCATAATAAATTAATTGAATAACTTTAGTTATGCAGATCCAAATGGTATGATCCAATATACCATTTGAATCAGAAAAATTCCAGGAATCTGAATATAAAATAAAATTCCAGATCCAATAGTTGGATTTAAAAATATTAGCCAAGCCTTCTCTGTTCTTAAATAAATCATATAAAATCATCTAAATATCCAATTTATGAGTTTAAGGGCTCTAACTGCTCCTTATACCCTAAGGAACAATTCCAAATCCTTAAAATTAATTTTGGATAATTAATTTTCTTAATCACTCCTTAATCACTCTAATCAAGGATTAGTGAATTTAACCCTAATTAAGCCTCTGATTTGGGTGGGGATGGTTCTTAATATCATATTAAACCTAGTATAACCTAAGTGTAAGGTTGGTTTGCCCTAAAGTGCCTTAATTTTACTAATCACCCTAAGTGGCTTAATTAAGTGATTAGTGCTAATTAAGATCATTTAGGTCATCAAAATCGAAGTTAAGGGTGTTCCCCACTTCATTAAGTAATATGAAACACATTAGAATAGTCTAGAGCAAATTTGGTTAGTTAAACCCTAAAATCCCAATTTTAGCCCTAAGAGGGGCATTTTGGTCATTTTGACCAAAATGTGATTTAATGTTCCTTATGGATTGAAAATTTTAGTAAACCACTATAAAAGAGATTGTAAATGTTCTCTGAAGTTCTAGAACAAGGATAGTGATAATGTGATCCTTAATCCAAGAAATCTTGATTTAGTCCTTAATAAAGATATTTAAATCTTAAAGCATTCCTTATAAAGATCATTTGACCTTAAACTCATTAAATTAATAATTGAAATGGTCAGTTATCTCATTAATAAGTTTAGTTAAGATAACTTAAAGAATTAAGTGTTAAAAGAAAAGAAATTGGAAATGTCTAAGTAAAATCTTAGCTTAAGATCTAAAGTGATCAAAACTCAAACCCTTAGATCTTAAGTAACCTAAGAAGGTCAATATGGGTTTAATGTTAATCTAATACTTGGAATTGTAAATTTTAACCTTAATAAACTCCTTATAGTTAATTATGAACTTAGATTCTAAAGAGAATCACAAATGAAAACTCTTAAGTCAAAACCCTAATTAGAAGTCTAAAGTGATCAAACTTCAGATCTTTAGATCTTAGATCTTAGACTTAGATCTTCAATTTGAATCAAACCACTTCCAATTGAAACTCTTTAATGATTGGTTGTTTAATCTTTTGAAACCTTCCATGTGGGTATATGATGATTCAATCAATAAGATAATGAAATTAGCTTAAAGATTGAATATAAATCTTAGATTCTCAAATTCTTAATTGATTACTTTATCTTATAATCAGTAGAATAGCCTTTCACTAAGATCTTAGTTCCTGAATCTTTCAACTTATAGGATTCTTTACCTTCAAATTGGGTAATAAGTGAGAAACCTAGATTCTATTTAGAATATCACCTAGGATTTGGGATTTGAACTCAACATTGGGTTTAAGTTTTAAATTCGTAAACATTGATTTATTTAATCAAGATTTGGGTAAGAGAGTAAAATATTCATAAAATCAGGTCGTTGATTTGCTTACTTAAACTATATAGTCTTCGCATGATTTTGGATTAGAACTTGTTAAGTCTAATATTTAACTTTAAGGACGTAAATCTGAGATTCTACTCGATAGCTGGAAGTTGGAGATCCTAAGCTTGTACCTTCTCATAGTAGTTAGATTTGGTAATTAGACAACAGCAGATATCACATAAGTCTAGATCGAGTCTCTTGCTTACGTTGACTAGATTGCTTTGCATACCTTGGATTTTGAGCTTTAGCCCTTGAGCATAATAGGGAAAACTTAGGATATGGATGATATATCCTAAGCTAGTATTGAAATTACATATCATTCAGTTTTGTTTTGTTGCAGTTAGTAGAATATGTCCTAGATTAGTCTGCCTCTTTAGTAGTAGTATTGTATAGACTAGACTCAGACCTAGTATATTTGGATGGCTGGGCTGAGGATTGATTGATGGATATTGGAGGCCCTGTACGGCCTATTGACTGGTATGGCAGTACTATGTCTTAGGCTTATTGTTACTTTAGCTGTATTGTTCAGTATTGTTTTATTTTGCTTTGCCACATGCTTCAGTGGCCTTATTTTTTAGTATTTGCACACTTTTCCACATGCCTCAGTGGCCTTACATTTCATATATTGCTTTGCTTTTGCCACATGTCTCAGTGGCCTTTCTTTTCATATTAATCTGCATGTTGTATGTATATTTTGTGGCTTAGATATATGTATAAATGGCATATTTAGGATGCTAGAATTTTATCATGTTCAGTACTTGTGTTCTTTTATACTCAGCATGTTTTATTTTGATCATAATCATATTAGGAGTACATTTATTTAGTAGTTGCAGTTCTTTTTACTTTTAGCTTCACCTTGCTTATTTAGTGTTGTGTATGTTACATCACATACCTGTTGCTTGCTATAAATGGATGGTTTATTGTATTCTATTTCTTTCATGGCTTGTTGCACCTTTACTGCTTGCATGTGTAGATAAATTAAAAATGTGATATCTTTAAAAGTTCAGTTCTTTTAAAATAGCCTAAAATGTACTTGGACAATTGTCTAATTGTAACCTTTTTGTTTTATTGGCTGGGGCCATGGCATTTGTAATACCGACAAATGTCAGATTCAGACGTGTTCATGAGCAGTGTCGCAGAGGAGGAGCCAATTCAGAAAGAGGACCTTCCAGCTACTATTTAGATAGTTTTGCCTCATTTATTTTAGTGAGGATGAGAGTCTTTCATTTTCCAGTTATTCATTTTCAGTTTGTAATAATTAACTTTCTAGATGTATTTTATTTCTTCATTGTGATGAGTTACTATATTGCATTTTCTTTTCCCTACTATGTATGCTGGTGGATGTTACCCTATTTTGTACTATTTCCGCCACTTTGATATTTATATTGATGAATGTTATAGCACTTGGTGACAAGTCCTTGACTTAAGGCAAGTTGGGTTCACCAAACTTTACTTAAGTTGGGGATTTGCCACAGTTGGAGCACCGTACTTCCTTATTACCAGTACGGGGGCCCCACACATTCTTACTTCCATTATAAATATATACTCTCTTCTTTGCACAAACAATTAATGCCCTATTCTGACTCATCCAATCCATCCCAAGGATAATATCAAAACTAGTTATAGGGATGACAGTGAGTTTGGCTTCCCAAGAATTTCCACTTATATCTAACTTGCAATTACAAGAGATATTTGTTTCTAAAAACTCTCCTGATGGTAGATTAACCTTAAGGGCTGATGAAAGTTGTTCTACTGGTAATGAATATTGTTGAACTATTTTTGACGCAATAAAAGAATGCGTAGCTCCAGAATCAAAAAGAACTAAACACGGATACTGAAATAATAAAATGGTACCTGTGACCACATCAAGCCTCTTCTTGAGATAGGTTGAATATTCTGCCCTGGGCTTGATTATTTCTTGGATTACTGGAAGATGCCATATTGTTTCCTTAGTTTACTGGTGGTCTTCCTGGATTCCTCATAATTGCTTTTCCTTGATTTGGAAGTTGATACCCATTGACTGTATTGGTGGCACGACAAAATTTTATAGAATGATTCGTTCTTCCGCATTGGTGGCATTGACCCTCACCGGTAAAACACTTGTCTGTAGTATGAATTTTTTCACAAAATCTGCAAGTGCTTGGTGTTCTCGGAGTAGGTCTACTTGAATTTCCTTGAATATTGTACACTTTTCCTTAAGGTCTTGAGAATTGCTACCTCTTGGATTGAAAATGAGGGGAGAATGCTGGCCTCTTCATCCTAGAAGAGTACTGCTCTTCTCGAGCTTCCATAAGTTTAGCTTTCTCTACTAGTTGAGCAAAATTTAAGATCTGAAGAGATGTTAAGATATGTTAAAAGTTATTCCTTAATCTATTAAGGAACAACTGACACCTGACTTCCTCAGTAGTAACCATTTCTGGAGCAAAGCTGGCCAAACGAGTGAATTCTTCTTCATATTCTATTACTGTGTGACTTCCTTGTTTCAGGTTCAATAGCTCTTTTCTCATTGTCTGCCTAACAGACTGAGGCACATACTTGCCTAAAAATGTTTTTACAAATTCTTCCCACTGGATTTCTTCTTCTGTTCTATTTCGGAATGTGGTGTTCTTGGTCGTCTTCCACCACTTCTCAGTAGCTTCTGTCAGAAGATAAGTAGCTAGAGATACCTTCTGATCTTCAGAGCTTTTAGAACATTTAAACTCCTTTTCTATCCTTTGGATCCACTCCTCAGCTTGGTAAGGAGTTGCTTTTCCATTAAATCTGGGAGGTTGAAGTTTGAGAAAAACATGCATATCTTCATTTACCGCTTTCCTCTGAATAGGATGTGGGTTTTGAATTTATTGACTGTTCATGAATTCACTCATCATATTCATATGGTACTGGTTTATCTGCATTTCAACACTTATTTACTCACTATCTTCTACATTTACTAGCTTTATTTTACTTATAGGATGCTAGTCTTGCTCACTGCTTATATTTTCATAGGATGTTAGTCTTGTTTTCAGTGATTTAAATATTTCATATATTCATTTTACTTTATGTCAATTAGCATCTACTTGTATTGATCATAAGCATATTTAGGCAGTTTTTGTAAGGCACGGTACTTTCCCGCGGTGATGCTAATACTGATATTAGCATAATCGTAGGGAGTATGGTGCTCCAACTATGGCAAATCTCCAACTTAAGTAAAGTCAGGTAGGACCCAACCTGCCTTAAGCCAATAACTTGTGTGGCGACCGGGGATCGAAGTTCGAGAGTCTTTAAAGAACAATTCAATTTCAACTGAAAATAAATACATTTTTATAATTTAAAAAGGACATAATAAAATAAAATAATAATCCATAGTTCTTTTATACATAGAGACAAAACATATATGAAAAGTTACAACAATTTGAATTTTACAAAATATGAAATAAAATATCTACATTCTTCTGCTTCCTTTAATTCTTCTTCTTTTAACTTTGGCAGATCTTTTAAGTCTTTTTAATTATCAGAACCTAAAAAAAATTCAGTTTACCAGTCAGATAGGAGTACGCAAATTATTCTTATAAGAATAAATCTAGCATCCTATAATAGGTATGAATCAAGTATGAAAATGACTGAAAGACTGCAAATAAAGTAAGAAATTTCTAAATTCAATTTCTACCCTGCAAAATAACTGTGAAAATCAACATATATGAAATAAACTTTATCAAAAACATTTGTAACAATAAGTCGAGTCCGGAGACTCCTGAGCCCAAATGGGTAAACCCATAGGCACAATATGTAGGAAGCTTATCTCGCCACCCGTCGGTAGCTTACTCAAAATAGGAACTTATGGTGTATCTTTCCTCTGGATTTGCCTACTTCCTACAAGAGGCTAAATCCCTCCATATAACTCCCAGGGGCTTGCTAGCTAGCCCAATCTGTATAGATTCCAATATTGCATTCCACCCTTCAAAGACAATCACCACAAAATATATATACTGTGTTTCATTTTTTTTGTTACATACTATTTGATATAACTCTTTTTGCAGATTAAAATGCGGTAAGCAGTGCAAATAATACTCAAATGGAAAATGGCTCAAATAAGAATACTGAAATAAGTCTTATAAGTAAATTTGCGTACCTGACTTGTTTTGATAAAATCAACCAGTTTAATTTCATTGATCTGCCAAAATAATGAAATTTATTAATTTAATTTTTTTATTATGATTTGTAGTATTATGTTTATAAAATGACTATTTTGATTTATTTGAATTATTTTTATTAAGTTATATAATTATTTATGCCTTATAAGGTCAAATTGAGAATTTGATCTTATAAGGGCATTTTAGTAATTTTACCCTTAATAAAATATAAAATTTATGTTAGTTTATTGTAGATTATGTCTTAAGGTTTCTATAGAACCTAAAATTATCAAATTATGATTTAAATTGGCTAAGTTATAGCTAGTCTAATTTCTAGGGTTAATAATTAAGGTTTATTATAATTAGAGAGTGATTAGTGATTTTAGTCACAGAAATATTAAACTAATTATATATTTAGGTTCTAATTCACTTTATGAGTCATTTAAAACTAAAATCACTTAATTTGGATTATTAGATTTACTAATATTCACTAATCAAGTTTTAGAGTGATTAAGGTTGATTAGAAGATCTAACCATTGGATCCTAAATATTTTTATAGTTTACTGAAATTTAGGTTCTTCTGATCTAAATGTATATTTGGATCACTTAATTTGGAGCTATATTGACTAATTTATGGCTATATGAAGTTTTTAAGACTAAAGGTTTAATTAGGATTAGGTCCTAAAAGTGATTAGTCTCAATTTAATTCCAACATACTACTAAAATATTTCTTAGGTTTTTCTGAGTATTTTAAGACTTATATTTAGTATATTTGAATTAGTAGTTTATAAGTTATGACTAAATTAAATTTTATGATTTTTAGGGTTCAATTTAGGGATCCTAAATGTCACTATGTTAAATATTAGTCCAAATGGGAATTTAATACTTCTAATAAATTTCTTATATTTTTCTGATAAATTTGATATATTTATTTGTATAATTTGGTTAAATATTTTAGGAGTTATGAATTTATAAAGTTTGCTAATTAAGTGATTTAATTATATTACACTAATATTTAATGTCTAATATTTCTGTTTTAAAATCATATACAAATTTACTGTTCTAATCTATTTAAATCTGTAAAGGTATTCTGCATTTATTTATATATATGATTATATATATATATATATATATATTTATGTTTTATGTTAATTATTTATTTTATTTTATATGTTTTTATTATTAATTAATTTATTATTTTATATTAATTAATATTACTTTTCTGTTTATTTAATCTATACGTATAAATATATATCTATTTATCTATGTATTTATTTTATTATCTATTTAATTATTATATTTATTTTATTTAATCTGTTTTATTTAATTATTAAATATATTTATTAAATATTATCTTATTATATTTATTTAAATTTTCTATTATCTATAATTATTAATTAGATTTAAATTCTCTGTTTATGAAAATATGCTTATATATATATATATATACGTATTAATATATGTTTAAATATTATTTAACGTAATCTATATATTAATTAACTTAATCAGTATTTTATTTATTTTAATTTTCTTTATTCTGCAGGTTAATGATGGTGTGCGGGACCCACCAGCCACGTGGAAGACGGTTATTGGCTCTGGAACAGCTGAGTCAGTCAGTGGGTCCCTCAGTGCTATTATTGTATACTGACGTGATAAGCTGGGACCGGTCGGGCCCGGGTCGACCCGGTCCGGCCCGTCATCCTTCTTCTTCTTCGCCCCGTCATCGTGACAGGGGAAGCTAGGGCAGCCGTTTTACTGGCGTAAACGACGGCGAGAAGCATCGGCTCGTATGACCGAAGGTAGGCCTTCTCGAGACCTACCTAACCGGACCAGTCCCAGCCTCCAAGGTGGACTGAATTGTCCATGGATTCATACCCTAGATACGGACAATTTATTTTAGCGGTATCAACTGTAGATCCCTCGGCAAATTTGATCGATCTATATTGCCTACGACTAATCGAACTCTTGCAATTATCAATCTATGTACTGAAATAACTCTTCGAATTCAAGCGATTGAAAATGAATTCAAGATAAGAGATATAAAAGGGGTATCTAGTGAACGGTCCAGAATTTCTTTAACTTCGATCGAGAGCCCCCTTGCCCAAATTTGCCCAAACTCAAGGCAGAGACCATTTCTAGTCTTTAATCAAGCTTGAGCGGCGATCCAATGCGGTGGATGATGCGTGGCAGGGAGGCAGGGCGACGCGCGTCGGGGCCGTTGACGCGTGTGCTCTCGTGAAGACGATAAGTCCCAACCGTCTGATCGAGCGATCAGACGGCTTGGAGACTCCGTCCAAACAGATGGTCGCAAGAGTAAAAAGGGATGACGGCGTTACAGGTCAATTGACGGCGCCGTTTCAGAAATTAAATAATTAATTATTTTAATTTATTTTAATCGATTTAATTAATTAAACTTAATTTAATAAATATTTTCCAAAAAAAACTTTCTTAAAAATATCTTTCCTAGCTAATTGAGGGCTTCTGAACACAATGGCTCTCTCGGATTTTTGATCCGACGAGTATTTAATTACTCGTATTTGCGGGTATTTAAATAATATTAAATATTCGTCGAAAATTTAATGACTTCCAAATGCGTTCAAAACTTCACCCCTAGCCAATTTGGGGGTGGTGAACGCAATGGTGAAATCAGATTTTCAATCTGTTATCAAAATTATTTAAATATTAATAAACAATTGTGAATGAAATTTTGGTATTTTACAACTTGTCCCCTAGAACTGTGAACATACATCAATATAAATCAAAGTGGTGGAAGCAAGAAACAGTATAATATAACATACATATCACAAAATAGTATAAGAGAGTAAAAGAAACAGTAACTCAGATTAAATGCAGAAAAGTAAATACATCCAAAATTTAATTATTATAAATTGAATTAAATGAAAGAAAAATGAATATCTATCTAAGCAGCAATAGGAAGATCATCCTCCTGCACCGGCTCCTCTCCTACAGCACTGCCAATGAATAACTTTGAATCTGATATTTGTCAGTTTCACAAATGCTAGGGTGTAATGACCCACTTAAGTAGTAGTAAGTGATACCATTTGTCACGGCCCAAACTCTTAACACAATGGTATTATCCGCTTTGGCCTAAAAGGCCTCACAATTTTGCCCTCAGAAGATAACTTCCTAGTAGGTCACCCATCCTGGGAGTGCTCCCGCCTGAGCACGCTTAACTTTGGAGTTCTTATCAGGAACTCCACCATAATCTGAAAAGGCGCATCGATATTTAACAGTATCACTTATTACTACTTAAGTGGGTCTTTACAATCTACCCAACATAAGTAACTGACGTCCTCGCCAGTATCCACACACATATCCAAGAACCATCCATTGGGTAGATCGGACTAGAGGTGACCCCTACATGCGCAAGAGGTACCCACAACAATGTAGCATCTTAACCATTATGGGTTTAAGAGGCTGCTCAGATGAAGTGGTACTTTGCCCTGTATGACACTTAGCTCCTATCTGACACCCTATGGTTTGCTCTGATACCATTGTAATAGCCTAAACTCTTAACACCAAGGTATTGTCCACTTTGGCCTAAAAGGCCTCATGATTTTGCCATCAAAAGATAAATTCCTAGTAGATCACCCATCCTGGGAGTGCTCCTGCCTAAGCACGCTTAACTTTGGAGTTCTTATCAGGAACTCCACCATTATCTAAAAAGGCTCCTCGATGTTTAAGAGTTTCACGTATTACTATTTAAGTGGGTCTTTACACAGGGCCCCAGCCAACAAAAGAAAAAGATTTCAATTAGACAATTGTCTAAGTATATTTTAGGCTATTTAAGCGAACTGGATATTTAAGATATCACATTTAAAGGTTTTAAATATGCAAGCATTATGAGGTGCTACAAGCTACAAAGAATTGGATAGTTATAAACTAATCATTTATAACTAATCAATAAGTATGTAAAAATAACATACAAAGCAGCAATTAAACAAGGTGAGGCTAAAAGCAAAATAACTGCAACTGCTAAAATAAATCTGATCCTAATGTGCTTATGATTATATGGGTACATGCTGAGTATATAAATAACACCAGTGCTGAAATAAACATACAATTCTAGTATCCTAAATATGCCAATATTTAATACTAAACAACAAGAGTATTTATACAAGTATGCGGATTAATATGAAAAAGGCCGCTGAGGCATGTGGAAAAAGTAAACTAAGTTCATGAATGAGTAAAAGTAAAGCCACTGAGACATGTGGCAAAGCAAGTGAAACACTAAAGTAAGGCCAATGAAGTATGTGGAAAAGCAAAAAAAACTATTAAAAACTGAACTGAAGTAGGAGTACGCCTAGAACATAGTGCTACCATAATAGAAACAGGTCATACAGGACCTCTAAACTGAAAGTTCAACATGTAACCATCCTAGGCATCCACAGAGCTAGGTCCGAGTTAAACTTATAGAATAAGATATGTATCCATCCTAGACATTCGTAGAGCTAGGTCCGAGTCTATTCTATAACAAAACTAGAATTGAAGTAGTACACTAAGCTAGGACGTACTCTACTAACTGAAAGAACTAAATGAATACTATGCTTTTCAAATGCTAACTTAGGATATAACTTCCATATTTTAAGTTTACCTATTATGTTCAAGGAATAAGGCTCAATGTTCAAGGTGTGCAGAGCAATCAAAGTCAAAGTAAGCAAGAGACTTAATCTAAACTTATGTGATATCTATTTTTATATAATTTATTCAACTAACTATTCTGAGAAGGTACAAGTTTAGGATCTCCAATATCCAGTTATCGAGTATAATCCTAGATTCACGACCTTAATGTTAATAATATAACTTAACAGGTTCTAATTCATAATCATATGATGATTATAAATATGAAAATTTAATGAATTAATTTTTATTATTTTCCTCTCTTAACCCAAATCTTGATTAAGTAAATCAATAGTAAGGATTCTGGACCCAAACTCCACTTTGGAGTTTAAATCCTGAATCCAAGGGGATATCCTAATGAGAATCTAGGGTTCACACTTAAAACCTAAATTAAAGATAAAGAATCTTATAAGCTGAAGGATTTAGAAACTAAGATCTTAATTGAAAAGTCACTTTACTGGTTATAAGATAAAATAATCAATTGTGGACTAATAATTTAAGATCTATTTTCAATCTTTAAAGTAATTACATTATCTTATAGATTGAATCAATCCTACACCCATAAGGAAGGTTTCAAAAGGATTAAATAGTTAATCAAGTAAGGAATTCCAAATGAAGGTAGTTCAATCCAATTAGAAGATCTAAAGTCTAAGATCTAAGATCTGAGATCTAAGATCTGAAGTTCTGATCACCTTAGATCTTAAGCTAAAACTAGACTTAAGGATTTTACAAGAGTGTTTCTTTTAGTATTCAAGCTTAAGGATCAACTTAATTAAGTTATTAGACTAAGGGTCTAGCACTTAAAGGTAATTAGGCCTAACTCTTAAGAATAAGGGTTTCAAAGACACTTAAGGTCTTAAGATCTTAATAAGACTAACTTGAGATTTCTTTGCTTAACCTCAATATTATTAACATAAGATTTCAGAAAGGTGCTAATAATCTAACTAGAGGTATTTTACTGAATTTTCAAGGTTTAAGGGGTCTTTAAACACATTTTGGTCAAAATGACCAAAATACCCCTCTTAAGGCTAAAAATAAGATTTTAAGATTTACTTATCCAAATTGATCCAAGTCTATTTTAATGTGTTCTATATTAGCTAATGAAGTAGGATACACACTTATCTTAGTTCTTGGTAACCTAATTTGCTTAATTAATACTAATCACATTTTTAAGATAATTAAGATGATTAAGAAAATTTGAGCATACTAGAATGATTCAAATATATTTAAAAGCTCTACTATACTTAATGAAGCATTAGAAACTAGATTTACCAAAATTAGAGGTTAATCTAAGGCTTAATTCATTAATCCCAAATTAATGTAATTAAGGAGTGATTAATAAAATTAAGGTTCTTAAATTACTTTTAATAGTATGCATAGGTTCTCTATGGTCTCATGAGCAATCAGAGACCTTAATCAATATTTTTGGACATTAATTGAATTTATTATGATTTAAATAAAAAAAGAGAAAGATTAGGTAATTATTTAAGATCTAATCATTGGATCTTTGATTTTATTTTATATTATTATTCCTTGCATTTTTTTGATTAAAATGGTATATTGGATCATACTATTTGGTTAAGTATAACTAAAGTTATTTAAATAATTTATTCTGAATGTTTATTTAAATTGGAATCATAGGAAATCTATTTATCAGTTATTTATCCTAAGAAATATAATTTCATCATTCTATTATTTAACCACGACCCGAAATCAAACTGCGCAGGTCAGGAGCAGCCCGACCCGGAACGCCAGTGCTTCATCCCCGATACCCCCCTTCGCTCACACCCACGGGAAGGGCACCTTGGACCGCTAATTTTGCCGCCGATATGCCACGCCGCAACCATCATTCAATCGCCACACCTTCAGGAGGTCAAGGTGCGTCGATTGAACTTGGAAGCCCTAACTGGGACGGGCCAAATGCCGAATAGCTACTCCACCGAAGCGTCCCTTTACAGATGATTATGGTTTACTGTGAGAAGATAATTATCCTCACATAAGCCACTAAACAGACGAGGCTCAATCCCTACACCACCAGTGAGGTGAGGCAAGTCGAACCCCCAAGGTTTCATAACCTGGAGTGCAGCCGATTGCTGGGCCCTTACTTGGACTCAGCCATGATTCGGCCGCTAGCTCGATCGATCGATACGATCGATTAGAGCTAGCTCAAACCCTGGCTACAATCACAACTGGTTCCCTAAGTGGCTAAGGCTAGTTAGGCGACATCCAGAGGCTCAATCCAGAGGCAGAATGATAAATTGAACTTAAGAAATCAGTGGGAGAAGGTTGTACCTGGAGACGGGGTTGCATTCTCGGCCGAGAGGAATGGAGGTGAGCTGGAGTTTCCCAAGCAGCAGATGCACGTTCATAGGGAGTCTGAACACCAGACAAATCATCTATTAGTGATTCTAAGCTTCAGAAATGCTGGGAATTGCTGAGAGAGATGGGAGCTCCAGGGGATGTCAGATGGAAATTGAGGATTCACAGTGAGCAAAGGGACTCACTGTGAGGTCATGTGGTATTTATAGGCACTAGGATCACTAGGGGTGGCATTCAGAGCTCGGGCTCCATGGTGTTGGCTCAGATCGAAAGTATGGCTCGGTTCAACGGTTAAGGGCAATTCAGGGAAGCTACTACCGGCAGGAGGTCGCACTGAGGGTAGGAGAGGAATTTTGGCATCTTCCCGTACTGCCATGGGGGCTGGAAGGAGATCTGACTATCGGGAGGGGGGGGGGGGCAACGAGCGATGGGCAAGAGGAAGGGGATGATCCAAAGTGCTCGAGGTGCTCCGGGCCATCTGATTGATCATCAATCGACACGGAATGACTCTGATCTCCCGACACTTAATGAACAAACGCTAATAAGAAGTCAGCCATTGGATCAGATTGGGAGATCCTACGGTTGATTGAGGATACTTACGGCGGATAGCTAGATGCCGTTGGATTGGAATCTCAGAACCGCGGAACGGTCGAGATAAGACGAATTCAATTGAAGGCACGGGCCATTGGATCAGATCTGCGGAATGAACATGCCGGATGGTGCCCGCAGTTTGGGGTCAGCCGACCGTTGGAGGGAGGGTACAAATGCAATTATGAATTGTTTAGAACCCTAATTTACAATTGAACCAATTTAAATTAAATCCAAAATATGCCTAAATGACCTCTAAAAATTCTCAAAATTTCATCCTTCGCTAATTTGGGGGTGGGAAATTCAAAAAATAAAATCAAATTTTAATTTGGAGATCAATTTAATTTAAGCATTTTTCAGGCTCAAAAATATCCAAAAATACCAAAATTCTCAACCTAGCTCCAATTGATTTCAAACTTCTAGGGTTAGGTTTAAATGACCCATTAAGTCTAATGGAATCAAACTTAGAACTTGATTTTGCTTAATTAATCTAAACTTTAGCTATGGTAACAACTAGGGTTGTTCTAGACTCCCCCACTTAAGAACGATGTCGTCGTTGATAACTACAAGGACTTAAATTTAAATGGAAAAGATAAGAAAGAAGAAAACAGTACCTGATCTTACAAAAAGCTATGGATATTTATTGCACATATCCACTTCTTTCTCCCAAGTAGTTTCTTCCAATGATCGATTCTTCCACTGGACCTTGACCATAGGAATGGAACAATTTCTTAGCTACTTCTGATCATAAGCTAAGAATTTGATTGGTTCTTCGGCATAAGAAAGACCGGGTTGAATTTCTACTGCTGGAAGTTGAACGAGATGAGATGGGTCTCTGAGACATCTCCTTAATGACGATATATGGAATACATTGCGGACAACCACAATGTTATCAGAAAGATTTAACCTATAGGTAGATGATCCTACTTTGGCCAAAACCTCAAAAGGTCCAACATAGCGAGGACTGAGTTTCCCTGCTACACCTGAATCTATAAACACCCTTCATTAGACTGACTTTCAAATAAGCAGAATCTCCTACATTTAATTCTAGGAGACGATAATGCGCATCGTGATACTTGCTCTGACGATCTTGAACTGAACGAATTCTCTACTGAATTAAATGAATCTTTTTGTTAGTTTCTTTAACTAACTCTGAACCAAAAAGTTGAATGCTTCCTATTTCTGACCAAGCTAGCAGAGTACTGATTTTCTACTGTATAATGCCTCATAAGGAGTCATTTTAATACTTGCTTGAAAACTGTTATTGTAGGCAAACTCCACTAATGGAATATGATCATCCTAGGAACCGTCAAGATCAAGAACACATAGCCTAAGCAAATCTTCTAGAACTTGATGCACTCTTTTTGTCTGACCATCCGTTTGAGGATGAAAAGTTGTACTCATAGCTAGAGTAGTACCCAGATCTTGATGCACAACTTACCAAAACTTAGAAGTAAATCTGCTATCTCTGTTGGATACGATTGATTTCGGAGTACTATGCAGTCTGATAATTTCTTTGATATAGAGTTGTGCTAGCTTCTCCACAGATTCAGTCTAACAGATAGGAAGAAAGTGCGCTGATTTAATTAAACGGTCTACTATAACCCAGATTGCATCGACACAAGATTTAGCACGAGGCAATCCCATGACGAAATCCATAGATATATCAAACCATTTCCACTCAGGAATTTCTAATGGGTGCAGAAGACCACCAGGTCTTTGGTGCTCGGGCTTTACCAAACTGCAGGCATGACACTTAGCCACAAAATCAGCTACATTCTTCTTCATACCGAGCCACCAAAACGATCGTTTTAAATCCTGGTACATCTTAGTACTGCCTGGCTGAATGTGATACCTAGAATTATGACCTTCAATTAGCACTTCACGGTGCATGGATTTAGGAATCCACAAACGATTACTTTGATAAATTACACTGTTGCGCATTTGCAATTGATGACGATGACCACCTTCAATAACTGCTTTGATTTTCAGATAATGTCTAACATAACTTGTATATGATGTTTTTCCTCTGGCATTTTGAATTTGCCAGATTGGGAGCTAAGTGAAGATCATGTAAATCTTGAGGAGCAAATTCATGTGGAGAAAGCTTAGTCTTATAAATTCCATTCTTCATCCTTTCCATGGAATAATTTCTCTCATGATCCAAAGACATATGTTTACTGGAAGAACAAGCAGTTAGGGATGATTTGTTAGAGAAAAACTAAATGTTGAAACCCCAAAATGAGTGCATTTGAGTTTTTATAATTTGCAAAATAATTATATTAATTATTTTATTAGCACTCGTTATATGATCATTATAAAATATTATTAATAATATAGTAATACATAGTATTATCTATATTGGGCAAGCTATATCACCTATATAGTTATATATATTTATATGAGAGATTAGTGATACACTTGCTTGTAAGATTATGAAACAAAATGTTTATCTCTTAATAAATATCTATATTATTTATTGAGTTATTTATTATTATATATATATGTCTATATACATACAGTTGATAATGAACGTCTCCATCACCAATTGCGGCTCAAAGCTCGAATTTAAAATGGAAAAAGTATAATTAATTATGTGGGGACTGCTAATGGTATCTTCTGATGAAAGCGTACCTGCTTAATCATCATCTTCTCACATCTTATTATCATATTAATTTCAATGTCGGCAATCTGATCTAACTAACCTTCTTAAAACTAAATGCCATTTAGAACTAAACGACATATCAGTTTAATAAATTACAGATTTATAGCTGTGGAGTATATTTTAACTTTTTTCTAAGAATATATAAAAAATTGAGAGAGAGTACAGATATTGAATGATGAGAAATGTTCCGTTAGTGTGGTATCAAAAAAATATATATAATGAGATTTGGATATTATTTAATATAAATTTTAAAAATAATATTTATATTTTTTAATATAAATAAATAAACACTAATGAAATGATGTTCAAATCTTATTAGATAAATTTTTTCAGATACCACGTCAATATGTCTAAATAGTATTTCTCTTGAATGATTGAAAACAAATGCTTGAAAATCCTAAAGTCGTGATGACTCTGAGGCTAGTCAAGATGACTCCTAACTCTTACTTCGATTCGTGGTAACTTTTTTCTAAATCATAGAAAGATCTATCCCCATCAGCTTCTCCATAGTCCTCTAGTTTGTTCTTCCGGTTAAGGGTGGTGTTACCGTAGATGTTGATCAAATCTTTGATGGTAAAAAACTTTGTGAACGTTGCTTAATAGGGTTTTCTTTTGGTTTAAAGCCTGATTTTCAAGCTATTTTGGTTGCTAACAAAAAATTGAATTCTTAAAAGCTCTTGATGAGGTTTTTATCTCGCTCGATTCAGCTGTATGGAAGATCTATGCATTGGTAAAGGAAGGGGTTCCCTACCACTTATTTGGCGTCCCCTTCCTACTAAAGAGAAATTCTAGTGAGAAATCCCCTTCCAATTGGTGCCCGATGAATGTTGATGAAGGTTTAAATGTCTTACCAACTTAAATATTTCATGTGGTAGCAAGTAATATGGTTCCTTCAAATTCTAACTTAGGCATTAGTGTGAATGATGTTCTAGTTCTTTTTCCATTGATGAGACCAACTTTAATTAATCTTTCTAGAGATGACTGCTTTTCTTGTTTTAGACCATAGTATGTAACTGTAGCGCCCCGCCCCGTCGCCGTGCGCAAAAGGTACAACAGATCGGCGGCGGAGCTGGGCGCTACTCGGTAAGGAAGCAACAACAGCATCTTCCCGAATAGGCAAACTAAAACTAGCCACACTGAAGGGCTGCTGACTCGAACCCAAGGGTAGGATCGAGAGTCAATACTTAAGATAAGTATAAGATACTTGCCTTACGTATTAGACGGATATGTACATTGGATTTAAAGAGGTAAATATAAATCCAATATACGCTATCAATATATCAGCATTTTCAGTATGCTGATCACATCACAATATTAAGTATAATAGTAAAATAATAGAGTGCGGAAGCTAAAGCAAAATATCAAGAATATATTAATCACAGAGTAGTAGTAAACATTCATCTCAGGAAAAAAAAAATGTAAAATACATCCAGAATTATTACAAACTGATTTAAATGACACAAAAGTAAAGTCTATCTAAAGTACTAAAGCAGTAAAGTAAAAGGTAGAAGACAGGTCCACTAAGGCTCTACGTACTCCTCCTGGATCTCCTGTAAGTCTTCCGGTCCTACCTCAATAAGCTGCCCGGGATCTAGTAAATTGCCGGATCCCAAAAGTACCATGTTTTAGACAAGAAGTCTAACACACGCAACTAAACTAAGCAGTACTAAAATAAATACACATAAATAGTAAAGTAAACAAAACTGTAGAAAATTAATAAAACATTGAACCACTGAAAAATGTAAAGACTAAACAAGGTAAAAAGGAACTGAAAGCTGAATGCTGAAAGTAAGTGAAAACATCAAATGCTCAGAAACCAAGGTAAGAATATCACATGCTGTACTATATGTCATCAGGATAATACATCAAAATATACTACAATACGGTATACCACATATATGTAATAGATATATCACTACAATACTATGAGTCGTACAGTCTAATGTATGCATACACCTAGTTACAAAATTAGTTCAGTGATGCTGATGCATCGTGAAATTCCCCAGTCAATGTATGCAACATTTCGTAACCCATAATTCATCATTGATACTCATACGTCACCAATGAATCATTCATCATGCTCATGCTCATATTTATGCCCATGCTTCTATGCTATATGAGAAAAACCTAGAAATCCATAAAACTTTGAATGCTAATGATGAATTCAAGGTATTCACTATGCAAAATTCTGCTAAAAGAATTCTGACTCCTAGCTTCTAGAATAATAATTGGTTAAAGTTGAAGATTTACTTAAAAATTACTAGATGGGATGATTGTATACACATATTTAGCACGCTTGCAAGAAAGGTGGTTCTTAACACTTAGTTTGATTAAGCCACCTTAACGAAGCGTTTTTCGATAGGAGGCATCACCCATTGGCGATTTGTATCTCAAGCTAAGTTATTAAGATGCCCAAATCACAATCACACTCAGTGTCTTAAAGAAAGTGATTCTAATTACTTAGTTTGTTTGAGCCACACCTATTGAAGCGGTCTTCATTAGAAGGCATTGCCCGTTGGTGATTTGTATTTCAATCAAACTAAGGAATGAGTCCCTGTTAATACACTCTTAGTCTTGGGAGATTTACTCTAACGGGACTGTATTCATCTAATCCCTCGGGATAGCACCTGGTCATAAGTTCACATTGGAGTGAATCAACTAATCATGAATACTACTGAAGAAATCTAGTACTATGGGTATACCATACTACACTAACCAATAACCTTGGTTCATACAACTCTATTTAATCAACAAAGATTTATCAAGACTGTTAATTCTTATGCTAAATAGGTAAGTCCTATCCAAGGCTTCAAGAAAAATATGATTAAGGATCACTCAATATAGATTCTACCACAAAAAAAGGTATCATTCTAATATCTTAAGTGATTCATACCACAAGGGGTTAAGATCGACTTCTAAGGTTAATGGATAATCTATGCTTTTACCTCAATGAGTTATACAAAATTCTCCTACCTCAATGTATATTTAGTTTAGGTCTATAAAATATTTCAAAGACAATCTTATATTGAGATACTTAAGATCTCACACTTTTAATTATAATGCTAACATTCTAGGTTTTACTTATCATTTAGGCTTAGAGTGATCATAGCTTATTCTAAGATTAGGGGATTTAAATCAAGGATTTTATTAGAGTTATATCAACTTATCCAATCAATATAATTTTATTAGTCTTCTTATGCTAATAGTCTTATTTAAAAAAAAAATCAAGGATCTAAAGTTTAGATTCAGATTAAACAATCACATAGCTTTATTATTAACCTTAATATGTCTAATCAAAATGTTTAATATCAATATCAAATCATATGCATTATTGGAATAGTGACAAATGCATTATCTTATAATCAATTCAATTTAATTAAATATAAGAGTTTGGATCTTAATTAAATAGATTTAGGGTTTAACCCCTTACTCATATCTAATTAAGATCAAATTTTTATTTAAAAATTAATGCCAAATCAGTGAATTTAGGATGTATTATTGGTGGCAATCTTATACCTAGATGAAGTCTTAACAGCTTGATCAAAGTCTTAAGATTTCTTAAGGTTAATTAAGAGGTTTAAGTTCTCAATTTTAGATTTATTCAATTTATTGTGGTGACCGAGGATCGAAGTTCGAGAGTCTTTAAAGAATAATTCATCTCAAATGTAAACATATATATTTTTATAAAATAATAAAAGTCCAAAGTCCAATTATACATTTAAAGATAGAGCCAAACATATATAAAATTTACAGTTTAATATTTACAAAATAAATTTAACATCTTTACTTCCTCACATCTCTATCTCTTTTCTTTTTCTTTTACTTGGCAGATCTTCAAAGCTTTTAATTTTCAAAACTTAAAAAATTCAATTACCAGTTAAGTAGGAGTACGCAAATTATTCTTATAAGATTAATTCTAGCATCCTAAAATAAGTATAAATCAATTATGAAAGTAACTGAAATATCTGCATAAGTAAAGCAAAATTTCCAAATTTAAGTATTGCCCTGCAAGTTAGCTGTGAAATTCCTTAAATATGAAAGTATGAAATAAATAATTATATCAAAAGCATTTGTAACAATAAGTCGAGTCCGTAGACTCCTGAGCCCAAATGGGTAAACCCATAGGCATAACCTGTAGGAAGCTTATCTCGCTACCCGTCGGTAGCTTACTCAAAATAGGAACTGATGGTGTGTCTTTCCTCTGGATTTGCCTACTTCCTACAAGAGGCTAAATCCCTCCATATAACTCCCAGGGGCTACCAGCAGGCCCAATCTGTACAGATTCTCAATGTTGCATTCCACCCTCCAAAGATAAACACCACAAAGTATATATATCATGTTTCATTCTTTTTGTTACATGCTATTTGATATCATTCTTTTACAGGTTTAATAACGAAAAGCAGTTTTGTAATAAATAGTGCTCAAATGAAAAATGGTTCAAATAAGAATACTGAAATGAAATTATAAGTAAATTTGTGTACCTGAATGTTTTGATAAAATATCAACCAACTTAATTTCTTTGATCTGCGAAAAATAATTAAATATATTAATTTAATGTTTTTATCGTGATTTGTAATATTAGGTTTATAAAATGACTATTTTGATTATTTGAATTATTTTTATTAAGTTACATAATTATTTATGTCTTATAAGGTTAAATTAGGAATTTGACCTTATAAGGACATATTAGTAATTTTACCCTTAATAAAATTTAGAATTTTTGTTAGTTTATTATAAATTAAGTCTTAAGATTTCCATAGAACTTAAAATCATCAAATTTTAATTTTTATTGGCTAAGTTATAGCCAATATAATTTATAGGATTAATAATTAGGGTATAATGTGATTAGTGAGTGATTAGTGAATTTAGTTATAAAATTACTAAACTAATTATACAGTTAAGTTCTAATTTACTTTATGAGTCATCTAAAACTGAAATTACTTAATATGGATCATTAAATTTGCTAATATTTACTAATCAAGTTTTAGGGTTGATTAGGAGATCTAACTGTTGGATCTTAAATATTTTTACAATTTTGTTTTTCTGATCTAAATTGATATTTGGTTTACCTAATTTGGAGCTAAATTGACTAACTTATGGTTAATCAAAGTTTTTGGGTTTAAGGGTTAAATTAGGGTTAGGTCCTAAAAGTGATTTGTCTAATTTTAATCCAAATAGCAAAATTAATACTATTAAAATATTCCTTATAATTTTTTGAGTATTTTAAGACCCATATTTGGTATATTTGGGGTAGTGTGTGTAAAGTTATGGATTAATAAAAATTTGTAATAATTTGGAATTATTTGAATATCCTAAAATATCACTATGTTAAATATCTATCCAAATTAAAATTTAATAATCTCATATTATTCTTTGATTTTAACTAATTAATTTAGTATATTTGTTTGTATGATTTGGATAAGTATTTTAAGACTTATTTAGGTTTAAAGTTTTGTAATTTAATTGAATTATTTTATTGAGAATATTAAATATTTCTAATTTAATTCTATATTAATTATGTATAATTTGTTATTTTTATTAATTATTTACTTTTATTTTTCTTTGTTTATTTAAATTTGTCTGATGTAATTATCATATTATTAGATTATATTAAACTTAATGAAAATATAAGTATGTAGTATTTGTTTATATTTTTATTTATATAATTTATAATTTTATTTTATTTCTAATCCATTATTATTATTTAAATTTGACTTTTCTAGAGGTGGGGGGCCCACTCGAGACACACGGCAGCTTCTTATTTGCCGTGACAGAGAAGTGAGTCCCACTGGGAGACGACGCGCCGACAGCGTGCTGTCCCGCGAGACACGCGTCCTCGCGGGATTGGCGCGTCAAATGAACGTGGGGCCCTCGCGATGACAGCGTATACCGAAACACCGCGTGGAATTTGGGTCGGGCCCGGGTCGACCCCGCCAACCCAAACATCCGTCATCGTTCCGCGGCCGTCCCGAACGTCTCCTCCTAGGGCAGCGAAATCGACGGCTGAAATGACGTCGACGGCAGTTGGTTCACCCCTTGATCGAAAGATCTTGAAGAGACCTTCCAACTGGTACTAAGAACTTAGCAGGAGGGAGTATATATCATGATGAAACCTTAACCCTAGCAACCTCTGCCGAGACGAACGAGGTTAACGGTTTGAACTGTAGACCCAAACCTAATTGACGATGATCAAATGCATTTGAGTTCAATCAGATCCGTTGATTTATTAATCTAGCTTATGAAATAAGTAAACAAAAATGATTTGGCAATTATTAATAGAGATCGAGGTATAGTCAGGTACCTGAGTTTGAATGGTGGATTTGCCTGAGGCTCGCTCGATTTTTAATGGAGTAGTTTCTCTGAAAGATGGGATAATGATTCATTCTAGGATCTTAAATGAATGCAAGGATAGGGCCTTCAGCGGTGCTCGATGTGTGGTGAGAAGTTAGGGCGACGCACGTCTTTAAGCAACGGCGTTTCCTTTAAAATAGATGGCGCCGTTTAATATAATATAATAATTAATTATTTAATTTAATTTAAATCAATTAATTAATTAAACTTAATTTAATAAATATTTAAAAAAAAATTTTAAAAATATATTTCCTAGCTAATTGAGGGCTTCTGAACACAATGGTGCACTCGGATTTACGATTCGGCGAGTATTTAATTACTCGAATTTTTAGGTATTTAAATAATATTAAAATATTCATCTAAAAAATTATGACTTTCAAATGCGTTCAAAACTTTACCCCTAGCTAATTTGGGGGTGGTGAATGCAATGGTGAAGTTAAATTTTCAATTTGAAGTCAAAATTATTTAAAGATTAGAAAACAATTGAGAATGAAATTTGGTATTTTACATTCTCTCCAACTTAAAAGAGATGTCGTCCCGACATCAATCTAAAATTTAAAGACGTTTACAAGATTTAGAATCACTTACTTAGTGGAATAAGTGAGGATATGCTTTCCTCATACTTGATTCTTCTTCCCATGTGGCTTCTTCCTTGTGACAGTTTTTCCATCTAACCTTTATCATGGGAATATATTTACTTCTTAACTTTCTTTCATCTCGATCTAGAATCTCTTCTTGTTCGATCACATAGCTTAGATTTGGTTGCAAATTGATATCTTCTACTTTCACTCTCATTGAAGGTTAAGATAAGCACTTTCTTAGTGAAGAGATATGAAACACATCGTGCATCAGACTTAGATGTGCTGGAAGCTTGATCTGATATGCTACTTGGCATACTCTTTTCAAAACTTCAAAAGGTCCAATAAATCTTGGACTTAACTTCCCATAAACTCCAAATCTGTAAACTCCTCTGAATGGGTTTACTTTCAAATATACAAAATCTCCAATAGAAAATTCAATATGACGATAGTGAGCATCAAAATACTGCTTCTGCCTGTCTTGAGATGCTTTCATTCGATGCTGAATTATTTTTATCTTTTCTGTTGCTTGAAGAATCAAATCTGATTTTAATATCCTATTTTCTCCAACACTGTTCCATGATAAGGGAGTGATACACTTTCTTCCATAAAGGGCTTCATAAAGAGCCATTCCAATGCTTGCTTAGAAACTGTTGTTATAAGAAAATTCAATTAATGGAAGGTGATCATCCCAACTTCCTCCAAAATCTAAGACACAAAGGCGAAGAAGATCTTCTAGAGTTTGATTCACTCTTTCAGTTTGTCCATCAGTCTGTGGATGAAATGCGGTACTCATACAGAGCTATGAACCAAGATCTTGATGAACTGCTTTCCAAAACTTTGAAGTGAATCTACTATCTCTATCAGAAACGATGGTTTTTAGAATACCATGTAACCTTACTATCTCTTTTAGATAGATCCTTGCCAACTTGTCTACTGAATCTATCTGCTTAATGGGTAAAAAGTGCGCTGATTTGGTAAGCCTATCCACAATTACCCAAATAGAATCATTATTGGATTTTGAATGAGGAAATCTAGTGATAAAATTCATAGAGATATCTTCCCATTTCCATTGAGGTATAGCTAGAGGTTAAAGTAATCCACCTGGTTTCTAATGTTCTGCTTTTACTAAATTACACGCTTCACATTTTGATATAAACTCAGCTATACTTCTTTTCATTCCTGGCCACCAAAAATGTGATTTTAAGTCTTGATACATCTTATTATTCCCAGGATGAATTGAATATCTAGACTGGTGAGCTTCTTTTAATATTTTAGTTCTTAGCTCATCATTATTTGGTATCCATATTCTGAATCCACACCAAATATTTTTATTTGAATCCAAATTCAGTTCTAAGTGTTTTCCTGATTGAATGGATGCAGATATGGAGCTATATTCTTTATCAAGATGTTGAGCTTCTTTAATATCATTCATTAATGAACATTCTACAGTCATCTGAAATAGCTTAGCATTTGATGGCAATGTGACTTCTAATTGAAGATCTTCTATTTCTTTGAGTAATATAGGATTAGAAGTCAACATATGCAAATATGAAATTGCCTTTCGACTAGTGCATCTGCTACTACATTTGTTTTGTTAGGATGATACTGAATTGATAAATCATAGTCTTTGATTAATTCTAACCATCTTCGTTGTCTTAAATTAATCTCTTTTTGAGTAAAAATATACTTCAGACTTTGATGATCTGTGAAGACTTCATATTTTACTCCATACAAATAATGTCTCCAGATATTTAATGCAAAGACTATTCCAGCTAACTCCAGGTCATGAACTGGATAATTTTTTTCATGGACTTTAAGCTGTCTAGATGCAAAAGCTATTACTTTTCCTTCTTGCATGAGAACACAACCTAATCCAATTCTAGAAGCATCACAATAAATTTGATATTCTTTTCCTTCAACTGGTAGAACTAAAATAGGAGCTGAGGTTAGACATTCTCTTAATTTCTTGAATGCTGATTCACAAGATGAGTCCCAAACATAAGGTACATCTTTTTGAGTGAGACAAGTAAGAGGGACTGCAATCTGAGAGAAGTTCTTAACAAACTTGTGATAGTACCCAGCTAATCCAAAGAAACTTCTTATTTCTGTTACTGAAGTAGGTTGGGGCCAATCTTGAATTGCACTTATCTTGCTGGGATCAACTGATATTCCTTTCTTGCTAGTTATATGGCCTAAGAAGGCGACTGAGTGAAGCCAAAATTCACATTTTGAGAACTTGGCATATAGTTGATGTTGTCTTAACAAGTTCAAGGTGATTCTAAGATGCTCTTCATGTTCCTTAGCATTCTTAGAATAGATTAATATATTATCAATAAAGACGATAATAAAAGAATCTAAGTATGGTTTCATTATTCACTGCATTAGATCCATAAAATAAGATGGGGCGTTTGTTAACCCAAAAGGCATCACTAAAAATTCATAATGCCCATATCTCGTTTTGAATGCAAACTTAGGAATATCTTCGTCTTTGATACGAAGTTGATGATAACCAGATCTCAGATCAATTTTAGAAAATATGGAAGCCCCAACTAACTGATCAAATAAATCATCTACTCTTGGTAATGGGTATTTGTTCTTAATAGTAACCTTATTCAATTCTCGGTAATCGATACATAATCGCATACTTCCATCTTTCTTCTTAACAAATAAAATTGGGGCTCCCCAAGGAGAATTACTTGGTCTTATAAATCCTCTTTTAGTCAACTCTTGAAGTTAATTTTTAAGTTATTCTAACTCTTTGGGTGCCATTCTGTATGGAGTTTTAGATAAAGGATTCGTTCCTTGACTTAAATCAATACTAAACTCCACTTCTCTTTGAGGTGGCAAACCTGGAAGTTCATCTGGAAATACATCTGCATATTCTTTTACTACAGGAGTTTCTTCTAAGGTTGTAGTTTTAACTTCAGAACTTGAGAGTAGGGTTAAGAATATGGGATACTTCTTTCTAATGAATTTCTCAATCTTATTTGCTGGGATAAGACTAATAATTGCACTTCTTTGTCCAACAAAGGTTATTCTCTTATCTTCATTATAAATATATACCTTTTTCTTTGCACAATCAATCAATGCCTTATTCTGACTCATCCAGTCTATCCCAAGGATAATATCAAAACTAGTTATCGGGATGACAGTGAATTTAGCTTCCCAAGAATTTCCATTTATATCTAACTTGCAATTACAGAAGATGTTTGTTTCTAAGAAATCTCCTGATGGTAGATTAACTTTAAGAGCTGATGAAAGTTGTTCTACTGGTAATGAATATTGTTGAACTATTGTTGACGCAATAAAAGAATGTGTAGCTCCAGAATCAAAAAAGACTGAACACGTGTACTTAAATAATAAAATGGTACCTGTGACCACATCAGGTTCTTCTTTTGCCTCTTCTTGAGATAAGTTGAATATTCTAGCTTGGGCTTGATTGTTTTTTGGATTACTGGAAGATGCAATATTGTTTTGTTGATTTACTGGTGGTCTTCCTTAATTCTTCATAACTACTTTTCCTTGTTTTGGAATTTGATACCCATTGACTGTATAAGTGGCTCGGCAGAATTTTATGGGATGATTTGTCCTTCCACACCGGTGGCATTGACTTTCACCGGTAAAGCATTTATCTATACTATGAATTCTTCCACAAAACCTGCAAGTGTTTGGTGTTCTCGGAGCAGGTCTACTAGAATTACATTGAATGTTATACACTTTTCCTTGAGGTCTGGAGAAGTGTTGCCTCTTAGATTGAAAATGAGAGGAGAAAGCTGGCCTTTTCATTTTTGAAGAGTACTGTTCTTCTTGAGCTTCCATAAGCTTGGCTTTCTCTACTAGCTGAGCAAAGTTTAAGATCTGAAGAGGTGTCAAAATATGTTGAAAGTTATTCCTTAATCCATTAAGGAATAAATGGCATCTGACTTCTTCAGTAGTAACCATTTCTGGGGCAAAGCTGGCCAAACGAGTAAACTCTTCCTCATATTCTATCACTGTATGACTTCCTTGCTTTAGGTTCAGAAGTTCCTTTCTCATCGTTTGCCTGGCAGATTGAGGCACATATTTTCCTAAGAATGTTTTCACAAATTCTTCCCACTGGATCTCTTCTTCTGATTTATTCTGGAATGTGGTGTTCTTGGTCGTCTTCCACCACTTCTCAGCAGCTTCTGTCAGAAGATAAGTAGCTAGAGATACCTTCTGGTCTTCTGAGCTCTTAGCACATTTAAACACTTTTTCTATTCTTTGAATCCACTCCTCAGCTTGGTAAGGAGTTGCTTTGCCATTAAATCTGGGAGGCTGAAGTTTAAGAAATATTTGCATGTCTTCATTTACTGCTTTTCTTTGAATAGGATGAGGGTTCTGGATTTGTTGACTGTTCATGAATTGACTCATCATATTCATGAACTGGAGCATCTGATTTGCTCCATTATGATCAAAGGGATAGACTGCTTCAATATTAGGTGAAACAGTCTTATTTTGACTAGGAGTGTTTTGAGGAATATTTTCCTCCTGTGATTGATTGTTGTTGTTATTATTGTTTTGACTATCCATAATATGGGAAATAATAAACTATACTTAGTTGGCTTTCCAACTTAAATTTCTAACTTCTAATAATTTTGTAACTGTATTCATATAGTTGGCTCTTCTAATGAATTATTCCTTAAATAGTCTCAAACTTCGCTCTTATACCAATTTCTGTGGCGACCGGGGATCGAAGTTCGAGAGTCTTTAAAGAACAATTCAATCTCAAATGAAAATATATACATCTTTATTATTCAAAAAGGACATAATAAAATAAAATAATAATTCACAGTCCTTTTATACATAGAGCCAAAACATATATGAAAAGTTACAACAGTTTGAATTTTACAAAATATGAAATAAGATATCTATATTCTTCTGCTTCTTTAAATTCTTCCTCTTTTAATTTGGCAAATCTTCTAAGTTCTTTAATTATCAAAACCTAAAAAATTCAGTTTACCAGTCATGTAGGAGTACGCAAATTGTTCTTATAAGAATAAATCTAGCATCCTATAATAGGTATGAATCATATATGAAAATGACTGCAAATCTGCATGTAAATAAAGCAATTGCTAAATTCAATTTCTGCCCTACAAAATAGCTGTGAAAATCAACATATATGAAATAAATTTTATCAAAAGCATATGTAACAATAAGTCGAGTCCGGAGACCCCTGAGCCCAAATTGGTAAACCCATAGGCATAATCTGTATGAAGCTTTCTCGCCACCCGTCGGTAGTTTACTCAAATTAGGAACTGATGGTGTGTCTTTCCTCTGGATTTGTCTACTTCCTACAAGAGGCTAAATCCCTCCATATAACTCCCAGGGGCTTGCTAGCTAGCCCAATCTGTACAGATTCCAGTTTTGCATTCCACCCTCCAAAGACAAACACCACAAAATATATATAAATTCTTTTTGTTATATGCCTTTTGATATAATTCTTTTGCAGATTAAAATGCGGTAAGCAGTGCAAATAAAACTCAAATAGAAAAATGGCTCAAATAAGAATACTGAAATAAGACTTATAAGTAAATTTTGCGTACGTGACTTGTTTTGATAAAATCAACCAAATTTAATTTCTTTGATCTGCCAAAATAATTTAATTCATTAATTTAATATTTTATGTTTGTAATTTTCCTAAAATGATAATAAGATGAATATTTGAATATTTTGAATTACTTTATTAAGTTATTTAATTATTATACCTTATAAGGTCAAATTATGAATTTGACCTTATAAGGGCATTTTAGTAATTTTACCCTTAATAAAATATAAAATTTCTGTTAGTTTATTGAAGATTATGTTTTAAGGTTTTCATAGAACTTAAAATTATTTAATTCTGATATGAATTGACTAAGTTATAGCTAATCTAATTTCTAGGGTTAATAATTAGGGTTAAATGTGATTAGTGAGTGATTAGTGAATTTAGTCATAAAATTATTAAACTAATTATTTATTTAGGTTCTAATATACTTTATGAGTTATTTAAAACTGAAATTACTTAATTTGAATTATTATATTTGCTAATATTCATTAATCAGTTCTTAGAGTAATTAGAGTTAATTAGGAGATCTAACTGTTGGATCCTAAATATTTTTGCAGTTTACTGAAATTTAGGATTTTCTGATCTAAATGGGTATTTGGATCACTTAATTTGGAGCTAAATTGATTAACTTATGGTGATTTGAAATTTTTAGGATTAAAGGCTTAATTGGGGTTAGGTCCTAAAGTGATTAGCCAAATTTTAATCCAAACAGTAAAATTTATATTTCTAAAATATTCCTTAGGATTTTCTGAGTATTTTAAGACCCATATTCAATATATTTAGATTAGTAGTTTATAAGTTATGACTAAATTAAATTTTATGATTTTAAGGTTCAATTTAGGAATCTAAATGTCACTATGTTAAATATTAGACCAAATGGGAATTTAATACTTCTAATAAATTCCTTATATTTTTTTGATAATTTTGATATATTTATTTGTTAATTTTTTTATTAAGTATTTTGTAAGTTATGAATTTCCAAAAATTTGATTATTTATTAATTACTCATATATGAATATTACTATTTTGTATATATAAGTTTTCTGTTTATTTATTTAAATATTTAAATTTCTGTTTTACATTTATGTTTTTATTTTATTTACTTATTATTACTAATGTATAGATTATTGCATTTTAATTAATGGTATTTTATTAAATTTATTTAATATTAATTTTGAAAATAAACTTTCTGATTATTATTTATTAATATTTTAATGTTATTATTTTATTTATATTTTTTTTTTTAAACATTTTTATTTTATTACATTTGTTTATATAATTATTTGATTTTATATATGTTTTTAATTATTTTTCTGTTTATAAATTATTTTATATCATCTGATTTGACATTTATATATATTAATATCTGTTTATATTTTATTTTATCTGATTTGACATTTATATTAATATCTGTTTTATTAATTATTAAATATTATTTTATTATATTATTTAAAATTTTCTATTACGATTATTTATATTTATTTAATAATTATACGTTATAATATACTTTAATATATATATATATATATATATATATATATTTTAACTGCAGGTGGGACCCGCAGTCAGACGGCGCGCGAGAATACGCGCCCGCTGGGCCCCACTTCTGCGTGACTTATAGATGGGTTCGGGCCAGCCCGGCCCGCCCAGTCTCCTTCGTCTTCGTCTCCTCTCTCCCGAATAGACGAGCTAGGGCACGCGAAAGGGGAGCCTTCCCAGCGACTATACCCCTCGACCCGCACGGTGTTGGAACGAGGGAAGCAAGGACTACCTAAGGATGGTAGAAAGATGACCAAAGAAAGTCTCTATTGCTTAATAAATCCAACCCTAGTTAGTTTCGACGGAGCTCATGCGACGAAACTGTTTATAATTGTGGACGAATTTGAAATCCTGACTAATACGGATTAGATGAGTTTGATCAAAATTGCTAGATGAACAATCAAGGATTTGAAATAAATATACGAACTTGGTTTTATGTAAATTAATCGAGAATTCAGGTTATACGAGTATACCTCAACTGGATGGTCGAAAAGGGTTTTGGTTTGATCTTTTACTTCAATCTTTCGGACAAGTTTGAGTGATTGTAGATAGAGATTGTAGGACGAATGACCGGCTTGGATGTGTTCAAAAAGCATTCATAAGCGGTGATCGACGGGTGGCGAAAGGGGCAGAGGGACGCGCGTCGTCTTCCAGGACACGTGGAGATGCAATCGAGGAAGACGAAGTCCTAGCCGTTCGATCTTCGATCGAACGGTCTAGAACTTCTGTTAGGGCAGACGGCGTAAATAGATTTTTAAGCAACGGCGTTTCCTTTAAAATAGATGGCGTCGTTTAATATAATATAATAATTAATTATTTAATTTAATTTAAATCAATTAATTAATTAAACTTAATTTAATAAATATTTAAAAAAAAAATTAAAAATATATTTCCTAGCTAATTGAGGGCTTCTGAACACAATGGCGCACTCGGATTTTTGATTCGACAAGTATTTAATTACTCGAATTTTTAGGTATTTAAATAATATTAAAATATTCATCTAAAATTTTATGACTTTCAAATGCATTCAAAACTTTACTCCTAGCTAATTTGGGGGTGGTGAATGCAATGGTGAAGTCAAATTTTCAATCTGAAGTCAAAATTATTTAAATATTAGTAAACAATTGAGAATGAAATTTGGTATTTTACATACCTGGTTTCTCAGATGAGCTTGGAACGACTGGCAGATGGTTCGGCTGACCTTAGCTGAGCCTCCTGGCGCTGCAAAGGATCCTGAACTTCAGGAGAGCCTACTAACAGCGATTCGAGAGCTCCTGGGATCGCCTACGCAAGCTCGGACAGACGGTAATGGCGGAAGATGTAGAGAGCTCAATTGATTAGCAAGGATCAAATGAGGCAATGCTGGGGCTATTTATATCCTTAGCAAGGAAGTGGGGAAATTTTCAGAGGGATGGATCGAGCTGGGGAGGCCCGAGAGACCGGGCCATGGCCGAGCTTTCAAATTTCCAATTCGAGCTCGGCCGGGCCACGAGGCCCGATCGGGACCGATATGCCGTTGAGGGAAGATCCACAACGGCATGCTTGTAATAACCCAAGGTTGTTAATCATCATTTAATAATCCAATTAACTTTAAATCTATTCTATTAAACCTAAATTAGTCATTAAAAGCAAGTTCTAAAGTTTTGGTCAAATTTGAAATTCAAACGAACAAAACCTTAATTTTAGGTAATTTTTAAAATTAAGAAAATGAGGAAATTAATTTGACCTCAGATTAAAAATCGGATTTCGCCATTACCTTCATCACACCCAAATTAGCTTTGGGTGAAATTTTGATGTGTTTTGGAAATAGTCAAAATTTCTCGATTATTTTATTGTATTTTTGAAAATCTGAAAAATTAAATAATTAAGTTGAATTTTGATTAAAATTTTGTTTGCTTTTTTGAGTCCGTCGCCCCCAATTTAGCTAAGAAGATAATTTTTCAAAATTTTCATTAGAAATAAATAATTATATAATTCTAATTAAACAAAATTTCTAATTAATCAAATAATATACTATATATACATACATATATATACATAACTTTATCTTATCCTAAAAGAATTGCATATCCTCTGCCCTAAAAATCCAAATCGCATGCCATTACCTCTCCCGTCCCGATACCCTCTGATCCCTATCTCTTTCGAGCGGCTCGCATTGATGATGCCGCTTGATCGAAGTGAGCGGCCATCAACATGTACCTCATGCCACAGCTTTGCACCAATGGGAAGCTTTGTGGCAATCTGATCATCATCCTCGACCATGCCTTTCACGTCTTTAAAAAGGGAGATTCTGAATCTAAGAAGGGATTTGAAAAATACGCTTGCAAACTCAAGAACCATAGCAACAATCTCTTAACGCCCAATAAGGTACTTTACTAGATTTCTCCCTTCTTGGTATCATCTATATGTAACTTAGGGTTTTTAAGTGTTGAACGATAGGACTCTTTAGGATCTATTTGAACTCAAACTGGATTCTATAAGAAATAAGTTCATGTAATCCTATGTATACCTAAACCCTCACCAATTTATATATATATAGTTGCTATTTAATTGATCTTTATGAAAATCATTCAGATTTTTATATTTACATCAGTCGTTTGTTGTCTTCAATTTCATTCGAATTAAATAAATGGAAGGAAATAGTTAATAAACTTTATTTATTAGTGCTTTTCTTCATTATTGGGAAGAATTTTCCTTTGTATTAGTGCTGCACATTTATTATGATTATATCTTTACGGGTGATGCTAATCATAAATATATTTATAAAAATATATATATATGATAATATATGAATTGAGAATTTAAATATCAGGTTGCGAGATATTTAATCAATAGGTTAGGTGAAAATTTTTAGTTTAAATGCTAAAAATTTTATATTGTTTCTAACATCACGTTTGTTTATTAAAGATATATCAATTTATTGTCAATCTTTCTATGAAAATATTAAAGAATATTCGGATTATGATTAATAATGTTTATTTTAACTTTTTTTTTTATCTGTCGTTTTAATGATTTTATTCTTATACATGTCATTTTAGTTGTCAAAATAAAGATGCTATCATACTAGTGATTTCCAGTTTTATACGATTTCTCTAAAATATGAAATTCTTAATAGTCTAAATTAGATAGTATTTTAGTTTGTGGATATTAATTTACATTGATTATATGAATTCATAACAAAACATGTATGCATATTATTCTTCATCGCTCCTGAAATGTTAAGTACGTGGCAATGATGTATTAAAGAATCTATTGCATTTTTTTTTTCAGATTTGCATTTTTTAATTTCTGTTAAACAATTAATTCTTCCTTATCAATTGAATGTTCTTTCTTTGATTAAACTATAACTGTTATAGTAGCTTTCGTTGTGTTAGACTTATGTCTAACACATTGTACTTTTGGGATTCGATAATTTGCTAGATCTAGAATAGTTTATGGAGCCAGATCAGGAGCCTTCATAAGACTTCTAGAAGGACATCGTGGAGCATTAGAGGACTCTTCATCAGTCTATTGTCTACACTAGTTAATTTCAGTTCAGTACTTCAATTATTTTCTGTATTTTCATTAAGTAAATAGTTTGTAATAATTATAGATGTATTTTCTTTTTTTTTTCTAAGATAAATGCTTTAATTAGCCATTATGATGAATGTTTTCAGATATATGCTTTAGCTTTCACACTCTGTACTTACTACTTATACTTAATATTGTGATATGATCAGGATATACATATAATGATAGTGTTCGTATAATTAGGATCTTACCTTTATTCATAATCTAATATACACGAGTACCCTATCTAATACTTAAGATAAGGATAATACACTTATCTTAAGGATTAGTCTCAATTGTACTCATCTGGTGTATTCAATGAGGTTCAGTTTCCTTCCCGAGTAATGCACCTTTCCACCACTAATTGTTACTTTTTATACTAACTCAATTGTGCGTGGCGACGGGACGGGGCGTTACATCACCTATAACTAATTTGAGGGTAATGAACGCAATAGTGAAGTAGGATTTTGAGTTTGAGTTCAAATTAATTATCTTAATTTTATAATTAATTAAATATTATAAAAATAATCCAATTACTCGATTGAGCTTTGAATCGCTCCAATTATTTGAGGTTTGGTTCTCCGAATCGCTCTAATTGAATGATAATTAACATGTGATTAAGCTAAAATTAGGCTGAGTGGCAACCTAGGATTTTTACAGTTGACCCCAGCAATTTCAACACCTACTCTTTGCAATTCTATGGATGAGGCTTGATGTTCAGGCCCCCAACTAACTGCCAGGAGCTCGAGCAAGCTACCAGCATCGAACCCAGCTCCCTAATTGCTCCAACCGCATTCAAACTTTTATTTTCCTCATCGATCCAAGTGCCTCGCTGCCTAGACACTGAACCCCTTATGCTTGCATTTGATTGTGCGTCCAACGATTGTAGGCTAGCCTAGGGTTATTGCTGGTGTCTATCGGGTTCGATCGAGCCCGATCGAGCAACAATTGGTTCGGGCATGTACAGTGGGGTACAATGCCCAAGCTTTAATAGGGTCCCATTGATCGTGTTAATTTTTCGTCTATTTAAGACATCCCCTAGTTCTGTCTTGACCTAGGGAATGTGTTGGGAGATAACCCAATCCAATTAGTTGGCTATGGAGGGAGAATTTCCCCTCCACGATAAATCTTAGGGTTTGGAATTGGATTAATATGATACTGGGTGCATCCTAGATAAGGCCTTAAGTTCCAATGTATAGAACTCGATCCTATACTTTTTTTGAGCCACTATATGCAAAGGTTAATGCTCTGTGTATCAGGAGTTTAGGATTTCTCCAAAACCCTAAACTCCCAATACAAGTTCTACATCGTCAAAATGAAGAAGAACAGTGTGGGTTGGGCCGCCTGTGACCTGCGTTGTTTGACAGTAGCAGGTCGTCGGGTTCCGATGAACCCGCACTGTCCCGCGTCAGTCCAATCTGTCGACTTCTGAACGACCCAATAGGACCCGAATGCTAAAGGGAATATAATGCACGTATATTTCTTTTAGCCTGAAGTTCTAACTTAGTAAAATTAATGGAAATTATGGTTTGCTTGCTTTTAATCTATATGAGTCCAAATCTAGTGATATTATATACTATTTTGATCAAAAAATCATGAAGAATAGAGCATTAACCCTTAGATTTTTTGTAAGGATTTGAATAATATTATGTTCTCCCATGAGAAAAAAAGTTGGGGTATTTGTTCCTATAAAAAAATTTCAATGATTTTATTTAAGATATAGATTTGGAGGATTTGTCCTCTATGGGTCTTCACTACATTTAGTCTAATTATCAAAAAGGTAATCTAATCATCATCAGATTGGATAGAGTTCTTTGTAACTCAAGTTGGAAGTTTCAAGTGCCTTATTCGTATTATAGGGTGAACGCACCAACATTTTGATCACTCGCCCCTCCTTATATCTCTATAGATTATATTAATGGAAAATGATGGATACATGTATAAAAACTATTTGAAAGTTATGAATGGTTATCACAATGTCATTCTTTTAGCATGGAAATTTTTTGAAGGGACATCAACTTTATGTTCTTATCAAGAAGTTTAATCACACAAAAGTCTACTTATTAAAGCTTATGGGGGGCTCTACGATAGTGGTAAGAGATACTTTGTCTTCTTTGATGATTACATATAGTGTTAATATTCTTAATGAATAGTCTATAATTAATTTGTATGTATAAACAAATTTAAGGATTAAAAGGGATCTTAGTTGGGCTAAACATCATAATAAGGCATATTGGCTTAAGGCGGGTGAAGATAATTTTAAGTTTCTTTATAATCATATCCATGCTATGAAAAATATTAACTTTTTTAAGATCTTGAATGGGTTTCAAGATCAAGAGAAAATTGTCAGATATGATATTTATTATTTCAAGAATGTTTTCAATACAAACCACATTCATGTGAATTCTCAAGGTTCGAATGCTATCTTAGATCTCAATATTGCTAGAAATATACTTCTCTAGTTTTTTCATGAGGATATTTTTTGCAATATAAATACTTCTCCAGGTCCTACTGGGATTACTTTATTTTTTTATAAGATGTTAGCCTATTATTGTGGCTCAGATATGTAGAGATATTCACCTTTTCTTTCAAGTAGCAATATTATCAAAAGGAATCACACACTCTATTATTACATACTATCTAAAGTAGACCATGCTGAAAATATGTAAGACTTTAGGCCCATTACATTTAAAATACATTTTATAATCCTATTGCAAACCTTATTCCTTCTAAACTCATACTAACTCTTCCTTATATTATTAATCAATCTCAGGTAGCTTTCACCCTTAGCAGATTAATTTTGGATTGCATCCTCTTAGCACTTGATATATTAAGCATCTTTGATTATAGCAATTATATAGGGTTTTGCTCTAAGTTAAATATTAAGAAATCCTAAATAATATTAATAGAAGTTTTCTTTTTCATAAGATGGAAACTCTTGATTTTTCTACTATGTTTAACGAGAGGGTAAGGGCTTGTATATGGGATATTTGTTATTCTATCTTTGTTAGTAGGAAAACTTATGGCATCTTCAAATCTTCTAATAGTCTTAGGCATTGATGCCCTCTTTCTCCATACCTTCATTTTCAGGTATGTAGGATTTTAGAAGTTTTATATCAAAGCACCTATCTTTGATCCTATGCTTCTTTTTTGATAACAATCTGATTATAGTATTCATTATACGCGGACTTTGAGAAGTTTTATATCAAAGCAAATATATTTGAGCTTATTCTTATGCTTCATTTATGCTATAACATTGTTTATATCATTAATTATAAGTGAATTTCTTGGAGTTTTATGTCAAATCACATATATTTGAGCATATGCTTCCTTTTCTTATGCAAATGATTTATAACATTAATATGCATTAATTGTTAAATGAACAGCAATAATTTTGTCATGAAAATTTATGAAAAATGTTTATGCTGAGAGTCTTTAGAGGGAAAAAATAACATTAACACAGACATGCAGAGTTTGCTAGTAACTCAGAATGAATTAAGAAGAGATTTAGTCCATTAGAAAAGTGCAAAGATCCAAAGAAAATAGTCACCAAGCTAAAATAATAAAATAGAACAATTATTGATGGGTAGTTGTTTATCTTTCTAGAGTGACCAAGGATCTAGATAATCTTAGTGTTGATAAGGCTGTGGTTCAACAAAAAAAAATGACATTCTCCATCACAAAGTACTTATGATATTATTTTATTTTTATTGTTGTTATTATTGCTTCTTTATTATATAATTTGTAATGTATTATATCATTTATTGAACATAAAGTTAAATAAAATATATTCATTTGATGCAAGCTTACTTGAATGATTATTGCTTATTGTATTACTTCTTCATGGAATATTAGAATGCATTTCTCACCAAACTTTTACGTACTCCTGTCTAACTACTAATTTTCTTAGGATTTAAAAATTGGTAAGAGGAGATACTATTTTGATTTAATCTAAAAAATTTTAAATTAAGAAGTTTTAAACCCATTATGCAATCATTTCCGAGTGAAACATGGATAATTAAGTTTCTAACCCTTGTACCAAATTTGATTTGACCAATCCATCTTAGGGGCATTCCTTAGTATAAGTTTTTTTTGCTAATGTGATCTTCACATTCAATAGTGCATTCTCAGCTTCTTTCCAAGAAGGATAAGTGGCCAGCATTGGTAAAAGAAAGAGTTTTAAATTCTAGTATTTTGCACAGCAAGAATCACCTGGATCTGATGCTAGATGGCTGCCTTTTCTCAGTAAATTAGATTTACAAATATTGAATGGATTGGTAAGATAATATCTAATGATGATTTCTAGAATTTGTGGTGGGTTAGTTATGAGCTTGGAGTGGACTATATAAAGGAAAGCCAAGACTAGTCCAAATCAAACATAGTTTGGGCTGATTCAAAATATTCCTTTTGTAGGTGGGGTAGGTTAAGGGGCTAGAAATAAATTAATATAGGTAATCTAAGATGTATAGTTTAGATCTGGAGTATGTGGCTAGGTTTGATGGTGTTTAGATGGGTGTCGAGGGGTATGGAAGAAGACTAGGTCGAGCTATTTTTAGATTTGGCTGCGAAGGTTGCGGTGAAGTTTAGAGAGTATTTGGGAGATTATATAATTATTTATATTTTTAAATGATACTTAAGATGCTGGAGAAGATGTGTAAATGGTTTGAGGTTATGAGAATAAGAGTATGGTTAGAAAAAATAAAATATAAATAAGATAATAACCTAACTCACCAAAGATAGGCAGTAAACTTGATGCCACCAAGCACCAAGCAATATGAGAGCTATTCACCACAAATTTCTTTCATTCAAGTTACTCCATTATATTACATTTTAGCTCATATTTATAGGCACTACAAGTCTCTTGCCCTATGAGCTTTGGAGGAAAAATATGGAGTGAAATTTTAAAAGAAAAGATGGGTAATTGGCAATTAGTGAAGAAGTAACTCCAACTACTTACATTAAATATTTTTCTCATGACATGACTGACAAAATATATGTCATAATAAATAAAAAAGTATAATATTAATAAAAACAAAATATAAATAGTAAACTCAATATTTGAGCTCTTTATTAGGCTTTTGATTGGGTTTTTGCAATTAGGCCCACCTTCAAATTCTTTCTTTGAACTTTAGCCATGGCTCTTGTTATTAGCATTTGATAATATTCTTAGGATGTGCTATATCAGGATCCCACACATTATAGCCTTTGAAATTCCATCAAATTTTAAGAAGAGTGTTGTTAGAGCTGTCTCTCCATACGGTAGCTAATTTGCAAATATTTGGTAATATGCTCCACTTAATTAAACATGTTTTTTATGTTTGATTGTGCCACCAAAAAGAAATCTAGAGCAAAGAGAAGTGATATTATTTGTAATAGATATATGAAGATATGTTGCACACCTAATAAGCAAGAAGATTTCAAGCAAAAGTCTTAATAAGTTGGAGTCAACCTCCAAGGGATATAATTTTCTTAACCAAGTGTCAATCTCTTTACTTGTTTTTTCAATCAAACTTCAACAATCTGCAACTTTCAGGTGCTTGGTGGTGGAAATAGACACTCCTAAAAATTTGAAAGCAAGATTCTTGATTAGAAGCATTCTTGGTAGATAAAATACATAGTACTTTGTATCTTGAATTGAAATATATTAGTGTCAATTGACCCACATTGTTTCCCAAAAAAATAATGAGAGAGAAGGGAGAAGTTTTTTCAAACTGCTTTATAATATTTCATTTTTTATACATAGACTTTATAATATCATGCAATATAATATGCTTTCATTTTCTTATAATAATTTTGTGGAGGAAAACCTGGCTACATATAAAGAAATTGCTAAATTTTTTATTTAAATGAGGCTAAGTTTGGTCGCCATTTGAAGCTCGGGATGAAAAGGACCTGCGGAGGCTGCACAGCTGTTGGGCGGAGAGATGTATCGGTGATTGGCCACTTGAGAAAATAATTAGCATTTTTTAAACAGGAAAAAAAAGAAGAAGTAGTTGGCTTGTCACAGCTCAATTTGAAGAGAAGTTTCTGTTTTATGTCTTATGACTGCAGCCATGTAAAGGATGAGCACAGCTCTTTTAAGAAAAGTTACCTCCAGAAGAAAGCATCTGTATAAAAACATACAAGATGCATATGCAAATATCAACAAAGTATTTTTCGTGGCTCTTGAGAAAAAGAAATCTCTTAATATGTTGATTCTTCAATACGACTTTTTTTAATATACTAAGGGCTTTAGCCCAATTTGTATTTCATTAAACTCAAGAAAAAACATGTACAAATAAATATTTAGATTCCAACAAATAGGGAAGAAGTAATCTTAGCTTCCCAATTGAAAAGCCAATTGCAATACGAAGAAATGGAACATTAAACAACACTCCTTTAGCTATCAGCACACAATCTATATCCCATTTAGTTTGATAAGCTGAGGATGCAAAGCAAAGGAGTAGGCGAGAAAATCGAAGGCATGATCAGGCAACCATTTCCATTCCACCATATGTCAATAGTAAGTTAACTTGACAGCTACTTCAACCCTCCATAAGCAACAGAAGAGAATTCGATAAGAAGAGAGAGATCACAGCTTATTCTAATCTTATAGTTTTTTTTATTGAAACACAGCATCAGAGGAGGATAATACAACATAACCAATTCTTCGCAAAGCCTTATTAAGAGGAAACACCTCCTGAAAGGAAAAGAGTCCATCGCTGTATTCCACCGCATAGCATATGTTCTGATCTGGTTGACAGGGGGAGCAGATTGAATCAAAAGTAGGCTTGAGCAAACAGTGGATACTGCTTGATTGGCAACCCGAAACAATTCATATTTACAGCTGTACATCAAGGCAACAGAAATCATAACTTCTCTAACACAACGGAACATGACTTTCATCAGGATATCAACAACAATGAACGTAAACATTCCCAGATAAAAGCTGAATCACTAAAACTACAATAAGAATGCCATTTTCAATAGAAAGCAGGTATCAGTCGAAATCCTATTAAATCAAGCGCAACTAGCACGCATCAATTCTTAAATCCTTATCATTCAAGAAAAGCAACAACCGAGCAAACCAAAGTTTGGCTCCATGTTCAAGGTTGCTTCCGCAGCAAATGTTCAAGATCAAGGTGTGTCTGTAAAGGAATATAGTAAAAGGATCTTATGATCGAACCGACCCACCATCCAGCATGGAACCAAAACTATTATAGCCACTCATAACCAAATTCATTCTATTTGAGCCACAAGCTACCGCAAGCTCAAAAAGAACATCTTTTTTATAATAAAATGGCATCGGACACAAGCAAAAATAAGAATGGCCCAAATTTTGTTGAAAAATTAAAATGAATTAGTCAAATTTTCCAAAAAATATTAGAAAGTTAAATGTAGATTTAGCATGGAATTTATTATATCTTTGAAACCTATTTTATCTAACCAATAAATTAAATAGAGGCGTCATTTAAAGCTTAGGTAAAATAATATTCTTTGCCAAATTAACTATCGTATCCAAGACAAATTCGATGGTCGTGATCTAAATAAAACCGCAAGGAAATTATTCATCGTTGGATCAAAATCAAACAGTCCTAACGGTATAATCTAAGTTAAGGCGAAAGGCAAATATCGGGTTATTACAAACGGGGCGTCAGCTCTGGCCACTAATACGACAGTAAAACCGTGAAACCATTGAACATAATTCGACAACAATGGATACATAATTAATCGACGTACTTAACCCAAGCCGTAGGATTCTTTATTTAAATTTGGCGATTATTAAAATTATAATCCACGGAAGACCTTCGGTCGTTCGATTAGAAACCTAATTTGATCTGATGGATATTGTAACCCAATCATTGTATAACTCCTACATTGCGAGCTGCTGACGACAATTACAATCACTTGCGATTAATGTCGTAGCCATGGCCGCCCGATGGCTCCTGACCACTCTAGCAGTTCCGATTAACTCCACATGTCCTAACGCAATCAACCATGTGGTTAATTGGGACTATAACTCCCTCTAATTACACAAATGAATCTTCTTGCGTCGCAAACTCAACAACACGAGCACCGAGCGGAAGTGATTTGAGCTCGAGGATCAAGGTTATATTGACGATTACTAAGCAATCGACAAAATCAACCCAAGAATAAAAATAGAAATCACAGTACATGCATATGCACAACCACAAGCATTCAAATACAAAGATTTTTACATAAAAAACCCAAAAATGGGAAATAGTACGGAGCCACACCACATAAAAATTCTACTATGAATATGAAAGATTACTAATTTACAAAGAGCTTCATCTTCACAAGAATAAGAAAGATCCACCGCTTACACAGTCACCCTATCGATTTCTTATTCTGTAGGAAACACCAGCTCTTACTTTGGTTGAAAGAGAAGAGGAGCATCCACCACCTCTTATGGTTCTATCCAACAGCAACCAAAACACTTAGCTTGCCTTTGATTGCATTATAAACATCTCTATAATGTTCCCCAACATTCGGACCCAAAATGGTTCAAAATACACCCTCCCCCCAAATCGCTTAGGACAACATCTAAACCGGAGATAAAACTAGTCAAGAGCTACGACGCGCCGTAGCGCCCTAGTCTTGGGCAGGCAGAGGCCAGGGTGCACTATAGCACCTTAGTCTCGGGCAGACTAGCTGTAACAACCATATATTGTTTCCCTTGCTAACCTAAGACAAACCAATATCTAATTCTCATTTCATTTTTCTTACATAGTCATTAGAGCTTAATCCTGAAAATTTGGAATCAATCGGACCTCAATTTGGTTAATTGGCTATTTTGTCAATTTTAGGATATAAAAATTAACTAAATTAAATTAATCTCTAAATCAAATTCTAATTTCATTTTTAAATTTCTCACCCCCAAATTAGCTTAGAGTGAATTTTTTATGAATTTTTAGATGTCATTTAGCCCTAAATTGAATTCAATTTAATTAGATTAATTAAATAAATTATATTATCTTATTTATTTAAATCCTAAATTCATTCCAACAGTTGACTGTTAAAATTGAGAAAATAATCAAGATCGTCGAAATGATCCCGTGCCCTGGATCCAATGGTGAGCGTTTCTGTTGCTCGGGTAAATCACTAGCCATCAGATTGCATTTGTAATCCAATGTCTGGGATAACACTTGCAGTTTAATCGTTACAAAGGGACAAATCAAGACCGTGGCATTATTTATTCGATCAATTGAATAGCTGGTACAACACCCGTAGCTGTTCATCGTATCCTTCGTCTAAGTAGTCCTGACAGTGAATATTTTCCTCGTACACTTGTGCCAGAACATGTCTCCCATTCCCAGTGTGTAATAACCCAAGTTGTTACCTTAGTCAATTATGGCTAATCTCAGTTCTAATCTTGACCCTAAGTATTAATCAAATTATTAAGAGTCAAACTCTAAGACCTAGTATAAATCATGAGTCAAATGGATCGAATCCTGATTCTTAGAAAATCCAGAAACCTTAAAATTGACCCGTCTAAATAAACCTCAGATCGAAAAACAGACTTTGCCATTGCGCTCATTGCCCCCAAATTAGCTATGGGTGATGTTTTCGTGCCAATCAGAAGTCGTCAAAGTTGACAAATATTTTAATAATATTTAAACACCCCGAAAATTAGGAAAATAAGATACTCATTGAATCCAAAATCTGACCTCACTGATGCGTTCCTCATCCCTCAATTAACTAGGGGAGAATATTTTGAATTTTTCTGGAATCAATTTAACTATTTAAATTAAATAGAAAATTAATTAATTAAAACAATTAAATTAATAAAATTTAAAAAAAAAAAGGAAACCCTTACCGGGTCAGATCCCCGCTGCCTTTAGGATCTGACCCGATACCGCAATCGGATCCGGATCCGCGGATCGACCCGTCCGATCCGTCCGATCAGATCGCAATCGAATGGCCATGAGACCATCGTCCTCCTCGCAAAGGTCGCCAACGCCATGCGGCATCCCCGCCGCCTCGCTCGCCCAACCATCATCGCCCCGGCCTCGTAGCCTCCGTCTAGAGGCCCATAAGGACTCCCCCCGCTCGTAGAACTCATCCGTTTTGTGCGATCGGGATCTGTTGGAAGCCGCAGTCGAACCCTAACACTCGAGTCCTCAACCACACGATCCAGGTACCTCTCAATCCTCCTTATTCTTCATTCAATGTCAGTTATTGTTGCTCGCATGCTTATTCCCCATTCCCGATCGATGATCGATCGGCTCGATCGAGTTGGATCGAAGCCGATCGATCGAAATTTGGATCTCATCCACAGTACATTCCGTTAGGCCCATCCATCACGTGACATAGAACCTAGGGTTCACGTTTCTGAGCGCTGCCGGCCACCTTCGGCCGACCTACCCTCGGCCGTGCGGGTCAGCGCCTTTCGTCGCCGGCTTCGCCGCATTTAGTCATGCCCTAGCTAAGCGTGTTCGCGACGAAGGCGTAAGCCTTCGGGCTTGGTCGGGTCAACCCGGACCTGTCCCGCGGTCGCACGCGCGGGCCGCGTGCGGGTTCTGAGTCAGCGTGGGCGGTGGAGCCGGCTTTCCATGCGGCGCTTCCCCATTCGCTGTGCGTCCCGTAGCGGGGCCCGCTTCAGGATCCGCGGGAGTCGGCTGTAAGGCCCACCCCGCGCCCGTAGCCTCTCCTGAGTTGCCATGTGGCGTCGTGGGCCCCGCCGTGCAGTCCTGTGGCGAATCGCAGCCTGCCACGTGTCGGTAGTGAGTTACGCGCCATTAATGCCTGCAGAAATAAATATTATATATATATATATATATATATATATATATATATATATATATATATATATATATATGACTATATATATGTATATAGTTATATTCATATATTATAATTTAATTTACTATTAACTGTAATTAGATTAGTATAACTATAGTTAGTAAATAATACTAATAGTGGGTTAATTAGGATAAATGATTAATTAAGTTAATAATTTAATTAAACAGAAGATTAGTTTATTTATATTAATTAATCTAAGTTAATTAGTTGATAATTAGTAATTGATTTAATTTAGTAATTAAATATTCAAAACAGTAAACAAAAAATAAAAATTAAGAATATTAATTAATTGATTTAATTAAATGAGTAGATTAATTTAATTTGAATAATTTCAAATGGTAAATTCATTTAATTTAAATAAATGAATAGTAAAATTAATTTAAATTTAATTAAACTTTAAAGTTTAATAACTTTTTATACAATGATCCAAACATAGCAAATATAATACTCATTTTACTCAAAAAAATAAAATGGATCAAATGACGTAATTTAAAAATTCATTTCGGGGTATGTATAATATAGTGATATTTTTGGTTACAAACAAACATTCACAACTTTTAACCTAGTTTGTCTAAATATAGATAATATGAGTCTTAAAATACTCATGAGAACAGCCTCATTAATATAGAAGTATTAGTTTCCCTATTTGGAGCTTAGTTTGAAAAGTAACATTTAGGACCCTACCCTAAAAATGACCAAAATATCTTTAGTCTTCAATTGACCATAACTTAGTCAATTCAACTACAAATACAAAAATTCAAAGTGCTAACTAACTTAGAATTTTAGTTTCATCAATAAACTGAAATAATATTTAGGGTCTGAAACCCTAGAAAATCAAAAATGACTAAAATATCACTAACCCTAGTTAAGCCATAACTTGATCATTTGAAGTTCAAAATAGGTTTACTCCCTATCAAAGCACTCAGTATATTATAGAGAAGCTATAGAAACTGAGCTTTCTAAATTTGGACATTAAATGGAAAAGTTCTGTTTTTGTCCCCCATTGGCCGACAAAATTACCGAATTACCCTTAGAAATTGAAATAGCCATAACTTAGCTATCTAACCTCAAAATGAAGTGTTTTTGGACTCTATGAAATCCTTGAACAGCAACCAACAATAAACTGCATAAAATAATTAATAGATCACATTTAGATTGAAAACTTAGATTCCTTAGACTGTACTTTTGGATTATGTGCTTAACTCCAATCTCATGATGTTAAAAGTCATAATCCATAGTTTAGTAGATCTTGATTAGATATTAGTTAGAATGTCTGAAATCATCAAAATAGGTCATTGTGATTTATTTTTTAACGTGTAGTCGTTCTTGATTGAATTAGATTAGAACCTGATCAATTCTAATCCTTTTCACTTATAAGGTCGTGCTTCTAAGTTACACTCGATAGTAAGAATTAGAGACCCTAAACTTGTGTAACTTAGAATAGTTAGATTGGTTAAATTAGATAACAAATGATATTATCATATTTAGTAGAGTCCCTTGCTTACTATTTGATATTGTGCTACACATTCGTTGTATTTTGTGCTTATTTTTTCTTGAACATGTCATATAAAAAAATATTGTTGCATGAAGATGAAAACTTTTAATATTAAAAAAACATTGTATTTGGGCTCAGTTCATGGTGGATTATAGTGCATATTACTCCAATGAACAAGGGTAAGGAGAGATCATGATGCTTAACATTACTCATTGAGGAGTGTGTGTTAAGCTTGGAACCTATTTAGTGTTGTAGACGTGCTCGACTCCTCAATTATTTTTTGAAATTATCCACAAAAACTAAAGTAAAAAAACTAAAATATTTCTGCATGTGCTAATAGTGCCTTTCAGTTTAGTTATATATATTTTCTGCCTATGCCTCCTTGTTGATGCTAGGAGAAAATTTTTTGTATATAATTCTGCCTATGCCTCCTTATTGACGCTAAGAGAATTATAATTTTTATCGCCTTAGCCTCCTTGTTGACGCTAAGAATCCTCTTGATTTCAGCAGGCTAGGTGTATCTGTAACAACCCGGCGTTGTTACCAGGATGATTATGCATAAACCTAATCAGATTGAGAGAAAATTCAAGATCTTGATTTAGACCAAATAAAAATCAAATAAAAATATCCTCAAATAAAGCATATTGAGGGAATCCACCTGCCAAAATTTGAGCGCGATCGGGGTCCCGGATCATCCTAAATAAATTCTGAGAGTTTAAATTTTCAATGTTGATAACAGATAAAATAAAAGTTGGATTTTAGAAATTTTTATAGATTTGAGTTAAGCATTATAAGAGGACACTATGTTTTAAGTTTCGTAATTTTTTGAGTTCCGGATTAATCGTAGCGAATTTTAAAAAATTTTCACTTAAAAATTAATATAAAATAAAATACTTATTCAAATTCAATTATTTTTAGACGCATGTGTTCTTCTCGTTGAGATGCTCATTTTGATACCAAGTTTGTAATTTTTGAAGTTTAATTGACTATAGATCAAGGCTTGAGAATTTTCAGCCATCGGATTTTGATTCAATTGCTGCGATAGAGTTAACTTTTTTTGCCTCTTAATAAAAGCATTCTAACCTAAAGTAGAGATCCGAAAATCCTTTTCCTCCCAGCCAATTTTCCTCCCATCCGATGTAATGAGGCGCTGAAGCTCTCCTTCTCTTGGTAGAACCCTCTTGCTCCTCTCCATGGCCGAGCCCTCTTCCTCCTCTCCATGGTCGGATAGCAGCTCTCCTCTTCCATGACTGAGCAGCATCCCTCCTTCTCTTGGCCGAAACTCTCCTCTCTTGACCGATCAAACTCCACTTCAACCCGACTCTTCCCCTCCAATCATAGGTTGTGGGGCCTCCGTACTGACAATAAGGAAGTACGGTGCTCTAACTATGGCAAATCCCCAACTTAAGTAAAGTTAGGCGAACCCAACTTGCCTTAAAGCAAGGACTTGTCACCAAGTGCTGTAACATTCATCAATATAAATATCAAAGTGGCGGAAGCAATATAACATAGAGTAACATCCACAAGCATATATAGTAGGAAAAGAAAATGTAATATAGTAACTCATCACAATGCAGAAAGTAAAGTACATCCATAAAGTTTAATTATTACAAACTGAAATGAATAATTGAAAAAATGAAAGACTCTCGTCCTCACTGAAATAACAAGGCAAAGCTAGCTAGACAGCAGCTGGAAGGTCCTCCTCCTGAACTGGCTCCTCCTCAGCGACACTGCCCACGAATAAGTCTGAATCTGACATTTGTCGGTATCACAAATGTCAAGGCCCCAGCCAACAAAATAAAAAGGTTACAGTTAGACAATTGTCTAAGTACATTTTAGGCTATTTAAAGTGAACTGAATATTAAAGGATATCACATTTAAATTTAACCATACATGCAGCAGTAAAGGGGTGCAACAAGCTATGAAAGAAATGGGATACTATAAATTATTCATTTATAGTACGCAACATATATGTGAAGTAATATACAAAACACTAAATAAGCAAGGTGAGGCTAAAAGCAAAAGTAACTGCAACTACTGAAATAAATATGATCCTAACATGATTATGATCGAAGTAAAACATGCTGAGTATACAAGAACACAAGTACTGAATACGATAAGATTCTAGTATCCTAGACATGCCATTCATACATATACCTAAGCCATGAAAGTATACATACAACATGCAGATTAAGATGAAAAGAAAAGCCACTGAGACATATGGCAAAAACAAAGCAATGTATATCATATAAAGCCATTGAGACATATGGCAAAGCAAGCAAATACAGAAAATAAGGCCACTGAAGCATGTGGCAAAGCAAACTAAAAAACCAAAACAATACAATACAAGTAAAGTAGTAATATGCCTAAGTTCTAGTACTGCCATACCAGCCAATAGGCAATACAGGGCCTCCAATATCAATCAATCAGTCAATCCCCAGCCTAGCCATCCAAATATGTTAGGTCTAAGTCCAAGCTATATAATACTACTACTGAAGAGGCAGACTAAACTAGGTCATATTCTACTAACTGTGACAAAACAAAATTGAATGATATGTAAATTCAATACTAGCTTAGGATACATCATCCTAAGTTTTCCTATTATGTTCAAGGGCTAAAGCTCAAAATCCAAGGTATGCAAGGCAATCTAGTCAAAGTAAGCAAGAGACTCAATCTAGACTCATGTGATATCTATTGTTGTCTAATTTCAAAATCTAGTTATTCTGAGAAGGTGCAAGCTTAGGATCTACAATATCTAGCTATCGAGTAGAATCTCAGATTTATATCCTTAAAGTCAAATATTAGAACTTAACAAGTTCTAATCAAAAATCATGTGACAACTATATGGTTTAAATAAGCAAATCAACGACCTAATTTTATGAATATTTTACTCTCTTACCCAAATCTTGATCAAATAAATTAAGATTTAAGAATTTAGAACTTAAACCCTATGTTGAGTTCAAATTCTTAATCCAAGGCGATACTAAAATAGGATATAGGTTTCTCACTTAATCCCAAGGGTAAAGGTTCTTATAAGTTGAAAGATTCAGGAACTACGATCTTAGTGGAAGGCTATTCAATTAATTATAAGATAAAATAATTAATTAAGAACTTGAGAATATAAGATCTATATTCAATCTTTAAGATAATTTTATTATCTTATTGATTGAATCATCCTACACCTACATGGAAGGTTTCAAAAGATTAAACAATCAATCATTTAAGAATTTCAGCTAGAGGTGGTTTGATTCAAATTGAAGATCTAAGTCTAGGATCTAAGATCTAAAGATCTGAAGTTTGATCACTTTAGACATTAATTGGATTTTAACTTAGGAGATTCCAATTGCATTTTCTTTAGCAATTAGGTTCAACATCTAGCTATATTGGGCTTATTACTATAAGGATTAATAGTTCTAAACATTAGGTTAACCATTAACTTATAATAATCTCTTTAGATTACTCAAGATCTAAGAGTCTAAGTTTGATCACTTTTAGATCTTAAGCTGGATTCTTAACTTAAACTTTTCCAATTCCTTATCTTTTGATACTAAGCTCTTAAGTTATCTTATCTGAGTTTATTAATGATACAATTGACCATTCTTATTATTATATTTCAATTTTTCAGGTCAAATGATCCTTAAATGGAATGCTTAAGAGTTAAGTATCTTATTTAAGGATTAAATGAAGATTTGATGATTTAAGGATCATATGAATAAGATTGTTGTTATAAGGTATCAGAGAACATTTCCAATTTAATTTAAAGTATATTACTGAAATTTTCAATCCTTGAGGGACATTAATCCACATTTTGGTCAAAATGACCAAAATGCCGCTCTTAAGGCTAAAATTGGGATTTTAGGGTTTACTTACCCAAATTGATTCTAATCTGTTTTAATATGTTTCACATGACTTAATAAAGTGGGAAACACCCAAAATTTAGGTTTTGAAGACCTAATTGATCTTAATTAGCACTAATCACTTAATTAAGCCTCTTAAGGTGATTAGTGAAATTAAGGCAATTTAGGGCAATCCAACTCTACACTTAGATTCTAATTGACTTAATATAAGGTTAGGAACAACCCTCACTCAATTCAGAGGCTTAATTAGGGTTAAGTTCACTAATCCTTAATTAGGGTGATTAAGGAGTGATTAAGAAAATTAACTACCTAAAATAGATTTTAAGGGTCTGGAATTGTTCCTTATGTCATAAGGAGCAATCAAAGCCCTTAAACTCACAATTTGGATAATTATGTGATTTTATAAGATTTATTTAAGAATAGAAAAGTTTTAGTTAATATTTTTAAATCCAACCATTGAATCTGGAATTTTATTTTAGATTCAGATTCCTGGAATTTTTTTGATTCAAATGGTATATTGGATCATACCATTTGGATGTGTGGATCTAAAGTTATTCAATTAATTTATTCTGAATATTTATTTAAATTAAAACTATAGGTTTCAATTAATTTAAATCATAACTATTAAAAATACTCTCCAATAGATATTAATTAACCGCGGCCCAAAATCAGAACCGCGCGGGTCAGCGGCCGGCCCGACCCGGACCCGAGACTTCATCTTCAACCTCTCGACGGGCCCCGAGCCCGTCGAATTTCAAAGCTGAAATTCTCGGCGCTCCGACGACGGCAGGGGCTCAAATCGATCCCTACACGTTCCCTGAGGAAAGACGCATCAATTGGACTAAGAACCCCCATCTGGATCCCTCTGGATCGATGGGGTCTAGGTTGCCCGAGATGTTCTTCAGAAATTCGTCTCAGGCCACCTGTGAGGGAGAAATTCTCCTCACAGAGACCACGATTCGATCGGGGCTTGATCCCTACACGTTCAAGGAGTCAAGACGCATCGAACCCCCAACCTATCTTAACCTGGGGTGCAGCCAATCGCTGGGTCCTTGGTCGGACTCAGCCATTGGTTCGCCCGCTAGCTCAATCGATCGATTCGAGCTAGCTAGCCCCAAGCGACAATCACGGGAGTTTCCTAAGTTGCTTAGGCTACTTAGACGACATTCAGAGCTCAATCCAGATGACAGAAACGAAAGGGAGCTTCATAAATTTTAATGGTGGAAAGTTGTACCTGAAGTCGATGACACAGGGCTTGCCAAGGGGAAACGACGGGCTCTGGAGCTTCCTAGAGGTTAAGTGAACGTGCACAGGGGGTCTGAACACCAGACGAACCCTCTATCAGCAGTCCTATGTCCTGCAATTGCCAGGAAAATCGTCGAGGGAAGGGGGAGCTCCAGCAGCCTTCCGTAGGGAAATTGGGGATTCACAGTGAGCAAAGGGGCTCACTATGAAGTCCCAGGGGTACTTATAGGCTTTAGGAGGGCTCAGGTATGGAGGCCGGGGCTCGGGTTTGGAGTTTGGCTCGGCCCGGGCACTTCCCAAATTTTCCAGAATTGGGCGATCCAGGCCACCTGGCTCAGCCGGCTAGGCTCGGCCTCAAATAGAAAGGTACCAACGGTCGAGCTGACCTGGCGCGGGGAGTGGCAGACAGGAATTACGTGGCAAATTTTTGCGGAATCTTCCTGTCGGGACGAAGCCTTCTAGGGACGAAGATGAACAGTGACAGGGTCACCAGAGCCGTCTGATGGTTCGTTAGTTGGCGCGGGACGGTCCTGATCACCCGACATCTAACGATCGCACGTGGGATTGGATCGGCCATTGGATCTAATCCGCGGATCGAACGGGCGAGCGACTTACTTAAGGCGGATGGATTAGGCGCTGTCGGATCAGATCTCAGAACCGCGGAATGGTCGAGATCTGCTGGATCCGATCAACAGTGCGTGCCGTTGGATTGAAGCGCACTAAGATGCGTGCTAAGGATCCTACGGGTGCAAAACGGCGTGCCGCTATCGGGACCCCGCAGCAGATCTGCCGCGGTCCCGACAGCAAATCCCAACAGTGATTTTAATAATAAAAATTAAATTTAATTAAATTAAAAATCATTTAAATAATTTTCAATTATTCCAAAAATTTCTAAATTCAATTTAGGTCCAAATGAGCTCCAAAAATTCCCAAAAATTCACCCTTAGCTAATTTGGGTATGAGGAATTCAAAAATGAAATCAGATTTTAATTTGGAAATCAAAATAATTTAGGTATTTTTCAGGGCTTAAAAATAGCCAAAAATACCAAATTTTCCAATTTAGCTCCGATTGATTTTAAACTTCTAGGTTTAGGTTTAAATGATCCATTGAATCCAATGGAATCAAAATCAAACATTGGTTTAGCTTAATTAATCTAGTTTTAGCTAGGGTAACAACCTAGGGTTGTTACATAGGTGCAGCCCTTCGTCGATTAGATCAGCATCCACCTTTAGATGCCGGTTTCAGCGGTCGTTATTCTTCTCAGCTGCTGCGATTTTTATCCATGCATCTTCACCAATCAATGTCCATTCAGGTATTGGATTTTACCTAATCAAATCTTAAGCCTAAGTTCATTAACATTATTGATATAAGTACACCATTAAACTGTATGTTCATTTTTTTTTGTCCATTATTGAGGATCTATGTTGCTGTTAATTGTTCATGGAATCATTTGTTTAGTTTTTCTTAGGCTATTAATTTGCTGGTCATTTGTATATACATATGTATGCAACCCTCTTGTTCATTAGCAAGTGTTCTAGTCAATTTCGACAAGGTAATAATCACTATAGCTGAATCCTATGAATTCAATTATCATTGTGGTTTTATCTATTCAATGCAAGCTTAGTTAGTTATTAAGTAAGTATATTAAGGTTAGAAGATCATAAGCGCTATTAATTTACATTTAGTTGTATGAATTTATGTCAATGGCGGTCTTGGGTAACACCCAATACTTTCATGAAATCTGAATTGATTTTGTTAATTATGCTGAGCTAAGTTTAATAAAAGTGCATGTATTCTTGAAATCATGGATGGCTTCCGTAAGTGATATATATGCTTGTAGCCACCTCATTGTGATGGTATAATAATGGATTGCTTCCATCTTATGTCGTATGAAACCATCTTGCCTAGTTTCATATGTTAACCTCATTTAATCGCTCATAGGAATGACACTTTTACTTTCATTAGGATCTTAATTGTCGTCCTTATCAAACCTCATGCATAGCCCTCATTTCATCTTAATAATTATGTGAGAATGATATCTTTTGCAAGGTTAGGTCATGCATTATGGGGAGTTGTGCGTTCTCTCAATTAAGTGTTCTTAATGGATATTCATGAGGGTATAGTTAAATGATTTGTTAATTAATCGCATGATTTTCCTACTCATTATTTCTTATCATAGTTATCATTAAATTTTGCATGAAGAATACCTTGGTGTTAAGAGTTTGGGCTATTACAAATGATATCAGAGTAAATCATAGGGTGTCAGATAGGAGCTAAGTGTCATACATAGTAAAGTACCACTTCATGTGAGCAGCCTCTTGAACCCGTGATGGTTAAGGTGCTAAATAGTTGTGGGTACCTCTTGCGCCTGTAGGGGTCACCTCTAGTCCTATCTACCTAATGGATGGTTCTTGGATCTGTGTGTAGATACTGACGAGGACGTCAAGTTACTTAAGTTGGGGAGATTGTGAAGACCCACTTAAGTAGTAATAAGTGAAATACTTAAATATCGAGGCGCCTTTTCAGATAACATTGGAGTTCTTGATAAGAACTCCAAAGTTAAGCGTGCTCCGGTGGGAGCACTCCCAAGATGGGTAACCTGCTGGGAAGTTATCTTCTGAGGGCAAAACCGTGAGGCCTTTCAGGCCAAAGCGGCAATACCTTGGTGTTAAGAGTTTGGGTTGTTACACTATGAATATCCAAATATGTATGCAACCTCATGCTAACTTTATAATCATAATCATTAGAATTACTAAGATGTGTATATCAAAAGCTAGAGTTTGTTTTATCAATCACTTAATTTAGTTGTAAATGAAATTTCTATGGCGCCCCACCCCTTAATCCACAAGAATTAAGTTAAGGGGTGGTGTATCACTCTAGCTAACCCTTCACTTATAATTGGATTAGGATGAAATCCATAATCCACCTAATAAGGGAAGGAGTAAGTAATAAAATCAAACATGCGGTCACTATCTAAGTAAACATACAGAGTGCGGAAGCGATTTTCAATACACATCATCCAAGCATCACAACATAAATATAAGGAAAAGTATCTCAGAACATAAGTTTAAAACCTAAATACGCAGTCACCAGTACCTGTTGGGAAGTTATCTTCTGAGGGCAAAATCGTGAGGGCTTTCAGGCCAAAGCGGACAATACCTTGGTGTTAAGAGTTTGGGCTGTTACAAATGATATCAGAGTAAATCATAGGGTGTCAGATAGGAGCTAAGTGTCATACATAGTAAAGTACCACTTCATGTGAGCAGCCTCTTGAACCCGTGATGGTTAAGGTGCTAAATAGTTGTGGGTACCTCTTGCGCCTGTAGGGGTCACCTCTAGTCCTATCTACCTAATGGATGGTTCTTGGATCTGTGTGTGGATACTGACGAGGACGTCAAGTTACTTAAGTTGGGGAGATTGTGAAGACCCACTTAAGTAGTAATAAGTGAAATACTTAAATATCGAGGCGCCTTTTCAAATAACGGTGGAGTTCTTGATAAGAACTCCAAAGTTAAGCGTGCTCAGGTGGGAGCACTCCCAAGATGGGTAACCTGCTGGGAAGTTATCTTCTGAGGGCAAAACCGTGAGGCCTTTCAGGCCAAAGCGGACAATATCTTGGTGTTAAGAGTTTGGGTTGTTACACTATGAATATCCAAATATGTATGCAACCTCATGCTAACTTTATAATCATAATCATTAGAATTACTAAGATGTGTATATCAAAAGCTAGAGTTTGTTTTATCAATCACTTAATTTAGTTGTAAATGAAATTTCTATGGCGCCCCACCCCTTAATCCACAAGAATTAAGTTAAGGGGTGGTGTATCACTCTAGCTAACCCTTCACTTATAATTGGATTAGGATGAAATCCACAATCCACCTAATAAGGGAAGGAGTAAGTATAAAATCAAACATGCGGTCACTATCTAAGTAAACATACAGAGTGCGGAAGCAATTTTCAATACACATCATCCAAGCATCACAACATAAATATAAGAAAAAGTATCTCAGAACATAAGTATAAAACCTAAATACACAGTCACCAGTACCTGTTGGGAAGTTATCTTCTGAGGGCAAAATCGTGAGGGCTTTCAGGCCAAAGCGGACAATACCTTGGTGTTAAGAGTTTGGGCTGTTACAAATGATATCAGAGTAAATCATAGGGTGTCAGATAGGAGCTAACTGTCATACATAGTAAAGTACCACTTCATGTGAGCAGCCTCTTGAACCCGTGATGGTTAAGGTGCTAAATAGTTGTGGGTACCTCTTGCGCCTGTAGGGGTCACCTCTAGTCCTATCTACCTAATGGATGGTTCTTGGATCTGTGTGTGGATACTGACGAGGACGTCAAGTTACTTAAGTTGGGGAGATTGTGAAGACCCACTTAAGTAGTAATAAGTGAAATACTTAAATATCGAGGCGCCTTTTCAGATAACGGTGGAGTTCTTGATAAGAACTCCAAAGTTAAGCGTGCTCCGGTGGGAGCACTCCCAAGATGGGTAACCTGCTGGGAAGTTATCTTCTGAGGGCAAAATCGTGAGGCCTTTCAGGCCAAAGCGGACAATACCTTGGTGTTAAGAGTTTGGGTTGTTACACTATGAATATCCAAATATGTATGCAACCTCATGCTAACTTTATAATCATAATCATTAGAATTACTAAGATGTGTATATCAAAAGCTAGAGTTTGTTTTATCAATCACTTAATTTAGTTGTAAATGAATTTTCTATGGCACCCCACCCCTTAATCCACAAGAATTAAGTTAAGGGGTGGTGTATCACTCTAGCTAACCCTTCACTTATAATTGGATTAGGATGAAATCCACAATCCACCTAATAAGGGAAGGAGTAAGTATAAAATCAAACATGCTGTCACTATCTAAGTAAACATACAGAGTGCAGAAGCGATTTTCAATACACATCATCCAAGCATCACAACATAAATATAAGGAAAAGTATCTCAGAACATAAGTATAAAACCTAAATACGCAGTCACCAGTACCTGTATTATTACATCATTTTAAAAGTTCAAAGAATGAAAATAAAAAGACGCTCATCCTCACTCAGAAATAAAGGTTAAACAGCGGCTTCCTCCACGGGCTCCTCCTCCGGGTATGGCTTCACTCCTAACTCCTGCTCATCTAACTGAAGAGGGTCTGCCATTGCCGGTTTGACAATGTAGGGCCCCAGCCAAAAAAGAAAAATCTAGTTAGATAATTGTCTAAGTATATTTTAAGCTTATAAGTTTTATGTGTTATGTAATATCACCATTCTATGACTTCTGAGCAACAGTATATATAAAGGAGCAGCAAGCAGTACAAAGAAAAAAAGGGAAATCTATAAATCATCATTTATAACTTAAGCAAAGGAGAGGCTAAGACATGCCTCACATGCGAGCTAAATAAGGTAAGGCATATAAATATACATAATCAATATAGTGCAGTAAGAAAATACTACATCCTAAATATGCTGGTGATCAAAAGAAACATGCCAATTAAAAGAAAACAACTCAGCGGTTGTACGTATAAGTAGCAACAAGGTTCAAACATCCTATATATATATATAATATATATATATATATATATAAGCAGTACAAAGAAAAAGCTGAATGAATAAAAAGGCTGAAAAGTAAACAAAATGACATAACTGCATATAAATATCCGTGCATCGACTGCCATACAGAAAAGAGCTAATCTAGCCCATTGAATATCAAAGAAGCTTAGCACCATCACGACTAAGTCATAAAACTGTGTACCCCTAGCGACATAAGGAGGCTAGGCAAATAAGCACATAAAGCAAGCGAAGGGTCTTAGTACTAGTATGGCTAAGGCACCAACTGTATGCCCCTAGCGACATAAGGAGGCTAGTAAACTAAGCATACAAGGCAACTTTAACACCAGCACAGCTAAGGCACCAACGGTGTACCCCTAGCGACATAAGGAGGCTAGGAAACTAGGCACACAACAAAAATAGGTCCTTCCCCTAACGACATAAGGAGGCTAGACAATAAGGACATATCTGAGAGGTAACTCATATAACTATCATCTTTTCATTAATCACTTTAATATTTTTATAAGGAATCTAAGGAGTCTCCATATTTCCCTAATGTTTTATTTATGCATCAACAGTCTTATATGATATGCTCAAGAAAGTATGGCACAAAAGTACAAGGAATGCATAGCAACAATTATCAAATAGAAGCAAGTTACTCTACTAAGGCATGGTGATATTATTTGTTTTCTACTTAACCATCCTAACTATTTTAAGTTACACAAGTTCAGGATCACTATTTTCCTACTATCGAGTGTAACTCAGAAATTCATCCTTATAAGTTAAAAATGATTAGAACTGATCAGGTTCCAATCTAGTTCAATCAGATAGATGATTACGAGTTAAATCAATAAATTATATATCCTAGTTTTATGAATTTAGATGTTCTAACTAAGATATGATTAAGATCTTCTAAACCTATAGATATGGATTAAACACTATGAGATTTAAGTTTAATCATATAATCCAAAGATGATAAGACCTAAGTTCTTTGTTTTATTCTATAAATTATCTACTAGTTAAGGCAAATCCTATTAAGTAATCAAGCTTAATAGGATGAATCTCTTATCTTAAATCTAAGGTTTAAAGACAAAATAATCAGAACAAGTTGTAAAATAAAAGAAAAGTCTAAAAGCTAACAAACTAAGGTTTCACCCATTGGGTAACCCAATTTACCCAATAAATAATTCTAACCTATGATCTAGTCCTAATCTCAAGAAAGATCCTTAAGGTATAGTGTTAAGACTTAGAGAGATTTGTGGAATCTAACTTAATGGTTGATTTCACTCAGTTAATTGTCACTAATACGATTATATATTAGTTTTAGTGTTTTGGAATGTTAACTAAAGTTTAGAGGTACTTAATCCTATCTTAAGACAAAATGATCATTTTGCCCCTACTTTAAGGGTCAAAAAGTTAACTTTTGACTTATGGGTCAGAATTGAATTCTCTTAGTTCCAACTGATTCCTTACTATCTAACTTGAAGATAGACAGTAAGTATGCCTAATTTGGATAAGAAACGGTCAAGTTATGACCAAAATAAGGTTAGAGGTAATTTGGTCATTTACCCAAATTTCTAGGGTTCAACTCCTAAATTTTATTTCAGTTTATCGATGACATTGAAATTCTAGGCTGATAGCATCTTGAATCTTTAAATTTAGAGTTGATTTGACTAAGTTATGGCTGTTTTAAGTCTAGGGGCATTTTGGTCATTTTCCACTAAGAATTCTATGGTTGACTTTTTGTCCTGATGTCCAAATAGGAAAACTAATACTATTACCGTGATGGGGCCGCTCTCCTAAGCATTTTAAGACCCATATTAACTATGTTCCGATAAACGGGGTAAAAAGTTATGGGGTCATAGAGGTCCTAAAATACTGCCTCATTATATGTACCCTGAAATTAATTTTTACATTATGTTATTTGATTCCTTATACTTTTCTGAGTATTTTTGAGACCTATATTGGCTATATTTGGATCATCCTATAAAAAGTTATTAAACTTTTAAGATTTACTATTAAAAATATAATTTAAATTAATTTACTATTCATTTATTCAAATTAAATGATTTTACTATTCATTCCTAAAGTTTATAATATTTTTTGAATTTATTAATCTTTAATTAATCTGTGATTAATTAGGCTTAATTATTAATTAACATTAATTAATCCATTAATTAATTAATTACATTATATTTATTATTATTCTACTATTGCAAAGTAAGTAGCACTAATTATTATTTAATTAATCTTAATTACCTATTAATATCTAATTAAGAATAATTAATTATATTTTATAGTTTAATAATAATTAATTATTCTAATTACTAGTAAGGTTTATTTAATATTAAATTAATCCTAATTAATCTCTTAATTACTAATTTACAGTTACTTAATTATAAAATTACTGTTCAAAAAGTAATTAACACTAATCATAATTTAATTAACTGCTAACTACATTTAATTAATCACTAACAGCAATTAACTAATTTTAATTAACAGACAGTGGGCCCCACTGGACACGTGGCACTGCCAGAGGCTGCCACGTGGCACTGTGGGCCCCACAGAGAGCCGAAACGCCGCGGGTGACCGGGCAGTGGGTCCCACTTGATACGTGGCGGGCCCAGAGGCTACCACGTGGCACGGTGGGCCCCACAGGGGAGTTTGAATATGCCGCGGGTGCTCGGCGCGTGGGCCCCACGGGACACGTGGCGGGCCCGAGGCTGCCACGTGGCGCAGTGGCCCCACGGCCGAAGCCGAAGAGAGCCGCGGCTCGGGCAGTGGGCCCCACATGCCATGTGGGCGTGGCCAGTGGCTGCCATGTGGCGCGGTGGGCACCACGGCCGAAGCCGAGGGGTCGCGAGCTCGGCGTGTGGGCCCCCCCACGTGACACGTGGCAGGCCCGGAGGCTGCCACGTGACGTAGTGGGGCCCCACCCAGGGCTCACGCGGACCCGACGCGGTCGGGTCGGGCTCGGGTCGACCCGGACCGACCCGGACTTCATCTCCCTCGCGGATATGCCCAGGGCGCCGGGCTAGGGCACGGCTTTTGCCGGCCTTCCCGGCGCCTGGACCACCTCAGCCCGCCAACGGGTCGACGGTAGCCCTCGACAAGGCCAACACGTCAGTGGGCGGACCTTCGCCGGAGGTGGCCGGATTGCCGGCGAAATCAAACCCTAGGTCCTAGGGTTACGGCGTGCGTGCGTGAAATTGGCCCGAGGCTTCAAGCCTCGGCCTGAGTCAGCCGGACCTGATCGAGGTCGATCAGGTCCGGTGATTGTTGATCTAAGTACTACCTACAATTCTTAGACTATGCGACGGCGAAAAAATGAACGGATGAGGGAGATTCGATGGTACCTATTCTGATGGTGGACGGGGGCTCGGCTCGGGTTCGCTCGATCTGGGCCTCGGGTTCGCAAACCTGGAGCCCAGAGGTCGGCCGAGGCCTTATAGCCCTTCGACGACCTCGACGAGGCCGGGGAGACACCGGATTGGGCGGGGGAGGCGGCGGGACGCGCCGCGTGGCGTTCGGAGACGTAGCTGTCGAGGCCGTTGGATCCGGACCCGATCCAATAGCTGTGAGGGCGCCGTCTATCATCTGGATAGACGGCGCCGTTAGCTACAGTTAACGGGTAAACTTTAAATACTTAACGGTACGCCGTTAAGTATTAAAATAATATTATTTTTTTTTTTTTAAAGAAAAATTTTGAACATGTTTTTCCTAGCTAATTGAGGGGTGAGGAAAGCATATGGCGAGGTCGTGATTTTCGATCCGACGAGTATTTTGATTCCTCGATTTCCATGACATTTTTATCATTAAAATATTCGTCGAAATTTCGACGACTTCCAATTGACACGAAAACTTCACCCAATCTAATTTGGGGTCAATGAACGCAATGGCGGTGTCCATTTTTCGATCCGAGGTTCAACTTAGATAGGTCAATTTGAGGTTTTTCTGAATTTCCAAAAATCATGATTCAATCCATTTGACTCTTGATTTGAACTAGGTCTCAGAGGTTGACTCCAATTGACCTAATAGCACTTATAATTATATTTTAAGACTTAGGATTAGTCCTAATTACTATGGTAACACCTGGGTTGTTATATGTATCGAATCCTATCCGATGTATAAGTCTTCTTCTTAGTGCTCCTAGAAATACTAATATAGTTCTTTTTGTAAATATCATGCGCAATTAGAAATAGCTGAGAGCAATGAATTGATTTTAAGAGATTATCCTTAAAATAATCATAGATGACCTTATTAAGGTTTTGGTTATCTATTACAGTCTTATTCTTTAGGGAATTAATAAATCAATTATTCAGAATTTATGCTTATTTTATTTTAATTCAAGCTAATGCCATGGTTAACCCATAATGGGATCGTAATAAGGTCTTCTGCTATGGGACTATAGTCATGAGGCTTCTCTTTAAAGGTACATGATGTACTTAGAACTTTATTGGTTCTGTATTCTTTTAATTATATTATTTTCTTGAGCTCTATGTTACAGTGCGTACACCACTTGCATAGATCTTAGCATCATTAGTGATTAAGATTATTATTATACAAATCATGATATTAGGGTAATAGGAACTTTTGCTAAACTAAGTAGTAATCATTATCTTAGTTGAAATTGTAAACTATGTGGACATGAATTAGAACCTAGAGTAAAACTAAAACACTTCCTTAGGATCTTCACTTCACCTTAGGATCTTTTTCTTAATATTAGGAATAGACACTAGGTTAGATTTCATTCATTGAATAAGTGATTTATTCAATGAATGGAACATTGGTTTTATTAGTTTCTAGATTTTCATAATTTTATTTTGATTATTTTATCTTTTAACTTTAGATTAAGAATAGGAGATTCATTATATTAAGCTTGAATTTTACTTAATAGAATATGCCTTAATCATCAGTTCACTTGTAGATTGAACTATAGATCTTAAGCTTACCTTTAGATTATGTGATTGAACCTAAATTTGTGGTGTTTAATTCATAATCCCTAGCTTAGTAGATATTGATCTGATTTTAGCTAGAATATCTCTATTCATCAATTAGGACATGATAATTTATTATTTAACTTATAGTTGATTTTGATTGAACTAAATTGGAACCTGATCAATTCTGATTGTTTTCAACTTATAAGGCCGTGTTTCTAAGTTGTATAACTTAGAATAGTTAGAATAGTTTAATAAATAACAATAAACAGCACATAAGTCTAGATTGAGTCTCTTTCTTACCTTGACTAGATTTGCTTTGCACACCTTGAATATTGGGCCTTGTTTTCTTGAGCATAATGGGAGAACTTATGATATGGAGGATACATCCTAAGTTAGTGTTTGTAAAATATATCATTCATCCTAGTTCTTGCAGTGCTTTCAGTTAGTAGAGTATGTCCTAGCTTATTCTGCCTCTTCAGTTCTAGTATTATTATAGAATAGTCTCAGGCTTATCTCTGCAGATGTCTAGGATGGTTATAGTTTTATTCTATGAGTTCAACTCAGGCCTAGCTTTATGGATGTCTAGGATGGATATAGTTGAACTCTTAGTTCAGAGGCCCTGTATGGCTTATTGTCTGGTATAGCAGTACTATGTCTTAGGCTTACTGCTACTCTAGTTTAGTTTTCAGTCTTGTTTTACTTTGCCACATACTTCAGTGGCCTTACTTACAGTACTTGCTTACTTTGCCACATGTCTCAGTGGCTTTACATTATATTTGATTATTTTTCTTTTTGCCACATGTCTCAGTGGTCTTTCCTTTTATATTAATCTGCATGTTGTATGTATATTCTTATGGATTAGCTATATATATATATAATATATATATATATATATGATTTAGAGATGAAATCTGCATGTTATGACTAGAATTATCTAAATCAAGGCCTAAAATATTTTAATTATGATTTAGAGATGAAATCAGGTCTTAAATTCATTAAACCCTAATTTTGGGCAAAAGATTGTTTTGCCCCTACTCAAGGGTCTAAATCTCATCTTTGTGAATTAGGGCTATAATCTAGATTTTAATTAAGTGGAATGATTACTTACTATCTAATATGAGTTTAGACAGTAAGTTCATTAATTTTTGTTAAGTATTAAGCCTTATAAGGTCAAATTAAGGAATTTGACCTATAAGGGCAAATTGGTAATTTTACCCTATAATACCTAAATTTTCTATCAATTTATTAAAGGTTAAGTCCTAAGCTTTCCATTAAACCTAAAATCATCAATTTCTGATGTGTATTGGCTAAGTTATAGCCAATACAAGTTTTAAGGTTTAAATGATAATAAAGGGTTCTTAATTAGGATCAAATTTTTCTAACTTCTCCAATTGATATCCAAATTGAGTAAAATCAGTGGCTATAATTCACAAATGATCCACTGATTTCATTGACTAGTGGTAGGTTCAATTTGAAACTTAATTAGCTAAGTTATGGCCTAATTAGGGTTTATAGTGATTAGTGAGTGATTAGTGACATTAATCACCAAATCACTGATTCGACTACACCATTAGGTTCTAATGTACTTAAGGAGTTCTCTGAAACTTAAATTGTGCAATTTGGATCATTATATGTTCTAATATTCACTAATCAAGTTTTAAAGTAATTAGGGTTGATTAGCAAATCTAACTGTTGGATCCTAAATATTTTTATATATTATTGTAATTTAGATTTTTCTGATCTAAATGGATGTTTGGATTATTTAATTTGGAGCTCAATTGACCAACTTATAGTCAATTGAACTTCTAGGGTTAATTGACCTAATTAGGGATAGGTCCTAATTGTGATTAGTATAAATCTAATCCAAACAGCAAAGTTAATACTACTAAGTTAATCCTTGGGGTTTTTTTATCACTTTGTGTAAAGACCCACTTAAGTAGTAATAAGAGAAACTCTTAAACATCGAGGCACCTTTTCAGATAACGGTGGAGTTCCTAATAAGAACACCAAAGTTAAGCGTGCTCAGGTGGGAGCACTCCCAGGATGGGTGATCTACTGGGAAGTTATCTTCTGAGGGCAAAATCGTGAGGCCTTTCAGGCCAAAATAGATAATACCTTGGTGCTTAAGAGTTTGGGCTGTTACAAATGGTATCAGAGCAGGCCATAGGGTGTCAAATAAGAGCTAAGTGCCATATAGGGCAAAGTACCACTTCATGTGAGCAGCCTCTTAAACCCATTATGGTTAAGATACTACATGGTTGTGGGTACTTTTGTGCTTGTAGGGGTCACCTCTATTCCTATCTACCTAATGGATGGTTCTTGGATCTGTGTGTGGATACTGACGAGGATGTCAGTTACTTAAGTTGGGGAGATTATAAAGACCCACTTAAGTAGTAATAAGTGAAACTCTTAAACATCGAGGTGTCTTTTTAGATAATGGTGGAGTTCCTGATAAGAACTTCAAAGTTAAGCATGCTCAGGTGGGAGCACTCCCAGGATGGGTGACCTACTGGGAAGTTATCTTCTGAGGGCAAAACCGTGAGGCCTTTCAGGCCAAAGCAGACAATACCTTGGTGCTTAAGAGTTTGGGCTGTTACACTTTGAGACCCATATTGGGTATGTTTGGACTAAAGGATACAAAATTATGGTAGTTTGAATATTTGTAATATTTTAAGATTCAATTTAGGGGTCTTAAATGTCACTATGTTAAATATTGCTCCAATTAGAAATCTGACAGTCTCATATTATTCTACTAATTTTACTGATCAATTTGACCTATAATTTTAATACATTTGGAGTTCATGATTATAAGTTATTAATGAATGAAATTTTATTACAAATTTTAATTAATTAAATCTTAATTAACTGCTGTTTTAAATTTTTATTTTAATTACAGCGGCGGGACCCACCACTTGACCCAATGACCACAGCAAGTGGCTCGTACCGCATTTACGCGGGTCGAACTCGGCCCGCTTCGGCCCGACACCGAAGGATCCTCTCCTTCGTCCCCGATAAGTGGTAAGGTTGAGTGCTAGAGCACCCCGATGCTTGGCGTACACGAACCCTCGAAGCTTGAATTAGATCTCTAATGAGAGCTCTTACTTAGATCCTTTGAATGAACTAAAGAAACCTAACATTTGATGACCTCTACAAACTATATGTTGATGCCCTAGGACTAAGGTACGATGCCAAGAGGTTAAAGCACACAAAAAGCTGGAATAAATCGAATTAGTTTAGAAAAAAATTTCATCCAAATACTGATAATCGCATACAATAATTTCATCTCAAAATATTAATTGAATGGAGTTAAATAATGAAGCATAGAACTGAGAACAATTTGAAGAGGAAGGTACCTAATCCCAGGAATATCGGCTATGGCTCAGTCGGCTGGTCTCCAGTTGCAGCTCCAGATGAAATTGACGGTAATCCCGAAGTGAGGTGATCAAATGGAGCCTTAAGGAGCAGAAGGAGAGGCTGGGGAAGCGGTGGTTGACACCTTCATGGCTGCGGATGACGCCGCATGCCGAGGGGATGACATGCGCAGGGTGCGTAAGGATGAAATACGCTGACCGTTCGATCATAGATCGAACGGTCCACGTGCGTTATTGTGTTTGATTTGATGGTAGGGCGTGAAATGAAGGAACGACAGTTGGATAATGCGAAGCCATTTGGATTTAAATTAATATAATAATATTTAAATAATTCTAATTATTTTATTAATCAAAATTGACTATTTAAATGATTCCTTAAATTTTCAATAAATCACCCCTAACTAATTGAGGGGTGAGGAACGCAACGGAGAAATCGGATTTTCATTTTGACGATTATTATTTATTTGATTTTTTAGGTATTTAAATATATTAAAATATTTGACAAAAATCCAACGTCTTTCAAATGCATCCAAAACTTCACCCCTAGCTATTTTGGGGTGGTGTGAACGCAATGACAAAGTCGGATTTTCAATCTTAGGTCTAAATAAAAAGTTAAATTCTAGTGTTTGGGAATTTCCAGAAATCAGGTTTTGATCTATTTGATTCCTGATTTGATCCAGATCTTAGGGGTAGGTTCTAACTAACTTAATTAGTGAACTAGAACCCCAATTAGGACTTGGATTAGTCCTAATTGACCTAAGTAACAACTTGGGTTATTACAGCAGTGGAACTCAAAGATTATTTATTATTCGATCATTTTGTTCATCGTCTCAAACCTAAGGACTTGCATTGGTCATCGTCGCACAACGAATATTGTCATAGGCATTCACGGTTATAATGCTCAAACATGTATAGATAAACTAGCTTGATGATTTTCTTAGTTTAAAACCTTCATATGTTTAAAATATATACATGCCAAATAATTCATCCAAGCATTCTCCATATTTTAATTAAAATAATAATGACTAAATAAAATATTCATTGATAAGTTCAGAGTACAAACACTTTTATTCCTTAAATCATTACATGCATGTGCTCAACCCTCCCCAAGGAGGGTTTAGACTTCCATTAAAAAGAAAATACAAAGGTAGCAACTAAGAATTGAGAGCTTTTGCATGGCTCTTACCGAAAAGAGAAAATAATTGAGATTCAGATACATTATTAGGAACTGCAGTCGCGTTCGCTGGGCCTTCTCTCGATCTCAAATCTCTTTCTCCTTTCTGTTTTCATGCTTGATCCTTTCTCCTTCAATGCAGACCTTCCTTCCTTGAGCAGGGGGGACTCTCCTTCCTAATGCTCAGTAGCCTCAGATTTTTTGAACCTGATTATCAAACTATGGAACCCTGCTATAGTATTGAAGCCATGCTTTTATAGACTTCTCCAAATAATCCTTCAGCATTTAATCAGCCACCTTTTTCCCTTCTTGAAATTTGAATTTCATTAAATCTTTGTTCTTTTATACTTTGGAAATGAGGGACTTTAATGTTTTTGCAATAATTCTTTGCTGTGGGAAGAGAGGGAATGATGACCTTTGGCTTTCCCTATGCTATTTTGAATGCTTTACCTGACATAATTACGGCGTGCGCTATGGGCGCGCGGCAGCGCCAAAGTCTCAGTTTGAGGGCGCTGTTGGTGCACGGGTAGCGCCTGAGTTCAATTTTTCGGGCGCGCGGGGTGGGGTGGGGGTCGGTTGGATGGTGTTGTAGGTAGCGCCAGAGTCTTGGTTTTGAGGGCGTTGTGGCGCGCGCGGTAGCGTCAGAGTTTCGATCTTGAGACCGCTGCAGCGCACGGTAGTGCGACACTTTCGCATATTTGAATTAATGTGAAATGTCGGACAATATCTTATATCCGTTGTAGCGCGTGGTAGCATTTGACATTCGGTCAAAAGTTCGCTAGGGCGTGCGGTAGCGTGACAATCTCGGTCTCAGGTCCGCTACGGCGTGCGATAGCGCGTCAGTTTCGATCTTTGATGTGCTTTGGCGCACGGTAGCGAGGCACTTCCGAATTGTTTTATGCCATAGCGTGTTGTGGCGCGCGCGTGATTCTTCCAGATTTTCTGGTTTTTATTCCATAATTGAATTCAACTATTCTTTGTCCTGAAAACCAACAAAAACATATCAAAGCTTACACATTAAAATGAAAAAGTTTTATTTTTATTAATTTAATTTACTATAAATTTTAGATTTATCAATATACACATACTTACATGCTATACATGTTTAGAATAAAATTTATTTAAATACTTAACTTGATTTATTTAAATTGTATTTTATGTATTTTTCATGATCCGAAATCAATTATTTTTCTCATTTATTTAATTAATAAAAGTTAAGAAAATATTGAAAAATATTTTTTTAATATTTTTATTACAAATTTATTAGGCCATGCTTTGGTTAACATGCAAGGTATTTTGAAAAGCAAGATTTCATAGTTAAGCTCATTTTACATTTAAGCTAAATCAAAGCTAAATCGCAGGTGTTTAGTTTATTTAATTAGACATAAATCAAGCTAAATCTAAATTGAATCTTAATAAATCAAATTCAATTTTAATGAGGGTGTTATGTATAAATTTATGTGCTTAAAAATCTATGAATATTACTAGAATATTAAATATATAAGTAAATTTAAGAAAAAAATGTATTTTTGAGATTTCTTAAGAAAAATACATATATATATAATATATATAGATAATCAAATAATTAACGTATTTATAAAATAATTAGATAATTAAGCGCTGACTTGCTGAACTTTAACCGCGCCAGCTGTCATATTTTTATTTTTATTTTTTAATTAAAGGCGTGATTCAGCATTATCCTCTATATTAAATACACAATAGTATACATCAAATATATTAATAAAATATAGTTGATTAATATTTATATAGGATAATAAAATTTAAGCTTAACTATTAAGCTATAACATCGTTCACAAAATCTTTAGAGCACACAAAAAATCCCCTGCACTAAGCTTCAGGTTCATCATTAAGACTTATTAAGTCTGCTACTGCTAATCTGACTCTGCTTCAGGTTCATCATTAAGATTACTTCCAAGCTTCCTGCTTGCTTTTTAATATGGTAGAACAACCAATTAAGGAAAAAATCTGATTAGAATTATTAAGTTTAAGTATATTTTAAGTTTGCAAATTTTATTGTTTGAAGATATTACATTTGTTATTTACAATTAGTTAAAGTCGACACCAAAATGCAATTTAAAAAAGACGGTAAAAATAAAAGAAATTACTGAAAGTATGAAATTTTAAAAGGAAGAGATATTGTTCAAAAGTGATTGTTGGAGTTCTACAAAGCAACAAGTATATGTGTGCAAATAAACAAAGTATTGAAGTAAATATGCTCAACTAAAAGAATGTTAAGTATGTAAACAGTATAAAGATATAATGCAATAACTATAATGTATAAACTGAAGTAGTAAAGTACAGAATATGATAAGTTAAAGTAGAATCAATCTCTATGACTAAATAACATATGACACAGTCTGTAAACTGTATAAAGTAAGAGTCTTACTCAATTAATGAGATTGTGGTATAAGGTAAATGTCGATTTTATTTATCTTATTTTTAATATATTTTGTGGGCACATAGGAACAAATAAGGAGTTATCCATATTTGTCCAACTGTATGTAGCGGGGTCTCATTTATAACTACGCTCACCATCTAGGACGTGTGTAGTTTCCTGATCTCAACATAGCCTCCTACCATGGCTCAAATATGTCTATATAGACTGATCCACCCATAGTTAAACATCATGTCTATCTTATTTTATATTTTATTATGAACAAATGTATGAACATTATATGCAAGAAATTTAGGTTTAATGTGTTGCTGTAATTTTATTAATTTCAATTTGTAATTGTAAATTATGCAATATATGTTATTATTTACAAAATTTTTATCCTTAATGATTGGGGCTAATCAAGCCCCAAATAGATTAAGATATTAACTAAATTTCTTATTCAATTGATATATATATATATATATCTATATATATATATATATCTATATATATATATATATTAAAAATAAAGATTTAAATGTAATAATGTCATGGTGATAAGGTTAGTGTATAATTCTAAAATCTAATTTAGAATCCCATTCTAGGGGTTATTTATTAATATCAACTAAATCCCTTAATAAAACTCTAATTATTTCCAATTATTAAATCTTTATCGTATATGAACTATTAAAACTTTCTAATTCTCTATTCTAAAGAGGTTTCTATTGATTTAAGTTTAGTTTATCTACTATCAAGTTATACTACATTTTCTTATAAATTTGCATTACTAAGGTCTAAAGGAGTGATAAACTTTGCTCTTTATTCATATATGTCTTTCTCAATTCTAAGTATTAAGTCTACGCATAACCTATCAGTTACTTTTTCTAGGAAATTCCTAAATTCTCTACTTGCTAGTATATATGTATTGTTATCAAATTAATTATCCATCTCCTATCAATTTGAGCTCTATTACATCCTTTAACATTATTATAATGATCCTCAAAAGAATAGGATCTATACTAACTTAATCTAGGGTTAATCTATTTGAATCTTATGGTTAAGTATGTAATAACCCTTGTGTTGTTATCCATCAATTAGTAACCTAATTGACTCCAAATCTTTTCAATTAATCTTATAATAGTGATAAGAGCATCCACCTCAAATTTTGTACGATTTGGAGACCATTTAACAATTTTTAACATTTCCTGATTCCTAATAATTTGAGAATATCTAATTTAGTTAGGTCTCAGAATCAAAAATTGAGTTCGCCATTGGACTCATCACCCCTAAATTAGCTAAGGGTGGTGTTTTGGAAGTGTTTGGGAGTCGTCAAATTTTTCACGAATATTTTAATATTAAATAAATACCCTGAAAATTACAATAATTTAAATATACCTTCCAATCAAAAATTCGATTGCATTTTTGAGTTTCAACTTAACACAGCACTCCTCAATGAGTGGATATTAAGTAATCCTTATTTCTCCTTACCCCTGTCGAGTAGGGTAAAATGCGCAAGATCAACAAGTAACTAAACCATATGCAAATATTATCCTAATTATTCTATATTTTTCATTTCATGCAACAATGACATTTTGTATGACATGTTCAAGGAATAAAGCACATAATACAGGAATGCAAAAGCATAAGTAAAACAATAGTGAGCAAGAAACTCTACTACACACGGTGACATCAGTTATTTATTAATTCATTCTAACTATTCCAAGTTACACAAGTTCAGGATCTTCAATTCCTACTATCGAGCATAACTTTGAAGCACGACCTTATAAGTTAAAAGCAATAGGAACTGATCAGGTTCTAATTTAATTCAATTAATAAAGAATATAAGTTAAATAAGAAATCATCGCATCCTAATTGATGAATTTAGATGTTCTAAATTAAGATCTGATCAAGATCTACTAAGCTAAGGATTATGAATTAAACAGCACGAATTGGAGTTAATCACATAATTCTAAGGGTAAGTCTTAAGGACTAAGGTTTAAATCTAAATTGTGAAATAATGATTAAGATTTAAAAAATAAGCAAAATCAAAGCGTAATAAGATGAATCTCCTAATCTTAATCTAAAATTAAAAGATAAAATAATCATAATTAAAGTATGAAAATCTAAAAACTAATAAAATTAAGGTTCTATTATTGAATTACCCACTTTATTTAATGAATGAAATTTAACCTAATATCTATTCCTAATCTTAAGAAAAAAAATCCTAAAGTGAAGTGTATATCCTGATGAGCTCCTAATGGAATGACTTAAGAAATTTTAGGATTTAACAACTCCTCATAAAGATACTTGGCCAACTTTGCATCTAGCATTTGATTAGTTTTCTTCTAATTATATATTAAATGCTAAGCTAACACTCCAATATTGGATTAAATCTTCTATTCGATATTGGGGTCGTTATAGGTATTGACTTATCAATGCTCTAGTTTAATGCTTTAATAATAGCATATCAAGATTTAAGCTAATATCCTAAACAATCTAAGGAGGCAAGAGGTTCTAATTGAGATTGAGTATAATAATAATTTTCTATCATCTTAAAATTTATATCTCTAATTTGATGATAAATTAATGCAATAATAGTATATTATTATTCCTTATAAACTTAAGGAATCCAACGACATATAGCTTTCACACTCATGTGATTTTAAATTGATGAATATAATTTTATATGGACAACAATTAATGATTTTAGGTATTTGGTTCCTTAATTTAGGTAAAGTAGTAATTTTATAATCTTCATTATGTTTATTTTTGATTTATTGAACCCTAGGACAATAAATTTGTCTTACTTTAATTACTAAACATATAATTCAAATTGTATGTTTGAAATATGAATTTTCATAATTGATGATTTGAAATGCCTAGCACTTACATGAATTGATCTTCTTTATTTGTAGAATTGTTATAGGAATGAATTGAATTTATGAATTGCATGTGATCTTTTAAGCTAGATTATTTCCAATCATTATTGATAGCTTTCACACTCATGTGATTTAAATATCAAGAATATTAGTTAAATTATTTGTATGACATATTCTAAATTCAATTCTTCCATTTTAATATATTTCATGTGAAATTTAGAACTCATCTTGAATAAATTGCCATCAAGATCTTAGTTAAATATATTCCATGATTCTAGATTAATAATAACATGTATTCTTATCATATTATAATTTTATTAGGTCTAGTATTCTATGATTTGAATTAAACTTAATATTAGATCTCATTAAACCTAATCCTTACATTTAGTCCTCTAGCAAGTTAAGGATTTATATGCTAGTCTTATATCACATTTCTTTAAGTGATCTTAATAATACTAGTACCCAATAATTAGAATGGTATTATAGTATTCATTTTCCTTAGTTTGTGATCCTTTATTAAAGTTCTATAGTGATTAAATTAGAGATCCACTAGTTTCCTATATTGATTTAAAAAACCCATAAATTCTTTAAATCTACAATTTATGATAAACATAGAACTTGTAATTATAAATTTTAGTTCTCCCATACATTTAGATATTTTTTATCAATTGATCTGAGCTAAGTTAGTGATTAGTTTAATTTGAAACCTTCCAAAATATAAATTAATTAAATGAAGTTAATATATAGTGCATTAACCTTCAATTCAATTAGTTTAGTAAGCCTTCAATTTCACTCTTCCCTTACTAGTTTCCTAGACTTTAATCATTAATCAATTTTGATTTAATTAATCTAGGACTAGTACAAAACAAGTTTAATTTGCTTGATTATAGTTATAAATTATTTTCTTTTGTCACTTCATAAATTACATTAAAATAATTTTTTTATAACTTCACTTATTTTACTATTACTTATGATTGACTTGAAGATCAATATCTACAAGTTAATTGGGAGCTAAATTAGCTTCAATTATTAAGTAGATCATTAAAATTAGATAATTTTGGATATCACATAGTTTACAATTATTTGAATTTCCTTAATCGCTTACTTAGTTTTGATCTTCATTTGAACATGCATACAAGACATTGTGCATAAATAAGACTTTCACAATAAAGTTATAGAGGTTTATATTATGGTGAATAGCTAAGGGCAAGCTATAGGAGAAATAAGGATGATTCATATTCTTAGAGGGTGAATGTGAGTTTTATTTTTTATTGAAACTCCACTTTTCCTTATTAGTTGGGCATATGTGCTTAACTCCTCATATCATTCTGTATGTGCCCATAGAATGAAGCTTCTATAAAATAACTTTTATTAATATTATATGAGTATTATATGATCTTATTGATTGTAAGATCTCATCATAACCTTTTAGCTATGTTTCCATTGTATAGTTCTAGAATATACATTCTTAGTCCATGAGACTAAGATCCTTCTTTAATTATTATGCTTTGCACTTTCTATTTTTAGTACTATGCTTTACTTACTTACAGTTCATATAGAATGTAGTATATGTTGCTTTAATTTCATTTAAATACTTCACTGCCTTTCTTTTCCTTACTTAGCATAATTTCCATTTGGACATATACATGTTTCAATTTCTTTTATTTTCAAATGCACTTTAGTAATTTTTAGCCATATTTAGGATGCTTTTCCTTCATCTCTTTGGTTGCAAGCTAGAATGAGTAATCATATGAGTACTCTTACTCCCTTACTTTCAATTATTCTTCTTTACAATTATATTTATTTTATTTCCCTACTTGAATGCTTTTCAAATGCTCCTTTGCTTATATAAATGTAAATTAGCTTGTGATATCCAAATAAATGTATACGTGTTAGCCAATCTTAAAATGTGCTTAGACTGCTTAATCTAACTACTAATTTTTTGTTATTGATACATCAGGAGCATTATAATTCAGGTGAAGCTGGACCTAGCACCTGAAGTGTAATAACCCAGATTATTACTTAGGTCAATTAAAACTAATTTAAGTCTTAATTGAGGTTCTAGTACACTAACTATGTCATTTGGAATTTATCTCTAAGATCTAGGTCAAATCTGAAATCAATTGAATCAAATCTGGATTTCTAGAAAATCCCAAAACCCTAAAAATTGACTTTTTAATTAGACCTCAGATTGAAAATCCGACTTTGCCATTACGTTCACCACCCCCAAATTAGCTCGGGGTGAAGTTTTGGAGGCATTTGGAAGTCGTTGGATTTTCGTCGAATATTTAAATATTATTTAAATATCCTTAAAAATCAAATAATTAAATGCTCATTGAATCAAAATTCCAAATATGCCATTGCGCTCCTCACCCCTCAATTAGCTAGGGCGATTTATTGAAAATTTTTGAAACGCATTTAAGTGATTAATTATAATTCATGAAATAGGTTTTAAAATATTTAAATAATAATATAATATTAAGCATTTAACGGCTCCGCCTAACAGCATCCATGCCGTTTTGTTCTGCCGTTTAATCGGGCAAAACATTTAAACCATCTAATCTCTTTGATCAGACGGCGGAGGCATTTCGTTCTTGCGAATGCTCCACGCAGGCAGGGAATTCGCGACGCGCGTCGATCATCCTCTTCACCCCTCACCATGTGTCATACACCACTTTTGATCCTCACGGAGGGTCAATTAAATCCATGCAGTGATCCATTTAGTTGAATCCTCAGAAAAATATTTGATCGCAAGGTAGGAACTTAGTCCCGATTTCTAATCGATCCGTCGCCATATACCCAGGTACCTCCTCCCTTTATTCAGTTCATCTTTTAATGCTTTGTATTGAAACATTCTTGTCGAAGTTCATTATCAATTAATTGATTTAGAATGGACTCAATTCAATTTGTTAATTTCAAAATGAAGCTTTGTTAATCGGCCAGAGAAGCACCCTAATTGTCCACTAGCCTCCTCCACTATGAATTCTTGTTTAATTTAGACTCAATGATTTCCCTATACAATCACAAGAGTTACAATAGAGCAAGTAAATCAAATCTGAGTTGAATTGATCACCGAATAGATGATTCATTTCCAATCGGTTCCAGGAAATTCAAAAATTCATGATGTGTTGAATTAGGGCATCATAGGTTCAAGTATTAGTGACTGTCGGGACTTGAAATCTTTAGCTTATTAGGTCGATGGGATTGTGAGCTCGCGTTTAGCATGAGGGTTGCCTCAAGAAGTGCAGTGCCCATCAATTAGGGAGATGCCCTAATCTCTCTCGACCTCGGCTTGGGAAGGAAGACGGGGCCCGAAGGAGACTTCCGGGTATTGCGTGGCCTGAGCATGGAGACCCGACGACCCGAATGAAAGGATCCGGCCCTACTTACCAGTGCCTTCCACGTGGCCCGCCATTTAAGTGGTGGGACCCGCCACCTTATTTAACCGTTGAATTAAGAATTAAAGAATTTTAAATTAAATAAGTATAGATTAATTAAATCCATTAAATTCAAATAATCAAACAGCCATATCTTAATAAATATGAGTCCAAATAATATAAATAAATATACTAAATTTATCAGGAAAATTCAAGAAATTTATTGAAACTATCAAATTTTTATTTGGAGTAATATATCACATAGTGACATTTAGGGTTCATTTGATGTACATAATTGGGTCAAAACTTCATTTAACTATAACTTTGTAACCAATTACCTAAACATACCCAATATCAGTCTCAAAGTAATTAGCAAACCCTAAGGATTAATCTAGTAGTATTCATTTTACTATTTGGATTAGATTTGGACTAATCACTTTTAGGACTTAACCCTAATTAGGTCAATTAACTCTAGAACTTCAATTTATCATAAGTTGGTCAATTAAACTCCAAATTAAGTGATCCTTATATCTATTTTGATCAGAAAAACCTAATTAACAGTAACCTTTAAAAATATTTTAGATCCAATGGTTAGATTTCTTAATCAACCATAATTATTCTAAAACTTGATTAGTGAAAATTAGCAAATCTAATAATCCAAATTAAACTAATCAAATTTTAGAGAACTCCCAGAGTATATTAAAACCTAGTTGTGTGGTTAGTTTAATGAATTGGGGATTAATTTCACTAATTACTCACTGAGCACCCTAAACCCTAATTAAGCCGTAACTTAGCCAATACTTATCAGCATTCAGTAATTTTAGATTCTATGGAAACCTTAGATAGTAAGTGACAATAAACTAAAAGAAAATTTAGATTTCATTAAGTCAAATTATCAAAATGCATCTATGAGTTAAATTCATTAATTTGATCTCATGAGGCATAATAGTTACCTAAATTTTGTGTAATTTCTATCTAATCTTATATTAGATAGTAAGAAACACTTTTCCACTGAAACATTTAGATTTAGAACCCTAGATCAAAAGTTGATCTTTTAAACCCTTAAGTAGGGGCAAAATGGTCATTTTGCCCAAATTTAGGATTTAGTACCCAAAAGTCTTATAAACACATTCTAAATATTATAAACAGTAAGAATAGTATTTTAAATCATAAATTATGTAAGATTAAAGCTTTAATTTGATTTTGATCAAGATTTCACTCTTTAGTCCTTAAGGAAATCCTTAAGTAAAATTTGAGTGTTCCTTCCTTCCTTAATCTCTCTTAGATTTTCCCATAGGTCATATAACACTAGTTAGGATGTGTGTCTAAGAGATACTCTTAGTTATTAAGAGCCATTTTCTTAGGATTAGGAATAGATCATATGTTAGAATTTATCTATTGAGTGAATTGGGTTACTCAATAGGTGAAGCCTTAGTTTTGATAGTTTTATAGATTTTCTTAGTTTGTTAATGATTATTTGATCTTTCTATCTTAGAACTAAGAATAGAAATCTATATTTTATCTTATTGAGTATAGTTTACTCATTAGGATTTGCCTTAATCTAATTTTGTGAGAATTGGGTTTTACACCTTAGACCCTTAGTTGTACCCTTGGATTGAGTGATTAAACTCCATCATTTGGAGTTTCATTCCTAATCTTTTCATCTTGATTTAGCTAATCAAAATGGGTTGGGATTAATTAAAATATCAAATTAGGATGATGATTTATTTATTTAAATCAAGTAGCCATCATTTGATTTAGATATAGTTAGGACTTGGCCAGTCCTAATTATTTTTAACATATAAGACCGTGAGTCTAAGTTACATTTAGACTAAGAATTGATGATTCTGAATCTTATGTAACTTAGAATAGATAGAACGAATAAATTAGACAACAATGGATATCACATGTGTCCTAGTTGAGTCTCTTGCTCACTTTGGTTTGATGCTTTGCTTACCTTGTAATTGAGCCTTATACCTTGTACACATATATTGGACATAGGATATTTGATAAGTATCTTGTGTCAATTTAGAATTTGCATATATATCATTCATGTTTTATCGAAGTTTTCAGTTTTATGGCTTTCAGTAGATTGTGACCTAACTAGAATGCTTCTCCAATCCTTGAGTCCGGCATAGCACGCTGGATTGCTACTATCGGTAAGTCTATCCATGCCTAGTTGAGGTGGGTCCCAGGATGGCAAGAAATAGATTTTACGCTCATATGACTTTATTAATCAGGATTGGATTTGGTGAGTACTTGTAGCAACCCAAGGATGTTACCCAGCTTAATTTGAGCCTAATCATATCGTAATTATCATTCCATTAAGTTCATCTAGTCATTAGAACCAAACCCTGAAGGTTTGGAGCGATTCAGAGCCCAATCGATTATTTTGGATTATTTTAAAATTTAATTAATTAGAAAATTGAGGTATTTATTTTGACCTCAAAATTGAAATCTGACTTCGCCGTTGCGATCGTCACTCCCAAATTAGCTAGGGGTGATGTTTTGAATGCATTTAGAAGTTCTCGGATTTTCGTGAATATTTTAATAAAATTAAATATGCCAAAAATTAGCATAATTAAATAATCATCGAAATCGAAATCCAACTTCGCCATTGAATTCGTCACCCTGAAATTAGCTAGGGGTGAATTTTTGGGAATTTTCGGAGGATGTTTCTAAAATTTGAATTTTTAAATAATTAGAGAAAATAAATAAGTACTTATTTAGTACTTAATTTACAATTTCTCCCCCTCTCTCCTAACTGACACCTGAATTTCGGCTGACCATCTCTTTCATGCGGCTGAACCTTGCTCCCCTCACTCTCCCCCATACTTGATGAGAGAGAGCTTGCCTCCTAGCCCTATAAACCATAGGCTTCCTCCCATCCTCCTCTTCTCCTTTATTAAGAGAGCTCAGCCCTCCCTCCTCACTTTTGCTATCAAGTTAAGCTCTAAAGCTCCCTCACCTTCCCCTCCATTGCCAAGTTGTGCTGAAGAAGAAGGAGTTTGGTTCCTCTCCAAGTTCTTGGAGAAAGTAGAGTGCCCTCTTCCTCCTTCTCTCGCAAGGCTAAAGGTACCCATTTACTCCTCTCTTTGTCTTCCTTATGTTGTTACAATGTTTGCATGTGTCTTTAGAAGTCCATAAGCATAGATGGAAGCCATTAAGGCTCTTAAAAGCATCTCATTTATTGAAAATATCCACTCATCGAAATCAAACGACATAAGAAATTAGAATAAAAACATTTAAGAATATTGCAATAGGTTAGTAAATATCTCATGACTTCAATAATTAATCTAACTTTGAACTTTAAATCGACTCACAGATGGCAGACCGTGAGTTTGACTTAAAATAATATTCTATGCTATTCTTCCAATACTGTGATGAGGATTATCATAATGGATTAAAGTACGGTAGGCTTTACGTGGGAGTGTCGTAAGCTGGTGGTGATGTACTTAACAAGATCTTGAAGTCACCAGTGTTTTGAGGTGATTGCATTCTTGAGTTGGTAAGGGAATGGTTATTTCGAGGTTCGAAGACGTTTGAAGCAATCGGTTGCCCCAATTACATCAGCTTTAGGGTGATGGACCAGCTCTTCAATAACTACGCTAAGGAGTGGTGTGGACGTGCTTTCGATAGGCTTGATCGAGAGAGCCGGCGCTTCCACCATGCCCCGAATTATCAAGACTTTGAGATTAAGTTCTATGTGAAGTTTTGTAGAAGATCGCATTAACTTCTTTTGTAGTAGCTTTTATCTCATTGTTTCTTTCTTGGTATCTTTCATATTGTACCTCTAAAATCTTTCAAGTTATAATGAGAATCGTTTCCATTTTCCTTGTTCATAAATTGCATCTCCCTTCTTTTCTTATAACGAATCCCGAACCCGATACGCATGTTCTTTTGATGGTGAAAAAAGCTGCTTCCACTACTTCATCTCCTACAAATAAGCTAAGAACCCTCATGAAGATGATGAAGATTATGATCGAAGCATAGATTCGTGCTGCTAAAAGGATGGATTTGATGTGCACCCCACCTCAGTCATTTTATACTCCTCCACAAACTCCTGCTCTTGCACCTCTAGGAATCCTGGTTACTCCTCAACTCGCTCCGGATCATTTGGTGGACTTTTTTATTCTTACTTTCTTGCAATTAAATCCTCTGACATTTAATGGCTTAGCTTCTCACATAGAAGCCACCAACTACTTAAAGGTGATTGAAAAAACCTTAGCTATTATTAAATGTTCTGAGAGTGAATGCATTTGCCTTGACACCCATCTATTTCATGAGGAAGCAGAGTATTGGTGGGATAGTGAACTCAAAGCTTGTTTCTTCGAGGTCCGTGTTAAGTTTTCCCTTGGGAAGGATTTGAGGAATTATTTCACAAGGAATTCATTCCTCCTTCCGCTTTGATGATAATCGATGATGAGTTCATGCAGCTCACCCAAGGAAACCAAACTATCCATACTTATGAGATGGAGTTCAGAAAGTTGTCCCGATTTGCTCCTAATCTAGTCCATACTTAGACTGCTAGATATAGTAGATTTCTTAAAGGGCTGAAGGACACGATTAAGATTCATATGATGTTCTAACATCACGATAACTTTCCTAAGCTTCTGGAAGGAGCTAGAATGATTAAGCACCATCAAGCACAAATGGAGCTCAAGAAGTGATCTCACCCTTCGACTTCCAGATCCAAGCCGTTCAAGAGGAACCGTTCTCATGGACCTAAGGATTACTAGCTCATGAAAAGCTAGAATCAATCAAAAAGACCTGGAGCTCGCTGTCAAAGACTACATCATTATGGCAAGTGCTACCATTTCGGCAATCGGTGCAACATTTACGGTAGGACCAATTATTGTTACCGGGACTTCAAAGTAATATGGACCGTGGATAGGGCCAGGATCAACCACCAATCTACTTTTCAAAACCCTACTCCAGTCAACTTCTCAAGCTGCAATACTTGCCTTAATGCCTCCTCAAGCTAGTGGAAGTTCCCAAAACCAAAATGGAGAACCTTCACCTGCTTAGAAGCAAGCGCATGCTAGAAACATTGCTAAAGGAAAAGTTGTTGCCCAATCTTATGTGACAGACTGTAAATACACGTTTGCGCTCGCACACAAGTGTACGTGATCTGAAGTAATAAGTGGAAAGTTTGAGTTTCCGAGATTTATCAAACCACAGAGAATTGGATATTTTGTTACTAAGGTATATCTATTATCACTAATATTTACGCTATTGGTAACTTGTTTAATTTGGTTCCTGAATGAGCAAAATAATCACTTAATAGAAAATAATCAAATAGAAAGAAGGGGAGAGTTGGGTGTCACCCACTTAACATAATAGATTACTTAGATATGATGCCTCCTCAAGCATTCATCTTTCATTCGCTTTGATTTTAATCAAGTGCACATTATTTTTTCTTGAGGTTTATCTCAAAGATTTACAAGTTCAAATCTTGTGCTTGAAATAAACACACAGTCAGTTCTATTTCAGCACGAAGATCTCTATAAGATTTTAGGTTTGTAGTTTTTATCTTATCTCTTGATCATGAAGATGAGGGTTGTTAATTTTTTAAGATCTTATAAGCATTGATTCCACTAAAAGCATCATGTGCATCATACATATCTGAGATGAGGGGTTGAATTTATTAGGCTCAATGACTATGTCACCTCGTTCATGAGCACACCATTATTCCATTCCCTCACTCAAGTATGTTGAGCAACAGGGCTTCATTAGTGGGTCTTAGCATCACACGCATCATCCCATTAGTTGAGCTTAGATTAAGGTGCACTAAGCTCAAGAACTTTCTTTCATAGTTCCAAGCTCTCGTGCACTCATAAATCTAGCATCTAAACTAAGGTGAGCTATGGAGCACAAGACACATTAGTCTTTTGATTCACATTTCAAGTCCAATAATAAAATTATACATTTCTTAGCAAGGCATTAAGATCACAATTTTTACTAACACTTGAGAAAAACTCATACATTTATAGTAACTATCAAAACATGTGGGATTACCCCAACCCTCCCCAAGGGAGCTTTAGCTCTCTATTACAAAAGAGATAAAAAAGAACACATACATGGATAAATCATGATCAACTAAGAAGGGAAATTCAAAATAATAGTTTAAAAAATATTAGGAACGTTCCTTGGAAGTTCTCCGAACTCTTCTTCTCCTTGCTTGAAGTGCCTTTCTTAGGTCGCTAGTGCTGTCTTTCTCCTCCTTCTCCTTAGTAAGTTGAGCTTCTCCACCCTTGGAGAGTTTTTCTTCTCTTCTATGCAGCCCCCTTCTTTACTTAGTGAAGTGAGCAAATTTTGGAACCCTCCTCTAGTCAAGAGGAGTGATATTTATAGATAAGGGGCTGCTTCTTCATTCTTCATTTCAAAATCTAGCAAATGCTTTTCAAAAATCTGAGCAATGATGGCAAAATCCACTTGATGAATGAGGTGACCAATTCTTTCCATTGTTTTAGCCATTACATCACCTTAAAAGTCCAAATTTCTCAATTAAAAATGAAGCTGCAGCAGGAGGAATGATAGCTAGAGACAAGAGGCTGGTTAGGTGTCTTACACTAGTCGCAATTAATGCTTCTACCAGAAAAATTTGCGGTGGGCTGCTGCAGCGTGCTGTGGCGCATTGTGGCGCGCTATGGCGCAAACAATTTCTATAAAAATGCCCGCTGTAGCGCGCGACCGCATCCATTTTTTGCAAAGTAACCCGCTGCAGCGCGCTGTGGCGCGCTACGGCGCACTATGGCGCAAACAATTTCTGCAAAAATGCCCGCTGTAGCGCACAACCGCGTTCGTTTTTCGGAAAGTAACCCGCTGCAGAGCGCTGTGGAGCTGGCATTTTGTAAAGCGCTCCGCTGTAGCGCCAACATTTCGCAAAATATCCCACTGCAGCGCGCAATTGCACCCGCTTTTCAAAAGGTTCTCCGCTACAACACGCTGTCACGCTAGCATTTCACAAAATGCCCCACTGCAGCGCACGATCGCGCCCGCTGTCAGCAAACAAATCCACTGTAGCGCGCGATCGCACCCGCTTTTTGCAAGGCTCACCGCTGCAGCGCTCTGTAGCGCTAGCATTTCACAAAATGCCCTGCTGCAGCGCACTGTAGCATCAGTATTTCGCAAGATGGCCTGCTGCAGCGCATGATCACACCCGCGATTGCAAACTGTTTCGCTACAGTGCGCGATAGCACCCGTGTTTTGTTGGCCCGTTGCAGCGCGCTGCAACGCACGGCAGCGGTTTCCCTTAGAAAAAATTATAAAATTTCTCAAATGGCTCAGAATTCCTTGGTATGCATTTTTCCTGTAAATATAGACAGAATTTAATTAAGGGAGCAATTTTGGGATAAGAAATGAATAAAACTTTCCTTTATTTGAGAGATAATTTATGGATTCATCATTATACTGTACCTCGCATGTACGCACAAACTGACTTTGTCACCCAAGATGACAACAATGTTGTCATCGGTACATCCTACATTTGATTTTCTATATTCCATCCTTTTTTCATGTGCATTTATTCTTTGTACATCCTGCTTTCAACTGCATTAGTTGTAATTAAGGTTTTATTTTCCTGCTATAGGAACCCTTATTATTAAAAATCAATTTTGTGGCACACTCTTCACTCTGTTATATCTATAAGTTGTGCTACTTCTCTCATTCTCCAACATTTCAGTTTGGGTAATGCTTTGCGAGTGCAAATGTCATTTGGAGCTGAAATATGCGCAGACAAGTTTTGTTTGATAAATATTCCGATAATCAATTCTTTTAATCTAAGCTTATTGTTATGCCGATCACAAATTTTGACATAATTTTAGGCATAAATTAGTTAAGTAAGTTTAACGTCGTAATAGATTGCCATGGAAAGAAAGTTTCGCTAAGGGTAGGAAAGAAACCCAAAGTTTTTTTAGGTAAACTTGGTTTAATTGCATCACTTATTAATGCAGTTAAAGCACCTCATTAGTAAAGGTTACAATGCAATTTTAGTAATCCTAATCGGTGAGGATAAGGCATACAGAACCTTGTAAGACACTAATGTGGTTAGAGAGTTCTTGGATGTGTTCCCTAAAGACTTACCTAGACTACCTCTTTTGCATGAGGTAGAGTTTTCTATCAAATTGATCCCTAGAACTCAGCCCAAATCCATAGCCTCTTATAGAATGACACCCAAAGAGTTGCAAGATCTTGGAGAGCAACTACAAGAGCTGCTTGAAAAAGGTTTCGTTTGCCCTAGCATTACGCCTTGCAAAGCTCCCATTCTGTTTGTTAAGAAAAAGGATGGATCGATGTAAATATATACTGATTACCGTGAGCTTAACATGGTGATAGTGAAGAGCAATTATCATATACCTAGTATATATGACTTATTTGATCAGCTCGCTAGAGCAAAAGTCTTCTCTAAGATAGATTTGAGATCATGTTACTATCATATTCGAGTCAAAGATGAAGATCTTCCCAAAACTGCATTCAAGACTCTCTATAGACACTATGAGTTTCTAGTCATTTCTTTTGGACTGACAAATGCTCCTTCTATTTTCATGGACCTGATGCAGCGAATGCTTAAGCCGTACATTGATGAGTTCGTTATCATTTTTATCGATGAGATATTGATCTATTCCAAGTCAACTGCTAAGCATGAGAAGCATCTGCATTCTATTCTTGAGTTTTTGAGAAAACATAAGTAGTTTGTCAAGTTCTCAAAATGTGAATTTTGGCTCAATTCTGTGGCATTTATGGATCACATGATTGATTTTGAAGGCATTCAGGTTGACTAGAAGAAGATCCAAGTTGTTCAATAGTGGGTGCAACCCAAATCTGTAACCAAAATTCGCAGTTTTCTAGAACTCACCAAATATTACAGAAGGTTTGCTCCAGTATTTTCTCAAATCGCCGCACCGATAACTCAGTTAAATAGGAAGGAAGTTCCATATATCTGGAACACGGCCAGTGAAGAAGCTTTTCAAGGGTTCAAACATTTGTTGACATTTGCGCCAGTTCTTGTACTACCTCAAGAGGAAAAAGATTTTCAGGTTTATATTAATGCATCTAAGATAGAAATTGGTTGTATTTTGATGCAATATCATTGAGTGATAGCATATGCATCTATACAGCTTAAGCCCAATGAAGGAAAGTATCATGTGCATGATCTTGAACTTGCATGGATATTTTTGCTTATAAAATTTGGAGACACTACCTGTACAGAGTTAAATGTGAGATATTTATTGATCACCAAAGCTTGAAGAAGTATATCTTCACCTAAAAAGAACTTAACTGTCATGAACATAGATGGCTAGAGTTAATTTGCAATTATGACTTGGAAATTCAGTATTATCTGGGTAAAGCAAATGTGGTAGCTAATGCCCTCAGTTGTAAAGCGACTTTGTCTTCTCTTTGTAGCAATGAAATTTTGATCAAAGATTTTGAAAGGTTGAATATTGAGCCGATCAGATCTACTGATTTGCACAAAGTGTTGTTTACTATCCAGTCATAATCCTTTCTAAGATCAAGGATTGTCGAAGCTCAAAAAGAAGATGCTGGTTATTATAATCTTGTTTTTCATATTACTAGTGGGAAGAAATTCAACTTACATCTTGCTGTCAACGGTGTGATCTTTCAGAAAGATAGGTTATGGGTTCTTAAAAGTCTGCAGTTGTAAATTTTGTCAGAAGTTCATAACTCTGGTTATACTATACATCCTGGTAACTGTAAGATGTATCAGGATTTAAGGAAATCATTTTGGTGGTCTGACATGAAGAGAGACATTGTTGTTTTCATTTCCAAGTGCTAGTCATGTTCTTTTTATTAAAGTCGAGCATTAGAAAGCCTGGTGGACTTCTCAATCCCTTAGATATCTCTGAATAGAAGTGGTCCAACATTTCCATGGATTTTGCGATGTGTTTGCCTAAGAGTAAGTCTGGCTCTGATTCGATTTGGATGATTATCGATAGACCCATATAATCATTTCATTTCCTTCTGATTTGTTAGACCGATTATGTAGAGAAGTTAGCTAAGCTCTACATCAAGGAGATCATCTGTTGACATGGTACACTGAATTATATTGTTTCAGATAGAGATAGTATATTTACTTCTAGATTTTGGTTTATTGTTCAGCAAAACTTGAGGACTAATTTAGCTTTGAGTACTGCTTTTCATCCTCAAACTGATGGTCAAAATGAGCGAGTTAATCGGATCTTAGAAGATCTTCTATATTTGTGCATTCTTACTTTTGGTGGATTATTGGAAGATCACCTAACCTTAGTTGAGTTCGCCAATAATAACAGTTATCAGTTCAGTATTGGCTTGGCTCCTTATAAAGCACTTTATCGTAGAAGGAGTACTACTCATATTGCTTGGACTGAGGTAGGATATTCTCAACTTTATGGTTCCAAATTGATCAAGGAGGCCAATAGAAATGTTCTTCTGATTATGCATAATACATTGGCAGTTTAGGATAGACAGAAGTAACATCATGATGCTTGTCACCGTCAGTTAAAATTTCAAATAGTAGAGCATGCTTATCTAAAAGTTAGTCCGATGAGTTGTGTGCAGAGGTTTGGCGTGCCAGGAAAATTGAGTCAAAGATATGTGGGACCCTTCGAAGTGATTGGAAATATTGGAACATCTATGTATAGGTTGGATTTACCTGAAAACTATTCAGCCATGCATAATGTATTTCACATTAATCATTAAAAATGTGCATGCTTGACCCAAGTCACTAAGTTCAGATTCTCGCAGTCGAATTGTAGCATGACCTAACTTGCATCATTTACCATATCGCAATTCTAGGATGAGATCTCAAGCAATCGAGGAACCACGATATTCCTATGGTTAAAGTCCACTGGCAGAACCACTCAGTTGAAGAAGCCACGTGGGAAAAAAGGAAGATATGCATAAGAAGTTCCTCGAGTTCTTTTCTTAATCAGGTAGTTTATATTATTTCATATTATATTCTTACAATTTTGTATTTAATTCATTTAGGCATCAAGGGTGACTCCTCTTTTAAGGAGGGGAGTCAGTAATAACCTTAGTATTATTACCCATTATTGGGAAGCCCAATTAGCTCCATTTCACTTATAATACTCTTATTATAGTATTAAGAGTCTTCACCTCAAGTTTGGTGCGATTCGGAGATCATTTACGATCGACGAACATTCTTGATTATTTTGATAATTCTAAAAACACATATTTTATTTTGACCTCTGAATCAAAATCGGAGTTCGTCATTAGACTCCTCACCCCTAAATTAGCCAGGGTGGTATTTTGGGATAATGTGTAAGTCGTCAAATTTTCCTCGAGTATTTTAATAATATTTAATTACTCATAAAATTAGAATAATTAAATTGACTTCCGATCAAAAATTTGATTGCATTTTCAAGTTCCTCACCTCTCAATTAGGTAAAGGTAAATTTTTGGGATTTTTTAGAGTCCATTTGATTATTTAATTTTGAGTACTTAAATGTGTATTATTTATTAAATAATTAAAGTAATTAAATATATATATATATATATATATATTATATTTTTGCCCATTTACCATTATTTTGAAAGGCATGAATCTGTTGTATAATGCTGAACACGGGACAGCTGTAGCCGCCGATCAAATGCATTTCGTTAATCCTAGGGTCGATCAGACCGTTCGATTGTGATCAGATTCGAACCACGGTCGCGCCTGGGAGCAATGTATGTATCCCAAGGTTGTTATTGTGCGCCTGCAAGCGCATGTACTCTTGTAGCGCCCCGCCCTGTCGTCATGCGCAAAAGAGATAATCATAATCAATTTCAGTTGCGGAGCGGTGCCCCACTCGGGAAGGAATTTCCCATCTTCCTGAATAGCTGAAATAAAACCCATCTCAGGGTTACTGACTCAACCCCAAAAGAGGGTCGAGATCTAATACTTAAGATAAGAGTAGTATCCTTATTCTAAGTATTAGACAAATACATACATTGGGTTTAGAATACAATATGAAGAATCCAATATATGTATAAAATATTAGCATTTTCAGTATACTGATCACATCATAATACTAAGTATAAGTAGTATATAAATAAAGTGCAGAAGCTAAGGAAAACATCCAAAAGCATTCATCACATAAGCTGAATAAAATATTCATCTCAAAAAAAAAATATATCTAGAATTATTACAAACTGCTTACTGAAATACAAGAAATGAGTCTAAGTACTTAACTAAAATAGTAACTAAGCAAAACTATAAAACTGGAGAAGAGTCCGCTAGTACTCCACAAACTTCTCATGGATCTCCTAAGTATCCATCTAGTCTGGCTCCACTAACTGCTCTGAATCTAGCAAATTACTAGATCCCAAATGTACCACGTGTTAGACAATAACTTTAATACATCAAAACTAATCTAACAATTCTAATTGTTTACGTAACATTTACATTATATAAATAAAACTGTATAAATACTATGAAGGTAACTAAAAATATAAAACTGTATAAAATTATACAAAATTGAAGTAAAATAAAGTAAAATTGTGCTGGGAGCTGAATACTGAAAGTAAACAAAAATAGTAATGGGTATAAGACTGAGAAATATTATATAAAACTATATTGTATACCACTGAAATTATATATTTGAATATGCTACAATACTGTATGCTACTGATATGCAACCAAATATCACTGAATTGTTATGGGTCGTACGGCCCAATGTCTACATACATCCTGCTTAGAATATAGTTTACTGTGATGCCTATGCATCCTAAAATTCCTCGATCGATGTATACAATATTCTATAACTCATAAATCATCATTGATACTCATACATCATGCTTATATTCATGCTCATGACTCTTACTTCTATATTACATGAATTAAATCCAAAAATATAGAAATTCTTTGAAATCCGATAATAAATTTAAGGTCTCCATTGTGCAGAATCCTACTAAAAAAAAGGATTCTGACTTCTAGATTCTAGTTTCGATAATTTGTTAAAGTTGAGAGTTTACTTAAAAATCATTATATGGGAAGGTTGCATACATATATTTAGCATATTTCCAAGAAGGGTGGTCTTTAATACTTAGTTTGATTAAGCCACACCTAACGAAGCGATCTGCAATAGGAGGCATCACTCGATGGAGATTTGTATCTCAAGCTAAGCCATTAAAATACCAAAATCACAAGCACACTCAGTGTTCTAAAGAGGGTGCCTTGAATCACATAGTTTGCTTGAAGCACACCTATGGAAGCGATCTTCGATAGGAAGCATCACCTGATGGTAACTTTTATTCAAACAAACTAATGGTCTAAGTCCCTAATCATAACACCCTTAAGAGTAGATGATTTATTCTAAGTGGGACTATATCTGACTAAACTCACATGATAGAACATAGATATAATCCTACATTAAGATGAATCAACCAATCCTGAATACTATTAAAATAATCCAGCACAATGGGTATACCCTACTATACCCAACTAATAATTTGGGTTCAGATGCTTTTATTTAATCAACAAGGATTTATCAAAGCTATTAATCCTTACTCTAAATGGGTGAGTCCTACATAAGGCTCCAAGGATGTGATCAAAAGATTAATCAATATTGATTTCTACCACAAGAGAAAAGTTCCATTCTAAGTACTTTAGGTGATTCCTACCCCGAATTGTTAATACCAACTTCTAAGGTTATGAAGGATCATCTAAGATTCTACCTCAATAAGTTACAAAAGTTCTTCCTACCTCAATATATCAATATTTAAGGTCTTTAAGTATTTCAAGAATGATCCTAAAGCAAGACCCTTGAGATCTCACTTTTTTATTTCTTAACATTCAAGGTTTACTAATTAGTCTTAGATTAAAGTGATCAAATCAGATGATTAAAAATCCATCTGATCATATTCTATTCTACAACCATGGGATTAAATCAAAGATATTATTAGAGTTAGATCATTTTATATATCATTACAATTTTATTATCCATCTTATGCTAATAGTCTTATATAAGAGAAAATTAAATATCTAAAGTTTTGATTCAGATGTTTCAATCACATATATTCAATATTAACCTTAACACTTCTAATTTAATTATTTAAGATCAATACTAAATCAGATGCATTATTGGAATAATATCAATTGAATTATCTTACAATCAAATTAATTGATTAAGTGATTAAGGGTTCAAGTCTTAATCAAACATGTTAGGGTTTAACCCTATCCTTGCCCAATTAAGATAAATTTGTTGACTTATAGATCAATGACCAATCAATGCATTATTAGTGTATTATTGATGTCAAATTTTGGATTTAGATTAAGTATCATTTACTTAATCAAGGTCTTAAGATTCTCATGTTCAAATAAAGTTTAATATCAATTAAATACATCAAGTGTCCAAATAAATATTAAAGTTCTCTAATATACATCATAATATTATGAAAGCATAGGAATGTAAAGTGACAAGGAATAGAAGGTAATTAAGACTAACTAAATACTAAATCAAACTAAGGGGATTAGCACTTGATTATAAATCTAAAGAACTTAAAGTGTCATGCAATTTATTTATCAAGATCTACTTAGTCAATATAAGCATTCAAGAACTCTATTCTTTAATATTTGGCACAAAATATTTAAGACACATAAGAGATTTTAGCGCATGCTATAAAGGACAAACTTTCAAATTTGATTTTCACATAAAATTTTATATATTGCTTAATTTTACAAAAACTAAGTTCAAATTTGATATAACTCGGCCCCACTAGAGTCCTAGGGACCTTAGAATGCAAAAAATGTGAAGTTTCGGACATTCCAGACAATTGTGGGCACTTTTGAGCAATTCTGGGCGTTATGGCACGTTGTAGCGCCTTCTGGCCGAAAGCCAGGTGCTACGATGCACTATAGCGCACTGCAGCGCTTTTGGATGCTGCGGCACGCTACAGTGGATTTTAGCACGGTGGTGTGCTGCAGTGATTTCAGGTGCTACAGCGTGCTATGACGCTTGATTCCCTGAATTGCGGGCACTACGACGCACTATAGCGCGCTGCAGCGCTTTTGGATGCTGCGGCACGCTACGGTGGATTTTAGCGCGGTGGTGTGCTACAGTTATTTCAGGTGCTGCATCGTGCTATGGCGCTTGATTCCATGAACTGCGGGCACTACGGTGCGCTATAGCGCGCCACAGTGCGCTACGATGGATTTCCATTATTTTTATCAAAATATATATTTTTTATGCATCACAATTTATTATGTCACTGCGGTGCGCTATAGCATAATAAGACGCGCAGTAGCATGCTACATCGCGCTATGATGCACTACATCGCGCTATGGCGGATCAGGTTTGAAACCTCAAGCCCTGCAGCGCCTGACGGCGATTTTGCCTGTGCGAAAACCGTAATGATCTTCCTTTCGCGCCCAAATACTCCCAATTTTGGGTATCTTACGAGTGGTGTCATATACCGATGGAAAGGTCATTATGAAACCTTTCCATTGATACCAAAATTGGCACAAAATAATTATCCTAACTATGTGAACAATGGAGTTAAAGGTTCGGGTATACAGAAAGGAGAAAAATAGAGCATTTTATTTTCAATGAAACTTAATACCTTAATGAATTTTAATGGCTTCCATACTCAATCATAGACTTTTAAATATGAAAAACAAGCATAATAGCAAACTAAAATAGCCAAAGAAGTAGAGCAAATGGGTACCTTAGCTTGCAAGAATGGAGGAAGAAGCTAACTCTATTTTCTTCAAGAACTTTGAAGGAAGGGAGCTTCTTCTTCAGCACAAAGCGCAGCAATGGAGGGAGGAGGGAAGAGTTCTTAGCCTTAGAAAAATGGGGGGGAGAAGGGGCTGAGCCCCCTCTTAAAGGAGGAGAAGAGGAGAAGGTAGGCATGGCCTAAGAGAAGAAAAATGGAGAGGTGAGGGATGGCCTCAGCCATTCTTGCACATGCTAGGGAGGGGAGGTGCCGAAAATGGTAAGGAGGTGGGGTCCATGTGCAGGAGGGAGGCAAAGACAAAAAAAAGGAAAAATGCAATTTAAATGAATACTTAATTATTCATTTTTAATATTTAATTAATTAAAAATTCATATTAAATAAATGTGTTCCAAAAAATCCCAAAAATTCTCCCCTAGCTAATTTGGGATGAGCAATTCAACGGTGAAGTTAGATTTTGATTTCAATGATTATTTAATTATTTTATTTTCTAGTGCATTTAATTACATTATAATATTTGCAAAAATCTGACGCCTTCCAAATGCATCCAAAACATCACCTCTAGCTAATTTGTGGGGTGATGATCGCAATTGCGAAGTCAGATTTTGATTTTAATATCAAATTAAATACCTCAATTTTCTTAATTAATTAAATATTAAAATAATCCAAAATATTTGATTGAGCCCCAAATTACTCCAAATTTTTAGGATTTGATTCTAACAGCTAGATGAACTTAACGGAATGATAATTAGGATATGATTAAGCTAACATTAAGCTGGTAACAACCTTGGGTTGTTACAACGCCGTACCCCAAGCCATCTGTCGAATGCTTGTGGGCCTCAATTAAAGTTGTGAGCATCTCCATTTTCCTCCTATTGTCTTCCTACTCCCTTATGTGAGCTGAAGATGCGAAGGCAACCGATGAAGCTCTGATCTTGAAGAAGCCTTAATTCGCTAAGTCGAGTAGTCCAAGTACACCATGTCTTACTCACCTTACCCTATTTGCATTCTGTTTAGCATTACCGTGATCTCTGGATTTGGCTGACGAGCCCCGATGAGCTCGATCAGAGCTCGTTCAGTCAACTTGGAGTAATCGCCAATAGCACCTTCATTTTCTCCTATTTTCCTTATACAATCATCCATGCTTAATACAAATGTCAATTTTAATTAGATTAGGATAGGCGAGTCTAGATTGGTCGATCTTGATCGAGCTCGATCAAGCTCGACCTGATCTCGTTATGCAATACTGCATAATAGAATTCATAGGGTTATTTTTAAAACATTGAAATTGATAGCACTATGATTGCTTTTGGTTAGGGCCTTCGTGTTTCATTCGTCAACCATGACAAGAGCCTTGGGACAAGGTGTTGAATGCGCTCTGAGGTGACTGTAGGAGCATGCACGGTGATGCCCTAGGCCATTCTTGTGCGGAGAACCTGTCGGGGAAGAAGACATTGGTCGGTCCGAGAACTTCTTAAACTGCATCTTTTTAAGGACTTTAAATTGTCGATTAATTAATTTTTGAAATTAAATTATTTTAATAAATGATGAAATTCAAATTTTATTTCTTCCATATCTTTAAAAATACTTACCCAAATTATGCAAATTTATAGGCTATATTATTCAGAAAAACTAGACAATCACATTGGTATAATTCAAATTAGGATTTGAACCTTAATTTTCCTAATCACTTTTTAATCACAATTTGGAGTCCCAAAAACTCTAATTTTCCAATATTATTCAATTTTGACCTACTTAGTGTCATTCTTCTCCTCATGCTATGAGGATTTTATATTTGCTATTATACGTGTTTGGATATTATTTGGACAACTTGGGTTTTTGGCTCCCTACTTCCTTCACAAATTTAATTTTTCTTATAAAATAACTTGCATGTTTATGCATTTTATTCCTTGGATAGTAAGCTTTTCCATTTATTTGAATATTCATGTTACTTTATTTTGTGAGAATTGGATAAGATTAGAGTAGTTAAATACCTTGCTTAGGTTAGTAAACTTGTGTTTCAAGCCTCAATATTATGAGAGATACTATAGGAGTAATTCCATAGCCTTAAATTAATTGTCATCTTAAGTGGCAGCTAACCTTTCCAATAGGTTTTTCTAGCCTTTAGAACACTTCTCCTTGTAGGATGTGAACCTATTAACATAAATTTCTAACACTTAGAAATGAACCTAGTGATTTTTCCCTTTAGCTTCTAACCTTTATTTTAAACTCTCTAATCCTTGATTTAGCTTTCCTTAGCTCTTTAGTGTGATTTAGATTTCCCAAAGCTTCACTAACCTTCAACTATTAGTAAACTTAAAACTTGTAGCTTGCAACATTTCCCTCTCCCATACACTTAGAATCCTCAAAATAATGTTCTTAGTTAGTATAGTGGTTGATTAAACTAGAACCCTTCAATTACAAGTTGCCTCAGATAAACTAGTGTAGTAAACCTATGACTTTTATCTACTTAAGTGTAGTAGATCATTAACCTTTGCCTTTTCCCATTAGTTCTTTAAGCCTTGAATCTAATAACCAATAATGATTATGTGACTTATGATTAGTGTAGAATTAGCATTATATTACTTCATTAACATATAAATAATTTTACCACTTATAGAAACCTAAATTAATTTGTTTTTTTCTAGACTTAGATCACTTATAGTATTACTTCCAATCATTAAGTTAGATAATATAAAAGTTAGACAACACTATATATCACATAATTTACAATTACTTGAATTTCTTAAAATGTTGCTTTACTTTGAGACTACAACCTTGAACATTCATAAAAGACATTGTGCATAAATAAAATATTCATAAATAAAACTTAAGGGTTTTATATGTCAATGCCAATGCAGGCTAATTGGAGTAATAAGGAGATCTCATATATCCTAGAGGGGGAATGTGAATATTTATTTTTCTTAGAGACCCTGCTTCTTTACTTAGTTAGGCAGACATGCTTAACTCCTCACTCGTTCTGTAATTTTGCTTACAAAATAAAAAACTTAAAATAATTTTAAGCAATTAAGCTATTGGCTTATCATAATATTATTGATTGTGAGAGCTTGTCATAGTTTTGAGCTATACTTACTTATCATAATCTTTGACTTTGCGCATGAGGTTAAGCCTACCTTACTTTACTTTACCATTTAGCTCTTACTTATTGTGCTATACTTTACTTTACTTGCACTCTTTACTTTGCGCAATGTATGTTATTTTACATTCATTTCATGCTTCATTGCTTTAGCTTCTCTTACTTAGTATAATATTTGTTGAACATATTCATGTATTCATTGTATACTTTCATATGCACATTTGTAGTTTCTACTCTTATTAGGATGCTTATCTTCTCTTTTTTATTTTTGCAAGCTAATGCAAACTTACTTGTGAGTCTTACTCTTTACTTGTTTATTGTCTTTTATATAGTTCTCTTACCCTTACTCTGATGCTTTGTGTTCCACTTTTTATATTAAATTATAAAACTGCATATGTGATATCCAATTAAACTTTAATTAAAACTTTGCATAATCTTAAAATGTGCTTTAAATTTTTAGTCTAATCACTTATTTTTATTTTCTTGATTGTGCCATATCATATTTAAAATCCAATTATGGTAGATCATGAGTACCTTCTGGAAAGTGGAGCTGGACCTAGCACTGGACAATAGTAGATTTGGAGATTTCTGCTTCCACACTTTCTTTTACTGCATTTGTGAGGATAAGAGAATTTACATTCATTACAGTTAAATTCAGTTTATAAAAACTTAATTTCTTGCGATGTTTTTACTTTATTTCCATGGTGAATTTACTTTCATTTTACCTGCTTGGTTTGGATAGTGGAATGAATGCATTCTTTTGTTGCATTATTTCCTACTGCTATATTTTTACTGCTTAACTTACTTCCAGTCAAAGATTTTTAGCCACATAGCATTTAATGTTGGATTATTTTCTTTCTAATACTGTGTTAAGTGCTATGGTAATACCCTAGTATTGGATTGGGTTCTTGATCTAATATTAGGGGCATTAAACGACCTGTTACCCATATCGTTTAATGGGAAGGAATATTCATTAAATATTCCCTGACCCATCAGGCATCCCATCAACCCGAGCGTTAACCTGTGATGGAATTGGAATATTCTTAAAATATTCCAATTTATATAACAGTGCTAATAAATTAAATTAAATGAAAATATTATGAAATTAATACATAATATATTAATGAAATAATTTGATGAATATAAATTCAAAATATGCAAAATTATATACTATTTTAATCATTTACTTAAGTTATAACTTGATTGAGTTATAGCTTTACCTTTTCTTTTGTATAGCTTTGTGAACATAGCTATTAATTACTAATAAATGTTATGTTCTTAAATAAATAGAATTCATTAGTCAACCTAAAATATACATAAACAATTGTATAACATAAGATTTTTTTCTTGCTAGGGCCTTGGTATGTGAAATTGACATGTCAGAATTGGAGATTTTTGAGGAGCTAATAGTAGAGGAAGACTAGGTGCTTGAAAAGGATCATATTGTTTAGTTTTTTTTTATTGCTCAGAGAGATAGAGAGTATGTAACACCTCATTATTAGATTAAGCATTCTAACATAATAGCGAGTATTACAGTAGTACTTAATATTGAATTAGTGTATTCTAATCCACTATTATGTACTACCTTTGATTATGGATCTATGGGCAGAAAGAAAATCAATACTCAATGCATAATTATCTATCATCAAGAATATAAAGTCATGCATAATAGGAAATAAACAATACAGTCATCACATAAAATAAGAGATAGAATATCCAAAGTTAAGTTTATTTATATAAACTAAGCAAATCATCCTCACCCTCACATAAAAGTAAGGGAATATCAACTATAACCTTCTAAGAAGCTCATACTGCTTAAGTTCCACCTTAGGATCAAGCTTCAATCCAAGTTCTTGATCAACCTTAATTGGTTTATAATATGGTATGGCACAACCAACAAAAAAAAAGTGATTAGGCTTTAAAAAATCTAATTATACTTTAAAATTTAATAATATTATTTTAGTTTAGTGGATATCACAATAGTCATTTAAATTATTATAAAAGCGGAGCACAATACGGGAAATGAATAGGTAGTATAAATTGAATCAAAAATTGAAAAGTATGTAAATAATATAATACTTATAAAAGGCTGCTCAAATTTGCATCAAATATATGATAAACTAATTACGGTCTACATATAAATAAGTAAAGAAAGCATGTATATATCCAAATGAAATAGATACTAAGTAATAGTAAAAGTAAAGGTAGTGTAAGGAAATATGTAAGTGACAATTATGAAAATTTACACTACACAGGCTGTAAGTAATGCTATAAAGTAAATTGTTGCAGTAAAGAAATAAGTGAAGCAAGTTCAACCTCATGGACTGAATAAATTGAAATATATAATCATAAGACTATATCAAACATTCATAATCAATAAGATTGTTAGAAATTTAATTTTATATTACTTGTCTTATTTAAATATGTTATGTGGGCACATTACAGAACAAAGAAAGGTGTTAGGCATGTCTTCCCAACTATAAGTGGTGGGGTTTCCTATAAAACACACGCATTCCTCCTCTATGATATGTATGGTCTCCTGATCGCTCTATAGCCTTCCCTGGCTCAATAATATTGTATAGACTGATCCTCTTAGAGTGAAACCACTAAAGTAAAGTTTTAATTATTTGATGCATTTTTATTTATGCTCAAAATTTGAATGAATTTTCAAGGTTATAGTTTCAAGCATGGCAGTAATCAAGGTATTTGATTATAAACCATGCAATATTTATGATTATCTAATTTAGTTATCTATCTTAATAATTAGGGCTAATTAGCCCCCTATTAACTTATACATTATAAATCTTTAAGTTAATTAAAGTATAATGTTATATATAGTAATGTGGTTTGGAAAATAATGATTTAATTAAGTACTATTTATATACAAAATAGTTTATAAATATAAGTGCAAGCTGTAATTCAAAATATTATCTTGCTTCTAGGTCCTCAAACTACTATACCTTTTATTTTCTAAGCTACAAAACATTGACTCCAAACTTACCCTTTGGTAAGCCTATAATAACAACCATTGAAATATCAAACTATTTCCATTCAAGAATATCTAACAGGTTAAGAAGTTCACCAGCCTTCTAGTGTTCAGCCTTAACCAACACAGGATTGGCACTTAGAAATAAAAGCAGTAATATCTCTTTTAATGCACAGCCACTAGAAAGACTTCTTCAAAACTACTGCAACTTATTGCAACCCAATAATATTGAAGGAACAAATATAAATGTAGTTTCTGTAAGCTCGTATGCAGTTGAATTTATAGATTATATATTTTCCATTCACTTTTCTATTATTGGTGAAATTATTGTTCTAATTTAATCGCTCTAACTAAACTGAGAATACATAAGCTTAGGATCAACAAGATATTACTATCTAGTGTAAACACAGATGCATGGTCCTATAAAAGTCAAAGCATTAAAACTCATCAAGTTCAAACTTTAATCAATTAGTGCCACCTAATGAAGTTAAATAAATTAAATCAATCATCTTATTTATATTATAACCCAACCTTGATATAATCTATGAAGATTAGAAATCAAGAGATGAAACTCCAAATATAGGGTTCAATTCTCTTAACTTGGGATTCTATTCACTTAAGGATTAAAGTTCTATTTACAAACCTAAGCAAAAAATAAGCTAATTATCTCTATTCTAACCAAATATATCTAATGACTATGGCATCTTCTTACAATTCTACTTAAGCAAGAGATTAATAAGGCATCTATTTATCTCCTAATTAATAACCTGGCTTAAATCTTAATGCTCCACAGCAGATAAAAAGATATTTCAAAAAGCAAAGATAGTAATGAATGGAAACTTAGAGATTAAATTTGTAAAAATGTCTGATGCAACCTCATTGCCATCATTGGTGACAATGGGAGTGAGAGAAGGCACCTTTGGCAGGGCAATAAGTGGATTTACTACTTTTTCTTTCTGATTACTCCTTGGGGTAGGAATTGATTCTGCCTATGGGGGAGGAATAATTGCAAGAGCTAGAGCTTGATATATAATAGGAACTGGATTTTTGACTAATGGATGACAGTTGATCTTTACCCTATCCATAATCCAATAAGCACAACATTCCCAATACCTATGACCTAACCTGCCACATGTATAACACATATTGCCTTGATGGTAACACATATCCTAAGGATGAGGTCTTGAACACTTGGGTGTGTACTTCACCTATTGCTGGGATGGCTAAGTTTTGGTAAGCTTGAGGTGGCTGCGTTATAATCTCTTGGGCTTCTTCAAAATCCTCTAAGGGAGATTGAGATCTCTTCCTTAGCCTTTTCTGCACTTGGTGGTGTTCAATCGATCTTGCACTTTCCAACAACTTTGAGAAACTACTATGATGATGGGATACAAGATTGCCCTTAATCAAGTCTTCTAGTCCTTTACAGAAATGATTGCACCTAGCTTCTTCAATCTGTAGCAAATCAGAAGCAAATCTTGTTAGCTTCATGAATTCCATTTCATAGGTTAGGACTATCTTATTGCCTTGTGTCAATTGGATAAACTCATCTTCTATTATCGACTAAGCAGAAGGAGGATTAAACTCTTCTTTGAAAACTTATTCAAATTCATCCCAAGAAATCTCCTCAACTTTCACTTCTGCAAAATGGGATCTTAGCTCGTCATCCCACCAATATTCGGCTTCCTCGATGAACATGCAAGCGGTTATACGAATACTTTGCTGCTAGGGCATTTGATGCCTGAAAGGTTCTTCTCAATTATCTTCAACCAATTGGCTGTTTCAATTGGAGAAGCAGATCCATTGAAGATTGGAGGATTGAGCCAGAGGAAGGCATGAAGGAATCCATTAACAACTGTACTTGATGCTGCTTGAGGATTAACATGAATGATTTGGGGAATAGGTGGATCAATTACTCTCAGAACTGCTCGATTCTGCAATTCCACCTGGATCTTCATCATCTCCTCTATTATCTTGATCTCATCAAAAGGTGAAGAAGGGTTGGAGTCTGTCATCTTCTCAATAGAGGAGGCATGAGTGTTTGGTTCAGGATTCATCTTACTAGAAGGAGTTCACAAAAGTTGAAAGAGAAAGGATAAAGGAATTTGATAGAATGATCTAAAGCGATTTATCTATCTATAAGACACTATTCAGTGCCTCTTAAGTTATTAATTGATCACTAAAAAGAGTTTGATATCCTGAGTTATTGAAGTACATACTTTACATTTTTGTATTTGTCTGTATGATTAGAATGAACTTTTGTTTATACTTTTAAATTTTTCCTTTTCTTTAGACATGCTATGATACCAATTGTAATGACCTCAATATTAGATCATGAATCCAATCCAATATTAGTATTACTGTAGTACTTAATACTGGGTTAATGAGTCTTAACCCGCTATTAAGCACTATGAGGAGCCAAGGGTCTCTAAAGAGGAAAACTATATGTATAATACTAAGTAATATAAGACATTCCAACCATCTAGAAAAAGAAGTAAAAACACAGCACAGAGTAGCAACATAAAACATCCATAGTTAATTAAATTTATACAAGCTTTTAGGCGTAATCACACTCATCCTCATGGGATGCATAAAGTAAAGAAAGAAAGAAAGATGGACAGTGGAAAATAAAAGTTTTCAAAGCTGCAATTATTAGATCTTAACTACCTCATGTACAAAATCCACTCAAAGCTCCTGATATACCGTATTTGGCATTTAATACGGTAGTGCACAACTAATAAAACAAAAATAAGTGATTAAACTTAAAAATTCTAAGTACATTTTAGGACAATTAATCTATTTATAAGTTAAGTGAATATCACATTTAAGCATTTGCAATTGTTATTTAAGCGGAGCTCAACGCAGTACAAAGGGAAGTAAACTTAGTAACGTAAAGTAAGGCACAGTAAAGTAAATGATTGTAAGCAACAATAAAAAGGTTATAAAGTAGTAAAAGAGGAAAAGTTGGTACAACCTGCATCATTTATATAGTAAGGAAAATAGTTACATCTATACTAACAAGTGTGCAATAAAAGCAGTAAGGAAATATGTACAAATTGACATATGCTAAGTAGCATAAGTGAAGCAGTGTAAACTTAAATATAAGTGATAACAATATACACTACAAGTAAGTAAAGGAGCTGTAAATACATGTGAACTTGTAATATACACAAGTAAAGTAATCTCAGTCATAAATGAATGAATGTAATGTAAAAATAGTCATAAAAGACTGAATAAACATAATCAAAATACTATGATAAAGCATCCACAAATCACAAAGAATATGGGAAAAGTAAGAACAGTCATAAATGACTGTAATATGTTTAGTTATTTATTTTTGCAAGTCTTGTTCTGTTGGTGCATAAATAATCGAGAAGTTAAGCACACCTGCTTAACTAATTAAGTAAAGTGGGGTCTCCCATAACACTTACATTTCTCCTCTAAGATATGTGAGAGTTCCTTATTGCACTGTTGCCTGCCATAGCATAGTCCACCATACGAAACCCCAAGTAAATATTATAAGTTTATTTTATGTACAATATTTTTTATGAATATATTCAAGGATTTAGTCTCACTGTGTTACAGCATTCAAGGATATTTCAAAGCTAATTATAAACTATGTGATATATAATATTATTTACTTTAATTTCTACCCTATTATTAGAGCTAGCTAAGCTCCTCAATTGACTTAGGTATTGATCTAATATTTTCATCAATTGATACATAGTAATATATAATTAAATGAGTTTTGAAAGTAATGATTTGATTAAGAACTTATTGATGTGGAAAAATAATTTATAGATATAATTGAGTCGTTACAAATAAGCATCATATTATATTTCTAACACTACAATCATCTAAACTATCAAATAACCACTTCTACTATAATAGAGCATTCTAAGCACACACTAAAGGTTTCTCTAGTACACTATTTAAGTTACTAGATTCCTATGACTTTTATCACTTGCAAGTTCAGCTATAAAATTCTATAACTACTTGTAACGACCCTTGGTCATCACTAAGAAAGTCACTAACGTCTCCGCTAATCTTAAATGTTAGTTAATTACTCGCTAAAGTATTAATACCCGCAAATTTCTATTTTTCTGTTAGTTTTCCCATTGAATTTGGTTTTGACTTGATAACTCACCAACGTATTTTTATCCTTGTTATTAATCTAGTTACAAAAAAAAAAAATTTACCTGTCAACTTTCAAATTACCGCCACTTGCCAGAAACGACTCCTTGATAAGGTGCGAACTCTTGCGGAAGGGGGGTGACGCTTTGAAAGGGAGGGAGAATCGAAAGCATATATAGGCGAACATAACCAATGGCACCTGTGCATTTTAGCTATCACAACTCCCGTAATATCCTACGCCCTGTCTCCTTCGCTCGTCTCCGCTCCAAACACAGTGACCGAGCCGACAAAGCCTTCGATGCAGCCGTAGCCGACAAAGCCGCAATCATCAACGCAAGCAGATACGCCGCCGCAGTCTACAGAAGCCCTCGACACCACTCTTCAACCCTGTCGCTACGTACTTTGCCAAATCTGTAGTTTCCCTCAGAGTCGACGATGCCGCAGCATTGGAAGGATACACCGCAAGCAAAAACGCAAGTAAAGACGCAGCCGCACCCAACGGAAGACTTCAACGTCGCTCTTCGATCCTTTTTCAACTCTTCTGTCACCCGCAGCTGCCATTTTCGCGCCTTCAATTGCTCTGCTCCGAACTTCTGAGCCATCTTTTCTTTCGCCTCCTGATTTCTGGATATCGATCAAACGTATAGGTACGATGGTTATACTTTGATTTATTCTTTGATGATTGAATGTAGATTTATGTTATGATTGAATGTAGGATTGTAGGTTAACAATGAGAATTAGAATATGCAAATATTGATCTGTTGTGTAGCAAATTAATCTTTATTTGGCTAACACCAATAATCATCAGCTTTCATCTCTCGATTTCTCTTTTAGAAAATATATAGCAATACACAACTATATTTACTGCATCTGTTTGCTTCTGTCTATGTAAGGGATACTACAAAGAATTACTTATCCATTGGGAATACACAATGAATATGAAAATATAAGTGTCCTATACTTTCCATGCATATAAAATTTCCCCTTCTTCTATAAGTATGAAACCATTGCTTGCAGATGATTTATTATACTAAAATTTAGTTCATATGTACTATTGATCACTATAAAGCTTGGTGAGTGACAAAATGTGTGGTGCCCCGTACCTTCCCGCGACTACGCTAATACTGATATTAGCCTAATCGCGGGGAGTGTGGTGCTCCACTCCATGGAAAATCCCCAACTCAAGTTGTAACAGCCCAAACTCTTAAGCACCAAGGTATTGTCCGCTTTGGACAGAAAGGCCTCACGATTCCCCTCAGAAGATAGCTTCCCAGTAGGTCACCCATCCTGGGAGTGCTCCCACCTGAGCACGCTTAACTTTGGAGTTCTTATCAGGAACTCCACCATTATCTGAAAGATAATAAAGCGCCTTGATGTTTAAGAGTTTCACTTATTACTACTTAAGTGGATCATCACAATCTCCCCAACTTAAGTAACTGACGTCCTTGTCAGTGTCCACAAACAGATCCAAGAACCATCTATTGGGTAGATAAGACTAGAGGTGACCCCTACAGGCGCAAGAGGTACCCACAACCATGTAGCACCTTAATCATTATGGGTTCAAGTGGCTGCTCACATAAAGTGGTACTTTACCCTGTATGACACTTAGCTCCTATTTGACACCCTATGGTTTGCTCTGATACCATTTGTAACAGCCCAAACTCTTAAGCACCAAGATATTGTTCGCTTTGGCCAGAAAGGCCTCACGATTTTGCCCTCAGAAGATAACTTCCCAGCAGGTCACCCATCCTGGGAGTGCTCCCACCTGAGCACGCTTAACTTTGGAGTTCTTATCAGGAACTCCACCATTATCTGAAAAGGCGCCTCGATGTTTAAGAGTTTCACTTATTACTACTTAAGTGGGTCATCACAATCTCCCCAACTTAAGTAACTAACGTCCTTGTTAGTGTCCACATACAGATCCAAGAACCATCCATTGGGTAGATAGGACTAGAGGTGACCCCTACAGGCACAAGAGGTACCCACAACCATGTAGCACCTTAATCATCATGGGTTCAAGTGGCTGCTCACATGAAGTGGTACTTTACCCTGTATGGCACTTATCTCCTATTTGACACCCTATGGTTTGCTCTGATACCATTTGTAACAGCCCAAACTCTTAAGCACCAAGGTATTGTCCGCTTTGGCCAGAAAGGCCTCACAATTTTGCCCTCAGAAGATAACTTTCCAGCAGGTCACCCATCCTGGGAGTGCTCCCACCTGAGCACGCTTAACTTTGGAGTTCTTATCAGGAACTCCACCGTTATCTGAATAGGCGCCTCGATGTTTAAGAGTTTCACTTATTACTACTTAAGTGGGTCATCACACAAGTAGAGTCAAGTAAGACCCAACTCGCCTTAAGCTAAGGACTTGTCACTTGGAACTATAAACATACACCAATACATATCAAAGTAGCGAAAGCAGAAAATATAATGTAATATCCACATCATAGCATAGTACAACAAAGTAAAAGAGACAGTAACTCAGATCTAATGCAGAAAAGTAAATACATTCAGAGTTTAATTATTACAACTGAATTTAAATGAAAGTAAAGATCTCTCAATCTCACTACAAGAAGAATAAAAAGTTATCTAGGCAGCCGTAGGAAGATCCTCATCCTGCACCGGCTCCTCTCCTGCAGCACTGCCAACGAACAACTCTGAATATGACATTTGTCGGTATCACAAATGTCAGGGCCCCAGCCAACAAAAGAAAAATGTTACAGTTAGACAATTTTCTAAGTATATTTTAGGCTATTTAGGTGAGCTGAATATTTAAAATATCACATTTAAATATTTTAAACATGCAAGCATTATAAGATGCAACAAACTACAAATAACGGGATAGTTATAAACTAATCATCTATATATAATCAACAAGTATATAAAAATAACATACAAAGCATGAAGCTACATAAGGTGACGCTAAATGTAAAGCAACTGTAACTACTGAATTGAATATGATCATAACATGCTTATGATTATATTGATACATGCTGAGTATATAAAGAACACAAGTGCTGAAATAAATATGCAATTCTAGCATCCTAAACATGCCAATATCGAATATTAAACAATAAGAGTATTTATACAAGCATGCATATTTATATATAAAAGACCACTGAAATATGTGGCAAAAGTAAGCTAAGTATATGAATGAGCAAAGGTAATACCACTGAGATATGTGGCAAAGCAAGTCAAGCACTAAAGAAAGGCCACTGGAGCATGTGGCAAAGCAAAATAAATGCTGAAAAAAACTGAATTGAAGCAAAAGTAAGCCTAAGATATAGCATTGCCATAATAAAAATAGGCCATACAGGACCTCTGAACTGAAAGTTCAACATGTATTCATCCTAGGCATCTGCAGAGCTAGGTCTGAGTTAAACTTATAGAATAAGACATGTATCCATCCTAAACATCCATAGAGTTAGGTCCGAGTCTATTCTATAATAAAAAAAGAACTGAAGAGGCAGACTAGGCTAGGACATACTCTACTAACTGAAAGTACTGAAAGCACTGAAAGAACTGATTAAATGATATGCCTTCCAAACACTAACTTAGGATGTATCTTTCATATCCTAAGTTCTCCTATCATGCTCAAGGAACAAGGCTCAATATTCAAGATGTGCAGAGCAATCAAGTCAAAGTAAGCAAGAGACTCAATCTAGACTTATGTGATATCTGTTGTCGTCTAATTATCCAAATCTAACTATTCTGAGAAGATACAAGTTTAGGATCTCCAATATTCAACTATTGAGTAAGATCTCAAATTTACGACCTTAATGTTAATATTAGAACTTAATATGTTATAATTCATAATCATATGACAACTATAAGAAGTTAAAGTAAGTAAATTAATGACTTAATTATTATTATTTTTCTCTCTTAACCCAAATCTTGATTAAGTAAATCAAGATTAAGGATTCTGGACCCAAACTCCACTTTGGTATCCAAGTCCCGAATCCAAGGTAGTATTCTAATAAGGATCTAGGGTTCACACTCAAACATAATCTAAATGAGCAATACCTTATAAGCTGAAGGATTTAGAAACTAAGATCTTAATTAAAAGATCACTCTACTGGTTATGAGATAAAATAATTAACTAAGAACTATGAATCTAAGATCTATATTCAACCTTTAGGATGATAACATTATCCTATAGATTGAATTAATCTTAGGCTTCAAAAAGATTAAATAATTAATCAAGTAAAGAATTCTAAATAAAGGTAGTTTAATTTAATTGAATGATCTAAAGTCTAAGATTTAGGATCTAAGATTTGATCACTTTAGTTCTTAAGCTAAAATTAGACTTAAGAGCTTTACAAGAATATTTCTCTTAGTATTCAAGCTTATGGATCAGCTTAGTCAAGCTATTAGATTAGGAGTCTAATACCTAAGGGTAATTAGGCTTAACTCTTAAGAAAGATGATCTTAAGAACACTTATGGTTTTAAGATGTTAATAAGACTAACTTAAGATTTCTTCACTTAGCATCAATATTATTAACATAAGATTTCAGAAAGGTGCTAATAATCTAACTAGAGATATTTTACTGAATTTTCAAGGTTTAAAGTATACTTAAACACATATTGGTCAAAATGATCAAAATACCTCTCTTAAGGCTAAAAATGGGATTTTAAGATTAAATCATCTAAATTGATTCAAGTCTATTTTAATAAGCTTCATATTAATTAATGAAGTGATTACAACACTTAACTTAGGTTTTGAATATTTAATTTAACTTAATTAGCATTGATCTTAATTTAAGGCCAATTAAGGTGATTAAGGAAATTATGGCATATTAAGATGATCCAAACTTAATAATGGGTGTTAACATACTTAAGAAGATATTAAAAGCTAGATTCATTAAAATTAGAGACTAATCCAAGGCTTAATTCACTAATTTCATTTTAGGGTAATTAAGGAATGATTAACAAAATTAAAAATCTTAAATTACTTTTAAGGGTATACATAGGTTATTTATGGTCTCAGGAGAAATCAAAGACCTTAATCAATATTTTTGGATACAAAATAAATTTATAATGATTTAAATGAAAACAGAAAAGGATTAGACAATTATTTAAAATATAGCCATTGGATTGATGATTTTATTTTATATTATTATTTCTTATATTTTTCTGATTAAAATGGTATATTAGATTATACCATTTATATAAGTATTTCTAAAATTATTTAAATAATTTATTATGTATTTTTATTTAAATTAGAACTTTAGGTTTAATATTATTCACTTATTTATCTTAAGAAAATTAAATCCAATATGATTTGATTTAGCCGCGGCCCGAAGTCAAACTGTGTGGGTCGGGGCTGACCCGGCCCAAAGCACCAGTGCTCCATCTTCCCCGTGCTCACTGCCTAGTGTCCGCTCAATTAGGGTTAGCTTCAGACAAGAAATTCTCCGTGCACACTCCATGCCATGCCCTAAACTCAAGGGCTATACCTTCAAGGAACTAAGACGCATCGATTGAAGTAAGAACCCCCATCTGGGTCACGCTGGATCGTCGGGGTGCTACTCGATCGAAACGCACTAAGGGAAGGAAAATTAGGGTTTACTGTGAGCGAGTAATTCTCATCACAGAAGCCACCAAACTGATGGGGCTCGATCCCAACACCATTAGTGAGGTGAGGCAAGTCGAACCCCCAAGGTTTCACAGCTTGGGGTGCAGCCATTCGCTGGGTCCTTCCTCAGACCTAGCCTTGGCTCAGCCGCTAGCTCAATCGATCGATACGATCGATCCGAGCTAGCTCAAACCCTGGCGATAATCACGATAGGTTTCCTAAGTGGCTAAGGCAATCTAGGCGACATCCAAAGGCTCAATCTAGAGGTAAGAATGGAAACTGAGCTCAGATGCGTGCTATGGCATCAAGTAGCTAGAACCCATACCCGTTGTCGGGGCCCCGCATCGGATCTGCCGTGATCCCAATAGCAAATCCCGCCAATTTATTTTAATTAATAATTTAATTTAAATAAAAAAAATCAATATAATAATATATAATTAATTCTAATTAAATTTTAAATTCAATTTAGGACCAAATGAGCTCAAAAAATTCACCCTTAGCTATATAGGGCATGAAGAACTCAAAAATAAAATTAGATCTTAATTTGAAGATCAAATTAATTTAGGTATTTTCTAGAGCTCAAAAATAGGAAAAAATACCAAAATTCTCAATTTAGCTCTGATTGATTTCAAACTTTTATGGTTAGATTTAAATAACCTATTGAGTCTAATATAATCAAATTTAGAGCTTGATTTAGCTTAGTTAATCTGAAATTAGCTATGGTAACAGTTATGGTTGTTATAAAATGCTTCACTTATATTAATGGCATTAATTTTTTTTTTCATATCCTCATAATTATCAATTTTAAGCAATTTCTTAATCACGTCACTTGAAGGGAGAATAATATTTGTAAGCATTATAATGCTTTTCATGGGTTCCAAAAGAGTTCACGTGCTTTGTTTAATAAACTCTGCATAGTACCTATTGATATTGTCTTATGAGAAAGCACTTGAACTCCACTAATCAATCTATATGAATTTAGCATTTGTTAATTGGAACAACAATTCTTGATGACTCCTTTATCTTAGCTACAAGTGTACTATAACTTTATTGTAATATTTGGTGTATACTACTCAATTTTTTGATTGGAAACACTTCAAAGCTCTTCCATCTCATCTGACTTATTTAAATTTTGCTTATTTCATCATCTTTAAATTTTCATTATTATGCACATTAAACATTGATATTTGAATCTCTCACTATTCTTTATAATATAGTTTTCTAGTTCATTATGGCTATAATTATATTTAAACTTATTTTCCATTTACTTCATTTTGAATCTACCAAGTTGAAAAATATAAATTTTAGGATATTTATTTGCGGATTGTTTTAACCTTGTTGTAAGTCTTATCGATAAGAAGAATATCATTTGCAAATAGTGTGCACCAAAGCACCTCCATTTAGATGTGTTTTGAAAGAATGTACATAGTTAATGAAAAGAGATATAAGCTAAAGTTAATCCTTAATGTTCATTTCTCATCCAACTGAAGTTTACTAAAACAGGTGCCATTTTAAAGAAATATAAACTACCATATAGATTGTCAAATACTACCCAACAACCTTAAGGGAACCTAAGCTCTTAAATCTATTTAGAGAGCCTCGTACAAAAAGAGAAAGTAAAGCAATAGAAAATATGAACTAAAGCAATATTCATTCTTAAAGTCTAATATAGTTTACAAATATAACTTTTGTAGACACCATGGATTTTTGAGTGCTAAAATCAAGAATTCAAACATCAAGGTGCACTGATTTTACTGTTTACACTTAAAATGCTTTTATTACCACTTTAGCACCGCTTTGAGCTTTAACCCTGTTGATGAAATGAAATGCTTGTTAAATACCAGAATAATGTCATAAATGAAATGTATATGTTATGTCTTGTGAGTGTATGCAAGGGTTTCGAAATGGTGATTTATTAGGTTAGGGACGGGGCTAGTCCATCGGGAGTTATAAGGGTGCCATCTAGAGCCTTTGAGGGGGCCCATGTGAAGGAGTTGCTCTTATTGAACTTAGCCTCATGATTTTGGATTTGCTCAACAGAATTGCTAATGTTGCTTCATGAAATCAATACATACATACAAACAAACATGTGTGAAATTATTATATGATAGGTGACAATATTATGGCAAGAAAAAATGTTTAATTTGTAGGATTATGTATTTTTTCTTTAACCTTTTTATTCCCTGCAAAATTTTCTATTTTTCGCTTCCCACTTTTTGCTAAGTATAACATTTAAACATCTTTGTACTTAATATATGTATTGAGGCATTATTCTTATAATGCCAGGTCAGGTGCAGTTGGAGGAAGTTGACATAGTATAAAGAATATCTAAATACGGTGGCGCTGGCATTGGCAATAAAATTTTGATTTGTTACTTAAAAGTTAAATGGAAATATTTATTTATATTAATTTAGTTTGTAATAATCTAGATATTGTATTCCTTAAATTGAATGATTGGCAAGCTTAATATGTTGTATGGCTCTATTGTTTAAATTTATATCCAAATGCTATTTTTTCTCTTAACTGCCAATATGATCATGCAGAGATGTACCCAAGGGTAGTTGGGTTGATACCTAACTTAACCCTAGGGTCATCACGCTACTAGCTTAATGTCACACTACACTTAAGATATAGGTCTCTCTTAACTTATACTACATAAATACTTAAGTTAACATTATCTCTTAAGTATCTTATTTGATTAACATCTTAAGGGTTCTATGTTTTAGAAGGTCGCTCTATCTATTCACTTAAGTTATCATGCTCTTAAGTATGTCACTAAATAATTTAACCTTAGACTTAGAGGTTTTATGAAACTACAAGTCTAATATGGGAAGACTTAAGGGTTAAAATTACTTAAGTTAATAATACCTAACTTGTGAAGTCGAGGTGCCTTTTCAGATAATAGTGGAGTTCCTGATAAGAATTCCAAAGTTAAGTGTGCTTAGGTGGGAGCACTCCCAGGATGGGTGACCTGCTGGGAAGTTATCTTCTGAGGGCAAAATCGTGAGTCTTTTCAGGCCAAAGGGGATAATACCTTGGTGTTAAGAGTTTGGGCTATTACAAATGGTATCAGAGCAAACCATAGGATATTAGATCGGAGCTAAGTGTCATACGGGGCAAATTACCACTTCATGTGAGCACCTCTTGAACCCATGATGGTTAAGGTGATACATGGTTGTGGGTACCTCTTGAGCTTGTAATAGTCACCTCTAATTCTATCTACCCAATGGATGGTTCTTAGATATGTGTGTGGATATTTATGAGGACATTAGTTACTTAAGTTTGGTAGATTGTGAAGACCCACTTAAGTAGTAATAAGTAAAACTCTTAAATATCGAGGTGCCCTTTCAAATAACGGTGGAGTTCCTGATAAGAACTCTAAAGTTAAGCGTACTCAGGTGGGAGCACTCCCAGGATGGATGATCTGCTGGGAAGTTATCTTCTGAGGGCAAAATTGTAAGGCCTTTCAGGCCAAAGCGGACAATACCTTGGTATTAAGAGTTTGGGCTGTTACATAACTTTACCTCACATTAAGTTACTATTCCAACATCATGGTTCTTCTCTAAATCCTAAGGTTCCAAATTGTAGTATTACAATTATTAAGATCCTAAGTTTATCCCCAATACTAAGCACTTAAAGGACTCTAAACCTTTTAATACCTAAGGCAATATCTAGCTTTAACTTTAATACTTAATCATTCTAACGGGTTCTAAATCTAATAATATTTCATCTTAAATAATTCTAAGATTTCAAGTCTATTTAATATGGACACTAAGTCCTAACTCTTATTATAATGGTTAGCACTTAGAGGATTCTAAATTTAGCTCTTACCTAGCCGATCAAGCTTTAAGGATCTAATCATCTTTATTATTTAAGTTTACTTATAGTCTTAGCTTAATAATTTACTCTTTCTAAATAATTTAAGGCATCTTACCTAGAATAAGATGACTAACTTTAGCACACTAAGAAGGTTGCACTCAACTATTTAGGTCAATCTCTAAGTTTTATACTTATCATCTTAAGATTCTTCATATTATCCTAAGTAAGTTGCACATAATCACTTAGGGTATTTGCTAAGTTAAGTGAAAGACACTAGTTTTCTTAAAATGTATATATTCTAATAATCTTACAAGTCTTCTCTTAGACTCAAGAAAAGGTTTTCTTAAATAACATTCTAAGTAGTTCACAAGATCTAAGTATGATCTATAATTCACTAACCTACAAGTTATGATTTACTGTAAGTTACCTAATTGACATAAAATGGGTAACTATTAATCTATTGAGCTTAGGAATTATCTAACAATTGACATTCCTATTGCTAACAAGCTTCAAGACTAGATTAGCACAAATAATCCCTAGCTAGAATGTTGGCATAGGAGTTCTTCTAATATTAACTTCACTAAGGGATTCTTAGGATTGGGAGATCCTAATCAATAATTCCTTTAAGTGAGTAGTTACTAACTAGTGTAACTCAAGTGAGTAAAGTCCTAAGTGAAGGTACTTGGACTTCTATAAATCAGCTAAGGGATTTTAAATTTCACATCAATGCACAATAAATTCTAGTTAGCTAATAAGTTTGACTTATTATAATTGGACTGACATCCCTAAGTTACATACTATGGTGTTTAAGGTTGATCCTACACTTAAGAGATGTAAGGACCTAGTCTAAGTTCAAATCTAACCATTAAGCTCCTTACTAATGATTTTTACAATCATAAGGAGCTAACTAGTCTAATTTACCATAGAGTTTAGAACTACTACTACATTCCTTAAGTACTAAATCAGACATAAGGATTATAGAAGATCAATTCATTTCCATGTTTAGGCTCTAGCTTAGTTTATTGACACTAAACTAGGAGTAGGTTATTCTAGGTACTTTCCTACTCAAAATGATATCTAATAATGAATTATGTCATAATGTATGTTTTTTAATGTGTCATAGTCTTTAGGAGGCCTAAATAGCAAAACCCCAAATTTGAGAATTTAATATTATTTTATTCAAGGGTCAAAAACTCATATTTTATATTTAATTTTTAAATCATGTAAATACTGTAGCTATAACTTCCTTATAACATAAAGAGTAAAATGATACCACGTAAAGTCTAATTGGACATCAAATGGTTAATCGGGGTTTTAATGCTCTTAATGACACTTAAAAAGTCATTAGCAAAAATAGTTGTCAAATTAAAAAAAAATGATCAAAATGAACTATTGGATCATTTAATTTGGACAAGAATTGGTTAAGTTACATTGCTTTCAAGATTTGATTGCTTAATTAGTTAATTAATTAATTAAAATAGTGATTAATAAAATTAATCATCAAATTAAAATTCTAATATCATATTGTTGATCCTTACATTTTTCTGATTAAAATGATATATAGTTTTGTATAATTTGGATAAGTATTTCTAAGATTATTAATTAAATAAAATTTGAAAAAAATGATTTAATAATTAAATTAATTGCATTTAGGGTTTACTGTGCGAATGCATCAGGTCTACTGAAGGCACGCATCCTTATCGAGTGGCATGCGAATATAGTGTGACTCGACCCAACCCAAAACAGCGGGTTCTTCCCGTTGGGGAAGACGAAGGACGCGGTTAGGGCATTACCTCTCAGACGAACTCGCGTCCTTCGAGGCCTGGCCTACACGTCGAGGTGAAGCCCACTTCACGACCGACGTGCCGAACCCAAAAACTCCATCTACTGACAACTCTAATGCCGACTAGCATGATGCCTTATATAGGTTATATCAGGTGGAAGCGGACGAGACAGAACACTGTTCTCCACTATTGAAGACGATCAAATCAGGCACCGATCGAGCTCAATCGGACCTATCAATTGACCCAAAATGACTCATAATGGTTGATCGAAACATTGAAGAAGGAAATCACATAGCTATTTAGGAGAAATTAAACAATACCTTTCACCATCTCCGCCGAATGGGGTTAGGGCTTAATACCGACGCCAGCAGCTCCTACACCGTGACCCTCCACGGCTAAGTTTCGCCCTATTTAGCATGAATGCGAGGTAACAAAGGTAGGGCTGTAGTCGAGGCTAGAAGGGAAACTATGGTGTTACAGTTGCTCGCGGCACCTGCGCCACGATCCAATCATGCTCGAGATGGAAGAGGGTACAGAGCTATAGTGCTACCCGCACTGTCAGCCCTCTGATCCCAACTTGCTGAGCAGGGAAAGGCCACGATTGGACCCGATCCAACCAGATCACGCCAGCCGTCCGATTTGCAACATCAACCAATCAGATGACTGACTAAAGGCGCCGAAAAGGTTTCAAATAATAGATAATAATATTAATAATTAAAAAAATATTTAAATAATTAATATAGTTTAAATAAATCAAAATTAAATAATTAAACGAGCTCAAAAAATCAAAAAAATTCATCTTTAGCTAAAGCTATGGTGAAGAACTCAAAAATGAAATCGGATTTTCAATTAGAGACCAATTTAATTATTTTCATTTTCCAAGCACTTAAAATATATTAAAACATTCGGGGATAATTCTTCCAAAAAATTTTGGAATATCACACTTAGCTAATTTGGGGGTGACAAATTCGGTGGCAAACTATTATTTTGATTTGGAGATCAAAATAAATTAGGTAATTTCCAAAATGTTCAAATTTTCTTAAAATGCACGTCAAAAACAAATGATCTCTAAATTGCACTAAATTTCAGGAACTCACTCGCAGTGGTTGGGCTGGCTAAGAGTAGGGGATGGGTTTGCAAATTTACTATGGCTTCGGGCCACTGTGAAACACTGTTGCAGCCCGAGCCACTGTGAACTCAATATACTTGATGTGGCTTAATCGAGCCTACCATAGAGTGCGTCAATGATTGTAATGCTAAAACGAAATGGCAATTACAAAGTTAAATGACTCTAAGGCCAGGATAAGCAAAGGTACTTAACCGTGATGAGCGGTCTTCAGCGAGCTCGGGGCGATGCAGCGATGGTTCTGATATTAGTTAAATAGATAAGGGCTCAATTGGTGAATTAAAGATGGGCTAAGGAGGGTCCTAAACAGGGGGAGTGGTAGCTGTCGCGGACCTGCGCATGGCTTGTGTGCGGGTAGCTGCCATGCGCAGAGTGTTCTCGTGCGCGCAACAACGAAAGCCTCCACCCCTCCGATCTGGACAACTGGTTTGATTGAATGGTGCAAATCGTGTATCGTTCGATCAAACAGTCGAGAAACGTTTAAGTTAATGTTTAATTAATTAAATTAAATCATAATTAATAACTTTCTAAATAATTAAAATTAAGCTATCAAATGAGCTTCGAAATTTTTTAAAAATTCACATCTGTCTAATTTGGGAGTGAGGAACTCAAAAATGATATCATATTTTTAATTGGGAGTCAATTTAATATACTTAATTTTTCGATTAATTAAATACATTAAAATATTAGATAAATTTCAAATGAGTTCCAACTTGAACCAAATTTCAAATGTTGATTCCTAATGATGTTTGGAGACTAATGAAGAGGTTTTCAAGCTGATTAGGCTAGCTTGGGTTGTTACAGAGAGAGAGAGAGAGAGAGAGAGAGATATATAGAGAGAGAGAGAGAGAGAGTTTATTTTCAGTACATTTAATTTAGTTTGTAATAACTTAAATTATTCTTGAAGCATTTTCTGTTTTTTTTATGAGATGTATATTTTTTCATTTCTGGATGAATATATGTATGGATGACTTTCTTTTGCTTTCGCACTCTGTTGTCTTCACATTTATATGCTTCTGTACTTAACAATAGATGAGGAATCGTACTTAGTGATCAACCACTAAATCGTAGTTAGATTGGTGTGTTAACTCGACGACGATTAGGGACCGTCTTCAATATTGGAGCATAGAGTGTGTTATACGCAAAACATCCATCAACTCCTAGTGGCAACACTCTCACTCCAAAGGTGTTAATTACTTTCCTTAAAATTATTTGTTTACAATACTATGTACACACATTATTATTTCATTAAGTCGCTTCATATGTTATTTATCTTGCATAATTTTTCAGTATATGAAAAATGTTATAATTTCATTAAATTACTTTTATTATTATTTAATCAAGGTGCTAACTTTTATTACGAACACAAAATCAAAGAGCATAATTACAATTTTCCTCTTATTCTTGGCTCTCATCACCCACTCTTGCAAAGGCCATAATTACTAGGGAAGCAAACCTCTCGCTATAATCACCGCTTAACGGGTCACAATAGAAGATGGGACCTCATCCATATTGATGTCTCCCTTGAAGTCTTCCTATGAGTTAGAGACCCATTAAAGCGCTGTTAAGATGTTTATTGAGATTTCCTTGGATAAGATTTTTAGGGGATTTTGTGGAGCAATGTAATGACCCTAGGTCATTAATAAGGCAAGACATTATAATCTCGATTCGTTAAATATCCCGCAATTATCTATTTCTCGTTAAAACTTCCGCTGAAATTTCGACTTTTCAGTTTTAATACCTAAATTAGAAAGTTTTCAAAACTGGCAGTTACAAAAATTAAATAAAATTACTCCATTAAAAATAAATTTCGACTGTTAAGCAATTTTCCGTAATCTACGGGCGTTTAAGGAAAAGCCAAGCATAGGGCTTAATGACTGTCCAAGTCCAAACGGGTGTGCGTTACGCACGTACACCCTATAAAAATCGAACGTAAGGCACTCAACCATCACCACGCTCGCCTCTCCCTCTCCTTCCGCTCGACAGGAAGAGACATACCTGAGCAGGCGGGAGCACACAACAGGCGACGTGACTCGACTCCTTGCGGCCGACGGATGTCCCAGTGCACACGGTCCCATACGACGCGACTCGTTTCCTCTCCGCTCGATCTTCTTTCTTCGGAGCGACTTCCTTCTCTGCGCCGATCTCTCCCTTGCGTCCGACGATCCCTTGCGTCGGCTCGATCTCTACAGCCGACGGGTTCCTACTGCGATCCTTCTCTGCGTCGGCTTCCTTGCGTCGGGTTCTCCGCATTCGACTAAGGTAAGGATCCTGCTCGCCCGACCTCTGCTAATCTTCTTAAAACTTAAATAGGTTATATATATATATATATATATATATGAAGATATATATATACATCTTCTAATAATATATATATATATATATATATATATATATATATATTTTGGCATATGTATATATATAATAAACAAATAATAATAATAATAATAACAAAAGTAGAATAAAATAAATTAATTTGATTTCAAACTTTATGTTATAATTTTATGAGTAGTATAATTCAGTTAAATTATTGTATTAAAAGCAAAATATTATTTCGGTACATTAGTAAGCAAACCCTAAATGTCAAATCCCAGCTTTAGTTTAAATTTCAAATCATGCTATTAGAAGATTAAAGAGATAGAATTTGACAGGGTTAAACTCGTATACGTTTAAATTGAAAGTATAAACTAAGTGAATACTTAGCCATTTTAGATATCACTTATGAAAATGTTTTAGACTAGGAAAATCTATGCAATATACTAACTTCTATTTAATAGAAATTGATACATTATCCAACCTATGTATACTTGCATTCAAATTACGCATGAAATTGAAATAAAATTAGGAGTTTTTAAGAAAACGTTGTTTAACTTAAAATTATTCATTGACTTTGAGATTCTAAATATGTAAATTAAAGTCAAGCTTAGAAACATGAATACAGGTCTTAAATCTTATAAGTAAGATTCGTTGAAATACAAACTTTACTTTCAAAGTTTAATAGGATCTCAATTACAATTTTTGCAGACACAACACGTTGTGAGTGATTCATCTAGTTAAGTCAAAACATAAAGGTACACTAGATATTACTTTATATGCTTTTACTTTTATTTGTTGCTTATGCATCGCTTTGAACTTATTTTGTACTTAATATGTTATTCTTACTACCAATGAGGTAAGAGAAATTGAATGATGTTTATGTGTCTTGTGAATATTGTAAGAAGGGTTCCGAAATGGAGCATGATTAGGTTAGGGATGGGGCTAGTCCTCGGGAGCTATAAGGGTGCCATCTGGAGCCTTTGAGGGAGGCACAGGTGAAGGTTGCTTAAATGCACGTTGCCATCTGAGATCCTTAAGTTGGTTTAGGTGAAGGTTTATGCTTAAATGCATATGAACCCAGCCTCATGGTTCTGGCTTTGCCCAACAGAACCGCTATTATTGCTTCATGATATCATAGACATAAACATAAACATAATTTTTTTTTATGCGATTATTGCTTTTTGTTTGAAAACTTGGTATGTGCAAGAACAGTTATTTTGCAGGAGACGTATTTATCTTCTTATTTTTTTGAAACACACTATTTCCTGCATTTATTATTATTTTGCTTCCCGCTATGCTTAAATTATATTTTTAATATCCATTGTATTTAGAAGGTGCACTAAGGCATTATTTTTATAATGTCAGATCAAATACAGTTGGAGGCGGTTGATATAGTCTAGAGGCGTAGCGCGGGAAAATAACTGCCCCTTCCAGGAGTAATAGTTTGATGTATATGGAATTTTATGTAATAATTTATGGATGTTATTTTTATTTTAAATTGAATGAATGTTATTTCTTTTATGTGAATGGCTTGAATGTTCATTAACTACTATTTTATCTAACTGTCAATATGATCCTGCGGAAAGATGCATCCAATGTTAGTTTGGTTCTTGCCAACCTAACATGGGTCATCACAGTTGGTATCAGAGCAGGATTGGAAGTGTTAGAATAAACTAGTATTTGACATAGAAGCCATAATTGGAAATCATTCAATTTAAAGTATGAATATACTAGAATAAAATACTAGATAGAAAACTAGTGACACAGTAAGATTGTGGTAGAAACAAAATATCATATAAAAAACTAGTGACATGATTAGGGCAACATCTAGTAAGAAAACTAGTTAAGGTCATTATTCAAACAAATTATAAGTTTATGTCTTTAAACAGATAAATTCTCCTAATCATTCGGAGGAACACTCAAAAATCGACTTAAGCCAAGAAAAACCTTGGCAAATGGATTTCAACGGACCTAATTACGGTCCCCCTACTCTTGAAGATCTAATTCGAGAGTTGGAGGATAAGGAAGAGGCACGTGGTGAAAGTCTGACAAGGTTCATGTGTGTCTCTTTCGAGAAGATCACCAACCACCAAAATGAGGTACAAGAATTGAATGAGACACTAAGGTGGGTGCTCCCTAAATTGGCCGAATTCACGTTGGAAAAAGAAGATGAGCATGAAGAATGCCTTTCAAAGGTTGAAAGGAAAGTACATCAAACGAGGAATGCAGCCTCAACTTCTAGGAGGAAGAAAGCAACCAGTAAATATAGGAAGCTTTGGGCTAAAAGCCTTAAGCAACTCATTTAGAATATTATCTTAAGAGCAAAATTTTGTGTATTATGAAAAAAAAAAATCGATTGTATCTTTATTTCTGTTAATTTTCTTTGGCATGAAATATTAATTCTTTCTATATGAAGCATTCAATTTCTTTATTTCTTTTAATCGCAATCACTCTCCTTATAGATGAATCCAGAAAAGTGTTCTCCTGAGTTGCCAATGGAGACTCCGGTGAAGGCCCCTTTGCCTTCAGGTCCATCAGAGAGTAAGATTGACAAAATCCTGGAGTTGATGGCTCAGATATTAGCCAATCAACATAAGACTCAGGAATCTCCTCCTAACCAAGGGCACCAAATTGGCGGAGCTTTGTAAGCATTCTTGAAGCTAAATCCCCCACGTTTTGACGGATCAGCTCGACCGATGGAGGCTGAAGATTGGATCCAGGAAATAGAGAATAATCTGGAGGACATAAAAGGTCCAGCCAGAGATGCGGTGCGGTTGGCTAAAAGCCTATTCAAGGCTGAAGCTAAGCGATGGTGGGGAGTCACCCACAAAACTCAGTTTATGGGCTTGGAACTAGAAGACATTTCCTGGGAAGAATTCGCAGAGGCATTCCGAGGTCGTTACATCCCTCTGTCTGCCCAAAAGATATTGGAGAATCAGTTCATTAAGCTGACCCAAGGAAATAAGTCCATCGCGGCTTATGAGTCTGAGTTTACAAGACTCTCTAGATATGCACCTAAGATGGTGGACACAGAGGCTGCTAGATGTAGTAGGTTATTTGATGGCTTGAATGATTCCGTCCGGACCAGCTTGCTCCCGCTCAAGCACACCAAATTCACTGAGATACTGGACTGTGCAACCATAATAGAGCATAATGAGCAGATAATTGCTGAATGCTAGGAGAAACGTCCCTCCCAATCCCAAGACAGTCATGAAACCTTTAAAAGGTCTCGACCTAGTCGATAGGCAAATGTGTATCAGATCACTTCAGGGTCTGCTAGGGAAAAGAAAAATTCTGAATGTAGCTGACCTCACCCAACGGGCAGGTGCTATCACACGGGAAACAGATGTTATCATTGCGGCAAGAAGGGGCATAGTTATCGACATTGTAGATCCTTCAAAACTATAGATGGGGACATTATTCAGAGGCCTAAAATGAACCCGGTATCTACCCCTCCTCGTACCCCGGCTCCAGTAAATACACCAGCCTCGACATCATCTCCTGCAACCACGCCAACTCAAAAGAGAAATCATACCCCGGGACGACCAGCTGCCGCTAGAATTTACACGCTTACTACAGTCATGGCCCCCGAGGATCATGACGTGGTGACAGGTACTTTTTAATTATTTTGACCGGCACTTCTTAATTATTTTAAGAAATAAATCTTTAGCATGCATTCAATATTAGGTACCTTGTATTTTTCCGAGTACGCATGTATAACTTTATTCGACACGGGTGCAAGTCACTCCTTTATATCTGAAACCTTCATAAAGAAACTACAACTGCCATTTAAAGAGCTAGCAGAAAGATTAAGCATGGGGTTACCATCTGGCGCCCTCATGAGCGCTAGAGAATATTGTGAATGTGAAATCCCAATTAATTGTGGGACATTTAAAGCTAGCTTAATAGTCCTCCCAATTGCAAATTTTGATATTATTTTGGGTATGGACTGGCTATCTGTCATCAAGTAATCATCGATTACCAGCGCAAAAAGGTTACCCTCAGAAGTGCAGGAAGACCAGTGACATTTATGGGAAGACTAAGCACCGCAGCGTCTCTCATCAATATCATTCAAGTAGCTAAATTAATTCAAAAAGGATGCGAGGCCTACTTAGTAACAATGATGGGAAATTAAGAAGAGGTAAATTCCCTAGATGATACAAGGGTCGCCAGTGAATTCCAGGATGTATTTCCCAATGAGTTGCCAGGATTACCTCCGGTACGGGAAATAGATTTTACTATTAATTTAATTCCCGGTACGCAACCGTTATCAAAGGCACCTTATAGAATAGGGCCAAAAGAGCTACAGGAATTAAACGAGCAATTAAATGAATTGTTAGATAAAGGCCTCATTCGCCCTAGTATCTCACCATGGGGAGCTCCTGTGTTGTTTGTCAAGAAGAAAGACAGTACCATGAGGATGTGTATTGATTATCGAGAGTTGAACAAAGTCACAATCAAGAATCGATATCCTCTTTCTCGTATTGATGACTTATTCGATCAACTTGCTGGCGCGGTGGTATTTTCTAAAATTGACCTTCGATCCAGATACCACCATGTGAGAATAAAGGACGAGGACATTCCAAAAACAGCGTTCCGAACAAGATATGGACATTATGAATTTTTAGTAATGTCATTTGGGCTGACAAACGCCCCATCTTTATTCATGGATTTGATGCAAAGGGTCCTAAAGCCTCACCTGGATAAATTTGTGATCGTCTTCATCGACGACATCTTAATATACTCTAAGAGTAAAGAAGATCACGAAGTGCATTTGCGAGCAGTTCTTGAGACCTTAAGATCTAATGCACTATATGCAAAATTCTCCAAATGTGAGTTCTGGTTGAATTCTGTAACTTTTCTGGGACACGTGGTAAGTGCCAAAGGAATTCAGGTGGATCAAACGAAAATCCTTGCCATTCAAGAATGGGCGCAACTTACATCAGTGACAGAAATCAGAAGCTTTCTAGGTCTCGCTGGCTATTATCAAAAATTTGTGCAAGGATTTTCTCAAATTTCAGCTTCACTCACCAAATTAACATAGAAACTGGTGCCCTTTGTTTGGAGCTCATAATACGAAGAATCCTTCCAGAAATTAAAGCATGCTCTCACAACCGCTCCTGTTCTTACGTTACCTCAAGAAAGGATGGACTACCAAGTTTTCACCGACGCGTCTAAGGTAGGACTTGGGTGTGTCTTAATGCAAAACGGGAGAGTAATTGCTTATGCCTCACGTCAGCTAAAGGTGCACGAAAAGAACTATCCGGTGCACGACTTGGAATTGGCAGCAGTAGTCTTCACTCTCAAGATATGGAGGCATTACCTGTATGGAATAAAATGCGAAATTTTTACATATCACCAAAGCCTCAAATACATCTTCACTCAGAGAGAATTAAACTATCGGCAGAGGCGATGGCTAGAATTTATTAGTGATTACGACTTGGATATTCAATATCACCCCGGCAAAGCAAATGTCATAGCTGACGCACTGAGTAGAAAATCAGTCAGTACACACAGAAACCTTAGCTCAATCACTTTCAACAAGTACCTGGTTAATGAGCTAAATAAATTAGAAATAGAATGGGCATCTACGAACCAATTGAATGCCCTTCTGGCTGCTGGAGTTTCAGAAGCTACAGAGTCGACGTTGGAATAGCGCATAAAATTTTCTCAAGAAAAAGACACAGAGTATCTAGAGATGAAGAAAATTATTTCGAAAGGGAAAAGTAAAGATCTTCAGGAAAAGGATGGCTACATTTATCACGGAACTCGATTATGGGTACTAGAGGATAAGGAGTTAAAAATGGCATTATTGCAAGAAGCGCATTGTTCTGATTACACTATTCATCTGGGAAGTTCCAAAATGTATCATGATTTAAAGAAAATGTACTGGTGGTCAGGACTAAAGAAAGATATAGGAGAATTCGTGGCACGTTGCAACTCTTGCAATTTGGTAAAAGCAGAACATCAGAGGCCCGGAGGACTCTTGCAACCTCTACCAATCCCGGAATGGAAATGGGTTGATATTGTCATGGACTTTATAGTAAGTCTACCCCGAAGCAAATCAGGGGCAGATACCATATGGGTGATCATTGACAGGCTTACAAAATCTGTGCACTTTCTCCCAATAAAACAAACTGATCAAGTGGAGAAACTCGCCAGGATATATATTAAGGAAATTGTTCAATTGCACGGGATTCCAAAGACAATTACGTTAGACAGAGATAGCAGATTCACTTCTCGATTTCGAAAAGCAGTGCACGATGATCTAGGTACTACTCTTACAATGAGCACTGCATTTCACCCTCAAACAGATGGATAAATAGAAAGGTAAATCAGGTTCTAGAAGATCTTCTAAGGTTATGCATACTTGACTTCAGTGGGAGCTGGGAAAAATATTTACCATTGGTTGAATTTGCTTACAACAATAGCCATCAGGTCAGTATTGGCATGGCTCCCTATGAAGCTTTATACGGAAGAAGATGTCTTACGCCCCATCATGGGCAGAAGTCGGAGATGTTCAAATTTACGAATCTGAATTGGTGGAAGAAACTAATAAAAAGATCCAACTAATAAAGAACAGGATACTGGTGGCTCAGGATCGCCAAAAGAAATATCATGATTCCAGGCACCGAATGTTAGAGTTTCAAGTCGGGGACTTTGTATACCTGAAAGTAAGTCCTATGAAATGAGTATTTAGATTTGGGGTGACCGGTAAATTAAGTCCTCGGTATATTGGACCTTTCGAGGTGATAGCCAAAATTGGAGCTGCTGCTTATAAAGTCAAACTACCTGAAAATCTTTCGACAGTTCACAATGTATTTCATATTTCGACTCTTCGCAGATGCCTACAGAAACCGTCTCAACAAATAATAGCACCCAGTATTGTTATCCAACCAGATTTGACTTATGTTGAATTGCCTGATAAAATCATAGAGCGAGACAATCGTCGATTAAGGAAAAGAACAATCCCTATGGTCAAAATACAATGGAAAAATCACAGCGCTAAGGAAGCAACGTGGGAAAGAGAAGAGGATATAAGAAAAGAATATTCCAGACTCTTTCAGAATTCAGGTAATCTTAATTAAATCTTTTTGCATTCAACTAAAATATTTTCTATTACAGTGAAATGTCGAGGACGACATTATTTTTAAGTTGGGGAGTTTGTAATGACCCTAGGTCATTAATAAGGCAAGACATTATAATCCCGATTCGTTAAATATCCCGTAATTATCTGTTTCCCGTTAAAACTCCCGTTGAAATTTCGACTTTTCAGTTTTAATACCTAAATTAGAAAGTTTTCAAAACTGGCAGTTACAAAAATTAAATAAAATTATTCCATTAAAAACAAATTTCGACTGTTAAGCAATTTTCCGTAATCTACGGGCGTTTAAGGAAAAGCCGAGCGTAGGGCTTAATGACTGTCCAAGTCCAAACGGGTGTGCGTTACGCACGCACACCCTATAAAAATCGAACGTAAGGCACTCAACCATCACCACGCTCGCCTCTCCCTCTCCTTCCGCTCGACAGGAAGAGACATAACTAAGCAGGCGGGAGCGCACAACAGGCGACGCGACTCGACTCATTGCGGCCGACGGACATCCCAGTGCGCACGGTCCCAGGCGACGCGACTCGTTTCCTCTTCGCTCGATCTTCTTTCTTCTGAGCAACTTCCTTCTCTGCGCCGATCTCTCCCTTGCGTCCGATGATCCCTTGCGTCGGCTCGATCTTTGCAGCCGACGGGTTCCTACTGCGATCCTTCTCTGCGTCGGCTTCCTTGCGTCGGGTTCTCCGCATTCGACTAAGGTAAGGATCCTGCTCGCCCGACCTCTGCTAATCTTCTTAAAACTTAAATAGGTTTATATATATATATATATATATATATAAATGTATAAATGTATATATATATATATATATATATATATATATTGGTATATGTATATATATAATAAACAAATAATAATAATAATAATAACAAAAGTAGAATAAAATAAATTAATTTGATTTCAAATTTTATGTTATAATTTTATGAGTAGTATAATTCAGTTAAATTATTGTATTAAAAGCAAAATATTATTTCGGTACATTAGTAAGCAAACCTTAAATGTCAAATCCCAGCTTTAGTTTAAATTTCAAATCATGCTATTAGAAGATTAAAGAGATAGAATTTGACAGGGTTAAACTCGTATACGCTTAAATTGAAAGTATAAACTAAGTGAATACTTAGCCATTTTAGATATCACTTATGAAAATATTTTAGACTAGGAAAATCTATGCAATATACTAACTTCTATTTAATAGAAATTGATACATTATCCAACCTATAGATACTTGCATTCAGATTACGCATGAAATTGAAATAAAATTAGGAGTTTTTAAGAAAATGTTGTTTAACTTAAAATTATTCATTGACTTTGAGATTCTAAATATGTAAATTAAAATCAAGCTTAGAAACATGAATACAGGTCTTAAATCTTATAAGTAAGATTTGTTGAAATACAAACTTTACTTTCAAAGTTTAATAGGATCTCAATTATAATTTTTGCAGACACAATACGTTGTGAGTGATTCATCTAGTTAAGTCAAAACATAAAGGTACACTAGATATTATTTTATATGCTTTTACTTTCATTTGCTGCTTATGCATCGCTTTGAACTTATTTTGTACTTAATATGTTATTCTTACTACCAATGAGGTAAGAGAATTTGAATGATATTTATGTGTCTTGTAAATGTTGCAAGAAGGGTTCCGAAACGGAGCATGATTAGGTTAGGGATGGGGCTAGTCCTCGGGAGCTATAAGAGTGCCATCTGGAGCCTTTAAAGGAGGCACATGTGAAGGTTGCTTAAATGCACGTTGCCATCTGAGATCCTTAAGTTGGTTCAGGTGAAGGTTTATGCTTAAATGCATATGAACCCAGCCTCATGGTTCTGGCTTTGCCCAACAGAACCGTTATTATTGCTTCATGATATTATAGACATAAACATAAACATAAATTTTTTTTATGCGATTATTGTTTTTTGTTTGAAAACTTGATATGTGCAAGAACAGTTATTTTGCAGGAGACATATTTATCTTCTTGTTTTTTGAAACACACTATTTCCTGCATTTATTATCATTTTGCTTCCCGCTATGCTTAAATTATATTTTTAATATCCATTGTATTTAGAAGGTGCACTAAGGCATTATTTTTATAATGCCAGATCAGATACAGTTGGAGGCGGTTGATATTGTCTAGAGGCGTAGCGCGGGAAAATAACTGCCCCTTCTAGGAGTAATAGTTTGATGTATATGAAATTTTATGTAATAATTTATGAATGTTATTATTATTTTAAATTGAATGAATGTCATTTCTTTTATGTGAATGGCTTGAATGTTCATTAACTACTATTTTATCTAACTGCCAATATGATCCTGCGGAAAGATGCATCCGATGTTAGTTTGGTTCTTACCAACCTAACATGGGTCATCACAAGCAAGCAAAAATTTCAAAAATGCAAGCATAAATATCATCCATTTACAATCGTGGTAAGAAGACTACGTTGCTTGTTTATTCTATAATAAAATAAAATCAAGTATTAGAAATATAAATAAAAATTGTAACATTATATCGATATAATATATTAATTCTATGGGGCAGTGACGATACAACGTGAGTGCCTTAAAATATGAGCATTGCACCTCTAGGATAAGGAATGCCACAATGGTAGGAGGGAGGACTAATTTTATATTATACTTCTCAAATATATCTCAAATTTGATCCCCAATTATAAGAAACTAGAGGGATAATAAAAAAAACTAAGAAGTGAGCATATTTAAAATTGTGTTGCTCTAATTATGAAATTATTATTATACATATCATATTGTCTAGTGTATTTGCAAGATATAATTAGAAAATATAGTAACAAAAGGTATATGACTACATTAGGTAGCTTGTATAGTAGACTTTATTTTCAAAAAAATTAAGCTATAATAAAACAAATATATAATTGATAAAGTTTGAACTATTCCCACAACCTTAATATGCAACTAATGAATTATAAGGAAGGTCTCCGTGGGGCCATAGTATAAATTTTTGCGACCTAATTTGTCTTGTTTGCGCATAAGTCTGCTTTAAAATTTAAGTATTCTAGCTTAAGCTCTCAGATATCTAATATTTGGGACACTAAATTTCTCTTCTTTTATCTCAGAAAAGCATTCCGCTTTTGGAGAAGTTCGAGCATGGTGTACGTCGAGAATGGTACCCTAATATGATTTTACTAATATTATTTTATTTTTAATATTTTGAATGGAATTTCCCAGTTTTGATTTCTGTCTTCTGCTTCTTTTGCTAATTGATGGTAGTATTTGCCCTAATTTGGATCATTTCTCTCTTCGGCTTCGTTTTTTTTTTTTGTTTCGTAGTGTTCCGTACCCTAACAATGGCTAGATTAATCGTTTCCTACTGATTATTGATTCGTAATGAATCATGAAAGGGGCTGAAATATGAAAGCATTAATCTAGTCTTGTTTTAATTAATTTATTTTGCACGAATTATTAGTTTTCCTGCCACTTTTGTAGGTCTGAGTAAAATTAAGGGCGTCTTTGGATCGCTGTTATTTGATGCTATAGCTGCTATGTTTTTTTTTTTTTGAAAGTGGGTGTGGGCATAGTCCGAATTTAATTATAGAAAAAGTTAATTACAAAAGATAGAGGACAACGGCAGAAAAGAAAATGGAACAACACTAACAGAAAGCTCAAACAAGACCAAGGTAAAAATACAACAAGATTGGGCTCAGCAATTTTTAATGAAGTAGCTGCAGGCGGCTGCTAGGTGTGTAGTGTTGTGTAATATTCAAAGTAAGCCACCCAGGCCTGCAAATATGTGGTGTTGGAATTCCTCATCGCCCAATAGAAACCCGTAAGATTCACATCAGAAAAGAAGTTATTAAAATATGATCGACGGATAAGAATGAAAGTCATCGAAATAAGAACAGAAAACTTATTTAAATAACACAAATATATCTCCCGTGATATTATAGCATTGAAAAAATTAGGACAGCCTATGCTTTTTTATTTTCTTTCCGATGAAGTTATTGAACTAAAATAGGGAAAAAAAAGTAGAGTTATAATATGGTAGTAATAATTCTTGAAATTGTTACAACGAATTTATAAATTCAAAAACATTGAGGGGCTGTTTGGTATACGAAATTTAATTTTATTTGAGTACAATTAATATGATTACTTTATAATTACTTAGTTGCATGTGATATTTTTATAGGGAATCATAATTTTTCTGTTTGGAATAAATTAACTTGTAGAGAATGGTGCTCCGAGTATTTCAGTAATTCGATTACATTTGAATTCTGCCTTTAATCATTTATTCTTAAATGAATATAAAAAGGCAAGTTGTTACATCCAAATGCATTAATAAAATTTTTTGACATCTAAACTATTTTCATCAAAATAATACATTCATAAACAGTCACAAAAATTTATTTCAAATGCATTAATAAGCATTCAAAATAACATCCAAATCTAGTTCAAAAAAGATAATGTACATATATTGCAGTAATCTCAAAACAAATTTTTAAATGACAAGACAGTCATACTCGTCAAAACAATGCATTATAGATTGTCTCAAAAATATAACAACAACGCTAATCTTTAATTCCACTAGGTGGGGTTAGTTACATGAATCCTTTGTTTCATTGTGCACGAACAAATAGAATCTTTATAATGGTTTCTTCCCTTTTTTTTGGTCTTTCTTTTTCCCGTTTAACATGGAAAAGAGCAATAGGAAAACCAAAATAGACATGGGAAAAACCCATGCCTCAAAAATAAGCTCCAAAAATATAATGCACATGTAATAATCTCATAATAAAATAAGTTATAAACTCATCTTGCTATCTTTTGACACATCCATCTGGTCTTCGCATTTATTGGTTTCTCCAAGAATAAATGAATTAGCGTCACATTTTGAGATAGCTTATTACAAACAGTATCGATTTTGTCATCAGTGAAACCTAGGATGTGAGAGAGCTCTATCATGGGCTAGGCAAATATCTTCCTCTCTTGATTTGATATGCACAACTTATTTGCAATCGTTGATACTACCCTTATTATATTGTTGGCTACAAGTGTAACCAACTCATGGATCAATCGTGGCTAGCTTCCAGCTGTACTCTTCTTGTGTGCCATTAGGGGTTTCGTTGTTGATGATGCAGGTTGTCTTGTTTCAATTATTAGAGATATAGGTTGTAGCTCATTCAGATCATCTACAATGTCTACATCGATCTCCACCCTATCCCACCCATTGTATTGTTAGAAAAGCCAAAACCATCATTGTCTGGATTGACTTGCTGTGAACCAAGCGGGGCTTGGCAATTTGTAGATTTTGCCTAGTCCCCGTGGCATGCCGCTCATCGCAAACTTTTTCTACCTCTCCGTAATTTTGGAGCAGTACATTTAGATAGAATGCATCTTTTGGAATCAAATCAAAATGAATAATTATGTTAATTGAAAATTTGGTTTTATATCATATTAAGATCAAATTGATGGAGTATAGTTTACTTGTATGTGTGAGATGTGTTCATTTTATTCTTTTATTATCATATTCTTCTCTTCATCTCAAGACACTCCTGATATATTCAGTTTTTGGATAAGGCTCAATGATGTCTATTATGTTCAATTTGATCCTTGCATAGTTTGAAACTCATCTATATGAATCATTCTTGAAGTTTTCTGTGTCGTTCCTGGTAAACATCTTTAAAACTTTATGCGCTTCTTTGGTTGGCATCAACACATATATGTCTCTTAAGCTCAAAAGTCCATGCACAATTCACGTTCCACATAAAATGCATTCTGTTTTGCTCTTTGTTAGTTGAGACACTATTTTGTATTTCTTTTCATTTTGTTACTGCATGGAGACAGAATTGAGAATGTATACAACATATTTTAAAATGAGAGCACTCATATAAGATTGCATATAGACCAACATAGAGGCTAATATACAATATTGTAACATATATAAAAAATAAATGCTAAATTGCAACATTGCAACATATATCAAAATAAAAGGCTAACATTTAACATTGCAACATTGCAACATACAGCATTTGCGATATTGCATATCAAAATGACAATAACATAAAAAGAAGCTCAAAACCTCATACAACATTGCATCATACATTAAAAACAAACAATCATAGCCCTTCAATGGTCATCGGTATCCATATTGCACTATTATGTTTCTTGCCATTTGCATGACTCATCGTGTGTGTTAGCATATCTCCTTGGAATGTGATCTTTGCATATTCACTCAGCTTCTGGAATGATTAACTCATTTCCTCCCTCGCGTAAGATTCAGTTGTGTGCACAATACAACTAACATTCACTATATTGACTTAACATCAAATGGTAAATACCGATCTGATTTGTGCATATTGAATTGATTTCTTAGCAAGCCGAATGCTCTCTCTGCAGTTTTTCACAATAGTGAATCTCAATTAAAAAGTTTCCTCAAACTAGCCGGCAATATATCATGAAACCCTTTTAAATGATAGTACATAGCATGATATGAAGAAATGAACTCGTGCTTAGTTCCACAATCAGCCAAAGGATATTTTCTATGGGGAATGCTAATTCTGTTTGCTATGGGGAATACTAATCTATTTCCCCTTTCGCTATGCTCCTCAAAACTGTAGCATCATGGGCTTATCCCTCCCACCCATCCAAAACATACATAAAATTATTGTAGTCCATAGCCACAAGAGCATATTTCTCTAACATTACCATTCATATTTTGTCACGTTATCTAATAATTAGTTTGGGGATTTAGGATTTGCATTTTTATGATTTATGGTAAAGACATTAGGGTACGCCATTACAAAGTACAAACTGATGGGTTCACTGTCTGACATTTAGGCTTGTAATATTTGGAAAAAAGTATGTTTGAGATGTGCATACAATTATTTTCAGTTAGTATGTGGTTTTTTAGAACAATCTGCTTGTGCAATATTTGCTTTTGAAATTTTGTACAATTTATCTATGTGAGACTTATGGGTTAATTTGGTTGAAGACTAAGGGCCGTTGTGCTTATAATTTATGTGCATAAACTTAGTTAAGCTGAATGGTTGGTGGTATAGTGACATTGTGACATAAACTCATCAAGTCTTAACTTAAAATCTTAAATGCGGTTGCTGTTTACTCTTGCAATTATTTTTATTAAGTACTGTGTTTTGCTTAACATTTTCCATTTAAGAATCTTCATATACACTATTGCCTGTATGATTTAATGGAGCCTTCTTTGAACTTCACCAGACCTTTTGTATGATCTACTCATTGTGTGACATTATCAGTTGTTGGACAGACAACTTGTTTTGCTATAATTGTAAAGAATATATTCTTCTTCATATGGAATTAAAATTAGATGAACTCAACTTGTTAACCTCAAAGAATCTATGCTTCTTCATATGAAATTATTGATTGTAGTCTTGGTGTAGACAAAGGATTCAGTGCAAACAAAATATTCATTATAAACAAAGGATTCTGAAATATTTACATAAGTGAATGGTGAGTATTACTAGATCTGAGAATATGATCATCATATAAACTGTTCTGCAAATATGATAATGCAAACCTTTTTAAAAATAAATGCTTTATTTTTGTCTAATTATTATCCATGTTTTTTTTTAATTTTGTGAAAAAGAGAAAGGAAGTTGCATTTTGGGAGTATGTTACATCCATTTTAAATGCAAATTTTGCCAAGTTATGTTGGGACAATAATAAGGATGATGTCATTTGTCTGACATTAGATAAAGAGATATTAAAGTTTTCCCCAAGTTTCTAGTGATGTGCAAGCTAATGCTTATTTATTAGTGGAAGGGTAAGCAAGAAGCTCAAAGGAGCAAAAATTTATAGCCCAAAATCAAATATTAATAGCTATGCAAGTAGTTTTGGATCAATTAGTCCTTTAACATCTAAAGATTTGAATTAAACTTCTATGCCTCAAATGCTAAAATAAGGATAAAAGTGATGTTAACAAAATGTGTATTAAACTCTTATAATGAATAAAATTTTCATTTAATGTTATTCAAACACTATCTTTTTTTTGATCGATCAAGTAGTCATTGGTCTTGGTTCAGCTTATAAATGTCTTGTTATTCATGTCTTAGAACAAGGTTTGTTCCGGATTGTAATATTGAAGTTCACTTGCATTGCGGAGGTGAAGAAGTCATAGGAAATTCACCTGGATGTTTATGTCAGACATTTGAAGTGATATTAAATAATGCTCATTTATAAATATTAGCATATTTATGAAATTAGTGGAGATATCACGAGTGTTGAAGGCAAGTCTTTTTCTTAAAAATCGTATCAGTTGTGGACGATATTGGCTATGAGCATGTTCAATTTATAATCGATGATGCTTTAAATTTCAAATCGATAGGAGCTGCTTTTGGAATTATCTTGGATTGTATTGGACCTGTTGTGCTGCTTATGTCATTCAATTACTTTTGAAGGATATTTATTCCGAGGCCAGATGGGTTTATGACCTTTGAAGCTGCCAAATCGATTCATGTTTATATGTTTTGTAGTATTATAATAACAACATTGATGAGGGAGGATCAAGTATAGCTACATACTGAACTTATTTGATAGGACTTGAAATATTCTTCATCAGATATATGCTTCTGTTGCATCCTTAAATCTTGCATTTATGCTCTCCGATGAATTTAAAGAAATGTAAGAGGCGAAAGTTGTAAAAGGCTACATTGTGATGAGAGTGTTCAATTTGTAAATCAAACAAAAATATCGTAGCAAAGCTTTTTTTCTTTTTATAGGGATGACTGGCTTTGATTCAATCTTCATTTTCATGCAAGATCTACTTTTCTTTTGCCCAAATTATAATTTAGGGTTTATCCTCATTTGCTCATCATGCTATCTTTTAAGTCTAATTTTAAAGGATTATGGTGGAATTTTTGTGGAGATCTTGTGTTGGTGCTCTAACAATATGTCCTTATATTAAGCCAGACATGCACATCTTCATGCAGACGCAACAAACAAAGAAATGGGATCAATTGTCACCCAGAATGCTTGAAAGTATTGTGTACATGTGGATGAATATTGTGATGATGAAGAAATTTTTTACTCTTTAATCAAAGTATTCTAGCCCAATTGAACTCTAAAATCTTCATAAACGATTTTGACAGATATTATGATTTTGACCATGTAAACGAGTTTGAAGTATTGAATGGATGGATAAATTAAATTATTAACAGGACAGATATTTTAATTTAAACATATTACATATATTTAACTGCTGCTTATCACATAATTACTCTCTAAATTATGTTGCTGCTATTTATATTGAAGTTCTGCACAAAGCCTTCCTCTTGTGTGACTCTATTATCCGTGATCATTGTAGCTTATTCATATAAGTGATTTGAAGCAATTTATTACTTTCCAGGTTTCCTTTACTGATTTTAAAATATTTAGTTTAAATAACTTATGGGTAGTTTACTGGTTTGCAAACTAAGCGCTATTGTATGAATGATTCTATATTTTTATTAAAAAGTTTTTCTTTATTCTCTTTTCTTAGGTCTTTCACTCTCTTCCATTGTTGATTCATTTAGTAGCTTAATGATAGAAAAATATATACTAGAAAGTTCAGTTATATCTCTAAAATATTCATAATTAATCAGCATAATTTTATATACAGAAAATTTATGGAAAATGTAGTGTTTTTTAGTTTTTTCAACGTAATTTTATTTCATAAATATATCATAATTAATTTGTTTGATTAGTTATACAGAAAGTTTGCAGATAAAATTGAAAGTCCTATTCGAGGATATCTTACGAACTAAAAATAATTTCTGATATCAACTTGGGGGCTGCTTGGTTCACCAACATCTGTAATTCTATATCATGTAAAGATGTAGGTGAAAATTATATTGTTTGGTTCAATGCTATCTCCTTAATGACATCTCAAAAATTACCAAAATGCAATTGGTTGATGTTATTTGAATGTCGGCCGATTTCGGCCGACATTCAGATAATATTGCCCGACAATCTATCACTAGTGATAGAGTTCTTTGCGTTCGTTCTCCCAAAGGTCGCCTCTTCCAGACGCAATGCCAGTGCTTTGCCTTCGCTTTGACTAGCTGATGTGCTCGTCTCGCTGACACCTCATGTACCACCCATGTTAGATTATTAACAACCAATCTAACATAGGTGCATCTTCCCACAGGATTATATTGGCGGTTAAGTAAAATCGCATTTAAATAACATCTAGAGCTATACAAGAGATAAAATATCATTCATTCAATTTAACATTATCCAAAATATTACGTAAAAATAAAAGTTTATCTTTTGAAAAGTAACAACTAAAGTTTTATTCTTTTAATGTGCATCATGATTTTTTATAACATTCTTAAGCTTCTTCCAGTTGTACCTAGTTTGGCATTATAAATATAATATTTTAGTGCACATTCTAAGTACATAGGATATTAAATATTATACTTTAAACGAAAGCAAAAAGCGAAAATAATATGGTAATAATTGCCGGAAAGCATGGTTTAATACAACTAATAATCATAATTCCTGCAAATAAATATTTTTTTGTTATAGTTATGTCATATGCCAAATTTTCAAAGATAATCAATAATTGCATAAAAATTCATATTTGTGTTTATGCCTTGATGTCATGAAGCGATGTTAATAGTTCTGATGGGAAAAACCAAAACCTCGAGGCTGGGTTTAATAAAAGAATGCTTATCACTTGGGTTTTCTCAAAAGCTCCAGATGGCACCCTTATAGCTCCAGATGGACTAGCCTCATCAATAACCTATTCAACCACCGTTTCAGAACCCTTTGCAATATTAACAAGATACATAAACATTATTTTATTTTTTTTACATTATTAGTAATAAAAATAACACATTTAATATCAACACGAAGTAGACAAAGCAATATTTAAAGCAACATTAAAAGCAGAAAAGATTATTAAAAGTAATATCTAGTGTACCTTTGTTTTAGATTGTTGAGAAAGTTCAAAAAATTTGATGTGTCTGCAGAAATGATATTGAAATTCATTTGTTTTCTTAAAATATTTGTTCGCTCTATGAAAGCTAATATTTTCATTCATATGTTTTTGATTAATTCTGACCCTTGTGATTCCTTATTCCTCTTGATTTAAGACACATAATGTAATGACCCTAGGTCATTTACAAGGGTAACATTACTTTTCCGCAATATCTAAATTCTATTTATTTTCTGTAAATTTTTGTTTTTCGTTAAAAGTCTCGCTATAACTTGTTTTTTCGTCAAATCCCCACTTATTTCTATTAACCTGCAATTACATATTGATTAAATCAGTGTTTTAGGAAGTTTTGAGGAATTTATGTTCATAATCTTGGTATTAATTATGAAATTTAATACAAACAGTTAATTTACTTGCCTTAATAAAAAGGCATAACCAAGACTAAAAACAGCCGATCAATTTCATTGGAAAGAAATCTATATTTCTAGCAATGAATTCCGCCACTGAACACACCATTAATAACTTTCTCGTAACTTACAAGCGCTAATCAGGCCGCACAAAGAGGACATGCGTTACACACTTGCACCTATTTAATCCCACGTAAGCCGCTCAACTCTTCCCGCACTCGATCGTTCCCTTTCTTCCGACTCCTCGCTCTCTCCTCTCACCCGACCAAGCCTCTCGACCCAGCCCGCCGATGGAGACGAAATCGGATACTTGCAGAAGCGACGCTGACGTTCGATGCCGAAGCCGATTGGAACGACTTGCGATAGAGACTGATGCAGCAGTCGATTAAGAAGCCGATGACCACCCTTCAGTGCACGAGTCAATTGGCACCAGCTCTGCACGATCGTCTTCTTTTCACGGTTACCTGCTCCGCAGGATTTCCTTCCTCTCGATTGTAGGACTTCTCGATTCTTAAGGTACGAATTTCCTGCTACTTCATTTTTTTATAAATGCAAAAATTTAATTATGTTTGCAAATAAATATTAAAGTTGATAATAAAGATATTAACAAACTCAAATAGAATAAATTAGTTTGGCTTTAAGATTAATATTTTGATTATCACATAAGTAATATCATTCAATTAATCTAATATATGCTGGATCAAAAAGTTAACATCTATTTTCTTGCATTATTGGCAGACCCTAAATGTCAAATCTCAGTTTTGGTTTAATCATTAAATTATTTTATTATAAGATTCATGATACAAAAGAAGAGAATCAGGAATTATGAAATATAATTTTATGTGGAATCTTGTTAAGGTTATATATTAAATTGGCATACATACAGGTTGAAAATATAAATCAATTGAATGTCATGCTAGATGTCCAACTAGATGTCTACATGAATGTATTAGACTAAGTAAATTGATTGCAATGAAATTATGTAATATACTCACAGCCTTAGTACATTATTTGATCTAACTATAGCTCTACAGTTCATATAAATATTATTGATCCAATTATAGTTTGATTATTTTTCTTGCTATTAGCATGTTTAGACTGATATTTTTACTTATCGTTCTCCAATAAAGTCATATTGAATCATGATTAGTTAGACTACTCTAGTGATTTAATAAGATGATTCTCTTACTTCCATACGATAATTTGATTTAAAATGTCATTCGAATAAAGTTGTCTAGTCCCTTTGAATCTAATCTAGTGTAAGTTTAGTTTAAATATAATACTTAGAGCTTATGTAATAAACCAATAAGTAGCCGTTTAGAATAAATATAATTAGACCTAATGCAAATCCTATATATATCCAAACTTTATGAAAAGTTGTATTTGAAAATCTAAAATATAGATTTGTTAAGTGATTAAATCATTTTGATAAAACCTTCATCTTATTATAAATCATAACTAAAATAAGATTTCAATTATAATTTTTGCAGACACATCAAGTTTGTGAGTGATTCGCCTTATTAAGTCAAATAGAAAGATACACTGGATATTACTTTTTTATAATCTTATTACTTTCATTGTTGCTTAAGCATCACTTTGAGCCTTTTTATATTGCTATTTAATGCATTACTCTTACTACTAATGATGTAAGAGAAATAAAATGATGTTTATGTATCTTGTGAATGTTGCTAAGGGTTCTGAAACGATGGTTGAATAGGTTAGGGACGGGGCTAGTCCTCGGGAGCCATAAGTATGCCATCTTGAGCCTTTGAGGGGGCCCAGAGGAAGGTTATGCTTTTAAGCTTTTATTGAACCTAGCCTCAAGGTTCTGATTTTGCCCATCTGAATTATTACCGTCGCTTCATAATATCAAGTCATAAACATAAACATGAAATTTTATGCGATTACCATTTGAAAATTTAACATATGATAAAGAAATATTTATTTGCAGGAGTAATGATTATCTTTCATTTGCATTTTTGCATATTTTCCTGCAATTATTACTATATCAATTTTTGCTTTCCGCTTTTGCTTAAAAGTATATTATTTAATATTCTTTGTACTTAGAATGTGCACTAAGTATTATTTTCTTAATGCCAGATCCTACTGGAAGAGGCTGATGTGGTTAAAGAGAATCATGGTGTGGGATATATTTAGGTTTTATTTTCTTTATGAGGCAAACATTTATATTCTGTAGTTTGTCAATTTATGTAATAATCTGGATGTTATTTATTTTAAATTGAATGAATGTTATTTTTTTATACTTGAATGCTTTGGATGTTGTTTAATTGCTATTTTACTTAACCGTCAGTATGATTCTGTGGAAAGATGCACTCGATATTAGATTTGTTGTTACCAACCTAGCATGGGCCATCACAGTTGGTATCAGAGCAAGATTGGAGGTGTTAAGTGAAATATTGCATAAAAACAGAGCCAATGAAAGGAATTCATTCAGTTTAATTTAAAATAATCAGTTGATAAAAACCAGAGTTACAAGACTTAGAAGGACACCGGACTTGAACATCTTTTATAATTAGTGACACCTTAGAAATCAGACAAACTGAGAGTATGTTTTGTAAATGAATTCTCCAAATCATTCTGAGGACTCCAGTCAAGAAGGTTTTTGGCAATTGAAGGTTCTCGAGCCCAACTACGATCCTCCTACCCTTGAAGATCGAATGAGAGTTCTAGATATTAAAGAAGAGGATTAGTTTGAAACGGTCACAGGATTTATGAATGTGGCTTATGAGAGGACCACTAATCTAGAAAGAGAAGTGTGTGAGTTAAAAGAAATGCTACGAAACCTTCTTCTCATGCTCGCTGAATTAGCAATGGAGAAAGAAGAAGAGTATGAAGAATGCATTTCTGAGATTGAAGAGAAGGTGCATCAAGAGACCTGCCAAACTAGGGATGCAGCCTCAACTTTCAAGAAAAGGAAAACTATCGACAAATATAGGAAGTTATGAATGGAAAACTTGGAAGAAAATCATTTAGATTCTCATTTCTTAGAATAAACGTAACTTAAGAGAAAATGTTGTATCTTTATTCTGTTAACTTTTTTTTTGCATGAAATATTAATTCTCTCTAAGTGATGCATTCAAACTTTTATTTACTGCAATCAATATCTTTATAGATGAATACATAAGAATTTTCTCCCGAATTACTCATAGAGACTCCAGTGAAGGCCCCTATGCCTTCATGATCATTAGAGAGTAAAACTGATAAGATTTTGGAGTTAATGACCCAAATACTAGCCAATCAACACAAAACTCCCGTGTCTCCTCCTGAGCAAAGGCACATAATTGATGGAGCATTACAAGCCATCATGAAGTTGAACCCATCATCTTACGATGGGTCAGCTCGACCCATGGAAGCAGAAGACTGGATTCAGGAAATAGAAAGTAAACTGGAAAACATGAAATGTCCAACCGCAGATGCAGTAAGATTAGTTAAAAGCCTATTCAAGGCTGAAGTCAAGAGATGGTGGGGAGTCACCCACAAAACTCATTTTATGGGCATGGATTTAGAAGACATTTCTTGGGACGAGTTTGCAGAAGCATTCAGAGGCTCTCCAGGTATGTGCATAAACTAGTAGATACGAGGCCTCAAGATGCAACAGATTCTTGGATAGGTTGAAGGATTCCATCCGAACAAGCCTACTTCCGCTCAAGCACACTAAATTTGCTGAACTCTTGGACTGCGCAACCATGCTGGAGCATAACAAACAAGTAATCGTTGAGCGACAAGAAAAGCGTCGTTTTCAATCCCACGACAGTCGTGAAACTTTTAAAAGGTCTCAACCTAGTCATCAGGCCAATGTATATCAGATCACCTTAGGACTTATCAGGGAAAGGGTAAATTCAAAATGCCGACGACCGCACCCAATGGGCAGGTGCTATCACACGGGCAACAGGTGTTACCAGTGTGGCCAGACTGGACATAGTTATCGATTCTGCAAAACTACTAAAATATAGATGAGGATATTTTTCAGAGACCCAACATGAATGCACTATCTACACCCACCCGTGCCCCGGCTCTAGCAAATGCACCAGCCCCGACAATATCTCCTGCAACCACGCCTACTTAAAGGAGAGGCCGTGCCCTGGGACGACCAGCTGCTCCTAGGGTTTACACACTTACCCCGGTTATGGCTTCGGAAGATCACGAAGTGGTGTCAAGTACTTTTAAATTAATATGATGGGCGTTTCTTAATTCAAACTTAGAAAAATCATTTAGCATGTATTCAATACTAGGTACTTTACATTTCCCTGAAAGCGCATGTATAACATTGTTTGACATGGGTACGAGTCACTCATTTATATCCGAAACATTCGTAAAAAAGCTACAACTATCGTTTTTAGAGTTAAAGGAAAAATTAAATGTAGGGCTACCATCCGGTGCTCTCATAAGCGCTAGGGAGTATTGCGAATGCGATGTCCCAATTAATAGTGAGACATTCAATGCCAGCTTGATAGTCCTTCCCATTGCAAATTTTGATATCATCAAGCAGTCATCGACTGTTAGCGTAAAAAGGTCATCCTTAGGAGTACAGGAAGACCAGTAACATTTATTGGAAGGCTAGGTACTGCTGCATCTCTCATCAATGCCATACAAGCAACCAAGCTAATCAGAAGGGGTGCGAAGCCTACTTGGTAACAATGTTGGGAAGCAGAGAAGAGGTGACTCCCTTAGCAGATACAAGGCTCACCAATGAATTTCTGGATGTATTTCCCAATGAATTTCTGGATGTATTTCCCAATGATTTGCCTGGAATACCTCCGGTACGGGAAATAGATTTTATTATTGATTTAATTCCTGGTACGCAACCGTTATCAAAGGCATCATATCGAATGGCACCAAAATAACTACAAGAACTGAATGAGCAATTAAAATAATTGTTAGATAAAATCCTTATTCGTCCCAACATGTCACCTTGGGGAGCCTTTATGCTTTTTGTTAAGAAGAAAGATGGGATGATGAGGATGTTGCAATAAGAATAAATATCCTCTTCCTCGAATAAACAACTTATTTGATCAACTAGCCGGAGCTATTGTTTTCTCCAAGATCGACCTTCGATCTGGTTATCATCAAGTAAGAATAAGGGAAGAATATATTCTAAAACAGCTTTCAGAATGAGGTATGACAATTTTGAATTTTTTGTGATGTCATTCGGACTAGCCATGCCCCGTCACTATTTATGGATTTGATGCAGAGGGTTCTAAAATCATATTTGGACAAATTTGTGATCGTCTTCATTGACGATATTTTAATTTATTCCAAGAATGAAAATAATCATGAAGTTTACTTCTGAATAATTTTAGAGACTTTAAGGTACAATAAGTTATACGCAAAATTTTATAAGTACGAGTTTTGGTTGAGCTCGGTGGCCTTCCTAGGCCATGTCGTAAGCATTGAAGTAACTCAAGTAGATTCAAAGAAAATCAGTTCCATCCAAGAGTGGACTTGGCCTACAATGGTAACGAAAATCAGGAGTTTATTGGGATTGGCCGGATAATATAGAAAGTTTGTACAAGGATTCTCCCAGATTTTAACTCCACTCACCAAGCTCACACAAAAAGCCATACAATTCATCTTGAGCTTTGAGTGCAAAGAATCTTTTCAGAAATTAGAGAATGCCCTCACGATCGCTCTTGTTCTAATATTACCACAAGAAGGGATGGACTATTAATTCTATACCGATACGTCCAAGGTAGGACTTGGGTGTGTTTTAATGCAAAACATGAGGGTAATCGCTTATGCCTCTTGCCAGCTAAAGATTCATGAAAGGAACTTTCCAGTTCACGATTTGGAGTTAGCAGTAGTTGTCTTTGCACTTAAGATATGTAAACATTATTTGTATGGGGTAAAATGTGAAATCTTCACAAATTATCAAAGCCTCAAATACATTTTTACTCAAATGGAGTTAAATTATTAATAAAGACGATGACTTGAACTCATTAGTGACTATTATCTTGATATACAATATCATCCAAGAAAGGCCAATGTAGTGGCAGATGCCTTAAGCAGAAAATCAGTTAACACACTCAACACGATGACCATCAACAAAGATCTGGTTTAGTAGCTGAATAAGTTAGGGATAGATTTGGTAACAACGAACCAATTGAAAGTCATTTTGACTACAAGAGTTATAGAATTAACATTATAGAAGCGCATAAAACTATCCCAAGAAAAAAATTCAGAGTATCTAAAAATGAAGCAACTTATTTTGGAATGAAAGAATAATATCTTCAAGAAAAGAATGGTTATATCTATCTTAAAACTTATTGTGGGTGCCCAATGATAATGAATTACGAATGGTGATATTACAGGAAGCGCATTGTTCAGGGTATACTATCTATACTGGGACTTCAAAAATGTACCATGATTTAAAACAAATTTATTGGTGGTTTGAACTGAAGAGAGATGTAGGAGAGTTTGTGATGTGTTGTAATGCATGCAATTTAGTAAAAGCAGAACATCAAAAGTCTGGAGGACTCTTACAATCTCTACCAATCCCGGAATGGAAGTGGACTGATATTGCCATGGATTTTGTAGTGGGATTGCCCCGAAGCAAATCAGGAGCAGATACCATATGGGTCATCATTGACAGACTCACAAAGTCAACACATTTCCTTCCAATAAAACAGACGGACCCCATGGAGAGGCTTGCCAGAACATATGTCAAGGAAATCATTTGACTGCACGGAGTCCCAAAAATAATTATATTAGGTAAGGACAGTAGATTCACATCCTATTTCTGGAAAGCCATACATCATGATTTTGGTACTAAACTTGCAATGAGCACTGCATTCCATCCCCAAACTGACAGGTAAATTGAAAGAGTTAATTAAGTGCTAAAAGATCTTTTAAGAGTATGCATATTGGATTTCAGTGGAAATTGGGAAGAACATTTGCCCTTAGTTGAAATTGCATATAATAATAGTTATCAAGATAGCATTGGAATGACACCCTATGAAGTTTTTTATAGAAGAAAATGTTTTATGCTGCAGTCCTGGTCAGAAGTTGGAGATGTCCAAATCTATGAATTCGATCTTGTCGAAGAAACTAACAGGAAAGTTCAATTGATAAAATTAAGAATAACTGCAACCCAAGATCGTCAAAAGAAGTACCATGATTTAAGGCACAGAGTACTGGAATTTCAAGACGGAGATTTTACTTATCTAAAAGTAAGACCAATGAAGGGAGTGTATCGATTTGGCGTATCAGGCAAGCTAAGCCCGCGCTATGTGGGACCATTTGAGATCATTGCCCGAATATGGAGCTTTGCATATCGTTTGAGGTTACTTGAAAATTTCTCCAAAGTACACGATGTGTTCCATATATCATCCTTACGTAAATATTTGCAAGAACCATCTCAACAACTAATAGCTCTTGGAACTATAATTTAGCCAGACTTGACATATGTGGAAGAACCAGACAAGATCAAAGAACGAGATAATCGTCAATTAAGGAAGAAAACATATTTCATGGTCAAGGTGCAATGGAAATGTCACACTGCCAAAGAAGCAACATGGGAAAGGGAGGATGATATGAGCAAGGAATATCACGGACTCTTTCAGAATTCAGGGAATCATAATTAAATCTTCTTATGGTTAATTAAATGCTTTCTATTTCAGTGCAATGTCAAGGACGATATTATTTTTAAGTAGGAGAGTTTGTAATGACCCTAGATCATTTATAAGGGTAACATTACTTTTCCGCAATATCTAAATTCTGTTTATTTTCTGTAAATTTTTGTTTTTCGTTAAAAGTCTCGCTATAACTTGTTTTTTTCGTCAAATCCCCACTTATTTCTGTTAACCTGCTATTACATATTGATTAAATCAGTGTTTTAGGAAGTTTTGAGGAATTTATGTTCATAATCTTGGTATTAATTATGAAATTTAATACAAACAATTAAATTACTTGCCTTAATAAAAAGGCATAACCAAGCTAAAAATAGTCGAGCACTTCCATTGGAAAGAAATTTACGTTTCTAGCAATGAATTCCGCCACTGAACACGCCACTAATAGCTTTCCCGTAACTTACAAGCGCTAATTAGGCCGCACAAAGAGGACATGCGTTACACACTTACTCCGGACATGCGTTACGCACTTACGCCTATTTAATCCCACGTAAGCCGCTCAACTCTTCACGCACTTGATCGTTCCTTTTCTCCCGACTCCTCGCTCTCTCCTCTCACCCGACTAAGCCTCTCGACCCAGCCCGCCGACGGAGACGAAATCGGATACGTGCGGACGCGACGCTGACGTTCGACGCCGATGCCGATTGGAACGACTTGCGATAGAGACTGATGCAATAGTCGATTAAGAAGCCGATGACCACCCTTCCGTGCACGAGTCAATCGGCACCAGCTCCGCACGATCGTCTGCTCTTCATAGTTACTTGCTCCACAGGATTTCCTTCCGCTCGATTGTAGGACTTCCCGATTCTTAAGGTACGAATTTCCTGTGCTTCAATTTTTTATAAATGCAGAAACTTAATTATGTGTTTGCAAATAAATATTAAAGTTGATAATAAAGATATTAACATACTTGAATAGAATAAATTAGTTTGGCTTTAAGATTAATATTTTGATTATCACATAAGTAGCATTATTCAATTAATCTAATATATGCTGAATCAAAAAGTTAACATCTATTTTCTTGCATTAATCTAATATCTAATATATTAATCTAATTAATCTAATATATGCTGAATCAAAAAGTTAACATCTATTTCCTTGCATTCAATTAATCTAATAAAGCTGAGATTTTACCCTAAATATCAATATCAGCTTTGGTTTAATCATTAAATTATTTTATTATAAGATTCATGATACAAAAGAAGGGAATCAGGAATCATGAAATATAATTTTATGTGAATTCTTGTTATGGTTATATATTAAATTAGCATGTATACTTAGGTTATAAATATAAATCAATTAAATGTCATACTAGATGTCCAACTAGATGTCTATATGAATGTGTTAGACTAAGTAAATTGATTGCAATGAAATTATGTAATATACCCACAGCCTTAGTACATTATTTGATCTATCTAACTATAGTTCTACAGTTCATGTAAATATTATTGATCTAATTATAGTCTGATTATTTTTCTTGCTATTGGCATGTGTAGACTAATATTTCAACTCATAGTTCTCCAATAAAGACCTATTGAATCATGATTAGTTAAACCACTGTAGTGATTCAATAAGATGATTTTCTTACTTCTATACGATAATCTGATTTAGAATGTCATTCGAATAAAGTTGTCTAGTCCCTTTGAATCTAATCTAGTGTAAGTTTAGTTTAAATAGAATACTTGGAACTTATGTAATAAACCAATATATAGCTATTTAGAATAAATATAATCAGACCTAGTGCAAATCCTTGTGGAAGTTGTATGCGAAAATCTAGAATATAGATTTGTTAAGTGATTAGATCATTTTGATAAAACCTTTAACTTATTACAAATCATAGCTAAATTAAGGTTTCAATTATTATTTTTTGTAGACACATCAAGTTTGTGAGTGATTCACCTTATTAAGTCAAATAGAAAGGTACACTAGATATTACTTTTTTATACTCTTATTACTTCCATTGTTGCTTAAACATTTCTTTGAGCTTTTTTATATTGCTACTTAATGCATTACTCTTACTACTAATGATGTAAGAGAAATAAAATGATGTTTATGTATCTTGTGAATGTTGCTAAGAGTTCTGAAACAGTGGTCGAATAGGTTAGGGACGGGACTAGTCCTCGGGAGCCATAAGTATGCCATCTTGAGCCTTTGAGGGGGCCCAGAGGAAGGTTATGCTTTTAAGCTTTTATTGAACCCAGCCTCAAGGTTCTGACTTTGCCCATCGGAATTATTACCGTCGCTTCATAATATCAAGTTATAAACATAAACATGAAATTTTATGCGATTACCATTTGAAAATTTAACATATGATAAGGAAATATTTATTTATAGGAGTAATGATTATTTTTTATTTGCATTTTTGCATATTTTCCTGCAATTATTACCATATTAATTTTTGCTTTTCGCTCTTGCTTAAAAGTATATTATTTAATATTCTTTGTACTTAGAATGTGCAATAAGCACTATTTTCTTAATGCTAGATCAGATCATACTGGAGGAGGCTGATGTGGCTTAAGGATGTTAAAAAGAATCATGACGCGGGATATATTTAGTTTTTATTTTCTTTATGAGGGCAAATATTTATATTCCGTAGTTTGTTAATTTATGTAATAACCTGGATGTTATTTACTTTAAATTGAATGGATGTTATTTTTTATACTTGAATGGCTCAGGATATTGTTTAACTGATATTTTATTTAACCACCAAAATGATCCTGCGGAAAGTTGCACCTGATGTTAGATTAGTTGTTACCAACTTAAAATGGGCTATCACATAAATTAACTTTGGTTAAGAGATCAGTTGAGTTAATTTGTTTGAATGATATAGAGAAATTAGTATTAAAATTATTGTATTCCTAAACCCTAAGTGGGCTTGCATGGGTTGAATTGTAAGTCATGTGAGAAGTATAACAAGATGTTAAGTTTATTGGAAACATCCATAGATTTAATGGATACTATAGTCACAACAGATCTTTGGTGGCTTTGGTTATTAATGGTTGTATAAAGGAAGTATTGTTGTAGAACATAACTGATCTTTTGTTGGATTCATAAAGTGATCCTAACATCTATAATTCAATAACTCCTATCAGCGAAGCAACTTATTCTAGCAGTAATTACTTAACTATTTGTCAGATTCATTTTCCATTTCAAGTGATTCCATGCTCTAAATTAGTTCTCAATAGCCTCATAAAGATATTAAAACTATTTCTTCATCTTTGTATATACATTCCATATCGAAATAACTCCAAGAATAATCATAAGATTCACTATTCTAAGTTCTAGAATGAGATGAACTAAGTGCATAAAATTTAAGTTTTGAATATAGGTAGACATTTTATTGACAAGATTGATTCCCAAATCAATTAAATACAAAGTTATATTACTAAATGCATTTGTAATCAAACTAGTACCTTAATTGATTGAAAAGTTCCCGGGCTTAGCGGTATGAGTCGGGACAATCTTGTCGCTGAAGGAGAGAAGACGATAGAGCTTCTTACTGACGGAAAAAGAATCGTCGGAAAAGGACCTACTTGTGATGGCCCATGTTAGGTTGGTAACAACCATTCTAACATCGGGTGTATTTTTTCGCAGGATCATATTGGTGGTTAAGTAAAATAGCGGTTAAACAACATCCAGAGCCATTCAAGTATAAAGAAATAACATTCATTCAATTTAAAGTAGATAATATACAGAATTATTACATAAGTGTCATCATACAAAGTGTTAATCTCTCAAAGGGCAACTAAAATTTATTATTATTCTGCACCATGCCTCCCTTTAACGCCTTTAAACTACATCAGCTTCCTCCAGTTGTATCTGATCTAGCATTATAAAAATAATGCTTTAGTGCACATTCTAAATACAAAAGATATTAAGTAATATATTTTAAAGCAAAAGCAGAAAGGAAAAGGGGGTGCTTTATGGTGATTTTTAAATTAATTATATTAATTTACTGTAGCAAAGTAATTAGTGCTAATTACTTTTTAATTAGTCTTAATTATCTATTAATATTAAATTAAATTTAATTAATTAGGTTTTACTATTCAAAAGTAATTAATTATCCTAATTACTGTTTAGGATTAAATTAACAGTTAATTAATCCTTAATTAATCTCTAATTATAATTATTTAATTATGGTTACTGTTCAAAAGTAATTAGTACTAATCCTAATTTAATTAACCACTAACAGTAATTAATTAGGGCTAAACAGTAACTAACAGTAATCAGTGGGATGGGCCCCACTGACACGTGGCATATCCAGAGACTGCCACGTGGCACTGTGAACCCCACGGGCTGCTGACTCAGCTCGGGTGACTGGTCAGTGGGCCCCACCTGACACGTGGCACTGTGTCCCCACGGGCTGCTGACTCAGCTCGGGTGACTGGTGTGGGCCACCTGACACGTGGCACTGCCAGAGGCTGCCACGTGGCACTGTGGGTCCCACGGGCTGCTGACTCAGCTCGGGTGACGGGGCTGCCACGTGGCACTGTGGCCCCCACTGGGAGGCGAACCGCCGCGGGTAATAATTGCAGGAAAATTTAGTTTGTTACAAATAAAAGATAATCATGACTCCTGCAAAATAAATGTTTCACTGTCACATGCCAAATTTTAAATAGTAATCGAATAAATATTCATTCTTATGTTTATGTCGTTGTATCATGAAGCTACAGTAATGGTTCTGATGGGCAAAGCTAGAAGCCCGAGGCTGTATTCAATAAAAACTTATAATCATATCCTTCACCTGGGCCCCCTCAAGGTTCCAGATGGCACCCTTATATGTCCCGAGAACTAGCCCTGTTTCTAACCTATTCATGCTTTGTTTCGGAACCCTTTGTAGCATTCACAAGATACATAAATATTATTTTGTTTCTCTTACATCATTAGTAGTAAGAATAATGTATTAAGTAGTAATACAAAACAGGCTCAAGGCGATGATTAAGCAGCAATGAAAGTAAAAGCATATAAAGTAATATTCAGTGTACTTTTTGTGTTTGATTTAATAAGACGAATCACTCACAAACTTGATATGTTTGTAAAAGTTATAATTGAAATTTTATTAAACTTTACAATGACCTATTTATAAGATTTAAAACTTATATTCTTGTTCCTAAGCTTGATTTTAAATTTACAAACTTAGAATCTCCTTCAAGAAAATTGTCTTACTCAAAGTTTTAGGAAATTTTAGACACAATGTTTTCCTAAAATTTTTAATTTTTTTCTAAATTTCATGTAGAGTTGAATGTATAAATGTAAGGATAATGAGATTTATAGGTTAGAATCAATTGTATTAAATTACATTAAATAGATTAGAATTTCCTTCACATGTTTCAATACTTGGCATTACTGATTTGCAGATCTAAATGCAAGGATTGAATGTAACACAATCACACAATGTCTCAAATCAAATATTGTAGTAGTTCTAAATCTGATTTCTTTCAACTTCAAACTTTATCAATACATTATCTTTACTTTTCTTAAGATTTATCATTATTTACAGAAGTTTTGAAATGAACAACAATTCTAACACTTTCACTAGACTAAGGAATTGAAAATAATTCTATTGCAGTGTTTATGTGGGCAAATTCTTAAGTTATACTTCAGTGCAACCAAGTTATTACCTATTGAGATCTTTCTTTTTCATTATCTACAAAATTTGAATATAGTTATATTTCACAAAGTTCTAATTCAGATTCCTAGCATTACATAAACACCAGGTAATAAAGTATAATATCTAATTGCATAGATTTACTTAGTCTAACATAGTCATATAGAAATATAGTTGCAGGTGACATCTAAAATAGCATGGCATTCAGTCTATTTATATTTTCAACCTAAGTATGCATGTCAAATTAATATATAACCTTAACAAGTATCCACATAACATTTTGATTCATGATTCTAGGGGTTTAGGCAAAAATTTATTATCTGTTTATTTGAATTCTGATTTTTTTATTTTGGATCATGGATTTGGGAGTTACTTATAATAGAATAATTTAATGATTAAACCAAAGCTGAAATTTGACATTAACAAACTAGATTAGAGTCTGCTTATAATGCAAGGAAAGAGATGCTGTTAACATTTTGATCCACGTATACTAGATTAATTGAATGATGCTACCTATGTGATAATCGAAATATTAATTTCAAAGCCAAAAATAATTTATTCTAATCTAGTCTATTAATATTTTTATTATTAACTTTAATATTAACTTTTGTTAATATGATTTTTATTTTGCTAAGTTAATTTGAGCCCCAACATAAAGTATTATTAATACACATTTAAGTTTATATCTTTATATAAAAATCAAAGCAGCATGAATTTCATACCTCAGTTATCGAGAATTCTACTAAATTGAGTGCTGAAGTGGAAGAGGAGAGAAGTCGTGCGGAGTCAACTGCGTGAAGATGCTGAGCGCAGAAGAGGGATCGAGCGGAGAAGGAAGTCGTACAGAAAGGAGAGTAGAGGTCGCACGCTAGGTTCGTCTTGCTTCCGTCAAAGACTCCTACGAGTCTCTGATCTCATTTCTCGGGTGTAAGGGACTACCAGCGGAAGGAGAGATTGTTGTGACGATCGAGTCTTCTTGCTCGGTCGGCTGCCAGGTACGTCCTTACTGCCGCTGCGTCATGCAGGAGAGTCGAGCGGTGGGGGAGAATCACATAGGAGAGCTCAGTCGGCTAAGAGGAAGAGGCGAGGAGTCGGGAGAAAGGAAACGACCAAGTGTGGGAAGAGTTGAGCGGCTTACATAGATTAAATAGGCGTAAGTGCGTAACGCATGTCCTCTTTGTGCGGCCTGATTAGCGCTTGTATGTTACGGGAAAGCTATTAATGGCGTGTTTAGTGGCGGAATTCATTGCTAGAAATGTAGTTTTCTTTCCAATGGAGTCTCGACTATATTTTAGTCTCGGTTATGCCTTTTTAGTAAGGCATGTAAATTAATTGTTTGTATTAAATTTCATAATTAATACCAAGATTGTGAACATAAACTCCTCAAAGCTTCCTAAAACACATTTAATCAATATGTAATAGCAGGTTAATAGAAATAGGCGGGGATTTGACGAAAAAAATAAGTTATAGCGGAACTTTTAACGAAAAATAGAAATTTGCGGGAAATAAACAGAATTTAGATATGCGGGAAAGTAATGTCACTCTTATAAATGACCTAGGCTCATTACAAACTCCCCTACTTAAAAATAATGTTGTCCTCGATATTGTACTGAAATAGAAAACATTTAGTTGACCGTAAAAAGATTTAATTTATAATTACCTGAATTCTGAAAGAGTCCGGGATATTCCTTTCTCATATCATCCTCCCTTTCCCATGTTGCTTCCTTGGTAGTGTAACCTTTCCATTGCACCTTGACCATGGGATTAGTTCTCTTCCTTAATTGACGATTATCTCATTATATGATCTTGTCTGGTTCTTCCACATATGTCAAGTCTGGCTGAATTATAGTTCCAGGAGCTAGTAGTTGTTGAGATGGTTCTTGCAAACATTTACGTAGGGATGATATATGGAACACATAATGTACTTTGGAGAAATTTTCTGGTAACCTCAAACGATATGCAGAGCTCTTAATTCGGGCAATGATCTCAAATGGTCCCACATAGCGCGAGCTTAGCTTGCCTGATACACCAAATTGATACACTCCCTTCATTGGGCTTACTTTTAGATAAGCAAAATCTCCGGCTTGAAATTTCAGTACTATGTGCCTTGAGTCGTGGTACTTCTTTTGACGATCTTGGGCTGCAGTATACCCTGAACAATGCGCTTAATGTAATATCACCATTCACAATTCCTTATCATTGGGAACCCGCAATCAAGTTTCATGATAGATGTAATCGTCCTTTTCTTGAAGATAATTATTATTTCCTTCCAAGATAAGCTGCTTCATTTTTAGATACTCTGGATTTTTCTCTTGGGATAGTTTTATGCGCTTCTCTAATATTAATTTTGTAACTCCTGTAGTTAGAATGACATTCAGTTGGTTCGTTGTTACTTGATATATTCCTAATTTATTCAGCTCCTTAACCAGATCTTTGTTGATTGTCATTGTGTTGGGTGTGCTAACTGATTTTTTACTTAAGGCGTCTACCATGACATTGGCCTTTCCTGGATGATATTGAATATCTAGATCATTATCACGAATGAGTTCAAGCCATCCCCTTTGCCGACAATTTAACTCCCTTTGAGTAAAAATGTATTTAAGGCTTTGATGATCTATTAATGTTTTTCATTTTACCCCGTACAAATAATGTCTCCAAATCTTAATTGCAAAGACAACTGCTGCTAACTCGTGTGAATTGGATAGTTCTTTTCATCAACCTTCAGCTGGCGAGAGGCATAAGCGATTCTCCTTATATTTTGCATTAAAACACACCCAAGTCCTATGTCGGACGCATCAGTATAGACTTGGTAATCCATCCCTTCTTGTGGTAATGTTAGAACATGAGTGGTCATGAGGGCATTCTTTAATTTCTGAAAATATTCTTCGCACTCAGAGCTCCAGATGAATTATACAGCTTTTTGTGTGAGCTTGGTGAGTGGAACTGAAATCTGGGAGACTCCTTGAACAAACTTTCTATAATATTCTGCCAATCCCAAGAAACTTCTGATTTTCTTTATCGTCGTAGGCCGAGTCCACTCTTTGATGGAACCGATTTTCTTTGGATTTACTTGAATTCCTTCAATGCTTACGACATAGCCTAGGAAGGCCATCGAGCTCAACCAAAACTCGCACTTAGAAAATTTTGGGTACAACTTATTGTATCTTAAGGTCTCTAAAACCGTTTGTAAGTGAACCTCATGATCATTTTCATTCTTGGAATAAATTAAAATATCGTCAATGAAGACGATCACAAATTTGTCCAAATATGGTTTTAGAACTCTCTGCATCAAATCCATGAATAGTGACACGACATTGGTTAATCCGAATGACATCACATGAAATTCAAAATGGTCATGCCTAGTCCTGAAAGCTATTTTTTGACTATCTTCTTCCCTTATTCTTACTTGATGATATCCAGATCAAAGGTCGAACTTGGCAAAAATAATACTTCCAGCTAGTTGATCAAATAAGTTGTCTATTCGGGGAAGAGGATATTTATTCTTAATTGTCATTTTGTTTAGTTCTCTTTAGCAAATACACATCTTCATCGTCCCATCCTTCTTAAAAAAAAGCACAGGAGCTTCCGAAGGTGACATGCTGGGACGAATAAGGCTTTTATCTAACAATTCTTTTATTTGCTCATTCAGTTATTGTAGTTCTTTTGGTGCCATTCGATATGGTGCATTTGATAACAGTTGCGTATCGGGAACTAAATCAATAGCAATACTATTTCCCGTACCAGAGGTATTCCTGGCAAATCATTGGGAAATACATTCGGAAATTCATTGGCAATCTTTGTATTTGCTAAGGGGGTCACCTCTTCTTTGCTTCCTAACATTGTTACCAAGTAGGCTTCGCATCCCTTCTGTATTTTAGCTTGGTTGCTTGTATGGCATTGATGAGAGATGCAGTAGTGCCTAGCCTTCCCATAAATTCACTGGTCTTCCTGCACTCCTGAGGGTGACCTTTTTACGCTGACAATCGATGACTGCTTGAAGGCAGGATAGCCAATCCATACCCAAAATGATATCAAAATTTGCAATGGGAAGAACTATCAAGCTCTTATTGAACATCCCGCCATTAATTGGGATATTGCATTTGCAATACTCCTTAGCGCTCATGAGAGCATCGTTGGTAGCCCCCTAATTTTTCCTTTAGCTCTAAAGACGACAGTTGTAGCTTCTTTACAGATGTTTCGGATATAAATGAGTGACTCGCACCCGTGTCAAACAATGTTATACATACGCTTTCAAAAAAGTATAAAGTACCTAATATAGAATGCATGCTAAAGATTTATTTCTTAAAATTTAAATTAAGAAATGCAGTTATACTAATTTAAAAATACTTGACACCGCATCATGATGTTCGGGAGCCATAACTGGGGTAAGTGCGTAAACTCTTGCGGCAGTTGATCATCTCGGGGCAGAACCTCTTCTTTGTGCTGACATGGTTTCAGGGGATGTTGTTGGGGCTGGTGCAATTGCTGGGACTGGAGTACTGGTGGGTGTGGATGTTGCATTCATATTGGGTCTCTAGATAATGTCCCATCTATAGTTTTTAAAGATCTGCAAAGTTGGTAACTATGTCCCGTCCTGTCACATTGGTAACACCTGTTGCCCGTGTGATAGCACCTGCCCATAGGGTGTGGTCGTTGGCATTCTGCGTTTTCCCTATCCCTGACAGGCCTTGAGGTGATCTGATATACATTGACTTGACGACTAGGTCGAGACCTTTTAAAGGTTTCACGACTATCGTGGGATTGGAAGTGTCATTTTTCTTGTCGCTCGGCGATTACTTGTTTATTATGCTCCAGCATGGTTGCGTAGTCCAGGAGTTCAGCAAATTTGAGACCTTCGTATCTACTAGCTTATGCGCGTACCTGGAGAGCCCCGTGAACTCGAACTCATAAGCCGCAATGAATTTGTTCCCCTGAGTCAGCTTGATGAATTGGTTCTCTAGGATTTTCAGCGTAGAATGGGGATTATAACGGCCTCTGAATGCTTCTGCGAACTCGTCCCAAGAAATGTCTTCTAGATCTATGCTCATGAAATGAATTTTGTGGGTGACTCCCCACCATCTCTCGGCTTCAGCCTCGAATAGGCTTTTAGCTAATCTTACTGCATCTGCGGCTGGACATTTCATGTTTTCCAATTGACTATCTATTTATTGAATCTAGTCTTTTGCTTCCATGGGTCGAGCTGACCCGTCGTAAGATGGTGGGTTCAACTTCATGAAGGCTTGTAATGCTCCATCATTTCTGTGCCTTTGCTCAGGAGGAGACACAAGAGTTTTGTGTTGATTGGCCAGTATCTGGGCCATTAACTCCAAAATATTATCAGTTTTACTCTCCGATGGTCTTGAAGGCCAAGGGGCCTTCACTAGAGTCTCTATGGGTAATTCAGGAGAAAATCGTATTCATCTGTAAAGATATCGATCGCAGTAAATAAAGGTTTGAATGCATTATTTAGAGAGAATTAATATTTCATGCAAAAGAAAATTAACAGAATAAAGATACAATCATTTTCTCTTAAATTACACATAGTTTTGTTCTAAGAAAATGATATTTTAAATGAGTTTCTTCAAGCTTTCAACCCAAAGCTTCCTATACTTATTGATAGTTTTCCTCTTCTTGGAAGTTGAGGTTGCATCCCTAGCTTGGCGGGTCTCATGATGCACCTTCCCTTCAACCTCCGAAATGCGTTCTTCATACTCTTCTTTCTCCATGGCTAGTTCAGCGAGCATGGGAAAAAGGTTCCGTAGCATTTCTTTTAATTCACGCACTCCTCTTTCTAGATTGGTGGTCCTCTCATAAGTCACATTCATAAATCCTGTGACCGTTTCAAACCGATCCTCTTCTTTATTCTCCAAAACTCTCATTCGATCTTCAAGGGTAGGGGGCTCGTAGTTGGGCTCGGGAACCTCCAATTGCCAAGAACCTTATTGACTAGAGTTGGCCTCAGAATGATTTGGATAATTCATCTACAAAACACACTCTCAGTTTGGTTGATTTCCAGGGTGTTATAGATGTTTTTTATCCTAGTGTTTTCTTAAGTTTTGTAACTATAGTTCTCATATTCTGGTGGTTATAGAAATTGAATGATTTTTTATTTGGTTCTATTTTTATGCACTATTTTACGTAACACTTCCAATCCTGCTCTAATACCAATTATGATGGTCCATGTTAGGTTGGTAATAATCAATCTAACATCAGGTGCATCTTTTCGCAGGATCATATTGGCGATCAAGTAAAATAGAAATTAAGCAACATCCAGAGCCATTCAAGTATAAATAAATAACATTCATTCAATTTATAGTAAATAACAATTCGGAATTATTACATAAATGTCATCGTACAAAAGTGTTTATCCCTCGAAGGGAAACTAAATTTTTTTATTATTCAGCGCCATGCCTCTCTTTAATATCTTTAAACTATATCAGTCTCCTCCCGCTGTATTTGATCTGATATTATAAAAATAATGCCTTAGTACAAATTCTAAATACAAAGAATATTAAATAATGTACTTTTAAGCAAAAGTGGAAGATAAAAATGATAATAATTGCAGAAAAATATAGTTTATTGTAAATAAAAGATAATCATAACTCTTGCAAAATAAATATTCCGTTGTCACATGCCAAATTTCAAATAGTAATCGCATAAATATTTATGCTTATATTTATGTCTTGGTATCATGAAGCGACAGTAATGATTATGATGGGCAAAGCTAAAACTTCAAGGCTGTATTCAATAAAAACATATAATCATATCCTTCACCTGGGCTCCCTCAAAGGCTTCAGATGGCACCCTTATGTCTCCCGAGGACTAGCCCCTCGTCCCTAACCTATTCATGATCCGTTTCGGAACTTTTTGCAACATTCACAAGATACATAAACATTATTTTGTTTTTCTTACATCATTAGTAGTAAAAATAATGTATTAAATAGCAATACAAAATAGGGTCAAAGCGATTCTTAAACAACAATAAAAGTAAAAGTATATAAAATAATATTCAGTGTACTTTTTGTGTTTTACTTAACAAGATGAGCCACTCACAAACTTGATGTATTTGCAAAAGTTATAATTGAAATTCTATTAAACTTTGAAAGTATTTGCTTGCTTTATGAAAGCTAATATTTTTAGTCATAAGCTTTTGGTTAATTATGAACCTTGTGAGATTCTATGAATACTAGAGTCACAACAGATCTTTGGTGTTCTTAGTTATTAATAGTTGTACAAATAAAACATTGTTGTAGAACATAAACACTCTTTTGTTGAATCCAAGAAGTGACCCAAACATTTATAATTCAATAATTCTCATTAGTGAAAGTAATTTTCACTAATAATAAGTAGTTTTGAATTGACTAACTTGATCATTACTAGAATAATAAACTTCTCATTAAACTTCTTTAGTAGTAATGCATTAACATTATTAAAATCCATTCAAATTTCATTTAATATGAATTGCAAAATTTATTTATGTTGAATTTTATTTCAAACCTTGAATCTACAATAAGAACTAACCACACTAATTGGACAACAATACAATACTCTGGGGCTCTCTTTGGTGCAGTTTTGCATTCCTTAAGTTCCCCAAATAGTTTAACTCCTGAAATATTTAAGCAACAATTCTATCACTTATTTAATTGGGTTTAAGTTTCCTTAATCCATTCTAATATGATCTTTGCAATGAAGCTCAGTTTCAGTTAAGTACTGGAAAAATCTTAAAATAGACACAAGATTTACTTGATACAAGGGTATTAGTGTGCACCCATACTCTATAGAATATATTAAAAGTTTAAAAATTACACATCATTGATAGCTTAAAGACAGCTTTAGAAACAGGGATTTATAAAATTTTATTAAGTAAAACAATTTAACTTAGATTTGAAGTACTACTAACTTACCTTTACGAATCTATCAATTAAAAGGATCGACGAATTCGACGCACTGTAAGATATGTACCTGCAGAAGGGATCAGGCGTAGAAATGCAAGGACCGAGCGAAGAAGAATTGTGCGAGTGTGCTGAGACGTCGACTGCAAGGTTCCTCCTTACTCCTGTCGGCTTTCATCACTGGTTGCAAGGGCCGCTTTCGTCGATCGTTCCATTCTTCCGTTGGCTTAGGTAAGCTTCTCTAGACTGAGCAGGCTTGGGCGAACGAGAAGAAAAAGGCGATTGAAGGCTCTGTGATGATGGGGTAGAGTCTAGTGGCTTTCAGATTAAATAGGGCGTGCGTATGTAATGCACGCCCTCTTCTTCGGCTAGGATAGCGCTGAAATGCGCATAGGTTACGGGAATTAGGGGAAAATTGGAAGTGGCGTGATTACGAGAGCCGAAGGAGTCATGCGGTCCTCGAGTGTGTCCCACCATCTTTCCTTATATGACTGCCAGCCCTTTTATGCGTCGGTAACGTTCTTTCGTCTTTTCTAATTGAAACCATCAGTCGGCTTTATTGCTGATGATTTCTAAAAGGGTCGTCTGCCTTGATTGATTCTGGGCTTTAATGAGGTAGATAATGCTTACCTAATTTGAGTATGGGTTAATGAAAAACCTTAATTTCTATTTCAGCATTAATTGAGTTTGAAAACTCTCAATCAAGATTTGTAACGGATTTAGCGGGAGTTTTAACTAAAAGCTGAATTTTGCGGAAAATTTTCACTTCTCGCCAAAGGAACATGGATTATAAACGAGCTTACGCATTGCACCAGATAGATATTGAATGCAGAAGGAGATCATAAGAGAGAGGAGGAGCGGATGTTGTTCGTCTTGTGTGACACAGTGGCCAGAAGGGCTCGCCTTTCTCTTCTGCCGCAGGTCTCTGTCGATTCCATCGGTGAGGAGGGGGTCGTTCGGAGAGGTGGGGTTTTCTTAGAGCTTTGTGGCTTTCGTGAAGAAGTCGATTCCGCTTGGTGGCTCTAAATAGAGTTTTATGGAACTGCCAAATTCAATTCGACAGTTTCAGAAGGGGGCAGAGGCTACACATAAGGCTGCATTCACGCTATTACTTAAATTATCATGCGTTTCCTAGCGCCTGGAAAGGAAGGGCTTGCGTGCGGCACTTCCAACGGTTGTAATTAGAGGAAGCATGAATGGCATGTGAAAGACGCTTCCATCGGATCCAGGAAAGGTAAGAAATTTTGAAATATTTTACTAATTTGCAATTAAATTCAAGATTAATGGCAAAGCTAAAATATTATTTTAGCAATAATTGACTTTGAGAAACTTCCCCAATCAATAATTTAATCAGCATGTAACAGAAATAAACAACAATTTGACGAAAATGAATTTTAGCGAGAAATTTAACAGAAAACGGAAATTTGTGGGTAATAAACAGAAATTAAATATATAGGGGATTTTAACGTCCTTTCTCCAAATGACCTCGGGTCATTATACCTCACCCGACGCGCTTGCTTAGTTGATGCTTTCGCTCGATGTAGCTTGCTTTACACAAATGCACAAATACGAGATATCGCCAAACGCCTATACGCCAGTTCCCATTCATTTCATTTTTTAAATGGATGTATTTATTGAAAATTTGCTTGATATTGCCATTTGATTATTAATAATATAGGGTTATATTTATTTTGTGATTTTTAATGTTTATTAGGGTTGATTTAGAACAAATTTTTGGTAGGAGTGGGTATGTGCGAGCATTGATATCAGCAAATAGTGATTCTTTCTTAGCTGCTTGTGATAAAAATTTTATGCTCTTTTTTGTTTTGGTACCGTTTACCTAATTATCTTTTTAGTTGTTGTTATGATTTTTCAATTTATATTTAAACCTCCCTGTTGAGAGTAATCTTATCTCATGTATAATATAACATGAATGATAATGAATCAAACAATATACATCTGTTATATAAATAATACTAAATCAAACAGCCCCTGTTATCTGAATAACACTACTATCTAAATAACATGCTATCTTAATAAATTTTTGCCTGACATTCAACCAAACAGCCCCTTATTTTGGATATAAATCAAATGTAAATATCAAAATAATTATGCACTATCTTCTAAAATAATGGGAGAATTCTATACATACCATTCAAATCTTGTTTATTTTTATATTTAGCATACATTGTTTCTATTTCTTACAAACTACAAATCTCTTTTTTATACTAAAACCACTACTTTATTTAGTCTCTTTTAATCATTCTAAGTTGATAACTTTTCAGATATAGGGCATAGTGAGATGGTAATTTTGTAAATATCATAATCTGTGTGTTCGATAAGTAAATGCATAGTTTACAAAAAATAAAATCTTGCAAACCAATTTGTTTAATTAAACATAGGTTATTCTCAAATAATTTTATTTGCAATGCATAGCTGATTTTTTTTTTTATCGGTGGCTTGACTGTCGTCATGGCAATTTCTGTGGTCGTCCTGGGGCTAGTCATGTCGTAGCCCTTCTTTGGCCAGGGTGCTACTGGGCTCTTTGTTTGGCTGTTCTGCCATATTTGAAGGCTGCGGTTGCTTCTCAGCTGCCATGCCATCTCCTGTTTATCCCAGTGGAGGTGCTTCACCTCTTCTCTAATTTGGGGAGGTCGTTCATTTGCTCAAGTGGTGGTGGGCTCTCAGGTTTGCAGTGAGTTTACTGTCCTTTCGGTTAGTCTGACTTCATCCTATGAGGGCAGTTCACTGACTTGTTCCTAAGGAGGAGATCCTGGAGTTAGTGCGATCTTTGATTTTTTGCATGTTAGAAAGTTCTCTCATGTTCGGTGGTCCTAGAATTGCATTCGTAAATGTAATTTTGAGTTTAATCTTTCTAGTAATTGGATTGTTAATTTTATTGATCGTAAACACGTGTTCATCAAAGTTCAATCTATTTAACAATGCTGAATGTTTTTAAAACAAGACAAGTTACAAAGTTCAATTCAAAATATAAACAAAAACATTTAAAAGAAAAAGAAAGCTCCAAAAACAGAAAATGTTGAGAATTTTTGCATTTATTGGCGCATCTTCAATTGATACTAGTAGCAATTTGCTATTAGATATCTTGTTCGAAAGCTCTAATTGATATTCTAAGTCTTGAGGAACAATACTATCCTCTCATTTGCATGCATTTGTTCGACTTTCCCATCTGATGCTCCTGCTTGAGTAGATCCAATGTACAACTTGTTCACGCAAAAGAAAGACAGGTAGTGAGGCTACCTCAGGGCTCAGATTACTGACAACTCAAATAATATCTTAAGGGGTGCGATCCAGCCCCATGGGGTTTTGTTTCGGAGTGTTATTACTAAGGGCTATAAGAAAATTGTGCGGTTGGATGATCGATCCGAAATAAAATTAATATCATTGACAAATAAATGAAAAGATATGGTAATTGTAATTAGATCGAATGACTCCAACACTGATTCCACGAGCACATCGCAAGGCTTCTTAAAGAAATAATCACAGCTCACACAATTGAGCATATAAAGAGGAAAGAACGAGAGGCATAAAAATAACACAATGTAGACCATGAAAATATGCAATAATCTCTAGTGTAATCAATAAGTGTACTTATAGTGCTTCTTAGCATTTGCCCAAAAGTAGAAATACGAATGTAGCTCAGATTGCATAATGGTAAAGCTGTTACTAACAAGGATAATAATGATGCACCAAGTAGCCAAGATTAAATGCCAGATGTGTTCTTTCGTATAATGAAAAGTAAATCAACTAATCAAATAATGATAAATCACAGATGGAATGCTACTATTTTGCACAACAATTTCACAATAGGGCATCCACAATCTAAAAGCAGCTCCAGTTAGAACCACACCCAGCATGAAAAAAGAACCGAACCATCCATATATAACACCAACCAGCATAAACCTTTTAGCCATTGCCAATGCAAGAAACAATATAGGGACTATACATTTAATTTAAATAGCTTACCAAGCGCATAGCTCAAAATTAGAGAAAAGAGCAAACATTTTTCTGGTGTCTACTCCCTCTTAACAAAATTTCAATGGATGAAAAGCAGAGTTATTATTAGACATGTCCTAATTCACTTTATTAGTAATAACACTGGCATTTATTCTATACTCATTGTATTTAGCATGATTTCTCGCAAACCAAATCCATTACAGTGCCCAAATGGAACTTCTTAAATTTGCTGATATGGCATTTAGCCCACCAGTTTAATTGTCAAACAGGAAACGAGGTGAGGAAAGAGCAAGAAGGTCACTGGAAATATTTTATTTAGCTCAATCAGAAGAGGCATTATGATTGTTAAAAAAACGGTAATTCGATTCAATATCACAACAATTGTAGCATTTAGAAGGTAAAGTAATAATGCCTTTAGATTGCATAATAAAGTCCGCCACTATCGTATTCTTACCAAATCTCCACATAAATATGGAAATGAAAATAGGGAGAATATCATTCCATTACTAGCATTGATAAAAATATTTTTTCTGCTCTCTATAAAGCATCCAAGCCAAGCTCATATTAAGTTTTTTAATTTTGACAAGTTCGATTGAAAGGCTTCAATCTCACAGTAGTTAGGAACAGCAGAAGCAACGCTCTCAACAATATTGATAGGCAGTTAGATTTGAAGCTTTTCAATATCCCATTGCCCATTGACGTTGAGACACTTTAATTTGAAACCTAGGATTTCTAACAACGAGATCTTCACAAAATCGCCCACAATTGCTCTTATTTTTGAACCAAAAAGAGGTATCATTGTTAAAACTTTTAAGATACATGAACTGCTCCATGGTTTCTCTATTTTCAAGCACATCTTTCAGATGTTAGAATCAGGAATTTTTGCCTTAACATCAAAGGAGTGTTTAGTTGCATAATATAATTTTAATGAGCTTGGTCTAAAGAGAATTGTTGATTCTAAAACTCTACCAATCTTAAATGATAATGCTTTATGCATTGCTTCAATTTTTCTAATACCAAAACCCCCTCCATGACCGTATAGCAAATCTGGTCCCAGTTTTCTAAATCATCTTAGAAATTTTCTTCCTAACCACAACCTATTAAGAATGATTTTATGTACTTGTAAATAAATTTGGTTGGAGATAAAACATCCAACAAAATAGAAAGGAATATGTTAAGCACATGTTTGATTAAAGTGAGATAACCCCTGGAGAAAGAAATTTATGCTCCTAACAATGAATGTATTTAACCATTTTCTCCACTAAGAAATCACATTAACTATTTTTATTGTCCGACGAGGATAGGAAATCCAATGTAGGTTATAGGGAATTTACCCCTATCGAACCCCAAATATTTTTTTATATTATTTCTAATCCTGTGGACAAAGAATAATTTTTTCATATTGATGTTAAGACTCAAGTAACCTTCAAGAATGTTGAGTAGATTTTTGATGCATCTGAGAGTTCTAATATTCCCAGTAAATAAAAGGAAGTCATTTACGTAGGTTAAATGAGAGATTCTAAATTTGTTCCTAGAATTGTAGTTAATGCTTTGGTCTTTAGTAATTTTGTCTGTAGATTAATAAAAAAATTGACAGCAATGATGAAGAGAATATGAGATGGAGGGTCACCTTACCTTGTGCCTTTGTTTGAGCTAAAAAAACCCATTGGGAAATCCATTCATAATGATTGAAAACCATATATTGCCAAAGATTGCTATGACATTATCAATGAAAAAATTGTTGAAACCAAGTGCAACAAGGATATTAGAAAGAAATTCTCAATTTAATCTATCATATGCTTTTTTCAGGTTGAGTTATAATGCATATTATAACCTCTGTCTGGTCATATGAATGTGAAATATTTCTTGAGTTGCAAGAATATTATTTTTGACATTTCTGTCAGGACAACCTCTTTGATTATTTTTACTAATGTTAGGAGGAAATGGTTCATGTCTGTGGACCAAAATTTTAAATATTATCTTGTTAAAAACGGAGCAGACTTGTAGGATGAAACTTGTCCCACAAAGAAGTATTTTTCATTTTTTGGGATGAGTGCAATAACAATGTTAGCAACAAATTTGGGATAGAGACACTACAAAAAATTCTTTAATAGCATTTCAACAATCCTTCTTTATAATTTCTCAGCATTCTATATATAACTCAATGGGAAAGTCATCAGGCCTAGGTGAAGTACCTTCTTTTAATGAGGCGATGGTTTCCCCAATCTCTTGATCAGATGGAATAGCTGTTAAAAATTGATTATCTTCATTATTTATGCAACAGATGGGAGTTTAGATTAAACGAGGAGAGATTAGTAATTGGATTATAATATGATGTGAGAAATAATCAATAGCAGAAGTAATATTTTCTTCTCCAACAATGGTGCTATCCCTAGAAGGTGTGATTCCATGGATTTTATTTCCTTGGTGACACTTATTTACCCAAGCATGGTGACAGCTGATTTTGTTTCTCCAATAGTTTTCAATTGATGCTGCACTTTTGTTTCCATAAATTTTCAGTCTTATTGTGGCACTGCACGAGCTTGGCTTTTCTTAAGGATAGGTTCACTTTGTTACTTTCAGCAGGGCAAGCCTCAGATTCATGTTCAAGAATAAACACTCTCCTCTTCCTCCTTGAGGTTGGAGAAGATGTTTCTCACGCTTTTCTCGTTTCATTTAGTCAACGCCACTCTAAGTTTTTTTAATTTAGTGGCATCTGACCATGCCATAAGAATAGACATGCTCCTTTCAAATTCTTTCCACCAAAATTGTAAAATCATGTCTAAAAGACCACATGATTTGGAACCTAAGGGTTCTATTTTGTTTGGATTATCATTCCAAATTTTAAATATCAAAGGCTTGTGATCAGGTGTTGTAGGATTCAGAGTGAATTAGTGAATATTATTAAAATTGTTAACCCAATAATTAGAAAGAAGAATTATATCGAATTTGGCTAATTTATGAATTTATAAGAATATAATGTTTTAGCAAAAAAAGGATTTTGATATAGTTTGTTCATTCATCATGAGAAAGGAGTTCTCCGTCTTAATATTTGTACATGATTTTCCGTCATGGATTGAACAATGTTATTTTCTCTCCCTTTGTTGCAGGTGTCCTGAAGCCTAAAAGAACAATATGGCGTTTGAGCATAGTATCTGATTTTTTCCGGGCCATTGTCAGCTTCATCGCAGTGTTCTTTACAACAATGTTTTCTGTAAGCACTACGTTTCGTTTGGTTTTCTTATATAATTTTTTTTCTATTCGTACTAAGAGAAACAGATTATGCTTGTTGAACAATAACACTTGAATTGTCTCCTTATTCTTATTCATACTCATACTAGATGAACAAGACAAACGAGTACAAAAAGGGGTCAGGTGGTGCTGGAAAGAAGTGGGATGGTGGGCCCGGAGGAGGCGGCGGCCCAGGCGGAGGCCCATACAGTCGCAGGCCTCGTACATTGTCCGATATCCGATCCGTTGACCATAGTAATGCAATTTTTTTTTCTTTCTTTATTCTCATTTATCGAAATCTCTGCCAGATTTTTTTTTTTTCTTATAAAGCTTATGATATTAGATAACAAATTCAGAATCTTAATCACTCCACAACAATATATGGAATGGTTAGACATGATTCACCCACAGCCCAATTCATCATTAAGATAGTTAATTCTATCATTTAATTCATAATAACTGTAAATTATTGTTAAATTTTAGTTTGAAGTATAACTTGAAATATGTGTGTGGGGGGCTATGAATAGGGCTGTAAAGCTTTTTCCATTTAACAATATGCTGCTTTATGCTCCCTATTTGATTATTTTCCAGGCTCTCTCCCTGCATGCGGTTCCTGCTGCGGTGGCTGAATCCTTGAAAGAAAAAGCCTTCTTCTTAAAGAGAGATCCGTGAGACGATGCTTTTTTGTTTCCACGCATTATTGTGGCTTGATAGATATATATATAGGGAAGATTGCTATGGTATACATGAAATTCTCCCATTTTTACTCCATAATTATTCTTAGAGCCATTTAAGTTGAACAATTGAGTATTATTGCATTTGCCTTATTTGTGTCAAATATTTTCGTATTTGCATGTTCATTATAAAATTTCAAGCTTTATAACATACCTATCAAATTATTATTACCATTTACTTAAGATTAAGATAAGATTAAATTTGTAAAGGTTAAAGTTATGCTTTTTATTATATGTAGTGAGAGGCTACTGAATAAATTAATTTAATTGCTACAGATGAGGCTGTCTTCTACTGGGATATTGAGAGGACCATTGCACATATGCAAACAGTATCTCATATTTGCTAATATATAACAGGAACGAATGGCATTTATTATTATTTTTTTATTTATTTTTGAGATTTTGAAATTTAAATAGAAGACATGCATATAAAAAAAAGTTTGAATTGTTTTTGTGAAAGCTTGCTTAATATGAAATAACTTATTGTGCATTGGGATTTATAATCTCTAAATAGGTCAAATATCTAATTACTATTATTTATTGCATTTTAATTATATATTTATTTAATATAGTGATCAGGAAAATTGTTGCAGCTAGATAATATACATATTTACTAAAAAGAGATGTTACTTAGATTTGTTGATGTTGTATTTAAAAAAATTTAATCAATGAGATTTGAATTAAAATAATATAAATATTATTTTTAAAATTTGTAATGTATTGTAATGATGTTCAAATTTTATTAGTTGAGTGTTTTTGGATGTTACATTAGTAGGTTTAAATAGCCTCTCATTAAATTTTGGTCATATGTTGACAGAATTTGCCCTTGGAAAAATTGGAAGAATGTAGAGGTAGTTTTACAAATGTCTGATGGGTGCGATAGGAAGAGGAGATTTGTCAAGTTCACCGCACTTTATGTGATGCAGCACATTGGGGACGAGGCGCCTATGCTCGCCCAACCTTGCTCAAGGAGTAGGTGCTTGGGCATGCCTAAGTGCTCTTAGGTGAAGTTGACTTGGACCGAGGAGTAGGCGCTTGGGGCGAATCCAATCTTTGTTTTGAGGCGCACCTAGGACCTTCCTAGGCACGAAAGAGTTTCGGAAATCTCGACCGATCGACGCTTTATGTCTGATTTCAATGGCAAAGATGTGCCTAGATGCTTGGGAGTGCCTGGACGCACTATTATTAGAATGCTCACATCTAGGTGCAATGAGACTCATGTCTGTAAGTGCATGCACGACACAAGCAGCTGTAGATTGACTCAAGGTGAGTGCACACCATGAATGCATGCATAGACATGGACCTAGGGGGCTAGTAGGCAGACACGGGCCCAAGCACGCAATGGCAATTGACTAAAACGGGTGCAACAACATTTGGGATCTTCGCGAATGGTGGTGTGAAAAGCTGTGTAAATTTGTAAATATTTTTTGTAGTGAAATTTTTGTAATTTTGGGTTCGTAATTTTTCACAATTTAAGTATCGTTCTTATTGCATGTTATATTTTCAGTTTTACATTTTGCTGAGATGAGCTTGATCATCAACATAATTTCTGTTAATTAAATTATTTAAATGTATTTTATTTAATATTTTATTAAGCAAAACCATGAAAAGGAGTTTTTAAAAGCTTTTTGATTATAATAACTATAATATATGCATTGAAAAATAACATAGAACACAGCGATATTTTTATGGCATTTTTGCGCTGTTTGGATCACAATTTGGGTTTAATTAGGGTCAATTTATGATTAATTCTATCATTAAATGTTTGAAAAATAATTATTTGGAGCTTAGCAGGCTTGATTCGAATAAGCTCAAATTTGAGTTGAACCAAGCCCACTCAAGAATTCAAACTTTGAGTCAAATCTAACGCAAACATAACTCTAGCTGCAAGCTCAAGCCCACAAATGTTTTAGCAATTTCTTTTTAATGAATCCCAAGAAAATCACGTTATTTCTTTTTTTATTTACATTCTCCTTTTATTTAGTAGCATAACTATCTATCTATCTATATATATATATACTCCATCTCGATGAGATTTCATTTCAACAAAAGTAACGGATACAGGACTAGGAGGATACAGAAAAATAAATCCTGAAGTCAACCCCAAAAACAAAAACTCAAAAAGAATCTTAAAAGGTCTCCGGACACAAAAATAAAATAAAAACAGCAAACATAAAAAAGCGAGTAAGAAAGTTAGATGGGAGCCAATATAGAAATTTTTAAGCACCAAAATAGCAACAGTTTCAGAGAGTTGGAAGCCAAGCAGCAGCATCCGACAATCTCCAGCAGCCGACAGAATTGGGATGGCAGAGAACATGGTCATCAATTGATGCTAAGTCAAGATCTCCAGCAGAATCAATTTGAGCACTTGCATAAAGAAATTCAAGCAAAAACCATCTATCTTTGACGGCCTCATCGAGGAAAATTTCCCAGTACATAACAAGAGATAGACGAATATCTAGGACAAGGATGAGAACTTGGGAGCCACTAGCAATATATAGATACTCCTAGATATTTAGACATACCAGAATACTCTAAAAGAAGTCTAGTCAAAATTGTAATACCATAAGGGATAGCAGTCCAGCCTAAATAATGACCATCAGAGACATCGAACATAGTATTGCATAAAATAAAACCAGCATTTCTAAAGGATAAGCTAGCATGCACCATCTTGCATAAAATAAAACCAGCATTTCTAAAGGATAAGCTAGCATGCACCATCTTAAACTGCTTAATAGCAAAATATACAAGACTTCCTAAAATAGTGCTAATAGGAAACCCAGAATCAGTGTATAGGAAATGCCACCAGTCTAAACCAAACGACCATGAAATCTTGTTAAAGGCAAAGCCATGGTTATTAGATTGAAAATGAACAATCAACATCAAATACCGATTAAGCATAAAACTTATAATACCCAGCAGCGAATAAAAATATACGCAGTAACCAGTCTCCGGCTCAGCCAGTATAAGCCGACAACATCAATGCTCAAAACAAAATAGAGCAGCCAAAAACAAAAGAACTAATATCAAGAAAAACAGCCCAATCTATAACAAAAGGAAACCATATGTTACAAAACCATTATAATGAGAGAACATGTTTAGTGTATTCAATGTTTAATCTATACTAACTTAAGTTTTTGCCATTGTAATTGTTTATAATCCTACGAACATCATTTTTTACATTGTTGATAATATTCTCAGATTGAAAGGGTAGGAGGAGTATTTCGCTTTATTCTGCACCTTCCAAATGTTCCATAGAGTATATATATATTAACAAGTTGACATATATGAATTTTTTTCTTATGAGAGGGCCAACGGTTAAAAATATCATTAATCTCAACAAGATTAGTGGCTGTATTAGGCTGAATATTCAGAGAAGTCCATATGTTTTTACTGATTGGATTTGTAATGAAAACATAATTCAAAGTTTTAATATTCTTAGAACAGCAGTGACATTTGGAGGCCATATGATAACCTTTAGCTTGTAGTTTGTTATCAACACTAATGTAATTGTTATAAAGCCTCCAAATAAAGATGCTTATAAGATTTGAGATGCATTTATTCCAAAGCTAAATTGAGAAGCTCAGGGGGCCTTGAGTTCTACAAATTTTCCAGATGCATGTTAAGTTAATTTTGTTATTGATGCAGAATTTTGAGCTGGCCATCTTGGTACTTACAAGTTCAGGGGAAATGGTTTTGATCCTCTCAACAATTTCCATAGGAAGAAAGTTATTTAAGAGGTTGTAGTTCCATCATGTGTTTGTGTCAAAAACATCGGCAAGAGTTAGCTTTGGATGAGTAATATTGTTGCTGCTGTTAGCCAGAATCTCTTTCTGATTCTAACAATCATACCAGAAGGATATGGAAGGATCAAGAGCATCCCAATTTATAGAATCTTTAATAATGTCATGGGTAGAGAGCATTGTCTTCCAAGTTATGGAATTAGAAATTTTATGTTTAGTTTGAGAGGGATGAGTTCTAGCACAGTATTTTTCCTTAAGGATGTCCGACTAGATTGTTTTTGAGGTTCTGAAGCTCCACCATAGTTTAAGAGAAAAGGCTTTGTGTAAAGAAGAAAGGCATCTAATTTCAAAACCTCCCTCATTAATAGTTATAGTGAGTCGATCCCAAGAGCACCAAATCATTTTGCTACCTTTAGGATGGGTCCAGAGAAACTTGTTAAAAATATTCTTTAAAGTATTTAATATGAAATTTGTAGGAGATGTTACCTCAATCCAGTAGATTGGGATAGTATTAAGAACGTACTTTAGGAGAACCAGCCTACCCCCTCGAGAAAGGTATTTGTGTTCCCAACCCTGGAGTTTTTTAAAGATTACATTTATTAGGCTAGAGAAGTTGTTGTTTTTGTTGTGGCCTTTAGCAATAGGTATGCCAAGATAGGTAATGGGAAGTTTTCCAAGTTTAATATTTAAAGTATTAATGATTCTGTTTGTAATATTGGCTAGAGTTTTAGTGCTAGTGAACAAATGAGACTTTATAAGGTTGATTTTAAGACCAAAAATCTATTCAAGGAAAGTGAGAGTTTTGATTTTGTAACAAATTTCGCACTAGCAATGATAAAAATTATGAGGTCATTTACCCCAGCATTGTAATGAAGAGAATGGTCACTTTTGAACAAAGAGTTAATATTGATAGACCCAAAGTTGAAGGCAAGAATGAAGAGATTAGGGGACAGGGGGTCTCCTTGCTGGAGACCTCTTTCAAAATTAAAAAAACCTCCAGTCTTGCTATTAAAGAAAACCAAGAAGTGATTATCATGGGTTAGGTTTTAAATTTTTTGGATAAATCTATCATTGAACCCATAATTGTTTAGCATCTTCATCGGAAAATTCTAATCAATTTTATCAAAGGCTTTTTCAAGATCTAACTTTAAAATGAGATTATGCCCATGCATTTATTTTTCAGATTGTGAAAAAGTTCTTGGGTGGCCAAAACGTTATCTTGAATTTTTCTACCTAGGATGAAACACGATTGATTTAGTTCAATAAGGGAAGGTTAGAGTTTTTGGAGTCTTTTTGGTATGATTTTAGAGATAATATTGTTAAAGTTCGTGCAATGACTAATTGGTCAAAACTGAGACCACCAAGATGTTTTATTAGTTTTTGGAATCAATGAGAGCATAGTATGAGTGAAAATTTTGAGTAAATGGATATTGCAGAAGAATTCCTTGATTCCATTACAAACATCTAATTTGATGGTATGCCAAAACTTGTAGAAAAACTCTCCTGGAAATCCATCGAATCCTGGACAAGTGTTTTTCTTAAAATCTTTGACAATATCCTAGATTTCATCATCAGTAGGCATCATGTTAAGGTTGTTGTTGTCTTCATCCAATATTTTGTGAGGAGGGAGATTCAGGGTTGTAGGGATGGTTGTTGAGTTTGTATTTTTGAATACCTCATGATAGTAAGAGAGTAGAATTTTGCATATCGGATAAGGTGCTTAATTTGATGTTATCTGGGGAAATATTTTTAGTAACATGATTAGTGTGTCTTCTTTTATTTACCCAGTTGTGATAGAAGGAATTTATTCTTTCACCTTTTATGTTCCAATTCAAACTATACTATTTTTCCAAAAAGTTTCAATGTCATTATGAGTTTGAACAAGGATGGCTTTGGTCTTAGTGTGGCGCCCCGCTTCTTAAGTCCACAATCATTAGACTAAGGAGTGGAGTGTCACTCTAGCAAACTCCTCACTTATCATTGGATTAGGTAAGATTCACAACCAACTAATAAGAGAAGCATGTGCACAGAATAACTAAGAAGATCAGTCACTAAATATGACATACATATAGAGTGCAGAAGCAAAATAGAATAAACATTACATCTATTCACCATACATCAAGTAAGAAACACAACATAACTCAATAAATAATAAAGTGCAAAAAATTAATAACAGTCACAGTACATGTAGTATTACAACATTTAAATGCATAGTTTAAGAGAATGAATAAAATCTCTCATCCTCACAGAAGGCTAAAAAGAAATCTAGGCAGTGCCTGTCTCTCCTGGCTAATGCTCCTCCTCTAAATAAGGCTCCTCTCCTTCAGCACCTATGTAACAGCCCAAACTCTTAAGCACCAAGGTATTGTTCGCTTTGGCCTGAAAGACCTCACGGTTTTGCCCTCAGAAGATAACTTCCCAGCAGGTCACTCATCCTGGGAGTGCTCCCACCTGAGCATGCTTAACTTTGGAGTTCTTATCAGGAACTCCACCGTTATCTGAAAAGGTGCCTCGATATTTAAGAGTTTCACTTATTACTACTTAAGTGGGTCATCAAAATCTCCCCAACTTAAGTAACTGACATCCTCGTCAGTATCCACACACAGATCCAAGAACCATCCATTGGGTAGATAGGACTAGAGGTGACCCCTATAGACGCAAGAGGTATCCACAACCATGTAGCACCTTAACCATCATGGGTTCAAGAGGTTGCTCACATGAAGTGGTACTTTGCCCTTTGTGGCACTTAGCTCTTATCTGGCACCCTATGGTTTGCTCTAATGCCATTTATAACAGCCCAAACTCTTAAGCACCAAAGTATTGTCCGCTTTGGCCAGAAAGACCTCACGGTTTTGCCTTCAGAAGATAACTTCCCAGCAGGTCACTCATCCTGGGAGTGCTCCCACCTGAGCATGCTTAACTTTGGAGTTCTTATCAGGAACTCCACTATTATCTGAAAAGGTGCCTCGATATTTAAGAGTTTCACTTATTACTACTTAAGTGGGTCATCAAAATCTCCCCAACTTAAGTAACTGACATCCTCGTCAGTATCCACACACAGATCCAAGAACCATCCATTGGGTAGATAGGACTAGAGGTGACCCCTATAGACGCAAGAGGTATCCACAACCATGTAGCACCTTAACCATCATGGGTTCAAGAGGTTGCTCACATGAAGTGGTACTTTGCCCTGTGTGGCACTTAGCTCTTATCTGGCACCCTATGATTTGCTCTAATGCCATTTATAACAGCCCAAACTCTTAAGCACCAAAGTATTGTTCGCTTTGGCCAGAAAGACCTCACGGTTTTACCCTCAGAAGATAACTTTCCAGCAGGTCACCCATCCTGGGAGTGCTCCCACCTGAGCACGCTTAACTTTGGAGTTCTTATCAGGAACTCCACCATTATCTGAAAAGGCGCCTCGATGTTTAAGAGTTTCACTTATTACTACTTAAGTGGGTCATCACAACCTAGCTCCTCAAATCTATCTGAATATGACATTATCAATTTTATAATGCTAGGGCCACACACAATAAAAGAAAATCTTATTAGACAATTGTTTCTAGGTATATTTTAGGCTGAATATTTTACATGAATTATTAATATCACCATTTTTATAATTAAACCTAACGAAAAGTAAACTAAAAGTAGTATGAGCAGTAAGCGTACAAAGAACAGGGTAAGCTATAAATACAGCATTTATAACTATACAAATGTGAGGCAAAAAACACACCTCAGCAACTAAACAAGGAATGAGCATATACATATATACAGTGCATTAAGTAAAAGTACTGAATGTAAAGTCTAAATCTAAACATGCTGATGATCACATGGCATATGCAAGTTACAAACAGAAATCTAAAAGTGGTACATATAGTAAGCTGTAAAATCTAGCATCTAATAAATAGTACAAGTGAGCAAGTAAGTAAAAAAACATAGCTAATCGAAACATGTATGATAATACAGAACACAGTAAGCTAGAACTGAAACTATGTAAAGACTGTCATATCAGACAATTGGCCAATCGGGCCTAGTGAAACTCTCAAAGCCTTTCTGGGCTAGGGCAGACAGAAATTCCCATAACCTTTTTGGGTTAGGGAAGACAGAACTAGCAGCATAACTAAGGAGGTAGTAAATACAAATGCAAAATCTTTTAGTTATTTTACTTTTGTTTCTGTAGAGACGTCCAATAATAGCTGAGGAGTTAAGTATGTCTGCAAGACTATACGGGTTCTAAGCTTAACACACACTCCTCAATGAGTAATGTTAAGCCTCTTTATTACTCCTTACCCCTGTCTATTATGGTAAATGTACACCAAAATCTACCTAGAAACTAAACCCAAAGGCAACTGTTATCCTAATTATTCTAAGTTTTTATTTTATGCACAGAATCTACCCAAAAACTGAACCCAAAGGCAACTGATATCCAAATTATTCTAAGTTTTTATTTTATACACAAAATTTTCTTATATGATATATCCAAGTAATTAAGCACAAAATACAAGGAATGTGTAGCAACAAAATAGCTCAAGTAAGCAAGGGACTCTTCTATACATTGTGACACTATTGTTGTCTATTTAAACTATTCTAACTATTCTAACTATTCCTATCATATTTAAATGCTAAAATATGATAGATCAGGTACATTTTGAGGTTAGTGGAGTTGGACTAAGTGCATAAACTAGTTGCTTCCGCTTATAAAAATATAAAAATTTAGCTTATTATTTATGCAAGTATGAACTATTACTTTTTTTACTTCCTTTAATTACTATGTGTTTGTAATGATTAAAGTCATTTATTTTACATTTATTATGCTTGTGTTAGAGTTAAATTATTATATTTAAATGCTTAGTTTAGGATGAATGGATGTATGCGGATGAATGTTAAATAAATTTTAGCTGCATAATTACCTTACATATTAAATTGGAGTTTAGTTGTATGTTTACTTTGCATATTAACCTGGAGATTAGTTGCACACTAGTTGTATATTAAATTAAAAAGTAGTTGTATGTGAAACTTAAGAATTTTTGTTAATTTCTCATTACTCTTGTATATGGTAAGTAATGTGGAATGTGTATACCCTATGATAGATAATTGCTACATATGTATTTTCTCACTTTAAATTATTAGAATTGCAAATAAACAATCTCATGTAATGGATTAACTTTATACTAGAATTGGAAACAAGCAATCCTATATAACGGATTGACTTCATATTAGTCTTATGATGCTATCTTTTTAATTTGATCTTCCATTGGAATGGAAGACTTATATGTTGATCATGTAGGTGTACTTTTGGCCAAATACAGTATAAGTCATGCCAAAAATTTTAAGATTTAAATGACTTATACTTGCATTGCATAATGTACACTCATATCTCATATGCTAATCATTTATATTCTCATATCTAAAATTATAAGTGCTCAAATTATACATTTAAAATTCAAGTTTTCATATGTATTTTATGTAATATTTTTCATAAAATTATTTTCATCTTAACTTAAGATCTTCTTCTAAATTCTTGGCCAAACATATTATCTAATGATTTGGATTAGTTTTTTTCTAATCTAGTATTAGATATTGTGGTGACGTATCAATATTGAGTTTAGTAATTTCTCAATTGGGGTCGTCACAAAAGCTGAGGAGGGGGCAGCTGGCGTGGCGCAGAGTACCTCAGTGCTCGATTGTGCGAAAAGGAAGAAGACGTACAGTGGTCCTTCCGTATCCGTTGGTGTAACAGCCGAAACTCTTAAGCACCAAGGTATTGTCCGCTTTGGCCTGAAAGGCCTCACAGTTTTGCCGTCAGAAGATAACTTCCCAGCAGGTCACCCATCCTGGGAGTGCTCCCACCTAAGCACGCTTAATTTTGGAATTCTTATCAGGAACTCCACTATTATCTGAAAAGGTGCCTCGATATTTATGAGTTTCACTTATTACTATTTAAGTGGGTCTTCACAATCTCCCAAACTTAAGTACCTGATGTCATCATCAGTATTCACACACAGATCCAAGAACCATCTATTGGGTAGATAGGACTAGAGGTGACCCCTACATGCGCAAGAGGTACCCACAACTATGTAGCACCTTAACCATCATGGGTTCAAGAGGTTGCTCACATGAATTGGTACTTTGTTCTGTATGGCACTTAGCTTCTATCTGACACCCTATGATTTGCTCTGATACCATTTGAAATAACTTAAACTCTTAAGCACCAAGGTATTGTCCGCTTTGGCCTGAAAGGCCTCATGGTTTTGCCCTCAGAAGATAACTTCCTAGCATGTCACCCATCCTGGGAGTGCTCCCACTTGAGCACGCTTAACTTTGGAGTTCTTATCAGGAACTCCACCGTTATCTGAAAAGGCGCCTCAATATTTAAGAGTTTCACTTATTACTACTTAAGTGCGTCTTCACAGTTGGATTTGCGTGATCATGCGGAAAGAGGATCGCATTGTGGATCTCTTACCGTGAGGATGCAAATAAGTGAGGTCGATTCGACCATTGGATGAACTCGATCAAATCCAACGATCCAATCAATTTGTAAAGTGATGGGAAGTTTCCTAATGGGTACCACGGGTGTTCTGTATTTTGCATGAAACGACAGATTCGTACGATTTTATTGATAGCCATTGGATTAATTGCTTTTAATATATAAATTAATTATATTACAATTATTAAATATAATATCTTAATTAATTTATTTTACTTAATTAATTACTTAAAATTAAGTACTCAAACACACTCCAAAAAATTCCAAAATTTCACCCTTACCTAATTGAGGAGTAAGGAACTAAAAAATATTATCAAATATTTGATCAGAGATGTATTTAATTTATCTAATATTTTAAGTATTTAAATATTATTAAAATATTCACACAAAAATTGATGACTTCCAAACACTTCCAAAATATCACGCATTAGCTAATTTGGGTGTGGTGAGTCCAATGGAGGACTCCGTTTTTTATTTTGAAGTCTAAATAATTTAGGAGTTTCCAGGATTATCAAAAAACTAGGATATATTGGAAATAGTTAAACGGTCTCCAAATTACATGAAATTCGAGGTAGATACTCCTAATATTATTATAAGAATAATGGAAGAGGTTTGAAGTCAATTAGGTCATTAATTGATAGATAATAACATTAGGGTTGTTACACTATATTCCCCATATTTAAAAGGAACATATTCTTCAAAGAAAATAGCATTCGGGCCATTAGCCGTATCAGCAATATTCATTAAATTTTGAAGAGAACAATTTGAGTAATATCAAAAACAGTGTTAGGAACTTCATCATTATTCTCAATATTCAAAATGCCACCTTTTCTAGCTTCAGTGATAAAAGCTGAGGCATCATCCACGAGTTTAATATAACTAAGAAAATGTTTTCACAAAATTTGCACTCGATCGTTAACCTCTTCTAGTTGCCTTGGCCATGTGGCAAGGGCATCAATTTGTCACCGTGGACTTTGCACAGCTGTCATATTGCTTGAGCTTATATTATTATGACTATCTTCTTCCATTCACTTTGGTTCATCCTCTGTCAAATTAAATGTGTAGAGTTTGGGTGCATCTGAACTCAGAACTGGATCTAACAATCTATAAGTTCTTTACTGTTCAAAATTTTGAATTTTTAAATTTTAAATAAATAAAATAACTATTTGCTTTAAAAAAATAATTTAGAAGATTTTACTTATATTCTTAATTAAATGTATTTCAAAATTAATGAAATTTTACCAAAAGCAAAAACATTTAAGAATCCAAGAAATAATTATTGGTAAGTTAGATAAATATTTTATTTTATATGATTTCTTAAAGTTTATGGCTGCATTTTTATCAAGAAATTATTTGATGCTTAAATTTATTTAAATTTTAAAAAATATATATTACAACATGATATTAATTTTGTCATATTTATTACATATAAAATTTTGAGGATTAATGAAAATATTTCATTTTTTTATTATTTCTCAAATTATGAAGGTTTCCTTTATTAAAACTAAGCTTTAGAAACTTTAAGTTAGAGTGATGTTACACTTAGTAATCCAATAGATCACTTGGCTTTAGCTTGAACCCAATGAACTTAAGGTGAGCTTTACTTAGCTTGGATGAGCTTGGGTTAATCTACCTTGCCTTGAACCCATTTCTTCACTCACATCCAATGAACATATGAACATTGGACGAACCTTCAATCTTTCTGCCTAATTATTAGCTGAACCCTAAATTTTGAGGTCTAAGGATATAATGGCTCAAACTCTTAAAGAAACAGAGTATTGCCCTTATTGCTCTTAATGGCATCATAATTTTGTTCTTAAAATATAACTCCTCAGCATGCTACATATTATGTGAGTATTCCTTCTTGCATACGCTTAACTTTAGAGTTCACATAAGAACTAGATCGTTATTTGAAAATGTGCATTGAGGTTTAAGAGTCGTGCTTAATTATACTTAAGGGAGTTTCATAATATCCACACATAAAGCAACTAATGCCATTGTCATTATCCACACACAAATTCAAGGCCCATATACCAGGTATATAAGACTAGAGGTTGTCATACATGCTCAAGAGGTATCCCACTATGTAGTACCTTATCCCAATATAAATTTAAGAGGTCACACCCATGGACTAGTACTTTAATATGTGTAGCACTTAGCTCTTATCTAACATCCAATATCTTGCTTTAATAGCATTTGTAATAGCCTAGGAACTTAAGCACCAATATATCCATTACTTTGACCTTAATAACATAAAATATTTATCCTTAGAATATAACTTCTCAATATGTCACTCATCCTGGATGTGCTCCCTCTTAGTGTAACATTCCAAACTCTAAATACCAAGGTATTGTCCACTTTGGCCTGAAAGGTCTCACTATTTTTCCCTTAGAAGATAACTTCCCAGCATAAAGCAACTAATGCCATTGTCATTATCCACACACAAATTCAAGGCCCATATACCAGGTATATAAGACTAGAGGTTGTCATACATGCTCAAGAGGTATCCCACTATGTAGTACCTTATCCCAATATAAATTTAAGAGGTCACACCCATGGACTAGTACTTTAATATGTGTAGCACTTAGCTCTTATCTAACATCCAATATCTTGCTTTAATAGCATTTGTAATAGCCTAGGAACTTAAGCACCAATATATCCATTACTTTGACCTTAATAACATAAAATATTTATCCTTAGAATATAACTTCTCAATATGTCACTCATCCTGGATGTGCTCCCTCTTAGTGTAACATTCCAAACTCTAAATACCAAGGTATTGTCCACTTTGGCCTGAAAGGTCTCACTGTTTTGCCCTTAGAAGATAACTTCCCAGCAGGTCACCCATTGTGGGAGTGCTCCCACCTGAGCACACTTAACTTTGGAGTTCTTATCAGGAACTCCACCGTTATCTGAAAAGGCATCTCGATGTTTAAGAATTTCACTTATTACTACTTAAGTGGGTCATCACAATATCCCAAACTTAAGTAACTGACATCCTCGTCAGTATCCACACACAGATCCAAGAACCATCCATTGGGTAGATAGGACTAGAGGTGACCCTTACAGGCGCAAGAGGTACCCACAACCATGTAGCACCTTAACCATCATGGGTTCAAGAGACTGCTCACATGAAGTGGTACTTTGCCCTGTATGGCACTTACCTCCTATCTGACACCCTATAGTTTGCTCTGATACTATTTGTAACAGTCCAAACTCTTAATACCAAGGTATTGTCTACTTTAGCCTGAAAAGCCTCACGGTTTTGCCCTCAGAAGATAACTTCCTAGCAGGTCACCCATCCTGGGAGTGCTCCCACCTAAGCACGCTTAACTTTGGAGTTCTTATTAAGAACTCCACCGTTATCTGAAAAGGCGCCTCGATATTTAAGAGTTTCACTTATTACTACTTAAGTGGGTCATCACACTTAGGCATACTTAATCTTAGAATTCTTATCAAAAACTCTAATATTATTTGAAATTATGCTTTGATATTTAATGGTTCCACTCAATTATACTCTGCAACTAAGGTTATGTGAGCTTAAACTTTACAATCTAAGATACCCTTAGTGTTAGTTAACTTTAATTGTTGTCAATACTAAGCCATCCCATTTACAGATATGTATAGTTAGCTCATTTTAGCCTTGAACCTAACCTAAGTTAAGCTTCCTAACCTGCAATATTCTATCATGACTAAACCTTGTCATAAGACAAATGTGAATATTAATTTTCATATTAGTGTGCAAAACTTTAAAAACTAGATCTAAATATCATGTATGGATTTCAAATCTGTTGAGATCGAATAGGGTTTAAACTAAAAAACTGAATAAAAAGAAACTTGAGCGAGCGTTGAGAAACCAAAAAATTAAAGCAAGAAAAACAAGCACATAAAATAATCATAGCCACAAGACAAAAATTACGTGGTTCAGTGATCACACCTATGTTGATGGGGAGGAGAGCAAAGTTTCACTAAAATCAGAGAGGGATACAAATGGAATAAGGTTAGAGAACCCTTACAAAACCTTCTCTTAGAGATCTTCTCTTGTATCTTGTGTGTTGAAACTCTTGCATATCAAGGCCTATTTATAAGCCATCCTTGATTCCCAAGAGTTACAAATTCCAATCTCTCAATTAAGGACATAAAGAAAACTTCCAAATCCATAATTCCCGAAACGGAAGTTATTAATACGGCAGTTTCTTAATACCATAATTATGAGATTTAATTATATATATATATATATAGAAAATTAATTTCCTTTAATTTTTCTTTAATTAAGGAAACTTAATTTCCTTTAATTTAGGAAAAATTAATTTCCTTTAATTTTTCCTTCAATTAAGGAAAAATTAATTTTCCTTCAAAATCATGTTTATGATTAGTTCCATTTCATGAATAATTTTAGATTGCAAATATCATTTATGTACGCTATATGCATGGTTGTATAAGATCATTACCTACCTATATCAATATATGTATATTGATGCACTGAAAGATATGCAATGGTGTATGTTGCTAAGTGAGCAGTAGAATATGTTTATATATATATGAGAAGAGCTTTACACCTTTTGAAGGACACTTGAGATAACCGTATATTGTAATCGCTCCTTGATTTTATGTCTTTTAAATGTTCAATATTGCATGCATAAAAGAACCTCGTTGAATTGCTTATTTGAGAAAACTAGTTAAGACTGTTTGAATCCCACAAAGTTTTATTAAGAGCTTGAATGGAGAACTTAGTATAATTTATATGAATCTCAAATAAAATGAACACATGGAGAATCCAATTTCATTAAGAAAAGTTATTTAGAATTTCAAAGAATGAATTATTAGCCAAAATGAAGAATCCAGTAGTTATATAACATATTCTTTATTAAAATGTTATATAGGAGACGGTTGGATTTTAAAGGGTAAGAACATGCCCACGTGGAGAATGAATTATTGGCCATAAAGGAGAAGAGAATCCAGTAGCTATATAACATATTCTTTATTAAAATGCTATATATGAGACATTTGGATTTTAATGGGTAAAAACATACACATATGGAGAATCCAGTGACGACTAGATGGATCTCAATGAGTTACATTGATACTCATGTAATTCAGAGATGCGATCTTTTGTTTTATTTTATAGTAGTTTTGAATTATACTTATGTAAGGATGCTAAATCTTTTGGTTACGGATGAATAAAATTTCTTAATATAATTAAGCAACTTGTCACAATTGCTCTTAGTATGATAAATCAGATGATGCGGTAGACCTATGTTTGAAGCTACATCAAAAGCATAAACTTTGTAGGGTCATTCCTATAGTCTTAGCTTCTCCACCTCTTGAGATATTTGGGAGCAAAATCTAAAATATAATAAAGAAATATACATATAACTCAAAAGCAAAGGAATTCTACTACACGTTTACAAGATATCATGATAAAAATATGTTTTCATTCAATGTTGAGTGGGGTGCACTCACGTGGTGCACTCGCGCGCTGCACTCGCGCGGTGCATTCGTGCATATCGGGATGGTTTTATTTAGCTGCCATTTTGTAAATCAAGCATTAAAAAAATAAAAAAAAAATCAAGCAGAAAAAAAGCGAGTGCACGTATGGAAATTAAAATTCGCGATTTAGAATATTTACTGTTTTGTTTTTATGTATACAAAATATATTATGATATTTATTTTAATATAATTTTATATAGTAAGTGTGTTAATTTATTGGAGAATTTAAACTATTTTTGCAGTGTCAAATGAGTGAGTTGAAAGGAATTGATCGAAGGATTGGGAAGCTGTCAGTTCTAATGAATGCACAGCTCCTCTTCTTTACTAAGTAACACGAAAGCGAGCCCTCTCCCGCTTCAGGCGGTGAAAACCAAGCATAACAATGCTCCGCTGCTTTCGGATTTATTTCAGCTACCAATGTGTAATAAATAAATAAAATTGATTATAAAATCTAAAAATATTTTATTGATTAGAAAAATAAAATTGATTTTTAATAGAAAAATATATCAAAAATTATTCAGAATCAATTTAAAATTTTCTTTTTTTATAATTTTTATATATAAATCTTATCAAAAAATGCATTCAACTAATAATCTACTTACACATTAGATTGACATATTATCTATATATTTTGATATATATAAGTATAGCAATACTTTTTTTAATATCATGAGTTGAAATTAATCATTCAGCTTTTTGTTTTACACAAAATATTTCTCCTTATAGATAAAGGGGGTTCCTAACAAATTTCTACGAGAGAATTTCAAGTCCCGAGAAACCGTCATAAATATATTCTAGCTAAATAAGTTTTTAATCATAATTTTGATTAATAAATTAGAAAATATATTTAAAAGTATTTTTAATCATAATTTGACTGATTATAAGAAAGAAAAATATATTTAGAATTTTTCAATATATAAAGAGTTTAGAAGATATATTAAACAAAAGAAATAATTTATTTTACAAAAATCGAAAAGCTTAAGAGATCCGGATGGCTCTGAAACATTCCGAAGAAGTTTCTTCATGCTATAATAAGTAAGCTCTCTGCTAAACATACCATTGCCCAAATTGAACTATTCTTGTTTTTTGGGGTGCGACACGTCAGCGGGTCTGAATAGCATTTGTTTTCAGAATAGCGCTAACATCAAATCAAAAGTGGCAGCGTTTGATCCTATGATATTAATAGGATATTTAAGACAATGCATTGTTACTTTAAGAAAGAAATTATATTTCCATTGAAGGAGGCTTGAAGAAGGATTTGGGAAGTCATCCATCCATGGCAAGGACGAGCAGTCGCATTTGGTGATACGAAAGAAATGTCGTCTTTTAATGAAGTGTTTAATTAAAAGCAGCACACATCAAAGACTCTTAAGAAGAATTCCTTAAGGAGCTTTGAACAACCGATAAGAGAATAGCCCTTCTTCCATTCTGCAAGAAAGCGATGGAGAAAGCCGTCCAAAAGAGATGACTTAACATTGCCAAGGAAAGAAGAAGCAAGAAAGCGAAGTATGCATATTTATATTATATAATATATACATACATATTCACAGACGCATCATTGATTTATTTTGATATAAAGAAAAAGTGAGACTCGTAGACATAACTTTAAATCTCGTGCATATTATTATGCAAAAACCTGCCCACAGTTCACAGCTCACATGATGCTGTTTTTTGGACTGAATTATTTGGTGCATTAAGAAGCAGCCAAAGAGATGCTTCCCGTTACTGTTAGTTCAGCACTTTTTTTTTTTTTTTTTTTTTTTTTTTTTTTTTTAGAGGAATAATTTGTTGTATGACACCTAAAAAAGTCTATCAAATAAGTTTTGAACATATTTTATTAATGTTTATTTATTTACATTAAAATAATACAAATATAAAGTTTATATTGAATTATGTTCAAATCCCGATTTTTTGAATGCTATTTGAGCGAACATTTCCCTTTTTTAAATCGTACTCAGATCAATAATATTAATAATATTTAATTTTTATTAATTTTTGCAAGCCATCTGTCCGATCATGCTCGTCTCAATATAGAAGCTTTTCATAATGTTTTTAGGAATACATATATATACAAAGATACATGTGGGAATATATATATAGATATATTACTCGGAGATGACCAAATGTGGGAATCCGATGCCGGATTAGCGGGAGGTAATCTAGCATCGGTTGGGTAATCCCCTAACCGTGGGATCTTATTGAATGATTTAAGAGAAATAGCATATAATCGTCGATGAATGTTAGTTTTGTAATTAGACTACTTCATTGAAAGGATCAAAGTGCAAAGGAAGTTATGCGCATACAATATCCCGAGCATTTCCCATAGTTCGATATAAAATTTCCCAGATTGAAGCTTCGTAATTATATTGTGTGATATCGAAACAACATCAGTCTTAAGTTGGTGAGTCTGAAAATACTTAAATAGGCTTAATTAATATTATATTAGACTAATAAAATGAATTTTTAATGATTTATGCTTTGAAAATTAAAATAAAATAATTTTGGCTCCCAACTACTAAATTTTAACTATGTAAAAATTATAATTTTCAGGCAAATGCATACAAACATTTTAATCCGCATTAGTTTCATTTAATTTTCTAAGACTGAAATTTTTATTTAAATCAAAAAAATCATTTTATAAAAGGTGAAGCAAATCTTGATCGTCAGATTATCAAATCCAATCGGATGGTAAAGTGGAATAAGAACCTCTGAAGAAATCAAAGAGCCAGTTGTATTCGATTCCCTACGATAATCCCGATTAAAAATCTAATGGCGCCGGAATTAAGACTTAACAAGCTCTAACTAGTTTATTAATTAAAAAATAATTAATTTGTCTTGGTGGCTTTGTTCGAGAGGTTACAGAGGACGCCTAAATTAATAATTGTTCCTTAGTTGCCTTAAATATTGTTATATTTATATATTAATATACACAACTAATATATAGATGATGTGTCAATCTAATGTGCAAATAAATCATAAGTTAAATATATATTTTTATAAGACTTATATATAAAAATAAAATAAAAATTATTAGTGCTAAATATTTTTCTTATATATATTATTATATAATATAACATTTTTTTTTTTAGTTTTCTTAATAGTTAAGTTTTTTTTCTCAGTGTACTTTTGACTTTTTGGGTTTGTATATGAGTTAGCCTTTATTGATGTGGTAGCTTTCTTTCTCCACATAAATTTTATTATTAGTGTGGTTTGTAATACTTTTTTTTTTCTTATTAATAAAAATAAATGCTACTATGTGATTATTGTAAAATCTCTGTTTGTATGGCTGTTAATTTGACCTGAAATTCGAAATTCGAATTCGAGTCGACTGAAAATCGGGACATTTTGGTTAGACTCGAAAATTGTCGAGTTCGACGTCTTAACTCGAAGCATATTTAAAATGATTCGAAATGACTTGAACTTGATTATAACTCAACTTGAACTTGAATTCAAATAAGTTTAAGTCAAGCTCGAGTCTAAACTGATTCAACTCGAGTCTACACAATCTATTTGGCACTGCATGTTTCTTTAAAATCTTGCCATCAGAAAAGAAAAAACGGAAGCAAATCTCCCCTTCCGCAGATGATATATCAAATTTAATACAAAAAAATAAATAAATTTTATTTTATTTTACTTATAAATATGATTTATTGAACTCTTAAGATTATTAATAATATATGTGAATAAAATCTAGACAGGAAAATGTAATTTTGCCTTCAATTATTTAAAATATTTAAATCTTTCGGAAATTTTACCTTTAATTCTAAATTAGTATTTTGCTTTCACGCGTGTTGATTTAAATTGCAAAAAAAAAAAAAAAAAAAAAAAAAAAAAAAATGATTGTTAAATTTTAAGGGACACCGTCTTCTGCATCTGTATCCCAAATTGGGACAGGTTTGGTAAAGTCGCTTTCTACTCTGATTCAATCACAAATTTTTAATAGATAAATAAAAGGTATTAAAAAAATAGAAGATAAAACCATAGGGTCCACTGAATAGTGCATTTTTTGGAAAATTATAAGATTTAAATGAAAATTTAACTATAGGTTATTGATAGAATTTAAACTTATGAGAAATAAATGCTATTTAGAATGTCGCACTCAAAAAAATTCATTCAATAGGATTTGGATATCATTTCAATATAAACTTAAAAATTAATATTTGTATTTATTTTAATATAAATAAATAAACACTAACGAAATGATGTCCAAATCTCATTAGATGAATTTTTTTGAATATCATATCCAGGTCTAAATAGTATTTCTCAATAATAAATTTAAAATTTTAACAATTAAACTACAAAACTATTCACAAATAGTATTATTGAATCGACTTTATATATTCACTTTTTTTTCAAAGGAAAATATTTGAATACCTAATAAATACTCCAATATTTTTTCAATTATTATAAGATAAATATTAAAATTAAATGTTTTAATGATATTGGGACATCAGGGTGGAGACACCAATGGGGGTATTGTACAACTTCCTTTCTCACTTTCACTATAAAAAGTCCTATCTATAAGATCTCTGTTAGGGTGCCCAAGTATTAGCCTAAAATACATCGTTGGATGAAGAGTTAGGGGCATGATCGTAATTTTATTTTATTTTTATTTTTTCTCCTATGAATCATGCACTTTAGCTATTTGTTAGGAAAGAAAGCTTTCCCCACCTATTAATTGCAATAAGTCAAATCTTTCATTTGTGCATGTTAAAATGTAATTATTTTAGGTTTCTTTATAGAAATTACAATTGCCACCTCAAAACATTTTATCTTTTTTAAGCAATTAATATATATATAATTCTTCCAATTAGGATTTTCACAAAGTAGACTACATAACATTGAGCTAATCCACTTTTTATTTATCTAAAATAATGCAATTAAATAATAAAAAATCAGATTATCATTACTCATTTAAAGTATTAATATAATATTTAAGTAAATTAAAATGGTTTATTTAACTATTTTTTATAATTATTATGCTTGATGAATAGTAATAATTAGGTTATAACTTAGATTAATAAATGTATAGTAATTTTATGCTTTAATTAAAGTTGTTAGTTAACAATGTTATCAAAATTTTAAATATTAAGTAATTTTTAAGACATTTAATTATTAATTATATAATAATTTTTATTCTAAGAATTATTTTAAGTAATTAATATAGCTAAAATAATAAATAATATTTTGGAATTTATATTAAAGTAATTAGTTAATACGAAGATATATTATTAATTTAGAAATAATTAGTTTTATAATTAATTTTTTTTCTTATTACAATTTTTAAATAATAAAGGTAATACAAGTAGTACTTAATTTAGATTATTTCACATAAAATAATATAGGTAATTAATTTAATTAATGCTAATGTAAATTATATTTACTATGTTTAACGATTAGGTTAATTTATTGTAAGATACTAAATAATAATTTTAAAATTTAGTATATATATATATATATATATATATATATATATATATATATGTAAATAAAATGAGCGAGAAAAGTGGGACTAGCCAAGATCACAAACATTTGGCCAAAGGACGAGGGTCACTCAAGTGCTAGCAAGGTGGCATATGGCTAATGGGAAGATAAGAGTCAAGGATTCTGCTAGAAGAGAATGACGAAAGACACTCATTGTAACATCATCCCAATTTTAAAATTTGGAAATGCATTCATAATTGAAAATATATAATTTAGAAAATTTGCATTAAATAATTTTTTTCAAAAATATTATTAAATTTATAGAGGTGCCACTATTTATAAAATAATTTTTAAATTTCCTATGAAAATTTGTGAATTATTTTAAAATTATTTTATTTTTAACCATTTAATTAAAAATTTCATGCCCATCATGCAGTGCTCATAAAATTTGAGCTTACAAGTATTGTAGGATCCTACGTTCAAAATTTGCATCATTAGGGCAACAAAGTGATGGCGCCTCAACATGTGCTAACCTTAAATGCTACAAAGTAATAGTATCAAATTTTAACTCCATTTATTCTTCTACTCAAATCTTCCACGTTGAGGGTAAGTGCCCCTATTATCTCTGGCTTGGTAGACTCCTTGTCTCTTTCTCGAAGTTCCATGATTTACCCAAGCCTAGTGCTCTGTCTACGCTTGGGGGAAAATAAAGTCTGAGAAGAGTGTTTGTCGAAGACATGTACAACACCTGAAGGACATAGAGCTAAGATTGAGAGGGAGATTAGCACTATGCATGATTCGGATTCCTATTATTGAAAAGTGATTGATACGAAACTCTTTAGAAATTAAGCGCTAAGCAAACAATCTTTCAATATAAATAAATACTCGTTAAAAAGAGTTTTCTTAATCTCATGCTAAGCAGCTTAAATTAATTATACATACGAAGTACATATATTTAAAGAGCGCACTGTTACAGTATCCCAAAATATTAATTGTAAATTCTGTATTTGCTCAACTGCTCTCGCACTAAATTTATATTATTATTTTTACAAAATTAAAAAAAATAAAAACATTTACAAGGATAGTAAATCCATTTTGGTTCGTCACATAATCAGATATAAGATTAATATTAGCACTTAAAACTTCAATTGTATTATTCCTTTTGGTTATAAAATTAGGCTAATTATTCATATATTAATAATACCAGAGATAGTAACTGTATAGCATTCAACGAACAGCCTCCTCCTCTATAAATATTCCTCCAACTGCTTGATTGTATATCTTTTTGAACATTTCTCTCCCCCAAAATCAGCTGCTTTCCATCATTGGATTGGAGATCAGCTGCTTTCCATTATTGGATTGGAGCCATCGAAAGGCGGAGGCACATCGAATGGATGCCAACTTCCCCAATCCCCTTACAGCTGATTGGATGGCCATGGGTGTTCACCTGGAGAAGCTCGCGGAGCTCTCCGGCGCCAACTCCTCGAGATTCCCGGCGCCCGCTGTTTCAGACCCTTCCGCGGTTCCGGTCGCCGCGATGAGGGAGATGATATTCCGCATCGCGGCGATGCAGCCGGTCCACATCGACCCCGAATCCGTCAAGCCGCCGAAACGGCGGAACGTGAGGATATCCAAGGATCCGCAGAGCGTGGCGGCGCGCCACAGGCGCGAGAGAATCTCGGAGCGGATAAGGATCCTGCAGCGCCTCGTCCCTGGCGGCACCAAGATGGACACCGCGTCCATGCTCGACGAGGCGATCCACTACGTCAAGTTTCTCAAGACCCAAGTGCAGTCCCTCGAACGGGCTGCCGTCGCCGGGTTAGGGTTCAACCCGCCCCCAACCTCCGGCCACAATTATGGGTTCGTCGATAACGACCACAGATACTAGTAGCAAGCAGCTAAAATTATACGCATCAATCTCATTCTTATATTATATGGCTAATAGTATATAAACTGATTATGTAATTTTTTTCTTCTTTTCGGCCTTAAGAAAACTAGTATATATATATATATATATTGTATGTTATTAGCTCAATCGTTATCAGAATGCAATGATTGTCTTGTTTTATTCTATACTTCTCTTATCTTGATTGTTTGTTTAATGAGTTAATATTAAATAATAATTTGTATATTATCTTATCTGATATAGAGATAATCTGACGGATCTGGTTTTGAGGCTTTCTAGCTCGCTGTGTCTTTTTTCGCTTCATTGTTTTGTTTGCTTTATAGGGAGGAGACAGCCTCGTGCTTTAAATGGCTTTCGAGCTGGGCAGATGTCATTGGGTGGCAATTCTGGGGGAAACCCACTCTTTTTTATCATCAAATATCTATACAAATAATAATGCATATTATTTTTATATGTATCCAAATCTAAAGTACTGCGTGAATTATTTTAGATGATAAAAAAATTTCCTTTTTTGAGTTATGTGCCGCTAAAATTATAGCCCAGCAAAGAAGAAATAAAATAGGACGGCATTTGGGCACAGCTTTATGCTTTTCTTCTTGCCTTTTTTGTTTCTATTTCTGGACAATAATTGATTCATAAACTTAGCACTTTCGCTTAGCTCTTGTATTTTTATGTGTGAAGAATTTTGATTGAGATTTTTCGTACCGTCTTCGGAGCATTGGCTTTCAAAGCTTGCCCTACCAAAGTCTCTCCTTCTCATTCTTTTTTCAAATTTAAACATAAAATAAAGACGTGATCAGCGCGGCCAAGGCTCATGATTTGTCATCTCGTGTACGCTCTAAATTAATAGAGGATGCTTCCACAAATAGCTTGATTTAAAAGGTGCCAAACTGACGACCAATGTGCCTACGTATGAGATGATTCTTATTGTATACATGATACATGATGATGGCCTCTTCTTTTATGGAGAGATTTTTCTCTTCATTTGTATATTAGTCACTGTTTGAATGGTTCATGCATAATATTATTTCCCATATGAATACAAGAAGCAGAATAGAATTCCCTTCCTAAATTCATGTTGCTGACCCACCTAGTATGACTAGGACTACGATTTAGTGTTATTATAGTTGTATATTGGTCTTTGATGCTGCTAATTAATGAAAATCTTTTCAAATAGATATTAAAAGAATTTTTTTAATAATCACAAAGAAGCTCTAATGATGCAAGTTCAACCAATATATAGGGTACACTTTATCGAGGCTATCTAGGTGACTTTAGTACATTTCACATGCCTGAATCGAGAAAATATTAAACAGATCCAAGAGAATTAAGCGAACCTTACATTAGCACCTAAAGGTGGACTACAGCAGGACCAACTATACTTAAGGAACCCAATCATCATTTGGAATTCTCAGATATTTTTAGTCCTTTTTTTTCTTAGTTAAGATATATTTTATTGTATTTATCATGTATGTGCTTATTTTAGTATTGGGTGCAAACAAGCTAGGATTTGAGTGCTTCATTGGAGATCTTATCTACACCATGCACTATTGGAGGTCTATGCGCCCACTCCAAGTGCAATGTGTGGCCACACATGCGCTCAAGTTCAATTTCTAATAAGTCAGCCTAATTCAACCCCTTTTTCAGATTGTGTAAATGCAACTCTACTATGCTTAACTTCTTTTTTGTCTTTACAAACTTAAAACTCAACTTGTTATAAGAAAACTACATTTTTGGGTATTGGAAAAAAAGCACTCTATCTTTATTTATTTATGTGTGCGTTATTTAATTCTTATGCACTAATTATTTAAATATTTAATTCTTATGCATTAATTTGGGGGTGGGGAACTCAATGGCAAACTTTAATTTTTATTTGGAGATCAAATTAATTATCTTAAATTCTCTAATTAAGAAGCAACTTCATTAAAATTAACCCGAAAAGTTCGCAAATGGAAAAATTCTTCAAAATTATGAAAAATTCTCTAAAAGTATGCTTAACAATCTTAAAATTTTATTATGTCAAATTATCATGTGATTTGATAAAAAAAGGATAAACACAAATTAAGACTTGGTATTTTACAATGTTGGAGCAGTTGGTGGCCTTGAGGCGTCGGCTGGTATTTGGGCAGCTCCCCTTGTTGGGTAACGGAACGGGGTTACAGTGGGTGTTGTCATTGCGCCTCTTTTAATTGTCATCCGTCTTTTATTTTTACACATCGACATTCTTGTATTTGATTGTCAGGTTTGCGCACAGAAAATACCTCTTGCCATCATGGTAGCACTTACCGTAGAGATGGGATCTCCTTGACTGAGGTTCTCAAAAGTTAGCTGGAAGATTTTAGTGAGTGAGTTGGGTTATTATCTCTTAAAAGTTCCTTGGTCCTTTGTGGGATGATACTGATTCTTCCCTTGTCCTGTGTGATTAGAAGTCTTACTATTTTCTTCGTGTTCTATAATTAGTGCACATTTTAGAAGTTCAGAGAAATGAGCATACCTAAATGGAAGCAGGCTCCATAAGAGGGTGTCCTTCATCTCTAACAGAAAATGGTTGCACCTTGCTTTATCTGTGCTCATCAAATTCTAAGCATACTTTGAAATTCTTGTCAACTTGGCCTCATAGTTGGTCACATAGTTGCTACCCTGAACTAATTTCATGAATTGGTTCTCCATAATATTTTAGGTAAGTTGTGGGACATATTTGGCTCTAAATACTTTTGAAAATGCTCTCCAACTTATGTTCTCCAAATCTATACCAATAAAATCGGTGCTAGTGACAGACTCCCACCAATGGTTAGCTTCACCTTTAAATAGGTAGTGAGTCACTCGCACTGCCTTTCGTTTGGACACTCCATACTTTCTAGTGTCTTCTATATATCTCTTTGCCAATCTTTTACCTCCATAGGGCAGGTAGTCCTATGGAATATTGGTGGATTAATTTGAGAAAACATTGAAGAGTTCCATCAAAACGATGATTTTGGTTTGATTGAACGGAGTTTGATAAGACTACTTTCTTTTTGTTAGCTAGTAGCTCTAGGACGGCTTCCATAAAGTAGTCGTCGGTACTTTCTTGAATCTCTATTGATATATGTGCCTTGATTGGGGCTTCTATTGGGGTGCTCATAAATCCTTCATCTGAATCCATCTATTTACCCAAAGGTTAAAAGCTCAAATTAAATAGGTTTATGTTATCTTTATCTATTCTTTACATGAATTAAGATTTGATATATACATATTATATATATCTTAAATATACACTTAATCTTGCTTTCATACTAACTGTGGGGACTCGATGCCGGGTTAGCGGGAGCTTATCGAGCACCGGTTCGGGGTAGTCCCCTAGCCGTAGGATCATATTTAGTGACTTAAAATATATAATATGTAGGCATCAAATATAACTAATTTATTCATTAATTTATAAATATCACAAAGTTTTTATCACAAAGATCTAAATAAAATAAAAAGTTACAAACTTTAAATAAAATTAAAGCTAGTAAATTAGTAGGTAGCAATATCAACACTACTTGATCCTTAACGCCTTTCCTCTAAGATGAGCTCATGATATGTTTCAAAAGTGCGAGTATTTTAATACCAGTTAGTTGTAAAATTAAGTACTAATAGATGTTAAATTTATAATTGTTAAATAATAAACAAAATAATAAATAATTTGACAGGAAATAAGAAGCTATACAAATTTATCATTGCAAATATATTCCAATTGTACTGAAATTTTAGCATTAAAATAATTGCACTCATAAAAATAAATATTGAAATTTAGCATTTGATATTCGACAAAAAAATATGATTTTATTGGGCAAATACAAAATCGAGAAAAATGAGGCTCTATTTTGTGTTACATATCCAAACTTCCATCTATAATCGTCCGCTAAAAGGCTTATCAGTAAAGGCTTCTTATGCCTCATGATGTCGGACAACCTCATCCTAGCAATTATCTGATCAGACTAAAATAGATTAACAGTGAATCCATGCTACTCAATTATCCAAATTTTTTCATATATCATTTTATGTGACTTTTAAAAGCACTTTTATCAAATTTATGTGATGCTGAGCGAAAAAACATATTATCTATTTCTCATTTCTTATTGTTGATGAGGCATTGCTGGAGGTCGATGGGGGAAACCGATGGTGGCCGAGGAAGGAGAGGGGAAAGTGGAGGGAAGAAGAGCAGGTGAGAGGGGAATGGGGGAGGGGAGGGTAGATGGGATGATGGGAGAATCAGGAGGAGGGGGAAGAGTATTTTTAAGATTTTTTTTCTCTCTCCTCTTTCTCTCTCTTCTATTATTCTAATGTAAACAATTTGGATTTCTCTTACTCCTCATAAATCATTTTTATCTTTTTCTTCATTTCTCATCTTTCTCTATCATCCTTCTTTCTCATTTTTATCTCTCCTATTACTTCACTCTTAAGTTTACTTAGCTAATAAGTAATTTAAGATGATATATTTTGGATGAATAACGTATTAATATGATGAAAAGTAAAATATTTGATGAATAATAAAATAATGTATTTTGAATAAATGAGCAGCAATTTTAATTAATGCCTGATTTTGCGCATTTTTCATTATTTCCAAAAAAATAACAAAACTTGACACAGAGGTGTATCTTGATGAGGCGAACACACTTGCGCCAATTTTTTTTGATTTGGAATAATATTTTATTTTTTATTAATTTATGTAGATAAAAATTTCAGAAATTAATTATGATCAATCCAGAGCTCTAAATTCAACGAAACTTTTTCTGTAGTCTTTTATAATATTCTTAGTTCAACGAAGCTTGTATTCAATTTTATCAATTTACTGAATTTAAATAATTTAGAAATTAATTCAGGAGTATCTGTTGTCTGTATTACTTCCAAACTTGAGCATTGTGATCATAAAAATATATTTTATCCAATAATATTTTTGGTTTGCCTAAACTTTAAAGTCATCTGTGATCCTTATTCTTAGTCGGGTTTAATCCTAAATTGGATGGTAACGACTTGGGTTGTTACAATAGCAAGTGCGGAAAGCGATCTTCTAGACATCAAAATATTTTATTCTCAATTATTGATAGCTAGAATTTAATTAATATTAGCTTTAGGTTAATGATATAATAATTAATACAACTGATTGATTTGTGTAACTCTTGTAGGCGATATTATTTTATTTAAAATTAGAACTTGATTATTTATAATGTGTGACTTTATAAAATTATTTTTTTGAGTTTATACTAGATAGTAGAATATTGGAAGTCCTAAGCTTGTATATCTCATAATAATTAGAAAAAATAAATTAAAAAATAAATAATTTTGATTAGTACTGCTTATTTCCTTGATTTATATGCACTTCTTACTTGGTTACTTAAGCATTATTATTATTTTTGAAATAAGAAATATTTGATAAATATTCTATGTTAATTTAAAATACATAAAACATTGGAATTAAAGATTAAAAAATCTAGTAAATCAGTTAACAGTTCAATGGAGTGTGTCAAAGTTTAGTCTACATCTTCAGTTATTGTTATTGAGATAGAATTGGCTAGGACACAGCCATGAGAGGTTTGGATGATGCATATATATTCTATAGTTATGCTTAGATTTAGCCATGAGTGGTTTAGATGATACATAGAAGACTTTTTGTTCAATGACTATATTTAGTTAGTTACTATTATACCAGGACTAATTGTAACAACTCAAAAGTTGTTAAATCTTATTTATTAGTTCAATTAGCTTTTAATTATCTCTAATTATCTCCATATGATATTTTGAGCAAAACTTAAAAATTTAGAGCAATTCAGAGCTCAAGTGAATATTATGATTATTTTAGTGTATTTATCAAATTATAAAGTTATGGCAATTATTTTGATCACTATATCAAAATTGAAGTTCACCATTGAACTCCTTAGGCCCAATTTAGCTATAGATAAAATTTCAAGAATTATAGTGAGTCATCGAATGTTCTCGAATATTTTATTATATTATAAGTACTCAGAAAATTAAGATAATTAAATAGATATCTGATTAAGATTCTGACATCGTTTTTGAGCTCCTCACCCTCAAATTAGCTAAGGGTGAATTTTTAAGATTTTTCGGAGCTCGTTTAATAGACTAATTCTAATTATTAAAATAAATTAATAGCTAATTAATTACATAATAAGTGGTGGGACCCACCTCTTGTTATTAGGCCAGATCCAATAGGATGTTATCCCACACATGTGTAGCTATAGCAGCATGGCCTTGACTGTAACCCACTCAACCAAAGGAGGAGCACTCTGTAAGCTTATCCCATGGTTAAGCCCATCCCTCCTGCCATCTTATCTAGACACCCTTTGCATGAATCCATCAGAGAGCTAAGGAAGCTTATCATAAGCTCAGAAAACCTCCATCTTCAAAACTCAAGGTTCTTCTCTTTCCATGTATTTAATCATGCAAATGTTTTATTTTAAGCTTGCTTACTTATTACTCCTCATTTGCAAAATCATAAAGTGCAAGATATAGTTCAAACGAGCACAATCCGAGTTTAGTTTTGAGAAAGATGAATAATATTTTTCATTAAAAATTAAATTTTCTTTCTGATACTTGAAGCTAGGACATCAATTTTAGTGACATTAGAGTGGTCCAAATATGTTGATTTAGGTACTAATTGAAAGGTCTCAGAAAAACCTTTCGATTAGTATATGGCACATTCCATAAGGTGCTCTAAATCGAAAGAATTTTATGCCATAGGAGGACTTTCCAGTTTACGTCCAAGCAAGCTGACTCGCACGGTGTCGTAGCTCTCGACTCTTGGGTCAAGAGTGCCGTAGCGCCCGACTCTCAGGTCAAGCACACCATAGCACACTGTAGCGCCTGACTTTCGGGTCGCGCGCATCGCAGCACGTTGTGGCGCCTGACTCTCAGGCTAAGGAGCGCCCTGTAGTGCCTGGCTCTCAGGCCGAATGAGCCGCAGCTCCCAACTTCAAATCGAGAGCGTCGTTGCACACTGTAGTGCATGATTTTCAGGTCAGGGAGTGTTGTAGTGTGCTGTAGTGCCTAGCTCTCAGGATGAGAGCGCTATGGCGCACTGTAGTGCATAAGCCACCAACTTTTTGGTGCGGAGGCACGTCGTAGCATGCCATAATTCGCAGTTTTCCAAATCTTCATAAATTTTGCAATTTACTCACTCCAGGATTGAAATAACACAAAATTATGCTAAAATTAAGAGCTATACAGTATAATTATGGATTCATTACTTACTTGTGATGATTGGATCATATAAATATATATTTTGTATGGCAAATTTGCATTTGTGGTATTCTTTTATGAACCAATAAAAATCATATATATAAAATGAATGTATTAATGTTTCCTAGAACCTAGGACAACATGGTTAAATTAAATTGATACTTAGGTGAACCTTAAAATATTGTGTTAGAGAAAATTCAGTAATGATAAATTTATCATATTACTTGTAGTAAATCTTTAGCCATATTAGTGAAGATATTGAACCTTAGATTTGAAACATTGTAATTAAATCCAAGCCTATTGTAGACAATTATAATATGATATAATCTTCATTTAAATTACATTTAGATTCAAGAAGATAGAATCTTGTTGCTATGGCAATCAACCTATTAGATCAAACCTACTTTTTTCTTATGTAAGGAATAAACTCTCCTATTATAGTCATATGAAATATTATGCATTAACCATGAGATTTCTTAAGTTATTAGATTAAGGGATTATTATTTAGTAAGTTTTCCATATGAGGGATCTTCATTAGAATCAATAATGTGTGGATAGTAGTAAAGAATATACAAACCTTAAGATTACTAATAGACTTGTAGTTAATATAAAACCTTAAAGAAAGCTTAATAAAGATTTAAGCTATTGAAAAGAATATTAAAAGATAATAGATTGATTAGAATAAACTAAACTTTAGAATATAATTCAAAGATATCATAACTTGGAAATTATAATAACTTAGAGCTAGCGATAGTAAGATTAGTATATTTAATTGAATTATAGATAAGTTAAATTTTGAAGCGCCCAATTTGATAAATCCCTAAATATAGCAATTGAATCATTATCAACCTTAAATAAATAAAATTATTTAATTGCATAGATTTTAACTCACATTTAACATCATATTTATAAATTATTTTATCATTATATAAAGTTTAATTAAAATCATTATTTTTTAAGGCCCACCTTATTATTATATATATGTATTAAATTAATCGAGAATTTATGACATCTAAGTTAATTTAGGGGTTTGATTATTCCCAATCATTAAAATAGACAATCTAAAATAGAAAATAATAGATATCATATGATTTATAATAATTTGATAATCCTTGAAATATTGCAATGCATTGAAGTCAATTCCTTGAAATCATTCATTAAGATATTATGCATATAATAAATATTTAAATTACTTTAGGAAGTTTTGTATTTGGTGAAACATAATACATCTGTCATTAAGCCTGGGTAGGCTATTTGAATATCAGGATAGCACATAGTTATTATGAGGGATAATGTGCGTGTTTGCAGTTGACCCCACTTACTTATAGTTGAGTAGACATACTCAACTAGTCGCATATTTTGTGCTCATATAACAAAATATAAGATAAATAAATATAAATTGTATTTCTCACAATCTTATTTATTATGAATGATTATTACAATCTAATGATTGTGTCTACTCAATCTTTTAGACTGAAATTATTTTATATATTATTTTAATCCATTTTAATATTTTAGTTTTACACACAGCCTTTGCAATGTAGTTTTCTTTTATAATCTGGGGGTGGGGAATTCAAAAATAAAGTTAAATTTTTAATTTGATATCAATTTAATATACTTAATTTTCTGATTAATTAATTGTATTAAAATAATCAATAAATTCAAATGAGATCCAAATCACTCCAAACATCATTTGAATATTAATAGAGAGATTTTCAAACTAATTAGATTAATATATAAGAATTAACAACTTTGGATTATTACAAATCTGTCTTAGTCAACTGGTCATTTTAAAATATGAATAAAGCTTTGAAATTGACCATAGAGGGACAAGTTAGCTCGCACAGTAAACGCTAAGGGGCCCGTATCAATAGAATTATGATCCGATGATCTAGACCTCAAGCCATAAGCTTTTGGGTTCTACGCGTGCGCATGACTGAAGGGAGTATTTTTGTATATGGACTATGCTTTGGGACTGGTTGTAGGTTCTGTATTTAGGAGTTAGAAGGAAAACTATAATAACCTAGGTTATTACCTAGATCAATTAAGACTAATTTAAGTTTTAATTATGATTCTTCTATCTTAATCAAGTCATTTAGAACTCATATCTAAGATCTGTGTCAAATCAGGAATCAAATGGATCAAATCTGGATTTCTGGAAAATCCCAAAACTCTAGAAAATTGACTTTTTATCTAGACCTCAAATCAAAAATTTGACTTCACAATTGCGTTCACCACCCTCAAATTAGCTAGGGGTGAAGTTTTGGATGCATTTGAAAGTCGTTGGAATTTCGTCTAATATTGAAATATTATATAAATATCCTGAAAAATTAAATAATTAAATACTCGTTGAATCAAAAATCTGATTGTGTTCCTCACCCCTTAATTAGCTAGGGGTGATTTATTGAAAATTTTCTAGATAACATTAATCATATAAATTTAATTAAGAAATTTGTAGAATTTAAATTTAAATTATTATTATTTTATTAGCACTTAACGGCATCATCTGCCTTCTCTCCACCGTTAATCCACGCAGCTAATCTTCTAACGGCGATCGTATGCCGTTCGATCTTAGTTCGAATGGATGGTGGCTTTGGTTCTGGATCCTCCGCGCGTCGGGACCCCGAATGGACACGCATTGCCTCGAGCAGCAGGTGGCAATCTCATCGCTTCAACCAGAGAGGATGGATAGTATTAGATTCCTAATAAGAGCTTCTAACATTCATTTCGGCATTTTGGGAAGGTCATCCGGAAGAAACTGATCAACCTAAAGGCGAAACCCTAATCCTCTTTTCAATACAAACATCAGGTACTTCACTCCAACCTTTCTCAAATCTTCAAATCAATGATTCGTTTACACATGTTGAGTTCTACAATTTCTGTCTGACCTTATTTGCTTCAATTAAATGGTTTCGTAAACCCTAAATCGCGCCTCGCAGACGATCGTCGAAGAAGACGATTCGTCTTCTGTGTTGGGCCGATTCGGGTCGGACCCGACCCGTTCTGGCATGTCCCGTCGCGTGGTCAGCTGCGGGGCCCACAATCCCATCCTCTGCAGTGCCGGTGGGACCCGCCGCTGTTTCTAGCCGATCTCGTCATGCCACGCGTCGCGTGGGTCCCACCTGCAGGCAAAAGAAAATTTAAAAAGAAATAATAATAATGGTTATTATATTAATTAATATATGTTTAATTATTGTTATATGATATTTGAACAAATATTAATACACATGTATATATATATATATATATATTTATATACATACATATATATTTACAAAAATTGGAAAGAATAAATATAGTTAACAAATAATATATAATAAAACTTTATGACTTTAGTTAAATATATTAAACAGAGCATTTATTATAAATTCATACCAAATGAATTAATTAAAGGTATTTAATTAATTAATTCTTAAACCTAAAACATTAATAACTCCCAAAATATAACTCCAAATCATATAATTAAATATATTAAATTAATCAACAAAAATCAAGCAATATTTTAGTGCCATTCAAATTTTACTAGGATTAATATTTTGTATAGTGACATTTTAGGTTATTAAATATTTTAAAATATGTTTCAAATGCTCAATTAACCCTAACTTTGTAACCATTAACCCAAATATACCCAATATGGGTTTCAAAATACTCAAAAAACTCTAAAGAATATTTTAGTAGTGTTAACCTTGATATTTGGATTAGATTTATACTAATCACATTTAGGACCTAACCCTAATTAGGTCAATTAATCCTAGAACTTCAACTGACCATAAGTTAGTCAATTGAGCTCCAAATTAAGTGATCCAAATATCAATTTAGATTAAAAAAACCTAATTTATAGTAATCTGTAAAAATATTTAGGATCCAATAATTAGATTTCTTAATCAACCATAATTATTCTAAAACTTAATTAGTGAAAATTAATAAACTTAATGATCCAAATTGAGTGATTCAAATTTCAGAGAACTCTTAGTGTTAATTAAAATTTAGTGATATAGTTAGTTTAGTGGTTTGGTGATTAATTTCATTAATCACTCACTAATAATCATAAACTCTAATTAGGCCATAACTTAGCCAATTAAGGTCCAAATTGAACCTACCACTAGTCAATGAAATTAGTGGATCATTTGTGAACCATAGCCATTAATTTTACTCAATTTGGACACCAATTAGGAGAAGTTAGGAAAGTTTGATCTTTAATTAAGAACCCTTAATTACCATTTAAATCCTAGAACTTGTATTGGCAATAACTTATCCAATACATATCAGAATTTGATGATTTTAAATTCTATAAAAACCTTAGAACATAATCTACAGTAAACTAACAGAAAATTTTGATTTTATTAAGTAGAATTACTAATTTTATCTTATAGGTCAAATTCCTTAATTTAACCTTATAAGGCTTAATATTTAACCAAAATTAATGAACTTACTGTCTAAACTCATATTAGACAGTAAGTAATCATTCCACTTTATTAAAATATAGAATTTAACCCTAATTCATAAATATGAAATTTCAAATCCTTAAGTAAGGGCAAAATAGTCTTTTTGTCCAAAATTAGAGTTTAATGAATTTAAGACTTGATTTCATCTCTAAATCATAATATATAGTAATTAAAGTGATTTGGACTTTAATTTAAATAGTTCTAAGTCTTAAATTGAAAATTTAAGAAAAATCCTAAATTTGATCCCAAGTAAAACCTAAGTGACATATGAGAGATCTTTCCTTTCCTTTGAACTTCTTAAATCATCCTTTAGGTCTTATAACCTTAGTTAGGATGTGTGTCTGAGTGATAATCTTAGTACTTAAGAGCTTTAATTCCTAAGAATAGGAATAGATCTTAGGTTAGAATTTATTTAATGAGTAAAGTGAGTTACTCATTAAGGTGAAACTTTGATTTTACTAGTTTATTAGATTTTCATAGTTTATTAAATAATTATTTGATCTTTTAATCTTAGAATTAGGTTTAGAAATCTATCCTATTGAATTTGACTTAATTCAACAGGATTTGCCTTAACACTTAATCAATAAGATGGGATTAAACCTTAGTCCTTAAGATGACCATATGATTAAGTAATTGAATTTCATTCTTTGAAGTTTAATTCTTAATCCTTTCATATTTGATTTGGCTGAACAAGATTTAGTTTGGGATTATTAATAATAACAACTTAGGATGATTGATTTACTTAATTAACTTTATAGGCGACATTACTTTAGTTATAATTAGGACGTAGCTAATCCTAATTATGTTCAACTTATAAATTCGTGATTCTAAATAATAGACAGTGTAGGAATTAATGATTCTGAATCTTATGTAATTTAGAGTAGTTAGAACGATTAAATTAGGAAACAAGTGATATCACGAAGTTTGTGTAGTGCTAATTATTTCCTTGAATTTAAAATGCTATGCTTTCCTTATTTTTGAGTCTCTTTACACTTTTGGACATATTTTACTTAACAGAAATACTTGATGAATATTTTATGTTATACTTTGAATTACATATTTATAGCATTTGCATAACTTAAAAAAAAAGGAAAAATTAAATAAAACAAACTTTAATTCACCTTATGGGTTATGTTTTACTTAGTCTGTCATTTAGTATAAGTTTACTTTAGGATAGCTTTTGCCTAGGACACTTTCTTAGTGCTTGTTACTTTTGCCTAGAGAATTTTTCCTAGTATGTGTTACTTTTGCCTATGACACTTTCCTAGTATTTGTTACTTTTACCTGGGACACTTTCTTGGATGATTAGATGAACGTTACCTTGTGACTATGACACTTTCCTAGCACAGCATACTTTAATCTAGGATGTTTCTCCTAGATGAGCAGATGGACTTTACTTTTTGGCAGAACTAAGTAGAAGTAGCTCTACACTTTATTTTATACTTTACCTTACTTTTATTAGCATTTTATAATTATATTACTTTTACTTTTCAGTCACTTTACAGTTTCCTTACATTTTTGACTTACCTTTACTTTACAATTCAGTTCATTTTCTGTCATATTTTTATTTTTTGCAGTTCTTTTGTATTACAGAATTTCTTGTAATATTCTCTTATTTCTGACATATTACTTTATTTAAAGCATGTTAGGATGCTAGACTTTCTTTTTAGTATAATTCTTTTACTTATACTATAAACTGGCATTTTAGTTTGATCATATTACTTATAACTTTTCTTTGTACTTAGTAGATTACATTTGCACTTAACTTATCCTTTTATGCAGCTTTAGCTGTAACAACCCAGGTTGTTACTTGGCTCAATTAAGACTAATTTAAGTCTTAATTAAGATTCTAAGTCACTAATTAAGTAATTTAGAACTCATCTCTAAAACCTAGGTCAAACCAGAAGTCAACTGAGACAAAATCAGAAATTCTAGAAAATCCCAAACCCTAGAAATTGACTTTTTATTTAGACCTCAGATTGAAAATCTGACTTCGCCATTGCATTCAGAACACCCAAATTAGCTATGGGTGAAATTTTGAAGGCATTTGGAAGTTGTTGGATTTTCGTCAAATATTTTAATAATAATTAATTACTGAAAAAAGTCAAGTAATTAAATACTCGTCAAAACAAAAATCTGATTGCGCTGTTGCAATCAGAACCCCTCATTTAGCTAAGTGCGATTTATCTGAATTTTTCTTAGCTCGAATAATTATTTAAATTGCATTAATAAAATGGAGATAAATTAATTAAATAATAAATATTATTATAATTAAAACTTAACCGGTGCCGTCAATATCCTAATAATCCTGTCCATTTCTTCTAACACCGTTTACTAGCAGTCGTTTGATCCACTAATAGACCTGGACCGTTCGATCAAATTGATCGAACGGCCAATAGGTCTTCTTCCTTGCGCCAGCACGTGTCGCAAGCGAGAGCAACTGTCTCCGCAAGCTCTGCCAAATGGCTTCCTCACCGCCTGTAAGCCTCCTTTTTTTTAGCAAAGCAAAAAGCTTAGTCCATCAGGCAATGGGTATTATCAATTTGCACTGCATTTCAATTTCTCTGGATCTGCAAGCATTCTTCTTCCTCTGGACTGTAAGCCCTAATTAGGTATCGCCATTTCCTAAGATTTTTGAATTTCAAATTTGATAAAGATAGATCAATTACTCTTGTATTTCATAAATTATATTCAATTTTGATCAATTCAGTTGATTAAATGTTCTTAAGATCTGTTTTCATCAGTGCACTTAATCTCAATTTAGATTATCTTAATTCCTATTCGATTAGCTTGGAATGATATACTAATCAGACAAAAGAATTTATATTGGACAATTAAATCTAATTGGATTGGAATCGATCATCAGGTCGATAATCGAATCATATTTAGATACATAGATTCTTCCATATTTCAGGACCACGACAAATTAGGGCATCGTAAGTTTGCATATTAGAAGCCTTCGTATCACGAGACCCTTAACTCTTCGAGAAGTGTGGATAGTGAGCTTGCGTTCAGGCGCGTATTTTGTCTTGGAAGGTAAGGGGTTCGACGTTTAGGGAGATGCCCTAATTTGCTCGTTCGCGGCTAGAAGGGACGACGAGGCCCGAGGAAACTTTTTGGGTCTTACTCGACCCGCTCGCAAATGCTTGGCCCGCATCGTCGGGTCAGCTGAGTGACTCGCAAAAATTTGTGAGACCCGCCACATGTTTAAGTGTCTGCTGTGGTTAAAATTTTACGAGTCAACAATTGAAATAATATAAATTAATATAATAAACTTTAAACACTCATAAAATTAAATATATAAATTCAATTATAGTAAAATTATATATCTCAGAAACCAGAAAAATGAGGAGAACACATTAATATTATCAAAATTTCTTTTAGAGCCAAATTTAATTCAGTGACATTTAGGATCCCTAAATTTAACCTTAAATGTTACAAAAGTTCAAATCACCATAATTTTGTATCCATTAATCCAAACATACCCAATATGGGTCTCAAATTACTCAGAAAACCCTAAGGATTATTTTGGTAGTATTCATCTTGCTGTTTGGATTAGTTCTAGACTAATCACATTTAGGACTTAACCCTAATTAGGCTATTAAACCCTAGAACTTCAATTGACCATAACTTGGTCAATTGAGCTCCAAATTTAATGATCCAAATATTAATTTAGATCAGAAGATCCTAATTAACAGTAATCTGTAAAAATATTTAGGATCTAACAGTTAGATTTGCTAATCACCCCTAATTATGCTAAAACTTAATTAGTAAATATTAGCCAAATTAATAAACCAAATTAAGTAATTTGAGTTTCAAAGGACTCATAGAGTCATTTAAAACCTAGCTGTAAGGTTGGATTAATGTTTGAGTGATTAATTTTGCTAATCACTCACTAATCACCCTAAATCCTAATTAGGTCATAACTTAGTCAAACTTGATCCAAATTGAGCCTACCATATGTCATTGTAATCAGTGGACTATTTGTAAACCATAGCCACTAATTTTACTCAATTTGGACACTAATTGACAAAGTTAGGATTTTTGACCCATAATTAAGGATTCCTTAATCACCTTTTAACCCTAGATCTTGTATTGGCCATAACTTGGCCAATACTTATCAGAATTTAGTAAATTTAGATTCTATAAAAAGCTTAGGCAGTAAAAAACAATAATCGGAAAGAAAATTTAACTTTCACTTAGCCAAATTACTAATTTCCCTTATGAGTCAAATTCACTAATTTGATCTTATATGGCTTAATAATCACCAAAAATTAATTTAGTTGCTGTCTAATCTTACATTAGACAATAAGAATCAATTTCCAAAAAAAAATTCAAAATTTAAGCCTTAGATCAAAATTTAATCTTTTAAACCCTTAAGTGGGGGCAAAATGGTCATTTTGCCCAAATTTAGGGTTTAGCTATCAAAAGCCCTAAAATCATTTTATAATCATATTAATCAGTAATTAGAATGATTTAAAACTGAAATTAATCAAATCCAAGTTTAAATTAAATTTTTGGGTAAAATCTCAATTTTAGCTCCTTAAGAAAATTTCCTAAGTCTTAAGTGAGTGATTTCTCCTTCTTTAATCATTCTTAGACCTTTCCTTAGGTCTTTATAACATTAGTTAGGATGTGTGTCTTAAGAGATACTCTTAGTAATTAAGAGCCTTAATTCTTAAGATTAGGAATAGATTTTAAGTTAGAATTCATCTATTGAGTAAATTGGGTTACTCAATTAGATGAAACCTTGAGTTTACTAGTTTCTAGATTTTTCTCAGTTTATTAAATGATTATTTGATCTTTAAACCCTATAATTAAGAATAGAGATCTATCCTAATGAATTTGATTTATCATTAGGATTTGCCTTAACCTAATCCATGAGTTTTGGGTTCTAAACTTAGACCCTTAGATTATACCTTTAGATTAAGTGATTAGACCCCATCATCTGAAGTCTAACTCTTAATCTTTTCATCTTGATTTGGCTAATCAAGATGAGGTTAGGATGAATTAAGATACAAAATTAGGTCGATAATTTATTCATTTTAACCAAATAGTCATCTTTTGATTAAGTTATAATTAGGACTTGGCCAGTCCTAATTATCTTCAACTAGCAGGATTCGTGATTCTAAGTTACAGAACATGTAAGAATTGATGATTCTGAAACTTATATAACTTAGAGTAGATAGAATGAATAAAGTAGATAACAACGGATATCACTTGTATTTTAGATAGAGTTTCTTGCACTTTGATTTTGATGCTTTGCATTCCTTGATTTTGAGCCTTACACCTTGAACATATATTATTTATATAAGATATTTGTTAAATATCTTATGTTAATTTGGAATATTTATAAGCAGCATTGTGTTTTCGTTTCACAAGTGGTTTGTAAGGTGTAGCTTGTTTAGTATACCTCTTCGATCAACTCATTCGGGGTCGGCAACCTTTCGAGGGTTTAATGTCCGACAGTCTATTGGCCATGCCTAGTCCGAGTGATAGGATGGATAGACTCTCGCCCTACTAACTATAGAGTCAGGATTCTGATATGGATATACTAATTCAAGTACACTTACATTCAGTTCTGTCTTAGCTTATCAGGCTAAGAGTTTTCAGTAATATTTAGTTAAGAGTTTCTTAGCTCATCAGGCTAAGATTTGCTGAGTATATTTTCAGTTGAGGGACTTAGATGGTCACTACAGTTTCTATTTTCAGTTACTATTTTACTTACCTATTCTGCATTGTAGCACTGTTTTACTTACAGATTTCCTATACGTGTTTTTATATAGAATGCTAGTTTTACTTACTATTTTCTTATGCTCACCTAAAATGTTAGTTGCTTTCAATTTTATACTGTTCAAATTATGTATGTCACCTAGCATATTCTGTTTGATCATAAGCATGTTTAGGTTGTACTTTTCTTACAGTTTTGTTTAGTCTTTTGCTTATCTGTCTTTGTTGCAGTTGCTTGGAGGAGGTATGTATTACTTCCTAGTTGCTTTAGTTATAAATTGTTTGTTTATAACTTTATATTGTTCTTTTTGTATATTTTTCTGCACCTATTTTGCTTAGTTATGTTCTTATGGTGATATTTATTTAACTTAACAAAATTGTTGGCCCTAAAATATACTTAGACATATTGTCTAACTAATTTTTTTCTTTTGTTGGCTGGGACCCTACCATTATGAAATTAATAATGGTAGGTTCTAAGTTTGTTGGAGCAGCAGATCCAGTGGAGAGCTTGCCATTGGAGGAGGAGCCCGTTCTTGAAGATCTTTAGCTTTAGTTTCTGTTGCTTGTGTGATCGAGAGTTTCCTTTTTCAGTTCTCTTAAATTTATTAAATGTTGTAATAATACAGGTTTATATTTCTCTTTCAGTACTTTACTTATTCTGTATTGTTGTATTTATACTGTATTGGATGGATGTTATGTTTTATGCTTCCGCACTCTGAGTTCATGTATGATCATTTAGTGATAGTATTTTTGGATGAATGGCAAAGTCCTTATTTAAATTGGATTAGAATATGTGTCTAATCCAATCTTAAGTGGGGACCTTGTCATTTGGTGACCCCTCCACCGTAATCATGTTAACTTAAGAGTTAACAGGACCACGGCGGGGCAGGGCCGCCACATTAGCTGAGGTATGTCCTTACCTCACAATTTGTTAAGTTATAATTCATTATTATAACTTGTCTTTCTTCCTTTGTCTCTTTACCACTATTTCATGCTTAAATCTAGTTTGTGATATCATTAAAATACATTAAAATTGATTATCTTAAAATGTACTTAGATATTTTGTCTAACTAGATTTTTCTTTTGTTGGCTGGGGTCCTACCATTATGAAATCGATAACGGTAGACTCTGAGCTATTTGAGGAGGTTGAACCTTTAGAAGAGTAGGTCCAGAAAGAGTACAGGTTGATGAAGACCACTAGATGTTACTTCCTAATTTATCTTACTTTTGCATTCGAGAGAATGAGAGACTTTATTTCTTATTACAGCTCTTTTAACTTTAATGTGTGTAATAATACAGGATTAAATTATACTTTACTTTTCGTGCATTGTATATTATGAGTTAGATGTTCTACTTTATAATATGGATGAATGGACGATTATTCAGTTTATACTTTTCTTCCGCACTCTGATTTCATAATATACTCATTAAGTGATTGTTATCCTTTGCGTTATTATGAAAAGCACATCTTTCTCTTAAGATTGGATTGGAGTCTTAAATTCCAACCTAATGTTAAGTAAGGGATGTGCTTAGTAATGACCACACCTTAATCCTTATGATTAAAGGGGACGGTCGCCACAAAAACTTAGATCGAATATCAGGAATTTTCCCCGCAAGAAAGATCTACAACATCGAGTCGGGTCAACCCATGATCAGCATTGTTTCTAAGTGGAATATTCACGAAACAGCAAGCCTGGTGCCCAGGCGCGTAAGAGACAGCAAGCTTGGCGCGCAAGCACCCAAGCACACCGAAGCGCCCTACAGACAGTAAGGCGGGGGCTCAGGCGATTATGGGATTCTAACATGGGTGCGACGTTTCATAAAGGTTGTTTATGGCAATTTTGGGCTTGTTTGAAGCCCCATATAAAAGCTTATATGTTGTGATAGGGTTTACCAAGTGCTAATTTATGTGAGAGCACTTTGGTGGTTAAGAAAATATGGGAGAAGGAGAAGATGAACTCAAGGCAGCACGATTCCTTCTTTCCTCCAATGCCTAATATGTTCTTCTTTTTTGTGTTTGTTTCTATGAGCAATAGAATCTCAGCCGTATGGATTTCCGTTTTCTCTAACATTACTTGGCACATTCCTCACCTCTGCTACTTTTTTAACCTCATATTCAAACTTTACAAAACCTCAAAAATATATAAAATTGCACATTGAAATAAGATGATCATGCCAATTATATTACACAATGGTATTTATAAAAAAAATGATCATAGAAAATAGGAAAGCTTGATATTGAGGAGTACTTTGTTGAGCAACAAAGAATAAGAAAATATTATTAACAGGAAATAATATGATATCATTAGCTTGATAATAACCTTTTGAATTTATCCTTTAATGCAACAACACTTCCTTATAATTCTTTCTTATATGAACTGATAAGAAGATTAGAGCTAAATGAAACTTTGATTAACAAAAATATAAAAAGACATAAGTAAGAAAGAAAGAAAGAAAAAAAAAAAAATACTTCTCTTCCCGTTCGTTCATTTTCTCTGTCTGACGCATAGCTTTGAGCACCTTCGATCTTTTTCATTATGAGAGTTGAATCGGTGTGATTAGGGTGTGCATGGTGGCCTCACGTGAAGGAGGAGAAGTATTATTAGAGTGACGTCCGCAAGTGGCCACGTGACTGCGTTATGTGGTCCGAATGATCGAGGACGCTAACACAGGAATTTCACGAACGAACAGTTTGTGCGCCTTCGGGGTGGACCTTTTCATATTGTTTTTTTTTTGACTAATTAAGACTTTCTCACTGTGGGATTAAGTAAGAAAATAGGATAATTATGCGACTGACTGATAGGATCTAAATCTTAACCGCTGTATACAATTCTGTTGGGCTGGCAGCTGCCGAATAGCTTTGCAGAGCTATGAAATGTACCTCACACACTGGAGCAGAGCATTTTACAATGATTTTAGTAACCGCTGGGTAGGTGTCATCGCAGCAGTTAAGAGCTCTGCCAAAACTATATTTTCTTGCAGTGCTTTTAAATGCCACTGATTGACCGGTGTTATTTGCAGCACTTTCTTACGCCACCTGTTAGCTCATTTTTCACCTCTCTCATCTCTCATCCATATTATCAAAAAAATATTTAGAATTAATTTTTTTTTTAATTTTTATATATACATCCCACAAAAATTTGTATTCAATAAATTATATACTTACACATTAGATTGACACTTTATTTATATATTTTAATGTATACTAATAATACTCTAAAATAAATTGGTTCAAAATATTAGAAAATAAATGCACATCCCTATCTAAACATAAAAAATCACTTGAGATTTCTAAGGTATCCTTGTGATGATTCTGTGCAGCTGAAATTTTGGCTTCCCTCTTTGCTATCCTTTGTTTGTCTTTGTCTTTGACTTCCTGCTGTTTATTTACTTTCTTTAACAATATTTATTTACTTAATTATCATTGAATCTTGCGTGTACTCTTAATTATTTACTACTACTATATATTGGGATCTCATCACTTGTTAGGATTTTAGTAGAGTTTAAATAATACAGAACAATATGCGTGAATGATGAGCAAACCAAAATAAAACAAAAAAAATTTATATACAAACACAATTACAATACAAGATAAGAGATTTATGTGATTCGGTGCCAACACCTACATCATCGGAGAGGAAAGCAGAGAAATTTTTACTATTAGAGAAGATTACAATTGTTTTAGGGTTTAAAAACACTTACCCAACCCTTAGAAGCCATCTTCTTCTTCTTTGAAGTAGCCATCCCACACACAACCTAAATTTGAGGCTGTTAAAATCGGTTCTATTAGTTCTCCCATCCTAAAAAGACTTAGAAAATATGCATATGGGCTCAGGCCAGCTGAGCCGCGGGCGTCCAGGCGCTTGTGGCTCCTGTCTCTCAGGCGACCAAGCGTTGTAGCGCACGATGACGCCCTTCTCTCGGTGACCAGACAAGCTTCGGGCACTGTGGCACGCCCTTCTAACACGCGGTGTGGCGCGCTTCAAAAACAACTCTTAATCAACACTATAAAGTTAAAAAGAGTTATTAGCTCTAAAATAGATCACTAAAAATATAAAGTATTTTTTATTTTTATTTTATAAAAAATAAAAATTAAATATACTTTTATGTAAATACATATTTTAAATAAAAATTTTAATTATTCATTATTTTTTGGAATTATAGTAAAAATAAAGTATGTATAATATGATAGTTTTATATGTAACTGTATAATTAATAGAATATAACAACTAAATAATTAATATATTTTCTTAAGTTTAGCAATTTCCATTTCTTTTGAAAATGAAATGTTTTTGAATAAAAAACAGAACATTTTTTGTCTCAAAAAATAAATGACTATGAGATATAGGGGATGCCCTTTGAGATGCCTATAAACAGTCGATCCTTTTTTATTGCTTTCTCTCTCTCTCGATTGACCAAGCTTTTCTAAATAAATATGATTTAAATAATTAATAATTTCAGGGCATTGACTATTAGTTTAATCTCAAAGGTAACACTTACTGTCATAGAATTAAAAATCGGACCTCTAAAGCGAGAGGTTTAAGGTTCGATGGTCGAATTAGGGTTAAACCGGAAGTCAAAACGTGATAACGTAATAAATAATATTTTAAATAATAATAAATATAAAAATTAAAAATAAGTTATTTAAATAATATTTGATTATATATAATATATAAAAAAAAAAGAAAAAATCATAGAGATGAAAATATTGGTATTTAGAAATATATTTTGAAAATCAAATAATAATTTAAAATTACTGTTTTGCTTGTCATACTCTCATATAGTGAACTTGATAGTAAAAATATCAATTGACATGTAGAGATAAAAATAATGACAGTAAGAGACGTATTATGAATAATAAACAATGATTCTGAAAACTGTTGTTTTGCTTATCACACTATCATATAATAAACATGATGGTAAAATACCAATTGACTTTTATAGATGAAAATAATAGCAATAAGAGATGCATTTAAAAAAATAAATAATCATTCTGAAAATTATTATTTTGCTTATCATACTTGTATCTAGTGAATATGATGGTAAAATACTAATTGACCTTTAGAAATGAAAATAATGATAGTAAGAGATGCATTCTGAAAATTAAATAATAATTCTAAAAATTGCAAACTAAAAATTGAAATATCAATAAGAATATAGCTTGAGTTCCAAACTCATTAATTGGACAAAAGTAAGGAAATTAGTGCAAGTATAGCTGAGAATTATGTGACAAGTTCTCAAGCTCATTGCATAATTTCTTAAGGACTCTTCTAAGAGATTGATGCTTATGAACTAAGTCACCATCAATTTATGCTCTGTGGCTCAACAAAGTAGAAGGGATGAAAGGATATTGGAAACTCAACGGATGATGTGACATAGTCCATTGGACCAAATGTATCCTCTCATCTAGTTAAATTGCGCGTGTAAGCACATGATGCAGATTGATGGAAATCATGTTTGTGAGATCTAACAATTAAAAGATAATATTTTGTAACATAGACATAGGGGATCAAAGATTAATTTAAATCACGATCTCACAAGGGCTTATGTGCCAAGGTAAAACCCCAACGGGGAGTTCTCCTTGTTGCACTAAATCTAAATATATTGTAATTGGAGGTTAACTCCAATCCCAATAATGTTCACTTAATTCACTTAGGCATGGAACATTTAATTTATACATTTCAACAATGAAGTAATAATACCAAGTTCTTACAAGTCCTACAAAAAAAATCCCAACTCTCTCTTTTTAAACTAATCATATCTTACCCTAAGGTAATTTGTATTGTTAACCTAGGAACCATATAAAACCAAAAATCAATATTGTAAACATTAGTAAAAGGAAATATAACTTAGTAAGAAAACTCCGTTCCCTTGGGACGATAAATTCCCGGAAGTCACATCCACTTATTACTCCAGACTATGTACACTTGCGTGAAGCGCAGACACAAAAATTAGGTTTGTCAATACTCTTAATAGAAGGTTATGCGCCTTTTGTTATTCTTGGGGCAAAAAATTTGTCAACATATTCAATTTTTCTCTTACCTTTATCTACTGAAAGTTGTGAATGATCAGATTTTAATAATGGCAATCCTATTTCATAAATATTACAAGCTTTAGAGTATGTGCAAGCAACTTTCATTGGTTCACACGCTTGTTGCTTCTTATGCGAAATCTCTTTTAATTTTTTCTCAATTTGAAAATGAACATCATGCAGAATTTTTTTACAAGAACCAATATTACCTTTAATACATGCCAAATGTTTCGTTATTCTATTTATACCGTCACCCATGAAATAATACCACAATATAAGTATTTGTATTACCTCTTTCCATCATTACCTTTTATCTCAATAAAATGATTCTATGCTGGATCTGTTTTCTCGCGCACATTATGAATAGTGCTTGCCATGCTTTGAGATCCAGATGCTTCCGTAATCAAATAAATTTTTCTACATTAGTGGACAAAAGAAAGTTCTTAAAATATTCATACAAAAGTAAAACAAAAAGTAAAATAAAAAGTATAAAATAACATCAAAAGTAAAATCAAAAATAAAAATTGTGAGACTTAAGACTCTGTGCCCCGGTTAGAAGCATGGCGGAGCCCATGACCCTTCGTGGATCATATCGATAGTAATATCGTAAAATAGCTTAGATCAAGGGGACAACATTCCAAACTGAAGAATATGGGCCATATTTCATCATTATCCATTATTGTCTCACATTAAAAAATTTATAAAGATATAATGTTAAGAACTTAAGCTTTACAAAAAACATTATTTTGCAAAGAAGCCCCTTTACTTATCAAGATTGAATTAAATGAAATTCCAAGGAAAATATATAAATTTCATACAATTAAAATGCCAATTTTTGCTCAATAATAATATGAAAATATCAAGAAAAGTGATTGCATATGTGTTCTAATTTTTTATTTTATCTCAAAATACCATTATTTTTATCTCTAAATGTCCATAGGTAGTTTACCTACATGTTTATTAGATGAGAGTATGAGAATCAAAATAACAATTTTCATAATTATTATTTAATTCTTAGAATGCATCTCTTACTGCCTAAATAAAATAGCAGCTTTCAAAATTATTATTTAATTTTCTGAATGCATCTCTTACTGCTATTTTTTTAATCTATAAAGGTCCATTAGTAGCTTATAATCATGTTCTCTAAATGAGAGTATGATAAAAAAAACATCAATTTTTATAGTTGATTATCATGTTCGTTAAATTAAATTATGAGATTATGAGAAATAAAACATCAGTTTATCAAAATTATTGTTTAATTTTCAGATATCGTTTATAAAGCCCATTATCACAAAACAACACCATCCCAAAAATTAAAATTGTGAGACTCAATACTCAGTGCCTCAGTTAGAAGCATGGCGGAGCCCATGACCCTTCGAGAATCCTATCCACAGTAGTATCCAATAGTGAGTATCTGTCAATCAGCTAAAACCAAGGGGACAGCGTTACAAATTGAAGAATGTGGTCTTATTTCATCATCATCTGTCATTGTCTCACATTATTATTTAATTTTCAGAAAGCATCCCTAAATGCTATTATTTTCATTTTATCTATGATAGATGATTTTTTCAACTTTTCATCTTTAAAGGTCATTTGCTAGTTTACCATCATATTCACTTGATGAGAGTATGATAAGCAAAATGACAGTTTTTAGAATTATTATTTGATTTTTAGAATACATCTCTAAATGCCATCGTTTTCATCTCAAAAGGTCAATTGGTACTTCGTTAGTTTACCATTATCTTCACTAGATGAGATTATGATAACAAAATAACAGTTCTCAAAATTATTATTTGATTTTTAAAAAGTATCTCTAAATACCATTGTTTTCATCTCTAAATGTCGATTAATAGTTGATTATCATGTTCATTAAATGAGATTATGAGAAGCAAAACATCAATTTATCAAAATTATTATTTAATTTTTAGAAAGTGTTTCTAAAGCTCATTGTTACAAAATAACACCATCCCAAAAATTAAAATTGTGAGACTCAAGACTGTGCTTTGGTTAGAAGTATGGTGGAGCCCATGACCCTTCGGGGATCCTATCCATAGTAGTATCCAATAGTGAGTATGTGTCAATCAGCTAAGACCAAGGGGACAACGTTCCAAATCAAAGAATGCGGCCCCTATTTCATCATCATTCGTCATTATCTCACATTAAAATTTCATCAAAATCTAATCCATAAAATTTAAACTGAAACTAACAATCGACCTTTGAAGATGAAAATCAAATAATAATTTTTAAATTTATTCGTTTGCTTCTCATAATCTCATTAAATGAATATGATATTAAACTAATAATTGACTATTAGAGATGAAAATAATATCCATTAGAAATAAAATGAAATCAATAATATTTAAAGATATTATCTAAAAATTAAATAATAATTTTTAGAACTGCTATTTTTCTTATCATAATCTAATCTAACAAATATGATGATAAGCTACAATAGATCTTTAGAGATAAAAATAATAGCATTTAGAGACGTATTCTAAAAATTAAATAATAATTACCTTTAATACTGTAGTTTTACTTATCATAATTTTATCTAATAAATATGAAGATAAACTACCAATAAATCTTTAGACTTTAGAGATAAAAAAATGACATTTAGGGATATATTTTGAAAAATAAATAATAATTTTAAAAATTGTTATTTTGCTTATCATATTCTCATCTAGTGATCATGATGGTAACAAACCAATTGACTTTTATAGATGAAAATAATGATATTTAGAGATACATTCTGAAAATCAAACTATAATTTTGAGAACTACTATTTTACTTATCATAATATCATTTAATAAATATGAGATAGACTAATATTGGATCTTAAGAGATGATAATAATAGCATTTAGAGATGCATTTTGAAAATCAAATAATAATTTTAAAAAATATTATTTTGCTACTCTTAATGTCATTCAATGAATTTGATGGTAAACTACCAATGGACCTTTAAAGATGAAAATAATGATATTGAAATATATGTTTTGAAAATCAAATCACAATTTTGAGAACTATTGCTATGCTTATCATAATCTCATCTAATAAATATGATTATTAATTACCAATAGATCTTTAGAGATGAAAATAATGATATTCAGAGATGTATTCTAAAATTTAAATAATAATTTTGAAAATTACTATTTTGCTACTCTTAATCTCATCTAATGAACATGACAGTAAACTATCAATGAGCTTTTAGAGATGAAAGTAATAATATTTAGAGATGTATTCTGAAAATCAAACTATAATTTTGAGAATTATTGTTTTATTTATCACAATCATCTAACAAATATGATGATAAAGTACAAATGGATCTTTATAGATGAAAATATTAGTATTTAAAGATACATTCTAAAAATCAAACATTAATTTTGAAAATTATTATTTTGCTTATCATAATCTGATACAATAGAATATGATGGAAAACTACCAATTAATATTTAGAGATAAAAATAATGGTATTTAGAGATGCATTGTGAAAATCAAATAATAATTTTGAAAACTGATGTTTTGCTTATCATACTTTCATCTAGTGAGCATGATGGTAAACTACCAAGTACCAATGGACATTTAGAGATAAAAACATTGGCAATAAGAGACGCATTCTGAAAATCAAATAATAATTCTGAAAATTGCTGTTTTGCTTATCATACTCTCATTTGGTGAACATAATGATAAATTACCAATTGACCTTTAGAGAAAAAAATAATGGTATTTATAGATACATTCTGAAAAATAAATAATAATTCTAAAAACTATTATTTTAGTTATTATACACTCATCTAGTGAATATGATGGTTAAATACCAATTGACTTTTAAAGATGAAAATAATAAATTTAAAAATACATTCTGAAAAATAAATAATAATTCTAAAAACTGCTATTTTGCTTATCATAGTTTTATCTAGTGAACATGGTGGTAAAATTTCAATTGACATTTAGAGATGAAAATATTGATATTTATAGATATATTCTGAAAAATAAATAATAATTCTAAGAACTGCTATTTTGCTTATCATACTCTCATCTAGTGAACATAATGGTAAAATATCAATTGATCTTTAAAGATGAAAATAATGTATTTAGAGATATATTCTAAAAATCAAACAATAGTTCTGGAAGCTGCTGTTTTGCTTATCATACTCTTATCTAGTGAACATGATGACCAAATACTAATTAATCTTTAAAGATGAAAATAATGCATTTAGAGATATATTCTAAAAAACAAACAATAATTTTGAAAAATATTATTTTGCTTATTATATACTTATCTAGTGAATATGATGGTAAAATATCACTTAACCTTTATAGATGAAAATAATGGCATTTATAGATACTTTTTAAAAAATAAACAATAATTTTAAAAATTGATGTTTTGCTTATCATACTCTTATATAGTGAACATGATTGTAAAATAATAATTGACCTTTAAAGATAAACATAAAAGCATTTAGAGGTGCATTATAAAAAACAAATAATAATTTTGAAAACAATGGCAGTAAAAATTGAATTCTAAAAATCAAATAATAAGTTTGTTACTCTTACCGATCAAAAAACTGATGTTATGCTCTTACCGACTAAGAATGAACCAACCATGCAATCAATGAACCCAACCAGCGACCGACAAAGCCAACTAGCAACTAACGAAGCCAGCCAGCAACCGATGAAGCCGACACCCGACAAGAGGAAAAGCTGAAATGCAAAATAGGTTAAGAAGAAAACGACGATGCAACGAGGATTGTGGCATTTCAGATTCCATATTTGCATATAACCCATCGCACTTCACAGTTCGCAGGCAAATCTGAGTGTCCATTTTAAATCACACGCTTCACGTGTGATTAAGAAGAACCAGACTGTTCTATCAAAACTGGATGTTTTTATCAAAATCGGTCCAGTTTTATAGTTCGGCGATCGGACAGTAAAACCGGTCAGTTTTTTTTCGATTCGATGTTTTGCGATTTTATTATCCAAATTGGACCAGTTCACAGTTGAACTGACCGATCCAGTTTGATTTTTAATTCCTTGCCTACACTATTTAGGGTGCGTGACATACTTTTGAATGTTTTTTCTTTTTCCAAATTTTATTGATCAAAATAATAAAAAATAGAAATAAAGTAACAAATTAAAAATAAATTTAAAACTAGCCACAAAAAATCATAAATCACACTAATATAGCACATAAGAAAAAATTAAAATAAAATCAATGCTCAATAATTTTTAGCTCTAACATCTATAGACAAATCACTTTTAAATCGCACAAGTATTCTATGTTGTACTCAAAAGAATTATTTAATTGAACAATCATTTCTCTTTCTTGAATTATTTTCTTATTTCAACCTTATTATAATGAATCCTGAATCGAATCCTTCTTCCACCGTAGTCAAAATGAAAGTAACATCCAAACCCTCCTCCACTATTGAATTAGGACACTTGTGGAATTGGTGAATGTTCTTGTAAAGACACAAACTCAAGCAGCACATAGGTCTATGGTGAATGAATGTAATGTCTACTTGATTCGCTTCTGCACTATATGTTTATGTTGGATTTAGTGACTGATTCTTATATTCGTTCTGTGCACATCCTTCCCTCATTATTAGATTGTGGATCTTACCTAATCCAATGATAAGTGAGGGATTTGCCAGAAGTGACACACCACCCATTGGGTATAATCTTGTGGATTAGTGGTGGGGTGCCACACACATCTCCCCAAATAGTAGAGAACTAACCCACTGAAGGCTGCTAACTCAACCCAAAGGAGGGTAAAGAGATAATACTTAAGATAAGAATAGTATCATTATTCTAAGTATTAGATAATTATATATATTGGATTTAAAATATAACATGAAAAATATAATATATGTATAAGATATCAGTATTTCCAGTATGCTGATCACATCACAATACTATGTATAAGTAATATATAAATAGAGTGCGGAAGCTAAGCATATATCCAGGAATATTCATCACAAAAATGAAATAAAACTATTCATCTCAGAACAAAAAAGTAAATATATCCAAAAATTATTATAAACGGTTTGCTGAATTAATACTGAAATAAATTCTAAGCACTGAACTAAAATAACTAGTCAAAAGTGGTAAAGTTGAAGGAGAACTCCTTTAAGGCTCCATGTACTCTTCCTGAGGCTCCTAAATGTCCTTCTGACTTGACTCAAGCTGCTCATGATCTAACAAATTGCTGGATCCCAAAAATTCCACATGTTAGACAATAAGTTTAACACAACAAAACTAATCTAATAGTTCAAGTTATTTAAGTTAATATTTAAGAAGTATAAACCAAATAATAAAAAAATAGTAAAGTAGCTAAAAACTTAAAATTGTGTAAAACCAAAGTAAAGTAAAGCTGTCTATATAGTAAACTCTAAAAGCGAATAAAATTATATATGATCTGAAATTGAGTAAATAATATGTAAAACTATGCGATATGTCACTAAAGTCATGTATTTGTATATGCCACGATACGATATACAACTGATATGCAACCGAAATATCACTGAACAGGTATGGATCGTATGGTCTAATGTCTACATATATCTGATTGGGGATCTAGTACTAGTCATCCTGATAATTTTCCAATTGATAATTATAATATTCAGTAATCCATAAATTATTAGTGATACTCATACTTCATGTTCATGTTCATGTTCATGTTCATGTTCATGTTCATGCCTCTATACTACATGCCTTAAAATCTAAAAATTTAGAAAATGATTTAAAATCAAATAACGTATTAAATGTCTCCATTATGTAGAATCCATATATATGGATTCTGACTCCTAGTTCTACTTCCAATAATTTGCTTACTTAGAATTTTACTTAAAATTATTAGTTGGATAGGTTGTATACACATATTTAGTATATTTTCAAGAAAGGTGAGTTTAACACTCAGTTTATTTAAAGCTACACTTATCGAAGTGCACTTTGATAGGAGGCAGTACCCGGTCGCAGTTTATATCTCAAACTAAGCTATTAAATACTTAGATTTCCAACATACTTAGAGCCTTAAGAAGAGTACTTAGGATACTTAGTTTGGTTAAAACTGCACTTATCGAGGCAATGTCCGGTTGCAGTTTATATCTCAAACTAAAGATTTAAGTCACTAATTTAAACACTCTTAGGATTGGATGATTTATTCTAAGTGAGACTATATCCGACTAAGCCTATAGGGTAGAACACAAATATAGTCCTATATCAAAGTAAATCAACCAAATCCTGAATACTGCTAAAGTGATCCAGCACTATGGATATATACTACTATACTCAACTAATAATCTGAGTTTAGTCAATGATATTTAATCAATAAGAATCACCAAGGCTATGAGATTTAAACTACAAAAGGTGAATCCTACATAAGGTTCTAAGGATGTGACCAAAAAGATCACCCAATATAGGTTACTACTATATGGGAGAAATCTCATTCAAAGTACTTTTAAGTAATTCTATCACAAAGATCTAAGATCAAGCTTTTAGGTTTAAGAAAGATCATCTAGATTCCTACCTCAAGATGTCACAATAAGACCTTCCTACCTCATTATATTAACATTTGTTAAGGCTATTAGTATTATCAAGTAAAACCAAATGTAAGATCATCAAAATCTAAGATATATGCTAAAATTCATAAGTTTTATTCATTAAGCTTGTTTTGATCAAATCAGATCAAATGATTAGACTCATCTGATCACATCCTATACTATAATTATGGGATGAAATCAAGAATATTATTGAGATTAGATCATATTATAAATCATTATAATTTTATAATTATTCTCATGCTAAGGATCTTATGTAAGAAAAAATTAGAGATCTCAAGCTTAAGTTCAGATATTTAATAATATAAATTCTTTTAATAGTCATGCACTTCTAATTCAATAAATTAAGATCAATATCAAACCATATGCATTATTAGAATCATGTCAATTGAGTTATCTTACAATCAACTTGATTGTTTAAGTGAGTAAGAGTTTAGATCAACAAGTTAGGGTTTAACCCTTAACCTTGCAAAATTAAGATCAATAGTTAATTTATAGTTCAATGATAAATCAATGTATTATGGGTATATTATTGATGACAATTTTTATTTTTAGATTAAGTATCATTAACTTAATCAAATTCTTAAGATTCTTACGTTCAAAAATAGTTTTTATCAATTTAAGTATATCATGGTATCCAAATCAATATTAAAGTTCTTTAACACACATAAATATTACATTGATTAAATAATGAGTAACTAAGGCTAATCAATTCTTAAATTAAACACAAAAGGGATTAGTACTTAATTATAAATATAAAATAATTAAATTCCATGAAATTTGATTATTAAGTTCTACTTGATCATACAAGCAATTCAAGATTCTAACATGGCACAAAAATATTTAAGTAATTCTCTAGAAGATGTAGAACAAAACATTTTGGGTAAAATGGTGGATTTTCCATTAAAATTCACATACACATTCATACAATGCTTAATTTTACTAAATTTAATTTTAGTTTTCATAGATTTATGCCCAATGATGGTTCTAGAGTCATTAAAATGTAAAAAATCACAAATTTGGGCAATTTAGGACCGTTCTGGCGCTACGGCTCGCAGCAGCGCTTTCAGGCACTATGGCGTATTTTGACGTTGTAACACTTTTAGGCGCTACGACGGAGTTAACCCGAGACGGGAGCGCTGCAGCGCACTGTAGCGGAGCCTGCCCGAGAACCAAGCGCTACGATGCGCGGTAGCGCTCTATGGGCACTACAGCGGATTCAACCTGAGACTCGGGCGCTGCAGCACGCTGAAGCGGACCCTGATAGAGAACCAGGCGCTACAGCGCACTACGGCGAATTCAACCCGAGACTCGGGCGCTGCGGCGCGCAATAGCGCCTGACGGTGATTTCGCCTGTGCGAAAACTGTAATGGGTCTCCTTTCGCACTTAAATACTCTCATTTTAGAGTACTTCACATGAGGTGCCATATATTGATGGAAAAGTATTTTTGAGACCTTTCCATTAATACCAAAATCGGTATGAACGAATTATTCTAATAAGTTAAAAATAAAGTCCTAGCTATAGGTATACAGAAATTTCATAATTTCTTTACAGTATCCTAATGGAGGAACGAGCTTCGAGCGGACTCATTGGAGTCGGGTTGGAGCTTGACGATCACCTTAAACTTCATTCAATGACTGACTGAAATACCATTCACAATACTTTGATAAATTGCATGACAAGAATAGCTAATTTCGGGTTGACGAGCGCAATGGATAAGCCGTATTTTAATTTCAAGGTCAAATTAAATATCTCAATTTTCTAATTAATTAAATATTATTAAAATATACCAATTTTTTATTGAGCTCTAAATCGTTATAAATCTTCAGAGTTTAGTTCTAATGATTAGATAAACTTAAAATGATAATTAAGAAGAATTTAAATTAAAATTAAGCTATGTAACAACCCTAGGTTGTTACAAATGGCTTGTTGGAAGATTTGGGTGCGAAACAACAAGAGGTAGTAATTTATTGTGATAGCGAAATAGCTATATCCTTAGCTACTATTCCGGCCTGTCACGCTCGCACAAATCATATAGAAGTGCAACATCATTTTGTTCGAGATATTATTGAAGATGGTGAGATCTTATTGAAGAATATCAACATTAAAGATAATCTTAAGGATATGTTGACAAATGTGCTCATTATTCAGAAATTCACTCATTGCAAGGATTTGATGAATTTGAAGAAGTATCTATAGTCTTCTCATTTGTTAGAACTGCGGATGACTTGATTCATTTGGGAAAATGATACGTAGGCAATCAAGTTGATGCTGCCACAATAGTAGAGAACATAATGAATTCAGCTCTCATGTGGAGGACATGAGATATGAGGTGGAGATTATTGATGAGAGCAGTTTGAAAGCGCGCCATTGCGCACCGTAGTGCCCAATTGCCTGAGAGGTGGGCGTTATAGCGAGCCGCAGCGCCTGAGAGGTGGATGCTATAAAGCGTCATGGCGCCCGCGACTCAGCAAGCACAAATTTGAGCTGCCTATATATATTCTTAAGCCCTTATTTAGGGTTAAGGGCAAAATCATCCAAAGATTGACAACCTCCTTCGGTTTTGAGGGTGTGATGATTGCTCCATTGAAGAAGAAAAGAGCTACTAGGGTTTGTGTAAGAGTTTGATAACTCTAAGTTTTTGTATCCTCTCTACATAGTGAAATCATTTTTAGTTTTCTGCCCATGGACGTAAGTGTTAGAATTGAACTATATAACTTTTATCTTGTACTATGATTGTGCTTGCATGTGAGTTTTCTTTATTTTATTTTGATTAATTCAATATTTACAAGTTTTTTGTTACGCATTGTTGAAACCCTACCACCCATCACAAGATCCCAACACATAAACCCTAAAAAATATTTGAAAAACAATGAAAAAAACATAGAGGGAGAATTTTACACACTAATTACTCAAAACACTACCCTCTATAAATAAGAAAATCTTAAAATTTCAAAATTACACATTTTTCTCTAGACAATTCGTAATACAATCTTATATTCATACATTCAATTCAAATACTTTCAATACGATATTTTAATTTCCTATTGTTCCTTTCCCAAATTTTTATTTAGAAATTAAACCTCAGAAAATCAATTAGTCACACTTAATCTAACAAAAAAATTAAACCACAACACTAATTATATAATAAAATTAATTATTTAATTTTTTTAATAATAATAATAATAATAAAATAAAATTTTGAGTCGATGGAGAAGAACGACGACATGCACATTCACTGAATTGAATTGAGTAGCAGCATTTATTACGGACACATGGATGGGACTATATATATTTATTTATTTACTCGCTAATATATTAAATAATATAATGTTCCATTAAGAAAAGAAAATTGTTAAGAAAAATCCATTTCATCCCTTTCTGTGCTTAAACTTTTTATATTTTTTAAATAAAACTCAAAATATATTTTGAGAATTATATATATATATATATATTTAGATAATTTATTTATTATTTTTATGAGCACGTGGGTCGGCAGGAAGGGCGGTGGTTTTGACAGTTAGTTCTTCTTCGATCCATGTACAGGTTCATCAAGTAAAAAATTAAGGGTAATAATAATACTAATAATTAATATTAATTAAGAAAAAAAAAGAGCTTGTTTTAGAAATATGGCAATGCATTCAAGTGTTTGGGACCAACCTAATTCCCCACTTACCTGTTAGCAGCAGCATCGTCCCATCTGCGCATTGAAATAAATACATGCAGAACCTATTTTGGTCATCAGATCATCATCAAAAGCAATGCTTAAAACTGCCTATTGCAGCATCATTAACGAACTAAAAAAGGGTTGCAGACACTCTGTATGCTGGCCGCCTGCACTCACAAGTCTGTTATCTCCCTTAATGTTTCAAATTTACTGCAAAACTTTTCTGGCGCAATGTGACGGCATCACCATCTAAAAGTACAAAAGCTGCAGCCAGTTCCAGACCTTGCTTACCTTCAGAACATGGACTCAGCATTAAGAAAATCGAAAGGAATTGCATAGTTGCATGGGTCAAAAGAAAAATGGAGATGCAGAGTTTAGCGTACTGAAAGCGCGAGAACAGGCTGATAATCTAAGTCATCGAAAAGAAGGAAAAGTAGTCCTTTTGTCTGTGTGATATGAATGTGCTTAGCTTTCTTCTTAACATCAAAATCCATCCAAGAAAATGCATGCGGGATGATACTGAACCAGGTTTGTCTTAGAATTTTTGAAGTTCCAACATTACACCAAATGATTCTTTCATCAAGTGTTTTAAGAATCGAACCGGACCTACAAGTTCGACCGGTTCACGAACCGCGGCCGGTCAGCCTTTTAGTACTATGCTGATTGAACCCCCGAAACAAGTGCTGAACCGACCGGCTATTAGAAAACCGGCCAGCTCAAAGTCGTTGCCTATCTTCTTCTTTATGCTTCATTGCCCTATGAACTTTTTGCTTCCGGAATCGAAGGAGCCAAGGTATTGTTGATGAAGTTCTTATGTTGATGTAGATGAATTGTGCTGTGATTTGAATTAATGAGTTATTTTGTTTTCTGCTTCAAAATTCTTCTTGAACCTTTCTGCTCATCGATCCCTGTTGTTAAGTTTTGCTACGTGTTTTTTATTTTCTGTTAAACACTTAAACGTGAACTTACGATAAAATAAAATTAGGCCTATTAGCTGCTCGAAAATGAAAGTATTGTGAATTCGTTAATTTGTCTGTTCCAATCTAAATGTATTGTTCGCTACTCTGCAACTAATGCATTATATATTGTCAAACTAATTTTTTTTTTTAAATGGTGAAAGTGAGACTTGAAGAATTATTTTCGTGAAAGTATTAGGATATCCATATTGTTATTGGTTGCATGCCTACATATGTTTTTGCTCGAATTGTAATCACTAGTTCTAGTGCTAATAATTTGGAGTAAATTCGTAAAATTGAAATGATACAGATCTCAGAACAATCATCGAAAAATATCATTCAAACACAAAGATTTATGTGAAAAATTCAAGAATGAGAAAAACTACGAAATCACACCACCAAAAATATCCATTATAAAGACAATCAAAACCTTACAGAGTTATTCCTGAGAAATCCTAATCTTTGGAAGAAGAGAAAGATTACACCACTGAGAAAATCACACAAAACTTGGCATCCTTCTTTCTATGCCCTTCTAGTGGTTCTCTAACTCAACTCTTGATTATACAATAGCACACAAGTATCACTTACACAGAATTTGACTCCTGAGGAAGAAGGAGTATACTCGAACCATCCAGCACTTTACACACCCAAACCTTTAACACTTCTCTCTTCTTCACATCTCAAGATATCTCTTTGTTGGTTCTATTACCGCATCAACACACCTGTGATTGCTCACATAGTAGCCCTCCCTGCAGTCACCACCGCAGCCATTACTTCAGCTCTTCGTTATGGCACTCTGCTACGACACTCCGCTATGGTACTCCACTATAGCCACCACTGCATCACACTGCTATAGCCACCACTGCAGCACTCCGCTGCAATCATTTGTGCAATCATCGATGAAGCCTTCCACTGCGGCATCCGGTGCAGCTCTTACTATAGCCCTCGACTGCATCCTCCGCTACGGCCTTTAGCTATAGCCTCCTGCTACATTTCTTTGGATGCAATCTTTTGGATGTAGCCCCTTGCACACCTCCAGTAGCACTCTTTTTTGCACACCTCATGTAGCACTCTTTTTTGCACACTTTAGCACCTAATACTTTAGTCTTTTATATTGGGCTCAAAACGAGCCCTAATTTGCACTAAACCGGCTTTGGTAGCCCAAGGGACACTGCCCTTTATGTTTAAGTTCGCCGCAAGCTCCTGATCGCGTTTGGGAGCCCAAGCCTCGGCTTGGGCCAAGGTTTATGGGTGCCTAGGCACGCTTGGGCGCCTGTCACTCGGTGCCAGACATTGGCACAGGTGCTTGGGAGAGTCTAGCGCCTGGGGCACGCCTGGGTGCCCCCTCCTTGGTCTGCAATTGCTATTGGAAGCCCCCTCCTCGAGCTAAAGACTATATTGGGCGCTCGGTTCATTGTCGGGTGGTGTAGCCTTTCCTTGGAACCCACCGAAACTCTATCGGTACCTCATTTGGTGATCAAATCAGGCTCCACACCAATAATTTTTATTATCCTGGAAAGCTTTTTTTTTAGATCTCAATGGCCAAATGTGTGATTCGCCTTGCACAATTTTTTTAATATATAATTTACAATACATATATTTACATTTGCATATTATGTTGCATCATATTTTAATGAATAATGTTTATCTAAATATGTTATATATATATATATATATATATATATATATATATATATATAGATGGAATATAACAACACAAATCCTAAATGGCTATATTTGTCAGCCCAATCAGAATCCCGGTAAACTTTCAAATTATACCAAACAAAATATGCTGTTGGAAATAGTATATTTTGTGATCGTAATACATAAGTTTGGACACGATCCGACCAATGGATGCTTCTATATTAATTTTTAAGGATTTTAAATATAGAAAATTAGGAAAATAAAATATAAGTCCAAATTCAAAAATTTTGTTGTCGTTGGATTTATAATAATAAAATAATGCTACACAAAATTTTTTGTCTATTTTTGAGAGCCGGATTGTCCGTAATTAATTCTTGAAATTTTTACTTTAAAAATTTTACCTTCAAAAATTAATAAAAAAATAATGCTCCAAATCGAAAAATTTTTGTTCGAGAACATCAAGACGAAGCTCCCAGTCAGGTTTCGAGGACATACGTGAAAATCAAGCTGCGTGCCCTAGCACGCAGCAGGCCAAGGATCGGCCCCCTACCCGACTTGCCAGGCCTGGGCTGGCAGCCCCTCCCATTTCCCCTTCCCTATAAACCTCCCCCTCCTCAGTCTGCAATTGCTACTGGGTGCCTAGGGCACACTTGGGCGCCCCCTCCTCAAGCTAAAGACTATATTGGGCACTCGGTTCATTGTCGGGTGGTGTAGCCTTTCCTCGGAACCCATCAAAACTCTATCGACATCTCCTTTAGTGATCAAATCAGGCTCCACACAAACAATTTTTATTATCCTGGAAAGTTTTTTTTTTTATCTCAATTGTTCGTAATTAATTTTTGAAATTTTTACTTTGAAGTTCTTACCTTCAAAAACTAATAAAAAATAAATATAGCTCCAAATCGAAAAGATTTTGTTCGATAACGTCAGGACGAAGCTCCCGATTAAGTTTCGAGAACGTGCGTGAAAATCAAGCCACGTGCCCTAGTACGCGGCAGGCCAAGGATCGGCCTCCTACCCGGCCTGCCGGGTACGGGCGGGCAGCCCCTCCCCTTCCCCCTTCCCCCTTCCTCCCCTATAAAGCTACCCCCTCCTCGGCCTGCAATTGCAATTGGGCGCCCCCTCCTCGAGCTAAAGGCTATATTGGACGTTCGGTTTGTCATCGGGTGATGTACCCTTTCCTCGGTGGGTCCATCGGTACCACCTCTGGTGATCAAATCAGGCTCCACACCAACAATTTTTATTATTCTTGAAATATTTTTTTTTAGATCTCAATGGCCAGATGTGTGATTCGCATTGCACAATTTTTTTTGTATATATGATTTACAATACATGTATTTACATTTACATATTATGTTGCATCATATTTTAATGAATAATGTTTATCTAACTATGTTATATATATAGAGATGGAATGTAACAACCCAAATCCTAAATGGCTAAATTGTCATCCCAATCAAAAAAAATTAGGATCCCCATAAACTTCCAAAATATGCCAAACAAAATATACAGTTGAAATAGTATACTTTGATCGTAATACATAAGTTTGGAAATGATCCGAGGATGCTTATATATTAATTTTTAAGGATTTTAAATATAAAAAATTAGGAAAATAAAATATAAGTCCAAGTTAAAATAAAGTTTTGTAATTAGATTTATATTAATAAAATAATGTTACACAAAATTTTTGTATGGTTATGAGAGCCGAATTATCCGTAATTAATTTTTAAAATTTTTATTTTGAAATTTTTGACAAATCTATATTTCGTGTCTGCGCTTGCACGCAAGTGTACGTGATCCGAAGTAATAATTTGGAATTGTAAGTTCCGAATTTATATCGTCCATAGGGAACAGTAATTTTGTTACTATGTTTTATCTACGTTCAATAATGTTTAGATAATTTATATTTGATTTTGGTGTGATTCATAGTTTAACAAAGCAAATATTAAATTGAAGATACTATTTGATTTAAGAAGAGAGAGTTATGGATTTATTATGTCATTGCAATTCATAAAATAATTTTACTATGCCTAATCAATCAAGTGAACATTGCCTTCCTTAGATTGGTCCTCTAATTTCAATAAGTTCAAATCTAGTGCATAAGGAGAACACCCTAGGTGTTCTACTTTGGCACATAGATTCTTATGAGATCCTAGTTAGTTTAATTTTGAATTCCTACGTCTATGTTACCAAAATATTCTTTTAGTTCAATGGATCTCACAAGCTTTGATTCCCACCAATCAGCATCGTGCGCTACACAAGCGGTTTAGCTAAGGGAAAGGATTCATCGGACCCAATGGACTATGTCACATCATTCATGGTTGTTCGATGATCTCTCCCTCCTTCTACTTTGCTGAGCCGCAGAGTATGATTGGATGGGGGCTTGGCTCACAAGCTTTAACTTCTCGAATGAGCTAAAGGAGTGGTACTAATGGGCTTGAGAACTTGTCATGTAGCTCTCAGCTCTATTGCACTCACTCATTGCTCTAATCCAATCAGTGAGCATTGGAGCACAAGTCTTTTAATGTCTTATACAAAGATTTTCATTCCAATTTATTAAAGATTTACATTTAATAATCATTCCAAGCATTAAATAAAAAATTTGCTCAAATTTTATTCATTACAAATTCAACATACAACACCATGCACCTTATTCAGCACATAATTATAGCCCAACCCTCATCAAGGAGGGTTTAGCCTTCCATTATAGTTTTAAGATAGCAAGAGATATAAAAGAACATGAATCTTGATATCAGTTCACAAATAAGGAAAACAAGATAGGGATAAGAAATGGTACTAGGAACAACCCTGAATGTTTAGGGTTCTGTTGGTTCTTTCTCCTTCCTTCTCTTCTGTTCTCTAAGTTCCTCTGCTTCACTTCCCTCTTGAACTTGCAAGTTCATTATGAAATTTCTTCCCAGGAGAGTTCTCCTTCTCTTTCCCACATCAGCTTATAATTTGGATCAATGAATGTCAAAATTGGGAACCCTTCTTTAGTTTCAAAATACTGTTTATATAGGGATTCCTTCAGCCTTGTGCATAAATTTTGTCTAACCCTTCCTCTTTCTTGAATTAATGGCAATATTATTCCTTTATTCCTCTTGGATATAGCAAGATTTATTACTATTGTAGTTTCCAAATGGTTGGAAGGCCAATAGTTTGAATTTTTGGCCTTCCATATGCTATCATTAATGCCTTGACCTGAGAAAAACTTCATCGGTCGTTGTGGCGAGCTGCAATGGTTGCATCTTATTCCTACTGTGCATGGCTCCTGTGGCGCCTCACCCCATAACCCGCAGGATCATACTTAAGGTGTGGTGTACCCCTCTAGTAAATCTCTCACTTATCATTAGATTAAGTAAGATCCACAATCTACTAATAAGGGAAGAATGTGCACATAATGAATATATATTTTAGTCACTAAATCAACACAATACAGAGTGCGGAAGCATATGAAGTAAATATTACATCCAATTTACCATACAACATATGAGAAATAGTATTGAAAGTAGCTCAGAAACAATAGTATAGAAAAATAAGCACACAAGTACCTGTATTATTACAACATTTAATTAAAGTTTGAATTAAAATAAAAGCATATCACTCATCCTCACAAGAATATAAAAATAACTAAGGATCTGCAGCTCCAATCTGCTGCACATCCTCTAGATAACGCTTCTCCTCGGGTATTGGATATTCAAATTGCTCAAGATCTGACATTATCGATTTCACAATGCTATGGCCCCAGCCAATAAAAGAAAAATCTTATTAAATAATTTTCTAAGTATATTTTAGGCTGAAAATTTATTATGCATTTATTAATATCATCATTTAAACTTAAACTCAAACAAAGTGAACTATCTAGCATATGAGCAATTATAAAGACTCGTTTAAGTAGTAATAAGTGGAACTTTTAAACATCGAGGTGCTTTTCAGATAACGGTGGAGTTCTTGATAAGAATTTTAAAGTTAAGCGTGCTCATATTGGAGCACTCCCATGTTGGGTGACATACTGGGAAGTTATTTTCCAAGAGAAAAATTGTGAGTCTTTAAGACCAAAGTGGACAATACCTAAGTGCTTAAGAGTTTTGGCTATTACAAATGGTATCAGAGTAAACCATATGGTGTCAAATAGGAGCTAAGTGCCATACAGGAAAAGTACCACTTCATGTGAGCTGCCTCTTAAACCCATGATGGTTAAGGTACTACATAGTTGTGGGTACCTCTTGTGCCTGTAAAGGTCACCTCTAGTTCTATTTACCCAATGAATGGTTCTTGGATCTATGTGTGGATACTGACGAGGACGTCAATTACTTAAGTTGGGGAGATTGTAAAGACCCACTTAAGTAGTAATAAGTTGAACTCTTAAACATATGGGCGTCTTTTCAGATAACAGTGGAGTTCATAATAAGAACTCTAAAGTTAAGCGTGCTCATATGGGAGCACTCTCAAGATGGGTGACCTACTGGGAAGTTATCTTTCGAGGGCAAAATCATGAGGCTTTTAGGCCAAAGCAAGCAATACCTAGGTGCTTAAGAGTTTAGGCTATTACAAATGGTATCAGAGCGATGTTTCAATCCTCGAACCTATAAAATTGGAACGATACAGAGAAGATTACCATGGCCCATGCTCAATAATGACACGCATAAATCGAGAAATAGTCCAAATTTTTTATTTGTAACCACCTAAACTCTTAAGCACTTAGGTATTATCCGCTTTGGCCTGAAAGCTTCATGGTTTTGCCCTCGGAAGATAACTTCCCAGTAGGTCACCCATCATGGGAGTGCTCCCACATGAGCACGCTTAACTTTAGAGTTCTTATCAAGAACTCTGCCATTATCTAAAAAGGGGCATTAATGTTTAAGAGTTCCACTTATTACTACTTAAGTGGGTCTTTACTATCTCCCCAACTTAAGTAATTGACGTCCTTGTCAGTATCCACACACAGATCCAAGAACTATCTATTGGGTAGATAAGACTAGAGGTGATCCCTACAGGCACAAGAGGTACATACAACCATGTAGCACCTTAACCATCATGGGTTCAAGAGGCTGCTCACATAAAGTGATACTTTTCATTGTATGATACTTAGCTCCTATCTGACACCCTATGGTTTGCTATGATACTATTTGTAATAACTCAAACTCTTAAGCACTAAAGTATTATCCGCTTTGGCTTAAAATACCTCAAAGTTTTACCCTTAGAAGATACCTTCTCAGTAGGTCACCCATCCTGGGAGTGCTCCCACCGAAGCGCTTAACACTGGAGTTCTTATCAAGAACTCTACAATTATTTGAAAAGATGTATCGATGTTTAAGAGTTTCACTTATTACTACTTAAGTGGGTATTCACAATCTCCCCAACTTAAGTAATTGACGTCATCGTCAATATCCACACACAGATCCAAGAACCATCCATTGGGTAGATAGAACGAGATGTGACTACTATAGGCTTAAGAGGTGCCCACAACCATGTATTACCTTAATCATCATGGGTTCAAGAGTGTGCTTACATGAAGTGGTAATTTGCCCTGTATGACATTTAGCTCCTTCAATTCTAGGAATTTTGCAAAACTGCCAGAATTTGCAAAATTCCTAGAATTTTCTTGAAAACTGCACAGTTTTGACTGAAATGGACAAAACTTCTCTATTTTTGTATTTTAAGGTCCCTAGGACGCTAGTGGGACTAAATAATATCTAAATTGAGTATTACATAAAATTTTATATTTAAATTAAAATTGAAACTTTGCCGTTCTTAAAGTGCTCAAAACCTACTATGTTCCTTAAATGTATTAATATGCCAAAGGCTAAGTAATAGAATCTTAAATACTTGTATTAAATAGGTATTCCTTAATAACCAAATGACATGAAACATAAGTCTTTTAGAATTATGATTAAGTGTTAATCTCTTTAGTTTGATTTAGAATTCGATTGGCATTAATTACCTTTTTATTCTATGTTATCTTTTCATTTATATGCTTTCATGATATTAGGATGATTGTTAAAGAACTTTAACATTTTGGACACCTTGATGGGTCTAAATTAATATTAAACTAGAATTGAACATAAAAATCTTAATAACTTGATTAAGTATATGATACTTAATCTAAACCTAAAGTTGACATCATTAATATACTAATAATACCTTGATTTGTCATTGACTCTTAAATTAACCTTTGGTCTTAATGTTAAAAAGGTTAGGGATTAAACCCTAACTTATTTTGATTTAGATCTAAACCTTAATCACTTAATCAATCAACTTGATTGAAAGATAACTTAATTGATATTATTCCAATAATGCATATAATTTGACATTGATCTTAAATCATTGAATTAGAAGTGCTAAGGTTAATATTGAATACGTGTGAATGAACCATCTGAATCTAAACTTTAGATCTTTAACTTTCTCTTATATAAAACTATTAACATAGAATAGATAATAAAATTGTAATAATTTACGAAATGATCTAACTCTAATAAAATCTTTGATTTTCATCCCATGATTGTAGAATAGGAAAGGTCAAATGAATGGTAATCATCTAATCTTATCACTTCAATCTAAAACTAATAAGTAAATCTTGAATGTTAGCTTAAGAAGTAGAAAAGTGAAATCTTAAGGGTCTTGCTTTAGGATTGTTCTTGAAATATTTAAAGAACTTAATTATTGATACATTGAGGTAGGAAGAACTTTTGAAACTTACTGAGATCGGAACTTATATGACCCTTCATAACCTTAGAAGTTGAACCCATGCCACAAAGCCGTATGTTCCTGTGGGGCCCATGTTGTCTCCATTTGGCCATTGTGTGGGACCCGTCGGCTATGTAATCTAGGAATTTATTAAATTGCTGATTTGTTAAGTTAAGTTAAAACTATTTAATTAATTCAATTAGATGTTCAAACATCCATAACTTTAAATCCACACATTCAAATATAGCAAATATGTATGTCATTTTACTCAGGGAAATGTAAGAATCATCATGACATTATCAAATTTTTTATATGATGCTTATTTTGTAAAATGATGTTTTAGGCCATTTTTAAGCTCATGAAACCCTATAAATTTAAATGTCCATAACTTTGTATCCTTATCTCCAAATATAGCCAATATAGGTCTCATTTTAATCAGGAGAATGCTAAGATTATTCTAGTAGTGTTGGTTTTATTGTTTGGTTAATTGTAACAACCCAAGTTGTTACCATAGTTAATTAGGACTAATCTTAGTCTTAAATATAATTATAAGTGCTAATTATATCAATTGGAGTCAACCTCTAGGGCCTACCCCAAAATCAGGGATCAAATAGATTGAATCCTGATTTCTGGAAAATTTAGAAACCCTAAAATTTGACCTATTTAAATTGACCTTCGAATTGGAAAACGGACACCGCCATCGCGTTCATTGACCCCAAATTAGCTTGGGGTGAAGTTTTCGTGTCAATCGAAAGTTGTCAAAATTTCGACGAATACTTTAATAATAATTTAAATACCCCGGAAATCGATGAATCAAAATACTCGTCGGATCAAAAATTTGACCCCGCCGTTGCATTCATCACCCCTCAAATAGCTAGGAAAAATATGTTCAAAATTTTTGTAAAAAAAAAAAAAAAATTGCAGATTCTAAATTGCAGAATTGTTGTGACTACATACGAGCTCCAGAAGGTAGCCCAATACTTAATGAACTGGCTAGTTTGTGTGTCTGTAGTTTAAGTATTTTAGCCCACTCTTCCAATACGAAAGAATGACTTGCTCCCGCATCGAATAAAACATTACAAGTTGTGTCGTTTATTGTTAATGTGTCTATAGTTGCGATAATTTTGCGTAAGGATAATTATTTGAGAAATGGAAATACTGGAATAGTAAGGGACAATTATTAATGCAGCAAGAAAAGAGAATTTATTTAAGGCATACCTGATACCACATCATTGTTTTCAGGAGCAGAAGCTGGAGTTAACATATATACTCGGGCAGGTGCCGAGGGTTGCTTGTTCTGTATCCCTGAATTTTGACAGTTGTAAGTTGACCTTTGCACAGGTACACTTGCCCTTGAGTTTGTCATAGGAGCCGGCATTATGGCAGGAGCAGGCTCCTGCTGGTTCACGGGTTGAGCACATAAGGATTGCTTATGATGGGAGTGGTCGATAGGCACACCATCGATGGTATTTTTCTCCTTACACTCATAGTAGCGATGGCCCTTACGACCACAAGTGAAACATACACCACCGAAGTGGTAGCACTTCCCGTACAGATGTCTGCTCTTACATTCAGAATTCTGAGGCTGAGATCGTGTAGCTTTCATGTTGTAGACTCTGGCCATTTTGTGATGGCCAAAGCGCTCATCTCGTGGTTGCATGACTATTGCTTTTCTCTTCCGGTCCAACTGACCCTAGAATCATTCTTGCAGATTGGCAGCCTCGATTAATTAAATTAGAGTTTTGAACTGCCATGAGATTAGGTGTGCTCTAATAGAATCTCTCAGACCCTTCAGGAAGCGATTACACTTGGATGCTTCCATTCTCACTAGATCTGGAACGAATCTTGACAGTCTCCTGAATTCTTGTTTGTAATCAGACACTGACTTATTGCCTTGGGCGAGATGAAGGAGTTCGTCTTCTAAAATTGATTGTGCTGAGGCCAGGATGAATGCTTCACGGAATGCTTCCATGAACATATCCCATGGAATATGCTCCACCTAAAAGTCCACAAATCTATTATTCCGTTCATTTTCCCACCAGTATTCCACTTCTTCTTAGAATAAGTAGGTCACCAAACGGATTGCCTCAGAATTAGGGCATTTAATTAAGGCTAGATTATTTTCTACCAACTTTATCCATGTTATTGTATCCATGGGGTTTAGTGCCCCGTTGAATGTGGGAGTGCGGAAACAAAGGAAATTGTGCAGGACTCCGTCTCCTGCATTATAAGAAGAGGATCTGGAGGATTGTTGTTTGGCTGAGAGGATGAGAGACCGTGTCTCCTGCGCCTGTTGCACATTACTGTCAATTAAAGCCTTTATTAAATTGGCCATAAGGCTTGACTCCTCAGGTCCGCTTGATGACGGGATCGTCTTTTTAATAGGAGTGGGGGCAGAGGGGGAACCAGGATTCATAGCTGCAGTTACAGTGTAATTTTAGAAACATAAAATGTCATTCATTTCAAATTCTTTCTCAAAAGAGAAGATACATGAATACATCAAAGTATGTAAATGAGATGAAAAGTAATGTCATAAGAAAACTCCTATGATCTAGTTACAATATTCTACCCAGAAGGCAGCACAAAAGTCATCATATGTGACTATGTGACCTTTCTGAGCTAATCTCCTATAGACCCAATACCACCAGCGACTAGCTGATCCCCTCAGTAGAATCTCTACAATCTCTAGGCAGTACTTCTCTGGACAGGCTGTCTCTCGAAGCGCCGTGGTAACGCGATCCAGCCACTCTTTGGCGAGTACTGAAAGACTGGTACCTCCGAATGATGAATGGATCAAGATTTTGTCTAGTACTGCGACTCCTCGGGGTGACACTCCATCTACCGTCCTCCCGTAGATCTGACCATCTCGAAGGTCGTCTATCCAATAATCATCAAATCTCCTAAGGTAGAACAGAAATGTTGACGGAGAGTATTCCATCCCCTAAAATAGTTCAACCCATAAGTATTTCATTCATCTATTTCTTCCAAAATTTATTCAAATCCTAAGATGTCATTTTAAGTTTTTCAGTTTCAATTATCTTTTTATGTACGTTTAATTCCTATGGTGTTTGTATTGTAAACATAATCTCCCTTTCTATTTCTGAGACGGCTTAATGAACCTTTTGGATGATTGCTTTGCACTACACATAGTAATTGTGATCTTGTCCTGACACAGAGAACATATTATAAAGTAGATAGGAATAAGCTCCTTATCTGACACTTTATAATACTTCTCTGATACCAACTGTAATGCCCCGACCCGTCGCCGTACGCAAAGGACAAGCGTAAAACATATTTCGGCGGCGGAACGGTGCGCTACTCGGGAATGGTGGGCCTTACAAGCAAAACTCATCAACCCGAATAGGCTAGAGAGATGGGGCCATACTGAAGGCTGCTGACTCGAATCCTAAGAGTAAGTTCGAGAGCCAATATCTAAGATAAGAATGAAATACATATCTTAGGTATTAGACTAGTACGTACACAAGGTTCAAGGAAGTGGGGAAGAACCCATGTATGTTATAAAATATATCAACATTTCCAGTATGCTGGTCGCATCATAATACTAAGTTTAGCAGTATAATAGAGTGCGAAAGCTAAAAGCAAAACATTCAGAATACATTCATCTCAAGCATTTAAATGCTGAAAAGAAAAGTAAAAGTACATCCAGAGTTTATTACAAACCATTTAAATGCAGAAATATAAAGAGTCTATTTAAAATGCTGAAAAGAACTAGTAAGTAAAAGTGGATGCTCGGTCCACTACAGCTCCAAATGCTTCTCTTGAGTCTCTGGTACGCCCTCCTGACCTGTCTCCAAAAACTGTTCAGGATCTAGCAAATTGCCGGATCCCAAAAGTACCCCGTGTTAAACAAGAAGTCTAACACATCGAAACTAGCTATGCAAAGCTAAACTAAACATAACAAAGTGTACAAGTAAATTAAAGCCGTAACGGAGCTGAAGAAAAATAAGTAAGCAAGGAAAAATTGTAAGTACTAAGTAAACAAGATAGAAAAAGGGCTATGAAATGTGAAGCTATCACCAAATAGAACTGAAAGTAAAACAAACATTATGCTAAAAAAGATGCTATAAGCTGCACTATATGCCACTGAAACAATGCCCACAAATCTGCTATACCACAGTATATCACAGAACTATTACTGAAGGTTTATGAGTAGTACGGTCCAATGTAAGCACAACAATTATAAAGTCAGTATGGTGACGCAGATGCACCCTGAAATTCTCCAGTCTGTGTATATAACATTTCGTATCTCATATTGTATCACTGATAACCATGTGTCACAATAAAAGGAATAAGTTCAACTCATGTCTATACTTATGCTTATGCCATTATATTGAATGAATGAAAAATCCCGAAATCCGTGAAGAATTTAGTAAGAAATAATAATGAATCCTAAGTTTTCACTGTGCAGAATCCTGCTAAGAGGATTCTGACTCCAAATCTCTAAAGCGAGGGTTGGTTAAAGTTGCTTATTTACTTGAAAATCACTAGACGGGGTGATTGTATACACATATTAAATTTGTTCTAAGAATAAAGTTCCTATCACTTAGTTTGATTAAGCCACCCTAACAAATCGATCTTCATTTAGGAGGCACCATCCGATGATGATTTTGTATCTCAAGCTAAGTATTAAGTTATTAGACTCATAATCATACTTAGTGTCTTAAGGAAGGTGGATCCCGTTACTTAGTTTATTTGAGCCACACCTATTGAAGCAATCTTCGATAGGAGGCATTGCCCGATTGCAACTTGTCTTTCAATTAAACTAAGGAATGAGTACCCATTTAATACACTCTTAGGATCGATTGATTTACTCTAAGCGAGGTTATATCAGCCTAAGCCCACAGGATAGCTACAAAGATAAATCTCACTTATAGTGACTCAACCAATCCCGAATATTACTGGGGACCAGTAATATGGGTATACCATACTGCACTACCCAATAATCAAGGTTTAATCAAGTCTATTTAATAGAACAAAGATTTATCAAAACTACAAGTCCTAAACTAATAGGTAGTTCTATACAATGTTTCACCAAGCAAATGTGATTAATGATCACTTAATATGGATTCTACCATAAGGAGAAGTATCTTTTCTAATGCCTTAATGGATTACTACCACAAGGAGGATAGATCAGTCTCTAAAGTGATGGGATCTTCTATACTTCTACCTCAAGAGTCATACAAGGCTTCCTACCTCAGGATATATAAATTTAGGTCTTTTAAATAATTCAAGACAATCTTATGAAGAGATTCTCAAGATCTCCCTTCTAAATTTTGATATTAATCTCTTAGGTTCTGTTTCATAATTAGGTTTAGGATGATTAGATCAGATGATTAAGTCATCTGATCACACTCAAACTAAGATTATGGGATCTAAATCAAGAATATTTTTAAGACTTAGATCACTTGATTAATCAATATGATTTTATTAATATTCTTATGCTAGTCCTCTTACTTAAGAGAAAATCAGGGATCTTAAGGTTTGATCCAGATGGTAGAATCACCTAGGATTGTTATTAACCTTAATTTGTCTAATTCAATGTTTAGAATCAATGATAAATCAAATGCATTATTGGAGAATGTTCAATTCAAAATCTTGAATTCAAATCAATTAAGTTAAGTTTCTTAAGGATTTGGATTCTCCTTAAGTAGATTAGGGTTTGATCCCTTCTCATACCTTAAGTAAAATCAAGTTATGTATTTAAAGATCAATGTCAAATCAGTGGATTAATTATGTATTATTGGTGGCAATCTCAGACCTAGTTCAAGTCTTAAAAGCTTGATCCAAATCTTAAGATTTCTTAAGTTAATTAAAATATTTAAGATTCTAAATCTTTGGATTTATTCAAGTATACTCTATAAGCTTATCTAAATGAATTCACTACACTTAACTTACTGTTATAAGTCAAATTAACAATCAAAGTTTATAAAATAGAGGGTACTTAGTACTAATCAAACCCTAATCCCAATCAAAAAGGATTAGCACATAAGTATAAATCCAACCATTCAAAGTACATAATATTTGGAATGCAAGTTCTAATTAATCATACAAGTAATCAGAGCCTAAATTTGCTAAAATCCAATGAGTATAAACCCTAAAATTTATAAATCATGATTTAACAAGATTAGGGCATAATTATAATTATAGAACTCAGAAAAATATTCTACTTAGCACATAGATTCTAATGATTATAAGTGAACTAATGGCACCATAAACATGCAATTTGGATAAGTAAATTTACTAATTAACTATAATTAAGATCCACTGTAATTAGGCAATAATTAAAGATCTAACTATCAGATGTATAATTTTATTTTACATTTAGGTTTCTGAGATTTTTCTGATTATTTTCATATATAATATCATAGGATTTGGACCAGTGGATTAAAAGTTATTTAAATAATACATTATGTATTTTTATTTAATCAAAATCCTATGATTTGATTATTGGAAAATATAATTCTAATTTAATTAAATGGCTCGGCCCGTTAACCAAACCGCGCGGGTCGACCGGGGCCCGGGAGACCCGGCACTGTCGCACCGTGCGGGTCGTGGGTCGACCCGGTCCGCACAGTGCCGTCGTCCCCGCTCCTTCGTCCTGACGGATAGAGCCGAGTAGGGAAACCCTAATCGCCAAATTCCGACGTATCCAGACCACGGCTCAGCCAGCATTCGATCGCTACTCGATCACCGTGGTCAGACGCATCGATTGGGACTCGAAGCTTCTTGTGAGACGGTCTGGATCAGCCAGACTTTACTCACCCAAAGACTCCTCCATTGGAACTACTATGGGGAGATAATTCTCCTCACAGAGGCCATGCTAGACCTCGGGCTCGATCCCTACACCAACAGGAAGGTGAGGCGGATCGAAGCCCTCTGGTCTGAGGGTTTGGGGTGGTCTGGATCACCGGGTCCTTACTCGACCGAGACGTTCCTTAAGCGGTTTAATCCGATCGATTGATTTGATCGATCGGAGCTAGCCTAGTTCTTAATCTCGATACCTTTGGGTTCGAGACGACAATACAGACTCAGACGCATCAAAAGGAGCAAGGTTCGAGCCTCATTAGCTCGAATCCAGTAAGGGGGATACATGGTTTTGACGGACTGGTTCGGGACGCTCGACTGAAGGCTCGGCTGGCTCTAGCTGCGATTCCAAATGTTGCAAAGAATCCTGAACATCAGGAGAGCCTACTATCAGCGTTTCAGAGGCTCCCGGATCACCTACGCAAGCTCAGACAGGCGGCAATGGCGAAATGAAGACTGAGGGAATTCGGGGTCAATTGATCAGCAAAAGGGCAGAGGAAGGGTTGCTGAGGCTATTTATAGCCTCAGGCGAGCTCAGGGAAGATTCTGGAGGGTTGGCTCGGGCTAGAGAGGGCCCGAGAGGTCGGGCCATGGCCGAGCTCTCGAAATTCTATTTTGAGCTCGACCGGGTCTCAAGGCCCAATTGGGGTCCCTCAGCCATTAGGGAAAGCTCAACAACGGCTTGCTGAGCTGGAGGCGCGAGTGGGGGACAGGGCTGGTAGCTGGCGGTACGGGAAATTTCCCTGTCGGGCGAGGGAATCTGGTGGAGACGAAGATCCACAAGGCCAGACCCCTTGGATGCCATCTGATATATCGATCAAATGGCGAAACGGCTCGGATCTTTCGGATCCTAACGGCCGATCGCGGAGGCGATCCGGGCCATTGGATCGGTCGGGGAGATCCTACGGTTGATCTACGGTTCCGCGGGATTAAATCTCGACCGTTGATTAAAAGGCGGAACGGTCATATGCGCTGGATCCCGCTGTCGCGTGCCCCGGGCTCCACACGGCTGTTAAATTAGGTATTTGGGTATATTTGAAAAATCAAATTGTTTGGAACCCTTTTATGCAATTGGATCATTTTAATTTAAATTGAATTATGGTCCAAATGATCTCCAAATTGCACCAAATTTTCACCCTTAGCTAATTTGGGGGTGAGGAATTCAAAAATGCAATCATAATTTAATTCTAAGATCAAAATATTTTGGGTTTAGACTAAGACATCTAGACTGATCAAATTGAGAATTTTTGGACTTTATAGAAGTCCAATAAACTTCCAATTTTCTAGATAAGCTTAGTTGAGGTTCTATAAGCAATGGTGATAGAAAATAAATGGGTTAGGTTATCTATGCATTTACAAAGTACTAATCTACGGTTGTTACACATCGCCCGAGACCTTTCGGCTTCCCGTGGGGCCCACAGAGCTACGTGGCAGCCACCGCACCCACCACGTGTATGGTGGGCCCACGCACAATGCAGCGCCCAATTAGGCGCTACCACGTGTCATAGGTGGTCCCACTGTCATCTTAGACATATAATTAAACTGCTAATTGCTGTTATACAGTAATTAATTATAGATTAGCAATTAATTAATTATAATTAGCACTAATTATTTTTCAACAGTAAACCTACAATTAATTAGCTAAAATTAATAATTAAAGGATTAATTAGGATTATTTTAATACCAATTAAATCATAACAATAATTATAATAATTAAATATTATTAAAATAGTTAATTTATAATTAATTATTCATAATTAAGCATTAGCAAGTAATTAAGGTTAACTAATCTGTAATTAAACTGATTACTTTTCAATAGTAAATTAATAATTAAATAATAGGATTAATTAATACCTAATTAATAATTAAATCTTAATTAATTACAGATTAAGCAATATAATAATAATTACAGAAATATATATATATATAACTTTATGAATAAACAGTAAAATAATTCAAATTGAATAAATGAATAGTAAAATAATATAAATTGTATTTTTGAATAGTAAATCTTAAAAGTTTAATAACTTTTTGTAGGATGATCCAAATATAGCCAATATAGGTCTCAAAATACTCAAAAAAATAAATAGAATCAAATAACGTAATATAAAAATTAATTTTGGGATATGCATAATGATGTAACATTTTAAGACCTTCTTTAGAATCCCATAAATTTTTACTCAATTATCAGAACATAGTCAATATTGGTCTTAAAATGCTCAGGAGAGCGGCCCCATCACTACAGTAATATTAGTTTTTCTATTTGGACATCAGGACAAAAAGTCAACCCTGGAATTCTTAGTGAAAAATGACCAAAATGCCTTTGGAAATAAAATGACCATAACTTGGTCAAATCAACTTCAAATTCAAAAATTCAAGATGCTAACTAACTTAGAATTTCAATATCATCAATAAACTAAAATATTATTTAGGATCTGAATCCTATAAATTTAGGTAAAATACCAAACTACCCCTTACCTCATTTTGGTCATAGCTTGACCGTTTGGAGTCCAATTTGGACGTATTTATCGTCTATCTTCAAATTAGATAGTAAGGAATCAGTTGGGACTAAGAGGATTTAATTCTAACTCATAAGTCAAAAGTTGACTTTTTGACCCTTAAGGTACGGGCAAAATAGTCATTTTGCCCTAAGATTGGACCAAGCACTCTTAACCTCTAATTTACATTTCAAAACTCATAAACCAATGTTATAAAGATCTTAGTGACATTTAACTAAATGAAATCAACTATTAGGTTAGATTCCAGGATTTCTCTAAGTCTTTAATACTACACCTTAAGGACCTTTCCTGAGATTAGGACTATATATTATGTTAGAGTTCATTCATTGGGTAAATGGGTTACCCAATTGGTGAAACCTTGGTTTTACTAGTTTCTAGACTTTTTTTTTATTTTACAACTTGTTCTGATTATCTTGTCTTTTAACTTTAGTTTTAGAATAGGAGATTCATCCTATTAAGTTTGATTACTTAATAGGATTAGCCTTAATAAGTAGATCACTTTTAGAATAAAACATAGAACTTATACCTCATCATTTTTAGATTATATGATTAAACCTAAATCTTGTAGTATTTAATCCATAATCTATAGGTTTAGAAGATCTTAATCAGATCTTAGATAGAACGTCTAAATTCACCAAAATTAGGACGTATGATTTATTGATTCAACTCATAGTCATCTATTTGATTGAACTAGATTAGAACCTAATCAGTTCTAATCATTTTTAACTTATAAGAATGAATTTCTAAGTTACACTCAATAGTAAGAAAATGATGATCCTGAACTTGTATAACTTGGAATAGTTAGAATAGTTAAGTAGAAAATAAATGATATCACCATGTTTAGTAGAGTTCCTTGCTTCTATTTGATATTTTGCGCTATGCATCCCTTGTATTTTTGTGCCTTAACTTCTTGAGCATATCATATAAAATTTTTGATGCATAAATAAAAATGTTAGAAAAATATAGAGACTCCTTAGATTCCTTGTGAAAATATTAAAGTGATTAATGAAAAGATAATATTTATATGAGCTGCCTCTTAGATATGTCCTTATTGCCTAGTCTCCTTATGTCACTAGGGGAAGGACTTGTTTTGTCATGTGCCTAGTTGCCTAGCCTCCTTATGTAGCTAGGGGTACACCGTTGGTGCCTTAGCCATACTGGTGCTAAGATCCTTCGATTACTTTGTGTGCTTAGTTGCCTAGCCTCCTTATGTCGCTAGGGGTACACAGTTTATGACTTAGCCGTGATGGTGCTAAGATCTTCCGATATTTGATGGGCTAGATTAGCTCTGTTCTGTATGGCAGTCGGTGCACGGACATTTATATATATGCAGTGATGATGTTTTGTTTACTTTTTAGCATTTTTATTCTGTCAACTATTTCTTGTACTGCTTGTATATTTTAGGATGTTAGAACTTTGCTGCTATTTATATGTATCACTACTGAGTTATTTTATTTTAATTAGCATATTCTTTTTGATCACCAGCATGTTTATATGCCTTACCTAGCTTAGCTCACATTTGAGGCATGTCTTAGCTCTCTTTTTGCTTAAGTTATAAATGATGATTTATAGCCTTTCTTTTCTTTTTGTATTGCTTGTTGCTCCCGTATATAATTATTGCTTAGAAATGATAAAATGGTGATATTACAAAACATACATAAAACTTATCAGCTTAAAATGTACTTAGACAATTGTCTAACACAAGATTTTTCTTTTTTTGTCTAGGGCCTACATTGTGAAACTGACAATGACAGATCCTCTTCAGTTGGACGATCAGGATCTTGGTGTGGAGCCCTATCCGAAGGAGGAGCCTGTGGAAGAAGCAGCTATTTAGTTTTTCCTTTATAAGTGAGGATGAATGCACTTTATTTTCATTATTTGGAACTTAAATTGATGTAATAATACAGGTACTTATGACTGCATATTTGGATTCTATGCTTATGTTCTGAGATGTATTTCTTTATACTTATGTTGTGATGCTTGGATGTTTTATATTGCAAATCACTTCCGTACTCTGTATATTTACTTAGATAGTGACTGAATGTTTGATTCTATGCTCACTCCTTTCCTTATTAGGTGGATTATAGATTTCATCCTAATCCAATTGTAAGTGAAATTGACAATGACAGATCCTCTTCAGTTGGACGATTAGGATCTTGGTGTGGAGCCCTATCCGGAGGAGGAGCCTGTGGAAGAAGCAGCTATTTAGTTTTTCCTTTATAAGTGAGAATGAGTGCACTTTATTTTCATTATTTGGAACTTAAATTGATGTAATAATACAGGTACTTATGACTGCATATTTGGATTCTATGCTTATGTTCTGAGATATATTTCTTTATACTTATGTTATGATGCTTGGATGTTTTATATTGCAAATCACTTCCGTACTCTGTATATTTACTTAGATAGTGACTGAATGTTTGATTCTATGCTCACTCCTTTCCTTATTAGGTGGATTATAGATTTCATCCTAATCCAATTGCAAGTGAAGGGTTATCTAAAGTGACACACCACCCCTTAACTTAATCTTGTGGATTAAGGGGTGGGGCGCCACATTAATATTTTGACTAATGACTTTTGGGTACTTTCCTTAATTACTCTTAAACCCTAGAAGCTTTAATTGACTGTAACTTAGTCAATTTAACTCTAAATTATGTCATCCAATATATCATTCTGATCAGGAGAATGTGTAGAACAATAAACTGCCTTTCGAGAGATAGCAAGTCCTGATGGCTACAGTCTCTAGATCCTAGAGATTCTGCTTGGAGGTTCTGCTGATAGATGGTGTTTAACTTATAGAATATTAGCTAGGAAGCATCGTGTAGTAACATTTGATGATTTTTGTGATGCCTTTAGGGTAGAGTATCATAACTGATGTCCTTAGATTTCATATTATTACTTTTGTATCATTTTATCTTTCGTCTATCTATGTAACTTCTTTTTTGAGAAAGATATGATTGAAAAAGATATTGGAACTTTGTTTTGTTCGCTGAATTCATACTTTTATTTTAGTCATGAATCCCGAATCTCCTTCTGCTCCCACACCGATTAAGAACATGGTCTCGTCTTCAGGCGGACCCAATGAAGCGAATCTTATGGCTAATTTGATGAAGGCTCTAATCAAGAGTAATGCGCAACAGGAGCAAGAAACTCGTGCCCTTATATTAAGCATTTGCCAACAATCCCTTTCATAAATAGGCACTCCATCTTCCTCTCACTTCTCAGGAGACGAACTTCTTCACAGTTTTCTACGTTTAAGAACACTTACCTTCAGCTTGGCTCTCAATCCCATGGATACCGTGACTTGATTAAAAATGGCTGAGAAGAATTTGGCCAGCATAAAATGCCCAAACTCGGAAACTATTCACTTAGTCACCCATCTGTTTCAAGAAGAACCAGAGTACTGGTGGGAAAATGAGCGGAATAATAAGTTCGCTAATTATGAGTTGGAAGATATCCCATGGGATATGTTCCTAGAAGCATTCCGCAAAGCCTTCATCCCCGCATCAGCTCAAGCAATTTTAGAGGATGAACTTCTCCATCTTACTCAAGGAAACAAATCTGGGTTCGATTATGAACAAGAATTCCGGAGACTGTCGTGTTTTGTTCCGAACTTAGTTAGAGCCGAAGCGGCTAGATGCCACCGATTCTTAAAAGGGCTAAGGGACTCCATAAAAGTTTATTTAGTGTCCCGTCAAATCAAGAATTTTGCAGAGTTGGTCGACACGGCTTGTCTCCAAGAAAGATTTCAAGGTCAAATGGACCGTAAGCGTAAGGCTGCGTTTATGCAGCCAAGGAATGAGCACTTTGGTCATCGCATGATAGCTAAAGTATTCAATCTCGAAGCAAATAACCTCAATCTGAAGTTTCTGAATGCTAATTGAGGAGATAACTCATTAAGGGAAGGGCCCGCTAAGGGAACGTACATCCACTCCCATTCATAGTGTACTAACCCAGGCGGAAAGAGGGAACGTACATCCACTCCCATCCACAGTGTACTATTGCATGCAGAAAGAGGAAGAGGGCATGCACGGATTAATCTGAGTCCTTTATTCTATTAGACGATCGAAGGGTCAGATCCTCTAATTTTAATATGCTCGATTTTTTGTCGTATGATCAGATCCTAATAATAGGAATGGCTCCGATTGAAAGCACAAGGTGTTCTTTGTTCGGCATTTCACGCGGGATCTTCGCGTCACATAAAAAAAATGCTGTTGGAAATTTAATATTCAGCCGAATAGAATATATATTACTTTAATTATTATAATTGTAATATTTAATTATTCTTTTTAATTTCAAAAATTTAATTATACAAGCGCACTAAAAAAAATCTTAAATTTTCACTCTTATCCAATTGAGGGGTGAGGAACTCAAAAATGAAATCAAATTTTTGATCGAATGTTGATTTAATTATCTTAATTTTTTGAGTAATTAAATAATATTAAAATATTCAAGGAAAATTTGACAACTTCCAAACATTTCCAAAATACCACTCATAGCTAATTTAAGTGTGGTGAGTCCAATGAAGAACTTCATTTTTTATTTTGAGATCTAAATAAATTAGACATTCTCGGAATTCAGAAAACTAGAAAATGCTGAAAATTGTTAAACAATCTATAAATCGCATGAAAATTGAAATGGAGGCTCTTAATAATATTATAAGAGTAATAGAAGAAAATTAGAATCAATTAGGTCACTAATTGACAGGCAACAACACTGTGGTTGTTGCATCAGCCGAGAGGGAGGATGGGAGGTTCATCTAATTATTAAAGTCAATCTAATTATCTTTTCATTAAGTTCATCTAGTCATTAGAGTCAATCCTAGAAATTTTGGAGCGATTCGGAGCTTAATCGAATAATTGAACTATTTTAATATATTTAATTAATTAAAAAATTAATATTTTTAAATTGTTTTCGAAATCAATATCTGACTTTGTCGTTGCGATCGTCACCTCCAAATTAGCTAGGGGTGATGTTTTGGACGTGTTTGAAAGTTGTCGAATTTTCCTAGAAAAAAGAATAATTAAATAATCGTTAGAATCAAAATCTAACTTCACTGTTGAATTCTCACCCCCAAATTAGTTATGGGTGAATTTTTTAGACTTTCTGAGCGTGTTTATTAAATCTAATTTTATTTTAAATTAAAAAGAAATAATTATTTATATATTTATTTTTCTATTTTTCCTATTTTTATTTCTTTTTCTCCATTCTTGCTGGCCCATACCTGCGTTCGACGCCTCCCTCATATGGCACATGCAAGGAACTCCCCTCTCCCATCTCCTCTTCCATGAATATGGGAGATCTCAAGGGAGAGTCATCCCTTCTTCCCTCCTTTAAAAGGTGCTCAGCCCACTCTCCTTCTTCTTCATTTGCTTGAGCTCCTTTCTCCCTGAAATCCTTAACCTTCCTCCTCCTTTAGTGGCTGAAAAAGAAGAAGGAGCTTTTTAGGATAATCTATTTATACCGATTTTAGTATCAATGATAAGGTCTCAGAAATACCTTTCCATCGGTATATGGCACCACATATGAGGTGCCCAAGAAATGAGACCCGTCACGATTTTTGCACAGGCAAAATCACTGCCAGGCAATGTTGCACACCGTAGCGCCCGAAGTTTCAATTTGAGACCACCATAGCATGTCATAGCACGCTACAGCGCACCACAATGGCATAATAATTTAATGAAGCATAAAAAAAAATTGATGAAATTAAATTAAATCCATCGCAACGCCTGAAAGCATTGCGGCGCACCGTAGCGTCTGCACCTCGGAGAAATAGGCGTCGTAGCGCACCGCAGTGTCTTCAGGCACTACAGTGCACCACAGCGCTAAAATCCAAGCGCTGCAGTGTGCCGTAGCGTGCTATAGTGCGTCATAGCGCATGACTTTCGGCCAATAGGCGCCACAACGCGCCATAGCGTCCAAAAATGTCTAAAAGTGCCCATAATTGCCTGAATTTGTGCTTTTTCACATTTTAATTATCCTAGGACTTTAATGAGACCGAAATATATCAAATTTAAACCTATATTTAGTAAAATTAAGCATTGTATGAATGTATATATGAATTTCAGTGAGAAATTCACCATCTTATCCTAGATGGCATGTCCTAAAGCTCTTAAGTATTTATTTAAATATTTTTGTGCTAAATATTAATGTTAGAATCTTTGATTGCTTGTATGACTAAGTAGAACTAAATAACCAAATTGCATGGAACTTAAGTTCTTTATATTTGTAATCAAGTGCTAATCCTTTTAGTTTGATTTAGAATTTGGTTAGCCTTAATTATCTTCTATTTTATATTACTTTATATTCATATGCTTTCATAATATTATGGTGTATATTAGATAACTTTAACATATATTTGGACACCTTAATTTACTTAATTTGATATTAAAATAAAATTGAACATAAGAATCCTAAGAACTTGATTATGTAAATGATACTTAATATAAATTTGAAATTTGTCATCAATAATACACCAATAGTACATTGATTAGTCATTGATCTATAAATCAACAAATTAGTCTTAATTAGGCAAGGATAGGAGTTAAACCCTAACATGTTTGATTAAGAAGAACCCTTAAGCACTTAATCAATTAACTTGATTGAAAGATAATTCAACTGACATTATTCCAATAATGCATCTGATTTAGCAGTGACCTTAAATTATTGAAGTAGAAGTGCTAAGGTTAGTACTGAACTTATGTGATTAAAATATCTGAATCTAAGCTTAAAATCCCTGATTTTCTCTTATATAAGACTCTTAGCATAAAAATAATAATAAAACTATATTGATTTATAGAATGATCTAATCTTAATAATATTCTTGATTTTATCCCATAATTGTATAATAGGATGTGATTAGATGGGTCTAACCATCTGATATGATTAATTTATTCCAAGCCCAACAAGTGAACCTCATGAATATAGTTTAATTATTATAAGTTTAAGATCTTGATAATCTTGCTATATGAGTATTTTGAAATATATAAAAGGCCTGATTAATGTTAATATATTGAGGTAGGAAAGGCTTATTGTGATATATTGAGGTAGGAACTTAGATGATCCTCCTTAACCTTAGAAGTTGATCTTAAACTTTGTGATAGAATTTATTAAAGACCTTAAAATGAGATTTATCCCATGTGCATATTGAGTGATTTTGTTCAATCCTTGGAGCCTTGAATAAGACTCACCCAATTAGAGTAAGGATTTATAGTTTTGATAAATCCTTAGTTATTAAATATAATTGACTGAGCTTGGATTATTGGTTGGTTATGATCATGCATACCCGTGGTGCTGAGTCACCTCAACAATATTCAGGTTTCGATGAGTCACTCCAATATGGACTCATGACCAGGTACTTTCCTAAGGGATAAGTCGAATACAGCCTCGCTAGAGTAAATCCTCCAAACCTAAGAGTGTGAACTAGAATTTTAGTTTGGGAGAAGAATAAGTGTAATAGGGTTCTACCTCTTATCTTGTGTGCGCCTCAATAAGTGCAGTTATAAGTAAACTAATTCCTAACTCACCCTCTTGGGAATATACAACCATGTGTATACAACTTTTCCAATTGAATATTTCAAGCAAAAAACCCCTAAAGAAGAGAAACTAATTATTAAAATTAGAATCTATGAGTCATAATCATTCTAGCAAGATTCTACACAATTGAGACATTTGAGTCATAATCTGATTTTAAAACATTTTTGGATTTTCTGGATTTTAAGTCATGAAGTATATAGACATGAGCATGAGCATAAACATGATGTATGAGTATCAATGATGATTTATGAGTTAAGAAATGTTACATACATCAACAAGGGAAACTCAGGATGTTCAAACATCACAGTAAATTGTATTTTTCAATATGATGTATGTAAACATTAGACTGTACAGCTCATAGCAGTTCAGTGATAATTCAATTGCATATCAGTTGCATACAGTATTGTGGCATATTCAAATGCATAATTTTAGTGGCATACATCATAGTTTTATATGCTATTTACTTAATATCAGATCAAATACTATTTTTTATTATTTTCAGTATTCAATATACAGTCAGCTTTACTTTACTTCAATTTTATACAGTTTTAGTTATTCATTTACTTTTATAGTCTTTATGCAGCTTTATTTCCTTTATTATTAAATGTAAATAATTAGAACTATTTATATGAGCTTTGATGTATTAGACTTATTATCTAACATGTGGTACTTTTGGGATCCAGTAATTTGCTAGATCTTGAGCAGCATATTGAGTCAGGTTAGAAGAACTCTCAGGAGATTCAGGAGGTGTTTGTGGAGTCTTAGTGGACCCTCTTTCAGCCTTGCCATTTTCTTTCTATATTTATTTCAGTTCAGTAGTTAAATTTTATTTCAGTACTATTTTAGTAAATAGTTTGTAATAATTCTGAATACAATTATTTTTATGTTCTATAATGAATGTTCTGGATGTATGCTTAGCTTCTGCACTCTATTTATATATTATTTATACTTGTTATTATAATGTAATCAGTATAATAGAAATGCTAATATTTTATACATATAATGGATTCCTCATGTTATATTTTAAATTTAATTTATATATTTATATAATACTTAGGATAATGATATTATTCTTATCTCAAGTAATAACTCTCAACCCTCCTTTGGGGTTGAGTCAGCAGCCCTTCAGATATGTTATAGTTCTGGCTATTCGGGGAGATGGATTTCTTTCCCGAGTGGCACACCACTTTGCTACCGAAATTGATTAAATTATCTCTTGTGCACGCAGCGACGGGTGGGGCGCTACAGTTGGTATCAGAGAAGTATCATAAAGTGCTAGATAAAGAGAATGTTTCTATCTACTTTATGATCCATTCTCTGCAGTGAATATGATCACAATCACTAAGTGTAAGAAAAGCAGCATCCAAAGTTCATCAAAGCTTATCTCAGAAATGAAAGCTAAAAATGTCTAGAATGAGGACATCCTAGGAGTTGAACGAACATAATAACATCGTTAAAATAGTGGACAATAAAACATAAACTGGATATCTTATGATTGGAACAAACTTTAAGGAAAACAACAGATGTAAGTAAAGTACTTACGAGACTAAGCCATTTCTTAAATAAAATTTTAGGCATTGAGTATACACAGTAAGTATTCTTGTACTATCTTAGAAGATTTGAAGATTATTGGGCGGATGACCTTCAAGATGGCAAGATATATGGTAGAGTCGTCGAAGGAGTGTCATCTCGTGGAGTAGAAGTGCTGGACAAGATCTTAGTTTGTCCGACCTTCAGAGGAACCAGTCTTACTGTTCTTGTCAAAGAATGGTTAGACCATGTGACCACTGTCTTTCGAGAGACTGCATGTCTCGATGGCTACTGTCTCCAAATCTAGGAGATTCTGCTTGGAGGTTCTGTTGATAGATGGTGGTATTGGACTTATAGAAGATTAGCTAGGAAGCATCGAGTAGTAACATTCGATGATTTTTATGCTGCCTTTAGGGCAGAGTATTATAGCTAATACCCTTAAATTTTATATTATTGCTTTCGTATCATTTTATCTTTCGTTTATCTATGTAACTTCTCTTTTGAGAAAGTGATGATTGAAAAAGATAATGGATCTTTATTTTGTTTGCTGAATTCATACTTTTATTTTAGTCATGAATCCCTGATCTCCTTTTGCTCCCACATCGATTAAGAACACGGTCTCGTCTTCGGGCGGTCCCGATGAAATGAATCCTATGGCTAATTTGATGAAGCTCTAATTGAGAGTAATGCGCAACAGAAGCAAGAAACTCGTGCCCGTATATTAAGCATGTGCCATCAATTCCTTCCACAATAGGCGCTCCATCTTCCTCTCACTTCTTAGGAGATGGACTTCTTCACAGTTTTTTGCATTTAAGAACACCTACCTTCAGTGGGGCTCTCAACCCCATGGATACCGTGACTTGGTTAAAAATGGCTGAGAAGAATTTGGCCAACATAAAATGCCCAAACTCGGAAGCTATTCACTTAGTCAGCCATTTATTTCAAAAAGAAGCAGAGTACTGGTGGGAAAATGAGCGGAATAATAAGTTCACTGATTATGAAGCATTTTAGAAGATATCCCATGGGATATATTCCTAGAAGCGTTCCGTTAAACATTCATCCTCACATCAACTCAAGTAATTTTAGAGGATGAATGTAATAATTCTAGTGTTGTTACCCATTAATTAGTGACATAATTGACTCTAATCTTTTTCCATTAGTCTTATAATATTATTAGGAACATTCATTTCAATTTTTGCGCGATTTAGAGATCAATTGATAATTTCTGACATTTCTAGTTTTTTGATAATTCTGTGAATGCCTAATTTATTTAGACCTCATAATCGAAAACGAAGTCCGCTATTGAACTCACCACACCCAAATTAGCTATGGGGGGTATTTTGGAAGTGTTTGGAAGTCATCAAATTTTCTCCCGAATAATTTAATAATATTTTAAATACTCATAAAATTAAGATAATTCCTCCGATCAAAAATCAGACTTCATTTTTGAGTTCCCCACACCTCAATTATGTAAGAGTGAATTTTGAGATTTTTCAGAGTGCATTTGGTTATTTAATTTTGAATAATAAAATGCGTATAATTAATTAATTATTTAAAATAATTAAATTAATTAATATAAATAATAAATAAAAATTTTTACGTTAATTATTCAAAATCGCACAGATCCCGTGCATGAGACCAGCGCACGGGACAACGATCTGCGTGGATCCTGGCCATTGCGCCTTTTCTCTGCTGGATTGAATGGTTCGGGAGCGACCCGGTCTGATCTTGATGATCCGGTCGTCCAATTGATGGAGCGAACGGGGGGCTAGGATCAGTTTCCTGTACGTCTCCTCTAGCTCTGCCATGACTTCACTGGCGAATGACAGCAGTGGCATGGTCTGTCAGTCCAGACCCTCCCCGCCTTCTCAAGACCCCCAATTCTCCTCTATTGGGCTTGCTGATGCTTTTGAGACCCTTACATGGAGCTGGAAGCTGCGGAGCCGGCGACAGGAGCTTGCCGAACTTCTCCGTGACTGGAACTTTTGAATTGGTCCAGGTACCGATCCTACACTCCTCTCCTAAAATTTATAATGCCTATACTTATTCCGAGTGAGTATATATTGATCCGAAGCTTGAACGGATTCAATCGAGCCAAACCAAGTCCGTAAAGATCGATTCATCCATAGTAGGTTCTAGGGTTCGGATGGTGAATCCTAGGGCATCGCTTTATCTCAGTTCCAGTTGACCTCTTGGGTCAACTTAGGGTTCATTAGGTCAGCCTTGGAACGGGCTTCGATTCGGGGTGCGGGCCTCTTCATCAGACCCCCCAAATTCGATCTGGAGGTCCCGACCTAGGGCAAAATCCGCAGATCCCCTTCGAGGACGAAGTGGCTCGAACCGCGCTTTCCGTTGATCTAGGATTTCTTCCTAGACCGGATCGATCTAAATCGAGTCGGCCGCACCGTCTTCCATGGTTTCGAGGCAGATGCGTGTCAACTCGCTAAAGCGCCGCGTTAGGCATGGATTTCAGACAGCACTGAATTCGGAGCTGCTCTATCTTCCGTGCCGCCGCCAACCATCATCCGTCTTTTCCCCCATTTTGTGCACCGTGGTTTTCTGTGCAACTTAATTCAGTGCATTAATTCAGTCTCATTTTTAGTAAATGACAGATTTAATTCTGTTAACTACTAATTAATGAAATGATTGAATTAATTTATTATTTATGAAAATTAACTTCAATTAAATTATATCTTGCAAATTACACATCTAATTATTACAGTGTTATATACTATTTTGATCACAAAATTGTGTAGATTAATAATATGTAATTTGATTTCTATTTTGATAAATATTTTAATTAGTCAATAATTAAGATTAATTAATTAATTGTAAATTAACTTCATCATTTCATGTGACATAAATTGATCATTTAATATCCAAATAAAATGATCAAATAGTCCATTTCACTCACAAAAATGTGAGGAACAATAATATGAAATCAAATTTAATATTTAAAACCTAATTTTCATAATCATTTTTTAACCCTAATTAAGAGTCACAAAAACCCTAATTTTACCAAGGTTGTCCAAAATTGACATACTTAATGTCATTTTTCTCTTTATAATTTAAAGATTTCAATAAAATATAAATCATTTCCATTGAATAACAATTAGTGATTTTAGGTTGTTAACTCTTAATTAGTGCTACTGTGATAAATTCTTATTTCCGAGATCGCATATTTTAGGTTTTATAAAACCCTAAGATAGCTAACATGTCACATTTATTATTTCTCATGTCAAATTAGATTATTTTTATTTGAACTTAGTTCTCATTTTCTATATATGTGAATCAATTGCAAATTGCTTAATTCATCTTTCAATTCTAAGGTAAAAACCCTATGATTGATTTAAATATGAATTATAGTTGATCTTTATATCTATTAGTTACATCAATTAAGAATAATTAGCCTTAATGTCTTTGTAATTGTAAATTATTGAATCAATTAGATTTAGCCTTTAGTAACTAGATTAGAACTTAGTTTATTCATCCTTATCCCTAAAACCTTCTCTTGAATCTTTTAAGAGCTAGTGATAGGAATTTTTAATTTACTTAGATTAGTTTAGGAATCCCATTGAATTCTTTAAACATCAATTATTATAATACTTAGAACTTGTAGTTCTTAAGTCCCATCATTTGCTTACTTTAAACCTCCCATTTTATTATAACCTAGATAGAATAATACTTGATTTGATAAAATCTTGAAACTACAATCTAGATAGGGAACCTTAGTAGATCAAACTTTAACTTCCTATTTCTTAAGTTTGATAACTCCTTAATCTCAATCTTTTCTACTAGTCACATAAATCTTCATTTAATTATCTTAATTGAGTCATATAGTTTAGGATGTGAATAGAATTAATTATCATTTGTATTGATTATACTTATAAATTATTTTGTCATATCATAATAAATGAAATGAAACTATTATTTTTCAAACTCTAATTATTATTATTAATTATAATTAACTTGAGATCAATATCTCAAAATTAATTGGGAGCTCAATTAGCTATAATCATTAAGTAGATCATTAAAATTAAATGACTTTGGATATCACTTAGTTACAATTATTGAATTTCCCTTGAATACTTGCTTAGCTTTGAGCTTTATTTATTTGAATCATTCATATAAGACATTGTGCATGAATAAAACTTTCACATTTAAAAATAATAGCAGTTTATATTGATGGATCAGCTAAGGGCATGCTAAAGAGGAGTAATAAGAAGACCTCAGATTCTCAGAGGGTGAATGTGAGTGTTACTTGTTTTGACCCCGCTTTTCTTCACTAGTTAAACAAATATGTTTAACTCCTCTTTTCATTTTGTATGTGCCCACAGAATGAGTACTTCCTAAAATAACTTCAATTAATTAGCATATGAGATCTTCTTCAATCGTATAGATTGTTAAGAACCATCATAGCTTTTAGCTATGTTACTTTCCATAGTTCTAGACTATGTGAATCTTAGACTAATAGTCTAAGATCTTACTTCAATTTCTATACTATGCATTTTCTATATTTTAGTACTATACGTTACTCATTTACAGTTTGCTTAGATTATAGTGAATGTTGTTAAAATTACATTTAAATGCTTCATTATCTCTTTTTATTACTTAGCATAAGTTCTTTTGAACATATACATGCTTTACTTCATATATTTTTATATGTGTTTTAGTTTTTTTTTAGCCTATTTAGGATGCTTTTACCCTTGTATTATTTGCAGGTTATGATGTATATTTAAGTGAGTATTCTAACTCACTTTGTCTTTTTCTTACTTACTTTTTCCACACCTATTTGTTTACCCTTTTGCACCCATGCTTGTGCTTATGTTGTAACTAGTAGTGATATCTAATTAAATAATAAAGTGCTTAGCCAAATCTTAAAATATATTTAGACTATTTAGTCTAACCAGATTTTTTATTTCTTGGCTTTACCCTATCACATTTAAATACTAAAATGTGATAGATCTGATAAATTTGGAGGCTAGTGGAGCTGAACTAAGTGCTAAAAGCTAACTGCTTCTGCTTATAATATCATAAATATATAGCTTATAAATATTTATAAGTGAGCTTTTAATTTATTACTTTCATTTAAGCTTACTGCTGGTTTATAATTAATGTCATTTACTTTGCTTTCACTATACTTATGTTGGAAATTAGTTTTTCATTTAAATGCTTGAGATGTGATGAATAGATAGATGCAAATGAACGCAAATGAATGTATGTAAGTGAATATTAATTATTAAGTCATTAGTTGCATATCTACTTTGAATATTGATTGGAATTAGTTGTATACTAAATTGCTTATAAAATTAGAAAATAGTTATATATCTAAGTTGAGAATCTCTTATTATCTTCATGTATGTATTAAATGCTGTGAATTGAGCACACCTTAGGGTACATAATTGTTACACATGTATTTTCTCACTTTAAACTTTTAGAACTGGAAAATAAGCAATCATATGTAACGGATTGATTTTACTTTAGAATTAAAAATAAGCAATCACATGTAACAGATTGACTTTATCTTAGAATTATAAATGAGCAAATCCTATGTAATAGATTGGCACTATATTAGAACTAGAACTAATCAATCATATGTAATGGATTGATTTCATATTAGTTTTAGGTTATTTTTCTTTCAATTATATCTTCCATTGGAATGAAAGACTTGTATGTCTACATTGCAGGTGTTTCTTTAGCCAAATTATAATAGAAACCCTACCAAAAATTTTAAGAATTTAAGAACTTAAAAATTTATTGTAAGTTGTAGACTCGTGTATCACTTATTAAATATTTAGAATTTCATATCTAGAATTACAAGTACTCACATAAATTGCTTTTAAATTACATTCTCATATGTTATTGCATGAATTGCATCTTCAAATGTATTACACATAACACTTTTTATAAAATTTTCTTCTATTTTAACTTAAGACCCTCTTCTAAATCTTTGGCCAAATACAATATCTAATAATTTGGATTAGCTTTCTTCTAATCTAGTATTATGTATTATGGTGACGTATCAATATTGAGTTAAGTGATTCTCAATATTGGGGTCATCACAATGAACTTCTCCATCTTACTCAAGGAAATAAATCTATGTTCGATTACAAACAAGAATTCTGGAGACTATCGCGTTTTGTTTCGGACTTGGTTAGAACCGAGGCGGCTAGATGCCACCGATTCTTGAAAGGGCTAAGGGACTACATAAAAGCTCATTTAATGTCCCGTCAAATTAAGAATTTTGCAGAGTTATTCGTGGCAGCTCGCCTCCAAGAAGGATTTCAAGGTCAAATTGACCATAAGCATAAGGCTACATTTGTGCAGCCAATGAAGGAGCACTTTGGTCATCGCAGGGTGACTAAAGTCTTCAATCTTAAAGCAGAACAACCATGTTCTGAAGTTGCTAAATGCTAACTGATGAGATAACTCATTAAGGGAAGGGCCAACTAAGGGAACGTACATCCACTCCCATCCACAATGTACTATCGCAGGCGGAAAGAGGGAACATACATCCACTCCCATTCACAATGTACTATCGCAGGCGAAAAGAGGAAGAGGGCGTACATGGATTAATATGAGCCGTTTATTCTATTAGACGATCAAAGGGACAGATCGTCTAATTTTAATTTGCTTGATTTTTGGTCGTAATATCATATCTTAATACTAGGAACAGCTCCGATTCAAAGCACATGCTGTTCTGTGTTCTGCATTTCACGTAGGATCTCCGCATCACATAAAAAAAATGTCGTTGGAAATTTAATATTCAGCGAATATAATTTATATTAATTTAATTATTATAATTGTAATATTTAATTATTCTTTTTAATTTCAAAATTTTAATTACACAAACGCACTTAAAAAATTTCACAAATTTCACTCTTACTTAATTGAGGGGTGAGGAACTCAAAAATGAAATCGGATTTTCGATCAGAGGTCAATTTAATTATCTTAATTTTTTTGAGTAATTAAATAATATTAAAATATTCAGGAAAATTTTGACTACTTCCAAATAGTTCCAAAATATCACTTATAGCTAATTTGGGTGTGGTGAGTTCAATGGTGGACTTTGTTTTCGATTCAGATATCTAAATAAATTAGGTATTCTCGGAATTATCAGAAAATCAAAAAATGTTAAAAATTGTTAAACGATCTCCAAATAGCACGAAAATTAAACTGGAGGCTCTTAATATTATTATAAGAGTAATAAGGTCACTAATTGATGGGCGATGACACTGTGGTTGTTACATCAGCCGAGAGGGAGGATGGGAGGTTGTCAGGCTTGCATGGGAGAGAATGAGAGCATTCTGGTTTGCATGGGAGAGAAAAAAAACTTTTGGCTAGGGGAAGAAAGAAGGAGAATCACATAGTTTCCAAGGTAATAACACTATGAGAGAGAGTATTCAGCCGAAAAGAAATAAAGAGAATAATATTATTTAATTAGAATTTTGTCATTTATTCATATTTATCGTTTCGATATTTAAATTCCAAATTTCATGAAACTTCGCCAGATTGAGCGTCTTGACAATACGAACTCATACATTTAAAAATTATTTAATTTAGAAGAGTATTTTATTTTATATTACTTTTTAAGTGAAAAGCTTGAAAAATTCACTACATAAATCCGGTGTTCGAAAATTAGTGAAACTTAAAACATAGTATCATCACTTGATGATTGACCTAAAATACAAAAAATTTTAAATTCCAAATTATATTTTATTTATTATCAATTTCTGAAGTTTAAACTTCACAAATTTATTTAGAACGATCCAGAATTCTAATCGCTCTAAAACTTTAGCAGTAAGATTCATTCATTGCACTTTATCTAAGAATACTTTTATTTAATTTTTTATTTGACTAAAATAAAGTCTTAATTTGAGTAGGTTTAGTTTTAAATGGCATAGTAACAATCTTAGGTTGTTGCACCATCGTCTTAACGGTTCGACCTCCGGTCCAATTTTTAATTCATTAGTTACAATATTTAAATGTGATTTCCTAAAAAATATGATGTAAGGTGTCAAATAATTGAAATATGATTTACAAAGCTTACAAACTTACGAAATGATTGAAAGCCAATTATATGAATTTTGACTCCCATATTCTACCTCATGCTTCTAATTTTTGGAAAAAAAGTGTTTGCAATATTTGTAATAGATATTATATTTAAATTTGCTGATGTAGCATCCAGAAAAATTCATCCAATGAAATTTTAATATTATTTCAATACAAAATTTAAAAATAATATTTATATTATTTTAATATAAATAATAAATATTAATGAAATAATGTCCAAATTCTATTAAATGATTTTTTTTGAGTAATATATCAACGGGTCTAAATAGCAATTATTTATTTTTAATTATTTTGATGGCTAATAAAAATAATTTTTTATTTTCTTTGGCAAATAGTCAACTTTGTTTTATAGTTGTGATTTATGGTGGGCCAAATATGTTTGGTTAAGGGTTTTCATTAAGAAAATTTATGCATGATGTGAAAACTATTAAGGAAGATTTTTAAAAATAGGATAAATTGATTTAACAGAGTATTTTAGTTAACTTTGCTTATTATTTATGATTTGATGGCTTGGATACTCATTGAATGCTCCTACTCCTTTGGGCTATTGTGCACAATGAATACTTACACTTTTTTTATTCTTTCTTATTTGTATAAAATTATTTTTCTTAGTGATTCTTTTGACAACTCCTAGCACAATAAAACATATTTATCTACTATATATATATATATATATATATATGTATGTATATATATATATATATGTATATATATATATATATATATGTATATGAGAATAACATAACTATTGAAAAATTTACCAGCATTGTGTAATTTGTTTTGTTTATGATTTATATTTTTTGAAATTTATTAGAGTATTTTATTTTCGTTCAAATAAATACTTTTACAAAAATAAGTATTTCGTACATATTTTTGTATATGAATTTGATATAGTAGCATTATTTTAGTTAGATTTTTTTTTTTTTTTTTTTTTTGAGTGATTTATGCTTGCAAATATAATAGTCGCCGCCCCAGAAATTTAGGGCTTACAACTGAGATCCATTGATTTATAAGCCAACAGCTGACCGTGGGAGTCGAGAGAAGCCCGCTTGTTGAGAAAAGAGCAGCCGCGCAAGAGAGCATCAGCATCTAGAAGCCCCAGGGACGGAGAGAGCGTGTGAGATAGAGAGGCGAGGGCGTGCTTCGAGCGAGGTAAGAGCGTAACCGAGAGCGCGTTCTCTCTTCACCCACCCTTGTAATAATGCCTTCGTATTTTTTCTTCTATCCTCTTTTCGTCTCCCACGTTCTTCGAGAACCCATGAGGAGAGTTCCTGGAAAATATCAAAGTATGAAAGAAAGATTACTGTGCATGAAAGAAAGATCACTGTGTGTTGTGTGCAATATGCAGGAGAGCGATATTTTTGAGGGGGCTCAGAGAGCTTGAGAGGAGGAGGACAAAGTGGGTATATTTATTATAAGCGTTTTTTATCTCCTAAAGAGGTAGAGAAAAAGGATTTTAGTGTAGAGGGATTCTTTTCTGGCCAGAGTGAGCGGGAGTGAGTGCCCACCCGTGTTGATTTTTCTTGTCTGTCTTTCTTCTTGCTGGCATGGCGACCAAGCTTGTGGTAAGTATGCAGTTCACGGCCCACTAAAGTCATTCATTTAAACTGATTTACTTTTTCTAGTTCTTGTAAATTCGGTTTCTAAATCTGTTTCCAGGTTCTAGGAATCCCATGGGATGTGGACACTGCCGGGCTGAAGCAATACATGGGCAAATTTGGGGAGCTGGAAGACTGCGTAGTTATGAAGGTTATCATTAATGTTATTATTATTTTAACATAATAATTATAATGATAATTTTTAATTGTTCAACTTATGCATGATGAGCCTTTTGGTTTGAGGTTTACAATCATTTTAGGGTGATATTGACATTAATTATACTGGATAAAATGGCTGTTTTGTTAAATTGTGGGAATTAAGTTCGCATCACTTTATGATTTCAAAAAGGTGTCTTTTATGAACATATACAGAATCAAAGTATTTATAATGGCTTAGACTCTAGCAAACTTGTACTTGATTTCTTATGATTTTCCACCTCTCTAAGCTGCTTATATAGAAGAACTAGATGAAGCTATAATGTTTGCCATTATGACAAAAGAGAATTGATTGGTATATATAATAAATATAGAGTAAAGATAGTAACAGAAAAGTGCTAGAAGAAAACAAGAGAGCAAAAGGGAGAGGAAGTTTGCCTTGCTCTTTATTTATTTTTTTGAGATATTGAATAGTTTAAAATTCTTGCTACTGCTATTGTGCTGTAAAGTTCTCGAGGCAAGTTGACATTAGGAAAATATGCTTTTTATGAATTGGAAGTATTGCTCCTGAATTTTAATATATTTTTCTATTATTATTTGTATTGCTATCTGAACACTTATTATTCCTTCTAAAAAATAATGATTGGGAACTTTTTAATAACAGTGGGAATATTTTCTATGCTGTTGTGTATATAAACATGATTGTCTCTCTGAACTATTCAATTTTTGTGCCTTTTGTTTGGATCCTTTAACAGTTTTCTTATCCTTCATTATGTATTTATAACTATTGTGAAGTTTTAAAGGGCATAGTGGAAACATAATTTCTGTAAATGAACGGTAAAGTTTATGGATATGATTGAAGCTATTTTTTCGTACTAAAAATATATTTTGAGGATTATTTGTCTTTAATTTACATCTTCTAGTGGCAAGTTAGCTATATTGAATTTGGAAAATTATAAAAATGTTGTTTAATACTCTTTCTCTATGCAAGTTAGCATTCTTCTGGATAAGCGTTTGTTGTGGTGGTTGGAACAATTGATTGTTCAAAATGTTATTCATAACATGTTACATGATAACATGATGTTTTGGGTGAAGAATATGATGTCAAATATGAACAATAGGTCATGTAATGTGAGAATTTTTACTCTAAGAAGGCAGAAGGTTAATTGAAGTATGGCTGATTCAATTTGATTATAAATTAGTTTACTTTACAAAAACTTAGGCTACAAAAATATGTTTTGAACTTGCTGTTATTATTTTTTGAGAGTTTGTGAGATTTCTATTTTTGAATTGTTTTTAAAAAAACTTCAGCAAGGACATTCGGGAGCTAGACTACAATGTACACTTCTTCCATTTTGAATCTCCAAAGAAAATAATCTATATAAATGATTGCAGTTAAGGGAAATTTTAATATCAAAGGAATAATCAATATTTACTCCTGAGGTTTCATTAGATCTAATGTCACACATTGACACGCATTTGACAATGTAGAAAGACTGATAACTTGAAAAGAGATTGGCCACAAAAGAAATAAGACAGTCTTATTTAACGATCATGATCCTTTAATATTGTGGGTATGATGCTTAACTTAAAATTACCAATGATTCTGGAAGCCTTATAAATGAAAAGCACTCTACTTGAAGAGGAATTTAATCTTTACTGAACAAATTGATGAAATGCGTCATAATTTTTATAGTATTAGCATTGATCTTAAACATTATATAATTTTAATTCAAATAATATAATTAACAGTTAGTTAGCATTATCAATTTTTGTAATATAAATAAATAATGCAATTTCCAAAATATATAATTAATATAATTAATTAGCATATTTAATTGATGTAATGTTAATGAGTGTACTTAATATAAATAATGATTAAGTATAATTAATTTAAGATTTTAAGAGATTAATGACATAATTAATCCAGTGTTTGACTATTATTAGTTTAATTTAATTAATGATTAAACTTAATTGATTTTTCATAATATTAGTTAATTAATAATTTAAAGTAATTAATATAATATAAATAATTTAATATTAATTTTTAGCAAATATTATATGATATAATTAAATAATTATTCTAATTAATTAATCAATATTAGTTCTTTATAATAAATTTTTAGTATTATTAATTAATCAAGATAATTATTTATTTTACTTATAATAATCATAAAATTTAAATCTTGATTGGACATTATCCCATTCAAGTAGGTTAATCCATCCTAATTCAGCACATCAATTGAATAACTAAGCAGCTTAGCCAACGTAGTTTAACTTATTTAGGCTTTGTTTTAGGTTAGCTGCAGCTGTCTAAGGAAATTAATATGAAGTTACTGCAAGTAAGCAATTATTGTTGCTGTTTGAATGACACGTTGTCATACTGCTATTGTTGTTATGCTCAATTTCACATATTAATGAACTCTATTAGTTCTAGTAATATTTCAACCCTACATCAGATTAAGATTTGAAGAATTAGAGAATTAAAGAATAAATAATTTAAATAAAATCTTTATTTTCAAGGCACTCATGAATGAAGATTATTCTTCTTTTAATGTCACAGTGATTCTCATAGAGAATTCATTAAATCAATGGTTCTTAATGAATGAAAATTGAGGAAGAGAGGGCTACGCATTGGAAAGAAAAACAAGTGCGTCTGAGCATTCGAAGAGGGAAGAAAGGGTCAATCAAGGGAAAGGAAGAGTGAATTTGCTAACTCAAAAGGCCTATTTACTAGTACACATTTTATTTGAAGAAAAAAAATATTTAAAAGATGCCTATAATAAATGTGTATTGAATTTAATAAATGAAAATAAAAGTTTTCAAATGTTTGTTATTTTATATATATTGTGAAATGGTTTTTTTGTATAAATATTAAATATAATAACTTTTTTGTTCAAACTATATTATAATTTTAATTCCAAATATATGCAGAAATTTTAATAAATTATTTAATTATAAGTATTTGTTTTCAAGATAATTAATGTTAATGTATATATATATATATATATATATATATATATCTTTGTGTGTGTGTAGATATCAAAATGTAGTGTAATATTATCAAATTATTTTATTTAAAATTTAATTGATATAATTTAATATTTGGTGAATGAACTTCCTTAAATATAGAAATATCAAGGTTTCTTGCATATGATTATATGATGAAGCTAACTAATCTAGTTAGTTTGTTACTTGTCTTTTATTCTAGTTTTATTACTTGTCTTTTATACAAACAAGCAGTTCAAGAACTTATACATATATGCATCTCAAACACATCCCATAGACATAAAATAAAATGTGATATAAAAACAACATATTATTCTTCATTCAACAAAGAAGGTTTACAATTTCAACACAATCACTACAAACTATATTGCTCATTATCGCTTACAAATTTATTTATTTCTATGATATCTTACTTCTTAATTTTCTCTAAAACCTTGTTATATTATTTTTTAATTGTGCTCTTCAATGGTTGCCACCTTGGATAGAACCTCATTCTATTTGTAGTTTAGTAGCTAATTTTGCATCACCATTTTTCACTTCAGATCGTTCTCTTGTTTTTCATGGGTTCAAACAAAAGAAAAAACAAAGTAGTTCTTAAAAATTCTTTCATTGTGTTTTAATATCTTGAGGAATGAGCTTTCTTGGCATTTCTATTCTCGACCTCTTCACCTCCTCCACAGCTTTAGCGTCATTCTTCTTTTAAATAGGACGTTGTGGGCATGATTTGACTCTTATTCATAGTGCATTTCTCTTTTTAACATTTGCTTCAACCTCAACAAGTACATTATTGCACCAAGATGTACATACTACAAAATGACGATTGTTTATTCATAGGGATGCTGCACTACTAAAATGATTTGCATAAGACGAGACTATACATCATTATGATGCTTTTTCTTATCATTAACACTAGCTTCTAGTTCTTCCTCAAGAACATTGCTTGCACCATGCATAAGAAACCAAGCTAACGCCATAACTGACTCAAAACTTATTTACTAAAGACAGGAATTTTCCATGTCAGTCAGGTCTATGAATTTATTCCCTTAGCAAATCTTTGCAAAAACTAAGTATTGGGGAACATTGTCTTCATTCTCCTCTTCCTTGACTTCTTTGGGTGTGTTCGCTCTCTTAGAGAACTCCTCACTTAGAGGAATGATCGATCTCGCTTTAGCGTCTTCCTCCTTGTGCATGTTGGATTGGTTGTAGAAGTCTCACCCTTCTTGGTTCTCTTTTTGGCATGAGACGGGTTTAGTAGATCTATGTTTTTTTTTATTCGCCTTGAGAGTGATCTTGTAGCAACACACTTCTCAAAATATTACTCAATAGAAGCTTTTCACTTGTGATGAGGAAGTGCTCTCAAATACTTAATAATATTGGTAGTTGACATTTTCTTTCTTTTCTCATTTTCAGTAGGAGATGGCAATCCAATAATGCTTAAATTTTGGTAATGACGGTCAAATTGCAAAATAACAAGTTGAATGGCCAATTGCAATGGTACTAGCACATGCATGGTCCATTTGTGCCTCGCAATTAATCATTTGTCTCACCTCGCAACATATCTCGACATTCTTAAGATGTTCTAATTTTGCAGGCTTAGGAAGCTGTTATGCTCTAATCCTTGGACTGACATTAATTGAAAATGCTTCAACTTTATATTTTTTGTTGGGTTAGAAGGTCCAAAAATTGTGCTTTTATCCTTGTTGTTCACTTTTTAAATATGCAGTTTCATTTCTTTCTTTATCAGCTGAAGTAACGAGTATCATTTCTTTATCGAGAAGTCAATGAAATGGAGATACAACACCTAATACGCAAAATTAACTATTCAGAGAGAATTAGGTGTGATGTGCACTATAACATTACTTGTATGTTTTGGTATGCTAATACATGTGCACCTAATTTTTATAGATTCCCATTGCTATTTGAATTGCTGCACATGCATGAGCACAATGATTCTTGTTAATCTTCATCTTCTACAGCTGCATGACAGCTCTCCAAATCATCATTAAATTGAGACCATACATAGTAGTGAATTAGTAGTTGTTGTCATCCAATTTTTAATGCCAATACACTCACTTGCATCATGCATATTCTTCTCTAATATCTTTCCAATATAAAAACCCATTCCACTTTCTTGTTTTGTCCTTGCTAACTTGCAACCTTGTCATCATCAAACATCTAATGCTTTAAAACATAGGGATAACATGAAATTCTTTAGCGTCAATATTCAAAGCTTTAAAACATTTACACTTAATGTTAAGAAGAGTATCACACTTGCATGGTAACTCAAAATGTGAATTGGACCACTCAGTTGGCGGCTTACCATTTAACCAATGGAAAGCATTCACATCCTTTTTTTTTTAGCTCTTTTATCATACCTGCGAATTAATTGGTTAGAGTCGCCCTTATTGCTGCCCACAAAGCATTTTTTAGGGCTCTCCCTTAAAAACTTGCTAACTTCAATTTTTAGTGTAGGTGGCGAACAAAAAATCTGTTGGTCACATCTAGCAAAATACTCTTAAATATTGGAATTAATCCTTTTTGTCTATTTGAAGTGAATGTGAAATTAGTTTGATGTTTAAAAATGCCTAGGTTTTTCTTCCAAGTAAAAATAAATACACTCCCAATTTTCTTGTCTCACAGCCCATGCAATAGGGAAGATGTTACTTCCATCAAGTGTGACAGCAGACAATAATTGTTCCCCATTTTGACCCTTCAAAAGGCAGATCAGCCTCAACTATTGGCCAACATTTTTTTTTTAAATTCTTTTTTTCACGTGGCTAAACACATGCACATTCTTACAAAGGCTTTTCTTCAAGTTAAGTTTGAATATCTCGTTGTGTGCACTCGAATAGTTGATCTTGGATTAGTAATGACAATTTTTAAACAATATTTCCTTATAACCTCATTTTATTCATCATCCTTTCAAAGCATTAAATTGAAAGCTTTTCCATAGCATTCCTTTCGTTGGGGATTTGGTAACATGTAATTTTATTTCCTCCATCATCTCTTGTTTAAAGACTTTGTATTTAATTCGATGATTCATTCTCACTTTATTCTTAACTTTTTTGTTATTATTGTAGAATTCAATGTTTTATTGTGGCAAGTCCAAGAACAAGAATGATTTTCCATTGACTTAACTTGCCATGAGTCAATCCCTTGTTTGAAACTTACACAAAATAAGGACAATTATTTCTCTAACTAATAACCTTATTTCTTCTACTATCATTTTTGGAAAATTATATTGATTTTCTCATTTAAATGTATGATTTTTTGATTTATTTGTACTAAAAATCACTCCAATTTCAAAATTAGTATTTTCTATGCTAGATGAGGGATTCTCCTTATTGCTTTTGTGAACACCAGCATCATTACTATATTAAGTACATTCAATTTCATAGTATTTTTTGTATTATAATCAATAACTCTCATTGAATCAAACATTTGTTTCTTTCCTTTCTTGTTAACTCATACATTGTTCTCATTTACCTTTTCTTTCCCATCATTCTCCCTCAACCCATATTCACTTATGAGAAACCTTGACTACCGTCATTAGAATTGTATCATAATCATCATGTAGTTCATACACACTAGCATATGGTTAAACAATTACAGATACATTTAGTATTTTTAGTTCACATGCTTTTACCAAGATTGTTGTGGCATGGTCAATTGCTCTTTCGAATCATTTTCTGTAACAACTCAAACTCTTAAGTACCAATAATTTTTGGACGTCAAACGGTGGAAAAATACAAATAATTTATGTTTAAGTAAATATATAATTTTTTCTTTTTTTCTCTCTATTTCCTCCCCCCTGTTTCTGCATCGCTCGCCCGACAGGGCTTCTGGCGCGGAAGGTTCCGCCCCAGGGAGGGCTGCCTGCGCCATTTTTGGCGCAGGCTGGTCGGCCCACCTGGCCGACCCCCCTCTCCCCTACTTAAACGCCCCCCCTTCTTTCCATATTCCCCCACAGCCCCCTCCTCCTCCAAGCCCATTCTCCCCTCCCTGCCAGCCAACCCAGCCAACCTCATAGCAGCTTCCAGCCCCTCCTTCTCAGCCCTATCAAGCTGCCACCCCTCCAGCAGCCCTGCCAGCCAGCCGTTCCTTGCCGGCAGCCCCGTCTGCCAGCCAGCTCTTCCTTGCCGGCTGACCAGCAGCAGCCCGGCAGTCCCGCCAGCCAGCTGGAGCCCTTGCCAGCCTCCGGCCACCCCGTTCCGGCTTCCCTCCGTTTTTCAGCGGTCCTAATCCTAAAGGTTTGAAGAGAAGCTTAAGAGAAAGAGAAAGGGGGAAGAAAAGAGGAGAAGTTATTTTGCTATTTTCTCTATACTTAATAATCTTTTTGAAGATAAGATTACGTCATTCACATTAATATGGTTCTCATTAATTAATAATGAAAATTTTACAAATGTTATAAAATGATTATTATTTCAATTTAAGTATTTTTATTTTGACCATCACTCCTACTATGTTCTTCTTTCATTCTTATATTATTATTATCATTGAAACAATGATAATAATAATATTGTATCATTGTAATCACTATCTTTAATAATCTTAAACGCTAAAATGATTATAAGTGCTTTAATAGCAGCTTGAATAAATTGAACTTCAAATCTTTAAATAGAAAATTGGGAGAAGAACATAATGAAAGTAAAGATGAAAAATGACTCCTAGAATATTGGATTAAACTTAATATATCCAAACTTAAATGCAGATTGAGTGAATTGTCACTCATTCGAGCTATTGAACTGTTGAACTTCAAGACTAAGGTACCCAGTACATGACATGTATTACATTTTGCACTTTTACTGCTGCTTACCTTCGCGTATTTTGCTTTGAGCTTGATTCATTTGAAGCTTGGTTGGTTGTTAGAAACCAACATCCTTTTCCTTTTGGGGTTATTGAAAAATGACATCAGTAACATTAATGCTTGCTTGGTTGTTAGAAATCAACATCTTTTTTATTCAGGGTTGTTGCTGGAAAAAATAACATCAGCAATATTCGGGGTTGTTATTGAAAAATGACATCAATAACATTCGGGATTGTTACTGGAAAATGACATCGGTAACATTTGGGGTTGATTACTGGAAAATAACATCAGTAATCTTTATTTAATAAATAATATTTGTTGTAGGAAATTGTTTATTTTGCGCTATTACCTTATTTTCTCCTGCATTTTATTTCCGCCTTACTTCTGCTAATCACATATCTTAAGAATGTAATTATTATTGTGTACTGCAGTACTTGGAGTATTCTCTAATTACTTGGAATTCAAATCTCGGTATTGTTTTCTGAACAATACCAGGTCAGGTGCTCCTAGGGGATTACGCGCAAGAACTATAAAAAGTTCAACTGTCGATAAGATTCACGGCGCTATTTTATTTTTGTTTATCTTTTATCTTTTTTTTTTTTTACTTTTGTACGATGAGTGTGGAAAAGACTTGTAAAGTGAACATTGAAATAAATGAATAATATCCTTTGGCATTTGTATGTGTATGCTCTTTTCCTCTCAAGTTACTCAATATGATCTTGCGGTAAGTGAACACCCGATGTCGGAACGGTTTTCGCTGAATCGGCGTCAGGGCCTTCACAGTATTGTTCGCTTTGGCTTGAAAGACGTCACGGTTCTATTCTCAGAAGATAACTTCCTAGTAGGTCACTCATTCTAGGAGTGCTCCCACCTGAGCACATTTAACTTTGGAGTTCTTATGAGGAACTACGCTGTTGTCTGAAATGTCTCCTTGATGATGAAGAGTTCCGCTTAATACTACTTAAGGGGGTCATTACAATCTCTCCAACATATGCAACTGATGTTCTTGTCAGTATCCACACAGATCTAAAAATAATCCATTTGGTAGATAGGACTAGAGGTGACCCCTACATATAACATCTTAATCATCATGTTCAAGAGGCTGCTCACATAAAGTAATACATTGCTCTGTATGACACTGAGCTCCTATCTGACACTATATGGCCTACTCTGATATCATTTGTAATAGCCCGAACTCGAGTAGCTCGAGTTGCTGAGTGTCTTGAATGAGGTCAAATGGAATTGCAGAGGTCACAGAGGAGGTTCCTGAGGTTGCAGAAGGTCGCCGACATAAGTGGAGATTGCAGAGACGAAGAAAAGTGCAGGAAAAATTGCAGAGAAAAAGCAAAGAAAGATTGCAAGTTGTAATGGAAGGTGAGAATAACACTGGATAGCCTTGTTAGTAATTTAGGGTTAATTTATCGATCCTAAAATTTGAATTTCAATTTTTGCCTTACAATGTTGATGACCAACTGACTGAAAAAAGGGGATTATTTTGAAATTTAAAAAATTGTTGGGGTTCATTTTAGGCATTTAAATAGTTGAGGGATTAAATCGATCATTTTTCAGTTCTCCAGGACTACCTCAAGAAATAACTTTTTTTTACCATATTTTTATCAGGCTAGCTATCCAAGTTAGGTTAATTTAATAGATTCTTTGTTTGGATTCGTTTTTGCACCATTAAACCTGGCTTATATACCCCAAAGCCCACTATCTATTCAATGGTTATTAATGTCTTGCTGTTAATAACTATACATCATTGTCATGCCCTCATGCATGCAAGTTTTGAAACTCTTCCACTTAATTGGCATATTGTGACTATATTCTGCAATTTTTCTATAATTTTTGCATTCTAATAAATGGTGTACCTACTTGTTAGTCTACTCTTTCATTGCTCCTTGATCCAATATATTTGAATCTTCAACATTTATACTCATGTCTTTGAATTCTCGCAATTTTCCTTTCCCATGCCTGTTCAACTTCCCTCGTGACTATCATCTCCGTTAATTTACAATCAGTTCTGTTTTTGCTTTGTTTTAACATTTGCATCACTTTTTTTTTAAGTTACAACGCATCCTGAAAATGCCTTGATACCTAGAGCAATCTGCATTTTTTATTGCAAACAATTTTGGAAAACTTGAATTGTTGTTAATGCACCATAAATTTGTAAATGTACATCAATCATCTATCCAATTGTAGCTCTATTATTCCTTATCAATAGTTGATGAACCTAGAGCCTTTGTGTGCACTATGTTTATGATTCCAAACGGCCTTTATTTTGAATTATGGGGCAATTTGATTATTGTACAAAGAAAATCAATGTAAATTTTAATTAAAACGATTGCACTGTAAAAACTTATTTGATATGTTGTAAGATTACACTGTTATTGATTTATTAAATTTTTTGCATAAAAAAAATTCTTAAACAATGTTATTTTAAAAGTAAAGATTGTCAACAATACACATTGAATTGAACGATGGTGAGGCTGTAATGAGGGTTGGCGAGGCCTTGCCGAGGGCCATCGAGGTTGGCAATGTCTGACAACATTTAGGCAAGAGTTGGTGAAGCGTGGTCAAGGGTTTGCAATACTCAATCAAGGGGCTAGTGAGGCCAGCAGGGGCCGGCAACACTCAATTCGAGACTGACAATAGTTAGGGATTTAAACTGTATTTTGGACTAATAAATTATTAATCTAGTTCTTGTAACATTTACTACGAAGGTAAATTTATTATATTTCTAGAGCCAGTTCCACTGTATAGTCTAGATGTGTGAGAACACTGGGCTTATCTTCTGATGTTTTACTTGTGCTTTTGACTCTTTTCATTGCTCTTTTATTTTCATTCATCCATTCATCTATGGTAAAAATGTTTCAAGCGATCTTTTGTTTTGTTATTGATTTCCTTTATTTTCTTACTTTGTTAGGTTGTTAAAAGTTCTTTAAAGGTCATTTCGTATATTTGAATGCTTTATTATTAATCTTTGAAATATTGCCGTGGATAGTATTTTCCATATCATCTTTTTGACTGTGTTTTGCTTGAAAAGCCATGCTATGACAATTCCTTTCAGCCTATATTAATTATTTTTTATTGTGCACCTTAGTTCTTTATATCATTTATGTCTATAAAACAGGAAAGATCCACTGGCCGATCTCGTGGTTTTGGTTATGTAACATTTGTCACAGCAGATGATGCAAAGGTGCGATTATACAACTGTTTGGATGTATTTTTGAGTTTCTTGGTGATACTAAGGCATTCTAACATATGCTTTTACCTCGTATTTAGAGGGAAATTTTGTTTTACAGTGTAATTTAATTAAATTTAGTGCTTGCTACTTCATGCCTGTTGAGGGTATCATGATTGCAATATTCAATGCTGTTAGCAAAGTTTGTGGTACATTTTAGTTTTATTAACATGTTTTGAATCTGTTTATCAAAAATTGATTATGATATGACATTTAAAATTTGTTGTTGAAGAAACATCAACAATGTATACTTTAAGATCAATAAAAAACCTTTAAACATCAAGTTTTGCAAAAAATGGTGTTCAACAAATTATTTTTTTAATGGGTGCAGTGCTTGAAAAGCTTAGATATCAATAAGGTCATGATCCTAACACGTGATAATTTTTTTCTTTAGTGTAAATGCAAATAGAGCTGGTTTTTGGTCTTTGAATTTGTTGTTGATATTAAAATAATGATGAATTCCTTGGCCTGCTTGGCTGCATTGTAGCTAATTAATTTGAGAAGTTTCAAGTCTCATGCAAATCTTGTTGATTACCATCACTGAAAGTGTTAAGAGTTTAGTAAACTGGTATTGTGTGCAAGTTGCATAATTTTATGCCTCTCAAACTACATCTTATTTCAGAAACTATAATTCTTAATATGTCTTCCGTTGTACTTTAATATCAAATGTTGATGTCATTCCATAATACTAAATCAAGGTGGAGTTTAATGTTGCCGTCATTTAACAGATTTTGTTTACTACTGTTAGGCTATGAATATGAAATTTTTTAATGATGAACAGTTTGATAGTTGGCCTGAAAATTATTATGTTAAATAATCTTGGCAAGTCAAAGTAGATTGAATGATGGTGGTGAGAGAAACAGAAATTTAGCGAACTGCATTTACTAGGGTTGAAATGAAAGATTTACTTGTATAAATATTTATTGCATTATATTATCATGATCACTTTTAATTACATATATACATATATATGTACATATGTAATAATTGTCATAGATATTAAAATTTATTTATTATTATATTATTTTATTATATAGTATGCTATGTTTTGTTATGTTATATACATATGTATGTATTTATGTACTCATTACTTTGCATATTTAAATTTTATTTATAACTTTATTATATTATATTTTGTTAGCTATTTTATGTTATTAGAGATATGTATAATGGGATTGTAACATGTATTTGATTGCAATGTGGTTTGTCTAATGATTTTTCTATTACTGTTGGATTACATCAAGGCTTAGCTTTTAGCTCATACCTTTTTGCTTTAATTATTGGATGTTCTTTTTGAGCAAATTTAAGAAGATATTCCTTGATACATGTTATTTGTAGATGAGATTTTATAATTTGACAAGACTAGCATGTAGTTCAAGCAAAATTCGAGTTATGGAGGGAATCCAATTGTTTTTTTATTAGTAGATCTAAAACATAATATATAGAGTGTTAAGTTCAATGATATTAGAAGTCTTAATCTCAATGATATAGCTATTGAGGACATGCGATTAAAAAGAGCGATGGGGTTCAAGTACCTCTGTTCAATTGTTCAAAATAATGGTGAAGTGGAGAGCGATGTTATTAATAAGATTTAAGTTAGTTGCATGAATTGGAGGAATTTCTTGAGTGATGGTGATTGGAAAATTCCATTCAAAATTAAGCTCCCTCTTAAGGGTTGCATTTAATAACTTGAATTTAAATAATGTTTTTTTATATCTTTATGTTCCTTTTTCAAAGTCGACATAAGAAGCATGAAGTTCCTTTAGAAACAATGATAATTGATTTTTAATTAAACACTACTAAACTCATCTTTTAATGATGGCATTTACTTAATTCAGATGTTTATTTTGACTTTGAAGTTGAACTCTCTTTCTCCAAATATTATTTGACAAAAAATGTTCTTTTCTTAAGCTGCAATTTTTTATTATGAATTTGCAAAGAACACATTTTTCTTATGTACTTCTTGTTCTTTAACTTTGGACACTAGGGATTAATATCTCTTTTCATTGCATTCATATCGGTAGGAGCGTTAGAGTAAGATTCAAATGAAGAGCTAAGATTCTTACCTTTTTGGCTGTGATGATTCTTGTTCTTCTTCATGCAACTCTTGAACTTTTTGTTAGCTTTTCTATTTGTTCATCATCTAATTCCTCGTTGCTTGATGTTTCCTTGCCTATTCCCTTGGCTTTGACGTCAAGCACATTTTTCTTTGGGGTTACTTCTTTCCGATTCTTTTTTCGATTTGATAGGACCTATTTATATGCTACAAGAAACTAACAAAACATCTAAAGAGTGGGCCTTATGATATTTAATTCTACTATAGCTTAAACTTTTGGAACCTAGTTAGATGGTAGACTTCTAAGGACCTTTTTGCCTTCTTTGTTAGTAAAAGTTTTTTCTTAACAATTGAAGAGTTATAATTTAAGATTTTATCTTAAAATGCTCATACATAGATTTAATGTGTTAACTGAAGTATTCTAAATATCGTCGTCAATGGTGCACAATTGAATTCTAATATAATCTTTTTTGCTTTAGTGCATAGTTAAAGCAAGTAAAATCTTTAGCTTTGCATCTGTAAATTGTCTCTTTACCTATTCTCTATGTGCTGTATAATTTTAGCTTGAGCTTCATTTATCAAAGCCCACATATCAGTCTATGGATTGTACAAAGTTTCTTATTTTCATTTTTTTAAAAATCAAAACCTATTTCTTCAAACAATGGTTGATGAACGTAAGAAGCACCTTTTATTGCACGAACATACCTTTCTCCCTTAGTTTCATTTTGAATGAATCTTTATTCTTCAAGATAGTGAGATCTAGTACAATAAAGACATGAATTTGATACCACTTGTTGGCTTTTGAGGCCAAATGGACACTACTGAGGGAGGTGAATTAGTCTTGGACAAATTTGAAGTTAAAAAAGCTTAATTCATGCTTGAGTTTTAGATATCTTAATTTATTCTAATTAAAAAATATAAGTACACATTGCAAAGCAAAAACTAAAGCCAAAAGGCAACTTAAGAAAGATGCATAGAGATTTATAGTGGCTTTGATCCCTTGGCCCTATGTTTGCTCTTTGGAAGTTTGTCTCTTTCAGAATTCCCTTGAACAATGAGTTACTCCTTTGATGATACCACAACAGATGACAAAGCTTATACAATCACTCTTTTAGATGTTTTGACTGCGGAGCTGCGGAAACCCCCTCCTCAAAGTTGTCCAGAGGTAGTGCCTCCTTGATCCCTCCTTCACTATTTGTTGCAAAGTTGTGGCGCTGTCCTTCATTCCCTAAGCCATGTCACTTTGTGAACTATGCTTGATGGAGTTGCTACAATTTCTTGCACGCCTTGCAAGAGTAGGGTTAAGAAATAAAAGTAATTTACAAAAATAAAGAACACTATAAAAGATTTCAGATGAAATTCTCAAATTTTGTTCTTTATAAACTTTGAGAGAGCTTTATGTTTTTCTCAGCCTAAAATTTTTTTTAGTATTGCTTAAGAATTTTTTTAATATACTATAGGTGTGGGATAAGGCTGCCCAAAGCCCCCTATATAAGGTGGAGGAAGTGCAAGAGCTTTATTTTAGGCAAGGTAATATTGCTGGGTGTGTTGATGACTTGGGAAAATGGCTTTTACGCGTTTGGGTGCGTGAGGAGGTGAACCATGGCTCTCAAAATTTCTAATTAGGTTTGATTGGGAACAACTTAAGACCGTCTGAATGCGCCCCCAATCTGTGGCATGCAACTTTTCTTTCTAGGCCAGCTTAGGTTTAGGTCGAAATTTGCCTGTGTGGGATGATTGGGTGCCATCTTGCCAAGCCGATGGATCTACCCGTGACAATCACAACCCCCTTGGAGAGCGTACTTGCTGCGCGCCTTGGCGCACCAAGTTTTGCATCTGGGCTCATGCATGCTAAGCATACTTACATGATGGCATGCACATGCAGGCTAAGCATACTTGCATGATGCAATTAGCTAGCTCTTTAAAGCATGATCTCTCCTAAATTTCAGTCATTTACTAAACTTGCAGTAACATAGAATGTAACGTCATAAATATATCAAATGCACACAAATACAAAATTAAAACCAAAACTAATTCTTCATTGAGAACTGGCTTATCTGGAACTTCTTGAAACATATACTAATAAAAGCATTAGTACATAAAAAAACATAAGTATATTTAAAATTAGTTTTAACATTGGCGCACCAAGTTTTGCATCTGGGCTCATGCAAGCTAAGCATACTTACATGATGGAGCGCATGCAGGCTAAGCATACTTGCATGATGCAATTAGCTAGCTCTTTAAAGCATGATTGATCTCTCCTAAATTTTAGTCCTTTACATAACTTGCAATAACATAGAATGTAACGTCATAAATATATCAAATGCACACAAATACAAAACTAAAACCAAAACTAATTCTTCATTGAGAACTGGCTTATCTGGAACTTCTTGAAACATATACTAAATAAAAGCATTAGTACATAAAAAAACATAAGTATATTTAAAGTTAGTTTTAACATTGGCGCACCAAGTTTTGCATCTGGGCTCATGCAAGCTAAGCATACGTACATGATAGAGCGCATGCAGGCTAAGCATACTTGCATGATGCAATTAGCTAGCTTTTTAAAGCATGATCTCTCCTAAATTTTAGTCATTTACATAACTTGCAATATCATAGAATGTAACGCCATAAATATATCAAATGCACACGAATACAAAATTAAAACCAAAACTAATTCTTCATCGAGAACTGGCTTATCTGGAACTTCTTGAAACATATACTAAATAAAAGCATTAGTACATAAAAAAACATAAGTATATTTAAAATTAATTTTAACATTGGATAGAGTTAAACTATGTATCAGACAAAATAAGTTATTGAATGTTATAGAACATCAGTTGACTTCAGGCTCTCATAATACTACTCTATATCTACATTTCTTATGACTTCTTTTCATAAGATAGGTCTCTACCTTAATTTTCTTTTATAACTTATTATATTCTTTTACAGAGTGCACTTGAAAGTGACCATGTTCTTGGAAAACGAAATCTTGAAGTAAAGATTGCAACTCCAAAGGTGAAAAGTTTTTATTCTGAGCTCATTGTTTCATTCAAAATATGTTCATTAAAGGAATTGAGTACTGTGTATTTTTGCTCGGTTTTAATTAACTTGCTTTGTGTTCTTTTTCCTACTTATTTAAATTAACAGGAAGAAATGAGGGGACCTGCAAGCAAGTCCACTCGAGTTTTTGTGGCCAGAATACCACATTCAGTAACCGAGTCTATGTTCAGAAGGTAAACTTTTGATTTAGGTTCAATTTTACTACTTTTGATAGTGAATGCTGTTTATGATAATGATTTTCATATACAAAGGGAATTAACCCAATTTCTGAAAAAACTTTCAGTTATTTCGAAACTTATGGGGAGATAACAGACTTGTATATGCCTAGGGTGAGTTGAGTTTTTCAACTGCTTATTTGAGTGATATTTCTTGATAATACATGCATTTCCTTGTATTTGTTGTCTAGTTTTTACCTGCCTTGTTTGATTTAGAATGGGTAATTTTCTGGCACTTGGTACTGGTGACATGTTGCTTTGTTAAATTAAGATGCTTTTGGATTCTGTCAAAACATCATTTATCTCATTTGCATGTGACGAATATTTTATGTTGTTGTAGTCCTTTTGTATTGCCCAATTTTAATTCAATGTGGTGCTGTTATAATATAAATTATATCAAACAAAAAGGTTGAATATAACATGCTTTATCTTGCTCAAGTTCAAATGATTTATAGAAGTTTTCTACAAAAATTGTGAACACATTGGTGGAAAGTTATATAAATTGTTATGGTGATGCATATATACTATTATTGGAATTTGATGTGGTTGTTGATTTGATAATTGATTAATATTTGTATCTAAAAGTATATACAGCTTGTTAACTTATTTTCTATATCATAATGGTTTGTTTAATTTTCAGAATGGTTGCAGCTCAGGTAAATGCCATGAAGTTGTCAAAAAGTTTGATATTAATTTGTCGTAGCCATTTTTTGATTGCATCACAAAAAAGTCACCATTGTTCTAGTGGAGATGTTTTTGGGATTGGACTTAAGCTAATTTGAATCTAGCTAAAATTATTCTTAAAGTTAAGAATTTGCATAACCAGGTGTAGATTTTAGTTAAAATAATCGTCAGTTTTCAGGCATCATTGGGATTTATTTAATGAAAATACTTATTTTTAATACCTTGTTTTTCATTCCAGCTGTTGAATATTATTATTCTGTTGCCTTTTTTGCACAATATTAACAAACATAACATCATCATTTTCTGATAGAGAATGCCTAAAGGACCTTTAAGATAAAAAAATCATATGTTAATCAATGACTTTGTATTCAGCAGGAGCAAGGTTCTAAAGGACACCGTGGGATTGGATTCATTACTTTTGCTTCTGCTGGTAACCTTCTTTTTATTGTTTGTTTTGCCTTTTCTTCATTTTCATTTTCTCCTATTCTTAAAGTAAAAAAACGGTCATGCAATATGATTTATACATTTTACTTTCTTAAACAATGTATTCTTCAACGTTGTGGTGAGACTGGAATGCTTGGCTATACATCTAAATTTCTCGAAGAATGTTTATTCCTGAGCTCTGTAATGAAAATGGAAAGTTTGGATGACCTAAACTAACTGAATTTTTTTAAAATACATGGAACAAGGAAGGATTGCCTTTATCAATTAGTAAAGGATGTTAGGGGTTTGTTGGCAAATATGTATGCCTGTCGAGACCAACCAAACCTTGATCATAAACCACCAAAGTGAAAAAAACAAGGATGCCATGTATCTTGCTGATATTAAATTTTTTATTCTTGAATTGCACTGTTCCTTTATTTTTATTTAAAAAGTGATTTAGAAGTTGTGATGTTGATTGAATGGCTTAACTAACCATGGAGCTTGAACGTTTCAAAAAATTACTTGTGCGTGTTGGCTAGACCTCAAACATGTGTCTGCCCCACTTAAGTGTGCCAAATTCAGCTTAGACATTCCCAACGTGCTTTGGACATTGATTAATCATGTGTGGATTCCTATTTGACGATGAAACAGGGGCTGGTTTTAAAAAAACTTTGACTTTGTATCCCTTTTTTCATTTTTGCATATTTATCCTGACCTTCAACTGTTTACTGTTTACAATTCAGTTCCTATATTGTTTACCAACAAAAGATCAACCCTTCCCACTCCACTTCTAGCTGTTAATTTCATTTTGATGGTGCTCGTGTCTTTGTCTCTTAGCGAGCTTTATCTCTCTTAAAGGAAAGCTTGACTAGCTTTGTTTACTTTTCTAGCACCCGCACCTTGTTTATGTAAGTGTAATTAAACTAGAGAAATTGGGAGATGGGCGGGCACAAGGAAATTAGAATTGAACTTTGATTCACTTAATTTGTAGTGATACATATCCCATGGTGATAGCTTATTTGTTAAGATAATTTGTAAGAAACATTCAAACAGGCCCAAAATATAAATCCCAACGACTTTCAAAATTACAAAAAGAGAATGCTGAATCTGTGCAAAAGAAAATTAGAATTCAACTTTGATTCACCTAATTTGTAATAATACATATCCCATGGTGATAGCTTATTTGTTAAGATATATTGTAGCAAACATTCAAAATTTAAATCCCAACGACTTTCAAAATTACCAAAGGAGAATGCAGAATCCGTGCAAAAGAAAAATAAGCTTTATTGAAGAAGGTTTTCTTATCTTCTTTAGGACACCTATTAACTGGCAATTGATGCTACAAATTTGGTTTAGAATAGAAGGTTTTGATACACCATAAAATATAACTTATTTTACTCAACAATCGCCATTAAAGGGACAATTAATTTGAAAGGAGCATGAATTCTTGAATGCTCTTTTGATCTCCCCTTTCCTCTCGGTGGCAAATGTCTTGTACAATGCCAATAGCAATGTATTCGGTTAAATATTTTTGTCTAAATTTTTTAATAACTTTTTTGTCTAGCAAAAAGTGCTCTGATAATAAAAAAGATTTTGGAAGCAATTAAAGAAATTTGGAGGTGTAAAGATTTTAGTGTTTGCATAAACTGATGTGCAAAAATGATCTCTAATTAATTTTGTGGCTGTTGAATTATTTTGCTTTAATTTTATATTTTTAAAATTGCAAAGGAGCTTTCAAGGGTAAGTATTTTGTTGCAAACATTATCAATGATCATTGTTTATATTATCCAAGACATTCAGTTCAGGTATTTACTGTTATACCAAACATGAATTTTTAGAGTTGCAAGAATGTTAATTGAGATTATCAATTTATTTTTGAACACTGCATTGTTTACACATTAATTTCACTCTATGAAAAAAGATTTTGCTTGAAAGATGCTGGCTCGCAGATTCTCACGTGAATGTACAACAAATCTGCATTAAAGGTCTTTCATGGATTTTTTTCAAGAATCATTTGAGCTTGATGATGCTTTGTGCTTTTTGTACTTAAGGATTTGTGAAGTTTGGTAGAAATAGTATACTATATGATCCAAAATGTAGTACCCTAATATCAAATCAATGCTGAAAAATATAATCTGATTAGCAAAGTTGATTTTGAAAATTTGTAGAGGAACGGTTAAAAAAAATTAAAACTTTTCAAGGGTTTGTTTCGAGATATGTTTGAATTGATCCCAAGTTATGGACTGCTAAAATTTGCTAGTGGGGATGTTTTTAAAGTGTTTATAAATTGTGGTTTAAAGTTGTGGTCTTCCCCTCTCATTTTCGTCTATTTATGGTAGTTTCTAAAGTGCATCTGCTGTCTCCTCCATTACTGAATTGCTAGAAGCCCTACCAATTCCCATCTTTGTTTTTCCTCTAAAAATTTTTACCAGCATTATCGTACAATGGAGGGAAGCCTTACCCGACTAATACCGAATCAACATTATCCTTTCTAGAAACCTATCAATTTCATAAAGAAAATTATTTTGATGCTTTAATGGAGTTTAAAGTATAGTCTTGATGATTAGGATAGATATCAAAGTGTAGAGAATCTTAGAGAAAATTTATCCTGACACTTTTTTAAGTGTGTATATATGACTAATTATTTTTGATATTTGGGTTGCCACTATATCAAATATCTTTTTTTTTTAGCTCCATCCTGGGGCAATGTAGCAACTCAGCGTATTTCCTTGAGCTAACCTGACCATTTCTCAGAGTAAATGCTTGTTTGCACAAGTTTCCCTCAAACATATTTGAACTTTAAATTGCTCACATCACGTTTTGAGTTTATTTAAACCCCAAATTTTGACTTTTATTTTTATTAGTACGGGGATTGACTACGCTGCTTGTATTTTGGTTGATCAGATTCTGTAGAAGCATTGATGACTAAAACCCATGAACTTGGTGGTTCTAAAGTTGCAATTGATCGTGCCAACCCAAAGGCATCCTCCTCTTCTATTCTACTATCAAAGTGACTTACAAGTTTATAGTTTTATAGATCCTATAAGGGAGCGTTAGTCACACTTGAAAGTGTCTGATTGGGGACGGGGCTAACAATTTCTATTTTTTTAATCAGAGGGAAGACGGGAAGTTTTCAAGTCGAATGGCACCAGGTGGATACGGTGCTTATAATGCTTATATCAGCACAGCAACTCGCTATGCGGCTCTCGGTGCTCCGACATTATATGACCGTCCTAGTTCATTTGGAAGTAAGCTGCATTACCCTTTTCCTCTCATTATCATATAATTTTAAAAAATAAATTGTCTTCTCAATAGTTAAATATGATGTGTTTTTGCGCTCATTGTATTTTAGGAGGAATGTATGAAAGTCCTCACGGGATGGGCAAGAAAATCTTTGTTGGAAGGCTTCCTCAGGAAGCAAGCGCTGATGATCTCCGTGAATACTTTGGGAAATTTGGCCGGATCATGGATGTTTATGTTCCAAAGGTAGGAAATAATTAAAAAAATACGGTATATGGTATAAAAATCAGGATCCGAGTAATTTTTGTATTTTTATGTACATTTATTTATTTTAATTTGATCAATAATGCGGCTCTGCTGCAACCGTTTAGGATCCAAAAAAAAGCGGCCATAGAGGTTTTGGGTTTGTTACGTTTGCTGAAGATGGTGTGGCTGATCGTGTTTCACGAAGAACTCATGAAATCCTTGGGCAGGAGGTATTATATTTATTTTTTGAGAACCATACGCTCTCATAATTATTATTGGACCATCAATCAAGCGATTCTGAATGTGTGGATGCAGGTGGCCATAGACTCTGCAACTCCTGTTGATGATGCAGGCGCAAGAGGTGGTTACGTTGAACCGCCTGCAGGCTACGGTTTTGGCCCTATGCGCTCTTACGGAAGATTTTATGGTGCTCTGGATTTTGATGATGTAAGTTTGTTGTTTTATTTTTCTTACCGTAGGACTGACTTTTAGGGGTGTTTTTGGGAGTTTGGTAATTTTTCATATGTTCTAGATTTTGTTTCTTTTGGTGTATTCACATCTATCCAGGTATAGATTTGAGTTGAGTTTGATCGAGTTAACTAGTACCCGAACTTAAAATTTTCAAGTTAAATAGTACTCGAACTCAAAGTTTTTGAGTTAAATACGATTTAAACTAGAACTTGGATCGAGTTCTAGTTGAGTCAATTTTGATTCAAAAGAGATCGAGTTCGAGCTGACTTGAATTGGATTTGAGATAGCTCAAGAATAAATATTAAAAATATATAAATTAAGTTAATAATATAAAATTCAGATTTAATTCTGCATTCCTTAAAAAACCAGTGTTAATTTTATCATTGAGAGAAATCGATCCCGAGACCTGAGGTGAGATACGAGGATGACGTTACCATCTGCGCATATAATATAATTTTTTTTTATTTATATAGTTCAAGTATTTGATTTTATTTCGACTCAAGCCCTAACTAACGCAAATTCGATTTGAAATTCATATGAGTCTTAGCCGTTTAACTCTTGAATCGACTCAAAAATTTGGAGCCTAGTTCGAATTGACTGGAAAATCGAACTATTTTTGAGCGAGTTTTGAACTTCGGGTTAAATTGTACACATTCTATTATATTGATTATGTATGATTCTGTTACTCCCTTCACAGTATGGTTATGGAGCTGGTGGTGGCAGCAGCAGCAGCAGGCCTTCGAGGCTGGATTGGAGGTACAGGCCATACTAACTTCAACTAAGAAAAGAACCAACCCGACGTGGGAAATGAGCCATTTCTCTCTCCTTCTCTTCAGTGGATGACATTATGATTTAGCAACTGGCTCTCGTCTCTAATGGGTATTAATTATTTTAGCCCGACCCGATGGGCTCTGCAATTTGTTGAAATAAATGAACAATTTTTGCTTGATGGGGATCCTTTTTCCTTTGCTTATTTATATTTTTATTTATGACACATGTAGAAACTCTGCTAATTTTTCTGAGTACTGTTTTGCTGTCTTCTTTGATTCTGAATGAACTTTTGAGTTTACATTCCAGTAGCTACTGTTGATCGCACGTACTTGCATTAGTCATTACTTGTTAAAAAAAAGCTTAGCATAAATTTAGCAAAAAGAATCTGATAACATTCCCAATCACTTTTATGTACTTTTTTTTTTTATAAACCTGTGTACACTATTTTATCTATCTGTTTGTTTTTCATTTATTTTATTCTAACTCCATATTTGCATCAAGGGTGTACTGAAGAGTTCAGAGGTCCCATCTGCAACTCCCACTGTCGGTTTTTGTATTTGAACCATCAATTTCTGTTTTAATTCCTTTGTTTTGGCGATTGCAGAAGTGAACATCACTTTTGTCTCCTTTATATTGTTGCTCTTGCAAGTAAATTGCCACTAACATTGTAAATTGTACTTAACTATCATGTTTGGGCATTTTTGCCCAGTTTAAACCAAGTTTGACCAGTAATAAATCTGTTGACAAATATATGTTTCATTTGCTCTATCTACTTGTGGCACGTCTATGAAAAGCCATTTGAATCTGTGAAAATTTTCTTTTACTTTAGGTGCAAATTAGCTCATTGACTATGCTTAAAAAAGTTCACTAAAGGGCAAGGCTGGAGTGAAAGCTTTCTATTAATAGCCTGTTTAGGTTTTTTTAAGTTCAAGACTTAACATCTTCAAAACTCTGAATGCAAGGTGTGCTCTTATTGGATCTATAATGTGTATAAACAAAATTTTATGGTTCATAGGTAGGATACTTATGAGTGGAGCATTAGAAGTCATGGGTGGTTGACAATTGTAATAAAATGATGCCTAACATATTTTTTGGCTTTGATGTAATAAATATTGTATCAATACATTTTTTTTTTGTGAATTAATACTTATCATACAAAAGCTCTTGCATTATTATTTTGATTCTCTTATGATCACTCTCATTTCTCTTTGGAGGTAGTTATCCCAAAATAATTTGGTGTATCTAATTAATTTCCTATGAGCAAATGTGATTTACTCATAATCATCTAAATCGTTGCACTCGAAAAATTCTTCTAATTTGGTCATCTAGTTTGAAATTTTATAAGGATTATGAGTTCCATGATATATAGGATCCTTTATTTTGGTCATGTTCAATGGAGTTATCATATCATAACTTTGAAGGGCTCACCTCAAATACATATCATTTAAGTCATCTTTCTCATAAATCTTATGATTTGATAATTGGTTGGTTCTCTTGCAACTCCTCTAGTTGGGGTACAGAATGGGGTTACATCGGTTGTTGTGTTTGTGCATCTTTTAATGGTCACTCCATCTATCGTTCTCATGGATTGATATTCCCGAATTTGGTGGTCGGGCTTTCTGCACAGAAAATGTCTTTTATCGTCATGGTAGCACTTGTCGTAAGGATAAGGTTTCCAACAATCTTCTCTTATTCTTTGGTGGGATTCTCATAAGTTAGCTGAAAGATTTTAGCATGTGGGTTGTGTTGTTTTTTTAAAGTCCGTTGGTCCTTTGTGGGATGATCATGCCTCTTCCCTTATCTTGTGTAATTAGAAGGCTTGCTATTTTTTTCGTGTTCCATGATTAATGCATTATAAAAGTTCAGAGAAATGAGTATGCTTAAATGGAAGCAAGCTCCAATGGAGGGTGTCTTTTATTTTTGACAGAAAACAATTACACCTTGCTTTCTTTGTACTTATCAAGTTTTGAGTGTATCTTAACATTCTTGTGAACTTAGCCTCATAGATGGCCATAGAGTTGCTACCATGAACCAATTTCATGAATTTGTTTTTCATGATGTTTTAGGCAGCTTTTGGGATGTATTTGGCTCGAAATATTTTAGAGAATGCTTCACAACTTATATTTTCCAATTATATGCCAGTAAAATCAGTGTTGGCGACAAATTCCCACCATCGGTTAGCATCACCCTTAAATAGGTAGTGAGTCACTAGTACTTTCATTTGGAAGCTCCATACTTTCTAGTATCGTCTATATCTTTCTTAGCCAGTCTTCAGCCTCCATAGGGCAAGTAGTCCCATGAAATACTGGTGGATTTAATTTGAGGAAATATTGGAGAATCTCATCAAAATGATGCTTTTGGGGTGATTGTATGGAATTTGATAAAGTTGCTATTTTTTGGTTAGTTAGAGCTCCAGAACGGCTTCCATGAAGCGATAATTCGTACTTTTTGGAACCTCCATTGATAAAGGTGCCTTGATTGGGGTTTCTGTTGGGGTGCTCATAAATCTTTCGTCTGAATCTATCTGTTTACCCAAAGGTTGAAAGCACAAATTACATAAGTTTATATTATCATTCTCTATTTCCAAAATGAATTATGATTTGGCATTTATATATTATCTCTTAAATTTATGCTCAATCCCGCTCTGATACTGTAGCGCCCCGCCCCGTCGCCGTGCGCAAAGGGGTATAGATCATAATTCGGGGGAGGAATATCCCGTATCCTCGAAATAGTTGAAAACTAAGTCCATCTGAATGGCTGCTGACTCAACCTCAATGAGGGTTGAGAGCTAATACTTAGGATAAGAGTATTATCCTTACTCAAAGTATTAGACAAATACATACATTGTATTTAGAATACGATAGGAATCCAATATATGTATAGGATATCAGTATTTTCAATATGCTGATCACATCACAATATTAAGTATATGTAGTATATAACAGAGTGTGGAAACTTAAAGCAAACATCCAGAACATTCATCACAGAAACTGTATGAATACATTCGTCTCAAAAAAGAAAAGAAAATACATCTAGAGTTATTACAAGCATTTTACTGAAACACTGAAATAAAATTAAGTACTGAACTAAAAATACTAAGCATAAAGTAAAACTGAAGGAGAGTCCGTTAGTGCTCCACGGGCTTGTGACGACCGGGGACCGAAGTTTGAGAGTTTCAAAAAAATATTTCATAAAATTTGGAAACATACAATTTTTATAAACACACATGAAATAATATAATTAATGTCCAAAGTCCAATTATACAAATAAAGATAGAGCCATACATATATTAAATTACAACAGTTTAATATTTACAATATAGATTAAACATCTTTATTTCTTCTCTTTTAAAACTCAGGCAGATCTTCAAAGTTTTAATTTTCAAAACCTGAAAAATACAGTTATCAGTCAAGTAGGAGTACGCAAATCATTCTTATAAGAGTATTCTAGCATCCTATAATATGCATAACTCAAATGTGGAAATAAATGGAATAATTGCATATGAAAGAAAAGCAAATTTTCAAATTTAAATATTGTCCGGCATTGTAATAAGTGGATCATTTGTGATTCATAGTCACTGATTTTATTCAATTTGGACACCAATTGACGAAGTTAGAATTTTTAACCCTTAGTTAAGAAACCCTTAATTACCATTCTACCCCTTAGGCTTGTATTAGCCTTAACTTGACCAATACTTATCAGAATTTAACAAATTTAGGTTCTATGAAATCCTTAGGCAATAAGCATTATAAGTATAATAAAAAATTCAGATTTCCATAAGTAAAATTGTTAATCAACTCTTAATGAGCTTAAATATTAAATTAAACTCATAAGCCTTAAACCTTGACCAAATATTAAATTAAATATATTTTAATAAATTAAAATAGTTATTTATTTCTTAAATTAGTAACTTAATAATTCAAAATCAATATAAAAGTATTTAGATCATTTTATTGGCTTTTTAGAAACTTAAGTTACAAAAATTTAATACTTATAAACCTAATATTACAAATCATGTTAAATCATAAAATATTAAATTAATTAAATTATTTTTGGCAGATCAAAGGAAATGATTTGGTTGTATTTTTTATCAAAATAGTCAGGTACGTAAATCTACTTATGAGTTTTATTTCAGTATTCTTATTTTGAGCCATTTTCATTTGAGTAATATTTATTCTAAAACTGCTTACCGCTTATACATTTGCAAAAGAATATTATCAAAGAAGCATGTAACAAAAAGATGAAATGTGTTATATTATTGTGGTATTTGTATTTGAAAGATAGAAAGCAACACTGAGAATCTGTACAGATTGGGCTTGCTGGCAGCCCCTTAGAGTCATATGAAGGGATTTAGCCATTTTTAGGAAGTAGGCAAATCCTGAGGAAAGACACACCATCAATTTCTAATTTTGAATAAGCTACCGATGGGTAGTGAGAAAGCTTCCAAAAGGTTATGCCTATGGATTTACTCATTTGGGCTTTGGACTTTAATTGGCTAAGTTATGACCTAATTAGGGTCTATGGTGATTAGTGAGTGATTAGTGAAATTAATCATAGATTCACTAATCTAACTACATAATTAAGTTCTATTTCTACTTTAGGAGTATCCAGAAACTGAAATTTCTAAATTTGGATTATTAATTTTGTTAATTTTCACTAATCAAGTTTCAAGATAATTAAGTTAATAAAGTGATCTAATTGTTGGATCCTAAATATTTTTACAGATTATTATAAATTAGGTTTTTTTGATCTAAATTGATGTTTGGATTACCTAATTTGGAGTTCAATTGACTAAGTTATGGTCAATTGAAGTTCTAAGGGATAAATGACTTAATTAGAGTTATATCCTAAATGTGATTAGTCTAAATCTAATACAAACAGCAAAGTTAATACTACTAAAATATTCTTTAGGATTTTCTGAGTATTTTGAGACCCATATTGGATATGTTTGGGTTAAAAATTACAAAATTATGGTTAATTGAACATTTGTAACATATTTTGAATTATTTAATAACATAAAATGTCACTATATTAATCCTACTAAAATTTAGATGGCACTAAAATATTTTTTGATTTTTGTTGATTAATTTAATGTATTTATTTGTATTAATTGGATATGTAATTTACGAATTATGGGTGTTTAAAGTTTGACATTTATTCAATTAAATAAAGTCTATTTGAATTCATACATTAATACCACTGTTTAAGGATATAAGAATTATTCTCTCATGATATATATATATATATATATATATATATATATATGTTTTGATAAAATTTTGTTAATATAAATTATTTTGATTCCTAAAAATATATACATATAACTTACTAAAATATCATATATACATATATATTTATTTATTTATTGCAGATTTATTTAAGTTAAATTTTCTTCAATCTGTGGACCATACAGACACGTGGCGTTCGCAGATTGGCTGCCAGGAAAGCGGGTCCCACCTCTGCCCCTATCGGGATAAGACCGACAAGACAAAATAGATGCGGGTCCCACCTTACTGCACAGCGAATGGGAAGACGCCGCGTGGTCGAACGAGTGTCTCCTCCTGCACTCGACATGTACCCCGCCGCTGCATCCATTTGGACCGGAAGAATCGGTTCGATTCGAACTGGTTTGAAAGGTTTTTAAATCAGATCAGCCGGTATACAATGACTGAATCCGATCGAACTCTATCAGATCCAACAACTGGATTTGATTCGAATCTGACGGTTGGATTTATTGGACGAATCGTCTTCTCACTTGACGAGCCCGACAAACCCTAGCGCAACTAGGTTTAATCGGCACAATCAATCGATCACGCCCCAAATGGGGATGCAATCATTCATAGGGATTGTAAAAATATGCAGAAATAATCAGATAGAAGAGATAATAGGTACCTGGATCTATTCAAGAAACTTTGGGATTGATCGGCTCAAATCAGAAAGGTGGATCCTTTGATTGTCAAACGAGGGAATTCCCTCGCATATTTTGAGCTCGAAAGACTTTAATTGTTTTAGTGGAAGTGGTGGATCAACACAAGGAGGAAACGGCACCCGCAAGTGAAGATGTTAAGGCACGCGTCGAATGAAAAGAAGGAAACTGAGATGCTCTGTGCGATTGGAGATCGGACGGTTCGATCTTACCGTCAGCTTTGGATGGAAAAAGGGTAACGACTGCTTAGAAATCAAACGACGTCGTTACCTACTTAAATAATATAATATTTAATTTAATTAATTACTTAGATTTTTTTCTTAAAATGAAACATTCAAATTTATTTCAAAAATTTCCAAAAAATCACCCTTAACTAAATGAGGGGTGAGAAACGCAACGGCGTGATCGAATTTTTGTTTTGACGAATAATTATTTATTTGATTTTTTTTCTATGTATTTAAATAATATTAAAATATTCGACAAAATTCTAACGACTTCCAAATGCATCCAAAATTTCACCCATAGCTAATTTGGGGGTGGTGAGTGCAATGGCGAAGTCAGATTTTCAATCTGCGGTCAAAATTATTTAAATATTAATAAACAAATTGAAAGGAAAATCTGGTATTTTATAGGGCTCCTCCTGAATCTCCTGGTTGTCCTCCTAACCTGGCTCAATATACTGCTCAGGATCTAGAAAATTGCCGGATCTCAAAAGTACATCGTGTTAGATAATAAATCTAACACATCGAAATTAATCTAAACAGTTCTAATTATTCATTTAACATTTATATTGTGGCGACCGGGGATCGAAGTTCGAGAGTTTCTAAAGAATAATTCATCTCAAATGTAAGTATATATATTTTTATAAACAAAATGACATAAAATAATAAAAGTCTAAAGTTCAATTATACATTTAAAGATAGCGCCAAACATATATGAAATTACAACAGTTTATCTTTTACAAAATAAAGATGAAATATTTACATTTTCTTGCTTCTTTATTCTTCTCTTTTATTTGGCAGATCTTTAATTATCAAAACTTGAAAAATACAGTTATCAGTCAGGTAGGAGTACGCAAATCATTCTTATAAGAGTATTCTAGAATTCTATAATAGACATAAATCAAATATGAAAATGACTGAATATTTGCATATGAAAGAAAAGCAATTTTCTCAAATCTAAATATTACCCTGCATGTTAGCTTTGAAATTCAACAGCATGAAATATATAAATTTTATCAAAAGCATTTGTAACAATAAGTCGAGTTCGTAGACTCTTGAGCCAAAATGGGTAAACCCCTAGGCATAACCTGTAGGAAGCTTATCTCACTACCCGTCGGTAGCTTACTCAAAATAGAAACTGATGGTGTGTCTTTCCTCTAGATTTGCCCACTTCCTACAGGGGCTAAATCCCTCCATATAACTCCCAGGAGCTACCAGCAGGCCCAATCTGTACAGATTCTCAGTGTTGTGTTTCACCTTCCAAAGACAAACACCACAATAATATATATCATTTTTCATCTTTTTGTTACATGCTATTTGATATCATTCTTTTGCAGGTTAAATAGCGGTAAGCAGTTTTGTAATAAATAGTGCTCAAATAAAAATGACTCAAAATAAGATTACTGAAATGAAACTTATAAGTAAATTTACGTACCTGACTGTTTTGATACAATTTATAACCAGTTCAATACCTTTGATCTGTCAAAAATAATTAATTTATTAAACTACTATTTTTATGCTTATAATTTAGGCTTCTTAAAGTAATGAAATAAATATTTGAATATTTTGATTTATTTTATTAAGTTACTTAATAATTATGCCTTACAAGGTCAAATTGGGAATTTGACCTTATAAGGGCATATTAGTAATTTTACCTTTAATAAAATTCAAAATTTATATTAATTTATTGTAGATTAGGTCTTAAGGTTTTTATAGAATCTAAAATTATCAAATTTTGATATGTATTGGCTAAGTTATAGCCAATACAATTTCTAGGGTTAATAATTAAGGTTTAATATGATTAGTGAGTGATTAGTAAAATTAATCACAAAATCACTAAACTAATTATACAGCTAGGTTCTAATTTTCTTTATGAGTTATTTGAAACTGAAATTATTTAATTTGGATCATTAAATTTACTAATATTCACTAATCAAGATTTAAAGTAATTAGGGTTAATTAAGAAATCTAACTATTGGATCATAAATATTTTTTGCATTTTACTATAATTTAGGTATTTCTGATCTAAATTGATATTTAAATCACCTAATTTGGAGTTAAATTGAAATACTTATGGCTATTCAAAGTTTCTAGGGTTAAAGGGCTTAATTAGGGTTAGGCCCTAATTGTGATTAATCTAAATTTAATCTAAATATCAAGATTAATACCACTAAAATATTCTTTAGAGTTTTTTGAGTAATTTGAGACCCATATTGGGTATGTTTGGATTAATGGATTAAAAGTTATGATTAATTGATTATTTGTAACATATTTTGATTTATTTAATATCCTAAAATATCACTTTACAAAATATTAATCTTACTGAAATTTGGATGGCTTAAAAATAATCCTTGATTTCTGTTGATTAATATAGTATATTTATTTGCATAATTTAGGTTTATATTTTGTGAATTATTAAGGTCCAAAGTTTAGATATTATTTACTTTAATTAAATTAAGCTAAATTTACTCTAATTAATCTTAAATTTATTTTTTAATATTTACATACTTAATTCTCTACACAATCAATTATAATATTTATTAATTTTATTTTAATATTTATTTATATGTTCTATTTTATTTTAAATGAATAATATATGCATACTTATAGTATATATATATATATATGTTAGAAGTTGTTTAATATATAATAAGTATATTATATATTTTTAAATTTAATTAAATTATTTATACGCTGCAGGTGGGTCCACACCGGCGGTCGAATCGCAAAGGCGGGACCCGCAGAGGCTACGTGGCAAGCAGTGATTGGCTTAGTCTAACTAGCGGGCCCCACTACCTCAGCAGAAAACGGTGACTGAGGCGACACGCGGCGCGTGGTCATACGCCTACTTTTTCTATGGGTCCCGTGACACTTAATGTGTCTGCGGATGTAGACAAACCCATGCGGAGATGGGTCAGGCCCGGGTCGACCCGGCCCGACCCAAAACACCGTTTGTCTTCTTCGCAGCTGTCCGTGCTCGAGAGGATTTAGGGTTCAAAATTTTGAGGCTTTCTTATATAATATAAGTAAATCTGTATGAAAACTGGGAAAATAACTAAAAGTGTAAAACTGAATAAAACTGTACAAAACTAAAGTAAGTAAAAAAAAACTAAACTGTAAATTGAATACTGAAAGTAAATCAAAACAGTACTGAATCTGAAACTGAGTAATCATATGTAAGACTATGCTGTATGTCACTGAAATTGTGCATCTGAATATGTCACCACATTGTACGCTACTGATATGTAACCAAAATATCACTGAACTGTTATGAGTAGTATGGTCCAATGTATACATACATCCAGTTGGGAATATTATTTACTGATGATGTCGATGCATCCTAAAATTCCCTAGTCAATATATGCAATATTTCATAACTCATAGATCATTACTGATACTTATACATCATTTTGATACTCACACATCATGCTTATGCTCATGATCATGCTTCTAGGCTACATGAGATAAATTTAAAAATCCAGAAAATGCTTTGAAATTTGATAATTAATCCTAGGTCTCCATTGTGCAAAATCTTGCTAAAAGGATTCTGACTCTTAGGTTCTAATTCGATAATTGGTTAAAGTTGAGATTTTACTTAAAAATCATTAGCTAGGATGTTGTATACACATAGTTAGCATGTTTGCAAGAAAGGTGGAATTAACCCTTAGCTTGTTTTAAACTGCACTTATTGAAACGCACTGCGATAGGAGGCAGAACCCGGTCACAGTTTATATATCAAGCTAAACCGTTAAATGACCTAATTACAAGCATACTTAGTGGTCTACACAAAGTGACTTAAGATACTTAGTTTGCTTAAACTGCACTTATCGAAGATCACTATGATAGGAGGTAATACCCGGTCGCAGTTTATATCTCAAACTAAGGATCTTGTTCACAAATTGTAACACTCTTAGTCTTGAAAGATTTACTCTAACGGGACTGTATTCATCTAATCCCTCAGGATAGCACCTGATCATAAGTCCACATTGGAGTGAATCAACCAATCATAAATACTACTGAAATAATCCAGTACAATGGGTATACCCTACTATACCCAATTAATAATGTGGGTTCAGATGATTTTATTTAATCAATAAAGATTTATTAAAGCTATTAATCCTTACTCTAAATAGGTGTGTCATACACAAGGCTCCAAGAATATAATCAAAAGATCACTCAACATAGGTTACTACCACAAGAAATAAGTCATATTTTAAGTACTTTAGGTGATTCATACCTCAAGGTATCCAGCTCAACTTCTAAGATTATGAAAGATCATCTAAGTTTCTTATCTCAATATATTACAAAAGTCCTTCCTACCTCAATGCATCAATAAGTAAGGCCTTTAAATATTTTCATAACGATCCTAATGCAAGACCCTTAAGATCTTACTCTTCTATTTCTTAAATTAACATTCAAGTGGTCAGATCAGATGATTGAAATTCATTTGATTTTTTTCTATTCTATAATTATGGGATAAAATCAAGGATATTATTAGAGTTAAGTCATTTCATAAATTATTATAATTTTATTATTCATCTTATGCTAAGAGTCTTATATAAGAGAAAATCAATAATCTAAAATTTAGATTCTGATGGTTCAATCACACATATTCAATATTAATTATAGCACTTCTAATTCAGTGATTTAAGATCAATATCAAATCATATGCATTATTAGAATAATGTCAATTGAATTATCTTACAATCAAGTTGATTAATTAAGTGATTAAGATTTAGATCTCAATCGAGACAAGTTAGGGTTTAACCCCTAACCTTCCTATCATTAAGACCAAAAGTTAATTTAAAGGTCAATGACAAATCAATGTATTATTAGTGTATTATTGATGTCAAACTTAAGTTTGAAATTAAGTATCATCTACTAATCAAGTTATCAAGATTCTTATGTTCAAGTTTAGTTTAATATCCACTAAGCACATTTAAGAGTCTAAATAATTATTAAGGTTCTCTAACATACATCCTAAGGTTATGGAAACATATGAATGTAAAGATGACATAGAATAAGAGGGTAATTAATGCTAATCAAATTCTAAATCAAGTCAAAGAGATTAGCACTTAATCACAAATCTAAAATATCTAAGTTTCATGCCATTTAGTTGTTAAGACATACGTATTCGATACAAGCATTTAAAATATTATTACTTAGCATTTGGCATAATACATCTAAAATTACAAAGTATGTTTTAAGCACTTTTTAAAGATGATAAAATGTCAAACCTAATTTCCCTATAAAATTTTATGCAATATTCAATTTTAGTTAAAACTATTATCTAAGGCACCATATAGAATGGCCCTGAAAGAGCTACAAGAATTGAATAATCAATTGCAGGAGCTATTAAATAAAGGATTTATTAAGCCGAGTATGTCTCCGTGGGGAACTTCGGTGTTGTTTGTGAAAAAGAAAGATGGGTCTATGAGAATGTGCATAGACTACAGGGAACTGAATAAGGTAACCATTAAAAATAAATACCCACTTTCGCGAATTAATGATCTATTTGATCAACTTGCTGGTGCCATAGTATTTTCCAAAATTGACCTAAGATCTGGATACCATCAAGTAAGGGTAAAAGACTTAGATGTGAAAAAGACAGCATTCTGAACACGATATGGGCATTATGAGTTTTTAGTAATGTCCTTTGGTCTTACTAATTCCCCATCTCTGTTCATAGACTTAATGCAGAGAGCTCTGAAACCTTACTTAGATAAATTTGTTATAGTTTTTATTGATGATATCTTAATTTACTCAAAGACAGTGGAGGATCATGAAGAACATTTGAGGCTAGTTCTGGAAAAACTTAGAGAAAATGAGTTATTTGCTAAATACTCAAAATGTGAATTATGGCTGAATTCTATATCATTTCTTGGCCATGTGATTGATGCTCATGGAATTCAAGTAGATCAAAGCAAAATTAGTGTTATTCAAGATTGGGTTCAGCCCAAAATAGTCACTGAAATTCGTAGTTTTCTGGGTTTAGCCGAATACTACAGGAAGTTTGTTAAAGGCTTCTCCCAAATTGCCGCGCCACTTACAAAATTGACTCAGAAAGCAGTTCCATTTGTTTGGTCAGAAGAATGTGAAACTGCATTTCAAACTATAAAGGACGCGTTAACTTCTGCTCCAGTTTTAGTTCTTCCAAAAGAAGGGGTTAATTATCAGGTGTATACAGATGCATCTGGAATTAGTTTAGGATGCGTATTAATACAAGAAGGCAAAGTTATAGCTTATGCATCTCGTCAGCTTAAAACTCATGAAAGAAACTATGATGTATATGATTTAGAGTTGGCAGCATTAGTTTTTGCATTAAAGATCTGGCGCCATTATTTGTATGGAGTTCAATGCTCTATATTTACAGACCACCAAAGTCTGAAATACATCTTTACCCAAAGAGAATTAAATTATAGACAAAGAAAATGGCTGGAATTAATTAGTGATTATGACTTAGACATCCAGTACCATCCAGGAAAAGCTAATGTAGTAGCTGATGCTCTAAGTTGTTATACTACTCTTAACAATATAATTTCAGAAAGCTCATTGATGAATGAGTTTCGTAAGATGGAAATTTCTCTTGCTAAAAGTAATTCAGTCAATATTATGATATCCATGAATAATATAGAACCTACTTTCCATAGAGATGTTCAATCTCTCAAAGCAAGGATGATGAATATTTAAACCTTAAAGTGGCAATAGAAAGTGGTCGTTGTCCAGAATTGCAGTTTAAGAAAGGTGTTATTTAAATGGATAATCGTATCTGGATTCCTAAATCCATGCAGAAAGAGATCTTGATTGAAACTCACAATTCAGGATATCAAATTCATTCAGGAAATTCTAAGATGTATCAAGACCTAAAACAATTATTCTGGTGGCCAGGAATGAAGAAAAGTGTTGCAGAATTTGTTACAAAATGCCACGCATGTTGTTTAATAAAAGCAGAACACTAAAAACCTAGTGGCTTATTGCACCCACTAGAAATCCCAGAATGGAAATGGATAGATATATCCATGAATTTTGTCATGGGTTTGCCTCGTGCTAGATCTGGAGCTGATTCAATATGGGTTATAGTGGATCGTCTTACTAAATCTGCTCATTTTATTCCAATTTGTCAAATTGACTCTGTGGAAAAGTTGGCTAAGCTATATATTAAGGAAATAGTCAGATTGCATGGAATCCCTAAAACAATTGTATCCGATAGAGACAGTCATTTTACTTCAAAAATTTGGCAGGCTGTTCACTAAGATTTGGGTACCACTCTGGCCATAAGTACATCATTCCATCCACAAAATGATGGCCAAACAGAAAGAGTAAATCAAGTCTTAGAAGATCTTCTCCACTTATGTATGTTAGATTTTTCAGGATCCTGGGAAGAGCATATTCCCATAGTGGAATTTGCATACAATAATAGTTTCCAATCAAGTATCAAAATGGCACCATATGAAGCATAATATGGTAGGAAGTGTTCAACTCCACTAGCATGGCCTGAGATAAGAGATACTCAATTATATGGATCTGATTTAGTGGAAGAAATAAATAAGAAAGTTAAAATCATTCAACAAAGAATCAGAACTGCTCAAGATAGGCAAAGTAAATATCATGGTAACCGTCATCGTCCTCTGGAGTTTAAAGAAGGAGATTTTGTATATTTAAAAGTGAGCCCGATGAAAGGAATCTATCATTTTGGAGTTTCAGGAAAGCTCAGTCCAAGGTTATGTAGGACCTTTCCAAATTATTCAGAAGATTGGATCAGCAGCTTATAAACTAGAACTACCAGAAGACTTTGCTGCTGTTCATAATGTGTTCCACGTATCATCATTAAGAAAGTGTCTTCGAGATCCTTCCCATCTTATTCAACTCCCAATAATAGAGATTCAACCTGATCTTTCATACACTAAAGAACTAGTTAAAATTTTAGATAGTGATCAAAAGAAATTAAGAAATTGATATGTTTCAATGATAAAGATTCAGTGGAAGAACCGCTCATGCAATGAAGCCACTTGGGAGAAAGAAGTGGATATATGACAGAAATACCCAAACCTTTTTAATCAAGGTAATTCTTCAACTCTAACCTATTACATTTCATTACTTTATCTCTGCTTTATTCTTCTCACTTGAGTGATGTCGAGGACGACATCGTTGTTAAGTGGGGGAGTTTGTAACAACTCAGGTTATTACTTAAGTTAATTAAGGCTAATCTAAGTCTTAATTGAGGTTCTAAGTCACTAATTAAGTAATGTAGAACTTATCTCAAAAACTTAGGTCAAATTAGAAGTCAACTGAGTCAAATCAGAAATTCTGGAAAATTCCAAACCCTAGAAATTTACTTTTTATCTAGACCTCAGATTGAAAATCTGACTTCACCGCTGCATTCAGAACACCCAAATTAGCTAGGGGTGAAATTTTGGAGGCATTTGGAAGTTATTGGATTTTCGTCGAATATTTTAATAATATTTAAATACCTGAAAATTCAAATAAATAAATACTCGTCAAAATGAAAATCTGAATACTCCATTGCGTTCCTCACCCCTCAAATAGCTAGGGGTGATTTATTGAGAATTTTTGAGATGCATTTAGTAGCGTGAATTTGATTAATTAAATCTGTATATTATAAATAAAATAATAATATTTTTAAATAGCATTTAACGGCGCCGTCCACTTTACCTTAACGGCATTCCCTAAAATCTAATTTTACTGTTTGATCCGACGGATCCTACGATCCGTCCGATCAAAGGATCCGACGGTCCGTAGACCGTCTTCTTCGTCCAGACGCGGAAGCCTCCGCGTGGCTGAAGGGTGAATACGCGGCGCGTGCCTCGCTCCAGATGGCTCTCCACCGCTTTTAGCCGCCGCATTAGAGCTTGTATAAGACCAGTAGAACTCCTGCTTCGCTCAGTTTCAACCCTGAAGTTCGGAAACCAATAACCAAACTTCGACCTTTCCTCGCCGTCCAAATTGAGGTACCTCTATCTTCCAATGTATGCTTCCAAATATAGAATTTCTTTTTCGTATGTTGATTTCATAATCCTGATTGAATCTTGAACGAACTCGATCGAGTCGATTAGGTCTGGTTAACCCAGATTTGCCTAAATTACAATAGTAGAAACCGTTACCCTTCTTCTCACCGAGCGTAGGGACTTAGGGTTAGATATTGCCGGAGCTGTGTGCCTTCTCCGGTGGCATTTGGGGTACCAATCGAAAGGTCTCTTCGGTGCCGGCAATTTCGAGACCTTTCGATCGGTATGTTGATTTCAAGACCTTTCGATCGGTATGTGGCTCATCCTTCGGTGCCGGCGATTTCGCCGCCGTTTTCGAAGCCCTAGTTTCCATGCTGTCGGGTCGATCGCGCGAAGACGAAGACCCCTTCGGGAGGTTGGGTCGGGTTGGCCTGGGGCCCGACCCCTGGCCCGTGGCATTTCGGCTGCCTCGACGAGCCCGCCTCGCAGCGCTCCAGCCAACCGCAGTGCGACGCGTGGCCTGCAAGTCTGGCGTCTGAACCGGTGGGGCCCGCCGTCCTCTGCTCAGCCAATGACGGTCCGCCACGTGTACCTGCAGAAAATTTAATATCAAAAATCATATATATATATATATATAACGGATTAATTAATATAAATGAAATTATATATATTAATAATAATCAGATTAATTAAATTAATTAAAACAGAATTATTTAATTATTAAATACAAATATTTAAACCCTAATATCTTGCAAAATATAAGTCAAATCATAGCAAATAAATATATCATTTTGATCAGTAAAAATAGAGGAATATTTTGGTGCTGTCAATTTTACAATTGGACCAATATTTAGTATAGTGACATTTAGGGGTTTTAATTAAGTCCAAATAATGTTACAAAATTTTATTTGCTCATAACTTTGTGTATGTTCATCCAAACATACCGAATATGGGTCTTAAAATACTCAAAAAACCCTAATGATCATTCTAATAGTATTAACTTTGCTTTTTGGATTAATATTTGACTAATCACTTTAGGTCATAACCATAATTACCCTAATTAGACCTAGAACTTCAATTGACCATAACTTGCTCAATTGAGCTCCAAATTTGATGATTCAAATATCAATTTAGATTAGAAAAACCTAATTAATAGTAATCTATAAAAATATTTTAGATCCAATGATTAGATTTGCTAATCACCTCTAATTACTCTAAATCTTGATTAGTAAATATTAGCAAATTTAGTAATCCAAATTAAGTGATTTAAGTTTCAAAGGACTCATAGAGTCATTTAAAATCTATCTATAAGGTTGGATTAGTGTTTGAGTGATTAATTTCTCTAATCACTCACTAATCACCCTAAACCCTAATTAGGTCATAACTTAATCAAATTAGATCTAAATTGAGCCTACCACATGTCATTATAATCAGTAGACTATTTGTAAACCATAGCCACTAATTTTACTCAATTTGGACACTAATTGACAAAGTTTGGATTTTGACCCTTAATTAAGGATCCTTTAATTACCCTTTAAACCCTAAATCTTGTATTGGCTATAACTTGGCCAATACTTATCAGAATTTAGCAAATTTAGGTTTTATGGAAAGCTTAGGCTATAAATAACAGTAAATTGAAAGAAAATTAAAATTTTATTTAGACAAATTACTAAATTGCCCTATGAGTCAAATCCACTAATTTAACCTCATAAGGCTTAATAATCCCCCAAATTTAGTATAGTTGCTACCTAAATCCTACATTAGACAGTAAATAACTCATTCCAATAGAAAAAAATTTCAGTTTTAGAACTCTAGATTAAAATTTGATCTTTTGAACTCTTAAGTATGGGCAAAATGGTAATTTTGTCTAAATTTAGGGTTTAGCTTTCTAAATCTTTAAAAACATTTTATAATCATTAAAAATAGTAAATAGAATGATTTATAATAGAAATAATTAAGTTCAAGCTTTAATTTGACTTGTATTTAAATCTCATTTTTAAAAGTCCTTAAATAAGATCCTAAGTCATTTGAGTGTTCTTCTTCCTTAAATCATTCTTAGATCTTTCTTCAGGTCCTTATAATATTAGTTAGGTTGTGTGTCATGAGGGATACTCTTAGTAATTAAGAGCCTTAATTCATAGGATTAGGGATAGATCTTAAGTTAGAATTCATATGTTGAGTAAATTGGGTTACTCAATAGATGAAACCTTGAGTTTACTAGTTTATAAAATTTTCTTAGTTTATTTAAATGATTATTCTATCTTTAAACTTTAGAACTAAGAATAGAGATCTATCCTAATAAATTGATTTAATATTAGGATTTGCCCTAACTTAATCTGTGAGATTTGGGTTTTAAACCATAAGATCCTTAGTTGTACCTTTGGATTAAGTGATTAGACCATATTATTTGGAGTCTAATTCTTAATCTTTTCATCTTGATTTGGCTAATTAAGATGAGTATGGGGTATTTTAAATATAAAATTAAGTCGATGATTTATTCATTTAAACCAAGTAGTCGTCTTTTGATTAAGATATAGGTAGGACTTGGCCAGTCATAACTATCTTCAACTTGTAGGATCGTGATTCTAAGTTACAGAATGTGTAAGAATTGATGATTCTAAAACTTATGTAACTTAGAGTAGATAGAACGAATAAGTAGACAACAATGGATATCACCTGTGTTTTAGATAAAGTCTCTTACTCAATTTGTTTTGATGCTTCGCTTACCTTGATTTTGAGCTTTAAACCATGAGCATATTTGAGGTACTTAAGATATTTGATAAGTATCTTATGTCAACTTTGATCATTCATAAGAAGCATTTTGTTTTCTTCTCGTATTTTTGTAAGGTGTAGCTTGATTAGTATACCTCTTCAATCAAACTGTTCGAGGTCGGCTACATTGTTCAGGTCAATTCGATAGTCTATGCCATGCCTAGTCAGTGGGTTAGGATGGATAGACTCTTGCCCTACTGACTGAATAGTCAGGATCTGATATGGTTATACTAATTCAAGTACACTTACATTTGGTTTCTGCTTTAGCTCATCAAGCTAAGAAGTTTCAGTGATACTCAGTTCAGAGCTTCTTTCTTAGCCCATCAGGCTAAGTATTACTAAGTGTGCTTTCAGTTTGAGTGGCTTGAATAGCCAATGCAGTTTTCAGTTTTGCAGTTACTATTTTACTTTTCATATTTTGCATTTCAGTACTATTTTTATTTATAATTTTCCTGCACTTTCATAGCCTTATTTCTATATAGGATGCTAGTCTTACTTACTGTCTTCATATGCATATATATGAGAAGTTAGCTATGTTTTCAGCTTTATAATATTTCACATGTTCAATTATTGTTATGTCGCTTAGCATAAGCCTATTTTGATCATAAGCATGTTTAGGATATATTTTTCTTTACAGTTTTGTTTAGTCTTTCTTTTGCTTACCTGACTTTGTTGTAGTTGCTTGGAGGAGGTATGTGCTTACTTTCTAGTTGATTTAGTTATAAACTATTTGTTTATAACTTTATACCATTTTTTTTTCTTATGCTTTCTGCACCTACTTGCTTGTTGTACTGGTTTATGGTGATATTGAGTTAACTTAATAAAACTTTTACCCTAAAATGTACTTAGACAATAGTCTAACTAGATTTTCTTTTGTTGGATGGGGCCATACTATTATGAAACTAATAATGGCAGGTTCTGAGTTTCTTGGTGCTGTAGATCTAGTGGAGGCCTTGCCATTGGAGGAGGAGCTTGTTCCTGAAGACCATTAGTTTTATTTCTGCCTTGTGAGGATGAGAGTTTATTTTTTTTTTTTTAGTTCTTAAAATTATTTTTAAATGTTGTAATAATTCAGGGTTAACATTTCTTTTCAGCACATTATTTATTCTGGATTATTGTATTGTATGGATGGATGTTGTATTCTATGCTTTCGCGCTCTCTGCATTTTCTTGTATGTTCATTTAGTGAGATATTTACCTTAAGAATGACAAAGTCCTTAGTTAAGTTGGATTAGAATGTATGTCTAATCCAATTCTAAGTGGGGACCTTGTTATTTGGTGACCCCTCCACCGTAATCATGTTAACTTAAGAGTTAACAGGACCAAGGTGGGGCAGGACCGCCACAATAGGCTCCTTATATCTCTCGATGTCCAACTGCACCATCCTAGTAGTTGTCTAAAGACTAAAAATAGATCAATAATGAATCTTGTTACTCAGTTATCCAAATTTTTCATATATTATTTTATGTGACTTTTAAAAACACTTTTATTAATTTTATGCGATATAGAGTAGAAAAACATATTAAGTAAGAGTAATAAAAGACAACTCGTATCTTTCCTTAGTGCGTGAATTAGAAAGTCAAAAGTCAAGTATCTGCACAATTTTATACTTGATAAGTAATTATTAAAAAAACTTAATAGTTAATTTATTTAATAATGATAATTATTTATACGATAAAACAAAACAGTATTTGTGATAATTATATTAGAGAAAAATAATCTTTCTTTTATTATTTCTCTCATTTTTCTTTTTTAATATATCATTTTTCTCTCATAAAATAATAACTATAATAATAATGATATTAATAATAATATCTTTATTAGTAATAAAAATGATAATACTAACTTTATAATATATATATATATATTAATAATATGTATCAACATAATAATAATTTTACTATTATCATTATTAAATATAATAATAATATTATTATTATTATTCTTATTATTATTAATATTATATATATATATATATCTGTGTATGTGTATATATATATATATATATATAAAGAAAAATACTTATTTAAATGAAATTTACTAAAATTATGTACTATATATATATATATATAGAAAGAGAAAATAACTGAAATAAAAGCTACATAATTTAATATATATATATATATATATATACAAAGAAAATAATTGAAATAAAATTTGCATAAATTAATAAATAAATAAATATATATATAATAACTTAAATAAAAATTGTAAAATTAGAAATAATAATAGTAATAATAATAATATTAATAATATAATAATATTATTATTATTAAAAATAAAAGTAAGAAAAAAATGAAAATAATAAAAAAAATTCATCTCTTTCTCATTATCTTACTCTATCTTACTGTTGATGAGATTTTACAGGAGGTCGACGGGGTGAATGAGTGGTGGCCAAGAAAGAGAGGGAGAGTGGAGGGGGGAAGAGTAAAGGGGAGAAGTGGAGGAAGAGCGAGGGAGTGTGGTATTTATAAATTTTGTTTCTCTCTTATCTTTTATTTGAGAGTATACAATTTGGTTCTCTTACTCCTCTCTCTCCTCTATTATTAATATATATTTTTTGATATGTGAAATTTTTTGTCTTTTTCTTCCACTCTCCTCTTTAACTATTTTCTTCTCTCTACTTATTTTCCAAAAAAATAATGAAATTTGACACGGATGTGTATCTTGATGTGATGAACACACTCGCACTAAAATTTCTCATTTTAGAACAATATTTTATTTTATATTAATTTTTGAAGATAAAAACTTAAAATACGATGAATTTAGATCTCAAAATTTGACAATTTTTTGTTTTTTAAGCATTTTTATAATAATATTCTTAATCCAATGACATTAAAATCGTTGAATTTCGACTTGTATTTAATTTTCCCACTTTACTTAATTAAAATAATTCAAAAATTAATTTAGAAGTATCCGTTATCAGATTGCTCTCAAATTTAGGTATTACAATCACAAAAGTATACTCTATCCAACGGTATTTTTGTTTTGCTCTAATTTTGAAATCGTCTGGGATCTTGATTTTGAGTCGGGTTTAGTCCTAATTTGTAATGATAATGACGGGTCGTTATATTTATGGTTCCCAATTCCTAACGCTACAGCAAAAAAAAAAACTCTTCTTAATGGTGTCATTCATTCTATAATGGGAAAACTTACTCAACTTTGCATAAAGCTATAATTGATATTGATTTAGACACCTTAATTCCTAAGCTAATTATAACTAGGGTTAGGCTTACTCTAGGGATAGATTTCTACCTCCATAGTGGCTTTCACGGACTAAGTGAGCCACCGTTGAGTTCCTTGAGTCAAGGTTGACCTAAGGAACCCAAGAATATAGCATGGGGCCAACAAAAAGCATTGGAGAGTTCACAGATTTTGGGCACTATACACAACTGTACGTGCCCGATGCGAACAATCGTCAATCCGACCCTCCCAGATTTGATTAACCCAACCATTCGATAGAGAATCGTCCGAAATTGATAAAACGAAATCAAAGCAAGCTAAACAATCAATTGAAAATAGATAAGATGACATACATAAGGCCCAACTATAAGTGGGTTCGTTCGTTGTATGCATCGCCCAGAGATGCTGGCAAACCCTTCAATCGATGAGTTAGGTTGTAAAGGTTTGAATGTAGTTGAAGGCTGGGACTTTGTTGCGGTTAAGAGAGGCGTAAGGAGACCTTCGCGACGGTCGTCTACGGTCCCGATGAGTCATGGCTGGGCTGGGATGATCGGCAGAATATAGTACTCTATCGCCTCCCAACCATCTGTTGATCGAACGATCCTAAGCCTGATCTACAGTCTGATTAGCCACGAAACAAATCCTGGCAGTTTGAGCAATGATTCAATTCAACTACTGAATTGCTTCTTGGCTGTGGAAAGGGATCCCGCCGTCTGAACCAACCCGAATTTGGATCAGATAGCCCGAATACGACGGAAAGATTCAGTTTTAAATGTTAATAATTAAATAATAAATTATAAACAATATTAACTAATATTAATTGTATAAATCAAATTATCATAACCTAATGAGCTCCAAAAATTTTCAAAATTTCTTCCTTATCTAATTTGGATGTGATGGACTAAAAAATGAAGCTCGATATTGATTGGAGTCAAAATAATTATCTCATTTTTTCCAATTAATTAAATTGATTAAAATATTCATTTTAATCAAATAACTTCCAAACTTCACTAAAATGTCAGGATTTAATCTTAAGGCTATTTTAAGATAAATGGAGAAGTTCTTAAGCTAATATGAATATTAAATTTTAAGTAACAGCCATGAGTTGTTTACAATATCTCTTATTAAGATACACAAACATAGTTTACAATATATGAAAGATGATAGTGTGATTCTTTACATAATACAATCTCTTTGATTTGTTCTAAGAATATTGTAAGTGTTGTGAATATAAAATAAGGATTTGTTATGTCTGAAAGATCCAGATAAAATACTAAAAAAATGTCAAATTTATACAATTATAAAGTTGAGTTAATTTTTAATGTGATGGATAAATATTAACAAGAGCTAAAAGTAAATTTAATGTGATCAATCTAGAGTGTGTTTCATGTATGAATCAAGCTATTTCATTCTTCACTTTTCAATTGTAGATTTGGGTTGCTTGGTTTTATCCTTCTAACTTTTGATAGAATGAAATTGTTGCATTAGAGCATCAACTTGAGAATTTTGTTAATCATGTAAAACCAAACATCAATATCTAGAATTAAAGGGAATGTGTGATTTTATTAGGGTTCTTATAGAAACCAAATTGCATCAAGTATATTCATTGATTTATAAGTTAATCAAGCTTGAATTGGTTTTGCAATATGCCACATAGCGACAATAATTTCAAATACGAAGTCCCTGAGAGAAATTATATTTTGTAATATGTAAATATAATACTTTTAATTTTATTATAATCATAATTTATTTTTGCCAATATAATTTGTCTCGGCATCTTTTTATTTCATTTTTAGAATTAAATTTTAAGAATTCAATCTATAATGTAATTGATTATAAGTTAATAGTGATAAAGTTGTAGGCATTTAAGAAAATGTATGAAGAGTTTATTGTTAAAATTGTAAATAAAAAATAATTTGTGCAATAAATATAAAAAATCCTAATAAAAATATGATCTCTCCTGATTCTCCTCGCCCACACACACACACCCAACATCTCCATTTTTGGAAACTTGGATCGGCGAGGTGCCGACCTCTAGTTCTCTAGCATGTATCAGCTATGAATCTTATAATCATTTAGGATTTAGATTTTTTTTTTTTTTGCTTAGAAGTTAATTTAACAATTTGCAAATCCTTGTAAATCTTATTTTTATAACTTAATTAATCTTTTATAAGTACAAATTTTTTTAATTAATTTCTTGAATTTAAACTTCATAGTTTTTAATTATCTCCATTTTAATTAACCTTGGGATTCCGAATATTTTAAAATTAAATTTAAAAGTTCTAATTTTCAAAATTTAATAGAAAATAAAATTTAAATCAAAACTAATTTTTTTCTTGTTATAAATCTATACTCAAATGATGATGGTAAGCTTCATATTTCAAGCACAAATTTTGAAGTTTAAATATCATGAATGTAAACTTAACCGCTCGATTAGTCCAGCTTAGATTTACAAAGATAGCATATAGGAACCTTGATGCCCTAAAACGCAACCAGCCCTGAAGCCCTAAAATCGCAAGGGTCTTCTGTGATACCTCCATTCTGACACAGAAAGAGCCCGCCGATCCTCCCTCTTTCCTCCGGAGCAGCTAGCTGATCCTGCGTCCCTTCTTCCCGACGCCGATCCCTCCAGCTCTCTCCCTCACACGCAACGTAGTTGCCTCGATCTTAGCTCTTCTTTGAATTTTCTCCTTAGACGAAGCCATCACTTTCTGAGAAGAAGACCCGCTGATCGGCAACCTCCGTTTCCATCTCCTTTGATCGATCAGGTAAAGATGATGAATGAAAATATTTCCATTCTTATTTTCTGATTACTAGCAATACTATTGATGTCATGCATCTGCTGGAATATTCATTGATCTCCATTTTTTTTATCCATCCGATTATCATTGATGCTGTTTTCACATCTAAATAATAATCATAATAGTTTTTTTTTATAATTTTGGGAGTTTCCCATGGAATCATAATTGACTGAGCTGCAAATGGAGATGAAATTGGTAGAAGAAGAATTGTGTGGTGTAATGAGAAAAGAAATCATTGTGAGAGGTCTGGGTTTTATCTGTTTATTCATTAACTGTTAACGGATATCCAAATTGGCTTGAGATGAAAGGCACATGTTACAATCATAATGCACAGCTATCACAATTTGTGGTGTTTGTACGCCTTGAAGTTGTTATAAGCGACACAGTTGCTCATCATATTACTGTACTTCAAAATTTCTCTTACTGCTATTGCTCTTATTCAATTAAAAAAAAACATAAATCGAGCATTCTGCAGCACTCCTTAGACTGCCAAATTAGCTTGCAATTAACTATATGTTAACTGTTAAGAATCTCTTGATTTGACTCGTCAACATCTTAATGCTTTTTATGCATTCAAAATTGTTTTCTTATTTTTTTCGAACTTCAGATTATTTCCAGCATTATCTTAGATAAATGCAAGTTTTATATAAATATTGTGTAAGATGAAATTATGAAAGATAGTCACCATGCATGTACAGTATTAACTGAAATTGCATGGACAGATTAATTTATATGGTTGTTCTCTAGCATCTTTCATATGATAGGATATGCTTTGTTTAGCATAGTACAATTATTAGTTCAGATTGTCATATAATATAAAATTTAGTATTTACACAAGTAACATTTTATCTCCAGAAATCTACATGAAACTTAAAGAATTCAGGCGTTGGCAAAATGATAGAAATTTATTTGTAACTATTGAAATGAGTATTGAAATTATACAGGTTTGGGTGTGGTGTGCAAAAAGACTCAACTCCTTTGTATTTTGAGGAAATTTGTTGTTATTTTAATTTGCCATATAATCATTAGTGCATTTCATATATTTTAAATGAGATATACAAGAGAGCCACGAGTATATGTTAAATTCTGTATTTATGTAGTAGTACACTAGTGTAACACTTACACAATAACTCACATGCATATTCTGTTCACTATATTTACATTATAGTTGGAGCATTGATAAACATACGTACACTATTGATTTTATGGGAGCTGTAATAAAGTGATTTGTCATTGTATAAAGTCTCTTGTTAAACATGTAGCGTAATTATGTTTGAGGAATAGTGTAGTTCTGAACATGTTGTAAGTTTATGTTCATATTTAATGTACTCATCTTGAAGATGTGTATTGTATAGTTTTGCATTTAGCGAGCCTATAACTACCTACATATAAATGACAGGTAACGGGAGCACCCATGTGTATATATATCAAGTCAAGCATATAACTATCAAATGCTAATGAATGTGATTAGTCTAAATACATAAATAATCAAAGAATTGTCCAAATAACAATGATTGAGGAATAAATGCAAATAGAGTGATCCTTTTGGTGAATGATGCTTTTAGTCAACGAGTGGAGAACCCTATTGCTATTAATAAGATCTAGATGTAACATTTATATTTTTTATTATTCATGTGATACTTGGGTTTTAACTATTAAAATAATCCTTGTAATCACCTCAATCTATAGAGTTAGAATAATCCCTAATTAGAGTAGATTAAAGTGATTAAAATATTATTAAGATATTAAAATATGATTTATTGATATCGCTCGCAAACTTCTTAATCCAAACTAGCTTTAACTTAGAATAATAGATTGGACCCACTAATTAGTCAAATGGATAATTGGAGATATTAAATCGCTAAATAAGAAGTATATAAGAGATGTTAAAGTTTAAGGTATGACCAAACCACTAAAAGATAACAAGGGTTAGAGTAGATGAATCTTATGCTTAAGATTATAATGAGAAGTTCTATGTATGATAAATAATAGCTAAACCATTCTATGAATAATTATATCAATCATAAATTAATGAATTTATTATACATAGATTTCTTATTGGTCAAAATCTTAAGTTTGATTATTAAATAAAATCTTCAATTGAATTTTGGTAACCTAGACATAAAATCTATAATTTTTTTAAGAAGTATAATGAATTTAATGAAATCTTAATGTTAAATTGATATTAAGAGAAATAATGATAAATCCATGCATAATAACTTGAATTTAAGATTTTAGGAACATCACGTGATATAAATAATATAATACTATTAAAAAAATTAACATTTTTATCTTTAGTAGCTTAGAGATTAATGGAAAACTAGAATCTAACTTCCATTAAACTAACATAGATTCCCTCATAAACTAAATTAGAAGATAAATATCAATCTCAAACATTACCTTCAAAAAATAAATACATTAAGAAAACAGATTACATTTAGAAAATACTATTAATTTTTGTTATATAATACTGTTATTGAGATGACATCTGTTAATCTGCATATTTATATCTGCTCATTGAATAATTACTAGTCCTATTAATTTCCTGTTTAGCTGACTTGATAGAAAGCACATAATATTATTCTCACATTTCTATCTCATATTTATGTATATATATATATATATATATATATATATATATATATATATATATATATATATATATATATACGAAATTAACTGATTTAAGTAAGCTTTATTCATAATCTTTTATCTATAAATTTTTATTGAAAACATGAGATAATATGCTACTGAGCCCATGCTGCCTGCTTGATTCACAACAAAAATTACTATAAGAGTAAAATCAAGTTAAATTATATTTTTATGTATCCTTTATTGATAGATATTTTCACTTAATATTTTTACTGTAGATTCTGAGTATAATAATTGAAGCTTTGAGAGCATTATCTCGTTGGAGACACCGGGGGGGGGGGTATTTCTGATAAGCTTGTTGTTGTGCTGAGATAATTGTGAATTTTTGGGGGATTCTATATAGTGCGTTAAATGGAGCTTTATTATTGTGGTTGTATTAATAGAATGACCCCGTGTCTGTGTTTTGATGTATTTGGTTGGTTGAAATAAAATAATTTCATTGCTGTTAAATGTGAACTTAATTTTGTATTCTAATTATGCGCTCATTTTTCATTTGGCCCCTATTTAACGGGAACTTGAAGGCATAAGTCAGAGCTAGGTTGAGGAACTTGAAGGCATAATTAATACAGAGCCATTAAGCTTGATTTTATAAGGGTGAGCTAGATTCATATAAGTTGGGGAGCGACTAATAAGTGTTAGTTCCCCTTATTTCGTTAATAAGCTTGTAAGACTTAGTATTATTATTTCAGGACCTACTAATAATAAGTGTCAAAGTATTAATAATTCATCATCGGAAGGCCGGATAATTTCTATTCCCATGCACCTGAGGAACCAATGTGACTGATTTGCTAATTTGAACCATTGTCAACTTGGACATTCTTCTCTCCTTGATAGGTTCAAGGATGTGGATGTTTTGAAGATCAACATTCAGGTGATGATTTGCACCGAAGTCTGAGTATCAAATTTCATCATTTGTAATGGGGCGAGCTTGCTTAAGTCTTGAAGTTGCTGGATGGTTATAGTGCAGCTGCGATAGCTCTGTGACTTTGCAAGTTCATTTTGGTTGCATAAATGGCAGCTAATGTTGTACCTCTCCCTGCATTTTCACTGCCACGAGGGTTCCTGCAGTTATGATTATAGTGATAATAAACAAGAGTGTCGTGTTGGTTTTGCATTTTGATAATAGACAAATATTTTGCTGTTTTTGCAACTTGATAATAGACAAGAACATGCTTAGATGAAATGTGATACATGGTGAGTGAAGACGAACCATGTGACTGATTTGCTAATCTGAACCATTGCAAACTTGGACATTACTCTCACCTTGGTAGGGCTTATGGATGTGGAAGTTTTGAAGATAAACAGTTCGGTGATAAGTTGCCCCGAAGTCTAAGTACCAGATTGCATCATTTGTAGTGGTACGATTCTGCTTAATTCTTGAAGTTGTTGGATAGGTATAGTGCAATTGTTGATGGCACTGTGGAAGCTGCATGTCCATTCCAGGTGCATAAATGATAAGTAATGCTGTACCCCCCATCTCCTGCTATGGGAGTACAGATGGCTACAATACTAGGGATTTGTGTTGGCTTTGTGACTTGTCAACTGTAAGTGGGAATTGGATTTTGCAGGCGGAAGCTGTAGATTGCTGGGAACTGAACTGCAGAACACTGTGATTGGTCAGAAGTGATAATAGAGAAATATAGGGCTGACAATTTTGTCTAAAACGAAACTCGAAACTCGGTCGAGTTTTGAGTCGACTTGAATTCGGTTCGAAATTTCGGAGTTGATACTCGAGTTGAGTGTGTCTTTGGCGCCGTTGATACTCGAATTGAGTGTGTTTTTGGCGCCGTTGCCGGGGACGGTGAACTATTTTGTATTAAGGACAATTTGCAATTAAATAGTGATTTAGAATTATCTTAATTTTTGCATATAATTTTTATCTTTTTGTAATTATATTTATTATTAATTGTTAGCTTAGATTGTTAATTTAGTTGCTTTAATTTTAATTGCTGAACTGCTGAACTGCATTGCTATATTTGTTCTATCTAGCTGAATTTTTGAGCTGCATGAATAGGAGAAAAATATAGACATTCTTTTTGATCCTGAAATTGAACGAACTTACTTAAGAGTTAGAAGAGAACAAAACCTGTTAAATCGAAATCAACTGCCATGGATAACTTAGAAGCAAATCCATTAGGAGAACCAAGGGGTAGGGTCTTAAGAGACTAACCACTGCCTACAGTGAGAGGTATACACCATGCTATCATTAGATCAAACATAAAGGCCAACAGTTTTGAGATAAAGTCCTCTACCTTGAGTATGGTACAAAATAACCAATTTGGGGGATTAGCCACAGAAGATTCCAATTCACATATCTCAAACTTTTTGGAGATATGTGATATTCTTAGATTTAACGGCATTTCTGAAGACGCTGTTAAACTTAGGCTATTCCCATTTTCTTTAAGAGATAGAGCCAAAAGTTGGCTCAGTTTGTTATCGGGCTATTCAATTCGCACATGGGATGACTTGGCTAGGAAATTCCTAGCCAAATACTTTCCACCTGCCAAAACGGCCCAGTTGCGAATTGAGAGAACTAATTTTAACCAATTCGAGGGAGAGACATTATATGATAACTGGGGAAGGTTTAAGGAGTGCCTGAGGTGCTGCCCACGTCATGAGTTTCTTCAATGGATGCAGCTGCCGGAGGGTCACTTAGTAGTAAGACCCAGGAAGAGGCTTATGAACTTTTAGAAGAGATGACTAACAATGCATACCAATGGCCTACTGAGACGCTTAATCCAAATAAGAGGGAAGCAAACTAAATTAATGAAGCAAATCAAATCTTAACCTTACTGAATGAAATTAATGCCCAGAATAATAAGATAGAGAACATGAATGTTAATAGTGTTCAAGAAATTTACTGTGAATTGTGCGGGAGAAAACACTTAAGTGAAAACTGTAACCTAAACAACCCCTTTGCATCATTCAACACTGAACAAGTAAATTTCTCAAGGAACAACAATTCAAGCTAAAACAATATGATGAACAACCCCTACTCCAACACATATAATTCTGGATCAAGAAATCATTTGAATTTTTTTTGGAGTAATAATAACAGTAACAAAAATTTTAATGGGGGGAATTCATCTAATAAACAAGGGTATAATAATGGGCATAACCCTCAACCTCAACCATCAAACCTAGAAGGAGCATTTAATGCCTTTAAGGCGGAAACTATTCAATTCATGAGAAGGGCTGAATTGACCATCACCCGACACAATGCCTCCATCCAAGGGATAGAGGCATCCCTTAGGAACATCGAAGTTCAACTAGGACAAATCTCCCAATAGCTAGCTGTCCATTCGTCAACAGGGAGCCTTGCCTAGTTCTACGGAAGTGAATCCTAGGGAAACAGTGAGTGTTATTCACTCCGATGGGATTGAGGGTGACCATCTTGATAATAAGAGTGAGACAAATGAAGCTGATTTGCGGGTTGAAAGAGGGGTTAGAAAATCTGAAAATGAAAGGCTAGTTGCAATTAAATGTGAGGACCCTGGTAGACTCAACATCCATTGTGTGATAAGGAGCGAAGTTCTTCTGGATCTCTTGTGTGATCTTCGAGCTTTGGTCAATCTCATGCCCTACCATATTTATGAGCATCTTAAAATAGGAGGGATGGAAAGCACTTCTACGATATTAGAGTTCGCCAATTTAGAGTCATTAACCCCTTCAGGAGTTGTAAAAAATGTGCCCGTTGTGTTAGCAAGTTTCGTTGTCCCGATTGATTTCATAATTTGTGAATGGGATAGATAGAATGAAAATTCTATTATCATTTTTGGACGACCCTTCTTAGACGCTCCAAGGCTATTATTGATGTGGTTAGGGGTGTGATGAGCATCAAGATTCATGGAATAGTTGGAGTGATAGATCTTAAACCCACTTTGTTTAAGCAGAAATCTATGGAGTTAGAGTGGAAAAGGAGGGCTTGGAGAGAAGTTGTGAGCAATGTAATTGATCTAGGAAACCTTGCCTTGAGTAATAAGAAGTTTGAAAGTAGCCTTAGCACCTCATCTTGAGGGGAGGGTAAGGAGTAGGTTATTAAAAAGAAAAAAAACTAGAAGGGGCAAGAGGAAATATAAGGGAACCTCTTTGCTAATTGCCGAAGTGGGGTTGGGAAATAAATTAATTAAGTCATGAGTTTGAGCACAACTTCTGTTAGTGCTCACTCATGTAATTCAAAAATCTGGAGAAGAAAGCCGCCACTTGATTTAATCCCTTAAAAATCTTAAACTTGTCGAGCTGGCGACACTAAACCAAGCGCTTTTTGGGAGGCAACCCAATCATTTTTGCTTACTTGAATTTAGGAGTAGTTAGTTTAGAATTAAAAACAAAAATAAAATAAGCAACTTGATCACAAACCAAAAATTCTGGAATAATATTGTAATTTTGTGAGAAAAATATCTTTAGCAGGCGCTACAGCGCTTCGCAGTGGATTTAGTCGCTATGGCTGGCTGCAGCGGATTTTGCTGCTATAGCGCACTGTAGCGGACTTGAGCACTTAAGCAAAATTTTTACAAGTCTCGAGGCGCTATAGCGCGCCGCGGCGCGCTGGAGCAACTATTAACTGCTTGAGATTCCCCATGCAGTCAAAGTCGCTATAGTGCGCCTAGGAACTTAAAAAACTGAAATAAAGTACTGAAAAACTGTTTTTCCCACCTCAATTAAAGCTGAACTCTTATCACATTGATGGCATGATTTTAAAACTTCTTTGACCAGCCATAATCATGCCTTACATGAAGATTTTTGTGCTAAATTCTTCCAAAATTTTGGTTTTATAAACTATGATAGGGGGAGGAAACTTTCACATTGTTTGTGCCTTTGAAATCTTTCTGCATTTATTTACTTCAATCTCAAAACCTCTTCCCAAAGAATCATATCTTCCCAAAAGAATAGCGTGGTAAGCAAGGATGCAGCCTCCTCCACGTCCGGAGGTGCATTCAACCGGAAACGGTTCTCTTCTGTGGAGTCAGAACAAATATTCAGCCAGGCGACGTCGAGAAGGAAATTAATTCCGGAGAAAGACTTCACACACTCCAACCTCGTGTACTCCGAACGAATCCTAGACCGGGGGTTGCAAAGGCTGGTCTGTTGTGAGACAGACTCTTTACCTTTCCCTCGTTCAGGAAGTCTATGCCAACCCTGTTAACGCGGTGGGGCGTAAATTTTTGTGTGAGGGAAAGGGGTAATATTTGGGCTCTCACAGATCAAGCAGTTTTATGAGCTGAGGGAGGTAGTGGACTGTTCTAGGCCCTCATTGAATCTAGGTATGACCCGATGGAAGTTGCAAGTGCCCTCACCCGCAACGACGCGGGCTGGAGAGGGAACCTAGCCTACATTCCTCGAGCCCTCCTTACGGACTCGAGCAATGCGTGGAACGTTCTCATCTCCAGCATAATCATGCGATATGAGCATCTAAGCGAGGTGACTTGGTCACGGGCGCTGCTCATGTGCGCAATCCAACAACATGGAGAAATCCATATCTCCAGGATCATTCTTGAGCAGCTATGGAACGCCCTGACTGGATCGTGTGCTGCACTGGTCCCTCATTTCTGGGATATGCCTTGCTCAAGGGGTCAAGGTATTATCCACTGACGTCGCTATCCCTCCCCGTGCTCCTCTGATCCGTATGAACATAAATGTCCGCTTCCAAGAGAGGAAAAGGAGCAAGAAGAGAAGAGGGGAGGAAGGAGACCCTTCATCGTCCACCGGCCGAACTAATTTGGAAAAAGGAATGGCGCGGATACACGCCTATCAAGTGGAACTGGGGAAGTCCATGGCAACAGACATGCGGTTTTGCAAAGTAGAATTCGCCCGATAGTGTCAATTCCAATCAGAATTTCATGCAGCTCTTGGAACTATGCTCCAAGGTTGGAGCCTGCATGGAGGACCGAGTGACACTGTGCTGTCACAACCCCCAACTGGCGACCCCATTCCGAACACTCCTTGGCCTTAGGACTTTGTATTCGAAGACAACGACGAGGAAGAAGAAGAAGAAGATTAAAAAGGTTGTAGTTGCATTGTTTCTTTAGCATTTTTCATTTGATTTTCTTTTAGTTATTTCTGTACTTTGTTTTATTTTATTTAAATGAATCTTGGAAATTGTCTGTCCCCGTAATCTGCTATGAAAAATTGGATTGTAAACATAAACTTTTTTGAAAATTAAAAATGCTATGGATTCAATGAGAAATTAAGTGTGAAACATTTTGTCACAATAATTTGCTTAAACAACATGTGATTGAACTTAAATGATAGCCATAATGCCTTCCAAACTAAGTGTTCTTCCTAAGATTACATTAAGTCTTCAAAAATTTAAAGAGAATGATGATAAGAGTCTAAGTGTGGGGGTGGGGAATCTAAAAAACTTAGTCAACGAATAGCAAGAAATGGGTGAACCTAAGATCGTGCTAGGCTTTTGTAGGACTTCATGATCACAATAAACTGAGATAGGGAGGAGATTATGAATGCTTTTGGTATTTGAGAGGAGATTTGAGTTTTGGAAATGGGAAGGGATAATTAGCTACGAATCTCTGCAACATGAAAGGCACTGGAAATTGCCAGCGGAGCTTGACATAATTGCTTGAGTATTGTAATTCAGCTAGGAAAAATTTGCGAGTTTACTTTGATATCCTGAAAAAAGATTTTCTATTTGCTCTAACAGAAGAGAACGAGAGCTGCAGATTTCAGTTTTAGAAAAACAGTACTAAAAACTCTCATTTAGGGCAAGTGGTTATACGTTGTGAATGTGTGTGTGTGTGTTGTATTGTGAGATGTGGTGATAACAAATATAAATACTTTAAATTCCATTATGTCATGCACTAATAGTTTCCACATTCTTATTATCTTGTTTCCCAATTACCTTTTTGGAGGGAAGGCAATCTGAAGGGTTGTTATTCCAATATTTGGGGGCATATTTTTCTTATTATTTTGTTTCCCAATTACCTTTTTGGAGGGAAAATTATCTGAAAGATTGTCATTCCAATATTTGGCCACACAAATATTATAGATATTTCGCTCGTACTTCAAAAAAAGGCCAAAACAGTTTTATTCGATATCATTCTCAAGCTTATTATATTTCTATTTAGTTATTTCTTTTGAATTCAAACTTTAATAGGAATGCTACGCTCATTTGTATAATAAGCAAAAATAACACTTTTCTCTTGATAACATCTTTGATGTATATAGACTATATGGCTGAATTCGATCTACATTTTATTATTTTAATGTGGTCATGGAGCTTGTTTTTTCATCTGTAAATTTCTAATTTATATTTTCGTTAATTGGATTGACTCTCCAAATTTTAGCTCCAAAAATATAAATACAAACACAAGTTCCATTAGTTATAGTGATTTTTATAATTTCCCTTGGAGAAATCTTGTAAATCTAATTTAAATTTTGTTTTCACTTTGCATACATCACATACTGAGAAACTGACTACGAATATTTACTGCCATCTTCTGTATTTCCCTTGAGAAGCTATACTTTTCTCAAATTTCACAAACTGAAACCAGAGCTACTGATAGTGGTCACCTGGGATTAAGTCACCACCTGATATTTAAATGCAATGTAATATCCCATAATTTTTATATAAAGTTTCGAGTACAACATTCCAAAATAGATTAACAAAAAATAATAAAATTCATGTACCCCAATAATTTGTAAAAATAATTATAAACTAAAAAATCAAAAGGTTTAATTCAAATGTGAAAATACAGACAGTTAAAATAAATTATTAAATGTATTTACATTCTTTAGCATTATTTTGTTTAAATATTCACAAGTAATGATTAGTTTTAACACATCCTATAGAGGTAAATAGAATGCCTAAAAATGCTATACAATTATAGTTTTTATTTGTACATTTATTATTGAAAATAATTTACTATAAGAATGAGTAATGATAGTAAATAATTTAGGTATCAATAAAAATGGTTTACTAGACATTATAATTACTAATGAGTGTATTTTTTCTTTAACATTTAATGTAAATGATTATAGTTGATATTATGAATACTAAACATATCGCTCATTTAAGTAACCATAAAATTAACGGCAATCATTTGTATAATTGAATAATAAAAATGGTAATTAATATATTAATATGAGGAAGATAATTACAATTTATTAATAATTTTCAAATACACATTGATTATCTAATCAAGACTTTAAACATTTCATGGTGCTTTGTATAACACTAACCTAAGGTACCATTAGTAATAGATGGCATACCCAAAATTTAATGTAGTTAATGATGGATTTACCTATAATTAATAACTTTATTATAGTTAAGGTTAAAAATTAATTTCAGCTACACTATTATATCGATAATTTATTAATTATTTGCTACGTTTTATGATATAAAAAAGTAGATATTGTTACACTAGCCATTTCTTGAATTTACACTTAGCATGTAGTAATACAACATTAATGATCATATGGCGTTTTTAATTTTTATATATTTTTTACACAATTACTCAGTAATAGTATTCTATTATAAAAATATTATTATTTGTTGAATGAATTTGTAGTATCATTACCTATTAATTATTATTTACCAGATTCATAATTACTACCACTCTTATTTTATTAGAATTTCTACATATTATTACACACCCACACAGTGCTCCCACACCCTCCCTCCCCCACACATACATATACATACATATATATACATACATACACACACACACACACACACACACACACACATATATATATATATATATATATATATATATATATGCTATATTTAATTGTTTTATATATTCATATACATAGAAGCATATCTTGAAAATTCATTCATGTATATTAAAAATATATAGTTTTTATTAAGCTATTTACATAATTTATTTTAGGAGTTATTATATGCATTATACCCAAATACATATTCAGCATCCAGATATTAATATCTACAATTAAAGCACTGTTGTTTCCCCAATTTTGTGATTTTTCTAATTGTAATAGATAGGTTTCATGTGCTTTAGAAATCTTAATTACACCTAATATCTTATTTAGTAGGTTGACAAATATATTGTAATATATTCTCATATATTTACAATAAATTGTTTGCTCTACTATTGTCAAAAGCTTTCAGTCATGAGTGGCTAGCGGGCTTTATGATCTTCATCACGTATTTTCTATTTTAAGCTCAATAATGTTATACGAACCATAATTGTTTAAAATTTTCACTGTTTGTTGATTTTGGATGTGGCTGTGCAGTAGAATAGAATGCCTTTATTTTTATTATAGACCAAAAAAAAGTAGGGTCCTAACTAGCCGATGCTCTCTACAGCAACATGGATGAACGAAATGCTTGAAGACTTTCCAAGCACAAGCACAAGATTCAGAGGTCATATAATAGGTGAGGCGGAAGAGTACAAAAGTTTCATGGAGAGCAAGCACAAATGGAGGAAAGTTGCCTATGGAGGGATGCAGCCAGGGTATGATGATAATTACACCGATGAATCTTTCTTGGAAGATATGGTCATGAATGCCAATGTTGTGAAGAGAGATTTATTTAAAGTGATGCTTGACTCTGTTTCCATATCTCAGTACCTCTGCATCTCGGCTATTGTGATTATTGTCTGGATCCAGACCTTACATTCCATTATTGATGAGACCTCTCTCCTCTGCTTGGATGCTTGCCTTCTTGGCTTAGGCTTCTTGATAATTTTGCTGACAACAAACCAGCTTTCTTTTCATCTTTTCTTGCATTACCTTCTGAAGATTTCCTTCTTTGTCAGTGGGCTTTACTTCTTAGCGCCGATACTCCATACTCTCACACGGTCCATCAGCTCAGATTCTATATGGGCGCTATCGGCTTCGCTGTTTTTGATCCATCTCTTCTTGCATGATTATTCCGGCTACACTGTTAGGCCTCCAGGAACTCAGAAGAACCCTACTTTGGCCAGCAACATCTCTTTGAATGCATCCATTATAGCTTCAGTCCTGATGGCCTCTCGCCTCCCGTCCAGGCTACATGTGTTTGCGGTAATGCTTTTTTCCTTGCAGGTCTTTCTTTTCGCACCTCTGGTTACGTTCTGCATTAAAAAATACCACTTCCAGCTTCATCTGTGGTATTCTTTAGCATTGATCTCTTTGACTTTAAGGATTATCTATTCCATGCAGCAAATGCTCTTTGTTCTGTTGTTAACCCTTCTTGTGTTTATTTCAGTCGTTTGCCCTTATTGGCTTATACAGATACAGGAGTATAAGTTTGAGATTAATGGTCCTTGGGATGAAGCTAAACTTTGTTTTGACATTACAGAGTAGATATTATATTTGTATCAGTTACACACACTTATATATATATATATATATATATAATCAGATCCACTCAACTTTATTCATATAAGAAGTCTGTAAAATAAAGTTAGCAAGTATATGATTTTGTATATAGATAATAAGATGTTACTTATTTGTACATTCAAGAAATTGAATAATAAGTATCTATGCAATAAGTTTTGAGAGCGACCAGTATCTATGGAAAAAGAACTGTTATTAAAAGTTTCTCACAACTCATTCTGAAATGAAGATGAATAGCTGGGAAGGCTAGTTTCTATTTGGCTGTGAAGTTTTAGAAGGCAATCGTGGAGGCTGAGAAGCAACACAAAATGAGTAGGCAGTTTTTAATTAAAAGACTAAAGAACAAAACTGCATATAAAACACTTCAAATTTCACAGCACAAAAGGAACGGGATGAGCATCTTGTATAGGAAAGCAAAGAGATATAGGAGCAAGTTCATAACATTGTATAGCTATTATATCATAGCAAAAGGTGGCTCTAAAGAATCTTAAATTCTCTTATTGCATCGTAATTATAATATAATTTTTTCTCTTCTAATTGCATGCTTTGAAGAACAAGCAACCATCAATCATTTTGAAATCACATCTCATCTATTTTCGTTGTTCTCTTTTCCTTGTTTATTATAATAAATATTTCTCTTTTAAAACAAAGCAATTGTGCAACAAGTTCTCTAGGCTTAAAGGATCATTTCAAGTAGTTTTATGATGATCTTAATTTTCAATGGGTATTGTTTCTTGTATTCTTTTGTTATCATTCAATTGTTGTTTCACAAGCATTCTTCTAATTATATTTGTGAGGTCAATAGATAGCATAATTCTACAGATTCATAATCTAAGCACTAAATGATATTGACATTGTTTGTGTATTATTTTGATTTTTAATGAAATGTTCAAAAAATATTTCCGAGCTCACCTGTAAGGAAAATATTGCAAGCATGTCAATAGCTGAGGTCAAAGCTCATGCAATTGTATCATTATTTTTTGTGCACTCTTATATGGTGAATGCATTTGCTGTTGAGGTTTCTTATCTTAAAGAGTTTATTTTTCCTTGTTTATTACACTAGTAATTGAATTAAATATAATAAATATTACTGTTTTACCTCTTCCATTTGCTTCCATAATTATTGTATTCTCCATGTCCCCAAATGCATGCACTAGAACTCGAAAGCATAAGCGCAGTCATGTCGTGATTTATGTCCCGATCCATGGGAAAGCAGGTTGGCGCTTGAACATTTTGTTTACGCACAGGGTTTCGACCTGCGTTCGGGCTGGCTTAAACTGAGCTTTGGATTACCACGTCATGCTCCCTTACACAGCTTTGCGACAAGGCACGTTTAGTATTCTCGAATTCTTTCATCATCAGCTTGTATTCTCCAATTCTTTATGGATAGTAATGAGGGTTCAAATTATTGGTCTACTTGGAAATTTCACTGTCTAATGATGTCTCATTCGTTTATTTGTTTCCACGGGTTTAATCCAAAATCGGCACACCATATAGCTTTTAATTTCAAGAGTATTGCTACATATTAGTATATATCATATATAGATGTGTGTTAATTTAATATGTAAATAAATGATTGGTTGAATATATATATATATATATATATATATATATATAAAAGATTTATATGTAAAAGTAAAAAAAAAGAATATTTTCTTTTGATTATGAATATTTTTTGGAAATGCTATGGTTATATTAAGAATATATATTAAAAAGTTTTATTAAAAAGTGTATTCAATCAATAATTTACTTACATATTAGATTGATATGTCATCTACATATTTTAATGTATATTAGTGTGTAAGTGTAATAATATTTTTTTTTTTTTTTTTTTTTTTTTTTTTTTTTTTTTTTTTTTTTTTTTTTTTTTTTTTTTTTTTTTTGGTGCATATGATCTCAGATAACACGGGATTAACCTCCGTCGTCAGTTTTGTATGGCCAATAATTAACTGTCATGAATTAAAACTCATTCCATTAAATTCACGATTATGATCAGAGCAGTCGTCAAATCAGACGAGAATTTCTCGACCTTTGGGTTTTCAGTTTTATTTAATGATTTTGTCGCGTTGTATAATTAAATTAAATTAAATTTAAATAACAAATTCATTTAAATTATTTGTATTTTTCATTCATTTTAAATCAAATTAATGAAAATTTCACTAAAAATTACTTAAACTATGTTAAATCTAAATAATTAATCTATTAATTTTGATGAATATTTTATTTTAGATAATTTCTAACTATCTATAAAATTGCAAGATTATCTTTATTGACTAAGCTTAGGGCTCCCCACTTAATCCTCAAAATCATTTCAATAATGGTGCTAAGTTAAAATGCCGACTTTAAGGCAAAAAAAAATGGAAAAAAGCTAAACATCAAAAAATATAGCATAAAAAAGTATCATAATATAATTTATTGAATACAAATGCAAGTACTAATATTACTAACGATAAAAATATAATCATAATAATAACAATGCAACTACTTTACCATAATTAATAAAATTAATAATATATTAAATTTTATCAAGACTTTACATCACTTTAAGATGTAACTATATCTATATATATATATATATATATATATATATATATATATATTATGATTACATCTCATATTTTTTCATTCATCCATCCAAGCAATTGCCTCACTCACGTTTCATCAATTATTTGAAAAGAAGTGCATTTTTTAATGGGCCATGAAATGAATCAATTAAACCGTGCATATGCATGTCTCATTTTTTGGTGGATGAGAGGGTGTAAATAAGCTGGCTTGTTAATGGGTTGTGAGTCAAGCTTACCAAGCATATGCATGTCCAAGTTTGGCTTGGCTTGCTAAACTTACATCTCATTTTTATATTCATTGTAAGTGGCATTAAAGTAGAAACAAGGCCAAATTTATTTTCACATTCCCCATTATTGATTCTCAACCTTATGAGTGTTCTTAAAGCTTTGAATTTATCTAGAACTTACACTAATTAAGAAGTCGAGTAACCATAAATTACTTTTGATTTGAGGGCATTGCTCTTTCAGCAATGATAACAAGTGATATAGGCCAAAAGGCTATTAGGTATTTAATGTGCTTTGTTAAAATAGGCTAACATTCTAAACAACAGTGATAATAACATTGTCTTTGTCCCACTAGGTGAGGTCGTCTACATGAATCCTTCATTTCTATTATGCATGATCATATAAAAGCCCCTCCCTAAGTTCTAAATCCTTGATAGTGATTGCCAATCAATATTTATGAATGCCCTCAAATCATTCAAATTTTCTCAAGTGTGAATAGTCAAAACTTACACCACACTCATTCTAAACCTCTTTTAAAATTTCAAAAGCTTCTTTACCCTCAATACATTTTAAACTTATCACTTCATAAGATCATTTACATAGTGTATTCTCATAGCAAAATATAATTTAAATCAACTAAATAAAGTTATTGCTATAAATTTTTAGGTCAAAATTTGCCTTACATATGAGATATCATTGTGTATAATTTTTACAAATTAAGGAAAAGATAGAGTCCTAGTTCAATTTTGCAAGTCATTTGTCTTTTTCTATCTTTTCTTCTAGTGCTATAAAGTTAAACATTAGCTTATACTATTATAATCTTATGAAAATGGAATAATTAAAAGTCATCGTATCATCTTAAAAAGAGAAAAGATGACCTTTTCAATGTGAATGTTACCATAAGAATGCATTGAAATTTGCACATTAGCATTCTCCTTCAGTAAAATTGAGCATAGAAACTCTTCATCAACCCCTATATAAAGGTAAAGCTCATGTTCAAGTTGAGAGCAATTAATGTCAACAATTGTTCACAATATTTTTAAGTATGAACACTTCATTCATTCAACGGTCGAAGCAAGTACTTCTTGTTTCCTCAATGATTCAAAAAGAGGTGCACTTTCTCATTGAACCATAAAATGAATTGGCTAAAGCTTACTAGTTGTCCAATAAGTATTATCAATTCTTTTCTGTTTATGGGTGGATGAGGGATGTAAATGAGTTAGCTTGTTACTTGGCATGCGAGTTAAGCTTGTCAAGCATATGCATGAGCTTGAACCAAGCCAGAGTCGAGCTTGGCTTGGCAAACCTATATCTTGATTTCTTAATGCATTATAGTGGCATTTAAGTAATACCTTGTAACAACCCAGGTTGTTACTTAAGTTAATTAAGACTAATCTAAGTCTTAATTATGGATCTAGTTCATTAATTAAATCATTAGAACTCATATCTAGGATCTAAGTCAAATCTGGGATCAATTGAATCAAATTTGGATTTATGAAAAATCTCAAAACCCTAGAGTTTGACTTTTTATTTAGACCTCAAATTAAAAATCTGACTTCGCCATTGCGTTCACCACCCCCAAATTAGCTAGGGGTGAAGTTTTGAAGGCATTTGGAAGTCGTTGGATTTTCGCAGAATATTTTAGTATTATTTAAATACCCTGGAAAATCAAATAATTAAATACTCGTCGAAACGAAAATCCAAGTGCGCCGTTGCGTTCCTCACCCCTCAATTAGCTAGGGGTGGTTTAATGGAAATTTTTGGAGAACATTGAATTGCTTAAATTTTAATAAAGAAAATTAAAGTAAATTAATTAATTGTTATTTTAATTTAATTTATTAACGGCTCCGTCCAGCAATGCTCCGTGCCGTTTATCTGTTCGGCAATTAGCGTTTGATCAGACGGTAGCATTCTGTGCCATCTGATCGAGTCCAGGATCGGGATCAGAGGGTTCGTGGCCGTCTTCTTCACGCTCGCAACGCGTGGCTTCGGCGATCGAGCGTGGCAGACGCTCCCCGCGTGTCGAGCCCTCCTCATCGTTGCCTTCCGTTCGAAACATGCAATGAAACCCCGATTTTATTTCATTTGGAAGAGGAAGCAACCTCTTGGGCCCTTCAATTGAGCTTTTCTGATCGCAGCATCATCTTCAACTATCAGTATAGGTACTTCTCTGACCTATTGTAAATTTCATTCTCTCCCTCGATATGGTGATTGCTTCGCCCTTTTAGATTAATTGCATTATTCTGTTGATGTAAAAATATCTAAAATTTAGTCGATTCATCCTTCTCAATCGAAATTCATGTCTATCCTTGAATCTGCATCCAATTATGTATACCCTAATTTTGCATTATTCGTATAATTGCAAATGAAATTACTATGCATCATCATGTTTTTCGATCTTGCTAGTAATTTGAAGTCTCATCATTTTGTTGCCCCAAATTCTAGAGTCATTTAGGGCATCCTATTTTCAGCATAGAGAAGAAGAATCAGGTTTAGATCTTAAGCCCATAAGAAAAGCTGGGGTCGTAGTTCCCAGTTAAGTTTCGATTCTCGCCATTTGAAGCTGTGTACATCGATCGAAGCTCTGCCCTAGACGCTGGATCTCCTGCAAGCTGTCGAAGAAGACGCTTCTTCCCGATCGAACCGGTTTGGCGTGCGCTACGGTCGAGACTTTGGACCGGTCATCAAAAATCAAAGTGCGGGTCCCACGCCCGTGCTAAATGTCGCCGCGGTCTGCCACGCCAGCTGCCTCTCATCCTCTGCAGAGATGACACGTGTCATCTGGTGGGCCTGCATTTCACTTGATGTAGCCGCGTGTCCTCTCAAATCCCACGCGCCGTTTAAATAATGGATTTAATATAACTCTTAATTAAGTTAACAAAATTTAAATAATTAAATCAGAAACTTCAAAAATTAATAACTATAAATCTAATAATCCAAACCTAGCATATTTATATATCATTTTGATCAGCAAAAATAGAGGAATAATATGAAAATGTCAATTTTGCATTTGGACTTATATTTTTCAGTGTGATATTAGGAGTATTAAATAATTCAAATTATTGTCACAAATCTTCATTTAGGCATAACTTTGTACACACTAACCCAAACATACCCAATATGGGTCTCAAAATACTCAGAAAACCCTAAGGATTAATCTGAGAATGTTTATTTTGCTGTTTGAATTAATTTGAGCCTAATTATATTTAGGACCTAACTCTAATTAAGCTATTTAACCTTAGAACTTTAATTTATCATAACTTAGTCAATTGAACTCCAAATTAGGTGATCCAAGCATCAATTTAGATCAGAAAAAAACCTAACTTACAATAATCTGTAAGAATATTTTAGATCCAATGATTAGATTTGTTAATTAACCCTAATTACCCTAAAATTTGATTAGTGAAAATTAGCAAATCTAATGATCCAAATTGATCAATTTAAGTTTCAAAGAACTCATAGAGTATATTAGAAGCTAATTGTAGGGTTGGATTAGTGAATGAGTGATTAATTTCACTAATCACTCACTAATTACTCTAAACCCTAATTAGGCCATAACTTAGCCAATTAGAGTCCAAATTGAGCCTACCACTAGTCATTGTGATCAGTGGATCATTTGTGATATACAACCACTAATTTTACTCAATTTGGACACCAATTGACAAAGTTAGGATTTTTGACTTTTAATTAAGAAACTCTTAATTACCATTTTACCCCTAAATTTGTATTGGCCATAACTTGGCCAATACTTATCAAAATTCAGTAATTTTAAGTTCTATGGAAACCTTAGATAGTAAACAACAATAATCTAAAAGGAAATTTAGATTTTCATTAGTTCAAATTACCAAAATGCCCCTATGAGTCAAATTTATTAATTTGATCTCACAAGGCTTAATAATCACCCAAAATTGGTGTAATTACTGTATAATCTTGTATTAGACAGTAAAAAATAATTTGCCACAAGAAAATTCAGATTTAAAACCCTAGATCAAATTTTGATCTTTTGAACCCTTAAGTAGGGGTAAAATAATCTTTTTGCCCAAAATTAGGGTTTTACATTTTAAAGCCATAAAATCACTTTCTAAATAACTTATTCAGTAAAGGAAATGATTTAGAACAGAAATTAAGTGAGTTTAAGCTTTAATTTGATTTTGATTAAAACTTCAATCTTAAGTTCTTAAGGAAAATCTTAAGTAAAATCTGAGCGTTTCTTTATTCCTTAATCTTCTTAGATCTTTCCATAGGTCCTAATAACATTAGTTAGGATGCGTGTCTGAGAGATACTTTTAGTATTTAAGAGCATTAAATCCTATGATTAAGAATAGATCTTAGGATAGAAATTATCTATTGAGTAAATTGAGTTACTCAATATGTGAAACTTTGAGTTTACTAGTTTATAAATTTTATTTAGTTTATTTAATGATTATTTGATATTTAAATCTTATAATTAAGGGTAGAGATCTATCCTAATGAGATTGATTTAATCATTAGGACTTGCCTTAATCTAAATCTGTGAGTATGGGTATTAAACCTTAGATCCTTAGATATACCTTTGGGTTAAGTGATTAAAATTCATATTTGAAGTTTAATTCTTAATCTTTTCATCTTGATTTGATCAATCAAGATGAGTTGGGATTATGATAAAACATTAAAATAAGACGTTTGATTTATTATTTAACTTGTATAGTCGACATTGATTTGATAAGATTAGAACCTGATCAGCTCTAATTATTTTCCAACTTGCAAGGTTGTGAATCTGAGTTACACTCGATAGTAGGACTTGAAGATCATAAACTTGTGTAACTTAGAGTAGATAGAATGATTAAATTAGATAACAAATATAAATCACCTGTGTCCTAGTTGAGTCTCTTGCTCACTTTGATTTTGATGCTTATGCTTACCTTATTTTGAGAATTCTACCTTGTTTACATGTATTAGACATAGACATTTGATAAATGTTTCATGTCAACCTTATTTTACATAATAACATTTGTATATGTCATCATCATTGTCAAGTTTAATATTTAATTAATAGAATGTAGCCTAATTAGTATGCATTTTTCCTGTACCTAGACTTTAGTACAGGCCAAACCTAAACCTATGTCAGGCTAGGGTGGTATATGTCTGTCTAAAGTAAGTCTAACTAAGCCTAGGCCTAAAATTGGCTAGGATGGTATACGTTAGACTATAACTTCATGCCTTACATCCATTTTATACCCTTTGTTGGCATTACTAATTTAGGTACATTTCTAACTTAAATTGTTTATCTTATTCCAGTTCATACTTACTGCTTCAGTTTACATTTTAATACTTGCTTACTTAGTGTTCTTTAGCATTTTACTAGCTTTACTTCTGTTTATAGGATGCTAGTTTTACTTATTATTTGCATTTATAGGATGCTAGTTCACTTTTAGTTACTTGATTTACATGTTCATTTACTTTTATGTTAACTAGCATAGTCTTGGATTGATCATAAGCATGTTTATGATATATTTTTCTTTCTAGTCACTTGTTTTATACTAACCTGACCTTATTGCAGCTGCTTGGAGGAGGTATGTGCTTACTTCCTAGTTGTTTCAGTTATAAATCATTTGTTTATAACTTTGTCTTGTTCTTTCTTACGCGTTCTTGCACCCATTTATATGCTTTTAATGTTTATTTGTTTATGGTGATATCTAATGAACTTAATTAAATTGATTACCCTAAATTGTACTTAGACAATTATCTAACTAGATTTTTCTTTTGTTGGCTGGGGCCCTATCATTGTGAAACCGACAATAGTAGAATATGAGCTTTTCAAGGTGATAGAATCTTCTGAAGATCAAGTTCAGGAGGAGATCCAGGCTCCTGAAGATCCTTAGTTTTATTTCTGCAGTTGTGAGGATGGTGTTAAACTTTACTTTCAGCTCTTTACTTATTATGCACTGTTATATTTATATGATGGATGGATGTTGTATGTATGCTTCCGCACTCTGCTTGTCTTTTATTTTCATTTAGTGAGATTTTACTTTGAGAAATGACAAAGTCTTTGATTATGATGGGTTAGTATTATTCACTAACCTATTCATAAGCATGGGCCTTATCTTTTAGATGACCCCTCCACCGTAATGTTAACTCAAGAGTTAACAGGACCACGGCGGGGCAGGGCCGTCACATACCTAAGCCAAATTTATTCTTAGGGTTGGCCTAAAAACATTAGATGGGCGTGGCGTTGAAGTATGCTATATTTTCTTATAGATATTCAAAGCTTTATAAAACAAGTCTCACACTTTATAATATTGACTATCAATAATATTTAAGAACGATTAAATATTAAAAATATCTTATCTATACACCAATTAAGAAGTCAAACAAGCACACATGATTTTTGATTCAAGTGCATTACTCTTTCAATAATGATAACAAGTTATTAAAAGCCAAAAGGCTTTTAGGTAATGAACCTTATTTGCTAAAATACTCGAACATTATGAATACAAATCTTTTTTTAAGAGATTCAATGAGGATTAAACCTTTAAAATTTACACCTCAAAAGTAAAGGCTAAGAAGTAACAAATGGAGTAGTGCGGTCGATTACCTAGTCATGCTTAGAGGTGGCTTGAGTCAAGTTTGAGTCGAGTCAGCCCAGACTCGAACTCGAAATTTTCAAGTTGAGTTTAACTCTAACTCATTCGAGTTCGAGTCATTCCGAGTCAAGTCAAATAGGGTTTGAGTTGAGCCGTTCAACTCGAACTTGATTCGAAAATTTCGAGTTGAGTTCAGGTTGAGTCAAAATGTTTCGAGTTCGAGCTCGAGTTTCGAGTCAAATTGTCAGCCCTACTTACACTATTATTTATATGACTAAAGTGCAAAGAAATTTCTTTTGAGTACCCTTACTGTAATGACCATATGTCATTTCTAGCAAATACATTGACTTCCCAGCAAAATTTTGTGCCTTGGTTAAATTTCCCGCTAAATCCTGTCTTTGCGTTTATTATCCGTCGAGTTTAGTTTTTCGTAATTTCCCTGCCGATTTCCATTTTATGTTAACCGCCCCTGCTAGTTCTCGTTTCATTTCAATTTCTGTGTATATTTTGTCGCCAGCTGTTAACAACTTAAATTAGGATTAAATGTCACTATTTTGGGATGTTGTATATATTGGGATTTGTTAGAAATTTGCTGAAAAATTGGTCTTATTAAGTCAAATTAGTTTCAGTTTATTATCTTATGAGATTTCAAGTAACTGTTAATTCAAATAAATGATGGATTTAATCTTGAAGATTGATGGTTTCAAAATATGCATTTCAGTTTCTTATCTTACGCGCCTTTTTATTAAACAAAAAACCATTTACTCAGATCTTCCCTCTCCCTCGCTAGAAACGATGATGGAGCGTAGTTCCTTGAAACCGCTGAAATTAATTTAGCGGTTTCCAGAGAGCGTCCTATTTAGGTCCACTGGGCGCCCTCAACTCTTCACAGAAGTTCCTACCTCCCTCTCAACCCCTCTATGCACATTCCGGATCCTCTCGATCCAATCCGTCGAAGCCGATGGAGATGACTCTAGAATTCTGTGGCTGAGAGGTAGGAGTCGACGGGAGCAATTCTGGAAGCCTCGATAAAGATGCAGAAGCCGATGGAGGTCCCCGAACGTCTCAGTGTTTGAAATCAGCTCCTTCGCACGATCTCCTTCTGTATTCGACATCTCTCTGGTGCAGTGTGTAAGCTCGTTTCTGATCCCCGTCCCTTTTTCGAGAAGGTACTTTTCCGACGATCCTTTTTCCGTTGTTAAGAAGCTCTGTCGTCTCCACTCCTTTAGCGATAGGATTGTCCCGAAACAGACCACTACGCCCAGGAACTTTCGATCGATTAAAGGTACTAGTTTGCTTACAAATGCATTTAGTAATATAGCTTTGTATTTAATTGATTTGTGAATCAATCTTGTCAATAAAATATCTACCCATATTTAAAATTTAAATTTTATATACTTAGTCCACCTCATTCTAGAACCTAGAACAGTGAATCTTCATACCAATTTTGACCTAAATAATAGCTCAAGAAGTTTTATATATTGCTTTAATGAAGCATGCATGTTACTCTAGCATAATATATGAGTTTTATGTCGATAAAAAGAAGTTTAGTTTAGTAAAAGTACTATTGATTCAATTAGACTCTTTTTACTCCAACATTGTATTTTGATTCTTTCAAATAAAGTTGTCTAATTTTTTTGAGTCTAATCAAGTGTGATTTAGTTTAAATATAATACTTTAGGATTATGTAATGATCCCAAAGTATGCGCATAACTTATAAATTAGGTCCTCTAGTAGTATGATATATTATAAGTGGAATGGTACTCTTTATCATTTGCAATGTGAATTATAGATTAAAGTAACCAATTAAAGTAATCAATTAAAGTCAAAACTTAAAACAAGAATACTAATTTTAATTTTGTAAATAGATAGTTTCATGGTTTAATAAGATTTCAACTATAACTTTTGTAAGTTTATGGGTGATTTGATTTATTAAGTTAAACACAAATGTACACTATATAATACTTTTATACTCTTATTTGCATTTATTACTACTTAATCATCACTTTGAGTTTGTTTCATATCGACATTAAATGCATTATTTTTACTACGATGAAAAAAAAATGAAGTTTATGTATCTAGTGAATATTAAAAAGGGTCCCGAAACAGTGATTAAGTATGTTAAAGACGGAGCTAATCATCGGGAGCTATAAGAGTGCCACTTGGAGCCTTTGTGGGGGCCCAAGTGAATGATATGCTTTTATTAAACCAAATATCAATGTTCTGACTTTGTCCATCAAAACAATTAACGTCACTTCATGCTATCAAGACATAAACATAAACATGATTTTTTATGTGATTATTGATTTATCGTTTGAATTTTGATATGTGACATAATCATGATAAAATATATTTATTTGCAAGAATTATAATTATCTTTTATTTGCATTAAAACTATTTTCCCATAACTACTATCATATAATTTTTGCCTTCAATTTTTGCTTAAAAATAATTATTTAATAACTTCTGTACTTAGAATGTGTGCAAATATATATATATATATATGGAAAAGGAAGCTGAGTTAGCTTAAAGGTGTTAAAAAAAATCGTGATGCAGATTAGAAAGATTAAACTTTAACTTATACTTTCTCTTAAACAGATAAAAATTCATTATTTTTTGTATACTGTCAAATATGTATTATTCTAGATAATGTTATTTTTAAATTGAATGAATATTATATTTATTCTTGTACGACTCTGACTGTTGTTTAACTACTATTTTACTTGATTCATTATTTTTTGTATACTGTCAAATATGTATTATTCTAGATAATGTTATTTTTAAATTGAATGAATATTATATTTATTCTTGTACGACTTTGACTGTTGTTTAACTACTATTTTACTTGACTGCCAATATAATCATGTGAAAAAAATGCACTTATATTAAATTGGTTGTTACTAACTTAATATGAGTCTTCACACTTACATATCCTTGCCAAAAAGCTTTTTAGGCTAAGAATTTTCCAACTGACTACCAAACTTATCCTAAATCCAACAAAATAAACAATCCCTTACTAGATGCAAATTTGATAGCTTATTAATTTGAAGAAGCTACAAGATAATCTTTTCTATCTAATTGTTGCTAAATATACTAATTGCTATAAAGAGCATAATTAAAACTCAGAATTGAAGAATCTTCTCAAAAATAAAATTTATATGAAATACTTAAGGGGAGAAAAATACTAAGAACAAAAGTTCAATGAGAGGAGCAAGTAAATTATTTCTATCTCAAAGAATCTTTTAATAAAAAAGAACTTGAGAGAATTAGAATGAAAGATCAACTGCATATTTTAAGCTCTCAAGTGAGACATCATCCAAATAGTTGACGATAAAGAATATGTAAAGTCAGTTCCTTACGAGCTATTGATAACCTAGTGTATGAAATGATTTGTAATCATCTAAATCTTGTTCATGTTTACTGTTATAAACAGATATATTAGCAGTTTTACAAGGTGTCGAGTGAATTTTAAGATATTTATACGGTACTGTTGATACTTATTGTTCAAGCATGACTGTTCTAGTATAATTGGTAATGCATAGTCTTATTTAGTTATTACTATAATTGAAGAAGATCTCTCACTGCTATGCTTTACTTCAAGAGATTGTTCCATTAATTGGAGATTAATATTGCTGAGTACAGTTGCCATAACAACTAAAAAGAAAAAGCATATGACAATTACAGAAGCTATACAATGATTTGATTATAATGATTACTTATGGAAATGAATAAAAATCTTTATTTCTGTGATTGTTGAAGTACAATATATTTGCCTAAAGATCAATTGTTTAATTAGAAAACCAAATATAGTAATATCATGCAGCAGCATTACAATTTTGAGAAAATTGACGATTGTCAAGCTACTTTTAAGAAGGCAAGTACCTTAGGCAATTCTTCAAATATGTTTATAACGCCACTTCCAACTGCCAAATGCAAACAATAATTGAACTGAATCAATATCATAGGTTAATTTTTACGAGTTTTCGATAAGAGAAGTTAGTTCTACTTGCTTTGAGAGAAGAGACATTCAAGTGCCTAGAAATTGGTCTTAGCTTGTTTTCTATCTCTACCCTTGATTCATAAATCAAAAATATCATCCAAAATGTTTGGGGTTATTATAGTTTTGTTTTCCTAAATTGCCTTAAGCCATTTTTAAAAAGTAAAAGAACTTGGGATTAGAGTTTTCATTTTTACACAAAAATGTGTGAGGCTGCGTTCACTTCTATTTCTTTTGCAGAATTTTATTGTAATTTTTTTCCTGATTAGTAAGATTATATTGCTACTCTTGCTCTTCATAGGTATTTCATGATTAAGGCAGCCATTGTACTTTCTTCTTTTACTTTCTTGTGGTTATGTCTTTGTTCGCTTCAACAGCCCTTTTGCAGGAAAAACACTCTTTTTAACAAATTCACAGAGGGAAAACGTTAATGAATCACCAGTTTCTCTAACAAGAAATCAACAGATCAAATCAGCAGTGCTTTACATCTCCAACTTATTCCCAGGAGAAATCCTACACAGTAATAAAGACAGAAGAAGAAATAATCAAAATAAAATGATGGTATTATACAATAAAAAACAACATTTCATCTAGTTCACAGCTTACTTGAGATCAATCACAGTGTTGTTTTTCAAACTCTCTGGTACTGGGCCAGACAAATTATTGCCTTGCAGGAAACTTGCAATTACAAACATATGAATATGCAGTGTTCAAAAAGCTGAACTATTATGCAAATTGCAAAAATTAGAAACTTACATTTCCTTAATTTTTGGGAGTTTTGCAAGAAATGAAGGGATCGAGTCAGTAAATTCATTGTCAGCCAAACGCCTGAAAATAAAAATTTTAAATTCACTGCAGAATGAACTTAGATTAACAAATATATAAGAGAAAAAACTTAAGACTTTAATCTAGAAGAGTAATATTGTGAACTGTTTGAGCTTACAGAGAAGTTAACTCCTTCAAATTCCCCATATGTGGAATTATACCAGAAAGTTTGTTTCTAGACAGCCAACTGCAAGAAAAGATCAAATATTTATGATTAATTCTCAATGGGCTGCACTATAAATCATCCTTTAATAATACTCAAGCATTCTCACATTTTATTAATTGCAGTTAGATTTCCAATGCTATCCGATAGAACTCCAGAGATGCCAAAGTTTGTCAAGTTTCTGAAACAGTGACAATTTGATCAGTACTAAATTAAAGTGGACTCTCAAACTTTTGCTACCACTAGGTTGTGAGCCTCTTAATGGCTGAAAATTTGGGGCACTTTTGTTTGAAGTTCGAACTCACTGAATTTTGATTCACTTCAAAATTCAATTGAAAAATTGAGGCAAATTTCAAACTTAAAATTGTTTTTGAGTTGATTTTATAATTACTACTTGAAATTCTAATAATAAAAATAATAGTTTGGTTTATAAATATAAAAACAATTGCAGTGCAATAGGTAGGTGCTGCTGTAAGACGTGCATTATAAGATTATCTTTATATGCAATGAATTCAATATAGGTATACATAACAATTTTGCTATTATTATATGCATTTATCTGTGCAAGCTCGAATCCAATTACTGACATTTTTTCAAGGAAATATATTATTTTTTCTTTGCTTAAGATGGCTTGAAATTGAATCATTCTAAGTCATATCAGCTAAACTTGAAACTTAATTGAGTTCGAGCCAAGGTATTCTAATCTAATATGACTCGAACTCAACATAAAGCCAACACCAAAATTCCCATCTTACATTACAAGGAAAATTCAATCATAAATGCTATTGTGTTCCGTACAATTTTTTATCTTACATTGTGGCAACTCTAGCAAAACCATCATTAGCATCACAAGTCACACCAGTCCATGAATTTTCTTTAGGCAAGCAAGGATCTCCCTTCCAGTCTAGTGGAGGATTAGTAAAGCCTCTTGCTATATTTTCCATTGCAACCACTGCAACAAATCAACCTATATTATCAGGAGCGTAAAAAAAATACTTTCATTAAAAAAGGAAAAATTGTCATATTTTTAAACTAACCATCCCTTGTGAGAGTTCTTCCGCCAAGAGGAACTATCTGAAAGATCTCCCCAGCATTAATCACAGGACCAACGGGAGAGTCAAAAGCCGGGGTCAGTTTGATCTTCAACTTGCCGGAGAGCGGCCACTGAGATCCGTAGATCATGACACCTTCTGTTGAGACATTAAGGCCATTGTAGAAGAATTTACCATTAACCGCAACATCAAAAACCCTCCAGCTGAAAGGGCTTGGGGTTCGGTTATCTTGAAAGTAGAGGGCCAAGTAGTAGCTTGTGTCTGGGAGATCAAAAGGAGGCCAATTTATAAGAAGATCTTTCCCTCGGCTGGTAGTAAGACCCTTCATCAATGCAGCCGGCGGAGGGAAGTTCCAAAAGTCAGAGGATGATATATTTGAGTGGCATTCCACAACTGGGTTAGTGTCAGTGAATGGTTGCCAGTAACGGTTGAAAGGATCATCTGGATAACTAATGTATATATATATATCATAAGATTGGAATCAAGAAATAAAAAAATTAAACAATTTGCTAAAATGATCGACTGAATACTGTATTCTAACAAGTTTAATTTTTATAATCGACAGCCGAAGTGTTCAAAACGATACTTCAAACGGTAGACTTATTAACTTATTCCATTTATATTTTATACTGTATCAGGAAAATTTGGCCATTCATTTTATTTGAAAATCAAATTTTAAATATCGCATGAAAAAGAAAGACAAATTTAGTATGATTATGAAAGTTAGATATTAAAAAAATAGTCTGTTTGGTAACAGGATCTAACAAGTTAAATCTTCCAAACACCAGTTTAAGGTAATTGTAAACCTCTGTTAGTTTAAATCTCAGCTACTCTAATAAATCCCATTTACCATCTATTTGGTGGATTATAAAAATGTAAGAATTTAAGTTGCAGTGAAAATGAGGCCGACTTTCAAAGTGAACAATATATAGCAACAGTGTGGATGCTAAGGAAGGGGTATAGGATAGCTCGAACTGCTCTCTTACACAAAAGTTGCTGGGCAAAAAGTTAGGGAAGAGGTAGTTCACAGATCAATAAGAGATGAGAGAGAGAGCTGGAAAACATAGTGTATTCGCTATATGCTCCACAGTAGCAACATGCCCTATATATACCACCGTATACATACATCCACCGTACATAAGTAGTTTGAATATACGGTGTAGATTCAAGTAGCTACAATACTTAAAACAAATAAGGGTAAACCGGTAATTGCTAATACGGCCCCTCAAGATCATTGTCAGAGGCGGACGATTTTGTGAGCAATATCTTGGAAATCACGAACCGGTAAAGGCTTGGTAAAGATATCCGCAAGTTGGTGGACACTCGAAATGTGGCAGGCTTCGACTTGATTCGATTGGAGAAGATTACGAACAAAGTGATAGTCGACTTCCACGTGGTTCATATGCGTATGCAAAATTGGATTGGAGGTGAGACAAATGGATCCAAGATTGCCACAAAAATGGTTGGGGCTGAATCAAGGTTGAAGCCGATCTCAAGTAGAAGTAACTTGATCCACATTTTTTCACTAGCAGTATTGGCAATTGATTTATATTCGGCTTCAGTACTGGATCGGCAGCAGTTTGTTGCTTCTTTGAGGACCACGAAATGAAAGTGTTGCTAAAGAAAACATAAGATCCTGAGGTTGATTTACAATTCAATGAGTCTCAGAAAGCCGAGAGGGTGAATGTGGGTAGTGGCTGTAGAAGAAGACCGCAAGGGCTGTGCACTGCAAATAGTGAAGAACGTGCTTGACCCTTTGTCCAATCGAAAGTTGTAGGGTTATGCAGACTGACAGACTTTGTTTACGTTGAATGTAATGTCCGACCTGGTGTGTTGTAAGTATTGAGGTACACCCACAACATTGCGATAAATTGTGGGATCCGTAAAAGGGGTCAATCATGGTTGTCGGACTGTTTCAGAACAGTCTTTGGAGTGGCAGCCGGTTTGGAATTTTGCATATTCGTGCTATGAAGGAGCTCGCTAGCTCGCTCACATAATGTTGCAGAGATAAGAATAGAGAGCTGTCAGTTTATTCCACAGCTATGTTCAGGAAGTGATGAATTTTCCCCAAGTCTTTGAAAGCGAACTGATTGTAGAGGGCTGCCACCAGGTGTTCTATAGTGACAGGGTCGTTTTCGGTGAGAAGAACATCATCCACATATACTAAAAACAGCACAGAAACATCTTTTTGACGTAGAATAAAGGGGGAAGTGTTATTGACTACATTATGGAAGCCAAAGGATACAAGGACAGCGGACAGTTTTTGGTACCATAAGCGAGATACAAGGACAGCAGACAGTTTTTGGTAACATAAGCGAGGGGTTTGCTTGAGGCCATGAGGGCCTTATGTAGTTTACATAAGTGCTGCAGTTGAGTGGAAGAAATGAACCTAGGGGGTTGTTCCATGTAAATATCTTCATACAGGTCGCCAATTAGGAAAGCGTTATTGAAGTCTAATTGCCGAATGCACCACTTGTATGTGAGGGCAATGGAGAGAACAATTCTAACTGTGGCTGATTTACTGACGGGACTGAAGGTTTCATCGTACTCAATGCCTACCTGCTGCATTAAACCTTCTGCAACGAGATGCGCCTTGTGTCAGGTTATTGAGCCATCCGGATTGAATTTCAATTTATGCAACCACTTGCATCCAGCATTGTTCGCATTTTTTCATCGAGGCACAAGGGACCATGATGTAGCACATCCTAAAAATATTATCAAATGTCTAACAACAAGAGTCATGGCTAAAGTTCAAGGGAAGAATTTGAAGGTGGGCCCAATTACAAGAGCCGAATCAAAAACCCAATAAAGAACCCAAATATTGGGCTTATCATTTATATTTTATTTTTATTAATATTGTACTTTTTTATTTATTAAGGTACATATTTGGCCGGCCATGTCATGAGAAAAATATTTAATGTAAGTAGTTGGAGTTACTCGCTCACTAATTGCCAACTACCCATCTTCCCTCCAAAATTTCCCTCTATATTTTCCATCCAAAGTTCATAGGGAAAGATACTTGTAGTACCTATATATATGAGCTGAAATGTAATGTAATGAAGTAATTTGAATAAAGGTATTTTGTGGTGAATATCTCTCATATTGCTTGGTGCTTGATGGTGTCAAGTTTATTGACTATCTTTGGTGAGTTAAGTTATTCTCTTATTTATAATTTATTTTTTAACCATACTCTTATCTCATAACCTCAAACCATCCACACATTTTCTCCACATCTTCTCCACATCTTAACTATCCTTTAAAATTATTAAATCATTATCTAATCTCTTAAACACTCTCCAAACTCCATCACAACCTCCACAGCTAAATCTAAAAACAGCCCGACCTAATCTTCTTCCCTACCCCTCGACACACATCTAAACACCATCAAACCAGATCTAAACTAAGCATCTTAGGCTACCTATATTAATTCATTTCCAGCCCTTTAACCCACCAAAACCCCACCTACAAAAGAGATATTTCAAATCAGCCCAAACTAGGCTCGATTTGGACTAGTCTTGGCTTTCCTTTAAATAGTCTACTCTAAACTCATAACCAACCTATCACAAACTCCATAAATCATCCTTAGACATTATCTTACTAATCCATTCAATATTTAAATACCTTATTTACCAAAAAAAGATAGCCCACTAGCATCATATCTTAGTATCAGAGCGAAGTTGGGATAGCTGAAAAAAAAAAAAAACAACCACTTTAGTGAGGTAGTATCTAATGAAGGATGACCAAGACATTGTTGCCATATGGTTGTGGAGCTCAAATTGGTTTGAAACAACATTGGTGAGGTGGTTGAAACTGAGGCTGGCAAGAAGTATAGGCCTTTATCGAGTGTGTCGCGGTGCAGAACCTGCTTCGAATGCAAATCCTTCACAAGACAAAGGTGGGATAAAATTCAACAATAGCATTGTTATCATGCGCAAATCGACTAACAGAAACAATTGTTTTTGAAGAACATGAAGGATATTATTTAATTTGAAAGTGGAGATTTCAATGGGGATAATTGCAACACTTGTGTGATTTATAAGAATAGTGAAACCATCACCAATTTAAAGCCTCTCAGTCCTTGGCAAATATCATTGTCTGCATTGTATCTGTGATAGGCGTGACATGATGTGTTGATCCAAAATCAAAGTACCATGGCTCGGAGGTGGTCGAGGAATGAAACGAAGCAGGAACTGCAGCAGTTTGATAGCAGTAGGTGACGAGCGATTGGCAGGGTACATGGCATAATTCAATCAGTGATAGCAATTTATTGCTACACGACCAGATTTACAACATAGCTGGCACTGATTGAAGATCAACCACATCCATGATGTTTGACCACGGCCTCTAACCACTCCTCTGAGATCGGCGAGATTCACAGAGGCTGGGCCTTCGACATAGCTGTAACAGAGGTGGCAGGGGTGTTCCGAAGATCTGAATACACTTGATCATGGTTTAGAAGAGTACCGCAAAGTTCGTCAAGGCAAATCAACTCAATTCGAGCAATAATTGCAGCAATGAGAGAGGCATATTCAGATTCGAGCCAAGATAAAACGCTAAGTGCGGTTTGATGTTCATAGACATAAGAACTAGCAATCGTGAGTTCGTGTGCAAGGTGTTTGATTTTCTGGATTAATTCTGATATAGATAGTCCCCCGTTTTTTGATGTTGCACAGTTGAAGTTCTAGTTGTTGGACACGAACTTGGATAGAGGATTCGAAGATATCAGTTAGGGCTTTTCCAAATTGCAAATGCCGTGTCATTCCCGAGCACTTGGGCAAACATAAATTCAGTGAGTGAGGAGATTATCCAAATCGTCTAATCTAGTTTTTACCAGGAAAGATATTCGGGATTCATATCACCATTGGTTTGAGTGTGAGGGGGTGGCGGGTGGGAAACATCCACAAGGCCAATAGGACCATGCGCACGAAAGATGGGGAGAAATTTTGAGCACCATAGAGAGTAATTCTTTCCATCAGGTTTCACCGGTAAGAAATGTTGAACATCGGCTAGGTGCGGATTAATGGGAACGGTGAGGGGGACAGCCGAGCTCACCGATTGGGAGGGAGAATCCATGAATCCGAGCAAGAATGCGAGAAAACGGGTTCACGAAATCAGATTTTGGACTTGAAGAGCAGCATCGACAGCTTCTCTTTCTTGGCTCTGATACCATGAAAAGTTAGGGAAGAGGTAGTTCACAGATCAAGAAGAGGTGAGAAAGATTGGTAGAAAACATAGTGTATTCACTATATGCTTGACAGTAGCAGCGTGCCATATATATAGCGCAGTATACATACATCCACTGTACATTAGGAAATTGAATCTACTGCGTGGATTAAGGTAACCACAATACTTAAGACAAAATAGTGGTAAACCGGTAATTGTTAATAGGCACTTCCATTGAAGCTTACATCAAATGCTTGTAGAAGACCCTCGCTCGCTTGCTAGAAAAAGGCCACTCAGTATTTATGTATTACTTAAACTCTTAGATCCACCAACAACTTCACAAAATTTAACAGGATTTAGCAAATAGCATTTCAAACAGATCTCTAGACTTAAGAGCTTTAGAATTACTAATTCTGATTTAAGAGTATTCAAGCTGAAATCAACTTCTTCTATAAACAGTACGCATTGTATACATATGAAGATGCTGATAGCAAGGCTAAAGATAATAATAAATAAGCAGATAAGTAAGCGCACCTGATAATGCCTCCCTCTTCGCCGAAGCTGTGGCGGGCAATCGTGCTGAGACCAAATTCCGAGAAGTTAGTTGAATTATACATAGAGTCCTCCAAGCTCACAACCTCGAGAGCCGAAATAAAGGGGCTTGAGCTCGTGGCCGTGTTCTCGTTTCTCGCCAAGCACACGCTTAGGGTTTTCCCCTGTGCTGCGACCATGATTTCGTAATAGGAGGCGAGACTGGCCGCGTAGTTGCGAGAGGTGTCGACGGCGCTCCATCTGGTGCCGTCGATGATCTGATCGAATAACGGAGGTTCCTTCCCGCCGTCAAAGCCTCCATAGTAGTATGTTGTTCTCACAACGTACTTGCTTCCTTTGCTGACTTGAATCACGAAGCAGTTCTTTCTTGTCTTAGCATCGGGGAAGTATCTCAGAGTAGATAGCAGAGGCACAATGCCCGGAGTATTGATGTGAGACACATTGCCGACGTCTATGAAGCCTTCATCGGGGATCCATGGGATGCCATCAATGTTCTTCTCAGTGGCAGAGCCACAATTAATGTAGTAGCCTGTGAGCCATGAGATGGGCATACATCATAAATCATTATGCCAAAAGGAGACAAAAAACTTGTCTTGAGGACAGCTTTAATTCGCTCTAACAAAAGCCTTCTCTGAGTTTTTCACCCAAAGCGAATGGGCAGATGCTTTAGTGAATTGTATTGTTGCTAAGTGATTGAACACTTGATATAATAGGCCAATGAGTTCTAACTCCACCATTCTTATTTTTACTTATAAAATCGGTCATATATGAGAGTTTTACACGGGCTCACGTAAAATCTCATGATATTAAATAAAATTAATTTTAATTAATTTCTTATTTTAATTTGAGTAAATCACTTTTTATTTTTGCAAATATTTTTGGAATTCTTGAAAAGTATTTCAGAATTTTTTCATGATTAGATTTTCCTGGCTATTGTACGAAAATATTTATAAGAAAATATTAGCTGTCAAAATTGAAATAATTTTGAATTTATGAGTTATATATCATTAAATTAGCAGACACTGAGCAGTTGGAACAATTTTTTTTAGCTTTAACAATATCAATCTAAATAAATTTTCTATTAAATTATCTGACAAAATTAAATTAAGGCTAAGAAGAATGATTATCAGCTATGCATAAACAATCACGATGGGTGAAGTTGCTTAAATTATGAGCTGCCATATGAAAGAAAACTTACCTCGAGGAGGAGGAGCGGCTTGGGCAAAAGATGTGACGTAATATAAGAAAAGAATGATAAGGAAGAAGGGGGAAGCAATGCCCATTGTTCATGTCTGGATGGCGGGGCAGAGGGGGGGAATCCTGTGGGGATCATAGCGCTTCAGAATGAGGGCCGGTCTAAAAATAGTTGGTCTCCGCCGGTCTAAAAATAGTTGGTCTACCCGGTTCAGAATGAGGGCATGGCGAAAATAGACGGATGCGAGAATAAAGCCACGAAAGATGAAACCATAGATATTTGGTTTTTTATTTTTGTAAGAATTAGGACCATTATATAAATTGTAAAGCATACAGAAATTTAAACCATAAATAAATTGACTACTAAGCTTGTTGAACAAAATCTCATGATATTAAATAAAATTAATTTTAATTAATTTCTTATTTTAATTTTTGAGTAAATCACCTGTCATTTTTGCAAAACTTTTCGGAATTCTTTGAGAACTTTAAAATTTTTTCATGTTTGAATTTCCTTAACTATTGCATGATGAATTTAAATCAAAATATTTATAAAAAAATATTGGGTGTCAAAATTAAAATATTTTTGAATTTATGAGTTATATATATCATCAAATTAACTAGTATTTTGACTAAAATGGAGGATTTATAAAATAATACATTTGAAATTAAAGTTAATGATTTATTGAATTAAATTAATTCGAAAATTTTATTTTATTTTCAAAATGGTGAAAATCTCATGTTCGATGGCCGAACAACAAACACGGGATCGATGCGATCTTGGTCGTTCGGATCCAAACTGTTGTCCGATTCATCTCCCGCAGATGGCATGGGTCGTTCGACAGAGATCGAACGGATGTAGGCTTATTGCCGCCCGAGCAGACGACGGCTATGGCGCCACGTGTTAATATCGTATCTGCCGAAAGTGGCGGGTGCTACGCCGATCAACTGGACCCACTGAACCAGTCTAGTCCGGTCCAGAGGCGGCGAAACCCGAGCCGAGTTGGGTTTAAACCTAAATTTCGACTCAACCACTTGACCAAATTTGAATTTTGATGTCTATAGATCAATTTCATTAAGACCTATCATTTGTTTAAATTAATTTTTATTTTTGTGATATATTTTTATCTAATTTTAAAAAATACACAAATTTATTTTTAATCAAATTAGGACTAATTAGACCAAATATTTTGAGGATTTCTCCTGTAAACTACCTAATTAAGTGCACACTTCAGGATTTTATAGAAATTTGCCTCATTGGATGAGAAATATAAGTCAAATCATTTTGAGCCACTCAATTCCCCCTTGATCAAATCTTCACCCTTAGATCTATTTTAGTGCTATATACACTCATAAACCCTCTAATCCTAATTAGAAATCTAAAATTCTATAACCTTTTTCATTTTACCTCATTAAGAGCATTTGTCAAGACCCCCCCTATCTCCTTCCTCCTCACCCCTCCAAACCCTAAGAACTTCATCTCTAAGCAAATCTAAAGGCGATGAGAAAATTTTGGAGGCTCCAAACCATTTAAAGAAAGAGGATCTAAGTTACACTCTCTCTCAAATTCCTATCAAAACTCTCTTACTTCAAGGCAACATTCTCCCTTTATCTCTCATTTTCTCTCTCCTATGCTAAATTGCATTCATGTTTGATGATTGAAGTCTAATATGCTCTTGACACATTCATAATGATATTTCTTAGATTACATAATTTGCATATTTAATTTCATATAAATTCAAGATTTTTTTTTTTAAATTCATTTAACTATTTTACAAATTTTTATCCCTATTTTATGTCACCATAACTCTTGTTTTACTCTAAGTTAGTGGATATAACTTGACACACATATTCCACTATGTATTTTTATAAAATGGTTAGAAGACACCACATTTTAGTTTTTTCTCTATGTTATCAAAATATTATTCTAAGATTGAGAAAAATTTCTATTTTATTTGAAAAAATATTCTTATAAAATTTTCTGAATTTTTGTCAACTTTGAAGTATTATCTCTTTAAACACTTAGATCGGGGAGCTATGCCTTCTCACATTTATTCTCTTATGTTTTGTACATAACTTCACTGAAAAATTTATAAATCCATTTAAACTCTACAAACTTCATTTAGGCACTCAAACTTCAATAAAATTATTATTTTACCTAGAAAAGATTTTTTGACAAATTTTAGAATTTTTGCATGTTATATTTGTGAAGTCATAATTTCTGACCTAGATGTAATCAATAACTAAAAATTTGTATATTTATTCTTTGTTATATTATTAATAATTTTATTGTTGAATACAAAACTTAGTAATAAATTATTTATAACTTCATATTCATGTCAAAAGATATGAAAATAATATTAATGTTTCTTAAAAAATTTCAGAAATAAACACCATTATTCTCAAATTTTGAACATGTATAATAACTTTTAAAATACATACAACCAACAGCTAACAACCATGAACAATTTTCATTTAGATATTAGTAACAAAAAAAATCATTTTAACCTTCATTTAGATGTTCAAAATTTACCAAAAATACTAATCACGTCACCTGCCAATTTTAGAGTTGTCACCCAAAATTTATAATTTTGAAACTAAACCTATAAATTATCAATTTTTAAGTATTTGAATGATAGATTGATGTATAAGAATTTATTCTTAAAAAATTTATTAAAAAATCTTTGTGAAAATAATGAATGAATCAAGCATTTCTTAGCATTGTTTGAGCCTATTTTCTTTTGAAATTATGCATTTAAGTATTAATATAACGACCTAATATTAGGTTAATAAAGCTAAATTGGCATTAAGTATTAACTGCTCAATCCTATTGGGAGATTAGGCAAAGTGGCAATAAAAAAAATGAAACAAAAATTTTAACAAATTAATACAAAGTCTTTAGTGGTGGGGCTCTCGCTAAAATGCAAAGTTTGCATATAATTACAAAATTATATGACATTCTGCGCTTCTAGTGGTGGGGCTCTCGCTTCAAGTGATGATCTGCTTATAAAAAAAAATTGATTTCGTGTACAGTATTAGCTAGTATCACAGATAACAACATTTACATTTAAACGGGCACACTATAAATAATAACTATTAATAAAATTTGCAATGCATAAATGAAATAATTGCATAGAAATAAATAATTAAGCATTCCTCTTTTGAGGCAACATTTACATTCCTGCAAAACAGAAGTTAATAATAGTTGCTAAATTATATTATGTCATAATTGATATTATTTATCAAACCACCTGTATTGAGTTCTATCATTATATATACAACAACGGCTAAAAATGCACAAAATAGGATCGACGTACTAAGGATCACCGCTAAATTTCATATTTCATTTTGTTTAGAAAGCATTAAAACTTTGCGCCAATTAGCAGTTCCTTTAACTCATATGTAGTGTTAATAGAAAGAAAAAAATTACTAATGTTTTAGGTTTAATTCCTTGATAATACTAATCGAAATGACAATAAATTAACAAAAGCTGGTAGATAAAAACTCGCAAAATCCCTTTAGTGTCAGCTTGTAGATAAGAAAAAAATAAAAACTCGCACTAAGAACGATGAAACTTTAGTGAATCAAACTCATTCTATTATAAAAATAAAACATCGAATTGATTAAACAAAGAAAATTATTAGCAATGCAAAGTAAGTTCAAATGGTTGTTAGATCGAAATATAATACCACCTACAATAGATAAAACTTTGGTTGGCTTGAACTCTAAACCTCAGTATTTCCATTATTCACACATTTGAGCACATATTTTTATCCCCTTAATCTGATTGATAGATCAAAAGAACCTTAAGATGAAACAAAGAAGTTGAGAAACCTACGAAGGTAAGAAAGTTCATTACCGAATACAATAATCAACGGCAAAAATCGAGAGCAACAATCCGTTGAGAGGAAGGAGAAGATGAAGACCGACGGTCTTTGATGTGAGGGAGAAAGTGGAGGATCGGCGTCATGAAGAAGGGACGCAGCTTCGGCGAGATAGGGGTGTCGCCTGCGCTCGATGTTCCAGTGGAAGATCGACGAGGGCTCATATCAGCCTCTCGTGCGGCGATCGGCATTTCGTGCGAGAGAAAGAAGGTGGAGAGCCAAGGAAGGAGCGGCAATGCGTGAGAGGACAAGGGACGCAGGTTTCGACGAGCTCTTCCAAACGGCGTTAGGGCAGAAGCTCGACAAATTCTTCCAAGGAAGGACGAAGGAGATGGAGGATCACTCCATGCGCTCCTCAGTGGAGTGGCTTATAAGTTAGGACAGTTTTTAGTTTCATATTTATTATTTTTAACTTATTTTTTTAGTTATTTAAGTGTATCATCATATTCTCTTACTTTATGTTAATTAGCATAAGTTTATATTGATCAAAATCATATTTAGGATGAGTTTTTCTTTCAATTATTAGTAATTACTCTTTTCATTTATTACCTAACCTTGTTATAGCGCTGGCTTGGAGGTATGTGCTTACTTCCTCTTTTATTTAAGTTATAAAATTATTATTTATAACTATCTTATATTTTCATATGCGTCTTGCTCCTATACTTGCTTGTTTAGATGTTAAATTTTAATGGTGATATCTTAAAATAAATTGAATAACATGCAGCTTAAAATGTACTTAGACATTTTTGTCTAACATTATATTTTTCTTTTGTTGGTTGGGGCCCTATAATTATGAAACTAATAATGATAGATTCTGAGCTTTTTGAAGTTGTAGAGCCATCCGAGGATTTGCATCAGGAAAGGAGCATGCTGCTGAAGACCCTTGGTTCTTTTGTTGTTTATTCTTTTGTGAGGACGAGCTTATATTTTCATTTTAGCTTTTATCTTTAAAGATATTATAATAATTCAGGTTTACTTTGTATTTTCTGTTACTGCACTTATTCTGAGTTGTATATTTATTTTTACTGTATTATGATGGAATAGATATTATATTTTACTTCCACATTTGATTTATGGTATTTATCATTTAGTGAAGTTATCTTGTAAATGATAATTTCTTTAATTATATTGGATTAAAAGGAATGTCTAATCTAATTATAAGTGAGGGACTTATCATTTGGTGACAATTTCATTGTAATCATGTTAACTTAAGAGTTAGCATGACCACAGTGGGGCTGGGGTGCCACAGTGTTTCAATCATTCTACCATTGTCCTTAAAAGCATGATAACATTGTAAATGTTTTGAAAATGTTATAGAATAGAAATGGAGAAATTTAAAGATACAAAGGCGAGACTATCATCATAATAGTCAATATGAATTCATTCATTTTTTTATTTTATGAGTTCATTATAACGCAAATTTTTGTGATTTCTGAGTATTAATAAAGATGAATAAGAATGTTGACGATTCATCAAAAGAGTTTATGGTGCTAATATAATAAGTCATAAATGAAAGTATTGATATAATATTAGTTTTATTGCTAACCTTTCTTATAAGAAATTTTCAGAACATTTTGGATTGTACATACTTTATAGTTAGATTTAATATCATGTTGAAAAGTAGAAGGTTGAAGGCATATATTTTGTTGATGCCTTATTTTATACTGAAATATTTGAATATAACTTTATTAATGCAAAAATATGAAGATCTATTAGCAGAGTTTATTGGTATCTAAATCTCATGTTTTCTTATAAAATCAGTATATAAAATAATTATGGTGCTAAAATTCAAGAGTTGAGAGCTTCTTCTTTTTGAGCTTTTGTGCAAATCTCATCTAATTAAAGTTCACATATCATTTTCAATTATTGTGGCTATTTTTATCTAAAAAGGGTATAAGCTTTAAATGGCTATTCTATTAGTCGAAATTCTATTTATACTAATTGAAATCTTGAATGTAATCCTTGCTGAATTCAATTGTTAAGTTATTATGTCATCACATAGTTACAACTTGTATATAACTGTGGCTTGCCATAATATTTCATTAGTTTTGAAAACATTCAATTAAATTTGATGTCTATAATTGTGAATCTATGTAAATTAATCAACATATTCTGTTATGCTCAAGTTGGTTCAGTATAGAATCTTATTATACTTTGGTGGTTCATAAAATTACATCAAAATTATTAAATGCTATAAAAATTTGACTGAAACAAAATACAATAAAATTTTGTATGATATCAATGCAATGATTTATATTTGCCAAAGGTTTCCCAATAAATAATAGAAATGGGCATAAATTTTCACAACTTAATCGCTATTCTTATTTTCTTATATAATGAAAACAAATCCGTTAGTTTTCTGTTTTGACCATAGAATGTTCTGTTATGTTCTTTAAAAATGATTATATCAATATATGAAATGATTTTTTTTTATTTCTTAATAATGTATGATTTTATAACTAAACAAAATGATTTCTTTTTTATTTAGTCAAGCTAATTAAAATTTTGTGGAATAAAAGATAAATAATCAAATGTGAGGTGGTGTTAATATAAAATAAAGGTTTATTTATTAGGTTCTCATGTCATGTTACAGTCAAGTTAAAAATGACAGAATGCATTATGTGATGTTGCAAAGAGAGTACTTCTATTTTACGGTTATGATGTCCCTAAGATTTTGCATGAAATAATATATAGATGCTGGCTCCTATATTTTGAGATAGTAATGCAACACAGTGAAACAATAACTCTACAAGTCCATGATCGATTGACCATCTTTATTAATGAATGATCACAGTATTATTACTAAGTTATTCTTAAACTATTTTCAAATTTCATTGGCTATTTGTATGATTAACCATTTTACATCAATAGTATTATACCTTTATATGCTTATTCTTACAAATTTAGGTAAATGAGTATTTCATTAATATAAGGGTATTATTACCTTTATATGTATGATTTCAAGGATTGAATATGTAGACAAGAAAGCTTTTGATGTTATGAATAAAAATTGACTTAATGATAAATTTAAGTGAAAGCTCAGTTCCATTTGACATAATTCTTCTGACCTATGCTGCTGATTTTCTTAATTAATGAAGTACTTAAGCAATTGGTGTATTTACTGAAATAAACAGATGTGTTGCAAGCAAACTAAAAGTTGCCCTCTCTTTCTAAACATTTTTCAAGATAAATTTTAGAAAGCTCTTTTATAGTATTATATTACTATATATATATATATATATATATATATATATTATTTTCATTTTCAATTTATTTGCCAAACTATAATAAATCTTAAAATTTTTGCTGTGGTAATACAATGTGAAGTGTAAGCGGTGGGCTGCATCAGTGGATGTAGCAATGGGCTGCATCAGTGGATGTAGCGATGGGCTGCATCAGTGGCTGTAGTGATGGGCTGCAGCGATGAACTGCATCAGTAGCTGTAGCGATGGGCTGCAATGGTTCCTACATCAGAGGAGTGAAGCGATGGCTACGATGATGATTGCAGTGGGAGCTACAATATGAGCAATCACAGGTGTTGTTGCTGTGGTAATACAAACAACAAGGAGAGATATTGAGAGATGAAGAAAAGAGTAGTGTTAAAGATTTGGGTGTATAAAGTCCCAGACAGAACGATTATTCTCCTTCCTCATAAGTCAATTTTTCTGTAAGCAATGCTTGCATGCTATTGTGTAATCAAAGTTTGAGTTAGATAACCAAGGGAATGACATAGAGAGAATGATGTTAAGGTTTATGTGATTTTCTTGGCGATGCAATCTTCTCTTTTTACAAGGGTTAGGATTTCTCAGAAATATTCTGTAAGCTTTTGATTATCTTCATAGTAGATGTTTTTGGTGGTGTGGCTCCGTAGTTTTTCTCATTTTTGAATTTTTCACATAAATCCTTATATTTAGATGATATTTCTCTGTGATTATCCAGAGATCTGTATTATTTCAATTTTACGAGTTTGCTCCAGATAATTTACTCTAGAACTGGTGGTTATTTACCAACACCACCATGGGCAATTTATTTTATTTGGATATGCATTGTTAGCAGATGATATTGTAGAGAAACTTGTTTACTTATTTTCAAGTTTGCTCACTTAAATGTACAAAAAGCACTAAATGCATTGATAATTGATCAACGATAAGCAATGATCATAGCAATTTAAAGGTTTTTCCGCACTGATCGCATGTACTCCATTTTCTATTATGTTTAACCATTTTCACCATTTATATTAGTTGTTAATGTGGTGTGCTAGTGTTATTATTCAATGGGTATTGCTTGTGGCATAACTCAAGAAAAGTTCCTAAGAAGATGTGCAAAAGATAATATAAAGAAGACATAGGTTGTTGAGAAATTGTGTGATTTATGACTCAAAAACTAAGCAAAAATTTGAGCACGAGTGGTTAGAGATTATGAACTGGCACAATTTGCAAACAAATGATTGGTTTCAGTGATTTAAATTTGTAAAGAGAAAAGGGTCTTACTTTTCTTTAAAGATATTTTTTTGAGTTGGCATGTTGACTATAAGAAGGGTATGAATGCATTCTGTGATGATTAGGTCACCACTAAGGCTTATTTATAGATTTTTGTGAATCAACATACAAATATGCTGAGAAATAAATCTGAGATTGAAACTTAAGAAGATTTTTGTTCTTCTTATACCTTGTCTCAACTTATTTCAACATCCCATTTTGAACATCAGCTCGCACACACTTACACTTCACATTTTACAAGTTTCAATATATAGTAAGAAATAGAATTATGTGCTGCATGTGGCACATTTATTGAACAAACAGTTTGATGAAGAGAAGATCAGAGAATATCAAGTAACTTAACATGTTCGATTAAAAGTATAATTTGTTGTCATATTTATGTGTTTGGCATCAAGAGAAAATTGGTGTTGTTTCCAAGAAAATAGTGTCAAGGTGGAGGAAAGATTACAACATGTGCATGCTTTACTAAATCCACTTGGTAGAACTGGATTATATGTTAAAGGGCATTAATACTTTGCCATTGCTGCCAAAATTGGGACTAGAACTAATGCTTCTAATGATTGTGCCATTTCACTACTCAAAGAAGTTATTGCAAAGGCAGTTGAATTTAATGCTACAATCAATGCAAATTTAGAAACTAATACAACTCTACACTCAACACATATAAAACGTTGGAACAAAAGTGAATGCCTAGGTAGCAAGTTTCAGAATCTTTGATAAGGTGGAGGAACTATCGGTTTGGTTATATGGTGTTGTTAAGAATGTGTATCAAGTATAATTTTAAAGGTTTTTGTTGTGTAAGAGTAAAATTATAATGACTTCTGTATGCACAAGTTTTTATTATGATGAGCGAAGCACTTTCTTTTTTTTTTTTAAGCAAAAGTGAACAATTAATTTGTATCAAGCAACTAGCTTAACAGCTGCCAGAATCAAATTTACATTCAAAACGTAAGCTACAAATTCTATTGCATCCAGAAATCTGCATGGTTTATACTGTCATATTGAATTAAAGTTTCGATAGTAAATCTATTTGTTATAAGATTTCACATGCTAATTATCAATAGCAAAATGTCAAAATGTTTCTAATGAATCTAGCAACTAAATAACTACCGGATTCAATTTTGCATCAATAACCTATGTTGCAAATTCCATTCATCCAAAAATCCATACAATTCATACTCAGAACTATGTGAAAATCAAATTTTAGATGCTAAATCTGGTGGTCACAAGATTTCACATGCTAATTATCAATAAAAAAGTATCAAGCTGTCTCTAATGCACCTAACTAAATAACTACCAAAGTTACAAAATTCAGCAAATGAAAGAGAGACAAAATAAGAGGCAGAAATTCAACAATAAACCCAAGAGTAAACCATGAACTTGCAATTTCCTAAACCGCCCATTAACATAAAGAAGCAATAGATTAAGGCATCAAGACTCTTAAGATATAATTAAAATTATTTCACATAGAAATATCCAAATGCAATATTCTGCTGAGTTTTCATATATATATATATATATATATATATATATATATATATATACATGCTTTGAATTGAAGTGCATTGCATAACTCAATCTATGGCACACATTTCTCTCTACCTGCAACAATTAAACATAAATCATAACTGGAAATAAAAATAAGCAAATTATAGACTAAACGATAGCACAATAACCCCTAAGAAGAACAAAAAAACCCTATACAACAATACTTATCTATATGCTTAGGGTAATACTTGTCATGCCCATACTCTACTAGATCAGTCAATGTAAGCTTCAAAGGATGAACCTTCATCGGCAAAACGATGAAAGCTGCATTTGGAAAGATGAAAACTGCTATGAACTCTTTCATTTCAAAATTTGATCCAACAAATGTTTACCGATGTATGGAGCAGATCTTTCATTTCAAAATTATGGGTGAAGCACTTTTACCTGAGAATAATGCTGAATAAGCTCTTAACATCAGAGCCATACAAATGCAGTGAACTTACCTATTCACAACATTCTGAAAACTTAAGTCACACAACCTAACAAGATATAATCCTTAATATGCACAGATTAATTTAAAAGAAAATACAGCACAATAATTCATTTATTACTTTGAAAAAAAGTTGCATCTAGTATAGCTTGACAAAATTATTTAAACGTATTTCTTTCGCAAATTTGTGATCTGGCCTTCACAAGGTGTTTACAACTATAATCCACCCAATCATTTAAACTGAAGCATAGACAAAAAAGGGCGGTGTTTTACACATACATAACACCCAAACATTTAATTATACTTATCCAGAACCCAAATTTTACTATTTATAAATAAATCGCTATAATTTCATAAGTAGATATTACTTTAGAAATGATAAGACGAAGTGTTTTATTTATTATTTTTTTGTAAATATTTAAGTTTGGGTGTTAAGCACAATTTGTTTTAAATCTTGGGTGTTACATAGGTAAAAATCTGAAAAAAAACATGTGTGACTTTTCTTTCTGACATATACATAGATTCTCAACATAAACAAAAATTAACTGGTGGCTTTAGCTATTTTCCTTGGGTGTGACCTTCTCAGAAAGAACATTATTATCCTAGGAAAAAAAGACTTCTTCTTGGGCATGAAGTCTGGCAACACATGCTCCATTTTATTAACCGACATTGAAACCATTTGGGCCTGAGAATCAGCTAAAAATGCAGCAGCTGGTTCGCTGGTTTTTGCTCCGCGGTTTTCATCATTATCGAAGCTTCTTGCTGGAGTTTTTGGAGCATTTTCAGCAAAATGGCTGACACCACTCGCTTTCCTCCGCTGCTCATGTTCAGCCCTCCATTTTCTCAACTCCTGTTCAACCCCAAGCTTCCCTTCAGTGGCTCTATCAGCCTTCTCAGCTGCAATTCTCAATTCTTCTTTTCTTTGTTTCAATTCTCCACATACTTCCTCCAGTCTCTGTAAACTCTTAAATTCAGATTCCTTTGCCACATGGATTTGGGATATCGCAAAAGTGACTCTCTCATTAGCAAATTCCTCAGCCTCGAGGGCCCTCTTCCTCAGAGCATAGTATTTCTCAACAGGAAGGATCAAAGCTCGGGGGGACTCTTCCATGGCAGCAGCATCCTCGCTCTCCCGCAGAGCCTTAACAACTGCAAGAGCTAGCTTTTGTGAAGCTCGGGAAGCTTCAATTTCCTTTAAAGTTGCTTGAACTTTGATTTCAGTGGTGCTAAGAGTGGCTGTGGCTTGTTCGGCTACTTCGCTAACCTTCCGGAGCTCCTCTCGTGCGTTCTTAGCGATTGAACTGAATCTATCAGCTTCCAGAGCTGCCTGCTGAAGCAATTTTGGAAGCTCCGGCATCTTTTCCCGCGCTTCCTTCTCCTTCTCCCGAACTTGTTTTATTTCTTCTTTTGTCCTTTCAATCTCAGCTTCAATTGAAAAAACAGCTATGGATGCCATTCCTTCCCTCTGTCTCATAGAAGCAAGGCCCAATCTTTCTCTCTCAAGCTCAGACTTTGAGTGACTCCTTGGCAGCTCTCACTACACTGACTTCAGTTTCAGCCTTCTCAATATCAGACATGACTTCCACAAGTTCCTTTCTTTTGGAAGCTAGAGCTAGCTGAAATCCTTTGGATTCATCCACAACTCCTTCGGACTCTACTTCTTCTAAACCTTCTGATTGTTCCGTCAGTTTGGATTCCAAATATGCAGCCAATTCTTGTTTCAGGTCAGCCAGCAGTTTTAATGCTGCTTCTATCTTTGTCTGGAGATTCTTTGCTTGCAAATGTTGTTCATCAAGCATACCCAATTCTTCTGCAGCCTGCTTAATTTCCTTGTCCCAATCAAGGCAATCCTGATCCTTTGCCAGAACTGCACCGACCCGATGCTCTTCAGCCTCAATATGAATTGCATGGGAAGATTCAAGTGATTCTTTTGCAGCAATGAGCTTCAGTGTCAAGTCCTCCGCCATTTTCTCCATTTCCTTTGAGGCAAAAACGGCCCCTTCAGATCTTCTAATAGCAAGATCCCTCTCTACGACTAGAGAAGAATATTGCATTAAGAGAGCAGCAAACTCATCTTTCATGAAATTTAGTTGTGATACAGCTGCTTCATGCCTTGCTTTGGCAACCTCAAGCTGAGCTTTAGCGGCAATACTTTCATCAACAGAAATACCAACCTCCATCTCTTTTGATCGAAGCTGAGCAAGCTCTGCATCCTGCTTTGCTTGTTCAGCTTCACTTTTAGCTCTCTCTAGGTTCAGATTTAGCTCTTCAACAAGTTGCCTACTTGCTTCCAGCTCCTTAAGTGCTTTAGTTTTAGCAACTTCAGCATCCTCCGACTGTTTTTTGTAAGTAGGAAGCACTTCCTGTACGTTCTCCAGTTCATAACTAGCATGCTTCCGTGTCTGCATATGGCAGAACCAAAGGTACGACAAAAACTCCAGATTGTATGATATTTTTTTAGGAATAAAAAAACCAGCAGGCAAATCAACCTTTATTAAAATAAATTCAAATCATTAAATTTTTTAAATTTTAGCCACTTCACCATAAGTTTACATTCGCTCAATTTGCAAACATATCAAACAAACACAAGCTAAACACAAACTAGGAAAATATCAATAAACACGACAATTGCGAACAATGAGAGCAAAATTAAAGCTATGACAGATCTACTCTCTGTTCGAATGAGAGGAAACATGCAATTCACAAGATCTCACAATTAGTTGATTTTTTTTGTTTGAATTGTACATTGGATTGCAGAAATATATGAGTGAAATACTACTGGATCAGGTGCTAGTCTTTCTACATATATTTTCATTTCTTGATGAGCATTAATTGTTTGAACTTAGAATTCATGAACATAGATCGAGATGTTAGTCACAAACAAGCTTGAGAAAAAAAGCTCACTCCCCTTCCATTTAAATTTCAACATTATGAACTTATGAAATATGAACAAAATAATCCATCCATTCTTCTTAGCATGGCTTAAATTAAAAGTATGCAAAAATTTTAGCTTGACATCTATCAAATATGTTAAAAATCCTCAATAGTTGTCAATGATGTGGTTAAATGATGTAGTAGAAGTTTCAAGAGGATGGAAATAAAATTTATCTGGTCGAATGATAGAATAATCTATGGGTTCGTTAGGAATCGATAGTCGTTGTCTGGACATAGGAGTCACAGCCGGCCGGGAATAGGAGAGATCAACGACGGAGCTACTAGCTACTAGTTGGAAAGGAAAGGCCTACTTGCCTAATGAAGACTCACCCTCCTCCTTTCGTCAAAAAAGGCCGCGTTCAATTTAAATAGCGAACGAAAGACCAGGAGCGAGTTGTGTTGTAGAGCTACCGAGTTGTAGAGGTGAAGGAGCTTACCCTAAAACAAAAGAGTGACGTTCCAGGTTGCGCAGCAAAGGCTATTCTTTCTTCAGACTCTTAGTGAGTTCGGTCCGGGTACAAGGCTCTATCCCATCAGGACGAAGAGAAAGAGAGGGGGAAGCGCTCTTAGCCTTTGCTTGAAGAGATCCCCTTCGGTGGTCTAGTAGGATGGTTTTAAATATTAAAATGAGTGAGATGATGAAAAATATTACCGTATTTATATCCCTCAAAATACTAATATTATTTATAAAGATTACCCTAAAATGAAATATAAGGAATATGAGTTTAATCATAATGAAGTTATATTATTAAGGAAATGATAATTAGAAAATAGGTTAAGAAGAATGAGTGATTCCAATATCTTAATTTAGCCACATACAAACTAATGATGTAATAAAGAGTGACGTAATTAACAAAATTCAAGCATTTGGGGTGTTGTGCGATCAAAAATCCCAATCGAACTTATTACTATCAAACCAATGTTATTTGTAGCTAAATGTGGGTCTATAAAAAAAAGCAATTAAGATGAGGATGCTATGGTGGATGAGTCATATACACAAAAGGATATGAAGAGAAATGGGCACATTCATAGAAAAGTTGGAGTAACTCTATTTGATGATAAGCTTTAAGTAATATTAATAAGATTGGATATATTAAGTAAATATCATTATGCCCCTATGAGGAATTGGAGTTAATAAATTTTGCACCTCAAAAGTCGTAATGAATGACAAGAAAAATCATAAGCAATAAACTATTATGAATGATCTCATACACTCATACCTTAAGGGTCATCATTATTAGATAGAGCATAATTGAGACTAAGACAATTTTGATTAAACTTGAACTCACTTAAATCATGAATCGAATGAAAATCGACTTGAAATGTTTTGAATTGAGCCATCAATCATATTTTGTTATCAAATAAATATTGACTTAATCTACATCCAAGGGTGGCTCGATCAAAATATGATTTGAGTTGACTTAAATATATATATATATATATATATATTATAATATATATTGAATTCATTAATGGTAATTGAAAAGCGTTAGAATTTAACATAATTGCCTAAATTCAAACCTAAAGTCGCCATATTTTTCAATGATTTATATTTTTAAAGTATGAACTGACTTGAATTGATATTAAATAGACTAGGAACCCAATCATTAAGTTGGCTTTGCTTGACTAGTAATATTTTTAAATTCAAGTCATGTTTGAATTTAGTTAAGCATTCAAATTTTGAGTTTGAGTTCACTCCAACTCACTCAAACTTGGCTCAACACAAGCTTAGTGGATACAAAGGGATCATGCAGTCAACTTTACTCAATAGGAATAGAATTTTGTCTATCATTATTGTTGTTGTTATTGTTGTCGCTGCTGCTGTTGGTTGACAAAAAAGGGCCCTAATTGCTTAAGTCTTTTCAAATGCAGATCAAACATCTATGCTCAAATCAAATACCTTCAGGAAGAGCTATGGCCTCATAAGTCCCATACACTATCCACTTGATGGGATTTTGGATTGGTTGTTTTTTTTGTTGTTAGTTGCCAATGAATGGCTCTACTTGCTCAAGATAATTGTGATTTCAAACGGAGATAAGATACCTACTTCAAACCAAACATCTTTAGAAATGCTTATGGCCTCAAAAATCCCAGAACACCACCACCTAGAAGAAGGCTTATTATTGCAAGGAAACTATTATGGTTCCCAACGAATTATCAATCCATCATTGATGTCAAACAAATTGGTTTCAGTACATATTGGTGTCATAAACTATCACTTCAAACTTCCTACTTCACGCATAAATTTTTGGATACCTGAATACCCTGGCATTTATGATACAGTATTATCATAACATATTAAGATCTTAAACTATTCTTGCATATTTATTAATTTCTTTCATTCAGACATAAAATCTGTCTCAGAAAAACTTGGAGCAAAGTTATCAACCCTCAATTTTCAAATATTTAAGCAAAATATTTAAGCGCTGAACCATACTCTTCAAAGTACCACGCATTCAAGGCCTAAAATCTTCAGGGTGAACCATTACACCCTCTATCCTTTAAAATTATATGGTTGTGCGATATTCCCTCAAGTATCATAGCACCTTTGGAATTGTCCAGACTCCCTGACTCACTAGCCACAACATAAACATGCAAGTCTCATGGTCACAAAGCCGCAAGTTTCATAACACCCAAGGTCTGCTCATAACCCTACAAGTCTTGAAACATGTTTCACCTTCATTGTTTCAAGCCTGAGTGTTCCAAATGCAACCACTTCTCACTGGAGGTTGTAATTCCCATTCTAATCAACTGGGTTGCTAGGATTGTGAGGTTGCTAGAGAAACTTGAGAGGATGAGGAAGTCTATATAGAGGTGGAAGTAAATGGAAGAGAACGGTGGACAAAGAAGATGGAAAGATCAACTCACCCTCAAACAAATTGAGCAGTTCCTCCACGACAAGAAATTAAAGAGAGCAACCAACAGCTTCATAGGGTTTGAACTCGCAAAGCATGACATTTCATTCCATAATAGAGGTATATATATTATATGAAATGATCTTGATGCCCTAGCAAGAAATTCATGTATTTTGTAGAAGAGTATCTCTCAATACAAAATCACCTTCACTACATTCTTTCTCAGTTTGATGAGCATTAACAAAGACAACATATTTAGTATAGGCAACCTCATTTCATAACTTTACTTAATGACTAAGATCATGAAAATCACCAACAAATGTTATTGCAAACTAAAAAAATGTAGAAATATGGATGGGACGCTTTGGTTAAACCCATATACTACCTCAAAGAAGTTTTTTTTTATTTTCTTTGAAATTACTCTATAAGCAAAATCAGCCTACCAGTCCCAACCCTCAAAGATTTTCCAACTAAGCATCGTAGCAAGTTCCTTAAGGTTCAATTTACAACAACTTCGCTCAGTCCATCTATTTGGGAATGACATGCTGATGAGAATTTTAGCATTACCCCAAAAGGTCTCCATGAGGTCTTCCAAAAATAAAAAATGAACTTGTTATCCTGATATGATATCTTAGCAAGAAGGAGCCCATGCAGGCAAACAATGTCCTTAAGAAGCAACTTGGTTATGTGAGATATACCTTTGAATAAGCCACAAGGAATGAAGTAGGCCATTTTGAAAAAATGATCCACAGGCACAAAATGTAATCGTGATTACTAACAATCCTCACTAGTCCTAAAACAAAGTCCATGGATAAGTCTTCACAAAATCAACATAAGACTGGTAAGCCTTCACAAATTCTCTATTATACATAGAATATTTTTATTTTGCATCATTTAAGTTTTCATTCACTATGCTATCAAGTAATTCTACAGACTTAAAACTCCTATACATATCCTAAATGCATCGCATGTGACCTCAAATAATTTATTAAAATTCGGCAACCTCAATACAGTGGCAGAAGTCACAAGGATCTTTATCTAAATTGCTGAGAAAGAAAGGGCTCTATGTCAAGTCGCAGCGGAAATTTCTTTCACCTAGGAACGAGCACAAGCAAGAATGATTGCAGAAATTAAATGCGTACAAGCAACCAAGCAAGCGAACATAAAAGAATTTACATGAAAAACCTTTTGAAGGGAAAAATCGCGAAGCCAAAATCAGGAAGAAAAATACAAACATTTACAAGCCTCACAGCCTACATAGCAATTACAACTGCAGCCTCAGCTTCAACACAAAGTCCCCTCACACAAATATTTTACTATTCACTCAATTGGGTGCGAGAACTTGGACGCACTACAATGATTGCACTAATGCGCTCAAGTCAACTCCACGTGAACCTTATGCATTTTTGCATTCGCTAGATACGAGGATGTGCCAAGGCACACCTCTTGGCGCATTTGAGCGTTGTTCATCCGAGGATCAACGTTTAGGCACGTCCAAACATCACCCTTATTGACTTGGCTGCTTCTCTCGCGTGCCTAGACGTGCCTTCTACCATGTTTGGGCAAGCCCCACCTGGGCGTACCTTCTCCCACTACTGTTTGAGGCTTTGTGTAATGACCCAAAATCGTTACTTTGCAAATTAAGACAAATCCCGCCTTAGAAATTAAGATCCCGGAAAATTTCGAATTAGGGTAAACAAAAATACCATAGGTAAGAATAATTTTAAAGATCAAAGAACGAAAGCTCTCATTTTATTTTCTGAATTATTTAAATTCTAAAAATCATGGACATTGAAATACGTGCCCGAATTCATCATTTTTAGTGTCATTATATTAAGTATATTATTTAAAGGCTGCTCGAGAAGTTTCATCAAATTCTGAGCGCCGATGTGATCGTGGTTAATCTTTGAAATTTTAAACCTCAAAAATTAAAATAAAATAAAATATTACTCTGAATAAAAATTTTTTAGCGCGAGGGTGTTCGTAATGTCATAACACACCTCGGTATCAAGTTTCATTGTATTTGGATGCCAAACAGCAGAAAAATGCAATTGATTTAAGTTTAAGTAATTTCCATTGAAATTTTCCTCTTTCCCCCATATTCCCGATTGCAACTTGCGATTCTTCCTGGCAGAAGAATCTTCCGCTCATTGCCTAAAGGCGCCATTAACCCCCTTATTCTATACCTCTTACCCATCCCTCTCCCTTCTCTATTTAACCCCATTCACTCCCTCCTCTCCTCAAAACTGCCAGCCCTCCCTTCTCTTCTCCCATTCCAGCTCTCTCCCAGTCAACCTAAAGCAGCAACCTCCCCTCTCCTTTCTCTCCCAGCAGCCCCTCCTCCTCAGACCCACAACAGACCCTTCTCCTCAGCCCACAGCAGCCCTTCCTCCTCTTCTCCCCACACAGTAGCTGCCAGCTCCCATTCCAGCCCCTACCAGCTTCTTTACCAACCCCCACAGCAGCTCCTCCCTCAGCCCATAGCAGCCAGCAAGCTGCTAGCTCCTTCCTCAGCCCCTACCAGCCCCCACAGCAGCTACTCCCTCAGCCCACAGCAGCCAGCAAGCTGCTAGCTCCCTCCCCAGCCCCTACCAGCTCCCCTACTACAGCCGGCAGCCCCTGCAAAGCCTCCAGCAGCCAGCCCCCTCTTCTCCTCTCCCCACACAGCAGCAGCCCTCTTCTCCTCTCCCCACACAACAGCAGCCCCCAGCCCCTACTAGCTTACCAGCCGCCGGCCAGCAGCCCCGCCAGCCACCAGCAGCCACCTTGCCGGCCAACAGCCCTCCTCCGGCCTCCGGCCTTCCTTCGTTTTTCAAGCAATCATAATCCTAAGGTGAGAGGTGTCGGAAAGAAAGAAAATGGAAGGAAAATATTTTGCTAAATCTTATAACTCTAAATATTTTTATGAAAATTTATATTTAGTCATTAATTAACATTTTTATCGTTCTCATTAATTAATAATGAGAACAATTCAAATGTTATAAAATAACTACTATTTTCATTTAAGTATTTCTTTTCATTTTTAATTGTCTTTATTCTTTCATAAACATTAATATGATAATAATAATAATATACGATTACAACAAGTGACTTAATAAATACAGACTTATATCATAATAAAAATGTGAAAGAAAATGATAGAAAAGAAGAATGTAAGAAAATCCTTAAATAATATCCCTAAAATCATTGGATAATTGCTAAAACGTCAAAAAATACAAATTGAGCGAACTATCACTCATCCGAACTTAAAGGACAAAAAGGTACCCATACATGACTAGTATTATATTTTGTATTGTTACTACTGCTTAACTTTTAATTGCTTTGAATCAAAATTTTAATTTGAAGCTTGGTTGGTTGTTCGGAACCAACGTGGCAACACTCGTGGCTAGTTACTGAAAAAATGACATCAGTAACAACATTCGTGGCTAATTACTGGAAAGAAGACATCAGTAATAGCATTCCTGGTCAATTACTGGAAAAATGACATCGGTAATAGCATTCATGAGTTGTTACTAGAAAAATAACATCAGTAACAACATTCGTGGTGGGTTACTGAAAAAACGATATCAAGAACCTACATCTTTGAGCTAATATCTTTTGCAAAAAATTAAATATTTCATTTGCACTTTTACCTTATTATTTTTCTTGCATCTCTTTCGTAAATCGCATCTCTGTTATTATAAAATATAATACTGCATTGATTACTGTGGCACTTAGAGTACTCTCTAATTACTGGAAATTCTAATCCCGGTATTATTTGTTATACAATACCAAGTCAGGTACTTCTGGAAGAGCTTAAACAAAAACCCTAATGCTTAAAATTTTCAATCTGCCAATGGATCTACGATGGCGTTGTTTTGCTTATCTTTCATTTTTTTTATATATTTCACTTTTGTACGAGGAATACGATGAAAAATCTTGTAATATGAGCTATTGAAATAAGTGAGAAATGTTTTTCGACTTTTATGTGTCCCTTTTCTTTCGCAATTACTCAATATGATCCTGCGGTAAGTGAACACCCGATGTCGGAACAGTTTCTACTGAACCGGCATCGAGCCATCACACTTTGCCATAAACATCAATGACCCCTACGTGTCTGGGCACATCCCATTGCATTTGAGGCTTTCACTATACACTAAATGAAAAACACCATTTTAATAGCGCAACAAAATTTAAATTTAGTCATCTTCACCAATTCAATAATAGATGCCATACGGTGTTGAAACTCTTAATGAAATGCCTATAAAAGGTGGCTAGCCTATCAAAAGTTCAACCATGAAAAAAAAACTATTTAGTGAGTGCCACTCACAAATAGTTCGTCATTATATTAATGTCTGGCTTCAATCCAACAACAAACACAGCAAAATCCAAGAAAATCACCTCATTCATCATTAACAAACACTTATTTGGATTAATGTACAACTCTTGCACTCATAGCTTAGCAAGTATGGATCGTAAGTGTTGAATATGGGCCCTACTATCCTTATATTAATGAAAATATCATCATAGCATACCACTAGATATTAAATAATGAAAGGTTTAAAGATTGTAATTATTAAGCTCATGAATGTAGTCAAGTTGGATAATCCAAATGGTATATTAATCTATTTATATTATCCATTTGGGTTTTAAAATCACTCTTCTACTCATCCTCAAGTCTTATCATAATCTAGTAATAATCACTTTTAAGATCAATATTGGAATATACAATTGTATCAAAAATGCAATCTAACATATCAAGTTGATGGAGGAGAAATCTATACCTAATAGTGATTTTACTCAAGACTCAGTTATGCACGCACATACTCCATGAGCCATCTTACTTTAGAGTGACTAATGTAGGAATTGCACAAGGACTTGCACTCTCCTGCCAAAACCCCTATAAAAGTTCATCTACTTGTCTCTTTAATTCAACATGTTTCATGGGGTTCATTCTATAAGATGGGAGGTTTCATAATTAAATCGATAACATGATGAATTATTTGGGACAAGGGAAGGTAGATCATCAAGTACAAAGTCAAACAGTAGGTTACAAATCTCCTTGGCAAGAGGGGTTAATGGTGTGGGATGCACCTCATTTGTATGAAAAATGTAAAAACCAGTACGATAAAAAATTCCTTAGCTAATTTCTTAAACCCAATATTATCATTCCAATGCGTAGAAGAATCAATGAGAAAAATGGTATTGGAGTCATTCAAGCTACCAAGGTGCAGTACAATCAATTGTAGCTTAGAAGTCTTCAGGTGTATTGTTTTTGAGCTGGACTAACCTTTTGACTTTTATGGTGCGTGGGGAGGGGGCTTTTCAAGGGGTTTAATAGGAAAGATAATAATGTTTTTCCTTGATGTTTTAACACACAAGTGTCCTCCCTCCTGTAATAAATGACATCCCTATAAAATAGCCATGGTCTACCTAAAAAAATAAGGGTTATACCATAAATAGCCCATTACACCAAATTTTATCCTCATGGCTATTTATCTTGATCGGGACTAAGCTTCTCACCTAAAGTTGCATACATCTAAGAGATTTTTGTTCATCCCAAATCTTCAGATGATTGAGACTAAGCAACTAGAAGTAATAGGTAGAGAAGCCTAATTCATCTAGCATACATTGAAAGGTGATAAATGTGGTTCACCTTGGAGGTTGTCTCAGGATAGGCCTCCTAAAGAAATAACATTCATCATGCTGTCGTCATCAGTAACGAAGTGACAACGCTTCTCACCTAAAGTTGCATGCATCTAAGAGATATTTGTTCATCTCAAATCTTCAAATAATCAAAACTAAGCATCTAAAAGTAATAGGTAGAGAAGCCTGATTCATTTAGCGTACATTGAAAAGTAATGGATGCAGTTCACCTTGAGGTTGTCTCACGATAGGCTCCTAAAGAAATAGCATTCAACATACTACCATCATCAATAACTAAGGGCAATGCTTCTCACTTAAAGTTGCATAGATCTAAGAGATATTTGTTCATCTCAAATCTTCATACGTGTGTTGACTCTTAAATAAGCATCACTCTACACTAATGGCGGGATCATCAATATAAATCTCCTTGTTTGATAGTTCCGCATCTTCTTGATTTTCTCAGCGGTATCACTCTTACTCAACTTTCTGAAGATCTATCGTTCAAGAAAAGGAAATCAGCTTTTGCAAGAGCTCAAACACTTATCTCAACAACCCCACCCAACCACGCTAATTGTTGTAACAGCCCCAGATGCAACGCTCCGTACCCTGACCAAGACTACACGAGTTGGGGACGTATCGTAATCCATTGCGCATCAATGTCATATACCAAGTAGCTTTTCGAGTCCATTTCTGCTCCCTTCACCCCCACTTCACTGTCCTTCTAAGAATACCCCCACTTCACTGTCCTTCTAAGAATAGAAGTTGGCCTTTGCACTACCATTATGTATGCCCAAATTTGTAGCACTTAAAGTAAATAATTTCCCTTGGTTTCATAGGCAACTCATTGATATCTTTAAGAAGGGATTGACTGGTAGAAGGTGTTGTAAGGTGTGAGGGTTTCAATGATGGTTTGTTGAAGGTTGAAACTTTGGGTTTATAGGCTAAGTAGCTCTTTTTGCTTCTCAAGGGTGAGAGCATAAAGAAAAGCATCCTCAAGGGTTTGAGGATCATATAGCAAAACCCCATTCCTAATATTTGACTGCAAGTTTATCATGAACTTGTTGGCAACTTGCTACTCACTATCTTCTCAATTGGTTCGAGCAAGGGGGTCCTCAAAAGTATTCAAATACTCAATAACTGTGAGGATGACTTATCTAAGTGTTGGAAGCCTAGCATGCATTTGCTTATCATAGTGATGTGAACACTACTTTCCCCAGAGTATCTGTGAGGGCCCGATGCCAGTTCGTTAGAAACCGTTCTGATATTGGGTAACTGCTCACCGCAGGATCATATCAAGCAATTTGAGAGAAAAGAATGCACATATAAAAGTAAATTATATTTTTCATTTATCTAAAGTTCTTATTACAAGTTTCATCATCGTACAAAACAAAAAAAAAACAAAAGAACAAAATAAGCATTTCAGCGCCGTTGTTGATCTTTTGAAAGCTAAGGTTCTGGTTTAACCTCTTCTAGGAGCACCTGACCTGGTATTGTACAGAAAACAATATCGGGATTTGAATTCCCAGTAATTAGAGAATACTCTAAGTACAGCAGTATACAACAACAAATTAATTTACGAAAACGCGTTTAGCAGAGATAAAAATGCAGGATAGGTAAGGCAACTGCGTAAAATGAGCGAGTAACTTCCTGCAACAAGTATTTATCATAAAATAACGGTTACTGATGTCATTTTCCAGTAACCAACCCCGAATGTTACTGATGTCATTTTTCCAGTAACAACCCCGAATGTTATTGATGTCATTTTCCAATAACAACCCCGAATGTTGCTGATATCATTTTTCCAGCAACAACCCCGAATGTTACTGATGTCATTTTCCAGTAACAACCCCGAATGTTATTGATGTCATTTTCCAATAACAACCCCGAATGTTGCTGATGTCATTTTTCCAGCAACAACCCCGAATGTTACTGATGTCATTTTCCAGTAACAACCCCGAATGATATTACGTTGGTTCCGGACAACCAACCAAGCTTCAAAATGAAATTCGGCTCAAAGCAAGTATGCGAAGCAAAGCAGTAATAGAAAAATTGCAATATGTAATGCAAGTCATATACTGAGTACCTTTAATCTTTTAGTTCAGAAGTTCAACAGCTCGTATGAGTGACAGTTCGCTCAATCTGCATTTTAAGTTCCCGATATTTTTAAGTTAGCTTTGATTCTTTTATTCTGTTTGTCTTCTTCTGCTTTTGAAGTTCATTTAAATTAAGCTGCTGTTAAATCAGTTGTTAAGGTGTCTTTATGATTATCATACTAATGTATAACGAAAAAGTCAGAATAATCGACGGTATTGACAAATAGAAATTAGTAGTCATTTATAACACATTGAATCGTTCCCATTATTAATTAATGAGGATAATTCTATTGTGTATGACTAGCTAAAAAAATTTGATAGTGAGAATAATTAAATTAAGAGAAAGCGAATGAGTTCTTTCAATTTTCTTTCCCTTACCTTAGATTTAGGATTGCCGGCACACGAAATGAAGCCGGAACGGGTTGGCCAAAGGGTTGCTGGAGCCGCTGCGGGGGCTGCCGGGGGCTGCAGGGCTGACGGAAGGTGCTGCCGGGGACTGCCGGGTTGCGGAAAGTGGCTGTCGAGGGCTGCCGGGGGCTGTCGGAGGCTGCTGGAAGCTACTGGAAGGGCTGAGGAGGAGTTAGAAGGGGCTGCCGAGCTGCCGAAGGGGCTGGAAGGGGGCTGCCGGGCTGCCGGAGGGGCTGGAAGGGCTGTCGGGGGCTGCCGGGCTGTTGGAAGGAGGCTGGAAGGGCTGTCGGGGCTGCCGGAAGGACTGGAGCGGCTGAGGGAGGGCTGGCACTGGCTGGAAGGGGGCTGCTGTTGTGGGTGGCTGTGGGGAGAAGAGGAGAGGGGATGGGGGGTTTTATAGGCGCTGGAGGGGGCGCCACAATGTGCGCCAACTGGCGCCAGGCGGCGCCTGGCGCGGAAGGTTCTCCCGCCAGAGGGCGGGAGTGGGGCCAGGAGCTAGTGTCGGCCCTCTGGGCCGACAACCTGCGCCGAAAACGGCGCAGGCAGGCGCCAGGCTTCCGCCTGGCGCAGAAGCTTCTCCCGCCAGGCGCGGGAGAAGAGATCGCAAATTTGCGATCATAAACAGGGGGGCGTAGAGGAAAAAAAAATGGGAAGAAAAAAAATGGAAACAAAATTTAAACTTTAAATTGATTGCATCTTTCCGCCGTTTGGCGTCCAAATGCAACGAAACTCGGCACCGAGGTGTGTTACGACATGACGAACACCCTCGCGCCGAAAATTTTCGATTCGGAGCAAAACTTTATTTTATTTTAATTTTAGGGGTTTAAAACTTCGAAAATTGGCCACGATCCAATCGACACTCAGATTTTAATGAAAACTTCTCGAGCAACTTTTAAATAATATACTAAACACGTCGACACTGAAAACGATGAATTTGGACACGTATTTCAATATTTTTAATTTTCAGAAATTAGAAATTTTGAAGATAGAACGGGAGCTTCCGTCTTTCGGATTTCTACTGAATTAGGGCTCTTTGATTTTTAAAGTTGTTTCTATCAATTGGTAGTTTTGTTTGCCCTAAAGTGAAATTCCTCGGGATCCTGATTCCTAAGGCGGGATTCTGCCCTAATTTGCAACACAACGGTTTTGGGTCGTTACAGTATCTCCTTCATCTCTACCAAGGTCATATGTTTATAACCATTTTTTCTCCAATAAAACTTAATGTAGCCTATTGTTTTCACTTTGCAAAGATGACTCTTTAATAGTTAACCATTTGATTCCACTAAGAGAATTCTTCCATTTGTGACTACCAAGCTAGGAACATATTCAAATTGTGAACACTATCAAATGTTAGAGAATATATTGGGATCCCAATAGTAAGTTGGGTTCCTAAATGGCAAAGGGTGAGCTAATGGTAATCATTTGTAAATAGGGTTATCATTACTAGACCCAATGCTCCATCCTGATGGTTTTTTAGCAACCTAATATCACCCACAATGCTAATAAAACGTTCTTGAAATTCTACAAGTCATCACTTATAGCTCATAGCTAGTTGTGGATGTATTAAATTGCCTTAATCAAGGCATCTATGGTTTCTAGGGCCTTAGTTCTAGAAGGATATGCAATGTTAGATGCAAGAATAAAAAGATTAAAAATAAATGAATGATTCTTTTCACTAAGTGTTGACAAAAAAATTTGAAGCTATGATAATAAATTTGATAATCTTTGCAAACTGCTCACTAATCTTGAATAGAAATATAGTTATGTGACTCGATTTAGTGACTTGAAGTAGGCCTTATTTATGTGGAGCACTCATTCTCACAAAACTCTTACAAGGTAGAGTAGATGCTCTCAAAAGCCATGGCTAGGTTCATTATTGTGCACTCACTAATGGGAGGTCATGCAAAAGTAGTGAGGCTTGCCCATGAACATGTAAACCCAATTAAATGCGACAAACATTTAGTCAAAATTTAAAAAAACGAGCATAAATTGAAATTCCACTATGTTATACTTACAATCCAGTCCTTGTATCTTGTCACTGCTTCAAAAATAGTTGCAATTGAAGTTTGTTTGGCAAAAGATAATGCAAAATGATGCAATAACCCCTTACAGGGCTTCTGGGCTTGTTTGGCTTCTGGACTTGTTGTTGGGTCTAACGGCTTGACAAGATGCACAAAGTACTTGTATGTTTACACGCATGCTGATTATATTTAGGGATTAGAGTCAAGTAATGTCAAGTTCTAATCATCATGAGCCATCGCCTGGGTCATGTCACTGTGGATGAACTAGGCACAATGAGTTAGCATTGTTTAGCTGCCGAATTGCAGGCTAACACATCGTTGAAATGACGTTCGTGTAGGAGAAACAAGTGGCATCGGCTAGCAATACAAGCTGGGTTGGTCATCTGGCATTAATAAGCTGAAGTGGGTCAATTGGGTTCGATTGGGCCTAAGATGTGTGCATATGAGCATGCATGCCGCTTGTAAGCAAGTGTGAAAGACGGTACTGGTGGGTCAAATTACCCGACAGAGCCACATAAACCCTTTTGGGGCTGTTGGAATTCGTTGGAGCGGCCAATTTTGATAAAATTTAATGGAGAAGCTCCTAGAAAAATGTTGAATGCCCGAAGAGTGTTGGATGAGGCCTGGTTGCAGTAAAATAACAAAAAATCACTGAATGTTGCAAAAGCACATGTAAAAATAATTGTCAAAGTCAGATCCAAAAAGTGCTCATTTTTGGATGGAGAACACTCACATGCTTTCAGATACCAATCTTGAAGGAGCTAAAGTTGTGCAGGTTGCAGGAGGAATTTTTTGAGGATGAGCAAGACTATATAAGGATGGAGGAGAACTTAGGAGGAAGAAGATGGAGGGGCCAACTCACTTCCAAGCAATTAGGGTAGTTCCTCTGCTAAAAAGAGCTAACAAGAGCAACCAACAGTCTCAAAGGGTTTGGAATTCAAATGCATGACATTTCATTCCATATTAGAGGTATATATAAAGTACATCAAATGATCTTGACCATTCATTAAATAAGCTTTTGATTACATTCATTCAAAACCCAAGCAAATATAAAAAAGTAATTGAATAAAAAAGAGTGCTCTCTGTCTAAGTGTGCATGATAGATTTAGTGAGTGTTGCATTACTGGTTTAGATGGTTCATGCATATTAATAGTAGATCGGTTAATGCCCTTGTTAGAAAAATTAAGTTTATGAATTATTTCATATTAAAGAAGAAAAGGGAGACCAAAAAAGACACCAGAAGAAATATTCTCTATTTCGATCTTAGAGAGGGGCTTCTATTTGATCATGCACAATAGAAATAAAGAATTCACATAGCTGACCCCACCTAATGAGATTAAGACTTGGTGTTGTTGTTGTTGTTGCTGTATGTACTCGCTAGGCTAAAACTCCCATCAAAATAAGGCCAAGTTCAAATACTCTCAAGCACTTAATGTTAAGGTGTGGAGACCAATTGGATCATCAAAAGAGGTGCCGATAGAGTTCCAATTGGTTCCAGGGCAAGGCTACACTAGCTGACAGCAAACCGGGAGCCCAAGCGTGCCCCGGGATCCCTTCAAGGCCTGGCCCGAGGAGAAGTGCCCAGGCGCTCCCAGGCACCCATGGAACAGAGAAATGGGTGCCTGGGCGCCTGCGGCGAGTCAGGCGCAAAAATAGGCATCCCGTGGGCAATTGTGGGCGGTTTCGATCAATTTCGGGCTTGTTTTAAAGTCTGTTCAAAGCCCTATTTTGTAAGGAAGGGTGTGAGTGCCTCTTGAGGTTAACAGAGAGCCCTTGAGAGTACTTGTAATATAATTTAAGAGGGTGCTGAAGAGAGACAAAGCTTAGGTGTGTTCCTAGGAGGAGTTTGTAATCTTCTAATTTCCCCAAAGGTTCGAGTCCTGGTTTGTATTTTGTAATCTTGTATTCTTCATATAGTGAATTTCTTGTGGTGGTGTGGCTCCGTGATTTTTACCTAGTTTTTGGTTCTCCATGTAAATTCTTGTGTTTTGGATGTTTGTGGCTTATGTTTTTTGAGTTTTACTTTGGTAACATCAACTCAAATCCACCGTATAATCCTATCACTTAAACTTAAACCATAATTCATTGAATACTCCACATTTGGAGTTATACATTCAAAGTTTTTTCAATTTGTAATAGAAGTTTCATGGATGAAATGTTGCTTCCCAATTTGAGATCCAATTGTTCAAGTGAATTCTACAATCATGAATTCAAACATCATTTAAGCTCATGATCAATGCATCCTTAGAAGTAAGCCAAGTTTAGACTAACATAAGAATCCCGACATAAGACAACTCAACAATATAATCTTACTATATGGTTTATAATCTCATAAATAAGATCTCACACTTGAGTATCCAGTTGAATCAAGCATCCACCCCAAACCAAACATTAGAAAATTGGTGCTCCATATCTCACTTAAATTTTAGAAAGCACTACATTATATGAGTTCAATTTTACTCTCGGAGAACGAATTGACCAGGCTAATTTTTCTATGCTATACATTATGCATCTTTTGTGCCTCCAAACAATTATTGATATGAAACTGTCAAGCCTTGTGCTGTGGTGGCCACATTCGAGTACTTTTGAATCAAGATCAACCAAATTGGTAAGAGAGACTATTATTGTATTATTCTCTCACATTGTGCTTTAGGGCATGTTTCCTTTGATAAGTTCAAACTCTCATTGGAAAACTAAGTTGGTCATATCAGTTCCATTGAGCCATGTTGGTATGCACCACACACCATAGGCAAATTCCATATGGAGGTAAACTCCTATGTGCTAGCTTTTAGTGGTTACATTCACGACCCCCAAATCACACTAAATCATATTATACACGTTGGATATTCAACCAAAGATCAATTTTCAAACTTGTCTTGAGAGGCATACCCATCAGCAAATTGCCACATATAATTAATTATTTAGGATATCTGGCAAAAGATAATCTATGGCTGCGAACAAGACACCCAAGACAATATGGTTCCTAACTCCAATTGATAGATTAAATAAGTATACTGCAATGACCACGGTATCTTAATCAAATAAAGCACATCCTCATTCACTCTTTGCACTTACAAACAATTAGTCACAAATTCATAATGTAGTTGATGTCTTCAATTGAGAGCATTATTAGCAGTGGGCCCAAGATGTAATCAAAGGGACTTGCACCTATGAGTGCTTGTTTTTTCGGGGTTTAAAATACAAGATAAGACTTTGCCTCAAAATTCTAGGATTTAGAATACACCTAAATAGGGAAATTTTCAAATCCCAAGCTCCGCTTGTGCGAAGATAATAAAAAAAAAAAAGCCACATCGCAACCTATTGCACTCCTTCACAGGCCTTTGCCAGTCAATCAAGCCCTCACCAAAGGCCTCTGACCCTTGTCTAGAGAAGAAAAAAACATCACTAAGAAAGTTACTACTTGCACAGCCTACGTTGGGCCCTCATTGTCCCACACCGACTCTTGTCAATCCTCGTTGTTGAAACTAGAGCGCATTGGGTAGAAATTGTTTTGGGGTTTGAAGATTTTTTTCAAGTTTCTCCTACCCAAAAAAATATCAAAGCCTAATTACTTCGTAAAAGCTCTAAACATAATAAAATTATTTGCAATGATTTATTTGACCGAAAAATATTTGCGCTAAATTTACTTAACTTCAAAATTTCTTTTACACCAAACCAAACAGTGCCATAATGAGTTGCACTACTAGGATCTTATTTTAGTATGCCTCCATACGTGGCTCCACTACAATGCCCTAACACAAGCACAAAGCTAGTGTAGAAAGTGCATTTTTTCATTAGAAGCCTACAGTTCGTTGCAACTACTGTCATGCAAATCATGCAAAAAACTAATGGATGATGCAATATTATACGAATTCTGAATGAAATCTCTAAAACTAAATATGTATAGGAAAATGTTGAAAGCAATATATAGTTTAAACTTATTAAACTCTAAACAATTCAGAAATAACAAACCATATAAGAAATAGGCCCATGATATAGATGGCAGCTTCTTTAAAATAATAGTTGAAATATTATAAAAAATAGTTATATTGAATTATGTAAATTTGGATTCACCGCAAAAGATGGTGTTAAAATAATCTTTACAAAAAAGTCATGATCGTCTATTTTAAATATTTCCATAGTTTATATCCTAATTTCCTTAATTTATTATTTGATCTTACATCACATAGATTTTTTGTATTTTAGTAATGACAGATCTAGCCATCTCATAAAGCATATTCATCAATGGAAAATATTGATGCCCAAGTCTTCGTATCACTAGGGTTTTTAAGGAAATAGCAGAATTTATCAGTTTCAAACAAAAAAAGGCATTCACAACTATTATTTTTATTTATTCTCTCTACTGTTACAATGTTAAATTGTTATATTTTCTACTAATCAGATCGACCACATCTCCTGCCATTACAAGTTTGAAACAAACTCTTTTTTACTACTAAAATTTTCCTTCCTGCAAAAAGGGGGACTTCATCTGGATCTTCCAACTATATCTGACATCTTGAGCTTCAATCTACCTTTTTAAGTTCTGTACTCAAAACTAAAAAAATTGTTTATTTTCTTATTTTTGTAGCGAGTCCAAGACATTAAAATTTCAAGAGAACTTTTTTATTTTGCACTAATAAAGATATAATGGAAACTAGAAAAAATGACTTTCAAAAAATGGATGTAGTCTTATTCACAAGAAGAACCACCATAAATTTGTGCTTCATTTTTTTTTTTTGTTCTTTACTTTCATTTAACTTGGCTGATTGCAATTACGAAGAGATTTACTCGTACAGTTCAGCTAAGTAAACTTCATCTGGTGACATACGTACTAGTTACTTAGCTTACCTTAGCATAAAACATCGGATCATATATGAACCATCAAATACTGTGGGTGTGTGATTGGCTTTTGGCTTTCTAATACATACAAGTTGCATGTTGTTGTTTTTCTTTCATTACCACTTAAAAATCTTTGCAGACCTTAAGCACTTCATCTTCATAATTTTTTAAAAACCTTTATCATCCAAGCTGCTGAGGAAAACCCACTTCTCTTCAACTATAGAATATATCAAACATCTGTAGGGTTCTAACAGACCCGTCAAATATGTTGATTTTTGCTAGGTCAACCCCAATGGTGTTGCATGATGCATCATTCCACTTCAAAACAACTCTATAGATAATAAGTTTGAAAGTGAAGAACCAATCTTTATTAGGTACCATATGGAACCGATAAGCTAACTAAAAAGTCTAGTCTAATATAGACCTCTGTTATATTCACAAGCAAAATGCTCCTATCATCCTCAACAACAACACTAGCCTGACCAAACCTTCTAGATTTTCTTGACATTCTTGTTGGAATGATCTTTTTCGTTAATTTTGGGCAATTAACCTTCCAATATCTCTTTTTCTTACATTATATACAAGTGGTATTTTTCTACTGAGACTTAGATCTGGATTTCACTTATCATTATATTTCCAGTATTTTAATTTTTTCCATATAGGCAAGCTATCAACGTGCCCTAATTAAATGCCTTGCCCTTTAACAAACAAGTTTTGTAATTATAAAGCTTGTCTTACATTCTTCAACAAAATAGATTCACGATCATAAAGTTTTAAATTTAATCTAGTAATCAACTCAGACCTATAATATACATTGAATTCATTAAAATGGGTTTAATAATCTTAAATTCTATCATCCAGAGAGAATATTATCTCTAGTTTAAATAGAGCTTCATAATTAAATGCTTCCCCATGCAAAGCGACTCATCTTCACCCACCAAGCTGCAACGATATCTTCCTAAAAAGCAACCTTGCAAAATCTCATTTGACAAATGGAGAAATTGGAATCTCGCTTTTTAATCATTTATAATCTTTTCCATTTGTGTCAAGGTTTCAAGCACCATGTCCTACTCAAGCCACATGCATCCAAATCAAGTTGCCCTCATCTTGACTTCCCATAGAGCAAACAATGTCGATCAATCAAACTTCTCAAAATCGTACTTCATCATTGCCATTAAATCAAAGATGGTCTTTGTGAAACTCTAATTGAACACTTTGATACCAGATTGTTAAAATAAGATGAGCAATAAACAAAGAGAAAGCACCAAGAGAGGGGAGGATAAACAATTGCACTAAGAAGAAAAAACAAAAAGGGGAAATATAAATATCAGACACCTAATCCCCTCAAGCAATAATATATATAGAAGTGAACTAGAGCGGTGAAAAAACAAAAGAAAATTACAAACATAAAACACAAATATTTTTAGGTTTCGTAAGTGCTATCCTCGAACCTCTAAATCCAGACTACCCCCAAGTAATCACATTAAGATCAATCCCGCTAAAGTCCGTTGGTCTGCATAAAGTATATTATGTCCAAACAAAATTTAAGGTACACCAAACATACGATATCAACAAAACCTTGGGCACCTTTCACAAAGCATTCAATAAATCCTGCATGAAGTGCAAAGTTGATCAAGAAGCAATAAATGGCATCTATAATTATAAAGCATATTTTTTTATTAACATTTATAAACCGATGATTTCAATTTCCTTATTTTTGTAATAAAAATCATGCTTATTAAACATTTCAAAAAAGGGCAGTTGCTATACCTACCTTATATAATCTGTCCCCTGCTGGAGCCATTATTGAAACTATTTCTAGGAACCATTGGCATTAATCACTTTAATTGCCTACAAGAAAAGATATATATGCTAAATAAACGCACAACCAACTCTTACATTTAGATAAGACTAATGATCCATATATTAATAATCATGTCAAAGTAACGAATGACACCCACCAACAAATGAAAAATTAATGTATTTTATAAGCACTTTATTTATTATACATCGCATATATCATGTCCATGTGCTATAGATTTCATGTGCCTGTTAATAAACTTAGGTTAGCATAACATTAGAAAACCCTTTTAAATTTAGTATCTCACATTAGGTGACCTAGCACAAGAATACCTTTCTTATTTGGTTTCATATATGTATTTAGGGTTAGATGTCAAACAAGTAACAAATTAAATTTGAGTAAACCCAAAATTTGACTCAATATGAGTTGGCATGATCCAAACCCAACCAAATTATAAATGGGTTAGAAAATTAATCGTAACTTAACTAGTTCATATCTTAACAACCCACCTAACCAACAACATTAAATAATATTAGTTGTTCAGATAAAAAACATGCATTTCAAGCTAGAATTAAGTTATTTAAATTAGTTCAGGTTATTTTAGGTTATTAAATAGATCTTTTACTTTAGCTTAATAAGTTAGTCACTTTATGACAAAAATAGCTTCCACAATTGATAGCCTTACCTTTAAGATAACATAACTTAAATATCTTAGGTACACTAGTTGGACCCTTAGAAAGATGAAATTCACTCAAATATACATATTATTTAAGATTATACTAATTATTCATATAAAATTATTTGATGGTGTTGGATGAATGCCATCTCTACTAAAGCACTTGATCAATTATAGCATTAAGCCTGAGCTTCATGTTGGTTAATTTCATATGAACTGGTAAACCAAACTTCACAACCTGTCATCATCAAATGTTTGGCCCCCATCAAACTTTTGTACCAATAAGCCCAAAATATGGTGTGATGCTCTTCCTGGACATTGTGAATATCTTGTTAAGAAGACCATCACTCATGATTGTAGTGCTATCCACTATGACAAGAAAATACATTGCTCATGCTCCACCCTTTACTCCCAACTTCAAGAAACTTAATAAGAAATACTTTGATTTTGCTTTGCAATACCTCTACTATGTGAAAAACATCACCCCGACTTAATCAAAAGCTCACATATCTATAATGTGTATAAATTAGTATTTGACTTTTCTGTTCTCTATCCATAAATTACATGATAAGATTCCCTTTTCCCTAAAGAAACATAGCCCTTGATTTCATTTTACAATCACAACTCTTGAAACTCCCTCATCATCAATTGAACTACACTAAATATGCTAAACTTAAAAGGTAAACTAATAACCCCCTAAAAAAGGAGTTTCTTTAAGAGACTATCAACCCTAATTACCCTTGATTATGGACTACCAAGGACAAATCATAAAAAAATATTTTCACAATAAGTCATTAACAAGATTAGTACAGAATATAAAATATGAATTCCTCAACTTAATGATTTGTCTGATCATACTTATGGCTCATTTTTTCTTTGACATCAAATTCAATCTTTTGATGTTTCAAGTAAACGCCCAACAAATTTTAGCCTACTGATATTTTAAGGCATTCACTTTATACATTTGACATTCCAAGTAAACATCTTCCAACACATGAATACACATCATTTTAAGTATGCATCTATCAAAGCCTTTCCTTCTGATATTCCAACTATTGTCCGCTAAGTTCAGTTTTTAAATATTCCTGCTGGACAGTTCACCAACAAACAACACTAACGTAGACTATTGCACATTAAACAGTCAATTTTCCTCCAAAAAAAAAACTGTGCTTAAAATTAAAAGTTAGTGGAACATACAAGTGGGCCAAACATCAGAGTTACTTTTATTATTATGTTTTCCACAAGAAAATATATTGTCTACAATAGATTGTACCTTTTTCTCTATAATGCATGTGGAGTATTTAAGTAAAACTAAAATGTAAGTTCCATTCTCTACTACAATTAAATATCTTGCATACAAGAAAATCAAGCAAATACATCATTTGAATTTTTTAGAGGCAGCCAAACTCGAAGTGGATTTCTTATCTTATCATGTAATTTTTTTATCGTGAAGTAGTTTTTCCTAACCCTAACCATTAAATGTTCAGCCCAAACTTTATCCTGAACTTTTGCTAAAGGTATAAGCAGCATAGTTTTGATATCATCAAAAGGAGACCTTACCCTAATGACCAACACACCGAAAGTAAAAGTCAGAGATAAGATCAATGCAATAATAAGGATGAGAGAGTGCATATAAAATAAAGAATAGCAGTCATATTCCAATGGGAAAAATGAAAACAAGTATCCAAAATAGCTAATACAAAAATTTTCAATTTAATATAAAGTTTGATTAACACTATTAAGCTTAAAACTTGTAAGATTTGTCGTCAGGAACTTGAATTAATTACAGTTTACCCTGACTTCAAAAATAATCATAGCAATTTAGTGAAGGCGTGAAAGGATTATCTTAAGATAAGCAAATTGAAATGGTGTAAGAAAAACAAAAGAATAGCCAATACAAAATCAATGTCCTATTAAAATCAATTGTAATGCATTTAGATGTAGTACGCATCAGTAAATGTCATATTTTTGAAAAAAATTGCACTAGATTTTTAGTACCTGTATAGTCAGTGATTTGTAAGCTTTCCAATCAGTAATGCCACCAAGTTTTGTCACAGCCACCTTCACTGATTCAAAAGATGTTGTTGTGTCAACAATTCCTCTATTTTCACTTCCTTTCTTTACTTTCTCAGTAATAACAGTTGACCCCGATGTTTTTCTTTGCAGAGTTTGGGCTTTCGCATGATTGTGCAGATGATGACCATTGGCTTTCAAGAGTGACATTTCTTCTTTCTTACTGATCACCTTGACAAGAGAACTTTTATTTGTATGAGCATCAGAAACTCTAGCTGAACTTGTATCATCAATTGGACTGGATATAGTTTCTTCCATTCCCTTGGAGGCATCATTACTAACAGGGTTTGAAGTACTGTGATGTTTTTCAGATGGCAAAGAAGCAGATTTGTTACTGGCTCCGGCAGTACAATCATTGATTGGAGTTTCTAAGTTATGTAATGTACTGGGTGGCTGTGCTTCCAGAGATGGGCCCGTACAAGCATCTTGTTCAATTACTGATTTTGAACAATCAGTGGCCGCTTCCTGATGATGTTTAACGTTACTTTTTCCATCATCCAATAAAGGATTAGGGAGCTTAGATTTATCGGTAAGAGATTCTGTAAGAGAAGATGATAGTTCTTCAACAAGTAAGCTTCCACTATCTTGATTCTCTGCCATAATTCTTGATTTTTTCCTTGTTTAGTAGGATGTACCAATACCAAAATCCTGACAAAAAAATAACAGTTCGATGCACGCAACAAACTCTAAAATGAAATTATGCAAAAGTTGAAACGAAATTAACCATGTTGTTGTTGTCAATAAATTGTGAAGGTGTTTCAAAGTTTAACATTGTTAGCTAGTAATAAATGTCATTGTCTTTGATCTGTAATATAAAATAGAAGTCTAAAATACAAATCAATGTGGACTATAATTTGATTACATGTTTATGAAGATGTCTCCTATAAATGCTCTTATCGCCAAATTTGCAAATGCTCTTTTATTAGGCGAATGACTTGCACTGCATCTTAATCTTTTGAAGCACAAGCACTTCAAAAAGCATTACCTTAAACATGCCTTACCAATGTTTATGGCCAATTAAAATCAATTTTCATTTCTTATTTCTAGATATAGAGCCAGACACAACTGGGACATGCTTCAAAATTTTCAAGACAACCTGTAATGTGAAGATGACTGTCCTTTATTCTAAATGAGATAGCTTTGCATTCCTACATGATGGTGCAGATATATCAAGATGACATTAGTGAAAATTATGACTAGGATCGCAGAGTCAATTGTGTTGGATACAGTTAATGATACATAATGTATGCATATTTTGTGCAGCTATTTTAAATATTATAAACTCTTAATGTTGTTGGCCTTTTGAGTGGACAATGAAATGCTGATATTCATAAGAATATATTAAATTAGCATGTATAATTATCAAGCATTAATAACTAAGTATATTTGATGAAAATTTGAAACCTTGGTGTATTAATCAATGCCAGTTATTTTTACCTTAACCTTTTATATAAAATGCATGATATGAAACATAAGAACTAAAAGATTAGGTGTTTTAAAATCATATTTAGAATGCAAATTATAAATATTAGAACACATGCTAAAATTTATAAGTTTCAAAAAATAAAACAAACTTGCAAAGTTTATTCGAACTTTATTCCCTTAATCCAAAGTAACGTTTGTGTAACTTATTAAGAGATAATAAGTTCCTCTAACAAATTAAAAAACATGTATCATGAGATTATTTCAATTAACTTACCATCAAGTTGTGTTCTATCTGGTGTAACTTTAAATTCGATTCGGGCCCCGTACATGCAATTGGTCCAAGGGGGCAGCACCCCAGTGTAAATCTAAACAATTTTGCGGGGCTTATTTGTAATTTTATTTTATTTTCTACCACCCTAATACTTCTCTATATATTAGATTATTTGAGAGAATTATGGTAACATATCATTGTAATATTCCCATGGTTTTTTTCCCTAGTGCAATGGTTTCTCCTATTCTTCGATGATTTTCCTCATCAAGAATTTTGCATATATATCTTCTGCTCATTTTGCTATGCTTTCTGCTCTAGTTTGCTCATTATACACTGACATGCTCTTTCATATTATGCTTCCTTTAAACATCTATAACCCTACTCCAATAATAATAAAGTAACATAATTCTCAATTATAACAGCCTAAACTCTTAAACACCAAAGTATTATCCGTTTTGGCTTGAAGTGACTCACGATTTTTTCCTCGGAAGATAACTTCCCAGTAGGTCACCCATCCTGGGAGTGATCCCACATGAGCATGCTTAACTTTAGAGTTTTTATTAGGAACTCTACCATAATCTAAAAAGGCATCTCGATGTTTAATAATTCTGCTTAATACTACTTAAGTGGGTCATCACAATCTCCCCAACTTAAATAACCAACATCCTCATCAGTATCCACACATAGATTTAAGAACCATTCATTGGGTAGATAGGATTAGAGGTGACTCCTACAGGCGTAAGAGGTACTCACAACCATGTAGCACCTTAAACATCATGGATTCAAGAGGTTGCTCACATGAAATGATACTTTGTCATGTATGGCACTTAGCTCCTATCTGACACCATATGGCATGCTCTGATACCATTTTGAGAAAGACGTTAAAATTCCCACTATACCTAATTTCTGCTGTTTACCCGCAAATTTCCGTTTCCTGTTAAAATTCTTGCTAAAATAAGTTTTTCGTCAAATTTTTGTTATGTATTGATTAAATTCGAGAAATTTCTCAAAGCCAAATAATGCTAAAATGAAATTTTAAGTTTTGCCATTAATTTCAAAATTAAATGAAATTTAATAAAGTATTTCAAAATTTCTTACCTTTCCTATAACTGACGGAAGCAATCTCTCCCACACCAATCATGCACGCAAACCTTTCCTTTTTCCACTAGAAATACACGGGTAGTTGAATTTTGCTCGCGTACGAGCGTAGCTCCCATCAGCTTCTGAAATCGCCGATCAGAGCGTTCTATTTGGGGTCATCGAGCGCCCTCGACTCGTCACAGACACCGCAACCTCCTCCTCAACCTCTCGACACACAACCCATCACTAAAATACTAATCTTAGAGTCTGTCGATAAGAAACGAAGACGTCCCGAACGCACGAGCACCCGACGGCCGATCCTTCTCTCCCGCACAATTTCCTTCTGCGCTAGGCAGCCTCTCTACTCGGGATCAACGATTCTAGAAACCGCGATAAAGACGCAGAAGCCACTGAAGTCTTCGATAAGAACGGAGACAATCCCGAGCGTTTCAAGTGTCTGGCATCCGCTCGATTTTTTTTTCTGCGCTCAACCTACGATCATTTAAGGTAAGGACTTGTAAAATATCTATCATTGTTACGTATAAATATGCTTATCATTACTTGATTTGAACTTCGTTAAATAGAATGTGATGCCTAATTATGTTTATTTTCAAATGAAAATTTTTTCTTTTTTTTTTAGTTGAATTATGTTAATTGTATTTAAAATGACAAAGTTCATTAAGCCTTACATTTAAATCCAAGGCTGATGTAATAACATCTTTCTTTGCTCATGATTTATTAGTTTGATTGAGAACATAAAATGTAATGCATATAAAGTACAATATAAAGCACGAGAGAAGCATCATCTTATAAAATAATAATCAAAATTTTCTTAGATTGATATATCCATTTTGTTGATAAAGTAAATTCCTTATATGTTCCTTCGATATTTTATTGACTATGAATGCTTGTTTGATGTTCATATAAAGATTAATTTGTAGAAGTGCGTAATGACTAAAGATATTGCATATTGAATACAAATTTATTATTAATGAAAAAGAAAAAAATCTCAATAGGTAATAATTTTGGTTGCACTCAAGCTTTTAACTTAATGATATGTCCACATATATATTGCAATAGGATTATTTTTAATTTCTAAGTCTAGTGAAAGCATTAGAATTTTTATTCATTTTAAGTAAAAATTTAAGACAATATATTAATGAAGTTTGAATTGCAGGAAATTTGGAAAAAATTATTTATTTTGGGAACCATTATTTTAGTCTAAAATTTTCCTAAGATTTTGAGTAAGACAATCTTCTTAAGTAGATTCTAAGTTTGTAAATTTAAAATCAGGCTTAGGAATAAGAATATAAGTTTTAATCTTATAAATAGGTCAATGCAAAGTTTAATAAGATTTCAATTATAACTTTTGCAAACACGTCAAGTTTATGAGTGATTCGCCTTATTACGTCAAACACAAAGGTACACTGGATATTATTTTTATACTCTTATTTGCCTTTATTGCTGCTTAAGCATCAGTTTGAGCCTGTTTCATGTTGATATTAAATTATTATTTTTACTGCTAATGATGTAAAAGAGAATGATGTTTATGTATCTTATGAATGTTACAAAGGGTTCCAAAACGGTGGTTGAGTAGGTTAGGAAGGGGGCTAGTCTTCGAGAACTATAGGGGTGCCATCTAGAGCGTTTGAGGGGGCCCAGCTGAATGATATGCTTTTATTGAACCCAGCCTTAATGTTCTGGCTTTGCACATCATAACTATTAACATCGCTTCATGATATCAAGATATAAACATAAACACAAAATCTTATGCAATTATTAATCATCTTAGAAAATTTAGTATGTGATATAACTATGATAACGAAATGCATATTTGCAGGAATAATGATTAAATTCATATTATAATCATATTTTCCTGTAATTATTATCATTTTATTTTCACTTTCCACTTTTGCTTAAAAGTATATTATTTAATATCCTTTATATTTAGAATGTGTACTAAGACATTATTTTTATAATGACAGCCCAGATACAGCTGGAGGTGTCTAAGATAGCTTAAAGGTGTAAAAAGAATCATGGCACAAATTAGAATAATAAAACTTTAGTTTTTATTTTCTTTTCAAGAGACAAAAATTTATTTTCGTATGATGTCATTTAAGTAAAATTCAGGGTAATGTGATGTTAAGTGAATAAATGATATTTTTATTTCTTGTATGGTTCTGGATGTCGTTTGAATGCTATTTTACTTAACCGTCAATATGATCCTAGGAAAAATGCACATATATTAGATTGTTATTACCAACCTAACTTGTGTCTTCACACCAATAAACTGTTGGGGAAAGATGATCAAAAAGAAAAGAAAAAAAAAAGTAATGAGTGAAATAGCTCGAAAAAGAAAAGAACAAGCAAGGTTCACGACTTGCTCACCCATTATATCCAGAACACCACGAGATTCAACAAAAGTGCCGCCTCAAATTTTTTCAAGGGTATAAAAACAAATCGATAAAAAATTAATGTTACAGAAGACAAGAACCAAGCTTCATAGCAGGTTCAACTTTACAACCAAAAGTTACTATTCTACAAAGTCAAGGAGACGGAAACGTCAAACTATCAAAACCACTAAATAAAACCTCTTTTTGAGCAATCAATTTAGAAAGAAAAAGAAAGTGATGAACGGTAACAAAAGAAATACCTGATTCATTTCCTTCTATTAAACTTCTTCCTGTTGGAAACGAAAGCAAAATGGAGGAGAACTTAACCCTCGCAGGCCGATGGGAGATTAAAACGAAGAGGTTGAAGGTTGAAGCAGAACTCTCCGCCAAATCCTCATCGATGAATCCATTTAACTTTCATTCATTGTCCCGACCGATTCTTGCCCTTACAATCTTCGAGGAGATCGTAATTTTATTTTACTTTTTTTCGAGAGATTTTCCTAAAAGAAGGTGTCTCATAGTTCATTATTTTGATTTTTTGCTTTGAAATCCTGCATGAGAATCCTGTGTTTTTGTTGACTATAGAGCTGGGGTTGTTGTGAGCATTTTCCGTGCGGACAACCGCATATAAAATTTCTTGCGAACTTCGGCTATGGCAGTTGCTCGCGCCACTTGTTTAGCTGCACAAACAAAAATAAAAAATTGTGACACTTACACAAATATATATATCAAAAAATATTCAGAATAATAAATTTTTGTATGTAAATTCTATAAAAAAAAAAAAAAAAATTTAATTAATAATCTATTTATATAAACATATTATTTATATATTTTGATATATACTAATGTATAAATATAATAATACTCAATTAAAAATCAAAAAAAAATCACCCTAAAAATTTTTTCACATAAAATATTAGAATATTATAAATATATATTAAGCATTTGGCAAAAAAATACATTTTTAGCAATTTAAAAAGATATAACAAATAAAAATGTTAGTGTAAGAATTTTTTTTTTTTATTAATTTATTTGAAAATTTATCATTTTTCATAATTTGCAGAAAGATTAGTGTTTACCAAATAAACAACTCCAAAAAATAAAGAAAAAAAAAATTAATATTATATTATTTTGTATTAAGTCAAGAGAATCTTGTATGATTAAAATATACTTACCAATGCTTCATTAAAAACTAACCAATAATATGAGAAGGGTTAAGAAAATTTATAGATTACAATGATAATTTTGAGTCCCTTTAAACTCTTCCATATATACATTAAATTCATTAACAAACATTATATAAAGGCCAAATATTTATGTAATGGCATAGAAAGTCTTAAATGCTTTTGGTTAATTTGAATATAACATATCCAACAAAATTGATCTTCTAATATAAAGCCAAATTTCAATCCAATTTACTTTTGGGATATATAACATTTAGTTTTATTAATATAAAATAATATTATAGATTAGTGCATAATATATATATATATATATAACTCATAAAATTAATAGAATTTTGTCTAAAAATGATAAGATTATTTAATATATAAAAAACTAAATTAAGAAAAAAAGAATAAGAAAAAATATATTTAGGATCAATAAAAAAATTATTATTATATAAGGATTAACATAAAAAATATATTTCATCAAAATATATCTTTTATTGAAAGAAAAATGATTATTCCACAGCAGGCATGGATACTGCGACTTCCGCAAGAAATGACGACGCATTTGCCTCATTGTCGTCCTTACATGTCACAATTCCATAGTGGCATTTGAGAGAAGCACATACACGCAAGGAAATATTTGAAATTCTATTAGCTCGTAATTATGGTTAAATATGCTTCATTAAGCTTGATTAGAGGCCTACTTATTATAGACTTTTCCATTTAAATCATGTCCATGCATCCCTTATTATAAAATAATAATAAAATTACAAATAATTAAGGCTAGAGCCTTACAACGATACACAAGAGAAGGTTAGGGGTATCGCTTTTGCATATACTCATCCTTTGATCCCTTTATTGAACATTGATCATAGGAATGATCTTACTATGGAGCTGGCGTTTATCACAGTCTGGATCATGCACCGGCTCCTTCACATACATCAAATCGAGTTAAGGCACATATGTAATGCCCATAATCATTATCGGACAATTTGTGAACTTATGAACATTATTAAGTTGCTCGCTAAATCGCTCCATAATAATTTTACAATAAAGCATCTATAGAACAAATTTTTGGGTAATTAAAAATAAATAAATAAATAATCTTCTAAGCATTCATGAAATAAAATACATCAAAATATTGTTTTAATTAATATTAAAAACTTGAATATAAAAGAAAATAAATAACTAAAAGAAAATAAAAAAAAATAAAAAGTAGCAATTAGTCGTAGCTCCAGTAGTAACAGCACACATCCTTGGACCTGTGTCCTTTGTTCCAGAGCTTTATCGAGCTCCTGATCTGAGCGCGTTTCAAATATTTGGCTATTCAAATATCGATTAGTCATAAGACTTAGAACCGTATAATATTATTATTATAATTATTAAAAAGTGAGAGCAAGAAAATTAAATGTAGAGTCTTTGTAACTTGTTATTGTGTATACTTATTTTAGATGCAAGGAAATTTTAGCATATAAATATTTGATGTCACAAAAATAAATATAAAATATTCATGCTTGATATATGGTGTAATTTGGTGATTTTGTGGGGCAAGCACAAAATCGAGGAAAATGAGAGTTCATTACAATTCCATCTTCCTATATACATGTGTAAATACCACTTAGATAGTAATAAGTGAAACTCATAAATATCGAGGTATCATTTCATATAACGATTGAGTTCATGATAAAAGCTCTAAAGTTAAGCGTTTTCAGGTGAGGGAACTCACAGGATGGGTAACCTATTAGGAAGTTATCTTCTAAGAGCAAAACTATGAGATTTTCAGGCCAAAACGAATAATATCTTAGTGCTTAAGAGTTTAAGCTATTAGTAATGGTATCATAGTATGTCATAGGGTGTTAGATAGGAGTTAAGTGTCATACAGGGTAAAGTATCTTTTCATATGAGCAATATTTTAAACACATGATGGTTAAGGTGCTATATGATTGTTGGTACCTCTTGAGCATGTAGGGGCCACCTCTAATCCTATATACCCAATGGATGGTTATTGGATCTATGTGTTGATACTGACGAGGATGTCAGTTACTGTAATATACATTTATTTCAAATAGAATTAATTAAATTTAATTATTAAATAAAATTTGAATTATATACTTTTTAATATTTCATTATATTAATATTAAAAATGAATTTAGAAAATATTTGATAAATTTTGAAAATTAATTTACGTCAGGATTTTTCATGGTTATTTTAATAAGAATTCAAATTAAAATAATTATTTAAAAATATTTATGTGTCAGAATTGAAAATTTTCGATATTTTTGGATTCAAAACGTCGATGTAAGCTAAAGAGGAAAATTTCATAAATTTAAAAGTATTTTGAAAAAAATAGTCAAGAAAAAAATTTGTAACTTTTCAGCTCTAGTTGCCGCTTAACTGTTTGTCCAAATTTAACATTTTTGGTATCATTGGAATCTTATCGACGAAAACTTTCATTTGATACCTTAAAATTTAATTTTCGTTAAATTTTGATTTTCTGAATTTATAAAAATTTAATTTATCACATATATATATATATAATTATTTATTTATTTAAATTGAGCTAATTTATAATTTTTATTTTTTCTTAAAATTTATTTTTGCAAATATACCCTTAGGAATATTCTTATCCTATTTTTATTCCAAATAAAGATAAAATTCACCTCTTAATTTAAATTATCTATTATTATTTTGATTTATTTATGCTATTTGATTTAATTTCTCTCTTATCCAATATATTTCTATACATTTAAAGTCTGTAAATGAGAGAAAAAATTCAGCATTTATAACTTAATTTAGACTTCTCCTCTCTTAGCAAACACATCTCCTTTATCTCCTTCCATCATCTCCAAATTCTTCTTTCTCCCAAACACTTCTTTTTTCATTTTTAAGAACTTCTCCGCATCTCTTTTTTTTTTCCCTAAATCTCTCCTACTCTCAAGACTATCCTAGAGTTCCAAGAAGTTATCTAAGATATTCAAATTATCTTAGAGAAGAGATCTAAAGAAGAACTCCTCTCCATCAAACTTTCTAAATTTCTCCTTAAGGTAATTATTATTTTTTTATCTCATTTTATTTATAAGATCAAAACATGCATGCAAATCATCTTTCAATTTGATTTAGATCTCCTCATGATAAGCAAGGGTTTAATATATGATTATTTCATTTTTTTTATTATTTCTAAAGTTTTAAGTTCCTTCAAATATTTCTCATACTTAAGAAGTATAGTTATGATAACTTTGCATATTTATATCTCTTAGATTCATCATATTTAGAACTTGAAATATTTTCTCATATTTTCTCTTATATATTGGTTGCATGTTATTAGAAGAAACTACTTAATTTATCATGTTACTAGAAATTTTTCTAAGTAAAAATCTCATAGTATAATAAAACTTTTGAATTTTTACTTAGAAAAATTTTTAGATTTTCTAAATTTTAAGATTTTGGTAATACTTTGAAACATTATATATTTTTGGTTACCTAGAATATAAAGTCGTAATTTTGCATGTAGATTCCCCTATATATTGGGAAAAACTTCACTGAAGACATCCCAGAATTTTGAGCACTTTAGGATTAATATTTAAGTGCTCAAAGTTCAATAAAAACTCTAAAAAATTTCAAATTTAAAATTCTTAAATTTTCTTAATGTTCAGCTTTGTATAATTTTTATTCCAAGCACAGTTAGATGTTTATCTTTGGTAAATATAATCTTAGTTATATTATGAGCAATTTCTCTATCAATCACTTGAGTTGATTATGTCATTAAGAAGGTCATTTAAGTACTTATATTTGATAAAAATAATCACAAATTTGAACTTAGATAAAATATCTAGAATTTTAAAAATTTTCCAAAATTTGAAATGATACAATTTTCAAAATACAGAGAATTCAAATATAATTTTTGGCATGTATATTCTCTGATATATAAAGAACAATTTATATTTAGACATTAACAGAAAATAAGCACTCTAAAAATACCTTTTGGATGACATAAAATCAGTTAAAAATCTAAATTTCTTACGTAGCCAAAATTAAGAAAATTTTATAAAAATAAAATTTTCATTTCAAATGATATATAATTAATTTATAAACTTTATAATTATTGTAAGAACATAAATTTTGATATTTATAAATAATTTAAGTAATAAATTTAATTTTTGAAATATTTATGAATATAATTTCTCATAATAATAATATTATGAATTTTTCATATAATTTTTACTAAATGAATAATTTAAAGTAAATTAAGATAATTGATTAACAAATTTAGATGTTTATTTAACAGATTGAAATCAACAAATTTAAGAAAATTATTCTTCAAGTCAATCACAAAATTATTCTTAAGTTTTATTTCAAGTATCTTAATTTTGAGCTTATTTTCATTTGAATATTGCTTATTCATTTTATCATGCAAATCACTTTATTAAATTGCAATATTTTCATATAAAAGTGTGTGATAAAAAGTAAAGAAATTTCCTTTCCGGTGTTTATCTTTGAAGAAAAAAATGAAAATATAACATGTGCAAGCATAGCTTACTAGTAGCTCACGATGAAATAAGGAGGGATCTAGCCCTTATGGAAGTGGGCAAAAGATCCAGAGGAAAGATACACAATTTTACATCTATAAGATGAGGCACTACCGACGGGTGGTGATAAGCTTCCATGGCCAATAGGTTTTACCTATTGGATGATGAGTCACAGGACTCAGCTTTGTGTCACAATTTACTTTTAATTGAAAAATTTTCACTTGATGCTTTTCAAATATTTAATTTTATATCTAATATGCAGAGCAAGCTTGATAAAATTTGTAGCATCTATTTTATTACATGTCAATATAAAAATTAAATTTTCTTGACATTTCATTTAACTTATATCTATTTTAAGATGCTAAAAATAATTCTTAATGGATAATTTTTGTACTCATGCCTGACTGGCTTTACTGATAATTATTTCAGGCTTTGAAAACTAAAGCTTAAGAAGATATTTACTTAGAAAGAGCTTATAAGAAGAAGTGAGATTGGAATAAATATATTTTCTTTTATTATATATTATAATAATAATTAAATTTATGTAATTTTATAAGATTGGCTCTGTGATGAATAATAACTTATAATTTTATTATCTTATTCTCTATATTTCAAATGATGAGTTTATTATTTAGAAATTCTCAAACTTGATCACTCGGTCACCATAGTTACTTAAGCTGGGAAGATTGTAATAAAAACCCACGTGAGTAATAAAAAGTGAAACTGTTAAATATCGACACACATTTTTAGATAGCGGTAGAGTTTCAAATAAGAACACTAAAGTTAAGCATGCTCATGTGGGAGCACTCTCAGTATGGGTGACCTACTAAGAAGTTATCTTATGGTGGCAAAATCGTGAGGCATTCCAAGCCAAAGCAGATAATATCTTAGTGCTTAAGAGTTTGGGCTATTATAACATATCTCATCAAAGACTATGAATATATGCTCCATATGGCTCCAGATATCAGACATCCCCATCATAACAGTCATTTGATCAGAGTAAAATATAGATCAACATCAAACTAGTGTAACACAGCTATCCAAACTTTATCATATATCAGTTTATGTGACATTAAAATAGTTTATCAAAATAGTGTGAAGTTGAGCATAGGAGTATATAGAGCAAGAGTAAAGAAAGACATTTGGTACCTTAGCGGTCAAAAATAGATTTTTGTTGCTAATCATATGTTTTATGCATAAAATTATTAGATAATTTAATATTTAATAGATGTAATAGCTTTTGCATTAAGAAATATAGTATTTTCACTCAAAATGTGACATTTGGTGACCTTAAATTGACTTTGTTCACCAGTGTAGGTTTTAACCAGTTTATCTTAATCTTAATTGAGGTTCTAGTTCACTAATTAAGTAATTTAGAACTTATCTCTAAAACCTAGGTCAAATCAGAAGTCAACTAGATCAAAATCAAAAATTCTGGAAAATCCCAAACCCTATAAATTAACTTTTTATTTAGATCTCAGATTGAAAATCTGACTTCTCCATTATGTTCACCGCCCCCAAATTAGCTAGGGGTGAGGTTTTGGATGCATTTGGAAGTCGTTAGATTTTCGACGAGTACTTTAATATTATTTAAATCCCCCAAAAAATCAAATAATTAAATACTCATCAAAATAAAAATCCAATCGCACCGTTGCGTTCCTCACCCTTCATTTAGCTAAGAGTGATTTACTGAGAATTTTTGGTATGCATTTAATCGATTAATTTTAATTAATGAGATAGGTTAATAATATTTAAGTAATAAATTAATATTAAGTAGTTAACGACATTATTAAGCGTCGTTCATTAATATTTGATGCCGTCACATGGGCATCCATCTTCAGAGAGTCGTTCAATCTGATTTGTAGATCTGATCGAACGATCTTTGAATCATCTCCTCCATCGGTTCAAAAATGCATGACGCGTGTCGAAGGCACCTGCACGCGGCAAACACAGCTGCTCGCATGTGTCCTCCACCGCCGAATGCCTCTTCTCCTAGTTGTAATCTTTATTTAAGATTAGGACTCGCTTAGATCGGGAAGGGTTGGTGATCGCAGCCTTCAATGGATCCTAAAAGTACTCTAAATCTCCATCTCAAACGAAACACTAAAGCAAGGTACCCCTTTAATTCCTATTTCCCTTAATACGATTCTCAAAATCTCTTAGTTATATCATTAATCTGTATGATGTTTGAGCCTTTAGCAATTGATTGAGGTCAATTAGATGAATGTCAATCGATAAATTTCGTAATGTGTATGCAATCGCACCCAGTTTTATACTTTTTGCTTTCGTATATAGCTTCCTAGGGTTACCTTTTACCGTCGGCATGGTCAATCCCTAATTGAGTTCTCAAACTCTAAAGGATGATCTAATCATAAGCTACCCATTGGAGCGTAGTTTGAGCTCTGAGGTGCTCTGAAGGCTGAGCTAGTTGATGCCCTAGCTCAGCTTCAGTCCGTCGGTTTGCTGAAGAGGACGAAGGGAGCTCTTCGGGATGGGCCGAACTGGGCCGAGCCGGTCCTCGCCTCGCAGCCATCTGTGTGAAGACCCACTTAAGTAGTAATAAGTGAAACTCTTAAACATTGAGGCACCTCTTCAGATAATGGTGGAGTTCCTGATAAGAACTCCAAAGTTAAGCGTGCTCAGATGGGAGCACTCCCAAGATGGGTGACCTATTGGGAAGTTATCTTCTGAAGGCAAAATTATGAGGCATTTCATGTCAAAGCGGACAATATCTTGGTCCTTAAGAGTTTGGGCTATTACAAATAGTATCAGAGCAAACCATAGGATGTCAGATAGAAGCTAAGTGCCATACAGGGCAAAAGTACCACTTCATGTGAGCAGCCTCTTGAACCAATGATGGTTAAGGTACTACATAGTTGTGGGTACCTCTTGTGCCTGTAGAGGTCACCTCTAGTCCTATCTACCCAATGGATGGTTCTTGGATCTGTGTGTGGATACTGACGAGGACGTCAGTTACTTAAGTAAAATTTAGTTTAAACTAGCAGTTAATTAAGATTTAATTAATCATATTAATTAACAAATTTTATTCATTAATAACTTTTAATCCTAAACTCCAAATGTATTAAAATTATATGTCAAATTAATCAGTAAAATTAGTAGAATAATATAAAAATGTCAAATCTTAGTTTGGATGAGTATTTAACTTAGGGATATTTAGGATCCCTGAGGGCAAAACTATGAGGCATTTCATGTCAAAGCGGACAATATCTTGGTCCTTAAGAGTTTGGGCTATTACAAATAGTATCAGAGCAAACCATAGGATGTCAGATAGAAGCTAAGTGCCATACAGGGCAAAGTACCACTTCATGTGAGCAGCCTCTTGAACCAATGATGGTTAAGGTACTACATGGTTGTGGGTACCTCTTGTGCCTGTAGGGGTCACCTCTAGTCCTATCTACCCAATGGATGGTTCTTGGATCTGTGTGTGGATACTGACGAGGACATCAGTTACTTAAGTAAAATTTAGTTTAAACTAGCAGTTAATTAAGATTTAATTAATCATATTAATTAACAAATTTTATTCATTAATAACTTTTAATCCTAAACTCCAAATGTATTAAAATTATATGTCAAATTAATCAGTAAAATTAGTAGAATAATATAAAAATGTCAAATCTTAGTTTGGATGAGTATTTAACTTAAGGATATTTAGAACCCCTAATTAAGCCCTAAATGTCCCAAATTTTTAGTTAATCATAACTTTATGTGTGTTAACTCAAATATATCCAATATGGGTCTTAAAATACTCAAAAAACCCTAAGAATTAATTTAGTAGTATTCACTTTGTTGTTTGGATTACTTTAGACTAATTACATTTAGGACCTAACTCTAATTAGGTCAATTAACCCTAGAAGTTATCTTCTGATGGCAAAACCGTGAGGCATTTCATGTCAAAGCGGACAATATCTTGGTGCTTAAGAGTTTGGGCTGTTACAATCTGTGCCCATGGGATCCACCCGTCGCAGTCCTGCCACAGTAATCAAAACAAAACTTAAATAAAATTTAGTTTAAACTAGCAGTTAATTAAGATTTAATTAATCATATTAATTAACAAATTTCATTCATTAATAACTTTTAATCCTGAACTCCAAATGTATTAAAATTATATGTCAAATTAATCAATAAAATTAGTAGAATAATATAAAAATGTCAAATCTCAGTTTGGATGAGTATTTAACTTGGGGATATTTAGGACCCCAAATTTTTAGTTAATCATAACTTTATATGTGTTAACTCAAATATACCCAATATAGGTCTTAAAATACTCAGAAAACCCTAAGAATTAATTTAGTAGTATTCACTTTGCTGTTTGGATTAATTTAGACTAATTACATTTATGACCTAACTCTAATTAGGTCAATTAACCCTAGAACTTCAATTGACCATAAATTGGTCAATTGAACTCCAAATTAGATAATCCTAAATATCAATTTAGATCAGGAAAACCTAATTTACAGTAATCTATAAAAATATTTAGGATCCAACGGTTAGATTTGCTAATCACCTCTACTTACCCTAAAATATGATTAGTAAATATTAACAAATCTAGAAATCCAAATTGAGTGATTTAAGTTTTAGAGAACTCATAGAGTCTATTAAAACCTAATTGTAAGGTTGGATTAGTGATTGGGTGATTAATTTCACTAATCACTCACTAATCACCTTAAACTTTAATTAGGCCATAACTTAGTCAAATGAAGTCCAAATTGAGCCTACCATTAATCATTGTAATCAGTGGATCATATGTGAATCATAGCCACTAACTTCACTCAATTTTGACACCAAATAACAAAGTTAGGATTTTTGACCCTTAGTTAAGAAAGTCTTAATTACCATTCTACTCCTTAAGGTTGTATTGATCATAACTTGGCCAATACTTACCAGAATTCAACAAAATTAAGTTTTATAGAAAGCTTAGATAGTAAATAATAATAAACTAAAAGAAAATTTAGATTTCTTTTAGCTAAATTGCCAAAATGCCCCTATGAGTCAAATTTACTAATTTGACCTCATAAGGCTTAATAATCACCCAAATTTTGTGTAAGTACTGTCTAATACAGTAAGAAACACATTTCAACAGAAAACTTTAGATTTAAAATCCTAGATCAAATTTTGATCTTTTGAACCCTTAAGTAGGGGCAAAATGGTAATTTTGCCCAAAATTAGGGTTTAACATTTTAAAGTCCTAAAATCACATTCCAATTATTACAAATAGTAAATAGAATGTTTTGGAATAGAAATAAAGTAAGTTTAAGTCTTAATTAGATTCTAATTAAAACTTCAAATTTAGGTCCTTAAGGAATTCCTTAAGTAAAATGTGAGTGATCCTTCTTTCCTTAACATATTTAGATCTTTCCTTAGGTTTTATAACATTAGTTAGGATGTGTGTGTCATGAGAGATACTCTTAGTACTTAAGAGCTTTAAATTCCTAAGATTAGGAATAGATCTTATGTTAGAGTTTATCTATTGAGTAAATTGGGTTACTCGATAGGTGAAACCTTGAGTTTACTAGTTTATAGATTTTTCTTAGTTTATTTAATGATTATTTGATCTTTACACTTTAGAACTAAGAATAAAGATTTATCCTAATGAGTTTATCATTAGAATTTGCTTTAACTTAATCAGTGAGATTTGAGTTCTAAACCTTAGATCTTTAGATATACCTTTGGATTGAGTGATTAGATCCCATAATTTGGAGTCTAATTCTTAATCTTTCCATCTTGATTTGGCTAATTAAGATGGCTTAGAATGGTTTAAAATATCAAATTAGGTCGATAATTTGTTTATTTAAATCAAGTAGTCATCTTTTGATTAAGATATAGTTAGGACTTGGTCAGTCATAATTATCTTCAACTTATAGGTTCATGATTCTAAGTTACAGACTGTGTAAGAATTGATAATTCTAAAACTTATATAACTTAGAGTTGATAGAACAAATAAAGTAGATAATAATGGATATCACTTGTGTCATAGTAGAATCTCTTGCTCAAATTTGACTTTGATGCTTCGCTTACATTGTTTTGAGCCTCTTACCTTATACATATATATTGAACATAGGATATTTGATAAATATCTCATGTTAATTTTGAATTGCATACATATCATTCATGATTGATCGATGTTTTCAGTCTTTCAGTAAGTTGTGGCCTAACTAGTATGCTCTCCAATCCTTGAGTCCAGCATAGCACGTTGGTTTGCTACTGTCGGTAAGTTTATCCATGCCTGGTTGAGATAATTCCTAGGGTGGCGAGAAATAGATTTTGCGCTCATATGACAGGATTGGATATGGTGAGTACTAGTTGAGGGTGGATTTTCTATATAGTGATTATTCAGTTCAGTACTTTCTGCCTTAGCCCATCAGACTAAGAGGTTTCAGTGATATTCAGTTCAAAGTTTCTGCCTTAGCCTATCAGGCTAAGTATTTACTTACAGTTGAGTGGCTTGAGTAGCCAAGACAGATTTTTAGTTTTGATCTTACTGTCTTACTTTACTCTTTTTTGCATTTTAGCATTATTTTTACTTATAGTCATACTGCACTTTTCTAGCCTTATTTTCATATAGGATGCTAGTCTTATTTACTGATTTCATATATATATATATATATATATATATATATATATATGATATTAGTTTTATTTTCAATGCTTTTATATATTCGTTTACTTTTATGTCACTCAGCATAATCCTGTATTGATCATAAGCATGTTTAGGATGTAGTTTCTTTACAGTCATTGCTTTAGTCTTTCTTTTACTTACTTGACCTTGTGGCAGTTGCTTGGAGGAGGTATGTGCTTACTTCCTAGTTGTTTAAGTTATAAACTGTTTGTTTATAACTTTATCTTGTTCTTTTTTTACGTGTTTCTGCTCCTATTATGCTTTTGTACTTAGTTGTTTATGGTGATATCTAATTAACATAATCAATTGATTATCCTAAAATGTACTTAGACATATTATCTAACTAGATTTTTCTTTTGTTGGCTGGAACCCTATCATTATGAAACCAATAATGATAGGTTCTGATTTTCTTGGAGCAATTGATCCAGTGGAGGACTTGCTATTGGAGGAGGAGCCTGTACCTGAAGACCCTCAGGCTTAGCTTTCTTTTTGCACTTGTGAGGATGAGAGTTTATTTTCAGCTCTTTTAAACTTTTTAAAATGTTGTAATAATTCATTGTTAACATTTCTTTTCAGCACTTTACTTATTCTGGATTGTTGTATTGAATGGATGGATGTTGTATTTTATGCTTTCGCACTCTGTGTTACTTGTATGATCATTTAGTGATCGATTCTTGGAGAAATGGCAAAGTCCTTAGTTAAGTTGGATTAGAATGTGTGTCTAATCTGATCATAAGTATGGACCATATCATTTAGATGACCCCTCCACCGTAATCATGTTAACTTAAGGGTTAACGGGACCACGGTGGGGCAGGGCCGTCACAAACCCAATTGGTCAACTTTTGATTTTAGTGCTTTAAGTGTAAATTTCTAAATGTTGGAATCATTATAACACTTAATTAAGAGTGTTTCTTAGATCGAAATCAAATTTGGAGATCTAGTGGTCATTTTAGGCTAGGGGTGGTTTGGGCTAACCTAATGTTAGTTTATTTGACCAGATGATCTATAAATGAACCAAATCTTGATTTCAATATTTCTATGAATAAAATTGATCTTATTATTACTTATAATGTCAATTTGAATCATTTTAACTAAGTTACCGAGTTAACTGTAATTTGGGTTCGGTTGGGTTGGCTTGAGCGAGTCTAAATGGTCTTAAGTGAATTTGATGGATTTTATGCCCAAAGATCAAACTTATGTTTCTGTTTAAGATATTTGAAAGTGGTTTTGTGCTATTGGATTGACTTGTGGCTCAATCACTGGAAGTTTGTCCATTTATAGTCATGGTTTGGTCTCGAGCTAGCATGAACTAGCACAATCTGAGTGCCCTACCAGGCACGGCCAAGCGCATTCGAGCTCCTAGACGAGTGTAACAACCCAAGGTTGTTACCCAGCTTAATTTTAGCTTAATTATATCTTAATTAAGTTTATCTAGCCATTAAAACCAAACCCTAAAAATTTGGAGCAATTCATAGCTCAATCAAATATTTTGAATAATTTTAATATTTAATTAATTAGAAAATTAAGATATTTAATTTGACCTTGAAATTGAAATCCAACTTTTTCGTTGCGATCGTCACCCCCAAATTAGCTAGGAGTGATATTTTGCACGTGTTTAGAAGTCATCGGATTTTTGTGAATATTTTAATATAATTAGATACCCCAAAAATTATCATAATTAAATAATCTTCAGAATCAAAATCTGACTTCACCGTTGAATTCCTCACCCCCAAATTAGCTATGGGTGAATTTTTGGGATTTTTCGGAGCGCATTTCTTAAATCTGAATTTTGAATAATTAAATAAATAAATATTCATTTATTATTTCTAATTTTTTTTTCCTATTTTCTATTTCCCATTTTCTTACCTGGCTTCCCCTCCATCCCTCATTCAGTGCCCCTACTTCCTCCTCTAGGCATAAGAAATGGCTGAGGGCCATCCCTTCTTCCCTCACCTCCTAGCCCTCTTAGGCATGCCCACTCATCCTTCTTCTTTAAAAAAGAAGCCTCAGCCCCCTCCTTTTTTTCCTTACTGCCAAGCTGAAGTTTCTCCTCTTTTCCCCATTGTTAAGCTTTGTTCTGATGAAGGAGCTCCCCTTCCTCCAAGGTTTTGATGAAAAGTAGAGTTTTATTCTTCCACTTCTAAAGGCTAAGGTACCCATTTACTCTACTTCCTTGGCTATTTCATTTCGCTATTATGTTTGTTTTGCATCTTTAGAAGTCTATGATTGAGTATGGAAACCATTATAGTTCTTCAAGGTATTAAATTTCATGCTTTGTTTTCCTCAATTTTTTGCATACCCAAACATTTAACTCCATTATTTGTATAGTTAGGATAATCCATTTGTGCCGATTTTAGTATCAATGGAAAGGTCTCGGAAAGACCTTTCCATCGGTATATGACATCACTCATGAAGTTTCGAACTTGATCCGCCATAGCGTGCTGTAGCAGGCAGTAGCACGTCATAGCATGCTACTGCGCGCCGCAGCGCATTATAAATTGTGATGTATAAAAATATATTTTTATGAAAATAATGGAAATCCGCCGTAGCACCGTAGCGACCGCACTTTGAGAATCAAGCGCCATAGCGCACCGCGGTGCCTGAAAGCACTGCAGCGTGCCACAGCACTAAAATCCATCGTAGCACACCGCAGTGCCCAAAAGCATTGCAATGCTTTTAGCCAGAAGGCGCTACAGCGCGCTGTAGTGCTTAGAATTGCCCGAAAGTACGCAGAACTGTTCGGAATGGTCGAAACTTCTCATTTTTCATATTTTAAGGTCCCTAGGACCCTAGTAGGTAAAATTGAGCATTGCATAAAATTTTATTTGAAAATCATCTATAAAAAATTTTTTTTATAGCATGCGCTAAAACCTCTCATGTGTCTTAAACATTTTGTGCCAAATGTTAAAATAGAATCTTAGAATGCTTGTATTGACTAAGTAGATCTTAATAATCAAATTTACATGAAACTTAAGTTTTTTAGATTTATAATCAAGTGCTAATCTATTTAGTCTGATTTAAGATTTAGTTAGCCTTAATTACCCTCTATTCTTTGTCACTTTACATTCTTATGCTTTCATAATATTAGGGTGTATGTTAAAAAACTTTTATATTTATTTAGACACCTTGATGTACTTAGTTGATATTAAATTATATTTGAACATAAGAATCTCAAGAACTTGATTAAGTAAATGATACTTAATCTAAATCTGAAATTTGACATCAATAATACACCAATAATGTATTGATTGGTCATTAATCTATAAGTCAATAAATTGGTCTTAATTGGGTAAGGATAGGGGTTAAACTCTAGTATGTTTAATTAAGAGTTGAACCATAATCACTTAATCAATTAACTTGATTGAAGGATAATTCAACTGATATTATTCTAATAATGTATCTGATTTAGTATTAATCTTAAATCATTGAATTAGAAGTGCTAAAGTTAATATTGAATCTGTGTGATTGAATTATATGAATCTAAACTTTAAATTTTTGATTTTCTCTTATATAAAACTATTAACATAAGATGGATAATAAAATTATAATGATTTATGAACTGATCTAACTCTAATAATATATTTGATTTCATCCCATGATTGTAGAATATTATATGATCAGATGAATTTTAATTATTTAATTTGATCACTTTAATCCAAGACTAATAAGTAAACATTGAATATTAATTTAAGAAATAGAAAAGTGAGATCTCAAGGGTCTTACTATAGGATCATTATTGAAATACTTAAAGACTTTAAATATTAATACATTAAGGTAGGAAGAAATTTTGTAACTTATTGAGGTAGAATCTTAGATGATCCTTCATAACCTTAGAAATTGATCTTAGCACCTCGTGGTAGGAATCACCTAAAGCACTTAGAATGGAACTTTTATCTTACGATAGAAATCAATATTGAGTGATCTTTTGATCACATCCTTGGAGCCTTGTGTAGGACTCACCCATTTATAGTAAGGATTGATAGTTTTGATAAATCATTGTTGATTAAATAGAATCGTCTGAACCCAGATTATTAGTTGAGTATAGTAGGGTATACCCATAATGCTGAATTATTTCAGTAGTATTCAGGATTGGTTGATTCATCTTAATATAGGATTATATATGTGTTATATCCTGCGAGTTTAGTCGGATATAGTCCAACTTAGAATAAATCATTCAATCTTAAGAGTGTTATGAGTAGGGACTAGACCATTAATTTATTTGAATAAAATTCACAATCGGGTGATGCCTCCTATCGAAGATCGCTTCCATATGTGTGCTTCAAGCAAACTATGTGATTCAAGTCACCCTCTATAGAACACTAAGTGTGCTTGTGATTTGGGTATTTTAATGGCTTAGCTTGAGTTACAAATCGCTATTGGGTGATGCCTCCTATCGAAGATTGCTTTGTTAGGTGTGGCTTAATAAAACTAAGTGTTAAAGTCCACCCTTCTTAGAAATATGCTAAATATGTGTATACAACCTTCCCATCTAATAATTTTTAAGTAAACTCTCAACTTTAACTAATTATTGAAACTAAAATTTAGGAGTTAGAATCTTTTTAGCAGGATTCTGCACAATAGAGACCTTGAATTCATTATTGGATTTCAAAGCATTTCTGGATTTCTAGATTTAACTCATGTAGCTTAAAAGCATGAGCATAAGCATAAGCATGATATATGAGTATCAGTAATGATGTATGAGTATCAGTGATGATTTATGAGTTACAAAATGTTGCATACATCGATCAAGGAATTTTAGGATGCATCAGCATCATAGTAAATTGTATCCCCAACCGGATGGATGTATTTTGGTTGCATATCAGTAGTGTAAAATATTATGATATATTCAGATGCATAATTTTAGTAGCATACAATATAGTTTTACATATTATTACTCAGTTTTAGATCCATTACTATTTTTATTTACTTTTAGTATTCAATTTCCAGTACAGCCTTACTTTACTTTAATTTAGTTTTGTACAATTTTATATAATTTTATACTTTCAGTTACTTTTATAGTATTTCTATAGTTTTATTTATATTATGTAAATGTTAAGTAAATAATTAGAACTATTTAGATTAGTTTTAATGTGTTAGACTCATTGTTTAACATGTGGTACATTTGGGATCCAGCAATTTGCTAGATTCAAAGCAGTTAGTAGAGCCAAATCTGGAGGACACTCAGGAGGTCCAAGAGAAGCTCATAATGTACTAGTGAAGTCTTCTCCAGCTTTACTATTTTGTTTAGTTATTATTTCAGTTCAGTACTTAAACTCATTTCTTGTATTTCAGTAAACCATTTGTAATGATTCTAGATGTGTTTTCTTTTCTTTTCTGAGATGAATGTTTCATTCAGCTTCTATAATGAATGTTTTTGGATTTTTGCTTTAGCTTCCACACTCTGTCTACATACCACTTATGCTTAGTATTTTGATGTGATCAGCTGTAACAACCCAGGTTGTTACTTTGCTCAATTAAGACTAATCTAAGTCTTAATTAAGGCTCTAAGTCACTAATTAAGTAATTTAGAACTCATCTCTGAAACCTAGGTCAAATCTGAAGTCAACAAAGTCAAATGTGAAATTCTGGAAAATCCCAAACCCTAGAAAATTGACTTTTTATCTAGACCTCAAATTAAAAATCCAACTTCGCCATTGCGTTCAGAACACCAAAATTAGCTAGGGGCGAAATTTTTGAGGCATTTGGAAGTCGTTTAATTTTCGTCAAATATTTTAATAGTATTTAAATACCTGAAAATTCAGATAAGTAAATACTCGTCAAAATAAAAATCCGAGTACGCTGTTGCATTCCTCACCCCTCAGTTTGCTAGGGGTGATTTATTGGAAATTTTTGGGATGCATTTAATTAATTAATTTTAATTAATAAAATAGATTTGAAAGTAATTTAAATATTAATATTTTTTTATTTAAATTTATCTAACCGTCGCCGTTCCCTTCGATTGACGCCGTCGCCTTCCGTCGTCTGTTTTGGAACGGAGTGATCCAGGCCATTGATCGGACGGCCCAGCTTCATCTCCTTCCGCGCATTCTGCGCGTGGCTTCCGCGAGGACACGCGGAGCATCTCGCCAAGCCAGGTATCCATCGCCGCTTCGAAGTACCATTAGTCTTCCCTCTGTATTCATCTTCAAAGACGCAATTATTTCTGTCGAGATCCAAAAGCTAAACTCGAGAAGAATTGAATCTTGCCGACATAATCTCGCATCTCGAACTAGCGCCAGGACCAGCAGGTACTTCCTCTCCATAATTTCATTCAATTATTCTTCTTCCATATTGTAACGATCAATTCAAGCAATGAGATTGCTAGTTGAATATGATTGACAGTAGTATAAATGGAAATCGATTTGAACCCTAAATTTGCTAAATTCAATCCATTCCATTATCAGTCGATCGATCCCTAAATTTTCTTATATGTACTTCTGTGCTCACCTCTTAAACATACTATGCTTAGATTCATTCATTGATACATGAAAATTTAAGCTCTGTTAAGATAAACTAGAATCAACATAGTATCCCCATTTTCTAAATTCAAAATTCTGCAATGGTTTATTTCTCCTTAGATATTGCATAAATAACATTCAATATCCAAATAAATTTTCGTAAAATCAATTGGAGGAAAATCGAATGCTTCAAACTCTGCTTCACAAATCAAGTATTCCATTTCAATTCAACTTATGTCCAATCGATTAAATTTCATATATGATATCTCACAGAAATAAAAGTATATCTTATGTAAATGAGACTGATTAGGATTGATTCGATCAAGTGATCGAATCATATTCAAAGGTATCGGTCTTTTTGGAGCTTACCAATTGTGATTTAGGGCATCCCATTTCCTGGCATTAGAAATAGGGGAGGAAGGAGTTTAAGTTCTCGATTGAGAGACCGGAGAGTGAGCTCTCGACCGATATTGGGTTCGAGCCTCGGGAACCCTCGCACGCCGAGATCAGTGATGCTCTAGCATCCTTCCTCGTCACCTGCCAAGAAGGCGAAAACCCCGCCTTTGCTTCGGGTCGGGACTACCTCGACCCGTACCCGTGAAAAAAAAAAACGGGTTTCGGTTAAGTGGTGCGGACCGCGCGCCATTTAAAAGCAAATAAATATATATTTTGTAAATGATTTAATTATATGAATTAAATTAAATTAATTAAATCTAAATCTTTAAACACTTATAAGTATTAATCTAATGATCCAATCATAGTAAATAAATATATCAAATTCATCAGGAAAATACAAGGAATTTAATGATGCTATTAATTTTGCTATAGAACCAATGTTTCACTTAGTGATATTTTAGGATATTTAAAAAACTACAAAAAAAAGCCACAAAACATCAACACCTCGTATCTTTGCATACACTAGTCCAAATATACCCAATATAGGTCTCAATATACTCATAAAACCCTTAGGAACATTTTAGTAAGGTTAATCTTGCTGTTTGGCTTAGTTTGAACCTAATCACTTTTAGGACCTAACCCTAATTATCCTATTTAACCCTAGAACTTCAATTGACCACAACTTGGTCAATTGAACTCCAAATTGAATGATCCAAAGGTCCATTTAGATCAGAAAAACCTAAGTAATAGTAATCTGTAAAAATATTTTAGATCCAATGGTTAGATTTGCTAATCACCCTTAATTACTCCAAAACTTAATTAATGAATATTAGCAAATCTAGTAATCCAAATTGAGTAATTTAAGTTTCAGAGGACTCATAGAACCATTTAAAATATATCTGTAAAATTGGATTAGTGTTTGAGTGATTAATTTTGCTAATCACTCACTAATCACTCTTAATCCTAATTAGGTCTTAACTTAGTCAAATTAGGTCCAAATTGAGCCTACCACATGTCATTTTGATCAGTGAACTATTTGTAAACTATAGCCATTAATTTTGTTTAATTTGGACATTAATTGACAAAGTTAGGATTTTTGACCCAAAATTAAGAATCCTTTAATTACCCTTATAATCCTAAATCTTGTATTAGCCATAACTGGGTCAATACTTATCAGAATTTAGCAAATTTAGCTTCTATGGAAAGCTTAGACAGTAAAGAACAATAATCTTAAGGAAAATTTAACTTTCACTTAGCTAAATTACTAATTTGCCCTTATGAGTCAAATTCACTAATTTGATCTCATATGGCTTAATAATCACCCAAAATTAATTTAGTTGCTGTCTAATCTTACATTAGACAGTAAGAAATACTTTCCAAAAGAAAATTTCAGAATTTAAGCTTTAGATCAAAATTTGTTTTTTTTTTGAACCCTTAAGTAGGGGCAAAATGGTCATTTTGCCCAAATTTAGGGTTTAGCTTTCAAAAGCCCTAAAATCATTTCATAATCCTATTTATCAGTAATTAGAATGATTTAAAACTGAATTTAATCAAATTCAAGTCTAAATTAGTTTTTGTCTAGAATCTTAAAAATTGTTCCTTAAGAAAATTCCTAAGTAAATCATGAATGTTCTTCTTTCCTTAATTACTCTTAGATCATTTCTTAGGTCTTATAACATTAGTTAGGATATATGTCTTGAGAGATACTCTTAGTAATTAGGAGCCTTGATTCTTAAGATTATGGATAGATCTTAAGTTATAATTCATCTATTGAGTAAATTGGGTTACTCAATAGGTGAAACCTTGAGTTTTCTAATTTATAAATTTTCTTAGTTTATTAAATGATTATTTGATCTTTAAACTCTAGAATTAAGAATAGAGATTTATCATAATGTATTGATTTATCATTAGGACTTGCCTTAACTTAATCTGTGAGATTTGAGTTCTAAACTTAGACCCTTAGTTATACCTTTAGATTAAGTGTTTAGACCCTATCATTTGGAGTCTAATTCTTAATCTTTTCATCTTGATTTGGCTAATCAAGATGAGATTGGGAAGAAATAAATTACAAAATTAGGTCGATGATTTATTCATTTTAACCAAATAGTCGTCTTTTGATTAAGTTATAATTGGGACTTGACCAGTCCTAATTATCGTCAACTAGTAGGATTCGTGATTTTAAGTTACAGAATGTGTAAGAATTGATGATTCTGAAACTTATGTAACTTAGAGTAGATAGAACAAATAAAGTAGATAACAACGGATATCACCTGTATTTTAGATAGAGTTTTCTTGCACTTTGATTTTGATGCTTCGCATTCTTTGATTTTGAGCCTTATACCTTGAACATATATTATGTACATAAGATATTTGATAAATATCTTATGTTAATTTGGAACATTTATAAGCAGCATTGTGTTTTCGTTTCACAAGTGGTTTGTAAGGTGTAGCTTGATTAGTATACCTCTTCGATCAACTCGTCCGGGGTCGGCAACCTTTCGAGGGTTTAATGTCCGACAGTCTATTGGCCATGCCTAGTCCGAGTGATAGGATGGATAGACTCTCGCCCTACTGACTATAGAGTCAGGATTCTGATATGGATATACTAATTCTAGTACACTTACATTCAGTTCTGTCTTAGCTTATCAGGCTAAGAGTTTTCAGTAATGTTCAGTTCATAGTTTCTTAGCTCATCAGGCTAAGATTTGCTGAGTATGTTTTCAGTTTGAGTGACTTAGATGGTCACTGCAGTTTCCGTTTTCAGTTACTGTTTTACTTATATATTCTGCATGGTAGCACTGTTTTACTTACAGCTTTCCTGCACGTGTTATATATATAGGATGCTAGTTTTACTTACTGTTTTCTTATGCTCACCTAGGATGTTAGTTGTTTTTAGTTTTATACTGTTCAAATTATGTATGTTGCTTAGCATATTTCGTTTGATCATAAGCATTGTTTAGGTTGTACTTTTCTTACAGTTTTGTTTAGTCTTTTGCTTACCTGTATTTGTTGCAGTTGCTTGGAGGAGGTATGTATTACTTCATAATTGCTTTAGTTATAAACTGATTGTTTATAACTTTATACTGTTCTTTTTGTACGCTTTTCTGCACCTATTCCTTCAGTTCTGTTTATGGTGATATTTATTCAACATAATAAATTATTTACCCTAAAATGTGCTTAGACAATAGTCTAACCAGTTTTTCTTTTGTTGGCTGGGGCCCTACCATTATGAAACTGATAATGGTAAGCTCTGAGTTTGTTGGAGCAGCAGATCCAGTGGAGAGCTTACCATTGGAGGAGGTGCTCGTTCCTAAAAATTTGTAGCTTTAGTTTCTTTTACTTGTGAGATCGAGAGTTTCCTTTTTCAGTTCTCTTAAACTTATTAAATGTTGTAATAATACAGGTTTAACTTTTCTTTTCAACTCTTTACTTATTCTGTATTATTGTATTTATACTGTATGGATGGATGTTATACTTTTTATGCTTCCGCACTCTGAGTTCATGTATAATCATTTAGTGATAGTTCTTATGGATTGAATGGCAAAGTTCTTATTTAAGTTGAATTAGAACACGTGTCTAATTCAATTATAAGTGGGGACTTTGACATTTGGTAACCCCTCAACTGTAATCATGTTAACTTAAGGGTTAACAGGACCACGGCGAGGGCAGGGCAGCCACATCAGCATACTGGAAATGCTAATATTATATACATATATTGGATTCCTCATAATGTATTTTAAATCCAATGTATGTATTTGCTTAATACTTAGGATAAGGATATTACTCTTATCTTAAGGTTGAGTCAGCAACCCAGATGAGTGTTTCAGGTATTCGGGAAGATGAGAAATTCCTTTCTGAGGGGCGCGCCGCTCCACCGCTGAATTGATTATGTTACCTCTTTTTGTGCGCGGGATGGGGCGGGGCATTACAACGGGGCCTGCTGGGTGCACGTACATGCCGTGCCCATGGGGTCTTGTATGCGACTGTTTGGCAGGGCATGCAAAGTTGGATGGCATAAATGGAGACATGACAAGCTCACGTGTGTCACGAGCAAGGAAGACAATAAAGAAATGATCCTGGTTATTGAATTTGGGGACATGACAAGCCCAATTGGCCAACTTTTCATTTCAATATATTAAGTGCAGATTTTCGATGCTGAAATTATTGTGACACATAATTAAGAGTGTTTCTTTAACCAAAATCAAAATTGGAAATCCAAGGATCACTTTGGGCTAAGGGTGGTTTGGGCTAGCCCGAGGCTAGCTTATTTTGGCCAAGATATTGGGTTAGCCTTAATTTGGGCTAGGTTGGGCTAGCTTCCCAAATGGCCTTTAAGGAATTTGATGCATTCTAGGCCCAAAAACCAAAGTCAAGTTTCTTGTCAATGTATTTGAAAGTGATTTGTGCTCTTGGATTGACTTATGGCTCAATCATAAAAAATTTGGCCATTTCGGGTTAAAGTTTGGTCTTGGGCTAGCCTGAGCTAGCCTAATTTAACCTTTTTGGGTTATAGGGTTCCGAAGAGGATGATTATATTTTTATAAATTAATAGGCTCATAATGACTAATACTGGCATGAATCATTCCTATAATGAGGTATCCATGCTAATTTTAGCTTGGGCCACTTAGGCAACTAGCACAAGTGGGTCTAAAATGGACCTTGGGCTTTTGAGGACCTAGGGTCTATTTGGCATTCAGAATGATCATTTAAGTCTATTGGATTATGTCTTGACAAAACTGGCCCATATATGAGGTTTTGGGCTAGCTTGGCCAGGATCTGATTTGGGCTAGCCCGAGCTATCATAATTAAGTCAACTTACGAAATATGGGGGTTTGAACCCCCAATGTCATTTTTTAGCCTTGTATGAGAATAGTGATGGTGGGTGAACCCATAGGGATGAGATGGGTAAACTTGACATGACTTGGGCTCTGGTTATCTTGGGCTAGCCCGAGTTTATCAAAAACTAGTTATGGGCATAAAGGGGTCATGGGGGCTTGTTGTTGAGCTCTTAGGACTCCAATGACTTATTAGGGGTGATTTAGCGCCCCGTTATTAAATTAAGTAATTTAACCCGATAACGAGTGTTACTGCAATACTTAATACTGGGTTAGTGAAACTAAACCTATTATTAAGTACTACAAGGAGTTAAAGATCTCTAAAGAGGAAAAACCAAATGCATAACCAATGAAAACAAACATTCATACCATTCTAGCCATTCATATAATAGAATAATATATACATCACAAATTAGTAAAGTAATATACAACATTTAATAATATTCATAAGAACTTTTAATGAAGGATGTATGTCCTCTAAAATGAATGAAATAAAATACTAGAGCTAGGAAGGGTGCACGAACTACAATAACTGGACACGATCCATCTCGAGTTTAAGGTCTATAACAAGCTCCTGAACCTATCATATTTGATTTTTAATACGGTAGGGCACAACCAATAAAAAAAAATATGATTAGACTTTAAAAAATCTAAGTACAATTTAAGAGTATTATGAAATTTAATTTAAGAGGATATTACGTTAGCTATTTACAATTTGAATATAAGAGAAGCATTTTTGCATGAAATTGTGAATAACATCTAAGAATTGAAAATAAGAAAAGGATGCACATAATTCATTCATGCATCAAATAAGTTAGCAAAACAATTGTAAAATAAGCATTTATGTATGGAAGTACGAATATGTTCAAACAATTCATATGCTAAATATTGAGACATCGTGGTTAAATTTGCATGTGGTATAAAATAAAATTTACACTACATAAGCTGTAGGCAAAACTGAAATAATAAATTGCCGAAATGAAATAAGTAAAGCAATTTCAGTTTAAAAAAAATTGAATAGACATAGTCATAAAATTATAATGATCATTCACAATCAATATGACTATAAAATTGCAATTTATGATTTTATTTATCTAATATTTTTGAATTGTGGGCACAAAACAAGTGAGGAGTTGAGTACGTCTACTCAACTTATATGAAAGTGGGGTCAACTGCAAACACATATTCCCCCTCAAATGAATTATGCGATTTCCAGATACTCTAATTGTGAAGACCAACTTAAGTAGTAATAAGTGAAACTCTTAAACATCGAGGCCCCTTTTCAGATAATGGTGGAGCTCCTGATAAGACTCCAAAGTTAAGCGTGCTCAGGTGAGAGCACTCCCAGGATGGGTGACCTGCTGGGAAGTTATCTTCTGAGGGCAAAATCGTGAGATTTTTCAGGCCAAAGCAAACAATACCTTAGTGTTAAGAATTTGGGCTGTTACAAACAGTATCAGAGCAAACCATAGGGTGTCAGATAGGAGTTAAGTGCCATACAGGGCAAAGTACCACTTTATGTGAGCAGCCTCTTGAACCCATGATGGTTAAGGTGCTATATGGTTGTGGGTACCTCTTAAGCATGTAGTGGTCACCTCTAGTTCTATTTACCCAATGGATGGTTCTTGGATCTGTGTGTGGATACTGATAAGGATGTTAGATCTTAAGTTGTGGAGATTCACTTAAGTAGTAATAAGTGAAACTCTTAAACATCGAGACGCCTTTTCAGATAACGGTGGAGTTCCTGTTAAGAATTCCAAAGTTAAGCAGGCTCAGGTGGGAGCACTCCCAGGATGGGTGACCTGCTGGGAAGTTATCTTCTGAGGGCAAAATCATGAGGCTTTTCAGGCCAAAGCGGACAATATCTTGGTGTTAAGAGTTTGTACTGTTACACTAATAGTCTTGCCCATGCTTAATGACAGCTGTACTATAATCCACAAAGTAAAAACCCCTCTGAAGTATATTTTAAATATTTATTAATATTTTATGCATAATGTTAAATGATATGAACTCAATGTTTTAATCTCAATGTGCAGCAATATTTCAAAGATTATCAAATTATTGTAAACCATGTGATATCTATTATTTTTTAGTTTTAATTATCTACCATAATAATTGGGGCTAATTAAACCCCTAATTAACTTAGATATCAAATATCTTTAAGTTAATTGAAGTATAATAATATAATAATATAATATTGGAAAAACAATTATGTGCCTTATACTAATGTTACTAAAGATATGTATAATGCGTTTGTTATATGGATCCAATTGCAAGATGTCATGCTAATAAAAAAAAGAATCTGAGTATAATATTAAAAATGCAGTTTAAATGGCTTAGGCATATTAGATGTAGATCATTCAATGCTCATGTTACAAACTTGAGTTTATGATTTTTGCTCATGTAAAAAAAAAGTGAAGAAAAACTACAAAGACATAGGAATAAACTATTAGAAAGTGCCTTTATTTGAAACTTAGGAAGATATTTTGTTTAGTAGTGCACAATAGAAACAGAGATTCATATAGCCAACCGTCTATCTAGTGATAATAAGTCTTGTTGTAATTGCTACTTAAAGTGTGCATGATCGTAGGTGACAAAACTTAGTGGGTATAACCAGCATGTATAAAATCAATGATTGAGGCATGGCCAAAGCGATGATGAAGGATATTAAGTAAAGCATCGCATAATGAGATTCTTACATAGGAAAGCAACATGGAATTCAATACAAAACTTATGAAAAATCCAAAAATCAGACATACAATATAAATTATAATATCGTGAACATCTCAGCTTTGATCTTTTAAGCAATTAAAATTTCGACATCAACTTTTTAGCATTCAATGAATCATATTACAAGATGGAAGAGATAAAAATAATATATATACAAAAATAGTGCACAATAAAACTAATCGCCCCTATCATCAAAGTATGAATGGCTTAAAACTTATGTCATAGTAATTCTAATATACCCCTTTTTATCAACTTTGCAGTTTATAACAAAAAAATAAAATGCTTCAAAGATTAAATCCAAAATTTAATAAGCAAGAATCAAACCTTTTCACAAAATCTATATTTAAATCTCAAGAACTTAGCTTGCAATTGGGTATTGAACCTTGAATTTTATAAGCTACAATTAAATATGTAACATTTGCTCAATTAAACAATGAGAGGTCAGTCCATTCAAGAACACAAGTTTCATATCAAAATAATATCTTTAAGCATAAAAATTTAACAAAGCAAATATTAGTTGAAGACTATTATTAGCTGAAGTTTATTATTTGCTAAATATAATATATTTTTATGTGCCTAAACTTAATTAATTGATTAGGTTATTATGGCTCAAATTATCATGTACTAATATGCTAGAAAGAAATATAAGTACAAAAGAAATTTGTATCACCATGATATTTTAAAATCTGACTTGTGGTAGTGACGTGCTGTATATTTGAAATAGAATAATAATTCATTAAGATTAAGTAAGCAAATTCTATAACTTTATGCTTGCTTGCCTTCCTCAAAGAAGTGGGTAAGAGTAATTATATACACCAAACTACAAAAGAAGATTCATATGCTGCTAATTTTAAAGCTTCATATTCTGCTCATAAAAGAAGTTTATATTTTCAGAAATATTCACAACCTATTTCATCATATGACAATCAATGCATAAGTCTATTCCAAATGATTTGAAGATTCAATTTTCAACCTCTTTAATCACTCACTAGAATAAATGAAAAATAAGAATTCATAGCTCTTGCCTTAAATAGTTTATAGGATAAGGTGACTATGGTTATGACATCTAATACATAACTTGAATACACAAGTCTTAATATAGCATCTTTTGTATTGTTAATGTAATAGTAATGTACAAAATAAAAAAATAGAACATACAATAAAGAAATTTATAGTGTTACCAATCAAAGAGACTTAAATATTGTATACATCATGGAATAATAAATCCATCAAATTGTTGCAGATCTTTCTCATCATTTGATAAGTTTAATAGAAAAAAAATAATAATAAAGCAAAACAATGTAAAAATTTGTTTAAAACAAAAAAGAGCCAGCATGAACAATGACAACAATATCTTTTTCAGTTTGCACCAGACGATCAATTTAAGAAAAAAAAGTTTGACAACAAAGCATTTCATCTGTAAGCACTTAAATATGCTTGAGTGGGTGCACGAGTATACCCACATTACCTACCATCATCCTATTGACAGAACAGATGGAAAGTAAATCCAAATAACAATTTTTAAATCGATGATTAGAAAATACTTATCCAATATTAAATATAGCATTCTGCCAATACTAAAATATGCATAGGTAGTTCTTGGGAAATTGCTCATAGAGTAAGATCTAGGAGTTGTTTGATTCTAGAATTTTAATAATTAGGACTATGCATATGAAAATACTAGACACTGAATTTGATGCATCAATGGTTTTGTCTACACAATTTGCCCGTTTATTAAAGCTCTTTATTATAAAATATTTGACATAAAAATACACCTAATTATTTTAGCTATTTTTGTTAACAGTGTAGAGAGAACCAATTCCTATTTTATAATAACACATTAGATTATAGATCGAAATTTTTTACAGCTCAACTAAAGAGATGATTGATCGATTCTTTATCTCGCCACACTTAAAACGATACTCCATAGTTTTTCCCAATAAAAAAGCATGCAATCTCATTGCAAATAGGAAAAAATGAGGGCAATCTCATTGATGATCATTTCTGCATACTTTTGAGCAAAAGACGGCGGCGCGGTTATCTTTCATTTAATTTAAGCTGTAGCTTTTTCCTCCTCGCAACTGTAAAGCACACTGAAATAAGCAAAAGAAACTATGATTAGTTCCTTGAGATTTTCCATAAAATTTAGATAACCTGCAAACCATAAATTTTGGTTATTTATAAATCTGGCACTCGATCTTGATATTTACAAAACTAGCATCTGTGTGAAGATTGTATTTTTGGCGGATAGTTTTGTGAAAAAAAATTGAATTGGAAGAATTGTTGGATATAAAGTTAAATGAGAGGAGTTAAAAGCACAACAGCAGCACACAACCATGCTAAATGAATTCTCTTCATCGCAATCAAATATCAACCCCGTCTTAAGTTCCGAGTACTTAAGATCTAAAATCTATTAAGAAACACCCTAAACACCGAGCCACATTTTTCTCAACCTCTCCAACTGGACGGAGAAGATCAAAGAGGAAAATATGCCATGAGAGCGCATGAAGATGGATCTACACCATCAACATAGATAGCCACCATTTCACAGTCAACAAGCTGAATATATGCTAATCCCACCTAGCTCACAACTTATGTTTACCAAATCCATCTAATCCAAACTCTACTTTAACATTACACCTTGCGACACCCAAGACCCAAGCAGTTAGGAAATCAAAAGCACCTGGTCGAGAGTGGCAATGCTAGGTCACTAAACAAAACAGAATAAGCATTCTCTTTTTTCTTAAATAAATATTTATTCATCTAGCCACAGAATCAAAAGAAAAATTGTATTCATACTAATAAATACAGAATAAGCATTCTCTTTTTTCTTAAATACATACTTATTCATCTAACCACAATCAAAAGAAAAAATGTTTTATATTAATAAATACAACCAATGTGTCTTGCATACACAGCTGAATAAAACTTATACAAGATTCTCATGAAATAACATCATCAACTGAAAGAAGTGTGATGTGCCTAATAGAATGAGTATATAAAATCTAGACATACTGGATGTAATGCAGTACAATTTTTGGGTGTTGCTCAATTAAGAAATTGCACTCAAGTGATAGATAAGTTTATCAGATTTAAAACCAACAATGTTATATGGGATAGAATATTCGTCAACAGATCTAAAACATATAAATAAATTAAATGTTGTAGAGATGAGTATTTAAAGGGGATGAGAATATAGAAAAAAAATTTGATGAAAAATGTCATAACTAGGTTATATTAGTTCTAATAAAGGATAAGCTTCAAGAAAATCATCTTCGCTAGTGTGGGCAAATTATGCAAAAACCATTAGATTTATAACGACCCAATGTCGTTACTTTGCAAATTAGGTCAAAATCCCGACTCTAACATCAGAATTCCGAAGAACTTCAAATTAGGACAAACAAAAATACCTTTAGATGATAATAAATTTTAGATCATAGTGCACTAGTTTTGAAGATATCCAAATAACGAAAACTCCCGCTTTATTTTTCTAAACTTTTTAAATTTAATAAACTAAGAACATCAAAATGCGTGTCCGAATTCATCGATTTTCATGTCATTATGTTAAGAATATTATTTAAAGACTGCTCGGGAAGTTTCGTACATTTCAGAGCGCCGATTTAATCTCAATTAATTTTCAATGTTTAAAACTTCAAAATTTAATTAAAAATAAAATATTCTCCGAATAAAAAAAATTTGTCACGAGGGTGTTCGTTACATCACAACACATATTGGTGTGAAGTTACGTTATTTTTAGACACCAAACGGCAGAAAAATGCAAAAAATTTAACTTTAAGTAACTTTTCAAATTTTTCATAAGGATTTCCCCCCGATTTCCAGATCGCAAGCGGGAGTTCCGCGCCTCTTCAATGCCAGCAGGTCAGAATGCATCAATTTTTGTGTCATTATGTTAGGAATATTATTTAAAGGCTGCTCAAGAAATTTCATAATTTCAGAGCGCCGGTTTGATGTGAATTAGTTTTTGAAGGTTAAGACTTCAGGAATTAATTAAAAACAAAATATTGCTCCGAATCAAAAAAATTTAGCGCGAGGGTATTCGTTGCATTATAACACACATCAGTGTTAAGTTTCGTTATTTTTGGACCCCAAACGGCGAAAAAATGCGAAAAATTTAACTTCAAGTAAATTTTCAAATTTTCTTTAAAGATTTTCCCCCACCCCCCCCCCCCCCCGATTTCCCAATAGCAAGCGGGGGAGTTCTGCGCCTCTTCAGCGCCAGGAAGGCCCCACTCCAGCCGACTCTCCCTCTTCAATACGATTTTGGTATTAATCTCACCTATATTTAAGTTTTGTTTGTGTGATGTCAAAAACGGCATCATTTTTAAGTAGGGGAGTTTGTAACGACCAATGTCGTTACTTTGTAAATTAGGTCAAAATCCCAGAGAGCTTCAAATTGGGGCAAACAATACCTTTAGATGAGAATAAATTTTAAATCATAATGCCCTAATTTGGGAGATATCCGGATAACGGAAACTCCTGCTTTATTTTTCTAAACTTTTTAAATTCAATAAATCAAGAACATCAAAATACGTGTCCGAATTTATCAATTTTTATGTCATTATATTAAGAATATTATTTAAAGGCTGCTCAAGAAATTCATAAATTTCGGAACATCGGTTTGATCTCAATTAACATTTGAAGTTTAAAAATTCAGAAATTAATTAAAAATAAAATATTGCTCAGAATCAGTAATTTTTGGCGTGAGGGTGTTCGTTACATCATAACACACCTCGGTGTCAAGTTTCGTTATTTTTAGACGTCAAATGGTGGAAAAATATGAAAATTTTAAATTTAAGTAAATTTTCAAAATTTCCTCAAGGATTCCCCCCCTCAATTTCCTGATCGCAAGCGGGAGTTTTGTGCCTCTTCAGCGCCAGGAGGGCCCAAGTCCAACCGGCGGAAAAATGACATCAGCGACATTTGTGGGTTGCTGGAAAAATGATATTAGAAACATTCGTGGGTTACTAGAAAAATGACATCAACAACATTCGTGGTGGGTTACTAAAAAACTGATATTAGTAACCTACATTTTGTGATAGTACTTATTGCAGGAAACTTTTATTCATTTGCGCTATTGTCTTATTTTTCATGCATGTTTATTACACCCATATTTCCGCAAATCGCATCTCTATTTTTAAAAATGTAATATTATTTTGTTTACTGCGGTACTTAGAGTTTCTTTAATTACTCAAAATTTCAATCCTGGTATTATTTTCTGTATATTATCAGGTCAGGTACTGCTCTACTTTTACTTTTATTATTATTTTTCCTTTTGTTTCAGTTTATCTTTTATGAACTTTGTAAAAAAGAATTTTAAAATTTTTTCTAATATTAAATATTAAATGAATGAGAAATATCTCTTAGCTTTTGTATGTGTATTTTTTTTTCTCTTAAATTGCTCAATATGATTTTGCGGTATGTGAACACCTGAATGTCGGGACAGTTTCGTTGAACCGGCGTCGGGTTATCATAAGATGCCCCAATGAAGAAAGTTGAGGCAACAAATTTTGCCAATGTAAAATGAGGAAGAGGATGACTGAAGGCGTGACAAGAAACTACTAGAAATGATCTCACGTACATAGAGCTAGGAAAGAGGCCATTATTTGATAGAACACTGTAAACACAGTATTTAGGTTATTAACCCACTTGTTGGCATTAAGGTTAGGTATGTTACTGTTGTTTATAAATATAGATGTATATATATAGAGAGGTTGTTTGTAAATAGACACCTATTTGCTTAAATTATGTATCTCAATTTATATATGATAGAGCTATTATATCTTACAACATTAACAAACACGTATATTCAGTTATGAGAACAGTAAATTGGTAATGCCATTTGTACGACACTTACTTGTAAATGTTGCTCCTGATGCTAATGGAGTACTTCTAATTGCTATCGTAGCCACTACATCTAATTATATAAACCTACGAAAGAAACAAAAAAACAAGTCAAGTATATCTGCATAAATAGCAACGAAAACATTTAAATATATTAGTTTGAAAATTGCTTAAAATTTACTGCTGATATATAAATAAAAATAATTAAAAGGTGGGCAAGCTAAATATATTATTATCAGAACTAAAATTTAATTTCTAATGTTGTTTAAACTCACCATATGTTTTATTACATTATAAGCAAACTGGCACTATGTAAACGTGGTCTATGATTTGCATTACAACTGCACTCTTAAGAAGTTGTTCATCAAATAATTTTCAAAATTTCAAAATATCTGGTAAAAAGAATATTAACAGATAAAGCATCACAACCTTAAATGTTGTAGGCTTGATTAAATGGAATACTAGAGCATCCCCATCAACTAACTCATGAGCCATAGAAAAGCCCCTCCAACCAGCACTTAGCCCAGTCTTTTGAGCAAGGTAAAGAGATTGTGATTCTTCTTCTTCTTCATCTATTAAGGCAAACCAGGTATCTTTATTGGGCAGATGCGAGGAGCAAAAACTCTTTGTGAGTCCCTATTTAAGAAAGTCACGGCGTAAGAATTTACAATTTAAACAAGAATAATCTATAAAGAAATTTGAAAAAAAGAAACTAAAACGCCATTTGGAATCATTTTAAGTTCCTTAATTTTTGTTTGTCTTTTTAAGAAAAACAAGATAAGAACATGCTTTCGCTTGTGTATTTCTTATCCAAACATTTTACTCAATCCAACAATCTGCTTAGTCTAAGTCAAACTAACTTGCAAGTTTGGTAAATGTTGAGATGTTCGGTGCACCTAGGTCCTTTGTGCCTCAGGTATGGAACAATCTTGTCCTCAATAGTACACTTTGATCTCAGTGACCTCATCAAAACAACCTCAAGAGAGGAAGCGAAACCGTCGGGGTCAGATAAGAAGGCATGAGCTATGAATGTAACTTGAAATAAGTGCCAGTAGCATGGCTCACTGTATGATTAGTAAGAACAGTATTTCAACAAATTTCCCAATTTAACCGATTACCAAAAACCCATGGCTTTAGAGAAATCTAGGTCTAAGCCAAGTGAAGCTTGCTAATGTCTATCTCCAGAAGAATGCATGCAACCAAGGGACGAATCAAATTCAATGTCGCCACATAAAGTTTTAAAGGTTACAGATCGAGCTGAAAGGTCACAACGTTATCTTGTTGCCTAGATCAAACTGGAGCATCAATCCTTCAGCGTCCAGTAGCATGGCATAAATCAACAACTCGCCGGTGCAACCTGTATCGCCGTTGGGACAAGTGAATCTCATGATGTCAGTGGGAGAGCTATGAGCATGAGGAAAAGCAAAACATGAAGCTCCAATCAATGAAGAAATCGTGCAAGCAAATTGTTGAAGGGCAAGAAACATGAAACAGTCACCACAACCAGCAGCGACCAACACCCTCCAAATGAGACTAGAAATTAACAACAAAGCCAAGTGATCAAAGAAGAGGGAGAAGCTGTGATCAAAGTCCTAGCATGACGAACAGGGCAAGAAAATGGAGAAAGATCGCAAACACAGGAACGACATGCTTTTACTCATGTGAAGGCTAGGGATTATCTCTCTCTTCAGCACAAACTACGTGTGAATAGTAGGGAATTTGACTGTAGGATTACTGTTGAATCTTCTCAAACAGTCGCCTCCTTTTAAGCACTCATTATCATCACAATATTGCTAATTGATAAGCACCAAAAAAATGTAGTTTTTTTTAATGAGAAAAATAATGCGGCAATAACAAAATAAATAATAATAAAAAAGAGATGTGATCCCAAAAGGTCCCTAAATGTCTTGTGTTCTTTATATCTCATAATACTCACCAGCCAAAAGCCTCCAGTGACATGAGATATCAGCATTGGCTTGACAAAGCTGGGATGGTTTTGATCCAGCTGTGACTGAAGCTTTTCAGCCTTTTCAATTGCATACTCACGCGCTTCATCAGAAGCATACACTCTGTTTTCCAGATCTGTTCTCCGAAAGCTCCTGAAGCTATAAAAAATATAATAAGCTAAGCCTCAACTATGTTAAGGACTATTTTCAATATATTGGAATAGATTTACAAACCTGCGAGGCCGTACTATAATCTCAAATGAAGGCTCCTACAACATAACAATGTTCCATTAAATCATTTTAGACATGGTGAACAAAAAACTTGCTTCAGAAGAACTTTAATTGAAGAAGTGGTGATATAAACTTGCATTTTCACAAGGTATTAATATCAATTTTGCAAAATAATTTTTTATGCACTTGAAACCATTTGATTCATAGAATTGATCAAGACTACATATGATTTTTAATGCAACATCCTATCAATGTAAGAAAAACAGCAATGCCTGAATCTAATAAGCATTTCATTATAAAGATAGATGTCATCGTTATCAGTTGCAGCCGAGAATAACCAGCTACTAAAAAAAAATGCTATGAGAAGCAGTTGTAGCTGCAATGCTATGTTATCTCCTAATAACATCACAATAACAGGCATTTGGTTCATTGCAATGTTATCAAAACTTTATAAAATTTACAATTTTGCTACTATCAAATAGCATTCAAATAACGCTCTAAAAATGCCACTATTCAGATAACATTTGTTCTCTTGCTTCGCATACATCTTCTGGGTAGACACAATTTTTGCCACATTAGGGCTAGTCTTCGTAATCCCCATGCAGTTGTCGTCCCTTGTCTACAAAATGGGTAATATTAAAAAGTAATTTCACTTAAAAATAACAAAGCAAAACGTGTAATATACAGAAAATACTGAACTAAACACTCGAAATGGCAATTTGATCTTATTAACTTATTATTTGAACAGCATGTTATATCAATATTAAAGCAGATGGCGTGCAACCAAACTATTCCTGAAGTTGCTATCGAAGGATTAAAAAATCTAAAAACAAAAACAAATTTCTAAAAATAGGCAATAACTGATATAGATTATGGGGCAGATCTTGCTAAGTTTGAGAGGTTGGATATGCTCTTTTTGCGAACAATGACCGGGATTTATCGAGAGCGTCTATTTTCTGTCTTCATTCATTTTTACATTAATATCAAGATGAACTGTAACCCATTTTTTGACCTACTCGTTTCTTCAGTAATCTATATAAATAAAAATTCGTGCCTATTTAAAAAAAGAAGAAGCGTTTTGAAGCTCATGAAAAGACAACCAACTCAAAAACAGCAGAGCCTGAAAAAGAAACTAGCAACTTAGCTAAGTAAGTCAAAGAAGAAAACAGCGAAGAAGAAGCTCATGAATTAACAATGATAAAAATTCTAGTGATAACGACTAAAGGATTAGAGGCTTAACTACGCGAGGCTAGCGCAAATAATGTCGTGGCATCTATAATGACATCTAAATGCAGTTAAAATCGGCCATAACCGTTACTTCTGAATTCTTGCAGTGTAAACACAAGTTCTTGACGGATAACACGACATAGTGTAAACCAGAAAGCCCCAAAACTAAACTAAAAAATATTAAACAACGAGGCATCTGCGAGTTTTAGAGAAAAAAAAATGTTTTTAGGAGAAAAAACAGCTAAAAAAACTGTTAAAGAACGAACCTCCTTATAACTCTGCTCAGGCATGTTAGCTATTCGATTTGAGCGCCTACGAATCACGACTTCTCCCGAAAGCGACTGAGCCTTTCTCTTTAACTTCGCCTTTTCGAATCAAAAGCCAAACAAATTCAAAGAACATGTCAGAATTGATAAAAAAAAAAGTAGAAATCCTAGGGAAATATCACGGAAAAACAAACGAAAAGATGGTCGAGTAATGGGCAGCATAGATCGGTACCGGTGAGGATTTAGGTGAAATAGCTTCATGGAGGGCGGCGGTGAGGTGGCCGAGTTTAAGCTCCTCCAGCTTTTTCTTGTTCTCTTCCAGCTTTTTACGGCGTATGTCTTCATAAGGAATTGTCTCCGTTGCCGTCGCCGTCGCCGTCGCCGTCGCCGTCGCGGCCGCCATCTGATACTATTGCCGGAAAAAAAAAAAAAAGCAGAATTGAAATGGAGCAGATGAGGAGAATGCGTAGATCTGTTTGATGGAACCTTGAATAGCAGCTACGTGCACATTATAAACTGTAAAAATACAAAATTAAGTAAATAAATAAGCTGTCAAAAAGTTGCAGTCTTATTGCTATTACATTGCATCCTAGCCGCCGAATGCAACCAATATGAAAAGTTGGAGATGCATTTAAATGTAGCATACATGAAATGAACGGTGGATGATGAGCCGGACAACGTGCTATTTTTCGCTTTGAGTTTGCTATTTAGGACAGATGCAGTTCAAATTTCGAATTCAACTTAGAATCGGCCCGCCTTCCTGGCTTTATTTATATGTAAATTCTAAATTAGTAGAAAATATTTTTCCTTTAATTTCATATCCGAAAAGGTCAAAAACTTTATGAAAATAAAAAAATTTATGAAATTGATAAATAAAGGAATAATATTAGGGATTTTTTTAGAAATTGGACGTGCATAACATTAAATCTATTTTGATTTTTAGAATCCTAATACTATCATAATTATTTATCTTAGTAGTGCTTAATCATAGATTATGGAACATTAATCTATTATTAAGTATTACAATAACACTCAGTATTGGGTCAAGACATAAAATTTGACGTCGGGTCAGCCTATGAAGAAAATATTCTGACATGAGGAATCTGAAGAAGAGTTCATTGTGAGGTAACTTCTAGGAATCCGAAGAAGAGTTCATTGTGAGGCAACCTTCTAGGAATCATTGTATTGAAATTTGATGATTGCAAATGATTGATGAACATGGAGAAGATTTTATCATGGCTTCTCATTTGAATGAAGTATAAGAGGCGTAATTCCTTTGGATGAAGTAGGCAACCAGTCGGGTGTAGTTACTCTTTGTTTGATAACCTTTATTTTTGAATTGAGAACTTGATGAAGTCAGCTCTCATATGACGCACATGAGATATGACGTGGAGATTGTTGATTAGATGAGTTTAAGTGTCATGGCGGGGTTCCAGGGTGCGCCGCAATGCACACAATTTTACAAGACCAGCTTTGGGGGCCCTATAAAAGACTAAATAGCATGCTATGGTTAATGAGATACTCATATTGCTCAGCCCCCATCCCAAATCTGAGAGAGGGTTAGGGTTTTGAAGCCAAAGAGTGTGTGGCGGCTACAATGACTAAAGAGATTCTCTATTGTTGAAGCTTGGGAAGGTTTGTGAAATCTTAACTTATAATCTTTCTCAATTATAGTAAAATTTTTCTCATCTCCTTCCTGTGGACATAGGTGCAACAATATTAAATTATTATTATACCTAACTTTTATTTAATTGGATCTTAAACCTTGTGCCACTAAGTTATAAACATCATTAGAATCAAATACTAGAAATTTGGGATTCATCGGAATCCGTTCGAATCAAATAGCTAATTAGTCAATTTAATGACCTAGAAAATTAGCTAAATTAAATTTATCTCCAAATTAAAATGTGATTGTATTTTCTAACTCCTTACACTCAAATTAACTAAAGGTGAAATTTTAAGAATTTTTGAAGATCATTTAGGCCTAAATTTAATTTAAATTGGGAGATTGTAGAATTGGGCTCAACAATTCCAATAATTGCAGTTTAAACCCTTCAATGGTCAGCATTGCCCTGGTTCACGCAATAGCTTAATCTAGGGTTATTGGGTCGTTCGTTAGCGCAGATCTAATGGCCCAGATTATCCCGAGATCGACCATTACAAGCTGATGCATCTGGACCGTCCCTCATTCGTCTTTGATCAATCAGATGACCATCTGAAGCATGGGCATTGTTCACCTTCGTCTCTAAAGCGTATGTTCACTCTAAGGAGATTATTCATGTACATGTGCGTTAGAACTTGTCTTCCACAATCCCCAACTCGTCCATAACAACTTTTCGTTATGGAAGGGAATCTTCGCTAGTCCAATTTGGCCCAGCTCTGCCCTAAACAGCAACTGGGGGGAACAACTCTCAAGTATGGCCCACAAGCCATGGCCCAACCTACCCAAGTCACCTCATGCTATAAAAGACCACCCAATTTCCTTAGTGAGCTTCTTTGCTCACTAAAACGACCCCAATTGCCTGAGCTTCACCCTGAACCTCAACCATTTGCCTCCATGTGAACATGCCGACACTGTCGTGCTCCAGATCCAGCATATAGCGCCGCAGTGGGTTTGACTCGATGTAATAACTCAAGGTCGTTACTTTGAAAATTAGGTCAAAATCCTGATTTGAAAATCAGGATCCCAAGGAATTTCAAATTAGGACAAACAAAAATATCTTTATATGAGAATAAATTTTAGATCAAAGTGACCTAGTTTGGGAGAAATCTGAATAACAAAAACTCCAGCTTTAATTTTTGATTTTTCTTAAATTCAATAAATCAAGAACATAAAAATACATGTCCAAATTTAATGATTTTTATGTTGTTATGTTCAGAATATTATTTAAATACTGCTCATAGAAATACGTGTCCAAATTTAAATATTTGTTCGAATCAAAAATTTTTGGCGTGAGGGTGTTCATTACATCTTAACACACCTCGGTGTCAAGTTTCATTACATTTGAATATCAAACGATTGAAAAATACGAAAAATTTAACTTTAAGCAAATTTCTTTATTTTTCCTTAAAAATGTTCTTTCCCCCCCACTTCCCTTCGCCTCCCAGGCAGAATCAGCGCCTCTTCCATACATGGGAGGGACCCACTGCTCTGTTGCTACCTTTTCCTTCGCTTTTTCTATTTAAATCCCTCCTCTTATTCTTTTCCTCTACAAAACTTCGTCCCAACACCAACCAGCCCCCTCTCCCTTACTACCAGCCACTCCCCCAGGCAACCGCCAGCCCCGACAGTGTGGCACCCCAGCCTCACCGTAGTCCTGTTAACTCTTAAGTTAACATGATTACGGTGAAGTAGTCGCCAAATGACAAGTTCCTCATTTATAGTTATATTAGGTATTTATCATAATCTATTATATTTAAGGAGTTTGTCATTTAAAAACATTTTACTAAATGATATATACAATAAATATAATCAGAGTGCGGAAGCAAAATATAGCATACATTCCATCACAAATACAGTAAGTAAAAATGTATAACTCATAATAAGTGCAGTAAAAAAAATACAAAATAAACATGTATTATTATAGCACATTAAAAAGTTTAGCTGAAATAGAAATAAAAGCACTCGGCCTCACAAGAAGAAATGGAAATAAAGCTAAGAATTTAAGAATCTTCAATGGCATGCTCCTCCTCCTTATGCAGATCCTCAGACGGCTCCACAATCTCAAATAGCTCAGAATCTAACATTATCGGTTTCATAATGATAGGGCCCTAGCCAAAAAAGAAAAAAAAATTTTAGACAAAATATCTAAATATATTTTAGGCTGATAAATTATTAAGTTCTTTTATAAATCACCATTAATTAATAACTAAGCAACAATATAGGTGCAAGAAAGCATATGAAATGAAAAGGAAGCTATAAATAATAAGTTTACAACTTAAACAAAAGAGGAAATAAGCACATACCGCCAAATCCAGCGCTGCAACAAGGTTAGGTAATAAAAGAAAAAGGTAAATACTAATGCCTTAAATGAAACTCATTATAGACATGCTTATGATCAATATAATTTTTACTAGTTTATATCACTCAAATGAATTTGAAATACAAATAAGTAACTTATAACCATATCTAGCATCATATATAATTAAATATACAAGTCTAGCATCCTATAAATGAATAAAGCTAGCATCCTATATATGAAAGCTAGTAAATGTAGTAAGATAGTAAATAAGAAAGTGCTTAAGTATAGAAAAATAAGCTGAAATAACAAATACAAAATTGAAGACTTCTATGGCTAAACAAGCCACTAAAACTAAAAACATACAACAATCCCACTTAGCATGTTGGGCTAAGGTAGAAGCTCTAAACTCAATATGCACAAACTCACTTAACTTGCTAAGTTAAGGCAGAAACACCGAGTATAAGTGTACCTAAAACTAGTACTGTTATATCAGAATTGGGCCAACAGCAACAAAAGAAGTCTATTATGCACCATCCTGGATCATGTCAGGCATGGAATAGACAACCGATCAGAACAGAAGGATCCTAGAGGCAGACTAATTAGATCACACTCTACTGAATTGAATTCAGTAAAACCAAAAGTATTGATAAAAAAATGTGAATGTTATTTATGCAAATTCAAAGTTGACACAAGATACTCATCAAATATCCTATGTTCACAATATATGTCCAAGGTATAAAGCTCAATTACAAAGTAAGCAAAGTATCAAAATTCAAAGTAAGCAAGAGACTTTACTAGGACACAAGTGATATACATTCTTGTCTAATTATCCACTCTAACTATTCTAAGTTACACAAGTTCAAATCTCCAATTCCTACTATCAAGTGTAACTCAGACTTACGACTTTACAAGTTGCAAACAATTAGGACTAGCTAGGTCCTAATTTAATTTAATAAATGTCGACTATATAAGTTAAATAAGTAAATTGAATCGACCTATTTTGATGATTTAAGCAACTCAAACCCATCTTGATTAAGATAAATCAAGATGGAAGGATTAAGAATTAAACTCTAAAATATTGGGGTTTAATAACATAATCCAAAGGTAATTCTAAAGGACTAAAGTTTAAAACCCAATCTCATGGATTAAAGATTAAGCCATATCATATTAAGTAAACTCACACTTAATAAGATAAATCTCTATTCTTAAATCTAAGGTTGAAAGATTTAAATAATCACAAACAAATTATGAAAATCTATAAATTATTAAAATTAAGGTTTTATACACTGAGTAACCCAATTTGCCCAATAAATTAAATCTAATATAAGTCATATTCCTAATTCTTAAAGGAGAAGATCTTAAGAAAATAAGATGAACACTCAAGCACTAGCCTTAACCAATGTTAATTGGAAACTTGATAGGGAGATTAGAAGGTTTAAAGAAGATATGATGTGAGATGAACTTAGTTTTACTTAGAAATTTTCTTAAGATAATAAACATAATTTAATAGTCTAAAATCATATGAATTAACTTTTAAATCACTTCACTTGATGATTTTATTAATTAGGATATGAATTTAGAGTTTAAGAACACTTAAATCTAAATTTGGGCAATATAATCATTTTGTCCCTTCTTAAGGATTTAAAATAATTCTTTTTGATTTAGAACTCTAAATTGGAAATTTTCAATGAAAAAAAAGATTACTTACTGTCTAACATAAAGATAGATACTAATTACATTTAATTTAGATAATAATTAAGCTTTATGAGATCAAATTAAGAAATTTGACTTATAAGGGCAATTTGAAAATTTAACCTAATAAAGTCTAAAAGTTTATATAGTTTATTAATGCTTACTATTCAAAAATTTCATAGAGTTCAAGAACACTAAATTTTGAGATTTAATGGTTAAGTTACAAGCAAATCAAATTTGGGGTTCTACTATGTAAATTAGGGATTCTTACGAGGGGTCAAAAATTTAACTTATCCATTTGAAGTCCAAATTCAAAGACTATAGCTTTCCTATAACCCACTGATTATTTTAATAGGGAGTAGACCCAATTTAGACCTCATTTGGTCAAGTTATGACCTAATTAAGATTAATGGTGATTAGTGAGTGATTAGTGAAATTAATCATAAAATCATTAAACTAATCATACCATAAGATTTTTCTCCACTTTATGAGTTATCAAAAACTTGAATCACTCAATTTAGATCTCTAATTTTGTTAATCTTCACTAATCAAGATTTAGGGTGATTAGTGAGTGATTAGAGAAATTAATTACTAAAATAAAAAATCAACTTTACCACTGTATTATACACTACACTAGGAGATATTAATAATTTGAAAAATCTAATTTTGGATAATTAAGGAACTTAATTTTTACTAATCTAGTTTTGGGGTAATTAGGGCTAACAACACTAGGGTTATTACAGCTTGGGCTTGAGAGTTCCTTCAGTAGCAGCAATTAAGAAAATAGGAAAAGGGAGATTGAAGGGGCTCTTTAAAAGAGGGAGGAAGGCATGACTTTGGATGGGATAAGCTTGAGTCATCCCATCACAAGTATGGGAGAAGGAGATGGCAGAAAAAAATAGAGATGGAGAAGGAGGCAGGAGCTCCTTTGCGTGTGTAGGGGAGGAGAGGAAGGTTGTTCACAGGAAAGGGGGAGGTGGGGTCCAGCACATAAGAGAAAGTGAGAAAAAAAATGGAGATCTAATAAATTTTAATTTAATATATTTAATTAGTTAATTCTTTAAAAATCAAATTAATAGACGAGCTCCAAAAAATCCCTAAAAATTCACCCATATAGCTAATTTGGGGATGAGGAACTCAATGGCAAAGTCATATTTATTTATCCTAATTTTCAGGGTATTTAAAATACATTAAAATATTCGTAAAAATCTGATGACTTCCAAATACTTCTAAAATATCACTTCTAGTTAATTTGGGGGTGATGAGCGTAATGGCGATGTCGGATTTCAATTTTGAGGTCAAATTAAATATCTTAATTTTCAAATTAATTTAAATATTAAAATATTTTAAACATTGGATTCAGCTCTAAATCGCTCCAAAATTTTAGGGTTTTGTTCTAATGACCAGATAAGCTTAATAGATTGATATTTAGTATGCGATTAAGCTAAAAATTTAGCTGAGTAACAACCTAGGATTATTAAACTGAATATATTTATCTCCATTATGCATAATTCACTTAAATAAATTATGACTCCTAATTCTAATCCACTGAATGATATCATTAAGATTATTCATAAACTTGTCAACTAAACAGGTTGCATATACATAGTTGGTATATTTCTAAGAAATGTGGATTTAACACTTAGTTTGTTTAACTGCACTTATCAAAATATATGATAATAAGGGGCATAACCCTGTCACAGTTCATTCTCTCAAACTAAGATGTTAAATACTCTAATTACAAGCATACTTATAGTGTCCTAAGAAAAGTAACTTGAAGCAATTAGTTTGTTTAATTACACTTATTGAAACACGTGATAATAAGGGGCAGAACTCTATCACAATGTATTCTCTCAAACTAAATCGCTAAGTACTCGACTTATAACACTCTTGGATTTGGGATGTTTATCCTTAGCTGAACTGTACTTATCTAATTACCTAACATAAGATCAAAATCCTACAGTTTTATTTAGGATAAATCAACCAACTCTGATCTCTACTGAAATAAATTAGTACTATGGATATGCCTTATCATCTCCAACTGATAATTTTACTAATTCTTATTCTAATAATTCTATTTATATATTTATCAAGGAGTACAATCTAATGAATCCCCACTCTATTGTGATGAATTCTACACAAGGGTTTCATGGGTGTGACATATAAGTCATTCAACTTAGGATGCTACCACAAGGAAGAAACTCTTTATAAAATCTTAGGTTACTCTATCCTAAGGGTCTAAAATCAGAATCTAAAGATATTAAGGGTTCATTTAAGCTTCTACTTCAATGCTTGACAATAATAAGCTCTTCTTATCTCAAGAGTTTATCTATTAATAAGGTATAGCACTTATTTAGTTAAAATATTAGATTTCAACCTTAGAACCTAAGCACATAAATGTACAATAATTCAAGCTAAAATGATTACATTAAATCTACAAGCCTTAATACATTGAGTTTGATTATACAAATCAGATGGGCAAAACCCATATGATCTCAACTTATACTACAATCATGGGGTATAATCATATAATTTATTAGCAATTGATCATTTACAAATCATCATCATTTTACAATTTAGTTTATGCTAATAATTTTTCTTAAGAGAAAATCAAAGATCGAAAGGTTAGATTCAGATGATCTGTCATATGAGTTTGTTATAAATTTAAGTTCTTCTAATTTGATAATTTAAAATCAAATGGCAAATCAATAATCATCGTTGGAGTGTATGCAAGTTCTTGGTGTTCAAATCAAGTATCTTAATCAAGTTTATTAAGAGTTGGGTCTTAATCTAACCAAGTGAGGATTTAACTTCCAACTTGACCAAACTAGAATTATTTACTTAGTTATTGGTCAATAATAAAATTAGTTAGTTTATTATCCATTATTGATATCCAATTCAAAATTAATTCGATAATTGATTTAGTTAAGCTCTTCTTTAAGATTCTTTAAAGTTTAATTGTCGATAAATGTCAAATTAATTAATTAAGTGTCCAAAACAACATATAAGATTTATAACATGCATCTTAATGTTATTAAAATATAAAAATATCACATTGATTAAAACAACAAGTAATTAAGGCCAAACATTATATTAATTACCATTTGACACAAAATATTCAAGCAAAACTTTAGGAGATTTAGAATATGCTATTAGGATAAGAGATATATTTTATATTGAAAATCACTTATATATTCACACAATGCTTGATTCCATTATAATCAGTTTTAGTTTTGGTATATTTTTGCATTTTTAGGGTTTTATAGTCATTAAAATGCGAAAAATATCAAATTTAAGCAAAAATGGACAGTTCTGCTCACTATGGCACGCTACGACGCACTGAGGCACATAGTAGCACCTCCTGGCTAACAATCAAGCAGTGCGGCGCACTACGGCGCCAGCCAACCCAAGACCTGGGTGCTACGGTGTGCTGTAGTGCCCTTTGACTGAGAACTAGGCGACAGCGCGCTGTGGTGCCAGTCAACCCGAGACTCAGGCGCTACGATGCGTTATAACACCCATTGGCCAAGTGCCAGGTGCTACGGCATACTATGGTGTCAGTCAATTTGAGACTTGGGCGCTATGGCGTGCTGTGGCACCAGAATTCCTGAGATGCGGGCGCTGCAGTGCGCGACAACACTTTCAGGAGCTGCGCATGCTATGATGCTAAAATTTCTGAGACGCGGGCGTTGCGGCGCGCTGCAGCACCTCTTGGTCGAGAGTCAGGTGCTACGATGCGATGTAGCGCTTGACAGTATTTTTACCTGGGCGAAAAACTGAGTGTGTCCCCTTTTGCACTCAAATACTCTCGATTTAGGACACATCACGTGTGGTTCCATATACTCATGGAAAGGTCTTTTCAAGACCTTTCAATATATACTTAAATTGGCACAAAAAGATTATTCTAACTGTGCAAATAATGATTCCCTAAATACTTATGTGTGATTTTAGCCATTCAGAATTTACTCATTTTTCCTTAAAATGGGTTCTGATCAAGCTCTATTGAGCTCGATTGTTCAAGTACAAGTTCTTAATAATGTGAAATAAGCATGTGAATAATGCGAAACAACCATTAGATCAATCCAATGAGGAAAAAAAAGGTACAATGAGAGGATACAAAAGGGTACCTGCTTGAAAATGGAAGAAGATTGAGTTTTGCTTTCTTTGGGGCCTAGGAGGAAAGAGCTTCTTCTTCAGCTTGGGAAAAAAATGAGATTCTTCCCTAGCTTAGGATGGAGCTTGGGAAGAGAGAGTTTCAGCTGACAGAAAATGGAGAGGGTTGAGTTGAGGGAGCTGCCTTTAATGGGATGGAGGCATGTCTCAAGTCTGAGCTTTCTCATCAGCATGGAGGAGGAAGGAATGGGGAAAAATCCTTACGTGTGCATAGGGGAGAATGCACAGATCCAGGAAAAAGGGGAAGGGGGTGTGGGCCCCAACTCAGAAGAGAAAAGAAGGATTTTAAATAAATAAATAAATAATTATTCTTAATTTTAATTAGCAGATTTCTTTAATTAAAAATGGATGACTAAACGGGCTTCAAAAAATCCCAAAAATTTACTTATAGCTAGCTTGGGGGTGAGGAACTCAACGGCAAAGTCAGATTTCGATTTCAAGATCAATTTAATTATCTTAATTTTTGGGATATTTAAATACATTAAAATATTTGCGAAAATCTAACGACTTCCAAATACTTCCAAAATATCATCGGTAATAATCCTAGGTGTTACTTAGCATAATCCTAGCTTAATTGCATCCTAATTATCATTCCATTGAGTTCAATTAATCATTAGAACCGATCTATGAAGATTTGGAGCGATTCAGAGCTCAATCAAATATATAGATTATTTTAATATACTTAATTAATTAGAAAATTGAGATATTTAATTTGATATCGAAATCAAAATCCAACTTCCTTATTGTGCTCGTCACCCCTAATTTAGCTAGGGGTGATGTTTTTGATGTGTTTAGAAGTCGTTGGATTTTCACGAATATTTTAATAAATTTAAATACCCAAAAAATAGAATAATTATTTAATCATCAGAATCGAAATCCGACTTCTTCATTGTGTTCCTCACCCTTGAATTAACTAAGGATGAATTTTTGAGATTTTTTGGAGCTCGTATATTAATCTGATTTCAGTTAATTAAATGCATTGATTTAATTAAAATAAAATTTGTTGATTTAAAAGTTAATTCCCTTTTCTTTTCTTTTCTTTTCTCCATTTTTTTCTCTCTGCGCCTGGGACCCACCTCAATTTTCTATTCAATGCCTCTCAAGTCCTGTGCACGCAAAGGGGTAGCCCCTCTCCTCTCCATTTTTTGCTCAAATCTCCCTCTCCATGCCTGTGATGGGATGGTTCAAGCTCATCCCATCCAAGGCCATGCCCTCCTTCCTCCATAAGAGAGATCCCTCAGCCCTCAATTCCCATTTTTTGGCTGCTCAAGCTGCTGAAGAAAAGCTCTCAAGCCCCAAGGATCCTTAAGGAATCTCCATTTGCAAGCCAAGGTACTTCCCTTTTCCTCTATTGATTGACCTAATGACTACTTCATTTTTGTTCTAATGCTTACTTCGCATCCTTAGGAATCTGTTGTTGAACTATGGAATCCATTAGAGCTCATTAAGTTGGTAATTTTAGGGTAGATAAACAACTATATTTTTCCTTCTTTCTATATACCTAGACCTTTAACCTCATTGTTTGCATTATTATAATAATCGTTTCATGCCAATTTTGATATCAATGGAAAGATCTCAAAAATACCTTTTCATTAGTATATGGCATTGTACGTGAAGTGCTCTAAATTGAGAGTATTTGAGTGTGAAAGGGGACACATTTCAATTTTTGCACAGGCAAAAATCACCGTCGGGCACTACAGCGCGTCGTGGCGCCCGTGTTTCCAGTGAAATCCGCCGTAATGCTCGCATATTGAGTAAAATTTGCTATAGCATGCCGTACCAATCAATTCCTTGAATGAAATATGCTGCAGCGCCACAATCCCACAGTGCACCGCAGTGCTAAAATCCCACAGCGCGTCGTAGCGCATGTCACTCTGCTAGAAAGCGCTACTGCGCGCTGTAGCACCCTGAACTGTTTAGAATTGCCCAGAATTGTCCGGAATGGCCTAAACTTAGTAAAATCAAGCATTGTATGAATTTGAAGATGATTTTTGAATATGAAAAAGTTAGATTTTTTGACTCTTTTATAAACCCTAAATTTATATAATATAACCCTAATATTGAAATGATCATAACTTAATCATTAGATATCAAAATTTAGTGTTTTTGGATTCTATAGAATTCTTGGATAGTAAATAACAATAAACTAATTGAAATTTTAAACTTCACTAAGTGAAATTGCCAAAATGCCTTTATAGGTTAAAATCATTAAATTGAATCCATAAGACTTAATACTTGTCTAAATTTAAAATACCTACTGTCTATCTTCATGTTAGATAGCAATGAATCATTTGGATCAATAAAATTCAATTTAGTGCCTTTAATTAAAAAGTAGCATTTTAGATTTTTAAGTAGGGGCAAAATGATTATTTTGCCCAAATTTTAGGGTAAGTGCCCTTAAGCTATAAAATAACAATTAAAACATTAAAACTAATAATAAAATTGATTTGGAATCAACTTAGAATGCTTAACCCCATAATTAAGTAATTTGGTAAAATTTTTATTTCAAGTCTTGAAAATCTTAAGTAAAATTATTGCCTTCTAACTTAGTCCTAATCACACAGCTCTTTGAGTAAATTAGGATAGCATATAAAGAGAAATTGTAATAATTATCATCAACTCTTAAAATCCCCTAAGTCTTTCTTAGGAGCTTCTTAGGATATACATTCTACCTTAAGATCTTTTTCTTAAGATTAGGAATATACAATATGCTAGATTTTATTTATTGAGTAAATAAGTTATTCAATAAATAAAACCTTGATTTTATTAGTTTTTAGATTTTCATATTTTAACTATGATTATTTTATTTTTTAACTTTATATTAAGATTAAGAGATCCCTCCTATTAAGCTTTGATTATACTTAATAGGATTTGCCTTAATCATTAGTTCACAATTAGACTTAAACTTTAGTCCTTAAGTTTTACCATTTGAATTATGTGATTAAACTCAATTCGTGGTGTTTAATTCATAATCCTCAGCTTTAATGGATCTTGATCATATCTTAGCTTCGAGTGTCTAATTTCATCAAATAAGACATGTTAATTACTTATTTAACTTGTAAGTGATATTGATTGAATTAAGCTAGAACCTAATCAATTTTAATTACTTTTAACTCATAATGTCATGCTTCTAAGTTATACTTGATAGTAAAGATTGAAGATCCTGAACTTGTATAATTTAGAGTAGTTAAAATGGATTAAGTAGATAATAATGGATATCACCTGTGTGTAGTAGAGTCCATTACTTACTATTGACTTGTGCTTTTAACATTTCTTGTATTTAGTACCATTACCTTGAACAAGTTATATAAGATGATATTACTGCATAAAACAAAAACATATACTAATTAGAACAATATTTGCATTGGATTCAATTGCTTGTTAATCGTGCGTATTTTACTTTATTGGACAGGGGTAAGAAGAAATAAGAATTATTACTTAACATTACTCATTGAGGAATATTATGTTAAGTTGGAACTCGCTTAGTCTTGCATATATGCTTGACTCTTCAACTAATTTTGGATATGTCCAAAGAAGTAAAGTAAATAACTAAAACATTACTGCATTTGTACTTACTGCCTCTTTAGTTCAGTTTCTACTCTGTTATTCCGGCTTAGTTTCAGATGACGCTAAGAATATATATTTTTCAGTTTGGTAGGCTAGTTTAGCCCTCTTCTGATATGACAGTCATTACATACATATTTATTATTTTACCGTTACCTTTGTACTACAATTAGCTTTTACTTTACCTACTTACTTGTATACTTATAGGATGCTAGATTTCCTTTACTGCTTACTTGTACATATTACAAATAAATTTTTTACTTTTAAACTTGCATAATTCGTATGATCATCAGCATATTTATGATGAGTTTTTTCTTTCAGTACTTTTTTTACTTTATTTATATAAATATGCCTAACTTTATCACAACTTAGTATTAAGGTATATTCTTTTATCTCATATATTGCTCAGTTATAATTGTTGTATTTATAACTTTCTATATCTCTTTGTATGCTTGTTGCACCCTTACGTATTACTTATTTTATAGACTAAGTAAAATGATGATATCATAAAACTTATGAACTTAAACAACATAAAATATACTTAGACAATATTTAACCAGATTTTCTTTTCTTTGGCCAGGGCCCTGCATTGTGAAACCGACAATGGCAGGTTCTGAGCAATTTGAAGACCTTGTGCCTGAAGAGGAGCCATTCTTGGAGGAGCATCAGGTCGGGGTAGAAGATTAGTAGAATACTTGATATTTTATTCTGCTTGTGAGGATGAGTGATTTATTTCATTTTAAACGTATCTTAAAATTGATGTATTAATTCATATACAATATGCTCTTTTATTGTACTATTTTATTCTGAGCTGCATGTTTACTTCTTACTTGTATTGTGGTGGATTAGATGTAGCATTTTACTTTTCCTTACTTTCGCACTCTGATGAATGTAAATACTTAGTGAATGATTCTGTTGCATTATTCAGGGCACATCCTTCCCTTATTAGTGGATAGAAGAATTATACTTAATTTGATGATAAGTGAGGAATTTGCCAATATGACACACCGCTCTTAAGCTAATCTCGTTATGGATTGGGGGCGGGGTGCCACATCACCCCTAACTAATTTGGGGGTGACAAGTGCAATGACAAAGTTGAATTTCGATTTCGAGGTCAAATTAAATATCTCAATTTTCTAATTAAATTAATATTATTAAAATATTCAGAATATTTGATTGAGCTTTGAATTGCTCCTAATCTTTAGGGATTTATTCTAATGACTAAATGAATATAATAGAATGATAATTATGATGCAATTAAGCTAAGATTAGGTTAAGTAACAATTTAGGGTTATTATAACTATATTCTTCTAATAAAAATTATAAAAATAAGTATATTATTTTGCTTATTATGATTATTATCATCTAATTATAATCATAATACTGAAAATATTATTATAATATTATTAAAACATTCTTACTCCATTTTTTAAACAATAATAATAATAATAATAAATATACTATTATACTTAGTATTATTATTATCATTGTATAAATAATAATGAAAATAGTAATGATAATAATAATAATTATTATTATCCAATTATTATCCAAATATTCTCTCTCTAAATAAATATATACACATAAAATTATCATAAAGATCAACAACATTATTTTCTTCATACAATCATATTCTCTCACAAAAATAAATAATAATAATATTCTTTTTTTTGTGTAAATTATCAAATAAATGATAATGAAAATAATAATAATAATATTTTTATTATGATTATTATTCCTAATTATTATCTCAATTTATATATATATATATACATATACATGCATATTATTTTCTCTCTAAATTATAATAACATTCCTATTTTATATAATATTTTTATCTTATAAATATAATATAATAATTATTATTATTATATTGATATTATTATTATTTATATTATTATCAGAATTTTTTGCTATTTTTATCCTTATTACTATTTACGTTGCCCTGCTTCTCCATCATTTCAATCATCCTCTTCTCTCCCTATTTATGTTTAATCTTCTTACTAACAAAAAAATAGAGAGAGAAAGAGAGAAGATAATAAAAGTCTGTATTTTTATGAAAAAAATTTCATCACTTTACTAATCTAAAATATTACACACAGATTTACAAGAGATTAACTTAGCAAGAAAAATATGTACATGTATATCATGAAGTACATTGTATGTTGATTTTATTACATGCAAGTTGATAATCATATTTGGAAGCAGATATTGAATTTATAATCACTTAATAATATTTGTCATATATTTTAAGAAAAATTATGATGTCTTATATGAAGCTATATCATTAAAATAAATATTCTGAAAAAGAAGATTCTTTGTTACTATAAATGTACATGTACTAGGTTAAATAGACAGGTAGACGCACCTTAAAGTGAATATAAGGAACACATTACTAGATCAGGTAGACGCACCTTAATTTCTCCCATTCTAAACATTGCTACCTAAATGGAACACAAAAATTTGATCGCAATACGTAAGACATATTTTCAATATCTTTAAATGGTGACATTTATTTATTGTGACAGTAAATGAAGTGCTTATTTGGCAACTGTACTTCTTTGTTTGTTCTTTATTATCGCACACTGATATTTGTTTTGCATTATGTATATTACAAAATTTTGAACTTTGTTCCATCCTACTAACATTTGCTTCATTGCTTATCGCTTATATATGATGTAATTAATGATATCTAAAGTACTTAAAGTATTCTCTAACGAGTGTTCAACCCGGGCATTTTCATTGTAAATGATAGGTTAGGATTTCGAGGAAAAACTGGATCAACCCTAAGATACTCAACCACTGCATTCTTATGTTATTTTACAATTTTTAGTTATCTATCTATCAAATAGAGTTAATTGTATTGATGTAATAATATTATAAAATATTGAAATAAAATATCCTTTTTCATATTTCAAATTTGGATGAATGAATATATGCAATAAATTTTATGATTATTCCAAATCCCGACTACAATTATTGGTAAGTTAGACAACCCCAAATCCCGTGCTCTCACTGGCTCAAGAATTAGGAGATGTCACACTTATATTAAATATTGTGATATGGACTATCTGTATATTCAACCTTATCGCATATTCATTGGCGGTCCTTATAAGTCAAAATACACTGCTAATGCATAAGAATAATGCAACTAATACTTGAGCTAAAAATCAAAATTATCTTAAAGTTTAGTCCTTAGATGGAGTGATTAGAGAAAATTCATATAATCCAGTCAATTCAGTATGAGTGTTAAGTTGATGATGGATTAGGATGGGTTATCTCACACTGATGTCCCTGGTTATCCATCGACAGTTAACTTGGGGCATCGCAATTTATGTTATTATTATTATACATATATATATATATATACACTATAGTATAATTATTATATATTATTATAGTTATATTATTATACTATATTATGTTATAATAATAATAATAATAACATAAATTTGTTATTGCTGTTATTATCACAATTATTGGTATTATTATCAAAATTAATAGTGATAATAATAATAATTCGTTAATGTTATTATTATTATCGTTAGATAGCACGACACAACTCAAGCTTCGGCGGTGACGAAGTCGAGCTTAAGCTCTACTACTGGCTAATTTTAGTTCTGAATTACAAATTTTTGATTTGCTTTTTTAAGCATTTTAGTATGCGCATATGCACATACATAAACAATTTTGAGTACATAAAATAAACACATAATAATATATAATGAAAGTAATTTCATTTAGTTACATATAAAATTTTATAAATACATATATAGAGCTATATTGGAATACATGCATTTAAATGAATCTAAATAGAAGATCGCACAAAGTAAAAAGAGTGGACAAGTATATACACTCCTACATAAATATGCACATATTTGTACACACACGCGCGCGCACACACACACACACATATATATATATATATATATATATATATATATATATATATATATATATATATATATATATATAAAAGTAAATTATGCAAAGAGAAGTAAAATTAATAAATATACATAAATATGTATATACATAATTGAAAGTAAATAATATAACCATGCCTAAAAGTAAGATTTATATAGAAAAGGGCATAGATTTTAAAAGAATGAAAATCCTAATAAACATATGAGATGTGTATGTTTTAATAAATTTGTAAGCGCATACAAAATAATTATGTGAAAAGAAACTAAGAAAGTTTATCCTAATAAATATGCACATAGATATAATTGTAATTAGATGTATTTAACTATATTGTAAACATACTTATATACATATATAAATATACACATAAACCTGCAAATATTGAGTAGGAATAATAATAAAATTTAGTCTTAAGTAATTATAGATAATAGGAAGGAATAGTAATGGAATTTAAAATGACATCTAAATGACAAGAATGACTCATGCTAATAAAATGAATACTAAATTTTGTAGATATATTTGAGCTCTTATAAAATTGCTATACAACTTAGGATAAACAGTACTAGATATAACTATTTATAGTTATTTATTTTCTTACAAAATTCTTAGCACATCATTATTACTTTCTTAATTGCTATGCTATTTTAATTTTTACATTTTCTGCCATAAAATGCCACATTCAATTTTTTTTTTCATTGGATTTCAATTTAGCCATACATACTACTGTTAGAATGAAGAAAGTTCGACTTCTCGAGAGATAAAGAACTTATATCTTAATCTACAACTGTTATAAGTGAACCTAAATACATGTGCCTTATAGTTTAGATATATTTGTTGTGAATATTTTTAATTTAATGTATCAAATTTTCTTTAAAAAGTTCTTACTATTGTACACCATATACATATTTTAAAAATGTAAATTGTGATATCACTCATTACTTTAAATTATTCTAATGGTATAAATATTTTTTGACATTTTTGAAAAATGTTAGGTCAGGGAAGTAGATTGAGAAGGAGGAGTTGGTTGCTTGAAGAATCTTTTTAACTTATAATGTCGTTGGAAAACTTACATTTTCTTTCTATCATTTTTCTTTATTTTAGAAATTTTATATAATTATTTAATATTTGCATTAATCTCTAAGAACTTACATTTAGTTGTGCACTATGATCTAAATGGTTAATTTTATGAATAGATGAATGTTGTTTTCTATCTCATTAGCACCTAATGTAAGTTTAATTTCCATTAACTCAACACCAGATCATCATAATTGGCCCAACATTATGTCTAAAAAGAATTATTAATTTGTATTTTATATTTATAGTATCATCAAATTGAATTTTTAGAGATTAATATTGTTACATTACAGTATCAATTTGAAAATTTTAATCTTCATATTAAATCAAATGTAACTTCAAAATTTAGAAAGAAGATGTGAACTCACAATAGTTCTTTTTGAAACAAAATTGCATCAAATTTACTCATTAGTTTATCGGTTAACTAAGCTTTTTGCTAATTATCGCAACAACTTTTGAACATACTTTCACTACAATGAAGATCTCAATATCATGAGAGATTCTCAAATGCATGATTGTCTGTAAGTAATATATATTAAAGATCTTGCCAATAATAGAAGATTAAACAATATTTTAAAAATAAAATATAATTTTGATGACAAATAAATATCATATTTTGAGTTGCTGTAATTTTTGTTTATTTATTTTATTATAATTCAATATGCCTCTTCTAAACCTTTTTCCTGGTTGGATACTGAGCTCGTCGAAGACATCTCCAAACCCTTGAACCACCTAGTAGTGAAAGGCCCAAATATATAATACAAAAAAAAGTAGAGAAATATTATTTAGATCTGTTGATGTGACGTAACATCTAAGAAAACTCATTTAATAGAATTTGGAGATCATTTCACTAGTATTTATTTATTTATATTAAAATAATATAAATATTATTTTTAAAATTTATATTAAAATAATATCCAAATTTTATTGGATGAATTTTTCTGAGTACCACGTCAACGAGTCTAAATATCATTTCTCAAAAAGAATAAAACAAAATTAACAAGTATTAAAAGAATTTGAGTTGGCAAAGTCTTAATAATAGGATATTCAAACAAAGACATGAATGGATCTTGGAATTATCATAAGAGAAATATGCCCATATGTGTTAAGTAGGTTTGATATTGAAGACTTCAAAACCAATGATCAAAGGAAGTGAATGCTTTAGGTTTCATATGAGAACTAAATTGATACACATATAAAAGTAAGAAAAATATTTTTGTGCATTTCTCATAAAGATTAGTATTAATCTATTTTTATTTAGATGTACTCTATTTTTTAATCAATTAAATATTTTTAATTTAGCTATAACTAAATTTTAATTATTATCAATTTAATTTGTTTCCTCAAAATTTACATCTATTTAACAATTGCGAATTCAATGCCGGAAGAAACCAAAAAAATGAGCTCATTGGCAGCCTCCTCCTCTCCTGACGACGTCGTCCTAGAGCTTCCCGGAATCATCCGGTTTTACAGGAGCGGCCGCGCCGATCGTCTCTTCCTCCTAGAACTCGTTCCCCCTTCCCTCAATCCCCTCACAGGCGTGCAATGCAGAGACGTCCTCATCAATCCCTCCACCGGCCTCTCTTCCCGCCTCTACCTCCCTCCTTTCCCTTTATCTTCCGAAAACAAGAAGATCCCCATCCTCGTCACCTTCCATGGCGGTGGATTCTGCATCCAGCGCGCTATCTCTTCCATCTACCACTCCTTCATCGATGCCCTAACCTTCAAATCCCGCATCCTCGCCATCTCGGTGGATTATCGCCTCGCTCCTGAGAGCCCTCTCCCTGCGGCCTACGATGACTGCTGGGAGGCTCTCCAATGGGTGCTCTCCAATGCCGATCCCTGGATCTCCGAGTTTGGGGATCTCGAGCGCGTCTTCTTGGAAGGGGAGAGCGCTGGCGCGAACATCGCGCATGATTTGGGGATGAGGCTGGGAAGAACTGAAGGGCGGAAGTTGGAGGGAATCGTGATGGCGCACCCCATGTTCTGGGGAAAAGCTAGGATTGGGGATGAAGTAAGCGGGAGAGTTCCGATGAAAGCCGAGGATGTGGATGCGCTGTGGTCAATTGTGTGTCCCGGGACGACGGGTCTTGACGACCCGAGGCTCAATCCTGTGGCCGACGGTGCGCCCAGCTTGGCGATTTTGGGGTGCCGGAGAGTTCTGGTGTGCCTTGCCGGAGTTGACGTGTTCAGGGAAAGAGGGATGGCTTATTATGAAGAGCTGAGGCGCTGCGGGCGGGAAGGAGAGGCTGAGTTATTTGATTCTGTTAGTGAAGAGCATGGCTTCTTCCTGTTTAATACTGACGGATCCAAGGCGGTGGAGTTCATGGATCGATTGGTTCGCTTCTTCAACACGCACAAGTAAGTAATCGATTGAAGAATGAATACTCCTCCAGTTCTTATTTCTTTTTTATCGAGTTCTTCAGTGGCATCTTGAAATTCCTTGTTTTGTGGTGATTTTTTTTACTTTTTGATTGGCACGACTCGAGCTTCAGTGGTTGCAAAGTCGAGCCTAAACTCGTCTGCTGTTGTGTGATTTTGTCATTTCAGATTATGTTGCAGCATATTGATGCAGTTTGCTTCTTTTCTCTATTGCTGTTTGTTTGAATCTGTGAGTTCATTGAGGGCTTAGGATCATGTTCAGGCGATCATTCAGTTCAGGAGCGTTAAATTCTGTATTCGGCCAAACGCAAATTCTGTACAGTCACTATCAGATCCCACAATTTTCCGTATTCTCCCTTTGCTTAGTAATACTGTAATAATCGGAGACAAGCCAGGAAGCGCCCTGATTGCGCTCGCTAGGATGATCGGAGGCCTGGGACGCTCTCGCTGGGATGCCAATGTACGCCGGAGGTCCCTGCACTATCCATCGGATAGCTTTTTCTGGGAGTGCGCCGGAGGTCCCGGCGCGTCTTTCCGGCAAAGCCAATGACTTCGTCGCCAAATGCTTCAGGATGGATCCGAGGGAGCGGCGGGCGGCGGAGATGAGCCACCCGTTCATTGCGGCGAGCTCGAGCTTCGTTCCGAATTGCAGCGGTTTCTTCTGAGAGCCTCATCCCCGCATTGGAGTGCAATCGGTGCACCGGAACCCCACCCCAGCTTGCTGACCTATTGATCATCCTCATGGCAGGGACTAAATTAAGTTTTTCATAATTTTAAGAAACTAAAATAGTTATTTAATAAATTATAAGAATTATTTTGATAGAATATAAATATAGGAACTAAATTTATAATTCTATTAAACTTTAGGAATTAAAAAGAATTTTTACAGAACATTATCGTGTGTGATCTAATATATTAGTTAGATTTAGGTTTAGGGTTTAGAATTTAAGGTTAAATTTTATATTAATCATAAATATTTTTTTGATATACAGGAGACACCTGCTGAAGCAGTAGCAGGGAAGAGGAAAACCAGGCACCTAAATTAATTTCGCAAGAATTTATTTCAATTAAATAAATTAGTATCATTAGTTATTTGTTGATTTAAGCTAATAATTTAATCTAATTAAATTTTTATTCTAATATTGATGATAAATATTAGGTTTAAAAATAAAATTTATAAATTATAGCCCCTCGAAATTTATAGATATTATATTGTTGAACGATGTATTTTTCTTTATTTTAAATAAAATTTTAATAACTTTTAAAGCTCATTTATTTTAAGAATATAATATAAATTTTTTAACTAATCAAGATATTTATATATTTTTGATTTGAAAAAATTTATCTAATTCCTGCATAATATAAAACAGCACAGCACGATGGATCTAAACATAGGTGCCTGTTCATATTGGATCTTTGATAGGAGATGTTTGAATTCATGTTTTATAGCAAGCAACTAATAATGATGCTCTTGGGTTGGTGCCTGGCATGATGTTGTGCTTGACATTTTTGCACTATCTAAATATAGACTGCTCTCACATTCCATGCCTCTTTGCTTTACTTATAGATGTTACTACAGCTCTCAGTCCATATTAATATACTACATACTGAATCTTAACTAGATAATTTTATCTTGTATGGCTATAAAAATATAATTTTTGTAAGTGTAAGTGAAAAAGAATATCCATATTCAAAAGAGAATAGTTTTTTACCAATAAAGTTAGACTATTTATTATCAATAGAGAACAATTTATCAACCCAAATCACCAGATAAGGCTCCTAAATAACCGCTCATAAAGGAAATGGGAGTACATAGACAACCAGTAAGTTTGCCTAGAAGCAGCAACCTTTTAAAGAGTGTGTAATAGCTCACCAATCAAGCGCTCTCGCGCCAAAGATGAAGGGGGGCTAAGCGATCTGCCGAAGCTGTGAGATTTTTAGGTTTTTATCTTAAACGTAATATAAAAATTATCGGTAGGGGAGCCTTCCGCTTTAGAGAGAAATACCTCGCTTAAGCAGGTGGTAGACGAAGCGGAAGTGAGAATGTTAGCTTGCGTAACGAAAATATTGGTGAGAATCCAATGCCCCGAAAACCAAGAGTTCCTCCATAAAGGTCGTCTAGGGAGGGTTAGTCAGGGCCTAAGATCATGTCAAAATGCGCAATCGGTTATTGAGGGACGGTGGAGGCTAGGTTATCCAAAAATTATGGTTATTGGTTTAAAGGGTAAGGATAAATTCATTAAATATAGGTCATAAGGGGTAGAGTAAATATCTCGAGCTAATATCTGAATAATAAGTGCTTTTGTTCTTAAGGCGTAAGTAACTAATGTCATACTCCCAGGAAAAGCTATAAATATCTTAAACAAGAAAGGAACCTGTACCCAAAACCAACACAGGTAGGTAGGTTGAAAAAACCTAGGGGCGCGAGACAACTCTCTCTAAGGAACTCGGCAAAATAGCCCCATAACTTCGGGATAAGGGGTGCCTCTTAAATAGAAGAGGTCGCAGTGGCCAGGTCCGGACGACTGTTTACCAAAAACACAGGTCTCCGCAAAGTCGTAAAGACCATGTATGGGGGCTGACGCCTGCCCAGTGCCAAAAGGTTAAAGAAGTTAGTGGTCTTGATTTACAACAGGGTAGCTAGCAACCTAAGCCCCGGTGAACGGCGGCCGTAACTATAATGATCCTAAGGTAGTGAAATTCCTTATCGGGTAAGTTCCGACCCGCACGAATGGTGTAACAATATAGGCACTGTCTCAGAGAGGGACTCAGTGAAATAGACCTGTCTGTGAAGATGGGGACTACCTGTACCTGAACAGAAAGACCCTATAAAGCTTTACTGTTCCCTAGGATTGATTTTAAGCTTTTCTTGTACAGATTAGGTGGAAGGCGACAAAAATACTTCTTATGGGAAGGATCGAGCCATTATTGAGATACCACTCTGGAAAAGCTAGATTCCTAACCTTGTATCATAAATTATGGCCAAGGGACATTCTCAGGTAGACATTTTATATGGAGCGTAGGTCTCCTAAAAAGTAACGGAGGCACGCAAAAATTTCTGAGCCAGACGGGAATAGACGGGAATTGACTTTATACGTGTGAAGGCACAAAGAAGCTTGACTGCAAGACCCACTTGTCAAGCAGGGACGAAAGTCGGCCTTAATGATCCGACGGTGCCGAGTGGTAGGGTTGTCGCCCAACGGATAAAAGTTACTCTAGGGATAACAGGCTGATCTTCCCCAAAAGTTCACATCGACGGGAAGGTTTGGCACCTCAATGTCAGCTCGTCGCCACCTGGGGCTATAGTAGGTTCCAAGGGTTGGGTTGTTCGCCCATTAAAGCGGTACATGAGTTGGGTTCAGAACGTCAGTGAGACAGTTCGATCTATATCCGGTATAGGCGTTAGAGCATTGAGAGAATTTTTCCCTAGTACGAGATGACTGGGAAGGACGCACCTCTGGTGTACCAATTATTGTGCCATCAGTAAACGCTTGGTAAGGCAAGCAAAATATGTCTATAACAAGCATTTATCATACACATGCATTATAACAAGCATTTATCATACACAAGTTATACTATATTAAGATCAGATTTCCAAGACTTTTAATGTCACCAAAGCGATGTATAAGCCATAAAGCCCAAACATTTTGGACATTGAATGATTTAAACTATATTTACATGCGACATCAACCCTGGAAAAAATTATATCTATGCAAAAGCAAAACTACATGTATATTCAAGTTAACATGCAGCTGATTGAATGCGACAGTGTCAATTCGCACATTTGCTTCTCAATCTCAATATATAAAGTCTGAATCTGTGCATATATAAGACAATATGTATATGAAAGTTAATATGTAAAGCGATTGACACAAGTGTTCGTGCAACTGTTGACAAAGAAATAAAAGTTAAAACCTCAAGAACTCAAGAACTTTTTGACTAATGAAAAATTAATGAATCTATACAGAATTAAAATAACACAGTAGTTTTTTTTTAAATTAAAGTATTAGCCACATCTCTTTGAACAAATTGGGATTCAACAACAACAATAGCATTAAAAAAAAATTCATCCCTGATCAGTTGCGATTCACTAAGCATAACTAATTTTAAACAAATATTTTTTAAACAATTAAATGAGAGCATATAAAAGCATTTTATTGACAAATGAGAAATATTACAAGCTAAAAAACTTATGATTCAAAAATACAAAAACATGAAAATGAAAGCTAGCTCCCATCCACTTAGTATTGCCTGCATAAATCATTCAGTTAGATGCAGACGATCCTGGAGGAAGACCAAGAGATATAAAATGGCTACATTTACTACTACAAACAGATAAAGTTCAATTGGAATAATGAAAAACGCTACAGATGAATGGAGAATTTATAGTTGGAAATGTATTTTTACTGATAAACCTTAATATCTTATAGAGTAAAAAGGCAAGCCTGTGGAAAATCAGCTGATAGCCATTCATCTGGTTTATCTATATATTCCAGCAGCCCAACATTACTAGTATTTGAGGACTTGTCATTTGTCATCCACTAAGACTTAAATGGCCCACCACTTAATCCATGAACTAAGACAACATCTATCAATCGGAATTTCCCTTGTGAAACCACATCTGTCCTAACAAAATTTGCAGTGGTCACCGTTCAAATTTAAATTGCAAGCATCACTATCACCACTTGAAGAAGCAACGGATAAATTAAGTTCTTTGTTGAGTAAATCTTTCATAGCACTCCCTTTGGAATATTTCCAATGTGAGAGACCGGGAATACTAAAAAATAAATCATTATAATGTTGATTAGCAACCCTCTGTTGTCATAACTGCAGTTATCCAGAGTAAATACATTCAGAAGTGTTGCCCTAGAATAGCTATGATAATGGGAAAGTAGAGTCTTATGGAGGTGTTTCTTTCACAAATCTCCCCATCTAACAAAGAGAAGGTAGATTTATAAGCAATAGAGAATCAGCATAGCTGAGAGCAACAAAAGCAACATTTTCCCTAACTTCCTCAAGTGCTAAAGACTTTTTGTAGTCACTATATCATCAGCTTCCACACCTCCATACAAGTCAGATAATTCTCCTTCTTCACTACCCCAAAAGGTTCTATAAATTAAATAAATTTTCACTAGTAACTTACTCCAAACAGTTCTCCCATGACTCTTAACATAGCCCACTTCATTGCGGGCTGTGGTCCCATCTCTTCCTTTAGCAATAAAGAATAAACACTCTACTTAGAGAAATCTTATATTTTATTTGGATTACTGTGCATTCCTCGATGTCACTGTCACTTTAAATGAAAAACTAAATCCTCAAATTGTTTCACCAACCATCCACTTGGCGGATGGAAGGGATGCAGTCAAAAAGTTACTTGCTAGGTTTACATTTGATCCATTCATCCATCAACCCTAGTGAAAGGATGGTGACATTTTGAGGAGAGAACTTCATCTAAAAGGGCAACAGCACCCTCTCACCTTCATACATATATTAAATCTACAAAAGTAACTAATCTAGAAAATAAATCATGTTATGTTCTTATTTGTTAAAAATTGCAAGTTGAACTAAATTGACTCCCCTTATACTAGATTGTAGTAGCAGTAAAACAATCAGTGTCCAGCTTTCCCTAAGAAAAAAATTTAATTCCTTGGATCACGTTTCAAGAATAGTCACCTTCTTCCACAAAATTCACATCTGATTTTTACAAAAAACTACATATTAACTTAGGCACCAAATTCTAGAAAAGAGATGAAATCTAAATACTAAGTAACAACAGTATTTATTTTTTAATACCTTGATAACAATTTTATACAACTTGTTATCGTGATGAACATCAGAAAAAACAAACAATACTTACAAATAATTGAAATAATAGCATACCAATAAAACTCCATATTTCCTTGGTATAGAATATTTGTTTTGCGGGCCATACAAGCATGCATAGCAGTTTTGTTTATGACATCTGGCGCTTTCATACAATCAATTTGCTTTGCTAACTAGATTCTTTGGAATCTTGAATCAGGCCTGCAAAATAACAGCTGGGAACAATAATTAATTTCCAGAAAACAATTCTATGAAAAACTATGACTGCAAAACTCTCAAAATTACAAAGTGTCGCATGCTTTTGAGGGGCCAAAATTTGATTGGTTTAAGTAAAATTTTTACGGTGTTTGGAATGGCGAAATTGAGAGATAAATTAATTTGGGGGTAAACTTCTAACCCGCTGCTATAAAAGCTCCAAGGTAAGAAAATTTTGACCAATTTGGCCAAAATTCAATTTTACGCGAAGCATGCATATCTCAAAAACTTTTGAATCGAAGAGCTTGGAGAGAATCGCAAAGATTCGTTGCTTCGAATCGGATTTTCTACAATTCATCGGCTTCACACCGTCTATACTTTAGATGAATCGGCTTCGCACCGCCTAAATCGAAACGAAGTTCGTTCTTGCCTTTGAATTCGCCGGGAGGCAAAGATTCATTCCAGATAAAGCTCGTTCGGAACACAGCAATCCCTTTCTGATTTAACGCCAGAATATGAAGCTTCACTAGATTCGTCTCATTCGACGAATCACTCGATTCGTTCAAAGTTCGCTCGATTCGCTCTCGATCTGTGAGGAGAATCAAAGCTTCGACGGATCGTTCAAAGTTCAAAGGGGAACGAATCGAATGAAGGGGATCGATTTGTTCACGTGCAAATCGATCGTAATCTCTTCGTTCCAGAAACCACCATGAAGAAAAATTTTTGCAGAAAAAAAGTTAAGGTCTTCGGACAAAATTTTTTGTAAGAAATAGTATTATGAAAACAATCTTACATATCGCTTAAAACACCATACTCTGCAAATTATTTCATCCAAGATAAAAAAATTCAAACATAGTAAAGCAACCAGATTACACTATAATCTGATTACTTTTATGCATTCCAAACAACCCCTTATATATTTAGAAAGTATTGCAACAACAATTTTTAATTGAGCAAATATTATATTATACAATATATTAAAAAAAGTTCCCATCACAAAATTAAAATATTAATGTTTTGCCTTTTACCTCTAACTTTTGAAAAGTGTCTCCGCCACCGCCATACACAAGATTACTAGGAGAATATCCACCATGTCATATCTGGTCTGAAGGAGGTATTAGATAGGTTAGCAAAGCTAAGTAATGCGAGTTTTTAACTTCTTCAAGAACTCAAGTGTTTCAGCATAAGCAGGGTCGGTTCGGCTGACAGGCTTGCAAGAGTTAACATGATCGGTTGCATCCAACACCTGTTGTAGCATCATAAAAAGGTAAATTGCAATGAAAGTTTAAAGAAACATATCATGGAATATACTTGAAGAAAGCCCATACAAATCAATAGGAAGTGCAACTTTTCCTATTGTTCCTGGACAACATTTGGTCAATTTTTGGGACAGGATAGCATTGCAAATATAATATAATGATCACGTTCAACAGTTTTGTTAAATTTTTTCTCAAGATATTAGTTTCAACAACTTTTTTCTTGAATATAGCATATAGACGCATGTTGTATAATATTACAGAATGGACTCTTTGATGCAAATGAAAAAGAGACTGAGCACTAGCAGCAGTCTTAGAGAGAAGATATTCATGAAAAAGAATGCAAAAAAGCAGAGAAAATTACATATCATGATTCAAAAATTAAAAAAATACATTTACGATTAGAACCATTAATAGAGGTTCATGGCCCTTAATGTATGCTTAAGTAATGTGCATTAAGAATATGAAAAATATCATGTCCATTTTTATGGAGAAATGTTACACTTGCCAAAATCCTGCCATAAAGCCTACAAAAGTTTTGGCAATTGTGATACAAATAATGATATAAACTAACTTTTACCACAATTGCATAAGCTTTTGAAGGCTTTTGGTAAGTTTTTGCCCTTGTTATACATATTTGAAACATATTAAAAAACTAATGACATATAAGCATAAAGTTGAGTCCCTACAAATGCTTTCATTATTCATCGTATCATTGCATATACTTATTCATCCACCTTAATATCCTCATCTCCCTAACACTATATTAATTTACTTCAGCAAAGCAGGCAACATTCTACCCCATATATAACATTCATAGTTTTATAGTTCATAAATTTTCTTCTTACAGTTTGGGTCCTTGTTATAGCTGTTCTTAAGATTTTTTCTTAAAGTTTGGCCTTGTTATACATATTTGAAACATATTAAAAAACGAATGACATAAACGCATGAGTTGAGTCCCTACAAATGCTTCCATTATTCATCGTAATGTTGCATGTGCTTATTCATCCACCTTAATGTTCTCATCTCCCTAACAATTTATTAATTTACTTCAGCAAAGCAGGCAACATTCTATCCCATATATAAAATTCCTAGTTTTATGGCTGTTCTTAAATTTTTTCTTAAGGTTTGGGTGAAAATTCTCACACAATCCCCAAAAGGCCCCCATTTCATCCACCCTACCTAAATTTTGTTAATAATATTACCCTCTATTTCACAATTATTTTAAATGATGAAACCATGATAATTAAACCTCTCTTCTTCAACTGCCAAATTCTCAATATCATAACTTTCATTATGATTTAGCTTGCATTACCTTATATATAATACATTTTATAATTATTGTAATGGAATCCTTTGGATTTTAGAGTACTTCTCCATAGTTGTAGCTATATTTCAACCCATCTCTAGTCCTATTAATAGGAATATCATTTGCAAACAAAATACACCAAGACACTTTTTAAATGTTTCAAAAAGAACATTCATAATTAATATAAAAAATAAAAAGTTTAGCTAATCCTAAATAATATCTGATAGAACAACAACAATAATACCAAGCTTAAATCCCACTAGGGAGGTAGGCTACATGAATCCATTGTTTCCATTGTGCATGATAAAAAAGAAGCCCCTCCCTAAATTTCAAGCAGAGAAGATCTTTCATAATAAATTTTTCCCAGGTCATTTTTTGTCTTCTTCTTCCACTTTTAATTTGGGCAAAATAAATAAACTCAATTTTCCTAACAGGGGCATTGCGCAGTCAACGGTTAATATGCCCAAACCATCTAAGGCAGCATTCTCTAATCTTATCCAAATTTGGAGCTACTCCAACTTTGTTACGAATAAACTCATATCTCATTCTATTCTTATGAGTATACCCACTAATCATCCTGATCTCTATAACATTTACTTAATCTATAAGTTTCTTCTTTGTTGGTCAATATTCAACCCCACATAAAATACCTAGTTGTACAACTGCACTAAAAATTTCCTTTTCTTTAAGTGGAATTTTTGTATCACACAAAACTCCAGAAGAGCTCCATTTCATCTAATCAGCTTGGATCCTGTTAATTATATCGCTCTATTTCGCCATTATTTTGAATAAATGAGCCAGGATACTTGAACCTCTCACTCTTCTTGATCACATGCTCCTCAATAGTTGTGTCATCGAGATTATGACTTCTAATACAATTGAATTTACACACTATATATTATTTTTAGATCTACTAAAGCAAAATTTTTAAACCCTCCATAACTCAAGTTTTACTTTAACTCCATCCATAATCTTATCAATGAAAATAATATCATCTACAAATAATATGAACAAACAAATTTCCTCTTGAATGTGTTTAGCAAGAACATCCATAATTAAAGCAAAAATATATGAGCTTAAAGTTGAGCCTTGATATAATCCAATAGTAACATGAAAATTATTAAATTAGTCACCTTGTAATCAAACACATGTAACATCGCCATTATACATATCTTTAATAACATGAATACATACAACATAAATCCCTTTCTTTCCAAAACTCTCCAACGAATTTCTCTTGGTAATTTATTATAAGCTTTCTCAAGATTAATAAAAGCTAAATGATCTTTTCTCTCTCTAAATTTCTCTAGAAAACCTCTTACTATATGAATAGCTTCCACGGTAGACTAAGACCAAATTGATTTTGAGAAATACAAATATCATTTCGTAATTTGTATTCAATTATTCTCTCCCAAAATTTCAATGTATGACACATCAACCCGATTCCTCTATAATTAGCATAATCCTAACCATCATCTTTGTTCTTGTAAATAGATGTTAACAAATCTCTTTCTCCACTCATCTGACAGTTGTCTTATAAATAACATTAAATAGATTGATAAGCCAAGAAATTCCTTCCTTACTAAAATATTTCCATACATTGATAAATACATCATTCAATCATAATGCTTTTCATCTACTTTAAAGCACACCAAATCTCAAATTTATTAATATAACAAATGAAAGTGTAATTGAAACTATTTTGATAACTATTAAACTCACTTATATTGATTGTATTGGTAAAACCTTCAATAAAAACTTAGTAAAATAATTCATCTATCTATGTTGAATATCTGCATCCCAAGAAATCTTTTTTGATCATTGTCTTTGATATAATTAACATGAGTCAATTTTTAATAATTATCTCTTGATTTAGCTAGCTTATAAATGCATCTCGATCAACAGTATATTATTTATTATATAAATCCTTGAATGCACTCTTAACATCACAAATTACTATTTTGGATTATTGACAAGCTTGTTTATATATTTTCAATTCTTCTTATCATATTTAAACCATTCTATATAACAAGCTTTCTTATCTTTAGCCTTAATTTGAACATCTTATTTCTATCACTATGCATCTTTATTATCAGGTGCTCTTCCTTTTAATTCACCAGGTAAACTCTTTGTTATAGAATGAATACAACTAACAACTAAATTCTAAATAAAGTTGGCTTCACTCTCAAAATCCTAATGTTCAAATTTAAAATTTCACTCTTAAAAATATCTAATAATGCTTGATAGATAAAAGAAAATTATTCAACAAATACCTTTATCTTTATGTTATATGTAATTTCCATTATATATCTTTAGTAACTTCAATAAAAAAAACATACTTTGGCACTCTATCATAGGGCTTTTCTAAATCACAAGAGATTAAGATACCATATTTTCCCCAAATGTTGTTTGGTTTGAGAGCTAAGAAAAATCATAATGAAGAATAAATACAACGTAAATTCTTTTTGAATGTTTGAAATTTAACTATGTAATTATATTTAGATATTTGTGTGGGTGGAAAGTTGGCTTCAAAGTAATATATATACATATATATATATACATATATATATATATATAAATATATTTAATAACCTATTGTATTTTATAAATATATCATGAAATGAGTAATATAGAAAGGGACTTGGTGAGCTCAAAACAAAGCTAAGAAAATGAGGAAAAAGAAATACACAAAAAGAATAAGAAAGTAAAAATGGTCACCAAAGTCCACAAATTTCTAGGTCCCAACAAATGCTGAAAAATTCACCGTAAGAGAAGCCGTCTCACTAGCTATTGCGTATTTGCCTTAAGTTATAACTTATTTTCAATTAGATTTGGAGCTTTTACCCATTTTCTTTTTCTTTTTCCTTTACTCCTAACAAGGAAATCATATAATAGCTCTAAATCCAATGTGCTATCCTTTAATTCCTCATTGGATTCAAGATTGATTTCAACTTCTGGTGAAGAATAGGCCTCCATTTATGGACAGATAAAACTCCATAGCATAAGGATTCAAGTTCGAATAAGCCTCCATACCCATAGAAGAGATCTCCGTGGATGAAAGCTCTTCCACGCCCCTCTTCTACGCAAAACAACTGGAATTTCATCAATAATCCATTAGAGCTCTTCTAAAGGGATGTCCAACATGTTTGTATCATCCTCATCAAAAATTCCCTCAGCCCTCCTCAAAATTTCAAGTGCTTCCAATCTCGAAGTTTTAAAGAGAACTACAAGTACCCTGCAAGCCTCCACCACCACCAAAAGGATCAAAAAGGAAAAGCAACCAATCCGACATCCTCTGTCACATTTACCAAAATCTGGCATGTAGTACCATACTGAGGTGGAGTAGCACCCAGGAAATCATCTACTCCCCTAAAACAACATCAATGACAATATCAGTTTCCAACTCATCACCACCATTGACCACCTACGAAGGTGGAACATCAGCTCCCATATGGTTCCCAGACTCAGGAACCGAGGCAATAGAAACCTCCACCACTCCGAACCTGATCATCTACTCACCCAAGCACGAGTCGTCACCCTGAACAATACCAATAGTTGAAGTACTACCATCTTTGCTAGAATTAGTCTCCAAGAAGAAAACAATCTATATATCCAAATATTCATCATCAAGAGTATTCGGATGAGGATCCTCCTCTAGGAAAATGTGATATCCTATATCAGCCAATGTCGATGGATGTTTGGGGACATAAACCATCCGTTTCCCAAAAATACCATATTTGATTTATCATTAGAATTAAGATGTGGATGAAGTTTGAAACAACTTGAAGAATCACGTCCAATGGTATCGCAAAATGTGCAAAAAGAAAGAAAGTTTTGAAGTTTACTTCAAGAAGGTATCCATTAGTTTCTCCTCCAATCCAAATATCATTTTCAAAATGCTTGGTTAGTTCAATTTCTACAAGGACCCGGGCAACAAATGGCCTAAGTAGGCCATTGCATAATCCACTTAGATTCAGAGAAAAGAGAATGGAATTGTTAATCAAATGTGCCTTGAGTAATGGAAAATTTACAGAACGTGAGCAATAGAAGGTTCACTCCTGTGATCAAAAGAAGGCGTCCATATGAGGATTTTCATGTAAAAATCCAAGATGAAGTAGAATCCCTTCGAGAAAAGCCACGTATAATCCTCCTCACTTCTCCTTTCTGCCCCCCTCCCACGGCCCACTCCACCTGCACTTCCTCTAGCGCAGAAAAATGAGGATATGACGAGAATCTATCAAACAAATATTGTAGGGAGCCACCAACCCTTAATCGTTGAAAAATTTCCGGATGAACATCAAAGAGGGCTTTCCATTAGGAAAACTCAAACTGCTAGCAAGAATCCCCACCTCAAGTATCAAAATAGCCTTGATACCAATACGAGTTGAATGGTTCTTCAACGCTTCAATGAATGACTTGGGGGGCCGAAGGAAAAGATTTGACGTGAAGGTTTGGTAGAGACACCCGACCCTGGCGTGTTATTTTTTTTAATAACATCTGCTGGCATTTTATATATATGAATGAAAATAATACAACAGATGAGGTTGAAACCCTCGAATCAAAAACGGAAAAAAATAAAAATAACATAAAATGAAATAAAAGACAACATTCTCCAATCACCAGAAAGAATCTCGCATGAAGATTCCAATACAAAAAACAAAGCTAATAAAATAGTGATAACTACCCTTCCATTTGAGCTTTTTATCCTTATGTGTGATTAGCTTCGCTTCTCCAATATTTGAACTTGTAGTAGAATTTGGATCCACTTTTCTTCTTTTTTTTCCTTGCATTTTTGTTTCTCAAAGATGTCTTCAATATCAACATATATTTTTCCTACAATGAAGAATATGACTCAGCATCGGGATCCGAAACCTTAACTCCATATGCCCCTCCCTTTGAAAAAGTGAATTCCTTGGTAAAAGGATTGAGGCTCGAAGAATTCTTTAATGCTCTCTCTCGCAACATCTTAGGAATTTCAATTTTCTAAAGGATGGTCAAAGGAGCATCTAGTGGAATCAAATCTGTTTTAGCCAATGTATCCCCATTAGCTCGCGCAACAAACCAAGGGTGAGCGGCCACAACTTCATCTGGGGCTCCAGCAGTTTCTGCTCTCATCTGTAAAAGCTTTTGGATTGACTTAAGCTTGGTTATTAGTCTCTCTGTAAAAAAGTAATCAAAAACCTCTTTTGTTTCTTCCTCCCTAGAAACAGAACGGAGGTCGATAAGGTCATCGGCTCACCCAACACAACGGCCTCCCCGAACTCAACAACTCCGAATCAACAACCCAGAAACTGGAGCGACCACCTTCTTCCCCACATCCTCACCCGGGGCATCAATGATGGCTTCCAAATCCTCCATTGCCACAATTCCATTTCCAGCAAGCAGACCCGGATCCGAGGCATCCCTTACCAAGCTAACCTCACCAGGGAGCTCAACCATGGGACACGAATCCAGTCCACATGGTTCAACTGCCGACGGTTCAATTCTTCCTTTTTGAACTTAAACCAATTTTTTTTTCCTTCTTCAACCTTTTGGGAGCAATTGCCTCTACTGGCCCAAATTCTCTTCTCAACTGAGGATTGAGTTTGAAGCATTGCGATTCATCATGAGCGATGATCAAACAATGTTGACAATATATTGGTCAGTTTTCTAACACGCTGTCTTCGAAGTATCCCTTCCCTTCTTCTCCGATTTAGATTTTGGATTCAAAATTCTCAGTTAGATCCATTGCAACCAAGACTCTCGCCACAGAAGGCCTTGTCAAGCTCGTCGTTGCATACTTAATTTTCAAAGGTTCCAAAAGTATGATCCCAATGCAAATAGGATCGAACGTGTGATGAGGTGAACCTTAAGAAGAAGAAATTGATCCAAGCTGGCGCAATAAAAGGTTCGCATGATGGATCAAAGGAAGACATTCATTCTAGTATTTTCAGTGTGATTCTCAATGAAGTAGATTCCTTGAGCGAAAACCCATGATTAGCCCACTTCATTGGAGAAATTGAGGAGTACGTGATGAGTCAATTAGGCCGGCTTGACACTCACTGGATAAACCCAAACTATTAAGAAATTTCCTTATGGCAACCATAGGCGGTCGGCCATTTGAGAATTCCCCAACTATAGTGAAGTTGAACAGCTTTGCAACCTTATGCTCTTCAACTTCTGTGATGATCAAGGCAGATTTACCTCGAAGAAGTACAATATCCTTGATCCCAACTAGTTTTTCCACAGAAGAGGCAAGCATCAGCACTTCCCGAAAGGATTTGGAGATCGAGGGTTTCGCAAGCCGCAAAAGATGAAGGTTTGGTAACGTGCCCAAACCCTCCGACATCATCGCGGCATTCATCTATCGAAGCCAAGAACTTAAGAGACACCATCGCTAGAAGATCCCGCTGTCTTCAACGCTAGGGCACCTCCGCTTTCGCTCCCGAAAAACATCTTACTATTATATGTGAATAACATTCATCATCACCCACTATGATAGCCAACAAATGGCAATTGAGGCACTAATAAGGTTGTCGTGAGCCGATGAGTGCCTGGTGAGGCTATGTCAAGTAGCAAAAATTATTTTGTCTCATGATAGTCGATGAAAGGCTGGTGAGGTCCAAAGAAGAATGGTAGGGCCAGCGAGACTCCAATGAGGACTTTTGAAGCTAACAATGATAGTGAAAAAGTTATTTTTTAGTGCATGATATAGAATCCGCATTGTTTAAGCAAATTTTAAATTTTACAAAAATGGTTTGCATACGAGATTTAGAATCCTCTAAAACTTGCATTACAAATCCCATAAGCCTAACATGCATGACCTCATATTGTAGACGATTTATTTTATCCCCACAATCCCACAAACCAAGCAACCCGTAAATTTTCCCATCATATCACTCAACAAATGTATGGCTTAATAGTTAACTTACATAATATAAAGTCAAATTGATTCTATGAAGCGAGATATATCATCATAATTTGTGTTCCAACACTCTTAAGAGTTTCAAAACATGGCTCACTAACTTTTTCTCTTAAAGTTTATTGGTATTTTATTAAAATACTTGAAGCTAGATGATATCGATACCAAGTATTTACAACAAAGTTAAATTAAGAAATATAACAAAAGATAGAAGTGGTGAAAATAAACTTCCATGCATTCTTCAACTAGCTTGTAATACTCTAAGCCGTAACCGATTCCTATCATTGAATAAAGAGTGAAATTTTTTAGAAATTGCGACTTTTTTGTTTCTTCAATCTTGGCGATGAATGAAAAAATTGTCACCACACAAAATAATATCAACAAAGAGGGTCATGTGACACAATTATTAATGGAGTAAGACGATTCAACACTAGGAATGGAGACCAACTCTTGCTGATAGTTTCACCATCAAGTAATGTCCAAAGAGAAAAGTATCACGTGGGGGTTCAAGCACACATGGCAATAAACCTACCTCTTACTGAATATTCTCATGAATAATCTCAACACCAATGCCAAGACTCTAAACAACCATACCATCCCTAGTTTCCCTAGGATAAGAAACGAAGACATATTTCATAATGCAGAAAAAGTATCGCATCTTAAGAGGGCATGGGAGAAGCATAAACTACCAACTAGCAATCATAAGGAAAAGCATTCACAATGAATGAAACTTATAATAGGAAGAACTATTGCCTAAAATTCAAAACCCAAAACAGTATATAAAAGGTTTTCTAATATTATAGGTAACCAAAATTCTGAAATGCTCGAATGGATACAAACATCAGAAGGAATCAATTGTAACGTCCAACTTGATTAGAATCCTAGCCGTTTAATAGTATAATAGCCTCTTGGATAACTCATCTAACATAAGTTGCTTACTAAAAAAAAATCCTAAAAACACAATCTAGTGATTCAAAAAGTCAATCCTCAATTCAGGAAATGAGACATATACAAGCTTCACTAGGAACAAGAAGGAAGAGTTGAAGGATAAGGAATCCTTTAACAAATCTATAATAGATTTAGCAAATAGGTGACTGCAGTCCTCACCAATAAATGCTCAGCAAGAAATGGCAGCAATTAATAAGCCCAACTTTCTAACTTCCAAATACTTAAAACTTTGAATCGATATGCCAATAAAAACTTGGAGGGGAGGTCACATGAGAAATCTCCAATGAGTGAGAACTCGGATGTCCTAGCCAAGTCATGATTTTCATCATCAAAATACAATATGTTCAAATAATTATTACAAGTAGGATGTATTTTGGAAATAGAAATAGATGAGCCTGCGCATGATGGAAGAACACTTGCCGCAATGCCAATGAATGACCTTTGGGACAAATCATTGAATACCATTTAAACAATGATACAAGGGAACAAGATCGGACTAGTCTCAATCAGCAATTGAGTACACAAGGATGTCGGCCCATTGTTATCAATGCATAAGGATGACGAAAAGGCATCCATTCCTACAAGAGTTATCTACAAGTCACCATGTTTTACCACAGCAGAACACAAACCAAATTTTGATTGCAAAAAAATGAGGGTTACCGACTAGAGCATTGACTTGCCAACCGTGGAAGCAGTCTGCGAACTTTACAATAACCAATGCTACAAAATATTTTTTTCATTACATTGCAATGTGAACAAGTGGTTTTTTTTTATTGTTATAAACTCAAGGAACATGACACTTACAACTAGTTCACCAAACCCCGGATAGGCAGATTCAATTGGTACAATTTCCATCCGCAAGGCCCATCCACCATAACCTTCAACAATCGGGGTAACTTGGGTCTGTTGAAGAGATTTTAAGGTTAATAAAATTAAAAAAAAAAACAATAAAAGCTTAAGTATGACAAAAGGTAGATGTTGTTACCTCACTGAAACTAAGAATATCAAGATCTCCTCTTTTGTGAAGGTGACGAATAAAGTCATTCAGCTCTACCAGCCTAGGGGATCCGCTTCTAAGTTCTCCAATCTAGAAAAAAAAAATTAAAACCAGTTTTTTAAACTTAATTGACTACTCGGTATTCAAGACACTATGATTAAGCTCTCAAAAATTCAAACCGTGGGTGCTGGGCGTAATATCAGGCCCATCCGCCAAGGCATATCAGCAAGTTTGCTGCCAAAATGCGGGCAACTATAGAAAATCTGGAATATGCAAAAAGTATCAAAAGTTGATTAGGGTCAACCAATATTGAGCTTGCTACAGAGCCATACAATTCCAGACGTGTTATCAAGAAAGTTGTTGAGTTTATTAAGCTTGGCTTGATAAAGCATCTGCTTCACAACAAGGCCTCCCATGCTGCAATAATCAACCCACAAAGTTAATACTTGCAAATAAACCGTGAAGTTAATAAATAAATTAGCAAAGTGCACACTTGCCAAATGCGTATGAAGAACATGAATTGCACAAGAAACATTCAAAAACAAATACTCCCCACCTCAATCACATGCACCATGCATGTAGGTGCGTGCGTATGTGCATGGGGTTTGGCCTAGCAGATTGACTAAAAAGTTCATACAACTGCTGAAAAGTTAATGGAGAAACTTATAGAGAGAAAATATACATTTAATATTTACTGATAATAAAATACCTAGAGAAATCTGTGGAGGGTTACATACGTTCAAACTTAAAGTGATTTGACAAATGCATGTCCTATTTTAATCGAACTACATTAGTAACAACTACAAAGTTTGTATGAGCATGTCTCATTGTATTAATCATGAATGTTCTTGCTAAACACAAGAGAAGGTGCCTTTGTTCATTGTATATGCTAATGACTCTTTTTATTGATAAAATAAAAAATGGGGTTAAATCAAATTCAATTTATGAATAACTACGCAATAATTGACAGTGCTTCTTCCTAGCAAATCCAAAATAGATTATATGAATGTAAGAAATTATAATATAAATTATAATAACTAGGATATGACAATTGAGGATAATGCTATCAAGAAGAGTTAATTTTAAATGTTCTTGTTTACAAAATGATCATGAAATTGAGTGATGTAATTAACAAGATTTAGGAAGTTCGAAGAGTTGAAGAAGGCTTTTAGAGTGTTGTGTGATCAATAAATTTCACTCAAATTAAAAAAAGTAGTTTAAAAGAGCATATATAAAATCAGCAATGTTATTGGGAACAAAATGTTAGCATACAAAGTTTGCATGCTGATAAAATAAGTTAGGTAAGGATAACAACGATAACAAAGATGAGTGGATATTACTTACAAGAATATAATAAAAGGAGAACATTTATAAAAAGACCGGAGTATTTTCAATTTTTAATAACCTAATAGAAAGACGTTATAAATGGCTAAGGGTTTATATTAAGCGTAGGTTGTTAATTTCTCAACGAGGAAAATATAATTAATGAATTTTTCTTTATTAAGAAAAGTAAAGGAGAACCTAGGCGCACAAGTAAAAAAATTATTAAGAATAATCTCACAAACTAGAACCTTAGGGAGGTTATTATTTGATACTAAACAATGAAAATAAAAGATTCGTGTAGCCGACCACTATATGGGATTATGATATGGTTTATTATTATTGTTGTCATGCAATTGTTATTCCCTTATATCCCTTGAGTAGCATTCCACAATAACCATTATTAGTAAGGCTATTGTTTTGACTAATAACTCCCTATTTTTGTATTATGTGGTAAAAATTTGATAGATCCCAAATACTACTTTTCATCAAATGAGAAAATTTAGTCAAGCCATTTCCCCTGTTTTAGTTCCAGACACATAAGTCAAATGATGTGAACTAGTATCCTTAAGTTGCAATAAGCTTTGCTAACTATCCAAAATTCCCTTGGTTTTATTATTTAAGTTTGATTTTAAAATACCCATTGATATCATAAGACTTGCTGCCCATTCCCTAGATGAAATAAAATTTCTGCAAGTCTCAGTTCTAGACCCAATCTTTTTTTTGGAAAGGAAATGGATAATATATTTAGTTCTAAACATAATATAAATTAAGCAAACATGATATTTCTTGCACCAATATCAAGACTCTTCGAGTCAACTAGAAGCTCCTTTTAATAGCACAATGAGTAAAACATAGAGTTTGGTATTGCAATTGCTTTTGTGCAAGATAATTTATAGTCAATATAATTCAATTGTAGTGTCCTTTGGGTGGAGCATTTATGACTTTATCGAAGAGTCCTCGTAACAATAAATCTAGACATTTTTGTATGCACATGCCTGATGAAGGGAAAAAATATTTATGTTTGTAAGCTCAAATTGAAAAAAAAAAAAGTAAAATTGTCCTACTATTTTTTTTGAGAAAGATAGTCATAGCCTAAACATAAATAAGTAAAAGCATCAATATATCATTAATTGGGATCAAACTCCACGGTGTCCTCAACGAGGAAGTCTAAGAGCCTCCCATAAAGCACATCTCCCATAACAAAAAAAAATTGCCATATCGGGCTAGCATAGAACAAAAGTTCGTCACGCGATTCACATCGCACGAACGGTGAACAAAAATCACACGATGAAAGTCCAGCAAAAAAGCAAGGTGATCAACGTGGCGCTCTCCGCCTCGTGAATGGAAAGTCCTCTCCCAGTGACGTTGGAGCCTCTGGATCGCTCCAAGACAATCGCCATATATGATGACTTCCTCAGTGTTAGTGTCTCTGGGCAGGAGGGCCTGTTGCAGAATAGTAACCGCCTGGATCTTAGTCTGTAGAGGAGACATGGCATGTAAACGGGCTCCAGCAGCAGCGAGCAAATGGCCTCCTAATTCGCGGACACAAATTCACCAAAAGCAGCAAGCTCCCCGTATCTATAGGAAGCATCAATGTTGGCCTTCAGCCAGTGGGCTGAGGGGGGCACCATCTCAATGAGGTGGAGGGGCCCTGGTGGGTCGTAGTACCCCAGGAAACAGACCCGTCATGCAAACTAGCTGTGATATCCCGATGCCGGCTCAGCGAGAACTGTCCCGGCATTCAGGTGGTCACATAACGCAGGATCATATTGAGCAATTTGAAAGAAAAGGAACACACATATAAAAGCCAAAGATATTTCTCATTCATTTCAAAAATTCATATTACAAATATTTTCATCGTACACCACGAACATTGTTCAACTTTTTGAAAATAAAGAAAAAAATAAAAAGATAAATAAAAGTTAAAGTAGCACTGTCAATTCATCAACAAGTTCGAAAATGTTTAAATTAGGGTTCTTGTTTGAATTCTCTTAAAAGCACCTGACCTGGAATTGTAAAAAAAATAATACCGGGATTGGAACCCCAATAATTAGAGAATACTCTAAGTACCGCAGAATAAAATATTACATTTTATTATAGCAGAGATGCGATTAGCAAAAATAAAAATGTAATAAACATGCAGGAAAAATAAGGCAATAGCGCAAAAGAAATAATCAATTTCTTGTGAAAAGTATTATCACAAAATATAGGTTACTGATGTCATTTTTCGAGTAACCCACCACGAATGCTACTAATATCATTTTCCAGTAACAACCACGTTATGAAAGGGATGTTGGTTTCAAACAACAAACCAAGATTTAATGTTACTGATGTAACTTTCCAGTAACAACCACGATGTTAGTTTCAAACAACCAACCTAAGCTTCAATATTACTGATGTCATTTTTTAGTAACAACATATTATGAAAAAATATTAGTTTTAAACAACCAACCAAGCTTCAATATCTACTGATGTCATTTTTCAGTAACAACCAAGTTATGAAAGTGATGTTGGTTTCAAATAACCAACCAAACTTCAATACAAATTTGGCTCAAAGCGAAGCTAAGTAGCAATAAAGTGCAAAAAGTAATACATGTCATATACTAGGTATCTTTTTCTTTAAGTTCAAATGTGCGACAGTTCGTTCAAATCTGCATTTAGATTTTGATATTTTAAATTAGCTTTTAGCTAATATTATTATATTCATTTCTATTCTGTTCTTCTTTCGCTTTCTTATTTTGATTGAAGTTCAATTTTTTTTAAGTTACTGCGATAGCAGTAACATTTTTTATAGTGTTATTATTATCGTTACAATGATAATAATAATGTACGAAAGAAAAAAAAATAGAACAGAAACTGAATTGAATTTGAGAAAAATGAAAATAATAGTCATCTTATAGCATTTGTACTGTTTTCATTATTTAATTAATGAGAACAATAAAAATGTGAATGATTAATTATGATTATTAAGTATATATAATCAAAATAAAAGAATGAAAAATAATAAAAAACAAGCAAATTCCCTCATTTTATTCCTCATTTTCCCTCTCCTCTCACCATTAAGATTAGGATCACTGAGAAACGGAGAGAGGTCGAAGTGGCTAGCAGGAATTAGGTGGCCAGACGGCTGCTTGCTGGCTGAGGGAGGGCTGCGGCAGGAGGGAGTTGGCTACTAGGTGGTCGGTTGCTGCTGCAAGAGGCTAGCTAGCAGGGGTTGAAAGGAGTGAGGGCTGCTGTGGAAGTGGGGGGTGGCTGAGGGGGTATAAGTAGGCGTAGGAGTGGAGGGGTCTGCCCACTTGGCCGACAGTCTGCGCCAAAAATGGCGCATGATGGGTGCCTAGCAAGCGGAACCTTCCGCCTGCAGGCTCTGTCGCTAGACAGAGCCTGAGATCGCATGCACAGCGCAGATCTTGCGATCTGATTAAAGAATTTCAAATAATTATTTAAATTTAAATTTTTCACAATTTTCCGCCATTTAGTGTCCAAAAATAATGAAACTTGACATTGATGTGTGTTATGACATAACGAACATCCTCGCGCAAAACATTTTTGATTCTGAGTAATATTTTATTTTTAATTAATTTCTGAAGTTTTAAGCTATGAAAATTAATTGAGATCAAACCGGTGCTCCGAAATTTATGAAACTTCTCGAGCAACCCTTAAATAATGTACTTAACATAATGACACAAAAAACGATAAATTTGGGCACATATTTAATGTTTTCAATTTGTTGAATTTAAGAAAATTCAGAAATTAAAGCGAGACTTTCCGTTATCCGAAGTTCTCCCAAATTAGGGTACTTTGATCTAAAAATTATTCTCATCTAAAAGTATTTTTGTTTGCCCTAATTTGAAGTTCTCCGAAATCCTGACGCTAAAATCAGGATTTTGACATAATTTGCAAAGTAACGACATGGGTCGTTACACCAGTGCCGACCATCGCCGAGAGGATGGAACCTGCACAAACAACGGAGTCGGGTACGGACTACCGTGAGAACACTTAGTCCTACTCTGCCAAACCTGGTAGAGGGAGTAGGCCACGACTTGACAGATGAAACAGTGGTAACAAGACGTAGTAGCAGTCGAATACAAAGCAATAAACTGGTCCTAGGAGGTCAGAGTGGCCGACAGCAAGCCCAACACATAAAAGTCTCTAGTATGGCCCTCGTGTAACTGCAGTGGGCGACGAAGTGCTCCATGTCCTCATCAGTATCTCAGCCCCAGATACAAGCCGCTGATTGAGTGAGTCCCCGAGCAGCCAACACCCCATCGAGATGGCATCACTGAGTAATCGCCACAGGAAACAAGCCTCCGTGAGACCCAGAGCTATCACACACATGGCCGCAAACTGCCAAGGCCGGTCGCCCACCTCCACTTTGTAAATTTGGTTAGCCCGGCTCTCTGTGAAAGCGTCGACCTACCACTGCAAACTCTCCTCTATTGACAGAGTGTGGTGCTGGACGATTGGCCACCCATACCCCAGTATCCTTCAACTGCATAATCAGAACGCCAAACAGTAAAGTCCTCACCCCAGTGGCGGTAGCGGAACTTCATGGCTATCACCCATAGGAGACCCTCCCTGCTGATGTAGCTAAACTTGTGGAGGGCTACAAGAATAGTCCTCCACAGCCTCAAGTCTCTGATCCCGAGAAACTAGTCTCAATTGGTCGTCAAACCTCTTGCCACCTCACATAGTGCAGACCACTATCCTCCACTCCTTCCCAAAGGAACTTATGAAGAATAGTCTCAATGTCTGAGAGACAGGAATTCAGAATTGGGGCAACCAACATCAAATAGCTGGGGATCATGGCGAGCATCGATTTGATCAAGAACAACCTGCCAGCAAAAGAAAGGTCGTGACTACTCCATAAGTCAATCCTAGTTTGGACCCGCTTAATAACTACGACAAAATTTGCTCTCCGCGAAGGTCAGCCAGTAACCGTGATTCCCAAGTATCGAAGCGAAGACCCTCTCCGGAAGCTTAGCCGAATCGCAATCCTACGCTGGCAATAGGTTGGAGTCTGCCTACTAAAGACAACTTCTGACTTGCGCGATTTAACAAATTGTCCAATCCAGCTACCATAATCTGTCAAAATTTGCTGCACCTCTCTCCCTGCCGCCTCTAAAGTTGGGGCAAACTATATCATATCATTTGAGTACATCTAGGACTTCCCCAATCGAGAGTGATACCAATTGGGCGTCTGATCTACCGCTACCGCCTAACCAGGAGGGAAAAGAGCCACGAGCACAGATGAATAAGTAAGGGGAGAGGCGGCATCCCAGCCGAAAACCTCTCCTCCCCACTATCCAGGAAAGCATGTGCTGACCGACCAGGACCAAGAACATGGGGAATTTCACACATTGCATGGCCCAGTCCGTCCAACTCTGCGAGAAGTCAAATCTATCTAGAACCAAGCGTAGACACCCCCACTCCATCCGATTATAAGCCTGCTCCATATCCACCTTGATGGCCATGCGATCGGCCGTCGAAGTGGAATATGAGATCCGCGTGAGGATCTCCTGAACCTTAAGGCAGTTCCCACTAATGTCTCTCACGGAAACAAAGGCATCATATTCTTGGGAGATCAACGGGGCAGCACTGTCTTAAGGCTCATTACCAATATCTTAGCCACCACCTTATAGACAGTGTTGCACAGGTTGATAGAGCGAAACTGCCTCAGAATGGCGGTCCCTCTTCCTTCGGAATGAGAACTACTAGTGTCATGCTAGCGTTGCGGCATCCGCCCATCATTAAAAAAATAGTGAACAACGGCCAATGTGTCATCCTGAGTGACCCTCCAGTAGCCCATAAAGAAAAAGAGGGTGATACCATCAATCCTAGAAGAACGGTTGTGGCTGAAGCCCTTCATGGCTGCCCAGATTTCTGCGTCCGTGACCGCACCTTCGAGAGAGGCATAGTTTGCGTCGCCAATGGTACGGTCTAGAATCATATCATTTAGGCAATCCCTTATGGGACTAAAGGTGACCCACTTCCCTTGGAAGAAATCGAAAAATACCTGGTGAATTCGCTCCGGGTTAGACGAGAACTACCCGGACTCCTCCTTAAGCGCAAGCATGGTGTTCGACTTTCGACTCTGCCTCGCAAGCCGCTGAAATACCGTGGTGCAGCGATCACCCTGAGAGAGCCATCGCACCTTAGCGCACTGCTGCCACCCGCTCGCCATCCTCGTCTCCACCTGAGAGAGCTCTTGCATGGTAGCCCGGAGCTACTGAACAAGCTCAGGGTCGCCGCCTTGGTCCGTCTCCATATCCTCCGTCTGGAACTGCGTCAGAGTCGAAGCGAGCTCTACCACCCTCCTCCGCATATCAGGAAGTGTATCTTGACCCCACTTCCACAGTGCCCGGAGAGTGCTTGCCAGCTTGTGATTGAAGATTGAGGATGGCGAGCAGCAAGACGGCTGCCCCCAAGTCCTCTTGACCACAAAGAAAGTCTCTGGGTACTGCAACCAAATGTCATCGAACTTGTACCACGCTCTGGTGCTCTGGAACCTAAGACAAGCGTCTGTCAAGAAAATCGGGCAGTGATTAGAAGCTACCTAGGGGAGGTGGTACACGACTGCACCCGACAGAAGGTTCATCGCCTTTGTGCTGAGAAAGAAACCGGTTCAAGCACTCCCAAATACGCCGAGCTCCCTCTCTGTTGTTGTTCCACGTGAAAGGTGGACCAACAAAGCCTAGGTCGTGAAGATGGCACATATCGAGGACCTCCCGGAAGTCCGTCTGAGCAATCGTCACTTAAAACGCCTTCCCGTCGCGTTTCTCTACCTGAGAGAGAGCGCAGTTAAAGTCTCCACTAAGAACCAGTGGGCACCCCTCCACCCGAACTGCTAGGATCATTTGCCAAAGCTCCCTCATGTACAGATCAGTGAACATGTAGATGGCATCGAACTGAAAGTAGCTCCCCAACCTCAAAGTGATGGTAGCAAGGATCACCAGGCTACTGGAAAGATAGATCTTGCACTGCAAAAAGTCACTTTGTCAAGCAAGAATGAGACCTCCCAAACGTCCCACAAAAGGCTGGACCACAAAGCTCTAATGCCGCCCGAAGAGTCGGTTCACATCTCGATGAGTGAAACACTCCGCGCCAGTCTCCAATAAAGCAATCAGTCCCGGCTTGCGCTCCGAGATGAGAGGCGGAATGTGCGGTGGGTGCTCTCGGTTTCTCGAACGTTAAGTCTAGGAAGGAAGAGTAGGCTGTAAAACGGGACCTACCAAGTGGGCCTGGGGAATCTGCGATGTAGCACTCGGCAGGAGAGGAAGAGGTGGCGAGCTAAGCTGAGGGCGAGGTGGGATCGGTTTGCGAGTGGACGAAAAAAAGACAGCATACCTTTGAAATGTATTCAAGGAGAATGTACAATTTTTCAAAATAGAATAAAGATTTTGATGATGTCTAGATATGCCTCTTAGATTATTTTTTAAGAAGCTAAGAAATGTAACATATTCTTTAGTGGGATAAGAGACGATATTAGACAGTACTATTTTCTTTTGAGATATATGATTTCCCAATGTTAGAGAAAGCTCTAAAGGTTGAGATGAATCTGCAAGAAGTGAATAAAAACAGAGCTTTTCAAAGAGGAAAGGAGTGATTCAAACTTCTCATAGTGGAAACTTATGTTGGAAAATGACAGAGATTATGCATTTTGATGTTGCCAGAAACTTATCTTTCAGTTATGTGAGATTGTGTGATAAATATGGCAAACATTACAAAGGCGAGTGTATGCATGGATCTGACATTTGTTATAAATGCAAGTAGCTAAGATCTTTCATGGAATTGCCCTATTTACACTCAAAGGCCTCCTCAAGAATAGAAATCTCAAGGATCAACTATATGAGGAGATTACAAAAGGGATCGATAAGCAGAACTAACAAGCAAAAACTTAGACAAACAAGTGTTTCAGTAACACCTCAACAGCAAGTAAGACTAGCTATTCAGCCTTGAAATTATGCCTTATCTCAATAAGCAAAAAACTCATCAAATGTGTTATAACGCACAAGTGTTATTGAAGGCAAATCTGCAAAAACTTTATTTAATACTGGTGCTTCATATTCCTTTTTATCTAAAGATTTATCAACTCATGTGATATAAGTACAAGCCAGATGCATTGTGCATCATCAACACTTATGTCTAATGAGTCATATGCCAAAATGAAACAAGTTTGACAAGTAAATCTTAGCATATGAGATAAACGCTTTCAATCAAGTCTAGTAATGCTACCTTTGATAAAGTTTGATGCAATGTTAGGCATGAATTAGCTATCTTACCACTCAATGTCTACAGATTGTATAAGAAAAAGATAGTTAAATCACTATTTCGGGTGAGGGAATTTGAAATTTTGTGGAGATCCAGGAATTAAATCTATATGATAATATCTGATATAAAAGTACTCATATTGTTAAATAGAAAGTATCAAATGTTTATAATTTTAAGTGAGAGTTTACTAAAAAAGTGAAGAAATCAAAAGATCTTTTTTTTGTTAAATAGTATCCAAATATTTTAAAAAGAGCTAATAACTATACAAGTTCGAGAAATAGATTTTACGATTGATCTATCTCCCTATTAGCCAAAAGTAGGAATGGTTCATCTGAATCCGACCAAGTCAAGGGATTCCATTGAACATCCAGGCACTTCAGCCTTAGTAGCACCCTCCTCAATATCATTCATCAAAGAGTGAAACAACTACAACTACCAGTAGGCCCTTTGTTTGGGCAACGGATGCCCAGAGTAGAATAGCAAAAATAAGGCTGGGGAGGAAGGGCCCAACCCGAAACGATTCCCATTGATCTGATCCTTAAATCTAAATCTAGTAACATAAGATTCTTATCGATCGCAACAAAGGAGTAATAGCAATTTAAAACTCAGCTGTAAAATTAAGTATAAAGTTTTTCTCAGGCCTAAGATCTCTCATGGGTGCTTCAACACTTTAGTGATAAAGAACGATGATAGTCTGAGGTTATGCATAGATTACATAATATTGAATAAACTCACTATATAAAAATAAATATTCTCCATCAAGTATGGATGATTTATTAGATCCAACTCAAAGGAGCTTCAATATTCTAAGAAATTGACTTAAGTTTAGGTCATCACTAGTTGAGAGTTAAGAATAAGACATGCCAAAGACAACGTTAATATAAGATGTAGGCATTATAAGTTTATAGTGATATTATTTGGTCTAACAAATTCTTTAACCATATTTATATACCTCATGAATAGAAATTTCAAACAATTCATTGATTCTTTTGATTTATTGACAATATACTTGTGAATTCTAGAAATGAAAACATGCATGCTACTCATTTACATGCTATTTTTAGATGATCAAGGCTAATGAGTTGTATGCAAAATTATCTAAATGTGAATTTTAGTTGAAGAGGATGTTTCCTTGGTCATGTCATTAGCAGTGAAAGGATTAATGTTAACCAAAGAAAATGGAAGGTATCACAAATTAGCCTAAACCAACAAATATCACAGAAGTCTGAAGTTTCCTAAAATTGGTTGGACATTATATAAGATTGGTTAAGGGATTCTCTCAAATTGCACCACCTCTCTCAAGAATGATGTAGAAGGCAATAAAGTTTGACTGAACTGATAAATGTGAAGAAGCTTTCCAAAATTTAAGACCTAACTAACCTTATTAGCCCCATATTTAGGTTTAAAAGGCTTACAGATTTATAGTGATACTTTACTAAATGGGTTAGGATGTGTACTAATGCAACACAGTTAAATTACAGCTTAGACATCTAGACAATTAAAGAATCATATAAAGAATTAACCTGCCATATGATTTAGAGTTGGTTATTGTGTTTTTTGGCTTTGAGTATTTGGCATAATTAGTTATATAGAGTTCGTTGTGAGGTCTTCACAAGTCATCTAAGCATAATATATATCTTAGCATAGAAAGATCTGAATTTGAGACAAAGAAGATGATTTGAGCTAATAAGAGATCATGATCTCAATATTCAATGCCATCATGAAATAGGTAAATGCAGTTGCAGATGCTTTGAGTTGCATAGGCACTACCAATGCCAGCTAGCTATTCACTCAACAAACAAATTTTATTGAAGATAGATAGGAAATATCTCAAGCTTAATGACAAAGAATTGACTTGTCAAATGATAGTTCACTCATTTAAAATATGAAATTCAAGAACATTGCTCTAAGATGCTGAATTTTGGAAATTCATAAATCTTAATAAAGTAATTCAAATTGTATACAATTACAGCACCTATCAACACAAAAATATAAATGGGACGTGATGGCAATGACATTTATTGTAGATTTGATAAGATTTAGAAAATAGATCCAGATGCTATATTGGTAGTAATTGACAAATTAAGCTACCCGTTTTCTACCAATCAAACAGGCAAAAAATATTGAAGTTTTGGCTAAATTTAAGTTAACAGATTGTTAGATTACCCTATGTGCCAAAATCCATTGTTTCTAATTGTGAAAGCCAATTTACACCAAGTTTATGGAAGAGTGCTCAACCAGCAGTAGGCACCAAACTTGCTTTTAGTACTCTACCTTGCATCCCCAACAAGATCAACTTAAGAGGTTCATTCAAACATTAAATCATTTGTTTTGAATATGCATTTTAAATTTTGGAGGAAGGGAGACACATTCCTTTAATAGAGTTTACTTTTAATAATAGTTTCTATTCAATGTTAAACTGGCTCCATAAGAAGCACTTTACAGAGGTACAGAATACCATTGTGTTGGGCTGAGACTGGTGAAAAACGTATGGGCCAACAACTAATTGATGAAGCTAGTGAAAAAAATCAAATTAAATAGTAACTGTCAAAAGTTGTACAAGATATACAAAAGAAATATAGCAATGCTAAACATCAGTTAGTTGAATTTGAGATTAAAAAAAAAATAGTTGTAACAATAAGCCCATAAAAATAGTTTTGAGCTTTGGAAAGATAGAAAATTGTGCCAAGGTATAATAGAACACATGAAATCATTAGAAGAATGGGAAAACTGCATATAATATTTTTGCTGCTAGAAATGCAAGAAAAATACGATATATTTCGCATATTCTCTCTTCAAAAATATATGGCAATAATATTCAACTAAATTTCACAAATGTTGAGGAACTAGAAAGATTTATTGATTATAAAGTAAAACAAACAAGAAATAGAGAATTTCATTTTACCAAAATTCAATAGAAGCATAGTACCAAAATAGAAGCAACTTGAGAAAGTGAGGATATATGAAGAAAATATCTCTAATTATTTATTTAAGGAGAGAATAATTTTTATAACGAGATTATAATAACCAATAAACTTTCATTAAAATTTTAATTTTAAAAATTTTAAGAAATCCAAATAATTTAATATTACTTAAATTGAATTTTTATAATTTTCCTGGATTAATATCACATCGGCCTCATATTTTATATTTTAAGCTCACATAATTTAAGAAAAAAATTATTAAGACATTTAATATAATTAGGAATTGCACAAAGAAAAAAAAAATAAAAAGAACCAAAAATTGGTCGCCCAACCGTTTTTTTCTCAATTACAATGTTGACAACTGCAACATGTGTACAATCAATATGTGGTATCTGATAAGTGCCCTTTGTGCCCTTTGAGTTTGCAAGTAATGTGACTAGACTAATAACCCATTGTAAAATCATTAAGGGGCTATTTGGAATACAGAACAGTGGGGTGAAGTAAATTGATTACAATATAATTTGATTATTTTACTATGCTTGAATTTTTCTATTTAAAATAAAGTAATGTGTAAAGTATGATATTTCAAATAATGTGTGGGGTTAAGATTACTCCCATAAGAGATTAGGCAAAATCTAAGTCAGAACATGGGTGTAGGGTTGAGCTAATATTGCTGCTTGACCATAATATTACAAAATCCCAGGTTGGCCTCCGAATTGCGATCCTCGCCCTTTCCGCTTCTTGTTTTCCTTCAGTTTCATTTCTTGATTTCACTTGAGTTTGAGGTGGAGAGGCGGGGAAGGCTTAAATACACTAGGATAAATTATAAGTTATTCAATTAATAGCTTAATAATATATTATATATATGTATATATATCAACATTGGTAGATTGGAATTGTTACAAATTTAAATGAAATTCGATAAAAACTTTGTTGAATATTCGAAAAGTCTTGTACCCTTATTTTAAACATCATATCAAGCTTCAATAAATTGGGCACATAGAATGAATTTTACTTTGTCCCAAAGCAAAATACCTTTTTTAAAACAGCCTAAAATAATACTAAGGTCATGCTAACTTGGATTCAAACCTTGACACATTTTATGTGCTAGTTACATGAGCCTAGCTTTGCCACCTAAGAGCTGTTCATGAGAAGGAAACTTGAATACATTTCAAAGAAGCATGAAGGATTAACAATATATAATAAAACTTAAAATAGATATTAATCAACGATTTATTTATAAGAATTAAGGGTTGTTTAAAGAAGAAATAAATAAATTTCAAATAAATTTTTTTAGAACAATTAGGATAAACCTAAATGAACAAAATGAGAATATAAGCTTAAGGGTTGATTCTTATGCTTATGCAATATTATGAATGTATAAAAGTTTGAAATAAGTTACAAAGGAGGAAGTTGACATACAAGACCAATAATTATGATGGTTATTACATTCTAAAATAGAAAGAAATTTTCTTTCCTCTAACTTTTTGCATTTCAGTATTATTATATTAAATATAACATCATTCAGAATTATTAAATTTACCATAATATCATGTTTAATGATTTTTCTAACTTCTTAATGATTTCATTTACTTTTTTCATGTCGCACATATATAAAAAATCAATTATTTCAATTTCATTACTATAGTAAGATTATTTTAAGCTCACTTTTACAAGAAATATATATATGTATATATATATATATTGTTCAATTACTGATCATAACACATATAATTATTATTATTCGAGTCAAGAAAACTAAAAATAAAATACTTGGGGCTGTTTGGATTGAGGTAAAATGGGAGTAAAGTAAAACTATTTCGGGTAAATTGAGATTATCAGCATTTGGTATTAAGTAAAATGGGTGAAAAACTTTTACACTGAAAATCAATTTTGCGTTAATATATATATAAACGGTGAAATACAGTTAACTCGCGATTACACACACAAGAGCAGAGCAGTGGAACGAGGCAAGAAGCATTCGAAAGAAGTTCGAGCGAATTGAGGGGCTTCTCCGGCGTCCAGTAAACTTATCCGGATCCAACGTCTTCTCCGGCGAAGTTTGAACAATTCGTTCGATCAAATTGTCGAACGAACGATTCAGTCGTTAGATTTGATTGAACAAATCGTTCAAACGAACGATTCCTACATTTCGTAACACAGAAAACCTAAAAAAATTAATTATTATGATAAATTTACCCCTCCAATTTACTCAAAACACCATACTCATAAATTACTTCATGCCAAATAAAGAAATATTAAATTTCTTATAAAATTACCAAACAACAGAAAAGTTACTTGATTACACTGTAATTAGATATTATTGTAATCATATTACTTCACACTCAAATTTTTTAGATTATCTCATGCCAATAAACCCTTTATGAAATGATATATTGTATGAATATCTTGGAATTCCTCTTAATAATGTAGACCGTGTAGGCCAATGGCAGTCGCACACATAAAAATCATGAACTAAGAATCCCATATTAAATTATGGCCATGGGATCTCTACTTTTAAAGGGCTAAATGTAAACAAAAATTTAAATCTCACATCAAATAATAGTGTTAGTGGACATCCATTAGTAGCCAATGAAATTTAAACTAAAGGTAATTAGAGTTCTCAAAGTCCAAGATGTACAGATCTAGTAGTGTGGAAGCCAAATAAACAAAGAAACTCATGTCTTATAAAATAAAAAATGGCATGCAAATACAATTTGTTTGATTTATTAAATATCCTTCATTCATTAAAGTTGTATTGAAATTTACAGCATTTTGTGGCCTATAAAGCTCTACAAATATTTATGTTTGTATCATTTCATAATTTTGAATTTAGAAAAAAATTCAATTTATTGAAGCATTTAAATTCAACTGCCTTTTTTCTGCTTAGTATTATTTAGAGATGCAATAGTCAGACTGAGTTTGACAACTAAACCCTCTAGATTTAACTTTTTTTCAGGCGAACAAGACAATTTGAACACAGTAAAAATTAGTCAAAATAAAAAGAAGTATTTTAGGCATTTGGATTTTTAATTAATAAAATAAAGCTTACAATGCTCAATTTTTGTTATTGATGTAAATAATAAAAAGGGAGTAAATGTACACTTCTATTTGCATTTTGAGAATAATGTATATAATGAAAAGAATTAAAATTTTATGATTCAACAATTCTTTTCAGATTTACTTTATTGTATATTAAAAAAAAATTAATGATGATGCATGTAGACATGGTCTCCGCACCAACCTCGGTATTCCGAAAAATGGATCAATGAAATTGTCATATGTGTATATATACATATACAACTCTAGAAATTATTTTCTATTTATACATACTGAAAAAATGAATTAAATTTTTAGACCTTCAAAATGAGAAAATATTATTAACAAACGATATACAAATAAAAAGTTTATAGGTTGCAGTTCTTGAACTTTCAAGACAAAGAAATAAATTTTTTGAACAATGGCCAATTAATGGCACAGTCAAGTTCATAATGAGAAGTTTAACCATCAATATTTGAGATGGTTGGAAAATAATCATTTAAAATAAATTTATCAATATGATCATCCAAATTGCAAATTTCAAGCCACACACTTCTTTCAAGTTCATTTTTAACTTCACATACATTCTTTTTCCAGAAATCTCTTCCCCACCTAATTTACATGCATTCACACCTGCCAAGAATATTGAAAATATGGTTTAGGAAACTATTTTCATGTACTTTATTTTTATCAAAAAGAGAGAACTCTTTTCAATAAAAGAAATATGTAGAAGAAATAAAAAAGTAACCATACTTTATAAGTGTTCTGAGAGCAGTGATCCTTTTTATCCAACCAAGCTCCAATCATTCAGTAAGTTCTAAGCCACTTTCATTAAGTCTAGCATTTTCCCATTAAATGGACTTAGAAGGGTATGCTCCGCATATTGAAGAGGCCACTTTGTTATTACAACTATATCTGAGTACTGTTGGCAGAATTTTAAACTGTTCTTATTCTTTTGAATGCTAATAAAATAAACTATCCACTACATTTGCTAAGGTGAGAATCTCAGTCACACTGATCTTAATGCAGCTCAGATCAACTGAGTCCAAATCAAAAAAATTTAGCCGAATTCCTATACAACTAATATCATAAACATAAAGAATCACTACTCTCAGAACATGACAAGCATTTATTACGCGTGTTATGCTGGAGTACATATCACACCTAGATAAGGTTTGATAGACATGACTTCACAATGACTAGTCCACTATTAGATTTCGCAAACAATTTTAATTACTGTCACCGGTGATCTAAAAGCCATAAAGCCCAAATATTCTGAAATGATTTAAACTATATTTACATGCGACAGTAGCCCTGGCCTATTCTCTTTTCAATGATATTCCAAAGAATAATTTTTGGAAAAACAATTTAGCTCGTGAATGGTGTTGTTGCTAGTTGTTGAAGCTTTGAATTTGTTATCCCATGTCATGGATTCAATTTCTAACGGCCACATATTTGCTTCTTATTTGAAGCTCGCCTTTCAAATTAAAAATAATTTAGCTCCGGTGGGCTAAAAATAATTAATAACAAAAAAATGGCCATCTCTCTAAAAGCCCAATATTCAGCAAACTAATAACAGTATAGAGGCTTCATTGTAGAGTGCATGCCACAACAATGAGAGCTTCCATATAACAAAAAGTCAGATAAAAGTAACCATGTTTTCAAGTATGCATATGCCATTAATAAATTTGTTTCTCGATCTCAAATGATTAACTATATGCAATTGCAAAACTGAATGCATATGCAAGTGCTTGAAAGCAAGCATGTCAAACCAGCACATCAATCTATATATATAAAGTATAAATCAATGCAAATAAAAAAGAACATGTATATGCAGTTAATAGGTAAAACGATTAACAAAATGCAAGTTAAAGCCTTAAGAAAAAAGCATTGTTAAAGTGGAACTCATGATTACATATTTATTAACAATATGATCAAAATCTGTACCTATGAGTCACAAAAACAATAGGACGATCTCCTATCCCTGCAGCCAACAGCTTATCTAGCAAAATTGAGCTAACTTCCTGCACCACGCAATGAGGGTCAAACATTAGTAACTTTCACAGCACTAGTTCCAATAGTTTAAGAAAAAAGAAATCACTATATGAAAATGGTTAAAATACACCACAGTGGCTCACATAAAATTAAAAATTGTTTTAGAAAAATTTCAATCATTTCATTAGTAAAGCATAATCTAAACATTTACAGGGTTTTCAGATGATTTCCCGAACATAAAATAAATGTAGTTTTCTGACTACAAAATAAAATTCTGTAATTTAGCAAACTGCTTTATTTTAATCTTTTTTCAAACTTTACCAAGCATATATGCTTCCAAAATTATGGATAAGTCACCCTCATTATTAGACACAATTGCAATTGATTGGATACAATTGCTTTTAAAGATATAATTCTCAGGAAACTAGTGTTTATATCAATCAGTAATGAATAGTAAACTCATTCACAGTGTCTCACATCAAATTGAAATTTTGTTTAGAAAAATGATAATTAAATTTCAATCATTTCATTAGTAAAGCATAATCTAAACATTTACAGGGTTTTCAGATGATTTCCCGAACATAAAATAAATGTAGTTTTCTGACTACAAAATAAAATTCTGTAATTTAACAAACTGCTTTATTTTAATCTTTTTTCAAACTTCACCAAGTATATATGCTTCCAAAATTATGGAAAAGTCACCCTCATTATTAGACACAATTGCAATTGATTGGATACAATTGCTTCTAAAGATATAATTCTCAGGAAACTAGTGTTTATATCAATCCGTAATAAATAGTAAACTCATTCATAATCCCTATTTATACTGTAATAAAAGAAAAAAGATTGGCAATGCCCTAATATAATTAATAAAAAACCAGAAAACTAGAATTAGAATGAATCCTAGCAAGGAATTATGCATTAATAAATTTAAAGAACAAATACAAGCAAGAAAAAAGGTATCATGAATTAGATGACTAAATATAAGGTGCAAAATATTAACCTGCAACTCTCAATTAGACACAAACCAGGTTCACATAAGGAACATATCATAACATGAATTAATGGAAAAGAAGAAACACAGAAAAAATTTCAAAAACTTTTTTAATTAACAAGATATTAATGAATCTACACAAAAATAGTAACTTTGCAACATAGTTTATTAGTAAAGTAATAGTTACATCTCTATAAACAAATTAAAATATAACAACTACAAGAACATGGAAGAAAATTCTAGAGCTGCTATTCACTAAGTATAGCTAAATTCAAAAAAAAAAAAAATTTAACCATAAAATGAGGACATACAAAAGCATATTATCGACAAAAGAGAAAATATTATAACAAAACTAAGAACTTGTGACTGAAAAATGAAAATACCTGAAGAGGTAAGCTAGCTCCCGTCCATTGAGTTAGTTTTGTCTGCAAGATGTAGGGGATCAGTCTGTTCATCTTGGAGTAGGCTAAGAATCTTGAAATGGCTACAACTACTACTAAAATGATAAAAAGTTCAACTGGAGTTACGGATGAATGGAGAAATTATAGTTGAAAATGTCTTTATTGACATACCTTATATCTTAGAGTAAAAAGGCGTGCCTGTGGAAAATCAGTTGACAACCATTCGCTTGGCCAAAATGTTCCCTCTTTCCCAGCCTCACGATCTATATGTTCCACCAGCCCAGCTTTACTAGTATTTGAGGACTTGTCATCTGCCATACGCCAAGACTTAAATGGCCCACCACGTAAGCCATGAACAAAGACAACATCTATCAAAGGGGACTCCCCTTGTGAAACCACATTTGTAGTGTCACCATTCGGATTTAAACTATATCCATCACCATCACCACTTGAAGAAGCAATAGGCAAATTAAGTTCTTTGTTGAGTGAATCATTCATATCACTCACTTTGGAGCATTTCCAATGTGAAAGACTGGAACTAATCAAAAATAGCATATCTTTGTACTGGGCACATGTTGATTGGCCATCCTCTGTATTCATAACTGATTGTTTTCCAGAGCAAAATACGTTCAGAAGTGTTGCCCTTGCATAGCTCTGAGTTTTAGGATCAGTGCAACAAGAAATTTTTTGACTTGCACAACTATCAAGCCATTGGCATAAAACCTCATCTTCTTCAATGGAGCTTTTCACAGTTGGAAGAAGAGAGAGTACTGTGAGAAGCTGAGCAGCATGTCTGCGTATATGTGCTGCAGGAGGAACACGGATGCTAGAAGAATCATTAGAATTCAAGGCTGGATGATCAACAGTAATTGTTGAGGATCGGTCCTGTGATTCCATTGCCCTTGAAGCATCATATGTTTCATTAGCTGCATGTTTTTCATAATCATCTCCAACAAGTAGGCGCTTAAGTAGGCAAAGGATTCCAAAATCAATTATTTTTTTTTGGTAAGCAGAATCCTCAGAACAAAGCTCTGTTAATATTTTGATAGCCTTTAATGTGGCAAAAGCTAAATCAGCAGCGTCAAGCTTTTGTTGATTATTTCCTTTCTGATTTTTGGATAGTGAAGCAAATGGTTCAAGAGTAAGAAAATCAGAAAGAGGAAGCTGATTAGTAGAATCTGATTCAGTTTCCATATTAATTTCTGACTGTTTGATAACAGCAGTAGCTAACTGATTCATCACCTGAGTAGCTGAAAGAACATTGGACTGTTCAATTCGTGTCTGCAGAGTTCAAACTATGGCATCACAAACTAAGGTAGAAATTAAATCATATATCTATGTGAATGGAAAAAAACAAATACGATAAATTATATCGGCTCACTAAATGAAAAAAAAAAATAGGATTAACAAACCTTAATCATATTAAGTGGAGTTGGCTATGTGAATCTTTTATCTCCATGATGCTCTATCAAATAAAATTCTCGAGGAAAAATTCACCAACTCTATTTTTCTCACAGGGGCGTCTAACGATCTACATAGAATACACCCATATCATCTAAAGATGGTATTCATTTGAGTTTATCCTCAATTGGAGCGACTCCATCCTTGCTAAGAATATTCTCAATTCCAACCTTTAAAATATTTAAGAACCATAAATTCTAAGTTGCAGAATCTATTCCAAAATATTTTATCCATTCAAAAACTCATAAAATTATTGTAATAATAGGAATAAGTTAAGATACACTTCGGGGCGTATGCCTTCTAAACAAATTTCTATATTTTTCAAAATAGTAAAAATTGCTCATTAAAAGTAATTAGATCATTAAAATAAAACAAAACAAAAATGCTCATAAGATTGTTTATATTCACCTTCTGTAGAATTGTATATTGAAGAGAACTTTTAACACATATAATAAAAATCTAAAATTATTCACAATTAGGGTTGGCAATTTGACCCGAAACTCGAAATTCAAATTCGACTCAACTCGAACTCAAGACATTTTGACTCAACCAGACTCGACTCAAAAATTTTGAATCGAGTTCGAGTCATACATATTGACTTGAAAACCCTATCTAAAATTATTCAAGATGATTCGAACTCAACCCGAACTCAAACTTGAACAAATTCGAATCTGGGCTGACTCAACTCAAAGCCAGCCCTACTCACAATCTACAAAAAAAATTCAAAACAATCATAAAATGCTTTGAAATAAAATTTAGAAACATATGACAACACTTAGTTTAGAACAAAATAAGTATATCCAAATGATCCTTTGGAAAATATAAACAAAATTAAGTTTTCTAATTAAACAAAAACAAAAAGGACGAGTTTGTTGTTTCTTACAAACCATTAAATTTTATAATTTACTTACCTAAAGCCTAATCTTTCCTGTTTACTTATCTTACACCCAAATTTTCTAACCTTTTTTAATTCTCAAATAGAAATAAGATTGCAAGGATCAGTAAATTAAGCGATAGTTTAGTAAATGCAAATGTTTGGGCATTAAATAAATAAATTACAAAAATATTAAGCGTTATCTATGTAAATCTCTTAGTAAATACCAATATGAATTTTTTTAGTAAATTATAAAATTTAAATCACAACCAATTAAAAAAATAAAAACAAACAAGGTTCGAATCAAACCCTAATCAACTCTCAATGTAGAAAATCAATGTCAAGTAATAAACTAAACCGACTTTTAAAAAGAATTCATCCAACACCCAATTAAAGATTGAGATTGCAAAACAAAACTCAAATCAAATCAAACAAAAATCTAAAATAAAAAATAATAGCTAACAAGATTCCAAAATCGAACTTAATTGGTTTGGACACAATGTGTTACTGGCTCCAAATAAAAGATGTTTTTCAATGCCAATAAAAGAAGTTTTAAAAAAACTTCTTATTAGCTTGGCCAAAAAAGCAAATAAATATAGGAAAGCTTGATTTATGAAAGACAAATGAAGCAAGGAAAATTTCGCACATATGAAAGTGGATGGAAAGAGAAAAACAACAAAATAATTTGCTCCATCGTTTATCACATTTTTTTCAGGATTTAAAAGTGCTATAAATGCCAGGAACGTGAAATGAAACAGATTTGATAGAAAAAGAGGAGAAGGCAAAACCTTCATTTTATCAGACTTGGTCATATTGCTTCCTTTCAAAGATGACGTCTTACTGGCTCCAAGCATTTCACTGAGTATTACAGCTAACCATCCCTGAGAAATTGGTATGGAATCAGGCCCATGGTCTTCAAGGATACGTGCCAGTATTTTTATTGCTGATGAACGTGTGCTCACAGAAGAGAATTCATGGAAAACCCACCGAAGAAGAAATCCAGACCACTTCTTGCTTTCATCAAGAGATAAATGCAAATTTCCATCATAGAGCAATTCCAAGACCCTCACTGATGTTTCTTGCAAATGCTTATTTTTTCCAACCCTCCTTACTATTTCTCTCAACATATCAAGGCCACTCTCATTCACAAAGATTTTTGCCTCATTACTCCTGTCAACAGATGCAAGTAATGCAGACAAAGCTATTAGTGCTAAGGAATCATCATCAACTTTACTAGCCTGAAAAGCAGTAGAAAGAAGACTAGAACTCCATTCTCGAACAGAAACAACAGTCAAGGGCAAGTTATAGTCAGCCAAGAGTGCACGAGCTATCAAGCTTCCATGCCATTTCACAGTCCTTTCTGCTGCTGTCAGAGCAGTCATAACAGCATGCCCATCTCTATCAAGTTCTTGAATGTGGGAACGATTATACTGAGAAGCCAAAGCCCAATTAGCAAGAGCCCATGCAGCAAAAGGTACAGCAACATGCTCCCGCTGCAGATCATCCCAGAGACCAGGAGTTGCTGAGGAAAGTGCAGTACCCAATTTTAAATTCCTAGTATTTTCCTGAAGCACTGCATTTCCAGTTTGAAAAACGGATAAACCCAAATGACCATTAGTTGCTTCCAAACTCAAGAACTCATCTGTTCTTGAGAATCCCAAAATAGATGTACCACCGAGAATCTTGATCCCAATTCCCTTGATTCTGGGATTGCTATCATCAATATCATCATTTCCACTATTATCATCAAAATGAAGTCCACCCTCCTCAATAACTTCAAGAGCTATAGAGATATCCCTTAAATCTGCATCTCCAGGTAATGATGGTCTAAAGGTTGAATTATCTATATTATCACAGTTGGAAGTAACTATGTCCATCAAAGCAGCAACAAGCATGCTTTTCCCCCTCCAGATTTCAGCTCTCTCAAATGATGCATATTTAAGTTGCTGCTTACAAAAAAAAATGCAGTTAATGAACAAAATTCAAAGAGTTTGTTAAAAGTAAATCATACTCAGCAAAACATTGAGAAACATTACCAATTAATGTCCACATCGTAATCTTACCCATCTATAAATTTTATGCTTTATCAACATATTTAAGTGCTTAATGAAAACTTGAATGCAATGCATTTCAGTAGGAAAGATAGTGTTATGTATAGATCCTGATTGGATCAGCACAGGACTTGTTGACAGAGCCCAGGCGCATGCCAGGCATAGGTTGGGGCACCCAAGCGCCAGATATTAGACAAACGCTGGGGAGCCTAAGCACACCCAGGCGCCTGTGATAGACACCAAACGAAGGCTTGGGCATCTTACCGCGCTCATACATCTGTGACAGGCACCAAACTTCGGTTGGGGCGCCCAGGCGCATGTGGCAGTTAATCCACGAACAAGTGCGACTCTTCCCAAACTGTTGCTATTGCATGCTGTGGAAGTGCTGAAGAAAAAAAAAAGAGACGAGTTTCTTGAGAAGATTATGGCTTGGGTGTGTAAGAAAATTTCTTGTGTGAGTGTTATCTTCCTTTTCCCTCTAAGTTTTTCTGTATACTCTGTAAACTCTATTTTTTTCATAGTGAATTTTTTTGTGGTGGTGTGGCTCCATGATTTTTCGTATCTTTGAGTTTTTCATGTAAATCTTTGTTTTTGAATGTTATTTTTGTGATCTATATTGTATATGTTTTGTGTTTTGCTTCGGATTCTTTCACTATAACTGTCTTATTTCCACTACAACTTACACAGAGATATTCTCCTTCTTTGTACTATCTATTATTTACAGATGCTGGTAAACTAGAATATTATGAGGCACTACAAATTGATGATTCAAGCAAGTGGGAGTAGACAGAATTTCGGGTGGATTTCAGGTCGATATAGTTTAAGGGCTGCCATGCGTAAAAAACCATGGATGATGATGAGATGAACTCACTTATGTCAAATTCAAACATGGGGTTTGGCTAAACTTCCAAATAAAAAGAAGGTTCTCCATAACAAATGGGTTTACATACTAAAAAAAGAACCTGATGGTAGTAAGTGCTATAAGGCAAGGCTAAATCTAAAGGAATTTCAGTATAAGGAATTGACTAAGGTGAAAATTTTGCTCCAGTAGTGAAGATGACAATAATCAGGGTGGTACTGAACATAGTTGCAGTGGAGGATCAACATATGGAACAAATGGATGTAATCTCCATGGTGATCAAGAGTTGTATATGATGCAGCTGTTGGGATACACCATACCATGGAAACAAGAGCTAGTATGCAAGCTCAAGCAAAATCTGCATGGCTTGAAGCAAACACCATGGCAGTAGTACAGAAGATTTGACAAGTTTATATCAGACACTGGATACAAAAGGCGTCAGGCAGACCATTGTTGCTTTATTAAGCAATTTGACACCCCTACATCATTCTATTGATATACAAAGATGACATGTTAATTGTCGGATCAAATATAGAGGAAATCCAAAGATTGAAGAAACAACTATCAAAGGAATTTGATATGAACCAGTAGGAAGAGGGGGCGCATACACTGAAGCTGTCTCAAAAGTAATATGCTGAAAAGGTGCTGAGAAAATTCAACATGAATGAGGCAAAGCCTGTTTGCACACCCTTGGCAAATCACTTCAGATTGTTAAAGGAACAATCTCCTAGATCTAAAACAAAACGAGAAGATATAGAAAAAATTCTCTATGCTTCAGCGGTTGGTAGCTTGAGGTGCCATGATATGTACAAGATCGGATATAGCACATTCAGTGGGAGTGGTCAGTAGGTTCATGAGCAATCCCGGCAAGCCCCATTTGTAGGCGGTAAAATAGATTTTCATATACTTGAGAGGTACTGCAGACATCACTTTGCTTTGGGAAGTCAATAAATTGAACTACAAAGATATGTAGATTCAAATCTAGCTAAAGATATTGATAACAGGAGGAGCACAGCCGGTTGTTATTGCGTTGGAAGTGCTGTGGTGAGTTCCAAGCTATAAAAGATAGTTGTCGCGTATACCATAGGGGCAGCATATGTTGTCATCATGGAGGCGAGTAAGAAGATGATATGGCTGAAGAACTTCTTGGTTGAATTAGGGCAAGGAGCAAGAGGGTGGAAAATTGCACAGTTATAGTATGAGTGTAATTCATCTAGCCACATTTCATGCCAGAATGAAACAAATCCAGTTGAGGTATCATTTCATCAGTTCATTGCTAGAAGATGATCAACCATAAGTTGAAGCAATGGACATGCTTACAAAAACAGTGACAATGGAAAAGTTGAAGCAATGTAAAGCTTCAATTGGCCTTGGAACATGATAAGAATGCGAGGTGAGGCACGCCATGACCTTAGCTATAATTGTTGTTATGGTGGGAAAATTCTAGAGTTGAAGAAGGATAGATTGCAATCAGTCTCAAAATGGGAGATTGTTATGTATGGAGCCTGATTGAGTTAGCACAGGAGTGTTGATGGGGCCCAAGGGCAGGCCAGACGGAGGTTGGGACTCCCATACGCCTGTGGCAGACACTAGACAGAATTTAGAACTCCCAGGTGTTCCTAGGCGCCAGTGACAAGTGCCAAACAGAGGCTAGGACGCCCAGGCACCTATAGCAGTTAAATTGCAGACAAGCACAACTCCTCGCAAACGGTGCGACACTTAGAGAACCCGAGACTTAAGCGCCCAGGCAGTTGTGATATAAAGGTAGGCATCTCTTCATGATTTAATGGACGATTATGGCTTGTTTTAAGTGGTATTTTCAAGCGATTTTTGTTGTTACTATTGCATTTTGTAAAGTGTTAAAGAAAAAAAAGAGGAGTTTCTTGAGAAGTTTGTGGGTTAGATGTATAAAAAAAATTTTTGTGCATGTGTTATCTTCCTTTTCCCTCTAAGTTTTTCTATGTATTCTACAAACCTTATTTAATTCATAGTGAAATTTTTATGTAGTGGTGTGGCTCGAAGGATTTTCCCATTTTTTAATTTTTCATGTAAATCCTTGTGTTTGGATATTATTTTGTGATATGTATTGTTTGTATTTTACATTTTGCTTTGAATTATTTCACTAAAACTGCCTTATTTCCACTACACATAATAAGTACAATACTCTCACCACATAGATAAGCTTGAATTCTAATGAACATCACCATCTAAATCCGCATCCAAACCATTAGGCCATGAAAACTAACTTGTCAGAATAATTTTTAAAAAGTACTATAAGAATACCAAATTTTTTAGGATCTGAAGGTGGATACTCAATCAAGAGTTGATGTTGTTTAAATGTTGATCAGTTTAAAATAAACTTAATACATATATATATACATTATTTTAACAAACATAGCATGAACTATACTCACAAGGATTGATAGTAGCCATTTAGTTCATGGTGCGTGCAAAAGAATAAAAATCATATTCCTTCAGCATTACTGATCAATGGTCATGATTTTTGAATGAAGGGGTTTTAAAACATAGAAAAGACAATTAAATTTTATTTACTTTTTAAATTCAATATTAAAAAATGCACATTTAAGTTGTAATATTAAAAAGATTAGCATATCATAGTTTGAGCTAAATGCACACTAATACAAACTAAATATTTACCAAATTAATCTCTTCTTATTTTAGGAAAACGGCCACAGATTATAAACAATGAGGAAAACTCTAAATAAGTCACCACATATTCTTTAGAAATACACAATAAAGATTTTAAATAGATCACCCTAAGGAAAAAAAAACTCACAGTGAGCAAATTAGCACAAAAATTTATCACACATGCAAAATCTCCTATAATCAATGAAAAATTACCCTTTTGGAACTACATGCCATGCTCCTAGTTTTTTTATAGCAATATTGTTCACTTCGAAAAGAAGTTTCTACCAATCAGAACGACCAAAATCATGAATTCATCCCCAATGACAACTCCTAAAATTACTAGGAGGCAAACACTTTGTCAAAACTTGGTTTTAACCAACACCACAAAGAGGAATAGGATACAAAACAGGGAAAGACGGGTTGCAGGCACCGCAAGGGCAAAAATATCTCAAATACTGATGAAGGAATAATAGCAATTTTAGAACTGAGGTGAGAGTGGTGCTAGCACAAATTACAAAAGAAAAGTTGAGCAAACCTTCCATGCACATCAACTTTGCCAGAGTTGAAACAAAAGGTAGCATAGAATATGAAAAAACTATTGATGTGCGTCATGAGGAATGATCAGGAACTCAACCCAACTGTTAAAGTTGTTCACCTAAATACCCCAAATCACAATAGATCAATGGATGGCTTTCACTAACCCACAAGTGGCAACAATATGGTTGAAGTCTCTTGAGAATTATAATCTGATAACTTTATGTAAGGCCACATTCTACATACCAATTATTGGTAGGAAGGTAATGCCAAACCAATCTCTAGATAAAACATTAAATCGTGGGGATAAAATTGTACTCCCCAAATGAAGGATTGATCTCATGGTTTGCTTTGTCGTGAGATAATTTCTTTGATGACAACAGCAATTGCAAGATTTGCAGTGGTTGCTATATCAATACACATCTGATGACAATTGAACGTGCCTTTGTCCCATCATGAGAAAACCCATGGGTTTGTCTCATCTAATGAAGAGCTCCCTACTAATGTTTCCATCCTAATTGTTGATCTTGATGGCTGGGATGTGGATCATCCTACTAGGCTCTTTAGTTAGCCTATGGTGGATCATCTTCTCAGATTGGGTCACATGCAAAATTGCCTTGATAATGGCTAATGTGGAAGCAAAGAATCTGTTAGTATGGTCCTTTGAAGGCTTATATGTGGGATGTTTTTGAGAATCTTCCAAATAAGCATTATACCAAACTCAAGATTTCCGTGCAGGCAGCTAGAACACAAACATTCCACCCAAAATAAATCTTCTTGATATACAAAAGTAAATATGAATGACAAGCACTTTCTCAAAAGCATTAAATCATAGATGCCCAAGCCACCCTCCAATATAGGCTTACAAACATCTGTCCAAGAATCATAATACAATTCTCTATCTAAATTGTCACACCAAAAAATTTCACATAGATTTTTAATAGTAAGTAGGTAAGTATCTAGAGTAGTTGAAAATAAAATAACATAGATTGGGCTAATGACAAGAGCTTAACAAGGCATATCAAGTTAGCAAAAAACTGTGTGCAAGCACCCCAACAACTAATCCAGTCTATAGGATTTGGTAACAATGCTATCAAAATCAAGGGGCTTGGTTGATGGTTTTCCATCAAAATCCCAAAATACTAGATGGCATTAATACACACATAACGAATCACTTGGGCAATTCAAAATAGCTTATGTCTTGGGTTCAATTTACTATAGAGACCTAGAGCATATGTCTAATATATAAGCATTGCTAGAGATGGCCTAACCCATTAAAATAGTGAGGGGTTGAATATTGTTGATTGACTTTCTTTAGGTGGCATATTTGTGAAACTGGTTAGTGCCTTGTTCACCCTCAATCGTAGTCTCTTTACATTCATCAGCAAAAAATTTGCACCTAAATGAAGCTAAGATAAGCACTAAGTCTCCTCATTGTCCTCAATCACATTGCCCTAATTTTTACTTGATTTAATTTTATCCTTAGTTGTTTTGGCATCTTCATCAAAGTGCAAGATAATGCCTTACTCCACTCAACGACTTCAAATTCTAGGAAGTACAAGCATGTTATTGTTGATCGCAACGGGAGGGAAGCCCACCAATAGCTGGGACCGAGGGCATTTAACATTAGCAACCCAATCAGGTCAATCTACTATTGACTTCTACAGCGCGATCAGATCAATCCTTGCTAGGAAGTGCTGTCCTTTGAGACCCCATTTGCATAGTGTGTTAGGTCGGTCTATACCAAATTTTAGGTATAAACTATGTAATTCTCCACTTTGCCAAAAATCCTCTATAAATACAAATTATGCGGAAAAGATCTACTCTCCAAATACCTTTCAAGAATACCCCTCAAAGCTAACGTCAACAGCAAATGCAAATCAATTATAAGCAATTGTTGAACTTAGATAAATTAATAAACTTTGCTAACATTTTAGCAAGATATTCCAATGTGCTAATCTTGCTCGTTGCAATATTACCATGAATGATAGCTTCTCAAATAAAGTAATATCTGACATTAATAAGATTTCTCTTATGGAAAATATAATCCATAGTCAATCAAATTTTAGTCTATCACAAAAAATAATTAGCTTCTCAAGCTTTTCACTGAGCTCTCCAAGAAAAATCTCTAAGCCAAATAACCTCTTCCTATCCATCAAAAATGGCCATACATTTTGGTTTAGTAGCTAATAAAAAAACCATATACAAATATAAAGATTCCCAACTGTTAAATTGTCCAAGTTTACAGCAAAACCAGTAGTGATTCTTCTCTTATTTTTAATCTGAGTCAACAAATCAACAATGCTTGAACCAAAAGGCAAACAAGATTTTGTGATTCCACATCAATATTTTAAACTCATTTAGTTATCACCTACCAATTACTATTTTCTTGGATTTGTAATGTACCTCCTCACCACATTAGTATATACTATATACATCAAACTACCAATTACACTAGCATATAAAATAGTATACATATAATCCTTTTCAATATCATTCAGAGATGATACATCTATTGAAGTCTAAAGTGTAAAACTAGTAGAATAAGAACTGACTTTGTATCTATCATCCTAAATTTTTTCAAGACCTTCAAAATATAAAATCCTTAAGATAGATGCAATAACTTTTCTCTCCTTAACCTATGGATCTCCATTTGAAGTATCTTCTTGTTGCATCCAAATACTTCACATCAAATTTAACATAGCATAAACCTTCAAATTATTGAATCCCTAATATTTCTATTTCATCAATCAACATATCATTTATACAATAGTAAGTACAAAAAGGGGCAACCATCTAACTTTTTAAGAAATATATTGTTATCATATTGATTTTCTAACAAACTCAGATTAGCATACTAAGTCATCAAATCTCTTATAGCACTAATGAAGAGTTTTTTTCAAGTCATAAGAAAATTTCTTCAATCTATAAATATGAATTTCTTTGCCCTCAACAACAAAACTCTTAAAGATGTCAAGTAAATCTCTTGATGGGTGATAGATAACGCATAATTGAAGTCTGCACCTAGCACTTGATTTGTTCCCTTTTGTACCTAATTTAGTTTTATATATAGCTCATTTAATATCAAGAAATCCTACTTTTTCCTTGTACACCTATTTGCATCTTATTTCCCCCTTTCCTTTTTTTAAGCTGCATCAACTCTTACGTTAAGTTCTACTCAAGTGGCCTCTTCTAAAGCTGCTAACCAATTTGTTAAACTTCTCTCAAGACAATCTTTAAATAAAAAGCATGGCTCACTTAATGTAATTGCCACTTATACAACAAATATAACAAAGGTAGCAAATTAGCTTAAGTAAATATCTAAGGTGAACTAATCACTCTGCTTTCATTATCTCAAGCAATTGAATAAGGCTACACAATTGTGGGTTCTGTCTCAATTTATATGATTATTTGAGGTTGGTCTGCAAGAAGAACTTTAATCTCTATCTTCACCAAAAATTCCACATTGCTATCATACATCTATTAGATGATACATTTTCTTCCTTGTTAGCATGGATATTTCATCCAATCTTACATCTTTATGATGAATTATTTTAAATCTATCAAAACTCTACTACATAAAACCCTTTACTACATTCTAAGTTCCATATTACAAGAAGATACACTTCTTTGAACATGAATTAATTTCTCTCTAATATGAGCATATGTAGTGCAACAAAAATTTTTAATCTAGTTAATCAAGAGTAATTCATCATACTTCTTAGCAAACCTTAAAATCAACGCTGAAACGGGAGAGTATATAATCAGAGAGCGTGCAGTTGAATTAACATAAACCCAAAAACCTCTATACCTATTGAATATTTTAGAACAAAACTATATAATATTATCCATATAAAAAATGTTTAATATACACCATTATTATTTTTAATTAAAATCTACCACTACTTGAATGTCATGAAAAAATAAAATTTCTCTTTAAAAAAAAAATCACAAACGTTTCTGAATAATCAATGAATGCGAGCATATAATTGGCTCTCCTTTTGAACAACACACGTGAAGGCACCAATGATCTAAATGTATATGGTAAAAGGTTTCCTTTATTGAATAAACATACAGAAATTTAATTACCCAGTATGCTCTCTATACTAATTGCAGCCATCAGAACATCCACGCCATACAATCAGGACATCTACATCAAGCGGCTGAAGACTTATTACTTGTATATACATAGTTATAATCTTTATATATATATGAGGAGAAATGATGAATGTAATCAGTAGAAAATATATTCCAACCTTTATTACTCTGCTTTTCTCCTTCTCTTGATATCCTATACATGGCATTAAATTAAGGCCTCTCCTCCACCCCCTTCTACATCAATCTCCATCAAGAACGTCATCACCATCACATCTCTAGCTACCTAGTCTCTACCCTCCTTGTCTTGGCCTCTCCAAAGAATGCACCAGCCACAAGGAACCCTCCAGCCGCCTGTATTCAACTCACAAGAACCTGCAATTCAGCAATTCCTTTCCCTCTCAAGCCCAAGAACTCTTAAGCCAATTATCCTCAGCTCACAAGAATGTTCAAGAATCACCTCTCAGCTCAAGAACTCTCCTTAAGTACCTTCCAGCCTGCCCTCCAACCTCTCTACATACAGTCTTTAGCCTATCCTCAGCATAAGAATCACAATCAGCCAGCTATCCAGCCTATCTCCAACCTCAGTATCACCATCCTCATCCTCCATCCCTGTCCAAAAATTACTCTCCCTCAAAAATAGTACAGAACTCTCCCTCCTCAAGAACTCACAAGAAATTTCTCAAGAACCGCACTACAATCATGGAATCAACCCACACAAACTCCCAATCCAGCAGCAACCAATCCAACCACTGGTCAAACCGCGTTGAAGCAACCGACCTCAATAATCTCAAATTCTTGATTTCTAACATCAAGAACCTTGTCCAAAACATTCTCACCAAAACTATCACATATGGCAAGCTCAAGTAACAAAATTGTTCAAAGCAAATAATCTCTATGATCACCTAGAAGGAGTCCAGCCTAGCTCAAACAAAAATGAATACAATCACGATGCATGGATTATGTCGATAATAACCCAATTGCTGTCCTATATTCGGTAATATCTCCCTCCATCCTATCACATAAATTGGATGCCGACACATGTCAAGAAATATGAATCACTCTAGAAAAACGTCTACAACCCACCAACCGTTCAAGGACTATACAACTCAAGAATGAACTCCACAATGTATCTCTATGAGATAGACCAATGCATCTACTCACCAACACTCCTCTCCTCAAAGAAACAAGCCACAACGGTCTCTACACCATTCATCCATCAAATCTCACCTCAAGCAAGAAATTTCTGCATTCAACAACCACCGCTACAACTCCTCCTTGGCACCATCGGCTTGGACATCCTAATCCAGAAATTCACTAATACTCAGAAAGACCCAACCCGACATCCAAACCAACAATCATGCTTTCCTCCCTGTACCACTTGTATTACATCAAAACATCATCGCCTACCATTTCAAAAACATTCAGCTAGGAAATATAAAGCTTTTGAATTGTTACATTCCGATGTACAGGGACCTACCCCTATAATCTCAAATGAATGTTATAAATTCTATGTTATTTTCATAGATGACTACACTCGGTTTACATGACTATTTCCTTTAAAACGTAAATCTGAAACCACTCACAAATTCATCGAACTACATAAATTCATCAAGTGCCAAAACAACACTCACATCAAAATCCTCCAATCGGATGACAAAGGGGAATACAACTCAGCTACCTTCCGTACACTCCTCAAAAACTTGGGAATACAACACTGTATGTCATGCCCCTACACCCCACATCAATATGGAATAGTCGAACACATACACGGCCACATCATAGAAACTACACGAGCTCTCCTCCAAATAGTACAAGTACCCGAAACCTTTTGGCCCCAAGCAGCCCTCACCTCAGTCTACCTAATCAACCGATTACCATCCCCAACACACAAAACATGTCTCCATTTCAACTCCTCCACAACCATCCACTCGACTACAGCACCTAAGTGTAGTTGGGTGCCTTTGTTACCCTCTTCTACCTCCCACAAAAACAACAAAAGTAGGCCCAAAATCTGTCCCATGCATCTTTTTAGGCTACTCACCCAATCATAAAAGATACATTGGTTATAATCCCAAAACATCATCCTCCCCAAATTCAAGACACGTCCAATTCATCGAATCAACTTTCCCTTCATCCACAACACCGAAAAACACCACTCAACAACAGCCAAACCTAACCATACACCAGCCCACTAATTTTCATACCAGTTCATACAATTCTCACCACAAACATACAAGTTCAGCCGCAACACCTCAACCAACACACCAACAAACCATCTATAACCCCACCTCCCCAATAGCCCAAACAGCAACCCCTCAATCCCATCATTCAGTCCAACCAATGAAACCTCAACAAATACCGGAAATACACATGAAGCTACAAAATCAATCTCAATACACCCAATGATTACCCACCTCAAAATAGGAACAATTCAATCCAAACCTCTAACACACCTCTTCCTCACCCAAACACCAACCAGCAATCCTACCATATACAACACAACGGTCAAATCAGAAGCTTGGAAACAAGCAATGCAAGAAGAATACCAAGCACTACAAATAAAACCTGGACACTAGTTCTTCCTCAACCAAACCAAAACATCCTCGGTTGTAAATGGACATATCGTACCAAATACAACGACAATGGCACCGTGGCACATCACAAGGTAAGACTAGTTGCACAAGGTTTCAACCAACACTACGACATTAACTACCTTGAAACCTTCAACCCGTGGCAAAGATACCTACCATCAGAATTCCCTTTACTATAACCATCCATGACAAGTGGCATATGGCACAACTAGATGTTTCCAATGCCTTCCTACACGGTAACCTACAAGAAATAGTCTATGAAACAACATAAAGGATTTGAAGACCCACACAAACCTCACCACGCGTGCAAACTCAGTAAAGCAATATACAGTCTCAAAACAAGCCATGTCGATCCCCCCTTACTAATTCACAACTCTTAACTCCAAACCCAATATACATCCTAATCTATGTTGATGATATCCTATTAGTTAGCCCATCCACAACCGCCATAAACTCCCTTATCCACGCTCACCTAACGCTTCCATATGAAGAATCTTGGCAAACCAAACACATTCGTTGGGATCACCCTCATACACACACCCACCGGCCCAATGTTAAAGCCAATCAACATACGCATTAAACCTACTCAAATAATCCAGCATGGAAAACTGCAACCCAACTCAAACACCCATGACAACACAACCGCAACCATTTAAACCCACCCCGCTATTCAACCAACCGAAACTCTACAAAAGCTAGTAGGATCACTACAATATCTAACTATCACACGTCCCGATCTCAGTCTTTCTGTCAACAAAGTCTACCAACACGTGCATAACCCCACCTTCATAAGGTATGTCAAAGGCACCCATCATCTAAAACGCATCATAAGGTATTGTTGTGGGGTGTAGGGCATGACATAGGGTATGTCAAAGGCACCCATCATCTATGACTTCCCATCAACCAGGTAATCTACATCTTCGAGCATACACTGATTCAGATTGGGAAGGAGATTCAACTGATCACAAATCCACCATCGGCTACTACATATTCTTGGGAAATACACCAATCTCTTGGAGCGCAAAGAAACAAAATACAATCTTCCACTCTTCCACAGAAGCAGAATATCGGGCACTAGCCACCACTACAACAGATGTCATCTGTATTCTCCGACCTTCAAGAATTTGGCATCTCTCAAAACAAGCCCACCGCCATATTCTGCGACAACATCTCAACAATTGCACTCGCCCGCACCAAACACATGGAAATCGATTTTCACTTCGTCCGCGACAACATGCAAAAACAAAAAATTCAGCTATAACACATTCCACAGTGGAATAGACAACTGACATATTAACAAAGCTGCTCTCCACATCCCACTTCAACACTCACAGATTCAAACTCACCATGTCCGATCACAGTGGTTCGTTTGTGAGGAAATAATAGCAACCATTAGAACATCGATGCCACACAATCAAGACATCTACATCAGACGACTGAAGACTCATTACTTATATATACATACTTATGTTATCTCTATATATATGAGAAGAAATGCTGAGTGTATTAAGTATAAGATATATTCCAGCCTTTATGATTCTCTTTTTCTCCTCTTGATATCCTCAACATATACAACAAACCTCTTTTGATAACCACTTCTAACCCTAAATCATTTGTATCCCAATATCTTGTCATAATTTCATGATAAGTAAATTTCTGTAGAGAAAAATCATGTCACAACTTGGGAGCTTTCTTCTACTTCCGAAATACAAAATGCTCATTGAATTTAATTAGTGAATGTTCTTCACACAACAATCCTCTTTTGTTAAGCATTTATATACATCTTTTACTCATGTGACCCAACCTCATGTTATAATTTGATGATAACTAAAACAACTAAGAGGTAAACCATTGTTTTGTCGGTTGCCATTGATTTTTCCAGCACATAATGTAATGTTATGTGATTTAAAATTTCAGTGAGATGGGAGTTATTAGGCTCAATGTTATCTAACTAATAACATCTAAAAATTACCTGGATGCAACTCGGTAATGTTATCTGAATGTCGGCCGAAATCGACCGACATTCAGATAACATTGCCAACAATCTATCGCTCGGATAGAGTTCTTCAAGTACTCCTGGGAGAACCTCACGTCCACGTCCGCTTCCGCCAAATGCAGAGTCGGTACATCGCCTCCGCCTTCGCTTCGCCCGACGCGCTCGCCTCATTATCACCTCGTGACGCAGAGCTCTCGCCCGACACAAAGTCTCGGCCAACGCAGAGGCTCGCCCGACGCAGCATCTCGCCATATCACAAAGGCAACATCGATACGTTTTGTAAATGGATGTTTTTATTATTTTGAAGATTTGATTGATATTGTCATTTGATTATGAACAATTTATGGTAGCTTATTTTGCGATTATTAGTTTTAAAGTTTATTACAATTGATTTAGAACAAATTTATAATAGAAGTATGTGTGATAATTAATGTCAGCAAATAATAATTCTTCTTTAGCTATTTGTATTAAAATATTATGATATTTTGGTTAATTAAATCATTATTTGGTTAGTTGAATATGGATATATTATTCTAGCAATTTTTATAGTAATATATAGTGTTCTTGTAGATGGAAGCGATAAAATAAAAAGCAGTTTATGTTGTATGTGCAATTATATTGACAATACTAGAGAATGGCAGTAGATGAGTTGGTCAGTGCAAAACAAAGTTGTTACAACTTGTACGTGGGCAGCATACAACATAAAGATTACTTGTGTGATCTTTATGAAGGCAATGATTCTATTTTAGTGTTTATGGTCCAAATGATGAAGAAACATTTCTTTCGATTGTATGATACATTAAAATCTAAAGATCTCTTAAGACCAACAACTCATGTTACAACTGAAGAGCGTGTTGCAATATTTTTATATATAATAGGGCAACGTACACGATAAGGTCATTTAGTTTCATATTCAAATGATCCTATGAAACTATTAGACAATATTTCAATCATGTTTGACACGCAATCGGAACATCAAATGATGAAATTATTACTCCTAAAGTCGAAATATATTCAAAGATAGCTTCAAGTACTCAATATATGCCATATTTTAAGGTAATACTCGATTTATACTTATTTATTGTATAACTTGATTATGACACAACAATAAGTAATAGCTTCATTTATTCAGAACTGTATTGACGCTCTTGATGGTGCTCAAATTAAAGCATCCATGCCACTGGACCAAGTTGCAGCATGCCGTGGCCGAAAAGAAGATTTAACGCAAAATGTCCTGCCGCTATGAACTTTGATTTGAATTTTGTATACATTTTAGCAGGATGGGAAGGGTTTGCGCATGATGCAACTGTGTTGCGAAATGCTTTGGAGAGACCAAATGGTCTTAAGGTGTTTGATGAAAAGTATTACCTTGTAGATATTAGATACTCTACAAAGCCTAGATTTGTAGGTTCATATCGTGGGACACATTATCACTTGAAAGAGTTAACAAATCATGAGCTTCTAACAGCTAAAGAACTCTTTGCCTACGACATTCATCATTACGGACTACAGTTGAGCGAGCTTTTGGCATTTTAAATAACCATTTTAAAAATTATATGGACCATTGCAGCCTTTTCTCATATCCAGGCCAAGTTAATATTGTCATTGCTTCTTGTATAATCCATAATGGGATAATGAAATATGGTGAAGATCAATTAGTTTGCAGTGATGAATCTTGCATTAAGGAAACCATATCAGTTAATCACCAACGCTATTGATGACAACATGGTGCAACGTAGGGATCATTTATGGGAACAAATGTGGAATTGCAAAACTCATTTGAGCTACTAGTGATTTGTAAATATTGGCATAACAAATTGTATTATTGTAATGGTACTTGAAATTTTATTGTTAATGTTTTTGACCTCAATGTACAGCTTCTATAGCTTCCAAGTTTCTCATTCGTAAGCAATCCAATAAAATAAATAACACTGAAAATGTGTTGCAAGAGAAACCTGAAAGTAGCAATATTAAGAGCCGAAATTATTTACTATGGCAGCTTATATGGATAAACAAACTTCTTAAGATAAAAGCTAAGATGAGCACTGGTTACGGTTTCCAGTCTAATGGTCAATGAAAAACAATTGCATATGCTCAAGTTGCAAGAAAATTAAATGATATGTTCAACAATCCAGATATAACAACAGATCATGTTATTCAACAAGTTATGAGCCAAAGGCATAGATGGGACATTATTCAAAAAATGAGAGGTTTATCAGGTGTTAGTTGAGATGAAAGTGAAAGAATTATTAAGATTGGTCAGATGAAAGCACTCCAAGTTCCACATGTATTTTGTTATAGCATGTTACTCTCAATACATATTTTATTGGAATTAATAACTCATAAATTACTTATTTGCAGGATGCAGCTCAATTTTTAAATAAGCCAATATTTGATTATGATCTTCTGACAACAATGACTCTTTCATAAATATGAACAATAGCATTATTCTTAAGGAAGAACGCAATTTCTCAAGTGATTTTCAGCATTCACAACCATATCACGTTAAAGATGACCTTGAGGATGATGACTACACACAAAAACAAATCGAAGAAAACAAATCTATTGGGATTGCATCAACTTCAGAAAAGTTCATCAAGAAGGGTAAAAGAGGTTGTGATGAGCTCTACCGCGATACAAAGGTTAAGGCATTGACAGACATAGTTATTGTTATGCTAAAAATGGCAGATGCATTAGACACAGCAAACCATCGAGATAATCTTTTGGGAAGTGTATATTATGAGTTAAATCGACTTGGGGGCTTCTCAGATATGGAAATCGAAATATGCTTCTAGTATATTGCTTCTGCAGATTTATCAATTGCAGCGTCATTCATTTTACGACCACAAAAGGCGCAAAAGTTGTTCGTGCGAAAGTTCCTGCGAAAGAATCCAATATGAGATGTCTTTTCGATGATGCTGATCTTTATATTTACAGTGTTTCGAACTATTTATATCCACGTTTTGTAGTTTTTGTGCTTGATTCAATCGAGAATACATATACAAGACAAGAAAATGTTTGATGCTTGAGTTTTGTAGGTTTTTGTATTGTTTTCGTAATTATCTTTGTAGTTATTTGTCGTGCTTTTTCAGCTTATATTTGAATCTCAGTATTGGGGATATTCTTACCTCATGTGTAATATAACATGAATGACAATGCACCAAAATAGCATACATTTGAATAATACTGACATCTATTATTTAAATAACAATGAACCAAACAGTTCCTATTATATGAATAACATTGGTATCAGAATAACATGCTATCTTAATAACTTTTCACCCGACACTCAACCAAGCAGCCCCAAAAGTTGCATGTCTATTTCTGCCCTTTCATTACTACTTGTGTGCATTTGCATACACTTAAGCACTTCACTTTTACTAATATTAAAAACCTTTTCCATCCATGCTACCAACAAAAATTAACTTCTATCCAACCATGGAACATATCATATAACAGTAAAAATTATAACAAGCCATTAAACTTCTTGATCTTCATTGTATTAATCCCTGCGATACTGCACGATACATCATTAATTGTCATAACAAGTCCACTTTTAGTATGACTATAAGCAAAAAACCATTCCCCATTGGGCCTAATATGAAATGTTTTGGCTAAATTAAAATTCAATCTAGATTTAAGCTTATCATTAAAATTTGTGTATTCTGAATCTCCTTACAAATCAAACTATCAGTAGATCTATATTTGATGCATGTCTATCTTTCAATAACAAGTCCTTTGATAACAAAACTTGTATTAAATCCATCAAGATAATAAATTCACGACAATATAGCATTGAATTTTAAAATTTTGAAATTGGAAAGAACAAAAATAGAAGCATAGTCAAGTATTTATCTTTATAATGGATTTCAATCAACACCAACTTCATAATGATACTCTTAAGTTTACCAAAATAGGTATAAATATCATTACATTCAATCATTTGATGAGAATATAATCTCTACTCAAATAAAGCTTGGTGATCAAGCTCCGCAGATGTAAAATGACTCCTCCTATAACCACATATTCATAACAGTCTCCTCCTAAAAGCCATGTTGTAAGATCTCATTTAACATAAAAAACATAATTTAGGATCTCCCCGGTTACCCTTTGTATCCTTATCAAACGCTAAGGTCTAAGGCATCATGTCTTTTTAGAATAAAGAGTCATCAAGATCAAGTTGGATGAGGATCACCCTCATCTTAACTTGCCAATGCCCAGATCACGTGGATCAACTAAGTTTCTCAATAGTGTACTTTATCATCGCCATTAGATCTGAAAAATCTTTACAGAATCCTGATTGAATACTTTGATACCGGAATGTGAGATAAAATGACGAGCAAACAACAAAAATAAAGCATCACATAAACACAATTACAGCACACGAACACAGAATTATTTATGAGAAAAACCAAATTGTTGCACTAAGGAGAAAGAGAGACGAAGAACACAAGAAACTAGATACCCTAATCCCCTCAAGTGAACATATATAGAAATAAGTTAGGGCTTTAACAAATAAAATAAAAGATACAATTACTCCCCACCCCCCAATTTTAAATATTTGGCATGGGCATTGCTTGCTCGCTGAACACCTAGACTAAACGGTCGATCCCTGCATGGGGGCACCGCCCACAAGACCCATCAGTGTACTGAGTGTCCAGTCCAAACAAAATTTTGGCATGCACCAAGAATTTTGTTATTGCATAATCTAAGAACTCTAATAAGCTCACAGAATTTAAATTCAAGGCATGACACAGAATATGTCTTTTACTAAGAATGCAAGGCGACGAATAAGAATCGAAAAATTTGAGTTAATTAGTCGGTTGTACAGACATTTGTAGACCCCGAATGAAAACAACTAATATGACAGCTGTAATATTTCTTCGCATTGCCAAGGAGTTTTGAAGTTTGAATTATATAAAGACCAACAGATTCATAAATCTTGCCTTTTTCTGCCGTTTGGGCTGGAAAGAGAAGATGAATCTGAGGAGATACGGTATAGCATTTGGCCGCCCTAACAGCTTCTCGCACACATATGGGTCAGCGATCAAATAAGCTAGAGCCCTTGCAGACTCAGCCTGCGTCCCTCCACGATCCCCTCCATTCAGGGGGGCAGCAACAGTCTCCAGCAGCCAATCCACAACAGCTCCGCCGCCAGCTCCTACGATGGCGGCTCGGCGAGCCTCACTGGCCGCAGCAATATCGGCCAGAAGCGCTGCCACGCGCAACTCGAACCCTGATCGTACCTCCTGATTGGCCGATGACAGGACAGACGCCAGCGATTTCCATAGAACTGATGCGGCGGCGCCGGTTTGTGCCATCTGGTTCATCACTCGGTGGATGGAGCCACGGCACTTTTGTAGGGTTTCCTCGAGGTCAGCGTAGAGTTGGCTGAACGTTGATTGGGTTGGATCATCGGTTAATGGAGGAGAGTTGCGGTAATATGAAAACAAGACGACTCCGGATGTTAAAGCACCGGCAACTGCGGTATAGAAATAGATGGATTTCGGACGGAAATTGTCTGAAGAGGAGGACGAGGTGGAGAGCGGAGACGGATTGATGGCGTCTTGGCGAGCGGGGAGCGGAGATCTGAGATAGTCGCTTGTTTTAGAGTTGACATGAGAGAACGGCAACGATGGGCGGCCCGGCCTCGTGATCAGGCGGCGCATTGGGAGAAAGGAGCTCTAATTGTTAACTTAATCGCCGGGTTCTTTTCCCGTGTTGAATTTGGATACTGACTTTTGACGGGGAATTTAGGGAATGTATCGTATTCTTTTTTGTTTGGGCAGTTTTTTCCGTAAAAAATTGCTCGGGCTAATGGGTGTCGTCGTTAATTATATAGCCCAAGCTTGAGTAGTCAAAAGGCTACGGGCTACGGGCTACGGGCTTTTTAAGCTAACTCGTTCGTTGGAGCATTGGTGCAAAATCACCAATGGAGTTTCGAGCAGGCCGGCCTTTAGTAGAAAATCATTCAATGGTCATTTGTGCGTCGAGCCAGGCTTTCATATTTGTCCCGAGAGCTTTTGCTTTTGCTATGACTAAATGCTCCCAACGGAATGAGACTATGACTAATGTGCAACACTTTTATTCTTGATCACTTATATTAAATCACGTTCATACATAGATATATATATATAATTACACACACTTATTTTGATTCACAAGCACCTATTATGATAACATGATCATAAGAAATATAAAAATAATGAAGTCTAGATCTCAATATTTGTAACTTCTTTAAGATTGTCATCTTTGAACCATGTGTGTATCCAAAAAGTAAATTGTGAATGTTATACTCTTGTGTCACTTATATTTATTACTTTAAATATCCCTCATACTATAAAAATAGTGGGTAAAGATAGTTTTCAAATTTCATTCAAGAAAGAGAGCTCCTCTTGGCCTAAATCATTACGGACAAGCTAAGTCAATTTAGAATACTAGATACTGCCTTAAGTTTTAGTTAAGAACCTTCCATGACAAAGTAACAGTTATCATAACATAAATTATTAAATTTAGCTTGGACCTTGAATAAATTAATAGATTAGTGTTAAGCCTCAACAAATTCTCCTTATAGCTAAATCTAGTTAATCATACTGAGTTAATAAGAGTTAAGTAAACCTAACCCTATCTCATCTCCACATTATGAGAAAAAGTCTAGCTTAACTACTAAAGAATTATCTAAATTTATAAGGATCAAGGCATCAACATGAGAACTTTCCTTCTAAAATCCTAAAACTAATATGAGCAAACACATAGGTGGAATATTTGTCTAGATTTGTGTAGCGCCCCGCCCCATCGCCACACGCAAAAGACAAGTATAATCATAATCAACGGCGGAGCAGTGCGCTACTCGGGATAGACGAGCTTACAAAACTCATCTTACCGAATAGGCTAAAAGACTGAGCCACACTAAATGCTGCTGACTCGAACCCAAGAGTATGATTGAGAGTCAATACTTAAGATAAAAGTAGATTACTTGTCTTAAGTATTAGACTAATACATATATTAGATTTAGAAAGGTAAATATAAATCCAATATATGTTATCGATATATCAGCATTTCCAATATACTGATCACATCACAATACTAAGTATAGTAGTATAACAGAGTGTGAAAACGAAAGTAGAACATCCAGAATACATTCATCACAGAGCAGTAGTAAACATTCGTCTCAGAAAAAAAAAAAGTAAAATACATCCAGAGTTATTATAAATTGATTTAAAAGATAAAATGTAAAGTTTATCTAAAGTACTGAAATAAGCAGTAAGCAAAAGGTGGAAGACTGATCCACTAAAGCTCCACATATTCCTTCGGTATCTCCTGTAGGTCATCCTGCCCTGTATCCACAAGCTGCTCGGGATCTAGCAAATTGCCGGATCCCAAAAGTACACCGTGTTAGATAAGAAGTCTAACACATCGCAACTAACTAAGCAGTTCTAAAGTAAATGCAATAGACAGTAAAGTAAACACAAGTGTAGAAAATAATAGTAAAGACACAATGTAACTGAAACTGTAAAGACTAAACAAAGTAAAACTATATCAAAACTGAATACTAAAAGTAAACTAAAAATATCAAATGCTCATAATTCAAAGTGAAATATCCAATGTTGTACTATATATTACTGGAATGATGTACCCAAATATGCCACAACGCGGTATGCCACTTATGTCACAGAAATATCATTGAAAGGCTATGAGTCCTACGGTCTAATGTGTACATATACTCAGTTGGAAAGACAGTATGGTGATGCCGATGCATCCTGAGATTTCCTAGTCTATGTATGCAACATTTCGTAACTCATAATTTATCACTAATACTCATGCATCACTGCTGTAATGATTCATCAAACTCATGCTCATGTTTATGCCCATGCTTATATTCTATATGAGTAAAATTCAAAAATCCATAAAACTTAACATTGATGATGAGTTGTAAGTCTCCACTGTGCAAAATCCTGTTAAGAGGATTCTGACTCCTAGCTTCTAGAACAATGATTGGTTAAAGTTGAAGACTTACTTAAAGGTTATTAAATGGGATGACTGTATATACATATTTAGCACATTTTCAAAGAAAGGAGATTCTTATCACTTAGTTTGATTAAGCCACCTTAACGAAGCAGTCTTCGATATGAGCCATCGCCCGTTGGTGATTTGTATCTCAAGCTAAGTTATTAAGATGTCTAACTCACAATCACACTTAGTATATTAAAGAAGGTGATTCTAATTACTTAGTTTATTTGAGCCACACCTATTGAAGCGATCTTCGCTAGGAGGTATCGCCCGTTAATGATTTGTATTTCAATCAAACTAAGGAATGAGTACCTGTTAATACACTCTTAGTCTTGGGAGATTTACTCTAACATGACTGTATTCATCTAATCCCTCAGGATAACACCTATTTATAAGTCTATATTAGAGTGAATCAACCAATCCTGAATATTATTGAAGAAAATCAGTACTATATGTATGCCATACTACACCAACCAATAATTTGGGTTCACGCAACTCTATTTAATTAATAAGGATTTATCAAGACTATAAATTCTTATGCTAAATAGGTAATTCCTATACAATATTCCAAGAAAAAATGTGATCAAGTATCACTCAGTATAGATTCTACCACAATGAAGGGTGTCATTCTAATATCTTAAGTGATTCCTACCATGAGGGGTTAAGATTAACTTCTAAAGTTAAGGGATCATCTAAGCTTTTACATCAATGAGTTATGCAAAGTCCTCCTACCTCAATGTATATTCAACTTTAGTTTTTTAAAATATTTCAGAAATGCTCTTGTGTTGAGATACTTAAGATCTCACACTCTTAACTCTAATACTAACACTATTGGTTTTACTTATCATTTAGACTTAGGATGCTCAGATCAGATGATTAAGTCATCTGATCATAGCTTATTCTAAGATCATGAGATTTAAATCAAGATTATTAATAAAGTTAGATCACTTGTTCAATCAATATGGTTCTATTAATTTTATCATGCTAATAGTCTTATTTATGAGAATATCAAGGATCTAAGGTTCAGATTCAGATTAAGCAATCTCGTAGGTTTATTATTAATCTTAATATGTTTAATCCAAATATTTAAGATCAATGTCAAATCAGATGCATTATTAGAATAATGTCAATTATATTATCTTATAATCAAGCAACTTTAGTTAAAGTTTAAGGATTTGGATCTTAACTAAGTAGAAGAGGGTTTGACCCCTACTCATATTTAGTTAAGATCAAAGATTCATTTATAGATCAAATGTCAAATCAATAAATTAGGTATATATTATTGGTGACAATCTTAGACTTAGATCAAGTCTTAATAGCTTGATTAAAGTCTTAAGACTTCTTAAGTTAATTAAGGTGACTAAGTTCTCTAATTTTAGATTTATTCAATTTATACATCATAATTTAGTATATAATGTTTCCATATTTTTACCTTACTGTTATGAAGCATATTAACAGAAAAATTTATGAAAATAGAAAGTAATTAGTGCTAATCAAACCCTAAATCAATTCAAAATATTTAGCACATAATTATAAATCTAGCCATCAGAATCTCATACAAATTGGCACATAAGTTCTATTTAATCATACAATTAATCAGAGACTAAATTTACTAAGATCCAAAATATATAAACCCTAATTTTCACTAATCATGGTTCAAGATTAAAGCATAAGTTAAAGTACAGAGATCAAAAAAATAATTCACTTAGCACATTTATTCTACTCTTCATAAGAAGACTAGTGGCATCCTAAACATGTAATTTGGTTAAGTATAATTGCCAATTTACCCTAATCAAGATCTGCAATAATTAGGTAAAATTAGAAAATCTAACCATTAGATATTCAATATTATTTTATATTCAGAATCCTTGATGGTTTTTTGATTAATTTCATATATGATATCATAGGGTTTGAACTAGTGGATTAAAAGTTATTAAATTAATACATTATGTATTTTTCCAATTTATTTTTCCTATGATTGTGTTAATTGGATTATTTTCCTTAAGGAAAATAAATCCAATTAATTGGATTTATTTAAAACAGGCTCAGCCCATTAGCCGAACCGCGCAGGACGACCGAGGCCTGAAGACCCGGGATTGTCGCACCGCGCAGGTCATGGGCTGACCCGACCCGCACAGGGTCTTTGTCCCCGCCCCGACTCCTCTCGATAGGAGCCAATCCAGGAACCCCTAGACGGTAAAATTCTCCATCTAGAGCGTGTGCCTTGGCCTCGGGTAAATCGGGAATCGATCCTCTAGCCGAGACACACCGATAGACACTTTAAGCCCCCTGTGAGGTGGTCCGGATCGGCCGGACCTTACTCACCCGAGGGCTCCCTTAATGGAGCTACTGTGGAGAGACAATTCTCCCTACAGAGGCCATTCCAGACTCAGGGCTCGATCCCTACACCTTCAGGGAGGTGAGACGGATCGAAGCCCCCTAGTATGAGGGCTTGAAGTGGGCTGGAACGCAGGGACCTTACTCACTCGAGGCATTCCTTGATGGACTTAATCCGATCGATCAGTTCGATCTACCAGGGCTAGCTCAAGGCGCATTTATGATAGCATTAAGTTTGATTCAACAATACGCAGCAATACGAGTCAAAAGAAGGAAGGTCCGAGCCTCATTGGCTCGAAACCGGCAAGTGGGGGTACCTGGTTCGTCGGGATGGCTCGGAATGATCGACTGAGGGAATGACTAGCCTTAGCTGAGCTTCCAGATGCTGTAAAGGATCCTAAACACTAGGAGATTCTACTATCAGCAATTCGGGAGCTCCTAGGATCGCTTATGCAAGCTCGGACAGACGACAATGGCAGAGAGGAGACAGTGGGGAATTGAACTCAATTAAGCAGCAAAGGAGCAGAGAGAGGATTACTGAGGCTATTTATAGCATCAGACGAGCTCAGGGAAGCTTTTAGAGGGTTGGTTCGGGCTGGAAAAGGCCCGAGATGTCGGGCCATGGCTGAGCTCTCAATTTTTCTAATTGAGCTCGGCCGGGTCACGATGCCCAATCCGGACCGATATGTCGTTAAGGGAAGATCCCCAACTGCCTGCTGAGGTGGAACGGGTAGTAGGGGATAGGCCAGGTTGTCCAGAATTTGCAGGATTCTCCTCGGTCGATCGTGGGCGTGGCGAAGACGAAGATCCACAGTGCGGGTGCGCTGTGGGCCGTCTGATGGATCGATCAGAACCGCGAAATGGTCTGATCCTTCGGATCCTAACGGCCGGATCTGATTTAGTCCGTGCCGTAGGATTCACGGGGCACATCTAACGGCTGATCCCTTGGTTCCGCGGGATCTAACCATGGCCGTCGATTATTTAAGCGCGGCGGTTAAATTAACGGGACCCCGCTGTCACGCAACCCGGGCTCTGCAGCGGATCGCCAGTGGTTCGCACAGCGGATCCCGGCTATTATTTTAGTTTTAGGGATATATTTGCAATTTGAAAAGATTATGAACCCTTTTATGCAATTAGACCATTTTAATTAAATGTGAATTATGGTCTAAATGATTACCAAATTGCACCAAACTTTCATCCCTAGCTAATTTGGGGGTGAGAAATTCAAAAATGCAATCAGATTTTAATTTTGAGATTAAAATATTTTAGGTCTAATCTAGGACATCTATATTGATCAAAATACAATTATAGACTTATGGGAATCCAATTGACTTCAAATTTTCAGGATAGACTTAATTTGATATCCTAAAAGTATTAGGATCAAAATAAATGCTTAATTATTATAGAATTTAACAGGATAAGGCTGTTACAGACTCTCCCACTTAAGAACAATGTCGTCCTTGACATCATCTCAAGAGAGAAGACAAACATGATGAAATTTGAAGAATAGAATAAAATTTAGAAAATTAATGAGCACCTGGATTTTCAAAGAGATTGAGATACTTTCTTTTCATATCCGCCTCTTTCTTCCAAGTAGATTCTTCTAAAGAGAGATTCATCCACTGAACCTTTACCATTGGGATTGAGTGATTCCTCAGCTAATTTTGATCATGAGCTAAGATCTTAATCGGCTCTTCCACATAAGAAAGATCCAGCTGGAGAGATACCGCTGGAAGTTGAATCAAGTGAGATGGATTACGAAGACATCTCTGCATAGAGGAGGTGTGGAACACGTTATGGACTGTATAGAAATCTTTAGGAAGTTGCAATCGATAAGCTGCAGAACCAATCTTTTCTAGGATTTCAAATGGCCCGACGTAGTGAGGACTTAGCTTCCCGGCTACACCAAAATGATACACGCCTTTCATCGGACTAACTTTAAAATATGCAAAATTTTTGACATCAAATTCTAGAGTACGATGATAAGCGTCATGGTACTTACTCTAGCAATTTTGAGTTGCTTTGATTCTTTGCAGGATCAGTTAAATCTTACGATTTATTTCTTCAACTAAATCAGAACCATATATCTGAACACTGTTTATTTCAGACCATGCTAGTGGAGTACTGCATTTCCTGCCATACAAAGCTTCATATGGAGCCATGCCAATACTCGCCTGAAAACTATTGTTGAACTCTACGAGAGGAATATGATCTTCCTAGAAGCCTCCAAAATCTAGAATACAGAGACGGACAAGATCTTCCAAGACTTGATTGACTCTTTCTATTTGACCATCCATCTGAGGATGGAAAGTGGTGCTCATGACTAGAGTAGTCCCCAAGTCTTGATGCACAGCTTGCCAGAATTTAGAAGTGAAATGACTATCTCGATCAAATACGATAGATCTGGAAATTCCATGGAGTCTGATAATTTCCTTGATATACAGCTTTGCTAATTTCTCCACAGAATCAGTTTGACGCATAGGGATAAAATATGCTGATTTGGTCAGTCGATCAACAATGAGCCAGATTGAATCGGCACCGGATCTTGATTTAGGTAAACCCATAACAAAATCCATATAAATGTCGAACCACTTCCATTCAAGAATTGCCAGAGGATGAATAAGTCTTCCAGGCTTTTGGTGTTCAGCTTTAACTAAGTTACATGCATGATATTTTGCTACAAATTCTGCCACACTTTTTTTCATTCCAGACCACCAGAATGATTTCTTCAGATATTGATACATCTTAGTACTGCTAGGATGTACTTGGTAACCAAAATTATGACCTTCCACTAAAATCTCTCAGTGCATGAATTTGGGAATCCATAGGCAATCCCCTTGATAGATTACACTACCTCGAATCTGAAGATCAAAATGACGACCACTTTCGATGTCCGCTTTAAACTTCAAATATTCTTGATGAAAATTACATGAAAATAACTTTTCCTTCCTGCATTAGCACGCATCCCGAACCTATGCCAGATGCATCGGTATAGACTTGGTATTTAAGACCTTCTTTAGGTAAGGCTAGAACTGGTGCAGAAGAAAGAGCATCTTTTAATGATTGAAACACTTTCTCACATTCTGGATTCCAGATAAATGGTACTGCTTTCTGCATGAACTTTGTGTGAGGAGGCACAATTTGTGAGAAGCCCTTAACAAATTTTATATAGTAACCTGCTAGTCCTAGGAAACTCATGATATTGGTCACAGATTTTGGTTGTGACCAATCTTAAACTGCGCTTACTTTATTTTGATCGACTCTGATTTTTTGAGAGTCGACGACATGACCCAGAAAAGCGACTGAGTCAAGCCAAAATTTGCATTTGGAATACTTATCGTTTAGCTCATGGCTTCGGAGCTCTTTTAGCACTACTCGAAGATAGTTCTCATGATCCGCTTTACTTTTTGTATAAATCAGAATATTGTCAATGAATATGATGATAAATTTATCTGAATACTCTTTCAACACGCGTTGCATTAAATCCATAAAAATGGATGGCGCATTTGTTAAGCCAAAGGACATTACTAAAAATTCATAATGTCCATAGCAGATTCTAAATGTTATTTTCTCCACATCTGGATTTTTAACTCGCAATTGGTGATATCCAGATCGCAAGTCTATCTTTGAGAAAACCTTAGCTCCAGATAACTGGTCGAATAAGTCATCGATACGAGGTAGAGGATACTTATGCTTGATAGTTACCTTATTTAATTCCCTATAATCGATGCACATTCTCATCGATCCATCTTTCTTCTTTATAAACAAAATTGGTGCTCCCCAAACAGATGAACTTGGACAAATAAGACCTTTCTCCAACAGTTCTTGAAGTTGCTTATTCAATTCTTGGAGTTCTTTTGGTGCCATACGATACGGAACTTTTGACAGCGGTTAGGTTCCAAGAATTAATTCAACTGCGAATTCTTTTTCTCACTGGAGGAAAACCGGGTAGATCTTCAGGGAAAACATCAAGAAATTCACAAACTATACGGTTCTCAGAAATAGGCACGACTTCTTTCTTTTCTCCCAACATCATTACAAGATACACATTACATCCCTTCCTGACTACCTTTCTGCTGTCATTGCATTGATCAGTGATGCTTGGGTGCTAAATCTTCTCACAAATGATTTTAATTTACTTTCACTGCCCAAAGTTATTTTTTTCTTTTAGCAAATAATTGAAGCACCATGCTGGCTTAACTAATTCAAGCTTAGAATTATATCAAAGTTTGCGATTGGCAATATAATTAATTTAGCCCCATAAATTTGTTCCCCAATAAGAATATCTATGTTGCAGAATTGTTGGGACTGCATACGAGATCCAAAAGGTAACTTGATGTTTAACGAGCTAACTAATCGATAGGTCGGTAACTTAAAAGTTTTAGCCCAATTTTTTGATACGAAGGAATGACTCGCTCCCATATCGAAAAGGATGTTACAAGATTTGTCATTTATTGATAGGGTGCCTATGATTACAGTAACTTAATAAGAATAGTTACTCTAACATTTAAAAAAAACATTGAAACGGTAAAGACTGATTACTAAAACAATAAGAATTGGATAAAAATTGATTTAAGGCATACTTGACACCACATCGTTGTTCTCAGGAGCAGAGGCAAGAGTTAACATATATACCCTGGCAAGTGCTGAGGGTTGTTTATTCTAGGGCCTTTGACTTTTGACAGTGCTTTGGTGCCGGTACAATTACCTTAGAGTTTGTAGTGGTAGCTGGCATTATAGCAGGAGCAGGCTCATGAATGTTCCTTGGCTATGCACGGAATACTTGTTTATGACGAGAGTGATTGATGATCACTCCTTCGATTATGTTCTTCTCATTGCATTCGAAATAGCATTGGCCTTTACGACCACAAGTAAAACATACACCATCGAAGTTGTAGCATTTTCCGTACAGATGCATTCATTTGCATTCAAAATTATGAGGTTGGGGTTGTGGTGTTTCCATATTATAGACCTTTGCCACCTTATGATGGCCAAAACGTTTATTCCTCGGCTGCATTACTATCGCCTTCTTTTTTTGGTCTAATTGACCTTGGAATCTTTCTTGTAGATGTGCAGCCTCGATTAATTCAGTCAAATTCTTGATCTGATGAGATACTAAATGGGCTTTAATATAATTTCTCAGATCCTTCTGGAAACGGTGGCATCTAGATGCTTCTGTTCTAACTAGATCCAGAATGAAATGTGATAATCTCCAAAATTCTTGCTCATAGTTGAACACTGAATTATTGCCTTGTGTGAGATGGAGGAGTTCATCCTCTAGAATTGCTTGAGCTGATGCCGAAATGAACGCTTCACGGAACACTTCCAGGAACATATCCCAAGGAATGTCCTCTTCTTCATAATCGACAAATCTGTTATTCCGCTCGTTCTCCCACCAGTACTCAACTTCTTCTTGAAATCGATGAGTTACTAGGTGGATGGCTTCAGAGTTATGGCACTTGATACTGGCCAAGTTTTTCTCAGCCATCTTAAGCCAGTTAACTGTGTCCATAGGATTCAATGATCCATTGAACGTAGAAGTTCAAAGATGAAGGAAACTGTGTAGAATTTTGTTGCCCGCATAGTGCGAAGATGATGAGAATCCTGATGGGGGTGCAGGTTGCTGTCTAACCGAGAGGATAAGAGCACGTGTCTCTTGCGCCTGTTGGGCATTACTATCTATTAAGGCCTTCAATAAACTGGCCATAGGGTTGGACTCCTCAGGTCAGCCTGACGATGCGACCTTATTGTTAATTAGAGTAGGAGCAGATGGGGAGCCAGGATTCATGACTGCAATTATATGTATGAACTTAGAAACATAAAATTTTACTATAATTTCATTCATTCTTTTCTTTCTCAAAAGAGAAGATACATGGATCCACAAAATATATAACTGAGATGAAAGAAAATGACATAATAAGATATTTAAAAATCCTAGTGGCAATACTCTACCCAAAAGGCAGTGCAAAAATCATCATATGTGACTATGTGGCTCTTTCGAGCTAATCTCCTATAAACCCAATACTACCAACGGCTCGCTGATCCCATCAGTAGGATCTCTACAATCTCTAGTCGGTACTTCTCGGGACTAGCTGTCTCTCTAAGTGCAGTAGTAACACGATCCATCCATTCCTTAGCGAGTGCTGAAAGCTGGTGCCTCCAAAGGATGAATGGACAAGTATCTTATCCAGCACCTCAACTCCACGAGGCGACACTCCATCGACGACCCTTCCGTAAATCAGGCCATCTCGAAGGTCGTCCATCCAATAGCTATCAAATCTCCTAAGGTAGAACAAAAATGCTGTTTGCGAGTAATTCATCCCTAAAATAACTCAACTTATAAGTTTTCATTCACAATTTATCATTACTTTCAATTCATTCAATTCCTAAGATGTCAGTTTTGATATTAAGAATAGGCATATTTTAAATCAAGTTATTATGTGCGTTAACTTCCTAGGATGTCATTATGCTAGACATAGTCAATCTTTACCTTTCTGAGGTAATTTGATGAATGTTTGGATGTTTGATTTTCATTATACTTAGTAACTTGTGATCTTGACGTGATGCAGAGAATAGATCATAAGGTAGATAGGAACAAACTCCTTATCCGACACTTTATGATACTTCTCTGATACAAACTATAGCGCCCCGCCCCATCGCAGCGCGCAAAACACAAGTATAATCATAATCAGCGGTGGAGCGGTGTGCTACTGAGGATGGACGAGCTTACAAAACCCATCTTCTTGAATAGGCTAAAAGACTAAGCTACACTGAAGGCTGCTGACTTGAACCCGAGAGTAGGATTGAGAGTCAATACTTAAGATAAGAGTAGATTACTTGTCTTAAGTATTAGACTAATACGTATATTAGATTTAGAAAGGTAAATATGAATCCAATATACGTTATCAATATATCAACATTTCCAGTATGCTGATTCCATCACAATACCAAGTATAATAGTATAACAGAGTGCGGAAGCTAAAGCAAAATATCCTGAATACATTCATCACAATGTAAATTATTTAAATTTAGTAGTTTTGTTATACATAGTGATTTTATTATAAGTAAATCTTACCATTGCATTTGAGGGGATTAGTATTGGTTAAAGTGAATTATAAGGAACAAATTACTATATCATGTAGACGTACCTTGATTCCTCCTGTTCTATATATTATTGCCTAAATATAACACAAAATTTGTTATCGATACGTAAGATATGTTTTCAATATCTTAAAATAATGACAATTATCTATTGTGATGGTAAATGAATTATTTATTTGGCAATTGTACATCTTACTTATTATATATTATTGCACACAAATCTTTGTTTTGTAAAATGTATATTACAAAATTTTAAACTTTGTTCCATCCTGCTAATAACTTGTAACAAGCCTAGGTTGTTACCTTATTTCATTTCAGCTTACTCATGTATTAATTCTAGCTCCATTGCATTTAGAATACCAACTTAAGCTAACCCTGAAAGTTTGAGGTCAATTGGACCTTTCTAAATCAAATTAGTCATTTGATCAGTCTAGATGCCCTATTTTAGACCTAAAATATTTTGATCTCAGAATTAAAATCTGATTGTATTTTTGAACTTCTCACCCCCAAATTAGTTAGGGGTGAAAGAATGATAATATTTGAAAGTTATTTGGACCATAATTCAATTTAAATTAAATTGGGATAATTGCACATAAAGGATCCCAATATTTTGATTTTACAAATACACCCTAAATAGAATTACACGTCTGGGATCTATTGTGCAAACTGCTAGTGATCCGCTGTGGAGCCCGGGTTGCACTGACAGCGGAGCCCCGCTCCATCCTACCGTCCCTCCCATGGATCCAACGACTAGGATCTAGATCCGCGGAGCCGCAGATCTGCCATTGGATCTACCCGTGGATCCTACGTCCCGGATCACTTCCTCGATTAGTCGTTCTGCCATCTGATTGATAAATTAGATGTCATTCGAAGGTCCCGCTACTGTGGATCTTCATCCCCATCGCGCTCCACTCCCGACAGGGAATATCTCCCATATGCCAGCTGCCCTCCATGTCCCCCAAGTGCACCTCCAGCTTAGCAAGGTCATTAGGACCTCCCGCATCCCGTTATAGAGCCCTGATCGAGCCTCGTGAGAGCTCGGCCATGGTTCGATCTCCCAGGCCTGCCCAGCCCGAGCCCCTACCTTTGGAACCTTCACATTCCTTCTCTGAGGCTATAAATAGCCTCAAGTTTGCTCCTAGAAATGGCTTGCTGATCAATTGGAGTCTTCTTCCTCTCCATCATTTTTTGTCTGCTCGAGCTCTCCCAAGCGTCCCAGGTGTGCGTACATGTAGCGCCCCGCCCCGTCACCGCACGCAAAGAGGTAAAATCATAATTTGGCAGCAGAGCGGCGTGCCACTTGGGGAGGAATATCCCGTCTCCTCGAATAGCTAAAAACCAAACCCATCTGGAGGGCTGCTGACTTAACCTCAAGGAGGGTTGAGAGCTAATACTTAAGATAAGAGTAGCGTTCTTATCCTAAGTATTAGACCAATACTTATATTGGATATAAAACACATGAGGAATTTAATATATGTATAATATATCAGCATTTCCAATATACTAAATACATCACAATATTAAGTATAAGTAGTATATAATAGACTGCAGAAGCTAAGCAGTCATCTAAAAACATTCATCACAGAAGCTGTATAAAATATTTATCTCAGAAAAGAAAAGAAAATACATCCAAAATTATTACAAATACTTTACTGAAATACAGACATAAAAGCTAAGTATTGAACTGAAATAAACTAAGCATAAATATAAAGTTGAAGAAGAGTCCACTAGTGCTCCACAGGCTCCTCCAGAATCTCCTAGTATTCTCCTGACCTGTCTCAAAATACTGCTCAAGACTAGTAAATTATCGGATCCCAAAAGTACCTCGTGTTAGACAATAAGTCTAACACATCGAAACTAATCTAAATAGTTATATTTATTCATTTAGCATTTACATAATATAAATAAAACTACAGAAATACTATAAAGATAACTAAAAGTATAAAATTGTATAAAACTATACAAAACTGAAGTAAGGTAAAGTAAAGCTGAACTGTAAACTAAATACTGAAAGTAAATAAAACTAGTAATGAATCTAAAACTGAGTAATATCACGTAAAACTATGTTGTATGCCATTAAAATTATGCATTTGAATATTCCATAATATTGTATGCCTCTAATATGCAACCAAAATATCACTGAACAACTATGAGTCATACGGTCCAATGTATACATACATCAAGTTGGGAGATGCGATGCCAATGCATCCTAAAATTCCCCAGTCAATGTATGTAATATTCTGTAACTCATAAATTATCACAGATACTCATACATCATCACTGCTGCTCAAACATCATGCTTATGCTCATGCTCATGCTTCTAAGCTATATAAGGTAAATCCAAAAATCCAAAAATGCTTTGAAATATGATCATGAATTCAAAGTCTCAATTGTGCAGAATCCTGCTAAAAGGATTCTGACTACTAAATTTTAGTTCGATAATTGGTTAAACTTGAGAGTTTACTTAAAAATCCTTAGATTGAATTATTGTATACACATAATTAGCACGTTTGCAAGAAAGGTGGTTCTTAACAATTAGTTTGATTAAACCACCATAACAAAGCGATCTTCGATAAGAGGCGTCACTCGATGGCAATTTATATCTCAAGTTAAGTCATTAAGATGCCTAACTCACAATCACACTTAGTATATTAAAGAAGGTGACTCGAATTACTTAGTTTGTTTAAGCCACACCTATTGAAGCGATATTCGCTAGGAGGCATCACCCGATGGCGATTTTTATTTTAATCAAACTAAAGAATGAGTTCATATTTATAACACTCTTAGTCTTGGAAGATTTACTATAATGGGACTGTATTCATCTAATCCCTCGGGATAGCACCTAATCATAAGTTCACATTGGAGTGAATCAATCAATTATGAATACTATTGAAATAATCCAGTACTATTGGTATACCTTACTATACCTAACTAATAATTTGGATTCAGAAGATTCTATTTAATCAACAAGGATTTATCAAAGCTATTAATCTTTACTTTAAATGAGTGAGTCCTACATAAGGCTCTAAGGATGTGATCAAAAGATCACTCAATATTGATTTCTACTGCTATGGAGATGTTCCATTCTAAGTGTTTTAGATGATTCATACCACAAGATATCAAGTTCAACTTCTAAGGTTATGAAAGATCATTTAAGTTTCTACCTCAATAAGTTACAAAAGTTTTTCATACCTCAATGTATCAATAATTAAAGGCTTTTAAGCATTTCAAGAACAATCATATAACAAGACCTTTGAGATCTCACTTTTCTATTTCTTAAGTTAACATTCAATATTTACTCAATAGACTTGGATTAAAGTGATCAAATTAGATGATTAAAATTCATCTGATCCTTTTCTATTCTAAAATTATGGGATGAAATCAAAGATCTTATTAGAGTTAGATTATTTCATAAATCATTACAATTTTATTATCCATCTTATGATAATAGTCTTATATAAGAGAAAATCAAAAATCTAAAATTTAGATTCAGATAGTTCAATCACATATATTTAATATTAACCTTAGAACTTCTAATTCAATAATTTAAGATTAATATTAAATCATATACATTATTGGAATTATATTGATTGAATTATATTTCAATCAAAGTTACTTGATTTAGGTGATTAAGGTTTAGATTTTAATCAATATAAGTCAGGGTTTAACCCCTAACTTTTCTACCATTAAGACCAAAGGTTAATTTAAAGGTCAATGATAAATCAATATATTATTAGTGCATTATTGATAGCAAATTTTAAATTTAGATTAAGTATTATCTACTTAATCAAGCTATCAAGATTCTTATATTCAATTATAGTTTAATGTCAATTTGAGCACATTTAGGTATCTAATTAAATATTAAAGTTCTCTAATATACACTATAATATCATGAAAGTATATAAATGTAAAGATGACATAAAATAAAAGGTAATTAAGGCTAACTGAATTCAAAATCAGACTAAAAGACTTATCACTTGATTACAAATTCTAAAAAACTTAAGTTTCATACCATTTGATTATTAAGATACACCTATTCAATATAAGCATTCAAATATCTTGTTATTTAGCATTTGGCACAATATACTTAAGGCATATAGAGGGTCTTTGTACATATCATAAAAGGGCAAATTTTTAAAGTTGATTATTACACAATTTTTTTTATGCAATGCTCAGTTTTAACTAAATTAGATTCAAATTTGATATAATTAAGTCCCACTAGGGTCTTAGGGACCTTAAAATGTAAAAATGATAAAGTTTTTGCTATTTCAATTATTTCTGGGCAATTCTGAAATTTTCTGGTCACTACGGCTTACTATAGCGCCTTATTTTCAAAAGTCAGGCATGACGACGCGCTGGGGCGCGCTATAGTGCGCAACAGCGCTTTTGGGCGTTGCGGAGCACTACAGCTGGTTTCAGCATGGTGGCACGCAACAGCGCTTCCAGGCGCTGTGGCGCGCTACAATGGGTTTCGGTGCTTAACTGGAAAGGCGGTCACTACGGCGCGCTGCAGCGCGCTACGGTGAATTTACATTATTTTCATCAGATTATATTGTAACAACCCAGATGTTATTACCTATCAATTAGTGATCTAATTGACTCTAAATTTTTTTTATTAATCTTATAATAGAGTTAAAAGTCTCCACTTCAAATTTCGTGCGATTTGGAGACCATTTGAAAATTTCCAATGTTTCTTGATTTCAGGTAATTCTGAGAATGCCTAAATTATTTAGACCTCAGAATTGAAATCGGAGTCTGCCATTGGACTCAGTAGCTCCAAATTAGCTAAAAGTGTTATTCTGGGAATTTTTGGAAATCGTTGAATTTCCTGAATATTTTGTTGTATTTTGATCGCCCTAAAAATTTCGTCAAAATCAGGATTCTAATTTAAGTCAAATAAGAATGTAATAAATATATCCTCTTATAATGCCTATTGAAAGGATCCTACTACAAAAATTTGAGCGCGTTTGGGATCTCGAATTATCCTGAATAAATTCATGAAGTTTAAACTTCAAAGGCTAATACTATGAAAAACATAAATCGGAATTTAGAAATTTTTATATATCTAAGTCAAGTATTATATGAGGATACTATGTTTCAAGTGTCGTTAATTTTTGAGTTTCCAATTTATCGTAATAATTTTTCCAAGTTATTCACTTAAAAATCGATATAAAATAAAATACTTACCCAAATTAAATAATTTTTAAACGCGTGCGTTCATCTTGTTGAGGCGAACATTTTGATATTAAGTTTGTATTTTTTGGAGCTCAAATGACTTCAGATCTTGGCTCAGAAATTCCAACCATTTATTTTGATCCAACGACTTATTAAGATCCTAGATTTTCCTAAATCTCTTCAAAACCTAAAATTCTACTTTTCCCTCAGCCAAAATTTCTTCATTCTTCTACGCAAGCCGATCCCCTCACGCGGCCCTAATCCTTATCCTCTATGCACGCTCGGCTCCTCTCCATCCATACCTTCGAGCGAACGAGGACGCGTGGCTTCCACCTCTTGCGAGGTCCAATGGCCAGTCACCGAGAGCTGTTCTCCTTGCGAGTCATGGAGTTGCAATTACCACCTCCACTTAAGCCCATGTTACCTACCTCTTTATCTCCTCCAAACCCTAGTGGAAACCTCTCCACTTGCTGAGCACCTCTTCTAGCCGATCTCTCTTGCCGAGTCTCCTCTAGCCGAGAGCCTTCCAAGCCGAACCCTCTCCATCTCATCGAGAGCCTCTTTTAGCCGCGTATCAAGGATCAAGGTACTCCCATTTCAATTCATACCCTACGTATACACTTTCCTTTGCATAATATTTGTAGGTTATTTTCTTAGACATATTTTGGAGTAGTTAATATATTGAAGCCAAATTAAGCAAGGAGTTATATGATAAAATGATTATACTTCTAACATGGAAACAATTTATTTCTTTCAGTTTAACTTTAGTGATTGTGGATTTTGGAAGCATTAATATGCTATGATTAGTTAAATAATTTCATGTTATGACTAATTTACTTTGGAATTGGTTTATTTAGACTGATTTTTTTTTAATCTTCTGTCAATAAGTATACAATGAAGGGGAAGGGAGAGATCTTTAGAGCTTCAACTTGGCAGTAAAATAAAGAGGGAGGGCTGATGTGGCTCCCCACCCCTTAATCCACAAGATTAAGCTAATGGGTGGTGTGCTACTCTGACTAACCCTTCACTTATTATTGGATTGAGATGAAATCTACAATCCACTTAATAAGGGAAGGTGTAAGCACATAATCAAATGATCAGTCACTATATAAGAATTTATACAGAGTGCAAAAGTAATTTAAATAGGAAACTATCCAAGCATCATAATAAGAACAACATGGAATATAACTCAGAATAAATAGCATAGTAATCAAAAATACATAGTCATGAATACATGTATTATTACATCATATTAAAGCTTAAATACTTAAAAGCAAACTTCTCTAATCCTCACATGTAATATATCTAAGCAACAGCTCCCTCTAAAGGCTCCTCCTCTAGATAAGGCTCCTCCTATGGCACCTGAGCTTCTAACTAATATGAATATGCCATTATCGGTTTCACAATATAGGGCCCCAGCCAAAAAAAAAGAAAAATCCTATTAGACAAATTGTCTAAGTACATTTTTAAACTGATAAATTTTATGTGTTTTATAATATCACCATTTAACTTTCTTCTAAGTAATAATTAAATCAAGTAAGTGAGCAACTAGCATAATATAATAGAGGAAAAACTTATAAATAATATTTATAACTCTAAGAAAAAATGAGGCTAAGACATGCCTAAAATGTAAGCTAAACAAAGCAGGGCATATAAGTATACATAATTGAGTATGTACTGAAAGAAAATACTACATCCTAAATATACTAATGATCATAAACTTATACAAGTTTAAAATATAATGAACTCAACAATGATACATATAAATAGTAGCAATAAACCTAACATCCTAAAATATATATAAGCAAAATAAGGAAATGGCTGACTGAATGAAAAATACTAAAGCATATGCAAAATATCAATACTATATAAGAATGTATGTGTACTAACTGCCATACAGAAAAAGGTTAATCTAGCCTACTGAATATCAAAAGGATCTTAGCGTCAACAAGGAGGCTAAGGCGTAAAGCTGTATTCTCCTAGCGTTATCAAGGAGGCATAGACAGAATATATGATTTTCTCCTTAACATCATCAAGGAGGCATAGACATAAAATATATAACAAATTTTCTCCTAGCATCAACAAGGAGGCATAGGTAGAAAATATAAGTAAAGTCTTCTCCTAACATCAATAAGGAGGTATAGGCAGAAGACATAGCTGAGAGGCAGCTCTAATACATGCAATTTTATCTTCAATCTCTTACCTTAATGTTTTCATAAATAATTTAAGGAGTCTCTATAATTTCCTAAAATTTTATTTATGCATCAAAGTCTTATATGATATGTCCAAGAAAATATAGCACAAAGTATAAGGAATACATAGCACAAAAATCAAATGGTGAGCAAGGGACTCTATGTAAAATACCAGAAATTCATTTCAAAATTATTTATTAATATTTAAATAATTTAAATCTCAGATTAAAAATCTTACTTCGCCATTGCGTTCACCACCCCCAAATTAGCTAAGGGTGAAGTTTTGAATGCATTTGGAATACATAAATTTTTTATGAATATTTTAATACTATTTTAAATACCTAAAAAAAAAATTGAATAAAAAAATACTCATCGGATTAAAAATCCGATTGCGCCGTTGCGTTCCTCACCCCTCAATTAGTTAGGGGTGAATATTTCGGTAATTTTTGAAAATCATTTAAAATAAAATAAAATTGGAAATTATTTAATTAAACTCTAATAAATATACATATATATATATATATAATCCTTCATTCTTATCTTCCTAAATCCCTAATCCATTCGCACGCCTACGCCCTCAGCCGACGCCTTCGACCTCCTCCCTTTCGCACGACGGTGACGCGTGGCTCAATCCCCTCCCTCTCGCACGACAACACCTCCTTCCATACGCACGAAGACCTCCCCTCCAGCTGTCCTTGCCGAGTCGATAAGCTTCAGCTCCATCCCTATCCTTCTCATCGTTTCGAAAGGAGCATTATAAGAAGGATGGTGCGTTCGAAGGAAGGCAGCAGCGAACCCTAGCCGATCCTACACCGATTCTCCTCCATCTGGCCGAACCTTCACTCACCAAACCTTCCTTCGCCGACGCCTCCTTCTTATCAGGCCGAACCCTCTCCATCTCATCAAGAGCCTCCATCTAGCCGAGAGCCTTCCTAAGCCGGGCCTCCTCTCGTCGACACCTCCGATCGCCTGAACGCCGACCCTTTTTCTAGGACAATTTCACATTAGGCAACGATCTTCCCCTCTGTGCTTCTGAACTTGCCGTCCAACTGGTTGCACTTGTCTTGACAAATAACTCATGCTTCATAATAGTATCAGGTAAATAGCTTTTATGCAAAAGTTTATTCCTTAAAATTTATCTATGTTACACTTGTGCAAAACTTCTCTTTATGCATAATGTCGCTCATTCTACCTATGCTAGACTGACAAACTCGATTATGTGAAACTTGTATAGATTAATGCTTCTCTATTTTGATTACACAGAACTTGTGGATTGATGTGTGGCTAGGTTTGATAGGATGGAGGATGGTTGAATTTTGTACAAATGGTGTTGAGCTAGCACACTGCCTAATAGAGAGGCACATAAGGAAAAATCTATATATCTAATGGAGGAATGCATTGAGTAGCAAGTGTGCATGGATGAGTTCCCTAAATAATTAACTTTTTGGGCCACAAACTTGATAGAATGTTGAATAGTATACTAGCTTCACAAGTGACATACACTGAATGAAAACATATTCTGTGCATTATTTCTTCTCTATGTTTTTCTTTTTTAAAATTATGCACAAATGTCTCTCCCAGCAGTTCCTGCATTCGGCATCGGGTTTCCCTTAATGCTTCACCTATCCCCATGGACCAGAAGTACGTAGGCATAATGAAGGAAAGTCTTACACTTATATCTAAGCTTTTTCCAGTTATAGTAATGTAGTTAGTTTGAGAAGATTTTGTTAAAATTTCCCAAGTTGCATTTTTGGTCTAGAATATATACTAAGATCCTTATTGGATTTCTTAATGATATTATGATTCTTGTACTTGAAATTTTATTAAATCCTTTTCTCCTTTAAACTGCTGCCTCACTTTTTTTTTTGGATATAGTTTTAAATACAAAGTTTTGAAGCATTTCACTTTGGATGGTGCAACCTAAATAAAACGGCCTCGATAAAGTTGTGGTAGGAGGATTCTACAAAAGAGTTTGATAGCTGATTTCAAAGAAAAAGGGCTGTTTGGGGATAGCAGATAGATTTTTGGGCTTGCAGCTATAATTGAAGATTGCTTCCAATACTTAGAATAAGGATCAAGATGTTGTTAGAGTTAGGATGCAGAAAAATAAAAAAAAAATATTTATGGAAGAATGGCAGAATAATGCTATGTGGGATAGATAGAAAGATAACAGAAGATGCTATGAGAAAGATGAAGAAAGAAACTTAAGAGGAAGTCAGTGATAAAATGAAAAATGTTTCTCAAAAATATACAATTATTCCAAAATTTGAATTCTTAATAGAAAATACAAAGTGTAGATAGCCACCCAATCTTGTTCAAAATATTATTTAGAAGGAATCATAAAATAAAGACAACAATTTAAATACACCTAAATATACAAGTAATTAAAGCATTTTAATAAGGGAAATAATAATACAACTTGACAAAAGCATTTCCTTCTAAAAATTCAAATTTCAATTTCATTGAAGTTGAATTAAATAAGAAAATTTTATGGCAATTAAAAATATTTATTATCAAGTCTCTACCATATTAAGTCCATATTAGATAAATAAAACCTTTATATTTTCATTCTTCAATTAGGTATTAAATCATTCATTCTTCTCTATGTTTTTCTTGCTTTTCATGATATGCATCCATGCAGCTTGCTTGCTTCATACAATGCTCATTTTGTTATTATTCAGATATTTTGATTTCTACAGCATTGCCGCTTAACCTTTTTTGTTGCATGTTTCCTTAATTGCAAGTTCTTATGAAAATGTAGTGAATTCATGTAATCTTGCATATTTAACTTGCAACTAATGGTTTTTAGTACCATAATATTCGCATGCCAAGTGCTATTTTTGAGATTGAAGGGAATCTTTAGATCACAATTGAAGCTGCTACCGTCTTCATTTTGTTGGTGAATTTTATTTCTTACAAGTTCCTTAGTTTTAGTGTGATATGATTATACTCAGATGACATTTGTTGAATTATTTGCTAAATGTTATAAATCATCCTATGACAGTTAACAGTCTCCTTAAATAAGCCATTAACTGGATCCATAAGAATTCATCTTAGTGAAGTTTAAAATCCCCACCTTGAGCTAGGATCAATTAAACATGTTAAATATATTAATAATCTCATCATTTTTCAATAATATTGATTTCTGCATTTTGGGTATTGAATAAATGCTGAAGGCTCATTCTATATCTAATGCTAAATATTGATACTTATGCTGCAGATTTAGGTGTAATATTAGATTGTGTTTGCAATATGTGTTGATATTCTTTAAAATGATATTTCAGCTACCTTTTAAAATGCTAAGCCCATTATTGCCTTTAATTGAATATAAGATCATAAGTGATCCACATGCTGCCAAAGGAATATAAACTCTCAATTTTTTTTTATAAAATCCTATGTTGCCTTCAAATTTCATAAGAGAATATATACTGTTATCTTTTAAGAGTAAGATCACATGAGGCCATCAAATGCATAAGATTCAAGTTACTCTCATGTAAAATATGAATCAAAATGCTGCCATCTTTTCAAACTATAAGATAAAAATGTCGCTTTCACACTATTGCCTTTCTTCCCGAATGGAATGGGATAAAATGCTATCATCAAATAAAATAAATGCTGCTCTTCTTTTAATAAAATTAATTGCTACCTTTAAATTAAATAAATCTGGTTCCTTGTATATTTGAATACTAACATTGCATGTTAAGTTAACTTAAATGCTATATGTGAAATATCACATAAAAATTGCTCTTATAAATGCTAAATTTTATTTCTGCGCTTTCTTTTAGATGTTGTATATGGGATGTATAAATTGCTTAGTTTAGTTTTATATAATTGAACTCTATTATAGAACTGAAAATGAGCAATCCTGTAAAAAGAATTGAACTCTATTTTAGAACTGGAAATAAACTCTATTTTTAGAACTGGAAATGAGCAATCCTATAAAAAGGATTGAACTCTATTTTAGAACTGAAAATAGTCAATGGATTGACTTATATTTTGATTATGTAAAAATTATCTATTTGACCAAAAATAAAGGAGACTCTGCAGAAAATTTTGAGAATTTTAGGACTTAGAAAATTTATAGGAAATATAGATATTTTCACATGTTTCTAAAAGTTTCATATATAAAATTATAAATATTCACTTCATTTGAAAGTATTAGTCATAAAATAATCAATTAGATAAATCCAAATATCAAATATCATAAAAACCTATTATTACAAATCATGAAGCATTAAATTAATTACTTAAACTATTTTTGGCAGATCAAAGAAATTAAATTGAATTGATTTTGTATCAAAATAGTCAGGTACGCAAATTTACTTATAAGTCTTATTTCAGTATTCTTATTTGAGCCATTTTCCATTTGAGTATTATTTGCACTGCTTACCGCATTTTAATCTGCAAAAGATTTATATCAAATAGCATGTAACAAAAAGAATGAAACACAGTCTATATATATTTTATGGTGTTTGTCTTTGGATGGTGGAATACAAAACTAGAATCTGTACAGATTTGGCTAGCTAGCAAGCCCCTGGGAGTTATATGGAGGGATTTAGCCTCTTGTATGAAGTAGGCAAATCCAGAGGAAAGACACACCATCAGTTCCTATTTTGAGTAAGCTACCGACGGGTGGCGAGATAAGCTTCCTACAAATTATGCCTATGGGTTTACCCATTTGGGCTCAGGAGTCTCTGGACTCGACTTATTGTTACAAATGCTTTTGATAGAATTTATTTCATATATATTGATTTTCACAGCTAACTTGCAGGGCAAAAATTAAATTTAGAAAATTGCTTTACTTTCTATGCAGCTTTTCAGTCATTTTCATACTTGATTCATGCCTATTATAGGATGCTAGATTTATTCTTATAAGAATAATTTGCGTACTCCTACCTGACTGGTAAACTGAATTTTTCAGATTTTGATAATTAAAGATCTGCCAAATAAAAGAAGAAGAATTAAAGAAGAAGGAGAATGTAAATGTTTCATTTTTTATTTTGTAAAATATAAGCTGTTGTAAAATTTCATATATGTTTGGCTCTATTTGTATAAATGGACTTTGGACTTTTACTATGTCCTTTTTGTATATAAAAATGTATATGTGATGAATTGTTCTTTAAAAACTCTCGAACTTCGATCCTCGGTCGCCACACTCTATTACATATGGTGATATCACATGTTGTCTAATTTAATGTTCTAACTACTCCAAGTTATACAAGTTCAGGATCTCCAATTCCTATTATCGAGTGTAACTTAGAAGCTTGACCTTATAAGTTAAAAAGAATTAGAACTAATCAGGTTCTAATCTAATTCAATCAAATGCAACTACAAGTCCAATCAATGAATCATATGTCCTAGTTTTATAAATTTAGGCGTTCTATCTAAGATCCGATCAAGATCTACTAAACTGTAGATTATGGTTTATACACCATGAAATTAGACTTAATCACATAATCTAAAAGAATAATACAACGGATTTAGTCTTTATTGTAAAAGCGATATACTGAGTAAGGCAAATCCTTTTAAGCAAATCAACTTAATAGGATGAATCTCCTATCCTAAATCTAGGGTTAAAATACAAAATAATCAAAATAGTTATAAAAGTCTAGAAACTAATAAAACTAATGATCTATTCATTAAAAATAAAATATAACCTATGATCTAGTCCTAATCTTAGGAATAATCATATTGTGAAGTGCAAAGTTCTAAAAAAAGACTTAGAGAGATTCCTAAGGATTTTAATAGATTTGACTTAACAGTTGATTTTACTCACTTAAATAACTCTAATATAGTTATAATACTACTTTTAGTGTTTTAAAAGACAATTTAGAGGTTACGGGCACTTAATTTAAAATTTGGGCAAAATGACCATTTTGCCCCTACTTAAAGGTCTAAAAGTTAACTATTGATTTAAGGGTCTAAATTAAAGTTTCTTACTGTCAAATGATTTTTTACTATCTAACTTGAAGATAGACAGTAAGTACGCTCAATTTGGACAAGAAACAGGTCCTACAGGTCCAAACTAATGTTTTTGACCTAATGGGCAAACTTGTAATTTAAACTTAATGGAATTTGAATTTTTATGCAGTTTACTGTTGGTTACTATTCAATGATTCCATAAAATTCAAGAACACTACATTCTGAGGTCAAATGACTAAGTTATAGATATTTCAATTTGTAAGGGCAATTTGGTAATTTTGTCGGTCAATAGGTGGCAAAAACTGCACTTTTTTGTTTGAAGTCTAATTTCAGCAATCTCAATTTCTATAACTTCTCTATAGTATACTGAATGTGTTGACAAAGAGTAAACCCAATTTGGACTTCAAATAGTTAAGTTATGGCCTAACTAAGGTTAGGGATAGTTTGATCATTTTTCCTAAAGTCAACTACGGGGTCAAAGAGTTAACTTTTCATCCTGATATCCAAATGGAAAAACTAATACTCCTATAGTGTTAGGGCTATTCTTCTGAGTATTTTAAGACCCATATTACTTATATTTGGATCATCCTACAAAAAGTTATTAAACTTTTAAGAATTTTAAATTAAATAATTTAATTCAAATAATTGAAATTACTATTTATTTATTCAATTTGTATTAATTTACTATTCAAAAATAAATTCTCTATATTATTAACTAATTATTTAATTATCACCAATAATTATTAATTATTGATTTATTTATTAATTAATTTATAGTTTAATTAATCTAAATATTAAATGTTAAAATTATTAATTATCTTAATGTTTCAAAATTAATTAATTTATTAATTATCTGATTTAAAAATATTTGTTTTAGGATTAAGGTTAATTAACCATAGTTATTTATTATTAATATTATTACATATTGTTTTAATGTTACATTATTATTTAATCAAATTTAATTAGTGTTTTAGCTTAATTAAGTAATTTGATTTGATAAATACTAATTAACTAATTATATATATATATATATATATATATATATATATATATGTGTGTGTGTGTGTGTGTGTGTGTGTGTGTGTGTGTGTAACAAAAATCTAACAGAACCTAAAATTTCTATTATAACATATACCCATAATGTGTATATATATATATATATATTATATTTAAATTTAAATTTGTATTACTTTTTTGCAGGATTTCATGGCGTGGGACCCAACTTCTACGTGGCAATGTGTGAGTGGCACGGGACGGCGTGCGGGGTTCATGGATCGGTTGCAAACCCAACACAGTGGGGCCCACAGAGATAATTTGACTGCGGGTGTGGGGCCGCAGTCACGCCCGTGTCACGCCTGACGCGGGCGGTGTAACAACCCAGGTTGTTACTAGGGTTATTTAATGTCTAATATAAGTCTTAATTGTAATTCTAGTATGATAATTATGTCAATTTTTATCTCTTAGATCTAGATCAAATCAGGGATCAAATGGATCAAAACCTGATTTCTGGAAATATCCTAAACCTTAGAAATTGACTTTTTATCTAGATCCTCAGATTAAAAATCTGACTTCGCCATTGCATTCACCCCCCCAAATTAGTTAGGGGTGAAGTTTTGGATGCATTTGGAAGTCATTAAATTTTCGGTGAATATTTTAATATTATTTAAATACCTGAAAATTCGAATAATTAAATACTCGTCGGATCAAAAATCTGAATGCACCATTGCATTCTTCACCCCTCAATTAGCTAGGGGTGATTTATTGGAAATTTTTTGGATACAATTAATCATATAAATTTAATTAAGAGATTGTATAATTTAATTAAAATTATTAACTATTAACTTAACGATGTCATTCACTTAAGTTCAACGTCGTCAATTCTTATATTTTCTACCGTTTGATCTAATGGGCAGCATGATCCGTTCGATCGAACGATCGAACGGATCTGGGTTGTCGTCCCGAAGTGCTGAGGAAGAGCTGACGCGTGTATCTGGGTTGTCATCCCCACGTGTCTACCGTTGCCTCTCGCCGCTTTCAAGCCCCATTTAAGACCATGCATCCATTTTTATCTTCAGTTTTTGATATCAAAAATTGGTCAAGAAGATTTTAGGTGCTGTATTTTCGAACTTCGAACTCCTTCTGCCCTTATCTAAGGTACCTTCCTCAACCTCTAAGTTCTCTTTCAAGCAAAGATTGAGTGCCTTATCATTTAGTATCGTAGAATATCGATCTAAATTATGTCAAACAAAACAATCTTAGCCGATTAAATCCCCGATTTCGTAACCCTAATTCGCCTCCGTTATTTTCGGGAAGATGAAGAGACGCTCGAATCGCTCGGACCGGGTCAGGTCGACCGGTCCAAGTTCGTGCGTAAACTGAACCGGTTCAACGTGTTAAAGCTGGCAGAGTGTGGTGGGCCCTCCCTTCGTGCTGTCGCCTTTGCGCCGCGATGCGTGGTGAGCAGGCCAAAGTCATGGGCCCCGCCTGTTAAGCCTCAGCCAGCCATAATCCGCCACGTACCCTGTCCGTGGGGCCCGCTGTTGCGTCCGTCGGCAGACGCGGGTCCCACCTGCAAAAAAAATAAAAATAAAATAATAATAAAATAAATTTTATAATTATAATTCTTATATTAATCTTTTAATATATATGTATACATATACTTATATATATATATATAAATATATGTATATGTACATAAACGAAAAAAAAAAATTAATATGATTAATTAATAATACCTAATAATATATTAATTTATCATATTCAAATATAATCAGAGAGCTTAATTGCAAAATAATATTAAATAAATAAATTTAATAAATGCATTTAATTAAATTAGAAATACCTAAACTTTAAACCATAATATCTTAATAATTATAAGTTCAAATATAACAAATAAATATACCAAATTGATAAAAAAATTATGAGGAATATTATGATGCTAACCAAGTTTCAGTAGAAGCAATATATCATGTAGTGATATTTTAGAGTATGATTTAAATTCAAATAATGTTACAAAACATCAAATCATCATTACTTTACAACCCTTAATCCAAATATACCCAATATAAGTCTTAAAATGCTCACAAAACCCTAAGAAACATTTTAGTAGGGTTAATCTTGCTGTTTGGATTAATCTGAGCCTAATGATATTTAGGACCTAACCTTAATTAGCCAATTTGACCTAAAACTTCAAATGACCATAAGTTGATCATCTTACCTCCAAATTAGGTGATCCAAACACCAATTTAGATTAGAAAAACTTAATCTACAAAAATCTACAAAAATATTTAGGATCTAATGGTTGATTTAATAATCCCCCTAATTATCCTAAAACTTGATTAGTAAATATTAGCAAATTTAATAATCCAAATTGGACAAACTAAGTTTCAGAAAACTCCTAGAACCTATTAAAACCTAACTGTAGGGTTGGATTAGTGATTGGGTGATTAATTTCACTAATCACTCACTAATTATCCTAAACCTTAATTAGGCCATAACCAAGCCAATTAAGATCCAAATTGAAATCACTACCAATCAATGAAATCAGTGGATCAATTATAATTCATAGCCACTGATTTTAGTCAATTTGGACACCAATTAGAGAAGTTAGGATTTTTGACCCTTAATTAAGAATTCTTAAGTACACTTAAATCCTAAAACTTGTTTTGGCTATAACTTCGCCAATACACATCAGAATTTGATGATTTTTGATTCTATAAAAACCTTAGAGCATAACCTACAGTAAACTAACAGAAAAATGATATGTCATTATGGTAAAACTACCAAAATGCCCTTATAGGTTAAATTCTTAATTTGACCCTATAAGGCTTAATACTTAACCAAATTTAGAGAATTTACTGTCTAAACTCATATTAGATAGTAAGTAATTATTCCACATCATTAAAATCTAGAATTAAGCTTTAATTCATAAAGGTGAAATTTAGACCCTTAAGTAGGGGCAAAATGGTTATTTTGTTCAAATTTAGGGTTTAATATTTCTAAGTCCTAATTTTATCTCTAAATCATAACAAATAGTAATTAAAGTGATTTAGACCTTGATTTAGATTATTCTAAGCCTTAAATTAAATATTAGAAGGAAAACCCTAAATTTAGCCTTAAGTAAAAACCTTAAGTAAAGATGAATTCTTCTCCATTCCTTTGAACTTCTTAGATCATCCCTTAGGTCTTATAACTTTAGTTAGGATGTGTGTCTGAGTGATACTCTTAGTATCTAAGAGCCTTAATTCATAAGATTAGAATTAGATCTTAGGTTAGAATTCATCTAATGGGTAAAGTGGGTTACTCATTAAGATGAAACCTTGATCTTAATAGTTTATTAGATTTTTCATAGTTTATTTAAATGATTATTTGATCTTTTAATCTTAGAGATATGATTAGAAATCTATCCTATTGAACTTGATTTAATTCAATAGGATTTGCCTTAACACTTAATCAGTAAGATGTGATTAAAACCTTAGTCCTTTAGGATAGCCTTATGATTAAGAATAAAACTTAATTCTTTGAGTTTGATTCTTAATTCTTTAAATCTTGATTTGGCTAATCAAGATTTATTTGGGATTTATAAAATAATAACTTAGGATGATTGATTTACTTATTTAACTTTATAGGCGACTTTGATTCAATTATAATTAGAATGTGGCCAATCCTAATTATGTTTAACTTATAGGTTCGTGATTCTAAGTTACAGACAGTGTAGGAATTTATGATTCTGAATCTTATGTAACTTAGAGTAGTTAGAACGATTAAATTAGAAAATAGGTGATATCACAAAGTTTGAGTAGTGCTATTTATTATTTCATTGATTTGAAATGCTATGCTTTCCTTGTCATTTGAGCCTTTTATACTATTGGACATATTTTAGAATCACTTGCTAAATACTTTATAATATACTTTGAGTTTCGTTCACATGTCATATGCATAATCTTAAAAGAAATATTAATAAACAACATTATACTTGTGATTTATGTCTTACTTAGCCTGCCACTTAGTATGACTTTACTTTAGGACTGCTTTTGCTTAGGGAATTTTCCCTATGGTACTTTACTTTGACATTGGAATGTTTTTCCTGTATGCCCTTTAGATACTTTGTGAATTTACTTTAGGATTTGGGATGTTTCTCCTACATGCCTCTTTTGTGGAACTTTACTTTAATCTGGGATGTTTCTCCTAGATTATCAGATGGACTTTACTTTTTGGCAGACTAAATAAGAGTATCTCACACGTACAACACTTTAAACTACATTACTTACAGACTCTTTACATTTACTTTACATACTTTCTTTATTCTTCAGACTTACTTTACTTAGCCGTTTCAGTACACTTTTCTTTCTTTCATATTTTTTTTCATTTTCTGCAGTTCCTTTACATTTCATAACTTTTTGTATGTTAGCCGTTTTATTTACTTGAGAGTATGCTAGGATGCTAGTCTTTATACTTTCAGTACAATACTTTTATTTATACTATAACTGGCATGTTAATTTGATCATATTCTTTAGGACTTTTCTTTGTACTTAGTAGAATTACCTTGTACTTTACTTACCTTGTATTGCAGCCTGAGTTGAGGTATGTTTCTACCTCATGACTTGTTCTTGCCTTTCTTTGTGCTTTACCGTTACGTTTTGCTTAATTTCAGTTGTGATGTTATTAAAATACATTAAAATTCATTACCTTAAAATGTACTTAGACATTTTGTCTAATAAGATTTTTATTTTGTTGGCTGGGGCCCTACCATTATGAAACCAATAATGGTAGATTCTGAGCTTTTTGAGAAGATTGAGCCTACAGAGGAGCAGATCAAGGAGGAGGTCCAGACTACTAAGGGACCTTAGTCTACTGATTAGATTGACGTTCTTTACTTTTATATTGTGAGGATGAGTGACTCTTTTCATTTTAGTTTTCTTTAAACTTTAAACGTATGTAATAATTCAGAACTATTTGTACTTTACTTTCCTGCATTGTATATATTCTGAGCTGGATGTCTTTATTTTATAGTATGGATGTTTACTTCAGTTGATATTTTTCTTCCGCACTCTGATACTCATTAAGTGATTGTTAATCTTTACCTTATTTAGAAAAGCACCTCTTTTTCTTAAGATTGGATTGGAGTCTTAAATTCCTACCTAATATTAAGTATGAGATGTGCTTAGTGACGACCGCTCCTTAAGCCTTGTGATTAGAAGGGGTAGCCGTCACAGGCGGGTCGGGTCTCGGGTCGACCTGGCCCGACTGATGGGTCGCCTTTGTCCCCGAGGCTGCTAAGCTAGGGCTCGCTAGATGAGGCCATTCCGGTGGCGAACAACGATGGTTTACATACCAATAGATGGGCAACTGCGAGAGCTATCCATTGGTAGGTGGTTTGTCGTGTGAGGTGCACGGGCTTAAAGGCTAGAGCAAACCCTGCAGCTCGGCGAATACGCGTGACCGGCCCGGCTCTGGGTTCCCGAGGATTAAGGGGCTCTGGATGGAGCTCACGCGGTGGGGGAGGCCGCTGGTTGGCGAGCACGGTGGCATCTCACCGCGTGGTAGCCCGGCAGACCCAACGAGGGGGAAGACGGCCCCGTAGCCATTGGATCCGCATCTGATCCAACGGCTGATGATGGTGCCGCCTGTTTAGACAGCACAGTTAAGTATCCTAACGTAAATCACTATTAGGCTAATGGCACCGTTAAATATTTAAATAATATATATACATATATATATATATATTATTTTAAAATTTTCAATTATATTTTCATAGCTAATTGAGGGGTGAGGAACGAAACGGCGAGGTCGGAATTTTTATCCGATGAGTATTTCAACTCCCTAATTTCCGGGGTATTTAAATATTATTAAAATATTCATCAAAATTTTGACGACTTCTGATTGACAAGAAAATATCACCCCTAGCTAATTTGGGGGCAATGAGCGAAATGGCGAAGTTCATTTTTTGATTTGAGGTATTTTTAGACAAGTCAAATTTTAGGGTTTCTAGGTTTTCTAGAAATCAGGATTCGATCCATCTGACTCTTGATTTGGACTAAGTCTTAGAGGTTGGCTCCTAATGACTTGATTAGTACTTAGGATCATGATTAATACTGAGATTAGTCTTAATTGACTAAGGTAACAACTTAGGTTGTTACAGCTGATCTCTCTTAATAAAGGAAAAGAGGAGGATGGGAGGAAGGATATGGTCTATAGAGCTAGGAGGCAAGCTCTATCCCTTCAAGTATAGGGGAGAGTATGGGGAGCAAGGGTCAGCCGAATGAAAAGGAATGACCAACCGAAATTTAGGAAAGAGAAGAAAGAGAAAAAAACAAATTAAGGAATAATTAATTATTATCCCAAATATTTAATTTATCAAAAATTCATATTAAATAAAAGCGCTCCGAAAATTTAAAAATTCACCCATAGCTAATTTGGGGGTGAGGAATTCAACGGCGAAGTCGGAATTCGATTCCGACTATTATTTAATCATTTCATTTTCCAGTGCATTTAATTATACTAAAATATTTGTGAAAATCTGATGACTTCCAAACGCGTCCAAAACATCACCTATAGCTAATTTGGGAGTCACAATCGCAACGACAAAATTGGATTTCAATTTTGAGGTCAAATTAAATACCTCAATTTCCTAATTAATTAAATATTAAAATAATCCAAATTATTTGATTTAGCTCTGAATTGCACCAAATCTTTGGGAATTGGCTCTAATGACTAGATGAACTTAATTAAGATACGATTAAGTTAAAATTAAATTGGGTAACAAACTTGGTTGTTATAGTACCGCTGATAATAGGTGTCTCCCGGAGTTCATGAATCCTAAGAGCCCTCTAAAAGAGTAGCTAGCCCCTGCCTTGCCACTTGTCGATCAGCCTGAGTTCAATCGAAGAACCAGGTACCCCATTTGCAAGCTACGAGCCAATAAGGCTCAGGCTCCTCTCATTTAATTCATATGGCATATAATTGTAAAATCAAACTCAATGCAATCATAATTAGGATTTAAGCTAGCCTCGATCGATTGAAATCGAATGATCGGGTGAAACCCTGTAAGGGGGCTGGGTCTGAGTAAGGACCCAGCGATCTAGGCCACCCTAGACTCAGCCACCTTAGGGGTTCGATTCATCTCGCCTCCCTAAAGGTGTAGGGATTCAACCCAAGGATAATTATGCCCTTTGTGGGGAGAATTAACTACCCACAGTAGCTCCGTAGTGGAAGCTCTTGTGTGAGTAAGGTCTGAGCGATCCAGACCACCTCCCTTAGGGGTTTGGATCTCTACCGGTGCGTCTGGTCATTGTGAAGGTGTAGAGACCTTTGGTTGGTCGTGCCCTGGTCTGGATGCACATGAATTGTGCAATTAGGGTTTCCCTAATCAGCTTATGATCGGGACGAGATAGCGGGGATGATGCCACTGTGTGGGTTGGGCCGAACCGTGACCCTCGCTGTGTGATAGTCCCAGGTCTCTCGTGCCTCGATCGACTCGCGTCTTTTGGTAATGTAACAATCCAAGTTGTTACCTAAGCTAATTATGACTAATACAAGTCTCGATCTTGGTTTGAGTTTATTAATTAAGTCATTAGGAGTTCATCACCAAGATTTAGTCCAAATCAGGGGTAAACGGATCGAACTCTAGATTTGGGAATTTCAGGAACCCTGAAAATTGACCTAGTTATTTTGACCTTAGATTGAAAATCATACTTTGTCATTGCGCTCATTGCCCCCAAATTAACTAGGGGTGATGTTTTGGTGGCAATAGAAAGTCATCAAAAATCTGTTGAATATCTTACTAACATTAAAATACCACAAAAATTATGAAAATTAAATACTCTTAGAAATCAAGATCTAACCTCACCATTGTGTTATTCACCCCTCAATTAGCTATGGGTAATTTATTGAAATTTTTTTGAAATCAATTAATTAGTCAATTGTAATTATGAAATTATGCAATTAATAATTAAATAATTAAAATTTATTTATTACTTAACGACGTTGTTAAGACCCCTGCACCGTCACCTCTGTAGCCGTTTGATCGAACGCCGAATCGTAACTGTTCGATCAACCGATTGAACGGCTATCGGCACTTATACCTCATGCATTCTACGGGTCATCCACATGGCGCGTCGCAAGCGGGCACTGCTGCGGTCGCCCAGCCAGCGCTCAGGACTCCTTGAAGGATCTATCGAAGCCCTATTACCCTGCCCATCCCACCTCAATCAAGGGATTCGACCTCTCTCTCATGGTGGAAGCTTGGGACCCATCTGCGCTTCGAACCTCTGCAGCCGTCGATCAAGGTACTTCCTTACCCTCTAATATGCACAATTAATTTCTTATGCATCGTATCGAGGACTTATTGCATTTGAATCATTGTATGAATCAAGCATCTGATCAGAGTTGTGAAGGTTAGATTGTTCCAATTTGATGCAACATAAGCAGTATAAACCATTAGTTGACTCTCACCGAACCCTAAGACCTAGGGCTTGACCTCGCGGCTGTCTCAGTGCATCTTAGTCGACGGTCCAACCATGGTTGGGAAGGTAAGGTCAAGCCCTGCTCAAAGACGTGCGAGCCGAGCCACCACACCGCCAATATTGCTGCTAATACTCGTGCTTTAAGCTCCCCATCTCGGTGCACAGCGGGGAAGAGGAAAGACCTCGGGTGGGGCCGGGTTGACTCGGCCTAGACCCGCTTTCGTGGGTTTAATCTACGTCAGCAAACGTGTAGCATGCGGGCCCGCAGGACCAGCTGGCGCTCAAGTATTTGTCCGCGGTCACACGTGGGGCCCGCTTATAATCTGCGAGTACCCGATCAGTGGGGCCCGCCTCTATGCCGCGATCACGTTAACCGTAGTGGTGGGTCCCGCTCCGAAGCCCAAGTGCTTGCCACGCGTCTTGCGTGGGGCCCTCCTCGTCTTGCACCCTTTGGATGGCAGCCGCCTGTCATCCAGTGGGACCCACAGCTCTGTCCCGACCTACCAGCGGCTGCCAGTGTCTATATGGGTCCGCTACTATTTTAAATTATTTTAATTAATCTGTTTATATTTAGTAATGATTATATAAAAACACATCCAATATGGATCTCATTTTAATTAGGAGAGTGTCTTACTATACTATGATAGTGTTTGTTTTGCTGTTGGATCATTAGTTTGACAAATGACATTTAGGATCTTCCCTAATTATTCTTAATGAGCTAGAAATTGCTTTAGCCATAACTTAGTCAATTAGATACCAAATTAGGTCATCTAATATATCATTTAGATTAGCAAATTATAATATATAATAACCTAAAATAAAATTAGGGTGTTGACCACTAGAAACATCAATTTTACCCTAATTAGTGCCCTAGTTAGGTCATAACTTAATTAATTGAAGTTAAAGTTGGGTCTATTCTTAGTTAAAGTACTCAGTGTTATATAAGAAAATTATAGCCACTGAGTTTGCTTAATTTAGATCTCAAATGAAAAAGTTAGAATTTTGGATATTGTTAACCCTATAAAATATATAAATGCCCCTAATTTTGGAATGCTCATAACCTAATCAATAGATCTCAGAATTCCTTATTTTTAGACTTTATGAAATCCTTGAATAGCAAACAACAGTAAATTGCACAAATTTCTTAGACTTCACTAAGTGAAATTACCAAAATACCCTTATACGTTAAAATCCTTAATTTTGACCCATACGGCCCAATTCTTATCCAAATTTGGTGTACTTACTGTTTATCTTTATGTTAGACAGTGAGGGATCATTTGGTGTCAAGGAAATCTAATTTGAAATCATAAATCAGAAAGTAGCATTTTAGACCCTTAAGTAGAGGCAAAATGGTCATTTTGCCCAAAACTTATGTTAAGTGCTCTTAACCCCTAAAATATCATTTAAATCACTAAGAATAGTAATAAAACTATTTTAAAATCAATTTAAGTCTTAAATCTTATAATTTGAATAATTTGATAAAAATTTTAATTAATGTCTTGAAAATCCTTAAGGGTAATCTGTACCTTACTTAGCTAAAACCCATCATTTATCCTTTTAATTGAATATAAATAGTAACTATATATAAATTGTATAAAATTTTCTCATCAATTCCTAAATCTAATTAGGTCATCTCATTAAGAGCTTCATTAGGAATTCAACATTTTACATTAGGATATTCTCCTTAGGAAAAAGGAATAGATGCTAGGTTAAATTTCATTCATTAAATAAAGTGGGTTATTCAAAGAATGGAACTTTGGTTTTATTAGTTTTTAAATATTAATAATTTAATTCTAATTATTTTATCTTTCAACCTTAGATTAAAAATAGGAGAATCATCATGATAAGCGTGATTATAATTAATAGGATTTGCCTTAATCATTAGTTCACATTTATACTTAAACTTTAGTTCTTAAGCTTTACCTTGGATTATGTGATTAACTCCAATTTGTTGTGTTTAATTTATAATCCATATGATTAGTATATCTTGATCAAATCTTAGTTTAGAACATTTAAATTTATCAATTAGGATGTGCTAATTTATTATTTAACGAGTAGTTGGTTCTTATATAATTAAATTAGAACATGATCAGTTTTAATTACTTTTAACTTATAAGTTCGTGCTTTTAAGTTACACTCAATAATAAGAATTGGAGATCTTGAACTTGTATAACCTGGAATGGTTATACAAATGATGTCACCTTGTATATTAGAGTCCTTGGCTGACTATTGATGTATTTGTGCTTACACATTCCTTATATTTTGGGATATTGCCTTGAACATGCCATATAAAAAAACACTGTGTATGAAATGAAGCTTATAATAATTATGATAACATTTGCATTGTGTTCAATTTTCTAGTTGATATGGCGTATTTTACCCAAATGGACAGGGGTAAAGAGAAATAAATAATAACTTAGTATTACACATTGATGAGTGTTGTGTTAAATTTAGAACCCAAGAAGTCATACAAATGTGCTTGACTCCTCAGCTGCTTCTGGACGTATTCACAGGAGCAAAGAAAAATAACTAAAATTTACTGCATTTGTATTTACTGCCTCCTTAGTCCTGCTGTCCTATCCTGCCCTAGCCCAGAAAGGCTATGGGAATTTCTATTTTGCCCTAGCCCAAAAAGGCTATGGGAATATACTGTGGCCCGATTGGCCAATGATTCTGATATGGCAGTATGTACATACATGTTTACTGTTTACTATTTTATTATGGCATTTTACTTCAGTCAGCTTTACTTTACCAACTTACTTACTTATAGGATATTAGTTTATGTTATTACTTACTATACATATCATAGTCAGATTACTTATTTTTAATCTGTATATAGCATAGGATCATCAACATGTTTAGAATTAGTCTTTCTTTCAATACTTTTCTTAATGTATTTATATATATATATATATATATATATATATATATATATATATATATATATGTCTAACCTTATCTTAGCTTATTTTTGAGGTATGTCTTTTACCTTATAGTTGTTTAGTTATAAATGCTTTTATTTATAACTTAACTATCTCCATTTGTATGCTTATTGCACACCTGAGACGCCTGCCTTCCCCTCCACATTTCCTATGACTTTTCTTTCCTTGCCTGCGCACGCAAGGAAGCCCTCTCCTTCCTTTTTCCATTTTTTTGCACAAAATTCCCCCTTCTCCCCCATGCAATGGAAGGGAAAGGGCATGGCTCTCTCCATGCTTGAGCCATGCCTACCATTTACTAAAGCCAATATCTCCTTCTCCTATAAAATGGAGCCCAGCCCCCCTTCCTCTCCATTTGCTCAAAACTAAAGGCTCCTCTCTCTTCCCAAGCTCTATTCCAAGCCAAGGAAGAAGAAGATTCCTCCCCCAAGTTCTTGTCAAAATCAAAAGTCCTCTTCTTCCATTTCCAAGGCCAAGGTACCCTTTTGCTACCCTCTTCCTTAGATACTCTTCTTGATTTATCAAAGTATTATGAGTGGTATTTTTTTATTTGATATTGTATAAATTCTACGTATGATCATCGAGCCTCAATCGAACTTAAATGAGTCCGATCGAAGCTCATTTATCCATTGTAAATGTTGTCAAAAATTGTATGATTTATGTATACCCATAGCTAAGGATTTATTTTCTAATCATTAGAATAATCCATTTATACTGATTTTGGTATCAATGGAAATGAGAAACTCTTTCATCGTATATGGCATCGCATATGAGGTGCCAAAAATTGAGAGTATTTGGGTGCGAAAGGAGACCCATTACGATTTTCGCACAAGTAAAATCACCGTCAGGGGCTACGACGTGCCGTAGCGTTCAAGTCTCAGGTTGAATCCATCGTAGCGCGTCGTAGCATCCAACTATCGTGAACTCTAGCGCTGTAGTGCACCACAGTACCTGAAAGCACTGTCGCGTGCCACAGTGCTGAAATCCATCGTCACGCGCCTTCGCGTTGAAATCCGCCACGATGCGCCGCAGCGCTGAAATTCGCCACAGCGCGCCTGGCTTTCAGCCAGTAGGTGCTACTGCGCGCCGTAGCGCCCTAATTGCTTGAAAGAGCCCAGAACTGTCCGATTTGCCCATATTTGTGATTTTTTGCATTCTAATGACCCTAAAAATTTAGTAAATTTAAGCATTGTATGAAATTGGATGTGAATTTCAAAGTGAAGTTTTACCATTTATCATAAATGTCATGTTCTAAATCTCATAGAGAATTACTTGAATATTTAAACTTAAGTGCTTTAGATTTGTAATCAAGTAATAATTCTTTTTTATTTAATTTAAGATTTAGTTAGCATTAATTACTCATTATTTTTAATCAATGTAATATTAATGTATATTAGAAAACTTTAACGTTGATCAGGACACCTTAATTTACTTAATTTGAAATTAAATTATATTTAAATATGATAATCTTAATAATTTGATTAAGTAATTAATACTTAATCTAAATCTGAAATTTACCATAAATAATACACTAATAATACATTAATTTATTATTGATTTATAAATTAAATATTGGTTTTATTTTGGTAAGACTAGGGGTTAAACCCTAACTTGTTTGATTAAGATCTAATCTTTAATCATTTAATAATCAATTTGATTAAAAGACAATTCAACTTACATAATTCCAATAATACATTTGATTTGACATTGATCTTAAAAATATTGATTTAGAAGTATTAAGATCATTAAAAAACTTATATAATTTATTGTCTGGACATGTACCTTAAGATCCCTGATTTTCTCTTATATAAGACTCTTAGCATGAGATAAACTATACAAATATACTAATTTGCAATATGACTCCTAATAATATTATTGATTGTATCCCATAATTGTAGCATAGGTGTTGATCATGTGTGTTTACCCATCTGATCTGGTCATTTCAAACTTAAAAGAATAAGAATTATGAATTCAGGAGAATTATATGAATTAGAGCAATAGAAGTGTAAGATCTTTATGATCTTACTTTAAGATTAATAGTGCAGAAAAGGTTAAGCCTATTAATTCAAAATATATTGAGATAGGCAGATCTTTTGCTGAAAATTAAAGTAAGAACTTAGATGATACTTCTTAGTCTTAGAAGATTGATCTTAGACCCTTGTGGTAGGATCACCCGAAATACTTTGAATGAGATTTATCCCATGTGATAGTAACTTATATTGAGTGACCCTTTTGGTCACGCTCTTGGAACCTTGTGTAAGATTCACCCAATTAGAGTTATGATTCATAGCTTTGGTAAATTTTTGGTTGCTAAATAGAATTGCTAGAACCCAAATTATTAATTGGATATGAATATGCATATCCATGGTGCTGAGTCACTTCAGCAATATTCAATGTTAGTTGACTCACTCCAATGTGGATTTATGATCAGGTTCTATCTTGAGAGATTAGACGAATACAGTTCTGTTAGAGTAAATCTTCCAAGTATAAGAGTATTATAATTAGGGAACTAGATCCTTAGTTTGAGATATAAATTGTGACCAAGTTCTGCCCCTATTGTAGTGCGCTTCGATAAGTGCAGTTTAAAATAAACTAAGTATCTCAAGTCACCCAGCGTATAATACTAAGTATGTTTATAATTAGGATATTTAACAAATTAGCTTGAGATATAAATTACATTCGAGTTCTGCCTCCTTTCGAAGTGCGCTTCGATAAGTGCAGTTTTAAACAAACTAAGTGTTAAATTCACCTTTTTTGAAAACATACAACTATATGTATACAACCTTTCTAACTAATGATTTTAAGTAATATCCCAAGTAAAATTAGTTATTGAAATTAGAACTAGGGGTCATAATTCATTTATATGGATTCTGCACAATGAAGACATTTGATTTATTATCTGATTTTAAATCATTTTCTAAATTTTTAAATTTTAAGACATGTAGTGTAAGGGACATGAGCATGAACATGAGCATGATATATGAGTATCAATGATGATTTATAGGTTATGGAATGTTGCATATATCAATTGGGGAATTTCAGGATGTATAGGCATCACAGTAACTGCATTCCCAACAGAATGTTTGTAGATATTAGATTGTACGACTCGTAACACTTCAGTAATATTTTAGATGCATATCAGTGGCATACAATATTGTAATATATACAGATGCATGACTTCAGTGGCATACGACATAATTTTATATGTTAATTACTTAATTTCAGATCATATACTATTTTTATACTATTTTTAGTACGTGGTATCTCATCAGCCTTACTTTACTTCAGTATTATACAGTTCCAGATATTTAGTTACTTGCACAGTTTTTTTGTAGCTTTGTTTACACTATTTAAATGTTAAGTAAATTAGAACTATTTATTTTAGTTTTGATGTATTATACTTATTGTCTAACATGTGGTATTTTTAGGATCCGACAATTTACTAGATCCTGAGCAGCTTATTGAGCCAGGTCAGGAGAACATTCAGGAGGTTCTGGAAGAGTTCGTGGAGTCGTAGTAGATTTCTCCTTTAGCTTTATTATTTTTGATTAGTTATTACAGTTCAATACTTATACTTTATTTCAGTATTATTTCAATAAATCGTTTGTAATAATTTTTTGATATGTTTACTTTTCTATTCTGAGATGAATATTTTCATTTAGTTTCTATGATGAATATTTTTAGATGTATGCTTAGCTTTCACACTCAATTTATATATTACTTATACTTATTATTGTGATGTAATCAGCATACTAGAAATGTTGATATTTTATACATATATTGGATTCTTCACATTGTATTTTAAATCTAATGCATGTATTTGTCTAATACTTAGGATAATGATACTACTCTTATCTTAAGTATTAGCTCTCGACCATTCTTTGGGGTTGAGTCAGCAGCCTTCAGTGTTAGTTTGAGCTATTTGGGGAGATGGGAATTTCCTCCCCGAGTGGTGCGCCGCTCCGCCGCCAATTGATTACTCCTTTTTGCTCGCGGCAACGGGGTGGGGCGCTACAATGAGTGATTGCTTATCTCCATTCATTAAATTTATTTAAAATGCTGTAATAATACAGGTACCCTTAAACTATGTTTTTCTTATTATACAAATTATTCTGAGTTGTATATTGCATATTCTTTACTTATATTATTGTGAACTGGATGTACTATTCACCTTTCTTTGCTTTCTCACTCTATGTTTGTATTTATTTAGTGATTGATCATGTTGTATGTATATTTTGAGCACATCTTTCACTTATTAGTGGATTGTGAATTATACATAATCCAATAATAAGCGAGGAATTTGCCAAAGTGGCACACCTCCCCTTGACCTAATCTTATGGATTAATGGGTGGGGCACCACAGGAAATGGGTCGAGCCCGTGGTTTATTAATATCCGATTAATTGGATTTATTTTCCTTAAGGAAAATAATCCAATTAATTAAAATCTTAGAAAAAATTAATTAGAAACATGCATATTAAATTATTTAAATAACTTTTGATCCACTGATTCAAACTCTATGATCTTATATATCAAATCATTCAAAAAATCATAAAGAATCAGAAAATAAAATAATATTTCAATTTTAATGGCTAATCAATTGGCATAATTCTAATAATACATATGATTGACATTAATCTTAAATCATTGAACTATAAGTGCCAAGGTCTATAATAAAGTCATGTGATTAGAAATCTGAATACTTATCTTTAAATCCTTGATTTTCTCTTATACAAGACTCTTAGCATGAGATAAGTCATAATACTATATTGATTTGCAAAATGACCAATTCCTAATAATATACATGATTGAAACCCATGATTATAATATAGGTGATGATCAAATAAGTTTATCCATCTGATCTGATTAACTCAAACCTAAAGAACTAATAGCTGTGAAATTAATGTTGAGCTTAGGACTTAGATTTTCTCTTAAGTTAGAAGTGCAAGATCATTATGATCTTTCCTTAGTATGAATAAATCAATATTTATAAGCCTTAATTGATTAATCTATTGAGGTATGAAGAGCTTAATATTCATATTTTAAGGTAGGAACTTAGATGATCTTTATTAACCTTAGAAGTTTGATCTTAGATCCTTATAGTAAGGTTTTCTAAGAGCTTAGTATGAGATTCTTTCCTGTGGTAGTAACCTTCCCATCCTTAGAACCTTGTGTAGTACCCTTTCAATGGAGTAAGAGTTTAATAGTTTGGAAATCCTTGTTAATTAAATAGACTTGGGGAAAAATCAGTAGATTGTCAGTAGAATATGAAATTTTATATCCATAGTACTTAATCATTTTAGTAAAATTCTGGGATTCTGCAAGTCACTCTAAGTGAGATTGTAAGGTCTCAATCTTATCTTATGTGATTGGATAAGTACAGTCCAGCTTAGAGTGCATGTTCCAAGCTTAGATGTTTCATAATTGGATAAATTTGGATGCTTAGTTTGAGAGAATAAATTGTAATCGGGTCATGCCTCTTATCATCGTGCGCTTCGATATGTGTAGTTAAACAAACTAAATATTTCAAATTATCCTTTTAGAGCACATAGTATTATTGTAAGTAAGGTATTTAGCAGTTTAGCTAGAGAGAATAAATTATAATTATGCCTCTTATTATCGTGCGCTTCGATAAGTGCAGTTAAACAAACTAAGTGTTAAATCCCCTTTCTAAAAACATACCAACTATGTGTATTCAATCCTTTCGAATGATAGTTATATTGATCATAATCTAAATAACTCAATAAATTAGACTCAGGAGTCAGAATTTACTTTGGTGAATTTTGTGCAATTGAGATAAATGAAATAATTACTAGATAATACATTTGATTTCAGGATTTGTCGATGATTTAAAGCATACCGACATTGAAACATTGGCATATCATAATGCATATCATGTCAGCATTAGCAGAGCGATTTGGCTCACCTGAGGATGCTGAGTCTGAGGACTCTGTTAGCGAAGCATTCGCTCACCTAAGAAATCAGTGGTGTGTCCATGAGACACCCAGCCAGCATATCAATGGAATATAGTTATGTGGCATAAGATGCATAATTATAATTTCAGTGATATACAGCACAGTTTTATAGTATCGTTTACTCAGATTTAGATTTCATATTGTTTTACATATATTTAAGTAAATAGTGACAGTTTTAGATTTACTTATTATTTTTAGTTTACAGCTTAGTTTATAGTTTTAGTTTACAATTTTAGTCTATAGTTTTAATTTTTAGTTTTATTTACTCTATTTCAAATTTATACTGTTTAAGATTTTAGCTATTTTATTATGTTTTCTACTATTTTGTTAAGCTATTTAAATGTTAAATAATAGAAAATTGTAAACTATTTAGCATAATTTTGATGTGTTAGACTTCTTCTCTAACACGGGGTACTTTTGGGATCCGATAATTTGCTAGATCTTGAGTAGTTCATTGAGCTAGATCCGGAAGATACTCATGAGCAGTTTGAGGGGCAATAGTGAACCCTTCTTCAGCATTTCCCTTTTCAGTTTAGTTTATTTCAATTCAGTATTTAAACTTTATTTTTTGTATTCATTAAGCGTTGTAATAACTCTATATGTTTTCCTTTTTTATTTCTGAGATGAATGTTTATTTCAGTTTCTGTGATGAATATTTTTGGATGTATGTTTAGCTTCCACACTTTGTCTTTTTATCACTTATATTTAGTATTGTGATATGATCTGGATATTCATAAGATGCTAGTATTTGTGTAACTTGAATTGTACTTGTATTCTAATACAATATACATGAGTACCTTACCTAATACTTAGGATAAGGATTCAACACTTATCTTAAGGATTAGAGCTTAGCCCTCTTCTCCTAAGGTTGAGTATTAGCATGACTTATACAGTAGCTATCTTCTTAGCAGTATTCGGGGAAGTGTGTTTAGATTTTTCTCGAGTAACGCACCGTCTCGCTGCCAATTTATATCTCTTAAACAAATTGCGCGTGGTGAAGGGATGAGGCACTACAATTGGTATTGGACAAGTATCATAAAGTGTCAGATAAGGAAAGTGTTTTTATCTACCTTATGATTCGTTCTTTAGAACAGTTATGATCAGAAACACTAAGTGTGAGTAAAAGTAGCAGCCATAACTACATCAAGTTGAAATCTCAAGAATAAAAAACTAAGAATGTCTAGAAATGACACCTTATGCATTGAATGAACATTAAAAGTTATGTAAAAGTGAAATGCAAATAAAGGACATCCTAGGAATTTGAACAAACTTAAAAGAAGCAAAATATACAAGTAAACTATTCATCAGCAAAATAAATGTGAAATCTGAACTAGTAATTGAATGAACTTTAGGAAATGGATTATCAAGATTCAGAGTATTACTTCTACCTTAGCAAATTCAGTGAGTATTGGGAGGACAACTGTAACGACCCCAATAATTGGATAGAAGATTAATCCAAATATTGAGTTGTTACCTTAGCACCCAACACTTGATTAGACGAAAGCAAATCAAGTGTAGATGCTAAGTGGCCAAGTCACTTTATGAGTGGTTGTTAAGTTAAAATGAATAAAAAGGAGGATACATATAAATACAATAATGCAAGTATTTACAATACAAGCAATTTTATTAATCCACTCCTTCATTCCAAGCAGTTTTTAAACATAGAAAATACAACACAGATAAATGTAGGCAAAAGTAACTTAAACAGTTTATAATCTAATTATTACAAATCTTTTTAAAAGTAAGAGGAAAATGCAGTAAGTAAATCACTCTCTCTCACTTATACAAGTAAATTATTTAAAATTAAGCAAAAGCAAAATTCTTTATAAGTCCTTCAAGTACTTGGACCTGCATCACCTGAATAGAAGGGCTCTTGAACTATCATATTTTGGTATTTAAATATAATAGGGCAAAGCTAAAGAAAAAAAAAAGTGTAGTTAGACTAAATAGTCTAAGCACATTTTAAAATTGGCTATGTTTTTAGATTAACAAGATATCACACTTATGATTTATAATTTAAAGTAAGCAGCGGTACTATAAAGTTGTAAAATATGGGAAAACTGAACTAAGCATAACTGTAAAGAAAATAGTATGAAATTAATTGAGTAAAAATACTTACTTTTATTAAAGTTCTAGCCTGTTACTGAAAATTGGTAATGGAAAGTATTTTAAAGGCTAGAAACTATTATGTGCATGAAATGAAAGCAATATATGATCAATTGAAATTTATGCTAAGTAAGCAAATAACATACAGTGAAGCATTAATTGAAGTTAAGCAACATGCACTTTATTTAAATTCAACTGAAGTAAGCCATACATAATACTAAAAATAGAGAGTGTAAAGCAAAGGAAATAAGCAAATATCTTAGATTCTCAATCTAAGATAAACATAGTCTAAGGCTATGTAATGCAGACATAACTAAATAGTTATGAAGAGATATTACAATTTGTAAAAGTACTCTTATATCTTTAATTAAAGTTACATTTAGAAATTACCTCATTCTGTAAGAGTACACAACAGAATGGCAAGGAGTTAAGCACGTCTTCCTAACCAGATATAGTGGGGAAGTTGAACATTTACATTTACCCTCTCTAAAATGTGAATTCCTATTATAAGCACTATATTTCATACTCAAGTTTGCCATAAGGCATTCCCCTTTAAAATTTTAAGAAAATATTTATTTATGCATAATGATCTGGAATGAATGTTCAAGGAAAGAGGCTCAAAGCTAGGCAAGCATTTAATAAATTTCAATAATTGTAAAGTATGTGATATCTTTTTGTTATCTAAACTTTTAATAATCTACTCTATGATTGGAGCTAATTAAACTCCAAATTGACTTATAGATATTTAATATTAAGTCAATTCTAAATAAAAGTAGAATGAATGTAAGTTTATTTTTATATAATTAGAAGTTAGGAAAAGAGATAGATTAAATCCAATTTGAAATAATTTAACTTATGATTGTAGGAGATTAGAAATTTAAAAGAAAACTTATCTAAAGCTTAAAAGAAATTATTATTTTCAATCAAGTTGATTGAGAGTTAAAGTCCAAAAATAAACTATTGAAATGGATATTTTGAATTGAATACTAAAATTTTCTTAGAAATTTTTAAGTCTTAAAATTCTTAGAAATTTTGGTAGTCTCCTTTATTTTTGTTCAAATAAATAATTTTCACAATCAATATATAAGTCAATTTTATTGACTATTTCCAGTTCTAAAATAGAGTTGAATCCTTTTTATAGGATTGCTCATTTCCAATTCTAAAATAGAGTTCATTTCCAATTCTAAAGTAGAGTTCAATCCATTTATAGGATTGCTCATTTCCAATTCTACAATAGAGTTCAATCCTTTTTATGGGATTGCTCATTGCCAGTTTTATAATAATTTCAAATATATAAAACTAAATAAAGCATTTATACATCCTATATTAAACATCTAATAAAAAGAGATGCAGAAATAAAATTAATAATTTATAAGAGCAGCATTATGTGACTTTTGCACATAGTAATTTAGCAATCTTGTATTAATTTTACAACTCAACTTGCAAAGAATAACATCATTAAAGTTAGCATTTAAATATAAAAGAAACCAGATTTATTTGATTTTAAAGGTAGCAAATGATTCCATTAAAAGAAGGGCAGCATTTGAATTTACTTAGACCTTATAATTAAATGACATCATTTAATCAAATGAAGGTTCAATGGCAGCATTTGTATCTTTACAAAATAAATGACAGTATTTGAAATACATAACAGCTTATGAATTTCTCAACTCAAGTGGTAGCATTTGGAGTTCCTAAATTACATGGTGACATTTGTATCTTACAAAGTAAACTATAACATTTAATTTATTACAATTTCTCATTATCATAAATAACAACATTGAATTCTATTTAATACATGATAATATATGATTCTAATAAAAGAAACAGTGGCATTTTATCTGATACGATTTTATCAATCTCTTTTTAGAATAAGAGGCAGCATGTGATGTTAAGGAGATAAATCACAGTATCTATTTCTCATTTTACATTATTTCACTTTCATGTAATGGTAGCATTTGGATCTCTTATAGATAATGAGCAGCATATAAATCTAGTAAAGCACGTCACAATAATACATATCCTCATATATAGTTAATGGCATCACATGATCTTACACATGTTAAATGACAGCATATATCTTTTTAAATGAATGAATGGCAATTGATTTAATATAATCCATTGATCTCAAATTAGAATGAAAGGCAGCATTTAATCGCAATTGAACTAAATGGAAGCATATAATCTGATATCCCAATAGATAGCAGCTCTGAATTTTATATGATAAATAGTAGTATTTAATCTAATAATATAAATTGACAGCATAATTCTAATAAGAAAATGAGAGCATGTGAATCTCATAACATTTAGATCCTATAAATAATTGACAGCATTTATAATATAAAAAAAAAAGATAACATCATTTAATCATAAATGGAAGCATTTGATTTCTATTGAAATTAATGATAGCAATTGTTCTTCCTTTACTTTAGATAACAACAATTGAATCTCAATTAATACATGTCAGCATATGATACTAATGAAAGCAATTACAGTATTTATTCTAATAATCCATTAATCTCAAATTCATCTAATGATAACATATGATCTTACTCATACTTGATAGCAACAATTCTATTGTATGACAACATTTGGATCTCAAATAACACATGGCAGCATTGGATTACTTTATGATAAACATCCAAAACCAAATTTGAATACTTACAAATAGAACTTTATCATATACATAATATTAGATTTCCTCTAATTGCAAGTAGAGATGAGATATCATGCACTTTAGGAATAAGATGATAAAACTTTTCCAGCAATTATTGCAGTATGGGTACTGAATATGTATTTATTAGGTTTGCAAGTAATGACCCCTTGGAATTATATTAAAAGAGAATTTAAATATTGTGACCTTCCAATTATAAAAGATGGCAGCAATTCTATCACTTTTGGAATAATTGACAACATATAATTCTAATAAAAGGAATGACCACATTTATTTTTATGTTGCATTAATCTCACATCCTTAAAATGACAACATATGATTTTATAAAAGAATAATAACATTGATGCTTGTATAATCTATTGGCAGATTTCGTATCTCACAAGTATTTAAGGTAGTGATACTCTATTATATCAAAATATGCATTTATTTTAAACTTAATTTTTAAATGAACAATCTCATCAATAAAAGTATTGATCGATGATTCCAAGTAAGAATTATTTCTGCATATTATTTGTGTTTGAATTTTCTAAACATCATCTCCATGCTCAGGAACTTGTGTAGAACAAGTGCTGCACATTCAAAATATTTTGCTGCAATTCATAGCTTTTATAAATATTCTGTATACCTGTCACAAGCCAATGGAGTGACATGATCATGGCACAAATAGCTATTGTAAAAGCCGCAGCTTATTATGGCATCGACAATGAATTGTATGTGTTAAAACCCCATTTGCGTTGTGTCAAGTGATATAATATGTTAATCACAGATTTACTGGCAAATGATTATAAGTTCTCACAAAAAAAAAATACAACTTAACATAGAATGAATTAAAAATTCATGTATATGGGAAATTTTAAATCGATTGAGTTTAAACGGAGTTCGGCGAACGAAGGAGAGGAAAGATCGACAAAATCGAAATGTCGCCTACGATCATTTCTTTATAGTTCGCCGAGGGTTCAGGTCTACGCAGATTGCGTGCAAGAATGAAATAATAGCTAATTGGAAAAGAAGTAGAGGGCTGTACTTGATCGGTTGCTAGTAGTGTGGATCGATTGGCCACTCGGCTGCGACCCTAAAAAGATTCGGCAACCTTCTCCAATGCGAAAGGATTCAGATCTTTCGAAGCTGAGAAAAGCAGCGCCGTTGCCAATGGCTGGAAGGAGGAAGAGGACGGTGGCTCTCGGCCTCTAGCCGAGGGTGGAGGAGACGTAGGCCTCTCGGCCTTGTGTCCTCCATCCGAGAGATACATCCTCTCGGCCTCCTGCCGAGAGAGGGAGGGGGTGATCTCTCGGCCTCTTGCCGAGAAAGGGAGAGGCGAGCGAGCATAGTGACGGGTGTTAGGACTTGGGTAGATATGGAGATAAAAGGGATGTGGGCTTAACTCTTACATGAGTCGCCATTTGCTTATGCAAGCGATGGAAGCCACGCGTCGCCGATCTTGAAGGAGGAGGATAGGAATGGGGGAGGTGTCGGTCGCGTGCGAATGGATTAGGGCAGATATGAGATAATTTATTTATCTTTATATATATATATATATATATATATATATATATATATATATATATTTATATTGATTTATTTGATTAATTTATAAGTTTTATTTAATTAAAATTACATGATGAAATATTTCCAAACTAAATTTTGAAAAATTACTTTTTAGCTAAATTGAGGGTCACGGACTCAAAAATGAAATCAAAATTTTAATTGGAAGTCATCTTAATTACTTGATTTATCATATTAAGAAAATATAATAAAATAATCAAGAAATTTTAACTATCTCCAAAACTCACCAAAATTTCACCCCAAGCTAATTTGGGCGTGAGGAACACAATGGCAAAAGTCCGTTTTTGATTCTGAAGTCTAAATAAATTAGGTATCTTCAGAATTATCTGAAAACCAAGAAACATTGAAAATTGACAAACGGTCTCCAAATTGCATGAAATTTGAAATGGAAGCTCTTAATACTATTATATGACTATTAGAAAAAGATTAGATTCAATTAAGTTACTAATTAATGAGTAACAAAATCTGGGTTGTTACAGCGACTTCCAAGATAGCAAGATCTATGTAAGAGTCATGGGATGAGTATCTCCTCATGGCATAGAAGTGCTGGATAGGATATTAGTATCTCCTCGTGGCATAGAAGTGCTGGATAGGATCTTAATATATGAAATAGTCTGATAAGAGTAACAACAACCATTCTTATGAGGATTCATGGATACACATCGAGCATAATTCCTTATAAATTTGATGGAGATGAAATAATACCCAATACTAAGCTACAATATTTATGCAAATACTCATGATAATTAAATTGAGAAATGACAAGTAAGAATTAGTGTGGTGGATTAATGAATCATACAAGCTAGCCATATTAAGATCAATCAGGAATTAAATATGAAGATTTACATGTGGTGCCCCACCCATTAATCCATAAGAATTAAGTTAAGGGATGGCATGTCACTCTAGCTAACCTTTCACTTATAATTGGATTAGGATGGAATCAATAATCCACCTAATAAGGGAAGGAGTAAGCATAGAATCAAATATGCAGTCACTATCAAAGTAAACATATAGAGTGCGGAAGCGATTTTCAATATACATAACATCCAAGCATCACAACATGAGTATAAGGAAACGTATCTCAGAACATATGTATAAAATCTAAATATGCAGTCAACAGTACCTGTATTATTACATCATTTAACAGTTTAAATAAAAGAAAGTGCAAATACACTCATCCTCACATATAAAATAAAAGCTAAATAACGGCTTCTTCCACGGGCTCCTCCTCTGGGTATGGCTCCACTCCTAACTCCTGCTCATCTAACTGAAGAGGGTTTGCCATTATCGGTTTCACAATGTAGGGCCCTAACAAAAAAAAAACAAATTTGGTTAGACAATTGTCTAAGTACATTTTAAGCTGATAAGTTTTATATATGTTATGTATTATCACCATCCTATAGCATCTAGGCAACATATGTATAAGGGAGCAGCAAGCAATACAAAAGAGAAGGAAAAGCTATAAATCATCATTTATAACTTAAGCAAAAAGGGAGGCTAAGACATGCCTCACATGCGAGCTAAACAAGGTAAGGCATATAAATATACATAATCAAACAAGTGCAGTGAGAAAAATGCTACATCCTAAACATGCTGGTGATAAAAAAAATATGCCAATTAAAATAAAATAACTCAGTAGTGGTAAGTATAAATAGCGGCAAGATTCTAACATCCTAAATATATATAAAAGCAGTACAAAGAAACAGCTGACTGGATAAGAATACCAAAAGGTAACCAAACATCAACTACATATAAACATACGTGTACAATATGCCATACAGAACAGAGCTAATCTAGCCCACCAAGAAGGCTGAAGGATCTTAGCACCAGTATGGCTAAGGCACCAACAGTCATAATCAAAGGATCCTAGCACCAGTACAGCTAGGGCGGATCCTAGCACCAGTACAACTAGGGCACCAACGGTGTGGCGGCAGCCCCCAAATCACCTGGATTAAGAGGTGGTTGTCACTTTGCAAACCCTCACTTAACATTTAGATTAAGGAATGGACCTTCTTAAACAAATATCAAGGGAGGATATGCCTTAATAAGCAAAGATGTATCAACATAAACAATCACTTAAATGAGTATACTACCATTTATCAGAGTGCAGAAGAAAAACAAGAGTAACATCCATACAATCCAGATAAAAACTATACAACTCAGAATACATAAACATGAAAAGTAAAGCACTTAGATCCTGTATTATTACAAAATGATGATAAAGTTTATGCAGTAAAAAGAGTAAAGTCTCTCATATCCTCACAATATCAGGCAGAAACTACTGATCTTCTCCTGTATGCTCCTCCTCCTGTACCGAATCTCCAGAAGGTCCCACAACCTTGAACAGCTCAGAATCTACCATTGTCGATTTCACAATGGTAGGGCCCCAGCCAATAAAAGAAAAATCTAGTTAGGCAAAACGTTTAAGTACATTTTAGGCTATATATTATTAATTTTTAATGATATCATAATACTAAGTAACATAGGAGCAGTAAGCAGTAAGGAAAGGTAACAAAGTTATAATTAACATAATTATAACTTAACAAGATGTGAGGTAAGCACATACCTTAATCCAAGCTGCAGAAAAGATCAAGTAATACATAAAGAACTCTCCTAAACACAAATGAAACTTCTAAGTATATGATCTAGTAAGAACTACAAAAAATGAAAATGTAACAAGATCTAGCATCCTAACATGCCAAAAGTAAAAGTGACCGCTGAAAGGTAAAAATGAATATTTCAAAGCTGTGAGTATAAAGGAACTACAAAAAATGAAAATATAGCAAGAAATGTACTGAACTGTAAGACAAGTAAGAACTGCAGAAAATGAAAATATAGCAGAATGCATACTAAACTATAAGACCAGTAAGAACTACAGAAAATGAAAATGTAACAAGAAGTGAACTGAACTGTAAGGTAAAAGTGAGCCAAAACTGTAAAGTAAATAAAAGGCAACTAAAATGGCAACTGTAAAGTGACTGAAACACAAATGAGATAATTGAAAAGTAACTGCAAATATGAGATATTCTTACTTGGTCCTGCCACCAGTAAAGTCCATCTACTTATCTGGAAAAGTAGTCCCAGATTAAAGTTAATTCCATCAAAAAGTACTGCAAACCATCTGGAAAAGTAATCCCATAATCACTAGGAAAGTAGTCCTAGTTAGAAACAACCAATATCTGGAAAAGTAGTTCCAGATATACTAGGAAAGTAGTCCTAGTCAGAAACAGTCAGTATTTGGAAAAGTAGTCTCAGATATACTAGGAAAGTAGTCCTAGTCAGAAACAGTCAGTATCTGGAAAAGTAGTCCCAGATATACTAAGAAAGTAGTCCTAGTCAGAAATAGCTAGCACTAGGAAAGTAGTCCTAGTCCAAGACACAGGCACTAGGAAAGTAGTCCTAGCCCCAAAAGCTATCCTACAGGCACTAGGAAAGTAGTCCTAGCCCAAAACCATTCTCAAGTAAAGTTATACTACATGGCAGACTAAAAATACACATCTCCTCAAGTTTGATAAAACTGTTTTCCACCAAATATCCTTCTAACAATATGAAATGCCATCAAAATCAACATAGAAATGATCATCCAATATTCTATGTTTAATGCAATGTATCCAAATGTAAAGAAAGTCCAAAGCAAAAAGGAAAGCATAGCATACAATATTCAATGAATATAAATAACACTAAATAACATTTGTGATATCACCTTATTTTCTATTTAAGACATTATAACTACTCTAAGTTACATAAGATTCAGAATCCTCAATTCCTACACTGTCTGTAACTTAGAATCACGAGCCTACAAGTCAAAAGAATGTTAGGACTAATAAAGTTCTAACACTTATAAATCACATGTCGCTTAATTAAGTTAAAAGAATAAATTTAACAGTCCTAAGTTATTATTTTATAAATCCCAAACTAAATCTTGATTAGCCAAATCAAGATTTATAGGATTAAGAATTAAATTTCAAAGAATGAAGTTTAATTCTTAATCATAAAGCCATACTAAAGGGCTAAGATTTAATCCCATCTCTCAAACTAAGTGTTAAGGCAAATCCTATTGAATTAAATCAAGTTCAATAGGATAGATTTCTAACCCTAATTTTAATGTTAAAAAATCAAATAATTATTTAATAAACTATAAAAAATCTAATAAACTAGTGAGATCAAAGTTTCACCTTAATGAGTAACCCATTTTACCCATTAGATGAATTCTAACCTATGATCTAATCCTAATCTTAGGAATTAAAGCTCTTAGATACTAAGAGTATCACTCAGACACACATCCTAACTAAGATTATAAGATCTAAAGAATGATCTAAGAAGTTCAAAGGAATGGAGAAGAATTCATCTTTACTTAAGATTTTCACTTAAGGTTAAATTTAGGGTTTTCTTTAAATTTCTAATTTGAGACCTAGAGTTATCTAAATCACTTTAATTACTATTTGTTATGATTTAGAGATGAATTTAGGACTTAAATTCATTAAATCCTAATTTTGGGCAAAAAGATCGTTTTGCCCCTCCTTAAGGGTCTAAATCTCATCTTTATGAATTAGCACTAAATTCTAAATTTTAATAATATAGAATGATTACTTATTGTCTAATATGAGTTTGGACAGTAAGTTCTCTAAATTTGGTTTAGTATTAAGCCTTATAAGGTCAAATTAAGGAATTTTACCTATAAAGGCATTTTGGTAAATTTACCCTAATAATATATAGTTTTTCTATTAGTTTACTGTAGGTTATGTCCTAAGATTTCCATAGAACCTTAAATTATTAAATTCTGATGTGTATTGGTTAAGTTATAGCCAAAATAAGTTTTAGGGTTTAAGTGTACTTAAGGATTCTTAATTAAGGGTCAAAAATCCTAATTTCTCCAATTGATGTCCAAATTGACTAAAATCAGTGGCTATGAATTACAATTGATCCACTGATTTCATTGACTAGTAGTAATTTCAATTTGAACCTTAATTAGCTTGGTTATGGCCTAATTAGGGTTTAGAGTGATTAGTGAGTGATTAGTGAAATTAATCATCCAATCACTAATCCAACCCTGTAGTTAGGTTCTAATAAGTTCTAGGAGTTTTCTGAAACCTAAATTGTCCATTTTGGATTATTAAATTTGCTAATATTTACTAATCAAGTTTTAGGGTAATTAAGAATGTTTAGCAAATCTAACCGTTATATCCTAAATATTTTGTAGATTTCTGTAGATTAGGTTTTACTGATCTAAATTGGTGTTTGGATCATCTAATTTGGAGCTAAGATGACCAACTTATGGTCATTTGAAGTTCTAGATCAATTTAAGCTAATTAGGGTTAGGTCCTAAATGTCATTAGTCTCAAATTAATCCAAACAGCAAGATTAACCCTATTAAAATGTTCCTTAGGGTTTTGTGAGTATTTTAAGACCTGTATTAGGTATATTTGGATTAATGTGTACAAAGTTATAAGGGTTTGAATGAAATGAGAATTTTGATAATTTATTAAATACCTAAAATATCACCAATCAAAATATAAGTCCAAATGAAAATTTGATAGTTCCAAATTAATTTTTATATTTTTTTGATTTCAATGGTATATTTATTTATGTCATTTGGATAAGTATTTTGCAAATTAAGGAGGTTTGAATAATTGTAATTTAACTAAATCAATTTAATTAAGATTTATCTAATATTTAATGTATGCAGGAAACGACAAAAGTGCCACGCGTTTGACCTGACATGATGGACTGCTCAGACTCGACACGTCGGACAGCTCGGGCCCACCATGTGCTTTCTTCGGTCGACACGCGTCGCGGGGCCCACCTCCAGGCTTCGGGCTATGCTGCGGGGTCTTCGTCCCGGTTTCGCTCGAAAGGATCCGAAGGATCCTTTTAGGGCACACCTAAATGGGACTCGCCGAACTCTGCCAAGACCTGAATCGCATAAAATTAAGTAGGGCATGCCGAACTCTATTCAATGGCACCTGAATCAACGGCGAGATTGATCGAAATCGAAGGGAAACGATAACCCTAGGTCGGCAATAATGGGAGGTATCGAACGAAGCTGCTCCAGAATTGAATACGGTTTACGCAATTTATCATTTGCTATACTTCATTTGAATTAAAAGCTAGCTGTAAGTATGCAAAAGAATTGAATCAAGATAATTAATCAAATTGAATCCAATAAAGAGTAAGGAAAAATAGGGATGAACTCAAAGGTACCCGAAATTCAGTTTCTTGAAATCTACAGATGTTCTTCCTTCCAAACTCTCAAAGATCGTCTTCTTCTAAAACTAAAGTTGGTCTTATTGGGTTCCTTTAGCGGCGGGAGGACGTGTGGCGATGCGAGAGAGACCCTGCGTGCCCAAACGTGCGCCACGCGCTGAACGCGCGCGAGGAGATGATCGAAGGCCGTTCGATCTTAGATCGAACGGCTCACGTTCACCGTTCAAGACAAAAACACACGAGTGACGGTGTGCATTAGTTTAACGGAAGCCAAATAATTAAACTTAAATTTATTATTTAATAAATTTTGATTCGATTTTTATTAATTAAAATTAATTAATTACTTGTGTTTCAAAAATTTCCAATATATCACCACTAGCTAATTGATGGGTGAGGAACGCAACGGTGTGGTCAAAATTTTAATTTGATGAGTATTTAATTACTCGAATTTTTAGGTATTTAAATAATATTAAAATATTCACCGGAAACTTAATGACTTCCAAATGCATCCAAAACTTTATCCCTAGTTAATTTAGAGGTGGTGAACGCAATGGTGAAGTTAAATTTTCAATTTGAGGTCTAAATAAAAAGTCAATTTCTAGGATTTGGAATTTTCCAGAATTTCAGATTTAATTCATTTGACTTCTAGTTTGACCTACGTCTTAAAGATACGTTCTTATTGACTTATTTAGTGAACTAGAACCTCAATTAAGACTTAGATTAGTCTTAATTAACCTAGGTAACAACCTAGGTTGTTACAAATGGTGTACCCCTAGTGTCAATAAGAAGACTAGGGAAACATCACACAACAAACAGAGGCCTTCCCCTAGTGACATAAGTTGACTAGGCAGTCAGAAGGCAATATTAAGAAGTAGCTCAAACACATCAAATTATTATCTTCTCGTTAATCACTTTTATATTTTTATAAGGAATATAAGGAGTCTCCATATTTTCCTAATATTTTATTCATGCATCAAAATCTTATATGATATGCTCAAGAAAAATATGGCACAAAAACCAAGGAATGTGTAGCAACAAAGTATCAAAGTAAGCAAGGGACTCTACTAAATATGATGATATTATTTGTTCTCTACTTAACTATTCTAACTATTCTAAGTTACACAAGTTAAAGATTACCATTTTCCTACTATCGAGTATAACTTAGAAATTCATCCTTATAAGTTAAAAAAGATTAGAACTGATCAGGTTCTAATCTAGTTCAATCAGATAGACGACTACGGGTTAAATCAATAAATCATACGTTTTAGTTTGGTGAATTTAGACGTTCTAACTAAGATCCGATCAAGATCTTCTAAACCTATAGATTATAGATTAATCACCACGAGATTTAGGTTTAATCATATAATCCAAAAAGGATAAGACCTAAGTTCTAGGTTTTATTCTATAAGTGATCTACTAGTTAAGGCCAATCCTATTAAGTAATCAAGCTTAATAGGATGAATCTCCTATTTTAAATCTAAGGTTAAAAGACAAAATAATCAAAATAAGTTATAAAATAAAAGAAAAGTCTAGAAACTAATAAAACTAAGGTTTTACCTATTGGGTAACCTAATTTACCCAATGAATGAGAACCTATTAACTAGTCCTAATCTCAGGAAAGGTCCTTAAGGTGTAGTGCTAAAGACTTAGAAGAATCTTAGAATCTAATTTAAGGGTTAATCTCACTCACTTAAATGTCACTAAGATGATTATAGTATTAGTTTTAGTGTTTTGGGAATGTTAACTAATGGTTAGGGATACTTAATCCAATCTTAGGGCAAAATGACTACTTTGCTCCTACTTTAAGGGTCAAATAGTCAACTTTTGACTTATGATCAGAATTGAATTCTCTTAGTTTCAACTGATTCCTTACTGTCTAACTTAAAGATAGACAGTAAGTATACCTTATTTGGACTCCAAACGGTCAAGTTATGACCAAAACGAGGCAATGGGTAATTTGGTCATTTACCTAAATTTCTAGGATTTAGATCCTAAATATTATTTTATTTTATTGATGACATTGAAATTCTAGACTGGTTAGCATCTTGAATTTTTAAATTTGGAGTTGATTTGACCCAGTTATAGCTATTTGAAGTCTAGGGGCATTTTGGTTATTTTTCACTAAAAATTCTAGGGTTGACTTTTTGTCCTGATGTCCAAATGGGGAAACTAATACTATTACAGTGATGGGGCTGCTCTCCTGAGCATTTTAAGACCCATATTGACTATATTCTAATAATTGGGTAAAAAGTTATGAGACTCTAAAGAGGTCATAAAATATTACCTCGTTATACGTACCCCAAAATTAATTTTTATATTACGTTATTTGATTTCTTATATTTTTTTGAGTATTTTGAGACCTATGTTGGCTATGTTTGGATCGTCCTATAAAAAGTTATTAAATTTTTAAGATTTACTATTCAAAAATACAATTTGAATTAATTTACTATTCATTTATTCAAATTAAATAGTTTTACTATTCATTCCTAAAGTTTATATATATATGGTTTCTAAATTTATTAATCTTTAATTAATCTATAATTAATTAGGCTTAATTATTAGTTAACATTAACTAATCCATTAATTAATTAATTAAATTATATTTATTATTATTTTTACTGTTGAAAAGTCATTAGCACTAATTACTGTTTAATTAATCACCTGTTAATATCTAATTAAGAATAATTAATTATAGTTTACTATTTAATAATAATTAATTATTCTAATTACTGTTAAGATTTAATTAATATTAAAATAATCCTAATTAATCTATTAATTACAAATTATAGTTAATTAATTATAAAATTACTGTTCAAAAGTAATTAATACTAATCCTAATTTAATTAACTACTAACTGCATTTAATTAATCACTAACAGTAATTAACTTAATTTTAATTAACAGATAGTGGGCCCCCACCAGACACGTGGCACTGCCAGAGGCTGCCACGTGGCATAGTGGGCCCCACAGGGAGCCGAAACGCTGCGGGTGACCGGGCAGTGGGTCCCACTTGACACGTGGCAGGCCCAGAGGATGCCACGTGGCACTGTGAGCCCCACGGGGGAGCCAAAGAGTCGCGCAGTGGGTCCCACCTGACACGTGGCATGCCGGGTGGCTGCCACGTGGCACTGTGGCCCCACTTGGGCAGCCGAAAAGCCGCGCGGGCTCGGGCTGTGGGCCCCACGTGACACATGGCGCGCCGGGTGGCTGCCACGTGGCGCAGTGGGCCCCACAGCCGAAGCCGAAGAGGCGCGGTCTCTGCCTATGGGTCCCACATGACACGTGGCAGGCCAGGATGGCGCCACGTGGCGCTGTAAGCCCCACTGGGCTTACGCTGACACAGCCGAGGTCGGGTTGGGCTCGGGTCGACCCGGACCGACCCGACTTCGTCTTCTTCGTGGAGGGGTCCCGAGGGCACCGGATAGGGCACGCTTTTGCCGACCTTCCTGGTGCCGGACCTCCTCGGCCCGCACGACCAACGGTAGCTCTCGTCGGGGGGCTACACGTCGGTGGGCGGACCATCGCCGGAGGAGGTCGGAGTCGCCGGCAAAATGCAAACTTAGGTCTAAGGTTACGGTTAGGGGTGATGAGGCGGAACCCGAAGGTTTCAAACCCTGATCTGGGTTGGATCGACAGTCAAGCCTAAGATCTACAACAATCAGGAGTCGGATTGAGAAAAACGGAGGAGGGGGGTGAGATCCAGTACCTGGAAGTCCGACGGCTGCGAGGGGCTCGGCTCTGTCTGGCTCGAGTCGGGCTGGTCTCGCTCTGGTTCGCGTAACCAGGGTCGGGGGGCTGCGGGGGAGCCTCTTAAAGGCCTCCGGACGGACCTGCCGAGGCGGGGGAGGCCGTCGGTTGGCCAGGCGAGCGGCGGGCGCGCCGCGTGGCTCGCGGGCGACGGGCCGAGGACGAAGGCCCCGGGCCGTCCGATCTCGCGACACGCGGATGGCCCGGACCGCGCGACGTAGATCGCGACGGAGAGCCGTTGGATTCACACTGATCGGATGGTCCTGATGGATCCGTCCGATCGGACGGCGCCGTTAGCGCCATCCACTTAAGTTGACGGCGCCGTCAATTAAATAATTTTTTTTTTTAAAAAAAAATTCCAAAAATTTGGACATGTTTTGCCTAGATATTTGAAGGGTGAGGAACGCAATGGCGAGGTCGGATTTTCGATCCGACGAGTATTTTGATTCCTCGATTTCTGGGGTATTTTTATTATTAAAATATTCATCAAAATTTCGACGATTTCCGATTGACACGAAAACTTCACCCCAAGCTAATTTGGGGTCAATGAACGCAATGGCGCTGTCTGGTTTTCGATTGGAGATCAATTTAGATAGGTCAAATTTTTGAGTTTCTGGATTTCTAGAAATCATGATTCGATCTATTTGACTCCTGATTTGGACTAGGTCTTAGAGATTGACTCCAATTGACCTGATTGGCACTTATAATTACACTTAATACTTAGGATTAGTCCTAATTAACTATGGTAACAACCTGGGTTGTTACATTACAACTCCTCAATTTGCATGAACTAATTATCATAAAAGATGTAAAAGCTTACTACTAACATAATCAAATCTTACATGTTTAACAAGATAAAAGAGGGTTGTATGCACATGGATCGATAGGAGGACAGCTGCTAACATCCTAATGGAAGTAATCCCATCATTACAAACTATCTAGAACCTGAATGGATAAGATCATGAGCAATGCACAACCCAACTTAAACCATATGTGAAGTTGATATAATGCATGAAATTGGATTAGATCAAGGTGATAATGTGTAACAACCCAGATTGTTACCTAGATCAATTAAGACTAATCTAAGTCTTAATTATGGTTATAGTATCTTAATTAAGTTATTTAGAACCTACCTCTAAGATCTTGATCAAATCAGGGATCAAATAGAGCAAATCCCGAATTCTAAAAAATCCCAAAATTCTAGAAATTGATTTTTTATTTTGACCTAAAATCAAAAATCTGACTTCGCCATTACGTTCACCACACCCAAATTAGCTAAGGGTGGAGTTTTGGATGCATTTGGAAGACGTTGGATTTTCGGTAAATAATTTAATATTATTTAAATACCCCGAAAAATTAAATAATTAAATACTCATCGAATCAAAAATATGATGGTGCCGTTGCATTCCTCACCCCTCAATTAGTTAGGGGTGATTTATTGGGAATTTTTTTTTTGTGAAATGCATTTATGCGATCAAACTTGATTAATAAAATGGATTTAAAATAATCAAATAATATTATTATTAAATAGAGTTTAACGGCACCGTTTAAATAGTTCCTAACACCGTTAATCTACTTAAGTTTCCGTTTAAATCTAACGGCTCTCAAATCCAGCCGTCTGATCAATCCAGCCATCCGAATCAGACGGTTGGCATGCGTCGTCCCCGTCGAAGAGCCGCGTGGGACACGCGTGTCGCCCGATTCTCACCCTCGAGCTCCCAGCGGCGCACGCGTGGCCTCCCACCACTGTAAGAGCCCGATAAAGACTATTATTCCCTATCTAAGACATGGTTTTCATAAAAGAGGCTACCCAAGTGAAGTTCTGTAACAACCCAATGTTGTTACCCAGCTTAACTTTAGTTTAATCGTATCTTAATTAAATTCATTTAGCTATTAGAACCAAATCATGAAGGTGTGGAGCAATTTGGAGCTCAATCGATTATTTTGGATTATTTTAATATTTAATTAATTAGAAAATTAAAATATTTAATTTGACCTCGAAATCAAAATCTGACTTCGTCATTATGATCTTTACCCACAAATTAGCTATGAGTAATGTTTTGGACACGTTTGGAAGTCGTCGGATTTTCGCGGATATTTTAGTATAAGTAAATACCCAAAAAATTAGCATAGTTAAATAATCGTCATAATCGAAATCTGATTTATCCATTGAATTCCTCACCCCCAATTTAATTAGGGGTGAACTTTTGAAATTTTTTGGAATACGTTTATTAAATCTGAAATTTTTGTTAAATATTAGAAATGAATAATTATTTATCTATTTAAATCATTTCTCTTTATTTCCTTCCTTTTCTTCTTCTTGGCTAGACCCCATTTTTCTGCTCCATTAAATTTGAGATTTAAATTATTAATTAATTAAATAAATTAAATTAAAAGCTTTAAATAATTAATTTCTTTCTTTCATATTCGTCTTTTATGGTTGGACCTCATTTTTTCTTTTCCGCTTCCTTTCCTCTAATGCATATAATTACTTTTAACCTTTCCTTTTCCCCTTCCTCTCCTCTAATGCATGAAATTACTTCTAACATTCCCTCTTCTATCCCATAATTGATGGGAGGATGCAAGGGAGAGTCATGCTCTCCTTCTCCTTTAAATGGAGGCTCGTCCCTCTCTTCTTCTCCATTTGACCATTAGCCGAGCTCTTGCATCCTCCTTCACTTTGCCAATCTATCATCTTTTATCGTCGATTCTCTTCAATTCGGCGCAGTCAAGGATCGTCAAGCCATCCATCTTCATCTTGTTGAGCTCCTCCATCGTCGATCTGTGCCTTCTCCTTCTTCCTTCGAATATTTGCGTCGGCGACTTCACTCATTATTTCTGGCTGCCTCGTCGCTCCTCTCGATGGTACCTATTGCCACTCAAATATTTATTTTATATATATATGTATGTATATAAAACTTTAATAATTGCAATAAAGTTCTATCGTCTCTTTTTTTTTTTAAATTAGGCTGAGTTAGGTAAAGCTGAATAAATTATATTTGAAATTATATCGAGTTATGTATGTAGCTGAGTTAGGTAAAGCTGAAATATGTTTTTTATTTAAAATTATGCTGAGTTATGTATGTAGCTCAATAGTTCAATAATTCCATATGATTGTCATTAACTATATTTTATTGCCAACATCATGAATCATTTTAGAAGATTAGTTAGGGTTAAGTTATTGATTGTTTAGTATTTCTTAGATATCAAATAAATTTTATATAGTACCTAATGTAAATATCTTAATGAACTCATTGCATGTCTTTAATTAATTAATTGGCATAATCATAAATTGGTTCACCTTATTAAGTTTGTTAAAGCATATTAAGTTATGTTTTATTAGGCGAATTTGTACAACCATAAGTTATTAATTTTATTAAGATAAAATATAAGCATATATTGATGGAGAATTTTATAAAGTTAACTAAGTTAAATCAAATCAGGTGCAAAGAAACACATCTCTAAACTGGTTTAGATAATGAAAATATTGACTAAAATCCTTAAAACATTTTTAGTCTAAGGGTTGGTTCATCTTAATTTTTTATTGCATTATGCTAGATTATGGCTCAATCAACTAAATTTTCTAAATTAATTCGTCAACTTGCTTTCATTTTATATTTTAGAAATATGTCCATACTGCATGCAAAGTTTAAGGCTTATGCTCCTAAGCTATGTGTTGTAGAAGTTCAAAATTGCTCGAGCCAGGTACGTAAGTACTTAGAACTTGTATTGAGTTCTATATATATTAAATTACTTATTTAGTCATATGTTAAGTGCGTACATCACGTACATAGTTCTTATTACTATTTTGTGCTTTTATTTTCTCAAGTTTTATGTTAACGTTCAGTTATTTTGCAAGTTGTGTTAAAGGATTGAGGTGTTTTGATTCTATCTTAAATACTTAATTTCATTAAACTCCCATTTATCCCTAATTAAACTTAAGAGATCTTAAGGGCTTGATTAAGTGATTTACACTTAATTTAGATCTTAGATCGCCATCAATAATTTATTAATAATTCATTTGATTTGTCATTGATTTGTAATGTAACTATTGGTCTTAAATTGATAAGGTTAAGAGTTAACACCTAATCTGTTGGATTTAGACTCAAACTCTTAATCACTTAAACAATCAACTTGATTATAAGATAATGAACTTAACATTTTCCAATAATGCATTCGATTTGGTATTGATCTTAAACATTTGAATTAGACATGTTAAGGTTAATAATGAATCTATGTGATTCCTTGATCTGAATCTAATTTTTAGATCCTTGATTTTCTCCTAAATAAGACTGTTAGCATAAAAAGATTAATAAAATCATATTAATTGAGCAAGTGATCTAAAACATTAACAACATCCTTGATTTAATTCCCATAATCTTAGATTAAGTCGTGATCAGATGACTTAATCATCTAATCTGATTACTCTAAACCTAATGATAAGTAAAACCTAAAGTGTTAGTATTATAACTAATAAAATGAGATCTTAAGTATCTCATCACCAGATCATCTCTAAAACAGTTAAAGAAAAAAACCTAATTTAGATATACTTTGAGGTAGGAGAACTTTGTAAAACTCTTTGAGGTAGAAGCTTAGATGATCCCTTGACCTTAGAAGTTGATCTTAACCCCTCATGGTAGTAACCACTTAAGATATTAGAATGGCACCTTTTCTTGTGGTAAAACCTACACTGAGTGATCCTCGATCACATTTTTCTTGGAGCCTTGTGTAGGACTCACCTATTTAGCATAGGCCTTATAGTCTTGATGATTCCTTGATTTATTAAATATACTTATTTGAACCCCGATTATTGGGTGGTGTAGTATAGTATACTCATATTACTATTTTCCTCAATAGTATTCGGGACTGGTTGATTCACTCTAATGGGGACTTATGAGCAGGTTCTTTCCCATAGGATTAGATGAATACAGTCCCATTAGAGTAAATTATTCAAGCCTAAGAGTGTATTAAACGGGTACTCATTCCTTAGTTTGATTAAAATATAAATCACAATCGGGTGATGCCTCCTAGCAAAGATCACTTCAATATGTGTGGCTTAACCAAACTAAGTAATTCGAGTCACCTTCTTTAGAACACTAAGTGTGATTGTGAGTATGGCATCTTAATGATTTAGCTTGAGATACAAATCGCCATCGGGTGATGCCTTCTATCGAAGATGGCTTCGTTAGGGTGGCTTAATTAAACTAACTGTTAAGGACCACATTTCTTGCAACCATGCTAAATATGTGTATACAATTATCCCATCGAATGATCTTTAAGTAAATTCTCAACTTTAACTAATTATCGAGCAAGAATTTAAGAGTCAGAATCTTTTTAGCAGGATTCTGCATAATGGAGACCTAGAATTCATTATTAGATTTCAAAGTATTTTCTAGATTTTTGGATTTATCACATGTAGCCTAGAAGCATGAGCATGAGCATAAGCATGGTGTGTGAGTATCAGAATGATGTATAAGTATCAGTGATGATCTATGAGTTATGGAATGTTGCATACATTGACTGGGAAATTTCAGGATACATCAGCATCATCAGTAAACAGTATTCCCAACTGGGTGTATGCATACATTGGACCGTACTACTCATAACAGGTCAGTGATATTTTGATTGCATATCAGTAGCATACGGTGTTGTGGGATATTTAAATGTATTATCCCAGTGACACATAATTCAGCATTGGACATTTTTACCTTAGTTTTTGAGTATTTGATGTTTTCATTTACTTTCAGTATTTACATTTCAGTTTAGTTTTACTTTGCTTCAATTTATACAGTTTTATACTTTCATTTATTTTACAGTATTTCTGCAGCTTGATTTCTTCCTTACTATCTTGTTAAATAATATCTTTTAAATGTAAGTATATGCTATGTTACAGCTTTATTGTACTTAGACTTTATAAGTCTAATATTATTTTTCCTTTGTTGGCTTGGCCCTGTCATATATGTACATATGACAGCATCAGGTGTTAGCTCAGACCTTATGCTTGGGGGTGTGCTGGTGATAGAGGGTCAGGTGAGATCAAGGTTATGCAAAGAAGGAGATCTTGTTCGGTTAATAAAATTTATTTTGTTCATATTTAATTAAATGTAATAAATGAGTTTCTTTCTTATTATTCTGCATTTTTTATATTGTATATGAATGGATATATGTGAATAATGTTTGAATGTCTTTTTCCTTATTTTCTGTACTACTTTACTCCTGTTTCTGCCTAAGACTTGCTCACCTTCAGATTAATGCCATGGATACATTGCTTATTATCTGTGGTGTTAGTAACAGTCACCACTTGTAACATCCCAAGTTGTTACTCGGGTTAATTAAGACTAATCTTAGTCTTAATTGAGGTTCTAGTACACTAATTAAGTAATTTAGAACTTATCTCTAAAACCTAGATCAAATCAAAAGTCAACTGGATCAAAATCAAAAATTCTGGAAAATCCCAAACCCTAGAAATTGATTTTTTATTTAGACCTCAGATTGAAAATCTGACTTTGCCATTGCGTTCACCACCCCCAAATTAGCTAGGGGTGAAGTTTTGGATGCATTTGGAAGTCGTTGGATTTTCGTTGAATATTTTAATATTATTTAAGTACCCTGAAAATTCAAATAATTAAATAATCATCGAATCAAAAATCTGATTACACCATTGCGCTCCTCACCTCTCAATTAGCTATAGGTGACTTATCGAAAATTTTAAGAATACGTTAATTAACTAATTAATTAAATTGGATATATATATATATATATATTTAAATACTAATATTAATTAATATTTAACGATCTCCGTCAATCCACAGTAACTGTCATTCGTTTCCTCGCATACGCCGTCAAATCGAAACGGCGAAGATCAATCATTCGATCGCGGATCGAACGGTGGATAGCCTGCCTTATTCCTCGCGCTCACGCGTGTCGCACGAGGTAGCACGCGGCGACATCTTCGCTTCCAAGTGGCTTTCGCTGCGAAATCCACCGTTCTAGACTCAACTTTAATTTCCTGATCAACTCGACATCTCGATTGGGAGGAGAACTAGCACCTGTGAGAGCAAGAGGCGCCCGGGTTGAACCTGTGGATCCTCGACCGTCGAACTTAGGTATCACCTTTCCCCTTAAAATCCTATGGATTTTTCATCAATTGCAATTCGAATGCTTGGTTCATGTTGTAGATTAATAATTATTAATGATCGATCGAACTCTTGAATTCGATCGATTCAATTTAGTGGTAAAAAAAAAAATTTTCCTTTTCTCTCGCTCGACCCGGCAACCAATAGCTAGGGTTAAACTTTGTTGTCAGTCCAGGTCATCTCAGAGTACGTTTAGGATGCCAGTCGAGAGATCTCTCGCAGACCTCTCCATTGGTATGCGGTTTGTCATCCTTCTCCAGCGGGAGGTCTGACAAAAATGGCACCCTAACCAGCAGTCTGCAGAAGCGGAGAAGAGAAGTCATGTCGCGTCGGGCCGGGTCGGGCTAGCCCGACCCGCATGCTTCGTATACCGCAATGCAGACAGGACGTGCGGCGCAATTCCATTGGTCGAACGCTCGAGGTGGGACCCGCCACTGATCAATTCATCAGATCTATCTCATTCGAGACGGTGGGCCCCACTCATCTGCACCAGTGAATTGCGGGCTGCCATGTGTCCTCTGGGGCCCGCCATACCTGCAGAAAAATTAGAATTCAAAAGCAAATATAAATATTTGAATTTTATTAAATTGATTTAGTTAAATTAAAATAAACATATATATCTAAACTTCAAACACAAATATTTTAATAAATATAAGTCCAACTATAACAAATAAATATACTAAATTTATCAGCAAAATTCAAGGAATATTTTGAGACTGTCAAATTTTTGTTTGGACGTATATTTCATATAGTAAAATTTAGGGGTACTAAATAATTTAAAGTATTATTACAAACTTTTATTAAGCCATAACTTTTCAATCCTTAATCCAAATATACCTAATATAGGTCTCAAAGTGATCAGCAAATCCTAAGGATTAATTTAGTAGAGTTCATTTTGTTGTTTAGATTAGTTTGAGCCTAATGATATTTAGGACCTAACCCTAATTAACCTAAATAGACCTAGAACTTCATTTGACCATAAGTTAGTCATCTTAGCTCCAAATTGAGTAATCCAAACACCAATTTAGATCATAAAAACCTAACTACAGTAATCTATAAAAATATTTTAGATCCAACGGTTAGATTTACTAATCACCCCTAATTACCCTAAAATTTGATTAGTGAATATTAGCAAATTTGATGATCCAAATTGGACAATTTAAGTTTCAGAGAGCTTATAAAGTCTATTAGAACCTAGATGTATAGTTGGATTAATGATTGGGTGATTAATTTCACTAATCATTCACTAATCACCTAAAACCTTAATTAGGTTATAACTTAGCCAAATTAGGTCCAAATTGAGCCTACCACATGTCATTGTGGTCAGTGGACCATTTTTAAGCTATAGCCACTAATTTTGCTCAATTTGGATCCTAATTGACAAAGTTAAGATTTTGACCCTTAATTAAGAGTCCTTAATTACCATTTAAACCCTAGAACTTGTATTGGCCATAACTTGGCCAATGCTTATCATAATTCAATAATTTTAGGTTTTATGGAAACCTTAGAATATAACCTACATTAAACTAATAAAAAATTTAGGTGTCCTTAAGGTAAAATTACCAATATGCTCTTATAGGAATTTGACCTTATAAGGCTTAATACTTAACCAAAATTAATGATCTTACTGTCTAAACTAATATTAGACAATAAGTAATCATTCCACTTTATTAAAATTTAGAATTTAATCCTAATTCATAAAGATGAGATTTAGACCCTTAAGTAGGGGCAAAATGGTAATTTTGCTCAAATTTAGGGTTTAACATTTTAAAACCCTAAAATCACATTCTAAAACATTTTAAACAGTAAATAGAATGATTTAGGATAAAAATTGTACAAGTCCAAACATTAAATTGATTTTAATCAAAATCCCAAGTTAATTCCTTAAGAAATTCCTTAAATAAAATGTGAGTGCTCATCTTTCCTTAATCATTCTTTGATCTTTGCTTAAGTCTTATAACATTAGTTAGGATGTGTGTCATGAGAGATACTCTTAGTACTTAAGAGCTTTAAATTCCTAGGATTAGGAATAGATCTTAGGTTAGAGTTCATCTATTGAGTAAATTGGGTTACTCAATAGGTGAAATCTTGAGTTTACTAGTTTATAGATTTAATTAAGTTTCTTAAAATGATTATTTGATCTTTAAACCTTAGAGTTTAGGATAGAGATCTATCCTAATAATTTGATTTTCATTAGGATGTGCCTTAATCTAAATCAATGAGTATGGGTATTTAAACCTTAGATCCTTAGTTACACCTTAAGATTAAGTGATTAAACCCCAATATTTGGAGTTTAATTCTTAATATTTTCATCTTGATTTGGCTAATCAAGATGGCTTGGGATAGTTTAAATTATCAAATTAAGTCGATGATTTGTTTATTTAAATCAAGTAGTCATCTTTTGATTAAGATATAGTTAGGACTTGGCCAGTCCTAATTATCTTCAACTTGTATATTCGTGATTCCAAGTTACAGACTGTGTAAGAATTGATGATTCTGAAACTTATCTAACTTAGAATAGATAGAATGAATAAAGTAGATAACAATAGATATCACCTATGTTCTAGATTGAGTCTCTTGCTCACTTTGTTTTGATGCTTCTCTTACCTTAATTTTCGAGCTTTAAACCTTGAGCATATATTAGGTACATGAGATACTTGATGAATATCTTATGTCAACTTCAATGATTCATAAGTAGCATTTTGTTCTTTTGTCATATTTTAGTAGGGTGTAGCTTAATTAGTATACCTCTTTATTTCACCCAGTGGGGGTCGGCTACAGGTTCGGGTCAGACCGATAGTCTATGCCATGCCTAGTCCTTGGGATAGGATGGGTAGACTCTTGCTCCAACTAATTGAATAGTCATGATTTGATATGGTTATACTAATTTAAGTACACTTATACTTGGTTTTTCTGTTATAACCTATCAGGCTAAGTACACCGATACGATCCGTTCAGAGCTTCAATCTTAGCCCATCATGCTAAGTGATACTTTGTGTACCTTCAGTTCGAGTGGCTTGAGTAGCCAATACAATTCCAGTTTTGTAGTTACTATTTTACTTTATATTTTTCCTGTATTTTTGCACTGCTTTTATTCACAGTCTTTTCAGTCTTTTTAAGTTTTATTATATAGGATGTTAGTCCTTATTTATTATTTTCACATGTATAGGATGTTAGATTGCTTTTCAGTTTTTCATTATTTGATACACTCGTTTACTTTTATGTCACTCAGCATACCTTATTTTGATCATAAGCATGTTTAGGAGGTATTTATTTTATAGTTATTGCTTAATATTCTTTACTAACCTTATTTTATTGCAGTTGCTTGGAGGAGGTATGTTCTTACTTCCTAGTTGTTTAAGTTATAAACTGTCTGTTTATAGCCTTACATGTTCTTTTCTTATGCGTTTCTGCTCCTATTATGCTTTTGTACTTAGTTGTTTATGGTGATATCTAATTAACATAATCAATTGATTATCTTAAAATGTACTTAGATAAATTGTCTAACTAAGATTTTTCTTTTATTGGCTGGGGCCCTATCATTATGAAACCAATAATGATAGGTCCTGAATTTCTTGGAGCTGTTGATCCAGTGGAGGACTTGCCATTGGAGGAGGAGCCGGTACCTGAAGACACTTAGGCTTAGCTTTCTTTCTGCACTTGTGAGGATGAGAGTTTATTTTCAGCTCTTTTAAACTATTTTAAATGTTGTAATAATTCAGAGATTCTCTTTACTTTTTTAGCACTTTACTTATTATGGACTATTATATTGTATGAATGGATGTTATATTTTATGCTTCCGTACTCTGTGTTACTTATATGATCATTTAGTGATGAATTCTTGGAGAAATGGCAAAGTTCTTAGTTAAGTTGGATTAGAATATGTGTTTAATCCAATTCTAAGTAGAGACCTTGTCATTTAGATGACCCCTCTATCGTAATCATGTTAACTTAAGAGTTAACAAGACCACAGCGGGGCAGGGCCATCACACCACTTGATCATAATTAAGTTAGTGTTACTTGACGATGGTCAAGAGGCGGCCGTTACAAGTTCTTTGTTCTGGAGCGAGTCTTCTAACCCTAAGTCGCTAGAGCGGTCTGTGTTTAGGTACTTCTAACTCCTAAATCTTTCATTTAATCATTTTTATTCTATTTCGAAATTTCAATCCGTATATTAGACTAACCTTTGATCGAGTTCAATCGCCTTGGATCAAACCCAATTGTGCGAATCGAACATCTAAAGTTGGCTAAACCCTAAAATTTCTTTGTCGCGTGAAGGAAGAAGAAGAGTCATCCTGATGCCCCGGACCGGACCGAACCGGTCGTGTCATTGCGCCCGTGGACCGGCCACGCATCGACGCGTCGCGTAAGGAGGAGGGTCCCGTGCATCCAGATGGCATGCTCTCGTGCCGACGCGTGCCTCTTGCGTCGGCAGAGGGTGAGACCCGCTATCATTCGCAGCGGGTACCAGCAAGGCCCGTCAGTCAGGCCCCAGCAAATCCCTTCGCGCCACATCATGGCCGCGAGGCCCACTGTTGCGTCGTCTGCTGGTGCTGGTCCCACCAGCAGACAAAATAAAAAGTAAAATAATAATAATAATGATTACAATAATTTATATATACAAATATTAATTAACTTAATATATACATATATATAGGTATAAATACTTGTATACATATGTGTATATATACAAAAATAGAAAAATGAATATTTTTAAATTAACATTAACTGATATATTAATTAATCAAACATATTAATTAAATTAACAGAAAATATATAATAATAATGCATTTAATTAATTCAATTAAATCCTAACTTTAGGAAATCATATCTTGTAAAATATAAGTCCAAACTATACAATTAAATATATTAAATTAATCAGAAAAATATAAGGAATTTAATGATATCATTTATTTTATTGTAGGATCGATATTTGGTATAGTGACATTTAGGGTACTTACATAATTCCAAAAATGTCACAAAAATTTCATTTAGTCATAATTTTGCACACATTTATCCTAACATACCCAATATGGGTCTCAAAATACTTAGAAAACTCTAAAAAACATTTTAGTAGTGTTAAATTTGGTGTTTGGATTAGATTTAGACTAATCACATTTAGGACATAACCCTAATTAGGTCAATTAACCCTAGAACTTCAATTGACCATAAGTTGGTCAATTGAGCTCTAAATTAGGTAATTCAAATATCTGTTTATATCAAAAAAACCTAATTAACAAAAACTTGCAAAAATATTTAAGATCCAATGGTTATATTTCTTAATTAACCCTAATTACCCTAAAACTTGATTAGTGAAGATTAGCAAAATTAATGATCCAAATTGAGTGATTCAAATTTCAAAGAACTACTAGAGTAGATTAGAGCCTAGTTGTATAATTAGTTTAGTGATATTATGATTAATTTTACTAATCACTCACTAATTACACTAAACCCTAATTATTAACCCTAGAACTTGTATTGGTCATAACTTAGGCCATACATATCAAAATTTAATGATCTTAGATTCTATGGAAACTTTAGGATTTAAACTTTAATAAACTGATAGAAAATTTAGTTTTTATTAGGGTAAAATTACTAAATTGCTCTTATAGGTCAAATTTCTTAATTTGACTTTATAAGGCTTAATACTTAAATAAAATTAATGAACTTATTGTCTAAACTCATATTAGATAGTAAGTAATCATTCCACTTTATTAAAATCCAGAATTTAACCCTAATTCATAAAGATGAATTTTTGAATCCTTAAATAGGGGCAAAATGGTCATTTTGCCCAAATTCAGAGTTTAATTATTCTAAGTCCTAAATTCATCCCTAAATCATAATATATAGTAATTAAAATGATTTATACCTTGATTTAGATAAGTCTAAGTCTCAAATTAGAAATTCAAAGAAAATCCTAAGTTTAATCTTAAGTAAAGGTGAGTTCCCTTCTATTCTTTTGAACTTCTTAAAATCTTTTATAGGTCTTATAACCTTAGTTAGGATGCGTGTCTGAGTGCTACTCTTAGTATTTAAGAGCCTTAATTTCTAAGATTATGAGTAGATCTTAGGTTATAATTCATCTAATGAGTAAAATGGGTTACTCATTAAGGTGAAATCTTGATTTTACTAGTTTATTAGATTTTAATAGTTTATTAAATGATTATTTGATCTTTTAATCTTAGAATTAAGTTTAGAAATCTATTCTATTGAATTTGACTTAATTCAATAGGATTTGTCTTAATACTTAATCAGTAATATGGATTAAACCTTAGTCCTTAAGATAACCTTGTGATTAAATAATTGAACTTCATTCTTTGAAGTTTAATTCTTAATCCTTTCAATCTTGATTTGGTTAATCAATATTTAGTTTGGGATTTATAAAATAACAAATTATGATGATTGATTTACTTATTTAACTTTATAGGCGACACTGATTCAGTTATAATTAGGACGTAGCTAATCTTAATTATGTTCAACTTATAGGTTCATGATTCTAAGTTACAGATAGTATATGAATTGATGATTCTTAATCTTATTTAACTTAGAGTAGTTAGAACGATTAAATTAGAAAACAAGTGATATCATAAAATTTGTGTAGTGCTATTTATTATCTTAAAATTTGATATGCTATGCTTTCCTTGTTTTGAGCCTCATTACACTTTTGAACATATTTTATTAAACACATGAATACTTGATAAATATTTTATGTTATACTTTGAATTATATTTTTATAGCATTTGCATAACTTAAAAAATAAACTTAAATAAAACAAACTTTAATATACCTTGTGGGTTATGTTTTACTTAGTCTGTCATTTAGTATAATTTTACTTTAGGATAGCTTTTGCCTAGGACACTTTCCTAGCGCTTGTTACTTTTGCCTAAGGAATTTTCCCTAGTGCGTGTTACTTTTGCCTATGACACTTTCCTAGCGCTTGTTACTTATGCCTGTGACACTTTCCTAGCGCTTGTTACTTATGCCTGTGACACTTTCCTGGATGAGTACTACACATCACCTTCAATTGCCAATGCCTCAATCAAATTTTTTTTGGCACTTCTCTCTCTCGCTCTTTCAATGGGTTTGCTTTTCTCTTCATCATTGTGTAAAATTGTCTTTTTATTAGTAATACATTAAGGTAAGTTTGTAACAATTCCTGGCTGGTTTTTTATTACATATAGTTCTATGAAATACTGATGTAATCAGTTTATAAGTTGAGACATATTTACATGTTTAAATGATAAACTTAAATATGAATATAAATAAATTTTTAATATTTATTTTGTGATTTTATGCTAATCCTACAAATCTAGCCATTATTATTATTATTATTATTATTTATCTAGCATAAAATCGTTCTTAGTTATGGTTTTAATTTTATTTATTTTAATTAATTTACTATTACAATACTTTGATTAGTATTATATATTTAATTACATATGATGGATAAAGTTCATACATAAAATTATTTTGATGGCATCTAAATATGAGATTTTATCATTACCCTTCATTTATCTCTTCACTTTGGGATTGTTTGCAACCAAGTAACCTCGCTGATGAACTTAAAGGGCAGGTCTTGTGAGTTGATTCCTTGAGTGCAATAGACTAGTCATGGAAGAGCTTTCAAGTGATCATATGCGGAATGTTGATTTGAATGGAGTTTTGAAATTGTTTTAGATCATCCAAAAGGAGTATCGTCACTTTCAAGCATTTGGCAAAGGAGCAACGGGGGTTGGAAAGAGGCCGGGTCTCCCCAGACACAGTGGCCTCGGCGCCCCAGGACAACGAGTCACACGCCTGGGAATCTGAAACTTGGGTGCCCAGATGCCAGCGGCAGTTCAAACGGGAAATAAGACGTCATAAGGCAATTTTTGTTGTTTAGAGGGGGTTGTTTATAGGCCATTGCTTTCAAAATTAGGGCAATCAAGCTATTAGTGAATGCCATATGATAAATGATACTATAAGAACTCCATTGTAAGTTGTTGGTATAAAGTTTGCGAACCCTAATGTGTATTTTTTCTTCTCAAATGCCATATGATAAATTATTCAGTGTGCTATGCTTATATTTGTTTTTTTTTTCTTGCTTCTATGTTGGTTTGTTTGCTCAACAAAGCGAACAACACGAAAATATAAGAATTGGAACGAAAACAAGCTTGGAGTGCTAAGTAGTTTGGCTGGGCACTTAGTCCACGGATGACATGCGCAAGCGCCAGCATCAGTCAAAGAAATATAAAAGCCAAACGCAATTTTTGTTTGAAAAATATTAATTATCCTCAAATATCTCCTAAAAAGTATAGATAATTATGATTTAAGATTTAAAAAATATATTTTAATGGGCCTCACAAATAAAAATGAATTTAATAAAAAAAAAATATTTCACTTAACTTACTTAAATCCTATTATCAATATATTTTGAAAAATAATTAGGAGACATATAAAAATACATAATAAAAGAAGAATCCCTGCCGAACTCTACCAATCCACTTACGAAGTTTCTCCCCCTTTCCGTCAAACGTTTCAACAACCAAGTTTACTTGAAAATATGATTTTAATATACAGCTCCTTATTAATTCTAAAATATATAATATATATTTTTTACTTTATACAAAATTAATATTAAATATATTTTTAAATATAAATTCTAATCGTGCATTTTTTTATTAAAAATAAGAAAAAACTCTATCAAAATAACTGCATCGTTCATGCAAAAAGAAAGGACAGAATCATCAGTCAAAAAAAAAAATGTTAATTGTATCTCATAAATCTTCAAATTTAACTTTTCAAAGATAAGATTTTTTATTATAAGAAATTAAATTTAATAAGTGGTCAATAAATGCTTAAATTTCAAAGATAAGTGCTTAAATTTTTTTATTTAAATAAATAAACATACCACTTGCATCATCATTTGCTAGCATCGCCTAATTGGCAGCTGTTCCACCAACTCTATACCCCATTTCTTTCCTTTTTTATAAATTTAAATAATATTTTTAATATATTTCTTAAGTTCATCCAAATTATATATATATATATATATTAAAAATTAGAAAATATATATTAATTTTATGATATGATAAGCTTATGCAAACAAACTAAATTGATATTAAGAGTATTTAAATGACCAAATATTCTACCTCTTTTTATATTTTTTTTTATAAATTTAAATTAAAATATAAAAACTTAAATATTATTTATATGCGGGCTTATTAATTTTATATATAGATGGACTCAAAAAAATCAATCTAATAGAATTAGATATTATTTTATTAATATTTATTTATTTATATTAAAATAATATAAATATTATTTTAAAATTTTATATTAAAATAATATTAAATTTTCTTAAATAACATATCAGTAAATATAAATAACATCTATTTATTATTATTTTTTATTCTCTATATATTTTTTATTTTAAGATAAATTTAAAATATATTTTATAGAATAAAATTTCTCAAGAAATTTAATAAGAAGGGCTCTCAAGTCTCACCAACCCCTGCCCTCTATTTATAGCTCCATTCGGATTTCCATCATCCAAACGTAATCGTGCAAGTTCTGTTCACGTACGAAGAAGTGTAGATCCGCGCAGGCATGGCCGTGGAGATCATAAACTCCAGCCTACTGAAATACAAGGAAACCGATGAACCGAACCGGGCGGTTCCCCTGACCATCTTCGACCGGGCGGCCTCTGACCTCCACGTTCCCGCCCTCTACGCCTTCCTCCCGCCAACCCCATCCAACCGCGCCCTCAAAGCCGGCCTCTCCCGCGTCCTCTCCCACTTCCCCCACCTCGCCGGCCGCATCGCCGCCGACGATCTCTGCCAGCCGTCGATCCTGCTCAGCAACGCCGGTGCCAGGGTTATTGAGACCCGCGTCTCTGCCGCACTATCGGAGTCGCTCCCCCTCGAGAGCTCCGGCGTGGATCTCTCGCAGCTCCACCCGTGCATCGAAAAAGGGGTGGAGGAGCTCCTGCAGGTACAGCTCAACCGCTACGCCTGCGGCGGACTCGTCATCGGAACCACGTCCTACCACCGCGTTGCTGACGGCCAGTCCATGAGCGTCTTCTTTGCCGCCTGGGCCAAGATGGTCCGCTCCGGCGAGCCACCATTTCCGCCACCGTTACTCGACCGGGCCGCCGCTGTTGTTCCTCGAAGCCCTCCCAAATCCCCGTTCAATCACGGTCAAATCGAGTTCAAGCCTCCAGGTACATCTTAATTATGTACTATTATTATTTTACGTATTAATATATATCAAAATAGATAGATATATATCAAAATAAATTATTAATTCAATAATACCGCTATATTAAAAAAAAAATTGATTCTTTATTCAAAAATTAAACAAAGTATTTTTTCTTCATTAATTAAACGGTTGAATTTATGAAAAATAATAAACTACAGAAAAAAAAAAGTAAAATATTTTTTAAATATTAATAAAAAATTCTCTTATTTTTTATATAACACATGCCCACATAATTTATACATAATTTATAGTTGGGCAGCTCCTGATAAAACATATGGCAAGAAAAGAAAATAATTTTATTAATTTTATTATAAAAATATTATACTGTAAAAATACTTTAAGGAAGGGCCCCGCAAAAAAATATTTTCTAGTAAAATTAGAGCTAAACATTAAAAAAAAAATGTTACAGTACTTTAATAAATATTCCCTTCATTATCTCATAATTATTGAGATAATTATTATTGCATTTAAAATAATTATTAATAGATTTAAAAATTAATAATTAATTTATAATAAATAAGATTCACTATTATAATTATTATTAAAAACTTATTAATAATATAGAAAAAAGTGCGGATATTTGTTGGGTAATGAAAGGCCCCGCACGAGTTGCTTTACTTGGGGAAGCTTGCGAAAATGCCTAATCTCCGTTCCATTGATATATATACACACTCAAACATCAGTATAGGTATTTCGTGTTGCAATATATTTTTTTAATTATTAGCGTAGCCAAATAACTTTGTTCATTTAAAATTGTTGTAGAGACATGTGTGGGCGAAGGAGAGATCTGCGCCGTAGAGAACCTGAAAGCCCGCTTCTCGGCGGATTTCATCTCGGATCTGAAGTCGCTGGTGCCCTTCCGCTGCAGCACTTTTGAGGCCCTGCTGGCCCACCTCTGGCGCAAAATATCGTCGGCGCGGGGCCTCGCCGTTGACCAGACTACCAGAATTCGGGTTGCGGTCAACGGCCGGTTTAGGCTGAAGCTCCCGCGGGCCATCCCGGCCGACATGTTCTTCGGGAACATGGTACTGTGGGCCCACCCGGAAGCCACCGTGGGAGAGCTCCTGACGCCGTCAGCCGGCGGCAGCGGGCAGGCCAAAGCCGTCAGGATCATACACGAGGCGGTCCAGGCCGTCGACGAGGAGTACTTCCGCTCATTCATTGACTTCGGGGAGTCGGAGCGGGACCGCCCCATGACGGCGACGGCGCCGGCGGTCGGCAACCTCCTCTGCCCTAATCTCGAGGTGGACAGCTGGCAGAGATTTAACTTCCACGATCTTGATTTCGGGGGCGGTCCGCCCTGCGCCATCCTCCCGCCCAATCTGCCCGTGGAAGGTCTGCTCGTATTCGTGCCGTCCGCCAAGGAGAAGGGAGATATCCACGTATACCTGGCCCTCAAGGCGGACCACGTTGACAAATTCAACAAGATCTGCTACACCCTCGATTGATTGTCGCCGTTTTGATTCTCTAATCGTTCTCTTTTCCTTTCTTCCTCGTTGAGGATGGATGATAGCGGATCGTCGGTTGACTGAAAGATGTCCAGCTTTTTAAAGATATTTTGTTTATAGAAATGTAAATAAATAAATAAATGTGTGGCAAAATGTTAAACCTATAGTTTTTTTTTGTTTTTTTTTTTTGTTTAGGTCGATATAAAATTTAGATATTTATTTTTAATAGTTGTTATTTACAATACTTTTGGAATGGAATTACAATAAAACTTGTCTAAAGTGATATTGTTGGGACCAGAGGTAGGATATCACTTTATACAGGTTATCACTTTAGGCAGGTACAATACATACAGTATCATACACACATGTTTTTCTTTTTTTACCGTTGTCGTTTGTACCGATAGGGCGTTAATTCGTGGCTGCTCGTACCCGCGTGTCGGGGAAGTTTCACAGAAAAAAATCTGTTTGCGTGTGGGTGTATCGGAGTGGTGCGAAGGAGCACGTCGCTGTTTGCCCTCAGCAAACGGAACCCGCTATCCACCTCAGGAACCGCGTTGCAAGTACCACCCCGTCACATCCTCGTGCGCAAAGTCTTTTCCATGCCGAAGAAAGGTCAGCAATACACCACGACGACGGACGAGGTCCGCCTCGCCCTCGTACGATACAAGAAAGATCATCCTGGTGCCACACAGAAAGAGCTAATCAAGTGGCTGGAGGACACTCATCAGCTCAAGATCAGCCAAGCAACGATGTCGGGACACTCAAACGGTCGGCGGAACTGCTCGCCAAGGCCACCACCTCCAACCTCAGCTCCAAGCGTCAGAAGACGGTGAAATTCCCTGTCATGGAGGCTGCCTTAGCCGAATGGTTCCTTGCCAACCAGGAACACGTCAACCTGAGCGGGGACCTCATACGTGAGAGCGCAAAGAAGATCATTGACCGCCTGTACTCGGATCACCCGCCGTTTGAGTTTTCAAATGGTTGCCCTTCCGGGAATTCGTCAAGTTCTTGACGCATACGAATGGCGTGACATCTACAACATGGATGAGAGTGGGTTGTTCTACCGCATGCAGGTATTGTAAGTTCAAAAAGATATCAAATGAGTTTGCCCCTGGCTAACTAAGCATCTTCGCCCGTATTGCAGGCGGACAACTCCCTTGCGACAAAGCAGCTCGAAGGCAGGAAACAGAGCAAGGAGCGCTTGACCCTGGCGCTGTGTTGCAACGGCGACGGCTCTAACAAGCTCCCACTGTGGGTTATTGGCAAGTTTAAGAACCCCAGGTGTTTCAAGAACATCAACGTCACGTCACTTGGGTGAGTATACAGGAACAATGCGTCTGCGTGGATGACACAGATCATCTTCCTGGAGTGGCTCCGGGCATTTGATCTCCCTGTTTCCGGCCGGAAGGTCCTCCTGATCCTGGATAACTTCAGCGTGCACACTCCGGTGGAGAAGATTCCGGATCACATCCGCCTCCGGAACACGACCATTCTCTACCTGCCTCCGAACATGACCTTGAAGATTCAACCGTGCGATGCCGGCATCATCCGCAACTTCAAGGCCTACTACCGTCGCCGCTTCAACCGTGCTCTTCTCCAGCGCATTGAGGACAAGGTGCCGGAGCCGGAGAAGGTCGACATTTTGGGGGCCATCCAGTTTGCCGTCCCCGCGTGGAATTATGAAGTCAAGCCAACAACGATTACCAATTGCTTCCGACACTGCAAGATCCGGTCGACAGAACAGGCTGAGGCAATTGAAAACGTCACGGAGGACGACCTAGTGGACCACGAGGTCATCGCGAATCTACAGTCACAAATCCAGCGCTTCCGCAGCAGGAACCCATTGGACATCAGGAACCTGCTCAACTACCCGGAGGAGCAGATCACGTCATACACGCCGGATTTTGATAACATCATTGAGGACCACCTTAAAGAAGCCGGACTTGCTCCAGTGCTGCATGAGGAAGAGGACGACAACAGAGAAGTGCCTGCCATGAGTGCCGCTGACGCTTCCGAGATGCTGGATAAGCTTGTGATCTTCTTCATGCAGCAACAGGATGCGGACGAATCTTGTGTGAGTTCCATCCAGAAATTGAAGGATAATGTGAGTATGATCCGCACCAACCGAATGGTTCAGAAGAACATTGACAGGTTCTTTAAGCGTATCTAGCTTGTTTTGTAGTTTTTTTTTTTTTTTTTGAAATGTACTGAATATCACTTTAGATAAGAAGTGGGACCAATAAAAATTATCGAATATCACTTTACGAAGATTTATCACATTTTGTATGGAGCCTGAGTTGGGACCGAGTCGTGTTTATCACTTTAGACAGGATATCACTTTAGACAGTATTACTTTAGACAGGTTTTATTGTAAATATTGAACTGGTTTGATTCTTGGCTTTGTGAGTAGCTTGGAGAAAAAAAATGTATTTGATGAGCACTTGAAAATATTCTGCAAAAAATATCAATAAATTTGATATATTCAATATATGAATTCAAGTATGATTGGTATGCTATAAACATATATGTATTTTAAACAATGCCGAACGAAAGATAGCAATGAAAAATCACATAAAAGTACAAGCAAAGCACAAATACAAAGATTTATGTGGTTCAGTGTTGACGTATATGTTCACGAGAATTTTACTATTGAGAGGAGGTTTCAATGATTTATGGTTAATAAACTCTTACACAATTCTCAGAAGATATTCTTACTCTTTCAATGGAGTAGTCACCACACACAATCAAATAGTGGTTGATATTTTTGAATATTTTCCTCTCTTGACACTAAAAAAGGGCATAATAATATTTATAGGTGACTCAGATTTGTGCTTGTTGAGCCTCGAGCGCTGCAGCATGCCGTGGCGCGCTATAGCGCCGGCCTCTCGGGCGACCAGGCACTGTGGCGCGCTATAGCGCCCGCCTCTTAGGCGCCCGGGAGCTGCGACTCGCTGTGGAGCGCCAAGGTGCGCTTCCAAGACTACTCTTCATCAACAATTTTCATCCCATATCTCATGTGCTCCACATGAGAGCTGAATCCATTATGCTCACTAATATTGCGACTGCACCAACTTGATTGTAGTTCCAATAATTGAGAAGCCAATAAATGCTTCTCTAAACTCACATCTTTATAATTAAAGAATTTCTAAGTTGTGAGGAACTTAGTCAATATATCTTACCATTAAAAAGTGGGTCATTATACTATATTTATAAAAGTTTTTGAATTTGAACTACTATTTTTTTTTATTTTTTTTTTGAAAGAATCAAGTATGCAATTATTTAATATATATATATATATATATATACATTGATATAGGAGAGAGAATATGAAGAGTGTATGAGAGGGAGCCATTTGGAAATAGTGAAATCCCATGAGAAGAGAGAAATATATGAGAAGAATGCTTTGATGTCACGATCACAACCCATAATGCGTAGAATGAGCGAAAAAAATAAAAAATCATAATAATGTCTTTATTTTAATATTCAATATTTATTATTTTCTTTTTATCATGTATTCTAAGTTCAATTTGAACACTCTAACAATATTTTGTGTTTTTTAGCTTTTAATCATTTGTGGTTTGAGTTTAAGGCTTGGGTTTAATTCTTTTATTAAAACTGTCAAAGAATGGCCTGCTCATGATTGAATTATATCTATATACTAGCTTATGACAAAAGAAAGAGGGTGATGATTTTGAACAAATAATTTATTTTATTAATAATAATTAATTACTAAATTTTATTTTCTTAAATATTTATCAATGTAATATTTTTTAAATCAAAATATTGTGATTACTATTTTTTTTATTTGTAAATTCTTATATTTGAGTCCAAGACTAATTTCAAATAGTTAATTAGTTATTGAATTTATTTTAAAAATATTCTCATAAATTATTTTAATAATAATAATTTAATTTAAAAATTTTTACTTTAAATAATTTAAAATATTTAAAATTTAAAATTAAATTTTATAAATAACAATAATTAATTAATAATTCTAATAATTTTAGTATAACACTTATTTAATTATTTATTTATATGTAAATATATTTCTTACTAACTCATATTATATTTTATCTTTAATTTCGATTAATTTTTATTATCAAATTATTTTATAATATTTTAAAAAAATTGAAAATTATGACCATATCGAACAATATGTATAAAAAAATTAATTAACATACATATACATACATATGTGCGGCGAGATGAGGCCTTGGAGGAAAGCTTTGCCTCTATTTAAGCAGAAAGATAAAAAATCAAAAAATAGTTTTATTTATCCATAAGAAAATAAATAAAAATTAGAGAAAAAAGAAAACGGGATAAGAAAATTTTACCACAAATTTTTCTAATTTCTATCATATTTATTACCGTAAATTCTTGTATTTTCAGAGTTCAGCAATGGGATTATATTTTTTATAAATAAAAAAATACAAAATTTAATAAATTTTATTTATATTTTCTAAGTTTCTACAAATTCTTTTATTTTTTCTCTCATATAGATAGATATACTTATATAGACTATATAGATGTATGTATAAATTGCGTTCATCCAATTTTAAGAGTTGTTTGTAATATTTAAATAAAAAATTGTTTGTAATTTTTGAATTTTTTCCGTGCATTACAGGATTTTCATGCTTGTATATATATATTCATACATGAGAGATAATAAAGGAGAGAGTTGAGCAAAAGCTATTGTTCGTAAATAAATTAGAGAAAAAAGAAACGATAAAAGAAAGTTTTACCGCAAACTTCTCTAATTTCTCTCATATAGATAGATATACTTGTATAGACTATATAGATGTATGTATAAATTGCGCTCATTCAATTTTAAGAGTTGTTTGTAATATTTAAATAAAAAATTGTTTGTAATTTTTGAATTTTTTCCGTGCATTACAGGATTTTCATGCTTGTAGATATATATTCATACATGAGAGATAATAAAGGAGAGAGTTAAGAAAAAGCTATTGTTGGTAAATAAATTAGAGAAAAAAGAAATGGGAAAAGAAAATTTTACCGTAAACTTCTCTACTTTCTCTCTTATCTATATAAAAGTTTGTGTTTTTTCTGAGTTTAGCAGTGGATTTTATTTTTTTTAGAAATAAGAAAATACAAAAAATTTGAGAAAATTTTATTTATATTTTTTAAATTTCTACATACTCTTTCAATTTTTCTCTCCCATATGTATGTATACATATACATATATATATTATAGATGTATGTATAAATTGTGTTCATTCACTTTTGAAAGATATTTGCAATACTTACATAAAAGAGCTATTTGCAATTTTTAAAATTTTTCCCGAGCATTGTAGAAGTTTCATGTATATATATATATATATATATATATATATATACATATATATATATATATATAAATAAATCTTTGCATGTCACATCCAATGACATCCAATCCCTTACACTAAGGTCTATTGTCAGCTGTAGGATCGTTCCCTCGATCCAAGTGTTGATTGTTAATTTACTTAAGTAATTAAACTGGGGCATATTTGAGCCGTCTATAGCCAACGATCGATCCATCCGACGGTTTGAAGAACCCCTAGCACTGTGGAGCATCGTCTCCAACTCGACTGCTCAGGCCTCTGGTCCCCCTCTGACAACTCGACCTGCTGCTGTCACCGTGGCAGTACGGGATCGATATCATTCTTCCCATTCTACCCTCAACCCCAAGGGCTTGTCGACAGCGGTCTCCCCAATCCGCCCTCGAACGGTTGAGCCCGTCTTTCGCTCCATTGGGCCAAACTTTGGCACCTACTCAAAGCCCAGTTGAGTTTTCCAGAGCTATAGATAGCCTTGGTTCCTCTCCATTGAAACCTTTGCGCATCATAGGTCTTCTTTAAAGCTCTTAATCCTCCTCCATTATCCCTTCCTTCCCTATCGATTTGCCATGCAACTCCCGGTGAGCTCCCAGAGTGATCAATAAGTGTGACGAGCTTAGAGTTAGAGCCATTAGATGAGGTTTTAATTTAATCATTCTAACTACTACAAGTTACACAAGTTCAGGATCTCAAATTCTCACTATCGAGTGTAACTTAGAAACACGACCTTATAAGTTTTAAAAAGATTAGAACTGGTCATGTTTTAATCTAATTCAATCAAGTATAATTATGGGTTAAGAAACGAATCACAACGTCCTAATTAGATGGATTAGACGTTCTACCTAAGATCTGATCAAGATCTACTAAATTATAGATTATGGATTAAATACAACGATATTGAACTTAATCACATAATCCAAAAAGAATAAGACATAAGATCTAGGCTTTAGTCTAAGAGTGATCTATCGATTAAGGTAAATCATATTAAGTGAATCAAACTTAATAGGATGAATCTCTTATCCTAAATCTAGGGTTAAAAGATAAAATAATCCAAATAAGTTGTAAAATTTAGAAAATAATAAAATTAAGGATTCATTCATTGAATAACCTCATTATTTGTTGAATGAAATCTATCTTATGATCTAACCCTAATCTTATGAATAATCTTATTGTGAGGTATTAAATTTTTAAGGAAAAGACTTAAAATTTTTTTGGGGATTTTAACAAATTTGACCTAAGAGCTGATTTTACTCACTTAGAGGATTCTAACATAAATTTAATACTTGTTTTATTGACTTAGAAGATAATCTAGGAGTTAAAGATACTTAACTTAAATTTTGGGCAAAATCACTGTTTTGCCCCTACTTAAGGGTCTAAAAGTATTTTTTTAATTTATGGCTCCAAATTGGGATTTCTTATTGGCAAATGATTTCTTACTGTCTAACATGAAAATAAGCAGTAAGTACATCAAATTTAGATAAAAAATGGGTCATATAAGTCCAAACTAAGGTTTTTAATATAAGGGATATTTTAGTAAATTAAATTTAATGAAATCTAAATTTTTATGCAGTTTACTGTTGGTTGCTATTCAATGATTCCATAGAGTCCATGAATATTAAATTTTGAGGTCTAATGAATTAATTATGACCATTTGAATTTTTAAGGGTAAATTGGTAATTTTCTAAGTTAAAAACTAACTCTTCTATTTAGTGTTCAAATTCAGCAAACTCAGTTGCTATAGCTTCCCTAAATCACACTAAGTACTTTAACTGAGAGTAGATCCAAATTGGACTTCAATTGGTCAAGTTATGACCTAATTATGATTATGGGTATTTTGGTCATTTCTAATTTTTATAGAGTTCAAAACTTAAATATTATTTTAGATTATTATTGCCACTAAAATTTTAAGCTATCTAACACTTTAAATTTCTGTATTTGGAGTCCAAATGACCAAATTATGGCCATTTAAATATTTTTGGGCGCTACGGCGCGCTGTAGCGTGCGTAGTGGTACCAAATTTGAAACTTAAGTGCTATGACGCGCTATAGCGGACCCTGATACGAAACTTGGGCACTGCAGCGCGCTGGAGCGCCAGACGGTGATTTCGCCTATGCGAAAACAGCAATGAGTCAACTTTCGGGTTCAGTTACTCTCAACCTATAGCATTTCACGTGTGGTGCCATATACTGTTGGAAAGCTCTTTCCGATACATTTCCATTGATACCCAAATCAGCACTAAAAGATTTAAGTTATCAATGCAAACCATGAGATTAAATGACTGGGTATACAAAAATTCGTATTAGCAGATTTACATATCATTCCCTATTATTTACAGATTCTTATTTTTTTTGAGTTCCTACATCTTAAACATAACTTCATAGATGCACAACTAAGGTAACAAAGAAACTTAAACATACAAATGAGCATAAAAATAAAATGAAACAGCCATTGGATTAACTAATGGAGAGAAAGAGGGGTACCTTAGCTTTGACAATGGCAAAATCTCTAAGGGGGCTTGAGAGCTTGAGAGGTTCTTCCTTCAACAAATACGACAATGGGAGGAGAGGAGCTCAGCTTTGCAAGGGAGATATGGGAAATGAAGAGCTGAGAGCTAAGAGCTCTCTTAATAGGGAAGAGGCCTACCAATGGATGGGATGGCTTGAGTTGACCCATCCCATTTGGTGAGGTAGGAGGGGGCTGGCAGGAGATAGGGGGGACAAGCTAGGCTGAGCATAGCAAGAAACTGAAGGGAAAGAGGGCTCAGCCATGATTGGATGGCTGTGGGTCTCACTCAGCCAAAGAAGAAGGAGAAAATAAAAAATGAAGTTTAATAAATTAACTTAATTAATCTTAAAAATCATATTTTAAAAATGTTCTCTAAAAAATTCCAAAAATTCTCCCCAAGATAATTTAGAGGTGAGGAACGAAATGACAAAATTGGATTTTGATTTCGACGACGCATTATTTTTTTTATTTTCTAATTAATTTAAATATATTAAAATATTCAAAAAAATTCGACGACTTCTGAAAAATTCCAAAATTTCACCTTGGCTAATTTGAGGGTGAGGATCGCAACGGCAAAGTCGGATTTTAATTCTGACGAGTATTTAATTTTCCAATTTTTTGGGTATTAAATATTATTAAAATATTTGTTGAAATTTCGACAAGTTTCGATTGACTCGAAAACATCACCACTAGCTACTTTGGGGGCAATGAGCGTAATGGTGAAGTCCGATTTTTGATCTGAGGTCAATTTAGGTAGGTCAATTTTAGGGTTTCTAGATTTTCCAAAAATCAGGATTTGGTCCATTTGACCCTGGATTTGGACTTGGTCTTAGTGGATGACTCCTAGTGACTTGATTAACACTTAGGATCAAAATTAGGACTTAGATTAGTCCTACTTAATAAGGGTACCAATTTGGGTTGTTACATTATCCCACCAATATTCAGCTTCATCCTGAAAGATGTGGGTGGTTAATCTAACAGATTCAACATCTCGACAATTAATGCTCGTTATATTTTTCTTAACTAACTTTAACCAATTAGCTGTATCCATTGCTGATATGTTTCCATTAAAAGTAGGAGTTCTTAATCTAATAAAATTGTGTAAGAGTCCATTCATTGATTGATGATACTGCTGAAATGGATAGTAAGGTGCAGGGTTTATAGATGCTGGTCATGGATTATTCTACATTACAATTAACCTTTCTATCTTTTAAGATTGTTTGACATTAGTTGATACTAAGGTTTTAACTGTATCCAAAAGTGCATTGAGCTCAAAAGAATTACTGCCAAATACAACAACAGTTGTAGATGATTGCCCAAGATTCATCTTGTACTTGTATTTGGATAATATATAATTTTAAGAAAAACTAAAAGAGACGAGTTTATTTTTTTACTTATTTCAAAATAAATCGTACAATAAATAAAGAGTACATCAAACTTTTTTATTATAACATTTATTTAATATATTCAGTTGAAAATGCAAGTCAGAAGTCTTCAAAAGTGACTCCTCGATGTTCCCTGTTTCGCATACGCATGAATTTTTGGAGAGTGACATCCCATCAGTCCTCAGCTTGATATTGAAGTAAGATGGATACCAATTCAACTTTAATATCATCTGGACAATCTATGGCTTCAAAAGTGTATTTCACGTGCTTTAGTCATTCTATGGCGCCCCACCCCTTAATTCACATGATTAAGCTAAGGGGTGGTGTGTCATTCTAGCTAACCCTTCACTTATTATTGGATTAGGATGAAATTCATAATCCACCTAATAAGGGAAGGTGTAAGCATAGAATCAAACATTCAGTCACTTAATAAGAATTCATACAGAGTGCGGAAACGATTTATAATAAGGAATATCTAAGCATCACAGCATAAATATAATGAAATATGACTCAGAATAAAAGGCATAGTAATCCAAACACATAGTCAAGAGTACTTGTATTATTACATCAATTTAAAGTTTAAGTAATGAAAGTAGAAATGCGCTCATCCTCACATAAAATAAAGCTAAACAACTGCTTCTTCCAAAGGCTCCTCCTCTAGATAAGGCTCCACACCTAGCTCCTGATCGTCTAACTAAAGAGGATATGTCATTGTTGGTTTCACAATGTAGGGCCCCAGCAAAAAAAAGAAAATATCTTGTGTTAGATAATTGTCTAAGTACATTTTAGACTGATAAATTTTTATGTATTTTGTAATATCACCATTTTACAATTTCTATGCTATAACTATAACAAATAAAGGAGCATCTGGTAATACAAAAAGGAAGAAAAAAGCTATAAACAATCATTTATAACTTAAGCAAAAAGAGAGACTAAGATATGCCTCAAATGCAAGCTAAACAAGGTAAGGCATATAAATATAAATAACTAATCAAGTACTGAAAGAAAATACTACATTCTAAACATGCTGGTGATCAAAAGAAATATGCAAATTAAAATAACTGAACTCAGTAATGATTCATATAAATAGTAACAAAATTTTAACATCCTAAAATATATAAGCAGTACAAAGAAAATAGCTGACTGAATAAAAATGCTAAAAAGTAAACAAAACATCAAAAATAAACATATATATAAACATCTGTGTACTAACTGCCATACAGACTAAAGCTAATCTAGCCCACTGAATATCAAAATGATCCTAATGTCAACAAAGAGACTAGGCACAAAACTATATAACCCCAGTATTATTCAAGGAGACTAGGTAGATATATATGATTTTCTCCTAGTGTCATCAAGGAGACTAGGCAAAGAAAATATAATAAATCTTCTCTTAGTGTCAATAAAGAGACTAAGCAAATAAGATATAAATAAGGTCTTCTCCTAGCGTCAATAAGAAGACTAGGCAAAGAAGATATAATTGAGAGACAGCTCTAATACTTACAATTATTATCTTCAATTAATCACCTTAATATTTTCATAAGAAATTTAAGGAGTCTCCATATTTTCCTAACATTATATTTATGCATCAAAAATCTTATATGATATGCTCAAGGAGTTAAGGCACAAAAATACAAGGAATGCGTAACAATAATCATCAAATAGAAGCAAGAGACTCTACTAAATGTGGTGATATTATTTGTTTTCTAATTAACCAATCTAACTATTCCAAGTTACACAAGTTCAGGATCACCATTTTCTTACTATCGAGTGTAACTTAGAAACTCGTCCTTATAAGTTAAAAATGATTAGAACTGATCATGTTCTAATCTAGTTCAATCAAATAATGACTATGAGTTAAAATCAATAAATCATACATCCTAGTTTTATGAATTCAGACGTTCTATCTAAGATCTGATCAAAATCTTTTATAGATTATGGATTAATCACAATGAGAATTGGGCTTAATCACATAATCCCAAAGGATAAGACCTAAGTTCTAGGTTTTATTCTAATAGTAATCTAATAATTAAGGCAAATTCTATTAAGTAATCAAACTTAATAGGATGAATTTTCTATCTTAAATCTAAGATTAAAATATAAAATAATCAAAATAAGTTGAAAAATTCTAAAAACTAATAAAACTAATATTTCATCTATTGAGTAACTCATTTACTTAATAAATGAACTCTAACCTATAATATAGTCATAATCTTAGGAATGATCCTTATGTGAGGTGTACAATCCTAAAGAAAAAGACTTAGAGAATATTTTAGGAAATTTAACTAATTTGATTGAAAAGCTTAATTGAAAGATTATAAGATTTAGTGAAGGCATGAGGTGAGATGAATCTCACATCATGAAGCTTAATACTTATTTATTTTACACAAAAAGAAATGGTACAATTCAACTCATAATTCTATTATTTTTCAATCCACTATTTTTACTATTCAATCAACTCATTACTATTCAATCTGCTGTCTTACTATTCAATTCACTATTTTTACTATTCAATCCCTCATTAATATTCAATCCTCTGTTTTACTATTCAATCCGCTGTTTTACTATTCAATCCACTGTTTTACTATTCAATCCGCTCATTGCTATTCAATCCGCTTATTACTATTCAATCCGCTGTTTTACTATTCAATCTGTTGTTTTAGTATTCAATCCGCTCATTACTATTATTTAGTTCTTGATCACATATCTTGTTTTATATATTTTTCTCATTTCATTTTACCATTTCTTTTAACAATAAATAAAAAGCAATTAAAATTGAAATTGATGCTTGTCACTCGCCACATATGAAACCCCCTTTACCTGTCTCGGGTTATGGATTCAGATTTTCGAATGGTAGAGTTAATTGCTACGAATCTAAGTTTGTGATAAAAATATATATTCAAATGCATGACATTGCATCACTCTTCTAATCCATTTAATAGGGAAGCCATACTTGAGACCTCCTGAAGGCAAATTCATTGCTCTCTATGTCAACTTTGCCATAGATCTGTGTTGAGGCAGACTTGTAAAATATTGAGATGATCCTTTGCACAGCCAAGCAGCTATCATTATTTTTCTCCCATAGATGAATGCAACTTGCTCTCTAGCCATCAAATGATTTATTCTTCTCGCTGCTTACAAATGCAATGCTAACGTTAAGAATAAATACATAGAAAATCAGGAAGATGTGTTAAAAATATTTAAGTGGTGGTGGCGGAAGCCTCTTTTATAAATAAGATATTATTCTTCTTATTTGGGCATATATAATTATACAGCTATATATAAAATTTAAAAGGTTGCACAATTTTTTTAATAACACCCATAGTTGCAAAAGAATCTTAAGATAAAATTCTAATTTTATTCATACTTACTTAAATTTTCTTTTTATAAAGAGAGCAATTATTAACCTCACCTCTACTCTTTGGTGTCAGTCTTCAGAAATATTTCAAAAGAGGTGTGTAAAATATGTATAACTTCACTTGCCTCTACAATATGACTTATTGTTAAATTGAGAAATTACAAGAGCCAGTATAAAATAATCGGGTTAAAGCTAATGACATACCACTATAATGTCTTGTAGATGAAGTCATTTGTCTTTGTTGCTCTTTAAACCGCATCTGCATGTTCTGTAATTCTATGCTCTTTGTTTTGCTGTCCTTGAATATTTTTGCAAGTATAATGATAATGTTGATTTCTAACAGTTCATTCATCAACTTTCTCTAAATATTATGCTCAATAGCAATGGCTTGTATAAAGGATGCATAAAAAATTCTCAGGAAACCTATGTTGTTCTTGTTTTGTTTAAAACAATACCCCTTTTTTTTAAATATTTGGTCACTACTTTTGAAGCATACAATTGCCAAGTTATTTTTGTCAATGAAAGTTTAATGAAATGTTTTCTCATGATTTCATAAAATTGGAAGCCCACCACAAGATTGTTAAGGATGGTAATTCTGATGCATCTATACAAAAATGCAATATCTCTTAATTGAAAGAAATCCATTCTCATTATGCATAAAAGACTATAGAGGTTACGTAAATACTAAATAAAATATTGCTAGAGCAAGCAGAGTGGTAAAGTGGAGTACTTAGATTAGGTTGAGACAAAAAGGAGTTGAGAAGTAGGGTACCTTGATGGCGCTTAGGGAGATTGGCTAGGGAAGATGTTGTAGATTTCAGCTATCAATGGAGGGGACGGCAACTCGACTTGAGTGAGAGACGGTCCGACGGTTATGACCAAACCATAGAAAGGAGAAGAAGAAGCATTCCCATTTGCTATACGCTGCCTTTATATATACATATGTATATATATAAATATATTCCTACTGCTTTGCTCTCCTTCCTCAAAGGAGAATTAGCATGGATCCTTGCCGGCGCACGAGGACGAAAAGAATCGGTGGCTTTTTTGGTCGTCGAATGGAGGAAGGAGAGACCGGAGAACTCTTCGAAGGAGGGGAGAGGAATCGATGACCCTTGCGTCGAATGGAGAGAGTCGCAAGCAGTGGGGAAGACAGGGAGAGCCGCACGGAATGGGTCATCCCACCATCCCGAGCCAAGCGCAGCTTTGAGGGCCGGGAGGCGGAGACCACGAGGCTTGGACAGCGGCGATTGGGCAATCGGGTGGCGACGGAGGCTCCAAGGAGAGGACACGTGGCGTGCGAGAGGGGGAGGAGACATGACGAGCGCACGAGAGGGAAGGGCTTGCGGGTGAAGGGGGGGGGGGGTGCGATCGGCCGTGCGATTGAGAGGAGCAGGGGTTCGGCCGAGTGATATGCGAGGGATTAGGTTTAGAGGGATTTTAGGAAAAGAATTTTTTTATATTAGGATTTTAATTTTATTAACTTAAATTTATTATTTAATAACTTTTATTCAAAATTTTCTCAATTAAAATTACATAGTCCAAGTTGTTCCAAAAATTCTCAGAAAATCACCCCTAGCTAATTGAGAGGTGAGTAACCCAACGGCGAAGTCAGATTTTGATTCCGACGAGTATTTTAATTTCCCAATTTTTGGGTATTTAAATATTATTAAAATATTCGTCGAAATTTTGACGACTTCTGATCGACACGAAAATGTCACCCATAGCTAATTTGGGGCCAACGAACGCAATGACGATGTTGGTTTTTCGATCGAAGGTCAATTTAGATAGGTCAATTCTAGGGTTTCTGGATTCTCCAGAATTCAGGATCCGATCCATTTGACTTCTGATCTGGACTGGATCTTAGAGGTTGACTCATTCCGACTTAATTAGCACTTAAGATTAGCTCTAAGACTAAGATTAGCCCTAATTAACTAAGGTAATAACTCATGCTGTTACACATTCTTTGGCTAAAAGAGGAAGGTCAAATTCTCTAAAAATTGCATGCGAAGCATCTAATCTAGTACTTGTACTCCTGGTTCCGATACTCCTTCAACATATCTTCCATACTGTTGCCCAAACTGGAAGTCAAGTTCCCATATGGCTTCAAATCTACTGATGTTGTCCTAGATCGACATTCTCAAGTATTTATATATCCTATAAGTTTAATCATGTCCAATTAATTCAGTTGAGTAGTTTATATTTCTTAAAGTTTCTAATATATGAATTTTGTAATTTAGCATTTTATCTTAAGTACATTAGTATTTTCATTTATTCATACTATTATGAGCGTTAGATTATGTTAATATAGATGTTTTTTAAGTATTCATTTAGTGATTGTATGACAAAAGAACAATCCATTAAATAGATAGGAATACAAATTCTAATCTGATACCTTATAGAGTTATCAAACCCCGATTTACTAGATTTCTTTATCGAAAATCTCCCGGCCATAACAAAATACTATATTAATGCAAATTTCATTTTATATCATTAATATATTTGTAATTTACATATTGAGCATCAGACTATAATATCACAATTAAATTATTTAATTATGTGTTTTAATAATACAACTTCTTTTTAATAAAATGAAATTCATTAGAAAATTTTCTATAAGCTCACTTATTCATAATGGTTAGAAATGTAGCACAAACTTTGAATGCAAGTGAGTTAGATTTTTTTGTTTGATCTCCGTTGACTAAGATTCGATTTAAATCTTCTTTGGTTTATGTCATATCATATATCAAATTAAAGCCAACTTATATTATATTCGTAATTTTTTTTGGGTTGGAATCGAGTTAATTCATACATAACCTCTTATATCAAAATATTTTTTTGTATAATTCACAAACCAACTTGTTTATAATTTTTTTTTTCCCATTTATCTTATTTAGTAAATACAAAATTTGTAGAATCACACTCATTTTAAAATAAACTCATTTGTTGAGCTTTTTTTCAAATCTTGAGACTGCTGAGAGGGCCGGTCTTGGCCCGATCTGATTTAGTTGTGAATTTAGTCAGGGTTGACGAGTTGAATTCGTCATTTCAAGTCGAGTCAAATAAGGTTTGAATCAAGCCGTTCGACTCGAACTCGACTTAAAAGTTTCGAATTCAGTTTTGAGTTGAGTCAAAATATTTTAAGTTCAAATTCAATATATGAATTTCTGGTCAAATTACCAAACTAGTTGTGAATTGTAATCTATTTTCCGTTAAACCTCTTAAAATGGATCAGAACTAAACCGGGTCGGGTTAAGATCGGCCCTTTCAGCGGTCTCAAGCAACTCATCCGATCCAACGTCCATTACTACTTCCCTTAATCCTATCCAACGGTTGTGATCAAACCTCGTTTGGAAGCCGCCTCTATGGAGTATATTAATACGAAGATCCCAAATCTGCGGCTGTATCCCTGCGTTTCGCTCTCTCATTGCATCGTTTGTTTTCGACCCGGTCTTCTTCGCTCCCCCTTCTCTCGGAATATCTCTCTTTATTCCGTAACTTGCCATAGATGTTGCAGCCGCTGGCTGCTGGCGGAGATCATCAACAGAAACAGTCTCTGCCGTCGTTGCCGTGGATGCCGATGCAGTACCCAGCGGCGGCCATGGCTATGCAGCATCAGATGATGGGAGTTGTGCCTCCGTCGCCGGCGCAATACGCGCCGCACTACCTCACGTATCCTGCTCCGCCCCATCTGCCTATGCCGCCGCAGTACCTCCCGGGCGGATCGGTACCCTCTTCGGGTGAGGATAATAAGTCGATCTGGGTCGGAGATCTCCATTACTGGATGGATGAGAACTACCTTCATAGCTGCTTTGGGCACACAGGAGAGGTAATGAATTGTCATTTGTGTCTTATCTTTTTTTTTTTTCAATGCTTGCCTTATATTTTTTCTTTATGATACGTGTATTTTGATTTCATGAGGACGATTAATGATGCAACGGTGCGTCCAGATCAAGAAAATTTGTCCGAAGAATAGGATTTGGCTGGTTTGAAGAAGTACTAGTCGCGCTGAATCTAAAATCTTTAAAAATACTTTGGAATGAGAATTAATGAAAGGGGCTTGCGCAATAAATGATATTTCCCTATGTTAATTCTGTACTTATTTTATCGATTACTTGATTGCATTGCATCAGTAATATAGACTTTTGTAGTATTTTATCGGCTATTATATATTTTGATTTTCGATGTAGTACTGCTACATACAAACCAAATGAAAGAAGAAGAAAAATGAGGGGAAAGTGAGGGATCAAATGAGGGGAAAGTGTAGGATCAAATGAGGGGAAATTTGAGATCTGAATCTTTAATGAATGACTTGTGGTTATAATCGTGAGTTTAGTCTTGCTTTTGTCTTTTTGGGTAAGGACAACAAAGTCGAATGAGATCAATGAGAAAGCACATTGCCTTTGATTGGTTGATAAGGCCAGCTGACATTTGCTTAGAAAATATGGAGTTGATGGTTTTTAATACCAGTTAACATTTGGTTAGAAAATATGGAGTTGACGGTTTTTTATGGGTGCAAGCTTTTTCTGTTAAGCACATCTTGGGAATGCTCCAATAACCCTCCCGACTAAGAAACCCATCACACAATGATTTGGTAGTTGGTAGATATGATTGCATTTCTGGAATGTATGTTCATCCTGTTTCTATAGTTCCATTGTTTTTGTTGATTGATGATTGGATGCATCAGCAACCTTGGGATCATTTGCAATTGTTTTGCTTATGAAACCTAGTCAATTGTAGCCCATTCTCATTCTAATAACCTTGAGAGAGCCAGGATGGAAACATATCTAAAGGAGGGATGCCTTTTTTTCTAGTAGAGCTCCAAGACTATAGACTGAGTGATACCAATATTATTGTTGGAAAATTCACATCATTAGTGGTTCGAACTCACTCTTGATTTAGAGATGAGCGATAGAAAGAACTATCATGAACGACCAATGACTCCAATAGTCACAAAATTCATACAATATAGATGAGAATAATTATCAAAGACCCAAGATGATTATTAAGGTAGAAGGCATGGTTATGAGACACAGTCAGGATTGCATCGATTAAGTCGAAGGACAAATATTAAGACGGTTGTTGATTATGATCACTAAGCTGATTGCCCTATTATAGAGCAAACAACAAATTAACATCACTAACTAGATCATTTGATTAGTAAATTAATAAACCACCATCCATGGTTACCAATGATTTTTTTAATGGCAATAAAAAAAATTCTATTTAATATATTTATTCAAAATAATCATGATTGACGAGGAAGAAAAGATTACCATCTATATATTTCAAATTCCTTAAGAAATTATCGTCTGAATTTCTACAAAAGGGGTGTTGGAGGGTTGGCAAAGAGACTTGAAATTCATTAGAAAAAAAACTAAAGTCTAGAGTTTAGGAAACCCTGAGTGGTGAGAGAGAAGCGAGTGATGAGACTCTCGGGGAAAGACACTCATCTTTATTTAATATTTGCTTATTTTTTCATAATTCAGAATCTTGATAGTTTCATGCTTAAATGATCTATACAAGTTCATTTGTATTTCTAATTGTTTGAGCAATTATAATTGATTTTTGACATGAAGGAGAAAGTTGGCCACATGCACCAAATATAGGTTAAGGTTTTTTGGTTTTTGAGATTTTCTTACCTAGGTCCTTAAAACGAAGAATCATTAAGTAGTTATGAAAAGGTTAAGGGGCTATTTGTATATGGGATTTGTAATGTAATCTGATTTATTACAATATAATCTGGTGATTTTGTTGTTATTTTGGTATCTATTTGAAATGAAATAATTTGATGGTGCTCCGTATAAATAAAGATGCAAGTTTATCCATAACTAATCAGCTATATTGATTTCTAAAAAAAGCGCACATCAAGATATTATCGAAGTCAAAATCTTATCTTTGTCAAAGCCAATTCCATCTTCATCGAAGCTGCTTCTTTTTTTTGTAGTCAAAGCCACCTTTGATGCGACTAAATCGCGACAAAATCTTGCCTCCATCTTCTGTCGTCATTGTCTTGCCTTGTCAAACCCAATGTCATAGTAAAAGACCATTGCTAGCTACAAGATTATGATGACAACAAATCTTCGTGGGCTACAAATTGATTTGGCTGATAAAATTACGATGATGATGAAGCCCAGTGGGCGATACGATGAAATCTTGACGATGGAGACAAAGATGAAAGCAAAGTCGTGATGACAGAGATGAAAAATATATTGCGACGATGGAGACAGAGACAAAGTTGCGACGCAGGTAAAGAACTCCACAAAATGGAATTCGCTCGATTTTGACGATTTTTTTCAAAGCCCATATTTATACTCTTGGAAATGTATTACTTTGATACTTTACTTTACTCCAAAAATTCTGTATACCAAATATCTTGAAATTGCAAATATTGATATTTACAATACTTCACTTCAAGAATCTCGTATACTAAATAGCCCTTAAAATTGCAGCTCAATATTTAACTAAAGAATGATATGGATAGATTTTTATATTTGTTCCACATAATTCAATCAATACTAATTTGATTTTTCGTACATATCTCCAACATCAAATGGTTATATTAAGAGGCTGATAGATCACATTATGGGCAATTGAAGCTTAAGACAGAATAAGATAACATATTCTTGGGAATTAAGAATTATAGGGGGAAACAACATCACCAAAATTTTAGAGGAAATTTTCTTACTCTTTTAATTCAACAGCAATATGGAATTAAAAAGGATGGAAAGTGTATCACAAACACTTAGACATTAGGAGGCTGCTCATTAAAGGATTAGCATAGGAGATTAAATACGTTAAGCTAAACTGCTAAGTTGTATAGCTGCTTTATTGATTTAAATTAGATTAAAATATATAAGCTAGATAGAGTAATATATGTACGGCTCATAACTAGTTAAGCAGATTCAAGCAGGCTTTATAAACATTATGAGTATAATGAATAATAATGTTTATTTAATCAATATATAGTAATAATTCTAAACAAGTTTATAATTATAATAACTTCAAATAATTTATTTTTGCTATTTAATTCACTTATTAATTATTCTAATTAATTATGTAAGTGAAATGTAGCTTAATTATTTAAGCAATAATATATTGAATTAGTTATATTAATGACTTTTGATTATTTTAATTATGTTAAGTAGTTATCTGTCAATTGATTAATGTGATAAGTTGTTTAATTACAATGATTAATTGATTAATTTATTATTTCATCAATTAGATACCAGTATGCAATACATTTAGTTAATCATATTAATTACTTAATTAATTGTATTATGCTAATTACATTAATTATTTTAAATAATTATCTTTATTGTTAATTAATTGATTAATTATCTTTAAGATAAGATAAGCATTTAAAAATGTTTGGGAATTAGCTGAGTGAAGTAAAAAAAGGAACAAATTAATCATAAACAAAACATGGCCTAAAAGAATAGCTATTCAAAGAGATTCTTAAATAAAATGCAGCCAATAATTTTTCACATAATGATGATCTTTTAGTACGGCAGATGTAACTTTTATATGATGACCCATTTTTAATTACACTAGACATTTTTCTAATCAAGAGAATGAAGTGAGAAGACCTATCGACTTAATCAACATTCCCAAGAAGAAAAGGTACCCTTCACCAATTTAGAATTATTGTGGAGAGAAGAGTAGGTTGACAAAGGAAGTAAAAAGTTCTTTCAACTATTGGACATTGGTAAGTAGGAGAAGAAACAACAGCTTTTGAACTCATTAATATTCACTTCAATATGTAGAAACAAAGAAAAAGCAAGTAGAGGGTAAACATGATTGATTAAGCTGCCATAAAAGTCAAGAGAAGCTTCTTTAAGATGTGGCCATAAGAGAGCAACTCCTTGAGGTCTCTTGATTGAGAGACGTTGGAAAGATTATGCTTATTTTACTCATTAGAGGAAATGAATAAAATGTTACTCAACTTGGATAAAAAGAAGCTTCTCTTGAACTTGTATTATCTGTATTAAGGAGAGGAAAAAAGAAATTAATACTTGTTCAAGTTTACATCAATATAAAAAAAAAGAATATAGAAAATGTTAAATTATAACAAAACAAAACACTCATTAAAAGAGGTGTGTGGTTAGGAGATATATACAATTTATGAGGGATTATTAAATTAGTTAAATTATTAAAGCATAATGCTTATTTATGTAACGCTTATTAATATAACCACTAATTGTATTATCATTTACTGAGAAAATTGTCAATTATCATCACTAAATAACTTGCCAAATTATCGTTCAAGTTACTTATTATGAGAACTAAGTGGATTACTTGTTCAACTAGTTTAATAAAGCATTGCATATAGATTCCATGGATTTTGACATAACATTTGAAATATATTCCATACTTATTAAGGAAAACCACTATCACTTCTATTTCTTCAAATTAGCCATGATTAATAAGGAAAAAAATGTCACTATGTTTTTTCAAATTGGTATTAGAAAACACCAAAAAATAATAAAATAAATACTCATTTTGTAATCAACCTTCGTGATCTATAAAAGGATGACTGGAAAGTTAATAAAAGGATGTCAATTTAAAAGAAATATAAGTAGAATTGAGATTTTAAAGAACCTTGAAAGTTAAGGAGGTGAAAGATTCAAGTAAGAAGACAGCAATCTCTTTTGTTTCCATACCTTATTATTATGAAGGCTGAAATTTTCTTAACAACACAAGTCCCTTGTATTTGTAATTCTTATTGCAAATAAAAGTTGACCATTGATGAGATGGTGAAAGAATTCCTTGTGCACTTATTTTCAAATATGGTCCTTGCTTGTTGAGTTGAGCCTCACAAGGTAGAAGGAAGATTGTCATACTTGGAAGTTTCATTAAGTGAGGTACCCAAGTGAAGCATGAACTTTACTTACAATCTCTAATTTAGGAATGCTCATAGGTGCTACCACAATGAGATTGAAGTTGTTTATTTTTAGCATTAATTGCTGATTGTAAAGGGGATATGATAAACTAGGACATTAATCAAATACTTGACTCAATGAGGTAGATTTAAGAAATATTGTTGGTTTGTGGTAGTTAACGAGTTATTGATCTTTTATGTGTGGTGCAGGGCCAATTTTAGGCATTTTAATAGCTATCATTCAAATACATGACTCGGTGGGGTAGTCCTAAAAATTATTTCTTGACTAAGGGCTCCTTGATGTACATGGCTTTGTGTTGGTTTGTGGTAGTTTGAGTTACCACTCCTTTGTGTTGTGAAGGTACAATTTGAGGCACTTTAATAGTTACAATTCAAATACTTAGCTCGGTGGGGTAACCCTAAGAATTTTAGTAAGGGCTCCTTGATGTACATAGCTTGGTGTTTATTTGTGGTAATTAATGAGTTTCTGCTCCTTTATGCATGGTTCAGGGACAATATGAGGCATTTTAATAGTTATCATTCAATTTGAGCAAATTATATTGATATCGTTGGCTTGATGTTAGTTTGTGGCTATTGAATTAGTTCCACTTGATTTAAATGAATTGCCTTTATTTGTACGGTTTGGATTCCGTTTGTGGTAGTATAACAAATTGTTGCTTAATTTTGGTGAAGTGCTTTGTATCAATGGTTTGGTGCGGGCTTGAATGAACCTACTTTTGATTTGTATGGCGTAGAAGTTTCAATGTGGTTATTTATTTATTTGAATTAGGTAAACCTATAGGAATTTAATGTATGACAATGATTATTAGGAGCCAACAAGTATTTAAGGTGAAGTTCTATTTAAATTAGAGAATCAAATCATGAGAGGATTTTGCCTCATGGGCGGATACTTTTGTGCTTTGGATGTTGGGGGTTTGATTGCTCATTTGTTGCACCATGGTCACAAAGCTCTTGGAGTAGAGAGTTTATGTTTTATTATTAGATTGGTGTAAAACTTCATTTCAAAGTGAGAGTTCTAATGGGTCATGGCTTACTTAATAGAAAAGCCTTGATAGGTTAGGCCTTTGGGTTGATATATTAAACCTCATTAATGCCGATAAGCTGAATGATCTAATGGGTCATGGCTTACTTAATAGAAAAGCCTTGAATGGTTGATTCTAAGGGATTATTAGGGTTCATACAAGGTGTTTGTTTTGGGTAATTTGACGGTCAGGTTGCTTATGTGACTGTGCTTTGAGGTGCTATATTGATAGGTGCTAAACTGTGCATTTACTATAGTTGGGAATTGTTTAGCCACATGGTGTTTTGATGTATTTATAAAGCTCTATTTTAACTTTTTATGGTACCCTGACATTGGGTCAATGATAGTGTAATTTCACTTAGAATACTGGTACTTATGTGGATAGTGGTGATAGGCTGTGTGGGCGGTTGAGTGTTGTATTAGGCTTAATTCACATTATTTATATTTCACATGTGACGGTGAATTTAGACTACTTCAATTTGAAACCATATCATACTTTTAGTGAGATTTGTTTCCATGCTGCCAAGTTTTAGTGCAATCAGGAATTTGTGTTCTGCTTGCACGATGGTAATCACCTTCCATTGTCAATTGTTACTGAGCAATCACTGTTGGCACCTTGACTTGTGATTTGGTTGTATGTTAAAGAGCTGCCGGATATTTCAAACTAAGCTAAAGTTTCAGAGGACAAACTCTAAAGCCTGTTTTAGATTCATCATATTTAGTTGCACTTAGTTGTTCTTAGTCTGTTTGTTTCAAATGGCCGTGGTTGCTACACTCATTGGACAAAAAAAATGAAATTGACGGAATGTAATGTTAATAATTGGTGTGTGAATAAGGAGTGCATAATAATTGTTACATTTAGTGTTGATTAAGGCATTGAGTTATCACTAGCTGAGCGTAGGATAAGCTATTGTTTTTACCTTCTCTTTCTCATCTTTCCAGTCTTGATTATTTGATTATACAATGAAGAACAGTTTTTTTTTCACTTCACTTAATAACTTCGTTCCACTTATGCACTTTTATTGATGCTCTATTCATTGTCAAAGTTTCTATTTTGATAAAGATTTCAGGGAACCCTGTGACTGTTAGGTTTTTGTTTTGAATTGCAACCTACAATGCATGAATGCAATTCTTAAACATCAAAAATATTATTGAAAAGTGGGTGGACACATTGGATATGAAATATGTATTTATTATTTAGATATTAATATTATAACTATCAATATTTTAGTATTAGATTTGCACAAAGTGTTTGACACTGCACATGAACATTTTAAAGTGTTTGTGCACCGAACTCTTTTGGAATAGCAATTTTGGTCATAAAATCCTATAGATGTTCAATTCTATTTGGTTTCATTTTGATTGGGTATATTACTTGGCTTTGTTTATAGAAAATTTATATATTTTATGTTGTGCATTTATTTGTTGTGTGCCAAGCATTATGCTTGACACCTTTAGTTTACCAACACAGTATTTTCAACAGGCATAATAATGGGGACATTATCGTTTGCCTTTGGGGATTAGGAATATGGCATAAATGCTTCTATGTTAATGACTAATATATTGAATGCTCCGGAATAAGTGAGGACTATTAGGTGATATACTGATTAATTTGTGAGCAAAGTGTCAACATCCTTGCATATCTTATTCTTATTTAAAGCCTACTGTTCATCTTTTTTAAAGTAGCTTCACTCATTCTTTTTTATAAATCTATATTTTACCTCATCATTTAATTCATTTAGCTTTACCATTGCTATTCTGCACGTAAGCTTTAATTTAATAATATTGTAAGTAGCTTTTATATCTTTTTTGTTTTCAATTTTAACAATGATCATATTATCTTCCACTTGATCAAATTCTAAATATATATTGTTCGCTCGACCTTCTGCAATATTTATGATTTTGCTGTAATTATTGTAAACTTTGATATTATTAAATGTTTGCTGCTATTTTAAAGTACAATTTTTCCTTAACAATCTTTTGTACCTTAACTATCACCTAGTATCATTATTAGTATACAGTCTGTTTCTGGAATATTTTAAACTTTTTGGCAATCTTTTTGATAGATATGTAATATGAGAGCTAAGTCGTCTTATGTTATTTCATGTTTGGCTTAACTAAAATATTCTTGCTTTTTTCTATTATCATCTTGTGTTGATTAATTCATAAATTTTCATAAATAAATTTTACAATGCGAATTAATTACTGAATTTATAATGTTGAAAGGAAAGAGTTTAGATTCTTAGAACATATAATATCAAGTGATATTAAATGAAACAAGCTGATGATCTCAATAATACATTCTTTTCTTTGAAGAAAAATAAGAGGAGCCTTTCTCTTTGATACCTAGTTATTCTAAAATAAAAGCACGAGTAATGATATTGATCCATAGTGTAAGTATATCTTTTGATTATATTTCTTATATTCTTACTAGAGAAGATTATCAAAATAGTCCATTGACTCTTGTAACTATTTTTTTAGTCCCTTGACTTTTGTTCAAGTTTTTTTATTCATAGTGTTATTTATGCATAATTCCCCATGTCTTCCGCTAAAAAATTAAGGTATTTGCGTTTTCAGTGTGTATATGTAACGGCCCAAAGTCGTTACTTTGCGAATTAGGTCAAATCTCGCCTCAGAAATCAGAATCCCGGGGAATTTCGAATTAGGGCAAACAAAAATACCCTTAGATAAGAATAATTTTTAGATCAAAGTGTCATAGTTTGGGAGAAATTCGAATAACAGAAGCTCCCGCTTTATTTTTTGAATTATTTAAATTCTAAAAAATCATGAACATTGAAATACGTGTCCGAATTCATCATTTTCAGTGTCGTTGTGCTAATTATATTATTTAAAGACTGCTCGAAAAATTTCATCAAATTCTGAGAGCCAGCTTAATAGTGATTAATTTTTGAAATTTTAAACCTCAAAAATTAAAATAGAATAAAATATTTGTCAGAATCGAAAATTTTTGGCGCGAGAGTGTTTGTTACGTCATAACACACATCGGTGACAAGTTTCGTTATTTTTGGACGCCAAACTGCGAAAAAATGCGAAAAATTTAAATTTAAGTTTTTTTTTTTATATTTCCTCTGTTTTTCTTGTTCACCCCCTTTTCTGCGCCCCTCCGATTCCTTCCGCCTTAAGGCGCGGAAGGTTCCGCGACAGGACCCTTCTTGCGCCGTTTTGGGGCAGGAATTGTTGGCCAAATTGGCCGACCAGCCCTCCTGACCCTCTCCCTCTCTCTTTTTTATAAAATCCCCCTCTCATTCCCTCCCAACAGCAGCCCTTTCCCTTCTCTCCCAGCCAGCCCACAACAGCCCTCTCCCTTCTCTCCCAGCCTGCCCACAATAGCAACCCCTCCTCCTCAGCCCCTACCAGCCTCCAACAAGCTGCCAGCCCTCCAAAAGCCAGCAGTAGCCCCTGCTAGCCAGCCAGCAAGCCGCCGGCCACCCAGCTGCTCCCTGCCAGCTAGCAAGCCTCTGGCCTCCCAGCAGCCCCCTCTTGCGGCTGCCAGCTAGCCCTCTTGTTGCAGCCACCCCAGCTAGCCGTCCGGCCACCCATTTCGACTTAACTCCATTTTTTTGCGATCCTAATCTTGAAGGTAAGAGATATTCTTCTCTTAACTTTTTAATGTTGTAGGAAAAGAATGGATTCTAACGCACATTGTATTTTGCGAAGTGGCAAGCCAAGTCGAGCTTAAGTTGGCTTCGGCTTGAGCTTGAGCTCGATTTGTTAATGGAGCTCACTCTCAAGCTCAAGCTAATTCTTTTTGTTACGTGTGAATCAGCTTACGAGCTGGTTAATTTGTAATTCATAAGATAAAATGACTTCTCCATAATGAATTATCATTTAAAGAAAAAAAAATATAAAATATCAAACAAAGACTTAAAAGAAGATAATATTCCTAAGAGCATTGGCTAAAAACTAACTTAAAATATTTAAATTTAAATGCAGATCCAAAAGTTGAATTATCAAACTTGGATCTTATAGAATAAAGGTACCCAGTACATGACATGTATTATATTTTTGCACTTTTACTGATGCTTAGGTTCGCTTATTTGTTTTGAGCCAAATTCATTTGAAGTTTGGTTGGTTGTTCGGAACCAACGTGATGACATTCGTGGGTTACTGAAAAATGACATCAGTAATATTAATGCTTGGTTGGTGGTTAGAAATCAACATCCTTTTCATTCGTGGGTCACTGGAAAAATGACATCAGTGATATTCGCAGGTTACTGGAAAATGACATCAGTAATATTAATGCTCGGTTGATTGTTATAAATCAACATCATTTTTATTTGTGGGTTACTGAAAAATGATATCAGTAAAATTAATGCTTGGTTGGTTATTAGAAATCAACATTCTTTTCATTTGTGGGTTGCTGGAAAAATGGCATCAACAATATTCGTGGGTCACTGAAAAAATGACATCAGTGATATTTGTGGTGAGTTATTAGAAACATGACATCAGTAACCTATATTTTGTGACAATACTTATTGCAGGAAACTTTTATTCATTTTGCGTTATTACTTTAGTTTTCTTGCATTATTACCTTTATATCTGCTAATCGTATTTCTGCTTTTATAAAAATGTAATATATTTTGTTTACTGTGGTACTTAGATTATTCTCTAATTACTAAGAATTCCAATCTTGGTATCATTTTATGTACAATACCAGGTCAGATACTTCCGGGTGAGCTTATTAAACAAGAACCTTACAAATTTTCACTGGCGGAAAAATCTACGGCACAACTTTTACTTTTATTTTATGTTACTTTTTTAAAGTTTATCTCGTGTTATAGCAGATGAATTTTGTCAGAAGTTTGTTGGATACATTGTAAAGTTTGAAATATTATTAAATGAGAAACGTCTTTTGGTTTTTATGTCCCTATTCTTTCTCAAATTGCTCAATATAATCCTGCGGTAAGTGAACACCCGATGTCGGAACGGTTTCCGCTGAACCGGCGTCGGGCCCTCACAGTATATCCGGTCTTCGTCATCTTTCTTCCTAGTTGCAAATAGATGCCATTCGTCTTTTGTTTCCTTTGATGGTTGGATTAGGATGGGCTCGACATGGCTGACAATGTCTGGGATCCTCTCAGCGAGCCCCGACGTGGTTTTCTCCATCTCGCGAAGGTCCTCGGAGAGAGATTTGCAAGAGGACAGCGCTAGGGAGACGATTTTCCCCATGCTCGCTGGGTTCGCCCTTCTGAAATTCTCGTGGTAGTCTAACAGCCGCTTCTCTGTCCATCCCTGTATGTACACTAGCATGCTAGAGAGCACTTTGGAATAGCTTAGCTCCGGCCGGTCCGCCGCCTCTTTGACATTGTCGCCACTTCGGACAGCATGTAGAGTGAAAGTCACCTTGATCAAATCAGGAAGAAAGATGAGAAGACCAGATATACCTACTGAAAATGCAAATACCTTAATGTTTTAACGGAAGGCATGGGGAGTTACACATAAATAACGGTAGGGATAAATAAAAATGCTTAAACAAAAGTCAAGGCAATATCGCAATATCGCAATATCGCAGTTAATTCATGTTTTCTCAAAATTATTCTCTTAAACTAACAACCCAAGGAGTACAAGCACTAATCACATTTAGAAGTTAGATAATTGTTCATTTTGATATTAAAACATATACATTATATGAACAACACCATTCCTCAATTCTCTACCAAGTTGGATTAGCTACATAAAACATTTTGTCTTTATTGTGCACAATTAAATAATAACAAAACTTATGGATCATTTATGTTATTTAAATCATCTAATATAATTTTTTCTCTTGAATAAAAAGATACACAACCGATATATATATATATATATATATATATATGCCTTTTCCCATAAGGAGAAAGTGATATATACTGTATATATGTTATTTTTATTTATGCAAAAATATTTATTATTATATTTGCTTCCTAATGCCTTACAAAAAGATTAGTTTAATAATCATCTTATGTAGATGTAACATCAAAATAGTGAAAAGAAAAAAAGATGACAAGCTACATTTGGAAATATCTATTTTTGAAAGTTAGTTGTTTTATGAATTGAATCTTGAAGAACATTTATGAAAATTTTTATATAGCAAGGTGTTCCAAGGCAAAAAAAATATCTTCATATTGCATTAGTCTAGATATGGAAAACTTTCAAAATTTAAATTAACCAAGTCATTTAATTTGAAGATTCTTGTGAGCCAGCTTTCTTTATTCTTTATAAAATAACAATTCCAAAGCTGAACCATTAGTATGCAATCGGTTCAAGGCTTCGAAGCATTTTTTTTTTAAGGTAGCGCTTGACTTAATTAAGGGAAACATTAACTAATTTATTTAATAAAAAACAGTTATAACAAAAAAATTCAGGACAACAATGTAAAAGTTTCACGGTATATTCACATCACTACCTTCCATGGTATATCCATAGGTCCACCTTTGCCACACCCAAAATTTCATCCCATTATACTTTATAAAAGTTTTTCCACTTCACCTTCCTCAAAGTTTCATAAAAACACTATTTACCCACATATCTACTTTCCACAAAACCTAAACATACCATAAAAGATGCTTTTGCTACACAACTATTGCAGTCACCTATTAAAATAATAGTTTATACCTTGACCTACAACTTTGGCTATCAGCCTCGCAGCATCAGTTTAGTTTAGCTAATCTTAAGAAAGATGAGCTTAGTTTGAAATGAGCGGATCTTATACTTTGTTCATTTTAGACTTATTTTGGCTTTTAGCTTAGATACTCTTCGATAACTTTGCAGCTTAGGTTTGCTTGTCTAAACTTATTTAGCTTAGGTTTACTTGTCTAGCTTATTTAGCTTAAGCTTTTAATAGCTTATGCCATATAAAGATCCTAACAGTTTTTTTCCATATTTAGCTTAAGCTTTTAATAGCTTATGCCATATAAAGATCCAAACAGTTTTTTCCAGCTAAGTCACATTAGATTCATATTAGTTCTTTAGCAAAAGTTAGCAAAGGTGCACCTTTAAGCTAGAATGTACATATTAGCCTCACATCATTAATTTAGCTTAGCTAATCTTAAGAGAGATAGGATTAGCTTGAAATGAGCAGATCTTATACCTTATTCATTTTAGGCCTATTTTGGCTTATAGCTTAGATGCTCAACAACTTTTCTAGCTCTTTTAGCTTTTATAGTTTATCCATCCTTAAGTTGATAAAAAAATGAAAGCTAAAAAAATTAAATTGAACAATGTCATCATTTTAGCTTAGTTTAGCTTATCTTAACCTATATTTAGCTTAAACAAAAATTAGTTCTTGTGTGAATATTTTTTCCTCTTTTCTTCCTTAAGTTCAACGTCTCCATATTATTTTTCTAAGGAGCAGTTTGGTATGTTGTTTTGAAGTATAATATGATTATAGTGCGATTTAATTTAGTGCACAGCATGATTGCAGTGTAATTTAATTATTTTATTGTTATTTAGCTACTTGTAATAGTTTTACAGAAACTGTATATTTTCTATAAAGAATGAAGTTTTTTAATAGTATGATGTTTCGAGTAATTTAGTGATGAGATTACCCTCAAATGAAATTTGTATTATGCTACCTAGTACAACATCAATATTCTTGTCAACCAAATGACCCTATACCCGCACCCTAAACAAAAAGGGAACATGCCACAAAGCCCAAATCATTATATACCATAGCATAATGTTGGAGTCCGATCATTAGTAGCACTGTTTGTTTCTTAAGCAAGTGGCTCAATGCAAATTTTTTTAAAGCCCGCTAATCAAATTACGCCCGAATCAGGTGTAATTTGATTGCGTGGAATATGTGAAGAAATGAGAGCTCAATTCCCCCATATTTTTACTTGAAATTTTCTTACATCACTAGTTCTGCAATCCGAACACAATGAATTTGTAAATTCTGAGATTTCTCTTACCAGCTGTAGCCCTTGCTTCCTAATAAATCCAGCCAACAACATTATCACGTTTCTTTTGTCTACACACCCTTTCTAAAATGTAAAAAATACAAAAGATCTCCTTTATATTTGAAAACATATAATTTCTATTATTTGATTTAATCGCTCCTGTAATAAAGTTACTTGCATCGAATAGTGAACAATCAATTGCCTTTGTGCAAGGTTCATGGGCACGCTGCTTTTTTGGAGTATAGTTCTCTCTTATTTTGGCCTTATTTTTTGATGTTTATAAATCACTTGACTTTATAAACTTTTAACAGGTTGTTGCTATAAAAGTTATTCGAAATAAGCAAACTGGGCAATCAGAGGGATATGGTTTTGTGGAATTTTGTACTCATAATGCAGCTGAAACAGTTTTACAGACATTTCACGGGCATCTAATGCCAAATGCAGAACACCCTTTTCGGTTAAATTGGGCATCGTTTAGCATGGGCGAAAGGCGTTCAGAAGCTACTTCTGATCATTCAATATTTGTTGGTGATTTATCTTCTGATGTTACAGATGCCATGTTGCAAGAAACTTTTGCTAGCAGATACCCATCAGTAAAAGGCGCCAAAGTTGTTATTGATGCAAATACTGGTCGCTCTAAAGGATATGGTTTCGTGAGATTTGGTGATGATAATGAGAGAGCACTTGCCATGACTGAAATGAATGGTGCATATTGCTCCAGTAGGCCAATGCGCATTGGTGCTGCAACTCCTAGAAAGTCAAGTAAGCTCTATATGCATTTGCTTATTCTAAGTTCTTCTTAATGACATTCTTGACGGCTGACATTAATGTCATTCTTTGTTCATATATTTTAAATTTGTGCTATGAAATATATGGCCTTCTATTTGTATTTTTCATTGTATAATCATCTTAGTCAAGATGCGAGGATAAAAGCATTGCTTATTTATTACAAAGACACTTTTGGAATGAAGCATGAGGTACAAACAAACCATTGGAATATGATTATATAACCTTCTCCGCAGTTGTTGCCCCCATCCATAACCACCAGATTCTTGTGATCATCAGCAGCATCATGAGTATATAGCCGACAAGGTCATTGTTTCTCCACTAACATCTTAGGCGTGAGAAGTGCCTCTCCCTTCACCGTAAAGGTTAGGAGAGATGAATACCGATAGCTGCTGATCAGTCAAATTTATGTTAACATTACTAGATTACTCATCGGATCATTCTAAAGGTTTTTGTTTAGTGCATGATGCCCTTTCAACTGAAGTGCCTAGTTTAAGTGGTTTCCCAAAATGAACTAAGAGACATGAGAGTCGTGTATTTGAAGAAATGAACTTGAATTGGGAAAGGCTGTCTAAAGTAGCTTAATGAGAGATTTAACCGTAATATCAAAATCCAAGGTTCATTGATCAATCTAATTGATAACCATCTGCAAAAATAAAGGTCTTTGAGATTAAGCAGGCGTATTTATCATTTGTTGTACAGATGCAAGAATATACGACAATGATTGATGAAGCCAGCTTGCCAATTTTTTTAGCTTGAAGCTGCTTAACTATTTGAATGCAATTCGACGTTCTTCTGAAGGACACATTTACACAAGGGAAATTCAAACAGTTTACTAATGCTTGAACTTTCTCTTTGAAGAAGAGGATGGCTGGCTTTCCATTTTGATGAGTCAGTAATGGTTCAACATTCAAAATCATATGAGAAAATGACTGTTGAGCTTTATGCTGTTAGTGCTAACGCTTATGAGAATGCAACAAATTATCCGCCTTTTCAGATACTGGTTCAGAGTAAGCTGTTGGAGAAGTCATGTTTCTTTAATGTTTAGGCATTTACGACAACAACATTAGTGGAGGGGAAGCACCATGATGCTCTTTGCTGCCATGATGGGAGAGTAGTCTGTCCCCCAATAAATATTTGCTTTGAACTAACACAGCATAAAGAAATGGATGCACTCTTCTAAGCTTGAGTGGTCACGGGAAGCTTGATAAGGATTTGTCATTGTTCATTTCCACTAGATATAAGGAGAAGCCAGCGAGCTATCTTATTACGTGTGGTGATGAACCCACCCCATAAGAAATTTCTATTTCATGTACAAGGGTTGTGTTTAAAACTGATGTATAAAATTGGGTACTTTGTCAACTTCTGAATTGAATTACAAATCGTTCACAATGCTCTCTCACCTCTTCAAACTGCACGCCTTTGCTTCATCTTTCAGTGGTACCTCATGAGAGGTGTTTACTAGCCAATCTCGTGCTTTATTTGTTCTCTTTTCAAATTGGCTTACCTTTTAAGAGTGGTTTTCCTGTGTGTTGATTTTTAGGCCTGGCAATTTCATTAATCCGAATGGGTAGATATAATGGTAATAGTTTTAAAAACATACTGTTGCTCATTTGCCTATCTATCAATAACCGTAGAAACACCAACGCTCCTCTTTGATGATATTAACCAGCGATTACAGTCTGATTTAAGTTTGTCTAATTTTAGTTTCCTTGTACAGTATATATATCTCAAGGTTTTTATCATGTTTTGGAGATTCCGCTATATGGCACCCAAGCCAAATGCTATCTGCTTTTCGGTGATTTTATGAAAATTAGTTAAGATATTTTTTGAATTACTTGCCAAAATAATTTTTTGACTTTTATAAATTTCAAATTTATCTCTCGGGTCTAAAAATAAAAATAAAAGCCTCACTGTTAAATTTCTATAATGTTACGATAACATAAGTAATGATAATGTTATGAAACTTTAATCGTTTGAGTAAATTTGCTTAATTGTTGAGAGTAGAAAGATTGATTTGGTATTTATAGGACTAAAGACTATTTTTGACAATTTTAAAAATTGTGGACATTTTGTTAAATAACTCGTGGGTCTTTGCATCAGCATCATTGAGTCTTGATTTTAGTAGCAACAATAACAACACCAAGCCTTGATCTCTCTAGCTGGGGTCGGCTGCATGAATCCTTTGTTTCCATTGTGCACAATCAAATAGAAGCCCCTTCCTGAGATACAAATAGAGAATATCTTTTCTAATAATTTCATTCCATGTCATTTTTAGTTTTTCTCTTTCTCTTTAAACATAAGCAGAATTCATAGACTTAGATTTTCCTAATAGGGGCATTGATCGGTCTATATGCTTTATACGCCTAGCTATATTAAAGAACATTCTCTTATTTATCCAATATTGAAATCACTACCTTGCTACCGATGAACTGACAACATGAAAGTATACATATGAACATAGGGAAAAGACCCTAAATTTGGGCCAGCTTATATAAGGTGACATTTTGGGTTCCTAAGGCATCACCCTTAGATACTTTTTATTGATTTATAAATTGAGGAGTTTCTTTCTACTTGTTTCGTATAAAAATTGATCCTTAGAAAACAGCTTAAATTTAGCCTGATTATAAAAAATTACTTTTTGCCCATTCTCTACACTGCTCAAGCCTGAAAACTGGCTGGCTGTCTGCTGCTAGTTTGCCCGCTGTTCTTCGTATTTTTTTGTAGCAGCTTCACAATAGTTTCATTAAACTGCTGCAGCTTAAATTTGTTAAGAAGAAATTATAATACAGTATGTGAATAATGTGAATTTTAATAAGAGAAATTTGCGGTTTGCATGGTTGCCAAATCTACTTATTATACGCGCATAATGACTGCACATTTAAATTGCCATAACAACGGTCACTGTAGGTGCTTACAATTCCAATGGCTCATCTGCGCAAGGTTTTCAGTCCGATGGAGATTCCACAAATACAACCGTAATATCCATCATCCCTTCCTCTGAAGCCTAAAATCGAATAAAAATATGTAATTCCAATTTATATTATCGGTGATCCTCTTAATTACTGCTCAGGTATTTGTGGGCGGACTTGACCCTGCTGTCAGTGAAGATGAATTGAGGCAGTCTTTTTCTCAGTATGGAGACATCGCCTCTGTGAAAATTCCTCTCGGAAAACAGTGCGGCTTTGTGCATTTTGTTCACAGGTGACCGAAATTTTATCGCGCAGACAGAAAGCTGTGCAGTCGCAAATATTTAATGAGATTTTTTTTATTTGCTCAACCCTTAAAATTTAATAATTACATAAATATCCAGAACCCAGCTTTTGTAGTAGCACTATAAAGTTTGATTGCTGGATTTGGGTGCTATGTATGATGAAAAGACGTCATTTTTAATCTGTTGTTTAGCTTTTAAAAGAATTCTGGCTTTTGATTTCTGACAGGGGTAATGCTGAGGAAGCTTTGCTATCGTTAAATGGAACAATTATTGGGAAGCATGCCGTACGCCTGTCATGGGGCCCGCAATCCTGCAAATAAGCAGGTACATACATAAACATAGCCATAGATTATTTTATTTTGAGATTCTTGCATATTAAATTCTTCTTTTAAATACTATGTAAAAGTATTTATATAATAGTTATATTTAAATTTGTATAAATAAAAATAGGATAATTTTATGACATGCATATAATAATATATATATAATTGAAGTTTTGGCTCTTATGTTTTGCCAGTTGCGTTCGGAACTGAACAGCAGCAGCAGCAGTCCATGGAACAACGGTCTGTATTACAGGCCGCAGATGTACGGCGGGTACGGCCTCGCCTTCCCTTCCCACGACCCGATGATGTATGCTGCAGCATATGGAGCTTATCCTATGTATGGAAATCAGCAGCAGGTGAGCTGACCTTTCTTCTATTATTATTATTATTATTATCATTAAAATATTATTATTTAGCGAAGGAAAGAATGCAGCTTATGGGTTTGGGAGAATCCCATTACAATCGGCTTTAGACCTAGTGATTGATTTGTAGTAGTACACAGATAAATAGATTTTTCATCTTAAATTTTGAACCATAATATATATATATATATATATATATATACTCTATAAAGCTGGAAGGGTGTTGTTTAGTATTTATTCGCTGTACTGTTTAGATAAAATTTTTGACCTGATATTTATCATGCGGTTAATTTTGTAATAATAGCCAATGCTTCATTTGCCGTAAATGGATCGTAACGTACTTTTCAGGAGTTCAGAAAGGGTGTAGTTGTTGCATTTATCTAATGAAATTACTATTTTATTAAATGATATTAAAAATTAGTATTTAATTCATAATAATGATTAAAGTAATTTTAATATATTATTTTAAGTATAGTTCTGTAATAGGGAAAGGCATTCTTATAAAACAATGAGATAATATTTTTCATAATTATATTATATAATCTACTATAGAATGTAAATTCAAGAGCAGATCTCCTAAATGCGTTTTTTATTTCTCTATTTATTAAAATTTATAAAAAGAAAAGCTATTTAAAATAAAAATTAATTTTATTAAAATCTTAAATAGGAATTATTTCTTAGCTAATATTTCAAAGAACTTTATTATAAGAAAACATTAGAAGCCCGTTAGTGTGCTTTGCAGCGCGCATCTGTATGGGCAAAGACGAGTAGGGATCCCAAAAGAAAATTATTTAAACATTTGACTGGACCGGCGGTTCAACCAATTAGACTGAACCGGTTGGTTGTTGGCTATATATGCTGCGGTTGAACCAACTGCAAATCAACTGCACAAGTTGCATAAATTCTATAAATTACATGCATTATATAGATCGTTTCTGGTTCAACTTGATTAATGAGACTACTCAGTATTGGGATTAAGTTTTCAAATAATAATTTAAATAAACATTCAATCCAATATATTAAATAAAATAGAATTTCTTTCATCGCAGTGCCAGAAAATATGCTTAATTAGTCAGAAGGGTATTCAAAAATATTAATTTTTAGCATCTTATATATATTATGAATCAAATGCATTAAAAATTGAATTTTGCATTACTCAAATGAGGCAATTGCAATGTGATATAAATATCTTATTTTAGGCTTAGGACCTTAAGCTATATTGGGAGACCAATATATTAACACTAATATTATTCTAGGAAGGTTCAAACAAGAATGCTAGAAATACAATTTTGAAGAATTCCATGGACCTGAATAGTTCATTTACCACAAAGCTTCTTCTTAATTTTAAGTCTGTTTAAAAACAATTCTTATACATCAATTACTTAGGAAATGATAAGTTGTTGTGAGGTGGTTAGTATTTTTGTTGGACTTTAAGCAAATAAAATGTCATAATAATATTATTTGTTCAAAAAAGAAGTTGTTCTTGGTATATAGGAAGGAGAGTGTGCATGCCAAAAATCATCCATTGATTATAAGTAAATTAGGAATTATACAAGTATAAACATAGAAAAAATTCTCAATTCTCAGTGCTCTGAAATATTTTAAAGAAATATTTATATTTTTCTAAAATTTTGGACACTTAAATGGATTCCTTTAGTCCAACAAAAATACCATTATAAATGTGTTATAACACTTAAATCCTCATCTAGTTAATCACTCCATAAGCTTAATGAGATTTATCATAGGAGAGAGATAATGAGAGAGAGAAAAAGAGAAGATTACTTGAAATAAAGGAGTATTGATGGAAATTTGAGAGTGTGCACCTTAGATCCTCATTCCTTGGATGATTTGGAGCTTCTAAAGCTTTCTCATTTCCTTTGGATTAACTTAGGAGTGACCGTTCTAAAGGTTTTGAAAGGTGAGAAAAAGGATATAAGGGGTTGACAAGTGTTCTCAAACGAAACTAAATGAAATGGTGGCCGAATTCTTAGGGTTCTAATTAGGATTACAATATTTATGATTATTTATAAAATCATAAGGTTTATACAATTGTGATGGTTTGATCAAGGGAGGATTTGGATGGCTCAAAAGAATTTAACCTAAAGTTATCCTCAAATGAGACAATTTTCTATGATATCTAAATAGTGTACTTAATTAAGTGGTTTACGCAGCTCTAAAATTTTTAGTCTAATTTGGCTGAAAATATTTTTTTTTATATAGTTTTTGAAATTAAAAAAAATATTCACAAAATATAAATTGATTGGTCTAAGTGAGAGGGATCAATAAACATCAAAATTAGTCATTTTAACTAAGTGATTGAACCAGAATTTTTGTTTGAACCCAAACTAGTTCTGGTTTCGCCGGGTTTGGACCTGCTGAACTGGATCCAACCCGGCTCTGTCGGTTTTTTTGACGGACACATTCTCGGCGGATGGCATTAGAGATTGCTAGCGTGACCTTAGCCGTCTGTTTGAGCGGCAGAGAACGTTGTCCATTGGATCTCCATTAGGCTCGAACGCTGTCGCCCACATCTTAAGTAAACCGACGATTTGATTTTCTGCCATTGAATTCGATCCAAAACCTCAGAACGGTCCTGATCACACATATTCGGTGTTCCGTGTTTGGATTGAATGTGGGATTTGGGCCATCCGAATTTTATTTATTTAATTAATTCAAAAGTCTTAATTAATAAATTTTCTAACTGTATATTTAGCATAAATCATCAATTTTAATTTAAAAAATTATGAAAAATTTGATTCTAGCTAATTTTATAATGTGTAATCCAAAAATTCAAAAAAACTTCATTTTTGACGCACAAATAATTTATTATTATTATTTTAATTTAAATTCAAACTAAAATAATCCAGAAAAATTCAATTATTAAAAAATTCTCAAAAAAATTTTAAAATTAATCTTTACATCATGATATTTTTCTTATGAAAAAATAACTGTTAGTTTATTCAAATTATTATAGGCAATAAATAACAATTTAATTGTCTAAACAAAGTAAATTTAATAATATTTTTTTATTTCACTTAAATCTCTAAATCTTAATCATTCATATTTTTTTGATAGATATTTAGGAGCTATGCTCTTTATTCTATACAAGGATTGTTCTATACAATGTGATTGTCATGCATGAGAGTCAAACATCCAAAGCTAATCAATGTAATGCTACATAAAATTCAAGGATTGTTCTCTTTTTTTAGTAGTAGACATAATAGGCTTTGCTTATGACACCAAATGTGCAAGAACCTCAAGATTTTCTTACAAAAACAGCTTATTTGCAAGTATGAGTTCGCACTGAAAGATAAGCTTCTTTGATTCTTTACAAGGTAGCCCGTAGCCCAATAGAGATATTATATTTAAGAAAATTCATGAAGAACTAACCGAAAGGGGATTCGTAGCTGGCTGCTATGAAGACGATGGAGAAAGAGAAGTTCGGCCAAAAATCGCACTGAGGTTTTCTTCTCTATCCAACTAAGGTTGATCTTCTTCTGGTTGACACCCATGAATACACACATTCTGTGGTTTGAAACCTAACCTTTGTTTTTCCGTCCAAGAATCGCGCAAAAATAGATGACAGCGCTCCTCTTCCGCCGCCTCGTCCCCCCCTTCCTCTCCGCTTCCACCTCCGTCCACTCCCTGGCCGCCGGCGATCTGAAGCAACGCGCCCTCTCCGTCATCTCCCTCCTCAAACGCGAGACCGATCCAACTAACATCCTCAGCGTCTGCAGCTCTTTATCCCTCTCTCCTGATCATCCTCTCGGCCGCGCAGCCCTCTCCGCAGCCGTATCCTCCCTCTCTTCCTCCCCTCACCACATCCGCTCTCTGCTCACCCCGCTTCTCAACTCCGATCGCCATATTCACCACGCCATCTCCCTCTTGGGCCTCGCCGGCCTTCTTGAAGACGCCCTCTCTGCTTTCCGCTCTTCCCCTTCCCTCCGATCTCTCAACGCCCTTCTCTACGCTTGCGTCCTCTCCCGTAATTCCCACCAGGCTGGTCAGTTTTTCCGCGATTTCCCAGTTTCCCATCGCATCACCCCTGATATCGTCACCTACAACACTGTCATCAAGTCCTTCTGCAGTTCCGGTGAATCCAGAGCGTTCTATTTTTATCTGGACGAGATGATTAGCAAGGGAATCAAGCCCAATGTGACCACATTCAGCATCCCTCTTGCCGGATTTTATAGCGAGGAGTGCTTTGATGACGTGAGGAAGGTTCTTTGGTTGATGAAAAAGCATGGCCGGCGTGCCGGGCTTTCCGTTTACAATATTAGGGTTCAGAGCCTGTGCAAACTTCGGAGGCCGGATGAAGCTGAGGAGCTTTTGAGGGAGATGAGCGACAAGGGTATGAAGCCCAATTGGGTGACTTATGATCACCTGGTGTTAGGATACTGCAGCTCAGGGAATTTGGATGACGCGATGAGGCTGTTTAAGGAGATGGGGGAAAGAGGACTGGTTCCGCAGAGCAGTTGTTATTTCACTCTGGTGCATTATCTTTGTAAAGCAGGGGATTTTAGTTCAGCTCTCGGGATTTGCAGGGAGAGTTTGGGGAAGAACTGGGTGCCACGGTTTTCTACAATGAAGTTACTTGTGGACGGCCTTGTGAGCAGCTCAAATGTCAGCGAGGCGAAGGAGATTGTGGCAATGGTGAAGGGGAAATTCTCGAGGAACATGGAACTGTGGAAGCAGATTGAAGAGAGCTTGCCCGTATAGAGTCTTTAGAAGGAAAAACAAGGTGGTAATTACTTGCTGTTTTTTCTTTGGATGCTAATAACAACATTCATCCTGTGGTATGGGTTGTTGTGGAATATGAATCAAACCATACTTTAGAATGGTTCTTAAAGATGCTTGCAAGATATTTAAATATAGTTGATGGCAATTTCAATTTTACATTTGCTTCTGATAAACAAAAATAGTTGATGCCTGCATTTTAAGCCTATTTCTTAATGCTGCTAACCGATAAATCCATACATGTTGATATAACTATACATTATTCAATGTTACTACTTTTTTTTTTTTTCCCATTATTTTGTTTTTTGGAGTAATGTATGAGGATAATTCTTTTTCGTGCATCTTAACTTCTAGTACTCATTTATTATTCTAATCAAACTACAACACATCAATATTCAGCTACAATCACAATATTAGTTAGAACTTGCGGATCATCAATTTGGGATCAACAAATTTTCTATTCTAGGATTTAAGATCTCAATGCTCTGTTCTTAAATTGTAATGTATTTGCTTTGAAATACATGATTGTACTCTCTCAAACATTGTGTTCTTGTGCTTGTGCTGTTCTTGAGTGCATAGGGAGAATTCTCCTCATATTTTGGCATGGGGCTTAGCCAAAGTAACATATCCAAATTTTAAATTCTATTATTGCAGAATTTAGCAAGTTAAATTTTTATCAAAGAAATTGAGCCTCTTATTAAAAAGCAAATGTGCAGTCAATAAGATTTGAACTCCTACCAATAATACAAATACAAGTACCGCTGAGGAAAAGTTTCAACATTTTTTCTCTTTTGCGGACACCATGCTGAGTGCTGATTTGTCTACCTCAATCAAAATACTAACAGGGTTCTGTGAATTTGAATTAAAAAATAACATGTAAAACTAGACTACTTTGTGCAGAGAGAGATAGCAAAGAAGAGCCTGCTGACGCAAAAAAGAAAAGCTGCAGGAGATGAATCCCGGCCAACAGAGAGCAGCCAGCCAACTCTGATTAGAGATCCAAGAGATTGCAGTAAGCTGAACCCTAAGGCATTAAAATGCTCATTCATTGGATGCTGCACAGATGAGTTTGAATACATGTTCTGTGACTATCAAAACCACAGCATCATCAGAAGCAGATGTGTCACATTCAATGACGAAGAAATGTATAAAGAATGGGACAGCTTCAAACTTTAAGATCCTGAGCCATCGAATGTATATATTGAGTGTGAAGGCACAAATGAACCCAAGCAAGAAGCTGATCAAAAGGAATAAAATCGAGTTGAACCATAGACTTCTATGGTACAATTGGGTAGATCTATCGAGGTTTTGCGCTCGCCATAGAGGTATACTCCATAATTTTATTTACTGTTAACATATGATGGCGAACCAGAGGGCTACGAATTCCAAAACAAATTAGTGTATAGGCTGGAGCAGAAGAACGATGAAAGCAAGCGCTATAAAGTGAGGCTAATCATGAAAGGCTTCCAGAAACCATCCAGAGAATACCTTAAACTCTGGAACAGCTAATGATCACAATGGCAGCCAGCCTGAAGAACCAAACAATGCAAATACATCTTGCAGAAGATCACCGAAGCCTTCTTACACCGAATCAAACTACCACACATGCTAGCAAGAGGCAACATGGTGAGCAGAAAGCTGTAATTACAATGGCTCTGGACTCAGATATGCAGTATCACCAAACCCAAAAGCATTCCCTCCAATGAATGGTTCGAATCATCGTCATCACGCATCCTAGCTCTCGGTGAACAGGAGTATATGCTTTAATTCCATCCAAATGAATTGTGAATTTATGTATTAAAATCGAATGGTTTGGGCTTAAATCAATTGATTTAAAAGAAATTGGATGTAGGTTCAGTTAAGAAAAAACAAAAAAGTTTCTCAGAGCAAAGAAGCTAGTGGGTTCTCTTTTATATATATATATATAGCTATTCTCATGGGTTCTCTAATATATATAAAAAGGAATTAACGATAATTTCGAAAGCTCCTGAGGTCATATGCATTATTAAAGAACAGAGTAACAAAAGTTTCCACAAGGAAACCTCAGTTCATTGTTTAAATATAGAGGATAGTTTGTTGACTATTAGTTTAAAAAGATAGGGAAGGACAATTTTTCCTTAAAACTATTATTAAAAGAAAAATAACCAAATACTGAGTCGCTAATTAGAGCTGACAAGAAACTTTAATTATCCCGACTAACCATATATTAAATGCTTTTTTGATGCAAATTTTAGATAATAAATATTCATCATTGGGAAAAACACTAATTTGTCAAGGACTGCAGATGCAAGAAGTCTATCATCAATTGTTTCATGCCAAGAACAAGTAAAAAATTTAGCAGTTGTTCCTTTTTAAGGAGGCTGACTTTCTTTCCAAAGAAGAAACAATATAATGACAGCATTATAATGACATTATAATGACATTTAAAAAAAATTCAAAAGGTATGGCATTATAATGACAGCTCAGTATCCAGTTATCAGAATAGAAGCAGAAAAAATAAAAAAGCAGCAATATTTACACGACTAAATTCAGCCAAACCTCACAAGAGTGCAACCAAAAGACAAGCCTTCATCTATAAATATATAGGTGCATATAAAAGGGATTAATTTTGAAGAGGCTGGTCTGGCTGGAGAGGCGGAGCAGCGAATCTGGCATTAGCCGGCTGGGCAACGACGACATTGTCATCCGCAAAGAGAGATTTGATGAAAGCTGGAGTCTTGAGCGGGCGCCTGCCTGTCATTCGCGGATACACGTCTTCCAGGTAATAATAAGCATGCCCAGCTATCATGCCCTGCATCAACCAAACCAAACCAAAGGATTATTTATCTCTTCTTTAACAGTTCCATTTTTTTATAATAATCAACGAAAGCCCACCCTACCAGAAGATCAACCCATGTGCTTGTCCCAACCAGAATAGAAAATCCCAGAAGAACCTGCACCCGGAAAGAAAATGCAATCAAATTAGCTCTCCGTAAATTTTAATAACAAACATATTAGAGATTATGTTTTTCAGTAGAGAGATACTTGCATGCTGTAATAGCCCGAACCCGAACTCTAAAGCACGAATCACGATTTTATTTTCAAAAGATAACTTCTCAATAGATTATCTATCCTGGGATTGCTCCCAGCTTGAGCACATTTAACTTTGGAATTCTTATCAAAAACTTAACCGTTATCTCAAAAGGCGTCTCGATGTTTAAGAGTTCAGCTTAACTTTATTTAAGGGATCTCATGCACTCACCCATGGAAGATAAGCTGCCGTAAAGGTGAATAGGCCTAAAAAGCTCATGTGAATGAGCGGATTATGTTTGCTCCACACATACACCTAAATCTCAGGAAAAAAATTAAAAGAAATGAAAATTTTGTTAGAAGTTGATATTTTGATGTGCAGGATTGGACTTGCAGGAAAACCAGACTCACCATCATGAAGGTCAAAGAGCTACTCAGAAAGAGAATCTTTGCAAAGTTCTGCGACACAAATGGTATCATCCCGCCGACGAGAACGATTCCAGTTAACACGGTGGCGCCAAACAATAGCATGTAAAAGAAATCAGCTGTTCGGCCCCTGAACGAGTTTTCCTCAAGCAGCTTGCAGTATCGGGCGAGGAAAAACATATGGAATAAGAAATCCAAATCTGTGGTAAAAAAAACCAAGCATTAAGATGGAATAAAAAAACTTGCATTGACTAAACGAAAAATGACGGCTGCTGAGGAAGCAAGACCACATCTAGAGGATAAAGCAATAATTTTATGCACTAATGAGGATAAAGCAATTAGGCGCATTTTGAAAATTGCCTCCAAAATATAGCTTTTTTCAGAATTGCTTGGTTAAAGAACAAATATGAAACATTAAATGACAAAAACTAGAAAGCAAGGCCACTATCTCCCACAAATTGTCAAAATCTGAAAATTAGAGGTTTTATATAAAGCGCAACAGCCAAACATTGTCTTGAATGCACGTGCATGCTCGGTTAAAGCTAAGAAAATGAGGACCCTCATATTGAAAATAGGACGCTATCCATCAAAGCCATATATCAACCAAAAAAACTACTGTAATATTTTTTCCTAACAAACATTAAATGATTTAGATTCAAAATTTGGCAAGAGAATGGGCATTTTTAATATGTGATTTTGGAAGCCCCAAACAATTTAATAATTTTCATGCGATTCAACCATGCTGGAGAAACAAGTCATTCCAATGCATCAACCTCTAGTATTAAAATCCTTTATCAAGAAAGTCTCTACCTACTTAATACTAATCTACCTACAAAGCTCCTTGGTTCATTATACTGGCCAGTAGGTTATAGAAGATAGCCATATAGAAGGTAGCCTTGCCTCCATTCTTCCGTTCGACTCCTTTGGAGCCTAACATGGATACTGTTCATTCTTTCTTCTTTTTATTGAATATGCTCACATCAGCAAAGTCTCTACTTATTGGTAGATTATGCTTCCCTTAGCTCATTTGACTAACTAAGCATCTTCTCCACTCAGCTCACATAACTCCAAGAGCTTGAGCCTTATCCCTCGTCACACAGTTACTATATTCTAGTCTTCTACCTGGACCTAAAAACAATTTCAATATTTATAAGAGAAAAAAGGCCCCCTTGATAGATATTCTAGTCTTTGCTGCATAATTATATATAACTAAGCCTTTTCCCCCTTGATAGATATAACTAGGTTAGCTAACTCCCCACTTAGCAGCCCATCGACTGGAGTCTCACCCAGCTTTGCAGTCCTCAGGATTAGCAAACTAACTACTCAGTAAGAAACCGCAAAAATATGCAAATTTGAAATCCCTGTATTCAAACTAATTATGGAAGAATGTAATCAGGTAAAAAAGTACTTTTTTTCGCTTGTATTTTCATGATCAACATAAGAAAATTCTAAACTAATCCACCCAAAATTTAATGTGAAAATTTATTGAAAACCTATCCTATCAAAAGTAAAGTAAATCACTGAATCCATAATTGATTGAATAAGCACTTTCCCAAAGGGATTAATAAAAAAGAAACAGCCACAGTTCTAAGAAAATTAATAACAGAACGAGATTGGTTACAACATATGAAAATAAAAATATTAGCAATAAAATAAACTTAGATAATAAAATTAAAAATCAGTTTTAAATCTTACCCATCTTCCTGAAGTATAAGAAATTCGTAATCAGCCTCCAGATCTCATATTGTTTAACCACGAGCCTAGGATTCAGATACAGATGATAAGGAGATATGATCTGCAAAAAGATAATCAACACATCATCAGGAAAACTAAAGACTATCCCATAGCCTCATCAGTTATCAGATAGAACCGCCCGTCCGAATTGATCGAATAGCGAAAAAGGCAGAAACAATTAAGAAGAAATTTGCAGCAGCCAATTTTTCCGTCTCTTACTACCACAAAAAAAGCGATATTATTAATATGAAAGGTTGAAATATGAATTTCTCAGAACCAAAAAAGAAAACAAAAGGGGAGAACAGTACGCATCTACTTTTCATGAGCAGTTCAAAACAAACCCTAGCCTTAGAACCCTAAGGAAAATATGCGGATACGAACCTCGAGGGAACATCCTACGGTGGTAACCACGGCAGCCGTAAGGTAGGACCTCGTGATGATGGGCATCTGCTTGTACCATTCCTCTACTGCCTGCGCCATTTCAGGCGATTCGCCGCCACAGACACCTTGAAATCTTGCAGAAAGAAAGGGGATCGACTGTTTGGAGATTCGGATGGGAAGAGGCAGTGACGATTTCTTCCGAGTTGCCGACTATTGTAGGATGCGTTCAATCTCTATTGAACTCATTTGGCTTCGTCATGCGGGGCCGCGTCATTGTTTAAGAAGATAGCGAATTAGACGTAGACGCGTGTACATTCTCATCTCTTCTAACAAATTTTATTTTAAAAAAACCGAATATTTTAAATAAGAATATGATATTAATATGATTTTCTTTGTTCATTTTCTAATATTAACATAGCTTGCATTTTTTGTAAATATATAATTTGTGTAATATAATATTGGCAAATATACAAAAATAGAAAAAAAGAAAAAAAATTCATTTATAAATGTGAAAAATAAGATGAATAATTTTAAAAATAATCCTTTAAGAAGATTTTGAAATTATTTTTAAACTTAATTTAAGAAGATTTTGAAACTACACACACTCTTGCTCTCATGTGAACCGACTCCCAGAGAGCGCTTCTGTATCTGAACTGCGCTATATAGAGTGTTTCAAATTCAAGCTCTAAATACCTTCACCGGTAATCACCACTCCCTGAAGAACATTTTCTGGAATCCAGTTCCGAAAACCCACCGTGGCTCCGTCCTCAGTCCGAGCCGCTTCCCAGATGCTTCGCAATTCACTCTCATCGATCAGCACACCTCTTCAAAGCTTAACTCAAAATCCGAGTACTCTTCTTGTCTTCTTCCCCTCGCATCATCTCCTTTTACGATCCAAGAAGCATATCTCATCTCCGCTCAACGAGACCGACGACCCTCCATTCTCCCTCATCAAAAAAATCGCAGCTCCTAAGCCTGAGATTCCACCCAAGACACTAGCTTCCAGCAAGGGAAAGTCCACGCCTCCTTTCCGCTCTGATCTCCACTTTGATTTTCGATTTTCTTACTCAGAAACGGATACTTCAGTACGGCCGATAGGGTACCGAGAGCCCCCGCGCTTCTCTCCATTTGGCCCCGGCCGGCTTGACCGTAAATGGGACGGTGTTTCCGCTCCTGCAGTGAGGAAGTTCCCTTCGGATGTGGAGATTGAGGAGCAGCGAAGCTCTGTTCTCGGGGAACCTTTGAACGAAAAGGAGATCGAGGAGCTCGTTGAGCGATATCGGCACAGCGATTGCTCTCGCCAGATTAATCTTGGTTTGTTTCTCTTAAATATTACTCAACTATCATCTAAATCTCTATTATTATACAAAAAGTAACATTTAACTTAGCTTCTTATAATGAAAAAATTAGTATAATTAAATGTTAATTTTGTAAATATCAAGATTTAAGTATTAGTAATATAATTTCACTTGTTTTATTGTGATTTTCCCTTTTTCAAATTTTTTGATAATATATTTTTTATTTCTTTTTGGTTAGTGTTTATTCATATGTTTTTGTTAGCTAAAGATGATGCAGGATTCATTCAGCTGCTTTCGTATTGTTAAAGCCTTCACTTCCTCGCAATATTTTTAGAACCCAACCGGTCAAACTACCAGCTCATGGGTTGACCGGTTCAATTGATATTTATACATGCACATTCTTGGTTAGTTCAAGATATCATAATGAATGTCTTACATGCATAATTAATTCTTTTGGCTTGTGCCAAAGTGCAAAGATGTAATATCTCTCGGAGCCAAGATCTTCTCACATACAACAACATGCACAAATAATATAATGGAGCATGCCTACTAATATAACTTCGAGTCCTATTCATCAAAATTTGGAAAACATTATTTTGCATCCATTCAAACATGATATTGCTAATATAAAAAGCATTGACATTTAAAATGGAATTACAGCACAAAATTTATAAGTTCCATCCAGCTAGAATTTTGAAAGTGTACCAACTATAATTGTTATTAATACTGGCATCATCCATTATGCCAAATCTTTCCACCTTAAATTCTTCTATAGGAGTACCTACAGTTCAAATTGTTATTTGAAAATGAATACTATTAATAATATGATTAATACTGTAAGAAAAATCCTTTAGCTTTGAATGCTTATTATTGCAAACTTTTCTATCTAGAGATTGATGCATTTATGCCATTTCTTCAAGCGCATCATAGTCTAGCTCTCCATTTAATTCTTCTTTCACACAAAAAATTTTCTTGTCAGTACACTCACAGTTTATTGCGAACTTGCTAAGTAAATTTTCTTACATATTTTGTAACGAAGCACTAAGTTTCATTACCCATTTTATTATTTTGGCTTTAAAGCAAATGGAATATTATTTTTCATCACCTGTTTTGCAATCTGAGATTGTAATTTAGATAAACAATACCATTTAATTATTGATTTCTAATCGAGTCTTCTCTTTATCTGTATACACTCAACTCCATTTCTTTTCACAAATGGAGGAAGTAGTTTGGTCTAAAATTCTCATCATTGGTCTATATAAATAATAATTTTAAAACCATTAAAACATATAAAGCAACATGAAAGCCTATATTTTGAAAGGTATGCTTTAAAATGTCCAGCCTTTAAGTTCTAGCATTCTTCAATGCTGCTGCTCTCTTAAAACTCTTTATTTGATTTCTATAGTATGAAAGTTCATATAATTTTGTTCTCGCATTCCCCCCATTTCATCCACAATATAAAGGGCACCTTTCAAAACCTCAGACTTTCTACAAAATGATTGTCTATTGCATTAGAAAGTCAGATTCAATCACTAAGATGCGCAATAAGAGCTTCTACACTAGTTTTTATTCCTTTCAACGTTGATTTTCTTACACAAGGATCATACAATTTCATTTTCTTCTTATGTATGTCCTTGACTCTTCATGCTTGATACATTCCTTCATAAATGTATCCAAGAACAGGATTCTCATCAGAATCACAAATCCTTAATAAACATATCAAAGGTGCTATCATTTTTACAACAATAAGAGAATTATTCCAAAGACTATAGTAATTATAATTATCTTTGCATCCTTAGTTTTAATATCAGCTTTAACCCATTGACTGTTCAAGTGTAGTGACTAATGCGTGTAAGCTTCTTACGATCATAAAAGCTTCACAAGATATAAAAGCTATGGAAAAATGAGTGTCACCTGACCTCTTAAGTTCATTCTGATGATATTGCTTTCTAAATAAATTTGGAGGAAATTTTTGATTTCAAGTAGAGGATGTAATGCTTGCTTTAAGGACAGATAAATTGTTAGTATGAGGTAATGTCTTTCATGATTATGCTGATACATTGAACAGCATATAGAGACCAACAAATGCTGGGATATTGCTTGCAAAGCAATTGCCATGTTGCCTTTATCTTAGATTTGAGTGGATCATCAATTCTTCCAATTGACATGTAAGAATAACGAAAAATTTAACTTATTATCAATAAAAAATAGCCCAAGGGATTGTTTTCTTACAGCCTAGAAATGATTTTGGTAATATTTTCTTTAGTAAATCCTCCAAACCATATATAAGAAAAATTGAGAATTTAGCATAATTTGGCAAAAAAAAATTACAGTTTTCATGAAAGGCTTGTAGCTTGTCGCTAGTGAGATGGAGAAGTTATCCTTGTTGAGCTTTCCTAGTTAGTTAAGGAAGTATGTGTAACGACTTGGTGTTGGACTAAGGGGCTGCTTTCTCCTCCTTCACTGACTCCACCTCGAAAGGGGGGGGTCCACTAAAAGCTCATGATCTGACATATCAGTATTATATGCTAGAGCATAATAAAAAAGTAAAAATCTGATTAGATTTTCATTTTAAGTATATTTTAGGCTTTATTTTTTTCTTTTATGATATTATATTTAATTATAATTAATTTAAGCAGATGCAAAAGCAAAAGAAATTGCAAGAAGTTATGAAAATGAATTGAAACTGATAAGCTATATAAAAATGTATTGTATCTCAACAACTGTATATCTCCTGTAGAAGTTGTCACTGTACATGTATACATATCTATATACAATTGAAAGTAATGCACAAAAAATAAATATGCTCAATTAAAATAAAGGGTTGCTTAAAAGCAAAACTGCTGTTAACTATAAGTAAGCTACTACTATATTAATCTATTAATTTGTAAATAAAGCTGTAAAATAGTCATTGAGGACTATTTTGAGATTGAAAGAGGCAATTAAGCTGTATGTAAATTACTGCAAGTAAAAACAATAGCTGTAGTTGGAAAAATAAAACAAATACTGAAATTGTAATTGGAATCTGGGTTGTACAATTGTTGAGATTGTACCTGAAATCTGAATGCAATTTATTTTTTGTTATATCTTGATTTACAGTAATATTTTGTGGGCATGTACAAAATAAGTGATGAGTTAGTCACATTTGCCCAACTATTTGAATTCGGAGTTTCTAGTGCAACCACACACTCTACCTCTAGGATATATGTAGTTTTCTTATCTTATCATAGCATGCCTTAGCTCAAATATCTGTATAGATTGTTTTCACCCAGAGTGAACCTCTATAATCTCTGTTATTTTCATGCACAATGTTCTTTATGGCATGTTCAAAGTTCTGAGCTTAAAAAGCAATGTAACATCAATAAATTTTAATATTAATTATGATTGTGATATCCCTTATTATGTACTAGATTCTTTGTCCTTATTTTTTATTTCGAGTTATAATATTTATGCCTTTAATTAAATGCTTTGAAAATGTGTAAAAAAAGGACTTATCCAATATCATGATTCACATTTTCAGTCTGACTGAAATTGAATATGTTAAGACACCATCTTACGTCTTAATCTGAAAATTGATTTGATCTAATTTATATTAGTCAATTATTTTGACTATATAATTATTGATAAGATACTACTTGTGTCTTAGGTTGCTGATTGAAAGTCTAACTTAGACTTGTAAATTTTGATATTTGATTTCAAATACTAAATATTATACTTCTTATAGAAATGTACTGAATTTTCAGTTCGAAGTTCTAAGTCTAAGGCTTCTAACCTTAAATTGTATTAAACTTTAAACAATATCTAAAGTTTTAATTTATAATGATCTACATTCTTAACTTTACATTTGGATATCCTTATTTTCAAGAAGGATTTATTATTATTCATTTTTCATTTTGAAGTTACTAATCTAATCAGTATTGACTAGAATTCAACTCAGACTTCAATTCATTAGGACCTGAGTCTTATCTATTCATAATTCAAAGTTTTATACTACACTAATAGCCTAGATCCATTATTCTTTATTCTTACTTTAAGTGCTAAATCATCATTCTTAATCACATTAATTTACCTTTTTATGCAATTTCTATAATTATTATATTAAAGTAATATTATTTTAATATCCTAAAGTTTGCTTTTGACGAATTTGGTGGCAAAATTTATTAATCCCTTTAAAATAAGGTTCGTTACTGTAACGACCCAAAGTCGTTTTGCAAATTTTGTCAGAATCCCGCCTTAGGAATCAGGATCCCGGGAAATTTCACTTTAGGGCAAACAAAACTACTAATAGGTAGAAACAACTTTAAAGATCAAAGAGTCCTAATTCGGGAAAAATCCGAAAGACGGAAGCTCCCGTTCTACCTTTGAAAATTTTAAATTCAAAAAAAAAATCAAAAACATTGAAATACATGTCCGAATTCATCGTTTTCAGTGTCGACGTGTTAAGTATATTATTTAAAAATTGCTTGAGAAGTTTCATCAAAATCTGAGCGTCGATTTGATCGTGGCAAATTTTCGAAGTTTTAAACCCCTAAAATTAAAATAAAATAAAATTTTACTCTGAATCGAAATTTTTTGGCGCGAGGGTGTTCGTCATGTTGTAACACACCTCGGTGTCAAGTTTCGTTGTATTCGGATGACGAACGACAGAAATTTGAGAAGATTTTTAATTTTAAGTTTTTTTTTATTTTCCTCTGTTTTTTTTTCTTCTTCCTTCGCATGCGGTCTTTCTCCCGCGCCAGGCGGAAGCCTGTCGCACATTCGGCGCTTGCAGCCTGGCAGCCCCGACAGCCCCTTCCAGCCACCTCCCAGCAGCCCGGCAACCCCCACAGCCCCTTCCAGCCTCCTTCCGGCAGCTCGGCAGCCCCGACAGCCCTTCCAGCCACCTTCCGGCAGCTTGGCAGCCTCCGACAGCCACTTCCCGCAGCTTCCAGCAGCCCGGCAGCCCCCGCAGCGGCTCCAGCAACCCTCGGCCATCCTTCGGCCAACCCGTTCCAACTCTCTTCGTATTCCGGCGATCCTAAATCTAAGATAAGAGGAGGAAATTAGAAGAAAACATTCGTTTTCTTTAAAGCTTGTTACTCTCCTTATAACTATCAAGTTTATAACTAGCATTCACAATAGAATTATTCTCATTTATTAATAATGAGAACGATTCAAATTGTTATAAATGACTACTATTTCTTTTTGCCAATTCAATCATTTTATTCGGACTTTTTCGATCATAATCTTAAGACACTTTAATAATTATAACTGCTTTAATTCTAAACTTAAATCAATCAAACTTCAAAAGCGGAAGAAGAACAGAATGAAAGAGGAAATTAAACTCCTAAATTATTTGATTAAAAAGTTAACTTAAAAATATCGGGGACTTAAAATGCAGATTGAGCGAACTGTCACTCATACGAGCTGTTGAATTTCTGAACTTAAAGACTAAAGGTACCCAGTACATGACACGTATTACATTTTGCATTTTTATTACTGCTTTGCTTCGCTTAAATTGCTTCGAGCCAAATTTCGTTTTGAAGCTTGGTTGGTTGTCCGGAACCAACGTAATATCATTCGGGGTTGTTACCGGAAAATGACATCGGTATCATTCGGGGTTGTTACTGAAAAATGACATCAGTAATGTTCGGGGTTGTTGCTGGAAAAATGACATCAACAACATTCGGGGTTGTTATTGGAAAATGACATCTTTTGGGCGACTGAAACAATTCAATATTTGTATTAGCGAAGCGCCCTTATTGGCTTAGAATGTAATTTGAATATAGGCTTATTCTATCGGCTAATCCTAATCCGGTTCATGGCTGCAGTCTTTCCGAACCTCTTTCGATTTGTTTTGTTCCCCAAAATGCCTTCCGCAGCAGACGGGCGGGCTTCTCTCTTTCTCTCTTTCAAACCGGGGCGAGCGCGGGCTCTATTCTATCTTCAAAAGTCAGATTCGCCTAAACTCAAACTATTCTAAGCTCCGCTCCGGTCAAGGCCCTAGGTGTGCTGCTATTCGCTAGGGAGGCGGAGCTTGCGGGGGGACAAGGCATCCATTAGTGACGACTGGGAGATTATGGAATATAACAACTGGGGAAGCTATCTTGCTTGAATTGATCAAAGTGAGCTAGGTGGTAGGGAAGTTAGAACTTAGGCTAAGGCTACGACGAAGGCCGCGAACTACGTGAGCAGGCAATAACATTCGAGGTTGTTACTGGAAAAATGACATCAATAACATTCGGGGTTAGTTACTGGAAAATGACATCAGTAACCGTTATTTGTGATAACTACTTATTGCAGAATTTTGCTTGCTTATTTTGCGCAGTTGCCTTACCTATCTTACATTTTTACTTCTGCTAAACGTGTTTCATAAATTAATTTGTTATTGTATACTGCTGTACTTAGAGTATTATCTAATTACTGAGAATTCAAATTCCGGTATTATTTTCTGTACAATACCAGGTCAGGTGCTCCCGGAAGAGTTTAAACAAGAACCTTAACTTTCAAAAGATCAATGACGGCGTTGAATTGCTTATTTTGTTTTTTTTTTGTGTTGTACGATGATGGAACTTGTAATAAGAACTTTTGATAAATGAAAAATATTATTCACTTTTATATGCGCATTTTTTTTCTCTCAAATTGCTTGATATGATTCAGCAGTGAGCAGCTACCCAATGCCAGAACGGTTTCTACCGAACCGACATCGGGCCCTCCCAGTTGGTATCAGAGCAGGATTAAGCATATCTGAGAGGAAAAAGAAAAAAAAATATACATATGGAAGTAAAGGTATATTCATTAAGCAAATTAGAAGATATACAACCTTCATGCATCATTGCGATCTGATTATGAAAATGCTAAAGTATCATGTACGTGTTAATCTTTTTAGATGGATCCTCGTGATGATATGGTCTAGTATTACGAGGACTGGGAGATTGGCCCGTAATCCCTCAGACTCCGAAATTACTGATATTAGCGTCAACATGGATACTCCTGCCGAAGAATCTAAAATTGATGTTCTAACAGGAAAGCTGAAGAATGTAGAGGAAACATTAGCCTGGTGATTATCAAGATCTGGGAACAAGATAAGGGATCTTGAGGTGGAGGTACAAGAGCTGAAAGGGACGCTACAGGGGAGGATGACTGCTCTTGAATGGGAGGTCAAGAGAAATGATAACGTGAAAAATTGTCAGATCATCCGGCTTCAGGATGAGGTTTATCAAGTTAGAAAACTCATAAAGTTTGGCAACATGATTGCCGCTACGTTTAGAGGAAAAGGGATAGTCAAGGACCTTGGGGAGTCCTCAAAAAGGAGGAAATGTGGTTCTAAATTCTCCAGTTAGTTAAAATAAGAAGTTAGATTTTTTTTTTAATTTTTTTGTTGCATTCAGTAAGGAATAAGTCTTACTGTTAATGCAATCCTCTTTTTGTACAAATTTATTATTAGATAAAGTTTTGTTTGAAACTAAAAGATGAAATCTGATATATCATGATTAATTGTTTGTGTATTTGGCAAGTTACAAATGTTATCAGGGCCAAACTTTATGAGGTCCTTGACTATCCCCTTTCCTCTAGACGTAGCGACAATCATGTTGCCAAACTTTATGAGTTTTCTAACTTGATAAAGCTCATCCTGAAGCCGGATGATCTGACGATTTTTCACGTCATCATTTCTCTTGACCTCCCATTCAAGAGCGGTCATCCTCCCCTGTAGCGTCCCTTTCAGCTCTTGTACCTCCACCTCAATATCCCTTATCCTGTTCCCAGATCTTGATAACCATCAGACTAATGTTTCCTCTACATTCTTCAGCTTTCCTGTTAGAACATCAATTTTAGATTCTTCGGCAGGAGTATTCATGTTGACGCTAATATCAGTAATTTCGGAGTCTGAGGGATTATGGCCAATCTCCTAGTCCTCGTAGTACTCGACCATATCATCACGAGGATCCATCTAAAAAGATTAACACATACATGATGCTTTAGCATTTTCATAATCAGATCGCAATGATGCATGAATGCTATATATCTTCTAATTTGCTTAATGAATATACATTTACTTCCATATGTATATTTTTTTTTCTTTTTCCTCTCAGATATGCTTAATCCTGCTCTGATACCAACTGGAGGGTCCGATGCCGGTTCAGTAGAAACCGTTCTGACATTGGGTAACTGCTCACCGCAGGATCATATCAAACAATTTGAGAGAAAAAAAATGCGCATATAAAAGTGAATGATATTTTTCATTTATCAAAAGTTCTTATTACAAGTTCCATCATCGTACAACACAAAAAAAAAACAAAATAAGCAATTCAGCGCCGTCGTTGATCTTTTGAAAGTTAAGGTTCTTGTTTAACCTCTTCCAGGAGCACCTGACCTGGTATTGTACAGAAAATAATACCGGGATTTGAATTCCCAGTAATTAGAGAATACTTTAAGTACAGCAGTATACAATAACAAATTAATTTACGAAAACGCATTTAACAGAGGTAAAAATGCAAGATAGGTAAGGCAACTGCGCAAAATAAGCAAGCAAAATTCTGCAATAAGTAGTTATCACAAATAACGGTTATTGATGTCATTTTCCAGTAACTAACCCCGAATGTTATTGATATCATTTTTCCAGTAACAACTCCGAATGTTATTGATGTCATTTTCCATTAACAACCCCGAATGTTGCTGATGTCATTTTTCCAGCAACAACCCCGAACGTTACTGATGTCATTTTCCAGTAACAACCCCGAATGATACCGATGTCATTTTCCGGTAACAACCTCGAATGATATTACGTTGGTTCCGGACAACCAACCAAGCTTCAAAACGAAATTTGGCTCGAAACAATTTAAGCGAAGCAAAGCAGTAATAAAAATGCAAAATGTAATACGTGTCATGTACTGGGTACCTTTAGTCTTTAAGTTCAGAAGTTCAACAGCTCGTATGAGTGATAGTTCGCTCAATCTGCATTTTAAGTCCCCGATATTTTTAAGTTAGCTTTTTAATCAAATGATTTAGGAGTTTAATTTCCTCTTTCATTCTATTCTTCTTCCGCTTTTGAAGTTCGATTGATTTAAGTTTAGAAATAAAGCAGTTATAATAATTAAAGTGTCTTAAGATTATGATCGAAAAAGTCCGAATAAAATGATTGAATTGGCAAAAAGAAATAGTAGTCATTTATAATAATTTGAATCGTTCTCATTATTAATAAATGAGAATAATTCTATTGTGAATGACTAGTTATAAACTTGATAGTTATAAGGAGAGTAACAAGCTTTAGAGAAAACGAATGTTTTCTTCTAATTTCCTCCTCTTACCTTAGATTTAGGATCGCCGGAATACGAAGAGAGTTGGAACGGGTTGGCCGAAGGATGGCCGAGGGTTGCTGGAGCCGCTGCGGGGCTGCCGGGCTGTTGGAAGCTGCGGGAAGTGGCTGTCGGAGGCTGCTGGGCTGCCGGAAGGTGGCTGGAAGGGCTGTCGGGGCTGCCGAGCTGCCGGAAGGAGGCTGGAAGGGGCTGTCGGGGCTGCCGGGCTGCCGGAAGGTGGCTGGAAGGGGCTGCCGGGCTGCCGGAAGGTGGCTGTCGGGGCTGCCGGAAGGAGGAAGGGTTGGATGAATTGGGGAAAGTATAGGGGAAGAGCTGCTGGAAGCTGTGGAGAGAAGAGGGGAGGGTATGGGGATTTAAATAGGAGCACGTAGTGGCGCCAAACTTGCGCCAAAACGGCGCCATAATGGTGCCTGGGCGGGCCTGGCACGAGCCAGGGAGCCTCTGGCGCGGAAGCTTATCCCACCAGAAGGTGGGAGTGGGGTCGGGGGGTCGTGGTCGGCCCTATGGGCCGACAGCCTGCGCCAAAAACGGCGCAGGCAGGCGCCGAATGTGCGCCAGGCTTCCGCCTGGTGCGGGAGAAAGACCGCATGCGAAGGAAGAAGAAAAAAAAAACAGAGGAAAATAAAAAAAAACTTAAAATTAAAAATCTTCTCAAATTTCTATCGTTCGCTATCCGAATACAACGAAACTTGACACCGAGGTGTGTTACAACATGACGAACACCCTCGCGCCAAAAATTTTCGATTCGAAGTAAAATTTTATTTTATTTTAATTTTAGGGGTTTAAAATTTCGAAAATTTGTCACGATCAAATCGACGCTCAGATTTTGATGAAACTTCTCGAGCAAATTTTAAATAATATACTTAACACGTCGACACTGAAAACGATGAATTCGGACACGTATTTCAATGTTTTTGATTTTTTTTTCGAATTTAGAATTTTCAAAGGTAGAACGGGAGCTTCCGTCTTTCGGATTTTTCCCGAATTAGGGTTCTTTGATCTTTAAAGTTATTTCTACCTATTAGTAGTTTTGTTTGCCCTAAAGTGAAATTCCCCGGGATCCTGATTCCTAAGGCGGGATTTTGACCTAATTTGCAAAACGACTTTGGGTCATTACAGTTACTGTTTAAGGAGTCCATTGACATGAAATTCTGATGTCTTGAGGTGCTAAGATTTACTAATCACTCATTATCCTTATTAAGAGGTGATTAATCAAACTAATTATCCAATGTCTATTTTTATTTCTGATTAATTTTCCTCATATTTTTGTGAATAATTTGATATATAATCTTGCCATATTTAGATTTATATTTTTCAAATTATGTCTAATTAACCTAATACATTTTAAATGTTCTTTCTTTTACTAACTCTCCATCATATGTATGGAGCTATTTACACATGGATAAGGCTGTGTGAATTCAACACACTTCCACATCAGTGAGCTTAGTAAAATTCTAACTTATTTAAGACCATCTTTAGCCACTAATAAAGGCATGAGTCAAGGTACAAGATAATAAGCTTTGAAAATTCTAGAAAAATCTGGAAATATTTATAAATTTGGTTAAGTAAAATTTGTAATTTTTACTGAAACTTTGAGTGCATAAAAGAAAGTTTTAACATCTTTATGCTCTAATGTCTAAAGATATTTTGATTCTAACATATAGGAGAACGTGTGTGTCAAATTCCAATAAATAGACATGATTAGATTATGAGTTATGCTAGTATAACCATGCAAGAAAATAACCATAAATCTGTTGGAAATTTGGTTAAATAAAATTTGTAATTTTTCCTGAACTTTGAGAACAAAAAAGAAAAGTCCTAAAGTCTTTATGAGCTTTGATGTCTAAAAGGATTTTGATTCTAACATACATGGGAACATGAGTGTATAATTCCAGTAACTACACATGAATAGATTAAGAATTATTCTAGTGCAAACATGCAAGAAAATAATCAAAAATCTGCTGGACATTTGGCTAAGTCAGAAAATAGAATTATCTTACAACTTTAGGTGAATATTTGAAAGTCTTAGAGACTCCATGGGCTTATGAGGTGTTCAAGTGATTTGATATCAAATGAGATTATGTGTGTGAAAAGATCAGGGGTTAGAAATGATTGAGTGAAATAAATTGAATAAAAAATGGAAGAAATCTCATTTTTAAGAAATGAAATCTTTGATATACGTACCATCAAAAGTTTCTCTCAAGCATGCTATATTACTTCCTTATAGTTCCATGAATGATGTTATAAAAATGCAATGTTACAAGCTTTAACATTGAACTCATGAATGTCAAAATGATTCATCATGACCATGGATCAAGAATTCTAATCTTGCTTTCCTTGATCCATGCGGAGTTAAGGATGGTTTGTAAATTTCATGTGGATCATCCTTGATTCAGATTTGCTCTTTAGGTTAACCTAGGTCAAGCCTAAGTTATCTCATGTAGCGTAGATATCAATACAAGCAATGCACAGAGGTCAAGGGAGAGGATGTACTTTTGTAAGGTGATGGATCTCCTTGGGAAAGAAGAAAATATGGAAGATGATGATGGCTTGAAGCTTCCTCCTAGAGTGATTTGATACCCAAATGGTATTCTTTAGCTCTTGCGAAGGATTTTGATGAGAGGTTTCAAGTTTGGAGTGGAGAGGTGTTTCAACACTTGAGGAGGCTCCCAATTAGACTCTAATGGAAATATATTTTATTCTTTTTTTCACCATCATTATCATAATCATAATCTGCATCATTAATAACAAAAGCAACACTATAACATTACTTTTTTGTCTACAGCCTTACTCTATAGTAAAATTTAGAATTTCTTTATGAGAATATGATCACAATTGTACACTTTTGAATTATATCTTTAAATGTTACTTGAAGAGCTATTTAATATTTTGACAATATTGGTTGGAGTCTTTACTGAGATCAAATTAATGTATTGTGTTAGCATGCATGTCACTGTTACCAAATTATTTGAGATTTAGGTTCTTATAAAGATTTTTACTGATTAAATTTGAAGTAGCATGACGTGTGCTGTAGTTTCTCGATACACATATTTGAAGTTTAAAGAAAAGCCTTCGAGTTCCTTGGGTTTGAGAAAAGCAAACTGTTGCTGGACATACTTTTCAAGTTGTGGATTAAACAATGGTAAAATGCTTGTTGAATATTTATCTTTTTATCTAGACTAATTGTTTATAGAATGAGCTTTCTTGTAAGTTAATTACTAGAAGGGCTCTTTTGATACACAAGAAGATGATTAATTCCCAAACTCATAGGATTTTTGTTTGAGATTTATTTTACTCGCTTGAAAAGGGTATTACAATTTCTCAAAACACATATTTGAACTCTAAAGAAGTCTCAAAGCTTTTCAAGTATGAGAAAATGAACTGTTGATGAAGGACACTATTTTTAAGAATAAAGTAAATAATGGAGAAAAGTTTGTTGTGAATTCATTTTTTTACTGGGAGCTCATTTTAATGATTCCAGGTATTTTTTTGTGGCTTACAAGAGAATATAATCTATCTTAAGCTTAGTGGGGTTTGGTTTGGGGATTGATGACTTGCTTGAACGCGATCTCATAATTTCTCTATACAAATACTTGATGGTTTGGTTAGCACTCTTTGGGTTTGAGAGTAATGAATAGTTAATGAAAGACATTTTTTTCCAAAGGTATGTTAAACATTGGTAAAGTACTTTTTAACTTTTTACCATGACTTCGTTTTGGTTTAAGATGTCATTGGAGAAAATTCTAACATTAAGTGCCATACCCTAAGGAAGAGAACTTGATATTTTTTATTATTGAAGTAACTTTCTTGTAACTTGCTTGAAGCAATGGATCTATTGACTCACTAGTATATAATCACTTTTGAGCTTATCAGGGTTTGGTTTGGAGATTGGTGTCTCGCTTAAGCAAGATTTCCTAGTTTCATTGATCCATGCTTTGGTGATATATTACTTATCCAACTTGATTCAAAGGTACTTATCAATAGGCATAGTCTGCTTAATTTAAATAGACTTCATGGATTAGGGGTGAAGCTAAGTGGCTAATTTTTTACTTAGGTTGCGGAGGTCTTTTGCCAAGCCATATGCATCGGTAGAATTAGAAACTTGATGCATGACATTGGCTAACATATGATGCCTTGTATGTGACCATACAACAAAATTTGATTTACCATTTATTTATGAGGAACATGCAACATGCTGGTGTAAATTCTTATGATGGGTTTTATTAATAGCATTGAAATTATCTCTTGGGAGAGCTTGGATTGAGTTTAGATTTTTTCCTTAGCTTGATGGAGAGAAGATAGTCTACTCTAAGCTTAGAGTGATTATATATCTATATATGTATGTATATGTGTGCGCGCGCGCATTAGTTATATAATTTTAGTACTATATATTTGTATTTTTGAGCTTTTAGATTTGAGGTTGATTGAAGGTTTATCCTTGGAGAAATAAGGACACTAATGGATTTATTTGAATAATTCCATTTGTAAGAAATAAAATTTAGTGCAAAATTTGGTGTCAATGCTTCCATCATCAGTGGTATTTTATGAAATTTTTGCCCTGTTAATTTGGTAGACACCGGGCAGTTTAAACCTTTAGTCCCAAGCTTACCTACCCTTTGCTGAGGTTTCAATAATATGCAAGAACCCAAGTCTTTAGCGTTGACATATTAAATGTCACCTTGCGTAGTTGCTATGCAAGTTGACTTGCTTTGTTTGTATTTATACTTTGTGGATATTCTGTGCATGACTAGAATGGGCCAATATTTACCATTCACATTATTTAATTAGCATGATTCATTATGTGCCATAAAAATTGTGATATTTATAATTGATTTAAGGCTCCCCACTTTCATGTGGAATCTCATTAAAACTCAATGTGAATATGTCACCCACGGAAAATTTTCATAATTTTCACTCATTTTAACTAATAGATCAATCATTTGTTAAGTCCATTAAATTAGTTTAAATTAAGGGTATCAATTAAAAAGGTAGGTTAAGTTGACTTAAATAATATTTGGATTGAGTTTGTGTTGAGTAATTAAGCACATGTATTATTATTCATGTTGGATCTGGGTTGATCTTCCAAATTATATTTTAAATTGAATACAACCCCTAATTTTTGATACAATGCCATGCGAGTTTAAGATTTGTGGCTTAAGAAGAAGGAATTATTTTCTATATTCTGTGTGTAATTCTCTTGTTTTCTACAAGGTGCTAATCTTAGAGGCATGTTTCGGTCAAAAATTTTTAAGTTACCCGCATATATGTTTTGACACCCCTAGCTCAAATGAGAATTATTAAGCCAAAAATAGCTGGCAACTTGCCCCTTGTAGGTTTCAAGCATTTTTATCATATTTAGCATTGCTATTTAAAAACTATTTTTAAAATCGTAGAGAATGTTCACACAAACAAACACAAGAAGCAAGCACACAGAGTATAAGATTTACGTGAAAAAATTTTTGTGGGAAAATTACAAAGTCACACTATAAAAAATATTAACTATAAAGGATGAGAAAGATTATAGGAGATATTACTCTCTCTGTAGATCCTTCCTCTACTAGGGTCTTGCAGCCACAAGCTTCTTAGAGCTCTCAAAACCTCCACATAGCAGCCTAGATCCTTTTACAAATCCCACAACCACGCAACACATGCATAACACAACCCCTAAACCCTAAATTAACATGGGCATTTATAACCCCAAACAACCTTGATAATTAGGTTTGACTCAACATAATGCTTGGGCATGACACATGTGCTGTTCACACCTTTGTCTGGCGGTTGAGTGCGCTTGGGTGTCTATCATTCTGATTACACAGCTGAAAAGGACTTCGTGGTGCACCCGGACACCCAACTCTTTGTTTGATTGACCTCAACAGGAGCCCAGGCATGCCTAACCAGCTATTCTCTGGCTGAAAAAAGCACTAAGGCATGCTCGGGCGCCCAACTTATTTTTGCTTAGCTTACGGAGCCCGTTCTCACCCCATTTCGGATTAGTTTCTCTTTCGTTCGATTCATAACTGATGTAGCACATCCTAAGAATATTATCAAAGGCCCAATAACAAGAGCCATGGCTAAAGTTCAAGGGAAGAATTTGAAGGTGGGCCTAATTACAAAAGCCCAATCAAAAGCCCAATAAAGAGCTCAAATATTGAGTTTATTATTTGTATTTTGTTTTTATTAATATTGTATTTTTTTATTTATTATGGCACATATTTGACCAACCATGTCATGAAAAAATATTTAATGTAAATAGTTGGAGTTACTACCCATCTTTTCCTCCAAAATTTTCCTCCATATTTTCCCTCCAAAGCTCATAGGGCAAGAGACTTGTAGTGCCTATAAATATAAGCTGAAATATAATGTAATGGAGTAACTTGAATGAAAGAAATTTGTGGTGAATAGTTCTCATATTGCTTGGTGCTTGGTGGTGTCAAGTTTATTGCATCTTATTTATATTTTATTTTTCTAACTATACTCTTATTCTCATAACCTCAAATCATTTACACATCTTCTCCAACATCTTAAGTATCATTTAAAAATATTAAATCATTATCTAATCTCCCAAACACTCTCCAAACTCCACCACAACCTTCGCAGTCAAATCTAAAAATAGCTCGACCTAGTCTTCTTTCCTACCCCTCGGCACCCATCTAAACACCATCAAATCTAGCCATCTACTCCAGATCCAAACTACACAACTTAGACTACCTATATTAATTTATTTCTAGTCCTTTAACCCACCAAAATCTCACCTACAAAAGGGATATTTTGAATTAGCCCAAACTAGGCTTGATTTGGACTAGTATTGGCTTTCCTTTAGATAGTCCACTCTAAACTCATAACCAACGCACCACAAACTCCAGAAATCATCCTTAGACATTATCCTATCAATCCATTAAATATTTATATATCTAATTTACTGAGAAAAGGCAGTCCTCTAGCATCATATTTTGGTATCAGAGCAAAGTTGGGAAAGCAAAAAAAAAAAAAACAAGCATCTTGGCATGAGGAATAAATTTTGGTGAAATTTTCTCCACAAGCTTTTGAGTCATGCCAACAAGTGCAAGGTAAGTTAATCCTTTTTATGACTTGATATTTTTCATATTAATTGTTTGGAAATTTATCATATTACTTGTAAGTATATAGTGTGTGCATGAACTCCAACTAGTGAGCACCATTATATAGCTTAGCCAATATTCTTGTGTGAACATACCTTAAATATTTACTTGAGTGAAAATATGGAAAGTGAGTGTTCCACTTAATATTGAAGTCTTTACCTTGATGTAGAAACAAAATTTTATATGAACTTCTTTACTTTCTATGTTTGGTATTTGTGATAATATTAGTTGCTTATTTTCATCACTTAAATTATTTGTAATTCTTAAAAAAATAAGGTTTTTAAATCTAGAAAAAGAAAACATTTATTTGCATTAAACTTGTTTGCATAAAAATATACTTGTATAAAACTTAGTGTATTGCGAAGTTAAATAGAACTTTGTCAAAAGGGCGTAAACAACCTAAGGAGAGCTTGGGATGTAAGTGGCCAAGTGCCCCCCTCCTCATATGGAAGTTCTTTTAACTTGCAATTCATATTATTTTTACACTTATATTTTTTATTTCATCTTCTCAAATCTAGCATTTTTTTTTCTCCATCATATTTCTTTATATATAAAAAAAATGGCACCAAAGTCAATTTTCCAAGACCAAATTGAGAATTTAATCAAGATAGTAGATTCCTTAGATCTTAGGATTCATGAACATGAAACAAGACTATGAAATTATTTGAGGAAAGTAAAACTCAAATGCAAGACATTAAAGATCAAATTCAAATCATCTTAAACCTCCTGCAAAATAATAAGAATTATGCACCACATTCTATCTATAACCTTAACGCACCTATGGAAGATGATGGCTCATACATAGATGTAAGTGATTGCCAACCCCATGTTCCACCACCTCCCCAACCTCATCGAAGACAACTAAATCGTAAGAATGGAGAAAGGAGAGAACACCAACGAGTTGCTAATAATGATCCCTCTATGAGAGTTAAAGTTGAAGCTCCTACTTATGATGGCACACATGATCCAAACAAATTCTTAGATTTGTTAACCCAAATGGATGATTTCTTTGATTGGTATAGGATGGATGATTATCAACGAGTTTCTTTTGTTAAGATGAAATTGACTGATCATGCTAAGATTTATTGGACAAACACTTTAGCAAAAGAATAAAGGTTAGGAAGGGCAAATCTGACTTGGATAGAGATGAAAGAAATGCTTAGATCAAAATATTGTCCTCGACATCATGATAAGAAGTTACATGAACAATTGTTGACTCTAAGGCAAGACTCTCATTCTATAATAGAATACTTAAATACTTTTGAGGATCTAATTTTTAGGACCAATTGTGGGGATAATTGTGAAGGCCCCCGAATGCCGGTTCAGCAGAAACCGTTCCGACATCGGGTGTTCACTTATCGCAGGATCATATTGAGTAACTTGAGAGAAAAAGAGCATACACATACAAAAGCCAAAAGATATTATTCATTTATTTCAATGTTCACTTTATAAGGTCTTTTTCAACACTCCTCGTACAAAAGTAAAAATAAAAAAAAGATAAAAGATAAACAAGCAAAAATAAAATAGCGCCGTGGATCTCATATGCAGTTGAACTTTTTAAGCATTATGGTTCTTGCGTGTAATCCCCTAGGAGCATCTGACCTGGTATTGTATAGAAAATAATACCGGGATTTGAATTCCCAGTAATTAGAGAATACTCTAAGTACTGCAGTACACATTAACATTTACATTTTAATGATGTGATTAGCGGAAGTAAGGCAAAAATAAAATGCAGGAGAAAAAAAAAAGGTAATAGTGTGAAATAAATAATTTCCTGCAACAAATATTATTTATCAAATAAAGATTATTGATTTCATTTTCCAATAATCAACCCCGAATGTTACCGATGTCATTTTCTAGTAACAACCCTGAATGTTATTGATGTCATTTTTCAATAACAACTCCGAATGTTGCTGATGTCATTTTTTCAACAATAACTTTGAATGAAAAGGATGTTGGTTTTTAACAACCAATCAAGCATTAATGTTACTGATGTCATTTTACAGTAACCCCTGAATGAAAAGGATATTGGTTTCTAACAACCTACCAAGCTTCAAATTGAAATTTGGCTCAAAGCAAATACGCGAAGCTAAGCAGCAGTAAAAGTGCAAAATGTAAATATATGTCATATACTGGGTACCTTTGTTCCTAAAGTTCAGAAGTTCGACAGTTCGGATGAGTGACTGTTCTCTCAATCTACATTTAAGTCCCCGATATTTCTTTAAATTAGTCTCTTTTACAAGTGATGCGATAGTTCATGATTTTTATATTTATTATTTATTTTGTCATTTTTCTTTATAATGATTTAAGTCCGTATTTCATAATAATGTTATTGAATTGAAAGAGTAATGATAGGAATGAAAAAAAAACTTTAAATGGAAAATAGTAATCATTTTATAGCATTTTGAATTGTTCCCATTATTAATTAATGAGAATGATCAAAATGCGATCGACTAAATATAAATTTTATAGCAATGATTTAATAAGTATAGAGTAACAAGATTAGCAAAGTTTCCCCTCATTTTTCTCTTTTCCATCTCCTCTTTTCTTCTCCCTTTTTTTTTTTCTTAAACTTTTCTTCTTACCTTAGGATTTGGATTGCCAGAAAACGAAAGGAGGTCAGAGTGGGTGGCCGGACGGCTGGCTGAGGTGGCAACGGCAAGGGTCTGGCTGGCAGCGGCTACAGAGTGGTTTGGCGGCTTGATAGCTGGCTGCCGGGGGCTGCCGGGAGCTGCCGGGGGCTGCCGGGGACTGCCGGGAGCTGTCGGGGGCTGCCGGGAGAGCCGGAGGCTGCTGGAAGCTGCCGGAGAGGGAGCTGGCTGGCTGAAGGGGACTGCCGGGGGCTGCCAGAAGCTGCTGGAAAGGACTGCCGGGGCTGCTGGAAGGGACTGTCGGGGGCTGCCGGAAGCTTCTGGAAGGGACTGCCGGGGGCTGCCGGAAGCTGCTGGAAGGGACTGCTGAGGGTTACCGGGTTGCCGGAAGGAGGCTGGAGCGATTGAAGAGGGGTTGGCCGGCTGCTGGAAGGGCTGAGGAGGGGCTGGCCGACTGCTGGAAGGGTTGAGGAGGGGCTGGAAGCTGCTACTGTGAGGGAGAAGATGGTTGATAAAAAAGGGAGGGGGGCTGCGCTTAAATAGGCGCATTCCCTGCTCCAAACGTGCGCTAATTTAGCTCCTTAATGGCGCATGGATGGAGCTGCAACGCATGCCTACGCTTGGGAGCGGAAGGGACGGGGTGGTCGGCTGTGAATACCCGACCAACCTGCGCCAAAAATGGCGCATGCGGCACATTTGGCAGGTGGAAACTTCCGCATACAGGCTCTGTCGCAAGACAGAGCCTGCGATCGCAGGCGGACAGGGGTCGGGCGAATGGGGGGGAAGAAGAAGGAGAAATAAGGAAATTAATAAAATACTTAAAGTTAAATTTTTCGCAATTTTCCATCGTTTGGCGTCCAAATACAACGAAACTTAGCGCCAAGGTGTGTCATGACACGATGAACACCCTCGTGCCGAAAATTTTGGATTTGGGGTAATATTTTATTTTATTTTAATTTTTTTGAGGTTTAAAACTTCAAAAACTAATCACGATCAAACCGGCGCTCAGAATTTGATGAAAGTTCTCGAGTAGCCTTTAAATAATATACTTAATACGTTGATACTGAAAACGATGAATTCGGACATGCATTTCAATGTTCTCGATTTTTAGAATTTAAAGTTTCGGAAAATAGAATGGAAGCTTTCGTCTTTCGTCTATTGGTAATTTTGTTTTCCCTAATTTGAAATTCCCCGGGATTCTAATGTCAGAGTCAGAAATTGACCTAATTCGCAAAATAACGACTTTGGGTCGTTATAATAATGATTGGCAATTTGCTAATAAATTTGTTATTGGGCTTATAATAGAAATTAGAAATGAGGTTGAATAATTTGTTATTCGGACACACATTTCAATGTTTGATGTAAGCTCAATAAGATTTAGAACCTTAAAAAAAGAATTTTCTGATCCGACCAATGTTCACCTTTTACATATAAAAGAAGTTAACTTAAATAGTAATGAGATTCCCATTCCTAAAGAGGTTTTACCTCTCCTTTCTGAATTTAGAGAAATTGCTCCAGAGGAATTCCCAAATGATTACCACCACTTCGATCCATCCAACATGCTATAGACTTAGTTCCAGGTTCACAACTTCCAAACCTTCCTCATTATAGAATGAACCCCACTGAACATGTAGAAATTAAGAGACAGGTTACTGAATTACTTGAGAAATGATTTGTACAAGATAGTCTTAGTCCTTGTGCGGTCCCTGCCCTAATAACTCCTAAGAAGGATGGAACATGGAGAATGTGCATCGATAGTCGGACTATTAATAAAATCAATATCAAATATCGATTTTCCATTTCCCGATTAGATGACATGTTAAACTTAATCTCAGAAGCAAATTTTTTTCTAAGATTGATTTGAAAAGTGGGTATCATCAAATTAGAATTAGATTCGAAGATGAATGAAAAATAGCTTTTAAGACCCCTGATGGACTCTATGAATGGTTGGTCATACCATTTGGACTTTCGAATGCGCCTAGTACATTTATGAGAATGATGTATACTGTTCTTAAGCCATTTATAAGAAAATTTTTGGTGGCTTATTTTGATGATATATTAATTTTTAGCCCAAATAAAGTAGACCACTTTAATCATCTCAGACAAATTTTTGAGACCCTTAAAATAGAGAAGTTATACATTAATTTTAAAAAATGTTTCTTCTTGCAAATTGAGGTGATATTCTTAGGTTTTATCATTTTCTCTAAAGGAATAAAACTTGACCCGACCAAAGTTAAGGCAATTATGGAGTGGCCAACTCCTAAAACTTTTACTAAAGTAAGGAGTTTTCATGGCCTTGCAACATTCTATAGGCGATTCATTAGAAACTTTAGTGTTGTTGTAGCACCAATCACTGATATATTGAAGTTAGACAAGTTTTGTTGGACCATAATTGCTCAAAAAGCTTTTGATCAAATTAAAGTATTAATGACAACAACCCCAGTCCTTCGACTTCCTGATTTTACTAAAATCTTTGAAGTGACTTGTGAAGCATCTAGAATTGGAATTGGAGGAGTTTTAAGTCAAGAAAATCATCATATTGCATGCTTTAGTGAGAAGTTGAATGATGCAAAGCAACGATACTCAACATATGATAGAGAAATTTATGCTGTCATTTAGTCATTAAGGCATTGGAGACACTATCTCTTATATAATGACTTTATTCTTAATTCAGACCACCATGCCCTTAAATTTATCAATACTCAACGAAAATTAAATCATAGACATGCCAAATGGGTTGAGTTTCTCCAAGACTATTCATTTATCCTTAAACATAAACTGGGAATTGAAAACAAACCTGCTGACGCATTATCAAGGGTGACAATAACCATCTCCTCTTTAGAATTCAAAATTCCTGGATTTGAACGAATTTGAGATGAGTACCAAGTGTGTCCAAACTTTCATCTAATTTATACATGGAGCACTTGGACAAACCGCTGACCTTAAACGCAACATATTCTATGATTAATGGGTATCTTTATCGAGGAAAGAAGCTTTGCATTCCTAGGTCTTCTCTAAGGAAGTTTTTGATTTTTGAACTGCACTCGGGAGGAATTGCTGGTCATTTTGAAAAGGATAAAACAATTTGCTTGATGGATAATAGATTTTTTTGGCTTTCCTTAAAAAGAGATATTCAAAAATTATTAGCTCAATGTTTAACTTGCAAACAAGCTAAAGCTACTAAACAAAAATATGGCTAATACACAGCATTGCCTGTTCCTCATAGGCCTTGGAAAGATTTATCAATGGATCTTGTTCTTGGGTTACCCCGAATAGCTCGTGATTATGATAGCATATTTGTGGTTATTGATAGATTTTCTAAGATGACCCATTTCATACCTTGCTCTAAAACTAATGATGCCTCCCATACTGCAAAATTATTCCTTAAAGAAATTGTGCGATTGCATGGCCTTCCTTCAACTATTGTATTAGATCGGGATGTTCGGTTTGTCTCATACTTTTGGAAGACCTTATGGAAACTTCTTGGGACAAAATTGAAATTTTCATCAATTTTTCACCCTCAAATGGATGGTCAAATTGAAGTTGTCAATCAAAGCTGAGGAAATTTACTTAGGTGCCTTGTTGGAAAAAGTATTGGTAATTGGGACTTACATTTACCTACTGCTGAATTTGCATATAATAGTAGTACTTCCCGAATAATCAAAACGTTTCCATTTGAAATGGTGTATGGCCATAATCCTAAATGGTCGATTGATGCAGCCAACCTTCTTTCTCATTTGCCAAAGATTTTCAAAGCCTTCATGATTCTATAAGACAACAAATCACTTTAAGTAATAAAAATATGCATCTAAGGCAAATCATAATAAATCAACTAAAGAATTTAAAGAAGATGATTATGTTTTGATTTGTATCCATCCTGAGCGATATAACAACACCAAATATAAGAAATTATATCCAAGGGCTTGTGGCCCTTTGAAAGATCTTAGAAAAATTGGATCTAATGCTTATCATGTTGATTTGCCTAATGATATGCTAATTCATCATGTTATTAATATTGAAGATATTTTATCATATGAAGGAGTTAACAAACCTCTACTTGCGCAGTCTGACTTTTCAGTAGGAGATATAGTTCCCCACATGCAAACTCTATTTTTTTAGACATTGACTACATCATCACTGAGGAGGCTCTTAATGATCAAGATAAAGAGCCTCATTTTCTTGCTTGTTGGAAAAATAAGCCGCCACAGAAGACACATGGCTAACACGTACAGATTTGGAAGCTCTAGATCCACAATTAATAGAAGATTACTTGGATTTTAACCCTTTGGTGCAGAGTTCAATTGGGCCGATGGGAGTTGATGTAGCACATCTTAAGAATATTATCAAAGGCCCAATAACAAGAGTCATGGTTAAAGTTCAAGGGAAGAATTTGAAGGTGGGCCCAATCAAAAGCCTAATAAAGAGCCCAAATATTGGGTTTATTATTTGTATTTTGTTTTTATTAATATTGTACTTTTTTATTTATTATGGCATATGTTTGGCCAACCATATCATGAGGAAAATATTTAATGTAAGCAGTTGGAGTTACTTCTTTACTAATTGCCAACTACCCATCTTTTCCTCCAAAATTTCCCTTAACATTTTCCCTCCACAACTCATAAGGCAAGAGACTTGTAGTGCCTATAAATATGAGCTGAAATGTAATATAATGGAGTAACTTGAATGAAAGAAATTTATGGTGAATAGCTCTCATATTACTTGGTGCTTGGTGGTGTCAAGTTTATTGCTTATCTTTGATGAGTTAGATTATTATCTTATTTATATTTTATTTTTCTAACTATACTTTTATTCTCATAACCTCAAACCATTTACACATCTTCTCCAGCATCTTAAGTATCATTTAAAAATATTAAATCATTATTTAATCTCCCAAACACTCTCCAAACTCCACCACAACCTTCGCAGTCAAATCTAAAAATAGTTCGACCTAGTCTTCTTCCCTACCCCTTGTCACCCATCTAAACATCATCAAACCTAGCCATCTACTCCAGATCCAAATTACACATCTTAGACTACCTATATTAATTTATTTCCAGCCCTTTAACTCACCAAAACGCCACCTACAAAAGGGATATTTTGAATCAGCCCAAACTAGGCTCGATTTGGACTAGTCTTGGCTTTCCTTTAGATAGTCCACTCTAAACTCATAATCAACCCACCACAAACTCCAGAAATCATCCTTAAACATTATCCTACGAATCCATTCAATATTTATATATCTAATTTACTGAAAAAAGGCAGCCCTTTAGCAGCAATAACCATCCAAAATCACTCTAAAGCCTCCAAGTGATCCATGAACTATCCAAGATCAATCCAACACCTTGAGGCTCCATCATAATTTTAGGGTCCCGCTTACTTGGATGCATCTTTCTGCATGTCTGGGTGGGTCCCAGTTTGGCGCATGTCCATGTGCTGCACTAAAGGCTTCATCAAATACAATAGATAACCCAACTTTTCTCAACTACTCTTCAGACATGTGATTCTTCTGGCTGTCCGAGTCAATTCTAACCTTAAGTTGTTTTCATTTTACTACGACATAGATCATAAGTACTCTTCTCAGCTCCTGGGCTAGTATCCTGAGTAAGCTCTTTCCCATTTAGCATCGCCATTAAAAAAGTTGCTTCTCTACGACTGTCTCTACCTCTTGGAGTTGGCTATGTGAGCAGGCATCCTTCTTTTAACAAGTTTTGGAGGATATAACTCAGAATGGAGCTTTCAATAGTTCTGCTTTTTAGTGATCTGCAATCCTTTAGTAACTACAGAATAATATTTTTTCACTAGATTGAGTGGTATGCTTACCTGATTCACTTGACTGAATGTTAGAATTAGTGGCAGTGGCTTGGTTTTCTTTCTTCCAAATCATCTCTATTAGCTTCCAAGGCTTCTCCCATTTGAATGCATTGTTGTGATTCTTTTTTCTAGTTTTCTCGACTTGCGGTCTTGTTTGACTGTTTTTCTTAATTGCCATTGCAAAGGCACTTATTTGAATCTATGGTCTTATATCTTTTCAGGGTGGCGTCATCATTGAGGGATGCTCCAATGTGGAATGTCTGTCAACAAAACTCTGTGGTGTACTATGGCAATGACTGATCTCTCCTTTGCTTAAGATTATACGACTTCTTCCATTTCTCTTCTTCATACCCCCCTATTGGGTAAATTTTTTTTTAGGAAGAGCTTAAACTCGTTCGAGGAAATCTTCTTACAATCCACTTTGGTCTGAGTGTTCCATCATGTCACCACACGTTGAGTGAGCTTGAGCTGCATGAAGTTGAGGCGTTCACGACTATAATATCCGTGCAGCTCGAAGTCTCCATTTGCTCCAACTAAGCATCAACCATCTCAGCACTGGGAGTGCCACCATAATTCAACAGCCTTAGTCTTGCCGCGACTCTAGGTAAACTTATCCTCGGACTTTTCTCATCTTTAACTTTTTCTTTACTTGATTCTGCTCCATTATACTTGACTTTCTCAGAAGCTTGTATCGAGACTCCAGTGCTATGGAGTACTTCTTTTGTTGGGCTGCTTGACCAAGATTTTGTCATCTTTATCATCATTTGCATTTTCACATCCATCATCTCCATCAAGTTATCCGTATGCTCACCCTTTTGCTTGCCAACTGCTGTGGAAATTGCCTTGATAATGCTCTTGCTCTCTCTTTTTGCTGTAAATAGGATATCTTTTCTGCTTTTCCTTCTTGAGGGTTCTTTAAACGGAATAAAGTCATCTCTTTGAGCTTCATATCCTTGGTGAGTCAACACCATTCATGAATTTATTTTCCTCTTGTTTGATGCAACCTTGCTTTGATACCAAAAATGCCTAACTTGATCTTGCCTTGTTTCTTTGATCAAAAGACAAGACTCATACAAAATATTCTAGTTTTTCATTGCTGAAAGAAGACTGATATCACTTGTCATGCATTGTAAAGGTGATGACAATAGAATAATAATATGACAATTAACCTTTCTTCATTATTTGGGTGGCTTTTATAGTCTTTCAAGATTACTAGAAAACAAGAAGAAAATGTAAAATACATTAATATCACTAAGTGGCCAAGTAATCATCATGATGGAGCCAGAATTTGGCATGGGAAACCAGACAGTCATCATGTCGCACTATAAATGGGCATGGGAAAGTTGCGCAACACAATAAGCTCAAGCCACATGGCTTAGAGAATGACACCTAGCAGGTTTTGCCTTTGTGCGGATCCCTGGTATATTCTTGAAATTGATCTTCTTAGATTAAATAATTGATGGGGACTATCTTCGATGCGGGTCCCGCCGCCGATCCCGCCAGGACCCGTACCGGCCTTGACGTTTCTGTTTCATTTTATGCATTGTATTTTTGTCCGTTTCAGTTTTATTTTCGCATTATTTTCATATCCATTTCATGTATTGATCGAGGGACGAATATTGCCCTCCGATCGTGTATTAAAAATAATCTAAGGTCTAGATTCTTTGAGGGTATTACTAAATACCCAAAATTTGTATGTTAATTTTCAGTTTTTGATAAATAGAAATTTTGATTGTTTCTCCAAACAAGTGAGAACTGCTCTTGTTCCCCCCGAGGAAACCTCCTAGTTTCAAATCCTTCCTCTTCAACCCTAGCCAACCACCTTCCGAAACCTCCTCCCCTTGCTGCCTTCGGACCTCTCCCCTGCAAGGACAGCCGGCTAGCCCTGACCCCAGCCGCCGCCGCTGCCGGTGGCCGCTAGCAGCGCTACCAGCCACCAGCCGCCCGCCGCCCTGTCCAGCCGCGCTGCTGCCGCTGAGCAAGATCCAGCCGTCCACCGCTGACAGCCGCCTGCCAGCCGCTGCGCTGCCGCCGCTGCCAGCCGCCGCTGCTGCCCCTATTGCCGCTGCCCAGCCAATGCGGCATCCTAGCCACCGCTTGCCCCAGCCACAGCTGTCCAGCTGCCGCTGCCCTAGCCACCGTAAGAAATCTACTCAGATCATCCTTCTCGCTCCCGGTTTAAACTGACGTGTGTTTGTTCTTCCCAAACCCTAAACTGAATTTATTTAATTATTTTTCTCGTGCGATTTTCGGGTAGAAATTATTTGTAGGAGCGCAAATCTAAATCCGGTCGCTGCGAATGGTTTCGAAACGGAAACACCTCGGAGCATACCTGCATGGCAAGTACAACTCAAAGTGCGAGTTACCTTTCCAGACCGGAGCCTTTCCTTTGATTCGGAACCGGTGCCGACCGCTTAACTGTTCGTGACTCACGACACCCCATTGCCAACGAAAGTTATTTTCAAATTATTGTAGAATCTTTTGCAGACAAATGTTGAAGCTTAACTGATCTGAAGCGGCTGCGCGAAAAGTGCTTAAATTTTTTAATACATTTTAAAAATCTGCATTCCCAAGCATTCACGAACCCTAGGATTGCATTAGAGCCCGGCAACACCAAACCCTAGTGTTGCCTTGCATCAATAATCGTCAGTTGTATTAGTCTGGGTTCGACTGGGTCTCAAATCACTTGGTGGTGTCACTTTCTGGCTCTTTCTTTGTTTTCTGCTTGGCTGTTGTTTTCGGCTGAGTGACTGGGTGTTGTTTCTAATCTGCTGAGTATCTTTCAGGGTTCCACAATAAAGTTTTAGACTCCTTGGTGATCTCCTCCTTTAACTCTTTCTTTGAAATTCTTTCTGACTAAGCTCCTGATCAAAATATCTTGTACAAGCTCAAATGAGATTGTATTTGTTGGAATATGGATGACTCGATTAAATGCAAATTACAGATAGGGTAGATTTTTATTTTAAATTTTTTGATAGTTATTGTGGGAGCCTCGTAATAGTTAAACTATTGTCCGATTCACAATCTTAGTTTTTCTGTCTAACTAAAAGTGAGAAGCTCTGTTTTTTTACTAGATATTCATGATGCATTATAAAGTTTTCTAGAATTGACTAAAAAATCTTGAGTCTTTGTTTGATATGTTTGAAGCAGGTTATTCAAATTGCATAAACACATGTTAGAAAAAAATAACTTGGCTACAACTTCACGCGTTAGTATCGTATGGGCATGAAGAGAATAACCATCACAGAAAACCTGCCAACAATTACAAAGACATAATAATTTCCTCCACTTGTAGTATAGGCTGTTTTCCAACGAAGTTCATTTAAAAAACTCTCCAAAGGACTGCTAAGTATTGACAGTGGGTGTATTGAGAGGAGTTTTCCATTGAGACTCGATTCATGAATCAAACCTCTACGTTTGGGGTGTCATTGTGAGTCAGCAGCAGATCAATCTTTGATTTGAATTTCAGTATAACACTTCCCTTTATGTATTATTCTTTTTCTGCATTTGAGCCTCTTCTGCTACCTCTAGCTTCATAATGGGTTTAGATCAACACATTATCCCTTGGATTAAGTGGAGTTGGAGACTGCCTAGTGAATAATCGCATAACATGCATCCCCTTTTGCTTATAGAATCCTGCCACATTTACAACAAGATTCTCATTCCCCAATCCACTTGGCAGTGCCATCTCGGGCTCTCTCAGTCATTGGCATTTATTTCTTCTTGAATAGTGTTGTTTCATTGTCTAAAGCTTTATTGTCTTCCCGACTCTGCACATTACTGGATTCTTATATTTTATTTCTTGGGTGAAACTTGGTGTTCTGATGCAAAAAATAATCACCTTATTAGTTCCTCCTTTAATGAACTCTAGACCAAATTGATGATGATTTGTTTTAAGGATTTGAGATAGCTAACACAAGAAAAATGAACAGGAAATGAAAAATTAACTAGGTTTTAACTCCACAGTTTTCACTCTCTTGAGTCACAGGTAATTATATTGGCATAATATGTGTCTTCATCGTCTCCGCAGTTCTCTCTATTCATCCATTGATTGTTTCACTAGCTAAATAACTATACTTATATGGTTAATTTTTTATAGCAATAATCATTTTGCTTAGTCGAGCTTGTTTTGGTTCGACAATTCTTCTCAATTCAATGTTGTATAATTCTTTTAGTCAACTCAGGTTCTACTTGTTTCTACAAGACGATTGCTTTGCTCCTTTTGGTGACTCAAACGGGAAACTTCCTATCCACATTATTCAGTTTGCTTCTACTCAAGGAATGTCGAGCACGGCACATTGATCCTTTTTTCCTCCCAGCTGCAGTTGCTGATTCATCCTGGAATGGGAAATGCTATTCCCAAGTGAGAAATATTTGAGATGGGAAATTTGAGATGAGATTCTCGACTTGATTGTATCTCGATTTATGATAGCTTGGGTCAACGTCTTGAGTCAATCATCCACCTTGAGGATTGATCTTGATCAGTTAGATTGCCCGAAGAATATAAAGTAGTTTTATACTGTTTAGACATACATTTAATTGCTTGTTAAAATTTGAAAAATGTTTCATTTATTATGTTTAATTTCAGGGTTAACAGAGGCAGTTATGTGTTCTTCCCGTAGGATAGAAGGTTTCCCAAGGACTTTGTGAGGAATTCTTGGCAATGTTGATGACATGACACATAGACGTCCAAGATTGAAGGAATAAAAATCTTGATCACAACCCCCTTAGTTAATGCTGTGGCTTATCTCTTTTTTCCTTCTTATATACGTATGTATGTATGTATGTATGTATGCATGCATGTATGTATGAGCAAATGCATGTGGTGTGAATTATCTGAATGAATGCATATAGTCTGACATTCTTCATCTCATAGGAAGGGGTGGAGTCACGCATAATATGATAGATGACATTCACAATCACTGGAAAAGAGCCGAAGCCGTGAGAGTAAAGTGCCTTGGAGTTCCAACTCTTGACATGGATAACGTTTGCTTCCACCTTGAGGTTCTGATAAAAAAAAATCTTATCATCATAAAAAAACTACCTGAAGTTTATTAATCCCATCATCTTTTTGTGACCCCGACAGGATAAAACCGGTGGAAAAATCATTTATCGAAAAATTAACATACTGCTCCTGTATCGCGGTCGAAATTACGATCCTAAAAATAGGCCAATCATACCTCCTATGCTGTGGAAGCCGCTGGCTCCGATTTATCCGAGGCTAGTAAAAAATGTTGCAGATGGCCTGACCTTTGATGAAACTAAGGCAATGAGAAACAAAGGATTAAACTCACCCCCTTTGATGAAGCTCTGTAAGTATGCATAGGTTTATTTATTACTTTTGTAACTGCAAATATGCATATATATATATATATATATATATATATATATTTATATATGTATGTATGCATATATTATATATGATATCTAAAGAGAAATATTTACTGTATGTTAAGCCAGGAATGGGGTGTATATTAATGCTGTGGAGAGAATCAGGGAAGCTTTCAAGACTGTAGAGGTGGTCAGAATAGACTGCACCTATGCGTGGCCCAGTGACTGCAAAAAGATTGGGGTGAAGCTAAGGGTATGATTTCTTCTCGTGTTCCTTTTATTAGATTGACTGCGTTTGGTCTCACCATTCATATGTATAATATAAATTTTAATAATTAAAATTTGGATATATCGACAATTTGACACTTGTATGGAGTCAAATTATTGCGATATCTTTTATCCGCCTTGAATCGTAACCAATTCTTTTTGAATATTTTTTAAGTTTGTTTTGATTTATTCAATTGACTGCAGGATTTGGTTCCCTGTGTTCCTATACTGTTCAAGGATGAACAGATTATATTGTGGAGAGGGAAAATTGCAGACTAAGCCCGAGCTGCTTCTCGGACATCATAATCTCTGCCATTTTACCAGTGTTGCTTCTGACGGGGTAGTGAGAGAGAGATTTTTAAACATAGGAGAATGTTTTGGCGCACAACAAATTGTTCAAAGCGTATAATTTATGGTAAAAAGAAAAAAGATATTATGATTTTGCCCCTATCTCTTCATTTAACAGCTCACATAAAGTTTTTTCATGAGTTTTGGGCTGACACTTGCAGGGCTCTTAAATAGGGCTGACACCTGGGCAAACAATTCAAAAATAAGATTATAATGTAGTTTATTATTATGAAAAGGAAAGAGAGGTATGCATGACTCTTATCAAAGAGTGCTCAAATTTGTACTATTTATATGCTCTAGTGATTTGCTTTTTTAGATTTGTATGTTTGCAATGTCAATAGTTCAAATTTTACTGAATATATATATATATATATATACCTCGTTAAAGCTTAGTTTCTTTAAAAATGTGTATTATTATAATTCAAATTTTGCATCTTGTATTTGTCATCTTATCAAGTATTGTTTTTTTTCTGGTTTGTGACATTACTCCGAATATGTTAATATGTTTGATTTTAGTTCAATTTTTGTAAAAGGTCCTTTTGAATACTGTTGTATTTTTTGATTGAAGCTGCGAGGCTATTATATTTCTTGTTGGTTTGTTGGTAGCATTTTGACTAAAACTCTAGTATATATATATATATATATACCAAAAGAATGTAATACAGAAATATATATAAATATAGGGATTACTTTCAATTTAGACCTACAACATGAAAGGGATATAGATAGTAATAATACAAAAAATTATGAAAGTCAGTGTCTTTTACACATGGACAAAAGCATTTAATAACAACCACCATCAGAACATAAATACAATAATGGAAATTCAATAAAGATAGGATGGAACAATGCATTTGTTCATTTGCAGATTCCATGATCTGATCAAATAACGTGCAACTACTGTGAATAATCAGACCATACTATTCATATATGCTATAAGAATAATGGCTAACCTCCTAATAAAAGGAGGATATATTTTGATTTTTTCTAAAAGTGTTAGCTTATAAAATATTCAGTATATAAAAATTTACAGATATATTTTCTCGAAGAGTGCAACTTATCAATGAGCAATAATATAAAGCGATTATTAAAACCAACATATGACGGTAAATACATTTTCCTCTTATAAGTGCTTATTTGAATTAACATAATCGATGGGAGCCCTGCAACATCATACACACAAAAGAGAACAAAACATATCATCATCTCCTATCAGTAATGCAAGAGCACACCCCATCCCTAATCCTTCAATCCCCGCAAACCCTAAGATTCTTGAACGCAGAGCAATGGGCTCCGCGGCTCTAAAGATTGGCGCATCAGCAACAGAGCCCGCCTCCGTTCTCAATCGCAGCATCCATCCCAGCTTGGAACAGACGATCTCCTTCACCAATCCTCGCCTGGATCCAGCTGCGCGCTGGCCTCTTCTTCACCTCCATCCCTTCCATGCGCGCTCTCAGCCTCTCCGCATCTTCCCATCTCCCGCTGAGCGCGCACGCGTTTGCGAGCAGAACATAAGCCGATTCATCCGAAGGGTCCATCCGGAGAAGATGCTCGGCTGCATTCAGCCCCACATCTAAGCGCCTGTGAATCCTGCTGGCCGACAGCAGGCTCCGCCATACGAGGCTGTTCGGAAGCACCGGCATCGCTTCCACGAACTCCTCCGCCTCCGTCAGCCTCCCCGAGCGCCCGAGGAGATCCACGATGCAAGCGCAGTGCTCCGATCTGGGAGATATCCCCAACTCTGCAGTCATCAGCTTGTAGTACGCCAGACCCTTATCCACCAGTCCGGCATGATTGCACGCGGTCAAGATCGACACGAATGTGACACGATCGGGCTTCGGTCCGATCCGAAGCATCTCGTAAAAGGCATCTTCGGCTTCGCCGAATCGCCCGTTCCTCGCGTAGCAGGATATCGCGATGTTCCATGATAATCTCGACCGCTCGCTCGCCTCAGGAAGTAGTTTCAGAACGTCACCCATCTCCCCGCATTTCCCGTACATGTCCATCGCGGCGTTAATTACGTGAAGGTTGGAATCAAACCCTAGTTTGATTATCAGGCAGTGAAGCTGCGTTCCTTCCCCTCTCGACGCCAGGCAAGCACTGGCCGAAAGACCTCCTGAGAAACTGAACTGATCCAGATCTTTCATTCCTGAGGTAATAAGCATTTCCTTGAAGCACTTCATCGCCTCTTCCCCGCGCCCGCAATGAGCTCCCGATGCTATCATGGCGTTCCAAGAGACCGCGCTTCTGAATCTCATTCCATCGAATATAAACCTGCTGGATCCGAAATCACCTCCGTTCGCGTACACTGTGATCAGCGAGTTCAGGACAAACTCATTGGATTCTAACCCAGCTGAGATTGTATGAGCATGCAGAGGCTTTCCGTAGCTTTCCAGCTCTTGCAGAGCAGAGCAAACACCAAGAGCATTCACCACAGTAATGTAATTTGCACCGATTCCAGTTCTTCGCATCTGATTAAGAGCTCCAATCGCCTCGTTTCTCTCTTCATTGTCCGCGTATCCCCCTATAAGCGCATTCCATGTTATTATGTCGCACCTGGTCATTGTTCCGAGCACCCTCTCGGCGTCTCTCATGGAGCCGCAGCTGGCGTACATAGTGATCAATGAATTTCCTACCAACAAGCTGCCCTCAAATTCATCAAGTATGGCAAGAGCATGGACCATTCTCCCATCTAATAGAGCTTCTTGGCTTGTACATGCAGCCAAAGCAGCAGCAAATGTCACATGATTGCATTCTATGTTCAGTTCAATCATCGTGGAAAAGAGCTTCAATGCAGCAGTATTGTTCCCGCTCTGGCTGTATGAAGACATCATGGTATTCCATGTGATTACATCCTTCTTTGCAGTCATTCCACAAAACAGCATCTCTGCATCTTCAAACTTTCTCAACATGGAATACATGCTCATCAAAGTATTGATCACTGAAACACATGAATCAAGCCCACTTCTCACAGCAAAGCCATGGAACCCCCTCCCCCACTTTGCATATTCAGCGCTGCCAGCAAACACAGAAGAGATCATACAGGACAGCGAAGTGATATCCGGCTCGAAATTCCTGTGCCGCATTTCGGAGAAGCTGCGGAGCGCCTCTTCGCACATGCCCTCGCGCGAGTAGATGGAGAGCAGCGAGTTCCATGATATTGTATCCCTCTCTCCCATCCGGCGGAACAACCGTGTGGCCTCTTCCACTCTGCCCGTATTCCCGAATGCCGTGATCAGGGAGTTGGAAACCGAAACTTCGGCTTCGAGACCCGAGATCACAACATGCGCAAGCATCCGGCGGCACAGCCTGTCGCTCTCCAGAAGCCCGCAGGAGCTTATCACAGCCGCATACGAGTTCTCGTTGCAGACGACCCCTGCCTTCCTCATGCTCTGATAGACCCTCGCGGCCTCCGCGGGCTCCGAATTAGCATTGTAGCTCGTCATCAGCGCGGTCCAGGTGACCACATTCCGCTCCGGCATGTCGTCGAAAAGCCTCCGGGCGTCGGACGAGAGGGCATTCTTTCCATACAGGTGCAGAAGGGCGGTTCCGACGTAAACATTGCTGAGCAGGCCGAGTTTCAGAACGAAGCAATGGATTCGGACACCATCTTCTACACGGCAGCAGGAGCTGGCGAGGCTGGCGAGGACGAAGCCGCTGGGCTTCTCCCCTGCTTCCCTCATCAGGACGAAGAGCTCTGCTGCTGCGGAAGAGCGTCCAGAGGCAGCGCAGCCTGAGATGACGGTGTTCCAGGATGCATGATTTCTGAGGGGCATTTGATCGAACAGCTTGAGCGCGGCCGACGGCCTGCCGAACTTGAAGTAAAAGTTGAGGAGAGTGTTGCTGTGGAAGATGCTGAGGTTCGAAAAGTGCCTCAGGCAGAAGCAGTGGAGCGCCCTTCCGTTGGTGGGGTTGGAGATCTCGGAGAACCCCTTGGAATAAAAGAGGGAGATTTCTGGATTCGGGTGGCCAAGAAAGTAGTCCACCCCTAAGCTCGCAGATTTCCATTGAAGAGGCAGCCTCTTCGCCAGTTTTCGGGCTGATGTTTCTTCTATCCGCGCGCCTTTTTCTTTTCTTTTCAATCCTTCGTTCAGCACTTAACGGTCAAATAATCTAACTTTTTTGCCGCTTTTAAAATCTCCTACTATTTTCGTAGATTTAGCAGCAATTGGCCGAAGGAGATCCACGCGTCCCAATCGGTTGCAAAAAACCCACATCTTGGGTTACATGTACAAAGACTCAAATTTTTATGAGAAATACTATTTAGACTTGTTGACGTGACACCAAAAAAGCTTCATCCAATAGAATTGTTCAAATCTCATTGGATGAACTTTTTTGAGTACCACGTCACTGGATTTAAATAACATTCCTCAATTTTTTTATGAAAAATGCTATGCTTGCACAATAATTTACATTAAAAAATATTAATAATCAATAGAAACTTTTTTTATTTTTTTTTTTGGGCTACTAAAAAAAATATATTCAACTAATAATCTATTTATACATTGGATTGATATATATCAGTATATTTTGATATATATTAATATGTAAGTTTAATAATACTCTTTATATTTCAAAACTAATACATGTTTATACTCTTTTGATTTATAAAAGTAAAAAAATTGGGTGGCAATTTAAAATGTCAAAGAGTTAAATTTGTATTCAAGAGTATTAAAAATTGGTGTTTTAAAATAATATGATGGTGTTAGAATTCTTCATGCTGATTTTCTTAATGCAAAACATTTTATTAAGTGGGAAAGCAGTTTTCTCTTAGATTTCACTTTAGATTCAATTTCTCTAGCTCTTGATAGACATAATAAATACTCTTCGTTGACAAACCATGAAATATATTATTAATTAACTTCAAAAGTTAGGTTATAATGTTGCCACCTAAGCTTTAGAATAGAAAGATGGGAAAAAATGAAAGAAAAATGAGGTGCTATAACAACATTCAAAATGATTATTAATCAACTTCAAATGATAAGGGTAGTATTTACTCATTATTAGTATTAAAATACTATAGTAAATTAAAATAATAGTTTTGATACACATCTCTTAAATAATTCCTTAAAATTTTAAATGGTTAGGATTTGTATAGAAACAATTTTTGACTCACAAAAAACTAACATTAAATTCAATTTTGTTTGCCAGCCTACACTAACGTTTTCAGAAATTGCGAAAAATATATGTGAATAAAGTGAGGAATAATCTAAAAGTTCCAATGAAAATGTTTATGAGGGAGTTACGGATGAAATGAGGAGTTATATCACAAAGATACAAGCAATGGATGCTATAAAAAAAAAAACCTTAATAATGGTACATTTAGAGGAAGAACAACACTTTAATAAAGTCTAGAGCTATTATTTAGAGATTGTAAGAACCAATCCTAGTTCAACAATCTCTATCCACACTACAGGTGATCATGATATTTATGACAAACAACATTTTTGCATCATTACATGTGTTTCTCAGCATGTAGAGATGATTTTAAGACATATTGTCGACCCATAATAGAGGTTGATGGATGTTGTTTGAAGGGGAAATAAGGTGGACAATTAATTTACTGTTGTTTCTTAAGTTGCTAATAACAATATCTATTATGTTGCTTAGGCTATTGTGAAATCTGAATCAAAACATAGTTGAGAATATTTTTTCAAGCTGCTCGTGCAATAACTACAAATCATTTCAATGCTGTCATGGAAGAAATAAAGCAATTGAATGAGAAGGTCTTTTTGTGGCTAAGTTATAAGGATGAGGACATGATAAAGACCATATTTCTCAGGCAAACCAAAGTGTGATATGTGAATGTTTTAATGTACTAATTTTGGATGCAAGAGTCACATATTCTTTCTTTGTTAGAATTCATAAGAAATCTTGTAATGTTAAGGATTTATGAATCTAAAAAGAAAGATAAGAGATGGAATACATTGTTGTGTTCATGAATAATTGAAAAATTAAGTGCTAACATTTATGTAGCCACATCATGCATTGATGTAAAGGCAGATGACAATTACTTGCAAATAACTAGAATGTATGATGCACAATATACAGTCAATTTGGAAGATAGATCATGTAGTTACAAGCAATATGAACTGAGTGGGGTTTCTTGTTGTCATGCATATGCGTCCATCAACATGTAAATGGAAGAGTCAAAACAATATGTTCATCCTAGTTCTAGAGTTGAAATATTTTTGAAAATTTATAGTTATGCAATCATGCCAATAAACATCCCAACCACAAAACAGCAATAATCCACCTCTACTCCATTATATAAGAAGCTTATGTGAGGGAAGTTTGAGAGTATTTTTTTAGTGAGAAATAAAAGAGCACTGAAATTATTGGACAATTGAAAGTTTGAGAATATTTTTTTTGTGAAACATGCTGCTAATTAATGGAGGCAGAAATTGCTGCTTTGCTGGTGGAAACTATTAAATTTTCTTCTTAGAATTGATGGCTAGATTGTATATATTGATAACTGTTGAACATTTGTGCACTGCTGTTGACATTAATATTTGCTTCATTGTATTACTTCTTGAACATGTGTGTATTGTCGTTGAACGTGACTCTAATTCAATCCGAATTGAGTCATATTCAAGTCAGAATTTTTGAGTTTAAGTCTTATCTAACTCGATTCAATTCCAGCTCTAGCAATAATTGATTCTCACTTGCACATTGACAACATCACAGTTCGAACACAGAATTACCATTACAATATGAACATGCCAAAATTATACAAGCAACCAGAAAATTTGCACAATAACTCGAGTTTTGTTGATACTCTCGATTATTTACGCAAAATGACAGCCAATTCTAAGCAAATGTAATTCTAATGGAACAGTAATAATCCATTCCGCACAAACTTAATACACTGTTTGTCACTCTAGCTTAACTTCTTCCCTTTTTGGTGGATCCATCTGCAGATAGTAGAAAGGCTCAGTTGGTTCCTCCCTGCAAATAGCCAGACTACATTGATAAAACAGTGTGCAGCACAGCCCCAAATTAAAATTTAACATATATATCTTCCTGAATTATGGTATAAATTGTATCCATTACAAGCAAAATTCATAACCTATATACAGAATTATGGTAAAACAGATAGCAAAATTTTCCATTCATATCCTCCAATGTTGCTTTTCAGCAAAACCTCAGATTAAGACGTGCTAAAACACAGGACATCCTCCAAAAGACATTACAATGATTTTGAGGTCGAAAGAGGACAAATAATAACTACTACTATTAAAAGATACAATCTATCTTCCATTGCTGTAAAGGAAGAAAGCTCCAAATGCACAGTAATATCAAAGATACATAGAAAATCAGTTTCTAGAATAGGGTGTCAGCTATGGCGGTAGTTACAAATCGTAGCTTTGTGAGAAATTGGGAAGTTCATTATGTCTAACTAGGAATAACTATTCGTTAGACCTAAAGAGTGTTAGGCTTTTAAATCGTCACAATATATCAAAATTCAGTTATGAAATTGTTCATTAGATGAATAAAATTATTGCAGTTAATGTAATAATAAGTGACAATTCAGAAGGAAAATGAAATCAACTAGAATCAATCAACTTATAGATATTTTCCAGGCAGATGCAAGATTTAGAATGGCGTACAAAATATTTTATAAACATTTTGTCATTTTGCTCTACCTATTTGATCAAACAAATGTATGTCGTTAGCACCTATTGTTGATGTGAATCATCATGGTCAATTAATTCTAATCGGATGTGCTGTTCTTGTTAATGAAATCAGTTAGACATTTATGCGGTAGAATGACAACATAATTGGTTCGCATTTTTTTGCATGAATGCAGTACAATGAAATTCTTGTATTACTGAAAAAGTTAACTTTGGGTCATAATATCAACAACACAAAAAAGAAAGTAATAATTCTTTGATGATTTGCGACATTCAAGAGAACGTTAAGAAGTTTCACCAAGCAAAATGATAATGCTTTACAAGCAAAATTTGAAAACAAAACTCATCAAAACTTCTGATCATTTTATATGGAACTCAACTTTTGTCAATTTTAATTGGAAGAAAAAATTGCTTTAGTGCACATTAAGACTTATCTATAAATTTTCAAAATCAGAGTACTTTTGCACTCACTTTTTTAAGAAAGAAGGTCCTGCATGTGGTTATGTAAGAGAAATTGATTAACATCTTCCAATCATTACAAATGAACACAAGCATGATTAGATGTTAACTCAGTGAATATCAATATTTAAATATTATATATGTAAATATAAAAATTTCAATATCAGGTGTTAACATTGCTATTGTTGGGTCCCAAGTCCTAGATGAGAAAAGAGTAGGGTTGATTTACGTAGTTAAAACTTAATTAATCAACATGACATGAATTTTTTTAGAAACCATGCTAGAATTGGAGCATACTTTGAAAACAACACATTAAATTGTTTGAATGCAATGAGAAATATGCAAAGACTATTACATTGGTGTTCAAGTGCATTGCTACCGAGCCAAGGTTGCCACATTAAGAATGAATGTTAAGTAAGAAACCTAGTCCACGACCTAGGTTGAGAATAATAATTTGAAATATTAGTACCCTAATAAACAAGCTTGTGGAGTTACTGGATGCCATGACTAACAGAAAGATAAATACTATCTTTAAGAACAAAAGTGGTTATATGAGAAAGCAAACAAAAATTTATAAGTTGGGTTCTTAACTTAAGGTTTGATAAAAATCTTACATGGGCAATATTTTGGATAGAATTTAAAGGATGATATAATTAAGATAAAAGAAAAGGATATACAATTATGTCTATAATAATTATAATTAGCATAGTGATTATTAATATTGTAAGCCTTTATGTTCTTCAAAAAAATTATATATGAAAATTAAGGATCATTTGTTATGAATAGGAAGGGTTGGTAAAGAAAATATCTCACAAAGAAAAGTCATTTATCCAGGGAGATCTAAATAAGCATGTTAAAAAAATAACTAACAAATTTAATGATATTCACAACAGTAATTTCAATTTTAACAAGATTAATAAAAAAAAATGACATTGGAATTTGCTCATCTTATGAATTTTGGACCAAAAATACTTTAACCTCAAAAAGAAACCATATTTCACTTATAAGAATATAATTTCTAAAGCACAAGAAGAACATTAGTACCCTAATTCAAATTTTTGAGTTCTTCCTTATTGGTAAATTCACACTTGGTCATTCAGCTATGGGATGCATTCTCCAATGTCTCTAGAAGTTCAGTTATTCAAGAAGTTGTTTGGTAGGTCACATTGATCATAGATGCGCATTCATTAAGTTCACTAAAAAGAAAGATTAAGCCGCTCCATTGCCTTTTTTGTGTCAAGGGCCTCATTTAGCAATTTCTCAAATGGCCCCTAGATTTTGACTCCAACTACGAGTTTCTAATTATGTCAATTTGTGTGAATTTCCCCAAACTAGTGTTAGGCAAACTTTGGAGAGTTATTTCCAAATTCACCCATAGCTTTCACTGCATTATGCTTGTAAGGGAGGCTTCGGTTGACAATTTGGCTAAGGGCGGAGATGCATCTATCTCAGAAGTTTCTTGTTTATTCAAACCTTCCTCATCTTAAGTCATTACTTCCTCAGCTAGTGGTTTGACTCCTTTTGTAGTGGGAAGATGGCTGACGTAAATTCTGAAATTGATCTCCTGCTGTCTCCCTCCTATATTGTCATCTAGGTCACTTGGTTTTCCCTCATGCTCATTTGCACTTTGTCCAAATCTACTAATCATATCCCAAATCAATTGAACTTGGTTTCAATTAAAGAGTTAGATGAAGCAGAGAACTAAAGTGATTAAAAATCAAATTCGTGGCTCTTATACAAAGTTATTAAAAAGGGAGATGATTATACAATCCAAAGGAAAAGTAAAAGAGTGCAAAAGTGCTATGTAACTAACTTCATGATTAGCTCTTTGCAATAAAGATTCTAAAGTTCATAAATTGATCAAGATTTTGTGCTAAGCTAAGCAAGGATTAACGAGTTTTCTGTTTTTTATATGAGCATGTGTGATCTAGCAATACTTGTAACAACCTTTACTTTCAATAAAATATTATTTATATGATACGTGTCTGTGTTTAAGAAGTGGAGGATTTTCCCACACTCTAACTTGGACAGTAGCCCAAGGACCCACCCAGCTTGAGCCGAGCTCAAGCACAAATTTTCCTCCAAAAATGAAATCCAACCCAGCCTACATGGCCCGACCCCTCATGTGGACTAAGTACCAGCTTTGTTGATTTATGCCTAGCCTGATCAGACTCCGAAAATCTTAAACCACTTTTATTATAAACAATGAAAATATTGATGTGTGTTATAAGGCCCATTATACCCAAAACTTTACAAAAGTATGCTTTGACCCAAGTAGACACAACTTGACCAATGTCCAAGTCTAACTCCAAAAGAGCATGCAAAATTAAAATTTACAGTTGATTGTAAATTTCACCAATTGAATTACTTATGTTAGTGAAAGGGAACAATGAGATACCCGGGTTTTGATCGCATGCATCGCCAAAAAAGCTTGAAAGGACCAGGAACTGTATTAAAAGGGTTTCCTTCGAAACAAGCCTGCATGGGTGTTTAAAAAAAGGGCAACTTGTCAGCAAAAAAGACGAAGTTTGCATGGCATTGGAAATATTTAATTTCCTAGTAAGATAATAAAAAAACAATAAAATATACGCGTAGGGAGCCAAAAATTATAAGACAAAATAATGTCCCACTGACTCCAAACATCAGAACTGCATTCCAGCCTTCAAGTTTATTCTGAACAGATGAGCGACTAGCTTTCCAAGCCCCCAAAATCTGAGATTCTATCACAAGATTAATCAAATCAAATCAAATCAAAATTGTTTAACGCTTAAGCCAGAATCTTTAAGCCGCTTTGAAAGAGCTATTTGTTGGGATCTCTTAGGGTTACAAATGCGGAACAATACTTGAGATATTGAGAAAAACCAAATAAAACAAGGAATAATCGCATGCAATGACAAACACAGCACAACAAAAGAATTTACGTGGTTCACTGCTATAGCACCTACGTCCACGGGAGGAGAGCAAAATTTCACTATATAGAAGGGAGTTACAATGAGTATAGAGTTTACAAACCCTTACAAAAACAAAACCTCATAAAGCTTTTTCCACTTTTCAATGGAGCAGCCACCACACCCTAAAAAACTCTTTGCAACCAAAACTTCACACAAAATGAGAATGGAAGCATATGAAACTCTTCCAACATATTTCCTTAAGTACCTAGCTCATTTTCAGACCCTAAAAGGTTCAAAAATACCCTTCAAATTACTTAGGGCGTAACCTGAACCAGAGCAAAAGAACTTGCGTGTTTTCTTGCTAAAGATACAATGCTCACAAAATTGTAATTTGCAATAATTTATACCTTTAATGAGTTCATCCTTCTCTAATGCTCTCAGTGAAGGTTCCCCTGCATGTGCTAGTCTCATATGCCACAATATCATGGCATCTTCAAAGTCCTCAGCCACAGCTACTGAACCTGCCACTGTACTTCCTTGCAAGTAGTAGAGATTTTGTTGTCTGACTCCTCTCAGATAAGTCATAGCATCCTTGCTGATCTTCAGGACCCCTACCTCAATCACCACCTTAAAGCCTTTGGCTTCTAAGGCTCCAATAGACAGTAGATTTTCTTCATCTCAAGTATACATCTGACTTCTTTCAATTCTTGGACTGTTCCTGCATGTGTCCTAATCAGCACACTTCCAACTCCTGCAATTCGACATGTGAGCTGTAAGCTTTGTAGCGCTGCGGCGCACGGTAGTGCCAGAGTCTCTGTTTTGAGACCGCTACGGCGTGTGGCAGCAGGATGCTTTCGAATTTTTGCTAAATCTGGGCAACAGTTGCTCCGCTGTGACGCGCAACAGCTCCTAAGCCTCTGTTTGGTTCCGCTAGGGCACGCAGTAGCGCCAATGTCTCTGTCTTGAGACCGCTACGGTGCGCGATAGCGCGGAGCTCTCTGTCTTGGTCCGCTGCAGCGCGCGGTAGCGCAGAGCTCTCTGTCTTGATCCGCTGCAGCGCGCGGCAGCACGGAGCTCTCTGTCTTGAATCGTTGCAGCGAGCGGTAGCGCAGAGCTCTTTGTCTTGATCCGCTGGAGCGCGCGATAGCGTGGAGCTCTCTATCTTGAACCGCTGCAGCACGCTGGGGCGCGCCGAGAAGCGTCGCAGCAATTTTCTTCCAGAATTTCAGAATTCATCCCAAGTTTCAATTCAGCTCCTCTTTTGTTCTGAACACAGAAAAAGCATATCAAAGTATACATTTCTTATAAAAAAGTGCTATTTTTATTAATCTAATTTACTATAAATCTTAAATTTATCACACACCCACACTTAATTTCTTACTCATCCTCTAGTAAGCACAAAATAAATTTTTTCTATTTTTCTTAACTTGCTCAATTCAAAAAGATGAGTGTGAAATTTTTCGTCATTTATGATTAGACTTAAGAAGGTGATTAGATAAACATATGTTCCAAAAGTCTCGTACCAGTTGCTTCTTCTCTTTTCACTACTCAATTTTCTTTCTTTATAAATGGATGGTGCTTAACTCATATATTCCAAGGGTGGTTCCAGACTTCCTTAATTTGGAAAAGTTAAAAATTGGTGCTTTAAAATTTGCTTGTGTCATATGTGTTTTTTCTTATAAATAGCAATGAATGTTCTATTCAGGAGAAATATTTTTCTTCATCCTATCTTTTTCAATTTTCTCAATTCATTTGGAAGAGATATTTTTCTTCATCCCTAGATTTGCTTTTTACATTCAATTCAAGGGAAATACATTTTCTTCATACTCATCTATTAATCATTGCGTTTAATAAGTTACATAGAAGCCTAACACATTATTTATTTCACTGTTTGTTGCTCCCCTAATCAAGTTCCTTGATTCCTCACCCCCACACTTAGATTCGAGCATCATTCATATTTAGATTGGAGAGTAATATTTGGAGATAAGAGTGAAAATTTCAGTCAACGCAAGATAGTAGGGAATGAAAATTCACTAAGATTTATCAAAACAAGATAAAAGTACAAAATAAAATAAAATACACAAGCAAAAGAAAAGAAAAATGCAACCTAATCATCTTCTTCCTCTTCTTCTTCTTCTTCTTCTTCTTCATCTTCTTCATACTCATCTTCTTCGAACCATTGTGAGTTTGGAGAGCGTTCATACTCTGGGTTGTGTGAGGACACACTCTTGGTTCACCGTGCAAGACGCGAGTAGTGCGCGGCTCTCTGTCTTAGTCCACTGCAGCGCGCGGTAGCGCAGAGCTCTCTGTCTTGATCCGCTGCAGCGCACGGTAGCGCAGAGCTCTCTGAGTTCAACTGCTGCAGCACGCCGAGGCGCGCCGAGAAACGCTGCAGCAGTTTTCTTCCAGAATTTTAGAATTCATCCCAAGTTTCAATTCAGCTCCTCTTTTGTCTTGAACACAGAAAAAGCATATCAAAGTATACATTTCTTATAAAAAAGTGTTATTTTAATAACCTAATTTATTATAAATCTTAGATTTATCACACCCCCACAACTTAATTTGTTGCTCGTCCTCGAGTAAGCACAAAATAAATTTTTTCTGTTTTTCTTAACTTGCTCAATTCAAAAAGATGAGTGAAATTTTTTTTGCATCCTGTCTTTACAGTTTTCTCAATTCATTTGAGAGAGATATTTTTTTTATCCCCGGATTGTTTTACATTCAGTTCAAGAGAGAGACATTTTTTTTCATCCCCATCTATTAATCATTGCGTTTAATAAGTTCAGCCTAACACATTCTTTATTTCACCGTTTCTTGCTCCCCTAATCAAGTTCCTTGATTCCTCACCCCCACACTTAGATTCGAGCATCATTCATATTTAGATTGGAGAGTAATATTTGGAGATAAGAGTGAAAATTTCGATCAGCGCAAGATAGTAGGGGAATGCAAATTCACTAAGATTTATCAAAACAAGACAAAAGTACAAATTAAAACAAAATACACAAAAAAAAGAAAAGAAAAATGCAACATAATCATCATCTTCTTCTTCATTTTCTTCATACTCATCTTTTTCGAACCATTGTGAGTTTGGAGGGGGTTCATACTCTAGGGGTTGTGTGAGGACACACTCTTGGTTCACCGTGCAAGTTCCAATTCGAGAACATTGTTCCGAGAGCTGTGTGAAAATCATCCTGGAATTGGAGCTACTTGGACGTGGTTTTGTCTTCCTCAAGACACTTCCCCATTTGCGATTGATAAGCCCTCATCTTAGTCATTCCTTTTTGTATATTTTTAAGTGTTGATATTATGCCCGAAGAAGTAGAAACAACATGGGGAGGAATTGCTGTGTCACTAGATGATATCTTGACCCCTTGGCCAAGGCAAATCCTAAAAATCAATGATCCAAAAGTTAAAGTGGCGCACGACCCGGTCAAAGCATTCCATAGTTGTTCAAGAATAATTCTAGAGATATGGATATCTCCAGGTTGTTCGATTGCACAAATTAATATTGCTCTTGACCAAGTTACCTCACTTAAATGCCCAGATGGCATTATTCTGCTCGAGATAAGGACATGCCACGCTTTGCACGAGTCCCTAAGGAGGGCTCGTGGAATGTAGGCAAGGTGCCCTCACCAGCCAACATCATGAGAGGTGAGGGCGCCTACTATAGCTACAGGATCAAACTCATAATTCAGCAAAGCTTGGTAGGCACATTCCTCTACAGTCTTAAGTCCATAAAATTGCTCGATCTGCTCGAGCCCGAAACTTACAGCCTTCCCTCGTACAAAAATTTTATGCTCATTCGCATTTACTACATTGGCGTAAACTTCCTGCACGAGAGATGGGTAAGAGTTGGTCTGCAAGCTGACCAAGTTTTCCCACCCCCGGAGCAACACATCACCATGGTAAACATGATAGGGGAGTTTAAACCCCCTTTCCGGGATGAGTTTCCTTCTAGACATTATTTGAACGTAGCGCTGCTCCCGAGGAGAATCTTTTATTATTGAACGAGCCTTCAAAAGTTGAGGCTGAAGCTCCTTTGCTTGCTACGCTTTTCTTTTGGGAGGCCATGAGTGTAAGAGAGGGTTTGAGCATTATGAGAATTAAGGCAGAAATCTTTTTCACAATGAGTGTGTAAGCAACCCTCTCTAATCCCCTCTATTTCTAGATCCATAATTTTTATCATTCCTCCTAAAACAGCATTCAAATCACATTAATGACTAGTCAAAAATAGTCATTAAGTCATTCCATAAGTGTGATTGATTTTAGTCTTTGTAAAGAGAGGAAAAGCATATTTTCAGCAAATTTTATTATAATACAAGTTCCAAGGCACGTTGTAGCGACTTTGACTATTGGAAATTCCCAAGAAGTCAATAAAGGCTCCAGTTCTGCGTCACGCGCTGCAGCACGCTGAAGCGCGCAATAGCGCTAAGGGTTCTGCTTGGTTCCGCTACGGCGCGCTACAACGCCGAATTCCGCAGCAGTGCGCTATAGCGTCGAATTCCGCTTCGGCGCGCTGTAGCGCCCACTTTATATATATATATATATATATATATAAGTATCTACACACAATCTGAAATTAAAAATATGGGAATTCAATGTTTACCTTATAAATGACCTAGAGTCATTACAAACTCCCCTACTTAAAAATAATATCGTCCTCGACATTTCACCATAATATAAAATATTTAGTTGAATGCAAAAATATTTAACTAAGGTTACCTGAGTTCTGAAAGAGTCCGTGATATTCCTTTCTCATATCCTCTTCTCTTTCCCACGTTGCTACCTTGGCGCTGTGACCCTCCCATTGCACCTTAACCATAGGAATGATTCTCTTTCTTAATCGGTGGTTATCCCGTTCACTAATTGGGTCTGATTCTTCCACATACATCAAATCTTACTGAATTACCGCTCCAGGAGCTACTAGCTGATGAGATGGTTCTTGTAGACACTTTCGTAAGGATGATACATGGAACACATCGTGTACTTTAGAAAAATTCTCAGGTAGTTTCAAACGGTAAGCAGAGCTCCCTATTCGGGTAATAATCTCGAATGGTCCCACTTATCGCAGGCTCAGCTTGCCTGATATGCCAAATCGATATACTACCTTCATTGGGCTTACCTTTAAATAAGCAAAATCTCATACCTGGAATTCCAGCATCTTGTCTCAAATCGTGATATTTCTTTTGGCGATCTTAGGCTGCAGTTATTCTTAACTTTATTAACTGAATCTTTTTATTAATTTCTTCGACAAGGTCGGATCCATAAATTTGGACATCTCCAATTTCTAATCAGGATAGAGGTGTAAGACACTTTCTTCCATACAGAACTTCGTAGGGCACCATTCTAATGCTGGCCTGATGACTGTTATTATAAGAAAATTCAACTAATGGCAAGTGTTCTTCCCAATTCTCACTGAAGTCCAATATGCAAAGTCTTAAGAGATTTTCTAGCACTTGATTAACTCTTTCAATTTGTCCATCAGTTTGAGGATGAAAAGCAGTGCTCATTGCAAAATTAGTACCCAAATCATGGTGTACAGTTTTCCAAAATCAAGAAGTGAATCTTCGGTCCCTGTCTTATATAATTGTTCTCAGAATTCCGTGCAATCGAATGATTTCTTTAATATAAGTTCTGGCAAGCTTCTCCACGGGATCTATCTGACTTATTGGAAGAAAATGAGCTAACTTCATGAGTCTGTCAACGACGACCCATATGGTATTAGCTCCCGATTTGTTTCACAGCAAACCAACAACGAAATTCATGGCAATATCAGTCTACTTCCACTCTGGGACTAGTAGAGACTGTAAGAGTCATCCTGGCTTTTGATGTTCCGCTTTCACTAAGTTGCATGCATTGCAATGCGCCACAATCTCTCATACACTTCTCTTTAGTACAGACCATCAATAAATTTTCTTTAAGTCGTGGTACATTTTTGAAGTCCCAGGATGAATATTATATCTTGAATAATGTGCTTCCTGTAAAATTACCATTCATAATTCTGTCATTGGGAACCCACAATCGAGTTTTATGGTATATATAGTCATTCTTTTCTTGAAGATAACTATTCTTTCCTTACAGGATATCTGCTTCAATTTTTGACATTCTGAATCTTTTCCTTGAGATAATTTTATGCGTTCCTCTAATGTTAAATCTGTAATATTAGATGTACTTGAGGCTTTGGTGATCTGTGAATATTTCACATTTTACCCCATATAAATAATGCCTCCATATTTTAAGTGCAAAGATAACGGCTGCTAACTCCAGATTGTGAACTGGATAGTTTCTTTCATGAACCTTCAGCTGGCGAGAAGCATAAGCAATTACCTTTATATTTTGCATTAGAGCACACCCCAGTCCTACCTTGGTAGTCCATGCCTTCTTCGGGTAAGGCTAAAACAAGGGCGGTCGTGAGGGCATCCTTTAATTTCTGAAAAGAAATTTCGCATTCAAAACTCCAGATGAATGGTGTGGCTTTTTGTGTGAGCCTGGTGAGTGGAGTGAAAATTTGGGAGAATCCCTGTATGAACTTTCTATAATATCCTGCCAATCCCAAGAAACTTCTAACTTCCATTACTGTTGAAAGCTTAATCCATTCTTGAATGGAACTAATTTTTCTTGGATCTACTTGAATTCCTTCAATACTTACAATATGGCCTAAGAAGGCTACTAAGCTCAACCAAAACTCACACTTGCAAAATTTTGCGTATAACTTGTTGTATCTTAAAATTTCTAAAACTGTCCGCAAGTGAATTTCATGGTCAATTTCATTCTTGGAGTAAATTAAAATATAGTTAATGAAGACGATCACAAATTTGTCCAAATATGATTTTAGAACCCTCTGCATTAAATCTATGAATAGTGACGGGGCATTGGTCAGTCCAAAAGACATAACAAGAAATTCAAAATGGCCATACCTCGTCCTAAACACAGTTTTTGGGATATCTTCTTCCCTTATTTTTACTTGATGATATCCAGATCGAAGGTCGATCTTGGTAAAAACAATAGCTCCAATAGTTGATCAAATAAGTCATCTATTTGGGGAAGAGGATATTTATTCTTAATAGTCACCTTGTTTAGTTCTCTGTAGTCAATACACATCCTCATCGTCTCATCCTTCTTCTTGACAAAAAGCACAGATTAAGGAATTGAAAATAATTCCTTTAATTGCTTATTCAATTCTTGAAGCTCTTTTGGTGTCATTCTATACGGTGCCTTCGATAACGGTTGCGTACTAGAAATTAAATCAATAGTAAAATCAATTTCCTGTACCGGAGCTATTCCTGACAAATCATTGGGAAATACATCCGGAAACTCATTGGCGACCCTTGTATCATCTAAGAAAGTTGCATCTTCTCTGCTTCCCAACATTGCCTTAAAATGAACAATGGTTCTAATACTTCCACTAGATTAAGGAATTGAAAACAATTCTATTGTAACATTCATGTGGGCAACACATTAAATTAAGCTTGAGTGCAACTTGAATATAATTTTTGATTCAGATTCCTAGTATTTGTATAAATATCAAAGTATGGATTCAAGTATATTGCACATTCATATAGAAATCTAGTTGCAGGTGATATCTAAAATAGTATAACATTCACTTAATTTATACTTTCAATCTAAGTATATACAATTTTAATGACTAACCACATCAAATTCCGTTTCTCAAATCTTTTAATAGAATGATTTAATCATTAAACTAAAGCTAGGATTAGACATTTAGGATTTGCTACTAATGCATGGAAATAAACGCTTCGCTTTTTGATCCAGCGTACAATAGATAAATTGAATTATACTAAACATGAAAATTGAAACATAAAACTTTTAAGTTTAATTAATTTAATATATTCTAGTTTGATTATCAACTTAATGTTTATTTGCTAATCCCTAATTAAGTCTATATAAGTATGGGAGCAGTCGGGCTTCTTACCTGCTGCAGAAATCAGGTGCAAAGAAGTCGACGCAGGGAAGAAAGCCTAGCGGAAGGAAGGGATCAAGCGCAAGGGGGTCGACGCGCAGAGTTGAGTGATAGATCGAGCGCAGGAAGAAGTCGGCACAGAGGCAGAGGTCGTGCGCTACGAGCTCCTGACATTCGTCTCTCGAAGCACGAGCGGAAGGAGGCTCGAGCGCAGGTGGAGATGATCGGCTTCTACGGCTGGACTTCGGCTCAGGTGCGCTTCCACGGTTTGCGTGGAAGAGAGGGAGAGGCGAGATGAGGTAGTGAATAATCGAGGGGGGTATGTGCTCGATTAAATAAGGTGTCGTGCGTAACGCACACCCGTTTTCTTCGGCTGCTTAGCGCTTATAGTCAGCAATCAGCGAATACTTAAGGAATGACGCATTTTGGTTAACGTTTTCTTTCTTGATAAAATTATCGATCTTAAATGCCGGCGGTTTTCAAACCCTTGTTTCCTTTCTTCTCTTCTAATTTAATTCAATTTAGCATTAATTAGATTTGAAAAGACAGATTTTTTTAGCGGGAGGTTTTAACGGAATGAAAACTGAAATTTTTGCGGAAGATTTCAACGAAATGGAATCGGCAATTTGCGAGACACTAATCGATTTCCTTATCAATGACCTAGGGTCATTACAAACTCCCCTACTAAAAAAAATAATGTTGTCATCGACATTGCACCGCAATAGAAAACATTTAGTTGAATGCAAAAAGACTTAATTAAGGTTACCTGAGTTCTAAAAGAGTCTGGGATATTTCTTTCTCATATCCTCATCTCTTTCCCACATTGCTTCCTTGGCACTGTGACATTTCTATTACACCTTGACCATAGGAATGGTTCTCTTTCTTAATCGGCGGTTATCCTGTTCTATAATTTGGTCTGGTTCTTCCACATGCGTCAGATCTAACTGAATTACCGTTCCAGGAGCTACTAACTGATGAGATGGTTCTTATAGACACTTACGTAAGGATGATACATGGAACATATCATGTACTCTAGAAAAAACTTCGGGTAGTTTCAAACGGTAAGCAGAGTTCCCTATTCGGGCAATAATTTCAAATGGTCCCACATAACGCGAGCTCAGCTTGCCTGATATGCCAAATCGGTTTCATTGGCCTTACTTTTAAATAAGCAAAATCTATCTAGTGCTTTAGATGAACACACTAGGGTTCAATCTTAGCACAAAAATATATTTGTGACCCTTTTATGAATGAAAGTCGTCCTTATGTCTACATGACAATCCATATGTTAATTTATGATCACTCGGTCTTGATTCCATCTATGGCTCACACGCTTCCACTCTCAATTTAGTTAAGGTAATGAGCTTATGTCACTTCACACATAGCTTAACACACTCTATTATCTCGCATAAATTAAGAGTGATTAATGGAGCTTTATAGATGGGTCTCGGCTCACATGCATCCAATCCATTCCTTAACCTGAAGTTAGCAATGGCCTACAAGAACTATGTCTCATCGGTCACTACATAGCATGCCTCCTCAAAGTGTTATGAACTTAGCTATGGAGCTTAGAGATTTTCTCACAATTTTCTCATTGATCAGATGATCAAGCCTTCGTTTAGAAATTATGCATGAGCTGTTTCACTCAGCGAATGATGTCACATTCATTCACGACTTGAACGCTCAAGAATGCACAAATTCCAGACAAGGTGATCATCAAGCTCAACGAAGTTTTCTAAGTATAGTTTAATAGATAATCAGATTAGCTTATCTTCAACAACTTCATTTCATTCATTCAAAGATGAGAAATTTTCAGCTCGGCATGATATTTCATTTCAATCAAAGAAGTATTGCATGCACAACATTTAAGATTCACTACATGTTCTTCACCAAACCCTCCCCAAAAAGAGGGGGTTAGTTAGGTTGCCATTATAATGAAAGTAACAAAAGAGCTACAAGAGATAATGAGTACAACCATTACTATAATAAATATAAGAATATAAAATTCTAAAACAGTAAAAGCTTTGTGGGCAGGGTAATATTAATGTGCACAAAAAAACAAGATGAAAACATCAAGACTAATTTTAAGAAATATCAACAATAAATGCTAACTCAGTCATAATTTATTTAACCAGTATCATTGCTCCAATGTAGTAGTACAATAATATATAAATTTAGAAAAGTGGAAAAAAAGTTATGGCCTAGATTGCGATCAACACCTGGATAACATCCTCAGCTCGATCGTTGCATCTGTGTGCCTTAGGTTGCCGAGTATAACCATCAGGTAAACCCCATGGACTCTCTCTTCTTGGAACAGGAGTAGAACTCATCTTTGATCAACAATAAAGGTTGCCAAGTCAGTAGCATCTTAATAATAATAGTTTCAATCAATTAAATTGCAAAAATTATTAGAATAAAAATAGAATAATATGCATCTCTTTTGCTTTTTAAAATTCAAAAATTTGAAGCCATCAATAAAAAATAATGCCACATCAGTTTGAGCAATGTCTTATTCTTCTGCATATACTAGATGAAAAGATGCCAACCAAAGCATTAGAGTTCAGTTGAAAAAAATCAGCATCTAATGGCTAGAATCATTCAAACATTTTCTATAATATAAGCAAATATTCTCAAGAAAAATTAGCAAGAAGGTAACTTCAATTTTGAAAACCAAGCATTCATTTTTTTACTGTATTTCCTTCCAAGTACGCTTACAGCGGTATGTTCCCTATTAGTTAAGCAGTTATGTTATCTCTCAATAACATGTTAATGAAACAACTTTGCTTTATGTTGTTAAAATTAAAAAAAAAATGCCATTTCTCAGCGTTAATTCAAGTATCAGTCTACATATGCAAGCATCTCAATAGCATAACATCTTATATGACAGTTCTTTCCCTCTTAGCCAAATGTTAAGCTTGTCTCTCACCAACACAGTTGGCTGACATAGTTTTTTCTTGAGCCTCTACATAATGCTACTCCATCTCTCTAGCACATGTGCTTCCACTTCTTTCCGTGCTATGCTTTATTTTTTATTTTGAACTTTTTCCAAGATGTTTATTTTGATCTAGAAGCCATCTTACATCCCTGAAATATCATAAAATGGTCTTCACAAAATATCACAAAAATACGTCTTGATAACTTACTTTTGGGAGAACTTGGGGTGTTGTGACAACTTCCATGTAAAGCAGGGAATGTTTTAATGCACTAATGTTGTGGTCATATAATTTAATGTAAAATGATGAGAACTGAAAAAAATATAAATTAACTTAATGTAAACAAAAAATAGCAAAATTCAAGATGCTAGGATTGTATGTTTTGACGATTTATATGAGCAATTATAAACTGCTAGATGAGAGACACATATATATAAGCTAGCCAAATTAAAAGAAAATAGAACAAAAGGCTTGATAAAAATATATACAAATTCTTTCTAGAGTTAAAAATATTAAATATAGATAATGAATTAGTTTTACATATTTTTAATGAAAATTGTATATATAAAATTAGTATTAGTGAATTTAACATTTATAAAGATAATATCATTTATACTTTCATTAGACAATTCAATAAAATAAAGGTTTGAAATGCTTCAAAGAAGATGAAGAGTGAAAATGCTTGGATTGACTGAAATCCCTATTGATGTTTAGAAACATTTATGAGAGAAATTAATTGCTTGGGTCACTAAATTATTTAATACAATTTTTAAGAACAAATATGTGGATGAGTACAAGAGTATTATGTATTTAATAATAATAAAGGTGATACACCATATTGTGCAACTTAAAGAGAAATTAAAAATACGAGACATACATAATCACTTTAAGAAAGAGTGATTGAATACAAATTACAATGGGATACAAAAGTTTAAATAAATCAATTGGGTTTTATGCTAGGTAAATATACCATGAAGGTCATACATTTACTAAAAAGCTTGATGAAGTAATTTGAAAGAAAGAAAGGATCTTTATTTAACTTTTTATCGATATACGAAAGACTTGTGATAAAGTGCCAAATTCTTGACATGTTCATTTCAAGCGTATCTTTGCCTAGCATAGCTTAGCAATTTGGATTTATTTATTTAGCATATCTAGTCTATCTAGTTCATCTACACTAAAAATAAGTAAGAAAAAAATTCAAAACATAAAAAAAAATAATATCTTAGCTTAGCTAATCCTTAATTTAATTAATCTCAAAAGCTAAGCCTAAAACAAACATCCTTTTAGAAAGTATTGGAAAGAAAAATGATTAGTGCGATTTATATTGATGTTATTAAAGAGTCGTATAATGGTTGTTACATGTGTTCAATCACAAAATGATTTGCCTAATGATCTTCTAGTTACAACTCTAAATTCATATCTTTTAGCATTAATTGTGGATGACTTATTAAACACATTTATGAAAAGATTCCTTATTGCATGCTATTTATAGATGAGATTCTCTTAATTGGTAATACTAGGGATGAGACTATAAAACTTGAGTTCAAGGGAACTACTTGAATCAAAATGAATTTATTTAGTAAATCTAAAACTCAATATATGAACTATAAGTTTAATCATAATAAAAACTATAATATTGATAACATAACTACAATGAATTATGTAACCAAGGAGAGTGAAATCTTCATATATCTTGGTTCAATTATACATAATAATGGTAAAATAATGAATGGCAATGTAATTAATAAGATTCAAGCTAATTGAATGAAATGAAAGAGCACATGCGGAGGGTTATGTGATAAAAAATCTCACTCTAATTATAGATAAAATTTATTGAGCAGCCACAAGGAAAACAATATTATCTAGGGCAGAATGTTGAACTATATTGAACATGGCATGTAAAAGGATATTATAATAACATGTTAATCAAATAAAATGCTATCAAACTTACAATGGGTGTTTAATTTAGAGTTATTTGTATTTTATGCATTTTGATAGAATATTTTCAAGTAACATTACCACAAAAACTACGTTTAACTATTCTTGTTTTATTTTCCACAGCCAATAATTTTACCGATCAAAAAAAAAAAAAGATGAAAGCAGAAACGATGATGCAGATGGAGATGATGGAGGCAAACGATGATGAAGGTGATTAACGCATGTGATAGGGACCAAACCTGATTCTTGCCAAAATAGAAAGATACGAACACTACATAACCACTGTTATCTTCAAAAGCAATAGATTTGGAGTATTATTTAGATAATACAAAATGATGACATTTTAATAAAAAAATTAAAGTCACAATAATATAACTGTTTGGTTGGCTGTTATCACACTATTATTAGAAAATAACACTAAAACAGAAAGATTATAAGCAACCAAACAATACCTTATTATAAAATAAACAAAATAAAGATGCTAAGATGAATGAGACACGAGCAGATAAACTAAGCATAGGTTGAAAAATGAAATCACACTTAGCAATGTTGGTGTGGCTTCAATAAAGGGTAAGAAAAAAGAATGTATTCCTAAATGATGATTAAGGGCTGTTTGGTTTGATGTTATGTGAAAAGTTATTAAGATAGCATATTATTCAGTTAGCAATGTAATTCAGATAACAGGTTATGTTTGTTTCAATGTTATTTAAATAATCGATGTTAGTCTTATTCAGATGTTTTATGTTTGGTTTACCATTATTCATATTATTTTACACATGAACTAAAAGGATAATTATATACACAACACTAAAAAAACTACAAAAAATAATAGGTCACCCCAAGATTTAATGCACTACTATCATCCTTTAGTATATTCAATAAAGTTGCACAAAGTAATAAGCTGCTTTTGTTTTGTAGCTTCCATCTAAAATGTAAACAATTAGTGCTTAAGAAAATCTCTTTGCTAATCTTAAAAACTATGCAAACAACAAGGGCTTCATAACTAAATGAATAATATCATAATTATATGTGATGGCCCATGTTAGGTTGTTAATAACCAATCTAACATTAGATGCATCTTTCCACAGAATCATATTGGCGATTAAGTAATATAGCAGTTAAACAATTTCCAGAGTTACATAAGAATAAAGAAATTTCATTTATTCAATTTAAAATAAATATCATCCAAATTATTACATATTTGACTTCATGCAGAATATAAATGTTTGCCTCTCGTAAAAAAATAAAACTAAAAAATATATTCTGCATCATAATTCTCTTTAAACTACACCAGCCTCCTCTAGCAGAATCTGATATGGCATTATAAAATAATATCTTAATGCACATTCTAAGTACAAATAATATTAAATAATATACTTTTAAACAAAAAAAGTGAAAGATAAAAATGAGATAATAATCATTGCAGGAAAACATGAAAATATGCAAATACGAGAAAATCATTACTCCTACAAACAAATATTTCTTTGTCATATGTCAAATTTCTAATAATAATTACATAAAAATTCATGTTTATGTTTACCAACTTGATATCATGAAGCGATATTAATAGTTCTGATGGGCAAAGCCAGAACCTGATGCTGAGTTCAATAAATGCATAAAAATATAACCTTCACCTAACTCCCCTCAAAGGCTCCAGATGGCACCCTTATGTCTCCCGAGGACTAGCCCCGTCCCTAACCTATTCAGCCTCTGTTCGAAACCCTTAGCAACATTCACAGGATACATAAACATCATTATATTTCTATTACATCATTATTAGTAAGAATAAGGCATTAAGTGACAATATGAAATAGGCTCAAAGCGATACTTAACATCAATAAAAGATGTAAGAGTATATGAAGTAATATCCAGTGTATCTTTGTGCTCAACCGTTGACAAACTACTTCAAAATTTGATACGTCTGCAAAATTATATTTATAATATTTTATTAGACTCTAAAAAATTGATTGTTGCAAAAATAGAGTATATCTCTTGATTAGTTTATGGTTCTCTCAGTAGTTTAGATCCTCATTAAGACTTGAAGATCTAGGTTAGGAATTATGAATTTCAAAAGATCAATTCATTCTTGAGTAGTGCATAGTAGACGAAGATAAAAAAAATATTTTGCTTGGTAAGATTGGAAGTGCTGCGCATGCTTTAGTGTTGCATAATTATGAAGACCTATCCCAATGAGACAACAACAAAATTATAAATATTAAGAAATCATGTGTAGATAGAGGTATCCTACAAGAAACTTTGGAATTGAGCTGGCATTTTCTCAAATTCATATTTATCAAAATTTTCACTGAATACCTCATGCCAACCATCATTAAACCAACCAAACTAGTTCGATTTCATTATTAGGCCAATGAAAAACAAATGCCATAAGCATAAATATGCAAGTAGCTGTTTTAGACAAACTTGAAGTATGTTCATTATTAGAAAAATATGTATAGATCATAAAAAGCTAATAATGTAAAAATTATTTTATAAAATGTCAATGACTATATGGGCTCGAAGAGGGCATCATATATGCACGAGATTCATAATGTGAACTTCAGAAGCACGCATAGACAAAACCAATTATAAACCAAAATTTTCTAAAGTATAAATCAATGCAAAACATTACATAAAATGCACGCATAATGCAACTTCAATTGTTAATTTGCCCATATTAAAACTATTTCAATTGCATTATAATTTAGCATACTCTTCTAAATTATTTAATTAAATGGAAAAATGCACATCAAGTTGGTAAAGAATAGTCGTAGCAACATATAAGTCACCCGAATATTTATATATCTAATCACAATATCTTTATTATTAATAACTATTTAATGTGATTTTACTAATTGATTTGAGTATTATTAACTAACCTATACATCAGTGAGGATGGGGAGAATCTAGCGGCTTTGGGGTTAAATAGCGTAACTAACCTATACATCAGTGAGGATGGGGAGAATCTAGCGGCTTTGGGGTTAAATAGCGTAACGCATGCCCGCATTGCTTCATTGGCTGGACTATTGGGCGTTTTGTGCCTTCTATTGATCCTCCCCAATGGAATCTTTGAATTTATTTCCACAGGAGTAGTGATACGAAAACATAGGCGTTGCGATTAATTCGTTTGGAATTGACGACTTAATTACCTTTTGTATTTGAAATGAAATTGAATTAATGAGCTTTTGAGCTTCGTGCACTAATTAATCAGTTACCACCACTGAATTAAGCGAAAATTGACGAAAAACATATTTTAGCGAGAGTTTGAACAGAAACAAAAATTTGCATGGAAATAAATGAAATCTATATATTGCGGGAAATTAACGTATTCCTTATAAATGACCTATGATCATTACAAACTCCCCTGCTTAAAATAATGTCAGCTTATATATTGCACCGAAATAAAAAATATTTAATTTAACATAAAAAGATTTAATTATAATTACCTAAATTCTGAAAGAGCCTAAGGTATTATCTCCTCATATATTAATCCCTTTCCCATGTAGCTTCCTTGGCGCTGGTGATGTCTCCATTGCACCTTGACCATGAGACTGGTGCTCTTCCTTAAATCAACGGTTGTCTCTTTCTAAACATCCACATATTCAATTTTACTATGACAAAAATATATAAATTCTAAAGTAATACTTCAGAACATGAATTTCTCCTCAATAATATCATCTAAGTATCAAATCATAAAGTGTCACAAATTTGTATTACTGATATCAAACATCGCTATTATTTTCTCTACTGCTATATGTGTTGATGTCCTTATCATATTGATGTTTGCTGAAACCATTATTTCCTTAGCATCAAATTCCAAAATCTTCAACTTAATTGAATTGATCTTACTATGAGATATTCAATCTCAATGGGTGTACTCCCTGAATCACTTATACTCATCTACCTATTCTTTTGGTTTATCCTTTCTTCAAACACCACCACTGACATTTTCATAACATCAAGATACATCACAAGGTAATTAAGTATTTCAATTCATTCAATGATAATTTGAAGCATACTTCGATATTTTTGAATTCAGTTTATTATTGTAACAAAAAAAAACTTCCATTTAGCAATAATTGCTAATTAGCATTTACACATTATATAGATATATGATTTTACTAATCCATTACTTAAGAACCCCAATGAAATAATATGATGAAATTAAAGATTAAGAAAAAAGAAATGAAGTCTGAGTTTAAACAATGGATCATATTTAGTTCTAATTCATTATTTTGCAATGAACCGAAATCAATTTTCATATTAAAATTAAAGGTGAAACATACTATAAGCTTAACATCCTATCTAAATGAAGCATACCTTTATATTCTCAAATATATGATTGATATTCCAAAGTTATTCACTTAGAGCTTTCGAACAAACTAAGTAAGATAAACTACATGCATAATCATTGAAGTCAAATGCATTTGTTCAATGGAAGAACAATTAAAATTGCTATTAGCAAAATTATGGAAACAATCTCCAAATCAATTTGAGGTATTGTTTCCATCCTTCTGTTTCAAAAAGAGAGGAACACAAAAAGACATGGAAGGAAACTGATAAAAATATACTCACATATTTATACCTAGGAAGAGATTCTAATTTGTTAGATTGCAACAGAAACATGAGTTAAAAGCATCGATACGCTGAGTTTGGGTTTAATGAGAGTGCTCACAAACTATAAAATGAATTTTGCTGCCAACATGTTAAATAAAATCAAATATCTTCAAACTTGACTATTTATGAGTGTAGAATATTCATTAAATCATATCAAATTTGTTGAATTAAATAATCGAATGATGAAAGACAAGTTCTAAGTAAACACTATTCTTAATAACTTGTTTGAGAGCATTAATTCGTTTGTAGCTCTAATTAAACATTAACATATATCAAAAAATTTGGCACATAAAATGACACGAATAAATAGCCGGTGCTTAAATCTGAAACCAGTGTACTGAATGTCCTGGACTTACAAGAGCCAAAATTATTCTTGTTAGTTTGTGTACTAGTGGAATGCTCATGAACCTGAACCAAAAACTAATTAAATTCAGAATTAGCTATTAGCTAGGCCAGATTTAGTTAAGACAACATTTGTTGAGTCAACTTATGATGAGCGCCTTCATCGAAATACCATATCCAAGTTTAACACCAATAATTCAGATTTGAAGAAAATTGCCCAATCTTCAATTGATGGTGCCAAATTCAAGATTTATAGTGTATTATTAATATACCCTTAATACTATACCTTTTAGATCATAAATTACAAGAAAAATAAAACTTTTACTATGGCTGCAAAATGCCAAATTCTATAATTGAAAAGGTTGTTAAATCTACTGTGCATCTCAATTCTATACAATTCCACTTTCATTCACTTGTCAGGTAATTCGCCGCAACAACAAGACACTAAATCATGTAGTCAGATGCATATGGTAAGAAGTCTCAATCGGCAATATGGAATTTTTTTTTGTATCAGAATTCTGTATGTAGAAGAAAAATTGTGTACAATGTTAGTTCGATACAATTATTAGACTCAAGAAGAATAGTTCATTACCTTTATAGAAATGACACTACAATAATTAAGAGATGTCATTTCATTCTAATTAACTTTTTGAATGAAATGGTTTATCTGCACATAAGATTCTGGATTAAGAGAAATACATTCACAAATGAAACCATGCAGTTTAGATCTTCAATTTTAACTTGCAAGTATGAAGTTACCTCCTATGAATTGTAAGTCTAGTTAAATACGCTACAATGTAAACTCAAAAATGAAAGGAAAAAAAATTGCTTTACAAGGAATGCATATTCTTAAGAACAAAGATGAGATCTAAGTCCACATGGTAAATTAAAATAGATGGCTTTGTAATAAACTTGAATTACCTAAATTAGAAGTCAAATACATGTAATGTAAATCAAGTACAAGTTGAACTCTAACATACTCATTCCATCTCAAGTTCAATATTGGCAAATCAAAATTTAATTCAGAATTTAGCTCCCACAATTTAATTCAATCATAAATTTTTTAACAAATCTTTCCAATACTTTCATGGAATGCTTTATGTAAGAGTTGCTTTAAAATTAAGATTCTAAGATTCATACCAATACTCGTATATTTTCAAAAATGATAAGCTTTGTAGGTTAGAAGATATTATATATCTAGAAAATTCCAAGAACACTACTCTTTCCAATTGCAATTTAGATCAATATCTAGAGGGGACTAAACTTGTTCCTTATTATTGTTATCAATTTAATCTTATCATTCTTATTTTCTTCACTATTCTCGTTACTATCACTTTCATCTACTTCCCATTTAATCATTCTCATTAAAAATCCTCATTCTAGTCACCATAGATAATAAGCAAACATTATATTCCTATTCAACAATTAAGAGCATCCAAATATTCATATATAAAAAATATCATATTGAAAACAACATGTAAACCTTTAAAATATAGGTCGAACAAAAGACAATTATCTAATTGTTCCAACAAAACCTAAGCAATAAAAACTTCCAAAATTACATAAGATTTCATTAAATTGTGATAAATTACAATCATATTTTTATTATCACAAGCAATTTTTAGAAGTTCCCAGATAGTTTATAAACTCTTCCTGAAATGCCACAAAAATAAATCATAAGTTCACTAGAAATTCTTAAATGGTTCAAAAGCATGATAATGAATGGATGCATAAGAGAAACATACTCATTTGTGTGAAATAATTCTAATCATGAAAAGGGATTGTAACGTTCTTGTTTAAACTCGTATGTTTTGTGATTACTAAGGATGATCGCTAAAGGTACCTAAGTTGTCAAATCATATCATCTTAAATTTGTGTCATTATTTATGATTATCATCTATTAATATATGTAATATTATGAAATTCTTAAATTTAATTGAATGAATTTCCCTTTGGCTCTATTTTTATGCAATATTTTACTAAAACACATTCAATCCTCCTCTGATACCAACTGGATGGCCCATGTTAAGTTGATAACAACCAATCTAATATCGGGTGCATCTTTTCACATGATCATATTAACGGTTAAGTAAAATAGCAATTAAACAATATCCAGAGCCACATAAGAATAAAGAAATTTCATTCATTCAATTTAAAATAAATATCATATAGGTTATTACATATTTGACATCATACAAAATATAAACGTTTGTCTCTCGTAAATAAAATAAAAACTAAAAATATATTATACGTCATGATTCTCTTTAACATCTTTAAACTACATCAGCCTCCTCTAGCAGGATCTGATTGGCATTATAAAAATAATGTCTTAGTGCACATTCTAAACACAAAGAATATTAAATAATATACTTTGAAGCAAAAAAGTGGAATGCAAAAATAAGATAATAATCATTGCAGGAAAATATGAAAAAATGCAAATAAAAAACCATTACTCCTACAAATAAACAATTGTTTATCATATGCCAAATTTCCAAATAGTAATCGCATAAAAATTAATGTTTATATTTATGACTTGATATCATGAAGCGACGATTGGCACCCTTATATCTCCCGAGAACTAGCTTCATCCCTAACCTTTTCATTCTCCGTTTCAAAAACTCTTAGCAATATTCACAAGATACATAAACATCATTTTGTTTCTCTTACGTCATTAATAAAAATAAGGCATTAAGTAACAATATGAAACAGGCTCAAGTGATGCATAAGCAGCAATAAAAAGAAATAAGAGTACATGAAGTAATATTCAGTGTACATTTGTGCTCAGTTGTTGAGAAACTACTGAAAATTTGATACATTTGCAAAAATTATGTTTATAAATATTTATTAGACTAAAAAATTGGATTATTGTAAGATAGAGCATATCTTTTGATTAGTTTATGATTCTCTCAATATTTTTAAATCCTCAGTAATACTTTAAGATCTAGGTTAGGAACTATGAATTTCAAAAGATCAATCCATCCTTGAGCAATGCAAAGCAGACTAGAAAAAAAAATATTTTGCTGGTAAGATTGAAAGTGCTTACACATGCTTTGGTGTTGCATAATTATGACGATCAATCTCAATGAAGAAAACAAATTCATGTTTACCAAAACTTTCACTGAATACCTCATGCCAACCATCATTAAAAACCAACCAACTAGTTCGATTTCATTATTAGGCCAATGAAAACAAAATGCCATAAGCATAATATACAAGTAGCTTCTTTAACAAACTTGAAGCATGTTCCTTATTAGAAAAATATGTAAAGATCATAACAGGATAATAATGTGAAAATTATTTTATAAAATGTCAATGACTATGTGGGCTCAAAGAGGGCGTCATACATGCATGAGATTCATAAAGCTGAACTTCAGAAGCAACGCATAGACAACCCAATTATCAACCAAATTTTCTAAAGTATACTTCAATGCTAAACATCACATAAAATGCATGCATAATACAACTTCAATCGTTAATTTGCCCATATTAAAACTTTTTCAATTGCACATAATATTATAATACTCTTCTAAAGTTATTTAATTAAATGGAAAAATGCACATCAAGTTTGGTAAAGAATCATCATAGCACATATAAGTCATCCAAATATTTACATATCTAATCACAACATCTTTATTATTAACTATTTAATGTGATTTACTAATTTGATTTGAAGTATTATTAACTAACATATATGATTCTATCTTATATATTAAAAGGAACGACGCAATAGACGCAGAGCAAGATTTGTACCTGCAGAAAAGATCGGGCGCAGAGAAGAAGAGATCAGGCGGAAGAAAAGGGAGTCGCGCGGATCTCTCTGATGCAGCTTGCTGAGACGTCGACTGCAAGAATCGTCTCTCTGTCGCCGAGTGCGAGGATTGCTCCCGTCGATTGTTGCGTCCCTGTCGTCGTCTTAGGTAAGCTGAAAAGAAGCGATCGAGAGCTCAGTGAGGATGGGGGAGAGTCTAGTGGCTTTGGGATTAAATAGGACGTGCGTGCGTAACGCACGCACCGCTTCGTCAGTTGGAGAGCGCTGAAACGTTCGTAGGTTACGGGCAGTCGCGTGATTATGGGAGGGTTTTGAGCGTTCCTACCTTCTATCGATCCTCCCAATGGAATTGTCGAATTTATTTCCAACAGGAGTAGCAAGACGAAACCGTCGGCGCTGTCTGAAATTGGAATTGACTACTTAATTGTCTTAAATGTTGAATTTGAATTGAAACAAATTAATGAGTTCTCAAGTTTCTTAAACTAATTAATCAGTTCCAACTGAATCAAGCGAAAAATTGACGAAAAATAAATTTTAGGGTGAATTTTAACGGAAACTGAAATTTGTGAGAAAATAAACAAAATTTAGACATTGTGAGAAATTAACGTATTCCTTATAATAAATGACTTAAGGTCATTGCATTATATGAAGCACATCTCTTAAGCACCATTGAATTCCCCTTGGTACCTACCAAAAAAAGAATAAAAACAAAGCAAATCACACAAAGACAATTTATTAAAATTGTTAAATTTTTCCTAAAAGATGAGGACAAGCATTCATAATCAGCAAACAATCACCAAGAAAAGAAAATGTCATAAGATCATGCTTATGGTTAACGATAATCATTGAAGTCTTAGAATTAGTGAAAGATATCTCAAAATCTTAGATGGAACTTCTCTGTCTTCATTTTAGGACACGAGCATAAAGAACACTAATCGAGACACGAGCATTTGTACCTAATAACCAGACAATCCTTGTGCGATCTCCTACATGCTGTCCTGACACCAAAAATACTAATCTGTCAGCGAGACAAGATTCGGTGAAGCACTACTCTAGCCGAACATATTGTCTAGTGATGATATTTGAATGTTGGATGATTTTGGCAGACATTCAGATGATATTTGTTAGTGGCATTTTAGAAATTTTGAGATGCCATTGATGATATAGCATTGAATCAAACAACTCCAATCTTAGGGGTTGTTAGATTTGTTGACATCTACATGCAATGCTATGTTATTTAACGATATCATTAAAATTGGAGTTATTTGGTTCAATGATATCTCAGATGACCTCTCAATTTTACAAAAATGCCATTGCCAAATGTTATATGACTGCCGGCTAAAATCGACCAATATTTAGATAACATCACAAACAAATTATTCGTCACAGTATTGTGCTTCGCGAGGTGCTTTGCTCTGATTCTCGCTCGAGGACAAAATAGACACTCTTGGTTCTCACGACACTCCGATTCTCACTCGAGGACGCTCCCAATTCTCACTCTCTGCAAGGACAAAGGTGATGCCCCTGAATCTCTCTTTCCTCAAGGACGAAGACTACCCTAGAAGTTTTCGCTCGCCAATCCAATCATTGCCAAAGCTGAGGCAGAGTATTTACCACCATTTTGCGGTGGACGCTCAAGGTGTGTTGCCAAAGCTGAGGCAGAGTATTTACCACCATTTTGCGGCGGACGCTCATGGTGTGATAGCTCGATGCCAGCTCAGCGGAAACTGTCATGACATTCAGGCATTCATATACCGCAGAATGATATTGAGCAATTTAAGAAAAAATGAAATACACATATAAAAGCCAAGAGATATTTCTAATTCATCTGATATTTCATATTATAAAAAATTTACAACGTTTCTCTTTACAAAGTTCATAAAAGATGAACTAAAACAAAAGGAAAAAAAAAGTAGCATAATATCGTAGATCCATCAACAGTTTGATAATTTAAGTTTTAAAGTTCTTCTTCAAGCTCCTCAAGAAGTATCTGACCTGGTATTGTTCAGAAAATAATACCATAATTAGAATTTTTAGTAATTAGATAATACTCTAAGTACCACAGTAAACAAAATATATTACATTTTTATAAAAACAGAGATGCGATTAGCAGATATAAGGATGTAATAAAATGCAAGAAGAATAAGAAAATAACGCAAAAAAATAAAAGTTCCTATAACAAGTGTTATCACAAAATGTAGGTTACTGATGTTATTTTTTCAGTAATTTACCACAAATATTATTGATGCCATTTTTTTAGTAACTCACGAATGTTACTGATGTTATTTCTTAACAACCCACAAATATTACAGATGTCATTTTTTAATAACCCATGAAAGTTGCTTATGTCATTTTTCTAACAATTAATTACGAATGTTATGTTAGTTCCGAACAACCAACCAAGCTTCAATATAAATTTTGGCTCAAAGCGAAGAAGCGAAGCTAAGCAATAGTATAGTATAAAAAGTAATATATGTTATGTAATGGGTATTTTTGTTCTTTAAGATTTAAAATTTGATAGTTTAATTTTTGGATATGCATTTAGATTTGAATATTTTAAATTAGCTTTTAGTCAATTATTATCTTTTTTCTATCTATTTTTCTTTCACTTTTACATTATGCTATCATTATTATTATCTTCATTTAATGATGATAATAATAATATATAAAAGTAAATGACAGAATAAAAATGATTGAAATTAAATTACAGAAAGTCATAATAATAATAAAAAGTTAGAGGTTGAATGGGTACTTCCAATTTAGATATGTATTAAGTTCTATGGGTTCAATTTAAGGATTTTAACCTATAAGAGTATTTGGTATTTTTTTTACCTAATGGAGTCTAAAAATTTAGTCAGTTTATTGTTGTTTACTATCCAAGGATTCCATAGAGTCTAAAAACACTAAATTCGGATATTTGATGATTAAGTTAATATTAATTCAATATTATGGTTCGATTATGTAAATTTAGGATTTTATAAAAGGGTTAAAACTAATTTTTTTGTTTGATGTTCAAATTTAATAAATTTTGTGGCTATAACTTTCCTATAATATACTAAGTACTTTAACTAGGAGTAGACCTAATTTGAATTTCAATTGGTCAAGTTATGACTTAATCAAGTTTAGGGTGATAAGAATAATTAAGGAATGTCCTAAAAATGATTAGTCAAATTATTGACCTAACAGCAAAATAAATATCATCAGACTAATCTAGGCATTCTCCTGATTAAAATGAGACCCATATTGACTATGTTTGGATCAATGGGTACAAACTTATGGATATTTGAAGTTTTCTAAGGTTTAGGTTTAAGTGAGAATGTCGTAAAATGTCACAATATTAAATATGTGTCATATAGTAAAATTAATACTATCATATTTTTTCTCTCATTTTTCTGAGTAAAATGAAATATATATTTAATATATTTGGACTTATGGATTAATAGTTATGAGTGTTTAAAAATTTTTGGATTTAATTTATGCAATTTAAATTAATCTAAACTACTGATATTATATTAATCTAACCCGCAGGGAACGCCCTTAACCTTTAGGTCTGTTTAAATTAATTAAACTAAATTATGCATGAAGAGATAATGGCGGGCCCCACAATCAGCGACACCCAATCCAGGCCTGATAGCTTTGCAAGGCGGGCCCCAGCTGTCTTTGTCGAGAGGAGCAGAGGCGAAACCCATGCAGACACGTGGCAAAACAGTAGCAGGCGAGGGACAGAGGCAGGACCCACGCGGTCAGCTGACTGCGGAAGGTGGGACTCGCGGTTTTGAGCGTCGCGTGTCTTATCTGAAATGAATAGGTCTGGCCCGGGTTGACCCGGCCCGACCCAAGGGTTCTTCCCCGATGCTTCCAGCCGCACCCGTGCCGCAATAACACGAGATTCGGCGGTGCTACCAGCGACATGAGGCACCGGCCCGCTTGGCCAAAGGTAGGTCTTGGCGAGACCTGACCGATGGGAGCTAACCCAACACCAGGGGTGGTTGCTGCTGTTGGCTAGGGTTAACCCTAGTTGCTAGGGTTCGGTGCAGATGCAGGTAACGGTAAGTACTGTGGATGCTACCCTAATTCAGATCGATCGAACTCATTTGAGTTCGGTCGGGACCACTTAATCGAGAATCAACCATATGAAATTAAGATTCGAAACAACAATGCATAAAATGGATGAAGATCAAGGATGTACGGGGGTACCCCAATGGACGGTCGACGATCTAGGGTTCGCAGCAGGAAGACGATCGAGCTCCAATCGTGCAAACAAGCTTCCTGAGATTAGGATTGACGCTTAAAGGCTTTTAGGTGGAGCTAGCGAGGTCAGGAGGGTGCCGGTTTGGCGGTGCGTGCGGCGATCTGCCGCGTATTGCGGCAATGCCCGCGAGGGAGACGAGGTATGCGAACCGTCCAATCAGATGATACGACGAATGGCTCGGATCGGATCAATTCGACCGCGGATCCGACCCGTCAAGAAATGACGGATCTGATCCGTTATTTCAAATGGCGGGTCCCACCTGATTTAATTAAATAAATATAATATTTAGATAATTAAATTCCAATTTTATTAATTAATTATAATTAATCAAATGGCTTCCAAAAATTCTCAAATAATCACCCATAGTTAATTGAGGGGTAAGGAATGCAACGACGAGGTCATATTTTGATTTCGATTTCGATAAGTATTTATTTTTCTTATTTTTTTGGGTATTTAAAATACAATAAAATATTCGACGACTTTCGATTGATTCCAAAATATCACTCATAGCTAATTTGGGGGCAATGAGCGCAATGGTGAAGTCCGATTTTTAATTTGAGATCAAATTAATTAGGTCAATTTTTAGGGTTCCTAAAATTTCCAGAATTAAGGTTTGATCCATTTGACCCCTGATTTGGACTAGGTCTTTGTGGTGAATTCCTAATAACTAAATTAAAGTACTATAATCAAAATCATGACTTAGTTTAGTCCTAATTAACTAATTATTACGGGGGCCCTCCTGGCGCTGAACAGGTAAAGTCTTTCTCCTCTTAAGATAATGATACAAATATCAATGAATTCAAACATGTACTTTGATGTTATTGATTTATTGAATTTAAAAAGCTCAAAAAATAAAGCATGAGTTTCTGTTATCCGAATTTTTTTCAAATTATGGCACATTGATTTAAAATTTATTCTCATCTAAAGGTATTTTTGTTTGCCCTAATTTAAAGTTCTTTGAAATCCTGATATTAGAGTTAGAATTTTGACCTAATTTGCATAGTAACGATATTGGGTCGTTACACAAGGTAACAACAAAGGATTCACCGTCTTGAAGAGAGAGAGCGCTCATGTGTATATATGAGAAGGAATTAAAAGGTCGTCCCCTATTCAGTAAAGTAATTCCAATGCACTCGATGGTAGTAATATTCCATTTTTTCTTGAAAGTTCCTTAAAAAAAAAATTATTGCTAGGAGTGATATTCCAAGTGCAAAGGATTTCGCTAGTAGTGATATTTTTACTAGAGCCAAAGTTAAATCAAAGAATAGCGTTAACCAAAGTTTTTTTTTTCTCAATTTGTTTCTTATTTTTCCTTTTGTTGCAGTTGTAGTGCAGCACGTGTGTAACTGCTACTAAAAGAAATTAATTTGAATATATTTCATGTGAATAGAGAGCTGCTCATGTATTATTTACTATTGAGGAAATCTTCTCTCATGTGTAACATAATATTAATGATAGTTAACAAAACATAAATCTGAATAATAATGGCATTTGTTATTTAAATAACACTAATCCAAACAATTATCATTATTTGAATAACACTACTACCTAAATAACATGCTAACATGCTATTTTAATAACTTTTTATCTAACATTGAACCAAACAACTACATAATAACATTAAGATTGCAAGTAGAAATCTACGAACCAACCAAACCCTAAGTCAGAATAAAAGCCTAAAACGTTCTATGCATGTGGCGGCCGCCCCTTGATCAACTAAGATTAAGTGGTGGTCGTCACTGAGCAATCCCTCACTTATTATTAGATTAGTATTTTCATCCCTAATCCACTAATAAGGAAGGATAAGCATAATTAAAGTAATTGAAACTTTCACTAAATAAGCATACAAGAATATCAGAGTACAGAAAAAGAAATATCAAATACTAACATTCATGCATACATAATAAGATAGAGTAATATCTAACTCAAAATAAATATACAGTAAAAAAAATATAATCAGAACATGTATTATTACAACAAATAAAAGTTTAACTGAAAAGAGAAATAAACACGCAGCCTCACAAGCAGGAATAAAATAAAACTAATAATCCTCAACAGCACATTTTTCCTCCTGAACAAGCTCCTTAAAAGGCCCAACCACCTCAAATAGCTTGGAATCTGTCATTGTCGGTTTCACAATGACATGATCCCAGCCAAAAAAAAAAATGATTAGACAAATTATCTAAGTATATTTTAGGCTATGAATTTTATATATTTAATGATATCACAAATACCATAAGCATTCTATGAGCAATAAAGCAACAAAAAGTGGTAAAAATTATAATCACATATTTATAACTTAAAGCAAAATATGAGGTAAAAAAAATGGTTAAGCAAAGAATATGTAAAAGAGACTACTAAGCATAAGAAATATTTTAAATAAATATGATCAATTTTACATATGTTAATTTTATAAATAAGATAAATATAGCATAACTGAAATAAAAGACTAGCATCCTAACATGCTTACAGATATAAACAAAACTACTGAATGTGCATATAACTATAGGAAATATTGTAAATATTAAAATACTGCATAAATAATAAAGAATATAAAACTGAAAATATATAATGAAAGTGCTATCTCATATGGACACGTACATACTTAGTCTTGCCATAATAGTAAATACTACTCAAATTCTTCTGAACATCTATGAGAAATTTCCAAATTAATAGATCCATAGAAAATATACCATCTAGAAGAAATTTTCAAGATCACTAATGTCTAAAATATAATTTCCTGCTTATAGGAGAAATTTCTTAGATCAACATCATCTCAAATATATGCAACCACACTGTAATGACAAACTAAGTAAGACACATTCCGCAATTATGTTATAATTCATTTAATTAAAATCTCCTCTTTTACTTATGAATATATCTTATAAAAATTCCAAATCTAACATAGAACATTTATCAAATATCTATGTTTCACTTATTATGTCTATAAAGGTTCAAAACAAGGAAGTAAGCATACAAAATAATGTATAAATGGTAATATACAAATCTTTGTGATATCACTTATTTTTTAATTTAATTTATTTTAAATAATCTGAGATTATACAAGCTCAAGATCTCAAATATTCTACTATCCATATAAACTCATAATATTGGTCATATAAAGTTTAAAACAATTAAAACATATCAAGTTCTAACATATTTCAATCAATGACACTTACAAAAGTTGAATAATAAATCATACGTCATAATTTGATAATTTTAATAACCCTAAGCCAATCTTGATTAATACAAATCAAGATTAAGATATTAAGAGTTAAACTTCAAATATTGGGGCTTAACTTCTTATTCTAATAGGTGATACTAAAGGCTAAGGTTTAAATCCTAATTCTCACAAATTACAAATTAAGGCTATCTTATTAAGTAAAATTAAGCTTAATAAGATGGATCTTCTAAACTTAGACTAAAGTTAAATACAAAATAATCATAAATAAATTATAAAATTATAGAAAACTATAAAATTAAGATTTCACCTATTGAGTAACTCATTTACTTAATGAATGAAATATAACCTAATTTATATCTATAATTTCTAAGAAAGAAAATCCTAAAGATAAAAGAAATCCTAACTCAATAAGGATTATGAGTTTCACTTTAAAATTCAATTTAATGAGTTTAAATGAGTTAATATTGATTCCAAATCACTTATATTACCGATTTTACTAATTAAATTAGGTTTTTAAAGCTTAAGAATACTTAATCCTAAATTTAGACAAAAGACTATTTTGCCCATATTTAAGGGTCTAAAAAGCTACTTTATAATTTAGAGTTCCACATTGAAATATATTGATGGAAAATAGTTAATTACTATCAAATATGAAGATAGACAGTAAGTACACCAAAATCGGATAAGGATTAAGCCTAATAAGCTCAATTTAAGATTTTAGCTCATTAGGGGCAATTTAGCAATTTTACTAAGTAAAATCTAAAAATTCAGTTATACTATTATTTGTTACTATCTAGGATTTCATAGAGTCTAAGATCACTGAATTTTGATAGCAAATGGTCAAGTCATGGCCAAAATAATTCTATGGTTCAAATATATAATTTTTGGAAGTTTATAAATGGGTCAAAACTTAACTTTCTCAAATAGTATTCAAATTCAGTAAACTTTATGGCAATAACTTTTCTATAATATACTGAGTACTATGACTAAAAATAGACTCAATTTGAACTTCATTTGATTAAATTATGTGCTAATTAGGGTTAAAACTGATTAATGAGTGACTAATGAAATTAATTATAAAATCACAAAACCAATCACACCATTAATTTTATTTTACTTAAGGAACTATCAACAACTTGAATCTCTCAATTTGGATCATTAATTATGCTAATATTCTCCAATTAAGATTTAGGATGATTAGAGCTAATTAAGAAATCTAATTACTAAATCCTAAATATTTTTGCAGTTTACTGATTATTAGGTCTTTTTGATTAAAATGGTATATTGTATGATATAATTTGGAGTTTAATTGATCAAGTTATGACTAAATGAATTTCTAAGATTAAAATAGTTAATTAGGGAAGGGTTCCAAAAATGATTAGCCAAATTATAAGCCTAATAGCAAAATTAATACTATCATAACACTCCTAATGATCAAAATGAGACCCAAATTGGTTATGTTTGGATCAGTGGTTACAAAAATATGAGAATTTGAAGTTTCTTAGGGTTTTGAACTAATTTGGGGGTCCTAAAATGCCACTATGCTAAAAACTCATCAAAAAAAAAAAATGGAGACTACCATAATATTCATCTTATTTTTCTGATTAAAATGAGATATATATTTAATATATTTGAATTTATGGCTTTAGAGTAATGAGGGTTCCAAGTTTGATTAATTACTTGAATTAATTTGTTAACATTTAATTCACTGAATTCCATAATTCGAACTAATTAAATAAATTTATTGGCTAATTAGGACGGGGTCCCACGCAGCCGAGAGGCCTGCAAATCACGATCCGATAACTGGCTAAGGCGGGCCCCACGATACGACGCCGGGACCCACTGATGCACAGCAGCGCTGTGCTAGCGGGTCCACTGTGCGCCAGAGGCGCTGGTCGGGCCCGGCTCAATTCGGCCCGACTGGAAAGATGGCCCTTCTCCTTCTTCTCCGATTCGGCGGAACCGACACCTAGGGTTAGCCGTTCGCAACTCAATCGAGCTCCTTAGGGCTCGATCGAACGCCGAAGGTTTGATAGATGCATTATAAGGGTACAACAATCAGCATAAGAAGATAAATGAACTACATATGCAACAATCGAACTAGAAAAAAAATGGAGTTGGGATGGTACTTGGTTTAGGGTTTTCGCAGAGTGACGTGATCTTTAGGATGCAGCGCGAACAGGAGTTCCAAATCGACTTAATCTGAGCTCAAAAGTTAGGTTAGGGTTCAAAAGGGAGTGCCATTAGTGGCAGCTTTGCCATGCGCCGCAAGCACCCGCCGCATGCATGCCCCGCACTGAGCGCGAGCGAGGTCGCGTGAACGATTCACTCCTGCTGTCTGATCTGAACGGTTGGATTGATCGAACGGCGTAGGTTTGCACCGTTCGATCAGACGACAGAAACAGACGTCGTTAAGGATAATTTCAATTAAATAATTACTTTATTAATTTAATGAAATTTCATCAATTAAATTAAGCTATCAAACGATTTTCAAGAGATTTCAAAATTTTACTCCTAGTTAATTAAAGGGTGAGGAATGCAATAGCAAAGTCGGATTTCTTTTTCGACGAGTATTTAATTTTCCTATTTTTCAAGGTATTTTAATATATATTAAAATATTCGACGAAAATCCAACGACTTCCAAATGCTTCCAAAATATCACCCGTATCTAATTTGGGAGTGATGAGCGCAATGATGAAGTCAGCTTTTTGATTTGAGGTCAATTTAGATAGGTCAAATTCCAAGTTTTTTGAAATTCTTAAAATCAGGATTTGATCCATTTGACACCTGATTTGGACCAAAACTTCAGGGTGTTATTCTAACGTCTTATTAAGAGTGATAGAATCAAAATAAGTACTTACTTTAGTCTTAATCGACTAGGATAACAACTTGAATTGTTACAATGCAATTGCTAAAAAATAAGAGTATGACTTTTTCCCATATTAAGAAAATGACAGGAAGTCCATGAGAGACTTGAGAATAAATAATTAAAAAGAATCTTCTTCATATGGAACTAAGGAGGAGCATTGTGCGCAATGGAAAGAAAGGTTCATGCAGTTTAACCCACTTGTTGAACTAAGGTACTAAGGCTTAGTGTTGTGATGCTTTACATGTTGTCATTCATCATTCTCTTTCACCTTTTGAATACCTGAAAGTAAATTTGAGAAAAGCTTTTCTTTCTTTCAAAATTTACAATCAAGCTATATTTTCAGAATTTTAAGTGTAAATCCTCAAATCCTCCAACAACATATAATAATAACGGCCATTACAACATCAAATCCCGTTGATGTGAAAACAAATCGTGCAAAATTTCCCTTTGTGTAGGATTTACATTTACAAAATAGAAAAATCTTACGAGAAAACGAGAAAACGAGAAAAAAGTCGTGTGAGCAAAGATCACAGTTCTCCTAGAAAGAAAGGAAAGGCCCGGATGATGAAGGGATCAACGTTTGGGACAGGATCACAAATTTCCGAAAAAATAATTTAAAGACTCTTTGATGCAAAAGTTTTCGTAATTTATCAATAAAATATTTAATTTTTAAATATTATTTAAAAGATATTATGCTTAAATAAGAATATATATACAAAATATTTAAAATCAATAAATTTTTTTATTTTTATGTATAAGCTCTACTGTGGGTAAACGTAACAATACTCTTATTACTTATTTAAAAAAAAAAAATGTATGGAACAAGAGCCGTTAAATTTACCGGGAATATTTAGAATCCGATGTCACCGTTCAAGCAGCCACGAGAGTAGAGGAAAAGATTTTGCCTCTGCTGCAGATCGTTCTGTCGGAAGAGGAGCCCAAGAAGCCCAAGCAGCCTAAGGAGGGGACTCTGGCGGCCGTGGAGAAGAAGGAGAATTCGGCCGGCGGAGGTGCCGGCAGAGGCAGTGATACAGCAGTCTGCTGCTTCCTTCAAGCTTAGAAAGAGAGCAACCTCGTCAATGATCTCCCCAAGCTTAGAAAGAGAGCAACCTCGTGATCAGCACTGTTTGAATAGATGACATCACTCTTTAAATATTACACACTAAATTTAAAAAAAAAAATGCTTTAATACCCTCAAAAAAGGATTCACTCGGAGAAAGCCACGTCATCGCTCAGCAAACCACTTAAATTCTTCCGGTAAATTGAATTCGCTTAAACTCAATTCGATCATGGCTCTGATCGCCGTCTATACATCGAATCCGATTATCGGAAAATCATCTATCATCGATCCTCATTCTCTCATCTCAAGGCCCTCACAATCATCATCTTTATCCTTCATCAGTTTCTGGCAAGCAAAGTTTGGGATGGGCTCTCCTCAACTCGCATCGTCGGCCGGGGTGAAGGTTTCCGCCGTGGTCACCTCAGCAGAGGAGATTGGGAAAGGTAAGGTGGGGATTTCCGCGCACAGACCAGATTCATTCGGGAGGTTTGGGAGGTTCGGGGGCAAGTACGTGCCCGAAACCCTAATGCACGCCCTCTCGGAACTTGAATCAGCCTTTCACATGCTCTCAAAGGACGAAGGGTTTCAGGTCGTTATCGAGCATATATGCTCTTACGCAGTTTTCTTACATTTCTATTATTTGTTTATGCGATAGTTTCGATAGCTTTTTACTTTTCTCGCTGGGTTGACAACAGTGGATGATCTTGTTTGGATAAATTTGAACTTTAGTCATATATTGGATTATTTAGTGAGAGTCGCTGTACCGTGGATTTGTATTCTGGAAGTATCTATATACAGTATTTTTATAGGTCGTTGTATCTGATGAAGTAATGGGTTTCTTCTATTTGGATTGATCAGTTTTTCTTCAATTAAGCATATTATATGCCGATGGATTGTTTTGCAAATGAGCTACTGAATTTCTTTTTTAAAAAAATCATTTGGTTTGTTCTCATGGTGCAGCTTACCTCTTTAATGATAGTCTGTATAGTGAAATGCTCATGAATACTACCCAATCAAGTTATTGCATGCTCGAAGCTTGTGAGCTATGCACTACTACCCAATCAAGTTATTAGTAACATAGTTATCTAGATTTTGTAATTGAGGTATTACAAGCATTCATTTAAATCCATTTGCATTGTTCGCATGAGAGTTGTTTAGCATGCCTCCTTCCAGTTTGTAGAAGACCACTGGTTGAATTATTATTTTTCTTGGAAAAAAAAAACAAAGTTGCCAATGGCCTTCCATGCTTGTTATGCATGGGAAAATGCTCATCGATGGGAGTGATTATTGCATGTGCAATGCAAGGCTGTGTACCTTTTTGTTTGATATATTCTGGAGGTTCGGCTCTTAATTTCATTAGGTATAATCTTAACATTTACCCTTCTGTTATTTATTGTTGCATTGATTGGCTAATGGCTGTACGTCCATTTTTTTTTTCATGCTAAATGCAATGTGTAAGATTAAAAGGATTAGAGTACATATTTATAGGGCTAGCTTTAGGATCTACAAAAATTGGGCATGCTGTGCATATCTACTCGCACTACCATTCCTTCGGTATAACTTGCTTTTTATATTGATATATTTTATTCTTTCTAATTTGCATATGAATTATTGAACTCGTGATATTCTGCCCTGGCTTTTTTCATTAAAATTATTGATTTACCGATGCTTAAGTTTCTCAATGCATTCCCTACTATCTATAATGGATTGATGAATATTTGAGCATCAAGCTATATTCAGATAACATATCACTTCCTCATTTATAATAATATTTTGTTACATTTACAGAAAGAACTGGATGGCATTCTCCGAGATTATGTTGGACGGGAGAGCCCACTTTATTTTGCAGAACGACTCACAGAGCACTACAAAACTTCTGAAGGCAAGGGCCCTCTTATTTTCCTGAAAAGGGAAGATCTTAACCACACTGGAGCACATAAGATCAACAATGCTGTTGCTCAAGCCTTACTTGCAAAGCATCTTGGGAAGAAACGAATTATTGCAGAAACTGGTGCGGGCCAGCATGGTGTTGCAACGGCTACTGTATGCGCGAGATTTGGGCTACAATGCATTATCTACATGGGTGCTCAGGACATGGAAAGGCAATCACTTAATGTCTTTCGCATGCGTCTTCTGGGTGCTGAGGTATATAGACCATTTTTTCTTTCCTAGTAATGTGCATTGTTACTAGTTTTGCTTAGTAATACCTTCCTGTAAATGGTTTGCCTTTCTTGAAGCAGCATAGTTCAATAGTATAGCATAGCAGAGGATATCATGCCAATATTTGTAAGCGTCTCTTTGATTTTATCATTTTCCCTCTTAATAACATTTGCAATGAAAACGATATCGAAGCCAAGTTTGACAAAATTTAAATCATTGTGACAAATAATGGCACTTTTTCGGTTTGATATGTTGGTATGATGAGTTTTTAGGTGTTTGTGGTGGAAATGGGTGATGAAAGAGATTCAGAAGGAATGTGCGTGTCTAACTTTTTGTCATGATCATTTTACTCTCTCCTCTTTTTTATTACTTTTTCTGGTGATAGAAAATTTATTTTGTTTCAAAGGGCCTGTATAATTATTTAATTCCAGTAAATCAGTGTTACTTATTTCAAGTTTGCTTTTTTTGTTTCATGTTACAATTGATGTTGTTATTTGGTGCTTCTGTATGAGCAGGTGAGAGCAGTTCATTCTGGGACAGCCACACTGAAAGATGCCACTTCAGAGGCCATTAGAGACTGGGTGACTAATGTAGAGACAACCCACTATATTCTTGGATCTGTTGCAGGTCCACATCCATACCCAATGATGGTTAGAGATTTCCATGCTGTGATAGGAAAGGAGACAAGGAGACAAGCACTGGAAAAATGGGGTGACAAGCCTGATGTGCTTGTTGCTTGTGTTGGTGGAGGTTCGAATGCTATGGGCCTCTTTCATGAATTTGTTGATGATCAAGATGTTAGGTTGATTGGTGTTGAGGCTGCTGGATTTGGCTTAGAAAGTGGAAAACATGCAGCAACATTAACAAAAGGAGAGATAGGTGTTCTTCATGGTGCCATGAGTTATTTATTACAAGATGATGATGGACAAATTATCGAACCACATTCAATCAGTGCAGGGTTAGTAACATGGTTCTCAAGATTTTTAAGAATTTATGGTTCTTTGAAAATTTGTATTTTCTAATGTGATCATTTTTTATAGTTTGGATTATCCTGGAGTTGGGCCTGAACACAGTTATTTGAAGGATATAGGGCGTGCTGAATATTATAGTGTCACAGATGAAGAGGCATTAGAAGGTATTTCAAACTTTTGATGCTTTTCTTTATCATGCCTTATTCATCCGTGCCGTTAATTTGAAATCATTGTTCTCCATCACTACAATAGATAATTTTGTTATCATATTTTTCTGTCCATGGAATTCATCGGGTTATTGATCTTTATTTTAGCATACATAGTATTCATTCACTTCAACTATATGTCTATTTAGATATCAAAGTTTACTTAATAAAGTTCATTTTAGATGATTATACTTTTGACTACTATGAAAACGTCGAGTCTGAATAGAAGCATTTTTGTACGTTGCTATAACATTAGACGCAAAGAGAGAATATGAATATTCTAAATTCAGAATTTGAGCTGCACTATCTTGCTGAACATAACATTGCAAGCTTACTGCTAATTGTGTATTAAATGTGACTATTACCGAGGTCTGTGTTTTTAGTATCAATCTGCAAGTTTCATCGTTGAAGTTCTATGTAAGTAGGCACAAATCACCTTTGTGCTAATCTAAATAACGTTTGTTTAATTCTCTCCTAATTGAGTGGTGGTGAAGCCTTGGGGAGGCAGTCCTACTAAAATATGAAATGAGGGCCATGACACCTTTGGGCATGAGGCCCAATTCTACGACAGTCATGTATTTGAAGAAGACGTTTCTTCTATTATTGGCCGAGAGTTGCCACCTCTGTGCAGAAAGTTTTTCTCCAAGTGTGGTGGTTGGTAGGGACCATGTATGAGTTACGATGCTTTGTTAAGCTATATTGATGTTACTGCTGCTAGGAAACACAACTTATTGGAGGAGAATTTGAAATTTTTTATGGCTAATTTGTTAAGGGGTGAGCAAAAAGATGGTGTAGCATCAGTTCAGATAAGGTGTCATGAGCTGTCTGTCTGTCAAGCGGTGTTGAGTGTTCCAACATCGGTCTGATCTGAGTGTGAGTTGCAGTGCTGCAAAGTTAAGTACGAGGGACATATACTCCACCCAATAATGGTAGATATAGATCAGTGAAAATTATGTGTTACATTTTCTTTGGATTTAAGAAATTAATATATATATATATATATATATATATTATATGGATTTTCAAATAGCTAGCATCAATTAACCATCTTTCTTCTGCCCCGACATCATTTTGAGTGCTAGAAGACATGGGATGTGCTTTGTCCTTACATTTCTTTGATGAGTTTGATGATCTACTGAAGAATGTCAGAAGTATTGCACTTAGCAGAGGTGTCAAAGGCATTGAGAATAGAGGGTTTACTTGCAACGGAGGGAGCTGACTGTATGCATGGGAGAGTTAGAGGTGCAACTGGTAGAGAGGAAGATGAGGGTAATGATTTTGGTTATGGTAACGACAATGAATGATATGAGATGGCTGCAATGAGAACTTGCTGATCTTGAACTTAAGGCCAAAGTTAAAGTGATGGCGCTCTCAGTGACGAGGCCATTGCAATTGTTGCTGAAGAGATGAAATTTGGTGATTATGTGCAGATATGCCAGAAAGAGGTCGTTGATTGGAGCTCTGATGATGATTGTGATGGTGGAGACCATGCCATTTCAAGAGGCGACATAACCTTTGAAAATCTTTCTCAATATACCACTTTACCCAACTTTGTAGTAATCTTCACCTTGCAAACCTATAGATGATTTTTGTACCTTGTGAAGTAGTTGGTCATTAGATTTTTAACAATTTTCCTCGGACAGTTTTCTTCCTGACCCATGAATAACTTGCCAAATGGTTGAAAAATGCCTTGTACTATCAAGCATTTAAGGTTCGAAGGGCTTAAGATTTCTAATATTGATAACAGAATACATTTGTACGCAGGTTAAGAGTTCTATTTGGTAAGCATTCTCTTTGTTCTTCTTCATGATCTTGGATAAATTTAATTTGATTGACATTATCTCTCTCCATTCTTTCTTTGAATCATTCATGGACATATACAGTCATATACTAAATTGCGACCTCAAAGGTTTTCACTACTTGATGTTGGCTATGTCGGGCCTTATAACATACATTGGTGTGACATCTTCAGTTATTCTTCACTCGAGCATGGATTTTTATGATTCCTTTAAGAAATCTTGTGCTCAATTGAGGTTGTCAATTTGTCAGTTTTCTATCAGTGCCTCAGTTGGTAGTTGTAAACATTTGTAGGTAATGTTGGCTTTGTGGAAAAGAGTCTAAACATGTCTCAAACTACATGATTGATGTAGATCCCTGGATTTCTCAATTGAGAACAAATTGAATATAAGGTAGGTTGTCCCACGTCTTCAGCTGTTTTGAATGGAATCTCACCTTGGTTTGGTCATTAGTCTGTATTTGAAATGTTTTATTTTGTTTCAAAGAGGTGTTTATCATATTCCATGAGCTCATTCGGAATTTATTATGAAATTAAGCATCCTAGCTAAATATAATGGAACTGAATACACTAAAATGTATCCACACCTATTGGAAAAGTAGTTTTGTTTCTTTTTCACCAATGATGGTTCTTTGACATGACATTAGGATGCTTTTATAGAGATTTTGTTTATCACCACAAAAACATAATTATGCCATCTTTATTGCTTTTCTTAAAGTCATTGAGCTGTTTTCCCATAGTCTCATCGGTATGGACAACGGTGTGTACAGTTATTGCTTTTGGTTGACTGGCTTAGAGATACAACACTGAACACATCCCTGAATAAACTAAGCTAGGGATTCTTATATTTTCAGAAAATAAACATTTTTCTGTAGACTATGAAGGCATTTGTCAATTATGAAGTATCATGCCATCTTCAACAACTTCTTGAATTTATCTAAAATGATCGACTCCATTTATACTACAATTTACCTCCTTGACTCAAAATTAAAGGAAAATTTATAAAACAATTATATGAACAACTATGTTATATGGGGTTCAATGTTGGCCAACAAAGAAGAAATTCACTGATAAAATAAGTGTTACAAGGATGAGGATGCTTAGGTGGATGAGTGGGTATACACTTAAAGATAAAATGAGAAATGAGTTTATTAGTAGCAAGGTTGAAGTGGCTCCAACAGTGGACAAGATTAGGCAATGCAATGCCCCCGTTAGAAAAATTGAGTTTATGAATTTCTCCTATATTAAAGAGGTAGGGAAGACCCCAAAAGATATAGAAAGAAATTATTATGAAGGATCTTTTATTATTTGGAATTTAGGGAGGGGCTTCTACTTGATTGTACACAATAGAAACACAAGATTCATGTAGCCAATTAAGACTTGGTGTTGTTGCTCATTGTTGATGGAGAAAACTTCTAACAACATAACTCATTTGACATTAATTTTTGAATTGCTATAGTTGGTATCAAAGTAATGATCTAGAAAATAGGTGAATTAATTAGCAATAGAGCAACAAGCTGATTAGAAAAAAATACTTACAATTTGATTGTCGTGTGCTTGAATTTGCTAATTTTACATTAAATCTTAAATAAATGAACCTATTTCTTTGGCTGTTAGATGGATCATCAATAGCATAATGAAACCAACGGTCAGAATGTTGGGGAAAATATGAATTCATCTAGTTTGAACATGGGTTCAATTGCCATTGATAGGATATCACAGGTACAATTGAAAGCCTTAATTACTAATTTGTTGAATGACTCTATACCTTGCTTTGCAACTTGTGTGAATGATAAAAGCTGTCATCTACAATCGTTTTTGAAAATGAAGTTTCCAATTTTTGGCTTTGTACCCTCCAAAGATGCTGAGTGGTTGAGGATGATAAAGAAAATATTTGATGCATGAAATGTCCTTTAATGAGGACGGTTTCCTTGGCTGCATATATTTGAGGGGAGCAGAAAGCTGTCCTTTCAGATATTGGACTAATTTTTCATCTACTTATAGATTAGGTATCTTGCAGAAAGTTTAAACAATGTTTTAATAACATTTTGTGCTCGTGTCTGTTCATTAGTAGATGCATGAATCTTTTTTTAATTTGAGTATTTAAGAGGTGGTGCCTTCACCATAATTTGTGTAGAATGTTCTTGAAGGGTCTTTTAAAGAACAATTGATACCCTTCATGGTTACTAGTAGTATGGATAATTTCTCAAACTTTGTAAAGAAGGCAAGTTTTGTGGAATTTGAGATTGATTTGAATCCTAAGAAATTGGCGTTCTAAAAAAGGGAATTGTAGCTGGGGGAACTATGAGAAGTAGGTCAAGGCTTAGGCCAAGGAAGTGGACATTATTCCTAGGGCCTTTATGATTTAATGGAGCTGCATAAAAGATAATCTCAGATGGATATGCTAAGAAGTCTTGGCCAACAATTTCTTTGTGTGATGTATGTAGGATGTACTGCCCTGTCAAAGACATGGTATACTTTTGTAGGGTTATGGTATCTTTGCAACTAACATAAGCACCATATTTATGGGTGCCCAGCTCTTTCTTTCCGTGGGGATGGATCTGTTGGCTGTTGTGGCTAATGATCTTTTTTTCTCTCGGCAGGTAGCTATTTAGAGGGAGGCTATATTATCATTTGCAATAATACCCATTCTTGCCCATTTTTCAATTCAAATCTATAGGTCACGCACCATAAGGCGAAAATTATAGTCGTGATCACAAGCATAATTTTGCATTCATATTTCCATGCAAAATTTTATTTGATTTAGTTTGGGATTTTTGTTATTCTACCATCCAGTTCTAGTATGATCGTTAGCCTTGAGTATTAAGGTTAGTTGTGAATTTTTGGGAGTGGTGGAGGCGATTGTATTGTGTTGTCTTAATTATATTTAATTTATTTCTTGAAATGGATTGCCTCAGCATACAATATGCTACAATAAGAAGGATGTATCTCTAATCATTAATGAAAAAGAGTTTTTTTTAAAGCTAGATGCCTATGATTTTTGCACTCCTAGTTGAGTTGAGTTTGAGAAAGGGTGTTAACCACGAAATTTATGTGACTTAATTAGACATGTGACTTGCCACTTATAGCTTGTTATCATGAAACCTGAACTAATTGAATTAAATTTATTGAGTTTGCAAAATAAAAAAAATTTAAGTTGTGATAATTATCCTGCCAAGATATTGTTTTGTCAAGCAAACAAATTATTCTTGCAGAAGGATGATTTTAGCATATCATGAGATAAATAATTTAAACTATAAGAAGATTATCTCATCATTGAAGCCTATTTTCAGTAATGTTTACCAAATTTCAATAGCAAGTTAAAGAGTGCTCTATCTCTCTATCTGTGCTGTGTTTTGTTCTTATGCCGGACAAAATGTATATGTTATTCTACGCAAATGGCGTGATACAGGCTCTAAGCTATGCTATGCGCTTCAGTATTGATATGCATGGCTGTACTTGCCCTAATGTTCCTCAACCATGTGCATTCATCTAATTCTCAACGATGATGACTCTCCACTCATCCCATATGTGATCTCCACTTGGCAAAACTTGTGATTAACTTTTTCTCTTTCTTTCATTTATGCATTCTATGTGATGAAATCTCCTTTCTATTAGAGAAATTTGAGTTGGAAAAGTGTTGAATTCATTTATAAATATAGCTGAAATCTCTTCTTACTAGTGCATATTGAAAAAGCACAATCATGATCTTGAAAGCCATTCTCTTCCTTGCAAAATTCCTCAGGTATGCATTTGATCCCATTATATCTGCTTTTGGGAGCCCAAAAGCTTTGTCAATCTGCTATATTCATGCATATGCTCTTAACTCATTTGTGGAGAATGAAACTTCTACCCTCTTCTATATTACATGCCTATGCTTTTGTGAAATTTGTTTTGTGCAAATAAAAGTCACGTGTGCTCATGGAGTTGGTGAAATCCCTTGTCTTCGTTGCTGAAATTTTATGTTAAGAAACATCAAGATCATGCCTATTTACTGATTTAACGACATTTTTTTAACTAGTTGAAGTTTAAAATTAAGATGATAAAATTTTATTTGGCTTACCATTTCCGGCCATGTTTTTGCTGAAATTTCATGTTTGGATGGTTCAAATTTGGTTTGCTTGCTGCTTATTCTATAGCCGCATTCATCTTTGCTGAAATTTTCCATTGGGAAGATTGAAAATTGTCAGCGTAATGTTTAAGCAAAATTCCTTGCTGATGCCTGCTAAAGTTCATATTTCGGGGATTGGGGTTTGCTTTGGCTAAATATATTGGGCTGTTCATAATTTTGCGATTCATGTTTTTATACTTAAAAAAATCATGTTTAGCTGTATCAACAAAAGCATTTTATGCAATTGATGGTGGATGAAAATCCCTTATGGTTGTTATTTGCTTATTAGATGTTCCATAAATGTTGCAAATAAACATGAAAAATGGCAGTCATTCGTCAGTATATGGGTTAATTTTGGGGCGGTGATGAAAAATGCGGAAAAATATCTGAACTCACAGTCTCACAAAACAATTTAATGGTGTTTATACATGCATTAGATTAGCTCATGTTTTTTGGATATATAATCTCCACTTTCTAAGCAGCTTTCAAGAGGCATGTTTCTTTGGATATGTAATCTCCACTTTCTAAGCAGCTTTCAAGAGGCTGTCTCGGCTGGAGGGGATCATGCCGGCACTGGAGACCTCACACGCATTGGCCTATTTGGAAGAGCTGTGTCCAACTCTGCCGAACGGGACAAAGGTGGTGATAAACTGCAGTGGCAGAGGAGATAAGGACGTTCACACCGCTATCAAACACCTGCAGCTCTGATCCCTCTCTTGGCAAATAAGATGGATGCAGATGAGTGCACTTGTTCTCAATTCCCTTTTCATTACAGAATGAGTTTCTTCTTTTCTCCAAGATGAGCAGTTTTTCAGCACAAGTGTCTCAACAACCTCTTTGAAAGCTGTGTCTCATTCGATTGTTCTTTGGCTTGTTATTATTTTTGAAGAATATGTAACACTCAAATCGATCAGCTTATGATCAAATAATTAGGGATTTGGCGTGAAATTACGAGTTGTATGAGTTTTTTTAAGATGTTGAATCTCAATATTGGGTAAATATGCCGTAAGATTTGAGTTCCTTATTTTTCAATAGTTTAAATACAACACCCTTTGTGTGGGATTGTTTGGTTCGTGCTTAATTTTTGGGACTATATGATTAAAAAATAACTTAAAGTTGAATTATTCACGAGTAATTTTTATCTTTTTGACGAATTACTATTTTCTTAAATTCTAAGTTAGATAAGTTGAGTTGCTAAACCTTTACTGGGAAATGGAATGGCCTCTCTCTCAGATTGTATTTGGTTAGATTATTTTTGTTTTGAAATACAGAGATTTAAATGAGCTATTTTTGTTTAGATTTAAATACAGAGATTATTATTTTCTTAATCTTATATTCATTGATAGAATTAAACTCATTTATTTCTTATTATTTTAATTTTTGAATATCGAGCATGATTGTCATTTGCATTTAGAGATAATTTCTAAGTTAAAAATAAATAAATTGAACTATGTAATGGACTTTAATCAAACTGATTTTAAATTTTTGCATCATGCATGACAATATTGTTGAATATATATAATATATATATATATATATATATATAGATCCCCACACAAAAGTTAAAAATGTTTGAAATTTCAATGTTCAATATCTATAGTGAGTAACAATGTGACATGTTTAAATATTTACATATATTTAATATGTTAGATAAAGTTATAAACATATATTTGTAACCTTAATCCTATTAAGTGGGATTGGTTATATGAATCTTTTATTTTTATTGTGCATGATAAAAAGAAACCTCTCACAAATAAAGAAGATTTTTTACAAGTCCTTGAGAACTCAAGTTTTGTCTTAAATTTCATCCATAGTCTTATCAATTACAAGAATTTCATCCGCAAATAACACGTATAAAGGAATCTCCTTTTGAATGTGCTTAATAAAAACCTTTGTAATTAAAGTAAAAATATATGAGCTAAGAGTTGAACCTTGAAGTAATCCATGGTAAAAGGAAATCATTAGAGAAGCCAGATTGTGATCAGACACATGTTACAACTTTATTATACATATCTCTAATAATATCCATATATGCAACACAAATTCCTTTTCTCTCCAAAGCTTTTTAAAGAATTTTTCTTTGTATTCTATCATAAGCCATTTCAAGATTAATAAAATATAAATGAAGATCATTTCTTTCTCTAAATTTCTCCAATAATTCTCTTAATATATTCATGGCTACCATAGTAGATTTACGTGGCATAAAACATAATTGATTTTGAGAAATACAAGTATTATTTCGTAATCTGTATTCAATTATTCTCATAAAGTTTCAATGTATTATACATTAACTTGATTTCTTTATAATTAGTGTAATCTTGAGCATCACTTTTATTCTTTAAATATGTATAACAATGCTCATCCACTCATTTAACATCTTGTCTTCAAAATAATATTAGAAAACTTGGTTAGCTAAGAATTTTCTCATCATCTAAACATTTCCATACATCAATAGAGTGTTATCCGATCATTTAACATTTTCTTCAAACTATTGATGTACTAAGCATTTTATATTTATCATTTTTAAAGCATTTTATATTTCAGCCTTGTTAACATAGAGAATGAAAGTACAATTGAGATTATTTGTATAATTATTAAACTCACTCATATTTTTTATATTGGTACAACATTCACTAAATAGTTTATAAATAATTCATTCACTAAATAGTTTATAAATAATTCATCCATCTATATAGAATATCTTCATCCTTAATTTTTTTTTTAATTATCGTGTTTGATATATTTAATATGAATCAAACCTTCAATACCTAATTTATTATATAAATCATTAAATGTTACACTTTTAATATCATGAACTATTATTTTGGATTCCACATGCTAGTCATATGTTTTCTAACTCTTTTGAGTTTTACATTTAAACTATTTTTACAACACATCTTTTTATCTTTAATATTAACTTGAATATCTTATTTTCACCACCATTTATATTTATTATTGAGTACTTTCTCTTTTTATTCACCAACTAAACTCTTTATTACATTGTAAATAAATTGACAGTCAAAATTTACATAAGATTGGTTTAACCCTCAAAATCTCATTGTTCAAGTTTTAAAACACAACCTTAAAAATATCTATATTATCTTTCTTAAGATTTTACAATCTAAATTTACAATATATTTTATATTTTATATTAATTTTCTTACTCTTTATTTTCAAATCCAAAACCAATAAACAATGTTTATGTTCCTATAAAATTACTTGAAATAATATTACAATCATTATAAAATAAATGATCCTTTTTTATTGAGAGTACATAATCACTCTGAGTTTAAAAGTATTATTTTTATTAGTGATAATATGCTTATCCTTTTTTAAAAGAAAGTGTTAGTAATTATAAGATCATAAGCTAAAGCAAATTTCTAAATCATTCTTTTTTCATCATTAATTTCTCCAAAATCAAAATCACTATGAATAATATTAAATTCTTTTATTACCCTTCCATTATATTTATTTAAATCTCTTCCTATAAAAAGCAATCATTTTGAGGTATTCCTTAAACTAGTTCATCCAAATCAAGAAAAAAAAATTATACACATATCCAATCCTATTTGATGGGCATAAGTGCTAACAATATTAAAAGTTTTTTCATCAATGAATATAATTCTCTATCAACCTCTTAACTTCCACAAAATGGTGCCCACATAATTCCTATGGTGATTATAACCCAAGTACCATAGTTTAAAGTTTAAACTATTAATTTTTTTACTTTCTCTTTCACCACAGTTTCTAAAAAATCTTAATATATTAATATTATTGTTTATTTATTATCAACTAACTCAAAAAGTTTGTAAATAAGAGTGCTAATATCCCAACTACTTAATCTTAATTTTGAATCAAAGACTAGCTTATTTACCAATATTTTCAAAATACGTAAACCTTTACATATTTGACATTATATTTAGGCACTGATGTAGCAGTCTGTGGCGGCCGCCCCTTCTAATCACAAAGCTTAAGGAGTGGTCATCACTAAGCACATCTCATAACTTAACATTAGGTTAGAATTTAAGACTCCAATCCAATTTTAAGAAAAAGAGGTGCTTTTCCAAATAAAGTAAATGTTAACAATCACTTAATGAGTATCGGAGTGCGGTAGAAAAGTAACAATTGAAGTAAACATCCATACAATAAAATAAAGACATTCAGCTCAGAATATATACAATGCAGGAAACTAAAGTACAAAGTTCTGTATTATTACAAACATTTAAAGTTTAAAGGCTAAAAAGAAGAAGTCTCTCATCCTCACAATATAAAGCAACTAGAAAAATTAAGGTCCCTCAGTAGTCTGGACCTCCTCCCGGACCTACTCCTCAGAAGGCTCTATCTCCTAAAAAAGCTCATAATCTACCATTATCAATTTCATAATGGTAGGGCCCCAGCCAAAAAAATAAAAATCTTGTTAGACAAAATGTCTAAGTACATTTTAAGGTAATAAATTTTAATATATTTTAATGACATCACAACTTAAGTTAAGCAAAATATAGCGGTAAGCACAAAGAAAGGCAAGAACAAGTCATGAGGTAGAAACATACCTCAACTCAGGCTACAAAACTATGTAAGTAAAGCATAAGATAATGCTACTAAGTACAAAGAAAAGTCCTAAAGAATATGATCAAACTAACATACCAGTATAATATGAGTAAAAATACTATACTGAAAGTATAAGACTAGCATCCTAATATACTCTCAAATAGGTAAAACGGCTGACATACAAAAAGTTCTAAAATGAAAAAGGAACTGCAGAAAATGAAAAATATGAAAGAAAGAAAAATGTACTGAAACAGTAAAGTAAAGTACAGTAAGTCTAAAATGTAAGGAAAAGTATGTAAGTACTGTAAAATGTAAGTAATGTTTATTAATTTGTTGTACTTGTGAGATATTCTTACTTAGTCTGCCAAAAAGTAAAGTTCGTCTGGTAATCTAGGAGAAACATCCCAGATTAAAGTAAAGTTCATCCAAAAGAGGCATCTAGGAGAAACATCCCAGATCCTAAAGTAAATCCATAAAGTATCTAAAGGGCAAATAGGAGAAACATCCCAATGCCAAAGTAAAATACTATAGGGGAAATTTCCTAGGTAAAAGTAGTCCTAAAGTAAAGTCATACTCAGTGGCAGGTTAAGTAAAACATAAGTCACAAGTAAAATATTTGTTTATTAAAGTTTCTTTTAAAGTTATGCAAATGAAATATGAATGAAACTCAAAGTATGATATAAAGTAAGTAACAAGTATTTAAGTATGTCTCAAGGTATAAAAAGGCCCAAATGACAAGGAAAGCATAGCAGTTTCAAATCAAGGAAATAGTAAATAGCACTACACAAACTTTGTGATATCACCTATTTTCTAATTTAAATATTCTAACTACTCTAAGTTACATAAGATTCAGAATCAACAATTCCTACACTGTCTGTAACTTAGAATCATGAACCTACATGCTGAACATAATTAGGATTGGCCACATCCTAATTATAAATAAATCCAAGTCGCCTACAACATTGAATAAGCAAATTAATCGTCCTAAGTTATGATTTATAAATCCTAAATAACCTTGATTAACCAAATCAAGATTTAAAGAATTAAGAATCAAGTTCAAAGAATGAAATTAAATTCTTAATCATAAGGTCATACTAAAAGGCCAAGTTTTAATCCCATCTTACTGATTAAAGATTAAGGCAAATCCTATTAAATTTAGTCAATTTCAATAGGATAGATCTCTAATCCTAAATCTAATGTTAAAAGATCAAATAATCAGTTAATAAACTATGAAAATCTAATAAACTAATAAAATTAAGGTTTCACCTTAATGAGTAACCCACTTTACCCATTAGATGAATTCTAACTTAAGATCTAATCCTAATCTTAGGAATTAAAGCTCTTAGATACTAAGAGTATCACTCAGACACACATCCTAACTAAGGTTATAAGACCTAAAGGATGATCTAAGAATAATTAAAGAAAGGAAATTCTCTCATAATTTACTTAGGTTTTATTTAAGACTTAACTTATGATTTTCTTCAATATTCTAATTTAAGACTTAGAATTATCTAAATCAAGGTCTAAATCATTCTAATTACTATTTATTATGATTTAGAGATGAAATTAGGTCTTAATTTCATTAAACCCTAATTTTGGGCAAAAAGACCATTTTGCCCCTACTAAAGGGTTTAAATCTCATCTTTATGAATTAGCACTAAATTCTAAATTTTAATGATATGGAATAATTACTTACTATCTAATATGATTTTAGACAGTGAATTCTCTAAATTTGGTTAAGTATTGAGCCTTATAGGGTCAAATTAAGGAATTTGACCTATAAGGGCATTTTGGTAATTTTACCCTAATGACATATAACTTTTCTGTCAGTTTATTAAAGGTTATGCTCTAAGGTTTTCATAGAACCTAAATTTATTAAATTCTGATGTGTATTGGCTAACTTATAGCCAAAATAAGTTCTAGGATTTAAATGGTAATTAAGAATTCTTAATTAAGGGTCAAAAATCCTAACTTTATCATTTAGTATCCAAATTGAATAATTTCAGTGGTTGTATGTCAAAATTGACCCACTAATTCTAATGACTAGTGGTAGGTTCAATTTGGACTCCATTTGACTAAGTTATGGCTTAATTAGGATTTAAGGTGATTAGTGAGTGATTAGTAAAATTAATCACCCAATCACTAATCCAACCATACAGTTAGGTTTTAATAGGTTCTAGAAGTTTTTTGAAACTTTTTTTGTCTAATTTGGATTATTAGTTTAACTAATATTCACTAATCAAGTTTTTAAGTTAATTAGGGGTGATTAGCAAATCTAACTGTTGAATTTTAAATATTTTTGTAGATCTCTGTGGATTAGGTTTTGCTGATCTAAATTGATATTTGGATCACCTAATTTGAAGCTAAGATGACCAACTTATGGTCATTTGAAATTCTAGGTCAAATTAGGCTAATTAGGATTAGGTCCTAAATATCATTAGTCAAAATCTAATTCAAACAATAAGATTAACCCTATTAAAATATTTCTTAGGGTTTTGTGAGTATTTTAAGACCCATATTTGGTATGTTTGGGTTATTGGTTATAAGGTTATAGTTATTTGAACTTTTGTAACATATTTTAATCTAATTAATACCCATAAATTTCACTATGTTAAATATTTATTCAAAATGAAATTTGATAGTTTCATAACATTCCTTATAATTTTCTGAATCCAATGGTATATTTATTTGCTATGTTTGGACTTACATTTATTAAGATATTAGTGTTTAAAGATTTGTAATTAATTAATTATAATAATTCTGTTTAATTATTCTTTATTTATATCTAATTTATATATATATATATATACATATATGTATATATATATGTATATATTTGTATTTTTACGTTTTCTGCAGGTTCAAACAAAATGACAGAGATAGCAGCCCACAGCCACGTGGCGTGCGATTAGAGGCTCAACAAAAGACAGTGGGACCCATCTAGCTGAGTCAGCAACGCCACGTGGTCAAAGGATCGAAGGCACGCGCCTTCGTCATGATAAGCCCTGGCGCAAGGGAAAATTAGGGCAACCTAGAACTCGCAGCACCGATCATCAAACAGAGCAATTTATAGGGCTATCGAAAGGTCTTACTGAGACCTTTCAATGGATGTTAGGATCGACGATAAAGAATCCCTCATTCCTTGAAAATATTGATGCCCTAGATTACATATTCGCTAGATAAATGCAAGCATCTTATGAATCGTTGAAATGAAATCGTACAAATCCATTAATCACAGTTTGATTGATCAATTATTAATTACAACATCCAAAAGTAATTAACAATAAGCAACTATATTACATGAATACAAAAATTTTCAGGTGTCGTTTGGAGGATTCAGCCAACTATAAATAGAAACGAAATTGATTTCAGAGAATTTTCATTCGATCACTACACACATAGCATACTTATTGCAAATAACTTGAATATCCATAATTTGAATTAAACTAGGTAAATGGGAGTACAGAAATGAGATACTGTATGGAGTTGGCTGTCAATTAAGGTTCTTCAGGACTCCGCTCTCGAGGGATCACCACTCCTTCGGATCGAAGAGATGAGCTGCAAACGATCGATTAGGCTAAAAAAAGAGGTCTGGAAGAGGCGGGAGACACGCGCGATCGCCTGCATTCGCCGCGTGTAGATCTGTGTAACACGCGTCTCGCGCAATCAGGATGATGGAGAAGACCACTTAATCGATCGTTCGATCGGATCTCCTGATCCGATCAGACGATCCTCTTTAACTGGACGCCCATTTGATGGCGTCAAATTATTAGGGGATGGCGCTAAGTAGAGCCGTTAAGGATTTAATATTAAATTATCATTTAAATATTCTTTACTTATTTCATTAATTAAAATTTATCGATTAAATGTGTTTCAAAAATTCCCAATAAATCACCCCTAGCTAATTGAGGGGTGAGGAACGCAACGGTGTGATCGGATTTTTGATTTGACGAGTATTTATTTATTTGATTTTTTTCAGGTATTTAAATAATATTAAAATATTTGAGGAAAATTCAACTACTTCCAACTGCATCCAAAACTTCACCCCTAGCTAATTTGGGGGTGGTGAATACAACGACGAAGTCAGATTTTTAATCTGAAGTCTAGATAAAAAGTCAATTTCTAGGGTTTGAGATTTTCAAGAATTTCAAATTTTGACCCAGTTGACTCTTAGTTTGACTTAGGTTTTAGAGATAAGTTCTAAATGACTTCTTTAGTGTACTAGAATCATAATTAAGATTTAAATTAGTCTTAATTGACCTAAGTAACAACCTGGGTTGTTACACAGTCTTTGCACATTTTTCACTATATTTAGGCAATACTGTGTGACACTTTCAGAGGACACCCTAACTTTAGCACAATGATTTAAAAATTTATGTCTAAATAGGATTTGTTAAAGTCTTATTTTGTTTGTCGACTAACTAACACAACCCTCATTCTTTCACATCCATGATTTAGGACCTGACACTGGCGGAGTTGAAAACATATACTTTGCATGATAAAATTATATAGCATGATGATTTCTATAAATTTTCACAGTGAAAATATTGCATGGCAAATAAGGTAAATTGATAAAAGTAAAATTTTCTATAGAATAAATATTTACTTTGATAATCATTAAAATAAGCTTTCATAAAATGATTTATCAATTATTATTGTAAGAAAATTTATTCCTCAATATAGAATACAATTACTCAAAATGGACAAATAATTCATCTCTTTTAACTAAATTTTGAGGTCATTCAAAAATTTACCCAAACAATAATTGTGTTTTTTTCAAAATGTTTATGGCAAGATTCTTACGAATAAGTTTGGTAAATATTTTTTTGACATATCATGCTTTTCAATGTTAATAGAAGGTATTAGTATATTAACATTTGCACACTAACACCATTTCATGCATATCTTAAGCAACAAAAATGTGACAACATATTGGAATACAATAGCAAGTCAATCAAACAAACAATAATCAAAGAATTCCCACAATCTGGAATTGCAAGAATTGTTAGAGTAGTTTATAATTACATCATAAAATTCCCATTTCCTTAAAATATAAAATGAAATGTTCATTGAAAGCTAGGCGACTCATAAACTTTTTTGTTGAATTCAAGCCACACCCTCTCTTTTTGCACTCATAAACATGTGTCCATACTCTACTTTGATTGCTGGTATGCTCATGAGCTCTTGAAGAGAACATATGCTTTTGAAAAATAAAAAATAATGTATTTAAAAAAGAGTAACTTACAATTATAAATTATAAACTTTAATTATTAAGATTGTGACATTTACCATTGTCTTTATCTCATAATTTGAACTTAGTAAGTTTTCAACATGTTGATCATGAGCATATATCAAATAAATTGGATAAAGAGGCAAAAATTTGGCAATTTGGTTGTACTATCTTGATCAATATCATGAACACTTTCATCATTTGTGAAACCCAAGCAATAAATATAATCATGTTTTTTATTAACATCATGATCAGGTTCCTTCTCAATTAAAATCATTTAATTTTCACTCTTTATTTGCAGCAAATTCCATATGGAGCAATGGGCATCGATTAGTTAATCATCATCACATAATGCATTAACACTAAATGAGAATTTTTCACAAACTTGAGCCTTATTCATCATCACTATAATCGTTATCATCATCAACAACACAAGCATTTCTCTTTATCACTAAGTCTCTTTCCATTCACTTTTAAAGCATTCCCATATCAATCAAATCACAAAATATTTCATAAAAAGTAGCATCACCAAGTCATTATAAATCAATTCATATGCATCATTATTAGCATTCTCACCATTATTTTTTTTTGACAATCTTATGAAAATTTAGAAGGTACATGCATGAGCATAATTATTAAAATAAATTTGATAATTATTAAAAGTTTATTTACCAATTTTTTTTTCATATACATTTATATTTATATGTGCTCTACTATTAATCAAAGTAAATATGAAGAAATTAATTATTCTTAGCATTTATCTCATACATTTCATGTTGTACCAATTCTTGATTGCCCTAAAATGTACATATATCTCCACATACTGAGTTAGACCTTAGGAGTAGACTTTTTGTGGGGTAGATTTGAGTTTTAACTAGACTTCCCCTGATGAGTGATTTAGGGTGTAATTAGGTCTCGAGTCAATATTTTTATATGGACACAAGCCCCATAGTTATTTACTTGTGGCGGCCCTGCCCCGCCGTGGTCCTGTTAACCCTTAGGTTAACATGATTACGGTGGAGGGGTCACCAAATGACAAGGTCCCCACTTAAGATTGGATTAGTCACACATCCTAATCCAATTTAAATAAGGACTTTGCCATTCAATTCAGAAATATTATCACTAAATGATCATACATGAACTCAGAGTGCGGAAGTATATAATATAACATTCATCCAATACAGTATAAATACAACAATACAGAATAAGTAAAGTACTGAAAAAGAAAATAAAATCCTGTATTATTACAACATTTTAATGAGCTTAAAAGAACTGAAAGAAAACTCTCATCCTCACTGAAGATAGAAACCTAAGCTATAGATCCTCAGGAACGGGCTCCTCCTCCAATGGCAAACTCTCCACTGGATTTGCTAAACCAATAAACTCAGAACCTACCATTATCAGTTTCATAATGGTAGGGCCCCAGCCAACAAAAGAAAAACTGGTTAGACAATAAGTCTAAGTACATTTTAGGGTAAAAGTTTATTTAAGTTAACTGAATATCACTATAAAAACAGAACTGAGCAAAAATAGGTGCAGAAAAGCGTACAAAAGAGCTAAAATAAGTTATAAACCATAGTTTATAACTAAACAAAAAGGAAGTAAAACATACCTCCTCCAAGCAACTGCAACACAAACAGGTAAGTAAAAGAAGTGTAAAATTGTAAGAAAATACAACCTAAATATGCATATGATCAAACTGATTATGCTAAGTGACATAAAATACTGAGTACACTAACATCCTAAACAAGCTTAAGAACACAGTAAGTAAATCTAGCATCCTATATAAAAACACGTGCAGGAAAGCTGTAAGTAAAACAGTGCTGAAATGCAGAATATACTAGTAAAACAGTAACTGTAAACTAAAACTATAGTAACTGTATAAGTCATCTGAACTGAATATGAACTCAGCAATTCTTAGCCTGATGGGCTAAGAAACTCTGAACTGAACATCACTGAAACTCTTAGCCTGATGAGCTAAGACAGAACTGAATGTAAGTGTACTTGAATTAGTATATCCATATCAGAATCCTGACTCTGTAGTCAGTAGGGCAAGAGTCTATCCATCCTATCACTCGGACTAGGCATGGCCGATAGACTGTCGGACATTAAACCCTCGAAAGGTTGCCGACCCCGAACGGGTTGATCGAAGAGGTATACTAATCAAGCTACACCTTACAAACCACTTGTGAAACAAACACAATGCTTGTTATGAATGTTCAAAATTGATATAAGATATTCATCAAATATCTTAAGTACATAATATATGTTCAAGGTATAAGGCTCAAAATCAAGGAATGCGAAGCATCAAAATCAAAGTGCAAGAAACTCTATCTAAAACACAGGTGATATCCTTTGTTGTCTACTTTATTCGTTCTATCTACTCTAAGTTACATAAGTTTCAGAATCAACAACTCTTACACATTCTGTAACTTAGAATCACGAATCCTACTTGTTGAAGGTAATTAGGACTGGCCAAGTCCTAATTATAACTTAATCAAAAGACGACTATTTGGTTAAAATGAATAAATCATCGACCTAGTTTTGTAATTTAATTCATCCCAACCTCATCTTGATTAGCCAAATCAAGATGAAATAGATTAAGAATTAGACTCCAGATGATGGGATCTAATCACTTAATATAAAGGTATAATTTAAGGGTCTAAGATTTAGAACCCAAATCTCACAGATTAGGTTAAGGCAAATCCTAATGATAAATCAAATTTATTAGGATGGATCTCTATTCTTAATTCTAAAGTTTAAAGATCAATTAATCATTTAATAAACTAAGAAAATCTAAAAACTAGAAAACTCAAGGTTTCACCTAATTGAGTAACCCAATTTACTCAATAGATGAATTCTAACTTAAGATCTATTCCTAATCTTAGGAAATAAGACTCTTAATTACTAAGAGTATCTCGCAAGACACACATCCTAACTAATGTTATAAGACCTAAGGATGGGTCTAAGAATGATTAAGGAAAGAGAACTCTTCTTAAGACTTAGGAATTTTCTTAAATAGCAAATTCTGAGATTTTAATCAAAACCTAATTTAGACTTAAATTTGAATAATTTCAGTTCTAAATCATTTTATTTACTGATTTTAGTGATTAGAAACTGAAATTAGTGTTTCAAAAGGCTAAACCCTATATTTGGGCAAAATGACCATTTTGTCCCTACTTAAGGGTTCAAAAGATCAAATTTTGATCTAGGGCTTAAATTCTGAAATTTTCTTTTAGAAAGTGATTCTTACTGTCTAATATAAGATTAGACAATAACTAAATTAATTTTGGGTGATTATTAAGCCATATGAGATCAAATTAGTAGATTTGACTCATAAGAGCAATTTAGTAATTTGATTAAGTGAAAGTTAAATTTTCTTTTAGTTTAATGTTCTTTACTATTTAAGCCTTCTATAGAATTTAAATTTGCTAAATTCTGATGAGTATTGACCAAGTTATGGCCAATACAAGATTTAGGATTTTTAAGGTTTAATTAAGGAATTATTAACTATAGGTCAAAAATTCTAATTTTGCCAATTAATGTCCAAATTAAGCAAAATTAGTGGCTATGGGTTACAAATAGCTCACTGATCATAATGATATGTGGTAGGCTCAATTTGGACTTAATTTGACTAAGTTAAGACCTAATTAGGGTTTAGGGTAATTAGTGAGTGATTAACAAAATTAATCACTCAAAAACTAGTCCAACCTTATGGATTGATTCTAAATGGATCTATGAGTACTCTGAAGTTTAAAACTCTCAAATTGGGTTACTAGATTTGCTATTATTCACTAATCAAGATTTAGAGCAATTAAGGGTGATTAGCAAATCTGACCGTTGGATCTAAAATATTTTTATAGATTATTGTTAATTAGATTCTTCTGATCTAAATTGATATTTGGATCATCAAATTTGGAGCTCAATTGACCAAGTTATGGTCAATTGAAGTTCTAGGGTTAATTAACCTAATTAGGGTTTAGTCCTAAATATGATTAGGTTCAAACTAATCCAAACAGCAAAGCTAACCCTACTGAAATAATCCTTAGGGTTTTCTGATCACTTTAAGACCCATTTTCAATATGTTTGGATCATTAGGTACAAAGTTATGAGCTAAATAAGGTTTGTGACATTTTAATTTAAATTAAATTAAACCTAAAAAATCACTTTGCAAAATATTGATCCTACAGCAAAAATTTTGGTATCAATAAATTCCTCATATTTTTCTGATTAAATTAATATATTTAATTGTATAATTTGGATAAATATTTTGGGAGTTATTAAGGTTTAAAGATTTAATTTAAATGATTAATTAAATTCTGTTTAATTGAATTAATAATTCTGTTATTATTATTATTAATATATAAATTCGTTTATTTAAATAACGTTTTTAATTATAATGTTATATATTAATATCTGCAGGACACGTGGCGGTCTGGCATTCGCCGGACTGAGAACAGCGGGGCCCACCGCTGATCTCACAACAGAGACGCGTCAGCTTCACGTGGGTCCCTCGCCTTCGCAGTTCGTGCAGCTGTTTGACTGACCCAAAATCCATTCTTCGCGGGTCAGCCTCTACCCGACCCGGCCCATTCGCGATTCATTCCAACGTCGCCTTCTTCCCCGACAAAGGAGCGATTTAGGGCTTCTAATCCCTCACAACACCAGGCTCCGTTTGGTGAGATCAATATGCTATTCGATAGGTCTTAACAAGATCTTTCATTTAACATCGAGATCGACATGCTTGGACTATGCTATCATCGGTAATTATGATGCCCTAGAATCGACCTAAGGTTCAGGGAAAAATTCCCTTTTGTTGAATCGGTGGAAACGTATCGAGCTCCATTGAACTCGATGAGATCACAATGCAACCATACTATCAATAATTGCTTACTTAATTTAAACATTCATTAACTGAACTGAATGGATACAAGTTGAGAAAATAATTGGATACCGCTCAGATTTGATCAAAATCATAGAATTAAATAACTTTATAAATTGATAATTGATAATTAGGATACAGAGATTGAATGAAATTATACATACATAAGCAATTCTTTGAATTACGGGAATGGTGAAGTACCTAAAATTGCAGTCAAGAGAACTAGAGATCGATCGAAGGCTGCCTTTTTCTTGTCCGGATCAGGTCACGCAAATGAGATAGCTGAGTCGATTAAGGGTCTTTACCTATCCTTAAACGACGCTTTTCGTCGGTGGAAGAGGGCACGAGTCGAAGGAGAACGCCGCGTGCAGAGAGGAGGCGATGCGTGCGATTCCTTCGTGACACACGGAGGATCGAGCGAGGAAGACGAAGCTTCACCGTTTGATCAAATGATCAAACGGGTTAGATGGACCGTTTAAATTAACAGATGCATCTAAGATAGAAGAGACGGTGTTATTTAAAGGAGACGGAAACTGTTAATGGATTTAAGTAAATAATAATTAATTAATTCACCTTGATTTTCTTAATTAAAATTAATCAATTAAATGTGTTTTAAAAATTTCCAATAAATCACCCTTAGCTAATTGAAGGGTGAGGAACGCAACGGCGCACTCGGATTTTTGTTTCGATGAGTATTTAATTATTTGATTATTCTGGGTATTTAAATAATATTAAAATATTCGACAAAAAAATCAACGACTTCCAAATGCCTTCAAAATTTCACCCCTAGCTAATTTGGGTGTTCTGAACGCAATGGTGAAGTCAGATTTTCAATCTGAGGTCTAGATAGAAAGTCAAATTTCCAGGTTTTGGGATTTTCCAGGATTCTTGTTTTGACTTTGTTGATTACTTGGCTTGACCTAGGTTTCAGAGATTTGCTTCAAATCACTTAATTAGTGACTTAGAATCTTAATTAAGATTTAGATTAGTCTTAATTGAGCAAAGTAACAATCTGGGTTGTTACATTACTCCTCCTAGTCATATAGAAAAAACTCACTATTAAGGAGTATTAATTATATTTTAATCAGCATAAAAGTCGAGTAAGTGGAAGTTGACCCGATCAAGATCCCATGAGACGACCTGTAAAATACTAGAATTTCTTTTCAAATTATTTATTAATATTTAAATAATTTTGATCCAGATTAAAAATCTGATTTCATCATTGCGTACACAACTCCCAAATTAGCTATGTGTGAAGTTTTGGATGCATTTAGAAGTCGTTGGATTTTCGTCGAATATTTTAATATTATTTAAATACCCTGAAAATTTGAATAATTAAATACTCATCGGATAAAAAATTCAATCGCGCCGTTGCATTCATCACCCTTCAATTAGTTAGGGGTGATTTATTGGAAATTTTTGGGATACATTTAGATATTTAAATTTAATTAATAAAATAGGATAAAATAAAATTAATATTTAATTTGAAGTTAAGAAAATGACGCCGTTAGCTATTCGAAACCCAGTCACCATAATTTCTATTTTTGCTTTTCGTCTCCGCGAAGCTCCGCGTGTCGCGAAATGGACGCGCGGCGCCCTAGTGTCCTCCTAGCGCAGCGCAGGTCACCATCTCCATCGCTCTTAGCTTTCATATTAGAGCTCCAATGAACTCAAAAGACGTATTTTCTCCATCTTTGGTCAAAGCTAATCCGTGCGGATCTCTGAAGTTCATTCCCCGAAACTCGAATGTTTCCAGTCGTTCATCTGAGGTACCATCTTTCTTCCTTCGATGATAATACCATTCGCAAATTTCAATTCAGATGCCTATTCCATTAGTTAGATTACATTTTTATAAGGTCTGATTGATCAATCATTTGATCAATCGATCGATACAGTGGATACCGTTATCCTCATTTTGCCGCACCGTAGATGTTAGGGTTAAGATTTGATGACACGTTTGACCACCTCAAGATCTGATCCAACTGCTGGCATCTAGCCCTTATCAAGGTCGAGCTAATGACATGCGGTTCGACGTCTGACGCCGCAGGGATGCCACCGGAAAATCATGCCATAGCCGTTTCGTCTCGGGGGAATGGGAGAAGACAAAGCGTTTTGGGTCGGGCTGGGTCGGCCCGGGCCTGACCCATCTCTGAACGGGTTTGTCCATTTCTGCGGACAACTCAAGTGCGCGGGGCCCACTATAACTGTTGAGCGTATGAGAAGGCGCCATGTGTTGAATGGTGGGCCCACTATAACTTTGTACTTTACTTTCCTGCATTGTATATATTCTGAGCTGGATGTCTTTATTTTATGTATGGATGTTATTTTCAGTTGTTACTTTTCTTTCGCACTCTGATACTCATTAAGTGATTGTTAATCTTTATCTTATTCAGAAAAGTACCTCTTTTCCTTAAGATTGGATTGGAGTCTTAAATTCCAACCTAATGTTAAGTATGAGATGTGCTTAGTGACGACCACTCCTTAAGCCTTGTGATTAGAGGGGCGGCCGCCACAACACATGATAGACCGGGTTAGTAGCTAAAAAAATAGTGCTCTTGCTATCACGATGCACTACCACTTTCTCATGCTGAACTTTCAAATATATCAGTATCCCTCTCATCCACATGGCCCCTTTAAATGCTTATGTTTTTCATATATTTAACTTCCGTAGTAAACATGGCCATTATAGGCTATAGTGTAGGTCTCTGCCCATCCAGACCTCATGTTAACCTTTATACATAGCCAATAGTTGATCGTCTCCGATCAAAATCTCCAGCATAGTCAGAATCTACATAACCGACACAAAAATTCGTCGTTGATGATTGCTTCTAAAAAAGTAAAGTGAAACTTCAAATATCATAATATATCCATAATTGCTTGCAAATGAGGCTTCCTCGGATTAAGCATATATCGGCTCACAACTCCAATTGCCTATTCCAAGTATGATCTCGTACACACCATGGCATATATTAGGCTCTCGACAGCACTGAGTGCATATCATCCTTCTCAGCATCTGTCTTTGGGCACAATGCTGCAGATAAGTTAATTGTAATGCCAAAGGAATATTTGCTGACTTTTTAAGATCATTCACTCGAAACCTTTTGAGCATCTTCTCTAAATATTCATGTTAGGTAAGCCAAAGATTTTTTGCATTCTTGTTCATACAGATCTCCATCCCAAGGATCTTCTTTAATTCTCCTAACTCCTTCATCTTAAAAATTTTAGCCAATTGATGCTTCATGCGGTCCATTTCTAATTGATCCAATATAGTAACCAGCATGTCATTCAGATATAGAAGCAGGTAGATAAAGTTTCCCTGATGCAATTTTATGAAGAATACATAGTGATCATACTGACTCTAATGTATCATTCCTTCTACAAAAATTAATAGAATTTCTTAACCCATTGTCGTGGTAATTATTTCAGGCCATACAAAGACTTGTTCAATTTACCACCAAGGGTTCCTTACATGTATCCTTGAACCTTGGGACTGCAACATATAGATCTACTATTCAAGTTCTCTATGCAGGAGCACAGTTTTGACGTCGAGCTACTCCAATAACAAATCAAAATATGCTACCTAAGCTATAAGTACAATGATCGATGAGTGTTTGACGACTGGGAAAAACACATCATTATAGTCGATCCCTTATTTCTGAGTAAAGCCCTTATCCACCAATCAAGCCTGGTAGTGCATCTTAGCTCCTTGAGATCCCTCTTTCTTTACATACACCCACTTACAACTAATAACCTTTTTTCCTGGAGGGAGTTTCTCCAACCTCTATACACTATTTTTATTAAGAGTCTACCTCTTCATCCATCGCTCAATTCCATAAAATTTTCTCTGGGCCCGTCACTGCTTCCTTGAAATGAGTGAGAAACTCATCCTCTACCACCGACAAAGCATAAGTAACATAGTTGCCAATGCAGGCTGGCCTCTCAATTTGTTATCGGGTTATATTCCTTACAATTGACTTTTGAATATAAGCCTCACCACCATCATGATCATCCTCTTCCTCATCACCAAAATGGTATTTACCGGTAAGTACAGTATTAGTAGCTACATCATGATGGGAAGCATCCTGTGGAGCAAATGGGGCTACATCAAACCCCACTCCCTGTCTGCCTATAGAAGTTATTGTAATTCCTTCCATCTAATGTGAACTATTATGTATTAAGAAAACCTCATCAAATGTTATATCTCTATTGATGATGGTCTTTATAATAACTCAAGGTTATTAATTATCATTTAATAGTCCAATTAACTTCAAATCTCTTATATCAAGCTTAAATTAGTCATTAAAAGCAAGTTCCAAAGTTTTGATTAAATTTGGAATTCAAACAAATAAAACCCTAATTTTGGATAATTTTTAAAATAAAAAAAATGAGAAGAATACTTTGACCTCAGATTAAAAATCGGACTTCGCCATTATGTCCCTCACACCTAAATTAGCTAAGGGTGAAATTTTGATGAGTTTTGGAGATATTCAAAATTTTTTGATTATTTTATTGTATTTTCGAAAACTTGAAAAATGAAATATTTAAGTTGACTTATGATTAAAACTTTGACTACATTTTTGAGTCCGTTACCACCAATTTAGTTAAAAAACAATTTTTCAAAATTTTCTTTATAAACAAATAATCATATAATTCTAATTAAATAAAATTCGTAATTAATCAAATAATATACTATATATAAATACATACACACACACACGCACACACACACACACACACACACACACACACATATATATATATATATATATATATATATATATATATATATATATATACATAACTTATTCTAAAAATCACATATCGGCTGCCCTAATTCCCCCATCATGCGACCGAGCCCTCTCATTCCCATCCCTCGAGTGACGAATGGAACGAAGGGAAGACGCCGCTCGGCCAAGACGAAAATCGACGGCACGTGGCTTCCACCGCTTGTGTAAGCCATTAGCCGTTTGCCAAAAAACGTTTGGATCATTAATGCGAACTCATCTAGCCGTAAGTTGCAAAGCAAACGGCTAAAAGTTCCGATCTAGGTAAGAGTCAAGACCATACTTATTCAATCGTTTATCTTGACTCTCGATACTTCGTTGTTCACATTTAGAATCGCAAGCAGTAGGCGGCACAGAGGATGATCTCCTAAAACCTAAAGCTGCGAAAAAGGTACCTCACCCGATTTGTTTTCTATCAAATGTTATTTATATAAGATTAATTTATTGATTTGGGTTATAAGATTTAGTCTATTTCAACTTAATTTGTATTTCCTTGAAGGTTAACTAGAGCTGATTGCAAATTTTTGAATAAATGGCATATGATTAAATATATTTTATCTATAGTTGACTACTCTGTTTTGATCTAAATTAAAAAAAGAAATTTTATTTATTATTTGTCATTCAAACTGAAATTTTATATTGCTGTGCAAATCTAAATATATGAACTAATTTTATATAACTCTATATATATATATATATATATATAGTTTAAAGATTATTATAATATAAAGGATGTTCATAAATAAAACCTTAATTTACATGGAATCACATACACTTGTTTATAGAATGCTTAGAAATGATTATACTCTTATGATTATGACTACTTTGTAACATTTATTATTATTATTATTATTACTACCATGCTGCTATTATTTTGGGAGAGTCTCAAAGAAACGATTTTGGAATTATTAATGATGGATATTTCTTTCATTAGTTGTGCTTTACTCCATTAGATATGATGTATGGTGGTATCAAAGACTGCTATAAGTGACAATCGTTATTGGGATCTATTGAGAAAATTGGAAGCAGAAGAGAATTGGTCTCTTGAATAAATATTGGTTGTCACTCTCAAAAGATGCTTTTGCCTCATTCAAAATGTAAAATATTGCCTTAATATTTTCGACTTTCTTAAACATGCCTAATATTTTGCTGAATGCCTGAACTTTTCCATGGTACTTAATATGCAACAAAAATAAATAACTGATTTTACAATTTCTTTATCATAACGATTAAAGTTAATATACTTCCAAGTACAATTTTTTTTTTCTGAGCCAACATTCCCATTTTTATTTATTGTCAAGAATGCAACATAGTTGGTTTGGATCAGGTCTTAAAATTTTTTTGACCATATGAAGGATAAAGGAAGGGATTATTGTACTTGAGGCTCACACTCGGAGCATTTTGGTAATAACTGAACAATTAGACTTTTGATATCATACTATCCTATTTTTTATTAGAAGATTAAAATGTTTATATTGAAGATGATAAAGTAGCTCTCATGAAAATATATGTTCTAGATTGACTTAGGAGGTTTGGCATATCAAAGAGAGTGCAAGAGGCTTCTAGACAATTGAGGGGTATAGTTAATGTGCAAGAAATATTTATTGTTAAAGTAAACTGTTTTAGTGTTAATGTTTTCTTAAAGTTGAATGCAAATTGTTTGGGCTCTATTTGGTGAAATAAAGAACTGTTCAGAGTTCATACTGACAGGTTAAGTTTGATATCTTTATTATTCAATAATTTTTTGAAAAGTACATGTTTAAATGACTTAATTATAACCTTTGTGCATAAATCAGGTAGATGTTTTTTTTTAATTAGGAATGCTATGATCATAATTTGTGGGATTTTGTTTCTTTTGTATTATATGCATTTTAACTTCTCTACTCTTATTATCATATTCAAATTAAAATATGTACTGCAATTATGTAATAAATTATGCTGATTATGATTTTATTTAAAGAGATTTTTACATACATAGCACCTAAATTTCATAAGTTATGTATCAATCGCCCAATCTTTAATTGAAATGGAATTTATATACATAACATTTGAAATTTCATATTGATAGTCAGCAAATTTTATTTATTTTATTGAGCAGAAAAAACACAACCTGTATTCTTGCTTAACAAAGATTAAGAAGGGACCATATGCCATCATCCAAAGGAACAAAAAAAAAATGTTATTTAGTTAAGAATACAAGAGCTGTTTGGATGTAAAAGAATTGCGAGGATTCAAGATTTATTAAATTCTTAAATGTTGGATACAAAATAATTGCTTTATACTATCTGAGAGATAATTGAATATAGATAGCAATACTTTTTTTTTGTTATCACCCAACTCAATTAAATTTTTTTTTTTGATGTCTTTTCATTTGGGTTCCGAAGTATTAATAAATCCATCAAACTTGTTTATTATTCTTTTGTGGTATTTATGGATAAATGCCACCATTTGTTTGGATCAGTTTCTATTGGTTGTTCTATTTTTTTATGCAATTCAGCATTTAACTTCATTATATTCTCTTCTTTTGATCTGGTTTTCATTTGGAAGCAGATGGAGTAGTGTATGTACTTATAGCTTTTGGCCCATCTGGGACTTACCCAACAGTTTTGCCAATAAACAGTAACAAGTTGAATGTGAACTTAGAAAATAAAAATAAAAATATAACGTGTTCCGTTGCAAAATCTATTTCACTACTTCAAGATTGGTTAATGTTGGAAGGCTGATTACATATTGTTATTATGCTTGAATGTACCTTGGAAAGCCTTATAATCATGTATGAAAGTTATTGAGACTCTTAAAAGTTGCATTGAAAGATGCTCTGTTTTGGTTCATTCTGCATACCCTTATATTCATCGTTATTTTTAGTATAGCTAGGATGTTCCGTTCATGCCGATTTTGGTGTCGATGAAAATGTATCGGAAATATCTTTCCATTGATATATGACACCACTCATGGAACTCTCTGGATTGAGAGTAATTAAGCTCGAAAAATGACCCTCATGAGTTTCACACCTGACGAAATCACCGTATGCCGCTGCAGCGCGCTGCAGTGGGTTGTCGCGGGCTGCAGCGAATAGGAAAACTTAGGGAAAACATATAAAAATGCACGTTGAACTAATTGAATAGTAATTTGTGAAATGGACATCTACAGCGCACGGCCGCGCGCTGCAGCGGCATTTCACGGAACTTAGAACAGTGATTTGCAAAATGGGTCGATACAGCGCGCGGCAGCGTTCTGCAGCAGACTATAGCGAAAATTCTAGAACTTAGGAAATGTCAAAAAAAATATTAATTGAACATTAAAATTGCAAAATGGACCGCTACAGCGCGCGGTCGCGCTCTGCAGCGGTCTACAACGGTAATTTTGCGAAAAATCATAAAATCATTAAATAAAAGTAATTGAACAATGATTTTTGCAAATCGAACTGCTACAGCGCGCCACAGCGCACTGCAGCGGATTGCAGCGGCCTGCAGCGAGTCACAGCGCAATGGCGCTACCGCGTGGAAAGCGCTACAGCGCGCTGCCGTGCGAAAAACGCTCCAGCGCCCAAATTTGCAAAATTCCCAGAAATTTCAGAAACTGCCCAGATTTTGTAAAATTGCCCAGTTTTGACTGAAATGACCAAAACTTCACTGTTTTGATATTTTAAAACCCCTAGGACCCTAGTGAGGCTAAGTTATACTAAATTTGAATCTATTTTAGTTAAAATTGAATATTGCATAAAATTTTATATGAAAGTTGAATTTGAAACTTGTCACTTATAAATTAGCCCTCATATCTATTATGAATCTTAAATATGTGTTATGCTAAAGAATAAGTATTAGAACCTTAATTGCTTATATTAATTAGGTATAGTTTAACAACCAAATGACATGAAATTTAGATCTTTTAGAATTATGATTAAGTGTTAATCCCTTTATTTATTTTAAGATTTGATTAGCATTAATCACCTTTTTTTTTTATATCATCTTTCTATTTATATGCCCTTATGATATTATGATGTATGTTAGAAAACTTTAACATTTAAATGGGACATCTTGATATGTAAACTAAACTTGAACATAAGAATTTTGATAACTTGATTAAGTAGATAATACTTAATATAAACCTAAAGTTTGACATCAATAATATACTAATAATACATTGATTTATTATTGACCTTTAAATTAACCTTTGGCCTTATAGTAGAAAGGTTAGGGGTTAAATCCTAACTTATCTTGATTAAGATCTAAACCTTAATCACTTAATTAATTAACTTGATTATAAGATAATTCAATTGACATTATTCCAATAATACATATGATTTGGTATTGATCTTAAATTATCAAATTAGAAGTGCTAAGGATAATATTAAATATAAGTGATTGAACCATCTGAATCCAAATTTTAGATCTTTGATTTTCTCTTATATAAGACAATTAGCATAAGATGGAAATAAAATTGTAAAGATTTATGCAATAATCTAACTCTAATAAGATCTTTGATTTTATCCCATAATTGTAGAATAGGAAAGGATCAAATGGATTTTAATCATTTGATATGATCATCTTAACTTAAGTATAACAAGTAAACCTTAAGAAGTAGGAAAGTGAGATCTTAAGGGTCTTTCTATAGGATCAATATTGAAATGATTAAAGACCTTAACTAATGATGCATTGAGGTAGGAAGGATTTTTGTAACTTATTGAGGTAGAAACCTAGTTGCTCCTTCATAACTTTAGAAGTCGAACTTGATACCTTGTGGTAGGAATTACCTAAAGTACTTAGAATGTAGCTCATCCCTTATGGTAGCAATCTATGTGGAGCCTTATGTAGGATACACCTAATTAGAGTAAGGATTAATAGATTTGATAAATCCTTATTGATTAAATAGAATCTGCTGAACTCAGATTGTTGGTTGGGTATAGTAGGGTATACCCATATTACTGGATTAATTCAGTACTATTCAGGATTGGTTGATTCACTCCAATGTGGACTTATGACCAGGTGCTATCTTGCGGGATTAGCCTAATACAGTCCCGTTAGAATAAATCTTCCAAGACTAAGAGTGTTACAATTAGTGAACAGGATCCTTAGTTTGAGATGTAAACTGCGACCGGGTTCCACCTCCTATCGTAGTGCACTTCGATAAGTGCAGTTTAAGCAAACTAAGTATCTTAAGTCACTTTGCGTAGACCACTAAGTATGCTTGTAATTAGGGAATTTAACAGCTTAGTTTGAGATATAAACTGTGACCGAGTTCTGCCTTCTATCGTAGTGCACTTCGATAAGTGCAGTTTAAACAAGCTAAGGGTTAAATCTACCTTTCTTGCAAATATGCTAAATATATGTATACAATCATCCCAGCTAATGATTTTCAAGTAAACTCTCAACTTTAACCAATTACCACAGTTAGAATCTTAGGAGTCAGAATCATTTTAGCAGGATTCTGCACAATGGAGACTTTAAATTCATTATCAGATTTTAAAGCATTTTCTAGGATTTATCTCATGTAGTTTAGAAGCATGAGCATGAGCATAAACATTTTGTGTGAATATCAGAATGATGTATGAGACTCAAAATGATGTATAAGTATCAGTGATGATCTGTGAGTTACGGAATGTTGAATACATTGACAGGGGAATTTCTGGATGCATCAGTGTCATCAATAAATAGTATTCTCAACAGGGTGTATGTAGACATTGGACCGTACTGCTCATAACAGTTCAGTGATATTTTGGTAGCATATCAGTAGCATACCGTGTTGAAGCATATTCAAATGCACAGTTTCAGTGATATACATCATAGTTTATAGATGATTACTCAGTTTCAGATTCAGTACTGTTTTTGGTTTTCTTTCAGTATTTAGTTATAGTTCAGTTTTACTTTGTTTTACTTCAGTTTTGTACAGTTTTATATTTTCAGATATGTTACAGTTTTCCTGCAGTTTTATACATGTTATGTAACAAAGTAAATAATTAGAACTGTTTAGAATAGTTTCGATGTGTTAGACTTATTGTCTAACACGAGGTACTTTTGGGATCCGGCAATTTGCTAGATCCTGAGCAGTATATTGAGACATGTCAGGAGGACACTCAGGAGATTCAGGAGGAGCCCATGGAGTACTAGTGGACTCTCCTCCAACTTTACTTTCTGCTTAGTATTTTTAATTCAGTTCCTAGTTTTACTTCAGATTTCAGTAAACTGTTTGTAATAATTCTGGATGTATTTTCTTTTCTTTTCTGAGATGAATATTTTCTACAGCTTCTGTGATGAATGATTCTGAATATTTGCTTTAAGCTTTCGCACTCTATTTTTATACTATTTATACTTAGGATTGTGATGTGATCAGCATACTGGAAATACTGATATTTTATACATATACTGGATTCCTATCGTATTCTAAATCCAATGTATGTATTTGCCTAATATTTAGGATGAGGATACTACTCTTATCTTAAGTATTAGCTCTCAACCCCACTTGAGGTTGAGTCAGCAGCCCTTCAGGTGGGCTTAGTTTTCAGCCATTTCAGGGAGACGGGGTATTCCTCCTCGAGTGGCGCACCGCTCCGCCGCCGATATGATTGTACTTAATTCTTTTGCGCGCGGCGACGGGGCGGGGCGCTACAATCTTTCCCATGAATCATTATCATGGTAAAGATCTTAAACTCATCCGACAATGAGTTCAACAAAAGCAGAGCATTATCTTTATCCTTCATGGTTTCATTCATATTTAGCAAATTTGCCAATAACTTTGTGAACTCGTTGAGATGCTCATCTATAGAAATTCCCCTTCTCATCTGGAATCGATAGAGCTGCCTTTTCATGTGGAGTCGATTCTCCACGCTCTTTGTTAAGTATTTACTCTCTAGAAATTTCAAGAACTTCCACACCGAAGTTTCCATCATCGCGGCATGTTTAATATCTCGGGTCAAACATTTTCGAATCAAACCACAATAATTTTGATTCATTTTGATCTAATCCCGCTTCGATATTTTCTCCGGTTTCTCTTCACCATCAAGAACATCAGTCAGGTTCAATGAGCAAAGTGCATCTGTCACTTCGCATCTCTACATCCCGAAATTGTTCTTTCCATCAATCTTGACCACATCAATTTTAGCCGGTTGTGTCACAACTTAGAGAGAAATTCTCTCCACCACTAAGGATGATGAAGTACTGATCACATCTTCTGCTCTATCTCCCATGTTTTCCTTTTGCTTTACAAACATTCAAAATACACAACTCCAAACTAAACAAACCCTAACAATACTGCACAACCTCGGGCTCTGATGCCTCTTGTTGAGAACGAAGGGTTCGTCCAATGTGGAACAAATGTGTATTCTTTGAGCAAAACACACTAAATCATAGAAGATTTCAGCTGGATATGCTACAACTTGGTGAGAAATTCTCTTCATCGTTGATAATGATGAAGTACTGGTCACATCTTCTACTCTATCTCCCATGCTTTCCTTTTGCTTTACAAACCCTCAACCACAAAATTACTACACTTCAAACCAAACAAACTCTAACAATCCAACACAATCTCGAATTCTGATAGCATTTGTTGATAAGGGTTCATCCAATGCAGAAAAAAAGTATTATTTTAGCAAAACACATAAAAAAGCAAAGATAAATACAAAATAAAAGACAAATCGTAGCACAACACAAGATTTACATAGTTTGAACACCTCATCCACTGGGAGAGAAGAGGGGAATTTTTCATTATGAGCAGAGATTCTAAATATAAGGTTTAGAAAACATATACCCAAGCCTCAATGGAGCTCTAATAGCCTCCAAGAACAACTATCACACACACAATAGCAAAAAATCGGAGTTAAACCCTAAAACATGCTAAGATTGAATTTATAGGCCACTCAAAGCGGGCCTGAAAATACGCGGGCGCCTGTGCGCTCTTGAGCATCCATGTTTCTGTTTGGCTGGCGCCTGGGCGCGCATGAGCGCCCAAGTTTCTGTTTGGTAGACGCTTGGGCGCCCGTTGTTCTGTTAATGGGGCCCAAGCCTCTAACTAGGCACTCCACTCACAATAACTTTCAATTTTATCCTTTAACAAAGGCGACATTCGATTTTACCCCATTAAAAATCAAACATATATTTATATTAAGAGTAACAAAAATAACTTTGAAAACGCTAACAACCAAAACTACGAAAATAATTTTGGTTTAACAAAAGATTTTTGGTATACTTTTAGCACCATTTATACATTAAAATGAAGATAAAGTGGCAATCATTATTGTAAATATATGATTAATACAATTCACTTTTTATTTGAACTAACATGTAAGAAACAAAAAAAAAAAATTTATTAATAATGATTATGATTGTGTATATAATAATATAAATATGACAATTTTCTTACCAAAATGAACAATAATATAGGAACCAAAAAAAAAAAATTATATTAGTATAGGAGATGAGTTTAAGTCAAAATTTTCAAGTTAATTGGACTCGAACTGAGATTGAACAGAACTTGCTCATTCGAGTCGAGTCAAACCAAAATAATTCAAATTAGATTTTCAAGTTAAATTGCCAATCATAACCACAACCTTAGAATTTAATAATTTATTTTAGATTATGTTATTTTTTGATAAATTGTTATAAAATATATAAATAATTTACTTCTCACTTTTAAGTAAATGATAATACTTCTTAGGTGTACATATTATTCAAATAAATTGTACAAGTTATTCAAAAATGTTCTCAGTTTAATGAAAAATTAACAGTTGAATTTCAAAATTTTGACTATCAAAAGATGAAAAGCATAAATTATAGAAAAGACTAATAATTTAAAAAAAAAAATAACTTGCATAATATAAAATATTTATAATTTACATATTAAACCTCAGGGCATCAATATATATCTATATATATATAACAGCATTACTCTATTTTTATGTAAACATTTAATTCCATCAACTTTCGAAAATATAAGACATAATTTGTACAAATATAAAACATTGTGCTTTGACTTCATAATTTGAACTCGATTGTAAGTAGGAAAGCCGAACGCAAATATGCTAAAGTAGTCCTAATTTGACTATCAAACTGAACATTCCAAATAGAGTAAATTGCATCAAAGAGGCACAAAATACATATGCTAAAAAAACAAACAATCCAAAATTCATATTCATTGGGAGGCAAAAAGTGCTTAAAACATACTTAAATAAACTTATTAAAATGCCGACAGTAAGAACCTGCAACTTAGACAGAACAGCAAGAGGATTATTTTATTCCATGATGAATGACTCTACCGAATCCCCATCAAACATATTATAATTTTACATCTACATACAAAAAAACCTGGTGCATGACCCGACCCTACTTGACCTTACCCGCAAAACCCGGATTCACTGGCGCCCTCACTGCTTGGCCTGCATAGTAACATTGATGATGAACTAAACTGCCCTTTTAAGCTTTTGCCTAAATCATGAATCAAAACAATAAAGATGGATGGATACCTGTGAATAAAAGAAGGTTCCAAGGACAGCTATCGCGGCTCCAAGAGCATTGATGGGCTGAACGGGAGTGTGGAAAATAATGATCGAGGAGACGATCACAGATATCCGCTTCATGGTGTTTCCGATGCTGAATGTAAGGGGAGAGATTTCGTCCAAAGACATGTATGAAACCTGATTGTACAAGTGGTAGAACACACTCTGTGCCGCTACCCACCTGCAAATAGCAAGTAAGAATCGTACGAATATAATATAGTAGAGCTTAATATATTATTACCATATGAAATGAGGGCCGATCTCGGAAACGGCCGTCTGCCATCCTGCGGCCCACAGTTTAGGGCCCTCGACAGCAATGGCAAAAGGAGTGAGCAAGAGGAGGGACATGATAGAAAGACAAGCGTAATAGTTCATCCCGCTAACAGATTTGCCTTTCATTCCTCTCTTGGAAAATATATTCCGAAACACAAATGCAAGGTTGGAAATCATTGCACCCATAAATCCTGGAATTACACCAACAAACATCAAATTAATAAGCATCTTCAAAAAAACAGATGGCACTCGACAATCGTCACAAACAAGATTATAAAAACACTCTATGTTAGGGCATGGTGAACAATTAGTAAAAGAGAGCACTTGCAGCGCAGAAAATCAAACAACACAAAAAACATAATTAGAGATAAAAAATCTTTGGCGGGAAAAGCTATGTGAGACGGGGAACGGTTGCACTAAAAAGAGGAAATGAAAGGGAAATGTATTATGATTAAGAGCCTCCTCTTACTTTGAACTCCCTGCATCCTCATGCAAGAGATCCCCTTTCCATTTTTTAGTGAATCTTTGGTATTGAATACAAATTTGCCGACTTCCGTTGATCTTCCATGACTATTTACACTTTGAGGTTCTATTGATTTGTAATGGTATTTATGAATGCTATGAATGTTGATCGCACAAATTGAATAAAAAGAAAATAAATAACATTTGGCCTTGGAAATGATTACAAAAGCCAATTATATACGAGGTAGGGTATCTACTCTCATTTCCCTGCAAAATCTTCCCTCTTCACCGGAGATAACAGTGACGGCCTCACTCTCAAACTTCTTGCTACTCCTTGCCAGCCAAAGCCTGCTTGCTCTCTGAATTGTGTTGTTTTTATTTTGCATTTTTTTCTAGCCTTCAAAATTTTCTTTACTCGCTCAAGGCTCAGCTGTTCTCCACCTCGCTCTCAGCACAACTCCTAATCAGCCTGTTGCAACTGCAAAAACCCTCACATCCTACCCATCTGCATCTGCTTCCCTCTATAAAGCCCAACTTTAACACTTTACAACCCTACAAACAGCTACCAATCGTACGCTCTAGATAGCTTTCTAATGCGTTTGATGTCCCTCATAACTTCTAGTAACTACGCACCTTACACTATGATAGCGAGATTCTGACTGAGAAAACAACATTGAACGATTCACTAGTAACTCAGCACTCGTCTTAACCAACCAACCCGGAGGCCAGGTATTTACATTAAGAAAATAATGGAATGTAATTCTGAGCTTACTAGAATAAAGAGCAAGAAGGATCTAAAGAGTGAGCTTATTATTACAAAGAGTGAGACGCTAGTCCACCCGGTAGGGTAGGCCACCGGAGGTGGTTGCTATCTATCGATAGCACCGCTGCGCAGCCTACAGAACCTACATACTTCGTACCCTACATTCGACTAGCGTCTCATCATCTACTCGACTATCTTCTGATGAAGATAGCCTCCGGTGGCCTTTCTCTTTCATTGTTCAGCATCTTCCTAAGCGGTGGCCAGGCTACCGGCAGGTAGATCGAAGCTTGAAACAACGGCTTTCAATACAGCAAGCAGTTCGGAGAGCTGGGAGAAGTAACGAATTTGAGTAGGCACTTCACAATCCCAGTTTTCTTGAACCAGGTTTCAGTTGCTAGAAATCCCTCAACCTCAAACCACTGTAAACACTCTTAAAAACTTAAATGCTTTGATTCAACATTTACTACTTAATATAGAAGCAGCTCAATTTGCCTGAAACTTTGTATACATTTACAACCATAAATTTTAAAAAATAATAATCTGCTTTAAATGTAAAAAAAAAACATAAAAATAAGAACTGGCTTTTCAAATTGAAGTTTCAAGGATCTAAAGCAAACTGGCTTTTCATCAGAAAAAAAAAATTCCAAGGATTCTGTTAACGTACCAGTCATGTTGAAGTTGAGCTCAGTCACTGCAGCTAAAGCACAACCGCCTATAATTGGCAACAGTGACAAATACACTGGCACAGGGAACGACTCCCCCAGCAAAAACCTTGAAACCAACACACTAAAAGCCGGCTCACCACTCTTAATTATATGAGTGAATGATACAGCCACTTTTGACATGCTCACTGTTGCTGCAACATGGCCAATAGAATGAGCCACTGCGACCTGAAAAAAGAGGAAAACATCGCACATATTACTATCCAAACAAAAAAAAATTCAATACAGACCATCATCTCATTACAAAATCAAGCAAAATTGGTCCTAAGCGGACCAAGTTTTTTTTACCGGAGTGAGGGCCTTCCAGAAATCAAGATCAGTCTTCGGCGCCTCCGCAATCCTGGTCGCCCAGGAGATCAGCATCATGAGAGATCCACAGGCAAGCGACAGCGTCGAGGTGAGCCAGGGGTAAGGGAATGCGTTCAGCACCTTCTTGTTGTAAATATTAAAAACCACGTTAAGCGCCCACCAGGTGGCGAAGTAGATCCCGATCTTCACCTTCTGTGCAGCTTCGGATCGCGTCTCCTCTGCCGGCACCGATATGTTCTCCGATCTATCAGCTTCGTAAGCTTCGCACCTGAACTGAAACCCATCATCGCACGATCCCAAAGCCTTGGGCGAGGAAGAAACGCACAGTGGCTTCAGCGACAAGCTCAAGGGAGAGCACAACGAGCAGGGAGGCAGAGATGGGAAGCAGATCTGCTTTCTCGGAAGAGGGAGCAATCCCCTCCGGGCTATATCGTTGACGACAAAAGCGGCTGGAGAGGACTGCTTCACGGCGGAGATCATGTCGGCGCAACCCTAATCAGAGTCGAAGAAGGATGTCAGGGAACGATTTTTTTTCCTGGAATCAAGGGCGATCGCAAGTCGAAACCAGGAAAGCGGAGAAGAACAGAATACAACCGCAGCCAAAGACAGCGGAATCTGGAAAACCCTTTACAATCGGGGAGGGTTCAAAATCCCCTTATATATATATATATATATATATAAATATATATATATATCTATATATATTTTTTGGGTGGGGTAAAAACCCTAGCGATCGGAATCCAAGGGCGAAGGGAGCGTTGGAACAGGAAGAGGAGGAAGACAAGGATTGGAGAGATCAGAATGGAAGAGGCTTCTAGGGCTGGTGGAATAGTGTCTGATCGGGATTTGAAAGACTACCAACCAGAGCTATGTTTTTACGGAAAGAGAATCGCCTGTAGTTCTATTTATTGGGAATGAGCTACTTCGACGCATAGGTATAAATATATTAATGGAAAAGTTTCTCTTTTTTTTTTTGTAAATTAGATTTTATTTGGATTAATTTATTATATCTAAATAATGAATTAATTGATCCAAATTTGGAAGGAGTGATGTCTGGACCGTACATATGATTATTTAATTTTGTGAATTTTTGCATATAAAATAAGGATCGTCCAACCAGAATCCGACGGTCACCATTAAATTAACCGCGGGATTCACGATCACCAACAGATTGAGAATCAAATCAGACTACAAATTTATATTAAAACTCTCAAATAAATATATATATTTTTGGTTCTAACCAATGGTGATTAAGAGCTATTTAAATTAATCACAGCTTTTGAATCTTGGACCAACTATTTTTAAAACTAAACTGTGGATAAAACTATGTCGTTGGATCGAAAAATCGTTGGATCTGATGGCCAAAAAAGTCCCGAACATTGTTCTTCTTCTTCCCCGCACGACCTTGATAGCAAAGCTGTAAATCTCGACCGTATAGTTTTGCGTGATCATGGTAGCCTGTGTTGGCCGGAAATGATCGAGCCTTTGAATCTGTAGAGGAGGTTGTCGTCATTGATCCAGCTGATATGGCATTTCATATTTTTTTAAAGTTAAATAAAATTTAAATATGAAACAATATATATTAAGAATGAGTTTTTCAAAATTTATAAAATTTCAATCAAATCTCATTTTTATTGACCAAACCTGGATGGGTTCTGTTATATAGTGATGCGAATATTCCATGCGCAAATGAGTATGATAATTGGCAAAGGATCATCGGTGTAGAATGAGCTGACGTCAGAACTGGACCCACTGCACCTCTTAAAGCGAGATTCCTAATATATATATTTATAGAATTTTGATATTTAGCTAATAATAATTGAAATTTATTATTAAAAATTAAAATTATAAATAAATTAAAAAAATTTATTACATTGAAAAAAAATGATAAGATATTTATTCAAATATTTTTATATATTTATTATACTTTTAAAGAATGCATTTAATAATTAAATAAATTTTTTTAAATGTCACATCAATAGATCTAAATATTATTTTTTTTTAGTAATTAGATTTAGTAAATAAATTGATGATATTATTTATCTAAAATTCTAAGATTTATGAAATTATTCTATAATACTTATTTTCTTAAATATTGATCTATTCCTTAAACTAACACTTGCCAAAAGCTGACCGTTGGTTATAAAATTAAAAATAATTAAAACTCTTCGTCGAATATTAGATAAATAAATAGCAACATTTGAACGGTATAAGAGTCTCCGATTTTATATTATTTAACTTTTTTTCAAAACAAATTAATGCTTAATTTACAAAAAATTGTATTTTGTTATTTTCAAATAATTCAAAATGAGTATTGTTATATGGCTCCCAAATATCTCCCAAAATATATTGATGATTAGGATTTAGGGAGTTAAGTGAAATAAAATTTTTTTATTAAATCCACTTTTACTTGTGGGACCCATAAAAATATATTTTTTAAATCTTAAATCCTAGTTATTCATACTTTTTGAAAGATATTTATGAGCTAAGTAACATTTTTCATTCAAAATACAAACAGTGTTGAAATTTATTGATAAAAAAATTATGAATTTATATCTTATTTTTAAATCATAAGAAAATATTGTTTTCATTTTTGAAAATTATTTGAGAATATATTCTTAAAGATGTAGTATTATTATATATTGAATGAGATTCATATTTACTTATCTAATGTTATATATTCAATTCTCATGAAGGATGTTCATTTGCTTTTTATTTAAAGTTTATTTTCATTCAAAAAATATTAATATTATTATATAAAATAAAAAAGTATCAATATGATAATTAAACAAGAAAAAATAAGAGTGTTAGAGATAATGACATATTGCTATAGTGCACTAATTTAAATAATTCTTAGATTCAAATCTTACAAATCACATAATTGCTCACCTAATTAAGAAAAAAGTGGAATATTGTCGAGATCATGGGGATTAGGATGCGTTTGCAAGCATTCACCGTCCATCTTCCCCTTGATAAATTCTCTTTAGCCATTCTTGTTATGGCTCCTTTTACAGGAGCAGCACCATGAGCGTCAACGAGACTACCGTTACTTGTGCTGTCGTGAGAATGCTAATATAGTCACCAACTTCCCCATAGTGGGGCAACAATCATTGTCGGTCTTGACATCTATTATGATTGATGACTCACTCTCTTATGCGTCATTAACACTAGATTTGATCACCTTTGTTGGTGTTCTAGTTGATCATCCTCAGAACATTACCATAATGTTTTTAATTGTTTGGGTTGGGCCAGATGATCCTTTGCCTAAATGGTTGTGGGCATCGGGGCTTCCTCTAGAATACGGGGGATGGATCCACATTCCTATCATAACACGTTCTGTTTTACGTGCGAGGATGTGACGCCCGCCTCCTGACCGTCGTTGACTCAACTAAGATTAAAATGTGTGTCATTAGTATCACATATTCTAAATAAGATATCCATGTTACTAATCATGAGATAATCAAGCTCCTTTCAGAAACACATATAGTATAGCAATACATTAAATAAAAAGAAGACATCCAGATCCATTCTATATTCTTTCATTCATATATAGTACATTAAATGCAGAAGAACAAAACAACTTATTTATGACATTTTAATTAAATACGCGAAAAAAAATTAAAGCATCAATTTTATTATGCAAGACACACTTTACTTTAATTTTCTATATAAGTTTAATTCTCAAGCGTTGTATCTGACATATACTCATGATCTATCATATTTACATATATGACAGGGTACAATAAAAAAAAAATTAAACTTTAATAACTCTAAGTATCGATATAATTTTAATTAAATTTATGATATCACAAAATGAATCTAAGCAGTTTAGGTGCAACAAGCGACAATAGAACATGAAAGTTATAAATGAAACATTTATAACTTAAGCAAAATACGAGGCAAGTGTAACCACAAACCTCAAAACTAACTACTGCAGAAAAAGTTAAGCAATTTATAAACTACTAAAGTACAAGAAAAAGTCTTAAGTAGATACGATCAGTTGTACATATACTTTAATTTTTCTAATAAAAGCACAAAATAAATAAAAATAATACTAAAACTAGCATTCTAGCATACTTGCACAAAAAATTTGTGTAAAATCAGAAAACTGTTGAAAATACATAAACACTGAAAATATTATAACTATTGAAAACTGAATTGAGTTGAACTGAAAGTAACTGAACTGAAAATAATTGAATTGAAAATCATTTCGTTTTAATTGGACTTGTGCATAGACGAGTCCCGCCATAATAAAAACTGGCTAAACCTAGCCACAGAACAGAAAGTTCCATGTGTACCATCTAGACTGTAACAACCCAAAGTTGTTAAGCACCGTTTAATAATCCAATGAACTTTAAATCTCTTTTATCAAGCATTAATTAGTCTTTAAAAGCAATTTCTAAAGTTATGGTCCAATTTGGAATTTAACTAAGCAAAACCCAGATTTTGGGTAATTTTTAAAATTTAAGAAAATGAGAAAATTATTTTGACATCAAAAATTGGACTCCGCCATTGTGTTCCTCACACCCAAATTAGCTTGGGGTGAAATTTTGATGAGTTTTGGAGATAGTCAAATTTTTTTCAATTATTTTATTGTATTTTCGAAAACCTGAAAAATGAAATATTTAAGTTGACTTATGATTAAAATTTTGACTGCATTTTTGAGTTTTTGAGTCCGTCACCCCCAATTTAGCTAAAAAAAGTAATTTTTTAAGAATTTATTTAGAAACATATAATAATACAATTCTAATTAAATGAAAATTTTAAACTAATTAATATATATATATATATATATATATATATATATATATACATAAATATTCCATTATCAATCGGCTGCCCTAATCCATTCGCACACGACTCCATCGTCTCCCCCTCTCATCGCACGAAGGCGACGCGTGGCTCTAGCCTCTCCCCTCACCAATGGAAAGTCTCGGCGAGGAATAGATCGCCGCTTGTGTAAGCCATTAGTTGCTCGTATAGATGTATGGATCACTATTGCGAACTCGTCCAATCTCAAGTTGCAAACAAACTGCCAAAAGCTTTAATCTGGTAAGAGTTAAAGCCCATAATTAGTCTCTCATTTATCTAGACTTTTCATATTGCATCATTCACCATTTTTCTTTGAGAGGAGATAGGCGGCTTTGAGGACAAGCACATAAACCCTAAAATCGCAAATAAGGTACTCCACATAATTTTTCCTATTAAGCATAGTTTACATAAAATATTATTGAACTGTCTCTAAGAAACTTTGAGGTGAATTTCTCATGATAATATAGATCCTAATGATGCTGTATTTGTAAACCTAAATCGGTAGACAAACTGAAATATGTATATATGTGAATGAATTTTTAGGTAAAATTAAGAAAATTAGTCTGAAATTTCATTAATAACATTAGGATTATCTCTATTAAATCAACCTAAAACCAAGAATCTAAATCTCCTTTTGGTTTAAATAATTTTATTTATCATAATTTATGGTTCGTTGATCCAGTTTACTTCAATCTTATTATTGTATGGTTTGTGGAAGATTAAATTAATTCATATAGAACTCTTTGTATTTTTGAAACTTCTTTTATTTCATTAAAAGTTTATTTTTGAGAATATTTTAGCTGTAGTTATTATTATTTTACTTTGTTGATTACCTTACTAAATAGTTTGCTTGTATTCTATGCATCTGCATTGCTTAAGAAAAATATGTGGATCTTCTTATAGTTTTGTAGAAAATATGTACTTGGGCAATAAGAAGATTTTTGAGTATATGACCATTCCTTACATATTATAAAATATAATGTGAAATTTGTTGTCTTTTAATTTTTGTTTGTTCATCTTTCATGATTTTATTTTTAATTTATAAAAATGTGGTCGGACATGATGACATATTGTAGTAATAATGGGAAAAAAAACTCATTTTTTTGAGACTCTAATTAAACTTTCATGCAAGCAGACTTCAATATTTTATTATTAGCTAGTGAATGATTCCCATGCATTGATTGTATATGCTGTTGTTATTTGCTTGATAAATTACAAAGCATGGAAAGCCATTTTTTTTTTCTTATGCACAATTTATGTATGAGATGACGATACTAAAGTGGATGAGTGGGTATTCTTGTAAGAATAGAATGAGAAATAAGTGTATTTGTAGGAAGGTAGGAGTTGCCTCAATAATGGATAAGATTGGGGCAAAGAATTTGTTCTTTTACTTGCATTGGTTTTATTCATATAGATGAAATACCAAATGGTGGCATTTTGCATGTTAACAAATATCCTGGTTATATTTTTAAAATTATATGGGATTTAAAGGAGATCATTTAGTTTTACGGATCACATGATCATCTTTCCGGCATATAAAATTCATCAATCAAAAAGCATAGAGTTTTCTAATTTACATTGTTGCCACTGTTTGTGTGTAAACAAATTGAGATGAGCATGAGCCACCCGCAGCTTGAGATTGCTTTATTCTGCCTAATTACCTGATTTTTAGCGTGAGCTTAGGCTCAGCTTTTTGAGTTTGAGTTTGCTCTTGAGCTAACCTGTTTATTATGAGTATGAGACAATAATTTGATTCAAAACATTTTTATAGTAAGAAATTAAAGAAATAGTTAGAAATCAGGTGAGATAGGGAAGATAGAATATTTATAAGAACTTTAGTATCCTTTATTCTATTATAGAAATATGATGGAATCAAACTACTTCATGCTATATGCATTTGAAATCTTAAATGTTTGCCCTAATAAGCAATGTCAAAATTAATATTTTGAACTCTTTTGCTGCCATTTATTTTCATCATCACATTGCATGCATACATTATAAAGAGCAATAATAGTTTCTTTAAGAAATGATGAAAAGTGTTATTGCACAACTACCTTGTACACAAATATACAACTCTTGAAATAATGTATTTATTCATGAGAAGTGCACAATTATTCCAATTGAATCCTATATAAAGTTCATTATTTAAGTTTTGTTGATAGTTTTTCAACACAGTGGATATACTCATGCACCACTCATGCAATTTGTGTGTATCTCTTCATTTCACCTTCCCTTAATGATATACTCGAGATTTCAATTTAACCCTCAATATCGATCATTTTACCAGGGTATTAGTAATTTGTGTCGCTTAAATCAATTCAGGTTAAATCCCTTTCTCATATGTGTTCATATCCACAATTATTTCAAAGATTTCATACTTCGATTTTATAGTTCAATATGTAATAACTATATGAATGACCGATTTGTGTCACCTATGGTGCTATTGCTGGGTATTTGATTGAGGCTATGACACCTATTTTGGTGCTAATCCATAGAACCACTCATATGAAAGAAGACTAATAAATCTCTGAGACTGACATTTGTTTATTTTTATGTTGCATTTAATTAGTAATTACATATATAATTGGACCATATGGGTGCTTTAATTCAAGTTGAAATGGGTCATTTAGCCACCTGCAGTCATATTTAGAAAATGGTTAGAGAAAAAAGCAAGTTGTTAAATTACTTTCTTTTTATTTTCTTCAAATTTCAAATCGATATTTTTTTAATTGTCTTATCCTGTGTTTTATACTGATTGAAGAAATAGTCAGGAAATCATATATATGATAATTTCTTTACTATTATTCTTAATCTTGTTGTTGTTATTTTATTCATCTCTAATTTATTACTAAAGAAAGATTTTTTTTTAATTCGTTGCAAAGATTTGGGATAAGATGAAAACATACAAATATAAATAAGAATAATATATCTGAAGTTATTGTAAATCTATTGCAGAATTAGCAGTTGGAAAAATTTGATATTATCATTTAATTAGTTTGCTATCATATTAATGTTATAGTACTTTTTGCTTTTAATATTTAGGTTATATTATTGTACTATAATTGCTCATATTTATTCACCAATGTATTTATTATTAATTGAGTTGAGCTGGAATTTAAAAGAACTAAGTAGTCGATTATGTTATAAATTTTTTGTAGTATTTTACTTCACCAAATTGTATGGAATTTTTGGGAAAGAGTGTCCCTAATATTGTTGTCATCCTTGACTCATTAAAAGACCAAATTCAAATGCAACAATGATAGATAGCTCACCAAAACCATATTTTCTAACATCGATCAATGATAGACATAATAACAAGTTCATTATCTAGTTAATCAATGTGATCAAATGTTGTCCATTCATTATTGTGATCAAATACTGTTCATTCATTGTAATGTGAATCAAAAGCTATTATTTATTGCAAGGTGATATCAAAGGTTATCATTGATTGTAATATAGGATTAAATGCTGCCAATAGATAATATGAGAAATGAATGCTGTTGTTTCTTTTATAGAATCATATGTTGCCCATATATAAATCATTTGACTTAGTTTTCTTTTAATTACATTATTGATGAAATATGGTTGGTTGCGATATTAATATTTAAATACAAAATGATTTGATTAATGAGCTTATTTCACTAGTTTCATATTTTATAAGCAAAAGAGTTTCAATGATGATTATTTCATATCTAGAATATTGGCATGAGTAAATTGAATAGAAGACTACATAATATGTAATGAGCTTAAATCATTATATATCATTTATTTCATATGGATCAATTGATGTCAATTAATGAAAGTAAGAACAAGAGCTGCTATTTATTTCAATAAAATCCAAATACTGTCATTTAAATTGTAAAAAGTCAAATGCTGCCATTTATATCCAAATGTTACCATTCTTTTTAATAAAATTATATATTGTCATCTATTAAATGCTATTATTAGAGCTGAAAATGATTCTTTAAATTTTTTGTATTATTTTTTTTAAATGCCATATCATAATTTGGATGGCCTATACATGGGCAACCATTGTGAATATACAATTATCTTACAAATACTTTGATTAAATTCTTGTGCTGCAACGCATTGAACTTAAAATCTTGGTTCATACAATAAGATTTTGTGCATATAATAAATATTTTAAAATATTTTAGAGGGGTATATATGGAGGATTTTAGTACATCTATCATTTGCTTGGGAAATGCTATTGGTGTATCTAGAGACCACATAATTCCTTTGAGGGGCAATATGTGTATTTATTTTGACCCCACTTACAGATAAGTTGAGTAGACGTACTCAACTCCTTGCTTGTTCTGCGCCCATAGGATAAAATTTCAAGACAAATAAATTATAAATTGCATTTCTCACAATCTCATTGATTGTGAATGATTTATTCAATCATTAGACTGAAATGATTTTTCATGATTAAATCTTTCATAAATCTATACAATGTAGAATTTTATATATAAATACAATTCCTTTTCTTACACTATTTTTCTTACTTAACATACAAATCCATTTGAACATATTTATGTTTCCCTTCAAATTTCAAATAATTCAAATGTTACTAACATAATTATTGCAGGATTGGCAAAAATACTCTAGCATTATGAGCAAAATTTCTTACATACTATTTTCATGCTTATTGCACCGCTTATATTTTAAATTGTAAATGTATTATGTGATATCCACTTAATAATGTGTTTTGCCTACTTATAAATTGTAATTAGAATTTTAAAGTCTAATCATTTTTTTTTTTTTGGCTGTGCCCTACCGTATTTAAAAACCAAAATATGGTTGATCAAAAGCACAGAGCAGGACCTGTAATTAAAGAGGAAGCTGAACAATAGTTGGAAAAAGAGAATTTACTTTTGTTTATTTATGAGAGAACAAGCTTACTTATGAACATTTGAAATTTAAATATTTGGTGATGTGTAAAGCTATTCTTTTATATCTGTTATAATTTCATATTATAAATAATGAATGTTTGAGTTAGAATAATTGAATTTCTTTTCCCCCCATAGATCCTTATAATATAAGGTAGTATTAAATGTTGAGTTGGAATCTCCTAACTCAATATTAAATACTGCCGTAACACTCGTTGTTAGATTATTATATTTAATTTAATAGTGCGGCGTTACATAGACCACTAATGGTTAGATTCACGCCGGACTATAGAATCAAACATGTATCATCTTAACCCACTCATGGTTGGATCCGTGTTGATTCTATCTCAAAATCAGAACTGCATAGGCATACTACTATGACACACTCTACTGATTTACTTATCTGAATTTATTGAATTTACTGATTATTAATGCTAATGACATGCATTTCAAAACTAAAATAAAATATTTATCAAATATTCTATGTCTCAACTAATGTGTCAAAATAGTAATGGCTCAAATAATAAGTAATGCGTACAAAATAAAGAGTATAAAATAGTACTACATAAACATCTATGATATTATTTGTTTTTTAATTTATTAATTCTAATTATTCTGACGTTATACAAGTTCAGGAGACCGTTTGACTTTTCCAACATTTCTTGGTTTTCGGATAATTTTGAAAATACTTAATTTATTTAGACCTCAGAATCAAAAATAGAGTTTGCCATTGGACTCACCACACCCAAATTAGCTATGGGTGATATTTTGGAAATGTTTGGAGTTGTCAAAAATTTTGTGAATATTTTAATATTTTTAATACTCAGAAAAATACGTAAATTAAATATATCTTCGATCAAAAATCCGATTATATTTTTGAATTCCTCACCCCTCAAATAAGTAAAAGTGAATTTTTGAGATTTTTCGGAGTGCGTTTAATTATTTAAAATTGAGTAATTAAATTGCTTAAATTAAATATTTAAATAATAAAATGAATTAAATAATATATATATATATTAAATCCTAAATTCGAACGGCTATTAATTGAAATAGCGGAAATCCGCTGTTTTCCTCCACACTCGGAATACAATTATGCGCGGATCTGGACCGTTCCGTCTTTTCTAAGGTTGATCGGACGGTCCAAAATCCACCCGACTCGCACAAGTAAATCTGACCGTTCAATTTCAACATCAAACGGAAGGACCGGATCCCATTTACTGTACGTCTCTGCTAGGAGAGATCGTGCGTCTGGAAATGGAACAGAGATGTACGCCGAGGATGCCAATTGCCTTCTCTGCGCCCTTTAGGCCTCGGCATACCCTTTCCTTTCTCCATATTAGAGCGACTGAAAGGATTTCTAGAAGTAAACCTGCTGCTTGACAAAATCCTTGCAAAACCAAGCTCGATCCATCGGCGGGAGAGGAAGAATAGCGAGTTCCAGGTACCCCTTTGCTATTATTTCTTCTCTGCGAATCAACTTACATTATAGTTTCCCATATTAAATCAAATTAAGATTATTCTTTAAAGTTCGGATGGATTCAATTAATTCATATATAATCTCTCTATTTAGGGTAAAGGATTTTAATTTTGTTATGAAATAAATCTTTCAATGAGCATTGATTTGCTGTTCAATAATCGCGCGATCCTTCCTTCTTCCTCTATATATTTTTTATGTGAATCTAAATAATTTTTATTTAGTTTGATAAGTAACTTGTACACCCGCGAATAAAAAAATTGGAGAAGGAAAAGAATAAGGACTAGGTTCATATATTCTTCACTCGTTGAACCGGTCGGTCCTTTAGAGAGCTGCTTTGATGGCACTGTATGACCCGCAGTAATACATAGCTCCATTATCAGGTCGACACGTGTTCTGCCGGCTCGTTTTCATGCGCATTTTCGAGCAGTGTGCCTTCTCTGATCTGCATTAATTGTTGTGTTTAATCATTCATGAGTATTGCTATACTTACACACTAGTATACACCAAAATATATAGATTATGTGTCAATCCAATGTGTAAGTAGATTATTGATTGAATGCACTTTTTGATAAAACCTATATACAAAAATTATAAAAAAAGAAAATTTTTAATTGATCCTGAATACTTTTTGATGTATATTCTTATGTAAGCATATCATATTTCATCATTAATTATCTGAATTTTTATTTGGATTTTGTTTTTTAAATAAATAAATGTTAACTGAAATACTTTATTTAAAGATGAAGTTTAATGGGATTATGCTTCTGTACGTTATAAAGAAGAAGAAGTTTAATGGGCACGTATATTACGGCCCATTAAATTGGCACACGAAAGGTATGACCCGCCTGTTCTGGCCCATTTTCTTATGCAGCCTGTTTGCCACTTAAGGAATAAAGTTATAAACTAAAGAATTTAATTGAAAAAGTATCATTTAATTTAAATGCAAATTAAATTCTGTGATATGGATTTAATAATTGCCAGCCGCTTTTTTTTTTAATATTGCTGTGCCCTACAATTAGATTAATTAAATAATCCAATATGAATTAATTTCTTGTTGAATGATTAATAATGATATTATAATGATTATTGATATAGATTTCATTCAGTCATATCTTGTAAAAATACTTAATCAAATCATATGATATAATATACTATTTTAATTGTAAAAAAATTTGAAGATTAATAATATGATGTTTAAATTTTATTTGGATGACTATTTTATTTAGTCATTATTCTAGATTTAATTAATTAATTCTAAATTAAATCTCAAACTTATTTGTGCATAATATGATCATATGGAGTCCAAATTGGACACTTAAATAGCCCATTTCACTCACGAAAATGTGAGGAACAATAATATGAGATCAAACTTAGGTTTTGTGGCAGCCTCTCCTTAATCATCTGAGATTAAGAGGTTGTCGTCAACGGACAAACCCTCACTTAGCATTTAGATTAAGGAATAACCTTCCTAATCAAATGTTAAGGAAATATATGCCCAAATAAGGAAGAGAACAAAAGAACCAATCACTGAATAAGCATACTATAATATACCAGAGTATGGAAAAAAGACAAATAATAACATTCATACAATCCATATAAGAATTATACAACTCAGAATACATAAGCAGGAAAAGAAAACAGTTTAAACATTTATTATTACAAAATACTTAAAAGTTAAAGCAGTAAAGTAGGGTCACTCAACTCTCACTAAATAAAAGAACAAAACTAAGAGTCTTCTCCTGCACGCTCCTCCTCTTGACTAGAACTTCAGAAGGTCCTTCCTCAAATAATTCGGAATTTGCCATTGTCGGTATCACAATGACAGAGCTCCAACCAAAATAAAAGAAAATATGGTTAGACAATAAGTCTAAGTACATTTTAGGTTAAGCATTTTATAACTTTAATGATATCACAACATCTAAGCAAAGTGGGAGTGGTAAAGCGACAAAGAAAAGTGGCAAGATTTATAATTAACTTAATTATAACTCAAATCAAAATGTGAGATAAGCATATACCTCAACTCAAGCTGTAGAAAAAGGGTTTAGTAACAAATAATGAAAACTTCTAAGTATAAGAAATTCTTAAGTAATATGATCAATTCAATATATACTGGTTTTCAATAAAAATGAAAGTACTGAGCTGAAAGTAAAGTTCTAACATCTTAACATGTCATCAAATGAAAACAAGTTGCTGAAATAATATAATTTACATGAAATACTGTAAGTGCTAAAGAAAACTATTGCATATAACCAAAGTACTGTATAAAGAAAAAATATACTGAAATTACTGTAATAAAAAAAGTATGCTGAAAATGTAAAGTAAAACAGACTAACTTATATGGACATATTCTTACTTAGTCCTGTCAAAAAATAAATACATGTTAAGAGAATCCATCTGAAAATATCTAGGAGAAACATCATAGATCCAATATCACATAATTCCATTTAAATAAAGTACCATTTAATTTTATCTGAAATATCTAGGAGAAACATCCTAGATCAAAATAATGTCACAAAGTATCTGCTGAGCATTTAGAAGAAATATCCTAGAGCAAAAGTAAAGTCACACTATCCAGGCAGACTAAGTAAGGTATATTCCACTATATGTTACATAAAATTCATTACTTTAAATTATTTCTTTCAATTAATAATATACTTTATGAATAAATCAAATTAACATAGAAAATATATTATATTCCATATAATGTGTCAAAGTATAAAGTCCAAAATAAGGAAGCAAAGCATTTAAATTTCAAGGTATTAAAAAGCACTAAACAAACTTTGTGATATCATTTTATTTTCTAATTAAGTCATTCAATCTATCTGAATTTATACAAGTTTAGGATCTCCAATATCTAGCTATCGACATACTACTAGCATACAACAATTATGGAATATGTTAGCTAGGATCATGATGACAAAGTTTTATAATCATCACATTCGGATTATAAGCTAAATTATAAGAGGTCAAGATGATGAAATCCCATATGAGTTTACAAGTTCAATCATTTGATTTATTTGCAAAATTAAGTATGCAATTCTTTCATATTATAATTCAACCCAACACTCCAATTATGGGGTAAAATTATAAAACTCATAGTAATTGATTGTTGGCAAATCAATCATATTTTAGGGATCAGTTTATGCCAGTTATCTTGCTTAGGAGAAAATCAGGAAGATCTAAGATTTTGATTAAGATAATTAAATCACATTAACCCTTCTAGAGCCTAATCACTAACTCACTATCCAAAGGTTGCCTAACAAATCATCATGTTAGTAAATTTCATGTAGATCAATGAGTGCAAAATTCATTGAATAAACTTAAGTTTAGATTAGTTATTGAGCTTTATTAAGGTTAATTAGAATTGAAACAATTCAAGACATGTTTAAAGTTTATTTAAGCAAAATTTAACATGTGAGGTTTTCATTAAGTTTTTTATCAATTAGTTGAGGTTCAAATCAACAATATATTTTATTTTAGTTAAGCCAATATGTTAAACTAAGCTAATTGGGTGTTATACAATTAATAATTTGTTAAGAATATTAATCATGGAAATTGAAATCAAACCTTGCAATTGATTTTTAAACATTAAAATAAAGCAATGGAAACTAGAAACATACCATTTGGATAAGTAATGAATTCCATATTTAGAGTTACCTCTATATTTACACAATGCATGATTTTGCCGAAACAAGTCATTATTTTAGCGCATTTTTGCGCTATTAGGGTTCGATGGTCGACAAAATACGAAATATATAAGGTTTATGCAAAACTTGGCATTTATGCGCGCTATGGCACGCTATAGCACTTGCCTGGCTGAGAGTCAGATGCTACGGCACGTTGTGGCATGTCACTGAACTGCGGCGCGCTGCAACGCTTTCAGGCTTAATGGTGCGCTGCGACGCTAAATTTCCTGAGACGCGGGCGCTGCGACGAGATGTAGCGCTCCCTGGCTGAGATCTAGGTGCTACGATGCGCTGCAGCGCATTGCAGCGCTCCCTGGTCGAGAGCCAGGTGCTACGGTGCCAAATTTCCCGAGGCGCAGGCGCGGCGGCGCACTGGAGCACTTCCTGGCCGAGAGCTGGGTGCTATGACACGTTGTAGCGCCCGACGGACATTTCGCATGGACGAAAGATGGAAAAATTCCCCTTATGGCATCCAAGTATTCTTGATTCAGGGCACCTCAAGTGTAGTGCCATATACTGATGGAATGGTATTTCTAAGACCTTCCCATAGGTACCAAAATTGCCATGAAAATATCATTCTAACAATGCAAACAATGATGCCCTAGGTCTAAGTGTACAGAAATTTCTACTTGTAGAAATGATTTCTTAATGGATAACATGAGCTTCGATCACTCAAATGTAGGTTCTTAAGGATGTGAAATAAGAGTAAGAATAATAGAAAGTAGCCATTGGATCAAACCAATGGAGGAAAGGGAATGTACATTAGCTTAAAAATAGAGGTTTTTTTTAGAGTTCCTTGGAAGCTTGGGAGCTCCTTCCTTTAGCAACTGAGCAAAATGTGAAGAGTGGAGAGCCAAGGGAGCTAGCTTTAAGGAGGATGAGATATGAGCAGGGAGAGGGGGATGGCAGGGCAATAGGCCCTCTCCCATCAGCATGGGGGGGGTGGGGAGGCTTGCAGATGCAAGAAATGGGGAAGGCATGCAGAAAGGAGTGAAAGGTGTGGGGTCCAGTGCAGAAGGAAAACTTAAATTAATTTAATTAATTATTTTCTAATTTTAAATTAATGCCTTAAAAATAAGATTGATAGATGAGCCTCGAAAAATTTCAAAATTCACCCATAATTAATTTGGAGGTGAGGAACTCAATGATGAAGTTGAATTTTAATTTTCAGATCAATTTAATTATCCTGATTTTTGGGGTATTTAAATACATTAAAATATTCAAGAAAATTCGACGACTTCTAAATACCTCTAAAACATCACCCTTAACTAATTTGAGGGTGACGAGCGCAATGTCGAAGGTTGATTTCCATTTCGAGGTCAATTAAATATCTCAATTTTCTAATTAATTAAATATATTAAAATATTCGTAATATTCTATTGAGCTCCGAATCACTCCAAATTTTGCAGGGTTTGGTCTAAATACCTTACAGAGACTAATGGAAATGATTATGAGTTGATTTGATTGATAAATACTGATTAATAACCTTTAGGTTGTTACATAACATCTTGATAATTCACACTGATCTTTATCTCTAAGCCAAGGCCTGAGTTGTGGAGTTATTTCCTACTTAAAATTGAAGAATTCATACTCTCCTAATATGTTTGTTAATTGCTCCTCTGTCAATAAATGTGGAAATTTGGTTTTAATTGATATGGTTCATGGAAATACAATACAAGGTGGAGAAGAGGCTACTCTCGCTTAAGGGGAAGAGGATACACCTCCCCTCACTTAATCTAGATTGTAAGTACAATGAGATTGACTATTGAACTGACCGCCGCTTTGACTAAAGTATTTATAAATAAATGTTATTTCGTTTCACCAAATTCTCATATGTTGGAAAGGTCTAGTTGGCTCCAAGAGTGCAATATGTATCATAACCATTAAAACCTTTGTTGATAATACTGAGCATGATCATTTTCATTTTGATATAGAAAACACTAACTTTTAGCAATGTATGTTAGAAACTGTATAGAAGTCTAGCCTCAATTTGAGACAATGCTTATATTCTTTAAAGGATTCAATTTATAATCTATTTTTTTCTATGTAGTAAATTTTATTTTGAGTAAAAAAAATATATAAATACATGTATACATACATGTGCACACGCATAAGCACACAAACTCATGCACACACATAAACACACAGTGTGGTCAGTGGATTACATAATTGTTTCATATCTGAAGTTAACTTGATTTCAAAAAAAACTCCCACAACATTTTGGAAAACATAAAAATGACGATAAATAAAATTGAAAATTTAGAATAACTTTAAAGAAAAAGAAAGAAATTTGAAAAAGTTAACTACTTGATATGGGTTTAAGCACATGATGCGTATAAAAGATTGCCACAATATTATGATTGAGAAATATTTTAGGTACGCTTTGAGGTTATTTTTGTTTGATGTTAAAGTTATAAATAAATGTATATGAAATGATAATGGTTTAGTAAAACAAAAAATTTATGGGCTGTATAGACACATGTTTAGGACTTGATTAGTCTGATATTCGGAGCCACGAAGGAGCAATACCTAGTTTACGAGGGAGCATAAATAAGGACTATCGGGATATGATATGAAACACAAACTACAATAATCAGACATATGTGTTTGATTCACAAGCTTATGAATTTTCCAAACAGATCTATAAAACAACATTGATATATTAAGCTATGCATTTCCTCCAAGAATGATACATTTATTGTTTTGATATTATTTTGTAAGGAAAAATTTTGAATTATTATTTCTTTGAGAAGATGCACTTTATTATCATTACTCTTTATCCTTTTTTTTAGGTACCACAAATGTTAAATATAATACATAATATATGAGTACTTATAGCATTTAGGATTCAAATTCTAGCATCTTTCATGTGTCCAATTAATAATAATTTGATGACATACACAATTAAACTTCCTAATTTTCTTACATCTTTTTAGATTTGGAGTAGCTAGTGGTTGCTGTGGTACTATTCTTATTTAATTTAGTACTAAACTTTTGTTATATAAAATTTAAAACTATTTATTATTATATTATTTTGACATTCTATATCATGAGTGTAATAATTGGGGTTAGTTCGTTATCATTCTGCTTTGGAACATATAATGATATTATGACTGCATACGAGGGAGCTAGCATAGGTGAAATGATATATATGTTATATCAGAACCATAAATTATAATAATCAAGCAAATGTGCTTGATTTCTCAAGGTTCTAGATTTACCCACTCGAACCGTATTATTATTATTATTACTATTATTTATTCATTTTTGAAATAGAGATATCAATTATTGATAAGTATGACTTACTTGAGATATTATTTTTATTAATATTTCAATTATTGTTCAATGCTAATATATAGAACATGCTACGATAATCCTCAAAAGAGGAATGATTGTTTTTTAAATTCATATTACTTTGTTTCCTTGCATTTTATAAATTTAATTCATGCTTTTCACTTAGATATATAATAAAATTAATGATATCTAAAGTACTTAAAATTTTCTCTAACGGGTGTTCAACCCGAGCATTTTCATTGTAAATATCAGGTCAGGACGTCATTGAAGAACTGTAATAACACTGAATAATAAACCACTGTACTTTTACTTTCTTGTTTTCTTCCTATATTTTAAATAAATAAGAAAAATCTACTATTGTAATTGCTACTACATCGAAATTAAAATACTTATTTTTAAATTAACTAAGCAATTAACTATGATGCTTAAGTTATTGTTCTAAATCCTGACTACAATCATCAAAAAATCAAATGGCTTAAAACCCAATTCCCGCACCCTTGCTGGGAACCAGGATTAGGGGAAGTCATAGATAACTTCGCAGATATAGGGAAGATATGATTACCATGTCTCGAACGCTTAAGCAGAGGAGAATAGAAAAGAGCTAGGACTATGAATCCAATTTCTATTCCTCCTAATAACCATTTGAGAATAAAAGAACTTTAGATTATCTTGCCCCAAAGTTAGCTATGTGTCTTAGAGCGTTGCTTAGCCCAAAAAACCTCCCTAACAATGGCAGTAGTTAGATCAACATTTATAGTGCATAGTTGCATAAGAGAAACAATGTTAAAATGATCTTTGTCCAAGGAAGAAGAACTGTAGATTGAGCGATTCGAAGACTCCACCTCATTCAATTTTGCATTTTTCCAACAAACATTAAACAGTTCGAGAAGTTTCTTAGTTTGATAAAGTTTCTTTTCAATGTGAAAAGTGGATCCCCACCATAAAAATCTGCCGGCATTCCATCCATCATAGTAGATAACCCCTCCATGTTGATCTAGAAATTCTTAAAACAAAACTTTGAAGTTTTTTTGCATATATTATCCATTGAAATAAACAGAAGAGTGAAATCCAAAATAGAGGAACTAATTTTATAAATTGCATCGGGGAAACCAATTACCCAAGCAATGTTGTAGAGAGCATGATCTAGTTTATCTTTAATAGGAGCTTCAATTCTACAATTATTCCACGTGCAATCCGAGCCAATTGTATGTAAATCAATAAGATTTGTGCCCACGTGCGGATCATTAAATGACGCCATTTTTTGGGGAGGGGTGGGGAGGCCTCCCTATTTTTCCTTAGCGTACTACATACATTTAAAAACTCCCACAGTGATCCAAGGACCTTGGACATTTTTATGAATAGAATTGAGAGATATATCCCATGGAAGAATCCTTTCACTCTCTAAGCTTGAAGCATATATGAAACAAACCCAGTCAATAAAAGTAACAATAACCAGTCTGCCATGGATACATTGAGAGGTAATGGAGTAAAATCCACCTTATCTTTATTCTATTTGGTCCAAATTCTATGAACTTTAGAAGTATGAAAATTGTGACAATCCACTTATGATTTGAAAACATTAAATTTTGAAGAGGGTAAAATAGAGTTCAGATCACTCTTGGGCTCCAACAACATCTTTAACAAAATCAACTTAGTGTCGCAAATCATGCACCTGACATGAATGTCAGAGTGCAGTCCCCCAACATTTCAGGCTAAAATAGAAGAATGTAAAATATTCATAACACAAATTATAAGCAGCCGAGAACAACAAGGGAAAGGGCAGAAAAACCAAATCATTCAAGTCTTTCCTCTAAGAGCCCTAATTTTGGCTGCAACCGCTCTGGAGAGCCAACTAAATCAGTGGTGTTACCAATACCTCTTAATTAAAGAGTTGCAGGTTAAAATCGATGCAGTTCACAATACGCAGGTCAATCTTCATGGAAGACAGAATCCGCGTAAATTAACTTTAAGAAAAAAAAGTTTTTTTTTTTTTTTTTTTTTTCTTTCCTTGCCTGCAAAAGTACAGAGAAAGAGAGCGTTGAAGAAAAGAGCAGAGCGGAAGAGTCAATACCCGAACCAACACCCTTGCACCTACGTTGCCATGAACAGCACAAACACGCCACGTGGCAAGGACTGTCTGAGGTGCGTTCTTGACTGCTTCAAGCATTCAATAATTCCTCCCAATGTTTCCCCTTAGAGATGCTTAATCCTCCTCATTTCCTGTTGATCCAAAAAAGTAAACAGAGGTCAGAGCTGCATAATAAATTTTTTAATATTATTCATAAAATATTTAAAATTTAAACATTATTCACTCAAACCACTTCCACTCTCCTAACAATGCTGTTTAGGCGTGGAATAGGGCATTAATGGCAAGCCGATTTTGGTGTGCAAGCGATGGCTTAAGAAGCCGAGGGAAATGCGAGAACCAGAGGATCCCGACATTTGTACTGATCAGGCAGCGAAGCCTGGAGCTATTAAGGATGCGGAGCTGGATTGTGATTGGGTCAAAGAGAACAGATTGAGGAGCCCTGAGACAGAGACAACTGGTGCGAATGATGGAGGGCAAAATTTGAGCTGCGGAGAGGAGGGTCGCACAGTGTTAACTATGAAAGAATCCCAAACATAAAAAGAAAGACTATGAGGAGGAGAAGTGCAATACGAGCTGTAGCAATATCAGCGAAGTTAGCCGCAGTGTGTGCTTATTTGTAATTTATATCTTCTTCGTTATAGTAATTTCGATTGAGCCAATTCTTGAGAAGGGCACCAAAAAACTGAAGAAGGCATAGTCTCTTATTGGCAACAATGGGAAACCGCTCCACATGATTGAAAATATATATGCAGCAAAAATGAAACCAGTTTGCGTGTGTAAGAACAAAACCTAAGGATGAAACATTTGTGCGTACCATTGATTTGTAAGGGACGGCCTTGGGCTGACTGGAGGGCTGTCGGCTGAAACCGCGGCCTTGATCCTTTCGACGGTGCAGGCAATCAGGCTGTTGACTGTGGCAACCGAGCCGAGCGAAAGCTTGGCGGTCGGCATGGAATCCACTAATATCTGAAATGCCACCGTGAGGAGGGATCCACCTGAGCCGGCCTGAGCTCCTTCGGATCCATCGGGGAGGATAGCAAAGCCCGAAGGCAAGAGAGCCACGTAGTCAGGATCACCGCCATTGAGGACTACGTTCATTGCAACAACGTCCACCGGAGCGTAAATCACATACGAGCCCGTCGGGTCAATGCTGCTTTCTTGGAGTATCAGCATGTTGCTTTGATTAGAATTTGTGCTCTGGTATGAAGCAAAGATAAATTTTCATTATTATTATTTTTAATAATTTATAAAGTATTTATCCAAAAGTTTTCATGTAGAAATCCCTAAAAGGTATAAGAGCGTTCTTACATTAACACGAAGCAGGGAGACGCAATTGCCGTGATCTCGACCATTAGCTAAATGAGCCATCTCCTGAACTACGCCACCGTTGGAGAGAATATCCCACTGTGCCGCCATTGAAAACTATGTGAGATCTAACATTGTTTTTAAAACAATATCTGATCAGCAGAATTTGAACAGTCAAGGGTTTGAATCCAACATGAATAGCTGACAAATACCTCGCTCCGAGAGCTCTCATCGCGGAGGAAATCAAAAACCCTTTTGGGAGAGACGGGCAGCCAAAACGAAGTGGCCGCATTGAGAACAATACCGGGAGGCCTGCCTGGATCGTCGATGCTTTTTCGCGTCATCACCCTCACATCCTCGGCCCCGCTTCCTGATAATGTGGTCCACTGATGAGTTGTGGACGCACTCACCCCTCCGCAAAAACTAAGTACCATCCTCTCCGCTAGCTTCAACATGCTCTTTCTGCCCTCTGGGCTTGTTATCACTATTACATCCATTCAGCACCAAAAAATTCAATTACCCATTTCATGAATATGCATGAGCGCGCACAAGCACATGTATATATATACCTCCAATTTCTCCGCAAGGTATGTTGGTTGCCATGGCGCTGGCAAGCCGCTCGCTCTGCCGGTCAAGAGTGGAAACCCATCTTTTGGCCCCAAATGCAAGGCCTGAGTTCACCAATAGCTTGTAGATACTGTGAACGGATCTATCATCCGCTTCAACATGCTCAACCCATGTCACCTGAACAAAATAATACACAAAGTTAACACAATCAATCAGTGATTTTATACCAAGATCAGTGCTTTTATATCGTGCAGCCTATCCTCACTCATTTGATCAATAAAAGAACACAGGTAGAGCAGGCAAGTAGGCGGATACGTACATAGAGAGAGAGAGAGAGAGAGAGAGAGAGAGAGAGAGTGAGTGTGTTTCACCTTAGAGTAGCCGTTGGGCAATTCTTGGATTAAGCAACCCGACGGCCGCCTTCGGCATCGCATGACAGGGCTTGGGCGGAGTCCGTCCAACGAAACATCGACGACCGCCCAAGTTCCGTCGGGATGATGCTTGCAGTATCGAACGAAGTAGCTCTCCCGAGTCGGAACGAGAGGGGAAGGAACTTGGAATTCAGCTGTCATCTGATCAAGAGAGAGACACAATTCATGGGTGTTATGAATAATAAACTGCGGTTCAAAGCTGCGGTTGCAATCTCGATATTTTGAGCTGATTGGATTATTGAGCCATAGGTGTTAAGTTTGGTTAATTTGAGCTAATAATTGGTGCTTACACATACAATGATATATAATAAAGCAACCAAAAGTGTGCAGCTAAAATAATTATACATAAACTAATAGTTTAAGGGGTAGATCGTACCACTTGCAATGCACCGTTGTAATTTCCTGCAACGCCAGTGGACAGTACTTCGAGAGTCATGGCCCTCGATACAATCCCGGAGAACATTGTGGACCATTGATTCTATAATGTATATATACACAAATAAATAAAGAATAAGTAAACAACTAAAATCATTCTTAATCCATTATGATTTCTTACTAATAAACCAAATTTTCCACTAGCAACCAACTATGTGTATATCTTTATCAATTTAATTTATGTGAAATGCTATTTAGATTTATCTTGTCATTCAAAAAAAAATTCATCAAATAAAATTTTAACATCATTTCATTAATATTTATTTATTTACATTAAAATAATATAAATAATATTTTTAAAATTTGCATTAAAATAATTTTCAAATCTCATGTATTTATAATTAAAAAATACATCTTACATTTTTTTGTCTATATTATTGTGTAAGGTTTGTATTTTTCAAGAAAAATATTATGTTTATATAAAAATATACATTAAAAAGTATTTAGGATTAATTAAAAATTTTCTTTTTTTATAATTTTTGTATATAAGTCTTATCAAAAATTACATTCAACTAATAATCTACTTACACATTAGATTGACATATCATCTATATATTTTGATGTATATAATGTGTAACTTCAGCAATACTCATGTTTTTAATAAATATATAAGCCGTACCGCGTCCATGAGAATTTGAAGGAGATTGAGATGACTGATGATGACGACCGCAGTCTCCCTGGAAGCCTCGGTCTTGAAGCCGAAAGGCTTGGTCCCGATTCCTCTCGGAAAATTCAACACATACTCTTCCTCGCACAGAACCTCAGCCGCCCAGAGCGGGTCTCCCAGCTGCGCCATCCTCACCAGCTCTTCCATGGCCGCCACAGCCAGCTCCACAATCATCGACTTCTCAGCCTCCTGCTGCCCCACGGAAGCTGACAAGATCCCGCCGCCCGCCCCGAGATCTAGCGGCCGGGACGAGAGGAGGGAGCCCATCGGCCTGCCCACGTACTTTGCGGCAATGCCAGATATCCTGTCGATCTCTTCTCTGAGCCTGGCATTCTCTATCCTGAGGTGCTGCTCGTCGAAGGACATCTCGCCGAGGGAAGCTGGCCCGCCGCAGTTGGGGCAGGACGCGCTGTTCAGCGCCTCCTTGTACCGAAGATTCTCGCTCCTCAGCTTCTCGCTCTCTGCCCTCAACTGCGAATTCTCCTGCCTGTCATGCTGCGTCTGTTTATTTGCACATACAAGAGGATGCTTTTCAGAATTACCCAGTTCACGTAATAGAAGAAGTTGCTTTATGATGAATTACATACTTCATGTTTGAAGATGAGATCAAATTAGAAAGCTGGTCTACAATGGTGATTATAGTTAGCAGTTCAATAGAGACTACCACGTCACAATTGAATGAGATACCAGAGGCATGATTCTTAATCAGGATGTTTGAAAATAAGAGTTCAGAGAAATTATTTAGTTGTCTTGAGTATGACCAACCCAAAAGAGCAGAGAAAGAGGTACTCAAGAAATAAAAAGGACACGTTACGCAATAATCGTAGTCAAAAGGGCCATGCCACTTTAAATAATAGTGGAAATGTAACTACCCTACACTAGAGCATCAAAATGTTAAAGAGTTCATACGAAGGAAGATGATTAAGTGGAGAGCCCATCAGTTCCCTTGTGTTCTGTGTTGAATGCCTCATAGAAACTACTTCATTTTATCATAAAATTGCTTTCTTAGTTTTAGGTGAAGGCTGAGAGCTTATCAATATATGATAAAATAATAAAATGAGATAAACCTCAAACAAAACCCAGCCAACTCAATTGATCAAACCATGAACCCATGGCTAGTCCGAGTTGGGCTGAGAGCTTCTGTTTTCATTCAATAACCAATGATAATCAAGTTGAAATTTGTTCAGTCAACAAATCCAATAAAACTTCTTGAACGAGACTTCTTGGAGTTTTTCTTAGTCAAAAATTGTCATGGTTAAATACGATGATTTCAAAGAAGCTTCCTATCGAGCATTAATTGACTAAAACAGTCTCACGTTTAGAGATTAAATTTTCAATCAACAACTTTCTCTCTTTTTTTTAATTTTCAATTAAATAAAATTTATGATAACTTCCCTCTGATTTGACACATCCAATTATTAAGCACTCTCGAGGCTAATTGAGGTGGTGTACAGTATCATCTTTATATGGTGACTACCTTGGTTAATATGTGGCATAATTCTTTGCATCAATTATCTTCTCTAATAAAAGGGTTATATATGCTATGATGTGGAGATCAATTGGATCATCAATGTAAGAGCAAACAGTGTTCCGGTGGATTCTATGACTATAGCAGCCAATAATAAGAATGGCGCCCAGGCGCTCTCAAGCGCAGTGGCGCCCAAACGCCGCGGTGCCCAAGTGCACTAGTGCCCAAGCACGCTCCAAGCACCCAACAGATAGAGAGTTCAGTGTCCAGACGTGTCCCAGGCCCCTAGCAGACAGAGAGTCTGCCGCCCAGGCACATCCTAGGTGCCCAGGAGCATCCTTGGCACCAAGGCGTACCTTGGACAGAAAGTTTGGCGCCTAAGCGTGTCCAATGAGGCCAACAGGCAGAGAATATTGTGCACATGTGGGCCCCAAACTCCCCAGAAACAGCAAGCAGGCACCCAAGCGAGCCCATGTGTCCGCTAAAATTTCAGTTCGGGTGTGACGCGTTATAAGCCATTTAAGGCACTTAAAGGGCTGATTTGGGATCTCATATAAATGCTAACATAATGGGTTATGATTTCTTATGTGTTATTTTCTGTGAGAGAGATTGTAGAGGCTTGGAGGCTTGAAATCCTAGAATGAGAACAAGGAGAAACTTGGGAGAGAAGAAGAAGAAGAAGCTCAAAGAAGGTGAACCTTATCTTCCTCTAAGAGCTTGATAAGTTTTATGGAACTCTTTAATCATTTTTTCTATAGTGGATTTTTTTGTAGTGGTATGGCTCCATGTTTTTCCCATTTTTGGATTTTTCATGTATGTCTTTGTGTTCATATGGTTGCGTGCTTGAAATGCTTATACTATGAATTTTTTGATTGTTTGTGTCGGCATATTTTCATATTTGCATCAATAACTCTCAACGGCCAAACCCTGATCTTACGAATTTCTTCATTGGAAAGATTTCACGGTTCTCAACACTACATCAATCACTCTATGGATGTGATAATACTGTAATTGTATATCCTTTGTTCTTGCATGAAATACAAAATATTTTATCAAATAAATGACAATTTCAATGTTGTAATAAAGTGAACTACTGTCTTATTCTTGACCCAGCTCCTTTAAAAAATTATTCAATGATATCATCTATGTTCATGCCTCTAACACTGCCATATATTCGACTTTAGCAATTAAAAGAGAAACACTCTTTTAAGGTTACGACATCTAGCTAAAAGTTGTTGTAAAGACCCACTTAAGTAGATTAAACAAAACTCTTAAATATCAAAGCACATTTTCAGATAATGGTGGAGTTCTTAATAAGAACTCCAAAGTTAAGCGTGTTTAGGTGGGAGCACTCCTAGGATGGGTGACATGTTAGAAAATTATCTTACGAGGACAAAATTGTGAGGCCTTTTAGGCCAAAGTGAACAATACTTTGGTGCTTTAGAGTTTGAACTGTTACAAATGGTATCAAAGCATATCATAGGGAGTTAGATATGAGCTAAGTGCCATATAGGAAATAATACCACATCATGTGAGCAGCCTCTTGAACCAATGATGATTAATATGCTACATGGTTGTGGGTACCACTTGAGTATGTAGGGGCAACCATTAGTCATATCTACCTAATGGACGGTTCTTGGATCTGTGTGCAGATATTGATGAAAATATCAATTACTTAAGTTGGGGAGATTGTATGTAAAGACCCACTTAAGTAGAATTAAGCATAACTCTTACATATCGAGGCACAATTTTAGATAATAGTATAGTTCCTAATAAGAACTACAAAGATGAGCGTGCTTAGGTGGGAGCAGAGCACTCCCAGAATGGATGGCCTACTGAAAAATTATCTTCTTAGGACAAAACAGTGAGACATTTCAAGCCAAAATGAATAATACCTTGGTGTTTATGATTTTGCGCTGTTACAGTTTCCCTTTCAACTAGGATCACATACCCACCGGTGATCTTTAAACAATCAAGGTCTCCACCCAAATCAACACATGAATAACTGGTTGTTCCATTTAAAACTAATGGCTATACATGAAGTTCCTATTTAAATATTGCATAATCCACTAAGTAACTTTATGATAGATCACATAATCCACTTAACAACCTTATAATATAGTACTCTTGTATTTGCACTAAAATATCACGCAACTCTTACTCCATGAGCAATGTTTGGCATTGTATACATCATATAGTACATCAAACTATCAACTACGGATGCATATGAAACTCTAGACATTTGTTTTCTTTCTTCTTTGATCTTTTATAACTGCTCTTTACATAATTTGAAATGTATTTCTAGTGGAGTCTCTCTAGACATTGACTTTTTTCTATTGTACACACTTAAAATCTTGTCAATGCATTTCTCATGAGATAACTTTAAGATTCCTTTATATATTTATCTAAATATTTTGATATCTAAGATTTTCTTAGTAGCTTACAAGTCCTTTACTATAATTATTTTGATCGTTACTTGTTTAGCATTTTAATTTCTTTCATGTTTGACCATACAACTACAAAGCCATCAATATAAAGTAGTAGTATGATATAGCAATCTACAAATCTCTTAAAATAACAATATTGATTTATCTTAGATCTTGTGAATTTATATTTTAGCCTAAAATAATAAAACTTCCAATATCATTATCTTGGTGCTTACTTAAGCCCATACAAGCTCTTTTAAGGTTTTCACAAAAGGTTTTTTTCCCATGAAATAATAAAATATTTAGGATATTCCATATAGTTATATTTCCATGCAAAATGGTAGTCTTTACATATAATTTCTCTATATGTAAATCTTCAGCAATAATAATGTTGAGCACTATTATTATTGCAGACATCTTAACTATTGAAGAGAACATCCCTATATAATCAATCCAATACAATTATTTGAAACCTTTGAGTACCAATATGATTTTATATCTTCTCTTACTAATATATTCTTCTTTTACATGATAAACCAACTTATTTTGTATAACCTTCTTATCTTTTTGAAAGTATAACTAACACCCATGTTTAATTCTTCTTTAAAAAACTCTTTTCTTCTTTGATCACTTTCTCATGCTTGGTAGAATCTTCAACTTGTGCTTTCTCATAAAAGCATTTTGGTTATCCATTATCTTCCAACATTAAATAGTATAATGATGGAAAATATCATTGTGTGGATCTTGACTGTCTATATAATTTTCATAATATAATTTTCATAATTATGATGGTGCAATTAGTTCTAAATCATCTCATGTACAAACTTCATGCTTTGTAACTTCTAAAATAACATTTGAGTTTGAACTCTTTTGTACATCTTTAGTGTCTATGTTATTAAGGATGGCTTTTTGAGCTCTTTCTTTATGTTTTTTGACCTTTCCAAATGACTATCTCTATAAAGTTTTTTTACTTATCAAATTTTACTTATTTGGCTTATAATATTTATATTTTGATCATCCTAGGATCAATAACTTACAAAATTGAATCCATAACTAATAACATAATACTTTTTTACTGTTGCATTAAATTTACCTCTTAAACCAAAGTGCATGAAAGAAACACAGATGAAAACTTTCAAATGAAAACATTTATAGTTTGAACATCCTAATATCAATAACTGACAAAATTGAATCCATAAGTAATAACATAATACTTTTTTACTTTTGCATTAAGTTTACCTCTTATATCAAAACCAAAGTGCATGTAAGAAACATAAATGAAAACTTCAAATAAGAATAATTTACATACCTTCTTGACCATTCCTCTATAAAGATAATAAGTTTTAATGGAATTGTTTATTCTTTATTGATAAATAAGCTTCAATATTGATTGCATCAGCCTAATATATCTTTATAACCCAAAGTGCAATATTATGCTTCTCACTCTTTCATTAAGTGTTCTAATCTCAACAATGTCATTTTGCTCCGATTTTTCATATACAACTTTTTGCATATGAATCACTTGCGCTGACCAATATTCTTTGAATTCTCTGTCATCACATTCGTTTATCAATCTTCAGGCATTTGACTTTTAGCTTGATCTAATTTTCCACATTAATTTTTCATAACTTTTAAATACGAAACATGTCATATTTATTTTTTAAAAAGTAAGCACATACCTTCCTTGTAGAGTCATAAATAAAAGTCGCATCATTGTGTGCGCTTTCAAAGGATTAAACATGGGTTGACCCCCAAGCTTCTCTATGGTTGTCTTTGAGCCATTCAAGAATTTATTCTTCTTTATTTATCAAAATTACAATCTTCACATACCTCCAAATCAACAAACTTGAGATCAATATGATTTCCTTTAAACACCATAATCTTCATTCCCTTCTTGCTCATGTGGTTCAGCCTTGGATGTGATAATTTTGACCTCCCACTATATGCTATCATCACTAGATCATTTGCACTCATGTTCAATGTTCCTACCTCCTTTCCTCTTATTACAACCATGGATATTTTTGATACTTTTCAACACCATTATCAAATGTTATGGTGTAGCCATACCTATTGATCTGGCCAATAAAAGTAAGATTTCTTTTAATGCCTTAAATAAGTCTCACCTCCTACAAAATCCAAGTATGTTCCATTTCCGGTTCTAATCTAAGCTTTTGCTTTTCCCAAAATATAAGGTAGTTTATTATCCGCTAGATAGACTTTTCCATACTTTCATACAACATAATTATGTACTAATTTTTTGCAAGGTGTAGAATCAAAAGACACACTTGAGTTCAAATTCATGATTATATAAGACTTTTAACACAATACTAGAGTATTGACAAACTTTGCACTGATTGAACTTGCTAAATCATAATTTTTTGATGGTTCTTGTGTTGATATTTGAGGTGCCCTTTTTAATTATAGTTCCAACATATTTTCTCCTTTTGTTTATCATTTTAACAATTTTCTTTTGATTTAGATTTATAATTATCTCTCTCCTGCCTTCCTTAATTGGACCTTCCTCTGCCCTGAACATATAATGAAAAACTAAATGATTCTCCTACTTATTTTTTGTGAGTATTCTCACTTAAAACTATATCTTTGATATCATCCGAGTTTAAGTTGCGGCTCCCCAATGAAATGCTCACTGTAATCACTATTGCTGACCAACTCTACAAAGACATGTAATAGGATTACTGTCTTGACCTCATCTTCAAATACAATATTAAAGAGTTCTAACTAATTTGAAATTACGTTGAAGTCCTTTAAATGGTCAATCACAGAGGCCATCTCTCCCATTTTTACATTAGATAAGTGGCACATAAGATACACCTTAGTTGATGCCGATGGCTTCTCATATATATTTTATAATACTCTCATCAAACTCGTGATCATCTTTTAGTTAATGATGTTAAATGCCACGTTTTGTGCTAAGTTCAAGTGCGCAAATCTGAGTGCTTGTTAATCCAGAAGATCCCAACCTACTTGTTTCCTTTTTTTGGCTTCATCCAGAATAAAGTTTGATGTAACTTCTACTACTAGTGGCAATCCCTAATTTTATCATCCATAATATGTAGCCCTTCCCATTGAGCTTGCTGCACCTTTCAATCCTCAGCCATAGCTCATAATTATCTTCTTGAACATGATGTACTGCATAAAGAGTTGAACTTCTTTTCATACGGTGTAGGATCACACGAAAAAAAAAAATTGAAGAGAACACAAGAATAAAACAAGCTTCTTTTATTATTGAAAAAGAGAGGAAAATATTAAAAGAGAGAAAAGATAAGTTTATGCTTGAAGTGTGTCTTTTCATTTTATTTTATCTGCTATTTATAATCTATCAAATCTCACATAACAATAAATTAAAATTTTTTTAAGGTAATTATTTTGCTCAAATAAGATGACTTCATATTAGCTTTCTTTTTCATTTAATAATCAAAGAAAATCAAATAAATATTCGCGGATCAACAAATCTTGTTAAGTCTTGATGTACGAGACTACTCAAAATTTTTCTTTGTCAAAAGTTGTCAAAGTAAAATACAATAATTTCAAGGAAGCTTTTTATTAGATTTTATTTGATTAAAATAGCCTCCACATGTATAACATAAGGTTACTAAGGTTAAAGTATGTAATAATTTGGTGCTTTAGAGTTCATGTTATTACAAGAAGTATTAGAGTGGAATAGTAAGTATCAAATGGGAACTAAGTGCCATATAGGCAAATTGTCGTGCTATGAGATCTATCTCTTGAACTCAGAATGGGACGAAGTGCAACATAGTTGGAACTATCACTTGAACTTATAAGGTCACTTTTAGTCTTATCTACTCAACCAATAGTTCTTAGATTTTTTTGTGTGGATACTGATGAAGATATTAGCTGCTTAAGTTATAGAGATTATGATACCCACTTAAATATAATAATTAGTACTCTTAAATATCAAGATATTTATTGAGATAATTATAGAGTTTTTAATAAGAACTCTAAAGTTTAACATGCTTAGGTGAGAACACTCTCAAGATGAGTAATTTCTTGAGAAATTGTATTCTAAGAATAAAATTATGAAACTATTAAGGGCAAAGAAAACATGAAGATTAGCTAAAAAGACCAAAAAGAGAAATTATTATTATATCATTTATAAAGGTGCATAGAACATACCAACTTTACATACATTATTAAAATCTATATATATATATATATATATATATATATATATATATATATATATATATATATATCTATATATATTCACGAGTTATGCTATAGTTATACAAAAGTATATGTAATAATATACAGATTATATAAAAATTATATGTCTAAGTATATAATTAATAACATATATTTTTGTTTAAGCGAATGTGTAAGAATAAAAAAAAAGATTCATTGGTCAAGTATAGAATTTTATATAGTAAAACTTAAGCAAGCTTAGGATTCATATTTAATACCTTCATTTGGGTGCGCTTATTCTGAAACCAGAACTTGACTTGGAGAGGCTCCAATCCCAACTCCCGACTCAGTTCCTTCCTCTGCTTGTCGTCCGGATGCGGGCATTCCTTGAAGAAACTGGCACATTTTATAATACAAGATGTTTCAAGAAAAAAAACGAATCGGTTCGTTCTCTTAAAAAGGAAGGCATAATATATATGTCTTACGCTTCCATCTCCTGAATTTGATGCTGCGTGTGCCTGTGGTACCTCTTCTTTCTCGGCCGCTGATTTGGGTCCTGCTCATCCCCGGACGCACAGTCCACATTATCACTTCCGGACTTGCTCTCGAAATCCTCCTCTCGATGCCTCAAAATCATTTCGCTCTCCGCTGCAGCTAATTCGAAGGCCCCCTGCTGCCCTTCCAGCATGTTTGTCTGTCGTTTTTTTATGATAAACAATTAGGCATAATTTATATAGAGATCAATTTATTTATTTTTTCCAGGCCCGCATCATAAATGTAGCTGCTGTAAAATAATATAAAATTATGTTGACCTTTATTTGAAAACACAGTACTTTTTTCTCGAGCAAAAAGTCTCTCTCTCTCTCAATTATGGGGTTAGATCTATAACATGCAGCTGAACTTACTGATCCTATATTTCAGAAACCCTAAGATTTTTCAACCATAGAGACAAACAGCAAATTACTTGATCAGTGAATAATAATGGAGAATTGAGAAGATTTGACTACTGACCTGAGCTATGGTCAACGCGGAGTTCCTGCCGATAATCGAAGACGAAATCATGAAGGCAACGGGCATATTTTAGCTCCACGAAACCCTAATTTCGTCTCTCATTTCTTCTTATAAGCTCAGTTTCAGCAGATTTAGGGAAAAGAAGCGCAGAAGAGATAATTAAAATTTACGTGAGCGCATGCAAAGGTGAGAGAAGATGAAGTGTTCAAGTAAAAAAAGAGAGAGACGAAAAGGGTCGGGAAAACGCCATGGGAGAAGCGAAAGGTTGCTCGGAAAAAGGAGAGGAGGAAAGTGTTGGAAAGAAGAAAGGGAGGGATGAAGAGCGCAGTTATTGAAGAGTTGAGAGGGTGCAATTGCATTTATGACAAGGTGGTGTTATTGCTGAAGTGAGATAAGGATAGAGAGAGAGAAGATGCATATGCTTTGAAAATTTCTTTGGGCAAATTATATTTTGTCAAAAGGGTCTCTCTGGCCTATGAATCCAAATTCTAATTGAGCTTAGTCTAACCGGAGTCACTTGAACTCTACTTGAACTCAGGTCTGGCCTACTCAGCTCCTTCATTCTTATAGTAACATGCAAATTATTATCATTATTGTGAGTAATTGTTATTAGAGATTAAATTTTATAATTTACTATAAAAACATTATTTGTATTTTTGCAATAGTAGCAACAATCTTATTCATATTTGACATTTCATTCCAATGAATATTAAATAAATACTTTAATATTGTGCTTGTTTATTTTAATATAAATAAGAAAAAAAAGTTTTTTTTTTATTATTATAATTTTTTTTTGAAAATTTGTGTGATTGTTATAATTGCTAAAAAATTTATCTTTAGCATAAGTTCTAAATCATTTTAAACCTTTAGCATACTTCACCATTTGTATCATAAAACGTGTGAAGCCTATGCCACAATTTTTGCCAAGCAAGCTTTTCTTTAGGCCACTAACTAATGGAAAAAGTTTTCCTATTATACTATGATTCAAATATAACTATTCTCAAGCATTCAACACAATATAAGCATGCAAAAATAAAAAAAATAACAACACAACACAAAAAATTTACGTTAATCGGTGTAAACAGCTTAGGTTCACGGAGAGGAGAGAAGAAAGTTTCACTATTTCAAAAAGAGCTTATAATTTTGAGAAATGTTATTTAGACCCGCTGACGTGGCACCAAAAAAAACTCATCAAATAGAATTTTGACATCATTTCATTATTGTTTATTTATTTACATTAAAATAATACAAATATTATTTTTAAAGTTTATATTGAAATAATGTTCAAATCTCATTAGATAAGTTTTTTTGGGTGTCACGTCAGCGAGTCTAAATAGTATTTCTCTATAATTTTAGTATCACAATCCTTCCACAAGAGACAAAATGAGATTCTAGCCTTCTTCTTCTTCCACAACACTTCAAACCCTAACCCTCTCTCAGATTACGGGATGGTGGCTGAAAATGCGGCTTGATTCATTGTCATAGCATGCTATTTATGGTTTTATAGATTCCCAAAAATGAGTTTGCAAAATCGCAGGCGCTGTGGCATGCTCTGGTGCTTGCCTCTCGAGCCCCAGATGCTGCGGAGTGCTCGGGCGATTGTCTTGGCTTCTAAACTCTTTAAAATCAACAAATCTCCACCTCATATCTCATATGAGAGCTGATATCAAATATGCTCTCCAACATTGCAGTTATACCATCTTGGTTGCCTATGTATTCTCCTCCTAAAAGAATCAAGCCATCCGTAATTCTGACAAAAAAAACTTTATAATGAAATTTCACAATATTCATTAAAGTTTTGCAATGGATGGATTTTTGCACAGTCAACACCTTGGTAAGCATGTTAGTCGGATTATCCTTTGTATCAATATTTTCGATATGATTTCTTCGTCTTCTATGATATCTCGAACGAAGTGGTGTCATAAGTCTAAGTGCTTTATGTGATCGTGACAAACTAGGTTAGTAGCAACAAATATAGTGCTCTTGCCATCACAATGCACTATCACCTTCTCTTGTTGCACTCCCAAATTCTTCAGTGTCCTATCTCATTCACATGGCCTATTTGAATACTTTTGTTACTGCCATATATTCAGCTTTCGTAGTAGCCAAGGAAATCGTAGGTTGTAGTATATATCTCCACTCAATCGAACCTCCTGCTAACCTGAATACATAGCCAGTGGTTGATCGTCTCCAATCCAGATTTCCAGCATAGTTGAAATCTACATAACTGACACATAAATTTGCCATTGATAATTGCTTCTGTAAAAGTAAACTGTCACCAATTGAAATTTTCAAACATCAAAATACACTCATAACTATTTGCCAATGAGACTTCCTCGAATTATGCATATATCGGCTGATAATTCTAACTGTCTATGTTAAGTTTGGTCTCATACACACCATGGTATAGACATTAGTTCTTTCAGCATCCTTATCTTCTCCATATCCGATCCTACGATCAACATATCATTCACATACAATAATGCAATGATATAGGAGGACTTACACTATTTTATATAACAACAGTGATCTCCGCATGGCAATCTCTTGTACCCTGATTCTGACATGAATCTGACAAATATTTTGTATCACTTCCTTAGCACTTACTTTAATCCATAGAAGCTCTTCTTGAGCTTGCACACTAGCTCAGATCTCTTCTCTTGAGCCTTGTACCATTCAGGTTGTTGCATGTACAACTCCTCCTCCAGCTCTTCACGAAGGAATGTAGTTTTAATATCCATTTGCTCCAAATGCAAATCCTCAACTGCAACAATATTTAACACAACCCTGATGGTTATCATCTTCACGACTAGGATAAAGATCTCATTATAGTCGACCCCATACCTTTGCTAGAATCCTTTTACGACAAGCCTCGCTTTGTAGCGCTTATTCTGTAACAACCCAAACTCTTAAGCACCAAGGTATTGTCCGCTTTGGCATGAAAGACCTCATGGTTTTGCCCTTAGAAGATAACTTCATAGTAGGTCACCCATCCTGGGAGTGCTCCCACCTGAGCACGCTTAACTTTGAAGTTCTTATCAAGAACTCCACCGTTATCTGAAAAGGCACCTTGATGTTTAAGAGTTTTACTTATTACTACTTAAGTGGGTCATCACAATCTCCCCAACTTAAGTAACTGATGTCCTCGTCAGTATCCACACACAAATCCAAGAACCATCCATTGGGTAGAGAGGACTAGAGGTGACCCCTACAGGCACAAGAGGTACCCACAACCATATAGCACTTTAACCATCATAGGTTCAAGAGGCTACTCACGTGAAGTGGTACTTTGCCCTATATAGCACTTAGCTCATATCTGACACCTTATGACTTGCTCTGATACCATTTGTAATAGCCCAAACTCTTAATACCAAGGTATTGTCCGCTTTGGCCTTAAAAATCTCACGATTTTTCCCTCAGAAGATAACTTCCCAGCAGGTCACCCATCCTGGGAGTGCTCCCACTTGAGCACGCTTAACTTTGGAGTTCTTATCAGATAGGACTAGAGGTGACCCTTACATAATTTCTTTTCAAACCTTAGATAAGCTTATAGGTTTCTAATTTACTGCAATCATAAGTTGAACTATTTCAAGTAGGGTATAATCTAGCTCTTTTCTTAACTCCAAATATTCAATCAATTAATCTTAGATAACTTCATGATTAAATTGAGTTGGAACTTTTATTTACAAGTTAAATAAGTAGAGCTATTAGAATATCCTTTAGCTTATACTTACATTAACTTAGGAATCATAAACATTCTTTCATCTTTACTAGTTTCCTTAAACTTAAATCTTAAATTTATATAATTTAATTAGTTTAGGACTAGTATAAGATGAACTTCATTTACATGGAAATATTATTTTCTAAACTTATTTTTCTTCTACTTTTATCAACAATTGACTTAAGGATCAATACCTTTAAGTCAATTTTGAGCTTCATTAGCTCCAATCATTAAGTAGATTATTAAAATTTATATAATAAAAGGATATCACATACTTTACAATTATTGACACTTATTGAATGCTTGCTTATCTTTGAGCATTTTTCCTTGAACATTCATTCAAGATCATTGTGCATAAATAAAGAATTTCATAAAACTTTAAGGGGAATGCCTTATGGCAAATTTGAGTAATAAAAATAGCACTTATAATAGGACTTCACATTTTAAAGAGGGTAAATGTGAATGTTCGACCTCCCCACTGTATCTAGTTAGGCAGACGTGCTTAACTCATCGCCCCATTCTGTTGTGTACTCATGCGGAATGAGGTAACTCATAAATGTAACTTTAACTAAAGATTTAAGAATTCTTTTACAATCTTATTGATTGTAAGATCTCTTCATAACTGATTAGTTATGCTTATTTTCATAGTCCTAGGCTATGTTTGTCTTGGATCACGAATCTAAGATACTTTTTTATTTCCTATGCTTTACACTCTCTATCTCTAGTATTGTGTATTGCTTACTTCAGTTCAATTTGAATATAGTGTATGTTACTTAATTTCATTTAATGCTTCACTATATTTCATTTGCTTACTTAGCATAAATTTCATTGAACATGTTTTGCTTTTATTTCGTTTATTTAAATGCACATAGTAGTTTCTAGCCTTGAGGATGCTTTCCTTTACAAATTTTGGATACGGGCTAGGACTTATATAAAAATGAGTATTCTTACTCAACTTATTTCATACTGTATTCTTTACAGTTATGCTTAGTTCATTTTCTATACTTTACAGTTATTATAGCTCTGCTGTTTACTTTAAATTATAAATTATAATTGTGATGTCTTATTAATTTAAACACTTAGCCAATCTTAAAATGTGCTTAGACTGTTTAGTCTAAGTACACCTTTTCTTTTATTTTGGCTTTGCTCTATCATATTTAAATACCAAAATATGATAGATCAAGACCCCTTTGATTCAGATAATACAGGTGCGAATGCTTGAAGGACTTATAAAGAATTCAGCTTCTGCTTAATTTTACAATTTACTTGTATTTTGTTTTGAGTGAGAGAGTGATTTATTTACTATCCTCTACTCTTACTATTAAAAGGTTTGTAATAATTAAATTATAAACTGCTTGAGTTTACTTAAGTTACTTTTGCCTACATTTATAAATATATGTTGTATTTTTTTATATTTGTAACTATTTTGGATGAATGAGTGGATTATTCTAATTGTCTATATTGAAGTTACTTGCAATATTGTATTTACATGTATCTTCTTAACATGTATCCCTGATTGCATTCAAATTGTATAAATTTATTTTAACATAACAACTACTCATAAAGTGACTTGGCCACTTAGTATCTACACTTGATTTGCTTTCTCTTAATCGAGTGTTGAGTGCTAAGGTAACATCCCAATAGTTTGGATTAATCTCCTATCTAATTATTGGGGTTGTTACATGTTCCCATTTGGTTTTTCCTTCACACAGTAAACCCACATGTTCAGAAGGGCTTTCTTCACAGTTGGTAGAGGTGCCAACTCCCATGTCATATTTGACATGAGTGATGCCATTTCATCATTCATAGCAGCCACCCACTTGATTGAATATTCAACTCAAAGTACATCTTCCAAGCTTTCTGGTTCACCACCATCCGTTAGTAACAGGTAAAATAAGAAAGGAGTGTATATAATACCCCAAACTCTTAAGCACCAAGATATTATCCGTTATAGCCTAAAAGGCCTCACAATTTTGCCCTTAGAAGATAACTTTTCAGTAGGTCACCCATCTTGGGAGTGCTCCCACCTGAGCACGCTTAACTTTGGAGTTCTTATCAAGAACTCAACCATTATCTGAAAAGGCGCCTCAATATTTAAGAATTTCACTTATTACTGTTTAAGTGGGTCTTCATAATCTCCCCAACTTAAGTAACTGACGTCCTTGTCAGCATCCACACATAGATCCAAGAACCATCCATTGGGTAGATAGGACTAGAGGTGACTCATACAGGAGTAAGAGGTACCCACAACCATGTAGCACTTTAACCATCATGGGTTCAAGAGACTGCTCACATAAAATGGTACTTTGCCCTGTATGACACTTAGCTCATATCTGACACCCTATAGTTTGCTCTAATACTATTTGTAATAGACTAAACTTTTAAGCACTAAGGTATTGTCCTCTTTAGCCTGAAAGGCCTCACAGTTTTTCTCTCAGAAGATAACTTTCCAGTAGGTCACCCATCCTGGGAGTGCTCCCACCCGAGCACGCTTAACTTTGGAGTTCTTATCAGAAACTCCACTGTTATCTGAAAAGGTGCCTTGATATTTAAGAATTTCACTTATTACTACTTAAGTGGATCTTCACAGTGTACCTCTGTGATATGAATCTTGTAGATCTTCTTAACATAGGTGTTTGTGATTCAACATTGACACCCTCCTGAGATTCTTTATATACTCCAACATTTGGCTCAACATTATCATCAATTTCTATGTGATGGGACTTAACATCTGAATAATCCTTGGAATCAGTCTTGACTCTAATACAGTCCTTGTACATTTCACTTCATTGAAAGTGACATCCCTGCTTCTGATGACCTTCTGGTTTTGATTGTGTGGGGCTGGTCAAGCACATTCTTGGAATGAGAATCAATAGGGAAAGAAGTGCAGTAATTCTGAAACTGTTGCAGAAAGAATATGCTGAAAATGTGCTAAAAATATTTAACATGAGTAAAGCAAACCAATAGGCACTCCCCTAGTAAGTCACTCGAGCTTATCAAAGGAACATATGCCAAAGTTTAAAGAAGAAAAGGGGCATATGCTGAAGGTTTCTTATGCTTTAACAGTTGGAAATTTGATGTACGCGATGATCTGCACGAGATCAAATATTGCCCATGCAGTAGGAGTAGTCAGTAGATTCATGAGAAACTTAGGGAAGCACCATTGGGATGCGGTCAAGTAGTTCCTAAGGTTTCTGAAAGGTACAATGAGCAAAGCTTTATGCTTTGGGAGATATAACATTATTTTACAAGGCTATGTAGACTCAAATATCGTAGGAGATGTTGATAGCAGGAGAAACACTACATGATATGTGTATACATTATGAAGTGTAATAATGAGCTAGATCTCTAGGCTACAAAACATCATGCTGCTATCTACCACGGAGGCGGAATATATTGCCATCATAGAGGTAAATAAGGAGATGATCTGGTTGAAAAGTTTTATGGCAGAATTGGGCAAGGAGTAGAAGGATGTGAAGCTCTATAGTGAAAGTATGAGTGCTATTCACCTAGCGAAGAATGCAATATTTTATGCCAGGACAAAGCACATTCAACTCTGTTACCATTTCATCCAGGCATTATTGGAAGAAAAATAGCTTGGATTGGAGAAGATCCACATTTCTAAGGATCCAACTGATATGTATACAAAAGTAGTAACATTGGAGAAACTGAAGCTATGTGTAGCTTCAATTGGCCTCGGTACTGAAGAGAGCGGGGTGAGCCACACCACATTCTTGATAAGAATAGAAGAAGATAATGAAGAACTAAAGACGAAAGAGGGGGTGATTTTCTAAAGGTCTCCAAGTGGGGAGATTGTTATATTATAGAAATAATCTAGCCTGTCATGGAGATGCTAATAATACTCTGGTGACATTCTGAGAGATTCAGAGGTGATTCGAAATAAGAAGTGAAGTTCAGCAATAGTATAAGCGCTGTGGCGCTCTGCATCAGAAATCGGCACTACAGCACACCACAGCGGGTCCATCCCAAGACACAGAAAATTCAAGATGTGGGCACTACCATGCACCATAGTGGTTTCCATCCCAAAATACGAGCATTATCGTGTGTGGCGGCCGCCCCTTAATCGAATGAGTGTTAAGAGGTGGTCGTCACTAGTACCACGGACATTCCACTAATAACATATCCGGGATATTAATCAAGAGCTTGAACAAGACTTAATAGAAACATACATATAGTATAACAGTGCAAAGAATGAAAAGAAACATTCAGACACAGTCCACATTAATTCATTCATATATAATACATTTAATGCTGAATAGTAAGAATAAGAAAACATAATTATTATAATTTTACTAAATGCAAGCCAAGGAGATGGAAGCATGTCTCCTTCAGAGAGCTGCACTTTACTTTAACCTGCTAGCAGCTAAATCCTCAAGCGCTGGATCTGACCTATACTCCTGATCTGCCATATGTACATATATGACAGGGCACAGCAAAAAAAAGAAAATCTGGTTAGACTTTAATAAGTCTAAGTACAATTTAAGCTAAATATTTTACATATGTTATTAATGTCACCATTTTAACTTAAACACAACAAAAAGTAACTAAGCAGTAGGAGCAGTAAGCGTAACCAGAAATAAAGATAGTTATAAATATAATATCTATAACTAAATAATAAATGAGATAAAAGCATATCCCAACAACTAAGCAAGGAATGGGCATATACATATAAATAGTGCAGTAAGTAAGAGTATTGAAAGTAAAATCTAATCCTACACATGCCGGTGACCAAATGAAATATGCAAATCACAATAATGAATCTCAACAGTGATACATATAAATAACAACAAAATTTAACATCCTACTATATATATAAACTGTACAAGTAAATAGCTGACTGAATAAATAATGCCAAAATATAGCCAAATACTACCACTGCACATCAAACTCTGTATATTGACTGCCATATCAGAAACTTGGCCAAATTGGCCCACATATATATATATATATACATCTCAATCTGCAAACATACTGAACATACTGCATGACTAAAGAGGCAGACAATACTTATGCAACATTTTTTTTAGTTATTTTACTTTTGTTTCTATGGACAACTGTTAGAAATAATTGAGGAGTCAAGCATGTCTGCAAGACTATACGGGTTCCAAGCCTAACACACTCTCCTCAATGGGAATGTTAGGCATCCTGATCTCACCTTACCCCTGTTCATCGGGGCAAATGTGCACCATAATCACCATAAACTGAACCCAAAGGCAACTGTTATCCTATTATTATAAGTTTTCATTTTCATGCACAAAGTCCTCTTATATGAAATGTACAAGGAAGTAAGCTCAAATACACAAGGAATGCGTAGCACAAAATATCAAAATAAGCAAGGGACTCTACTAATATGGTGATATCATTTGTTTCTAATTTATCCATTCTAATTATTCTAAGTTATACAACTTAGAAGCACGGCCTTATGAGTTGAAAACAATCAGAACTGATCATGTTCCAATTTTGTTCAATCAAAATTGACTATAAGTTAAATAATAAATCATCACGTCCTAATTGAAGAATTGAGACGTTCTAAGCTAAGATCCGATCAAGATCTACTAAGCTATGGATTATGAATTAAACACCACAAATTTAGGTTCAATCACATGATCCAAGGGTAAGCTTAAGATATATGGTTCAATCTAGAAGTGAACTGATGATTAAGGCATATTCTATTAAGTAAAAATCAAGCTTAATAGAATGGATCTCTATCCTTAATCTAAAATTGAAAGATAAGATAATCAAAATAAAACTATGAAAAATCTAGAAACTAATAAAACCAAGGTTTCATTCATTGAATAAATCACTTATTCAACGAATGAGGTCTAACTTAGTATCTAATCCTAATCTTAAGGAAAGAGCCTAAGGTAAAGTGAAGTTCCTAAGGAAGCACCTTAGTTTGACTTTAGGTTCTAATCCATGTCCGCATAATTTACAGTTTTCAACTAAGTTAATGATTACAACTTAGTTAGTAAGAGTTCTTATTCCCTAATGTCATAGTTTTCAAATAACAAACAATCCTAATAATGCTAAGATCTATGCAAGTGGTGTACGCATTGTACATAGAGCTCAAGAAAATAACATAATTAAAAGAATACAGAACTTCAATAAAGTTCTAAGTACGAAATGTACCTTTAAAGTGATCCAAACCCGAAGCTTGACGATTGATTGGAATGAGACGACAATCGCAACACCTGAAATAATTAGGGCAAGGAACATCTATATTATATCTTTTGATTAATTTGCTAGATCCTAGACTAATGTGGATTTCATCTAATTCATTCACTAATACATATGATAGAATAAAAATTACATCATACTAGAGAGAGATCTACATAATTGAATACAATATTTTAATTACAATCGATTCTTTGTAGATAGATGAAATTATAAGAACATAATATCTAAGAATGAACTCAAGAGGATTATTTAATCAACAACAATCAATATCTTTAAAATTCTAAATTTTGTATAAAGTATTCTAATAATGAAGGAATTGATTGCAAAGGTTTATCATGCAAGTATTATTACAAAAATTCATAATATTGAGATTATATGAACATGAAATCTATTAACGATGATTGGAAATAATTTAATTTAGAGGATCATGTGAAATTCATATTATTCAGTTTATCTCTATAGCAACTCTACAATTGATAAAAATCCATTAAAGACAATTACTAAACATTTTCAAATCATAAAAACATAATTTATAATTATTTAAGGAAGTATGATCATTTATCTAAGGATTCTACTTTATTTTTAATCATTTAAGAGTAATATATTATTAGGATTCTTATGAAAGGATTATGTTTATGAGCTTTCTTTCATGTGTATAAAATATAATATTTTATTACTATCTTTTATAAAATTTCTAATGTACTTTATGAAGTATAAATGATGACATAAACAAGCTAATTGTAAACAAAACATGATTGATTAATAAGGTTACTTAATTATGTATAGATCTATCTACTTCACATGCAAGATCTAAACTATGCTAACATTTACATATGCATAACAATGTGATGAACCCTAATACAATTACCTCATTCAACTTAACTTAACATAAAAGACAATACAATTAAATTCATTAAAGAGGGTGAGGACTTATCCATCCAACAATTGAACTATTGTTGGCAAAAAAATGAAGATAGCTTGCTATTTTTCCAGCCATCAATGGAGGAAGGGCTGCTGTCCATGCTTGGCCAAGAAGGAGGAGAAAGGGCTGCTCCCAATTTCGGCCAAGAAGGAGGAGGAGGTGCTTGGTGGCTCGGCCATGGAGGAAGAAGGGGAGGGCTTGGTCGGCCAAGGAGGAAGAAGGGGAGGGCTTGGTCGGCCAAGGAGGAAGGGAGGGCTGCTTGGTCGGCCAAGGAGTGGAGAAGAAGAAATTTGGCCTTGGAGAAGGAGATGGGGTCGGCCATGGAGAAAGAAGATGGAGGGGTCGGCCATGGAGAAGGAGAGGGGAGGGCTTGGTGGCTTGGCCATGGAGGAAGAAGGAGGGAAGAAAAATCAGCCAAGGAGGAAAGGAGGGGCTGTTTGGGTGGCCAAGGAGAAGAATTTTTGGGTTGGGGGCTGCTAGGTTAGGGTTAGGCTACTTAAGAGGGAAAAAGGGAACTCTAATCGCAGCCATTAGATCAAAATCCAATGGCTGAAACTTCACAAGCCTTGATCTAAGTCAATTGAACTCCAAAAATTACTAACTTAGTATCAAAATGACCGTCTCGATGAGATGAACGCAAATGTCTAAAAATTATTGAATTTGGACGAGTATTTTATTTTATATTAATTTTTAAGTAAAAAACTTCAAAAATTCACAACGATTAATCTGTAGACCAAAAAATTACGAAACTTAAAACATAGATTCCTCTCATAATGCTTAATTCAAATATACAAAAATTTCTGAAATCCAACTTTTATTTTGTCTTTTATCGACTCCGGAAGTTTAAATTTTCCGAATTTATTTAGGACGATCCGGAACTCAGATTGCGCTCAAATTTTGGCAAGAGGATCCCCTTAATATGTTTTATTTGAGAATATTTTCATTTAATTTTTATTTGACTAAAATCAGGATCTTATATTTTCTCTTAGGCCTAATCGGCTCGGTAACAACGTCGGGTTGTTACATCGCGTGCCGCTGTGGCAGGCTATTCAAAAGGCAGGCGCTATTGCGCACCGCAGCGGCAGGCAATTCGAAACACATGTGCTATTGTGCACCGTAGCTGCAGGCCATTCGAAAGGTGGGCAATATCGCGCACCGCAACGTGTTGCAATTTGAAATATGAGTGCTATGATGCGCCATAGCGTATAGTGAAGTTCTGCTCCAGTTTAAGTTGCGCTCTAAGTAAATTGGAGGGCATTTTGAAATTTTCAAGGTTCAAAATTGAGATGGGTACTTAAGCAAACAAGTTGGGAAGAGGTTATAAGGTTGGCCTTTTAGATTAGAGGATGATTGCTGTTATGAGGAGGAGATCCTAAGGTGAAGCCCTAAGGAAGCTGCAGTGCAAAAAAGTTTATGCATGTTGGAGAAGACACTCTAGGTGGTGGCTGTTTCCTCTCCTCTCCATATTAGAGAAATAGCTTGTGTATATCTAGTCAAGAATAAGCTCTTTGTAACTCTGTAATCTTTAAATTCTCATAGTGATATTTTCTATGGGGTGGCTCCATAATTTTCCACATAATTTTTTGTGTTTGAATGTTTGTATGCATGTGCTTATCTTGCATGCATGTGCTGTGTGATTTTCTACTTATTGTTTTATGATATCATATTTTCTTGGTAATCGTCAATGTAACCCCAGTCCTCAATCGGATGCTCTTGTTAAAACATGTTATGCTACAGAGAGTCTATTCAGTTGTGCTGGAATATTTCATCCCTTAATTAAACCAACAGCCCAAGTGCACTAGTGCCTAGGTGCGTTCCAAACACCTAACATATAGAGAGTTTGGTGTCTATGTGTATAACAACCCAAGGCTATTATTCTGCTAAATCTAAGCTAAGCCAAGTGTGAACTCCCATTCCATTAGACTTAAATAGCCACTTAAACCTAACTTTGGAAATTTGGGATCAATCGAAGCTCATTTGAGCAATATGACTATTTTGCCTATTTTAGGATCCTGAAAATTTGCTAAATTAAATTAATCTCTAAATTAAAATTTGATTATATATTTGAGTTCCTCACCCCCAAATTAGCTAAGGGTAAAATTTTGAGAATTTTTAGAGGTCATCTAGACTTATATTGAATTTAGAATCATTGGGATTAATTATTTTAATTAATGGATTAATAATATATTTAATTTAAATAAAAATTAAATTAAATTAAGCCATGGGATTTGCTATTGGGATCGTGGCAGATCCGCTACAGGGTCATGACAGTGATGCAACCTTTCCCACGTCTGGGTTCACTTACAGGAATCTTAGCACCCACATCAGACGATGCTGATGAGTCATGCCCAGTCCATTATTAGCCACTAGATCATGCCTGCAATCTAATGGCTGATAGTGCTCCACGATTCTGGTAATCAAAAGGTGCATCAGACCATCTGTCTTCAATGGCTTTGCTGATCAGACGGCCGCTCCTTCGTCCAGTTCCTATAGGCCTTCGTCCCCAATGGCTCACCCGACAGTCGAGTGCCCGGTCATACCAATGGCATCAGAGTTGTCTACCACTCTCACGCCACATTAGTAAATCCGTTAGTATCTTCCCTTTCCGTGGTGGGCAGCTCCAGCCAAACCCCTAACTTGAATCCTTCCATTTAGGATAGGTGAGGTTGCATGCTCGGCTCGAGCCCCAGCTCTGCCTCAAATCCTGGCAACCATTCCCAGACCTTCTCGCACCCAATAAGCACTCCCCTAGAAATAATGAGTCCTTTTGCTTGTTGTGATCCTACGATTTTTCCAATTCTTGATCTCTTGAGCTTTCTACATTTCCCAGTGATTCTAGCTGCTGACCCAAGCTATTTGAGTGCGAGGTCTGATGTTCAAACCCCTTGTGCATTGTCTAAAGTTTGGCTACTGCTCTTGATATCTTCTCTAGCCCTCTATCTTCCCATTTCCTATGTCTAACCAAGTACTGCCTCTTCTCCCATAGAGTCGAGTGAACTCAATGTTAATTGAGGTCAAAAAGATTAATTTTGTGCAATGCCATAGGTTTAACCTCCATCATGGTAAGCTCTAGAGTGCATAGAATCCTTTGATTCAGTCCAGATAACTGGCATTGATGGCTGGAATGGATCGAACTCGTCTAGTGAAATCGCAGAGACTATATTGAAATAGAGTGCTCCAACTCCTTCCCCATCATTTCATAATTTTTTGTGCGAGCTAACCAGACTCATTGTGAGCATCCTTGAAGTCTGGGCTAGCTCCAACCAATCACCCTGATCAGTCAGGCATCAGCACAACTCGCAGCTGAGCCTGAGTAAGGTTCTAGCCACAGGGCGCCTTCTGTGTTAAGTGGCCTTGGGGGTTCGATCCGCCTCACTGTCGAGTATCGGGGATGAAGGCGCACAGTGTTGGGCCGAATGTGGTGCCCTAGCCTTACCATGATCCTGTTAACTCTTAAGTTAATATGATTATGGTAAAATAGTTACCAAATGATAAGTTCCTCACTTATAATAAGATTAGACATTCACTCTAACCCAGCATAATTAAGAAAATTGTCATTCATAAAGGAAATTTCACTAAATGGTGAATACAAGAAATCAGAATGAAAATATAACATACATCCATTCATTACTATATAAGGAACTGAACATCCAACTCAGAATAAGTAAAGCAGCAAAAAATAAAGTTAACCCTGTATTATTACAATATTTTTAGAGGATAAAAGCTAAAATGAGATAGTAAATAAGAAAATGCTAAAATAAAGAAGAGTAAACTTGTAACAACCTAAGGTTATTATCCAACTTAATTTTAGCTTAGTCATATCTTAATTATGTTCATCTAGTCATTAGAACTAATCCCTAATGATTTGGAGCAATTCGGAGCCCAATCAAATATTTTGAATTATTTTAATATTTAATTAATTTGAAAATTGAGATTTTTAATTTAACCTTGAAATCAAAATCTGACTTTGCCGTTGTGATCGTCACCCCCAAATTAGCTAAGGGTAATGTTTTGGACATATTTGGAAGTCATCGGATTTTCACGAATATTTTAATATAATTAAATGCATCGGAAAATGAAATAATTAAATAATCATCGGAATTAAATTTCGACTTCACTGTTGAATTTCTCACCCTCAAATTAGCTAGGGGTGAATTTTTGGGATTTTTTGGAGCTCGTTTATTTAATCTGAATTTTTCTTTAACTAAATATTAGGAATAAATAATTATTACTCCTTAAATTGCATTTTTCCTTCTACTATTTCTTTTCTTCCCTCTCTCTCTTGGCTGGCAAGCTAGTTTTGACGCCTCCCTCCTTACTTGCTCGAATTGATGGCTGAGGCCATCCCTCCCACTTCCTTAGGCCATGCCTTCTCCTCTCTTCTCTCCTCCTTTAAGAAGGAGCTCAGCCCCTCCTTCTTCTCTTTGTTGGAAGAGCTGAAGCTCTCTCCCCCCTCCATTGTGTGCTTGCTGAGGAAGAAGAAGTTCAGCTCCTCTCCAAGGTTTAAAAAAAAAATAGAGTTTCTCATTCCTCTTTTAAAAGGCTAAAGTACCCATTTGTTCTTCTTCTTTGATCATTTCAATTCTTTATTATGCTTATTTGCATCCTTAGACATCCATGATTAAGTATGGAAGCCATTATAGTTCTTCAAAGTAATATATCTCATGCTCTATTTTTCTCCTATTCTGCATACCTCAACATTTGCCTCCACTGTTAGTATAGTTAGGATGATCCATTTTTGCCAATTTTGGTATCAATGGAAAGGTCTTGGAAAGACCTTTCCATCGGTATATGGCACCATTCATGGGGTGCCCAAAATCAAGAGTATTTGGGTTCGAAAGTAGGCCATTTACGGGTTTCGCACTGGCAAAATCACCGTCTGGCGCTGCAGCGCCCGAGTTGTAGAAACTGATTCTCCATAGTGCACCGTAGCGCACCGTAGCGCACTACTGCGTGCCATAGCTTCTTAATAAACTTGCGATGTATAAAAATATAATCTGATGGAAATAATGTAAATTCGCCGTAGCTCGTTACATCGCGCCATAGCGCGTTGTAACGACCGCCTTTCAAAAATCAAGCGCCGGAACCCGCCGTAGCGCGTTGCATCATTTGAAAGCACTGCAGCGTGCCACCACATCGGAGCCCGCTGTAGCGCGCCGCAGCGCTTGTGGCGCCTGAAATTGCTGCAGCGTGCCACAACGATGAGACCCGCCGTAGAGCGCTCCAGCGCCCAAAAGCGCTGCAGCGAGCCGTAACGCCCATAAATTTCCCGAACTGCCTAGAAATGGCTGAAGTAGCCAAAATTTTGTTGTTTTTGCATTTTAAGGTCACTAGGACTCTTGTGGGACTTAATTATATCAAATTGAGCATTGCATAAAATTCTATGTGAAAATTAGATTTGAAAATTTGCCCTTTTTAATATGCGCTTAATCCCTATTATATGTCATAAAAATATTATATTAAATGTTAAAGAATAGGATCATTGATTGGTTATATTAATCAAGTATACCTCAATAACTAAATGACATAAAACTTAAGTCTTTTAGATTTGTAATCAAGTGCTAATCCCTTTAGTTTGATTTAAAATTTAGTTAGCCTTAATTATCTTCTACTTTATGTCATCTTATATTTGCATACTTTCTTGATATTAGGATGTATATTAGAGAACCTTATCATTGATTTGGACACTTAGATATGCTTAAGTTGACATTAAACTAAACTTGAACATAAGTATCTTAATAATTTGATTAAGTAAATGATACTTAATCCAAATCTATAATTTAACATCAATATATACTAATAATGCATTGATTTATCATTGATCTATAAATTAACCATTAATCTTAATTTTGGTAAGGCTAGGGTTAAATCCTAACTTATCTTGATTAAGATCTAAACTTTAATCACCTAAATCTAGTAACTTTGATTGAAAGATAATTCAATCGATATTATTCTAATAATGCATATGATTTGATGTTGATCTTAAATCATTGAATTAGAAGCGCTAAGGTTAATATTAAATTTGTGTGATTGAATCATCTGAATCTAAACTTTGGATTTTTGATTTTCTCTTATATAAGACTATTGGCATAAGATGGATAATAAAATTATAATGATTTATGAAATTATCTAACTCTAATAATATCTTTGAGTTTTACCCATAATTGTAGAATAGAGTATGATCAGGTAGATTTTATTCATCTGTTCTGATCACTTTAATCCAAGTCTATTAAGTAAACCTAGAAAGTTAACTTAAGAAGTAAAAAAGTGAGATCTCAAGGGTTTTGTTATAGGATCATTCTTGAGATGTTTAAAGACCTTAAATATTGATACATTAAGGTAGGAAGAACTCTTGTAACTTATTGAGGTAGAAATTTAGATGATCCTTCATAACCTCAGTAGTTGATCTTGACACATTGTAGTAGGAATCACCAAAAGCAGTTAGAATAGAACTTCCCCCTTGCGGTAGAAACCATTATTGAGTGATCTTTTGATCACATCCTTGGAGCCTTGTGTAGGACTCACCTATTTAATGTAAGGAGGATTAATAGCTTTGATAAATCATTATTGATTAAATAGAGTTATCTAAATCAAAGTTATTGGTTGGTGTAGTATGGTATACCCATAGTACTGGATTATTTCAATAGTATTTAGAAATGGTTGAGTCACTCTAAGTAAGATTTATCTTTGTACTATTATATGGGCTTAAGTAGATATAATCTCGCTTAGAGTAAATCAATCAATCTGAAGAGTGTTATAAATGGGGACTCATTCCTTAGTTTGATTAAAATACAAATTGCCATCGGGTGATGCCTGCTAGCGAAGATCGCTTAAATAGGTGTGGCTTAAATAAACTAAGTAATTCGAATCACTCTTTTGAAGGCACTAAGTGCGATTATGAGTTGGGCATCTTAATGACTTAGCTTAAGATACAAATCACCATTGGGTGATGCCTCCTATCAAAGATCATTTTGTTAGAGTGGCTTAATCAAACTAAGTGTTAGGAACCACCCTTCATGCAAACATGCTAAATATGTGTATACAAACTTCCAGCCTAATAATTTTTAAGTAAACTCTCAACTTTAACCAATTATCAAAACTAGAATCTAGAAGTCAAAATCCTTTTAGTAGGATTCTGTACAATGGAGACCTTGAATTCATTATCGAATTTCAAAGTATTTTCTAGATTTTTGGATTTATCTCATGTAGCTTAGAAGCATGAGCATGAGCATAAGCATGATGTTGAGTATCAATAATGATGTATGAGTATCAGTAATGATTTATGGGATTACAGAATGTTGCATACATTGACTGGGGAATTTCAGGATGCATCGGCACCGTAGTTCCCAACTGGATGTATATATACATTGGACCATACAACTCATAGCAGTTCAGTGATATTTTTGTTGTATATCAGTACATGCAGTATTATGACATATTCAGATGCATAGTTTCAGTGGCATACAGTATAGTTTTACGTGCTATTACATAGTTTCAGAGCTATTACTATTTTTATTTACTTTAAGTATTCAGTTTCCAGTACATGTTTACTTTACTTTACTTCAATTTTGTACAGTTTTATACTATTTTATACCTTCAATTACTTTACAATTTTTTTACAGTTTTATTTATATTATGTAAATGCTAAATGAATAACTAGAACTATTTAGATTAGTTTCGATGTGTTATACTTATTATCTAACACGGGTACCTTTGGGATCCAAAAATTTCCAAATAATGAGCAGTATATTGAGCCAGGTCAGGAGGACACCCAGGAGATTCAGGAGGATCCCGTGGAGCACTAGTGGACTCTTTTCTCGGCCTTACTTTTCTGCTTAGTTTATTTCAGTTTAGTACTTAGCTTTCATTTCTATATTTCAGTAAACTGTATTTTGGATGTGTTTTCTTTTCTTTTTTGAGATGAATGTTTCATACATCTTATGTGATGAATGTTTCTGGATGTTTGCTTTAGCTTCTGCACTCTATTTATATACTACTTATACTTAGTATTATGATGTGATCAGCATACTGGAAATACTGATATCTTATACATATATTAGGTTTCTCATGTGTTTTGCATCCAATGTATGTATTGGTCTAATTCTTAGGATAAGGATACTACACTTATCTTAAGTATTAGCTCTTAACCTTCCTTGAGGTTGAGTCAGCAGCTCTTCAGATGGGTTTAGTTTCAGCTATTCAGGGAGACGGGATATTCCTCTCTGAGTGGCGTGTCGCTTCGCCGCCGATCTGTTTTACCTTTTGCGCGCAGCGATGGGGCGGGGCATTACAAAACTAAACACAGTAACTCCAAAACTGAAAGCAGTCATGACTACTCAAGCCATTCAAACTGAAAGCATACAAACATTCTCACTTAGCTAGATGGGCTAAGGCAAGAGCTCTGAACTGAAAATGCCAACACTCTTAGCCTGCTAGGTTAAGGCATAAATACTGAACTACAAAGTACCAACATACTTAGCCTGCTAGGCTAAGATAGAAACCTTGAGTAAAAGTGTACTTAAACTAGTAATTCCATATCAGATCCCGACTAGTAAGTTAGTGGAGAAAGAGTGTATTACGTATCATCCTAGGCTGCCATATAGGGCTAGGCATGATATAGACTATCGGACTAACAACGAGGTCTAGCCGATCATGAACGTATGAAATGAAGAGGAAAACTACTTAAGCTACACTCTACTAAAAATATGAGAAAAAGTGCAAATGCTATTTATGTGATTTCAAAGTTAACATGAGATACTCATCAAGTATTCTATGTACACAACATATGTCCAAGGTATAAAGCTCAAACATAAGGTAAGCAAAGTATCAAATATCAAAGTAAGCAAAAGACTTTACTAGGACACATGTGATATCTATTATTGTCTAATTTATTTGTTCTATCTACTATAAGTTACACAAGTTTATGATCTCTAATTTCTACTATCGAGTGTAACTCATATTCACGACCTTATAAGTTGAAAATAATTAGGACTAGCTAGGTCCTAATTATAAATAAATCGATGTCGACTATATAAGTTAAATAATAAATCAATCGACCTATTTTAATAATTTAAACAACCCAAAGCATCTCGATTAGCCAAATTAAGATGAAAGGTTTAAGAATTAAACTCCAAATATTGGGGTTTAATTACTTAATTCAAATGGTGATCCTAAAGGACTAGGTTTTAATACCCAAACTCACATATTAAGATTTATGGCAAATACTATTAAGTGAAGTCATACTTAATAGGATGGATCTCTATTCTTAAATCTAAAATTAAAAGATTGAATAATCAATAATAAACTATGAAAATATATAAACTATTAAACTCAAGATTTCACATATTGAGTAACTCATTTTACTCAATAAATAAACTCTAACTTAAGAGCTAATCTTAATTCTTATGAAATGAGCTCTTAAATACTAAGATGAACATTCAAGCACAAAACCTAACTAATATTATAAGAAAGATTTAAGAAAAAGAGATGAGAGGTTAAATGAAGGGGTATGATATGAGATTTATCTCACATTATACAACCAAAGATTTACTTAGAATTTTCCTAAATAAGGAAAATTAATGATTTTGATTAAGACTTAATAAATGACTTAAATTTATGAAATTTTACTCTAAATTACTTTACTTATTGATTTTAGCTATTAAAATATGAATCTAAAGCAATTAACCCTAAATTTAGGCAAAATGGCTATTTTCCCCTCCTTAAGGGTATAAAAATCTACTTTTTGATTTAGAGCTCTAAATTGGAAATTTTCAGTGGATAATGATTACTTATTGCCTAATATGAAGTTAGACAGTAAGTACATTAATTTTGGATAATTAATAAGCCTTATGATATCAAATTAAAGAATTTGACTCATAAGAGCAATTTAGTAATTTAACATAATGGATTCTAACTTTTTTCTGTCAGTTTATTATAGCTTGCTGTCTAAGGGTTCTATAGAACCTAAAATTTCTAAATTCTGATAAGTATTGGCTAAGTTAAAGCCAATACAAGGCTTAGGGCTAATTAAGATTAAGGTTTTCTAATTATGGTCAAAAACCTAACTTTTCTATTTGAAGTCCAAATTTAGTAAACTCAGTGGCTATAACTTTCTTATAACGTATTGAGTACTTTAACTGGGAGTAGACCTAAATTAGATCTCATTTGGTTAAGTTATGGCTTAATTAGAGTTTAGGTGATTAGTGAGTGATTAGTAACATTAATTACAGAATTGCTAAACTAATCACACAACTAGGTTCTACTCTACTCTATGAGTAATTAGAAACTAAAATTACTGGATTATTAATTATGCTAATATTTATTAATTAAGTTTTAAGGTGATTAGAGTTTATTAAGAGATCTAATTATTGGATCTAAAATATTTTTATAGTTTACTATTAATTAGGTCTTATTGATCAAAATAGTATATCAGAAGACCTAATTTGGTGCTCAATTGACAAAGTTTTGGTCAATTGAAGATCTACTGTTAATTAGGGTAATTAGGATTAGGTCCTAAAAGTGATTAAGCTAATACTAATCCAAATAGAGAATTGAACACTACTAGGTTGTTCTAGAGGTCTTACTGATCACTTTAAGACTCATATTATGGCTATCCACCCCTTAATCCGCAAGATTTGGACTAAGGAGAGGAGTGGCACAATGGCAAATCCCTCACTTATCATTGTATTAGGTAAGATCCACAATCCACTAATAAGGAAAAGACTGCATAGAATATCAGAGGGGATCAGCCACTATATCTAACATACATACAGAGTATGGAAGTTAAATGAAATAAATATTACATCCATCCACCATACATCAAGTGAGAAATAACATATAGCTCAATAAATGATAAAGTGCAAAAAAGTAATCACAGTCACAGTACCTGTATTATTACAACATTTAAATATATAGTCTTAAAGACTGAAATTAAATTTGTGGGGCCCCGTACTTTCCCGCGGCTATGCTAATACTGATATAACTGCGGGGAGTACGGTGCTCCAACTGTGGTGACTAATCCCCAACTCAAGTAGAGTCAGGTAGGACCCAACTCGCCTTAAGCCAAGGACTTGTCACTCTGTAGGAGAACTGTGATGGAAGCAAGAAATAGAATAATATAACATCCATAGGTATAACATAATATAAGAGAGTAAAAGAAATAGTAACTCAGATCAAATGCAGAAAAGTAAATACATTTAGAATTTAATTATTACAAACTAAATTTAATAGAAATAAAGATCTCTCAATCTCACTACAAAAAGAGAAAATCTATCTAAGCAATAGTAGGAAGATCCTCCTCCTGCACCGGCTCCGATCCTGCAGCATTGCCAACGAACAACTCTGAATCTGACATTTGTCGGTATCACAAATGCCAGGGCCCCAGCCAACAAAAGAAAAATGTTACAGTTAGACAATTATCTAAGTATATTTTAAGCTATTTAAGTGAACTGAGTATTTAAGATATTACATTTAAAGGTTTTTAAACATATAAGCATTATAAAGGTGCAACAAGCTATAAGAACAGGGTAGCTATAAATAAATCATTTATAACTAATCAACAGGTATATAAAATGATATACAAAAATATCAACTAAACATGGTGAGACTAAAAGCAAAAGTAACTGTAACTACTGAAATAAATCTGATCCTAACATGCTTATGATCACATGGGGACATGCTGAGAATAATTAAGAACACAAGTACTGAAAATAGACATACAATTCTAGCATCCTAAACATGCTAATATCTTAGTAGTAATCAATGAGAGCGTATATATAAGCATGCAGATTGACATGAAAATGACCATTGAGATATGTGGCAAAAGTAACTAAGTACATATATGAGCAAAAATAAAGCTACTGAGACATGTGGCGAAGCAAGTCAAGCACTAAGAGAAAGGCCACTGAAGCATGTGGCAAAGCAAAACAAACACTGACAACTAAACTGAAGTAGCAGTAAGCCTAAGACATAGCATTGCCATAACAGAACAGGCCATGCAGGGCCTCTAAACTGAAAGTTCAACATGTATGCTCCTAGGCATCCGCAGAGCTAGGTTCGAGTTAAACTTATAGAATAAGACATATATCCATCCTAGACATCCATCGAGCTAGGTCTGAGTATATTCTATAACAAAACTAGAACTGAAGAGGCAGACTAAGCTAGGACATATTCTACTAACTGAAAATACTAAAAGAACTGAATGAATGTTATGCTTTTCAAATACTAATGTATGATATATCATCCATATCTTAAGTTCTTCTATTATGCTCAAGGAATAAGGCTCAATATTCAAGGTGTGCAAAGCAATCAAGTCAAGTAAGCAAGAGACTCAATCTAGACTCATGTAATATCCGTTGTTGTCTACTTTATCCAAATCTAACTATTCTGAGAAGATACAAGTTTAGGATCTCCAATATTCAGCTATCAAGTAAGATCTCAGATTTATGACCTTAATGTTAATATTAGAATTTAATAAGTTCTAATTCATAATTATATGATGACTATAAAGTTTTAAAGTAAATAAATCAATGACTTAATTATTATTATTTTCCTCTCTTAACCCAAGCCTTAATTTTAGTAAGTCAAGACTTAAGGATTTTGGATTCAAACCCCACTTGGTGTTCAAATCCTGAATCCAAGGTAGTATCTTTCGTAAGGATCTAGGGTTCACACTTTAAAACCCAATTTAAAGGTAAGGAATCTTATAAGCTGAAGAATTCAGAAACTATGATCTTAATGAAAGGTTACTATACTGGTTATAAGATAAAATAATTAATAAGAACTAAGAATTTAAGATTCTATATTCAATCTCTTGGATAATTACATTATCCTATAGATTGAATCATTCCTATACCCACATGAAAGGCTTCAAAAGGATTAAACAATAAATCATTTAAGAAATTCCAAATAGAGGTAGTTCAATTTAATTAGAAGATCTAAAGTCTAAGATCTAAGATCTAAGATCTGGGATCTTATGTCTGATCACTTTAGACTTAAGCTAGGTTTGGACTTAGAATTTTACCAAGGTGTTTCTTTTAGAATCCAAGTCTATGGATCAACTTAATTAAGTCATTAAATAAGGGTCTAACATTTGAAGATAGTTATACTTAATTCTTAAGACAAGGTGATTTTCAGTACTCTTAAAATCTTAAGATCTTAATAAGAACTAACTTAAGATTTCCTTACTTAACAACCATATTATTACATGAGATTTCAGAAAGATGCTAAAAATCTAATTAAAAATATTTTACTAAAATTTTGAGACTTAAGGGGTGCTTAAACACATTTTAGTTAAAATGACAAAAATACCTCTCTAAAGGCTAAAAATGAGATTTTATGATTTAATTATCCAAATTGATTCAAATCTATTTTAATGAGTTTCAAATGGTTAATGAAGTAGGAAATACACTTATCTTAGGTTTTGGCAAACTAATTAGTTTAATTAATACTAATCACATATTTAAGCCAATTAAGGTAATTAAGGAAACTAGGGCATTCTAGAGTGATCCAACCTCATTTATAGGCTCTAACATACTTAAGAAGGCATTAGGGACTTCTTTTACCAAAATCAGAGGCTTAATCATAGTTAAATTTACTAATCCCTAATTAGGGTAATTAAGAGGTGATCAATAAATTTAGGGTTCCTAAATCACTTTTAAGGGTCTATAAAGGTCCTTTAGGGTCTCATGAGCAATCAGAGCCCTTAATCAACATGTTTGGATATTTGTTAAATTTAATATGATTTAAATAAGAATATAAAAGGATTGGTCAATTATTTAGAATCTAACCATTAGATCTATGATTTTCTTTTATATTCAGGTTCCTTGTATTTTTCTGATTAAAATGGTATATTAGATCATACCATTTGGATGAGTATAGCCAAAGTTATTTAAATAATTTAATCTATATTTTTGTTTAAATTAAAACCATAGGATTTATTTTTTGAATTAATTTCCTTAAGGAAATTAATTAAGAAATTCTATATTATTCTGTCGGCCCAATTTCCAAAAGGCGCGGGTCACGGGTTGGCCCGACCCGTGACTTCGTCTTCTTCCCACAGATGACACCCGACGTCTAAACCTAGGGCACCTTCCCTTGCTGAATTTTCCACGCTTCGGCCACGCCACGCCTAACTCTCGACGGCTACACCTTCAGGGCTTGAAGACGCGTCGATTGGACCAAGAAGCCCTGTCTGGGAGGCGCCGGATCGCTGGAGTGCTACTTGGCCGAGGATGCCTCCTAGGTGGACCTTTGAGGGGTGAATTCTCCTCATTGAGCTAATGCTAGATGCTAGATGCTAAGCATATACGTTCAGGGACCTAAGGGAGACTGGTTGGATGAGTCGTGAGGTTTTGAGATGATCTGGATCACTGGGGTGCTACCCACGGGATTTCTCAGACTTGAGCTGCAACTGGGTCGACCGATTTCAGTCATATCGATCAACCTGATCGAACCCAGTGATTGTTGTACCCTTACAATTACTCATGAAGGATATGGGTTATCGATAGAAGGCTCAGAGGCTTAGCGAATCGCTGTGAATCACTAGTCTAAGGGTCGACTGCCAATGTACTCTCATATGGATTTTGCCCCGTTCGGTCCACTGCTAGCCTCTACCAGGGCAGTAGCTGCCTACTGGAACACTAAGGCAAAATCCTAGCGCAGCATCTTGAGTAGGGAAAGTGCTAGTCGAGCTGAACCCAACTCAACATAAAAGAGGTCAAAGGGTTGTACCTGAGCTGGGAAAGTGGCTGCGATTGGGATGAAGGGAAGGGCTCTGAGTACTCTAGACAGTTGCAGAAGCTAGCTGGGGGTTTGAACGCCAGACACACACCTACTATCATCGGTTTGCAGTACTGAAATCGCTGGGAATTCTGAGAGCCTTAGGAGCTTTAGCTAGGGATCACAATGAAAAAATTGACTCACTGTGATGACCCAGGGGTATTTATAAGCCAAGGGAGACTCTGGGGTGGCTGCTGAGGTCGGGAGCCATGGCATAGGCTCGGCCCGAGGGTGCTCCTAAAGCTTCCAAAATTGGGATGGGCCCAAGCCTCCGGGTCACCATACTAGGCTTGGCCGCAACTGGAAGGATCCTAACAGCCTAAGGGCAAGGCAAGAGGGAGTGGGTGTAGCGCCCCGCCCCATCGCCGTACGCAAAGAGGTAAAATTATAAATTCAGCAGCGGAGCGGTGCGCCACTCGGGGAGGAATAATCCATCTCCCCGAAATAGCTGAAAACTAAGCCCACCTGAAGGGCTGTTGATTCAACCTCAAGGGGGGTTGAGAGCTAATACTTAAGATAAGAGTAGTATTCTTATCCTATGTATTAGACAAATACATACATTAGATTTAGAGAATAATAAGAATCCAATATATGTATAGGATATCAGCATTTCCTGTATGTTGGTCACATCACATAACTAAGTATAAGTAAAATATAATAGAGTGCGGAAGCTTAAAGCAAACATCTAGAACATTCATCATAGAGCTGTAAGAAAACATTCGTCACAGAAAAGAAAAGAAAATACATCCAGAGTTAGTACAAACATTTTACTGAAACATTAAAATAAAACTAAGTACTGAACTGAAAATACTAAGTAGAAAGTAAAGCTGAAGAAGAGTCCACTAGTGTTCTACGGGCTCCTCCTGAATCTCCTAGGTATCCCCCTAACCTGGCTCAATATACTGCACCGGATCTAGCAAATTGCCAGATCTCAAAAGTATCCCGTGTTAGTCATTAAGTCTAACACATCGAAACTAATCTATCAGTTCTAACTATTCATTTAATATTTACATAATGTAATTAAATCTGTAGAAATACTGTAAATATGACTGAAACCATAAAACTGTATAAATCATGCAAAATTGAGGTAAAGTAAGGTAAAGTAAAGCTGAACTATAGGCTGAATACTGAAAATAAACTAAAATAATAATGAATCTGAAACTGAGTAATCATCTATAAAACTATATTGTATGTCACTGAAACTGTGCATCTGAATATGCCACAATACTGTATACTACTGATATGCAACCACAATAATATTACTGAACTGCTATGAGTAGTACGGTCCAATATATACATACATCTAGTTGGGAATACTGTATACTGATATGCTGATGCATCATGAAATGCCCCAATCAATGTATGCAATATCCCGTAACCCATAAATCATTACTAATGCTCATACATTATTTTGATACTCACACATCATACTTATGCTTCTAGCTATATGAGATAAATCTAAAATCTAGAAAATGCTTTGAACTTCGATAATAAATTTAATGTCTCCACTGTGCAGAATCTTGCTAAAAGGATTCTGACTTCTAAATTCTAGCCCGATGGTTAGTTATAGTTGAGAGTTTACTTAAAAATCGTTAGCTAGGATGATGGTATACACATAGTAGTATGTTTTCAAGAGAGGTATATTTAACCCTTAGCTTGTTTAAAATTGTACTTATCGAAGCGCACTACGATAGGAGGTTGGACCGGTCACAGTTTATATATCAAGCTAAGCCGTTAAATGATCTAATTACAAACATACTTAATATTCTACGCAAAGTGCCTTGGGATAATTAGTTTGCATAAACTGCACTTATCGAAGCGCACTATGATAGGAGGCAGAACCTAGACATAGTTTATATCTCAAACTAAGGATCTTGTTCACTAATTGTAACACTCTTAATTTTGGAAGAGTTACTATAACAGGACTGTATTCGGCTAATCCCTTAGGGTAGGACCTGGTCATAAGTCCACATTGGAGTGAATCAACCAATCCTGAATATTACTAAAATAATCCAGTACTATGGGTATACCCTACTATACCCAACTAATAATCTGGGTTCAAAAGATTCTATTTAATCAACAAGAATTCATCAAAACTATTAATCCTTACTCTAAATGAGTGAGTCCTACACAAGGCTCCAAGGATGTGATCAAAGGATCACTCAATATTGATTTCTACTGCAAGGAGTAAGTTCCATTCTAACTAGTTTAAGTGATTCCTTCCACAAGGTATCAAGTTCAGCTTCTAAAGTTATGAAGGATCATCTAAGATTCTTACATCAATAAGTTACAGAAAGTCCTTCCTACCTCAATGTGTCAATAATTAGGGTCTTTAAGCATTTTAATAATGATCATATAGCAAGACCCTTATGATCTCACTTTTATACTCCTTAAGCTAATATTTAAGGTTTACTTATTAGATTTGGATTAAGGTGATTAGATCAGATGATTAAACTTCTGATCCATTTTTATTCTACAATTATAGGGTAAAATCAAGGATATTATTAGAATTAAGGCATTTCATCAATCATTACAATTTCATTATTCATCTTATGATAATAGTCTTATATAAGAGAAAATTAAGGATTTAAAGTTTGGATTCATGGTTCAATCACATATATTCAATATTAACCATAGCACTTTTAATTCAATGATTTAAGATCACTATCAAATTATATGCATTATTTGAATAATGTCAATTGAATTATCTTACAATCAAGTTGATTAATTAAGTGATTAAGATTTAGATCTTAATCAAGACAAGTTAGGATTTAACCCCTAACCTTTATATCATTAAGACCAAAGGTTACTTTAAAGGTCAATGACAAATCAATATATTATTAGTATATTATTAATATCAATCTTTAAGTTTGGATTATGTATTATCTACTTAATCAAGTTATCAAGATTCTTATGTTCAAGTTTAGTTTACATATCAAGATATCCAATTTAAATGATAAAGTTCTCTAACATACATCCTAAAATCATAAAACCATAGATATGTAAATTTGATATAAAATGGAAAGTAATTAAGGCTAACTAAATTCTAAATCAAATAAAAGAAGTTAACACTTGATTACAAATCTAAAAGACTTAGGTTTCATGCTATTTAGTTATTAAGGTATATCTATTTAACACAAGCATATAAGGGTTCTATTATTTAGCAATTAGCACAATACTTTTAAGGTACATGAGAGGTTTTGAGCATTTGATCAAAGTGACAAAGTTCAAACTTAATTTAAATATAAAATTTTATGCAATGTTCAATTTTAGCTAAAATAGTTTCAATTTTGATATAACTTAGTTCCACTGGGGTCTTAGGGACCTTAAATACCAAAACATGGAAGTTTGGCCATTTCAGCCAAAACTAGGCAGTTTTAAAAAAAATTCTATGAATTTTGCAAGTTTGGGTGCTGCAGCGTACTGGAGTGCTTTTCGCGCTGCAGCCCGAGTGTAACGCCCTGTCCTGTCGCCGTGCGCAAAGGACAAGTGTAATACATATTTCGGTGGCAGAACGATGCGCTACTCGGGAATGGTGGGCCATATAGGCAAAACCCATCATCCCGAATAGGCTAGAGAGACGGAGCCATACTGACGACGGCTACTGACTCGAATCCTAAGAGTAGGTTCGAGAGTCAATATCTAAGATAAGAATGAAATACTTACCTTAGGTATTAGACTAGTATGTACACAAGGTTCAAGGAAGTGGGGAAGAACCCATGTACATTATAAAATATATCAGCTTTTCCAGTATGCTGGTCGCATCATAATACTAAGTATAGCAGTATAACAGAGTGCAGAAGCTAAAAGCAAAATATCCATAATACATTCATCTCAAGCAGTAGTAAATATCCATCTCAGAAAAGAAAAGTAAAAGTACATCCAGAGTTTATTACAAACTATTTAAATGCAGAAATATATAGAGTCTATCTAAAATGCTGAAAGGAGCTAGTAAGTAAAAGTAGATGCTTGGTCCACTACAGCTCCAAATGCTCCTCTTGAGTCTCTGGTACGTCCTCCTGACCTGTCTCCAAAAACTGCTCAGGATCTAGCAAATTACCGGATCCCAAAAGTACCCCATGTTAGACAAAAAGTCTAACACATCAAAACTAGCTATGCAAAGCTAAACTAAACATAACAAAATACACAAGTAAAGTAAAGCTGTAACAGAGCTGAAGAAAAATAAGTAAGCGAGGAAAACTGTAAGTACTGAATAAACAAGATAGTAAAAGGGCTATGAAATGTGAAGCTATCACCAAATAGTACTGAAAGTAAAATAAACATTATGCTGAAAAAGATGTTATAAGCTGCACTATGTGCCACTGAAACAATGCCCACAAATATGCTATACCACAGTATATCACAGAATTATCACTGAAGGTCTATGAGTAGTACGGTCCAATATAAGCACAACAGTTAGGAAGTCAGTATGGTGACGCAGATGCACCCTGAAATTTCCCAGTCTGTGTATATAATATTCCGTATCTCATACTGTATCACTGATAACCATGTGTCACAATAGAAGGAATGAGTTCAACTCATTATTTATGCTTATGCTTATGTCATTATATTGAATGAATGAAAACTCCCAAAATCCATGAACAATTTAGTAAGAAATAATAATGAATCCTAAGTCTCCACCGTGTAGAATCCTGCTAAGAGGATTCTGACTCCAAGTTTCTAAAGCGAGGGTTGGTTAAAGTTGCTTATTTACTTGATGATCATTAGACGGGGTGATTGTATACACATATTAAATATGTTACAAGAATAGAGTTCTTATCACTTAGTTTGATTAAGCCACCCTAATAAAGCGATCTTCATTAGGAGGCACCATCCGATGATAATTTTGTATCTCAAGCTAAGTATTAAGTCACTAAACTCATAACCATACTTAGTGTCCTAATAAGGGTGGATCCCATTACTTAGTTTATTTGAGCCATACCTATTGAAGCGATCTTCGCTAGGAGGCATTGCCCGATGGCAACTTGTTTTTCAATTAAACTAAGGAATAGGTACCCATTTAATGCACTCTTAGAATCGATTGATTTACTCTAAGCGAGGTTATATCCGCCTAAGCCCGTAAGATAGCAACAAAGACAAATCTCACTTAGAGTGACTCAACCAATCCAGGATATTACTGGGGGCCAGTAATATGGCTATACTATACTACACTACCCAATGATCAGGGATCAATCAAGTCTAATTAATAGAACAAGGATTTATCAAAACTACAAGTCCTGAACTAAATAGGCAAGTCCTATACAAGGTTTCACCAATCAAGTATGATCAAGGATCACTTACTATAGATTCTACCACAAGGAGAAGCATCTTTTCTAGTGCCTTAATGGATTACTACCACAAGGAGAGTAGATCAATTTCTAAGGTGGTGGGACCTTCTATACTTCTACCTCAATGAATCATACAAGGCTTCCTACCTCATGATATATGAATTTAGGTCTCTTAAATAATTCAAGATGATCTTGTGAAGAGATACCCAAGATCTCTTTTCTAGATGTTGATATTAAACTCTTAAGTTCTGTTTTACAATTAGATTTAGGATGATTAGATTGGATGATTTCTTTGATCACTTTTGAACTAAGATTATAGGATATAGATCAACATATTATTAAGGATTTGATCACTTATTCAGTCAATATAGCATTTATAGTCTTTTTATGCAAGTTTATTACTTACGAGAAAATCAGGGATCTTAAGGTTTGATTCAGATGGTGAAATCACCAAAGATTGTTATTAACTTTAATTTGTCTAATTCAAATGTTTAAAATCAATAATAAATGAAATGCATTATTGGAAAATATTTAATCCATAGTTTTGAAATCAAATCAATTAAGTTAGGGTTCTTAAGGATTTAGATTCTTCTTAAGTAGATTAGGGTTTGATCCATTCTCATGCCTTAAGAAAAATCAAGTTATGTATTTAAAGATCAATATCAAATCAATGGATTAATTATGTATTATTGGTGGCAATCCCAGACCTAGATCAAGTCTTAAAAGCTTGATCCAAATCTTAAGATTTCTTAAGTTAATTAAGATATTTAAGATTCTAAATCTTTCGATTTATTCAAGTATACTTAATAAGCTTATCTAAATGAATTCACTATACTTAGCTTACTGTTATAAGTCAGATTAACAATCAAAGTTTATAAAACAGAGGGTACTTAGTGCTAATCAAATCTTAATCCCAAGCAAAAAGGATTAGCACACAAGTATAAATCCAACCATTCAAATTACATGATATTTGGCATGCAAGTTCTAATTAATCATACAAGTAATCAGAGCCTAAGTTTGCTAAAATCCAATGAGCATAAACCCTAAAATTTACAAATCATGATTTAACAAGATTATGGCATAACTAGAATTATAGAACTCAGAAAAATATTCTACTTAGCACATGCATTTTAATTATCATAAGTGAACTAATGGCACCTTAAACATGCAATTTTGATAAGTAAATTTACTAATGTACCCTAATCAAGATCCACTGTACTTAGGCAATAGATAAGGATCTAACTATCAGATGTATGATTTTATTCTATATTTAGGTTCTTGAGATTGTTCTGATCATTTTCATATATGATATCATAGAGTTTAGACCAGTGGATTAAAAGTTATTTAAATAATACATTCTGTATTTTTATTTAATCAAAATCCTATGATTCGACTATTATAAGGAAAATAATTCAGATAATTCTAATTTAATTAAACAGCTCGGCCCGTTAACCAAACCGCGCGGGTCGATCGGGGCCCGGGGAAACCCGGCACTGTCGCACAGCGCGGGTCGTGGGTCGACCCGGCCCGCACAGAGCCTTCATCCCCGCTTTGTCGTCCCGAGCCAGGAACCTATTAGGGGAACCATAATCGCCAAATTCCGGCGCATCCAGCCCACGGCTCGACCAGCATTCGATCGCTACTCGATCACCGTGGTCAGACGCATCGATTGGGACTAGAAGCCCCTTGTGAGACGGTCTGGATCGGCCAAACCTTGCTCACCCGAGGGCTCCTCCATTGGAGCTATTGTGGGGAGATAATTCTCCCCACTGAGGCCATGCCAGACCCCGAGCTCGATCCCTACACCATCAGGGAGGTGAGGCGGATCGATGCCCTCTAGTCTGAGGGTCTGGGATGGTCTGGATCGCCGGTCCTTACTCGACCGAGGCGATCCTTAAGCAGTTTAATCCGATCGATCAATTTGATCGATCGGAGCTAGCCTAGATCTTAATCTCAATACCCTTGGGTTTGAGACGACAATACGGACTCTACTGAAGGCTCGACTGGCTCTAGATGCGATTCCAAATGCTGTAAGGATCCTGAACGTCAGGAGAGCCTACTATCAGCGGTTCAGAAGCTCCTGGATCACCTACGTAAGCTCGGATATACGGCAATGGCGAAATGAAGACTGAGGTAAATCGGGGTCAATTGATCAGCAAAAGGGCAGAGGAAGGATTGCTGAGGCTATTTATAGCCTCAGGCGAGCTCAGGGAAGCTTCTGGAGGGTTGGCTCGGGCCATACCCAAGCTCTCGAAATTCTATTTTGAGCTCGACCGGGTCTTGAGGCCCAATTGGGGTCCCTCGGCCATTAGACAAAGCTCAGCAACGGCTTGCTGAGTTGGAGGCGCAAGTGGGGGACAGAAATGGCAGCTGGCAGTACGGGAAATTCCCTCTGTCGGGTGAGGGATCTGGCGAAGACGAAGATCCACAGTGCCAGATCCCTTAGATTTCATCTGATCTATCGATCAGAAGGCGCTACGGCTGGGATCGCTCGGATCCTAACAACCGATCGCGGGGATGATCCTGGCTGTAGGATCCACAGGGTGGATCCAACGATGGATTCAAGGTTCAGCGGGATCGGATCCTGGCCGTTGGTTGAAAAGGCAGAACGGCTAGATTCATGGGGTGCCGCTGTCGCGTGACCCGGGCTCCACAGCGGATCGCCCGCGGTCCGCACAGCGGATACCGGCCGTTTATTTAGTTTTAAGGTTATAAATGCAATTATGAATTAATAGGAATCCATATGTGCAATTAAACCATTTTAATTTAAATTGAATTATGGCCCAAATGAATTCCAAATTGCCCAAATTTTCACCCTTAGCAAATTCGGGGGTGAGGAATTAAAAAATGCAATCATAATTAAATTCTAAGATCAAAATATTTTGGGTATAAACTAAGACATTTAGACTGATCAAATTGTCTTTTTAGACCTAGAGATATCCAATGGACTTCAAATTTTTTAGATAGGCTTAGCCTGAGGTTCTATAAGCAATGGAGATAGAAAAATAAATGGGTTAGGTTATCTATGCATTTACAAGGTAATAATCTAGGGTTGTTACAGCGCGGTAGCGCTTTTCGGGTGGCAGCGCGCTGTAGCGCTTTCGCACAGGGGTGCGCTGCGGCCCGCTGCAGCCTGCATTAGCGCGTTATGGCGTGCTGTAGCGGTCCATTTTGCAAATTACTATTTAAATAGCGAAATGCTAATTTTCCTAAGATTTTCATGAAATACCACTGCAGCCCGCTGCAGCGCGCTACAGCGCGCTGTAGAGGTATACTTTACAAATTTACTGCTTAATTACTTTTATTGAATATTTTTATATGTTTGTGCTAAAATTTTGCTGCAGCGCGCTATGACGCACTATAGCGGCTCGATTTGCAAATTCCGGCGCTGCCGCGTGTTGCAGCGCCAGACATTGATTTTTGCCAGGACGAAAACTGGAAGGCTTATTTTTGAGCTTAATTACTCCCAATCCAAAGCATTCCATGAGCGGTGCCATATATCAGTGGAAAGGTCTTTCCGATACCTTTCCATTGACACCAAAATTGGCATAAACAGAGCATCCTTACTACACAAAAAATAGTGATGAATATAAGGATGTACAGAATAGACGAAAATAGATCAGTTTTCTGTGATGCTTTTAAGAGATGTTTTGGACACGTACAGAAATAGCTGAGGAGTCAAGCATGTCTACAAAACTATACGGGTTCGAAGCTTAACACACACACACTCCTCAATGAGTAATGTTAAGCATTCTTATTACTCCTTACCCCTGTCTATTAGGGTAAATGTGCACCAGAATCCACCCAGAAATTGAACTCAAAGGCAACTGTTATCTTAATTATTCTAAGTTTTCATTTTATGCACAAAGTTTTCTCATATGATATGTCCAAATAATTATGCACAAAATATAAGGAATGCATAGCAACAAAATAAATTAAATAAGCAAGGGACTCTTCTATACATGGTGACAGTGTTGTTATTTAATTAAACCATTATAACTATTCTAAGTTACACAAGTTCAGGATCTTCAATTCCTACTATCGAGTGTAACTTAGAAGTATGATCTTATAAGTTAAAAGGATTAGAACTGGTTAGGTTCTAATCTAATTCAATTAAGTATGACTACAAGTTTAATCAATAAATCACAACGTCCTAATTTGATGAATTTAGATGTTCTCTCTAAGATATGATCAAGATCTTTTAAGCTATAGATTATGGATTAAACATCATGATGTTGGGCTTAATCACATAACCCAAAAAAGATAAAACATAAGATCTAAGTTTTCTTCTAAAAGTGATATATTGATTAAGGCAATTCTTATTAAGCAAATCAAACTTAATAAGATGAATCTCCTATCCTGAATTTAAGATTAAAAGACAAAATAATTAAAATAAGTTGTAAAAATCTAGAAACTAATAAAACCAAGGATTCATTCATTTCATAACCCACTTATCCAATGAATAAAATCTAACTTATGAGCTAGTCCTAGTCTCAGGAGTAGTCCTAATATGAAGTATAAAGTCATAAGGAAAAGACTTAAGAGAAATTTTAAAAATTTGCCATTTTGACCTAATAACTGATTTTAACACTTAGAATGATTTTATTATAGTTCAAATATTAGTTTTATTGACTAAGAAGATAATTTAGAGGTTAAGGACGTTTAACCTAAATTTTTATGCAAAATGATCATTTTGCCCCTACTTTAGGGTTCAAAAAATCACTTTTTGATTTAGGATTCCAAATCAAAATTTCTTACTGCCAAATGATTCTTTACTATCTAACATGAAGATAGACAATAAATATACTTAATTTGGATAAGAAACGGATTCTACATGTTCAAACTAAGGTTTTTGACCTAAAGAGCATCTTAGTAATTTACTCCTAATGGAATCTAAATTTTTATGCAGTTTACTATTAGTTACTATTTAAGAGTTTTATAGAGTCCAATAGTATTGCATTCTGAGATCAAATGATTAAGTTATGGCTATTTCAGTTTATAAGGGCAATTCGGTAACTTTGTCGGTCAATGGGAGACAAAAATTGAACTTTTCCGTTTAAGGTCCAAATTCAGCATACTTAGTTTCTATAGCTTCCCTATAATATACTAAGTGTGTTGACAGGGATTAAACCCAATTTGGACTTCATATGGTCAAGTTATATCCTAACTAGAGTTAGGGGCATTTTGGTCATTTCAAATTTTTTAGGTTTCAGATCCTAAATATTATTTCAGTTTATTGATGAAATTAAAATTCTAAGTTTGTTAGCACTTTAAATTTCTGAATTTGGAGTTGAATTTACCAAGTTATGGTTAATTGAATTCTAAGGGTATTTTGGTCATTTTCAGGGTAGGGTCCTAAATATATCTTTTCAAACTAAGTTTCAAATGGGAAAACTAATACTTCTATAATGTTGGGGCTATTCTCTTGAGTATTTTGAGACCCATATTGCCTATATTTGAACAACTAGGTTAAAAGTTGTAAGGGTTTGTTTAGGTCATAAAATGTCATTACATTATAATACCCCGAGAATAATTTTTTTATTACGTCATTTGATTCATTTTATTTTTCTAAGTAAAATGAGACCTATATTGACTATGTTTGGATCAACCTACAAAAAGTTATTAAACTCTTAAAGATATTGATTTAAATAATTTAAATAAATAAAATTACTATTCATTTGAAATTTAAATGACCCACTATTTTAATTTAATTTAATTGAATATTAATTAATCTCTAATCACTTAATTATATAATATTAATTAATCAAATTATCCTAATTATTAGTTAACTGACTAATCTAAATTAATTATTGATTTTTAATTTAATTAACTAATAATTAAACTAATTAAATAATTCCAATTTATCAAATTAAACTAATTAATCTAATTAGTTAATTAAATAATTCTAATTGACTTAAGTAAATTAGATTAACTTAATGTTATTAAAATTATAAAATAGCTTATTTAACTAATGTTTATATTAATTACTTAATTGTCATTAATTAGCCTAATTGTCATTAAATAACCTAACCAATCAAATTTTAACATAGTATATAAATTATACATACATATATACCTATATATCTGTATGGTTATAACTATAGGATTCATTATTTAACAAACTATATATATATATATATATATATCAATATACATATTTATAAGGTTTTAACTATACACTGTTATGTTATATAAATATATATATATATATATATATATATATATATATATATATATATATATATATATATATATTTAAATCCTAAAATTATGTTAGCTATATATGTATATATACAGATTTATACTAACTATACATATATAATATATATATATAAACTATACTTAAACTAATATTTTTCTGTAGGGTAATTAATGCGGCGGGGTTCACCACGGCTACGTGGTAGAAGGGGATTGGTGCAGGACAGAGCGGCGAGTCCCACCGAGCCGACGCGGCTGAGACGGACGCGATGCGCGGCCCCAATGTAGGATAGCGCCGCGCCAGCTGGGCCCCACGCGCATACGCGGCTGCGCGAGAGTGCGTCAGCGAATCCCTGAAAGGGCCCCACTGTCCCGCCACCGAGCAGCAAACCGGACCGGTTCGCTACGATTCGAACCGGTCGCTTGATTCGGTCCGAGACCACTTCGGGAGACGCTTCGTCTCCCTCATTCTTGCGAAATCGACAATTAGGGTTTTAGGGATCGCACAAATGTCGCAATTTTAGGATCAATCCGTATGATAGATTGCAATGTATTACGGAAATGAGATTATCAAGGATCAAAATCGAAGAGGATGGGTACCTAATCGAGTGCAGGGAGTAGGTCCGAGACCACTTCGGGAGACGCTTCGTCTCCCTCATTCTTGCGAAATCGATAATTAGGGTTTTAGGGATTGCACAAATGTTGCAATTTTAGGATCAATCTGTCTGATAGATTGCATTGTAATACAGAAATGAGATTATCAAGGATCGAAGGGGATGGGTACCTAATCGAGCGCCGGGAGTAGGTCGGATTTGCTTGAAGTCGCGCTGACAACTCCTAATATGTCTAAGGTTCCTCGTAGGAAGTCGATTGCGTTTAGGGAGGAGCATAGGAGATAAGGGGCATGCAGCGGAGCTTGCGAGGGCGAACGCAGCGACGGCGCGTGCTAGGGCGCCACGCGGCCTCGCAGGGTTCGCGTTGTGGACGGCGAAATCGGACCGTCCGTTTGGACGGTCTGATGGTTCGGATTTGGGACTAACGGTAGAGCTGATGGCGTCAGTGAATATTAACGGCGCAGCTTATGAACTGATGGTGCCGTTAAGCTTAATTAAAATATATTATTAATTAATTTAAATTAATTAAATCCTTATTTAATTTAAAATAATTAAATTGAATTTAGAAATATTCAAATGTTCACCCTTAGCTAATTGAGGGGTGGGGAATGCAACGACGATGTCAGATTTTTGATTCGACGAGTATTTTAATTACTCAAATTTCGGGGTATTTAAATATTATTAAAATATTCGTCGAAATTTCGACGACTTCTGATTGACATGAAAACTTCACCCCTAGCTAATTTGGAGGCATTGAGTGCAATGGCAAAGTCTATTTTTTGATTTGAGGTCATTTTAGATAGGTCAAATTTTAGGGTTTCTTGATTTTCTAGAAATCAGGATTCGATCCATTTGACTCCTGATTTGGACTGGGTCTCAGAGGTTGACTCCTAATGACTTAATTAACACTCAAGATCAAAGTTAAGGATATGATTAGTCCTAATTAACAATAGTTACAACTTGGGTTGTTACACATATTGCCTAGGTTTGGACTAGTGGTTAAAAAGTTATAAGCCTTGGAAGATTAGGGTTTATATCAAAAAGTGATTAGTCAAAATATTAATCAAACAACAAATTTAACACTACTAGAATAATCTTGAGGGTTTGCTGATTACTTTGAGACACATATTGGGTATATTTGGGTAAGTAGTTACAAAGTTATGATCATTTGAAGTTTTGTGACATTTAGGGTTCAATTAAGGGTCCTAAAGATCACTATGTGAAAAATAGCTCCAAATGAAATTTTGACAGTGCCAATAAATTTTTCATAATTTTCTGAGTACAATGATATGTACATATGCTATTTTTGGATGTATGAATTGAAAGTTATAAGCACCTAAAGTTTAGAGTTAAATTAATTGATGTAATTTAATCTAACAAAATTTAATTATAAATATATATATATATATTATATCATTTATTTAAGGTTATCAATGATAACAATGGGCCCCACCTAATTTGCACGAGACGACTGGTGGCTCCCCGCTCCCTAAGCCCACAATCATTAGGCTAAGGAGCGGTGGGTCACTTGTGTAAATCCCTCACTTATCATTGGATTAAGTAGGTCCACAATCGACTAATAAGGGAAGGACGTGCACAGAATATCTAAGGGGATCAGTCACTACATCTAACATACATACAGAGTGCAGAAGCTAAATAAAATAAATAGTACATCCATTCATCATGCATCTCATAAGAACTAGCAATAAAATAGCTTAGAAAATAATAAGGTGAATAAAGTAAATCACAATCACAATATCTATATTATTATAGCATTTAAATAGTTTAAAAGACTGAAAGGTAAATTACTCATCCTCACAAGCGGCTAAAAGAAATTAAGCAATATCCAGCTCTCCTGGTTGAGGCTCCTCCTCTAAGTAAGGCACCTCTGCTTCAACACCTAGCTCCTCAAACCTATTTGAATTTGACATTATCGGTTTCATAATACCAGGGCCCCAGCCAATAAAAAAAAAATCTTGTTAGACAACTGTCTAAGTATATTTTAGGCTAAATATTTTACATAAGTTATTAATGTCACCATTTTTATATTTAAGTACAACAAAAATACTAAGCAATAGGAGCAGTAAGCGTACAAAGGACATGATAAGTTATAAATATAACATTTATAACTAAACAGTAAATGAGGCAAAAGCACACCTCAACAACTAAGCAAGAAATGGGCATATACATGTATAATACGGTAAGTAAAAGTACTGAAAGTAAAGTCTAATCCTAAACATGCTGATGATCATATGGCATATGCTAATTAAATGACATAAATTTGAACATGGTACATATAGTAAGCAGTAAAGTCTAGCATCCTATAAATACGTACAAGTAAGCAGGTAAGTAAAGGAAAATAACTGATTGAAATATACATCAGAATACAGTACACAGTAAGCTGAAAGCTAAAACAGATATGTAAAGACTGTCATATCAGAAAGTTGGCCATCAGATCGGTGAAATCCCCAAGCCATCCAGGGCTTAAGCAGACAGAATCCAGCAGCAGAATTGAGGAGACAGTAATTACAAATGCAGAATCTTTTAGTTATTTTACTTTGTTTTTGTGGACACATTTCATAAACAACTAAGGAGTCAAGCACATCTGCAAGACTATGCGGGTTCCATACTTAACACACTCTCCTCAATGAGTAATGTTAAGCCTCCTTATTACTCCTTACCCCGTCCAATAGGATAAATGTGCACCAGAATCCTCCCAGAGATTGAACCTAAAGGTATCTGTTATCCTAATTATTCTAAGTTTTTCATTTCATGCACAAATTACTCTTATATGATATGTCCAAGGGATTAAGCACAAAGACAAGGTATGCGTAGCAACAAAATAAATCAAGTAAGCAAGGGACTCTTCTATATATGGTGACACTGTTGTTATCTAATTTAAACAATTCTAACTATTCTAAGTTATACAAGTTCAGGATCTCCAGTTCCTACTATCGAGTGTAACTTAGAAGTACGTCCTTATAGATTACAAAATACTAGGACTACCTAGGTCCTAATATGCTTAATCAAAGTCGATTATAAGAGTTAACTAATAAATCATCACGACCTAATTAATGATTTTAGACGTCCTATACTAGGACCTGATCAAAACTACTAAACTAGAGATTATAGATTAAACACCACGAGATTGGGCTTAATCACATAATTCAAAAAGGTTAAGATATAAGATCTAAGTTTTTGTCTAAAAGTTATCTATTGATCAAGGTAATCCTATTAAGCAAATCAAACTTAATAGGATGAATCTCTTTATCCTAGATCTAAAGTTGAAAGACAAAATAATCGAAATAAGTTATAAAAGTCTAGAAACTAATAAAACTAAGGATTCATTTATTGAATAACCCACTTACCCAATAAATGAAATCTAACTTATGATCTAACCTTAAACTTAGGAATAATCCTAATATGAGGTGAAAAGATCCAAAGACTTAGAAAATTTCTAGGAGATTTTATTGAGTTGGCCTAATAACCCACATACTCATTTTCCCTAAGTTTTACGCCTGCGGCCAACCGCTGCGACCCACTGCAGTGCGCTACAGCGCGCTGTAGCGGCAGACGGTGATTTTGCCAGGTGCGAAACCCATGTAGGCCATTTTTCGAGCTTAATTACTCTCAATCCAGAGAGTTCCATGAGTGGTGCCATATATCAATGGAAAGGTATTTTTGATACCTTTCCATCGACATCAAAATCAGCATGAATGGAGCATCTTAGCTGTACTAAAAATACAGATAAATGACAGGGTGTACAGAATACAAGAAAAATAGAGTATTTTTCTATGATGCTTTCAAGAGCCTTAATGGCTTCCATACTTAAGCATGGATATCTAGAGATGTATTCCAGTATTATAGCTATATGAAGAAGGCAAAAGAGATGGGTAAAGGGGTACCTTAGACTTGCAAAGGAGGGAGGAAGATGAGGAAGAAACCTTCACTTCCTTCAGGATCTTGGAATGGAGTCTTCTCCATCCACAAGTGCAGCAATGGAGGGGGATGTGTAACAACCCATGTTGTTACTTTGCTCAATTAAGACTAATCTAAGTCTTAATTAAGGTTCTAAGTCACTAATTAAGTAATTTAGAACTCATCTCTGAAATCTAGGTCAAATCTGAAGTCAACAAAGTCAAAGCTGGAATTCTGGAAAATCCCAAACCCTAGAAAATTGACTTTTTATCTAGACATTAAATTGAAAATCTGACTTCGCCATTGCGTTCAGAACACCCAAATTAGCTATGGGTGAAATTTTGGAGGCATTTGGAAGTCGTTGGATTTTCGTCGAATATTTTAATAATATTTAAATACTTGAAAATTCGAATAATTAAATACTCGTCGGATAAAAAATCTGAATGCGTCATTGCGTTCCTCACCCTTTAATTAGCAAGGGGTGATATATTAGAAAATTTTGGGATATGTTTAATTAATTAAAATTAAATAAGAAAAATCACTAAATAAGAATTAAATATTAATATATTTTATTCGAATTAACGGTTCCTGTTAAGATCCTTGGACGCCGTCTCCTCTAACCCGTTCCATTTAACGGCGTCTTTTGGCTGTTGGATCACAGATTGTGCGGTGGAAGGTTCTTCTTCCTCCTCGCACCCCACGTGTTGCGTAGGGCTGCACGCGTTGAGTCGCGGCCTCTCCAGCTGGGGTTCGCCGCTTTAGATCTTATCAAAGAGCCCTTATTTCTTCGTTTGTGTCCGAAACCTTGCGAGAAGGAGTCGAGCGTCTGTAATTTTTCCCGTATCAAAGCTGCAAACCCTAATCAGGTACCTCACTTCCTCCATTCATTTCGATTAAATCATCTTAGCTCCAAATCAGGTGATCCAAACACCAATTTAGATCAGCAAAACCTAATCTACAGAAATCTATAAAACTATTTAGGATCCAACGGTTAGATTTGTTAATCACCCTTAATTACTTTAAAATATTGATTAGTGAATTTTAGCAAATCTAGTAATCCAAATTGAGTGATTTAAGTTTCAGAGGACTCCTAGAACCACTTAGAATCTATCTGTGAAATTTGATTAGTGTTTGAGTGATTAATTTTGTTAATCACTGACTAATCACCCTAAACCTTAATTAGGTCATATCTTAGCCAAATTAGGTCCAAATTGAACCTATCACATGTCATTTTGATCAGTGGACTATTTATAAACCATAGCCACTAATTTTGCTCAATTTGGATACTAATTGACAAAGTTAGGATTTTGACCCTTAATTAAGGATCCCTTAATTAACCCTTTAAACCCTAGATCTTGTATTGGCTATAACTTGGCCAATACTTATCAGAATTTAGCAAATTTAGATTCTATGGAAAGCTTGGGCAGTAAAGAAAAATAATTTGAAAGAAAATTTAACTTTTACTTAGCCAAATTACTAAATTACCCTTATGAGTTAAATTCACTAATTTGTTCTCTTATGGCTTAATAATCACCGAAAATTAATTTAATTGCTGTCTAATCTTACATTAGACAGTAAGAAACACTTTCCAAAAGAAAATTTTAAAACTTAAGTCCTAGATCAAAAATTTGATCTTTTGAACTCTTAAGTAGGGGCAAAATGGTCAGTTTGCCTAAATTTAGGGTTTAGCCTTTAAAAACCCTAAATTCAATTTCTAATCACTAAAATCAGTAAATAGAATATTTTAGAATTAAAATTAATCAAATCCAACTCTAAATTAGATTTTTTATTAAATCTCAAAATTTGCTCCTTAAGAAAATTCTTAAGTCTTAATGTATGTGATTTCTCTTCTTAAATCATTCTTAGATCATACCTTAGGTCTTATAACATTAGTTAGGATGTGTGTTTTGAGAGATACTCTTAGTAATTAAGAGCCTTGATTCTTAAGATTAGGGATAGATCTTAAGTTAGAATTCATCTATTGAGTAAATTGGGTTACTCAATAGGTGAAACCTTGAGTTTTCTAGTTTATAGATTTTTTTAGTTTATTAAATGATTATTTGATCTTTAAACTCTAGAATTAAGAATAGAGATCTATTCTAATGAATTGATTTATCATTAGGACTAGTCTTAACTTAATATGTGAGATTTGTTTTCTAAACTTAGACCCTTAGATTATACCTTTGATTAAGTGATTAGACCCCATCATCTGGAGTCTAATTCTTAATCTTTTCATCTTGATTTGGCTAATCAAAATGAGGTTGGGATGAATTAAATTACAAAATAAGGTCGATGATTTATTCACTTAAACCAAATAGTCGTCTTTTGATCCAGTGGAGAGCTTGCCATTGGAGGAGGAGCCCGTTCCCGAAGATCTGTAGTTTTAGTTTTCTTTCTTCCAGTAAGATTGAGAGTTTCCTTTCAGTTCTTTTAAACTTATTAAATATTGTAATAATACAGGTTTATATTTCTCTTTCAGTACTTTACTTATTCTGTATTGTTATATTTATACTGTATTCGATGGATGTTATATTTTATGCTTTCGCACTCTGAGTTCATGTATGATCATTTAGTGATAGTATTTTTGGATGAATGACAAAGTCCTTAGTTTAAATTGGATTAGAATGTGTGTCTAATCCAATCTTAAGTGGGGACCTTGTCATTTGGTGACCCCTCCACCGTAATCATGTTAACTTAAGAGTTAACATGGACCATGACGGGGCAGGGCCGCCACAGGATGGGAGGGGAAATTTTCAGCAAGCCAAAGATGAGGGGCTGTGCTCTTCTTTTAAAGAAGGAGAGAAATAATGAGCCTAGGGGATAGGGAGGAGTATGGAGCCATCATGGGGGAGGCTAGGGAGGTATGGAGGCATGGGGCGCTGGCCAAGGGAGGGGCTGTCAGCTGAATGAAATTGACAATTTGGGGGAAATTGCAAATAAGGGATCCAAAGGTTTCTTAATTACTCATTTATTTCCCTTAATTATTTAAAATTTTGGATTTTTGAAACGTGCTTCGAAAAATCCAAAAAATTCACCCCTAGCTAATTTGGGGGTGAGGAATCCAAAGGGGAAGTCAGATTTCAATTCCGACGATTATTTAACTATCCTATTTTTCGACGCATTTAATTACATTAAAATATTGACGAAAATTCAACGACTTCCAAACGCGTTCAAAATATCACCCTTAGCTAATTTGAGGGTGACGATCGCAATGGCGAAGTCAGATTTTGATTTCGAGGTCACAATAAATATCTCAATTTTCAATTTAATTAAATATTAAAATAATCCAGAATATTGGATTGGACTCCGAATTGCTCCAAACCTTTAGGGTTTGGATCTAATGACTCGATGATCTTAATGGAATGATAATTACGATATGATTATGCTAAAATTAACTAGGTAACAAGCTTGGGTTGTTACACGACCACAGCATGACACCTGTCAAGGTGGGCCTCGTTTGACGACGATGGACTACGGGCCACTCAATGCCGCGTCTGATGCGTGTGCCACGCGGAGCGCGATAATGGCAACATGCGGCATGGTGGACCCCACAGCAACAAATCGGCCCGCCTCGAGGACACGGGTCAAGCCTGACCCGGATTGGCTCGACCCAGAAACACTTCATCTCGGCTATCGGCATGCCAACAGCATGAGAGAAAGGAAATGACGCGATTATAAATTTTAACGGAACTGTTAATTTATTAATTAATATTAATATTAAGTTGTTTTATAAAATATTTATTAAATTTTTTTTAATAATTAAATGCATTTCAAAAATTGCCAATAAATCACCCATAGCTAATTAAGGGGTGAGGAATGCAACGGCATAATCGGATTTTCAATTCGATGAGTATTTAATTATTCGAATTTTCGAGGTTTTTAAATAATATTAAAATATTCACCGAAAATTCAACGACTTCCAAATGCCTCCAAAATATCACCCCTAACTAATTTGAGGGTGGTGAATGCAATGGTAAAGTCAGATTTTTGATTTGAGATCGAATTAAATAGGTCAATTTCTAAGGTTTTTGAAAATTCTCAAAATCAAAATTTGATTTATTTGATTCATGATTTGGATTGAGTCTTACTAGTGAGTTCATAATGACTTAATTAATGTAGTAAAACCATAATTATGACTTGGATTATTCCTAATTAATCTAATTTATAACCTGGGCTGTTACACCGAGTCACCCCCGACCCACGTCTTTTGGTTTTGGGCCGAGAAAACTCCATCAAATTATGAGATTTATTTTCCTTAAGGAAATTAAATGGAAAATTGATTTAACTATTTAAGCATACGATATTTTAATTAAAATCATTCAATCTAAATTAATTAAATAAGTTTAGCTATACTGGTCCAAATGATATGAACCAATATATAATTTTGATCAAAAAAATATAAGGAACATTAATCTAAAATAAAATTTCATTTCTGTAATTAGAAATTTTTGTGGTACCCCGCTCCCCGTCATGATCCTGTTAACTCTTAAGTTAACATGATTACGGCGTGGTGGACACCAAATGGCAAGATCCTTGCTTATAAATAGGTTAGTGACTAATACTAACCCATTATAGTCAAAGACCTTGTTATTTACTCAAAGAAATCATCACTAAATGTAAATACAAAAAAAGGACAGAGTGCGGAAGCATAACGACAAACATTCATCCATCATATATAAATACAACATCTCAGAATAAGTAAAGTGCAGAAAATAAAGTTTAACCTGTATTATTACAGCATTAAAGCAGTTTATAAGAACTAAAAAGTAGCACTCAGCCTCACAATGTAGGAAATAAAAGAAGCTAAGCCTAAAGATCTTTAGGTACACGCTCCTCCTCCAATGGCAAGTCTTCCACTGGATCAACTGCTCCAAACAACACTGAATAACCATTATCAGTTTCATAATGATAGGGCCCCAGCTAATAAAAGAAAAATCTTAATTAGACAAAATATCTAAGTACATTTTAAGGATAATCAATTTATTATGTTCATTAGATATCACCATTAACTTTAAGTACACAAGCATAAAAGTAGGAGCAGGTACGCGTAAGAAAGAACAAGGTAGAGTTATAAATAGCTAGTTTATAACTTAAACAACTAGGACGTAAGCACATACCTCCTCCAAAGAAATTGCAACAAGGTCAGGTAAGTAAAAGAAAGACTAAAGCAAATGACTATAAAGAAAATACACCCTATACATGCTTATGATCAATATAAAATTATGCTAATTGACATAAAGATAAATAAACATATAAAACATTGTAAAACTGAAAACAAGGCTAACATCCTATACATGTGAAAATAATAAGTAGGACTATCATCCTACAAGTGTATAAGCAATAAGTAAAACTAGCACCCTATATGCAAACAAAGCTAGAAAAGATTGTAAGTAAAAGTAGTGCTGAAATGCAGAAAAAGAGTAAAGTAAAATAGTAAAGTCCAAAACTGAAAGCTATCTTGGCTACTCAAGCCACTCATACTGTAAGCAAACATAGTCTTACTAAGCATGATGTGTTTGATTCCTTTTGGTAAGCTTTGCGCCTTCGACTCTTTTTGGTTGTCTATTCTGAGTCTCAGTATCAGTATTTGTAGTACTAAGAGCAGATAATAGTTTCTGGATATTCACTGCTTATCGTAATTGGTTCTCTAATATGGCAGTTACTATACTCCTGAGTGAAGTGACTTCGTTGGTATTGCTATTTGATGAATCAGCAATGTTGAGGGAAGAGGTTACAAGATTTATTCTAAAATTAATATGATTATTATTAGTCTCAAAAGGAGGGATACTATATTTCTTAGGCTCTCATTATTCAAAGGATAATTTAATATAATAGAAAAGATACTAAGTATAACATAGCAGCTTAAATTGATAAAGATCCTATCATAAGTATTTAGTATCTAAACAGAGACTAAAGTTAGTGTACGTAACACCATAAGGCTTTCTTTTACAATTATAGGGGAGTTTCTAAGAAGTAGTATTCTCTTAAGTTTTCACATCATTTTTAAAAGAGTAGCTGTCAAGAATGTGATCGGGATACTCAATTATATTTAAGATAGATCCTCGGCGCTTTAAGTCGCTATTAGTCAAATGAGGAAGATCTGGTCTTCTAAAGATGTTGTATTTATGAAATTTATTTAGCACACAAATCTATATCTTTGATCTAATTGATAGTTAAATTACTAATATTGCCTCAACTCTCTTAGTATAATGGTTAACGCTTAATATTTTAGTTTCGCTGATACTAAATATATTTATACTTTAATATTTACTATGGTTTTCTCATTCCTTACTTTACTCTGAGTTATACTTATAATGATATGGATGTTGTATCAAGTATTTATTTAGTGATTATGTGGTAGAAAAACAATCTATTAGGTAGAGAGGAATGCAAATTCCAATCTAACACCTTATAAAGTTCTCTGATACCAACTGTGGTACCCTGCTTCCCGCCGTGGTCCTGTTAACTCTTAAGTTAACATGATTACGGTGTGGTGGACACCAAATAGCAAGATCCTTGCTTATAAATAGGTTAGTGACTAATACTAACCCATTATAAGAAAATTATAGCCAATACAAGCTTAGGGGTAAAAAGGTAATTTATAGTTTCTTAATTAAGGGTTAAAAATCCTAACTTATTTAATTAATGTTCAAATTGAGTAAAATTAGTGGCAATGGTTCACAAATGATTCATTGATCATAATGACTAGTGGTATGCTGAATTTGGACTATAAATAGCTAAGTTATGGCCTAATTAGGGTTTAGGGTGATTAGTGAGTGATTAGTGAAATTAATCATCAAATCACTAAACTAACTACACCACTAGGTTTTATTCTACTCTAGGAGCTCTCTGAAATAAAAATCACTCAAATTGGATTATTAATTTTACTAATCTTCACTAATCAAGTTTTAGAGTAATTAGGATTGATTAGTGAAATTAATTACTAAATAGAAAACATAACTTCACCATTGAGTTCTATACTATACTAGGAAATATTAGCAACTTAAAATTTTATATTTAGATAATTAAGGAGTGTAATTTTCACTAATCTATTTCTTAGAGTAATTAGGCAAAATTAAGAAATATAATTACAAAAACTAAACTTTTATTATAGATTAGCATTCAACAGATTCTCTTGATCAAAATAATATATTTGATCATATGATTTGAAGCTAAATTGACTAAGTTATGAATTTATCAAATTTTAGGAATAAGGGGTTAATTAGTTTAAATGATAATTAATGAAATTATTTCCCAAATAGAAAAATTAACTATATAATATTAATCCTTGCATTTTTGTAATCAAAATGGTACATTGGATTACTATGTTTGGACATATAATTACAAAATTATGAGGATTTGAAGAATTGAAATAGATTCAAATATGTAAAATTTTAAGAAAAAAAATAAATAAAATTTTCTTAAATAATTCTGTAACCCACAAGGATAATAAAAAAAACTGAAACTATAGGACCAAATTTCTCTATACACAGACCTCCTCATGAGGTGTGCCATATATTAATGGAAAGCTCTCATTGAGACCTTTTCTATTGATACTAAATAAACCTCCTAATTTTGCAAATTATCTAATAAATTACAGCCCTAATTCGGGCTTAAAGAAAAATAAGGGGTACCTGATGGACGACGGATGACGATTAGGTTCGCAGTGAGCAGCTCCAACCTCTTCGATGCTTTAGCTAGTGAAAAATCGGGCAGAGAGGGTATGATCCGGGATTTAATGAGGTTAAATCGTTCAATTTAAGCAGTAGTCTCGACAACCGGAGGTAGAGGGCGTCGTGCGTCATCCTTCTTGTCGCGTGCAGAGACATGGAGACGAAAGGTCTCAGTCGTCTGATCGTTCGATCAGACGACTAGGAAGCCCCGTCCATTTAGACGGCGCAAACAATTAAACTGGGTGACGGCGTGAGCAATTAGATGGCGTTGTTAAATTATGTTAAAATATTAATATTTAATAAATTTAATCCTTTCTTATTAATTAAAATTACTTAATTAAATGAGTCCCAAAATTTTCCAATAAATTACCCTTAGCTAATTGAGGGGTAAAGAATGCAACGGCACTATCGAATTTTTGATTCGACTAGTATTTAATTATTTGAATTTTCAGGTATTTAAATAATATTAAAATATTCGATGAAAATTCAACGACTTCCAAATGCATCCAAAACTTCACCCTTAGCTAATTTGGGGGTGGTGAACGTAATGGCGAAGTCAGATTTTTAATTTGAGGTTAAATTAAAAAGTCAAATTCTAGGGTTTTTGGGATTTTCCAAAAATCAAGATTTGATCTAGTTGATTCCTGATTTGCTCTAGATCTTAGAGATGAGTTCTAAATAACTTATTTAATTAACCTAATTAAGACTAATTAAGACTAAGATTAGTCTTAATTGACCTAAGTAATAACCTTAGTTATTACAATTTTAATTTTGCCTAATCTCTCTCAAAACTTAATTAGTGAATATTTATATCATTTCCAAATAGTATGCTTAATGTCTCTAAATACTCATATAGTAGAGGTAAACCTAATTATGCCTTTGAAAATATTTTAGGATTTGTAAAATTACTAATCACATCTTAATTACCTTAATTAGTGATTTATGAATAATTAGTTTAATTGATCTCTGTTTTTTTTATGATCTTGATACCCATGAACTCTATAAGTCTTATAAAACCCATTTATGAGCTTAAGCCTTACTTTCTTAGTCTAATATTATTAATCACTCTTAATGACCTTAAGATAGGATTAGTGCCCATTAGGCCTTCCTTAAATGAAAATTTTTTAATTAAGGCCTTAACTTTTTTATTTGTCAATTATGAACTTATTAAGGCTGATTAGAATCAATTTGGAAGCATATATCTTGAAATCCCAATTTTACCCTTGAGAGGGGCATTTCGGTCATTTTAGTGGTTTAAGAGTCCCACAACCCTAGAATTCATAATTAAATGCTTCAAGTAAGTAAAATAATGGCTTAGGATCTTTTCAAAAGATTTTAGACATAATTAATAAATCCATTTCAACCATCAGCTACGACATTAGCTTTAACAAAATGATATTGTATGTCTAAGTGTAAAAACCTTATTATTGTTACCCATCAATTAATAACCAAATCGACTCAATTCATTTTCTATTGCACTTATAATAGTGTTAAGAGCTTCCACCTCAAATTTCATGCGATTTGAAGATCATTATATACTTTCCAACATTTTTTGATTTTCTGAAAATTTTGAGAATGCCTAATTTACTTAGACCTCATAATAAAAAATGAAGTCTTTCATTAGACTCATCACCCCTAAATTAATTATGGGTGGTATTTTGGAAGTATTTAGAAGTCATCAAATTTTTCCTAATTATTTTAATATTATTTAAATACCCAAGAAATTATGATATTTAAATTAACATCCGATCAAAAATCTGATTGCATTTTTGAGTTCCTCACCCATCAATTAGGTAAGGGTGAAAGTTTAGGATTTTTTGGAGTGCATTTGAGTATTTAATTATGATTAAATAAATTGATTAAATTAATTAATTAAATATTACATTTAAAATTACTTAATATATAATATGTATGAATTATCCAATGGCAGTATTAAAAGAAAGCAGAAATTCGATGTGAATGGCAAAACATGAAATGGTGAATCAGCATAATACTAGCCATTCCGCCTTAATCATGCTAGATCCAACGACTGCTTGACATCTAGATCTGCCTAGTGAGATATATTCGTCGAATCTTACATATGTTATGATGGCTGAGGATCAGGGACTGTACGTCCCTGTCCTCACCTCTGTTGCACAGGCGCACGATGCCCTGTCGCGCTGCGTCCCTCTCATACTGACTACCTTCCATTGTGCTTTGGCAAATGCTTAATTCCTCCTAGCATTTTCTTTTACTTTCTCGGTCTCAGTCATTTAGAAGGATTAGAGAAACAATGTCTCTCTTCTATGTCTCCACCAAAGGTAAGCACCTTTCTTTCGAATCCTAGTCTGAGTCATGGATTCAAAGGTTCTAGGTAACCGACTCCTCTATTGATCTCCTTCACTTACTCGAGCTGCAGGGAGAACTACTTTGAAGCAAAGAGCTCCTTACGTGCTGCTGTATGTGAAGTGTTCGGTGTGCCCTAAACCTAAAGAGCGATCCAAAAGGTACAAAATTCCATTTATTCTTTTCCTTTTAGCAATTCATTCCATAATTATATTCACTTTTTATTTTTGAATGTCATTTTGGCATCACGTAGTCCTTTCTTCCTTTTGATCTTGTGAAGCATGGATTTTAGGGTTTTTTACTTTCAGTCGATTTTGTCTGTGTGCATGCAAAAGAGAAATAACCTAATGGGCCCGTAGTCGCGACCCGCTTTCGAACCCAAGTCACTTAGTATGTGTAGCATGTGTTTGGTCCAGGCGGGTCTTAGGCTTAAGCTTTAATACACGGCCCATTAAATCAAAATGAGACAAGCCGGCAAATAAAAAAATAATGAAGTGTTATTAAATGGGTTTTGTTAACTTTAGATTAACTGTGATGCTAATTTTCCTTAATTTTCTATGTCACTTTTATTTCTCTATGCAGTCAACAGTTATTGATAAATAGAATGTAATTTAATAGTTGACTATGCATTTAATTAATATTTAATTTATACCAAACTTATTTAATTGATAACTTTAATAATACACCTCCAAAATGCATGTTATTATACATCGTTTCGATCGTAAAAATGCGTATAATAATAATATGCCATCTAATTTTTGATTCATTAAATATTTTATTATTCACTATTATGGTTAATTAATTAATTGTATTTAATTTCTAAATATTGTATGTGACTTATATTGAGCATTTGAAGTCCAAATTGGACATTTCATGTAACAGCCCAAACTCTTAAGCACCAAGGTATTGTCCACTTTAGCCAGAAAGACCTCACAATTTTACCCTCAGAAGATAACTTCCCAATAGGTCACCCATCTTGGGAGTGCTCCCAACATGAGCACGCTTAACTTTGGAGTTCTTATCAGGAACTCCACCATTATCTGAAAAGGCGCATCGATGTTTAAGAGTTTTACTTATTACTACTTAAGTGGGTCATCACAATCTCCCCAACTTAAGTAACTGACATCCTTGTCAGTATCCACACACAGATCCAAGAACCATCCATTGGGTAGATAGGACTAGAGCTGACCCCTACAGGCACAAGAGGTACCTACAACCATGTAGCACCTTAACCATCATTGGTTCAAGAGGCTGCTCACATGAAGTGGTACTTTGCCCTGTATGGCATTTAAGCTCCTATCTGACACTCTATGGTTTGCTCTGATACCATCTATAACAGCCCAAACTCTTAAGCACCAAGGTATTGTCTGCTTTGGCCAGAAAGGCATCACAGTTTTGCCCTCAGAAAATAACTTCCCAGTAGGTCACCCATCTTGGGAGTGCTCCCACATGAGCACACTTAACTTTGGAGTTCTTATCAGGAACTACACCATTATCTGAAAAGGTGCCTCAATGTTTAAGAGCTTTACTTATTACTACTTAAGTGGGTCATCACATTTCAATAGTTCATTTCAATCACAAAAATGTGCAGGACAATAATATGAAATCAGATTTAGGTTTTGAACTCTAAATCTCATAATAACTTTTTAACTATAATTAGAAGTCCTCCAAATCCTAAAATCTTAAAGTTGTCCAAATTTAACCTAGTTAGTATCATTATTCTCCTTATGTTATAAGGATTCCATATTTATGTATATCATTTTATTTGGACAACAAAAAGAGATTTTAGGTATTTAGCTCCTCAAATTGGGTAATTTTGTAATTTCATATTTTTCATTCAAGCTTATTTTAGATATTTAAACCCTAGGACAATAAACATGTATCACTTTACTACTTTACATATACTTTCAATTGTATGTTTGAGGCATGAATTTTCATAATTTGATGATTTGAACACTTGGCAATTTTCTTAAATTAATCTTTATAATTAATAAAATTGCTATAGGATTGATTCGAAAAATATGAATTCTTTATAACTAGATGTTACTTCCAATTAATGTTGATAATATTTACATATATATAATTGTAATATTGTGAATTTGTTAAGATTAGTTCCTAGCACCTTTCTAAATTCAATACTTCTTTATTGATTTTATCTTATGGAATTTAGGAACTTAACTTGTATGATTTGCCAACAAAATCTTAGCTAACCTATCCCATAATTATAGATTACAATTAGTATACTTTCTTATTATGTTATAATTCCATTTGAACTAATGTCCTATGACCTGATTTAAGCTTAATGATAGTTCCTTAGCTTCTAAATATATTTACATTTTGTCCTCTAACAAGTTGAGGACTTGTATGCTAGTTGTATATCATATTTCATCAAGAGAATCTAATAGGACTAGTGTCAAATTATTAGATTTGGATCTTTAGTTCTCATATCTCCTCAAGTTCTTAGTTCCCTTTTAAGTTCTCTAATAATTGAATTAGGAATTCCTTAGCTCCTTATTATGATTAAGGTATCCTATAAGATTCCTTAATCTACAAATTATAGTAAACATAGAGCTCATAATTACTAATCTTACTTCTTTCATACATTTAGACATCTTCTATCAATTGATCATAGTTAAGTTAGTGATTAGTTTGATTAGAAACCTTCTAATTTAAAAACTAATTAGATGAAGTTAATAGATTATGTAATAATATCTACTTCAATTAGTTTAGTAAGCCTTTAGAATTTACTATTCCTTACTAGTTTCCTAAACTTTAATTATTAATCAATTTGATTTGATTAGTTTAGGATTAGTATAGAATAATTTTCATTTTCATGAATATATTATAAATTATTTTCTCATTTTATAAATTAATTCAAACTACTATTTTCCTAAACTTCTTCACTTCTATTAATACTTACAATTAACTTAAAGATCAATATTTATGAGCTAATTGGGAGCTCAAATAGCTCCGATCATTAAGTAAATCATTAAAAATTAAATAACTTTGGATATCACATAATTTACCATTATTTGAATTTCCTTGATTGCTTACTTAGTTTTGAGCTTAATCCTTTGAACATACATATAAGACATTATGCATAAATAAAACTTTCACAACAAAACTATAGAGGTTTATATTATGGTGGATAGCTAAGGGCAGACTAAATATGAGATATAAAGAGATCTCACATTCTTAGAGGGTGATTAAGAGTGTTTATTTCTATTGAGACCCTGTTTTCTCTTATTAGTTAGGCAGATATGCTTAACTCCTCATGTCATTCTGTAATATGCTCATAGAATGAAGCTTTCATAAAATAACTTTAATAAATAATATATGAGTCTTTTACAATCTTATTAATTGCAAGATCTCATCATAGCCTTTTAACTATATTTTTATTGTATAATTCTAGACTATACACTCTTAGTCTGTGAGACTAAGATTCTCCTTTACTTATTATGATTTGCACTTTCTATCTTAAGTACTGTGCCTTACTTACTTACAGTTCATATAGAATGCAGTGTATATTGTTTTATTTTCATTTAAATGCTTCACTACTTTTCTTTTCCTTACTTAACACAATTTCCATTGGACATATATATGTTTCTATTTCTTTTACTTTTAAATGCACTTTAGTATTTCCTAACTGTATTTAGGATGTTTTTCCCTTACTTTTTTGATTGCATATTAGAATAATTATAAATGTGAGTGCTCTTACTCATTTTACTTTCAACTATTCCTCCTTACAATTAGGTTTATTTTCCTTCTCTACTTAAATGCTTTCAAATGCTCATCTGCTTATGATATCGAAATAAACTTATAAATATTTAAATAATCTTAAAATGTGCTTAGACAATTTAGCTTAATTACTCTTTTTTTTTTCTTGGCTTTACCCTATCATTTTTAAATACTAAAATATAATAGATCAAAAGCAATATAATTCGGATGAAGCTGGACCTAGCACTTGAAGATCTTACAAATTTTCTTTCGCTTATTTCTTATTACTTTCACTTTTCAATATGTGAGGGAGTGATTTATTTTCTTCTTACTTTTTCATTTAAATGAGTTGTAATAACTTAAACCATTTTTAATATTTTTACTTAATTTGTGCTGAGTTTACTTAATTTGTAACTACTTGGATTGAATGAGTGGATAAATATTACATGCTTATACTAGTACTTGTTATACATCTTTCCTACATGCTTCTATTGCAAATTTTGTTAACTTTACACTACTCACAAAGATACTTGGCCACCTTAGCATCTAGTATTTGGTTAGCTTTCTTCTAATCTAATATTAGATGCTAATGTAATGCTCTAATGTTGGATTGATTTCTTATCCAATAATAAGTCATAGTCATTGATCAATTCCAACCATCGCTTTTGTCGGCAGTTCAACTCGATCTGAGTGAAAATATATTTTAAACTTTGATGATCAGTAAAAATTTTACATCTCACTCTATAAATGTAGTTCGAAGTCATGCACTAGGTAGTTCCTTTCATAAATCTTTAGTTTTCTAGATGCATATGCTACTACTTTTTTCTCTTGCATGAGAGCATATCCAATCCCTACTATGGATCTGTCAGTATAAACTTGATAATTTCTTGTCACTTGTGGTAGAGTTAGTACTAGGGAAGTTATTAATGCTTATTTTAATTGCTTAAAAGATTCATTGTATTACTAACATCAAATGAATAGAACTGCTTTATGTGTTAATTTTGTTAAAAATATAGCTATTTGCAAAAATCTCTTAATAAATTTTTGATAATATCCAGCTAAACCTAGAAAATTGCGAATATATGTCACGATCTTTAGCTGGGGCCATTCCTGAATGGTGCTTATCATTTTTGATCGACCTTGATTCCTTCGGCATCCACTACATGGCCTAAGAAAGCTACAGAATTAAGTCAAAATTCTCATTTAAAATATTTTGTATAAAATTGATGATGCCTTAGAGTTATTAGAATAGCTCTCAAATGATTTTCATGTTCTTTCTTGCTCTCAGAATAAATTAGAATATTATCGATGAATACTATTACAAACTTATCCAAATACGGTCTAAGAATTCCTTGCATCAAGTCCATAGAGATGGACAGAGCATTGGTCAGACCAAATGACATAACCATGAACTCATAATGCCCGTAGCAAGTTCTAAATGCTATTTTCAGAATATCTTTTTCTTTAACTCGTAATTGGTGATAGCCTAATCTTAAATTTATCTTAAAAAATATCTTAGCTCTAGCTAATTGATTAAACAGGTCATCAATACATGGTAGAGAGTACTTATTCTTAATAGTTACCTTATTTAGTTCATGATAATCGATGCACATTCACATCGAACTGTCTTTCTTCTTTACAAAGAGCACTATGACTTCCCATGGTAACATGCTTTGTTGAATAAAACTTTAGTTCAACAATTATTGTAGTTGTTCACTTAACTCTTGTAGTTCTTTAGGTGCCATGCGGTGAGGTTCCTTTATTATTGGTTGAGTGTCAGGAATTAACTCAATTGAAATTTTGATTTCTCTTAATGGTGGTTATAATAACCCAGGTTATTACTTAAGTTAATTAGGACTAATCCAAGTCCTAATTATGATTTAATGCCTTAATTAAGTCATTAGAAGCTCACCTCTAAGATCCAGTCCAAATCATGAATTAAATGGATCAAATCATAATTTTGGGAGTTTCTAAAAACCCTAGAAATTGACCTATTTAATTTGATCTCAAATCGAAAAATGGATTTTACCATTGCGCTTATTGCCCTCAAATTAGCTAGGGGTGATGTTTTTCGTGTCAATCGGAAGTCATCAAAATTTTGATGAATATTTTGATATTATTTAAAATTCCTTGAAAAATCAGATAAATAAATACTTGTCAAATCAAAAATCCGATCGCACCATTGCACTTCTCACCTCTCAATTAGCTAGGGGTGAATTATTGGAATTTTTTTGAGTCTAACTTATAGTCCAAATTTAATTAAGAAATTTATTTTAATTAAGTATATTAATTAAATTAATAAGCGCCTTATTTAAAAGGCGGGACCCGCCATTTTACGAAGTCGCCGTGAATGTAATGGTTTAGCTGCTAATTAGAGCGGCGCAAATGTGCGCAGTTTGATCGGGGCTTCCGATCGGACAGCCCCAATCTTGTCATCCTCGCGACTCTAGGGCTCGTGGCACGACTCCTGGACACGCAACTGAAGCTCCCCGTCGCGTGTCTTCCACCTCTCTGTCGATAGGATTAAGTGCCTTTTGACCACCTTTCCATAAAAGAGGATCATTCGAAGTCGCAAAAATGTTTGATAACCTAAAGAACTGGATCGGCCACAACGCCAAAACCTTAAGGTAACTTCCCTACCTATTCTCCAATTTGTTCATTCTTCGATATGGATACTAATATCATTCCAGCATTTTCAATCATTTAGAGTATTGTATTGATTATAATTGATTGTTGCTAAGATTGAATCGTTGTAATTTTTCCTTCGACCATCTGTCAAAAACAAAAAAAAAAATCGTGACCTAGTAATTTAGGGCATCGAACCATTTGTTGTCTACTCAATCTCTGACGAAAGTTTTGGGCTCGTCGGTAAGGTCTTGACAAACCCATCAAATTGATATGCGGTTTGTTGTCTCTCGGCGATGGGAGGTATGGAATCCGGGATGCCCTATGCGAGGGTGTCCAGCGTCTGCGTTTCTGAGGCAGGCCCGTCACGGATGGAATCGGGTCGATACCCAACCCGTGATTCAGGCACAGAACGCTTAACATGGGCGTGTGAGTGGCAGGAGGACCCGCTCGCATATAATTTCACGCTAGTCGGGTTCAGTCATTAAGACTGTCATTCGTGGAACCCGCTAAATTCCCTCTGTCGAACCATTTGGCACCGTGTGACATTTGAGAATCTCACCTCTGATGCCAGCTGACGTTGAGGCTCTTAAGTTAAATTTAGCCGTAATAAATTAAATTTAATTTAATTTAAAATTCAGTAGCTAATTTATATTTAAATAAATTAGTTAAATTGTAAGGTTTAGGCATTCATATCTTGCAATTTACAAGCCCAAATAATGCAAATAAATATACTATTGTGATCAGCAAAATTGGAAGATCATTTTGACATTGTCAAAACTTCATTTGGAGATGTATTTCACATAGTGTCATTTAGGAACTTAATTAAGCCCTAAATATCACAAAACTTCAAATAATCACAACTTTGTAATCATTAACCCAAACATACCTAATATGGGTCTCAAAGTAATCAGCAAACTCTCTGGAATAATTTAATAGAATCAATTTTGCTATTTGATTAATATTTTGACTAATCACTATTGGACCCAAATCCTAATCTTCCAAGGTTTATAACTTTTCACACACTAGTTCAAACCTAGTCAATATGGGTCTTAAAATGATCAATAAGACCTCTAAAACAACCTAGTAGTGTTCAATTCTATATTTGGATTAGTTTTGGCTTAATCACTTTTAGGACCTAACCCTAATTACTCTAATTAGCCCTAAAACTTCAATTGATCATAACTTGGTCAATTGAGCTCCAAATTAGGTCTTCAAATATACCATTTTGATTAAGAAGACCTAATTAATAGTAAACTACAAAAATATTTTAGATCCAATAGTTATATCTCTTAATTAACCCTAATCACCTTGAAACTTGATTAGTGAATATTAGAATAATTAATAATCTAAATTGAGTAGTTTTAGTTTTTGATTACTCGTAGAATAGAATAAGACTTAGTGGTGTGGTTGGTTTAGTGATTCTGTGATTAATTTCACTAATCACCCTAAACCCTATTTATTAACCCTAAGAACTTGTATTGGCTGTAACTTAGTCAGTACTTATCAGAATTTAATAATTTTAGGCTCCATGGAATCCTTAGATAATGATCTTTAATAAATTGATAGAAAATTTAAATTTCATTAGGTCAAATTACCAAATTGCCCTTATAAGTCAAATTCCTTAATTTGACTTTATAAGGCTTAATACTTATCCAAAATAGATGTACTTATTATTAAATTTTGATTCATTCATAATGCATATTCTTAATTGAAAAGAAAGGATTTAAAGTAATGACATTTATGTACCTTATAGTGGAGTATATTTTACTTAGTCTACCTAGACAGTATGACTTTACTCTTACTCTAGGATGTTTCTCCTAAATGCTCATATGATACTTTACTTTTGCTCTAGGATGTTTCTCCTAGATACTCAGATGATACTTTACTTTTACACTAGGATGTTTCTCCTAGATGCTCAAATGATACTTTACTTTTGCTCTAGGATGTTTCTTTTAGATGCTCAGCAGATACTTTGTGGCATTACTTTGATCTAGGACTAGATATTTCAGATGGAATTAAGTGGTACTTTATTTAAATAGAATTAAGTGATATTAGATCTGGGATGTTTCTCCTAGATATTTTTAGATGGATTCTTTTAACAGGCATTTACTTTTTAGCAGGACTCAATAAGAATATGTCCATACAAGTGAGACTATTTTACTTTACATTTTCATAATACTTCTTATTTACAACATTTTCAGTATATTTCTTCTTTATACAGTACTTTGGTTATATGCAGCAGTTTCTTTAGCACTTATAGTATTTCATGTAAATTATATTATTTCAGTAGTTTATTTACATATGATGGTATATTTGGATGTTAGAACTTTACTTTCAGCTCAGTACTTTTATTTTATATTGAAAATCAGCATATATAAATTAATCATATTACTTAGGAATTTCTTATACTTAGAAGATTTCATTATTTGTTACTTAACCCTTTTTTGCAGCTTAAGTTGAGGTATGTGCTTATCTCACACTTTGTTTGAGTTATAATTAAGTTAATTATAAATTCACCACTTTTCTTTGTCATTTTACTGCTTCTACTTTACTTAGATGTGGTGATATCATTAAAGTTATAGAATGATTAATCTAAAATCTACTTAGACTTATTGTCTAACTAGATTTTTTTTATTGGTTGGGGCCCTATTATTATGAAACCAATAATGATAGACTCTGAATTATTTGAGGAATGACCTTCTAAAGATCTAGTTCAGGAGAAGGAGCGTGCAGAAGAAGACTCTTAGTTTTGTTCTTATATTTTGTGAGGATTGAGTGACCTTGCTTTACTGCTTTAACTTTTAAGTTATTTTGTAATAATACATATTTAAACTATTTTTCTTTTCATGCTTATGTATTCTGAGTTGTATAATTCTTATCTGGATTGTATGGATGCTATTACTTATCTTTCCTCTGCACTCTGATATATATTATAGTATACTCATTCAGTGATTAGCTCTTTTGCTTTGTTCTCTCTCATATTAGGGCATATTTTCCCTTGACATTTGATTAAGAAGGTTATTCCTTAAACTAAATGCTAAGTGAAGGTTTGCCCATTGACGACCACCTCTTAATCCAGATGATTAAGGGGCGGCCTCCACAGTGGTAATCCAGGCAATTCATCAGGAAATACATCTTCAAACTCTTTTATAATTTGAATGTCTGTAAAGGAATTTATTCTATCCTTTCTCCCATCGTTGTTACTAAGTATGCATTACATCATTTTTGAATCAATTTCTCTACCTATGAAGCATTGATTTAAGATGCTGAAATGCCTAACTTTCTTATAAATACTTCAGGCTTGCTCCTACCCTTGATAATGACTTTCTTTCGTTGATAATCAATCATAACTTTATGCTTATTGAGCCAATTTATTAATAAAAAGATATCAAAATTTATTATAGGTAGTACTATTATATTTGCTTCATTTGCCTTGCCACTAATTGGTATATTACAATCATAATATTTTTGTGCACTCATGAGAGCACTATATGGTAACTCAATGTTCAAGGCTTTTGTTAAGTTGTAATATGATATTTCAAGAGTTTTATCAAATCTTTCTAAAATGAGTGAGGGGCTTGCACAAGTGTCAAAAATAATGTGCTACAAGATTTGTCCATGAAATGTAAGGTGTCTATGGTTTAAAATAAAAGATTATTTATTCTTTATTTAAATATAATATGAAAGACATTTATAAAAAAAAATAATGTGGTACATGATACTATTTCATTATCTTCTAGGCTATAACTAGTGAGAGGGTATAGATCCTTGTATGTGTAGCTTGCTGGGGAGTAATTAGTTTTCCTCTTTGATTAGCAGTTGGTGCTTTAGGAGCAATAAATGGACCTCTCTCTCTCTTGTATTGGAGCAGCTATAGATAATTAGCTGGTCTGGCTCATGGTGTGAGTTCTTGCCTTTCAGCTAGTATGGGTGTTTGTTGTTGCATCTGAGAAGAATGAGTGATCCACTGATTGTCCACTATACGGGTTGCTTGACATTGCCAAAAGTTACAACCATATGTGAGAACCTAGTGTCGGGTCGGTGGGAGCTAATACAGCACTAGTGTTCAAGAGGACGATAACAAATTCTCTAGCCGCATGATCATATTGAGTGATTTAAGAGACAAATATATAAACATCAAACATAACTCATTTATTTATTATTTTATTAATTTATTAATTCGTAAGTCTCTTGATTACAAGGATCAAAATAAAAAGTTACAAACTTTTAAAATGAGTTAAAAAGAGTGATAATTCAGTAGGAAGCAGTATCAGTGTTGCTTGGTTCTTAGCACCTTTCTTATAGGACAAACTCTTGATATGAGCACATTTCAAAGTGCAAGCATTTGAATACCAGTTAGTTGTGAAACTAAATATTGATAGATATTATCTTTATAAATGTTAAATAATAAGCAAAATAATCAATAATTTGATAGGAAATAAAAGCTGTATAAAATTATCCCTGCAAACTAATTTCAGTTGCACTGAAACTCTAGCATAAAAGTAATTGCGGTTATAAAAATAAATATAGAATTTTGGTGTTTGATATCTGAGGCAAAACCTAATTTTGTTGGTCAGTATAAAATTGAAGAAAATGGGGGTTCATTTTTGTGTTACTTATCCCAACTTCCTTCTATACCTACCCCCTGAAAGACTTATCAGTATAGGCTTTATATGACTTCCGCTGTCGGACAGCCCTGTCCTAGCAGCTATTTGATTAGACTAAAAATATATCAATATAGAACTTTTGCTACTCAGTTATCCAAATTTGTTCATATATCATTTTATGTGACTTTTAAAAGCAGTTTTATCAATTTGTGTGATGCCGAGCAGAAAAATATATTTAAACAAGAGTAATAAAAGACATTTGGTACCTTGTTCTCTTAAGTTCAAAAGTTCAACAGTTTGATCGAATCAGTATTTAGATTTTTTGATATCTGGAATTAGTTTTTTAGCCAATAATTTTAGGATTAATTATTATATTTATTTATATTCTATTTTTTTCTTTCGCTCTTTCTTCTTGAAAGAAGCCCAATTTTTACTGAGGTAGTAATAATATTTATAATAGTATTATTATTATCATTATTTAATAATAATGATAATAATAATGCATAAAAGAAAAGACAGAATGGAAATGATTATATAGATTGTAGAAAGTAATAATGATAATAATAATAATGAAAGAAAAATGACATAATAAAAATGCTTGAATTTAAATTTGATAGAATATAAATAATAATCATTTAATAATATTTATACTATTCTCATAATTAATTAATTAGAATAATAATAATGTGAATGATTAATACAGATAGTATATTTATTAATAAAAATAAATAAAGAAACAAAATAAAATAATTTCTCCTCATTTCTTCCCCTTTATTCTTTCTCCTTTATCTCATGGTTAGGGTTGCCATAAGATGAATGTGTTTAAAGGGACCGAAAGGGGAGGGTGGCTGGAGGCTGGCTGGCTAGAGGAGGGCTGGCTGGTCTGCTACCGGCTGGTTGCTGGCTGAAGGTAGGGAGGGCCTGGGTTGGTTGACTAGGGTTTAAGGGAGGAGGAAAGGGGATGTGGGGGGAGGTTATAAAGGGAGGTTGGGTTTAAATAGAGGGAGAGGAGGGGAGAGGGGGCTGGCCAGGTGGGCCGACCAGCCTGCGCCAAAAATGACATATGCAACTTCCTTCTAGCGCGGAAGCTTTCACGCCTACGCCTGCAAGTGGGTGGGGTGGGGGCGGGGGTCTGCGATCGAAGGGAGGGGGGAAACAGAGGAAAAAGGAATTTTAAAGGAAAAATTAATATAGTTATTTAAAATTAATATTTTCTCATTTTTCTGTCATTTTGCGTCCAAAAATGACGAAACTTGATATCGATGTGTGTTATGATGTAACGAACACCCTTGCGCCATAAATTTTTAAATTCAAACAAATATTTTATTTTTAATTATCTTCAAAAATTAATTGAGATCGAACTAACGTTCCTAAATCTATGAAACTTCTTGAGCAGCCTTTAAATAATATACTTAACATAATGGCACAAAAAGCGATGAATTCAGACATGTATTTAATTTTCTCAATTTATTGGATTTTAATAATTCAGAAAAATAAAGCGGAAGTTTTAATTATCCAAATTCTCTCAAACTAGGGCACTTTGATCTAAAATTTATTTCTATCTAAAAGAAATTTTGTTTGCCCTAATTTAAAATTCCCCATGGTCCTAATGTGTGAGGTGGGATTTGACCTAATTTGAAAAATAACAATATAGGATCGTTACTGTGGTGACCGCCGCTATGTCAGCATAGTTAATCCAACGTTAGGTGCTCACTTTCCATGACCATATCGGGCTTTAGCATATTAGTGTATTTAGAGGCGTATAAAATATACACTTCCACATTCATTGCAATATTCAGAAATGCCAAAATAATAAAGAAAATATATTTATTATAAAGATAATAATTACTTTACAAAATCTGTTACACACTAAATAAGATTTTAAAACTTTAAGAAAATTAGCATCTAAGTTGCTCCATCAAGTATCAGCTTCTCCACAAAAGCTTGATCCAAAGATTGTTTTTGAACTGTCATATATATATATATATATATATATATATATATATATATATATATATATATATATATATATATATATATATATATATATATATGCATGCGCCAGGGCGAACAAAAAAAAAGAAGAAAATAAAAGAAAATATTTAATTATACACAAAGGTCTAAATAATTTTTTGTAGGATATCAAAATTTGCATTTAAGCGGCATGATTCTGCATGAGAAGCATACAAAGATAAAATGTGATATTAAGTATGACATGCTTATGGTTATGAATGCAATATACATATTTAATATATGTTCTCATTCTGAAAAAAATATAATAATATATAATATTTATTCTGTTGGACAAAGTTGGTAAAAAATTAAGGAGTTAGATACGTCTATCTAACAATCTGAGATGTAGGTTCCTGACTAACTACACATTCCCCCTCAAAGATAATGTGCAATCTCCTTATTTCTCCAGATATTAGCCTACTTGGCCTAACATATTGCATGTACAAGCCTGAGATCAATCTGAATGAACACATAATACTGATTTCTAATTATTTATTTAAAATTCGAAGCACAAATCTCATATAAATATATCAAAGTGGGTCAAAGCTTAATAACGATGCAAATACTGCAAATGAAATAATTAAATGAAAAGAATAATATTCTTTATTTTATTTTAGTAAAAATATTAATATTAATATTAATTTGGCTATTTATCTTTATATATTAAAAATAATAATTTATTTTTTTATTATTATAAGTAATATATATATATATATATATATATATATATAATGATAAATGAAAGTTACAAAAATTAGGAAATATATATATATATATATATATATATATATAGAAAAAAAGGAAAAAATAGGAATGAAAGTTATAGAAATTAAGAAATATATACATATATAGAAAAAAAGAAAATGACAGCAATGAAAGTTGTAGAAATTAAAAAATAAATACATATATAAAAATTGACAGAAATGAAAGTTGTAAAAATTTGAATATATATATATAGAAAAAAAAGAAAATGACCGGAATGAAAGTTGCAGAAATTAAAAAATATAAACATATATAAAAAAAAATGACAGAAATAAAATTTGCAGAATTTAGAAAATATATACATATATAGAAAATAAAATAACATGAATGAAGTTGTAGAAATTAGGAAATATATACATATAAAAAAAATGACATAAATGAAAGTTGCAAAAATTAGAAAATTTATATATATATATATATATAAAAGAAAATGAAAGGAATGAAAATTGTAGAAATTAGGAAATATATACATATATAGAAAAAAAGAAAATGACATAAATGAAAATTGCAGAAATTAGAAAATATATACGTATATAGAAAAAAAGAAAAATGACAGAAATAAAAATATAATAATAATAATAATAATATTAACATTAATAATAATATTATTATTATTATTAGTATTATTAAAAGAAAAAGAAGAAATGAAAGAATAGAAGATATTCTTACCCTATATTAGCGTTGATGAGGCTTTACTGGAGGTCGGTGGAGAAACTAGTAGTTGATGAGGAAGAAAAAGGGGAGATGAGAGGAGAAGAGAGGTGGGGGAAGAGATGGAGTGGGCGAGGAGAGGAGGAGTGGGGGAGGGGATGTGAGGAGAATGGGGGGTGGGGGTGTATTTATAAACTTTTTTTTAATTAATTAATTATTTTCTCCCTCATCCATTATTTGGATGAGATGGATGAGAGAAAATTTGTCATAATGGTTGGATTATTCAATCTGATCTTCTCTTCCTCCTTCTTATCCCTTATTTCTCTCTCCTCTTTCTCTCTCTTCTATTTCTTTTCCAAAAAATAATAAAATTTGACATGGAGGTGTATCTTAATGAGAAAAACACATTCGTGCAAAATGTTTTCAATTTGGAGTAACATTTTATTTTTTATTAATTTTTGAAGATAAAAACATCAAAAATTAATTCTAATCAATTTGGAGCTCTAAATTTGATAAAACTTTTTATGTAACCTTTTTATAATATTCATAATCTAATGACATTAAAATCTTTGAATTTGTACTTGTATTTAATTTTCCCAATTTTTTGAATTTAAATAATTTAGAAATTAATTCAGGAGTATTCACTATCTAGATTGCTCCCAAACTTGGGCATTATAATCACAAAAATATACTCTATCCAATGATATTTTTAGTTTGCCATATTTTAAAGTCACTCAAGATCCTAATTTTTGAGTTGAGTTTAGTCCTAATTATCCTAGTAATGACTTGGGTCGTTACAAACTCTCCTACTTAAAAATGACGTCGTCCTCGACATCACGTAAGCAAAAATTATTTTTGGGTGAAAATATTACCTGACATATTAAACAGTGTAGGTATTTCTTCCTCATGGAGTTTTCTCTTTCCCAAGTGCTTCTTCTTCTAATAGATTCTTCTATTGTACTCTTATCATTGGGATGTGGCGACTCCGTAATTTCCAATTATTAAAGCCCAATATTTTGAGTGGTTCTTCTTTATAAATTAGATCATGTTGGAGGTTAATTGAATGGATAGACACTTGCTGGAACAGTTTCTGTAGACACCTTCGTAATGAAAAAATGTGGAATACATTGTGAACGATAGAAAAATTATCTGGTAGTTTGAGCTTATAAGTGGCGTCTCCAATTTTGGTGATTATTTCGAAGGGTCCCGTATCTTAGACTTAACTTCCCTGCTATGCCAAACTTATGAACTCCTCTTATTGGGCTTACCTTTAGATAGGCATGATCACCTACTTGAAATTCTAACATTCAATGTTTAGCATAATGATATTTCTTTTGTTGATTTTGAGCTGTAGTAATCCTGCTCTTTATCAGTTGAATTTTCTTATTAGTCTCCTCAATTAGATCAAATTTGTATAATTGAACATCTCATACTTCAATCCAGGCCAATGGCTTGCTACACTTTCTTCCATACAGAACTTCATATGGGGCGATTCCAATACATGACTGATAGTTGTTGTTGTATGCAAACTTCACTAATGGAAGGTGATTTTCCCAACTACCACTGAAGTTTAATATGCTTAATCAAATAAGATCTTGAAGTACTTGGTTTACTCTCTCAATCTGACCATCTATTTGAGGGTGAAATATTGTACTCATAGCCAATATTGTACTCAAATCTTGATGTACTGCCTTTGAAAAATGAGAGGTAAATCTACCGTCACGATCCGAGACAATAATTTTAGGGATTCCATGAAATTTTATTATTTCTTTAATATATAACTTGGCCAACTTTTCCACTGAATCTGTTTACTTAATCAGAAGAAAGTATGCATATTTTGTTAGACGATCTACGATTACCCAAATTGCATCTACTCCAGTACGGCTTCTGGGCAATCCCATCACAAAGTCCATAGAAATATCAGATCATTTCCACTCTAGGATATTTAATGGATATAATAGTTCACCTAGTATAACAACCCTAGTTGTTACCCTAGCTAAATCCATATTATTTAAACCAAACCAATCTCTAATTTTGATTCCATTAGACTCAATTGGTCATTTAAACATAACCTTATAAGCTTGAAATCAATCGGAATTAAATTGAGAAATATGCTATTTTTGCCTATTTTTTAGCCCTGGAAAATACATAAATTAATTTGATCTCCAAATTAAAATCTGATTTCATTTTTGAATTCCTCATGCCCTAATTAGCTAAGGGTGAATTTTTGGGAATTTTGGGGCTCATCTAGTCCTAAATTGGATTTAAAATTTTAATAAACATTGAATAATTAATTAAATGAATTATAATTAATTAAATTAAATTATTTAAATATTTTTATTTCCTAGGATTTGCTATCAAGACCGCGGCAGATCCGTTGCGGGGTCCTGACAGCGGGGTGCCATACCCAATGTATGGATGCTCGAGCACGCATCCTAACGCTCATGATCCTACGGCTGATATAACACGCGTCGTGATCAAAACCTATCTGCCCGATCAGCATGTATCATCCAATGCACGAGATCTACTCCACGACTCTGTTAATCAGGAGCCGCATCAGACCGTCGATCCTCAATGGTCTCGCAATCAGACGACGGAGACGAACCCCGCCACTGTGGATCGTCATCTTCGCTCGATCACAAGCCCGACAGAAAAATTTGCTCGTACGATGCCACACCAGCGCTGTCCCCCACTTCCTCCTGCCTTGTCCCCTAGGCCATTAGGACCCTTCCGATTGTGGCCGAGCCTAGTAAGGTGACTCGGAGGCTTGGACCCTCCCAATTGTGGAAGATGGAGAGAGCCCTCTCAGCCAAAGCCTAAGGACATGACTACTGACCTAAACCTCTCTTGGCTTATAAATACCCCTAGAGCTCTCGGCATTGATTGTTGAACCATATCGAAGTTGGGTTCAATTGGATCGATCGATTTAGCTGAGAATTGATGGACCCGACATTGACTTCCATCTGCGTTTCACCATGAGTAACCCTCTAGTGATCCAGACCTCCCCAGGAGCTCGTGTCTCACGCAATCGATTCCTCTACGACCTTTGATCATGTAGCTATTGAGCTCGGCCCATATAGTCAGCTCTGTGAGGGGAATTTGATCCTCACCGATGCACCTTAAGCGACGTCTTGGCCGAGTAGCACTCCAGTGATCCGGCGCCTCCCAGACAGGGCTTCTTGGTCCAATCGACGCGTCTTCAGGCGCTAAAGGTGTAGCTATCGAGAGCTAGGCATGGTGTGGCTAGAGCGTGGATAATTTGGTGATGGAAGGTCGCCCTAAGGTTCGGGCATCAGGGCATCTGTGGGAAGAAGACGAAGTCACGGGTTAGGCAGAACCGTGACCCGCACCTTTTGATTTTAGGCCGGCTGTTAATATTAAAGGATTTCTGAATTAATTTCCTTAAGGAAATTAATTCAAAAAATCAAACCTATGATTTTAATTTAAATAAAAATACAGATTAAATTATTTAAATAACTTTAGCTATACTTATCTAAATGATATGATCTAATATACCATTTTAATCAGAAAAAATACAAGGAACCTGAATATAAAATAAAATCAAAGATCCAATGGTTAGATTTTAAATAATTGCCTAATCCTTTTCTATTTTTAATTAAATCATAATAAATTCAATTAATATCCAAAAATGTTGATTAAGGTCTCTGATTACTCATGAGACCACATTAAAAGACCATTAAAAGTAAATTAGGAACCTTAATTTCAATAATTATCTCTTAATTACCCTAATTAAGGATTAGTAAATTAAACCATGATTAATCCTCTGATTTTGGTAAACTAAGTTCCTAATGACTTATCAAAGATAATTGAACCTTATAAATACAAATGGATCACCCTGTTATGCCCTAGTTTTCTTAATCATCTTATTTGGCTTTAAATAGTGATTAGTATTAATTAGGCTAATTAGGTTATCAAAACCTAAGATAAGTGTGTATCCTACTTCATTAACCAATTTGAAACCCATTAAAATAGATTTGAATCAATTTGGATATTAAATCCTAAAATCCTATTTTTTTATCTTAAGTGGGTTATTTTGGTCATTTTGATCAAAATGTGTTTTAGCATCCCTTAAACTTATAGATTCAGTAAAATATATTTAGTTAGATTATTAGTACCTTTCTGAACTCCTATGTTAATAACATTGATGCTAATTGAAGAGATCTTAAGTTAGTCATATCAATATCTTAAGACCTTAAGTATCCTTAAAACCCTATTTCTTAAGAGCTAAACCTACAACCTTTAAGTACTAAATCTTTAATTAATAACTTAATTGAGTTGGCCCATAAGCTTGAATTCTAAAAGAAATACCTTGGTAAAAATTTTAAGTCTAATCTAGCTTGAGTCTAAAGTGATCAAATATTAGATCTTAGATCTTAGATCTTAGACTTTAGACTTTCGAATTGAATTAAACTACCTCTATTTGGAATTCCTTAAGTAATTTATTGTTTAATTCTTATGAAGCCTTCCATGTGGGTGTAAGATTGATTCAATCTATAGACTAATATAATTATTCTAAAAATTGAATATAGATCTTAGATTCTTAGTTCTTAATGATTATTTTATCTTATAATATTAGCACAGCCTTTCATTAAGATCACACCTTCTGAATCCTTCAACTTATAAGATTCCTTATCTTTAATTTAAGTTTTAAAGTGTGAACCCTAGATCCTTACTAGGATACCACCTTGGATTCAGGATTTGAACACTAAGTGGAGTTTGGATCCAGAATCCTTAAGTCTTAATTTACTATACCAAGATTTGGGTTAAGAGAGGAAAATAATAATAATTAAGTCATTGATTTATTTATTTTAAATCTTTATAGTCATCATATAATTATGAATTATAACTTGTTAAGTACTATCGTTAACATTAAGGTCGTAAATCTGAGATCTTACTCAATAGCTGGATATTGGAGATCCTAAACTTGAATCTTCTTAGAATAGTTAGCTGGATAAAGTAGATAATAATGGATATCACATAAGTTTAGATTGAGTCTCTTGCTTACCTTGACTTTGATTGCTCTGCACACCTTGAATATTGAGCCTTATTTCTTGAGCATAATAGGAGAACTTAGGATATGGAAGATACATCCTAAGCTAGTGTTGAAAAGCAAAGCATTCAATTAGTACTCTCAGTGTTTTTAGTTAGTATGGTATGTCCTAGCTTAGTCTACCTCTTCAATTCTAGTTTTGTTATATAATAGACTCGGACCTAGCTCGACGGATGTCTAGGATGGATACATGTCTTATTCTATAAGTTCTACTTGGACCTAGCTCTGCGGATGCCTAGGATTGATACATGTTGAACTTTTAGTTCAGAGGCTCTGTATGGCCTGTTCTGTTATGGCAAAACTAGGTATTAGTCTTACTACTACTTTAGTTCAGTTGTCAGTGTTTGTTTTGCTTTGCCACATGCTTTATTGGCCTTTCTTTTAGTGCTTGACTTGCTTTACCATATGTCTCAGTGGCTTTACTTTTGCTTATGCATGTACTTAGTTTACTTTTACCACATGTCTCAATGGCCTTTTACATATCAATCTGCATGCTTGTATATACGCTCTTATTGATTAGTATTAAAATATTGACATGTTTAGGATGCTAGAATTGTATGTTTATTTCAGCACTTGTATTCTTTATACACTCAACATGTATTCATGTTATCATAAGTATATTAGGATCAGATTTAGTTCAGTAGTTGTAGTTACTTTTGCTTTTAGCCTCACCATGTTTAGTTACTATTTCTGTATGTTATTTTTACATACTTGTTGATTAGCCATAGCTGATTAGTTTATATCTATCCCGTCCCTTGTAGCTTTTTACGCCTTATAGTACTTGCATATTTAAAACTCTTAAATGTGATATCTTAAATATTCAGTTCACTTAAATAGCCTAAAATGTACTTACATAATTGTCTAACTGTAATATTTTTCTTTTGTTGGCTGGGGACCTAGCATTTGTGATATCGATAAATGTCAGATTTAGAGTTATTCATAGGCCGTGCTGCAGGATTGGAGCTGGTGCAGGAGGAGGATCTTCTTACTGTTGTTTAGATAGATTTTCTATTTAACAGTGAGATGGAGAGATCGTTATTTCTATTAAATTCAATTTGTAATGATTAAATTCTGGATGTATTTACTTTTCTACATTTCATCTGAGTTACTGCTTTCTCTTCTTCTTTTATACTATGTTATGCCTGTGGATGTTATCTTTTATTTTCTGCTTCTGCTACTTTGATATGTATTGATGTATGTTTATAGTTCATCTAGGTGACAAGTCCTTGGCTTAAGGTGAGTTAGGTCCTACCTGACTCTACTTGAGTTGGGAATTTGCCACGGAGTAGAGCACCGCACTCCCCGCGATTATGCTAATATGAGTACTAGCATGACCGTGGGAAAGTACAGGGCCCCACACCTGGTCTTTGATGTTCTGCCTTTACCAAACTGCAGACCTGACATTTAGTGACATATTCAACTACGTCTTTCTTTAGTTCAAGCCACCAAAATGTCTCTTTTAGATCCCTATACATTTTATTATTTTCAGGGTGAATTATATATACTGAGTTGTGAGCTTCAGTTATAATTTGATTCCGAATGTATGAATTATTTGGAATTCAAATCATATTTCTATGATAAATATAAACTCCTTTCTGCAAAATCAAGTCTATTATGCAATCATTTTTGATGTCTATTTTTATCTTGGAATATTCCTTATTATTTTCTTGGGCAATTGTTATACGTTGCATGAACATAGGCTCTGTAGTATTATCTTCAAATAAATTATTTAACTGCTTTTCATTAATAGGTTCTATTCCTAACTTTTTGAATTCTTCCATTAATGGACTAGCCATTATAGGATTTATGTCTACGATATTAGCTTTACCAGCTTTACCAGAATTGTTATACGTTATGACATTAGCTTTACCAGGATTATATTATATGCCTAAGTTGTAATCATTGATTAACTCCAACCATTACTTTTGTCGACAGCTTAACTCTTTCTAATTGAAAATATATTTAAAATTTTGATGATCGGTAAAAATTTCACATCTCACTCCATATAGGTAGTGCCTACATATTTTTAAAGCAAACACTATTGTTGTCAGTTCTAAGTCATGCATTGGATATTTCCTTTCATGAATCTTTAATTGCCTAAATGAATATTCTACTACCTTCTTCTCTTGCATGAGAACACATCCAAGCCATACTATGGAAGCGTCAGTATAAACTTGATAATTCATTGTCTCTTGTGGAAGGGTGAGTATTGGGGCAGTTATTAATGCTTGTTTTAACTATTAAAAATATTTCTTGCATTGCTAACTCCAAATAAATGGAACTGCTTTCTGTGTCAATTTGGTTAAAGGAACATCTATTTGCAAAAATCCTTAACAATATTTTGATAATATCCCACAAATCCGAGAAAAGTGCGAATCTCTGTCACGGTCTTTGGTCGGGGCCATTCCTTAATGGCGCTTATATTTTCTGATCGACCTTAATTTCTTTGGCATCCACTACATGACCTAAGAAAGCTACAAAATTTAGCCAAAATTCACATTTATAATATTTGGCGTAAAGCTGATGATGCCTTAGAGTTTCCAGAACGATTCTTAGATAATTTTCATGTTCTTTCTTGTTCTCAGAATAAATTAAAATATCATCGATGATAACTATTACAAACTTATCCAAATACAGTCTAAAAATTCTTTACATTAAGTCCATAAATATGGACAGGGCATTGGTTAGACCAAAAGACATGACTATGAACTCATCATAATGCCCGTAGCAAGTTCTAAATGCTGTCTTTAGAGTATCTTCTTCTTTGACTCTTAATTGATGATAGCCTAATCTTAGATCTATCTTAGAAAATATCTTAGCTCCAGCTAATTGGTAAAATAGATCATCAATATGTGGTAGAGGGTACTTATTTTTAAAGGATACCTTATTAAGTTCATAATAATCAATGCACATTCACATCGAACCATCTTTCTTCTTTACAAAGAGCACTGGAGCTCTCCATGGTGACATATTTTATTGAATAAAACTTTTGTTCATCAGCTCTTGCAGTTCTTTGGGTGCCATGCGGTAAGGTGCCTTTATTATTGATTGAGTGCCAGGAATTAACTTAATTAAAAATTTTATTTATCTTACTGGTGGTAATCCAGGAAATACATCAGGAAATACATCTTCAAACTCTTTTATAATTTGAGTGTCTGCTAAAAGAATTTCTTCCATATTTTCTCCCATCATCGTTACTAAATATGCATTACACCGCTTTTGAATTTATTTCTCTGCTTGTAAAGCATTGATTAAAGATGCTGAAATGCCTAATTTTCCCATAATTACTTCAGGCTTGCTCCCACCCTTGATAATGACCTTCTTTCTTTGACAATCAATCATAACTTTATGCTTGCTAGTTAATTCATTCCTAAAATGATGTTAAAATTTACTATAAGTAGTACTATCATGTTTGCTTCATATGCCTTACCATTAATTGGTATGTTACAGTCGTAACATTTTTGTACACTCATGAGGGCGCCAAATGGTAACCTAATATTCAAGGCTTTAGCTAAGTTGTAATATAGCAGTTCAAGAGTCTTGAAAAATCTTTCTGAATTGAATGAGTGGCTTGCACCAGTGTCAAATGATGTATCACAAGATTTGTCTTTTAAATATAAGGTGCCTAGAGTTTAAAATGAAAGATAATTATGTTATATTTAAATATAATATGAAAGATATTTATAGAAAGAAAAAATATAGTACCAAATACCTCTTCATTATCTTCTGAAGCTAGAATTGGGGTGATAGTATAGATTCTCGCATGAGAGGCTTGTTTAGGAGCAATTGGTCTTCCCCTTTGATTAGCTGTTGGTGCTTTAGGAGCAACGGATGAACCTCTCCTTTGTATTAGAGTAGCTGTAGGTACATGAGATGGTCTAGTTGCTGGTGTGATTTCTCACCTTTCATGTGGTATGAATGCTTGTTGTTGCATCTAAGAAGGGTGAGTGATCCACTGACTATTCACTGTACAGGTTGCTTGACATTGCCAAAAGTTATGACAAGGTCGTTCACACGCATAACATATTTTGCTCCTGTGATAACAATTATCGTAAGGATGTGATCGGTTGCATTTCCTAGTAGGTGTTTGCTAAGCTATTTGATAAACCCTAGTTTGAGGTAGTCTTGACCTTTTGTATTCAATTTGTTGTATATGTGCAGATGGGGGTCTTTTTCTTTGCTCTTCAACTTCTTCTTGTTCCCCATGTTCTAATATTTTTGTACTTTCAAGCATATCTGAGAATTTAGAGATTTGAATAGCCATAAACATTTTCTTGATAGTAGGTTTAAATCTTTTTAAAAATCAATTACATCGAGCAGACTTGGTGCTCACTAGTAGTAGTGCATAACGGGATAGTTTATGAAATTCAATTTTGTATTCAGAGACACTAAGGTTGCTTTCACATAACTTTATGAACATATCTTCTATGATGGCTTAAGCAGAAGGAAGGATATATTTTGCTCGAAGGCTTTGACAAATTCTTTCCATTGGATATTCTCAATATCTATGCCCACGAACTGTAAGCTTGTAGTGGTTTCCCACCAGCATTCCACTTCTCCTTCTAACTTAAAGATAGTTAATCTAATTATATTTGTAGGTGAGAATTTCATGCTAGTTAATATTTTTCCTATCTTCTTTACCTAATTTTAAGCATTCATTGGGTTAGCACTTCCATTGAATATTGGGGGTTGGAGTCTTAGGAAGGCTTAAAGTAGTTCATCTATCTCGATGTTTGAGAAATGGGTAGCTGATAGTATATAAGTATGAGTCTTTATACGAGGTGTTTGTTGTGTCTGAAGCTTTAAAAATATTTCATTTTGTGTATCAACATGCTTCAATAGAGCATTCACAATATCAAACAACTTTTCAACATGGTCCACAGAAGTATTGGCAGATATCGGATCTTTTAAGTGTGTTCCGACAATCAAAGGAGAATCTTCAGGATCCATCTAAAAAATAGAATTTTTATTATTATACTTTTATTGGAGTAGATTTACATAAGTATTATTATCAAATACTAGATGAAAATAAATATATTCTTATTAGCTAGAAAATAAAATAAAAAATAATTAAAAGTATATTATTTTACATATATCATATATCTATTCTCTTATTCTCCTTTTGATCTATAGAGCTTTGAAAATTCTTATTTTCAATGTTTTTCTTTTATTTATTCTGGGATTCCAATTATATGAATAATGGCTTATACACTTTTATACTAATTTTTTTCCAATCCTACACTGATATAAACTGTGGCGACTCACCACTGGGTTAGCATAACTAATCCAGCTTTAGGTGCTCACTTCTCAGGATCATATCGGGGTTTAGTATAATAGTGTATTTATAGGCATATAAAATACACACTTCCACATTCATTGCAACATTCAGAAATACCAGAATAATAAAAAAGAAATATTCATTACAAAGATAATAATTGTTTTATAAAATCTGTTACACACTAATTAAAAATTTAAAAATTTAAGAAAATCAACGTCTAAGTTGCTTCATTATGTATCAGCTCCTCCTCAAAGGTTTTATCTAAAGATTGTTCCTGAACTGCCATATATGTATATATATATATATATATATATATATATATATATATATATATATGTATATGCCAGGGCAAACCAAGAAAAAAGAAAAGAAAAGAAAATATTTAATTAGACATAAAGGTCTAAGTAAGATTTGTATAATATCAAAATTTGCATTTAAGCAGCATGATTCTGCATGAGAAGCATACAAAAATAAAATGTGATATTTAAGTATGACATGCTTATGATTATGAATACAATATACATATTTAAAATATGTGCTCATTATGAAAGAAAATATAGTAATATATAATATTTGTTATTTTGGACAAAGTTACTTAATAATCGAGAAGTTAAATATGTTTAGCTAACTATCTGAGATGTGAGTTTCTGACTAACTACACATTCCCCCTCAAAACCTATGTACAGTCTCCTTATTTTTCAAGATATCAGTCTGTCCTGATTTAATGTATTATCTGTACAGACCTGAGATCAACCTGAATGAACCCATGATACTAATTTCTGATCATTTATTTCAAATTCTAAGCACAAAATCTCATATAAATATATCAAAATGGGTCAAAACTTAATAGCGATGCAAATGATGCAAATGAAATAACTAAATAAAAAGAATAATATTCTTCATTTTATTTTAGTAAAAATATTAATATTAATATTATCTTAGTTATTTATCTTTATATATTAAAAATAATAATTTATTTTTTATTATTATAAGTAATATATATATATATATATACATATCAAAGAAAATGATAGAAATGAAAGTTACAAAAATTAGAAAATTTATACATATATAAAAAAAAAGAAAATGACAGAAATGAAAGTTGCATAGATTAGAAAAATATATACATATACAGAAAAAAAAAGAAAAATATAGGAATAAAAATTGTAGAAATTAGAAAATATATACATAATAAAAAAAATGAAAATTGCAAAAAATAGGAAATATATATCTATATAGAAAAAAAAAAGAAAATGACAGAAATGAAAGTTGTAGAAATTAAGAAATATATACATATATTAAAAAAAAGAAAATGATAGAAATTAAAGTTATAAATATTATGAAATATATGTATATATATATATATATATATATATATATATATAGACAAAAAAAAGAAAATAACAGGAATGAAAGTTGCAGAAATTAGAAAATATATACATATATAAAAATAAAGAAAATGACAGAAATAAAGAAAATGACAGAAATAAAAATATAATAAAAATAGTAATAATATTAATATTAATAATAATATTATTATTATTATTAGTATTATTTAAGGAAAAAGAAGAAATGAAATAATATAAAATATTTCATTTCTTTCTCATTTTTATCCTATATTAGTATTGATGAGGCTTTACTGGAGCTCAGTAGGAGAAACTAGTAGTGGATGAGGAAGAAGAAGGGGAGATAGGAGGAGAAGAGAGGTGGGGGAAGAGAGGGAGTGGGGGAGGAGGGGAGTGAGGGAGGGGATGCAAGGAGGATGGGGGGTGGGGGTATATTTATAAACTTTTTTTTTGTATAATCAATTATTTTTTCTCTCATCCATTATTTGGATGAGATAGATAAGAGAAAATTTGGTATAATTGTTAGAGTGTTCAATTTGATCTTATCCTTCTTTTTTCTTCTTTTTCTCTCCTCTTTCTCAATGCTTTTTCTCTCTTTACTTTCTCTCTCTTCTATTTCTTTTCCAAAAAATAACAAAACTTGACATGGAAGTGTATCTTAATAAAAAAAGCACACTCGCGTAAAATTTTTTAATTTGGAGCAATATTTTATTTTTTATTAATTTCTGAAGATAAAAACTTCAAAAATAAATTTTGGTCAATTCGGAGCTCTAAATTTGACTGGAACTTTTTTGTAACATTTTTATAATATTATTAATCTAACAACACTAAAATCACTAAATTTAGACTTGTATTTAATTTTCCCAATTTTTTGAATTTAAATTATTTATAAATTAATTCAGGAGTATTTGCTATCCAAATTGCTCCCAAAGTTGGGCATTACAATCACAAAAATATACTCTATCCAATAATATTTTTAGTTTGTCCTAATTTTAAAATCACTCGGGATTCTAATTTTTGAGTTGGGTTTAGTCATAATTATCCTAGTAACAACTTGGGTCATTACAGTTACAAACTCCCCTGCTTAAAATTGATGTCATCCTCGACATCACGCATACAAAATTTAATTATTGGTGAGATTGAGTGAGTGTGTAAATTCTTGTGAGAGCGGGGTTATGAGATGCTGGTTCTCTACTTTGAATGGGTGTCGGTGCATTTGGTGGCCTTGGGGTGTTGGTTGGTTCTGGGGCGGGCTCCTCTTATTTGGGCATGAAACGGGGTTACAGTAGTTGTTGTGTTTGTGGCTTTTATAATGGTCTCTCCGTCTATCGTTTACATAGATTGACATTCCCAAATTTGGTGGTCGGGTTTGCCGAACAAAAAACATATTTTATCATTATGGTAGCACTTGCCGTAGGGATGAGGTCTCCAATAATTTCCTCTTATTTCTTGACCGGTATTCTCAGAAGTTAGTAGGAACATTTTAGCAGATGGGTTGGGTTGTTGTCTTTTGAAAGTCTCTTGGTCCTCTGTGGGATGATCATGTCTCTTCCCTTGTCCCATGTGATTAGAAAGTGTGACATTTTCTTCGTGTTCCATAATTAGTGCACATTTTGGAAGTTCGGAGAAATAAGTATGCCTAAATGGAAGTAGGCGCTAATGGAGGGTGTCCTTCATCCCTGATAGAAAATGGCTTCACCTTGCTTTCTTCGTACTTATCAGGTTTGAGCATACCTTGGCAATCTTGTGAACTCGGCCTCATAGTTGGCCATAGAATTGCTATCATGAACAAATTTCATTAATTAGTTCTCCATGATTCTTTGGGTAGCTTATGAGACGTATTTAGCTTGGATAGCTTCTAAAAATGCTTCCCAACTTATATTCTCCAATTCAATGCCAGTGAAATTAGTATTGACAATGAATTTCCACCTACAGTCAACTTTGCCTTTAAATAGGTAGCGAGTCACTCGTACTACTTTTTCACTTAGACAGACCATATTTTCTAGTATCTTATCTATCTCTCTCATCCAGTCTTTTGCCTCCATAAAATAAGTAGTCCTATAAAATATTGGTGGATTTAATTTGAGGAACGATTGGAGGATTCCCTCAGAATGATGCTTTTGGGGTGATTGAACAAATTTTGATAAAGATGCTTTCTTTTGGTTTACTAGGAGCTCTAGGATGACTTCCATGAAGCGATCATTAGTACTTCCAAGAATTTCTATTGATATAGGTGCCTTAATTGGGGTTTCTGATAGGGTGCTTAAAAATTCATCGTCTGAATCCATCTTTTTGCCTAAAGGTTAAAAGCTTAAATTATATAGGCTTATGTTACATTCTCTCTTCTCAAAATGAATTATAATTTTACATTTATAAGTTATCACTTAAATTTGCACTCAATCCTGCTTTGATACCAACTGTGAGGTCCTGGTGCCAGGTAAGCGGGAGCTAATCCAACACCAATTTTCAAGGGGGCGATAATAGGTCCTCTAGCCACAAGATCATATTGACTGATTTAAGAGTTAAATATTATAATAATCCTAGGTTGTTACTTAGTCTAATCCTAGTTTAATCGCAACCTAATTATTATTCTATTGAGTTTATCTAGCCAATAGAGCCAATCTTGTAAATTTTGGAGCAATTCACAGCTCAATCGAATAATTGGAATATTTTAATATATTTAATTAATTAGAAAATTGAGGTATTTAAATTAATCTCAAAATCAAAATCTGACTTCACTGTTGCAATCGTCACCCCCAAATTAGGTAGGGGTGATGTTTTGAACGCGTTTGAAAGCTGTCGTATTTTTTGCAATTATTTTAATATAATTAAATGCACCGAAAAAAAGAATAATTAAATAATCGTCAGAATCAAAATCTGATTTTGTTGTTGAATTCCTCACCCCCAAATTAGGTGGGGGTGAATTTTTGGGATTTTTCGGAGCTCGTTTATTCATTCAATTTTAATTAAAAGTTTTGAGTAATTAGAAAATATAAATTATTAATTAATTTCTTAATCCCCAATTTTATTCTATTTTTCCTCCTACGCTGGACCCCACCTCTCCACTCCTACGTTCGGCACCCCATCCCCTATTGGTCGCATGCAAGAGCCCTTGTTATTCTCCCCTTCTCCATTTTTCTTCTCAAGCCATCTCCCCCATGCCTTGGATGGGATGGTTTCTTCTCATCCCATCCCATGGCTCAAGGCTGAAACCATCCTCATCTTCTCTTATAAAATGGAGCTCAGCCCCTCCTCCTTCCATTTTTGCTCAACTGAGGTCCCTTCTTCCTCCTCAAGTCCTCAAGCTTTCAGGTTCTTGTAGAAATCTAAGTCTTTTTCCTCCGTTCTTGCAAGGTCAAAGGTACCCCATTTGCTATCATCTTCCTTGAATATTCTTCTGATTTATCAAAGTACTGTGATTGGCATATTCATTAGCTATTGTATGGAATTTTTGTGTGATTGTTGAGCTTTAATCGGACTTAAATGAGTTCGGTCGAAGCTTCTTCTCCATTCAAAAAACTGTCAAAAAGATGTATGATTTACGTATATCTGTAGCTAGGGAATCAATTTATATTTGTTAGGATAATCCATTTATATTAATTTTAGTATCAATAGAAAGGTCTCGGAAATACCTTTCCATCGTTATAAGGCACCACACGTGAGGTGCCCAAAATTAGGAGTATTTGAGTGCGAAAAGAAACCCATTACGGTTTTCGCATAGGCGAAATCAACGTCGGGCGCTGCTGCGCGCCGCAGCGCCCAAAGTTTTGAATTTGGGTCCAATGTAGCACCTTAAAGCACGCTGCAGCGGCATAATAATTTGATGAAGCATAAAAACATTTAGAAGAAATTAAATACGCTGCAGCGCTGAAATCCACTGCAGCGCCTGAAAGCGATGCAGCGCGCCATAGCGTCTGCACCTCGAGGAAACATACGTAGTAGTGCTTAAAAGCATTGCGGGGCGCCACAGTACTGCAATCCACCGCAGCGCCTGAAAGCGCTGCAGCGCACCGTAGCACCTGGCATTCAGCCAGAATGCGCCATAGCGCCCAGAATTGTCCGAAAGTGCCCATAACTGTACGGAATTGCCTGAATTTGTGATTTTTGATATTTTAATGACCCTAGGACCCTAATGAGGCCAAAATATATCAAATATAAACCTAGATTTAATAAAATTAAGTATTGCATGATGTGTAAGTGAATTTTAATAAGAAATCCACCATATAACTCTAGAATGGTATGTCCTAAATCTCTTAATTATTTACTCCAATATTTTTGTACCAAATATTAATGTTAGAATCTTTGATTACTTGTATGACCAAGTAGAACTAAATAACCAAATTGTATAAAACTTAAGTTCCTTAGATTTGTAATCAAGTGCTAATTCTTTTAGTTTGATTTAGGATTTGGTTAGCCTTAATTATCTTTTATTTTATGTCACTTTATATGTATATGCTTTCATAATATTATGGTGTATGTTAGAGAACTTTAACATTGATTGGACACCTTAATTTACTTAATTTGATATTAAATTATATTTGAATATAAAAATCTTAAGAAGTTGATTAAGTAAATGATACTTAATCTATATTTGAAATTTTCTATCAATAATACACAAATCATATAATGATTGGTCATTGATCTATAAATCAACAAATTTGTCTTAATTGGGTAAGGAAAGGGTTAAACCCTAACCTATCTGATTAAGATCTAAACCCTTAATTACTTAATTAATTAACTTGAATGGAAGACAATCCAACTTGCATAATTCTAATAATACATCTGATTTGGCATTGATTTTAAAAAAAATATTGAATTAAAAGTACTAAAATCATTAAGGAACTTATGTGATTTATTATCTGGACATGTACCTTAAGATCTTTAATTTTTTCTTATATAAAAATCTTAGCATGAAGATAATTATAAAACCATGTTGATTTATTACAAGATCAAATTTTAATAATACTCTCGATTATACCCTATAGTTGTAGTATAGGTATTAATCAAATGGGTTTACCCATCTAATCTAATTGAAGTAAGCTTAATAAATAAAACTTATGAATTTCAGTATAGATGTTGAGTATGTAAGATCTTGATGATCTTATATCATGTTTTATATGGTAATAATATTAGCTTTAACAAATATTAACATATTGAGGTAGGAAGGACTTATTGTAATAAATTGAGGTAGGAACTTAGATGATTCTCCTTAACCTTAGAAGATTGATCTTAGACTCTTGTGGTAGGATCACCCAAAGTACTCATAATGAGAATTCTTCCATGTGATAGAAACCTATATTGAGTGACCTTTTGGTCACACCCTTGGAACCTTGTGTAAGATTATCTCTAATATAGTCTGAATTTATAGCTTTGGTGATCCTTATTAATTAAATAGAATTGACTGAATCCATATTATTAGTTGAGTATAGTAGTGTATACCCATAGTGCTGAATTACTTTAGTAGTATTCAGGATTGATTGATTCAATTTAATGTAGAACTATGTATGTATTATATCCTACAAGTTTAGTTGAATATAGTCCCACTTAGAATAAATCATACAATCCTAAGAGTGTTATAATTAGGGACTTAGATCATTTGTTTATTTGAGTAAATATCGCCATCAAGTGATGCCTCCTATTAAAGATCACTTCCATAAGTGTGGCTTCAAACAAACTAGGTGATTCAAGTCACCCATTTAAAATACTAAGTGTGCTTGTAATTAAGGTATTTAATAGCTTAGTTTGAGATACAAATTGCCATCGGGTGATGCCTCCTATCGAAGATCGCTTCAATATGTGCAGTTTTAACAAACTAAGTGTTAAATTTACCTTTCTTGGAAACATATTAAATATGTGTATATAACCTTTCCAACTGATAATTTTATGTAAAATCCTAATTAAAACCAATTATTGAAATTTGGACTAGGAGTCTGAATCCATTTAGATGGATTTTGCTCAATGGAGACTTTTGATTTATTATTTAATTTTATAATATTTTCTAGATTTCTGGATTTTAAGACATGTAGTGTAAGAGCCATAAGCATGAATACAAGCATGATGTATGAGTATCAATGATAATTTATGGGTTATGGAATGTTTTATACATCGACCAGGGAATTTCAGGATGCATCGGCATCATATTAAATTGTATTCCCAACCAAATGTATCTAGATATTGGACTGTATGACTTATAGCAGTTCAGTGATATTTTGGTTGCATATCAGTGGCATACAGTATTGTGACATATTCAGATGCATAATTTTAGTGGCATACAATATAGTTTTACATATTATTTACTCAAATTCAGATCAGATACTATTTTTATTTATTTTCAGTATTTAATATATAGTCAGCTTTTCCTTACTTCAGTTTATACAGTTTTAGTTATTCAGTTTTTATAATCTTTCTGTAGCTTTATTTACATTAATATTTTATATAAATAATTATAACTATTTATATTAGTTTTGATGTGTTAGACTTATTGTCTAATACATTGTACTTTTAGTATCCGACAATTTGCTAGATCTTGAGCAGCATATTAAGCCAGATCAGGAAGACTCTCAGGAGATCTAGGAGGAGTTCATGGAGCCTTGGTGGACCCTCCTTCAACCTTGCCTTTTTTTTATGTTTATTTCAGTTCAATAGTTAGACTTTATTTCAGTACTAGTTCAATAAATAATTTGTAATAATTCTGGATGCATTTACTTTTTTATTCTGAGATGAATGTTCCTATTCAATTTTATGATAAATATTCTGGATGTATTCTTAGCTTTAGCACTCTATATATATATTAATTATACTTAGTATTGTTATGCGATCAACATACTAGAAATGCTGATATTCTATATTTATATATATATATATATATTGGATTCCTCATGTTGTATATTAAATCCAATGTATGTATTTGTCTAATACTTAGGATAAGGATATTACTCTTATCTTAAGTATAAGCTCTCGACCCTCATTTAGGATTGAGTCAGCAGCCATTCAGATGAGTTTTTTATTTCAGTGTTAGTTTCAGCTATTCGGGGAGATATGAAATTCCTTCCCGAGTGGCGCACCACTCTGCAGCCGAAATTGTCTATTTTATCTCTTTTGTGTGCGACGACGGGGCGGGGGCCACAAATATATAGACATCCAACATAACTCATTTATTCATTAATTCATAAGTCTCTTGATTACAAAGATCAAAATAAAAATTTGCAAACTCTTAAAAAGAGTCAAAAAGAGCGATAATTCAAAAGGAATCAGTATCAGCGATGCTTGGTTCTTAGCACCTTTCTTCTATGACAAATTCTTGATCTGAGCACATTTCAAAGTGCAGGTATTTGAATACCAGTTAGTTGTGAAACTAAGTACTGATAAATGTTATCTTTACAAATGTTAAATAATAAGCAAATTAATTAATAATTTGATGGGAAATAAATCTGTATAAAATTATTCCTGCAAACCTATTTCAGTTGCACTGAAACTTTAGCATAAAAGTAATTGCAGTCACAAAAATAACAATAGAATTTTGGCATTTGATATCTGAGGAAAATGGGAGTTTATTTTTCTGTTACATATCCCAACATCCCTCTATACATTCCCCCTCAAAGGCTTATCAATATAAATTCTTTATAACTCCCGATGTCAAATATCCCCGTCCTAGCAGTTGTCTGATCAGACTAAGAATATATCAACATGGAACACTTGCTACTCAGTTATCTAAACTTATTCATATATTATTTTATGCGACTTTTAAAAGAAATTTTATCAATTTGCGCGATGATAAGCGGAAAAGCATATTTAAACAAGATTAATAAAAGACATCTAGTTACTTGTTCTTTTAAGTTCAAAAGTTCAATAGTTTGATCGAATCAGCATTTAGATTTTTTGATATTTAGAATTAGCTTTTTAGCCAATAATTTTACGATTAATTATTATCTTTGTTTATATTAGATTTTTTTCTTCTGCTCTTTTTTCTTGAAAGAAGTCCAATTTTTACTAAGGTAGTAATAATATTTACAATAGCATTATTAGTATCATTATTTAATAAAAATGATAATAATAATGCACGAAAAGAAAGACAGAATGGAATTAAATGTATAGATTGTAGAAAATAATAATAGTAATAATAATAAAGAAAGGAAAATAATAGAATAAAAATGCTTGAATTAAAATTTGATATAATATAAATAATAATCATTTTATAATATTTATAATGTTCTCATTATTAATTAATGAGAATAATAATAATATGAATGACTAATATAGATAGTATATTTATTAATAAAAAGAAATTAAAAAAAAAACCAAAATAAAATAATTCCTCCTCATTTCTTCCCTTTTGTTCTTTCTTTTTTAACCTATGGTTAGGGTTATCGGGAGCCGGACGTGGTTGAAGAGACCGGAGGGGGGAAGTGGTCGGAGGCTGGCCAGCTGAAGGAGGGCTGGCTGGGCTGCTGCTGGCTGGAGGCAGGGAGGGGCTGGGTTGGTTAGCTAGGTTTAAGGGAGGAGGAAAGGGGCTGTGGGGGATGGGGGTGAAGGAAGGGAGGGTGGGTTTAAATAGAGGGAGAGGAGGGGAGAGGGGGTCGTCGGCATGGTGGGCCTACCAGTTTGTGCCAAAAATGGAGCAGGCGGCTTCCTTCTGGCGCGGAAGCTTCCTCGCCTGCGCCTGTCAAGCGAAGGGGGGGGGGGGTTTGCGATTGAAGAGAGGGGGGAAAAACAGATGAAGAAGAAATTTAAAGGAAAAATTAATATAGTCATTTAAAATTAAATTTTTCGCATTTTTTCACCGTTTGGAGTCCAAAAATAACGTAACTTAACACCGAGGTGTGTTATGATGTAATGAACACTCTCGCGTCAAAAATTTTCTATTTTTTATTTTTAATTAATCTTCAAAAATTAATTGAGATCAAATCGGTGCTCTAAAATTGATGAAACTTCTCAAGCAACTTTTAAATAATAAAATTGATAAATTTAGACACGCATTTAATTTCCTCAATTTATCGGATTTAAATAATTCAGAAAATAAAGTGGGACTTTCAGTTATCCAAATTTTCCCAAACTATGGCACTTTGATCTAAAAATTATTTCCATCTAAATAAAATTTTGTTTGCCCAAAATTGAAAATCCCCGGGGTCCTGATGTTTAAGACGGGATTTGACCTAATTTGAAAAGTAATAATATAGAGTCGTTACATCGTGTCATCCACATGTTTAACATATTCCACTCCTGTGATAATAATTATCATAAGGATGCGGTCGGTTGCATTTTCTAGCATGTATTTGCTGAGCTATTTGATAAACCTGGCTTGAGGCGATCTCGATCTCTTGTATTAAATTTGTTCTATATATGCAGACAAGGTCTTTTTCTTAGCTCTTCTACTTCATCTTGTTCCTCATGTTCTAATATTTTTGTACTTTTAAGTATGTCTAAGAATTTGGAGATTCGAGGAACCATAAGTATTTTCTTAATAAAAGATTTTAATCCTTTTAAAAATTGGCTGCATTGAGTAAACTCATTGTTCATTAGTCGTGGTGCATAATAGGATAGTCTTTGAAATTCAATTTCATATTCAGTAACACTATAGTTTCTCTGACATAACTTTATGAATAAATCTTCAATGATGGCTTGAGCAGAATGAGATATGTATTTGGCTCTAAAGACTTTGACAAATTCTTCCCATTGGATATTCTCATTATTGATGCCTACAAATTGTAAGCGTATAGTGGTTTCTCACCAGCACTCTGCTTATCCTTCAAGCCTAAAGATGGTTAATGTAATTATATATGTAGGTGGACATTTTATGCTAATTAATATTTTTCTTATCTTCTTTACCAATCTTCAGTACTCATTAGATTATCACTTCTATTAAATATTGGTGGCTGGAGTCTTAAGAAAACTTGAAGTAGTACATCTATCTCGATATTTGTGAAATGAGTAGCAGATGGTATAGAAGTAAGACTATTTATATGAGGTGTTCATTGTGTTTGAAGCTTTAAAAATATTTGATTTTGTGTATTGATACGCTCTAATAGAGCATTCACAATATTAAATAACATGTCGACATAGTCCACAAAAGTATTGACAGATATCAGATCTTTTAAGGGTGTTCTAACGATTAAAGAAAACTCTTTAGGATCCATCTAAAAAATAGAATTTTTATTATTATACTTTTATTGGAGTAGATTTTTGTAAGTATCATTATCAAATACTAGATAAAAATAAAAGTGTCACTATTAGCTAAAAAATAAAAAAAAATTAAAAATTAAATATATATTATTTTAGCTAGGTCCTATATCTATTCTTTTATTCTCTTTTTGATTTATATAAGTTTTGAAAATTCTTATTTTATATAATTTTCTTATATTTATTCTAGGATTCCAATGCATGAATAATGACATACACTTTTGTACTAATTTTCTCTCAATCCTGCTCAGATACTAACTTTGGCGACCCATCGCTAGGTCAGCATAGCTAATCCAGCATTAGGTGCTGACTCCCTAGGATCATATCGAGATTTAGTATAACAGTGTATTTAGAAGCGTATAAAATATACACTTTTACATTCATTGCAACATTTAAAAATACCATAATAATAAAAAAAATATTTTTATTATAAAGATAATATAATTATATTACAAAATCTATTATACGCTAAGTAAAAATTTAAAACTTTAGAAAAATAAGTATCTAAGTTGCTCCATCATGCATCAACTTCTCCTCAAAAACTTGATCTAAAAATTATTCATAAACTGCCATATATATATATATGTGTGTGTGTGTGTGTGTGTGTGTGTGTGTGTGTGTGTGCGTGTGTGTGTGTGTGTGTGTGCGTGAGTTAGATATGTCTATCTAACTATTTGAGATATGGGTTTTTGATTAACTACATATTCTTCCTCAAATGCTATGTGCAGTCTCATTAATTTTCAAGATATTAACCTATCCTAGCCTGCGTATTATCTGTACAGACCTGAGATTAATTTGAATGAAGCTATGATACTGATTTATAATCATTTATTTCAAGTTTTGAGCACAAAATCTCATATAAATATATCAAAGTAGGTCAAATCTTAATAATGATATAAAAACTATAAATGAAATAATTCAATGAAAAAAATAATATTCTTTTTTTATTTTGGTAAAAATAATAATAATATTATTATATTAATTATTTATTTTTATATATTAAAATAATAATTTTTATTATTATAAGTAATATATATATATATATATTAAATAAAAGGAAAATCATTGAATTGAAAGTTATACAAATTTAGATATATATATATATATATATATATATATATATATATAAAATGACTGAAATGAAAGTCGTAGAAATTTAAAAATATATACAAATACAAAAAAGGGAAAATGACAGAAATGAGAGTTGCAGAAATTAGAAAATATATACAGATATAGAAAAAAAGAAAATGATTGAAATAAAAATTATAAAAATTAGAATATATATATGTATATATATATATATATATATGAAAAAAGAAAATGACAGAAATAAAAGTTACAGAAATTAGAAAATATATACATATATAGAAAAAAAGAAAATGACAGAAATAAAAGTTGCAGAAATTAAAAAGTATATACATATATAGAAATAAAAATGACAAAAATGAAAGTTACAGAAATTCAATATATATATATATATATATATATAAGAAAAAGAAAATGACAGAAATAAAAGCTGCAAAAATTAGAAATATATATATATATATAGAAAAAAAGAATTTGCATTAATGGAAATATAATAATAATAGTAATAAAATAACATTAATAATAATAAGAATAATATTATTATTATTATTAAAAAAAGAAGAAGAAATGAAACATATAAAAAATTTTCTTTTATTTCTCATTGCTTACTTTATCTTAGTATTGATGATGCTTTAGTGGAGGTCGGTGGGAGGAATCGGTGGTGGCTGAGGAAGAGAGGAGGAGTGGATGGGGGAGAGGAGAGGGAGAGGAATAATGGAGGATGAGGGGGGTATATTTATATATTTTTTTAATTAATTAATTAATTTCTTTTTTTTTCTCTTATCCATTATTTAGATGAGAACAAATTTGTTATCTTCTTCATAATTAATTTTAGTGTTTAATTTGGCTTTCTCTTCCTCATTCTTATCTCTTCTTTCTCTCTCCTCTTTCCCTCTCTTTCATTTTTTTGCAAAAAATAATAAAAGTTGACACAGAGGTGTATCTTGATGAGACACGTGCAAATTTTTTTTTATTTGGAGCGATATTTATTTTTTTATTAATTTTTGAACATAAGAACTTCAAAAATTAATTATTGTCATTCTAGAGCTCTAAATTTAACAAAACTTTTTCTATAACTTCTTAATCTAATGACATCAAAATTGCTAAATTTTGACTTATATTTAATTTTTCTTAATAATTAAATTTAAATAATTTAAAAATTAATTTATGAGTATTCGTTATCCATATTGCTCCCAAACTTGAGTATTACGAGTACAAATATATACTCTATCGAATAGTATTTTTAGTTTGCCCTAATTTTGAAGTCACTCGAGATTCTGATTTTTTAGTCAGCTTTAGTTCTAATTATCCTAGTAATTACTTGGGTTATTACAGACTCTTCTATTTAAAAATGATGTCGTCTTCAATATCTCATTATTTATTAAAGTTTAAAAGAAAATAAGGAGATTGAATTTCCCTTGGTTCTTAAATAATTTATGATACTTTTTCGCATAGTATCTTCTCTTTCCCAAGTAGCTTCTTTGGCACTATGATTTTTCCACTGAATCTTTATCATGAGTATGCTTCGATTTCTTAGTTGATGATTATCTCGACCTATAATTTTGATATGTTATTCTATGAATAATAAGTCTGGCTAAATTTCAATAGAAGGTATGGACAGTTGGTGGGATGGTTTTTGTAAATATATACGGAGGGAAGATACATCAAGGATGCTCTTATATATGAAAACCACATTTGTGATGATGAAGAATGAACTGATATTGAAGGTGAGACTCTAACTTAGGAGTCGATTGCTAGAAATAAACATAAAAGGAATGTAACTCAACAACCAGTTTGGCTCAGAGATTATGTCACTTATGCATTACTCGTATTGAAAGGAAAGGTTCCCTCCCATTATAAAGAAGCAGTGACTGGTTCAGAAGGAAAATTATGGAAATATGCAATTGATGAAGAGATGGAATCTCTTCATAAGAATGAAGCATGGAGGTTAGAAAAACTCTATTCAGAAAGAAAGGCTATTGGGTGAAGCGGGTGCATGTGAAGAAAGAATGATCCTTAGAAGCTGATGTGTGCTACAAAGCTAGACTGGTGGCCAAAGACTTTGTCTAGAAAGAATGGATTGACTATAATGAAGTGTTTTCCCAAGTTATCAAACACTTATCGATCCGTGTGCTTTAAGTGTTGGTGGCACAGTTTGATTTATTTCTTGAGCAGCTTGATGTAAAAATGGTGTTCTTGCATGGAGAACTTGAAGATGAGATCTTTATGGCGCAACCCCCAGGGTACAGAGCCAGGAAAAAGAGACTTGGTATGCAAAATGGACAAGTCTCTTTATGGGCTAAAGCAATCACCAAGACAATGGTACAAAAATTTGATCAGTCCATGTAAAAGGAGGATTACCAAAAAAGCTAGTTTAACTATTGTGTGTATTTCAAGGGGCTACCTCAAGGTAACTTTATTTACTTATTATTGTATGTTGATGACAAGTTGATAGTTAATTCAAATCAAACAGAGATAGATCACATGAAGGATCAATTATCAAAGAACTTTGAATTGAAGAACTTGGGAGAGGCAAAAATAATATTGGGAATGGAAATCTATATAGACAAAAGGGTATGAAAAATTTGGTTGACCCAAAAGGGGTATTTGGAGTAGGTGCTGAGGAGGTTCAGGATTGATGACTCGACAAAGTCTGTGAGTATACCTCTAGCATCACTTTCACTTATCTGTAGAGTAATGTCTGAAAATAGTTTTAAAAAAAGATGAAATGCACACAGTGTCATATACTAGTGCAGTTGGAGGCTTGATGTATTCCATGGTTTGCACTAGACCAGATTTGGCTCAAGGAGTTGGAGTCATGAGTCAATATATGCACAATCTGGGGAAAGAGCACCGACAAGCAATAATAGGAATTTTTTGGATCCTAAAATGTACAATTGGTGTTGGCCTATTATTTCAAAAGAAGTCATCAATAGCTAACTTATGCGTTGGATACATGGACTTCGACTATGCCGGAGATTTGGATATAAGACAATCAACAACTGGTTATGCATTCACTATATTAAGAGGTCCAGTATGGTGGAGGTCAACTCTTCAGTATATTGTTGCCCTGTCTATGGCAGAAGCTGAATATATAACAGTTATTAAAGCGTTCAAGCAAGCTATCTGGATGAAAGGCATGCTAGAAGACTTGGGTGCGAAGCAAAAGGAGGTAGTAGTTCACTATGATAGCCAGAGCGTTATATTTTTAGCTACTAATCTGGTCTGTCACGCTCGCACAGAGCATATTAATGTTTGACACCATTTCGTTCGAGATGTAATTTAAGAATGTGAGATTTTACTGGAGAAGATCGACACTAAAGATAATCCCACAAATATGTTGAAAAATGTGCTCACAGTTCAAAAATTCACCAATTGCAAAATCTTAGTGAATTTGTAGAAGCATCTATATGGTTCTCATTTGTTGGAACTACGATCAGCTTGATTCCCTTAGGAGGGGGATTTGTAGGCAGCCAAGTTGGAGCAGCCGCATTGATAGAGAGCTTAAAGGCATCTGCTCTCATGTGGAGCACACTAGATCTGAGGTAGTCGCATTGATAGCGCGCTGCAGCGGCCTGGCGCTATAGCGTGCCACAGCGGCCTGGCACCCGAAAGGCGGGTGCTATAGCATGTCGTAGCGCTCGCGGTTCAGAAATTCCTCCTATATATATTATTAACTTAGTTTTTATGGTTACAAGAGGCAAAATCCTAAAATTTTTGAGCCTCCATTTGTGTGGTGGCTACTATATTTGCAAGGAAGACGAAATGCTCCAAGAGGTTTTGTAAGGGTTTGTAAATCCTAAATCTCATTGTAATCCCCTCTCCCAATAATAAAATTTTCTGCTCTCCTCCTAGTAGATGTAAGTGTTAACATCGAACAACGTAAATTCCTTTGTTTGTGTTGCTTGTGATTGCATGTGATTGTTTCTTGATTTATTTAATTTTGCTCATCATCTCAAATTTTATTCCGCATTAATTCATAACCCTAAGTACACACAATTTTTCCCCTATGGCTCAGCGTGTTTCTAACTTAGCTATTGATTGCAAAAAGAAGATTTTGAGTTTGGTTCAACAGTGGAATTGCCCCCTCACATCTCAAATGAAGGCATTATTAGTTTTAATGCTTGAAACTTGCCCTCACTAACTCTCATTATGAATGGAATGTTAGTGTATGAGATTTCTTTATCGGCATTGTGGCTCCATTTTTTCTTGGTTCAGATGTAGCTTTCGGTATTTTTTTCTCAATTTATAACTGCCATCAGTTTTGGTTCAGATGCGTCCTTTGAGCTTAAAAATTGATGTTTTGAAGCAACTTTAGACGGCTTTTGCTATTTCAGTTTCTGCTAGAAAATGGTTTTATTAATAATAATACCTTCGCTTTTTTGTTGGACTTAAAAATGATATGAGATAAATATTTGAGTGATAAAATTTAAAATTGACTTGCTGAGAATTGAGTTTACATGATTTATTGACATCCCGTTTGTTTTGCAGCTATAAGCTGGGGATCAAAGCTGTATGCAGCAGCTACCGCACCTTTTTTCCGCCCCAGCATTAAATGCTTTCAGATGTCAACCCATGCTTCCCGTTTCTTCAGAGTTTCCAACGTGAAGTTCCCAACACCCGCCATTAATAGCTCTGAGAATCAAACTGTTACGCGGCGTTGGTAGAAAGAGAAGGGGGTGGTGGAAAAGAGAAGCGCATGTGACCACACTAATTCACTGAGCCTTCTTGCCAACCTCGCCCAGCTGGCCTGCTTCTATACGCGCGTGTATAAATGTGCGCTTTCTAGTTGAAATCGGAGACCGTATAAGCGTTTTTTTTTTTTTTGAAGTGAAGCCTTAGTGAAAAAAAATACATACATTTATCTAATAATATCACAGAAAAGAAAAAAGAAACAAATCGTCGGGTTGGAACGAACTGCGAGTAGAAGAGCTTGAAGCAGCCACGAGTTAGAAAAACAGAATAAAAATGTTGTTCTGTAGCTCTTCTGATGAATGATACACAGCAAGAGTTCCCATTCTGAATTTTATTACCTCCGAGAAGAAGCGTCACTACTACTTTGCCCAGTAAAGCTAAATAGCAGTCAACAAAGAAACAATACTGAACCAAATTCAAGCCACATCGTTCCAAGCCCGATGAGTATAATTCAGGAATGTAAAACCATATATTAGAAACTAAATTTCAGATAGAAGCGATTTAAAAATAAAGCAGGCTTCGAAAGAATAAATATTCTAATTGGCTCGGAGCTCAAGAGTCAAGGTGGCACTAAGCACGGCTTCAAGCTCTGTAATAATTCTCATAGTATCTGTAAAAATGGTTAGGCATGTGTAGCTTGCTTAGTAGTGAATATCATATTATCGCCATAGCCCTCTTTCTAGAAGAAAAGAAAATTTTATTAAAGAAATAAAGAATCTTATTCTTCAGCGAGGATGGGCAATTAAAGTTCTTTCTTTTGTTAAGAGATGAGCCGAGAGCCACTTTCAAGAAGTTGAAAGGAAAGTCTAATGTAATATAGAACAATTGTAATATGTCAAAAGTATAATCACAGCTAAAGAAGAGATATTTCACTGATTCGGGCAATTCATGACACAAGTGACAAATGGCTGCATTTGAAACCTATATTGATGAGTTTATTAGACGTTTTCAGATCTGGATTAATACTTATCCACAGAAATGAGGAATTTTAGTTTGAATCGTTTGTGCCTAATCCATGGATACCAGTTTACTACATTTTGCCTACCCAAAATAATAATCTTCGCTTGAGCCAAGAAAATTCCAGAGTAACTTTAACTGTTAAAATAAGTAGATAAAGTAATGGGAGCTAGCTCGTTTATTAAATTTTTCCAGTATATGAACAGGATCTTAAGGATGGCAGAGAAGGGATTGCCACCAAGAGCCCAACCTGGACTCATTTTGTAGTTGAAGGTAATTAGCAAGCTTACATACTTTTTGTAGTAATGCAGCATGAAGGAAGTCGAGCCCCTCGTACTTTTTTAGAATTGCATTTTATTCCTTCTAATGAGGTGCTGTTTTTTCTTATCCACACCACCATAAAATAAAAAAATTGCAAGTAAAATCATTGATTTTCTTAAAAATAGAAGTAAAGAGGAATCCAAATAAAAATTTAATCAGTTGCAGATGTTCGGAGAAAAAGAGAATTTTTTTATCCAACCCGTCAACCATTTACTCTTACTTGCAATGTGAAGGAAAAAAATTAAAATTTCTAAGCTTAGAAGAAGTCACAAGGTGACCCGGATCTTTGAATGGCAAAAGTAGGTATTGCAACATCATGATTTCCTTCAATGTGTTTGCATTAGAGATGAATTCTGAAAAGAGTATGCCAAATTAGTCTAACTTTATTTCCAGCCCCAAACAATTTTTAAATTCATCAATGAAATAAAAACAATGAAAGTTATCATCATTTACACACCCAAAACATATGAGGTCATCAGCAAAAACTAAGTACAAGCATGAAAGGTTATCATTCTTGTAAAGTGAATAAGATCCTTCAGTAGCAATTTTAGTGAAATAACAATGGTTTTAGTATTTGGAATTTGAGTGATTTTTGCTGTATAAATTACTTGAATAATTTAAATCTTTCTTATGCCAACACTGAACACTCAGCCTACTTGGAAAGAGATTGAGAATTTGTTGGGGAATATGAAGCTTGCTTTAGCAAAATAATTGATCTTAGGGAATGCCTCTAAGATGAATTGGGCTTAATTACTCTTGCTTCACTTAAAAATACATACACGGGCTTTAAAACCTCTAAATATTTTGAAAAATAATCGTTTTTGCAGCAACACTCTTTGGTTTTTATGTGGAAAAGGGGATAGCTCTTTAAATCATCTTAACTTCAACTGCACTTTTTCTTTTAAGCTTTTAAAAGAAAACATTGCTGTTGGCAGCTTCCTAATGCCTCCGAGTTTGCTACAGGTACTGGAAATTTGTGCTCAATACGGAACAAAAAGATAGAAAATCATAGCTTATCTTATGTGGTATTATAATCTTTAATATTTGGAAGGAGAGAAATGCAAAAATCTTAAGAAAATAGGCTAGTTGCATTAGTACAATAAAGAAGGTATTTATTTTCAATTCGAGGTGGCTTGTGATGAAAATGGGACGAATTTGGTTTGGCATTGATTGGTGATGATAAAATTGGCTCTTAAGCTGGATGGCCGGTCAACTTGATCGAACCCTTCCTCTATATTTGAGCAGATGCTCTAGATCTTGAATAGACTCTGCGGTCAGGCAACTATTTAGTGATCTTTGAGCCTGAATCCAAACCTAGCTGTAATTCTCTATTAGTTTGGAGATCATAAGCTGCTTTAAATTTTTCTTGCCCCATGGCAGCTTTCTGATTTATCGGATTGGAGTTAGTTTTTAACCTTTTGCTTCTGGTACTAATGCTTTTTGAATCGGAAACTGAATCAATTGGCTGTTTCTTTAACTTCTCCTTTCTTCTGCTAGATTGGAATTGGTGATTTTAATATATCATTACTTTGCTTGTATGCTTTTATCAGAGTTACAATTTTTGGGTGGTTATATTATGTGGTTTGGCTTGTTGGTTTCCTTTTGATGTATCTTTCCCAGATAGATGGGCTCACTATGATAGCGTGGAATCTTTATTTTTTCTGAACATTTTATTTCTGATGAAGAATCAAATGCCGGCCTTACTTCTTGATGCTGTTCTGTTCATTTTCAGATTTGCTGACTAGGAAGAGATGATTATTATATTGTGGTATCAGCTCTTGCAAATTGCCCGGTTGGATGGTTTTGCAGATCTAAAGTTGATCTATGAGAATTATTTATGTTGGTCCTGTTGATAAGAGCTATTTTCGACGCGGGCACCATAGCGCGCCACAGCGCGCCTGAGAGAGAGCGTCATAGCGCGCCACAACACTTGTTTGCCAGAGAGGCGGGCGCCACAGAGCGCCACAGTACCTGGTCGCCAAAGAGGCGGGCGTCATAGTGCGCCACAGTGCGTCATAATGAACCGTGGCGTCTAACGCCCGAGAGTAGGGCGTCATAGCGTGCCACAACGCCTTGCGCCCGATAGTAGGCTGCCATGGTGCGTCGTTGCATCTGCAGCTCAATTGACACAATTCTGAGCGCCTATAAATATTCTTTAAGCCCTTTTTTAGGGTTAAGAGTGATAGAACCGAATTTTGACAACCTTTATCAGGGTTGTGGTTGTGGTGGCTGCTCCATCAAAGAATAAGAAAGCTCCCAATGATTTGTGATAGAGTTTGTTAATCCTAAATCATTGCAATCTCCTTTATTTTTAGTAAAATTTTTCTACTCTCCTCCCCGTGGACGGAGGTGGTAGCACAGAACCACGTAAATCTCTTTATTTGTGATGTGCTTGTTTGCATGTGGGTTTCTTTATTTTGATTTGCTCATCATTTTCAAGCTTTTGTTCCACATTGTTGAAACCTTACTGCCCACTAAGGTCCCAACAAGTAGTATCAGAGAGATGTTTCTTTGTGTGTGCTTGAGAGTTATGATTTTGTTACAAGCAGTGTATTGTTTGTGATTGAGCTTTGTAAAGCAAAGGAAAAATATGGGAGATAGAGTAGAAGAGGCGGTTGGAACTTCGTCGTCATCGGTGTTGGAGAGATCTCTCCACTAAGTTGTGACACATCCAACGAAGATTAATGTGATCATATTCGATGGGAAGAACAACTTCGCCTATGTGGACTAAATTTGGAAGAGGTTCTTGATGGTTAAGAGAAACCAACAAAAAATTCAAAGAGAGATTGGATCAAAATAAACTGTAGTGCATGCGGCTTGATCCGGAATTATTTAACCTAAGAGATCAAGTATGCAGTGATGATGGAGACGTCGGCGTGAAAACTATAAAAATTTTTAGATGAAAAGCACCTGACAAAAAGTGTGGAGAATCGACTCTACATGAAAAGTAAGCTATATCAGTTCCAGATAAGAAGGGGAATCTCCATAAATGAGCACCTAAATGAGTACATATAGTTATTGGCAGATTTGCTAAATCTGAATAAGACTGGAGGATGAGGACAAGGCTCTGTTGTTGTTAAACTCATTGCCAAATGAGTTTGAGCACTTCACCATGACAATGATTCATGTGATGGATGCTTTGAAGTATGAGGAGGTGACCGCAGCCCTTGTAAACCACGAGTTCAGGAGAAAGGATAAAGAGTTCACCAAATCGGATATGCAGAGGCTCTTACACTCTAGAGAGGAAGACCAGAAAGGAGAAAAACAATGACTAAAGAAGAATTCTGACTTCCATAAGAGAGGAAAATCCAAAGGCCAGAGCATTGGGCACAATCAGTGCACGTCCTATTTGTAGACGAGATATTAGAAGAAAGATTGCCCAAAGTTGAAAGAAAAACAGTGATCAAATGGATCTTTCAAGGCAAAGATTAATGTGATTCAGAATGTGGTGGAGGGTTCAGAATCAGAGGTATCTCTTGTTATTGTTTCAATAAGTCTAATAGCTGACAGCTCTAGTTGGATTGTCGATACGGGGTGCAACGTATCACATATGTTCCTAGATAGATTGGTTTTTTTCGTACAGAAAAACGGACAGTGGTGCAGCCATAACGGAGAATGATGTTACATGTCGTATTGCAGAAGTGGAAGTGTGTTAATTAGGACACATGCAGGGGTAGTTCAAGAACTAAAAGAATTCAGATATGTACTAGAGATTAAGAAGAATCTTCTGTCCATTGGAGCCTTAGAAGCCAAGGGCTTTAAAAGTAGTGATTGAGGTAGGGGTCCTAAAGATCAGCAAGAGTTCAATGACTTATTTGAGAGGAGTCAGACAAAGAAACCTCTACTATCTTCAGGGAAGTACAGTGCCAGGTTCAATAGTTGTGGCTGAAGATTCTGAAGATGCCTTGACATTGTAGCATATGAGGCTAGCACATGCGAAAGAGCCTTCACTGAGATCATTAGAAATAAACAGACTCATTAAAGGTATAACTTCTTACAAATTACTATTTTGTGAACATTATATAGTTGGCAAGAAAACACGCAAACTCTTTGGTGTTGACCTCCACAATATCAAAGATATACTTGAGTATATGCACACAGATTGGTGACCAACAAAAACTGCATCATTCGGTGGTCATAGATATTTTATTTCTTTTATAGATTATTACTTCAGATTTGTACGAGTGTACACATTGAAGAGAAAAGCAAATGTACTGGAGGTTCTTTATAAATTGGAAGAAGATGGTGAGAAATCAAATGAGCAAGAGAATCAAGATGATCCAATCGAACAATAGCAGAGAATATACTTATGATTATTTTGTAAGAGAATGTCAGAATTCAGTGAATGAATACCATTTCACAGTGATAGAAACACCGCAGTAGAACGGGGTAGCAGAACACATGAATCATACATTGGTGGAAAGGTACGATATATGTTGTTCAATACTGGGTTGGAAAGAGCATATTGGGCAGAGGCCCTAAACTATGCATGTTACTTGGTGAACTGTCTGTCATCTATAGCACTTAACAAGAAAACTCCTATAGAGTTGTGGTCGGGACATATTGCTATAGATTATGATCAACTGAAAGTTTTTGGCAGCCCAGCTTATTATCATGTCAGAAAAGATAAGCAAGAACCGCAGGCAAGGAAGGTAATTTTTCGTGGGCTTTTGATGCGGAGTGAAGGGCTACAAGTAGTTTGATCCAGTTGATAAGAAGATTGTGGTGAACAGAGATGTCACTTTTGATGAAAAACTTTTCTTGAGACTAAGGAGTTTTCATTAGGTGGAGGATAATGCAGAGACTCTTGTAAGCAAATAGAGTGTGGGGTTTAATGCCAACCTTTTTATTCCATAAAAGTCTTCACATCATATCTATGATACTCCTACATATGAAGATCACATGGGTGATGTGGAAGAACAAAGCGATATTGATTGTGAGGCTCTAGTTCAGGAGTCGATTGCAATGCAAGAGACAGACCAAGGAGAAATGCAAGTCAACAGATAGTCAGGCTCAAAGACTATGTCACATAGGCATTATCCATATTGGAGGATAATGTAAAGACCCACTTAAGTAATAATAAGTGAAACTCTTAACATCGATGCGCCTTTTCAGATAACGGTGAAGTTCTTGATAAGATCTCCAAATTTAAGTGTGCTCATATGGGAGCACTCCCAGAATAGGTGACCTGCTGGGAAGTTATCTTTATGGGGGCAAAATAGTAAGACCTTTCAGGTCAAGCGAATAATATATTAGTGCTTAAGAGTTTGGGTTGTTATAAATAGTATCACAGCAGGTCATAGGGCATCAGCTAGGAGTTAAGAGCCATATATGGTAAAGTACCACTTCATGTGAGCAGCCTCTTGAACTCATGATGGTTAAGGTGCTACATGGTTGTGGGTACCTCTTGAGCCTGTATGAGTCACCTCTAGTCCTATCTACCTAATGGATGGTTCTTGGATCTATGTGTGGATACTAACGAGGATGTCAATTACTTAAATTAGGGAGACTGTAAAGACCCACTTAAGTAGTAATAAGTGAAACTCTTAAATATCGAGGTGCCTTTTCAGATAACGGTGGAATTCTTGATAAGAACTCCAAAGTTAAGCGTGCTCATATGGGAGGAGCACTCCCAGGATGGGTGACCTATTGGGAAGTTATCTTCTGTGGGCAAAATCGTGTGACCTTTCAGGTCAAGCAGATAATACATTGGTGCTTAAGAGTTTGGGCTGTTACAGATAAGGTTCCATCTCATTTCAAAGAAGATGTGATGGGCTCAAAAAAAATTATGGAAGCATGCGATGGATTAAGAGATTAAGTGTCTTCATAAAAATGATGCATTGAGGTTGAAGAAAACTCCCTCTATGAAGAAGAGATACTGGTTGCAAGTGGGTGTATGTAAAGAAAGAAGGATCTTCACAAGCTGATGTGTGTTACAAAGCTAGATTAGTGGCCAAGGGCTTTTCTTAGAAGGAATGGATTGATTATGATTAAGTTCTCTCCTCAATTGTCAAACACTCATCGATCCACGTATTTTTAGCTTTGGTGGCACAATTTAATTTGCTTCTTGAGTAGCTTGATGTAAGAACAACGTTCTTTCACGGAGAATTAGAAAAGGAGATTTTTATGGCACAGCCCCTATGATAAGCCCCTATGATTACATTGAGTCAGGAAAAGAAAAATTGGTATATAAACTAGACAAATCTCTTTAGGGGCTAAAGTAATCACCAAAATAATGGTACAAAAAGTTTGATCAGTTCATGCAAATGAGGAGTATCAAATAAGCTAGTTTGATCGTTGTGTGTATTTCAAAAGGTTACCACAAGGTAACTTTATTTACCTACTTTTGAATGTCGGCGATATCATAGTGGTGACTTTAGATCAGACTGAGATGGATCACATGAATGAACAATTGTCGAGGAACTTTGAAATGAAGAGCTTGAGAGAGGCGAAGAAGATATAGGGAATGGAAATCTGTAGTGATAGAAAGAAGGGAAAGATTTGGCTTGCCCAAAATGGGTATTTGAAAAAGGTGCTGAAGATGTTTATAATTATAAACTATAAAATATCTGTGAGTATACCTCTAGCACCTCACTTTTATTTATTTGCATAACTATGTCCAAAAATAAATTTTGAAAGAGAAGAAGTGCACACATTATCTTATGCTAGTGCTATTGGAAGCTTGATGTATGCCATAGTTTGCACTAGACCAAATTTGGCTCAATCAATTGGAGTTGTGAGCCGGTATATGCACAATTCGAGGAAGGATCGCTAGCAAGTAGTAATGGGGATATTTTGGTACTTGAAAGGTTCAATTGGTGTCGGTCTACTATTTTAGAAGCAATCTTCAATATTTGATTTATATGTTGGATATGTGGATTTTAATTATGCAGGAGATTTGGATCAAAGACAATCAACGAATGGGTATGTATTCTCTTTAGCATGAGGTCTAGTAGGGTGGAGATCGACTCTACAGTCTATAATTGTTTTATCTAAGATATAAGTTAAATACATTGCAGTTACTAAAGCATTCAAAGCTATTTGGATGAAAGGCCTGTTGGAAGGTTTGGGTGCAAAGCAAAAGAAAGCAGTAGTTCATTATAATAGTCAGAGCACTATATTCTTAGCTGTTAATCCAATGTCATGCTCGCACAAAGCAGATCTTACTGAAGAAGATTGACACTAAAAAGAATCATGTTGATATGTTGACAAAGGTGCTCATTGTTCAAATTTTCTTGGTGAATTTGGAGAAGCATCTATATGCTTCTCATTTATTAAAACTATAAACAACTTGATTCCTTTGGGAGGGGGATATGTAGGCAATCAAGTTGGTGCAGTTATAATGATGAATAGCATAGTGAATTCAACTCTCATATGGAACACATGAAATATGAGATAGAGATTATTGATAAGAGCTATTTTGGAGGCGGGCGCCACAACACACCGTAGCGCCTGGCACCAAAGAGTAAAGCTCCATAGTGCACCGTAGTGCTTGGCGCCCGAGAATAGAGTGTCATAGCGCTCCATAGCGCATCGTAACACCTGACTCCCGAAAGTAGAGCTTCATAGCGCACCGCAGCACTTGGCGTCCAATATTAGAGTGTCATAGCACGCCACAGCGCCGGATCACTAGAGAGGTGGGTGCCATAGTGCGCCACAGCGCGCCGCATCGCTCGGTTGCTAGAGGTGGGCACCATAGCGCGCCGCAACGCCCGGTTGCCAGAGAGATAGGTGCCATAGCACATTGTAGCACCTGGTCCCTGGAGAGGCAAGCATCATAGCACCCTGCAGCGCCTAGCATCAGAGAGTAGGGTGCCACGGTGCACTGTGGTGCCCCAGCTCAGTTGGCACAAATATGAGCCGCCTATAAATATTCTTCAAGCCCTTTTACGGGGTTAAGAGTGATACAACCAAATTTTGATAGCCTCCATTATGGTTGTGAGCATGGTGGCTACTCCATCAAGGAAGAAGAAAGCTCCCAATGGTTTATGAAAAGGTTTATTAACTCTAAATCATCGTAATCTTCTTTATTTTTAGTGAAAATTTTTTGTTCTCCTTATGTGGATGTGAGCGTTAGCATTGAACCACGTAAATCTCTTTGTATGTGTTGTGATTATTTGCATGTCAATTTCTTTATTTTGATTTACTCATCTTTTTCAAGCTTTTGTTCTACATTATTGAAACCCTACCACCTACCGAAGATCCCAACATGTCCCTGGTGGATTTCAAGTGGACACTAGTTGCAATCCTATTGCTCGTCATTACAATTGGAAGCTTTGGAAGGCTCTCGTTATTACAAGTTGCTTTCTGGAACTTGAAAATTTAGATAAAAAGTGGAAGCTTTGGAAGGGCTCTTTGTGATGACCTATGTTAGGTTGGTAACAACAAAACTAACATCGGATGAATCTTCCTGTAGGATCATATTGGCAGTTAAGTAAAATAGCAGTTAAACAAATATCCAAAGCTATTTAAATATAAGAAATAACATTCATTCAATTTAAAGTTAACAATATCCAAAATTTATTACATAACTTTTCATTATACATCAAATTATTATTCCTGGAAGGGGCAGTTATTTTCCCGCGTTATGCCTTTAAACTATATCAACCGCCTCCAGCTGTAACTGATCTGGCATTATAAAAATAATGCCTTAGTGCACAATCTAAAAACAAGGATATTAAAAATATACTTTAAGCAAAAGCGGAAGGCAAAAATGATAACAATTATAGGAAAATACAGTGTATTTCAAATAAAAGATGATCATGTCTCCTGCAAAATAAATATTTTTTTTACATGCCAAGTTTCAAAAGAAAAAGCAAATATAGAGTAAAATTTATATTTATGTTTATGTCTATGATATTATGAAGCACTAATAGCATTTCTAATGGGCAAAGCCAGAACCATGAGGCTGAGTTCATATGCATTTAAGCATAAACCTTCACCTGGACCCCCTTAATGGCCTCAGATAGCGATAACATGCATTTAAGCATAACCTTCACCTGTGCCTCCCTCGAAGGCTCCAGATGACACCCTTATAGCTCCCGAGGACTATCCCGTCCCTAACCTATTCTTGCAACATTCACAAGATATATAAACATCATTCAATTTCTCTTACATCATTAGTAGTAAGAATAACATATTAAGTAGCAACACAAAATAGACTCAAAGTGATGCATAAGCAGCAAATGATAGTAAGAAGTATAAAAATAATATCCAGTGTACCTTTTGTATTTTGACTAACAAGATGATTCACTAATAATTTTGATGGATCTGCAAAAGTTATAATTGAAACTCTATTAAACTTTGAAAGTAATATGTTCTGTTTCAACGAATCTTATTTACTCAGCATACTACTTAACTTAGCCTTTCGTTCTCCTATCTTTCCCAAACCTCTTGATATAAATCTCACTTCTATACTAATTAACTTCACAACACAATTTTTAAGTTCATTTAGCAAGTTAGCAAGTTTAGCAATACTAGTGCAGGATTGCAGGGCATTGTTTTCTTTCTACAATTTGGAGTGCTTTTGTTAGGATCTAAACATCTTGCTTGTAAAATGTGATGGAAACTATTTTCATGCTGGTGTCAAATGAGTGCAATTTTAACAAAATATCCTTTCATAATAGTATTTATTACCTAACGTTTGGGTATTTGAAGTGAATATAATTCTAGAAATTAATCAATCATAATCATATTGTTGATAAATTCATATACAAAAGACTTTTAAATAGCATTTCAATACTTTGCTCTATCTCGATTAATTTTATTAAGGAAGCTTAAGATCTATGCCTACATCTCTTATTCAAATAAGTATGGCATTTGATTAGATTATGGATAATATATGTGAAATTAAACTGTGAAAATAGAAATAGATGCAACAAATTAATGTGTGAATCAGACAAGTTCTAAGTATAGTAAGGTAGGTTCTAGATATATATATATATATATACGTTTCCCTTTTTAAGAGACTCGGCAGAGGAGCTCTTACCTTAAGATCGAGTGGACGAATTAGCGCAAAGGGGAGCCGATGCAGAGCGAAACCAGCGAGCAAGGATCGGGCGCAGAGTCGTGCGGTGGAGTCGAGCGTCTTAGCAGAGAAGAATCGGCGCAGAAGAAGAATCGAGCGGGGGAGGCCGCACGCTACCCGTCTCTCGGCGTAGGGGTTACGACGGAAGGAGGGGTCGATCCTTCCTGCTCGGTCAGTCTCCAGGTATGCTCACGACCGCGTCTTACGGGAGAGAGTCGAGCAGCTGAGAGGGAGAGGCGAGAGGAAATTGAGCGGTGATGAGTCGAATGTCATACGCTTGGTTATATAGGGTGTGCGTGCGTAACACACCCGTTTGGACCAATTGGCTTCTCCTCAAAAACACCCGTAGATTAGGGATAATGGCCTAACAACCGTAATTTGCTTTTAATGGGGAAATTTTATTTAATTTCGTAACTGCCCGTTCTGAAAACTTTCTAATTTAGGTATTGAAATTGAGAAATCGAATTTTTAGCGGGAGTTTTAACGGGAAACTAAAATTTGTGGGAGAATTTAACGAATCGGGAATTCAATGTTTACCTTATAAATGACCTAGGGTCATTACACTCTTAGTTATCCTATGGTCTTCATGCTGCTTCCATTGTGAAGGTAATTTGAAATCTTAATGTTGGTTCTATTATTGTGTGACTAATGTGGAGATTCATAGCAGCTAGAGACTTGCAATTGTTTCAGATTAATGAAGTGAACTTGTGTTCCTGAATTGGGTTCAATGCTATCGATTATAACATCATATAGGCGATGATAGTAATTCTACTGGAATGTCCTTTGCCATGCCATTATCTCTTTACATGTGCTTTCTTTTTTTACTCCCTAAGTGGTAATATGTATGATAGTTCTCTTAATGCTTTCAACTATACCCATTGTATTTGCTTTATCTTATTTAATTGAAATAAAAATTGAGCATTTTCCCTTAATAGTGTTGAAATTCTAGGGTTCGTCCGATGTGGAACAAATCGTGTATATGTTAAGCAAATATCAACATAAAGCAAAGAAAATCACATATTGCAATAATATAAAATATTCAGAAGCAGAATCTCCAAAACTACTAGAGTTCAGAACTAAATTCAGCTCCTCTATCCAAAATCTTCAAAACTACTAGAGTTTAGTAGTTGACTTATAATTTGAATTAGAAATCACTTGAGCTCTTGTTTATATTATAAAAGTTGACTTCTTTTGTTGTTCAGCAAGTAGAGCATAATGAAAAGCTTCTTCTAAGATTTGGGGATCATAAATTTCAACCCTATTTCAAATTTCTATTTTAAGCCTAATAACTAATTTATTAGCAAGTTTCGAATCATTATCCCCACAATTGGTCCTAAAAACTAGATCCTCAAAAGTATTTAAGTATTCTGTTGCATAAAGAGAGCATTTCCTTAGAGTCAGCAATTGTCCATGTAACTTCTTATCATGATGTTGAGGGTAATATTTTGACCTAAGCATCTTTTTCATCTCTATCCAAGTAAGTTTCATCATTTTTAACCTTTGTCCTTTTGCTAAAGTGTTTATCTAATAAATTTTAGCATGATCAGTCAATATCATCTTAGCAAAAGAAACTCATTGATAATCATTCATCCTATACTAATCAAAAAAATCATCCATTTGGGTTAACCAATCTAAGAATTTATTTGGATCATGTGTGTCATCATAAGTAGGAGCTTCAACTTTAACTTTTATAGAGGAATCATTAAAATTATTAGCAACTTATTGGTGGTCTCTTCTTTCTTCATTCTTAGGGTTTAGTTGTCTTCGATGAGGTTGGGGTGGTGGTAGAACATGGGGTTGGTAATCACTTGCATCTATGTATGAGCCATCATCTTCCATAGGTGCATTAAGGTTATGGATAAGATGTGAGGCATAATTTTTATTATTTTGCAAGAGATTTAAGATGACTTGCATTGATCTTTAATTTCTTACATGAGTTTTATTTTCTTCAAATAATTTTATAGTCTTTGTTTCATTATTATGAATCCTAAAATTTAAAGAATCTACTATCTTGATCAAATTCTCGATTTGATCTTGGGAAATTGACTTTGGTGCCTTTTTTATTTTTAATAAAGAAATATGAGGAAAAAAAATACTAAATGTGAGAAGGTGAAATAGAAAATATAAATATAAAAATAATGTGAATTATAAATTGAAAGAACTTTCATGTGAGGAAGAGAGCACTTGGTCACTTACATCCCAAGCTCTCCTTAAGTTGTTTATGCCCTTTTGACAAAAAAAGTTTCAACTTCGTAATACACTAAGGTTTATACAAGTATATTCTTATGCATACAAATTTAATTCAAAGAAAGAAGATCTTTTTTTTGCCTAGATTTAAAAGCCTTATTTTTTTAAGAATTGTAAATTAATTTAATTGATGAAAATAGGCAACTAATATTACTACAAGTACCAAACATAGAAAGTAAACAAATTCATATAATTTTTTTGTTCGCATCAAGGTAAAGACCTCATTATTAAGTGGAACACTCCCATTCCATATTTCTACTCAAGTAAATGTTTAAGGTATGTTCACACAAGGATGTTGGCATGACTTAAAAGCTTGGGAAGAAGATTTCAACAAAATTTAATCCTTATGCTGAGATGTTTTTTTTTTAGCTTTCCCAACTTGCTCTAATACCAAAATACGAAGCTAGTGGGCTATTTGTTAGTGAATTAGATACTTAAATATTGTATGAATGAGTAGGGTAGTGTTTAAGGATGATTTTTGGAGTTTGTGGTGGGTTAATTATAGGTTTAGAGTGGACTATCAAAAGGGAAACTAAGACTAGTCTCGCTTGGGTCTAGTTTAGGCTAATTCAAAATATCTCTCTTGTCGATGGGGTTTTGGTGGGTTAAAGGGCTAGAATTAAAGTAAAATAGATATCCTAGGATGTGTAGTTTGGATCTGGAGTAGATGGATATGTTTGGCGAGGTTTAGATGGGGGTCGAGGGGTAAGGAATAAAATAAGGTGGTGCTATTTTCAGATTTAGCCATAAAAGTTATGGTGGAGTGGAGTGTGTTTGAGACTTTAGATGATGGTTTATTAATTTTAAATGATACTTAAGATGTTGGAGAAAAAGTGTGGATGGTTTGATTTTATGAGTATGAGAGTTTAGTAAGAAAATAAAAAGATAAAATAAGATAACAATCTAACTCACCAAAGATAAGAAATTTGACACCACTAAGCACCAAGCAATATGAGAGCAATTCATCACAAATTTCTTCATTCAAGTTACTTTCTTATATTGCATTTTAGCTCATATTTATAGGCACTACAAGTCTCTTGCCCTATGAGCTTTTAAGAAAAATATGGAGAGAAATTTTGGAGGGAAAAATGAGTAGTTAGCAATTAAGTGAGGGAGTAACTTTAACTACTCATATTAAATATTTTCCTCATGATATTGCTGGCCAAATATGTGCCTTAACAAATAAAAATTAAAATATCAATAAAAATAAAATACAAATCGTAAGCCCAATATTTGAGCTTTTTATTGGGCTTTAGATTAGGCTATTCTATAAGAGTTACTTTCTAACATCCTATATTAGGTTAAATAAGGAAACATAAATATTTGCCAAATATAGCCAATTTTTTTCTACATGTTAGACTTGAAAAATATATATAAAAGCATAAAATAAATCTTATCGAAAGAATTATGTGACACAAAGTTGAGTCCGAAGACCCCTGAGCCCAAATGGGTAAATTCATAGGTATATCCTTTATGAAACTTTACGACTACCCGTCGGTAGTTTATTAGTTTTTTCTCAAATTTTGGTGTCTTTCCTCTGAGCTTACACACTTCCTAAAAAGGCTAAATCCCTCCTTATATTATCCAGGGCTGCCAATCGATCTAATCTGTACAGATTGTTAATACTATTTTTTTTTTCAAAGATAAACACCACATATAATGATACATTTCCTCTTTTTGTCACATGTCTTATGATAATATTTTGTAATTGTTAAACGGTAAGCGTATCAAAAATGCATAAATCATAATTCAAATGGAAATAAGCTCAAAATAGATACAATGAAATAAAAGTTGCAAATAGATCTGCATAATTGACTTGTTGATAAAACATAATAATTCACTTGATTTGATATGTCAAATATCAATTTAAAATAAACTTTGTTATCCTAAGTTTTCTGTAGGTAAATAATACATTGATTTAATACACATGATTTTTATTAGTTTATAAGAGAATCCACACAATGCAAGTTTTTCATACAAAACCCATATTCAAATGATCCAAACATTACAAGTAATGAATCCATATTTCTATTTTTGCGTTATGTCAATTTTAGAGTGGGCAGATTATCAAATTAATGAAAATTTAAAAAATTGGGTACTATAAGCGCGCTACGACGTGCTAAGGTTCGCCTCCATGCCATAAACGCATGACTTAGGCGCTATAGCGCGCTACGACGCTCCCCAACCCAAGAGCCGGGTGCTACGGCGCTCCCGACCCGAGAGCTGGGCGCTCCCCGACCCGAGAACCAGGGCTACAACCCGCTACGGCGCTCCTTGACCCGAGAGCTGGGCGCTACAACGCTCCTGACCCGAGTGTTGGGTGTTATAGCGCCACATAAGTCAGCTTGTTCTGACAAAAACTGGGATGTCCTCATAGTGCATCAAAATTCTTCCAATTTAGAGCACTTCACGGGCTGTGTCATACCGATCGAAAGATATTTCCGAGACCTTTCGATTGGTACCTAAATCGACATATTTGGACCACTCTAATGCCGCTAAAATTGATGCCCTGGCTTCGGGTATCGAAAGAGAAAAATAAAGCTGCAATTTTATTGTGCAATAATGTTCATCTTCATCAAATATGGACTCAAATTGAGCTCGTTTGAGCTCGATCGATCAAATGGAGATTCTTAATGATAAAAGAAATAGGCATACGAAATGCAATAAGGCCATGAATGGATCAAATCAAAGGGAGAAGGAGAGCCTTGATCTAGGATTCCAACTTTGGTCCAGAAGATGAAGCTGTCAAAACACCATTCCCCAATTCCCATTCAGTTTTAAGTGTACCCAGAAATTGAGATACATCCTGATAAAAAGGGAATGGAGGTATGGGCTGGATTGAAGAGGATAGGCTTGTAGAGAGCCCATCCATTGTCTAACAGGTGGCGGACCGCCTATTCTTACAAAACTTGATAGGATTATAGTGAACACAATTTGGTATGCTACATTCCCCGTGCAATCTATACAGTTGAGAGCCCTAGAGTATTGGACCATTTGCCTCTCATACTCTGCTTTCTCATATCAGAAAAAGCAAGAGATTTCTTTAGTCTAATCATTGAAGGCATCATGCAAATTATAATGATTTTATCAACATAGCTTGGAATCACTATTATAAGAGAGATCCCCTCTCAATTCTCATCAATAAAACAAAGAGTGTTTACAATGATATTCCAGACATAATAGCTTTCAGGGAAAAAGATAGATTGATTCGTCTTCGGATTCTATTGAAAAAGCTTTGAACTACAAAAACTTGATAGTCAAAGAATTGAATTGGATTAGACAACGAGCCAAACAGAGATGGCTCTTGGTGAGGAAGATATTGTTTTTCTTTACAAACTCATAAATATTAAGAAGAATCTTGCAGCCATTGCCTCATTGGATGGGATATTTGATGATCATATCATTGCTAATTATGTTGAAAATCACTTTATGAATTTCTTCAATAGTAATATTGACACAAATGCCTTCACCTGTCATGTGGGAAATCCTCTGCATGCTAAAATTTCTCAAGTTGCCGAGCCTTTCTATTTTGATCATATTTTGGCTACTTTCCTAGCCAGGGCCTGATGTCTTTTCTTCTAGCTTTTATATCAAGAATTGAGATCTTAAAAGCACTCAGCTTTGTCGTGCCATAAACACCTTCATGAAGTTACATCTGCCTCATATCATTGACCCAGCCCCAAGAGCCTTCATTCTGCCTACTTTTAATAATGCTAAAGGAAAGTTCTTTTGTGCAAAATTAGGCATTCAAAAGGCTTTTTATACTATCAATAGAAGTTTTAGTTTGGATCGGATGAAACTAAAAAGTTTTCATTCTCAATTTATAAATTGCATTGCAGCATGCATCAATCATACACATAATTCTATTGTGCTAAATTGAGGCTTGAAGATATATTTATCTTCTTCTAATGGCATTAGGCAATGTTGCTCTCTTTCCCCTTATTCACAATTGTTATGGATGCTCTTTTTAACCAAAAGGTGTATTTGAAGGAAACTTTATTCCCTATAAGAATAAAAGTTTCACTTGTTCTCATATATTTTTTGCAGGTGATTTGCTTTGTTTTGGCATTATTTCTGAAGATAATATAGCTGTTTTTCTTAAGATTATTAGGGAATTTAAAAAATGTTCAGGTTTTCAAATTAATTTTGGTAAATATGGGATTATTTTCTCTAGAGTTGTCTCTAACTTTTTAGATTTGATAGAGAGGTCTTCACTTCAGCATATGAACTTACTTTTTATCTACTTGGGGCTGTCAGTGTCTAGATACGGATTAAAGGCTGGCCCACGAGCTGGAGTAAGAAATTCTCATCTTTTGCAAGTAGCTCCAATTACTTAAAATCTATGTTTGGAATCTTGTTATCTATTGGGCAAAAGGTGTTCACTTACCTGCATCTAATATTAACAAAATTAATTCCTAAGCTAGTCGATTTCTCTATGATGGGAAAGTGGAAAAGAGAAAATTTTACTTAACATCTTGGGCCCAAACGATGAAACATTATGGGGGCCTCGGTATTTTGCATGCTGCCATGCTTCAAAAAGCATGTAAATTATCATATTACTAAAAGGATTTTTATTGTAGGGCTCGGGTATCTTTGATTGATTGCAATATCAATGTTGCTCGTACTTTATCCTTTGCAAAAGCAAAAAAATGGTGTTAGGGAGGCATCCAAAGTAAACTAATACAATTGGGTGTGGCATTCTCTTTTCGAAATCAAATATACGACTTTTATATGGAGGTGTATTCACTCTGGATTAAAAATAGCTAATAAACTTGATCAAATTGGTATTAGCTGCAATGCCACTTGTTATCTTTGTAATGATGCTCAAGAATTGGTGGAGCATTTATTTTTTTTACTATAGTTATTCATTTAAACTACTGAAACTGCTTTCTATTATGCCTAATCTTCTTTTCCCTCCACTATTGCAATTTTTGGAAATGGTAGCTAATGGAACTTCAATTAAGAGGAATTTTACATTGATGGCATTTATAGCTTATAATATCTGAAAAAAGCAGAATAAATTAGTTTTCAAAGCTCATATGTATTGTATTACTATTGTATTGTATTACTACTGTAAAGAATAGCATTATCTTTACTTTTAATCAATTGTTGGGTGCAAATGATACAGCTGGGAAGAGTAATTTTGCGGTTGCAAACAAGCTGCATCTACTTTCTTAGAATATCTGGTTCTATTAATGTTGTACTTGTTGGACAAAATATTTGGTTTTCTTTCTCAGACCTTAAAGAATCACGCCGGGCTGCTGCGAGGGTGGCATTGCAATGTTCCTGCAGCTAGCCATCTTTCTTGCAGTTTCCAATTTTGCTAGCTTGCACTCTAATTTCATAAGAGCTGCTTCATATACTAAAAGTTGTTGTTGTTGATGCCAAATGTGGCGGCTCTCTTGTATCTCATCTGCTATTTTTCATTTCATTGCAAGCTTTCTCGTCTTCGGTATTATTGAAGCTTCGGTTAAATGTTGTTGGAATGCCTTTTTGATTAAGGTTTGTATATCACCTGCTCTTTCAGGTAGTCATTGGCTGTCACTCGAAATGGCCATAAGTTTACCTATACTCTCATGTATGGATTTGGGTAGGAAAGTTATCAAAGTTGCTGTCTGATGATTTCTGGCTCAAGGCCTTACCTTCTTGCTTTTCCTTCTTTTTTTAATCTAGTTTTGGTCTTTTATTATATTTACTCTCTCGTTGAATGTGCTTCTGATCCTTTTCGAACGATTGATGTTTGTATATTTTCTTTGGAATAAAAATTGGCTAAAAGCCCTTGAATTCTTCTCAAAAGAAATATATAAGATCCTTCTATCGAATAAAACCAATAATAATATTAAGAACTCATGTTTTAATGGAGAATAATGTTTGTTACTATCAAACAATTTTTTTTTTTTTAAATATCATCATAGTTGTTTTGTTTGGATGCCCCATGAGAGCTTACCTTGCAGCCATAGTGACTAGGCCATTGTTCCCATCACCTGCGAGGTAAGCTCCGGTGCAGATCCCCCCTTCAATTCGCATCCGTCCCCGATGTCATCTAACATCTGCGACTGGCCATTTGGAAGCCACTGTGTTTGGAGTTGTTTGATCGCCCTTCCCCACTATCTATGTCATCGACACTCGTGCTTCAACAATCTGTACACGGGTGTCAATGTTGCTTCGTTCCTTCCGTGCGGTTTGTCCTTGTTTGAGGCTGGACGTCTCTCCCCCTGCACGCAAACTCTCACCAACACCGGAGGGTTTCAATTTGTTTCAACATCACCAATTGTTCCCCATTGTAGCCGTGGGTGTCCTTTTGCTTGTTATCGTCGGCCACCTTCGGTACTCCAAGTGCTGCTATGGAGGACTCTCAACGCCGGCAGAGCTTTCTAAGATGATGCTGCAGGTGAAGGGTTTCCCGATGCGATATCTTAGATAGTCTCCTTCGTTTAATCTACGGATATCGAATCCTTACTCAAGCAAGTTTGGATAGCTTTTCCCAAGCTTTAGATTCATTTGTTTAGTCTGCTCTGTAATCTCACGACTAAGCATTTGGTAAACCTTTAAGAATTAAATTGGTGATGAAGATTTTAATTTGCCCATCAGTTGTTGCATTCTTATGAATCTAAACATCATCAAGAAACACTAAGATCAGGTTTGGATTAACATTGGCGCCTTTAGGTTCTAGCAGTCACTTACATCAATAAAGTTGCTAATGTATTATTCTCACTACGATACAATAAGTCATGCAGGGATTACTTGTTTCAAAATTCATCGGAGCCTGTTCTGTATGGTGGATCCTTGAGCGCAACACGAGGAGGCACTCCCAGCCAAACAAAACAGGAGGTCGGTCTAGACGCTCGAAAGCCATAATTATGGAGCATTGAAATTCAGTGGGAGAGGCGTGCAAGACGTGATACTGGTCGCGCCCAAAGATATTGTCTCATGATCTTGGTTTCCAAGATACATGAATCAAGCATTGGCGGTAACATAGCATAAACCAGGACAGTGGAGAAGACCAAGTCAATTAGACAAACCCAGCCCGCAAGTGAAGGGGCACAAGTTCCCCAAGCACATGTACGAGCTCTAACCTTTTCAATGACATGCCAAAAATCCTCCTTTTTAGGTGGGTGCCTTGCCACTAATTTTAATCCCCAAGTACATCAAGCTGTCACATCTAGCAAACCTGAGAATAGAGGCAATCCGTCTTTGTCTGTAGGCTCAAGTACTTTTGCTGAATTGAATTTGGGCCATGCGAGGCCAAGGCAAAAAGGATGATGCCGTCCGCACACAAGAGGTGGGAAAAGGAAGGACCTCCTTGGTCAAGTTTGATACCATGTGGACAGCCAGTAGACATGCTCTTGTTGATTGCGAGAGAGAGCAACTCTGAGCAAAGAATGATAAGGCACGGAGAGAGAAGGCATTCAATGCAAAAACTTTGATCCAAGGAAATATTTTTATCATAGACTAATATCCCAAAGCAAGGCCCAGTCACGCAACGGAGCACCCAATTGAACCAGGTGATGGAGATGTCAAACATGAAAAGGAGCTCCTTGAGGTAATGTCACTCCATCCGATCACAAATCTGCTCCATTACCCACTTTTACAGCCATATGTCCTGAGTTGAAGAAGTAAGCAAACCGGGATAAGATCTCCTCAATATCCGTTCTTGGCACAAACGTGGCTTGTTCCTTGGAGATCAACTAGGAGAGGAGACACCTGATGGTTTATAAGAATATTAGTAATAATTTTGTATACCGTATTGCAAAGACTAATAGGCCTCAGCATATTTGTGGAAGTAACTTTCTCCACTTTCAGAACGAGAACCATTAAGGTGTCCCTCCATCTCTGGAGGAGCTGTCCATTTCAGAAAAGAATGTTAAATAAAGGGGTAATGCCATCAATTCAAGTAACTTTGTTATTAACAAGGTCCTAACGAGAAATCCAAACTTCTTCATCCAAGATAAGTCCCTCAAGAGAGGCAGCATTTGTGTCATTGCAAGAGCACCCGAGGGAGGATAGCACAGGTAGAGAACGGTAAGGAGCCCCATTTTTGCTGAAAAGCTGGAGTAGGGTGTGATCAACAACCTCAGGATCCAAGTGCCACAATAGTGTTGGTCATTTTTATTTGGGTTGCAAACGATGGACAAGAGAAGAGCTGTGATCATCGTGCATGAGCCAATTTAATTTGGCTTGTTGTCTCCGTCAACATGTCATACAACCATCAACCCAACTCATTTCATGCTGAACATCCCAAATTTGCTTTAAAATCTCAACGTGTCTCACCTCAACCCTCTATGTTAAGCAAAAGATCCGGGTAGAGGCCTCAATTTCTTTACTATTTAGGTTATTACTCTTTTGCCCAACTCTACAAAGCCAGTAGAGTGGTGGTGAACCTCAAGAGGACTAGTAACCCCCAGATCTATTGTTGCACCAAGTAAACATGGTGCTAACAAAGTCGGGGTCATTGAGATCGTGACGACGTATAATATCAAGAAAATCAACTTTTGCAGTTATAAAACGAAAAGGTTTACCACCAAGCTTTCCATCCTCCATCATATTCAAATAAAGTCCCCATCTATGACTAATGGGCATCCATCAACAAGGTCATCTAGGATGGGGCTCCAAAGGTTCCTCCTTTCGTAAGCATGTGTCAGCATAAACTTCTTTAAGAAAAAATACTGCAACCAGATTTTCCATTAAAATGTCCAATGCCGCCGTAACGGCTGATCCATGTCCCGTCTAGTAAACCCCTCCACATGGGTCTCCAAAAAGACCACAATTCCAATTTATGTATGCTTCAAGAGAAGCTGCAAAAGGTAGTTTCCCATCCCAACCTACGGCATGTCATGACAGTTCCAATTGATAATGTTCATTTAGAAACCAATGGGAAGACGTTCACAATGTTCTGATTGCAGTCTCCAGGCTTGCTTCTTTTTATTATTCCTGGCAACTTCGTTAGGTCCTGCCCTAACTACTTATAAATAGCCATATTTGATGGGCTCGGGTCCTGAATAATATCATTGGTAAAGGCAAACTCAACTCCAATAATAATTCTACAACCCTATGACTGTTGCACCGCATGGAACCACCTCAACTTCTTGCACTTAGCAAATTCCTTTTAGTTGAAGGCTGATTCTCTCGAATTTTATGCTGGAATTGTTGTTTTCAATTAGCCGCCACAATTTGGGATATCGGTGCTGAGCCTTGGCTGCACGAGGAAGGGCACCATCACACTGAGTTTGGATCCCTCTATTCTACACTCCAGGCTGCAATTGAGTTTGCAGTTTACCTTTCCGGCAATGCACCAGCCCAACGATGCAAAGATGACTCCTTGGAATTAGTTATGGTTTTCAGGTTCGATTCATCCATGACTGAACCCAGCACGGGCTAAATTGAACTACGTCGTGATCTTGCTTGAGCACTCACCTTGCTTGTGTCCCACTCCACTCCAATCAAAACAAAATCTCATTAGTGATTCCTGATAGTATATTTGCTCCAGATGTGATGTCATCGGACAGCACAAATCCAGTATCCCAGTCGTCAATCCCAAATTTGGCCACCAATGAACCTCGCATATAAATTTTGCTCAAAGCATCAGTCTTCAAACTTCATCAACAAGTAACTTTTATTCATGAGTAAAAACTTTGAAATTCAAAGATGATTTGCACGGCAAGTAAACTCAAAAACAAAAATAAAAAAACCAAAATTTGAGTTCTCTTATGCTGAAAAAGCGCATGAATAATAATCCTTGAGATTAAGAATATCTTTAGTATGAAAAGCGCCATGAGCAAGAAAAAATTCGACTCATAAATAATTAAGGCTTAAATAAGACTTTGTACCACAAAACTATCACGTAATTGGACGCGAACAAACACAATGCCAAATGCCCAAATCTCATAACAATGAAAACAAAATTTATCTGGACATGCAAACAGACGTTGCCGAGAGTAAAGAGTTGTGAGCAGTCATTGGCAACAGCAAGAAGGATTCTGCAAACGACCATTAATGCAAACGCTGACAGACAAACCTCTATGAACGACTGTCAGCTGAGCCTCTGCAAAAGCACAAGCAAGCCTCTGTGAATAAAAAGGGAAGCAGCAACTGATTAGGCTAATAATAAAAAAGATCTCAGCCTTTAAAAATCAATTTGACAGACCATATTTCGTTCCAAATGACAACGAACTCGCTGGTTCAATTACCTTCAGTCAGTTCTGCAGTTAACGGTCAAACAGCCAGCAATAAATTATCATTGGGCTTAATTCAAATAAAACTATTCTTCAAGTACTTTTAAAAAAAAATTAAATTTAAAAAGAATATTGACTATATCTTAAAAATAGATATATGCATTCACATTTTCTGCTTACTTTTCAAGCAATTTATACAACAAATTTTGGCCATGCGATGATTATATAAAGACAAGACCTTCTCACATGTGATGCATGGCAAAGCATATCACTCATACAAAAGGGGGTGCAAAAACAGAAAGTACATCCCAAGCATTTTTTATCTCAAAATAATAATATTAATAATTAAGTAAAATACAAGAGATAGAGCGAACAGATGCAAAATAATGCCGCAATAATATGTTTTGGCTAAGCAAAATGAGAGCAACAGCATAGTTTAAGAAAGCAATTAAAATATAACATCAACCTGAAACGAAGTTTTATCCACCTAACAATATGGGCTGACAAATTTAACTTGTTTTAGACCTCCCAACCCCCCTATTGAAGAATTTTAAATAGTTGACAATACAAAATAATAGAATTTAATCAAAAAAGCCCACAATTGCATGCAATTAATAAGTACTACAGCACACCAGTATGTCAACTTAACTGCGGGACAAAGCCATATGAGTCCAAGCATCAAAATAGAAAATCCATATAGATTCATGTTGTGCAAAAGGAAGAACAAATTTTACTAAAATCAAAATAAATGAAGCAGATGAAAGGAAAAAGTTTTATCAGTGTCCTAATCATGTAAAGTAGCCAGATGCTGAGCAAAAGGTTTTAGCAATCACTATCCTAATCACTTTAAATTTTCAATAAAGAAAGTAAATAAAAATCACAACTCCTTACCTTAAAAAATAACCAAATCATCTGCGCACACTCAAGTCTATCAGAAAAAACCTGCATACATTTATCAAGATTAACAAGCTAAATTCAGTTATCACCAGTAATCAAAAAATAAAAAAAGGTTATTAGGAAAATAACAAAGGTGAATACAAGTGCTTTTGGAGCTGCGTATGAGCAACAACAAATTGAATCAAGCATGTTGGCATGGCAAACAAATGAAAGAGTCGTTATAGAGCCACCATAAAACCGAAAACCCTTGGCATAAGATATTGCTTAGGGCTCCAAGGGGACAAGTGGTGTTCCAAGGGAAAATAAGCAGTGATTTATATATCTATATGTACAAGCAGGACATTTGTGCATGAAAAAATACATGAATTTATTGTTCTTGGATTAGACCTTAGGTACCCATGTGATCAGATCATCAAGCAACAAAGACTTTTTTAGAAATGCAACAGGAAAATAATTATTAGAAAAATTAAATCAATTAGTGAGATAATTGCCTCGATCAAGAAGATCAACCAACGTTTTTCGTCGAGGAAACCTTTGAGGGAGTCGAAGGTGCATGGCATCTTCAATCTTAATAGGCAAATGAGTTGTAACAATAGCTATTCCACCTTCTTTACGATGCTTTGCTATTATGTATTCAAGTAGCTGGACACCCTCTGCATCCAAAGCATTTGAAGGCTCGTCCATTAACCAGATTGGCCTGCCAATAGCTAGCAACCTAGCCAATTGCAACCTCTTTCGCTGGCCCATAGAGAGCATCCGTGGCTTCTCATTAGCCAGTTTACCAATTCCCATTAGCTCAAGAGCGGGAAGAGAGGCATTCCCATCTTTACCTTCAAGTACTTCATACCATTGTACATTTTCCAACACAGTCAACTTGCTTTTAATAGCTTCCTTGAGAGAAAGCCAGTTTAGTTGGAGCTTGTATTGTTGGTAGACTCCAGGAGAAGTAATGTCATGACCGTTCCAAAGGATCTCTCCAGCCGAAGGGCGAGAAAATCCAGCTAGCATTCTAAGGAAGGTAGTTTTTCCAGAGCCATTAGGACCAGTTAACATCAATGCAGAGCCATCATGAACAGAAGTATTGACATTCCGAAGGACAGTCTGAGCATTCCGCATGCATGAAGCGTTGTTAACAAGGATGCGCGGTGGGGGAGGCCTGCGAATGGGCATTTAGCAGCAACCGAACAGATGTCTCACCCGCAAAATCAAGCCAGTTTTTTTCACAAGAAAAAAACAGCATCAGAAAATAAAAGGCCTTCACAAGTATTCTGCTTTAACATTTAGAAAGAATTGTTCATGTGCTTAAAGCAGATAGAATTCACCTAGAAAATAGATAAATAAAAGTGAAATGAAAAAAAAATTCTAAATGTAAAATTGAAGAGTTGTTCATTAATTTTAAATTTGAACTGGGAAGTATACTAAGCAATTTTTTCTTGCTAGTTAAAAGTAAATGCATCATATTTACTAAGCTCAAAAGTAATGAAAATAATTTCAGCAGTTTCTAAAAGCTTGTTGTACATCCGCAAGCAACGAAGTGAGACCTTAAAAGTTATTACGGTTCTCTTAACTAATGCAGATAGTTGATACAGTAAATAGGATACTAATAGCAACCATAAGTTCTCTGAGATTATGCATAAAAAAAAACATATTTTTTCTTACAAACAACTACAACCTTTATAATTTGCATATTCAACACCTTCAACAATAAATAAAGTTATTTTAAATAATTTAGGTTTATTCAACGCAGATCTTTTCAGTAAAAAAAATTAGTTCAAAAATTCTGACCCTGTTAAAAAAGGAAGACATTGAGTAAAAATACATGGAAGACACTATCAGGACTAATTTTACATGACATTTAATGATAAATTTATACTTAACAAAGAGCAACGTAACAAATGATGCATGTGTAACACGTACAGCAGCAGCCCTTAGTCCCATTTAGAGGAATTAGCTGTATGAATCAACTGTCTTCCCTCCCTTCAGCCTCAAATATGTTTGACCATCCCTAAGTTTCTTCTTCCACGTCTCTTTTGGTCTTTATCATCCTCCTTGGCATTGGAAAAATTCATTAACTCCTCTTTTGACACGAGTCTTTTACATTGCAATACCTTTTTTCCATATTATGCTCTACTAAGAAATTGAAAGTTCAATAAAATTCCTCTAATTAATTGAGTTTCAAATTCATCATGCCATCAAAAGCCAATCCTTATTTCAGAAAAAATTTGACAAAGTAATTGATGCATTTAATTGCAAACAATAAACAATTTAGCACAAATAGATTGCCCTTTCAGTTAATTGATCTAATGTTTTGATTACTTATTAAATATTCCTATTTTATCTTACAAAACTTGTGCACAATTTAGACCTTCGACATGATGTTCAAATCTATCCACCTCTTTCCAATTTAAAAATTTATTTTCTTAAATGCATATCTCCATTCCTATGTCTACGAAATTCTTGCTAAATGAAATAATAACATAAACATTACCTTTATTTTGATTAATATAATAGTCTAGCAATTAGAGAATTTATCAAACAAATTAAAGCTTGTTCTTTCTTTCTAATTTTAATTTTAGAAAAATCTCGTTCACATGATAGCAAGGAGTCTATGTAAATATAATATCCAAACTTAATCTCGTTCATTAGAAGGATTTTATTTATTGCAATTAGCATTCCTGGGTTTGCTGGAAAATTTTTCAAAGTTTATCTTTGAAGTTATTTTTTCAAATAAGAGGGTTAAAAATTTTTAATACTAATATTTTCATTTATTTCAATTGAAATTGTAAGCGATTTATCTATGTTGGATATTGCAATGCTCACAGTGAAAATTTTTCAAAGCTTTCAGTTATTAACTTGTGTGCTCCACTTGTACTGTGAGACTTGTCTGCATCATATGAAAGAAAAAGCAAACAATTTTGTGAACCAAAATACTTTTCTTAGTTATCAGATTCTGACACATCTAATTTGTGGTCTAGTTTCAAAGATGAATTCAAGAATGGCATTCCAATCACCATAAGCTAAGCTATGCAACCATATAAATTATATACTTGAACATGCATGATCAAGCCAATATCATAAGATGATTTTTTACTAGTATTTCTCTATTCTAAACATTAAGAATACCACACTAAATAGAGTTGAGCTAACTTATTAAATATTTCATCAATGCCATAAACATAGACATGCATATACACAAATTAGTTAAAGTGTGTGATTGAAGAAGTTAAACTTTAATGGGGTAATTATGTGATTAGTGAGATTTGAACCTTGACCTATCAAGCTTAAATCAAGGACATGGACACAACATCATTCACGCTCAATTTCTATTTATGTAGTGAATTGTAGAAGAAGCCATGTGTCATTGTTCTGTTACGGAAAATTTTATGAAGTGCTTTTAGAGATGATGATGCTTAGGTGGATTAATGGAGATACTTGTAAAGATAGACTGGGAAATGAGCTTATTTATAACAACCAAAGGTTGTTACCCCATCTAATCAGAAGTGATTAAGTTTAATTTTGTCAACAATAGGCTCTAAACAATGTTAGAACAAAACCTTGAAAATTTGAATGCAAAATAATTAAAAATATTTTTCTAATTTATTTATTGAATTATAGCACTCAGAAAATTAGATAAAATATTTTGACAACAAATCCTAAATCTGATTGCATATTTGAATTCCCCGCATCAAAATATATTAAGGGTGCAAGTTTTAGGATTTTTTGACTTGTATTGGCTAAAATATGCATAAAGTACAATTTGCATTTTTATTTAAATCAAAATCATTGGATCTTAATTAAATTTTAATTAAAATCAAATTTTATAAATATTATAATGTTAATATTGGAACCCGCAGAAATCTCGTGCATCGAGACAGAACACGGAACACAGGATTCAAATGATCATGGTCGTTCCGTGTTTCTGGGATCGATCAGACGACTCTGATTGTGTCGCACCGCCGTAATTCGTTAGGTTTAAAAACGAGCCATCAGATCGCGTCATTGATCCAACGGCCGAGATTAATCTTGCAACGGAAATCAGTTCCGCATGATCTGATCTGTGCCGCCTTTTCGATCGAAGATCGGACAATATCCGATCCTGTCCACCTTCGTCACAAAGGAGTTTGTCCCGACAAGCAGAATACCCCGTACAAACTGCTTGCCAGGCTGTTCCCCATGCCGAGGTCCCTCACGGCTTTCCGTCAGAGAAGGAATCTTCTCCGAGCCACATTGTCCCGGTTTCGCCCCAACTAGAGCAAAGGAGGCCGGCTGTTTGGGCTCGAGCCAGGGACCATGGACCGACTATTTAAGCCATCCAAATTTCCTCCGAGAGCTCCTTTACGCCATCTGCAACCCCTCAAAGCCCTCAATTCCTCCTGAATCCCTCTACGTCCACAGCAATCCCCAATCTCGCCTTCCCAAACCCTGACGAGCTCAGAGACTCCTCCTCGGTGCTCCAGTGGATGGAACTTGCTGTTCTAGAACTCGAAACCTCCGTGAGATCATCAGGAAGTGATTGCATCCATCTCTGAAGCTTATCACCCTCTAGAAGCTCAACATTTTTTTCTTGAAACCATCGATGCAAGGTACCCCCTTTGAACACTCTTCTGTTCAGCTCCTATTGGCTATTTGAGCTTGAGCTTCATTTACACTCTATAACCATTGCTAGAACCTTTAGAATAGAATAAGGAATGTTTGCAAATTGAATAGTCAATTTTATTGACTCTAGGCTCGGATTAAGACGTTATCCCCAAGCCCATGACGGCCAGAAATCTCCCGAAATGACGTCATGGATAGGTTCGCTCGAACCGTCGTGGGACAGTGAAGGCGTAGGCACCTTAAACCCCCTCTGGCGTGAACTGTGGAGAGCCAATTTAGCTTGCACAGTAATCCCTAGCGGCCTATAACAACCGAACAAGGTCCCAACGATCGGCACCACCAATCATGGGGCTTCTAGTGTTAGCCTTGCTGAGCATTTTGGTATGTAGCTCGATCCCGGAGGTGGCCGGAATAGACGGGAATTAGCGGCAAAGATTTGCCCTAATTCGGTCAATCTGCGAAGGAGAAGAACAGTCGCAGGTCAAACTGCCTCGAACAACATGGTTCCGATAAGCGAAATATTCTCGAACCCATCAGGTTCTGTCGACCCAAGCCCTTACCTGAAGATGGAAATAGAATATTACAACGATATTCTATCTCAAATAAATGACGTAATTAATTAAGTTAATCAGAACTTTAGGAAATTAATACAAAATGTAATAATGAAATAATTTGAGAAATATAAATCTAAAATATGTGAAATTGTATACCATTTTGATCAGAAAAATATAAGAATTTTTAATGTAATAAAAACCAAAATTTAATGAGTAATCTCACTAATCACCCCTAATTAGGATTAACCTACATTATGACATATAGAGACCCAATATTAGTGTCTAAAGTGTCATTAAACTCCTTAGACAATAAGGAGCATACTAAATAAAAATTTAGAGAATTTGATGCCTAAATGCAATGACATTTTTATCTAATAAATAATGATATTTTAGTCCTAATTTAGGAAAATGACCAAATTATAAGATTAGACTCCCAATCATCATGAGAACCACTAAGATCAAAGTTTTCAATAATGTGAAAATTTAAGATACTAAATTCATGACTATTCTAGTGTCGACTCTAGTTGGGATCTAAATTGAATAAGCCTTAGAAAGAATAGAAATTGGAGTAGTTATTAACGCTTCATAAATGTGTAGTTCCAAACTTATTAAGAGTAAATGAAGGGAACATTTTTTTTCAAAATTGTTTTAATCTGGCCATAAGAAAAACGTTGGATGTTAATTCTGCCTCCTACCGTTTATAATGGAAATATATATACAGAAATTATTAGAGGCCACTCATAATATAAATAATAAATTCATGGGTTCCCAAAAATCATACTTAAGATGAGTAAGACTATCCAACCATATTGACGTTTGCATCTCATTTGTTGGACAAAAATTTCACATAGAAATTTTAAATTTTCATCTGTGATCTTTTTTTATTTTTCAAGTACAGATCCTTAAAGTTTGCTGATACAATGTACCCCTAAGAGATTCCAAAATCAGAGGTATCCTCCTAATAGCATAAATCATGTGAACTCAATAAAGAGTTTCGGCAATCTTCCTGACTGAGATCACTACTCTAACAGATTATGCTAAGAGTAAAGAGTGATATTTCAGACTATGAACAAGTGAATGAACTATGAATTAAACCTTGACAATGTTTCTCAGCTAAATGGACAATGGCTGTAATTAATTAAAAAGCTACCTTCCTTTCCTGCAAGGATCGCTAGCACATCAGTATACCAATCATATTAGCAGGCATTTGATTATAACTGAAACTCAAATTTCAGCTGACTGCAGGATATATAAGTTATGAGTTATACTTGGGAAGGGCTCATTGCAGAATTTGTGTGAGGTTTGGTATTGCCAATTGGCATGAAATGTTAATTAATTTTCTTTTAATTTATTAATTTATGCCAGAATAAACGGCCTGTATAGATGGTTTTAAATAGAATCAACAGTCTACTTAGTATATTGAAATGTTTCTTGGGTGATAATCTAATAACAATTAATATATTCAGATCCAATTAAGATTTTAGATGGAAGCATTGCAACTTACCTCAATTATAAATAATACAACGTGTGCTAAAATCCAAAATAAAGAAGTTATGAGGAATTCTACAGGTTGAAGTTCAGTAATGGGGACGTGTAATTCAGACTGAAAGGTCGCAGTATATTCTACTGTTACTTACTGCAACCTCCAATGATTTTAATCAATCTCGCAGATAATCAGTGAACAATTTGAAGCATACTTTAACTAATTTCAGTAAATGGATTAGTTAAAAAAAATGATTACCTGGGCAACAAATATCAGTATTTGATAACAACAATTCTAATGTTCACAGCAATACTTTATTTTAAATTGGATTGTAACTGAATTTTGCTTAATGAAATTTCAGTTTTTTTTTCTGTAAATTGAAATTGCAACTTAAACACAAACACGTATTTCTATAAATCCATTGGGCTAAAAAAAAAGGTATTTTGAGGATTTACATCCATTATGGTTTAACAACACTAGTGCAGAATTCGGTGTACTTAGAACTACATTTATTGCAAACACCATTAAGTTATTCGATTGTCCTCTAGAACATAGTACGCTGCAGCTTTCAGTCATGCAGATTTACAAATAACTTACTAAATGCCTGCTGCAAGGCTCCTTAAATTTATTTAAGCTTCCAGGGTTGATTAATTGTAATTTTACAGCTGATTATATTCAGTAAAATTTAAAATGCTTATTTTCAAATCTGGAACAGTAGCATTTCAAAGCCATCTGATTATATTGTTAATTCTGAGAATTATTTCTCAAAATCAAATCAAGCCCACCTAAGAGCTGAGTCTGTATAGGTTTGACTACTAACAGTGATCTATCGTTAGAGTACTGCAACCCAAGATTCGGGCCAGAACCAGTATAACCTTTATATTGAACTTAGACAACTTCAGTGTCATTAAATCTTTAACAGACATCTGAAAATAGATTCAAAAAGTGATGGAAATTTAAGACTATCAATTTGAGTTAAGCCATACCTTGAGTTTTTTAATAATTGAGGTTTAGGCAGTCTATCAACCTCTAAATTTACTACTTAGGAAAATATAGTTTACTAGCAACTGATATTCTATTTCACATCAAATGCTAATGTACATATTTCATTTCTTCTAAGCACATCATTATTGCAAAATTGTCTTAAGTGAAGATCTGTCTTGCTCAAAGGATAACAATAGAACTCTTAAAGTGTTTAATTCAGCCTTAATTGATATGAATAATTCGCTACCAACAGCCTAAAATAGATACAAGGAGCTGTTGGGATTGTGTTGCTTCTTCATGGTAGATTCAAGCATTTTCAAATGCGTAATCTCCAGTTTAGATTTAAATTCACTCCTAGCATATAGATCTAGTGTTATATCATTTCATTGATACTTTGCTACAATAATTCCTGGATTCAGGTATCAGAGAAACTGCTCATATGCAAAACATAAATTACTAACCCTCATTATAAATCTTTTAATAACAGAGATGTTATTAGTTTCATATTTCTATAGCAACTAATAAGATCCATTAGAATCCAAATCCAAACAGCACTTGTAGGATAAAACACGAAATAGTGCTGAATTCAATTAGCACACAAAAGGATCTCTATACGGAAATTTTCAGATTTGACATAGTACGCATAGCAGTAAGTGAGACTCTATCTTTCAGTAACATATCAAACCAGTGTACTGAAAAATCCATCTATAGAAACATTAACTTGATTTTTGAAATACCACAGCACAAAATTCTATACCAGATATTCAAATTACAGTCATATGCAATTAGTGCGAGTAGTTTAGAATCAAATCTCCAGCAGAGATATAGCAGAAGGCTTAAATCATACTTCAGGTTTAAACAACAAGAATTAGGTAGAAGTCCTGGGTTCGTGAAGGTGATTATAAATCTAGTATGTGGATTCAAAACTCCATTGAAATGAATTGAAATTACTGATATTTTGAACGTGTTTAGATACCTGATAGTAAATTAAGAAAAAAAAAAACAATTTTCAAATTAGGATGTTATTCCACTGTAAATTATTTCTTATCTGCAATCACAAATGCCTCACATCTGCATTGCAGACCAGCTTAAAATTTTAAATTTAAGATTTGAATGAGAGTTTAGATTTCACATTCCTACAGATGTTCCATGTTCATGTTTACCTGGACTAAGGTTGTTCTAGTGAATCTAAGTCCTCAAAATATATTATCTTAAATTCATATTACTATTCCAACTGTCACTATTTTCTACGTCTATGTTGATGTCATGGTCATAGTAAATTTGTTCAAGTCATTTAGTTTACTAAATATGAGCACCTTTATTGTTTGTGTCATATTGTTAACATCTTTAGGTGTAACTTTCCTTAGTAGTTCTCAATCCCTTTAATGTTTCTCTCTTAGTGATTTTCCCATTTTTTCTGATGCTTTAGTTTGTACTGAACGGAATATGGATTCATACATTACTCTATACTAATAACCCTCAATCCTGCTCTGATACCAACTATAACAACCCGACATTGAATTAACCAAACTAAACTAATATTAGGTGCTAATTTTCCAAGAACCATATTGGAGTTTAGTATAATAGTACAATAAAGAAAAATACATATAAACATTTTTCATATTCATCAATTTATATACAATAAAGAAACTAAAAAAAATAAGAAAATACCTTTTTCTATTTTATTACATTCATTTTAATACTGAGATACACATAATGAAATATAAAACTCTATCACTCTCCAAGTACTTTAATAGATCTCTTTAGAGTCCTATTCCTCAAATGTTGGATCTGACTTAATCTCCCGATATATCATATGTACATATGTACATATATATGATAGGGTACAACCAATAAAATAAAAATATTGTCAAATTTTTAAGATTTAAGTACATCTTAGGCTTTATATATTAATAATATAAAATATCACACATATTTAGTTACAATAAATGCATAAGCAGTGCAAATAGCAGAAAAATAGACTGAAATATAAAAAAAAATGGAAATAGATAAAGCTGCTAAATTACATAATTAAGTGTGCAATATTAGTTCAGCAACATCTGTCAAACTAAAGTAGCATATATACAAGTGTGCATATAAACAAAATAAATACATAAAATAAATATGTTCAAGAGAAATTATGCTGAGTAAATTGAAAAATAGTAATTAAATTTAACTGAAGTAAATTAAAATGTAGGAAAATTGAACTATAAAAAGTACTGAAAGTATATATAAGTAAAGTAAATTCAATCTCTAGGACCTAAGTAAGATGTATAATACAATCATCGGGATTGTATGAGGTAAGTGAACTAGCGCAATTCATAAGATTGTGCTCATAATATAAATGATAATTTTTAATTTACTATATCTTATTTTAATATGTTATATGGGCACGTACATAACAAGACGAAGAGTTAGGCATGTCCGCTCAACTGTATGTAGCGATGTCTCCTGTACAACTACACACTCCCCATCTAGGATATGTGTAGTCCCATGAACTCTCCATAGCCTGTCCTGACTCATATATCTATACAGACTGATCTATCCTAAGTGAAACCCCTTATCTGTATTATTTTTTTAGTATTTATGCACAAAAGTATCAATATGATGTTCAAGAATTTAGGTTCAATGCATTGAAGCAACAAAGAATTTCAATCATTAATTGTAAGGTGTGTGATATCATTTGTTATTTAATTGTTACCTAACCTTAATAATTTGAACTAATTAAATCCCGAATTGAGTTAAGACACTAACCAAATGTCTTAATCAATTGATCTAAATATGTATGCAGTTACTAATCTGAATAATTATATTGTTGCTTAATAATGATTATTATTTGATTTGCTAATTTGGATTCAAATTTATATATGTATTTGCCTTTTATCTTAATTCTAATTTTAATAATTAGACTAAGCTACTTAAGCTCCAATGATCAATTGGATCTATTTCTCCTAAGGTTTTACGTAAACTTGTATTTGGTATTCCTATGTTCTCAAACTAATAAGTTGCATTAATTTAACCATTCTATACTAATTAGGGGTCTAATCCTACACTTAAGATTATTTTCATCAATTTAACTTAAAATAATATTACTTTAATACCCAAAATTTGCCCTTGCAAATTTGAGAGCAAATGATCATCTGCAGCCAAATCTACAGCTACTGCCTTTATCAACATCTTCTCTATTATTAATGACATGTTTGCTGATTTAAAAATATTACCAATTCTATCTACTGAGATTTAAACTTGAATCATGGTGCTATTGGCAATAACAATAAATATATGTGATTCCTTACCTCTATGTAAATTACTTAATTTTAACTTCTCAATCTAATCATTTAATTTGCATTACTACTACGACAATAAGATCTTTATAATTAGACCTCTACTGTCGAACATTAAGATTTTCACAATTAGCATGAAAGATTTTCCATGACATCACCTCCCTTTGTTTGCAAGAGGTAAGAACACAAAACTATGTGTTCTACGCAAATGAGCTAAACTAAACTTAAATCTAAGTTCTATGCAAGCGACGTGCGCACTGTACACAAAGCCAACAATAACATGATTTAATTTATTCAGAACTCAATAAAAGTTACAAGTACTTAACTTACCTTGAATGAATGATTTGATCTTGCAACATATTTCTTGCTTGAAATGATGCCGCTCAACTGATTACCATGCTATTAAGAGTGTTCTCAGTTGTAAGCTTCATTGTGATCCACTTCTTAGGGCGATGTGCACAGCACATACATTATTTGAACAAGACACTTATAAATGGTAAATAAATGATAGGTGTTGCTTACTCAAGAATATAAGAGGACAACTGACAAACATGAACTCTACCAAATTCATTCACCCAACTAAGGATAATAGACAGGACCCAACACATCACAGCATGTTAGAAAGGAAACCACAAGGGTAGCATCTAATAACTTGATAAAAGTTATAAATAGTATTTTAATGAGCAATAAATGGAAGTACTTCCTCAAAGATTGGACAAACAGGCATACAACTTGACTGGAATCGAACGAAAAGATTAATAAATTTTAACTAAGTACGTTTAAGTACCATGACGACGTTGACAGAGGATCAGCGCAAGAGGAGAAAGGGAAAGCTCTACAGGTTCGATCAGATGCGCACTGAGGGCATGGATCTGCGGCAATTAGACGGGTCTTAGAAGAGTGGAGTTGACAGAGAGATCGACGAGATCTTTTGTCGAAGGGGAGGAAGATCACCTCTCCAAGATCGGAACTAGGCAGAAAGATGAAGGTATCAGCATGTAAGGAAGGGTCATTGAGTCCATTCGCCGAATGGAGAAGCTATGGATGATGGAGAGAGATTCATGATCTCGTTTGGAGGATCGGTGAGTTAATCAAAGAAGGAAGGGTTCGGCGAACGCCTTTTCAGGAGATAAAAAGAATAGCATAATGGAGAGACGTTTTGATTGAATTCGGTAAAAGGAGCTGTGGAAGGAAAGTGCTGGGATGATGATTACCTCTGTACGACCATCGGATACGGATCCTACGGTAAGGAAACGCAGGCTAGAAGGAAAAACTTTCTTTTATTTTAAGAAATAAATAAAAATTTATTTAATTAATTTTTTCAAATATTAAAATTATTCTCCAAAAATAAAAATATATTAAAATTGCAAAAATTTATTATAGTCTGATCCAGAAATTAAAATTTGATGAAATTTGAAATATGTTATCATCATTTGATACCCTATTTAAAATTTAAGAAAAAAGTTATATTCTATATAATCTATTAATTTTTAAAGTTAAAATTTCAAAAATTAATTTAGGAAGATCCATAATTCCAATTGCGATCCAATTTTCACAGTAAGATCCCTACACTGCTCTCCATCTAAAAATATTTTGTTTGATTTTATTAGATTTAAATCGTGTCCAAATTTCAACTAATTCATTTGGATTTAGGTCTAATCGACCAAATAACAACATTGGATTTTTACAAACTCTCACGCTTAAAACCAATGGTGTCCTTGACAACATTACTTATTATGGTGAGATTTAATACTTCGACGCTACTTGATCAAAAGCCGTTTTGTTGGGATTGAATAGGTTTTGATTGTAATAGCGATAAAAGTTATGTCCTAATTATGCTAAAGTTTAGGTTAATTCGGCAATCATTCATTCCTTTGATCTTTATACATATAATGGGCATTGAAGCAATGATTATATTTTTCATAGTCTAAACTTAGTTGTTGCATTAAAAGCTCCATAAATCTTCAACCTTCATAACCCTTAGCATGTATGCTATGCATTATGTATTCTTGTTAATACTATGCACTTGCAATTGACCAAATGTCACATAATCCAACAAGGGTTGATGTGAGAGTTGATCCTCACACATCTATGTGCACAAGCTCCTAAATTTTTAGACTTCAAATCTCTCTCACTCCTTGAGAAAATGACATTCTCTTCTTATTATGCACATAATCTTCACAAAATTTCAAGTTCACAAATTTCAATCATAGAATAGTTCTATTAGATAACATAAACTTCAATCATTTCTCGCCCTTATGACTAAGATTTTGGTGTCATAAATGTGCATCAATATGCTCTACTGTTACAATGGAGTCAGACACATTATTGATTAGGTAAAATGTCTCATCTGTATTGCCCCAAGCAATTATCAATGTATCTTTAGTCACATTTCAGGAATCTTCAATGAAACTCGTGTTGTAGCCTTCACTGGCTAACTGGCTGACATAAATCAAGTTTCTCCTCATACAAGGAACATGTCTGACATCCTTCAACTCCCATACCGACCCATTCGGCAACTGGATATCCACATCATACTTTCCAATGATAATGCAAGTTTTGTGTGGCGGCCGCCCCTTATAATCATAAGGCTTAAGGAGTGGTCGTCACTAAGCACATCTTATACTTAACATTATGTTGGAATTTAAGACTCCAATCCAATCTTAAGATAAAATGTACTCTTCATAATAAAGTAAGGATTAACAATCACTTAATGAGTATCAGAGTGCGAAAGGAAAGTACAAACTGAAGTAATCATCCATACCATAATGTAAAGACATCCAGCTCAGAATATACAATGCAGGAAAGTAAAGTACAATTAGTTCTGTATTATTATTACAAACATTAAAGTTTTAAAGACTGAAACATCAAATGCCTCTCATCCTCACAAAGTAAAAGTAAGCAATCTATCAAGTAAACTAAGGATCCTCAATAATCTGAACCTCCTCCTGGATCTGCTCCTTTGTAGGCTCAATCTCCTCAAAAAACTCAGAATCTACCATTATCAGTTTTATAATGGTAGGGCCCTAGCCAACAAAAGAAAAATCTTGTTAGACAAAATGTTTAAGTACATTTTAAGGTAATGAATTTTAATGTATTTTAATGATATCACAACTGAAATAAAGTATAGCATAGCAGTAAAGCGACAAGAAAGGAAGAACAAATTATTAGGTAGAAACATATCTCAACTCAAGCTGCAATATAAGGTAAGTAAAGTACAAGTGCAAATCTACTAAGTACAAAGAAAAGTCCTAAGGAATATGATCAAGACTAACATGCCAGTTATAGTATAAGTAAAAGTATTGTACTGAAAATATAAAGACTAGCATCCTAACATGCTCTCAAGTAAGTAAAACATCTGACATACAAAAAGTTCTGAAATGTAAAGGAACTGCAGAAAATGAAAAATATGAAAGAAAAAAATATATACTGAAACGGTAAAGTAAAGTAAATCTGAAGTATAAAGAAAATATGTAAAGTAACTGTAAAGAGACTGAAAAGTAAATGTAAGTAATGTAAATTAAAGTACTGTACGTGTGAGATACTCTTACTTAGTCTGCCAAAAAGTAAAGTCCATCTGATAATCTAGGAGAAATATCTCAGATTAAAGTAATGTCCACCAAAGAGGCATCTAGGAGAAATATGCCAGATCCTAAAGTAAAATTCACAAAGTATCTAAAGAGCATATAGGAGAAACATCCTAATGCCAAAGTAAAGTACCATAGGGGAAATTCCCTAGGCAAAAGCTGTCCTAAAGTAAAGTCATACTAAGTGGCAGGCTAAGTAAAACATAAACCACAAGTATAATGTTGTTTATTAATGTTTCTTTTAAAATTATGCATATGATATGTGAATGAACTCAAAGTATATTATAAAGTATGTATCAAGTATTTAAGTATGTCCAAAGGTGCAAAAAGGCTTAAATAATACTGAAAGCATAGTAATTTCAAATCAAGAAAATAAATAGCACTACACAAATTTTGTGATATCACCTATTTTCTAATTTAATCGTTCTATCTACTCTAAGTTACATAAAATTTAGAATCAACAATTCCTTCACTGTCTGTAACTTAGAATCACAAACCTATAAGTTAAACATAATTAGGATCGAACACATCCTAATTATAACTAAATCAAAGTCGTATACAATATTAAATAAATAAATCAATCGTCATAATTTGTTATTTTATAAATCCCAAACTAAATCTTGATTAGCCAAATCAAGATTGAAAGGATTAAGAATCAAACTCCAAAAAATGAAGCTCAATTACTTAATCATAGGGTCATCTTAAGGACTAAGATTTAATCCCATCTCACTGATTAAATGTTAAGGCAAATCCTATTGAATTAAGTCGTTCAATAGGATAGATTTCTAATCCTAATTCTAATATTAAAAGATCAAATAATCAATTAATAAACTATGAAAAATCTAATAAATTAGTAAAATCAAAGTCTCACAGTAATGAGTAACCCACTTTACCAATCAGATGAATTCTAACCTAAGATATAATCCTAATCTTAGGAATTAAAGCTCTTAAGTACTAAGAGTATCACTCAGACACACATCCTAACTAAAGTTATAAGACCTAAAGGATGATCTAAGAATGATTAAGGAAAGGTAAGCACTCACATTTTATTTAAGGAATTTCTTAAGGAATTAACTTGGGGTTTTGATTAAAATCAATTTAATGTTTGGACTTACACAATTTCTGTCCTAAATCGTTCTATTTACTGTTTGAAATGTTTTAGAATGTGATTTTAGGGTTTTAAAATGTTAAACCCTAATTTTGAACAAAATTACCATTTGCCCCTACTTAATACTGATTTAAGTCTTAATTGAGTTACTTAAGTTACTTAAGACTGATTTAAGTGAACTTAAGTTATTGGGGTTATTCATCTATCAATTAGCAAGAATTTGCCATCAGCATTCTAAGTGAACTTACCACAGCTGGTCTCTTAAAATTATTGTGATATAATGAAAAGATCTCCTCCATGGCTGTAACTAAACACTAGCAGCTAAGGTTCAATCTTCATTGAAGTAGATCTTAAGATGTGCAAGTACATATTGAAAGACTATTGAAAGGAAAACCTTGCATAAGGCCAAAAGTCAACCAAAGAAATAATGAATATCATGCTTAAATATACTTAAGATGTGCTAATACTTTTGTGCATACATCCAGATTTAAAGAAGAAGTTTTCATTTAAATTTAATATAAAATATTTCAAAAAATTTAAGATGATTCGTAGAATAAGAATAAACAAAAGAAAGCTGCAGGGATGTTGAATTTATTATGATTTCATTACATTAAATAAGTTTTGGATAGATTTAATATGAAAAAAACTAAGCCAACATGACATCACCAACTACATTTTAAGCTTTATAACTATCATTTGCTGAAACTCATTAATGTATGCAATGATTTGTATAAAATTAGATATTACCCAAGCAATAGAGAGTTAGACAATATATGCTGAATTCGTAAATTAAGCGTTGGGATGCTATTAAGTTGATTTGCTGTTATCCCAAAGTACACTTAATCTTTTGTTGACGAATAATATGGTTGAATTGAAATTGCAAGAATATGTTGACGCAAAGTTATGTAAAGATTTAGATACTCTGAGAAGTAAAACTGAATATATATACACATTAAGGAGTGCTTCCATCGGTTGAATGTTATAATTGCAGAATATGGAACTGAAGTTTAATACATAGTGGTTACTAATGTTGGTAATATATGGTTGAAGGATTTTTAGAAGAATTGAATGGATCATAAGATATTGAACTATTTTGTGACAATCAAAGTGTTTTTTTACATATCAAAGAATGCAATCTTTCATTGTAGAACAAAGCACATATAAATTGCATACCATTATAGACATATTTTGCTTGAGATCGATGCTCTACAACTTATTAAACTTAAACAAGCAAAAAAAATCTTGCAGGTATGCTTATTAAAATAAATTTTGAAGTGGGAGATTTTAAGTATAAAATATACTTTTTCATATGCTTGATTTTGAAGTTTAATAGAAATCATTTTTTTTTTTTTCAAATTCAACCGTTTAGCAACGTAAGGCATCTATTTACTTGAGGAGATTTCTCATATACAAGACAGATTTGTCAGTAATTATAAGAAATGAGGTGAAGATAAGCAAACCACGCCAAGTCATGCACGAACAACATAGAAGATAGAGAGAAAGAGAGTTTGTGAGGACAATAGTACGAAATGAAGAGAAAAGAAGTGTTACCATCCCAGAAGGTTTTATTTTATGGATAAAGGCCAATGTTCTTATTCTATTTGAGGAGAGATGGTGTCTCAGTAAGAAGAAGAATTTTGAGTGAAAAATAACACCATTGAAAATAAAACCAATAATACTTTATTACAAATTTATAACATCTTGATTATGACTTGCTAAGATTATGAAAATACTAATCGCTTTTTAAAATAATACCTTTTAGAAAACAAAGCTGATAGCTCTTTAGTATATGGTTGCAATATCTCAATCACAACTTACAAATCATAATCTGAACTTTTTAATGTATCTTTTAGTATAATAACATCGTTAAACAAACCTTCCAACCACTAAAATTTATATAAATCTAAGATTTACAGCTAAAACTTTATATTTGGGATCAGATTTCTTATCACATCAACCCTTAACTTTGTAGAATGAGATAGAAGATCTTATGTATACTTAATCTAGTGCAGTAATGCAATCATTAAAACAGGAAATTTATCAAATTAAAATGTCCATTAATGTCTAATATTTCAGCAAAATATCATAATCAATAAAATGGTAATGATTGCTGACGATGAGAAATTTGATGATGGACGTAACCTTTTCCATAGGCAAATTGGTGTAAACTGAATTGTGCTCAAATCAAATGCAATTCTTTATGCCTAAAAGAGACGTTCATGCCCAACCCCTTCGTGACACCTTCACGTATTTCGCTTTCATGCTCGATGTCTTCGCATCTAATGTTGCCACTGGCTCTTTGATGCCATCGCAGGTCACCGCCTTGCTTTTCTCAGCCTTTTCCATTCATTGCTGAGAGCAGACCAACCTTCCATAGTGTGACTTTGCTAGAACACAAAGAGCCAACATTGGCCTTCACTTGCCTCGGCTGGCTCTGCTAGCCATAGGTGTCCACCAACAACCATCGCCGACCCTTTGCCAGCCAACCTCCGGCATTTATAATGGATATAGCTTGGAATCTTAGCGCAACGACCAACACCTTTGTTGTCCTTTGACGAGACTTCCTGACACTCGCTGACAACTGGACAGCCTTTGCTTTCAGTTGACTGCCACTAGTCGGTCTTTGCTGGCACTCACCAGTCAATTTTTTTGTTTAAGAAAAATTACATTACAAAATCCTTGCACCCATTCAACCTTCAAAATTTTAATTATGGGGAAACATTATACTGCAATTCAAACTTGTCAAAATTGCTATACTGTATTTTAATTATGTGAACTTAAATTATGCTGTAATTTATTTATCTTAGAAATTTAATTAAGAAAAACTAAGCAGCACTTATATTTTCGCACAAAATTAGGAAATCATTTCTTCATCTCACTAAACACATAAATATTATAGCACAACAAGAAGGAGTTGGGAAGTGGGGTACCTTGCCGGCGACGTCCATAGAAGGAGGCGGCTGCGATTGGAGGGATGTTCGGCCGTGAGGAGAAGAGAAGGAGAGCCGCACGGCTCGCGATCGAGAGGGGCGACTTGAATGGCACTAAGGGATTCGGCTTCTCGTCCTCGCTACTTGGCTTGCGATACCTTAGGAGATAAGAGACGGAGGTTGCGAGGTTGAAACGACACGTGCCGAACGAGGGAGAGGAGAAGTGTCGAGCGAGAGGGGAAGGAGATGAGGTGTCCGAGTGAGGAGGAAGGCTTGCGTTCGGCGCACGATTGAGGAGGGATCGGTCGAATGAAAATTTAGGGCATGCGATTTAGAAGGGAATGAGTAAGAAGAAATAATAGAGATATATATATATATATATATATATATATATATATATATATATTTATTTATTTATGAAATTATTCAAATAATTAAGTCTTTCTTAGTTTTATTAATTGATTCTCAAAAATCGTCAAATATTCACCCCAAGCTAATTGAGGGGTGGGGAATGCAACGGCGAAGTTGGATTTTGATTCCGACAAGTATTTAATTTTCTTATTTTCCAGTTTTTAATTAATATTAAAATATTCGACAAAATTTTGACGACTTCCGATTGACACGAAAATATCAATTCTAGCTAATTTGGGGGCAATGAGTGCAATGGCAAAGTCGAATTTTCAATTGGAGGTCAAAATAAAAAGTCGATTTCTAAGGTTTCTAGATTCTCCATAAATCAGGTTTTGATCCATTTGATTCCTGATTTGAACTGGATCTTAGAGGTAAACTTCTAATGACTTAATTAAGGTACTAAGATCATAATTAGAACTTAGATTAGTCATAATTGACTTAAGTAACAACCTGGTTGTTACATTTTGTCATCTCCCAAGTAAATATATCTCAAATAACCTTTGATGTAGCTATTAAAAGCTTCCTTACTTAGGATTGCATGAAAGGAAGCACATGAATCAACCACCCAAGACTTGGTGCTAACAATGGATAGGATCAATACATCTTGATTTTCATCTACTAAAATATTCACATAGGGGTTCTTGTCTTTACCTCCGCCTTATGACTTCTTCAAGGCATAACATCCCTTTTGAATTGTACAGATTTCCTGCAATTCCAGCATTCAACCTTTCCCTTAGTCGACTTTAATTTTCCCCGCCTTGACTTAGACTTATTTTGGTTAAGCTTATGGTTCGTACTTCTTCCTCTAAATTCTGCATTTAATGTTGAGTAGTCACTTCACTGTTGGAGTGTTTCCTTCTTCATTCGATAGCATCCTGACAATGTCATCAAATTTTAGCTTGATATTTTTAGAATAATTACTAACTATGGTCACTAGTCCATCCCAATTATTCAACAAAAAAGACAAAAGCAGCAAAGTTCTAACTTCGTTGTCAAAATTGATTTCCACCAAGCTTAATTGGTTTATTACATTGTTGAACTCATTTAGATATTTCATCCCTGAGCTTCCATCTATCATCTTCATGTTGAATAACTTCTTCATCAAGAATACCTTATTGGAAGTCGAGGGGATTCTCATACATTCTGGTAAGGGCTATAATAAGATCAACTGTAGTCGTCTCATTTACAATGTTAAATGCAACTAACGAGGATAAGGAAAGGTGCATCAAGACTAGCATCGTTCTATCGAGGGCATTCCATTTCCCTTCCAACATAGTTTCAGGTTTCTTATCGACTCCTTCCAATGGTAAGTACAACTTCTTTTGGTAGAGCAAAACTTTCAAAATGCAAAGTTTGTTCCATTTAACTTTTCAATATTCTGTCTTATTTCGTCGGTCATCGCTCCCACTTAATCTAGCAAACCCTAACGTCAAAACAATGCTTTGATACAACTTTTTGAGAAAATCAAGAGATCTTCTATCCTAAAGAAATCCCTAAGATCAGGATTTGTCTGCTGAGAATCATTAAAGCAAATACAAAAAGTATACCAACACAAAAATTGAAAGTTCACAACATAAACATTCATAACCACATAAGCATAAGAACATAATGATATACGTGAAAATCTTAAGAATAGGAAAAACTATGGAGCCACATCACCACAAGAAAATTCACTATAGAAAGAATGCTTACAAAGGTATAGAGAACTTATCAATCTCCTTAAGGAAAAAGAGATTCACCATCTTAAGTTTTTTTTTTCTTTTTCTCTCTTAAATTTTTCCTTATTCTCATTCTAGGGTTTCAAGCCTCTAAGAGCTCTCCACATAAAATAACTCACATATAACTCTAACCAAAGTTAATTTATATGAGATCACAAACTAGCTCTATAATGACCCATCTTGCTGGTACGCTCAACATAATATTATTAGTGGCAGAATGGGTCAATACCTGAGAGAAGCAACCCATCATGACTTATTATCAGCACATCACTAAGGATGAATTAATAAGAGTCCCCTTGAGTTACTCCCTTTACATACTGTCAACAGATGTTGAAACTTGTACATAAGAAAAATGAAGTACCATTATCTTAAGCATTAGTTAACGTTACTCATACACATTTGACTTAAGTTAAGTAAAGGAAAAATGGCCATAGTATAAAAATAAGCTTTGCATAAGTGCACTGACCACATCACAATACTAAGTATAAATAAAATATAAACAGAGTGTGGAAACTTAAACATCCTTCCATAATATTTAACATAGAAGCTAAATAATATTCATCTCAGAAAAAAAAATACATTCATATTTAATATTATAAACCAACAACAAATGAAAGAGCGGTAAATAAAAACTCTCATCTCACAACAAATAGGTAAACTAAATATGCATTGCAACTTTACTGCTCCATTGCTCCTCATGAAGTGTAACAACCCTAGGTTGTTACCTTGCTAATATATAGTCTAAGAAATCCTTAATTTTGATCTCATTACTTTTAGGATATCAAATTAAGCCTATCCTGAAAATTTAAAGTTAATTGGATTCCCCTCAATCTATAATTGCGTTTTGATCAATCTAGCTGCTATAGATTAAACCTAAAATATTTTGATCTCAAAATTAAAATATGATTACATTTTTGAATTCCTCACCCCCAAATTAGCTAGAGGTTAAAGTTTGGTGCAATTTGGAAATCATTTAGGACATAATTCATATTTAAGTTAAAATGGTCTAATTGCATAAAAGGGTTCCTAACATTTCGAATTTGCATTTATACCCTTTAAACTAATAAATTGATGGGATCCGTTGTGCGGACTGCGGGCGATCCGCTGCGGAGCCCGGGTCGTGCGATAGCGGTGCTTTTGTCATATCCGTCATTCGCTTTATTAATCCAACGGCTAGGATTAGATCCTACGAAACCGTGGATCAACCATTGGATCTGCCTGACCGATCCTACAGCCTGGATCACTCCCGCAATCGGCCGTTAGGATCCGAGTGATCTGAGCCATTTCGCCATCTGATCGATAAATCAGACGACATCCGAAGGTCTCGCTACTATGGACCTTCGTCTTCCTCTCGCCACGCCCGATAAGGAGATCCTCCCCGTACTGCCAGCTACCCCACTTGTCCCCCACTCCTATGTCCACCTCAGCAAGGTCGTTAGGACCTCCCCCATCTTGGCAAGGGCCCCTGATCGGGCCTCGTGACTCGACCGAGCTCAATTAGGAAAATTGAGAGCTCGGCCATGGCCCGACCTCTCGGGTCTCTCCAGCCTGAGCCAATGGCTTTGGAAGCTTTCCCATTCCATGGTGAACTTATAAATAGCCTTAGTGTTTCACCCTATGATCCTTTGCTAATCAATTGAGCTATCTGCAACTTCCGCCATTGTCGAACACTCGAGCTTGCGTAGGCGATCCCTAGAGCTCCCGAACCGCTGATAGTAGGCTCTCCTAGTGTTCCAGATCCTTTGTAATATTTGGAAGCTCAGCCAAGACCAGTCGGATCCTCAGTCGATCATCCCGAGCATCCCCATCAAACTAGGTACCTCCTCATGCTCAGCCTGAGCTAATTGGGCTCAGACTCCCTTCCATTTGACTTGTATCATTGCATATTATTGAATCGAACCTAATGCTATCGTAATTGAACAGTGAGCTAGCCCCGATCGATCGAATCGATCAAGCGGGCTAAGTCCCTTATGGAATGCCTAGGGTGAGTAAGGTCCCGGTGTTCTAGCCCACCTCAGGCCCTCAAACTAGGGGGCTTCGATCCATCTCACCTCCCAGATGGTGTGGGGATTGAGCCCTGGATATGGCGTGACCTCTACGGGGAGAATTGTCTCCCCACAATTGTGGGGTCCCCATACTGACAACAAGGAAGTACGGTGCTCCAACTGTGGCAAATCCCCAACTTATGTAAAGTTAGGTAAACCCAACCTACCTTAAGCCAAGGACTTATCACCAAGTGCTATAACATTCATCAATATATATATATATATATATATATATCAAAGTGGCGGAAGCAATAGGTGAGTAGTAACATCCACAAACATACATAGTAGAAAGAGGGAAAATAATATAGTAACTCATCGAAATGCAGAAATGAAACACATTGTAACAGCCCAAACTCTTAAGCACCAAGGTATTGTCCGCTTTGGCCAGAAAGGCCTCACGGTTTTGCCCTCAAAAGATAACTTCCCAGCAGGTCACCCATCTTGGGAGTGCTCCCACCTGAGCACACTGAACTTTGGAGTTCTTATCAGGAACTCCACTGTTATCTGAAAAGGCGCCTCGATGTTTAAGAGTTTCACTTATTACTACTTAAGTGGGTCATCACACACATCCAGAATTAATTATTACAAACTGAACTTTAAAGAGAATGAAAATGTCCCTCAATCTCACTGAAATAAAATGCAATATCTAACTAAACAGCAGCAGCACGATCCTCCTCCTGAACCTGCTCCTCTTCTGCGACACTGCCCATGAACACATCTGAATCTGATATTTATCGGTATCACAAATGTCAGGACCCTAGCCAACAAAATAAAAAGATTACAGTTAGATAATTATCTAAGTACATTTTAGGCTATTTTAATGAACTGAATATTTTAAAGATATCACATTTAAACTAACTAAACATGCAAACAGTAATGGGTGCAACAAGCTACAAAAGAAATGGGTAACTATAAACTATCCATTTATAGCCAACAGCTAGTATGAAGAACATACAATGTAAAATAAATAAAGTGAAGCTAAACACTAAAAGAAATAGCAACTACAATACAGTTCTGAACCTAACTTGCTTATGATCATATTAACATATGCTGGGTATATAAAAGAAATACAAGTACTGAAAATATGCAATTCTAACATCCTAAATATGCTAATATATATAAGTAAATCATATGAGTATATATACAACATGCTAGTTAAGAAAAGGAAAAGAAAAGCCACAGAGACATGTGGCAAAAGTAAAGCAATCTATAAAATATAAGCCACTAAGACTTGTAGCAAAGTGAGCAAGTACTGAAAATAAGGTCACTGAAGCATGTGGCAAAGCAAAATAGAAAACAATACTGAATAATCCAGCTAAAGTAGCAATAATCCTAAGATATAGTACTACCATACCAGCCAATAGGCCATCCAGGGCCTCCAATATCAATCAATCAATCTCCAGCCTAACCATCCAAATATACTAAGTATGAGTCCAGTCTATATAATAATACTACTGAAGAGGCAGATTAAGCTAGGATATATTCTACCAACTGCAATCAAGGCAAAACTGAATGATATGCAATTCAAATACTAACTTAGGATGTATCATCCATATCCTAAGTTCTCCTATTATGCTCAAGGAATAAAGCTCAATAACCAATTCACTTCAAATCTATTTTAATGTGTTTTATCTTGATTACTAAAGTAAGAAATACACTTATCTTAAGTTTTGACCCCTTTAATTAAGCTAATTAGCACTAATTACCTATTTAAGCCAATTATGGTGATTAGTGAGTTTAGGGCATTCTAGGATAATCCAACCCTATTCATAAGTTCTACTATACCTAAGATAACACTAGAAATTAACTTGTATAAAATTAGAGATTTAATTAGGGTTAAATTCACAAATCTTTAATTTGGCTGATTAAGGAGTGATTAAGAATATTTAACATCCAAAATTAGTTTTAAGGGTTTGATATTGTTCTCCAGGGTCTAAGGAGCAATCAGAGCCCTTAATCTCTATATTTGGATATTTATTAAATTTAATATGATTTAATTAAAGACAGTAAAGAATTGGGTAAATATTTTTAAATCCAACTATTAGAACTAAGATTTTATTTTATTTTTAGATTCGTTGTATTTTTCTGATTCAAATGGTATATTGGATCATACAATTTGGATTTATATAAATAAAGTTATTCAATTAATTTAACATGTATTTTTATTTAAATTGAAACTATAGGGTTTAATTATTTAAATGCATAATTATTAAAAATGTTATCCAATAAATGTTAATTAGCCGCGGCCCAGTATCAGAACCGCGCGGGTCACGGGTCGGCCCGACCCAGACTTTGTCTTCAACCCCTCGATGAGTCCCGAGTCAGCAGAACTTCCGCGCGGAAATTCTTGGTGCTTCGGCGACGGCAGCGGCTCAACTCGATCCCTAAACATTCCTAGAGTCGAGACGCATCAATTAGACTAAGAACCCCCATCTGGATTCCTCTAGATCAATGGGGTGCTACTCAACCGAGACGCCTTCAATAAGGCATCTCAGGTCGACTGTGAGGGGACAATTCTCCTCACAGGGGCCTCGATTCGACCAGGGTTTGATCCCTACATGTTCAAGGAAGTGAGGTGAGTCGAATCCCCATACTTTCTCAACATGGGGCACAGCCAATCGCTGGGTCCTTACTCAGACTCAGCCATGGCTCTGCCGCTAGCTCAATCGATCGATACGATCGATTCGAGCTAGCTTAGCCCTAGGAGACAATCACCACGGTTTCCCTAAGTGCCTAAGGTGCTCTAGACGACATCCAGGGCTCAATCCAGAAGACAGAATTAAACCGAGCTTAAGGAAATTTTAATGGGGAAGGTTGTACCTCAAGTCAGGCTGCAGGCTTGGCCGAGGGGAATTGAGGTGCGCTGAAGCTTCCTGAACAGTAGACGAAGCTTCACAGGGGTCTGAACACCAGAAGGACCCTCTATCAGCAGTTCAAGCCTTCGGGTCGATGGGAAATGCCGAGAGAGACGGGAGCTTCAGGGGCTTCACCTGGGAAAATTGAGGAGTCTCAGTGAGCAAAGGAACTCACTGAGAGGTGCTGGAGATATTTATAGGCAGCTGGGAGGTCCAGGGTGGCTGTCGAGGTCTGGAGTCATGGCTTAGGCTCAGCTCGAGGGTGCTCCCTCAATTTCCAGAATTGGAGTGGACCGGGCCTCAAGCTTGGCTGGGAGTGCTAGGGAGGCTAGGGCAAGGTCACAACGGTCTTCCTGACATGGCACAGGAGTGGCAGACCGACTGGAGGACGTGGCTGTACGGGAAAATTTGGCTATCGGGCGCGAGCTGGGGAGGAAGATGATCCACAGTCGCGGGGGTTGCCAGGGCCGTCTGATGGATCGCCAGTTGACATGGAATGGCTCTGATCTCCTGACATCTAACGTCCGCGCGAGGAGTTGGATCAGCCGTCGAATCAGATCCGCAAATCGAACGAGCGATCGGGGTTACTTAAGGCGGATGGGTTAAGCGCCGTCGGATCAAATCTCAGAACCGTGGAACGGTCGAGATTAGACGGATCTAATCTAAGGCGTGGGCCGTGGGATCATATCCGTAGAACAGACGGCCCAGATGGTGCCCGCAGTTTGGAAACCAGCTGTGGCGCCCACCACCCTTAATCTGCCAAAGGATTAGGTTAAGGGTGGGGTGTCACTCTGGCTAACCCCTCACTTATCATTGGGTTAGGATAGACTCCACAATCCACCTGATTAGGGAAGGATTAACACAAAATCAAACTAACAGTCACTGTATAAGTAAATAAACAGAGTGCGGAAGCAATTTAAGGTAATGTAAACCATCAAAGTATCACAGTGCAAATAGGAAAGAAAAATAGAACTCATAATATAAGTATACAATCCAAAATCACAGTCAATAGTACCTGTATTATTATATAATTCAAAATGTTTAAATTGAATGAAAACCACTCATCCTCACTTGAAGTATAAAGGAACTAGACGGCAGCTTCTTCCACGGGTTCCTCCTCTGGGTAAGGCTCCACACCTAACTCCTGCTCGTCTAACTGAAAGGAGTCTGCCATTATCGGTTTCACAATGTAGGGCCCCAGCCAAAGAAAAGAAAAATCTGGTTAGACAATTATCTAAGTACATTTTAAGCTGTTGAATTATTATAAGTGTTAAGTAATATCACCATTTAGCAACATCTAAGTAACATATATATATAAAAGGAGCAGCAAGCAATACAAAGAAACAGGGAAGCTATAAATCATCATTTATAACTTAAGCAAAGAAAAAGAAAAGAGGCTGAGATATGCCTCACATACAAACTAACCAAGGAACGGCGTATAAATATACATAACTGTCATGTGCTGTAAGAAAAGTTCTACATCCTAAACATGCTGGTGATCAACAGAAAACATGCTAATTAAAATAAATAACTCAGCAGTAGTACATATAAATAGCAGCAAGATTTTAACATCCTATATGTATATATATAAAAGCAGTACAAAGAAATAGCTGACGGAATAGAATACTGAAAAGTAAACAACAACAACTGCATATAAAGCCACACATGCATCGACTGCCATACAGAAAAGAGCTACTCAAGCCCATCGAATACTAAAGAAGCTTAGCACCATCACGGCTAAGACATAAAATTGTGTACCCCTAGCGACATAAGGAGGCTAGGCAAATAAGCAAACAAAGCAAACGATGGGTCTTAGCACTAGTACGGTTAAGGCCCAACTGTATGCCCTTAGCGACAAAAGGAGGTTAGTAAACTAAGCATACAAGGTAACTTTAACGCCAGTACGGCTAAGGCACCAACGGTGTACCTCTAGCGACATAAGGAGGCTAGTAAACTAGGCACACAACAAAATGGATCCTTCCCCTAGTGATAAAAGGAGGCTAGGCAATAAGGATATAACTGAGAGGCAGTTCATAAAATCATTATCTTTTTATAAATCACTTTAATATTTTCACAAGGAATCTAAGGAGTCTCCATATTTTCCTAACATTTTATTCATGCATCAAATATCTTATATAATATGCTCAAAGAAATATGGCACAAAAGTACAAGGAACGCGTAAGCAACAAAGTATCAATAGAAGCAAAGAACTCTACTAAACATGATGATATCATTTGTTTTCTACTTAACTATCTAACTATTCCAAGTTACACAAGTTGAGGATCACCGTTTTCCTATTATCGAGTGTAACTCAAAAATTTATCCTTATAAGTTAAAAAGGATTAGAATTGATCAGGTTCTAATCTAGTTCAAACAGACAGACGACTATGAGTTAAATTAATAAATCACACATCCTAATTTTGTGAATTTAGACATTTTAACTAAGATCTGATCACGATCTTCTAAACCTATAGATTATGGATTAAACATTACAAGATTTAAGTTTAATCACATAATCCAAAGGATAAGACCTAAGTTCTAAGTTTTATTCTATTAGTGATTTACTAGTTATGGCAAATCCTATTAAGTAATCAAACTTAATAGGATGAATCTCCTATCTTAAATATAAAGTTAAAAGATAAAATAATCAGAATAGGTTATAAAATAAAATAAAAGTCTATAAACTAATAAAACTAAGGTTTCACCCATTGGGTAACCCAATTTACCCAATGAATGAACTCTAGCCTATGATCTAGTCCTAGTCTCAGAAAATGTCCTTAAGGTGTAGTGCTTAAGACTTGGCAGAAATTATTGGAATCTAACCTAAGGGTTGATTTCACTCACTTGATTGATTATAACATTAGTTAAGAGGATTATAATATTAGTCTTGGCATTCTGGGATGTTATCCAAAGGGTAAGGGTACTTAGTCCAATTTTAGGGCAAAATGACCATTTTGCCCCTACTTTAAGGGTCAAAAAGTCAACTTTTGACTTAGTAGTTAGAATTGAATTCCCTTAGTTCCAATTGGTTCATTACTGTCTAGCTTGAAGATAGACAGTAAGTACGCCTAAATTGGGAGATAAACGGTCAAGTTATGACTAAAATAAGACTAGGGGTAATTTGGTCATTTACCTAAATTTCTAAGATTCAGATCCTAAATATTATTTTGTTATATTGATGACATTGAAATTCTAGGCTGGTTAGAATATTGAATTTTCCAATTTGGAGTTGATTTGACTAAGTTATGATCGTTTGAAGTCTAGGGGCATTTTGGTTATTTTTCACTAAAGTCAACCCTAAGTTCTAGGGTTGACTTTTTATCCTGATGTCCGAATAGGAAAACTAATACTACTACGGTGATGGAGCCGCTCTCCTGAGTATTTTAAGACTCATATTGACTTTGTTTCGATAACCAGGTAAAAAGTTATGAGGCTCTAAAGATGTCCTAAAATGCTACCTCATTGTACGTACCCCAAAATAAATTCTTACATTATGTTATTTGAATCCTTATATTTTTTTGAGTATTTTAAAACCTATATTGGCTATGTTTGAATCATCCTACAAAAAGTTATTAAACTTTTAAGATTTACTTTTCAAAAATACAATTTAAATTATTTTACTATTTATTTATTCAAATTATATTATTTTATTATTCATTCCTAAAGTTTTTCTGAAATTAATTAATCTTCATTAACGTGTACTTAATTAGGCTTAATTAACTATTAATTAATCCATTAACTAATTAATTATAATTATTTTTAATGTTACTGTAGCAAAGTAATTAGCACTAATTACTTTTTAATTACCCTAATTATCTGTTAATATTTATTTAAGAATATTTAATTATACTTTAGTGTTCATTAGTAATTAATTATCATAATTACTGTTTAGGGTTTAATTAACCTTTTAATTAACCCTAATTAATCTCTAATTATTCTTAATTAATTAAGATTACTGTTCAAAAGTAATTAGTACTAATCCTATTTTAATTAATCACTAACTATAATTAATTAAGGCTAAATAGTAATTAATTAATACTAGCAGTAATTTAATTAATTTTAATTAACAGATAGTGGGTCCCACTGAACACGTGGCACTGCTAGAGGTTGCCACGTGGCACTGTGGGCCCCACAGGGGCTGAGTCAGCTCGGGTGACTGGGCAGTGGGCCCCACCTGACATGTGGCACTGCCAGAGGCTGCCACGTGGCACTGTGGGCCCCATGGGGAGCCGGACCACCGCGGTTGACCGGGCATTGGGTCCCACTTGCCGCGTGGCGGGCCCAGAGGCTGCCACGTGGCGCTGTGGGCCCCACTGTGGAGCCTGAACAGCCGTGCGGGCTCGGGCTGTGGGCCCCACGTGACACGTGGCGTGCCGGCTGGATGCCCCGTGGCGCTGGTGGGCCCCACGGCCGAAGCTGAAGCGTCGCGGCTTCGGCTGGTGGGTCCCACTGGACACGTGCAGGCCCAGAAGGCGCCACGTGGCACTGGTGGGCCCCACCCGGCTGACGCGGACCCTGGCTTGGGCGGGTCGGGCTCGGGTCGACCCGGCCCGACCTAGACTTCGTCTCCCTCACGGAGAAGGCTCGAGGGCGCCGGCTAGGGCACAACTTTCGCCAGCCTTCCCGGGGCCGGAACACCTCGTCCCGCACGGCCGCCGGTAGCCCTCGACGAGGGCTACACGTCGGTGGGCGGACCCTCGCCGGAGGTGGTTGGGATCGCCGGCAAAACGAAACCCTAACTCCTAGGGTTTCGGCGGCTGCGAAAAATGGGCTCGAGGCTTCAAGCCTTGAGTTGGGCTAGCCGGACCTGATCGAGGCCGATCAGGTCCGGTTAATCATCGATCTAAGTCCTAACCCACAATTTCCATGCTATGCGATGGCGAAAGGAAGAACGGAGGGGGAGAACGGGGGTACCTCGTTTGGACGGCGGATGGTGGCTGAACTTCGGGGCTCGGTTTGGACTCGATCTGGGCTTGGGTTTTCGCAAACCCGGAGCCCAGAGGTCGGCCGGGGTCTTAAAGACCCGCCGGCGACCTCGCCGAGGTCGGGGAAGGCCCGAATTGGGTGGAAACGGCGGCGGCCCGCCGCGTGTCACGCGCGGGCGACGGGGCCGAGGGAGACGGCCCCGTAGCCGTTGGATCTGATCCAGATCCAACGGCTGCGATGGCACCGTCCGATCTAACGGCGCTGTTAACTACAGTTCACGGTAACGTTAAATACTTAAACAGGCATGCCGTTAAGTATTAAAATATTATTATTATTATTATTATTATTATTGAAAAAATTTCCAGAAAATTTTGAACATATTTTTCCTAGCTAATTTGTGGTCAAGGAATTCAATGGTGCAGTCAGATTTTCGATCCGACGAGTATTTTGATACCTCGATTTCTGGGGTATTTTTATTATTAAAATATTCGTCGAAATTTCGACGACTTCCGATTGACACGAAAACTTCACCCCAAGATAATTTGGGGTCAAGGAATGCAATGGTGGTGTCCATTTTTCGATCGAAAATTAATTTAAATAGGTCAATTTCTAGGGTTTCTGGATTTCCAAAAATCAGGATTCGATCTGTTTGACTCCAGATTTGGACTAGGTCTCAAAGGTTTGACTCCACTTGACCTAATTAGCGCTTATAATTGTGTTTAAGACTTATGATTAGTCCTAATTAACTAGAGTAACAACTCAGGTTGTTACACCAGTCGACCGTTGGAAAGGATAGATTTGCAATTAAAAATTGCTTAAAACCTTAATTTGCAATTAAACTAATTTAAATTAAATCCAAAATATGACTAAATGACCTCCAAAAATTCCTAAAATTTTACCCTTAGCTAATTTGGGGGTGAGGAATTCAAAAATGAACTTAGATTTTGGTTTGGAGATCAATTTATTTTAGGTATTTTCTAGGGTTCAAAAATACCTAAAAATATCAAATTTTCCATTTAAGCTCCAAATAATTTCAAACTTTTAGGTTTAGGTTTAGATGACCCAATGAGCCCAATGGAATCAAATTCAAAGGTTGGTTTAGCTTAATTAATCCAGATTAAGCTTGGGTAACAACAAGGGTTGTTACAACAATAGCTTTATTAAGGGAGCCATCAGGTGAGTAAGGTCCGGCTGATCCAGACTACCTCGCAGGGGGCTTCGAGTGTCTAATGGTGCATCTCAACCAGGGGATCGATCCTCAATTGACCCGAGGCCAAGGCGTGTACTATAGACGGAGAATTTCGCCATATAGGGTTTCCGGGTTCGGCAGCTGACGAGAGGAGTCTGGGTGGGGACAAAGACCCTGTATGGGTCGGGTCAGCCCGTGACCCGCGCGGTGCGACAATCCCGGGTCTTCGGGCCCCGGTCGACCCGCGCGGGTCGGGTCAGTCCCGATTAATTAAGGAAAATAATCCAATTAATCCAATTAAAGGAAAATTAAATTGGAAAAATACAGAATAAATTAATTGAATAACTTTTAATCCACTAGTCTAAATCCTATAATAGCATATATGAAATTGATCAGAAAATCATCAGAGATCTGAATATAAAATAATATTGAACGTCTAATGGTTATATTTTATATTATTGCCTAATTATTGCAGATCTTGATTAGGATGAATCAGCCATTATACTTAACTAATTTGCATATTTAGGGTATCATTAGTCTCCTTATGCAAAGTAGAATGAATGTGCTATATAATTTATTTTGTTGATCTCTATATTTCAATTTATACCATAATCTTATTAAATCATGATTAGTGAAAATTAGGATTTGTAGGCATGGGATCTCGATAAACTTAGCCTCTGATTATTTGTATTATTAAATAGAACTTATATGCTAATTTGTATGAAATTTTGATGGCTATATTTATAATTAGGTGCTAACTCTTTTGAATGGATTTAGGGTTTCATTAGCATTAATTACTTTCTATTTTTATAAATTTTTTATTAATATGCTTCATAGTAGTAAGGTAAATGTATGGAAACCATGTATGCCAATTCATAATGTATAACTTGAATAATCCAAAAAAAAATTGGAGAACTTAATCATCTTAATTAACTTAAGAAGTCTTAAGACTTTGATCAAGCTATTAAGACTTGATTTAGGTCTAAGATTGCCACCAATAATATATACTTAAGAGCGCCTATTGAGCTTGATTTTCCAACAGAGTTGTCACCATGGCTCACAGATGAGCCACCTCATCATTAGAACTACTAGAGGTAAGAGTGTTCTTGACAGGAGTAACGGTAGATGGTGATCCGGAATCCATTCTAGTTTAAGTTTAAGGAAAAAGACAAACTCAAAATTTATTATAAGGAAGAGAAATCAAAATCTTTCATTAATTATAGAAATAAGGGATTACAATGCCAAAACTATATATCTAATAAGGTTGCTTGAGAATGAAATAATATTTATCATAACTATCACTCAAATATTATCAATGTACTCTGCCCTAAAGGCTACACAAAAGTCCTCAAAAGTGACTTCCCGACTCTTCCTGTTACGCTTCTTCTCAAGCCTTGCCATGGTCTCATACCACCAAACTCCAGCGTAATCCACCATCAGGTCTGTCACAATATCTACATAAAGTGACTCAGGACATTCTATGTGTATCAGAATGGACTCCACTCGGCTCAACCATTCCTGTGCGTATATGGGAAAGTTGAGCCCTCGATATACAGCTTACTATAAAAGCTTCTCCAGGACTAAGACCCCTTTTGCTGAAACTCCTTCAATCTGCCAGTTGCTTTCCTACCTCCACTTGAAGCTACAACTCCAAACTGTCTTGAAGGTACGCTAATAATAGTCTATATCAGATTCTTTTGAATTCATTTGACTATGAGGACAAAATTTTATTATATTTGTGTTAGACTCCAAATGACTAAATTATTAGGATGGGAATATTCTCCTCCTACATTTTATATAGAGTTACTGACACTACTATGTTACGGATGTTACCTATATTGATGATTGTGTTTCAGAAGAACAGTCCATTAGGTAGAAAGGAATCATATATCCCATTCTGACACCTTATGGTGTTCTCTGATACCAACTGTGGAGCCCCACGTACTGACAACAAGGAAGTACAGTGCTCCAACTATGGCAAATCCCCAACTTAAGTAAAGTTAGGTAAACCCAACTTGCCTTAAGCCAAGGACTTGTCACCAAGTACTATAACATTCATCAATATATGTATATATATACATATCAAAGTAGCGGAAGCAATAGGCGAGTAGTAACATCCATAAGCATACATAGTAGAAAAAGGGAAAATAATATAGTAACTCATCGAAATACAGAAATTAAATACATTCAGAATTAATTATTACAAACTGAATTTTTAAAGAGGATGAAAATGTCTCTCAATCTCATTGAAAATAAAATATAAGATCTATCTAAATAGCAGCAGCACGATCCTCTTCCTGAACTGCTACTCTTCTGCGACACTGCCCACAAACACGTCCGAATCTGACAGTTGTCGGTATCACAAATGCCAGGGCCCCAGCTAACAAAACAAAAAGGTTACAGTTAGACATTTGTCTAAGTACATTTTAGGCTATTTTAATGAACTGAATATTTTAAATATGTCATATTTAAATTAGCTAAACATGCAAATAGTAATAGGTGCAACAAGCTATGAAGAAATGGTAACTATAAACTATCCATTTATAGCCAGCAACTAGTATGAAGAATGACATACAACGCAAAATAAACAAGGTGAGGCTAAAAGTTAAAAAAGAAACAGCAACTACAATACAATTTTGAACCTAACATGCTTATAATCATATAACACATGCTGGGTATATAAAAGAAATACAAGTACTGAAAATATGCAATTTTAGCATCCTAAACATGCCAATATATATAAGTAAACCGTATGAGTATACATACAACATGCTAGTTAAGAAAAGGAAAAGAAAAACCACAGAGACATGTGGAAAAAGCAAAGCAATCTATGAAATATAAGCCATTGACATGTGGCAAAGTGAGCAAGTACTGAAAATAAGGTCACTGAAGCATGTGGCAAAGCAAAATAGAAAATAATACTGAACAATCCAGCTAAGGTAGCAATAAGCCTAAGACATAGTACTGTCATACCAGCCAATAGGCCATCCAGGGCTTTCAATATCAATAAATCAATCCCCAGCCTAGCCATCCAAATATACTAGGTCTGAGTCCAATCTATACAATACTACTACTAAAGAGGCGGACTAAGCTAGGACATATTCTACCAACTGCAATCAAGGCAAAACTGAATGATATGCAATTCAAATACTAACTTAGGAAGTATCATCCATATCCTAAGTTCTCCTATTATGCTCAAGGAATAAGGCTCAATGTGGCGGCCCTGCCCCTCCGTGGTCCTGTTAACCCTTAAGTTAACATAATTACGGTGGAGGGGTCACCAAATGACAAGGTCCCCACTTAGAATTGGATTAGACACACATTCTAATCCAATCTTAACTAAGGACTTTGCCATTCATCCAAAAATACTATCACTAAATGATCATACATGAACTCAGAGTGTGGAAGCATAAAACATAACATCCATCCAATACAGTATAAATACAACAATACAGAATAAGTAAAGTACTGAAAGAGAATATAAACCTGTATTATTACAACATTTAATAAGTTTAAAGGAACTGAAAGGAAACTCTCAATCTCACTGGAAGAAAGAAAACTAAAACTACAGATCTTCAGGAACAGGCTCCTCCTCCAATGGCAAGCTCTCCACTGGATATGCTGCTCCAACAAACTCAGAACATACCATTATCAGTTTCATAATGGTAGGGCCCCAGCCAACAAAAGAAAAACTAGTTAAACAATATGTCTAAGTACATTTTAGGGCAAATAATTTTATTAAGTTAAATAGATATCACCATAAAAATAGAACTGAGCAAAATAGGTGCAGAAAAGCGTACAAAAGAATAGTATAAAGTTATAAACAAACAGTTTATAACTAAAGCAACTAGGAAGTAATACATACCTCCTCTAAGCAACTACAACAAAAACAGGTAAGTAAAAGAAAAGTAAAACTGTAAGAAAATACAACCTAAATATGCATATGATCAAACAAAAATATGCTAAGTGACCTACAATATTTAACAGTGTGAAACTAAAAAAAACTAACATCTTAAAAGCATAAGAAAATAGCAAGTAGAACTAGCATCCTATATAGTGCAGGAAAATTGTAAGTAAAACAATGCTACAATGCAGAATATACAAGTAAAACAGTAACTGCAAAATGAAACTACAGTGACTATATAAGTCACTTGAACTGAATACGAACTCAACAAATCTTAACCTGATGAGCTAAGAAACTCTGAACTGAACATCATTGAAAACTCTTAGCCTGATGAGCTAAAACAGAACTGAATGTAAGTGTACTTGAATTAGTATATCCATATCAAAATCCTGACTCTATAGTCAGTAGGGCGAGAGTCTATCCATCCTATCACTCGGACTAGGCATGGCCAATAAACTGTCGGACATTAAACCCTCGAAAGGTTACCGACCCCGAACGAATTGATCGAAGAGGTATACTAATCAAGCTACACCTTACAAACCACTTGTGAAACAAAAACATAATGCTGCTTATAAATGTTCCAAATTTAACATAAGATATCTATCAAATATCTTAAATACATAATACATGTTCAAGGTATAAGGCTCAAAATCAAGGAATGCGAAGCATTAAAATCAAAGTGCAAGAAACTCTATCTAAAACACAGGTGATATCTGTTGTTATCTATTTTATTCGTTCTATCTACTCTAAGTTACATAAGTTTCAGAATTATCAATTCTTACATATTTTGTAACTTAGAATCACGAATCCTATTAGTTGAAGATAATTAGGACTGGCCAAGTCCTAATTATAACTTAATCAAAAGATGACTATTTGGTTAAAGTGAATAAATCATCGACCTAGTTTTGTAATTTAATTCACCCCATCCTCATCTTGATTAGCCAAATCAAGATGAAAAGACTAAGAATTAGACTCCAGATGATGGGGTCTAATCACTTAATATAAAGGTATAATCTAAGGGTCTATGTTTAAAAACTAAATCTCACAGATTAAGTTAAGGCAAGTCCTAATGATAAATCAACTCATTAGGATAGATCTATATTCTTAATTCTAGAGTTTAAAGATCAAATAATCATTCAATAAACTAAGAAAATTTATAAACTAGAAAACTCAAGGTTTCACCTATTGAGTAACCCAATTTACTCAATAGATGAATTCTAACTTAAGATCTATTCCTAATCTTAAGAATTAAGGCTCTTAATTACTAAGAGTATCTCTCAAGACACACATCCTAACTAATGTTATAAGACCTAAGGTATGATCTAAGAGTGATTAAGGAAAGAAGAACACTCATAATTTACTTAGGAAATTTCTTAAGGAGCAAAAATTTGAGATTCTAATCAAAATCTAATTTAAACTTGAACTTGATTAATTTTAGTTCTAAATCATTCTATTTACTGATTTTAGTGATTAGAAATTGAATTTAGGGCTTTTAAAGGCTAAACCCTAAATTTGGGCAAAATGACCATTTTGCCCCTTCTCAAGGGTTCAAAAGATCAAATTTTGATCTAAGACTTAAATTCTAAAATTTTCTTTTGAAAAGTGATTCTTACTGTCTAATGTAAGATTAGACAGCAACTAAATTAATTTTGGGTGATTATTAGGCCATATGAGATCAAGTTAGTGAATTTGACTCATAAGGGTAAATTAGGAATTTGGCTAAGTGAAAGTTAAATTTTCTTTCAGATTATTGTTCTTTACTGCCTAAGCTTTCCATAGAATCTAAATTTGCTAAATTCTAATAAGTATTGGAAAGTTATGGCCAATACAAGATTTTAGGGTTTAAAGGTGATTAAGGGATTCTTAAGTATGGGTCAAAAACCTAACTTTGCCAATTAGTGTCCAAATTGAGTAAAATTAGTGGCTATGATTTACAAATAGTTCACTGATCACAATGATATGTGGTAAGCTTAATTTGGATCTAATTTGACTAAGTTATGACCTAATTAGGGTTAAAAGTGATTAGTGAGTGATTAGCAAAATTAATCACTCAAACACTAATCCAATCTTACAGATTGATTTTAAATGATTTTATGAGTCCTCTAAAACTTAAATCACTCAATTTGGATTATTAAATTGGCTAATATTTACTAATCAAGATTTAAAGTAATTAAGGGTGATTAACAAATCTAACCGTTGGATCCTAAATATTTTTTGTAGATTACTGTGAATTAGGTTTTTCTGATCTAAAAGGACCTCTGGATCATCAAATTTGGAGCTCAATTGACCAAGTTATGGTCAATTGAAGTTCTAGGTCTAATTAAGGTAATTAGGGTTAAGTTCTAAAAGTGATTAGGCAAATACTAATCCAAACAGCAAAGTGAACATTATCAAAATAATCCTTAGGGTTTTTGATCACTTTAAGACCCATATTGGGTATGTTTGGATCAATCTACACAAAGTTATGATTAAATGAAATTTTGTGACATAAATTTGAACTTAATTAAATCCTAAATATCATTTTGCTAAATACTGGTCAAATTGCAAAGTTATTGGCATCAATAAATTCCTCATATTTTCCTGATAAATTTGATATATTGATTTGCTATTTTTGGACTTATATTTATTAAGATATTAATGTTTTAAAGTTTAATTTAATTTAGTTATCTAATTTATATAAATATTACTGATTTGAAATCAAATAAATTTTAAATTTGATTTAATACAGCGGCGGGCCCACTTGCTGAGACAACAGCAGATGGAGCGGGACCCTCTGGAAACCACGCGTCGCTATGCGACTTGAGGATGGAGCGCAGGCGGGTCCCACACGCTATCCGATACGCTTGCGGGACAGACGCGGGTCGAGTCACCCCGACCCGGCCCAGGCGAGGCTTCTTCTTCCTTACGCCGAGTCCGACACACTTAGGGCATCACTCTTAGGGGTCAAAACGCCGATGCCAGGTCTTGGCCCGCATGGTAACGGATAGACACAGTTACGTCCATCCCATAGATGGTTGAACCAACGCGCGGGATGATCTGGGGTGTCTCAAATCTTCAGCCCTAGATGCAAGCCTTGGGACGAAGATTGCAAACTCAGGATACATAAAACTACTCTTATTTCTCAAAATTGTTTAATCATAGCTCAATCAAGAATAATCACAGCTTAATTAAACATTCAATAGACAATATAATTCATGATTTGAATTTTGAAATAGGAAAATCTGGTACCAATTGAATTGATAGAAATAACTCAGCACTTTGATTTGTTTAATTTACACTTAAGCTTTTCAGTTTACTCGCAGAAATGAATTGATAACAAAAATGAAGAATTTAAATTTGGTTTAGTAGGTGAAGAATTGAGTACTGAAGTGAAATACCTGATTCAACGAAAATGGAAGGATCTTTAGGTCTGATTCGTGATCTCCTATGATGCCACAGAGCCCAGAAATCACTGTCCGGAATCCAGAACTGATGCTTGGGGTCTTAATCTACCCTTACGGAATATCCATTAGCGGTGCAAACAACGCGTGTCCACGAAGAGGCAGCCGAGCGTGCATGCTTGACATGCGGAACTCGCTCCAGGACCATGAACTGTAGCCGTCTGATCGAATCGATCAGACTGCCTGCAAACTGTCGCTCGATCTCACGGAAGCTGAACGACGTGCAAACAATGGACGGCGCCGATTTAAGGAGGAGACGGTGGATTTGATGGAACAGTTAAAATTAAAGAAAATAATATATTATTATATTAATTTCAATCCATTTTATTAAGTAATTTTAATCGCATTAATGCATTAAAAAAATTCCAATAAATCACCCCTAGCTAATTTGGGTGTTCTGAATGCAATGGCGAAGTCAGATTTTCAATCTGGGGTCTAAATAAAAAGTCAATTTCTAGGGTTTGGGATTTTCCAGAATTTCAGATTCGGCTTTGTTGACTTCTGCTTTGACCTAGGTTTCCGAGGCGAGTTCTAAATTACTTATTTAGTGACTTAGAACCTTAATTAAGACTTAGATTAGTCTTAATTGAGCAAAGTAACAACCTGGGTTGTTACACTCAATAACCAAGGTATGCAAAGCAATCTAGTCAAAGTAAGCAAGAGACTCAGTCTAAACTTATGTGATATCTGGTGTTATCTGATTATCAAATCTAACTACTCTGAGAAGGTAGAAGTTTAGGATCTCCAATATCCAGCTATCGAGTAGATTCTCAGATTTACATCCCTAAAGTTAATATTAGAACTTAATAAGTTCTAATCTAAAATCATATGATGACTATATAGTTTAAGTAAATCAACAACCTAATTTATTAATATTTTACTCTCTTACCCAAATCTTGATTAAGTAATCAAGATTTAAGGATTTAGAACTTAAACCCCAATTTTGAGTTCAAATCCTAAATCCAAGGTAGTATCCTAACTAGGATTTAGGGTTCACCTTTACTCCTGAAATAAGATATAGAATCATATAAGCTGAAAGATCCAAGAACTAAGAACTTAGTGAAAGGTTATTCTACTGATTATAAGATAAAACAAATCGATCAAGAACTTAAGAATCTAAGATCTATATTCAACCTTTAAGATAATCTCATTATCTTTAGAGATTGAATCATCCTATACCCACATGGAAGGTTTCACAAAGGGTTAAATAATCAATCATTTGGAGAATTTCAATTGGAGATGGTTCAGTTCAAATTGAAGATCTAAATCTAAGATCTAAGATCTAAGGATCTGATGTTTGATCACTTTAAACTTTGAACTAGATTTTTACTTAGGAGTTTCCATTTGTATTTCTTTTAGAATTTAGGTTTATAATATAACTATATTGAACTCATTAAGGTGATAATTGACAATCTTGGATATTTGGTTTAAGCATTAAACTAGGTGACCTCTTTTAGGTTACTTAAGATCTAAGTATCTTAATTAGGACTTTAAGTGAAGATTTCTTAAGTTTAAGGATCACATTAACATTAATATTGGTATGAGAATTCAGAGAACATTTCTAATCTATGTTAGGGTAGATTATTGAAAATTTCAAGGTTTATAGGGCATTTAAGTATATTTGATCAAAATGACCAAAATGCCCCCTCTTAAGGCCAAAATTGGAATTTTAGGGTTTAATTGTCCAAATTACTCCTAATCTATTTTAATGTGTCCCATACTGATAAATAAGGTGGAAAAATACATTTATCTTGGATTTTGACCACTTAATTAAGCTAATTAACACTAATCACTTAATTAAGCCAATTTTGGGGATTAGTATATTTAGGCATCTTAGGGCAATCCAACCTTTCCAAATGGTTCTAAAATACTTAGGATAGCATTAGGAACCATCTCTACCAAGATCAGAGGCTTAACTATGTTTAATTTTACTAATCCCTAATTAGGGTGATTAAGGAGTGATTAAGAGAAATTGTTATCAAAATTGGTTTCTTGGAGCAATCAGAGCCTTTAATCTCCTCATTTGGATATATAATCAATTTAATATGATTTAAACAAGGACAATCAAAGAGTTGGGCAAATATTTTTAAATCCAACCATTGGATCTGTGATTTTAGTTTATATTTAGATTCTTTGTATTTTTCTGATTCAAATGGTATATTGGATCATACCATTTGGATCAGTATCGAAAAATTTATTTAAATAATTTATTATGTATTCTTATTTAAATTAAAACTATAGGGTTTGATTAATTTAATTCACAACTATTAAAAATGTCTTCCGATAATTATTAAATAGACGCGGCCCAAAATCAGAACCTCACGGGTCACGGGTCGGCCCGGCCCAAGATCCGCGACTTCGTCTTCCTCCTCTCGACAGGTTCGATCCAGCCGAGCTTCAGCGCTGAAATTCTCGGTGCTCTGGCGACGACAGCGGCTCAACTCGATCCCTACATGTTCAGGGAGTCGAGACGCATTGACTGGACCAAGAACCCCCATCTGGATCCTTCTGGATCGATGGGGTGCTACTCAACTGAGACGCCTTCGATATGGGCATCTCAGGCCAACTGTGAAGGAACAATTCTCCTCATAGAGGCCTCGATTCGACCTAGGTCCGATCCCTACACGTTCAGGGAGGTGAGGCGAGTCGAACCCCCATACTATCTTAACCTGGGGCGCAGCCAATCGCTAGGTCCTTACTCAGACTCAGCCATGGCTCGGCTGCTAGCTCAATCGATCGATACGATCGATTTGAGCTAGCTTAGCCCCAGGCGACAATTACTACAGGTTCCTTAGGTGGCTATGGTTCACTAGGCGACATCCAGGGTTCATATAGAGGACAAAAATGAAATGGAGCTAAAGGAATTTCAATTGGGTAAAGGTTGTACCTGAATTTAGGGTTGCGTGTCTGACCGAGGAGAATTGAAGTGTCCCCAAGCTTCCTGAAGGTTAGACGAAGGCGCACAGGGGGTCTGAACACCGGACGAGCCCTCTATCAGCGGTTCGCACTTCGAGAAAAGCAGGGAAAGATCGCCGAGGAAGACAAGAACTCCAAGGGTTTTTAGCCACCAATTGAGGGTTCACAGTGAGCAAAGGGACTCACTGTGATTCTCCCAAGGTATTTATAGGCCAAGGGGGCTATGGGGGTGGCTTCCAGAGCTCGGGCAATGGAGGGAAGCTCGGACCAAAGGGAGAGGCTCGGGCCAACGACCTTGGGCAATTTGGGAAGATGGCAGCTAGCAAGACGAATGCACCGAGGGCAGGAGAGGAATTTTGAAGCTTTTCCTGTACTGCCACGTGGCTGAGAGAATCCTGGCTGTCGGGGGGGGGGGGGGAACCAGACGCAGACGGGTCGAGAGGTGGACGATGATCCACAGTGGCTGGGGGTCTTAGAGCCATCGGATGGATCGACCGTTGGCTCTGGACGATCCTGATGGATTACTTAAATGGGTTAACCGGTAGCCATTGGATGCGAGCGATGGATCCAATGCGTAGGATTAGATCCTACAGCGGAGGAGATCCCGCCGTTCGAAGGCGCGTGCTGAGATGCGTGCTCAGGCATCAGGTGGCTTGAAGCATGCGCCGCTGTCGGGACCCCGCAGCGGATCCACCGCGGTCCCGACAGCAAATCCCGGTGATTTAATTTTTAATTAAAATTTAAATTAAATATAAATAAAATTAATTAAATAATATATAATTATTCTGAATATCCCAAATCCAATTTAGGACCAAATGAGCTCCAAAAATTCCCAAAATTTCACCCTTAGCTATTTAGGGTATGAGGAATTCAAAAATGAAATTATATTTTAATTTGGAGATCAAATTAATTTAGGTATTTTCAGGGCTTAAAAATAGCCAAAAATACCAAATTTGCCATTTTAGCTCCGATTGATTCCAAACTTCTAGTGTTAGGTTTAAATGACCCATTGAACCCAATGGAATCAGAATCAAAGCTTGGATTAACTTAATTAATCTAAGTTTAGCTAAGATAACAACTAGGATTGTTACAACCATTCTGTACGGTGCTTTAAATATAGGCTGGGTACCCAAAATTAGTTCAATAGAGAACTCCACTTCTCTGGGAGGAGGTACAATATGCAGATCTTCTGGGAATACATCGACAAATTCCTTAACTACTTTACAATCAGAGAAAGGTATACTTTCATTTGCTTCACCCATCATGGTGACCAGAAAAGTATCACAACCCTTACTGATCAATTGCTCAGCTTTGATAGCACTTATTAATGATAACTATGTACTAGTTTTTCCTATAAAAGTCTTAGACTAGCCTTGGGAATGGAGAGTGACCTTATTTTTCAGGCAGTTTATCATAACATTATTGTCACTTAGCCAGTTCATTCCAAGGATGATATCAAAGTTTGCTAATGGCAGGATAATTAATTCGGAGTTAAACTCCTAACCATTTAATGGAATTTTGATGTTACAAAATTTATGGGCACTTAGTTGAGCTCCAGATGGAAGTCCAACGCTTAAGGATTTTGCTAAGTTGTACAATTGTGGTTTAAGGATGTTGGCAAAATATTCAGAAATAAATGAATGATTAACATCAGTGTCAATGAACACATTGCAGGGCTGGTTATTAAAATTAAGTGTGCCTAATTTATTCATATGAATCGTATTAACAAATTGCAATAATTATAGTACATGAATGCAATTAACAAAGGAAAAGTTCAAAAATATGTACTTGAAACCACATTATTGTCTTTTACAGCTTCTAAAGGCGTTAAAGCATAAACTCATGCAGTACCAGTAAGATGATTATTTACTTGCTTCCTGGGATTGTTATGGGGCTTGGGAGCTAAGGGCTGCTCTAGAGCAACTTCAAATGCAGGGGCTGGCATTATTGTCAAACTTGGTTCTCTCCTATTTACCAAAGTTGCTCTAAATACTTAGTTTAGTATATTCTGGTAGGTTCTGGTGCATATTTACCCTAATAGACAGAGGTAAGGAGTAATAAAGATGCTTAACATTACTCATTGATAAGTGTGTGTTAAGCTTGGAACTCGTATAGTCTTGCAGACGTGCTTGACTCTTTAGATGTTTCAGGATATGTCCACAGAAACAAAAGTAAAATAACTAAAAGAATTTATATTTGTATTTACTGCCTCCTCAATTTTGATGTACTATTCTATGTGCCATAGCCCAGAAAGGCTATGGGAATTTATGTTTGCTTTAGCTCAGAAAGGCTTTGGAAATTTCTGTTTGTGACCTATTGGTCAATTTATTGATATGGCAGTTTTACATACCTGTTCAATTTTAGTTTATTGTTCTATTGTATTATTGATGTATGATATTTTAGTTAGTTACTATTCCTTACTTATCTGCTCACTTGTACATATCTATATGATGCTAGACTTTACTGCTTACTATATGTATAATGTTCAGACTTATTATTTTTAATCAGCATATATCATATAATCATCAGCATATTTAGGATTAGACTTTTCTTTCAGTTCTCTTACTTACTGCATTATATATGTATATACCAACTCGTTTAGTTGCTTGATGTGTATTTTTTGTCTCAATTTCTTTCTTAATTATAAATGTCATATTTATAACTTACCCTGTTCCTTGTATGCGTACCGATCCTGTGCTAGTTAGTTCATTTATGTTTGTTTAAGTTTAAAATGGTGACATTAATAATTTATGTAAAATATTTAGCTTAAAATATACCTAAATAATTATCCAATAAGATTTTTTTTTTATTAGCTAGGGTCCTGGCATTATGAAATCGATAATATTATATTCAGATAGATTTGAGGAGATTGGTATTGAATAAGAGGAACCATATATTGAAGAGGAGCATCAGCTAGGAGAGCCAGGCGTTGCCTAGTTTCCTTTCTGCTCATTGTGAAGAAGAGAGACTCTTAGATTTATTTTCAGACTTTTAAATTATTCATTAAATGTTGTAATAATACAAGTACTTGTGACTATAAATACTTTTATGCACTATTATTTTCTGAGTTATTTATTTTATTTTATGTTTGATGTATAGTGAAATTGATGTACTATTTATTTCATATGCTTCCGCACTCTGTGTTTATGTTGATTTAGTGACTGATCTCCTGTATTCATTCTATGCAACCTCCTTTCCTTAATAGTGGATTGTGGATCTTACCTAATCCAATGATAAGTGAGGGATTTGCCAAAGTGGCACACCACCTCTTAAGTCTAATCTTGCGGATTAAGTGGTGGAGCCCACAAGAAGAAAGAGCATCTTTTAGCGATTTAAATATATTCTCACACTCTGGACTCCAGATAAAAGGTACAGCTTTCTACGTCAACTTTGTGAGAAGAGATGCGATTTGTGAGAAGCCCTTAACAAATTTTCTATAATAACAATCCAAACCCAGAAAACTTCTGATATCAGTCATAGACTTTGGTTGTGACCAATCTTGAATTGCGCTGACTTTATTTTGATCAACTTTGATTCCATATGCTTCAATGACATAACATAAGAAAGCGACTGAGTTAAGCTAGAATTCATACTTAGAATACTTAGCGTATAATTCATGACTTCGAAACTCTTATAATACTAACCGCAAGTGGTTCTCGTGTTCAGCTTAACTTCTAGAATAAATCAGGATATCATCGATGAAGACGATGATGAATTTATATAATTACACTTTAAGAACGCATTTCATTAAATCCATAAAAATGGATGGTGCATTTGTTAAGCTAAAAGACATTACCAAAAATTCATAGGGTCCATAGCGGGTTCTAAACGTGGTTTTCTTGAGATCAGAATCTTTAACTCGCAGCTTGTAACAACCCAGGTTGTTACTTAGGTCAATTAAAACTAATCCAAGTCCTAATTATAATTCTAGTGCCTTAATTAAGTTATTAAGAACTCACCTCTACGATCTAGTCTAAATCAGGGATCAAATGATCAAATCCTGATTTCTAGAAAATACAAAAACCCTAAAAATTGACCTATTTAATTTAACCTCAAATTAAAAATCTAACTTCACTATTGTGTTCACCACCCCCAAATTATCTAGGACTGATATTTTGGATGCATTTGGAAGTCATTGAATTTTCATCAAATATTTTAATATTATTTAAATGCCCAAAAATTAAAATAATTAAATACTCATCAAAATAATAATATGACTTCACTGTTACGTTCCTCACCTCTAAATTATCTAGGGGTAAATTTATGGGATTTTTTGAGTTTATCTGATGGTTTAAATTTAATTAGGAAATTTGGAATTTAAAATATTAAATAAATTAATATTATTTAAAAATGCTTAGTGGGTCACGCCTTCCGAATCAGACTAGACCCAATTTTGTATGCTTGCGAATTTGACCAGTTACCTTAACAGGTCGCGCCTATTATCTTGATCGACTCGATCTGAGCTGATCGTTTAGGCCGTTCAATCGGACGGCCCAGAGTGTTCTTCCCCGTAGTGAATCGCGCGTGTCCATCCTCTGCGTATGCATCAATATGCTGTCGCTCACAGATGGCAGTCCGTCGCCCTGTGGCCTTTGCAGGCCTAAATTACCTCCATTAAACACTTATCTTTCTCAAAACTGATGGAAAGGGAGGTGAAACATGAAACCCGAGATGAAATCATCTTGATCATCAGACCTTCTCGCTTAGATGAACCCGTGAGGTACACCCCTAACCTTCTCAATTTTGCATTTGATTAATACTTTAATTATTCTTAGTCTATTTACATCCCCAATTAGCAATGGATTTAATTATGATCAAACGGTAATTAATCCGTTTGATTAAGATTAACTGGCAGTGATTAATTTAATCTCTCCTTTGTCGCGATAGTGCCCATTAGGGCTTAGGATTTCTTGAAATTTCGATAACATCAGCTATCGGCCCATCCATTGCTGGGAAGAGCTCATCCCGATGCCATGCAAGTTAAGAACTACCACCACCAAGGTAGTCGACAACCATCGTGCCCTAATCGACTGTCTTCGGCACTATCGGGAGGGAAGGAGGGCGAAGGAAGCGTGTGGGTCCTGCAGTCCTCCTCATCACTCGAAAGCGTGGACCCCACCGCATGCGTGTCACCTGTATGGCGCCTGTTGGTTTGGTGTCGTGGGGCCTGCAGTTGTCGAGTCCTCAGAGCCGAAGGATGCGCCGTGCTATTAATGAAGCGTGGGCCCGCCTGTTATTCTAAACAATTAAGAAATTGGTTAAACTAAAATTAGCCAATTTAATTTAATTCAATTATCATAACTTTAATCATTTATCAGTAATGATCCAATGCTCCAATTATAATGAAATTGTATATCATGTTGATCAGTAAATTTAGAGGAATAATATGAAACTGCCAGATTTCCATTTGGAGCTATATTTAACATAGTAACATTTAGGATCCCTAAATTAGCCCTAAATGTCACAAAACTTCATTTAACCATAACTTTGTGTACACTTACTCAAACATACTCAATATGAGTCTTAAAGTAATCAACAAAGCCTAAGGATTAATCTAATAGTGTTGGTTTTGCTGTTTGAGACACATTTAAGTTAATCACTTTTTGACCTAAAACCTAATCTTGTAAGACTCATAACTTTTTAACCCTTGGTCAAAAATTAGGCAATATGGGTCTTAAAGTGATCAATAGAACCTCTAGAACAATCTAGTAGTGTTCAATTCTCTGTTTAGATTAGTATGAACTTAATCACTTTTAGGACCTAACCCTAATTACCCTAAATAACCCTAGAACTTCAATTGATCATAACTTAGTCAATTAAGCTCCAAATTAGGTCTTCCAATATACTATTTTGATCAGGAAGACTTAATTAATAGTGAATAACAAAATATTTTAGATTCAATAGTTAGATCTCTTAATCAACCCTAATCATCTTAAAACTTAATTAGTGAATATTAGCATAATTAATAATCCAAATTTAGTAATTTTAGTTTCTAAATACTCCTAGAGTAGAATAGAACTTAGTTATGTGGTTAGATTAGTGATTGTATGATAAATTTTACTAATCACTCACTAATTACCTTAAACAATAATTAGGCCATAACTTAACTCATTTGAATTTAAATTGAGCCTACCACTAGTAAATGTGATCAGTGAGTCATTTGTGAATCATATCCCTTGATTTTGCTCAATTTGGACATCAATTAGAAAAGTTAAAAATTTTGACCCTTAATTCAGAACCCCTAAATTACTCTTTTACCCTTAAACTTATATTGACTATAACTTAGCCAATACTTATTAGAATTTAATAATTTTAGGTTTTATGGAAAGCTTAGACAGTAAGAAACAATAAACTGATAGAAAATTTAGATTTTATTTGATCAAATTACCAAAATGCCCCTATGAGTCAAATTTATTAATTTGATCTCATGAGACTTATTAATTATCCAAAATTAATGTAATCACTATCTAACCTTATATTAGACAATAAGAAATACTTTTCTACTAAAAATTTCAGATTTGGAACCCTAGATCAAAAGTTGATCTTTTTGACCTTTAAGTAGGGGCAAAATAGTCATTTTGCCCAAATTTAAGGTTAAACACTTTTCAACCTTAGAATCATTATCTAAACATTATAATTAGTAATTAAAGTAATTAGACTTTAATTTAGATAGTTCTAAGTCTAAATTAGAAATTCAAGGAAAATCCTAATTTTGATATTAAGTAAAAATCTAAGTAAAGATATGAGTTCTTTTCTTTTCTTTGAACTTTTTAGTTCAATTATAGGTCTTATATCATTAGTTAGGATGTGTGTCTAAGTGCTACTCTTAGTATTTAAGTGCCTTAATTCCTAGGATTAGAAGTAGAACTTAGGTTAGAATTCATCTAATAAGTAAAATGGGTTACTCATTAGGTGAAATATTGGTTTTAATAGTTTATAGATTTTCATAGTTTATTAAATGATTATTTGATCTTTTAATCTTTGAATTTGGATTAGAGATCTATCATATTGAGTTTGACTTTACTCAATAGGATTTGCCTTACATTTAATTAATGAGATGGGATTAAACCCTAGTCCTTAGAATAACCTAGTGATTAAGAATTGAACCCCATTATTTGGAGTTAAATTCTTAATCCTTTTAATCTTGATTTGGCTAATCAAGATTTGGTTTGGGATTATTTAAAATGATAAATTAGGATGGTTGACTTACTTATTTAATTATATAGACAACATTGATTCAATTATAATTAGGACCTAACTAGTCCTAATTATGTTTAACTCATAGGATTATGATTCTAAGTTACAGACAGTGTAAGAATTGATGATTCTGAATCTTATGTAACTTAAAGTAGATAGAACAACTTAATTAGAAAATAAAGTGATATCACAAAGTTGTTTAGTGCTATTTTATTTATTGAAAATTGTATGCTATGCTTTCCTTATTTTGGACTTTATACTTTGGCACATTATATTAAACATAGTATATTCTATGTTAAACTTTGAATACATTCATATGGCATTTTCATAATTTAAGGAGAAAAATTGATGGAAATAACTATATTAAAATGTGTGAGTTATGTCTTATTTAGTCTACCTTCTAGTATAACTTTGTTTTTTGAGACAGCTTTTGCCTAGGATACTTTTCTAGTGTGTGTTACTTTTGTATATGATACTTTCCTAGTGCGTGTTACTTTTTCCTAGGACACTTTCCTAGTGCATGTTACTTTTTCCTAGGACACTTTCTTAGTGCGGCATACTTTAATCTGGGACACTTTCCTAGATGATCAGATGGACCTTACTTTTTGGCAGGACTAAGTAGTTATTTTACAGTTCTGACATATTTTTTGCATTATAGTTCAGCATACTTACATACAGCAGTTCTTTAGTACTTACATCTTTACATGTACATTGTATTTTTCAGCAATTCACTTTTACTTTATGGCATGTTAGGATGTTAGAACCTTACTTTTAGTTCAGTACTTTCATTTTTATATTGTGACCAGCATGTCTTAAGTTGATCATACTACTTAGGATTTTCTTCTTTGCTTAGTAGATTTCATTATGTGTTACTTAACATTTTTCTATAGCTTAAGTTGAGGTATGTGCTTACCTCACACTTTGTATGAGTTATAATTATGTTAATTATAACTTTGTCACCTTTCTTTGATAATTTATTGCTCCTACTTTGCTTAGATGTTATGATATCATTTAAATTAATAATTTGTAGTCTAAAATATACTTATACATTTTGTCTAACTAGATTTTTCTTTTATTGGCTGGGGCCCAATCATTATGAAAATCGATAATGGTAGATTCTGAGCTTTTCGAGGTTGTGGAACATTTTGGAGATCTGATTCAGGAGGAGGAGCGTACAAGAGAAGACTCTTAGATTTTCTTTTACTTTGTGAGGACTGAGTGACTTTACCTTTTCTTTACTGCTTAAACTTAAATATCATTTTGTATTAATACAGGTTTAAATTACTTTACTTTTTATGCTTATGTATTCTGAGTTGTATAGTTCTTATTTGAATTGTATGGATGTTGTTACTTGTCTTTCTTATGCACTCTAATATACTATAGTATGCTCATTCAATGATTGGCTTTCCTTTGCTCTCTTTCTCCTTAGGGCACATCTTCACTTGGCATTTGATTAAGAAGGCATATTCCTTAATCTGAATGCTAAGTGAGGGTTTTCCCATTGACGACCACCTCCTAATCCGGACGATTAAGGGGTGGCCGCCACACAGCTGATGGTAACCCGATCGCAAGCCAATTTTCGAGAAAAATTTAGCTCCAGATAGTTAATTAAACAGATCATCGATACGCAACAAGGGATACTTATTTTTTATGGTTACTTTATTCAGTTCTCTATAATTGAAGATGAACTTGGCCAAATAAAACTTTTCTCGAGCAACTCTTGAAGCTATTTGTTAAATTCTTGAAGCTCCTTAGGGGCCATACGACATGGAACCTTTGACAACAGTTAGGTTCCAGGGATTAACTCGATTGCAAACTCTACTTCTCTAACTGGAGGAAGAATAGGTAAGTCTTCAAGAAAGATGTCAGAAAATTCATGAACTATCTGATTCTCTGATATGGGAATGACCTCTTTCTTTTATCCTAGCATTGTTACTAGATATGTGTCGTAGCCTTTCTTGACTAATCTTTTGGCTTTCATTGTATTAATAAACGATGCTTGAGTATTGAATCTACCTATAAATGATCGCAACTCACTCCTACTACCAAAAGTGATTTTCTTTTTTTGGCAGTTTATGGATGCGTCATGCTTGCTTAGCCAGTCCTGTGGTGACCCTCACCATTAACCCTCAATAGGTTTAGATTAAGGGTGGAGTGTCACTCTGGTTAACCCCTCACTTAGCATTGGATTAGGATAAACTCCACAATCCACCAGATTAGAGAAAGGTTAACTCAGAATCAATCAAGCAGTCACTATATAAATAAATGACATCCAAGCATCATAATGTATATAAGAAGAGAAATATAACTCATCAAAGTAGCATAGTAAAATCTGAACACACAGTCATAGGTACCTATATTATTATATCAATTAAAGTTTAACAAAATATATGTTCAAAATCCACTCATCCTCACACGTAGTAAATGACTAGATATCTTCTGGCCCCAACTATTGCGCCTCCTCTAAGTAAGGCTCCTCCTCGGGTGCAGGCTCCTCAAACTGCTCTAAGCCTGACATTGTCGGTTTCACAATGTAAGGCCCCAGCCAAAAAAGAGAAAATCTGGTTAGATAATTATCTAAGTACATTTTAAGCTAAATTTTTAATAAGGTTATATAATTCCACTATTTTACCATTTACTTCTAAGCATGATGTATAAATACAGGAGCAGTAAGCAACACAAGTAAAAAGGCAAACTATAGACTATGCTCTATAGTATAAACAAGGCAAAGAAAAGAGGCTGAAGCATGCCTCGCATAACAAGTAATCAAGGAAAGGCATATAAGTGTAAATATAACTGAATAAATGCTGGAAGAAAAATTATACATCCTAAACATGTTGGTGATCAATAAAAATAATATGCTAATAAAAAAAAATGAATAACTCAGCAGTGATATAGACATATAGCAGCAAGATTCTAATATATATAAAGCAGTACAAAGAAATAGCTGACTGAAAAAGAATATACTGAAACAACCACAACTGCATATAAAACTATAATACATCAACTGTCATACAGAAAAGAGCTACACTAGCTCGCCAAAAGAAATTGAAGATCTTAGCATGATACGGCTAGGACTACTCCTAGCTCGATACGACTAAGCCAACAACAGTCACATATATGTCCCTAACATGATACGACTAGGGCTACTCCTAGCTCGATACGGTTAGGTCACCAACTATCATACCAAAATATCCTAGCATAGTACGGCTATGGCAACTCCTAGCATGATACGGCTAGGGCAACATTCGGTCTGATCAAAAGAAAACCACTGAGAGGCAGCTCAATCACATCACTTTATTATCATTTTACTTATTTACTTTAATATTTTCATAAGGAATCTAAGGAGTCTCCATAATTTCCTAACATTTTATTTATGCATTAAATGTCTTATATGATATGCTCAAAGAAAATATAAGGCACAAAAATACAAGATATGCGTAGCAACAAATAACAAGTAAACAAGAGACTCGATTACACATGGTGATATCGTTTGTTTTCTACTAAACCATTCTAACTATTCCGAATTACATAAGTTCAGGATCACCATTTTCCTACTATCGAGTGTAATTTGGAAACTCGTCCTTATAAGTTAAAAGGATTAGAACTGATCAGGTTCTAATCTAGATCAATCAGATAGACGACTATGAATTAAACAAATAAATCATACGTCCTAATTTTGTGAATTTATATGTTTTAACTAAGATCTGATCAAGATCTTCTACACCTATAGATTATGGATTAAACACTATGAGATTTTAGTTTTAATCACATAATCCAAACTGGATAAGACCTAAGTTCTAGGTTTTATACTATAAGTGATCTACTAGTTAAGGCAGATCCTATTAAGTAATCAAACTTAATAGGATGAATCTCCTATCTTAAATCTAAAGTTAAAAGATAAACTAATCAAAATGGGTTGTAAAACAAAATAATATCTAGAAACTACTAAAACCAAGATTTCACCCATAGGGTAACCCAATTTACCCAATGAATGAACTCTAACCTAGGATCTAGTCCTAATCTCAGGAAAGATCCTTAAGGTGGGGTGCTTAAGACTTAGGAAAAATTATTAGAATTCAATTTAATGACTTGTTTTATTTACTTATATGGTACTAATATGATTACATTATTAATCCTAGTATCATACGAATTTAATTAAGGGCTAAAATTGCGCATTTCCAATTTTAAGGTAAAATGACTATTTTGCCCCTACTTTAAGGGTCAAAATGTCAACTTTTGATTTAGGAGTCCAAACTGAGTTTTCTCTTCTCCAACTAATTCCTTACTGTATAACTTGAAGATAGACAGTAAGTACATCCAATTTGGATGAGAACGACCGAGTTATGGCTAAAATAAGGCTAGGGGTATTTTGGTCATTTCCCTAAATTTTAGTGTTCAAATCCTAAATATTATTTCTGTGAAAATGATGACATTAAAATTCTAAACTAGGTAGCTTCTTGAATTTTTGGATTTGGAGTTAAATTGATTAAGTTATGGCCATTTGAAGTCCAAGGGCATTTTGGTCATTTTTCACTAAAGTCAACTCTAAATTCTAGAGTTGACTTTTTGTCCTGATGTCCAAATAGAAAACTAATACTACCACAGTGATGGGGCCGCTCTTCTGAGCATTTTAAGACCCATATTGACTATGTTTCAATAAATGGGTAAAAAGTTATGGGGTCTTAAAGAGGTCCTAAAATGCTACCTCATTATACGTACCCAAAATAAATTTTTACATTATGTTATTTGAATCCTTACATTTTTCTGAGTATTTTAAGACCTATGTTTGGATCATCCTACAAAAAGTTATTAAACTTTTAAGATTTACTATTCAAAAATACAATTTGAATTATTTTACTATTCATTTATTTAAATTGTATTATTTTACTGTTCATTCCTAAAGTTTTTTTTATATATATTTCTGATTTTTAAGTTAATTATATTAATTTATTGTAGCAAAGTAATTAGTGCTAATTATTTTTTAATTAGTCTTAATTATCTATTAATATTAAATTAAATTTAATTAATTAGGTTTTACTGTTCAAAAGTAATTAATTATCCTAATTACTGTTTAGGATTAAATTAACAATTAATTAATCCTTAATTAATCTCTAATTATAATTATTTAATTATGGTTACTGTTCAAAAGTAATTAGTACTAATCCTAATTTAATTAACCACTAACAGTAATTAATTAGGGCTAAACAGTAACTAACAATAACTTAATTAATTTCTAATTAATCAACAATGGGCCCCACTGACACGTGGCACCTTCAGAGGCTGCCACGTGGCACAGTGGACCCCACGGGCTGCTGACTCAGCACAGCTGACTAGTCAGTGGGCCCACCTAACACGTGGCACAGTGGCCCACTCAGCTCGGGTTACTGGTCAGTGGGCCCCACCTGACACGTGGCACTGCCAGAGGCTGCCACATGGTACTGTGGACCCCATGGGTTGCTGACTCAGCTCGGCTGTGGTCAGTGGGCCCACCACCTGACACGTGGCATTGCCAGAGGCTGCCACATGGCACTGTGGGTCCCACAGCAGCTGACTCAGCTCGGGGGACGGGGCTGTGGGCCCACTTGACACATGGCGGGCCCAGAGGCTGCCACGTGGCGGGCCCGAAGGCGCGTCTGTTCGCCTTCCGGGGGTTCGGCGGACCGAACCCCGACCCCTTCGTGGGTATGGTGCGCCCGATCGAGTTGGTTTGAGCCCGATCGGAACGGTGGATGTGTAGATGACATCCTAATCTACCTATCCTACAATTATTGCAACGATCGAATGGTAAACAAGGGAGATCGGGGTACTTGAAGGTCGGATCGGCGAAGGAAATCGGTGGAAAAATAGGGCTGACTTCGGGGCTTGATTTCGGCTCGATCCGGGCTCCGATTTTTGCAAACTCGGAGCCTATGGGTCGGCCGAGGTCTTATAGACTGGACGGCGACCTCGCCGAGGTCTAGATGCTGCCGGATTGGCCATGATCCATGACGGGCCGCCGCGTGTCACGCGGGCGGAGTCGTCGAGGAAGACGACTTCGCAGCCGTTGGATCTGGGCGGATCCAACGGTTCGGATGGCGCCATTTGGATAGACGGCACCGTTTGGATAGACGATGCCATTAGCTACAGTTGACAAATGTTTAAATAGTTAACGACACGCCGTTAGCTAAAGTAAAAATAATTTTTTATTTTTTATTTTTTTTTTTTCATGAAAATTTTTTTGAACATATTTTTCCTAGCTAAATTGGGGTTAAGGAATTCAATGGCGCAGTCGGATTTTTGATCCGACGAGTATTTTGATACCTCGATTTCCGTGATATTTTTATTATTAAAATATTCATCGAAATTTCGACAACTTTCGATTGACACGAAAACTTCACCCCAAGCTAATTTGGGGTCAAGGAACGCAATGGTAGTGTCCATTTTTTGATTGGAGGTCAATTTAAATAGGTCAATTTCCGACGTTCCTGAAATTCTCAAAATAAAGATCTAATCCGTTTGACCTCTGGTTTGGACTGGATCTTGGTAGTTGACTCCAAATGACCTAATTAGCACTTAATATTAATTTTAAGACTAAGATTAGTCCTAATTGACTGAAGTAACAACTCGGGTTGTTACAAGTCCATACCCAATATTATATCAAAATTTACAATTGGCAATAAAAGCAATTTGGCCCCATACTTATGTTCTCTGATAAAAATATCAACATTACAAAATTGTTGAGATTGCATACGGGTTTCGGAAGGTAACCCGATGCTCAATGAGAATGCTAATCGATATATTGACTATTTAAGAATTTTAACCCAGCTTTTCAATACAAATGAATGACTTGCTCCCATATCGAAAAGAATCTTACAAGATTTATCATTTATCGATATAGTGCATATAATTATAACAGTGCTGATAAGGATTTGTTATTCAACTTTCAAAAATACTGAAGTAGAGAAAAATGGAATACAGGAATAGTTGAATATAATAAAGTTTAAGGTGTACCTGAGATCACATCGTTATCTTCAGGGGTGCAGGCAGGAGTTAACATATATACCATTGCATGTGCTGAAGGTCGTTTGTTCTGAGGCCATTGACCCTAAAATTATGGGTCGGCCTCTGCGCAGGCACAATTGCTTTAGTATTTGAAGTATGGGGCTGGAATTATAGCAGGAGCAGGTTCCTAGCTATTTCTTGGATGTGAACGAATACCTGTTTATGACGGGAGTGGTCGATGAGCACTCCGTCAATTGTTGTTTTAGCATCGCGGTCGAAATAGTGGTGGCCACCTCGACCACTTATAAAACATACGCCACCATAGTGGTAGCATTTTGGGATTATTCATCTTCAATGTTATAGACTTTTGCCATCTTATGATGACCAAAATGTTCCTTCCTTGGTTGCATAATTATTGCCTTTCGCTTTTGGTTTAGTTGACCTTGAAATCCTTCCTGCATATGAGCAGCTTCGATCAATTCTGTCAAAATATTGATCTGACGAGATACTAGGTGGGCTTTTATAGAGTCTCTCAGACCCTTTACAAATTGATGGTACCTAAACGCTTCGATCCTAACCAGGTCCGAAAGAAAATATGACAATCTCTGGAACTCTTGTTTATAATCGAACACCAAATTATTGCCTTGAGTAAGATGGAGGAACTCGTCCTCCAAGATTGCTTGAGACGATGCTGGTATGAACGCTTTGCAGAATGCTTCCAAAAACATATCCCATGGGATATCCTCCATTTCATAATCAGCAAATTTGTTATTCCGCTCGTTCTCCCACCAATATTCAGCTTATTCTTGAAATAAGTGAGTAATTAAGTGAATGGCTCCTGAGTTAGGGCACTTTATACTAGTTAGGTTCTTTTCAACTCTCTTGAGCAAGTTCACTGTGTCCATTAAATTTAGTGCTCCCTTGAATGTGGGTGTTATGAGGTGAAGGAAACTGTGCAGGATCCCATCACTGGTAAAGTGTGAGGATGATGAGAATCCTTATGGGGGTGCAGATTATTATCGAATAGATAAAATTAGAGCACATGTTTCTTGCGCCTATTGCACGTTGCTTTTTATTAAGGCTCTCATCAGGCTAGCCATTGGGTTTGATTCTTCGGGTCTACCAGATGACGAGACCGCATTCTTGACTGCTTCTACAACTGTAAATGCAAGTATGAATTTAACAAAAATAGAACTTCACTATCATTTCATTCATTTCTTTCTTAAAAGAGAAGATACATGGATCCACAAAACACATAACTGAGATGAAAGAAAATACCGTAAATAAGATCTCTAAAATCCTAGTTACAATACTCAACCCAAAAGGTGACACAGAAGTCAGCATATGGGACTATGTGGCTCCTCCAAGCTAACCTTCTATATACCCAAAACCACTAATGACTCGCTAATCCCTTCAGTATGATCTCCATGATCTGAAGGTGACACTCCTTGAGACAGGTCGTCTCTCGAAATGCAGTAGTTGCATGATCCAACAACTCTCTGGCAAGTGCTGGAAGACTGGTACCACTAAAGGATGTATGGACAAGGATCTTGTCAAGCACTTCAACTTCGCGAGATGACACCCCGTCGATGATCCTACCATATATATAACCGTCTCAAAGATCATCCAACCAGTAGTCTTCATATCTCCTAAGGTAGAACCAAAATGCTGACTGCATGTATTCCATTCCTAAAAGTAACTCAACTCATAAGTACTTTATTCAAATCTTATTACTTTCTTTGAAATTCATTAAAATCCTAGGATGTCCAATTTATATTTAATAATTCACAAATTCAATGATGTTATTATGTGCTTTCATGTGGGGCCTCATACCCTCCGCGCTCATGCTAATACGGATATTAACATAAATACGAGGAGTACGATGCTCCAACTGTGGCAAATACCCAACTTAAGTAGAGTCAGGTATAACCCAACCATCCTTAAGCCAAGGACTTATCATCTGGAACAGTAAATATACATCAATATATCAAAGTAGCGGAATCAAAAAATAATGTAACATAACATCCACATCACAGTATAGTATAGAAGAGTAAAAGAAATAGTAACTCAGCTCAAAGTGCAGAAAGTAAATACATCCAGACATAATTATTACAGACTGAAAGTTTAAATACAAAAAATATCTCTCAAATCTCACAGCTAAAAAGTAGATCTATCTAAGCGGCCCAAGGAAGGTCCTCCTCCTGTGCAAGCTCCTCTCCTGCAGAACTGGCAACAAATAACTCCAACTCTGATATTTGTTGGTATCACAAATGCCAGGGCTCCAACCAACAAAAGAAAAAGATTACAGTTAGACAAATTATCTAAGTACAATTTAAGCTAATTTAAGTGAACTGAATATTTAAAGATATCACATCAACTACTTTAAACATGCAAGTAATATAAGGTGCATCAAGTTATAAAGAGAAGGATAGCTATAAAGTATTTGTTTATAAATGAACAATAAGTATGTAAAGTAACATACAAAACAAGAAACTAAGCAAGGTGAGGCTAAAAAGCAAAAATAACTGCAAGTACTGAATAACTCATCCTAACATGCTCATGATCACATAAATACATGCTAATTTTATATGAAATAATTGTACTAAAACATGCTGAATAAACATACAAAATTAGCATCCTAAATATGCCAATATTTAATAGCTACTCAATGGAAACATATAAACAAGCATGTGGCAAAGCAATGTGGATAGAAATAGGCCATACAAAAATAAGCCATGATAGACTGTAAATATATGTCTGCGCTCACACGCAAGTGTACGTGGTCTGAAGTAATAAGTGGAAAGTGTTAATTTTCGAGAATTTATCGATCCTCAGAGAATTGGTTGATTTGACATTAAGGTGTATATATTCTTACTAATATTTAAGCTACAATATAATGGATGAGTTGGTTTTAATTCAACACAATAATCACTAAGTAGAAATAACAAGATAAGAGAAAGATGAGAGTTGGGACCATCCCACATGTCATGATATAGTATTTATCCATATTATTTTCTCAAGCTTTATCTTTTATTTTTACTTAAAATCAAGTGCACATTGTTTTTCCTTGAGTTTTACTCAAGGTCTTACAAGTTCAAATCTCATGCACAAAATGAACTCACATTCAGTTCTATTTCGGCACAATGACTCTTATAAGATTCTTTGGATTTTATTTTTTATCTTATTCTCTTGATCAAGGAGAATTTGATTATTAAATCTAAGGAGCTCATTTAGTGGGTCTTAGCATCACTTGCATCAACTATTTGGTTGAGCTTGGTTGAGGTGCATTGAGCTCAAGAGCTTTGTCACATAGTAGCTTCATGCACTCATAACCTAGCATCCAACCTAAGGTGAGCTAAGGAGCACAAGACAATTTAGTTCTTGAGCCTTTTTAGTTCTTTTATCTTAATCCACATTCAAGACTAAATTAAATAAAATATTTCTTAGCAAGGCATTAAGATCACAAATATATTATGCTTGAGAAAAAAAAACTTCATACATTAATATTACATCATGCACATAGGACTTCACCCCAACCATTCCTAAGGGAGTTTAGCTACTCATCACAAAAGAAAAGAAGAAAAATACAAACATGAATAAAGACCCTTTCATGATTAACTAAAAAGAAATGCAAGAGTAGAGGTTAGAAGATACTAGGAACACTCCTTGGAAGTTCTCTGGAATCCTTCTTCTCCTTTTCAATGATTCATTCTTAGGTCGCTAGTGCTGCCTTCTTCCTTCTCTTCCAATGCAAGAGCTTGCTTTGCCACCCTTGGGGAGTTCCTCTCTTCCTTGGCACTCCTCCTTACTTAGTGGATTTTTGGCTAAAATTGTGAACCCTCCTCTAGTCAAGAGGAGGGATATTTATAGGAGAGGGGCTGCCTTCATCTTCCTTCATTTCAAAACCAGCAATGCCATTTAAAATTTTGAACTCATGATGGCAAAATCCTCCATTGATGGTGAGGTGACAAATATCTTCATTTGTTTAACCACAATATCACCTCAAGGTCTTCTTTTTCAAATAAAAATGTAGCAGCTACAGGGAATGATGGCTGGGGACAAAATGCATGATAGAGGTCATGTCCCCAGCCGCAATAAATGCTGTCAGGAAAAAATTGCGGCGGTCCGCTGTGGCGCGCTGCGGCATGCAATGGTCCTTAGCAAATTCCCAAGTCCCCTGCTATCACGCGCTACCGCGTTTGAGCATTGGAAGATGTCCCGCTGCAGCGCGCTGTAGCAGACCATTTTGCAAATCTACTGTTCAATTACTTCACTGTTCAGTTTTAAAGTAAAAATATTTCTGCTGCAAATCGCTGTAGCGCACGACCGCGCGCTGTAGCGGTTCATTTTGCAAAACACTATTTAATTAAGTGATTTTTCTATTTATATAGTTCGAAATATTTTCGCTGCAGACCACTACAGCGCGCGATCGCACGCTGTAGCGGCTCATTTTGCAAAACACTGTTCAATTAATCTATTTTCCCAGTTTTATAATGTTGGAAATATTTTTGCTGCAGACCGCTGCAGCGCGCGACCGCGCGCTGTAGCGGCTCATTTTGCAAAAAACACTGTTTAATTAATTGATTTCCCCATTTTATAAAGTTGGAAATATTTCTGCGCAGCCACGCTGTGGCGGCTCATTTTGCAAAAAATATTGTTCAATTAGTGAGCATCCTATTTAAAAAAGTTTAAATAATTCCGCTGCAGCGCGTTGTAGTGGATTCCTTTATTAAAATTTGAAGTTTTTGTAGATATGCCTCAGAACTCCTTTGGATGCCATTTCCCTGAAAGAGATAAAAAATATTGATTTAGGAGCAGCTTAAAAGATCTTAAGTGAATGAAATATTCATTTATTTTAGATATAATTTATGGATTCATCAGGCCACACAGGACATAAATGAGCTAAAAGTAAAGCCACTGAAGCATGTGGCAAAGCAATTGAAAGCACTGAAAAGTAAGGCCACTGAAGCATGTGGCAAGGCAAAACAAAGCACTAAAACTAAACTGAAGTAAGAGTATGCCTACAACATAGTACTGCCATAATATAAATAGGCTATACAGGGCCTCTGAACAGAAAGTTTAACATGTGTCCATCCTAGGCATCATTAGAGCTAGGTCTAAGTTGAACTTATGGAATAAGACATGTATCCATCCTAACCAAGCACTGGGCTAGGTCCGAATCTATTCTATAATAAAACAAGAATTGAGGAAGCAGACTAAGCTAGGATGTACCTTACTAAATTGAATGCACTAAAAGAACTGGATGTTATGATTTTCAAACATTAACTTAGGATATACTATCAATATCCTGAGTTCACCTATTATGTCCAAAGAAAAATGCTCAATATACAAGGTGTGCAGAGTAATCAAAATCAAAGTAAGCAAGAGACTCAACTAAACTTATGTGATATATGTTGTTGTCTAATTAATCCAAATCTAATTATTCTGAGAATATACAAGTTTAGGATCTCCAATATTTAGCTATCAAGTATAATCTCAGATTTATGACCTTAATGTTAACATTAGAACTAGCCAATTCTAATTCATAATCAAATGACAATTGTAAAGGCTTAAAGTAATAAATCGATGACTTAATTATTATTTTTTTTCTTACTTCACCAAATTCTTGGTCAAATAAATCAAGATTAAGGATTCTGGACTTAAACTCCACCTTTGGGGTTCAAATCTTGAATCCAAGGTAATAAATAACCTAGTAAGGATATATGGTTCACACTCAATCATAATCTAAGGGTATAGAATCTTATGAGCTGGAAGATTTAAAAACTAAGTTCTTAATGAAGAGTCATGTCTAATATTATAAGATAAAATAATTAACCAAAAAGTAAGAATCAAATATCTATATTCAATTTTTAGGATAATTACATTATTCTATTGATTGAATAAATCCTATACCCACAAAGAGGTTTCAAAAGAATTAAACAGTAAATTCATTAAGGAATTCTAAAGGAAGGTGATTCAATTCCATCAGATAATCTAAGGCCTAAGATATAAGATCTAAAGTTTGATCACTTTAGATCTAAGCTAAAACTAGACTTATGATTTTAAAAGGATAGCTCAATAGGACTATAGTTATGAATAATATTTGATAGGGAACTAGGATTAGAAACTTTAGCTTTAGCATTGATCAGGCTAATTCTTTTATGAAGGGTCTTAAGACCACTTAAGATCTAAGAGCTTACTTGAAGATTTTAGGACTTAAGCACTAGGATTCATTCATGAGGTGATAAAACTTAGTAATTGATATTAACACTATTTATTACTGATTACACTCACTTCCCTTGAGGTTTCCAAGGTTTAAGGGTGCTTAAACCATATTCTAGTCAAAATGACCAAAATGCCTCTCTTAAGGCTAAAATTGGGAAAATAGGGTTTGATTAATTAAATTGATTCAAGTCTATCCTAATAAGCTTTATATGGATTAATAAAGGGAAATGAACACTCAACTTATATTTTTGATATCTAAATTAATTTAATTAACACTAATCATACTAAGATGCCAATTAATGTGATTAAGGAATTATGGCACTCTAGGGTGATCCAAGTATATTCATAGGCTCTACCATACTTAATAAGGCATTAGGAACTAGATTTACCAAAATCAGAGATTAATGCAAGGCTTAATTTACTAATCCCACTTTAGGATAATTAAGGGGTAATTAACAAATTTAGTGTACTTAAATTATTTTTTAGGGTCTACATAGGTTTTCCATTGCCTCATGAATAATCAGAGACCTTAATCAATATTTTTAAATATTAAATGAATTAATTATAAATTAAATGAAAGCAAAAAAGATTAGTCAATTAATTAAAATCTAAGCAGTGGATTTTTTATTTTATTTCATATTATTATTCCTTGTATTTTAATGATTAATATGGTATATTAGATCATACCATTTGGATAAGTATAACTAAAGTTATTTAAATAATTTATTCTATATTTTTATTTAAATTAGAATCATAAGTTAATTATTATTCAAACATTTATCAAAAGGAATATAATTCCATAAATCCATTAATTAACCTTGGCCTGAAATCAAATTGCACGAGCCAGGGGAGGCCCGACCCGGCACTATTCATCGTCCCCGCAGCTAAATCATCGGTACCCGATTTTTCAGGGTTAGCCTCAGACGCCAAATTCTATACGCATGAGCCACGCCAACCCTAATCTCGAAGGCTACACCATCAGGGACCTAAGACGCAATGATTGACCAAGGAACCCCCATCGGGAGTGCGCCGGATTGTCGGGGTGCTACTTGACTAAGACGGCTCTTGGAGCGGACCTGCGAGAAGTGAATTCTCCTCACAGAGTCAATGCCATGAGCTGAGATCCATTCCTACACATTTAGGGATCGAAGGAGAAGCGATTGAATGAGTTGTGAGGTCCCGAGGAGGTTTAGATCGCTGGAGTGCTACTGTAACAACCCTAGGTTGTTACCTTGCAAAAAAAATAGGTGACCTGATCAATTTTCAAACACCATTGCTTATAGAACCTCAAACTAAGCCTATCTAGAAAATTTGAAGTCCATTGGACTTCTCTAAGTTCAAAATGGTAATTGGATTAGTCTAGATGCCCTAGATTGGACCCAAAATAATTTGATATTAGAATTAAAATCTGATTACATTTTTGGATTTCTCACCCCCAAATTAGCTATGGGTGAAATTTTGGTACAATTTGGAAATCATTTAGGCCATAATTCACATTTAAATAAAATGGTCTAATTGCATTTAAGGGTTTCCAACATTCCATAATTGTAAAAATATCCTCTAAACTGAATTAACAGCTGGGATCCGCTGTGCGGACCGTGGGTGATCCGCTGCGGAGCCCGGGTCTCACGACAGCGGAGTCCCACACATCTGGCCGTTGCGCCTTTTACACCGATGGCTAGGATTCGATCTAGCTAGACCGTGGATCCATCGTTGGATCTACTATGTGGATCCTACGGCCAGGATCACTCCCGTGATCGGCCGTTAGGATCCGAGAGATCCCAACGGTAGCGCCATCTGATCGATAGATCAGACGGCATCCAAGGGGTCTGGCACTGTGGATCTTCGTCTCCACTCGCTCGTGTGCCCGACAGGGAAAATATCCCATACTACCAGGTGCCATCCTTGTCCCCCACTCGCGCCTCCAGCTCAGTAAGCCGTTGCTAATCTTCCATAATGGCCGAGGGACCCAATTGGGCCTCGTGACCCGGCCAAGCTCGAATTGGAAACTCAAGAGCTCAGCCATGGCTCGAACCATCCGGTCCTCCCCAGCCCAATTAAGCTCTCTGGAACCTTCCCTGTACTCTCCTGAGGCTATAAATAGCCTCAGCACTCCTCTAATTGATCCTTGATGATCAATCGAAGTCGCTTACCTTCTCCGCCATTGTCGCCTGTCGAGCTTCCTCCAGGTGATCCTAGGAACTTTGAATCGCTGATAGTCGGCTCTCCTGGTGTTCAGGAATCGTTGCAGTGATTGGAAGCTTAGCTAAGGCCAGCCAGTCACCCCGAGCTCGCCCGAGAATCCAGGTACTCCCATTGCTGGTTTCGAGCCAATGACGCTCGAACCTTCTTCCTTTTGATGCGTATGAGTTCGTATTGTCATCTCGAACCTAATGGTATCCAGATTAAGATCTAGGTTAGCTCCGATCAATCGAATCGATGGATCGGATTGAGTTCCTTAAGGATCGCCTCAGTCGAGTAAGGACCCGGCGATCCAGACCATCCCAGACCCTCAGACCAGAGGGCTTCGATCTGACTCACCTCCCTAATGGTGTAGGGATCGAGCCCGAGGTCTGGCGTGGCCTCTGTGATGAGAATTATCTCCCCACAGTAGCTCCAATGGAGGAGCCCTCGGGTGAGTAAGGTTCGGCTGATCCAGACCGTCTCACAGGGGGCTTCGGGTCCCATTCGATGCATCTTACCACGGTGATCAAGTAGCAATCAAGTTCTGGCCGCGCCGTGGTCTGGATGCACCGGATTTTGGCGATTAGGGTTTCCCTAATCGGTCGACGGGACAAAGGCGCGGGGATGAAGGCTCTGTGCGGACCGGGTCGACCCACGACCCGCGCTGTGCGACAGTGCCGGGTATCACGGGCCCCGGTCGACCCGTGCGGTTTGGAAATTGGGTCGAGCCGTCTTAATTAAATCGGAATTATTGGAATTGTTTGATTAAATTCCAATATTCCAATCATATGAAATTGATTAAATAAAAATGCAGAATGTATTATTTGAATAAATTTTAATCCACTAGTCCAAACCCTAAGGTATTATATATGAAAATGATCAAAAAATCATCAAGGATCTAAATATAAAATATAATTGCACATCTAATAGTTAGACTTACTATTATTGCTTAAATACAGTGGATCTTAATTAGGGTGATTTAGTGATTATACTTATTCAAATTATATATTTAGTGTGCCATTAGCTTACTTATAATGAGTAGAATACATATGCTAGAGGATTTATTTTTCTAAATTATGTATTTAAATTATGCCATAATCTTGTTAAATCATAATTAGTGAAAATTAGAGTTTATACTTACTGGATCTTAGTAAACTTAGGCTCTGATCAATTGTATTATTAAATGGAACTTATGTGCCAAATTTCATGCAATTATGATGGTTGGATTTATACCTATGTGCTAATCATTTTTGGGATTGAATTAGGGTTTGATTAGTACTAAGTATTCCATGTTTTATAAAATTTGATTATCAATTTGGCTTATAACAGTAAGTTAGATATATTGAAATCATGTAGATAAATTTATTAAGAATAACTTGAACAAATCTAAATTTGAATATCTTAAACACCTTAATTAACTTAAGAAATCTTAAGACTTGGATCAAGCTTTTAAGACTTGATCTAGGTCTGAGATTGCCACCAATAACACATAATTAACTCACTGATTTGACATTGATTACTAATCAAACTCATGATCTGTGGCGACGTGGGATCGAAGTTCGAGAGTCTCTACAGAATAATTCATCTCAAATGTAAACACATACATTTTTATAAACAAAAGGACATAAAATAATAAAAGTTCAAAGTTCAATTAAACATAGAACCAAAACATATATGAAATTTTACAACAGTTTATCTTTTACAAAATAAAGATGAAATATTCACATTTTCTTGCTTCTTTATTCATCTCCTTAATTTGACAGATCTTTAATTATCAAAACCTGAAAAATACAGTTACCAGTCAGGTAGGAGTACGTAAATTGTTCTTATAAGATTAATTCTAGCATCCTAAAATAGGTATAAATTAAACATGAAAGTGACTGAAATATCTGCATAAGTAAAGCAAATTTCCAAATTTAAGTATTGCCCTGTAAGTTAGCTGTGAAATTTAATATAACTGTAAAGCATGAAATAAGTAAATTTTATCAAAAGCATTTGTAATAATAAGTCGAGTCCATAGACTCCTGAGCCCAAATGGGTAAGCCCATAGGCATAACCTATAGGAAGCTTATCTCGCTACCCATCGGTAGCTTACTCAAAATAGGAACTAATGGTGTGTCTTTCCTCTGGATTTGCCTACTTCCTACAAGAGGCTAAATCCCTCTATATAACTCCCAGGGGCTGTCAGCATGCCCAATATGTACAGATTCTTAGTGTTGTGTTCCACCCTCCAAAGACAAACACCATAAAATATATACCATGTTTTATTCTTTTTGTTACATTCTATTTGATATCATTCTTTTGCAAGTTTAATAGCGATAAGCAATTTGTAATAAATAGTGCTCAAAATAAAATGGCTCAAAATAAGAATGCTGAAACTTATAAGTAAATTTGTGTACCTGACTGTTTTGATAAAATATCAACCAATTCAATTTCTTTGATCTGCCAAAAATAATTAAATTTATTAATTTAATGTTTTTATCATGATTTATAATATTAGGTTTATAAAATGACTATTTTATTTATTTGAATTATTTTTATTAAATTACATGATTATTTATGCCTTATAAGGTCAAATTGGGAATTTGACCTTATAAGGGCATATTAGTAATTTTATTCTTAATGAAATTTAAAATTTCTATCAGTTTATTGTAGATTATGTTCTAAGATTTCTATAGAAATCAAAATTATCAAATTTTGATATGAATTGGCTAAGTTATAGTCAATATAAATCCTAGGTTTAATAATTAGGGTTTAATATGATTAGTGAGTGATTAGTAAATTTAGTCACAAAATTATTAAACTAATTATATAGTTAGGTTCTTATTTACTTTATGAGTTATCTGAAACTGAAATTATTTAATTTGGATCAATAGATTTGCTAATATTTACTAATCAAGTTTTTTATAATAATTAAAGTTAATTAAGAGATTTAACCGTTGGATCCTAAATATTTGTGCAGTTTACTATAAATTAGGATTTTCTAATCTAAATTGATATTTGGATCACCTAATTTAGAGCTAAATTGACTTACTTATGGCTATTTGAAGTTTTTAGGGTTAAAGGCTTAATTAGGGTTAGGTCCTAATTATGATTAGTCTAAATTTAATCCAAACAACAAAATTAATACTACTAAAATATTCCTTAGGGTTTTCTGAGTATTTTAAGACCCATATTTAGTATGTTTGGATTAATGGATTAAAAGTTATGATTAATTGAATATTTGTAACATTTTTAATACCCTAAAATATCATTATGAAAAATATAAGTCCAAATAGAAATTTGATTGTTTCATATTATTCCTCAAATTTTGCTGATTAATTTAACATATTTGTTTGTATGATTTGGATGTATAAATTAGGACTTATGAAAGTTTAAAGTTTTGGCATTTATTTGATTTAATTAAATAATTATATTAATATTAATAATTCTATAGTTTAATATTTATTAATTTTGTTATTATTATATATGTATAATTTGTTATTTATTATTTACTTTTATTTTTCTGTTACTTATTTTTATTTAAACTAATTAAAAATGTTATTATTAATCTAATATTTATTAAATAATATTATATTTTCTGATTATTATTTATTTAAAATAATTAGAATTTATTAGATGTTAATTATATTAAATTAATTTAATGTTTAATTATTATGTTATATTAATCATTAATTTTTTGTTTATATATCTATTTATCTATTATATATATATATATATATATATATATATATATATTAATTATTGTATTTTAATTATTATTATTCTATTAATTAATCATCTATTAATATTTAATTTATTGTTATATAAATTATTCTGTTTTTAGGTAAAATATATATGTATATATGTATACAAGCATTTATACTAATATACATATATTAATACTGTATTATTTGTATTTTATTAAAAGTATATTTAATTATTAAAAATTATTATTATTATTATTTTGTTTTGTCTGCAGGTGCCCTATGCAGCAGACGGATTAGACAGTGGTGGGCCCCACACTGACGTGTCCAGACCTGATTTGTCTGAGACTGTCGTGTGGGCCCCACGACTTTAAATGGCGGGACAGGCTAGCCACGAGGCGCTCCCGGCTCACGCCAGTTCAGCTGCTTGGTCCCACAGCGTGCCATGCGGCCGGTCTGTGAGCAGACTGAACCGGTCCGGGTCACTGAGAAGGAACGAACCGGTCGCAACTGACCGGTTCGAGCGCTTTGAGGAAGGCTCTTCGTCTTCCATTAGCGCCGCGATTTAGGGTTTGGCGAAAACGGAGATTGAAATTTTGATTAACCGATTCGAATCACAGAAACAATATAATTGAAAGATAAATATCGAAATAGGTATATCATAGGAACGAGATAGTACCTCAAGCGGACGATATAAGAGTTGTTAGGGTTCTATCCGGGGTGATTAGATTATCCCAGCTTGAGTTAAACTGTGAAACCTAAACTTATGATCCTTATTCATCTTTAAAAGGATCTCGAGGCAGCCTCTAAGCGGTGGGAGGATGTCTGGCATCCCTACGTGGCGTGGAAGGATAGGGACAGATCGGGGACTTAAATTGATATTTGGAAAGCCGTTAGACTTAGACGGCGTGGTCTTAAGAAAGGAGACTGCAGTTAATTACTTAACGGACGTCCGTTAAGTAATTAAATTTTAAATAATTAAATTATTAATTTAAATAATTTCAATTGATTTCATAATTTATGATTAAGCAATAAAATAAATTCAGAAAATTTTCAATAAATTACTCTTAGCTAATTGAAGGCTTCTGAACACAATGGTGCACTTGGATTTTCGATCTGACGAGTATTTAATTATTTGATTTTTTTTCAGGTATTTAAAATATTAAAATATTCGTCAAAAATTCAATGACTTCCAAATGCATTCAAAACTTCACCCCTAGCTAATTTGGGGGTGGTGAACGTAATGGTAAAGTCATATTTTCAATTTGAGGTCAAAATTATTTAAATATTAATAAATAATTAGAAATGAGATTTTTGGTATTTTACATAATCTTAATTGAAGAAGGATAGGGGCCCAACCCTAATCTACTTAATTAAGGTTCAAATCCTTAAGAACCTTAACTTAATTAACTTGATTACAAGACTATAAACTTGACATCTGCGTTACCACACTATCTTCCCAGCTAGTGTATGTTTACATTAGGTCATACTGTCCATAAACCTTCAGTGATAGTCCTGTGATATACCGTGGTGTAGTCTATTTTGGTGCATCATTCTAGTGACATATAATACAACATTTGGCATTTCTTTCGCTTTGGTTCCATAGTATTTGATATTTTCTTCACTTTCAGTTTTTAGTTAGTGATAGTTTTACTTTACTTAGTCTTTACATGTCTTATTTACTCAGCATTTATAATTTTTCTTACTTAGTACTTTTCCTCAGTTTTCCTACAATTTTGCTTTACTTGTTACTTGTATTTATTTTAGTTCTGCATAGTTAGTTCGATGTGTTAGACTTCTTGTCTAACATAGAGTACTTTTGGGATTGGCAATTTGCCTAGGTTCCGAGCAGCTTGTAGGAATAGAGCAGGAGGACACACAGGAGGTCCAAGAGGAGTACGTGGAGTCATAGTGGATCAGGCATCTACTTCTAGTTTTATTTTTTTTTCTGAGATGAATATTTACTACTGCTTGCTATGAAAATATTTTTGGATGTTTGCTTTTAGCTTTCGCACTCTGTTATACTACTATACATAGTATTGTGACGTGATTAGCATACTGGAAATGCTGAAATACTTATAATGTATATTGGATTCTTAATTATTATTCTAGATCCAATGTACGTACTAGTCCAATACTTAAGATGAGTATTCTACTCTTATCTTAAGTATTGACTCTCGATCCTACTCCTAGATTCGAGTCAGCAGTCTTCGGTATGGCTCAGTATTTTTACCCACCTATCCGGGAAGATGGGTTTTGCTTGTATACCCGTCCTCCCGAGTAGCGCACCGCTCCGCCGCTAATTATATTATATGTTCTTTTGCGCACGACAACGGGACGGGGCGTTACAGTTGGTGTCAGAGAAGTATTATAAAATGTCAGATAAAGAGATTGTTCCTATCTACTTTATAATATGTTCTCTGTGTCAAGATAAGATCACAATTACTATGTGTAGTACAAAGCAATCATCCAAAAAGTTCATTAAGCTATCTCAGAAATGGAAAGGGAGATTATGTCTATAATATTGACACCCTAGGAATTAAACGCATGTAATAAGATAATTGAAACTACAAAACTTAAAAAATGACATCTTAGTATTTGAACGTACTTTGAAAGTAATAAATAAATGAATTTTGGTGAATATTATGTCTATAAATTTATGTTTATAATTGCAGTCATGAATCCTGGTTCCTCCTCTGCTCCTACCCCTATTAAGAACACGGTCACGTCATCGAGCGAACCTGAAGACTCAAACCTTATGGCCAGTTTGCTGAAGGCCTTAATTGATAGTAATGCATAATAGGCATAAGAGACACGAACTCTCATCATCTCAGTTAAACAACAATCTTCCGGATCCTCTTCATATAATGCAGGAGATGGAGTCCTGCATAGCTTCCTTCATTTTCGCACTCCCACATTCAATGGAGCACTAAGCCCCATGAATACTGTAACATGGATCAAATTAGTTGATAAGAACTTAGCCACTATTAAGTGTCCTAGCTCAGAAGCAATCCATCTAGTAACCTACTTGTTCCAAGAGGAGGCGGAATATTGGTGGGAAAGCGAGTAGAATAACAAGTTTGCAGAATACGAAGTAGAAGATATTCTATGGGATATGTTCATGGAGGCATTCCGCGAAGCATTTATACGAGCATCAGCCCAAGCAATTTTGGAGGACAAACTCCTCCATCTCACACAAGGCAATAATTTCGTGTTTGACTACGAACAGAAATTCAGAAGACTATCACGATTTGTTCCAGGTCTGGTGGGAACAGAAGCGTCCAGATGGCACTGTTTCCTGAAGGGTCTGAGAGACTCTATCAAGGCGCACCTAGTCTCACGAAAATTCAAAACTCTGATTGAATTAATTGAGGCTGCCCGACTACATGAAGGATTCCAAGGCCAGCTGGACTGGAAGAGAAAGGCAACAGTCCTGCAACCACGGAATGAACATTTTGGCCATCACAAAACGGCCAGGGTCTACAACATGGAAACTACACAATCCCATCCTCAAAACTCTGAGTGCAAAAGAATGCATCTGTATGGAAAATGCTACCACTTCGGTGGTGTATGTTTCACTTGTAGTCGAAAGGGCCACCGCTATTTTGAGTGCAAAGAGAAAAATACCATCGACGCAGTGCTCATCAACCACTCTCATCACAAACAGTCCTTCCGTGCTCAACCAGTGAACCAAAGAGAGCCTGCTCCTGCCATAATGCCGGCTCTGACTACAAACTCAAGGGCCAGTGTACCGGTACAAAAGTCGACCTATAGCTGTCAAGACTCGGGAGCACAAAATAAACAACCTTCAGCACCTGCCAGAGTGTACATGCTAACCCCTGCCTCTGCTCCTGAAAACAATGATGTGGTGTCAGGTACGCCTTAAATAAATTTTTTTTTTGCACTGTGTTAATAATTATTCCTTACTACTCTAGTACTTTGACTCTTAAGTAGCTATCCTTACCGAGTTATCCTATTATAGGAACTTTATCAATAAACAACACAACTTGTAATGTTCTGTTCGATACGAGAGCAAGTCATTCCATCGTATCGGAAGAGTGGGCTAAAACCCTTAAACTACAAACCTATCAATTAGCCGGTTCATTAAGCATCAGGTTACCTTCTAGAGTCCGTATGCAGTCCCAACGATTTTGCAACTTATACATTCCTATTGAGGATCAAAATTTTAGAGCTAAGTTAATTTTACTACCAATCACCAACTTTGACATAATTCTAGGCATGAATTGGCTAAGCCAGCATGGTGCTTCCATAAACTGCTAGAAGAAGAAAATAACCTTGAGCAATGGAAGAAATTCAAAATCATTCGTTGGAAAATTTAGCACCCAATCATCATTAATCAATGCAATGACAGCAGAAAGGCTAGTCAAGAAAGGGTGCAGTGCATATCTCGTGACAATGTTGGGAGAAAAGAAGGAAGTCATACCTCTTTCCGAGAACCGTATAGTTTGCGAATTTCCTGATGTTTTCCCTGAAGACCTACCCGGTCTTACTCCAATTAGAGAAGTTGAATTCGCCATAGAAGTAATCCCTGGGACACAACCGTTGTCAAAGGTTACATACCGTATGGCGCCAAAAGAACTCCAAGAGTTGAACAATCAACTTCAAGAATTATTGGAGAAGGGTCTCATCCGTCTAAGTTCATCTCCTTGGGGAGCGTCGGTGTTGTTCATAAAGAAGAAGGATGGATCGATGAGAATGTGCATCGATTATAGGGAATTAAATAAAGTAACCATTAAGAATAAGTATCCTCTGCCACGTATCGACGATCTGTTTGATCAGTTATCTGGAGCAAAACTCTTCTCCAATATAGACTTGCGATCTGGGTATCATCAATTACGAGTTAAAAATTCAGATATTGAGAAAATAGCATTTCGAACCCGTTATGGATATTACGAATTCTTGGTGATGTCTTTTGGTTTAACGAATGCACCATCCATATTTATGGACTTAATGCAACGTGTGTTGAAAGCATATCTAGATAAATTTGTTATCTTCTTCATTGACGATATATTGATTTAATCCAAGAATAAAATGGATCACGAAAATCACCTATGTATAGTACTTGAAGAACTCAGGAACCACGAACTATATGCTAAGTATTCTAAGTGCGAGTTCTGGCTTGACTCAGTTGCTTTTCTGGGTCATGTCATCGACTCTTAAGGAATCAAAGTGGACCAAAATAAAGTGAGCGTAGTTCGAGATTGGTCACAACCAAAAACTGTGACCGACATCAGAAGTTTCTTGGGACTGGCAGGTTACTATAGGAAATTTGTCAAGGGTTTCTACAAATTGTGTCTCCTCTCACAAAGCCGACTCAGAAAGCAATACCATTTGTCTGAAGCCCAGAATGTGAGAAAGCATTCCAAACATTGAGAGATGCTCTTTCCTCTGCACCAGTCCTTACCTTACCCAAAGAAGGATTGAATTACCAAGTCTATACCGATGTGTCTGGCACAGGTTTGGGATGTGTATTGATGCAGGAAGAGAGAGTTATAGCCTACGCTTCTTGCCAGCTGAAACCACACGAGAAGAACTATCCTGTCCACGACCTTGAATTAGCAGTAGTAATCTTTACTCTAAGAATTTGGCATCTTATTTGTATGGCATCCAGTGTTCCATATTCACCGATCATCAGAGCTTGAAATGCATCTTCACCCAACGCGAGTTGAACTGCCGACAGCAAAGATGGCTCGAGTTAATAAGCGATTATGACTTAAGTATACAATATCATCCGGGAAAAGCAAACGTCATAGCAGATGCACTCAGCCGTCATACTACTTTATCTGCTATGATACTATCATGTCCGTTGGAAGAAGATTTCCGAAAGCTCAAAATAAGGCCAGTGCGTGGTGATATGCTAAGTACACTGATATCTATGAGTTCAGTCGAACCTACCTTTCATCACGATGTCTTCATCTCTCAAACCAAGGATGAAGACTATCTGAAGTTTAAAGTTGATATCGAAAGTGGTCATCGCTTGGACCAACAGCTTCGAGGAAATGTAATTTATCAAGGGGATCGTCTGTGGAATCCCAAATCCATGCAGCAAGAAATCCTAGTAGAAGGTCATAATTCAGGTTACCAAATACACCTTGGTAGTACCAAGATGTATCAAGACCTGAAGAAATCATTCTGGTGGCTTGGAATGAAGTAGAGTGTAGCAAAATTCATTGCAAAATGATATGCTTGCAGTTTAGTTAAAGCCGAACACCATAAGCCTGGAGGACTTCTTCATTCTCTAGCAATTCCTGAATGGAAGTGGTTCGACCTTTCTATGAATTTTGTTATGGGATTGCCTAAAGCAAGATTCGGTGCTGATTCAATTTGGGTTATTATCGATCGATTGACTAAGTTGGCACACTTCATCCCTATGCGTCAAACTGATTCTGTGGAGAAATTGGCAAAGTTGTATATAAAAGAGATTATCAGACTCCATGGAATTCTGAGATCTATTGTATCTGATCGAGATAGCCGCTTCACCTCTAAATTTTGGTAAGCAGTACATCAAGACTTAGGGACTACTCTAGCCATGAGTACCGCTTTTCATCCCCAGACCGATGGTCAGACAGAAAGAGTTAATCAGGTCATGGAAGATCTTCTTCGTCTCTGTGTACTGGATTTTGGATGTTTTTGGGAGGACCACATTCCTCTTATAGAATTCGCATACAACAACAGTTTTCAGGCGAGTATTGGCATGGCTCCATATGAAGCTCTGTATGGCAGAAAGTGTAGCACTCCATTAGTATGGTCTAAAACTGGCAGTGTTAAGCTTTATGGTTTCGATTTAGTGGAAGAGACAAATTGAAAGATTCAACTTATCCAGCATAGAATTAAAACAGCTCAAGACCGCCAATGTAAATACCATGATACTCATCATCGTGCTCTAGAATTTGATGCTGGAAATTTTGCATACCTTAAGATCAGTCTAATGAAGGGCATGCATCATTTTGGTGTAGCTGGGAAGCTGAGTCCTTGCTACGTTGGACCTTTCGAAATATTAGAAAAGATCGGTTCTGCAGATTATCGGTTGAAGCTTCTTGAAGATTTCTCTACAGTCCATAATGTGTTCCACATCTCATCCATGAGGAGATGTCTTCGCAATCCATCTCATTTAATCCAACTTCTAGTAGTATCTCTCCAACCAGATTTGTCTTATGCAGAAGAGCCAATTAAGATCTTAGCTCATGATCAAAAGTAGCTGAGGAATCGCTCAATCCCAATGGTAAAAGTTCAGTGGAGGAATCACTCTTTAGAAGAATTTACTTGGGAAAGAGAAGCGGATATGAGAAAGAAGTATCCTAGTCTCTTTGAAACCCCAGGTACCCATTAACTTTCTGAATTCTTATTCTATCCTTAAATTGCTGCGTAATTGTCTTCTCTCTTGAGATGATATCGAGGACGACATCATTCTTAAGTGGGGAGTCTGTAACAATCCCTAGGTTGTTACCTTGCAAAAATATAGGTGTGGGGCCCCCGTACTGGTAATAAGAAAGTACGGTGCTCCAGCTGTGGCAAATCCCCAACTTAAATAAAGTTAGGCGAACCCAACCTGCCCTAAGTCAAGGACTTGTCACCAAGTGCTATAACATCTATCAATATAAATATCAAAGTGGCGGAAGCAGTACAAAATAAACTAACATCCACAAGCATACATAGTAGGGAAAGAAAATGCAATAAAGTAACTCATCACAATGCAAAAAGTAGAGTACATCCAGAAAGTTACTTATTACAAACTGAAATGAATAACTGAAAAATGAAAGACTCTCATCCTCACTGAAATAAACAAGGCAAAACTATCTAAACAGCAGCTGGAAGGTCCTCCTCCTGAACTGGCTCCTCCTCTGCGACACTGCCCACGAATACGTCTGAATCTGACATTTGTCGGTATCACAAATGCCAGGGCCCCAGCCAATAAAATAAAAATGTTATAGTTAGACAATTGTCTAAGTACATTTTAGGCTATTTAAATGAACTGAATATTAAAAGATATCACATTTAATTTAACTACACATGTAAGCAGTAAAAGGTGCAACAAGCTATGAAAGAACTGGAATACTATAAACTATCTATTTATAACATGCAACATGTATGTGAAGTAACATACAAAACTACTAAAGAAGCAAGGTGAGGCTAAAAGCAAAAATAACTGCAACTACTGAATAGACATGATCCTAACATGATTATGATTGAGGTAAAACATGCTGAGTATAAAAGAACACAAGTACTGAATACGATAAAATTCTAGCATCCTAAATATGCCATTCATACATATATCTAAGCTATAAAATATATATACAACATGCAGATTAACATGAAAAGAAGGGCCACTGAGATATGTGGCAAAAGCAAAGCAATGTATGAAATATAAAACCACTGAGACATGTGGCAAAGCGAGCAAATATTGAAAATAAGGCCACTGAAGCATGTGGCAAAGCAAATCAAAAAATAAAATAATATAATACAGCTAAAGTAGTAATAAGCCTAAGCCCTAGTACTGCCATACCAGCCAATAGGCTATACAGGGCCTCCAATATCAATCCATCAATCCCCAGCCTAGCCATCCAAATATGCTAGGTTTGAGTCCAGTCTATACAATACTACTACTGAAGAGGCAGACTAAGCTAGGTCATATTCTACTAACTATAACAAAACAAAACTGAATGATATGTAATTTCAATACTAGCTTAGGATATATGATCCATATCCTAAGTTTTTCCTATTATGCTCAAGGATAAAGTTCAAATACAAGGTATGCAAGGCAATCTAGTCAAAGTAAGCAAGAGACTCAATCTAGACTTATGTGATATCTGTTGTTGTCTAATTACCAAATCTAACTACTCTGGGAAGGAACAAGCTTAGGATCTCCAATATCTAGCTATCGAGTAGAATCTCAAATTTACATCGTTAAAGTTAAATATTATAACTTAACAAGTTCTAATCCAAAATCATGCGACGACTATATAGTTTAAGTAAGCAAATCAATGACCTAATTTTATGAATATTTCACTCTCTTACCCAAATCTTGATCAAATGAATCAAGATTTAAGAATTTAGAACTTAAACCCTATGTTGAGTTCAAATCCCAAATCCTATGTGATATTCTAAATAGGATCTAGGTTTCTCACTTAATACCCAATTTAAAGATAAAGAATCCTATAAGTTGAAAGATCCAGGAACTAAGATCTTAGTGAAAGGCTATTCTACTAATTATAAGATAAAATAATCAATTAAGAACTTGAGAATTTAAGATCTATATTAAATCCTTAAGATAATTTCATTATCTTATTGATTGAATCATCCTATACCCACATGAAAGGTTTCAAAAGATTAAACAATCAATCATTAAAGAATTTCAATTGGAGGTGGTTTGATTCAAATTGAAGATCTAAGTCTAAGATCTAAGATCTAAAGGTCTGAAGTTTGATCACTTTAGACTTCTAATTAGAGTTTTGACTTAAAGGTTTCCATTTATGATTTTCTTTAGATCTAATTTCATAATTAACTATAAGGAGTTTATTAAGGTTAAGAATTGACAATTTCAAGTATTAGATTAATATTAAACCCATATTGACCTTCTTAGGTTACTTAAGATCTAAGGGTCTGAGTTTTGATCACTTTAGATCTTAAGCTAAGATTTTACTTAGACATTTTCAATTACTTTTCTTTTAACACTTAATTCTTAAGTTATTTTAACTGAACTTATTAATGAGATAACTGACTATTTTCATTATTAAATTAAATAAGTTTAAAGCTAAATGATCTTTTTAAGAAATGCTTAAGATTTAAGCATCTTATTTAAGGACTAAATGAAGATTTCATGCATTAATGATCACATTATCACTATCCTTGTTCTAGGACTTCAGAGAACATTTCCAATCTATGTTATAGTGGCTTACTAAAATTTTTCAATCCTCAAAGAGCACTAAATCACATTTTGGCCAAAATGACCAAAATGCCCCACTTAAGGCAAAAATTGGGATTTTAGGGTTTTATTGTCCAAATTTGTTCTAATCTATTTTAAAGTGTTTCATATTGCTTAATGAGGTGGGGAACACCTTTAATTGAGGTTTTGATGATCCTAAATGGTTTTAATTAGCACTAATCACTTAATTAAGCCACTTAGGGTAATTAGTGAAATTAAGGCATCTTAGGGCAATCCAACCTTACACTTAGGTTTTACTACGTTTAATATAATATTAGGAACCATTCCCACCCAAATCAAAGGCTTAATTAGCATTTAATTCACTAATCCTTGATTAGGGTGATTAAGGAGTGATTAAGAAAATTAGTTATCCAAAATTAATTTTAAGGATCTGGAATTGTCCCTTAGGGTACAAGGAGCAATCAGAGCCCTTAAACTCATAAATTGGACAATCAAATGATTTTATATGATTTAATTAAAAACAGAGAAGGTTTGGCAAATAATTTTTAATCCAACCATTGGATATAAAATTTTATTTTATATTTAGATTCCTTGAATTTTTCTGATTCAAATAGTATTTAGATCATATCATTTGGATCTGGATAACTAAAGTTATTAAATTAATTTATTCTGAATGTTTATTTAAATTAGAATCATAGGATTTGATTTATTAAATTCAAAACCATTAAAAATGTTATTCAAAAATTCGATAATAACCGCGGCCCAAAATCAAAAAGGCGCGGGTCGGGGGTCGACCCGGCCCAAAATCTTCATCTCCTTCCTTTTGCCCGAGCCCGATGCTGGGCGCCCTAGGGCTAGCTCCCGCTATGAAATTCGCCACGTACAGGCCACGCCAGGCCTTGATCTCGATGGCTACACGTTCCTTGGCCTTGGACGCGTCGATTAAACCACGAAGCCCTAGCTGGGAAGCTCTGGTTCGCTGGATGCCTATTCGGCCGAAACCCCTCAGCTGGCGCACCTGTGAGGAAATAATTCTCCTCACAGAGTCCACGAGTCACCAATAGCTCGATCCCAACATGTTCAGGGGTCGAAGAGGGAGCGATACGTCCACCCGGGAGGTTCTGAGGTGGTCCGGATAGGTGGGGTGCTACTCGGCGCATTTTGTCGTTCAGAACTTCGACTGGATCGATCGAGTTCAGTCGAATCGATTGATCTGGTCGAACCTAACCCTCGATACTAGTTTACAATTATTGCTTTGATGGTTTCGATACAAATTAGAGGGTTAAATGACTCAGGAGCACGCCACATTCGCGTGAATTGGCCCGACTGGCAATGTGCCCTCAAACGGTGCTTAGGCCATCTGGCGCACTGCCAAGGCTCACTGGAGGCCAGGTCGACCACTAGGAACTAGAGACGGGTCCTAACACATCATATATGGCTTGAGCGAGTAGGTGCCGAGCTAAATTGAGCTCAACAGAAAGAAGGGGATGGGTTGTACCTTGGTTTGAATAAACGCAGGGACAAAGGACAATGCGGCTGGGCTGGATTGTTCCAGAAGGTTGCAGAAGCTTGGCAAGGGGGTCTGAACGCCAGACCACGCCCTCTATCAGCAGACGCGGCAGGACCAGTCGTCATGATCGCCGAGAGCTTCAATGGCTTCAGCTGGGAGATGGAGGGGATTTCAGTGAGCAAAGGAGCTCACTGAGAAGCTTGGAAGGTATTTATAAGCCGAGAGAGACCTGGGGAGTGAATGCCAGAGCTCTGGTTTGGAGCTTGGCTCGGCCCGGGGTTCACTTGCCATTGCCTCTTAGGGAAAGGCTCAGCCATCCCTGCGGCTTGGCCACAACGGGAAAGACCTCTAACAGTCAAGCTGACCTGGCGGGAGGGTGGCAGACATGATCGACGAGGCTGGGTACGGAGAATTTTCCGCTGTCAGGTAGGATCGTCGTGAGAACGACGATCCATAGTGGCTGGAATTGCCTCCTCCGTCTGATGCCAAAGCCATTGGATTTAAACGGTCTGATGCGGGGTTAAAAAAATAGAAATGCGGATTAGATCCTACGCGTCTAATTTTAGATCCTAATCGCACGACCATGATTCAATCCTGGCAGGGAAAGATCGCGCCGTTGGAAAAGCCACGCTGAGATGCGTGCAATGCATCCCACGGGTGCATCTCTGTGCACCGCTATCGGGACCCCGCAGCGGATCTGTCGCGATCCCGACAGCAAATCCTACCGCAATTTTAATTAAATAATTTAATATAAAATAAATTCAATTAATTAATAATTATTAAAATCCTAATTATTCTAAATTCAATTTAGGGCTAAATGAGCTTCAAAAATTCCCAAAAATTTACCCTTAGCTAATTTGGGTATGAGGAATTCAAAAATAAAATCAGATTTTAATTTGGAGATCAAAATAATTTAGGTATTTTTTAGGGCTTAAAAATAGCCAAAAATACCAAATTTTCCAATTTAGCTCCGATTGATTTCAAACTCCTATGTTTAGATTTAAATGACCCATTGAATCCAATTGAATCAAAATCAAACCTTGGTTTAGCTTAATTAATCTAGTTTTAGCTAGGGTATTACCTAGGGTTGTTACAATAGGTGACCTGATCAATTTTCAAACACCATTTCTTATAGAACCTCAAACTGAGCCTATCTAGAAAATTTGAAGTCTATTGCACTTCTTTAAGTTCAAAATGGTAATTGGATCAATCTAGATGCCCTAGATTGGACCCAAAATTATTTGACCTCATAATTAAAATCTAATTGTATTTTTGGATTCCTCACCCCAAATTAGCTAAGAGTGAAATTTTGGTATAATTTGGAAATCATTTAAGCCATAATTCACATTTAAATAAAATGGTCTAATTGCATTTAAGTGTTTCCAACATTCCATAATTACAAAAATATCCTCTAAACTGAATTAACAGCCGGGATCCGCTGTGCGGACCGCGGGCGATCCGCTGCGGAGCCCGGGTCTCACGACAGCGGAGTCCCGCACATCTGGCCGTCACGCCTTTTCCACCGATGGCCTGGATTCGATCTAGCTAGACTGCGGATCCATCGTTGAATCTACTCCATGGATCCTACAGCCAGGATCGCTCCCGCGGTCGGCCGTTAGGATCAGAGCGATCCCAGCCGTAGCGCCATCTGATCGATAGATTAAATGACATCCAAGGGGTCAGGCACTGTGGATCTTCATCTCCACTCACTCGCATGCCCGACAGGGAAAATCTCCCATACTTCCAGCTGCCATCCTTGTCCCCCACTCGCGCCTCCAGCTCAGCAAGCCATTGCTAATCTTCCCCTAATGGCCGAGGGACCCCAATTGGGCCTCATGACCTGGCCGAGCTCGAATTGGAATTTCGAGAGCTCGGCCATGGCCCGAACCATCCGGTCTACCCCATCCCAATTAAGCTCTCTGGAACCTTCCCTGTACTCCCCTGAGGCTATAAATAGCCTCAGCACTCCTCTGAATGATCCTTACTGATAAATCGAAGTCGCTTACCTTCTCTGCCATTGCCGTCTGTCGAGCTTCCTCCAGGTGATCCTAGGAGCTTCGAATAGCTGATAGTCGGCTCTCCTGGTGTTCAGGAACCATTGCAGTGATTGGAAGCTCAGCTAAGGCCAACCAGTTCCTCAACCAGTCACCCCGAGCTTGCCCGAGAATCCAGGTACTCCCGTTGCTGGTTTCAAGCCAATGAGGCTCGAACCTTCTTCCTTTTGATGCGTATGAGTTCGTATTGTCGTCTCGAACCCAATGGTATCGAGATTAAGATCTAGGTTAGCTTCGATCGATCAAATCGATAAATCGGATTGAGTTCCTTAAGGATCGCCTCGGTCAAGTAAGGACCCGGCGATCTAGACCATCCCAGACCCTCAGACCAGAGGGCTTCGATTCGCCTCACCACCCTGATGGTGTAGGGAATGAGCCCGGGATCTGGTGTGGCCTCTACTCAGGAGAATTATCTCCCCATGGTAGCTCCAATGGAGGAGCCCTCGGGTTAGTAAGGTCTGGCCGATCCAGACCGTCTCACAGGGGGCTTCAGGTATCATTCGATGCGTCTGACCATGGTGATCAAGTAGCAATCAAGTTCTGGCCATGCCGTGGTTTGGATGCACTTGATTTTGGCGATTAGGGCTTCCCTAATCGGTGCGACAGTGCCGGGTATCCCGGGCCCCGGTCGACCCGCGCAGTTTGGAAATTGGGCCGAGCCGTCTTAATTATATCGGAATTATTGGAATTATTTGATTAAATTCCAATATTCTAATCATAGGAAATTGATTAAATAAAAATGCAAAATGTATTATTTGAATAACTTTTAATCCACTGGTCCAAACCCTAAGATATTATATATGAAAATGATTAGAAAATCATCAGGGATCTAAATATAAAATAAAATTGCACATCCAATAGTTAGATTTATTATTATTGCTTAAATATAGTGAATCTTAATTAGGATGATTTAGTAATTATACTTATCCAAATTGCAAGTTTAGTGTGCCATTAGCTTACTTATGATGAGTAGAAATACATATGCTAGAGGATTTATTTTTCTGAATTATGTATTTTAAATTATGTCATAATCTTGTTAAATCATAATTAGTGAAAATTATGGTTTATACTTACTAGATCTTAGTAAAGTTAGGCTCTGATCAATTGTATTATTAAATGGAACTTGTGTGCCAAATTTCATGCAATTCTGATGGTTGGATTTATATCTATGTGCTAATCCTTTTTGGGATTGAATTAGGGTTTGATTAGTACTAAGTATTCCATGTTTTATAAAATTTGATTATCAATTTGGCTTATAACAGTAAGTTAGATGTATTGAAATCAGGTAGATAAATTTATTAAGGATAATTTGAACAAATCTAAATTTGAATATCTTAAACACCTTAATTAACTTAAGAAATCTTAAAACTTGGATCAAGCTTTTAAGACTTGATCTAGGTCTGAGATTGCCACCAATAATACATGATTAACTCACTGATTTGACATTGATTATTAATCAAACTCATGATCTTAATTGAAAAAGGATAGGGGCCCAACCCTAATCTACTTAATTAAGGTCCAAATCCTTAAGAACTTTAACTTAATTAACTTGATTATAAGATAATGAACTTGACATCTTCCAATAATGCTTCTGATTGATATTGATTCTAAACATTTGAATTAGACAAATTAAGGTTAATAATAGTCCTATATGACTTTTCAATCTGAATCAAACCTTAAGATCCTTGATTTGCTCCTAAGCAAGATTATTAGCATAAAAGATTAATAAAACCATCTGATTTAATAAATGATCTTAAACTTTAATATTTTGGATTTGAGTCCCTTAGCCCTACATTAAAGTGTGATCAGATTACTTAATCATCTGGTCTGATCATTCTAAATCTAAGTACAGAATAAAATCAAAAGTATTAATATTAGAAATTAGAATGGGAGATCTCAGACCATCCTGAGAATATTTAAAAGACCTAAAATACATCTATCTTGTGGTAGGAGATCCTTGTGTGATTCATTGAGGTAGCAATTTAGATGACCTTTGAAACCTTAGAATTTGATCTCAAACCCTTGTGGTAGAGTTCACCTAAAAACCTTAGAGTGACACTTCTCCTTGTGGTAGAATCCATGTTGGGTGATCCTTGATCACAAGATTAGTGAAACCTTGTATAATTCTCACCCATTTAGTATAAGTATTACTAGCTCTGATAATTCCTTGATCTATTAAATAGTCTTGTGAGAACCCCGATTATTGGGCGGTGTAGTATAGTATACCCATAGTACTGGTTCTCCAGTAATATTCAGAATTAGTGGATTCATTCTAATAAGGACTTATGAGTATGTTCTATCCTGTAGGATCAGACGAATACAGTCCTATTAGAATAAATCCTTCAAGCCTAAGAGTGTATTAAATGGGTACTCATTTCTTAGCATAATTGAAATACAAGTTGCTAACGGGCAATGCCTTCTAGCGAAGATCGCTTCAATAGGTGTGGCTCAAATAAACTAAGTAATGAGATTTACCTCCCTTAAGACACCGAGTATGGTTATGAGTAGAGCATCTTAATACTTAGCTTAAGATACAAAATCACCATCGGGTGATGCCTTCTAATGAAGATCATTTTGTTAGGGTGGCCTAATCAAACTAAGTAATAGGAGCCACTTTTCTTGCATTATACTAAATATGTGTATACAATCACTCCATCCAGTGATCCTTAAACAAATGTGCAACTTTAACCAAATATCACCTTAGAAGTTAGGAGAAGAATTCTGCACAGTAGAGACTTAGAATTCTTTATCAGCTTTCTACATTCTTCATGAATTTTTGGATTTTCTCTCACTGAGCATAAGAAGCATGAGCATAAGCATAAACATGAGTTTGAAGTATCAGTTGTATAGTGACACTTGAGTATCAGTGATGTAGTATGGGTTACAGAATGTTACATACATAGATTGGGAAATTTCAGGGTGCATCTGCGTTACCACACTATCTTCCCAACTATTGAATGTTTACATTCGACCGTACTGTCCATAAACCTTCAGTGATAGTCCTGTGATATACCGTGGTGTAGTCTATTTTGGCGCATCATTCCAATGACATATAATACAGCATTTGGCATTTCTTTCACTTTGGTTCCTTAGTATTTGATATTTCCTTCACTTTCAATTTTTAGTTAGTGATAGTTCTACTTTACTTAGTCTTTACATGTCTTATTTACTCAGCATTTATTATTTTTCTTACTTAGTACTTTTCCTCAGTTTTCCTACAATTTTGCTTTACTTGTTACTTGTATTTATTTTAGTTCTGCATAGTTAGTTCTATGTGTTAGACTTCTTGTTTAACACGGAGTACTTTTAGGATCGGCAATTTGCCTAGGTTCCGAGCAGCTTGTATGAACAGAACAGGAGGACACACAGGAGGTCCAGGAGGAGTACGTGGAGTCATAATGGATCAGGCATCTACTTCTATTTACTACTATTTTTTCAGTACCCTATTTAGACTTTGCATTTCTGCAATTAAAAACAATATGTAATAACTCCTGGATGTATTTTTACTTTTTTTTTTCTGAGATGAATATTTACTACTGCTTGCTATGAATATATTTTTGGATGTTTGCTTTTAACTTCCACGCTTTGTTATACTACTATACATAGTATTGTGATGTGATCAGCATACTGGAAATGCTGAAATACTTATAATGTATATTGGATTCTTAATTATTATTCTAGATCCAATGTACGTACTAGTCCAATACTTAAGATGAGTATTCTACTCTTATCTTAAGTATTGACTCTCGATCCTACTCCTAGGTTCGAGTCAGCAGTCTTCGGTATGGCTCAGTATTTTTACCCGCCTATTCGGGAAGATGGATTTTGCTTGTATATCTGTCCTCCCGAGTAGCGCACCGCTCCACCGCTAATTATATTATATATTCTTTTGCGCACGACGACGGGACGAGGCGTTACAGCTACTCATGGTCAACCACGGGTGAGAGGGGGCCTAACTTGATCAATATTAGATTGATTGATCACTTATACTAAGCCTGATGATTGCTATGAGTTCGCAATCACTTTATGAAGGATTTGGAGTTCAATGGGGACTCAATGCTTTGATAAATTGCCATGATCCAACAACTTACTATATCGACTGCCAGCGCATATTTAGACATAATCACCACGTCTGGTCCACCGCTAGCCTCTACCCAAAGCCTTAGGTGCCTAAAAGAGAACTAAGGTAAGGTCCTATCATAGCATCTAGGGTAGAGAAGCCGTGAGTCAAGCTAAAAACCAGCTCGACAAGGAGAAGGACAGAGGTTGTACATGAGAACTGAAGATGGCAGAGGTGACAGAGGCAAGACGAGCAGCTCAAAGTACTCCAGACAATTGCAAAAGCTCGGCAAGGGGGTCTGAACTTCATACCTCACCCTCTATCAGCGGTACACAGCAGGTTCAGTCGCTGAGGAAGCTGGGAGCACCGAGAATAGAAAGCAAAGGAAAATTGAGGTTCATAGTGAGCAAAGGAGCTCACTGTGGGATCAATAGAGGTACTTATAGGCCTTAGAGAGGCTTAGGTTTGATTGGCGAGGTTGGGAGCCAAATGTCCAGGCTCGGGCCGAGGGGCATCCTCAACCTTTCTAAAATGGGAGGTTCCACTCCTCAGGGTCTCTATGCTAGGCTCGGCCTTACACGGGAGAATCCTAACTGTTCAGAGAATAAGGTGGAGGCATGGCTGACAATATCTACATGGCAGATATGGGCATGGAGTCGAGCGGGGGACGATGATGAACTGAAGGGGGTCTACGCTCACCATCTAATTGAGAGACCATTGGAGATAGAAGGTCTGATGCGCTCCTAGCCTAACTAAAAGGCGAATGAAATCACTACCGTTGAATTCGGAGGCTTGATCAAGCGGAGAAGATCTGATAACTGCGTTGGGTAGATCGCGCCATCGGATGGGTCACGCCAAGATGTGCGCTAGTGCATCCATTGGGAGGGGATGGTGCTCCACTGTCGGGACCCCATAGCGGATCTGCCGCGGTCCTGACAGCAAATCCCGAAATAATAAAAATTCAAATATTATTAATTTAATTAATAAAATGTATTTAATTTATTTAATTAATAATCTTAATAATTCTAATTTCAATTTATGACCAAATGAGTTCCAAAAATTCCCAAAAATTCACCCTTAGCTAATTAAGGAATGAGAAATTCAAAAATGAACTCACATTTTAATTCGGAGATCAATTTAATTTAGGTATTTTTCATGATCCAAAAATAGGCAAAAATACCAAAATTCTCAATTTAGCTCCGATTGATCCCAAACTTCAAGGATTATGTTTAAATGACCCATTGAGTTTAATAAAATCAAAATTAGAACTTGATTTAGCTTAATTAATTTGAATTTAGCTAGGATAACAACTAGGGTTATTATAGTTCAATTTTTAAGATGTCCACATTCTAGATATAATCAAATTTTCATTTCTGATATGACTTGATGAATTTTTGGATATTGCTTTTCCTACACTTAGTAACTTGTGATCTTGACCTGATACAAAGAACATATCATATAAGTAGATATGAACAAGCTCCTTATCTGACACTTTATGATACTTCTCTGATATCAACTAGAGCGCCCCGCCCCGTTGCCATGCGCAAACAAATTAAATTCGGCGGCGGAGCGACGTGCTACTCGGGAAGGCATAGCCCATCTCCCCGAATAGGCTCACTAAAGAAACTAGCCACACTGAAGGCTGCTGACTCAATCTAAGAGGAGGGTTGATAGTCAATACTTAAGATAAGAGTAAGATGCTTATCCGAAGTATTAGACTAATACATACATTGGATTATAATGGCAAGTAAGAAATCCAATATATATTCTCAATATCAGGGTTGTGTTGAATATTATTGTAGTTGAGGATTTGCATCTGGAGTAAATGAATGTTAAAATTGCATTCCTTCATGGAGAACTTGAAGAGGAGCTATGCATACAATAGCCTGAAGGGTACAAGGCTTAAGAGAAATGAAAGTCTGAGCTAGTTTGTAAGATCAAGAAGAGCCTTTATGGCTTGAAGCAGGCACCAAGGCAATGGTACAAAAGGTTTGACATGTTCATGTCAGAATCAGGGTACAAGAGATGCCAGGCGGATCACTATTATTACATAAAGCAATGTAAGTCCTCATATATCATCCTATTGCTGTATGTGGATGAAATGTTGATCACAAGATCAAATAAGGTGGAGATAAGGATGCTGAAAGAAATGATGTAAAAGGAGTTTGACATGAAGGAATTGGGGATGGCCAAGCAGATTCTTGGAATGATAATCAACAGGGATAGATGTGCATAAATTCTGAAGCTGTTGTAAAAAGAGTATATTAAGAAGGTGCTAAAGATTCAAAATGAATGAAGTGAAGCCAGTGGGCACTCCCCTAGCAAGTTACTTCATCTTACCAAAGGAATATATGCTGAAGTCTGAAGAAGAGAATGAGCATATATTGAAGGTTCTTTATGCTTCAGCAGTTAGGAGCTTGATGTACGCGATGATCTGCATGAGATTGGATATTCTCCATGCAGTGGGAGTGGTTAGTAGATTCATGGGAAACCCAAAAAAACTACTATTGGGATGCGGCAAGTGTATCCTAAGGTATCTGAAAGGTACAACAGGAAAATCTGTATGCTTTGGAAGATCTGACATTATTTTATAGGGCTATGTAAATTTAGATCTTACAGAATATGTTGGTAGCAGGAGAAGCACTACAGGCTATGTGTACACATTAGGAATTGTAGCAGTGAGCTGGATCTCTAGGCTACAAAATATCGTGTTGCTATCTATCACGGATGAAGAATATGTTGCCATCACAGAGACAAGCAAGGATGTGAGGCTCTACACATCTGGCGAAGAATGTCACCTTTCATGCCAGGACAAAGCACATTTAACTTCATTAGCATATCATCCGGACACTATTAGAAGAAGGGGAGCTTAAATTAGAGAAGATTCATACTTCTAAGAATTCAACTGATATGCTTACTAAAGCAGTAACAATAGAGAAATTGAAGCTATGTGCAACTTCAGTTGGCCTAAACACGTGAAGAGAAAGCAAGGTGAGCCAAACCACATTTCTTGACAGACATAGAAGAAGATAGTGACAGGTCAGTGGAGGAAAGGAGGGAAGATACTCTAAAGGTCTCCAAGTAGGAGATTATTATGTGATGGGGAGCCTTTAGTGTACCACCCCATCCCGTCGCCGTGCGCAAAAGACAAGTGTAATGCATAGTTTGGCGGCGGAACGGTGTGCTACTCAGGAATGGTGGGCCATACCAGCAAAACCCATCATCCCGAATAGGCTAGAGAGACGGAGCCATATGGAAGACTGCTAACTTGAACCCTAAGAGTAGGTTCAAGAGCCAACATCTAAGATAAGAATGAAATACTTATCTTAGGTATTAGACTATTATGTACACAAGGTTCAAGGAAGTGGGGAAGAACCCATGTACGTTATAAAATATATCAGCATTTCCAGTATGCTGGTCGCATCACAATACTAAGTATAGCAGTATAACAGAGTGTGAAAGCTAAAAGCAAAACATCCAGAATACATTCATCTCAAGCAGTAGTAAATATCCATCTGAGAAAAGAAAAGTAAAAGTACATCCAGAGTTTATTATAAATTATTTAAATGCAGAAATATAAAGAGTCTATCAAAAATGCTGAAAAGAGCTGGCAAGTAACAGTAGATGCTCGGTCCGCTACAACTCCAAATGCTCCTCTTGGGTCTCTGGTACGTCATCCTGACCTGTCTCCAAAAATTGCTCAGGATCTAGAAAATTGCCGTGTTAGACAAGAAGTCTAACACATCGAAACTTGCTATGCAAAGTTAAACTAAACATAACAAAGTGTACAAGTAAAGTAAAGCCGTAACAGAGCTGAAAAAAACATGTAAGCAAGGAAAACTGTAAGTACTGAGTAAATAAGATAGTAAAAGGGCTATGAAATGTGAAGCTATCACCAAATATAACTGAACGTAAAACAAACATTCTGCTGAAAAGGATGCTATAAGCTGCACTATATGCCACTGAAACAATACTCACAAATATGCTATACCATGGTATATCACAGAACTATCACTAAAGGTTATGAGTAGTATGGTCCAATGTAAGCACAACAGTTAGGAAGTCAGTATGGTAATGCAGATGCACCCTGAAATTCCCCAGTCTATATTTATAACATTCTGTATCTCATACTATATCACTGATACCCATGGGTCACAACAAAAGGAATGAGTTCAACTCATGCTTATGATTATGCTTATGCTATTATATTGAATGAATGAAAACTCTCAAAAATCCATGAAGAATTTAGTAATAAACTGTAATGAATCCTAAGTCTCCACTGTGCAGAATCCTACTAAGAGGATTCCGACTCCAAATCTCTAAAGCGAGGGTTGGTTAAAGTTGCTTATTTACTTGAAGATCACTGGACGGGGTGATTGTATACACATATTAAAAATGTTGCAAGGATAGAGTTCTTATCACTTAGTTTGATTAAGCCACCCTAACAAAGCGATCTTCATTAGGAGGCACCATCCGATGATGATTTTGTATCTCAAGCTAAGTATTAAGTCACTAAACTCATAATCATACTTAGTGTCTTAAGGAAGGTGGATCCCATTACTTAGTTTAATTGAGCCATACCTATTGAAGTGATTTTCGCTAGGAGGCATTGCTCGATGGCAACTTGTCTTTCAATTAAACAAAGGAATGGGTACCTATTTATCTCATTAATAAGTTCAGTTAAGATAACTTAAGAATTAAGTATTAAAAGAAAAAAAATTGAAAATGTCTAAGTAAAATTCTTAGCTTAAGATCTAAAGTGATCAAAACTCAAACCCTTAGATCTTAATTAACCTAAGAAGGTCAAAATGGGTTTAATGTTAATCTAATACTTGGAATTGTAAATTCTTAACCTTAACAAACTCTTTATATTTAATTATAAAATTAGATCTAAAGAAAATCATAAATGGAAACCCTTAAGTCAAAACTCTAATTAGAAGTTTAAAGTGATCAAACTTCAGATCTTTAGATCTTAGATCTTTAGATCTTAGATCTTAGACTTAGATCTTCAAATTGAATCAAACTACCTCTAATTGAAATTCTTTAATGATTGATTGTTTAATCTTTTGAAACCTTCCATGTGGGTATAGGATGATTCAATCAATAAGATAATGAAATTATCTTAAAGATGGAATATAGATCTTAGATTCTCAAGTTCTTAATTGATTATTTTATCTTATAATCAATAGAATAGCCTTTCACTAAGATCTTAGTTCTTAAATTTTTCAACTTATAGGATCCTTTACCTTTGGGATTAAGTGAGAAACCTATATCCTATTTTAGTATCACCTTGGATTTAGAATTTGAACTCCACATAGGGTTTAAGTTCTAAATTCTTAAATCTTGATTCATTTGATCAAGATTTGGGTAAGAGAGTGAAATATTCATAAAATTAGGTCATTGATTTGCTTACTTAAACTATATAGTCGTCGCATAATTTTGGATTAGAACTCGTTAAGTTCTAATATTTGACTTTAAGGACGTAAATATGAGAATCTACTCGATAGCTGGATATTGGAGATCCTAAGCTTGTACCTTCTCAGAGTAGTTAGATTTGGTAATTAGACAACAACAGATATCACATAAGTCTAGATTGAGTCTCTTGCTTACTTTGACTAGATTGCCTTGCATACCTTGTATTTGAGCTTTATTTCTTGAGCATAATAGGAAAAACTTAGGATATGGATGATACATCCTAAGCTAATATTAAAATTTCATATCATTCAATTTTATTTTGTTTACAGTTAGTAGAATATGACCTAACTTAGTCTGCCTCTTCAATAGTAGTATTGTATAGACTGGACTCAGACCTAGCATATTTGGATGGCTAGGCTAGGGATTGATCGATTGATATTGGAGGCCCTGTACGGCATATTGGTTGGTATGGCAGTACTAGGACTTAGCATATTACTACTTTAGCTGAATTTTTTTGTTTCTGATTTGCTTTGCCACATGCTTCAGTGGCCCTATTTTCAGTATTTGCTCGCTTTACCACATGTCTCAGTGGTTTTATATTTCATATATTGCTTTGCTTTTGCCACATGTCTCAGTGGCCTTCCTTTTTATCTTAATATGCATGTTGTATGTATACTTTCATGGCTTAGATATATGTATGAATGGAATATTTAGGATGCTAGAATTTTATCGTATTCAGTATTTGTGTTCTATTATACTCAGCATATTTTACTTCGATCATAATCATGTTATGATCATGTTTATTCAGCAATTGCAGTTATTTTTGCTTTTAGCCTTACCTTACTTATTTAGTGTTTTGTATGTTACTTCACATACATGTTGCATGCTATAAATAGATAGTTTATAGTATTCCAGTTCTTTCATAGCTTGTTGCACCCTTTACTGCTTGCATGTGTAGTTAAATTAAATGTGATATCTTTTAATATTTAGTTCATTTAAATATCCTAAAATGTACTTAGATAATTGTCTAACTATAACCTTTTTATTTTGTTGGCTGGGGCCCTGGCATTTGTGATACCGACAAATGTCAGATTCAGACGTGTTCGTGGGCAATGTCATTGAGGAGGAACCAGTTCAGGAGGAGGACCTTCCAGCTGCTGTATAGCTAGTTTTGTCTTGTTGATTCCAGTGAGGACGACAGTCTTTCATTTTCAGTTATTCATTTCAGTTTGTAATAATTAACTTTCTGGATGTACTTTACTTTCTGCATTGTGATGAGTTACTATATTGTATTTTCTTTTCCTACTATGTATGCTTGTGGATGTTACTCTATTTTATATTGCTTCCGCCACTTTGATATTTATATTGATGAATGTTATAGCACTTGGTGATAAGTCCTTGCCTTAAGGCAAGTTAGGTTCGCCTAACTTTACTTAAGTTGGGGATTTGCCACAGTTGGAGCACCGTACTGCCTTATTGTCAGTATGGGGGCCCCACAGCAACGAGCTATACAAAGAACGGGATAACTATAAATTATCCATTTATAGCATTCAACATGTATGTGAAATAACATACCAAGACACAAAAGTAAGTAAGGTAAAGCTAAATCAAAAGAAACTACAACTACTGAAATAAATCTGATCATAGTATGATTATAACCACAGTAAATATGCTGAGTATAAAAGAACACAAGTACTGAACAAAATCCAGAAAATCTAACATCCTAAACATGCCATTTATGCTTATATGATTCATAAGAACATATATACAACATGCATATTAATATAAAAGAAAGGTTACTGAGACATGTGACAAAAATGACTGAATCTGAAAATAGAAAACCACTGAAACATGTGGTAAAGCCAACTAAAACTGCAAGCAGAGCCACTGAAACATGTGGCAAAATCATACAATCTGTACTGAACTGAACTAAAGTAGCAATAAGCCTAAGATATATCACTGCCATCCCAGCCCGAAAATCATCAAAATACCCAGCCTATAGGCCATCCCCGTTCCTCTCAAAGGCCTGGGTAACTTCCATACTGCACTGAATACTGGAGGTGGCAATACTATACTCAGAACCTAATCTACTAACTGAAAGCACTACAAAAACTTGAATGAAATGATATATGCTTTACAAATTCTAACTTAGGATGTATCATCCATATCCTAAGTGTTCCTATTATGCTCAAAGAATAAAGTTCAAATACAAGATATGCAAAGCAATCTAGTCAAAGTGAGCAAGGGACTCAATCTAAACTCATATGATATCTGATGTTATCTAAATAAGTCGTTCTAACTATCCCAAGTCATATAACTTAGAAGCACAGCCTTGTATGTTTAAAAATAATCAGGACTGATCAGGTCCCAATTTAGTTCAATCAAAATTGACTATAAGTTAAATAATAAATCATCACGTCCTAATTGATGATTTGAGACGTTCTCAGCTAAGATCTGATCCAGATCTACTAAGCTAAGGATTATGAATTAAACACCACAACCTTGGGTTCAATCACATGATCCAAGGGCAAGCTAAAGTTTTATGGTTCAATCTATAAGTGAACTGATGATTAAGGCATATTCTATTAAGTAAAATCAAGCTTAATAGAATAGATCTCTATTCTTAATCTAAAATTGAAAGATAAACTAATCAAAATGAAATTAGGAAAATCTAGAAAACTACTAAAACCAAGGTTTCATTCATTGAATAAATCACTTATTCAATGAATGAAATCTAACTTAGTGTCTAATCCTAATCTTAAGGAAAGAGCCTAAGGTGAAGTGAAGTTCCTAAGGAAGTACCTTAGTTTGACTCTAGGTTCTAATCCATGTCCGCATAATTTACAATTTTCAACTAAGTTAATGATTACAACTTAGTTAGCAAGAGCTCATATATCCTAATGTAATGGTTTTCAAATAGCAAGCAAATCCTAATGATGCTAAGATCTATGCAAGTGATGTACGCACTATACATAGAGCTCAAGAAAATAACATAATTAAAAGAATACAGAATTTCAATAAAGTTCTAAGTACAAAATGTACCTTACACGACTTCAAACTTCACCAACACATGGTTTCAGAACCCTAGGACTTCGACTTTGTATGTGCTATAGATAAGTTTCCCTGATTGAGAAATAAAATAAAAGGATAGATTGATTACACTTCTTATTCCTTACGTACCAAACATACAATTTATCTTATGTATTAACGTAGATAATAATTGTAGGTGCACAAGTATAATTTTAGATGTTGTATTAATGCCTTTATTAATATGATTACTTCATTTTTATGTTTGGAATTCCACCATGCGACTTTGCCATTCAACTACAAATTCTGTGATTGACAAATGAATATAAATATGTATTAGGATGGTTAATTATGTAAAGAAGGATTTAAGTGTGTTCAAAAATCTCTATGATTGCTTGTATGCAGAAAAACCTCATATTCAACTAATGATTTTAAATAAGGATTTCCATACATACCACTCAATTTTAATGATAATATATAAATTATAGAATGCTGCTATCACTTTATATATGCTCAATTTAGAGAAATTATGTGATATTAAAATCTATTAATATTAACTAACAACACATAGCATAAGATTTAAACAAATAAATCCATAAATTCAAATCAAGGCAGAGTAGATTAGTACCTCCAAAGTGTCGAACACTCAGCCAGAGAAGGAAAATCGAGAGGTGCTGAGGTACCTTGCTCCGGCTCAAGGCATTTAGGGTTCATGTGTTTAGATCAAATCAGAATAATTAGTCTAATATTCAGTATTAGGATTAATTGATCTGAAAAATTATGTAAAGGGAGTTACATACATAGAATGTGAATCAAAACAAAGGTACCTTACTGTTTTAACTAAGGATGATTGGAAGCATAGGATGGATCAATCCTTAAGGGCTGAGAGGCTCGCAACTCAGTCCAAGGCTAGGGTGAAGCTCGGCCAAGAGAAGGATCGGGCAACTTCATGGCCCTTGAACTCAAGCCGAGGAGGAGAGGGCAGCAGCCGCTCGGCCTCCTGCCGAGCTGGGATGGACAGCAGCCGCTCGGCTCCTGCCGAGAGGGAGGGAGACAGCGGCTGCTCGGCCTCCTGCCGAGAGGGAGGGAGAGGGGTTCGGTTCGCGTGCGAGAGGGAAAAGGGGTGGTAGCATTTCGGCTGGGAGAAAATGATAGGTTAGGGAAATTAGGTTTGATGAGGAGTTATATATAAACTCAACCAATTTAATGAGAGCCACTCGATCAACATCGAGTGGCTAAGAGTTGCTGAAACTTATAAGGGTTGACTGAACAATCAAATAAACTCCAGAAATTGCGAATTTGGTATCAAAATGACAGTCTCGATGAGACGAACGCAAGCATCCAAAAATTATTGAATTTGAACGAGTATTTTATTTTATATTAATTTTAAGTAAAAAACTTCAAAAATTTCGCTACGATAAATCCGGAGCCCGAAAAATTACGAAACTTAAAACATAGAGTCCTCTTATAATTCTTAACTCAAATATACAAAAATTTCTTAAATCCAACTTTTATTTTATCTTTTATCGACTCCGGAAGTTCAAACTTTCCAAATTTATTTAGGATGATCCGGGACCCCGATTGCGCTCAAATTTTGGTAAGAGGATCCCCTCAATATGCTTTATTTGAAGATATTTTTAATTAATTTTTATTTGACTAAAATCAGGATCTTATATTTTCTCTTAATCTGATTAGGTTTAGGCCTAATCGGCTCAGTAACAACGTCGGGTTGTTACAGATCAATACGATCGAACGGACCCTCCCAGCTCATCAATTTGATTGAAACGGGTTCGCCTTAGCTAGGGAACAGCTTAGCGATTAAAATTGAGCAGGAACTGAGCCTATACGGCTCAGTCCAAACTGGGGGGGTACCTAGTTTTACTAGTCTGAGCTGGTTTGGATGGCGGAGCCTGGCACGAAGCAGCAAAGGGGCTCTTAAGGATCCTGAACTCCAGGAGTTACCCTCTATCAGCTGTACGCGGGCTTAGGAGCATCTGGAGAAGGCCGGGCTGAGCAGCAATGGCGGCGGAGAAAAAAAAACCTTGAATGGACTCAATTGGACAGCCAAAAACTGCTAAGGTGAGATTCAAGGCTATATATAGCCTCAGGAAGGCATTGGGATGAAGTGCTGGGGCTACCTGTCGGAGATGCGATTTTTCCTGTCGGGGATTCGTGCGGAAGAGAAGAAGACGAAGAACAGTGTGGGATCCACGGCAGCCATTGGATTGATCGATCGTTGACGCGGAACGACTCAGATCCTTGGACAAGTAACAGCCGAACGCGGAGCAAGGATCGTCCGTTGGATTTAGATCTCTGGATCTGACAGATCACATCGCTACTTACGGTAGATGGTGGGATACCGTCCGATCCTTCAATCGGACCGCGGAACGGTCTAGATTGATAGATCCCGATCTAAAACACGGGCCGCACGATCTAAACCGTCCTCGGGTCAGATCGTGCCCGCTGTTTTAAAAATGGACGAAGGTATAAATGCAATTTTAAATTGTATGGAGCCCTTAAGTACAATTGCACCATTTTAAACTAAATTGAATTATTGCCCAAATGAACTCCAAATTGCACCAAAATTTCACTCTTAGCTAATTTGGGCGTGAGGAATTCAAAAATGTAATCATATTTTAATTCTGAGATAAAAATATTTTGAGTCTAGACTAGGGCATCTAGACTGATCAAATTGCAATTTTTGGCTTAGAGAAGCCCAATGAACTTCAAATTTTCCAGATAGGCTTAAATTGATGTTTTAAAAGCAATGATGCTAAAAATTGAACCAATCAACATTCATTTTGCATAGTAACAACCTATAGTTATTATAGACTCCCCTACTTAAGAACGATGTCATCCTCGACATCATTTTAAGAGAAGACAATTATGAGAGAATATGAGAACATGAATAAGACTTTTGAATTTAATGAGTACCTGGAGTTTCAAAGAGATTGGGATACTTCTTCCTCATATCCATCTCTTTCTCCCAAGTAGATTCTTCTAAAGAGCAATTCCTCCATTGAACTTTTACCATTGGGATGGAGCGATTCCTTAGCTGCTTTTGATCATGAGCTAAGATCTTAATCGACTCTTCTTCATAAGAGAGATTTGGCTGTAGAGATATGGCTGGAAGTTGAATTAAGTGAGATGGATCACCGAGATATCTCCGCAAGGAGGAGATGTGAAAAACATTATGAACTGCAGAGAAATCTTCAGGAAGCTTTAGTCGATATGCTGCAGAACCAATCTTTTCTAGTATCTCGAAAGGTCCGACGTAGCGAGGAACTTAACTTTCTGGCTACACCAAAATGATAAACACCTTTCATTGAGCTGACCTTTAGATACACATATTTTCCCACATCAAGATCCAGAGCACGATGATGAGTGTCGTGATATTTACTCTGCCGATCCTGAGCAGCTTTGATTCTTTGCTGGATTAGCTGAATTTTATGATTTGTTTCTTCAACTAATTCTGACCCATAAAGCTAAACACTGCCAGTTTCAGACCATGCTAATGGCGTACTGCATTTTCTGTCGTACAAAGCTTCATATGGTGCCATACCAATACTTGCTTAAAAACTATTATTGTATGCGAATTCTACAAGGGGAAGGTGATCCTCCCAGAAACCTCCAAAGTCTAGTACACATAGACGAAGAAGATCTTCCATAACTTGATTGACTCTTTCTGTTTGTCCATCTGTCTGAGGATGAAAGGTGGTACTCATAGTTAGAGTAGTCCCCAAGTCTTGATGCACCGCTTTCCAAAACTTAGAGGTGAAACGGCTATCTCGATTAGATACGATAGATCTTGGGATTCCATGGAGCCTGATAATTTCCTTGATATAAAGCTTTGCCAATTTTTCCACAGAATCAGTTTGACGCATAGGGATGAAATGAGCTGACTTGGTCAATCGATCAATAATGACCCAAATCGAATCAGCACTGGATCTTACTTTAGGTAAACCCATAACGAAATCCATAGAAATGTTGAACCATTTCCATTCAGTAATTGCTAGTGGGTGAAGGAGTCCTCCAGGTTTTTGATGCTCAGCTTTGACTGGACTGCAAGCGTGACATTTTGCCACAAATTCTGCCATACATTTTTTCATACCGGGCAACCAGAATTACTTCTTTAGATCTTGGTACATTTTGGTACTACCTGGATGTACTTGTTAGCCTGAATTATGGCCTTCGACTAAAATCTCTTGATGCATGGATTTGGGAATCCATAGACGATTGCCTTGGTAAATTATGTTACCACGAAGCTAGAGATCGAAGCGACGTCCACTCTCGATATCGACTTTGAACTTCAAATAATCTTCATCCTTGGTTTGAGAGATAAAGACATCATGATGGAAGGTAGGTTCAACTGAGCTCATAGATATTAGTGCGCTTAACATGTCTCCACGCACTGGCCTGATTTCAAATTTTCTGAATTCTTCCTCCAATGCACTAGTGCAAATTATAGAAGATAGCATCACATGACGGCTGAGTGCATCTGCTACAACGTTCGCTTTTCCTAGGTGATACTGAATGCTTAAGTCGTAGTCGCTTATTAACTCGAGCCATCTTCGCTATCGACAATTCAACTCGCGTTGGGTGAAAATATATTTCAAGCTCTGATGATCGGTGAATATGGAACACTGGACGCCATACAGATAATGACGCCAAATCTTTAGAGCGAAGACTACTGATGCTAGTTCAAGATCGTGAACAGGATAGTTCTTTTCATGTGGTTTCAATTGTTGAGATGCGTAGGCTATAACTCTTCCTTCCTGCATCAAAACACATCCCAAACCTATACCGGAGGCGTCAGTATAGACCTGGTAATTCAATCCTTCCTTGGGTAAGGCGAGAATTGGGGCAGAAGAAAGATCATCTTTCAATGTTTGAAATGCTTTCTCACATTCCGGACTCCAAATGAAAGGTACTGCTTTTTGAGTCAGTTTGGTGAGGGGAGACGCAATTTGTGAGAAACCCTTGACAAATTTTCTATAATAGCCTGCCAGTCCTAAGAAGCTTCTGATATCCGTCACGGATTTTGGTTGTGACCAATCTCGAACTGCGCTTACTTTGTTTTGATCCACTCTGATCCCTTGAGAGTCGATGACATTACCCAAAAAGGCGATAGAATCAAGCCAAAATTCACACTTAGAATACTTAGCATAGAGTTCATGGTTCCTGAGTTCTTCAAGTACTATACGAAGGTGTTTCTCATGATTGGTCTTATTCTTGGAATAAATCAGTATGTCATCGATGAAGACGATGACGAATTTATCAAGATATACTTTCAACACACGCTGTATCAAGTCCATAAAAATGGATGGTGCATTCGTCAATCCAAAAGACATCACCAAGAATTTGTAATGTCCATAACGAGTCTGAAACGCTGTTTTCTCAATATCAGAATCCTTAACTCGCAATTGATGTTACCCAGATCGCAAGTCTATCTTGGAGAAGACCTTTGCTCCAGATAACTGATCAAACAGATCGTCAATACGCGGCATAGGGTATTTGTTTTTAATAGTTACTTTGTTTAGCTCCCTATAATCGATGCACATTCTCATCGATCCATCTTTCTTTTTAACGAATAGCACCGGCGCTCCCCAAGGGGATGAACTTGGACGGATGTGGCCCTTCTCCAATAATTCTTGTAGTTGGTTGTTCAACTCTTGGAGTTCTTTTGGCGCCATACGGTACGGAACTTTTGACAGTGGTTGAGTTCCGGGAATTACTTCTATGGTGAACTCTACTTCTCTTTTTGGAGGAAGACCAAGCAGGTCTTCAGGGAAAACATCAGGAAATTCACAAACTACTCGGTTCTCAGAAAGAGGTATGACTTCTTTCTTTTCTCCCAACATTGTTACAAGGTATGCATTGCATCCCTTCTTTACTAGTCTCTCTGCCACCATGGCGTTTATTAACGACGATTGGATGCTAAATTTTTCCACGAATGATTTGGAGTTTCTTCCGCTACCCAAAGTTATTTTCTTCTTTTGGCAGTTAATGGACACACCATGTTGGCTTAACCAATTCATACCTAGGATTATGTCGAAGTTGGTAATTGGTAGCAAAATTAGCTTAGCCCTGAAGTTTTGATCCTCAATAGGAATGTCTAGATTACAGAATTGTTGAGACTGCATACGAGCTCCAGAAGGTAGCCCAATACTTAATGAACTGGCTAGTTGATGGGTCTATAGTTTAAGTGTTTTAGCCCACTCTTCCAATACGAAAGAATGAGTTGATCCCGTATCGAATAAAACATTACAAATTGTGTCGTTTATGGTTAATGTTCCTATAGTTGTGATAATTTGCGTAAGGATAGTTCATTCGAGAATTGAAATACGGGAATGATAAGGGGAAAATATGTAATACAGTAAGAAAAGAGAATTTATTCAAGGCGTACCTGATACCACGTCATTATTTTCAGGAGCAGAAGCTGGAGTTAACATATACACTCAGGCAGGTGTCGAGGGTTGCTTGTTCTGGGTTCCTGAATCTTGGCAGTTGTATATTGACCTTTGCACCGGTACACTTGCCCTTGAGTTCATTGTAGGAGCCGGCATTATGGCAGGAGCGGGCTCCCGCTGGTTCATGGGTTGAGCATGAAAGGTTTGCTTATGGCGGGAGTGGTCGATGGGCACACCATCGATGGTCTTTTTCTCCCTACACTCATAGTAGCGGTGGCCCTTATGGCCACAAGTGAAATATACACAACCAAAGTGGTAACACTTCCCATACAGATGCTTCTTCTTACATTCAGAATTCTGAGGCTGAGGTTATGTAGTTTCCATGTTGTAGACCCTGGCCATTTTGCGATGGCCAAAGCGCTCGTCTCGTGGGTGCGTGACTATAGTTTTTCTCTTCCGGTCTAGCTGACTCTGGAATCCTTCTTGCAGACGGGTAGCCTCGATCAACTCTATTAGGGTTTTGAACTGTTGTGAGACTAGGTGTGCTCTAATAGAATCTCTCAGATCTTTCATGAAGCGGTGACACTTGGATGCTTCCGTTCTCACTAGATCTGGAATGAACCTTGACAGTCTCCTGAATTCTTGTTCGTAATCAGATACTGACCTACTCCCTTGTATGAGGTGAAGAAGTTCATCTTCTAGAATTGCTTGTGCTGAGGCCAAAATGAAAGCTTCGCGAAATGCTTCCATGAACATATCCCATGGAATGTCCTCTATCTCAAAGTCCGCAAATTTGTTATTCCATTCATTTTCCCACCAATATTCCGCTTCTAGATGGATTGCCTCAGAATTAGGGCATTTAATCAAGGCCAGATTCTTCTCCACCAACTTTATCCATGTTACTGTATCCATGGGGTCTAGTTCCCCGTTGAATGTGGGAGTGCAAAAACGAAGGAAGTTGTGTAGGACTCTATCTCCTGAGTTATAAGAAGAAGGTCCGGAGGATTGTTGTTTGACTGAGAGGATGAGAGATCGTGTCTCCTACGCCTGTTGCGCGTTACTGTCAATTAAGGCCTTTATTAAATTGGCCATAAGACTCGATTCCTCAAGTCCGCTTGACGATGGGATCGTCTTTTTAATAGGAGTGGGAGCAGAGGGGGAACCAGGATTCATAGCTAGAGTTATAATGCAAATTTTTAGAAAATTTCATTCATTTTCAAGTTCTTTCTCATAAGAGAAGATACATAGATACATCAAAATATGTAAACAAGATAACAAGAAATGACATAAGGAAATTCTAGGATCTAATTACAATACTCTACCCAGAAGGCAGCACAAAAGTCATCATATATGACTATATGACCTTTCCGAGCTAATCTCCTATCGACCCAATACCACCAACGACTCACTGATCCCCTTAGTAGGATCTCTACAATCTCCAGGCGGTACTTCTCTGGACAGAATGTTTCTCGAAGTGTCGTGGTAACACGATCCAGCCACTCTTTGGCGAGTGCTGAAAGACTGGTGCCTCTGAATGATGAATGAACCAAGATCTTGTCCAGTACTACGACTCATAGGGATGATACTCCATCCACCGTCCTCCCGTAGATCTGACCATCTCGAAGGTCGTCTATCCAATAATCATCAAACCTCCTAAGGTAGAACAGAAATGCTGACGGCGAGTATTCCATTCCCTAAAATAGTTTAACCCATAAATATTTTATTCATTATTTCCTTCAAAATTCGTTCAAATCATAAGATGTCATTTTAGGTTATCTTTTTATGTGTGTTTAATTCCTAGGGTGTCAGTATTATAGACATAATCTCCCTTTCTATTTCTGAGACAGCTTAATGAATCTGTTGGATGTTTGCTTTGCACTACACCTAGTAATTGTGATCTTGTCCTGACATATAGAACAGATTATAAAGTAGATAGGAACAAACTCCTTATCTGACACTTCATAATACTTCTCTGATACCAACTGTGTAATTCATAGATTGGCGACGGAACGGTGCGCTACTCGGGATGCGTTGGGTCATACAAGTAAAACCCATCGTCCCAAATAGGCTAAGGAGACAGAGCCATACTGAAGGCCGCTAACTCGAGCCCTAAGAGTGGGCTCGAGAGCCAATATCTAAGATAAGAATGGAATACTTATCTTAGGTATTAGACTTAGTACGTACATAAGGTGCAAGGGAGTGGAGAAGAACCCATGTACATTATAAAATATATATCAGCGTCTCAAGTACGCCGATCACATCACAATACTATGTATAGTAGTATAACACAGTGCGGAAGCTAAAAGCAAAACATCTAGAAATACGTTCATCTCAAGCAGTAGTAAATATCCATCTCAAAAAATAAAAGTAAAAGTACATTCAGAGTTTTATTACAAACCATAATAATGTAGAAATATAAAGAGTCTAGCTAGAATACTAGAAAGAACTAGAAAGTAAAAGTAGGTGCTCAATCCCCTATAGCTCCAAGTTCTCCTCCTGAGTCTCTAGGACATCCTCCTGACCTGCCTCCAATGACTGCTCGGGATTTAGCAAATTGCCGGATCCCAAAAGTACCTCGTGTTAGACAAGAAGTCTAACACATCGAAACTAGCTATATAAGCTAATCTAAACATAACAAATATGTAAGAACGTAAAGTAAAAGTGCAGGAAAAATTGTAAAGCATCAAATAACTGAATTGTAGGAACTAAGCAAAGAAAAACTACATCAAAACCAAATACTGAAAGTACATGAAAATGTCAGATGCTCATAAACTAATGTGAAAGGAATGTCAGATGCTGAGAAGGATGCTATAAGCTGCACTATATGCTACTGAAGCAATGCTCACAGATATGCTATATCACGGTATATCACAGGACTATCACTGAAGGTTTATGAGTCGTACGATCTAATGTAAGCACAATGGTTAAGAAGTCAGTATGGTGACGTAGATGCACCCTGAAATTCCCCAGTCTGTGTATATATAACATTCTGTATCTCATACTGTATCACTGATAACCATGTGTCACAATAGAAGGAATAAGTTCAACTCGTGTTTATACTTATGCTTATGCCATTATATGATATGAATGAAAAATCTCAAAATCCATGAAGAATATAGTAAGAAACATAAATGAATCCTAAGTCTCCACTATGCAGAATCCTGCTAAAAGGATTCTGACTCCAAATCTCTATGTCGATATTTAATTAAAGTTGCTTATTTACTCAAAAATCACTGGGCATGGTGATTATATACACATATTAAATATGCTGCAAAGATAGGACACAACATTTAGTTTGATTACGCCACCCTAATAAAGCGATCTTCATTAGGAAGCACCATCCGATGATGATTTTGTATCTCAAACTAAGCATTTTAGTCACTAAACTCACAATCAGACTTAGCGTCTTAAGGAAGGTGATTCCCCTTTACTTAGTTTTATTTAATCCATACATATTGAAGTGATCTACGCTAGGAGGCATTGCCCGATGGCAACTGCCCTTCAATAAAACTAAAGAATGGACACCTGTTTAATACACTCTTAGGATCGATTGATTTACTCTATGTGAGGTTATATCCGCCTAAACTTGCAGGATAGCAACAAAGATAAATCTTACTTAGAGTGACTCAACCAATCCAGAATATTACTGGGGACCAGTAATATGAGTATACTATACTACACTTACCCAATAATCATGGTTCAATCAAATCTATTTAATAGAGCAAGGATTTATCAAGACTACAAGTCTTAAACTAATAGGTAAGTCCTATACAAGGTTTCACAAATCTAATGTGATCAAGGATCACTTAATATGGATTCTACCATAAGGAGATGTATCTCTTCTAGTGTCTTAAGTGATTACTACCATAAGGAGAATAGATCAATCTCTAAGGGGATAGGATCTTCTATACTTCTACCTCAAGGGGTTATACAAGGCCTCCTACCTCATGAAATATAAATTTAGATCTTTTAAATAATTCAAGATGATCTTATTAAGAGAATATCAAGATCTCTCCTTAGGTGTTGATATTAGATTATTAGGTTCTGGTTCATAATTAGATCTTAGGGTGATTAGATTAGATGGTGGAATCATCTGATCATACTTAGACTAAGATTATGGGGTGTAAATCAAACATATTATTAAGGATTTGATCACTTGTTAAATCAACAGTATTAATGATCTTGTTATGCAGTGTAACAATCCTAGGTTGTTACCCTAGCTTAAAACTAGATTAATTAAGCTAAACCAAGGTTTGATTTTGATTTCATTGGATGCAATGGGTCATTTAAACCTAAACCTAGAAGTTTGAAATCTATCGGAGCTAAATTGGAAATTTTGGTATTTATTGCTATTTTTAAGCCCTGAAAAAATATCTAAATTATTTTGATCTCCAAATTAAAATCTGATTTCATTTTTGAGTTCCTCATACCCAAATTAGCTAAATGTGATTTTTTGGGAATTTTTGGAGCTCATTTTGACCTAAATTGAATTTGGGAAATTTTAGAATAATTAATATTTATTTAAATGGATTTTAATTAATTAAATTAAATTATTTAAGAAAATTAATTCTGTGGGATTTGCTGTCGGGACCGCGGCAGATCCGCTGCGGGATCCCGACAGTGGCGTATGGTGTTAAGCCAGCAGGATCTCTGGCGCGCATCACAGCGCAGGATCCAACGGCCCGTGTCACTCCACTCGTGATTTGATCTCAGACGCTCGATCAGCATCTGGGATCCGACGTCTGAGATTCAATCCGCGCGGCCGTTACCCAGGACTTCCATCAAGCCGTCGAATCCCAACGACTCCGCGCATCAGACGGTTCTCGATCTCTCGATTGCTATTTACCTTCGTCCCCGAGAGATTCAGCCCGACCGCGAAAAATTTTCTGTACCCAGCCACGTCGACCTTGTCGGCCACCCTCCTGCCAGGTCAGCTGGACCATTAGAGGTCTTTCCCGTTGTGGCCGAGCCGCAGGGATGGCTGAGCCATTCCCTGAGAGGAAATGGCGAGTGACCCCTCGGGCCGAGCCTAAGCCATAGCTCCAGACCTCGGCAGCCACCCTGGACCTCCCAGCAGCCTATAAATACTCCCATTAACCCCTCAGTGAGCTCCTTTGCTCACTGTGAAGCTCACCTTGGTCTCTTCTTCTGTTCTTGGCGTTCCAAGCTCTCCCAGCGATCGACCCTATCGTTTCAACTGATAGTGGGTGTGCGTCTGACGTTCAGACCCCCAGCATTGTTCCTGTGATCACTTGGAGCCTCAGGACAGTCTGCACTGTCTTCATCATTGCAAACAAAGGTACAGCCTCTCCCAATTCCAGTAGAGTTGGTTTTCAGCTTGTTTCGCACTCAATTAAGCTTAGGTGCTATGCTAGGACCCTTCCTTAGCTCCTCCGCGTTCGATCGGGTCAGTAAGCATGGTCTGGCAGTGACCCAGACGACGAATTCATCGTCTGTACGCACCGCCAGACGGAGTTCTGGTTTCACCAAATTCGGCATCCTATAGTAGAAGTCAGCTGCCTATCTAGTATTAGATCCCTCAGAGCAATAATTGTAATTGGTATCGAGGGTTAGGTTCGACCAGATCGATCAATTCGACTGAACTTGATCGATCCAGTCGAAGCTTTGAGCGGCAGAAAACGCGGAGTAGCATTCCAACGATCCAGACCACCTTAGGATCTCTCGTTGCGCCCTATCACTCCATCTTCGATCCCTGAACATGTAGGGATCGAGACATCGGCGGCTCGTGGACTCTGTGAGGAGAATTATCTCCTCACAGGTGCGCCAGCTGAGGGATTTAGGCCGAATAGGCATCCAGCGAACCAGAGCATCCCAGTGAGGGCTTCTTAGTTCAATCGATGCGTCTAAGGTCAGGGAACGTGTAGCCGTCGAATTCGCGGCGTGGCGTGGCCGGAGCGCGGTGAATTTGGCGCTGGAAGCCCATCTCAGAAATTAGGGCTGCTGATGCATCGGGAGGAATACGAAGACCGATTTTGGGCCGGGCTGAGCCCCGTCCCGTGTGGTTCTGATTTTGGGCCGCGGTTAATTAATATCTATTGGAGTGTATTTTTAATAGTTATGATTTAAATTAATTGAAACCTATAGTTTTAATTTAAATAAATATTCAGAATAAATTAATTGAATAACTTTAGATCCACACATCCAAATGGTATGATCCAACATACCATTTGAATCAGAAAAATTTTAGGAATCTGAATCTAAAATAAAATTCCATATCCAATGGTTGGATTTAAAAATATTAACTGAAACTTTTCTATTCTTAAATAAATCACATAAAATCACCTAATTATCCAAATTGTTAGTTTAAGGGCTCTGATTACTCCTTATGACCTAAGGAACAATTCCAGACCCTTAAAATCCATTTTAGGTAATTAATTTTCTTAATCACTTCTTAATCACCCTAATTAAGGATTAGTGAACTTAACCCTAATTAAGCCTCTGAATTGAGTGAGGGTTGTTCCTAACCTTATATTAAGTCAATTAGAATCTAAGTGTAGAGTTGGATTGCCCTAAATTGCCTTAATTTCACTAATCACCCTAAGTTGCTTAATTAAGTGATTAGTGCTAATTAAGATCAATTAGGTCTTCAAAACCTAAATTTTAGGTGTTTCCCACTTTAAGTCATGTGAAACATATTAAAATAGATTAGAACCAATTTGGGTAAGTAAACCCTAAAATCCCAATTTTAGCCTTAAGAGGGGCATTTTGGTCATTTTAACCAAAATGTGGATTAATGTCCCTCAAGGATTGAAAATTTCAGTAATATACTTTAAATTAAATTGGAAATGTTCTCTGAAATCTTAGAACAATAATATTATTCATATGATCCTTAAATCATCAAATCTTCATTTAATCCTTAAATAAGATGCTTAACTCTTAAGCATTCCATTTAAGGATCATTTGACCTGAAAATTGAAATATAATAATAAGAATTGTCAATTGTATCATTAATAAACTCAGATAAGATAACTTAAGAGCTTAGTATCAAAATATAAGGAATTGGAAAAGTTTAAGTTAAGAATCCAGCTTAAGATCTAAAAGTGATCAAACTTAGACTCTTAGATCTTTAGTAATCTAAAGAGATTATTATGAGTTAATGGTTAACCTAATATTTAGAACTATTAATCCTTATAGTAATAAGCCCAATATAGCTAGATGTTGAACCTAATTGCTAAAGAAAATGCAATTGGAATATCCTAAGCTAATATCTAGTTTTAATGTCTATAGTGATCAAATTTCAGATCTTTAGATCTTAGATCTTAGACTTAGATCTTCAATTTGAATCAAACCACCTCCAATTGAAATTCTTTAATGATTGATTGTTTAATCTTTTGAAACCTTCCATGTGGGTATAGGATGATTCAATTAATAAGATAATGGAGTTATCTTAAAGATTGAATATAGATCTTAGATTCTCAAATTCTTAATTGATTATTTTATCTTATAATTAGTAGAATAGCCTTTCACTAAGATCTTAGTTCCTAAATCTTTCAACTTATAGGATCCTTTACCCTTGGGATTAAGTGAGAAACCTAGATCCTATTTTAGTATCACCTTGGATTAAGAATTTGAACTCAACATAGTGTTTAAGTTCTAAATTCTTAAATCTTGATTTATTTGATCAAGATTTGGGTAAGAGAGTAAAATATTCATAAAATTAGGTCGTTGATTTGCTTATTTAAACCATATAGTCACCACATGATTTTTGATTAGAACTTGTTATGTTCTAATATTTGACTTTAAGGACGTAAATCTGAGATTCTACTCGATAGCTGGATATCGGAAATCCTAAGCTTGTACCTTCTCAGAATAGTTAGATTTGGAAATTAGACAACAACAGATATCACATAAGTTTAGATTGAGTCTCTTGCTTACTTTGACTAGATTGCTTTGCCTACCTTGGATTTTGAGCTTTGGCCCTTGAGCATAATAGGAAAACTTAGGATGATGTATCCTAAGCTAGTATTGAATTTACATATCATTCAATTTTGTTTTGTCACAGTTAGTAGAATATGACCTAGTTTAGTCTGCCTCTTCAGTAGTAGTATTGTATAGACTGGACTCAGACCTAGTATATTTGGATGGCTAGGCCGGGTATTGATTGATTGATTGATTGATTGATATTGGAGGCCCTGTATGGCCTATTGGCTGGTATGGCAGTACTAAAACTTAGGCATATTACTACTTCACCTGTATTGTATTGTTTTGGTTTTCTGGTTTATTTTGCCACATGCTTCAGTGGCCTTATTTGTTTTTCAGTATTTGCTCGCTTTGCCACATGTCTCAGTGGCTTTACTTATCATATGTTGCTTTGCTTTTGCCATATGTCTCAGTGGCATTTCTTTTCATATTAATCTGCATGTTGTATGTATACTTTTCTGGCATAGATATATGTATGAATGGCATATTTAGGATGCTAGAATTTTATTGAATTCAGTACTTGTGTTCTTGTATACTCAGCATATTTTACTTCGATCATAATCATGTTAGGATCATATTTATTTCAGTAGTAGCAGTTACTTTTGCTTTTAGCCTCACCTTTCTTATTTAGTGTTTTGTATATTACTTCACATATATGTTGCGTGCTATAAATGAATAGTTTATAGTATCCCATTTCTTTCATAGCTTATTGCACCCCTTTACTGCTGCATGTATGGTTAAATTTAAATGTGATATCCTTTAATATTCAGTTCACTTTAAATAGCCTAAAATGTACTTAGACAATTGTCTAACTATAACCTTTTTATTTTGTTGGCTGGGGCCCTGGCATTTGTGATACCGACAAATGTCAGATTCAGACTTGTTTGTGGGCAGTGTCGCTGAGGAGGAGCCAGTTCAGGAGGAGGACCTTCCAGCTGCTGTCTAGCTAGCTTTGCCTTGTTATTCCAGTGAGGACGAGAGTTTCATTTTCAGTTATTCATTTCAATTTGTAATAATTAACTTTCTGGATGTACCTTACTTTCTGCATTGTGATGAGTTACTATATTGCATTTTCTTTTCCTACTATGTATGCTTGTAGATGTTACTCTATGTTATATTGCTTCCGCCACTTTGATATTTATATTGATGAATGTTATAGCACTTGGTGACAAGTCCCTGCCTTAAGGCAAGTTGGGTTTGCCTAACTTTACTTAAGTTGGGGATTTGCCTACAGTTGGAGCACCGTACTTCTTTATTGTTAGTACGGGGGGCCCCACATACATGTTTATTACTTAAGAGAAAATCAGGGATCTTAAGGTTCGATTCAGATTATGAAATCACAAAGGGTTATTATTAACCTTACTTTGTCTAATTCAAATGTTTAGAATCAATAGTAAATCAAATGCATTATTAGAAAGTGTTTAATTCAAAGTCTTGTAATCAATATAGATAAGTTAGGGTTTTTATGGTTTTAGATTTTCCTTAAGTAGATTAGGGTTTGACTCCTTCTCAAATCTCAAGTCAAATCAAGTGTGTATTTAAAGATCAATGTCAAATCAGTGGATTAATTATGCATTATGGTGGCAATTCTAGATCCAGATCAAGTCTTAAAAGCTTGATCCAAATTTTAGGATTTCTTAGGTTAATTAAGATATTTAAGATTCTATAGTTTTAGATTTATTCAAGTATACTTAATAAGTTTAAAAAAAGGTGATTTCATTTTATTTAGTTTACTGTTATAAGCCAAAATAGTGATTAAAGTTTAATAAATAGTGGTTACTTAGTGCTAACCAAATCCTAATTCTAAGCAAAAAGGTTTAGCACATAAGTAAAAATCCAACCATTCAAATTACGTGAAATTTGCATGCAAGTCCTTATTAATCTTACAAGAAATCAGAGACTGAGTTTGCTAAGATTCAATGTGTATAAACCTTAAAATTCACTAATTATGATTTGACAAGATTAGAGCATAACTACAATTACATAACTCAGAAAAATGTTATACTTGGCATATGTAATCTAATTAATATCAGTGAACTAATGGCACCCTAACCATGCAATTTGGATAAGTAAATTTACTAATCTAACCTAATTAAGATTCACTGTAATTAGGCAATAATTACAGATCTGACCATCAGATGTATAATTTTATTTTATATTTAAGTTCCTGAGATCTTTCTGAACATTTTCATATATGATATTATAGAATTTTGACCAGTGGATTAGAAGTTTTAAGAAAATACATTATGTATTTTTCTATTAAATTTTTCCTAATTTTCTTAAGGAAAATAAATAATAAAACCTTTATTAATTATTTTAAAATGGCGCCGGCCCGATCCCAAACGCGCGGGCCGCTCAGGCCTAAGGGCCCGTTACTGTTGGACAGCACGGGTCACGGGTCGACCCGACCCGCGCTGTCGTCTTCTTCCCTGCGCCTGGCCCCGACTGAGAACGATCGAGGCGAACCCTAATCGCCAAAATTCTCAGTCCCCGAGCCAAGCCAAAGCGTAAGGACGACGACTACACGTTCCTGGGACCATAACCAACCCTTAGAACTCTAAATTGCTAACTGGGGTGGACTAATTCCTTTAGAGCCCATTTCCTTATTTCAATCAAAAAGGCATTCACTATGAGGAGAAATTCTCCTCACAGGGGGCTTATCAGGGCTAGGGCTCAATTCGATCACCTTCAGGGAGTAAGGACAGATCGAAGCCCCATTTGAGCAGGTCCTGGGAGGCTCTAAATCCCTGGGACCTTACTCAGTCCCTGAGCTCTAAGAGACGGATAACTCGTTCGATCGATATGATCGAACGGACCCTCCCAGCTCATCAATTTGATTGAAATGGGTTTGCCTTAGCTAGGGAACAGTTTAGCGATTGAAATTGAGCAGGAACTGAGCCTATACGGCTCAGTCCAAACTGGGGGGTACCTGGTTTTACTGGTCTGAGCTGGTTTGGATGGCAGAGCCTGGCACAAAGCAGCAGAGGGGCTCTTAGGGGTCCTAAACTCCAGGAGTTACCCTCTATCAGCTGTACGCGAGCTTAGGAGCGTCTGGAGAAGGCCGGGCTGAGCAGCAATGGCGGTAGAGAAAAAAAAAACCTTGAATGGACTCAATTGGACAGCCAAAAATTGCTAAGGTGAGATTCAAGGCTATTTATAGCCTCAGGAAGGCATTGGGATGAAGTGCTGGGGCTTGGCTTGACTCGGCTTGGGCCGAGAGCTCGGGCCAGGAGGAGTTTTCAAAGCTTCCTTACTAAGGTGCACCGGGCCCAAGGGCCCGATTCAGAGGTGCCACCCTAACGGGAAATGCCTTAACAACCTTGCTGAGCTGGATTGGGGAGTGGGGGACAGGCTCTGCCTGTCGGAGATGCGATTTTTCCTGTCGGGGATTCGCGCGGAAGAGAGGAAGACGAAGAACAGTGAGGAATCCACGGCAGCCGTTGGATTGATCGATCATTGACGCGGAACGGCTCAGATCCTTGGACAAGTAACGGCCGAACGTGGAGCGAGATGGTGGGATCCACGGTAGCCATTGGATTTAGATCTCTGGATCTGACGGATCGCAGCGCTACTTACGGTAGATGGTGGGATACCGTCCGATCCTTCAATCGGACCGCGGAACGGTCTGGATTGATAGATCCCGATCTAAAACACAGGCCGCACGATCTGACCCGAGGAATGGACGGTTTTGATCGTGCCCGTTGTTTTAAAAATGGCCGAAGGTATAAATGCAATTTTAAATTGTATGGAGCCCTTAAGTGCAATTGCACGATTTTAAAATAAATTGAATTATTTCCCAAATGAACTTCAAATTGCACTAAAATTTCACCCTCAGCTAATTTGGGAGTGAGGAATTCAAAAATATAATCAAATTTTAATTTTGAGATCAAAATATTTTAGGTCTAGATTAGGGCATCTAGACTGATCAAATTACAATTTTTGGCTTAGAGAAGCCCAATGGACTTCAAATTTTCCAGATAGGCTTAAATTGATGTTCTAAAAGAAATGATGCTAAAAATTTAACCAATCAACATTCATTTTACATGGTAACAACCTAAGGTTGTTACAACTATACCACCCAATGATCAGGGGTCAATCAAGTCTAATTAATAGAATAGGGATTTATCAAAACTACAAGTCCTGAACTAATAGGCAAGTCCTATACAAGATTTCACCAATCAATTGTGATCAAGGATCACTTAATATGGATTTTACCACAAGGAGAAGTATCTTTTCTAGTGCCTTAATGGATTACTATCAATTTCTAAGGTGATGGGATCTTCTATACTTCTATCTCAAGGAATCATACAAGGCTTCCTACCTCATGATATATGAATTTAGGTCTTTTAAATAATTCAAGATGATCTTATGAAGAGATACCCAATATCTCCTTTCTAGATTTTGATATTAATCTCTTAGGTTCTTATTCATAATTAGGTTTATGATGATTATATTAGATGATTAAGTCATTTGATTCCACTCAAACTAAGATTATGGGATCTAAATTAGGAATATTTTTAAGGCTTAGATCACTTGATTAATCAATATGATTTTATTAATCTTCTTATGCTAGTCCTCTTACTTAAGATTATTATTAACCCTAATTTGTCTAATTCAATATTTAGAATCAATAATAAATCAAAAGCATTATTGGAGAATGTTCAATTTATAATTTTGAAATCAAATCAATTAAGTTAGGTTTCTTAAGGATTTGGATTCTCCTTAAGTAGATTAGGGTTTGATCCCTTCTCATGCTTTAAGAAAAATTAAGTTATATATTTAAGATCAATGCTAAATCAGTGGATTATTTATGTATTATTGGTGGCAATCTCAGACCTAGATCAAATCTTAGAAGCTTGATCCAAATCGTAAGATTTCTTAAATTAATTAAGATTCTATATTTTTGAATTTATTCAAGCATACTTAATAAGTTTATAAGGATGAATTCGTTTCATTTAGCTTACTATTATAAGTCAGATTGATAAATCAAGTTCTAAAACAAGGGTTACTTAGTGCTAATCAAACCCTAATTCCAATCAAAAAGGATTAGCACATAAGTATAAATCCAACCATTCAAATCACATGATATTTGGCATGCAAGTTCTAATTAATCATACAAGTAATCAGAATATGAGTTTGCTAAGATCCATTGAGTATAAACCCTAATATTTAGTAATCATGTTTTAACAAAATTATGGCATAACTAAAATTACAGAGCTCAAAAATATAATCTACTTAGCACATGCATTATAGTCATCACAAGTAAACTAATGGCACCATAAACATGCAATTTGGGTAAGTAAAATTTCTAATTTATCTTAATTAAAATCCATTGTAATTAGAAATAATTAAAGATATAACCATCAGATGTATGATTTTATTTTATATTTAGGTTCCTGAGATTTTTCTGATCATTTTCATATATGATATTATAGGATTTGGACCAGTGGATTAAAAGTTATTTAAATAATATATTCTGTATTTTTATTTAATCAAAATCTTATGATTTGAATAATTGAATTATTTTCCTTAAGGAAAATAATTCCAAAATTCCGATTTAATTAAAACGGCTCGGCCCAAATTCAAAACGCGCGGGTCGACCGGCACTGTCGCACAGCATGGGTCGTGGGTCGACCCGGTCCACACAGTGTCGTCGTCCCCGCTCTGTCGTCCCGAAGGAGGGGACCGATTAGGGAAACCCTAACCGCTAAATTCTGGCGCATCCAGCCCACGGCTCGGCCAGAACTTGATCGATTCACGATCACCGTGGTCAGACGCGTCGATTGGGACTCGAAGCCCCTTCTGAGACAGTCTGGATCAGCCAGACCTTACTCACCCGAAGAATCCTCCATTAGAACTACTGTGGGGAGATAATTCTCCCCACAGAGGCCATGCCAGACCCCGGGCTCGATCCCTACACCATTAGGGAGGTGAGGCGGATCGAAGCCCTCTGGTCTGAGGGTCTGGGGTGGTCTGGATCGCCGGATCCTTACTCAACCGAGGCGATCCTTTAGAGATTCAATCTGATCGATCGATTCGATCGATCAAGGCTAACCTAGATCTTAAACTCGATACCCTTTGGTTCGAGACGACAATACTAACTTAGGCGTGCCAAAGGAACAAGGCCCGAGCCTCATTGGCTTGAAACCAGTAAGGGGGATACCTGGTTTGACGAATTGGCTCGGAACGCTCGACTGGGGGCTCAGCTGGCTCTAGCTACTATTCCAAATGCTGCAAAGGTTCCTGAACTCCAGGAGAGCTTACTATCAGCGATTCAGAAGCACGGGAGCGCCTAGGAAGGAGCTTCAGCAATCGGCAATGGCGAAGAAGGAAAGGCAGAGGCAATTCGAGGGAAATTAAATAGCAAAGGGTCAGAGGAGGTATTCCTAAGGCTATTTATAGCCTCAGACGAGCTTAGGGAAGCTTTTGGAGGGTCGGCTCGGGCTGGAGAGGCCCGAGAGGTCGGGCCTTGGCCGAGCTCTTGAATTTCCAATTCGAGTTCAGCCGGGTCACGAGGCCCGACTGGGAGCTCCTTGCCATAACGGGAGGGATCCCAACGGCATGCTGAGGTGGAGCGGGGAGTGGGGGACAAGCTAGGCAGCTGGCAGTACGGGGATTCTCCCTGTCGGGTGCGCGATCGGGAGGTAGACAAAGATCCACAGTGCCGGGTGCCTCGGATGCCGACTGATCTATCGATCAGATGGCGCTACGGCTGGGATCGCTCGGATCCTAACGACCGATCACGGGAGCGATCCTGGCCGTAGGATCCATGGGACAGATCCAACGACGGATCAGCGGTTCCGCGGGATCAAATCCTGACCGTATATTAAAAAGGCGGAACGGTCAGATGCGCGGGATCCCGCTGTCGCGTGCCCCGTGCTTCACAGCGGATCGCCCGTGGTCCACACAGCGGATTCCGGCTGTTAATTTAGGTAAATGGATATATTTGCAAAATTAAATTGTTTGGAACCCTTTTATGCAATTGAACCATTTTAATTTAAATTGAATTATGGCCCAAATGAATTCTAAATTGTACCAAATTTTCACCCTTAGCTAATTTGAGGGTGAGGAATTCAAAAATGTAATTAGATTTTAATTCTGAGATCAAAATATTTTAGGTCAAGTCTAGGGTATCTAGATTGATCAAGTTGTCTTTTTAGACCTAGAGGAGTCCAATGGACTTTAAATCTTCTAGATATGCTTAATTTGATGTTCTAAAGGCAATGATACTAAAAAATTGATTAAGAAACCTATAATTGTTGCATGGTATCAACTTAGGATTGTTACATTTAGTGTTCAAGAGCAGCAAAGGCGCTGCAGCGTGCTGCGGCGTGCCCAGGCGATCCTTACTTGAGAATTGAGGCGCTATAGCGCACCTCAGTGGTCAGCAACTGAGTAGCAGGTGCTGCAGCGCGCCACAGCGGAAATAGTCACTGCGGCGCGCCACAGCAGAAATCGAGTCCATCCCGAGACACGGGCGCCACAGCGCGCCACTGCGCGCTCAACTTGAGACACTGGCGCTACAGCGCGTCGTGGCGCGCTACATCGCACCGCAGCGGTTTCAACTCGAGACGCAGGTGCTACAATCTGCACGGTCCAGATTACACCCTAAGCAAGTTGGAGGGCATTTTGAGCCTTTTATGGCCCGTTTTTTAGCTGGGTACTTAAAACAAAAAGGTTGAGAGGAAAACCTAAGTATTTACATCTCATTTTGGAGGCTAAGGCTGCTATGAGAAGAAGAACCCTAGGTTAAACCCTAAGGGAGCTACAGTGCAAATTAGTCCTTGCATGTTGGAGAAAACACTCTAGGCGGTGGCGGCTTTCTCTACTCTCCATTCTAGAGTAAGAGCTGGAGCATTTGTGCTGAGGTAATAAGCTCTTTGTAACTCTGTAACCTTCAAGTTATTCTAATGAATTTTCTTGTGATGTGGCTCCGTGATTTTTTCTATTCTTAGGTTTTCCACTTATTTTTTGTGTTTGGATGTTTCTTCATGTGCTGTGATTTTAGTCTTGTGATTTTTTCTGAGATTGCTTGGTAACCATCAATGCAATCCTGGTCCTCAAACTTCTGAGTGCGCTCTTTCTCAAACCGTTTCTGCTGCGAAATAGGACGCGCTGCTGAGTAGTTTCATCACCAACAGGGTCTCGGTTTACATACGTCAAATCCATTCATAAACTGGGAGCTGGCAATGACCTACATGAACTATGTATCCTCGTTCACTACCTAATAGACCTCATCCAAGTGCTATGGATTGAGCTATGAAGCTTAGAAATTTTTATAATTTTTTCATGTCTCAAACGATCAAGCTATTCCCTATAAGCTGTGCACAAGCTGTTTTTGCACAACAAATGATGTCACATTCATTCGCGACGTTAACGCTCAAAAGTGCATAAATTCTAGATTTTTGCATAACAAATAATGCCACATTCATTCGCGGGTCGTTTAGGCTGCCTTTACATTGAAAGCGAGGAGAAAGCTATAGGAAATAAGGAGCATGATATTGTTGTTACAAGAAGTTTGAAAGAAATTTTGAGTAAATAGTACAATACGTATGAACAGTGGTAGGTGTTCTCTCCATCTATTAGTCTCTTCAATATCCTTCTTCTCCCTTGTTCTTTGTGTTATTCTCCCTTGATGCTACAGCAGTCATTTTGGTCCTCCTTCAAGGTTAGGGTTTCCCCTTAAAAATGATATTTTTCCAAAATGAAAATCAGAACAGTTTCTCAGCTTTTCATCTTCTCTTTTATAATCTCTTTCTCAGCCTTCTCTCTTTCAAGCATCCAGTATTTCGAAATTGCAGTTCAATCAATTTTATCCCTTTATTCTTCTTGGAACTGGAGGTTTTCATTGCTTGCAATCAATTTTAGTTTGGGAACCTGGAAAAATTAATATTTTTGGCCTTTCCAATGCTGACTTGAAGCAAGTTTATAAGGCAGAATTTCAGCGCACGCTACGACGTGCTGCATCGCCAAGGTTTTGGGCAGAGAGACGCTACGGCGCATTGTGGATGCAAGGCTCGTTCATATACATTATATTTTTATAAAATAGTTTGTTACATTGTTGTCGATTACCAACCCCACGCCTCGTTCATATTGCTCGTTCATATGCATAATATATTATTGTTGTTACACAATGATACTTACACATTGTTGTTACATTGTTGTTACATTTTTGTTACACAATGATACTTACACATTGTTGTTACATTGTTACATGGTTGTTACAGTGTTGTCGATCTCAAAAATTAAATTTATCATATATATTTTGGAAAGTGTTACAATATTTTCAAATATAATTCTCTATACAATCATTAGTGTATTTAAAATTAATAATTAATTCATAATAAATAAGATTCATTAACAAAATTATGAATAAAAATTCATAAAACATTAATAATAATCTAGAAAAAATGATATTAATTATTGAAACATTTTCAAATTGTAAAGTTTTTTTTTTTTGGCTCTCGGTATAAAAGCATATCAAATCATTCTCTTTTTAAATATTTTATAATATAATTCGCTGACATTCAATAAAATTCGTTCTTTTTACTCAGAAGGATATTGTTCACTAATTTGTCGAAATTAGTCGCAGAACTACCATGATGCGATTCCAAGGCCTTGGCTGCTTTGCCCTTCCATTCCAGAGCCCTCTCTCTCATTCTCTTCCCTTTTTCTCCTTCCATCACTTCCCTTATCAACCCCTCCACCTCAATCCTCTTCACATCGCTGTTAATCTCCAATCCCAAGCCCCATGCGTCGCAAGCGTACTTGCAATTCGTCTGCTGCTCCGCAAAAAAAGGCCAGCAGATCATCGGAACGCCTCCGCATATGCTCTCGAGTGTGGAGTTCCAGCCGCAGTGCGTCAAGAAGACGCCAATAGCCGGATGCATGAGAATCTCCTCCTGAGCGCACCAACCCACCATCAGCCCTCTCTCCTTAACCACCCGCAAGAACTCAGGCGGCAGCACCGCAGAATCTCCTTTCACGAGATCTGGACGAATCACCCAAAGAAAGCTGTAGCCGCTGTTAGCCAGCCCCCAGGCGAATTCGATCAACTGCTGGCTCGACATCACAGTTATGCTCCCAAAGTTGACGTAGACAACAGATCTGCCCTTCTTTCCCTCCAGCCATCTGAGGCAACCATTGTCCTCCTTCCATAGATTGGTGTTGATTGCGGCAAGAGGGCTTTCCTTCGGTATAGCGCGGCGTGAAATAGCGGAGAGCGGGCCGATGGTGTAGATCGAAGGGAGGATTTTCTGTAATGCTGCGAGAGAAGGAGCTTCGAATTCCTCAAAGGTGTTGATGATGATGCCGTCGGCCATAATGGCTCGGCTTGCCTCGTGGAGTAAGAAGTTGAACATGATGTCATTTGGATCCGTCGCTCGGATGAAGCTGGGAAAGTCTTTCAGAGCCATGCCGTCGATCAGCCCAGGAACCCAATCCACTTTGGTGTTAAGAAACCCGTTGCTCAGATCGGCTGAACCTATTTACACAAGAAAAAACATAAATGATCAATCGCCGTTTTGGGTTTGTTATGGATAGTACAAATGCTACTTCAGGCAAGTGGTGGTGATTGGTGTTGTTTTAGATGGATGGTTGAGATTAGATGACGCGAGATCAGGTTACTAACTTTTTAAAGGGAAAATGCCACGATCGAGGAGGTCGCGATAGTGGCAGTAGGCAAGATAGCCGCAGGCGCTTGCGGTCCATAAGAGGACCTCCGGGATGCCGAACTCACGGGCGGCGTCGAGGGTGAAGGTCATGGCGCCGTCAGAGACGATCCAGGAGATGGGAGGAGAGCGGGTGCTGAGCTTCGAAATAAGGCAGCGGAAAGATGCAAGGGAGTTCTGGGAGGTGGATTCACAGAGGGCAGGGATGTCCTGCGTGGAGTCGCCATCGGACAGCGGGAGGCCGTCTGAGATGGTCTCGAAGCAGAAGTCCGAGAGGCCTTTGACGGAGTCCCGGCCGTTGGATCGGACGAGGCGGGCGTAATTGTATTCTGTTAGGACGAAGGTTATGTGGAAGCCGAGATTGTGGAGGAGTTTGGCAAGGGTGAGCATTGGGTTAATGTGGCCTTGGGCTGGATATGGAATGCACACGGCATGAGGCTTCTCCGCTGCAATGGAACCCATACTTCTCTGCTCTTTTTTCTTTGATGGCAGATTGTGGTGCAGATTGGGTGTTTATTTATAGAGAGTGACTGCTTTAAGGCAGCTTAGCGCGGTAGGTGTAGGAGGATTTGATGGACGCAGTCTGTTGGCCAGCCAAAAAAATAAGAATTATTGTTATACTTAAATTTTATTATATATCAAAATATATACATATGTATAAATTTAATGTGCAGTTAAACTATTGATTAAATATTATTTTTGTAGGATTTATATAAAAAAATCTATTGATATTTAATAATTTTTAATATATACTATTATGTAATTATAATATTTTTTTGAAAAAAAAATCAAGATGATGAAAGGAGAGAACTTCAAATGTAATTAAATCTCTTATATTTTTTTACTTATATATATATATATATATATATATATATATTTAAAATCAGGGGTATATTAACTTTTTTTTTTTTTTTTTTTTTTTTTTTTTTTGAAACTTTGAATTGAAATTGAGCTGAGAAATGAGGTGGCAGTTTCTCTAATTGTCTTATTTATTGGCTACTTCCACATGTCAACCCTATATTTCATTTGTAATAGTACGGTCAAATTTGCTGAGCTTCAATAAGAGTAGTCTTGAAGTTTCATTTTCTATTATTTAAAGTAACACATTTAGAAGTTATTACATATTAGTTAAATAATATTTACTTATTACATATTAATTACATCTTAATTTTAATAGTTATGTTACATTATTAATTAACACATTTAGAAGTTATATTATATTTATAAATAATATTTAGATCTGTTGACATAACACTCATAAAAACTCATCCAATACGATTTAAACATATTTTAATAAAAACTTTAAAAATAATATTTATATTATTTTAATCTAAATAAAATAAAATACTAATAAAATGATCTTAAATTCTATTGAATAGATTTTCTTAGATGCTACATCAACAAATCTAAATAATATTTATATATATATATATATATATATATTAAAAGTTTACGTATCATTTTTCCATAATAAAGGTATGTAGACAATTTTCTTGTGTCAATCATTGGCTTAGAATTTCTTATGATAGGTTTTGAATTCAAATCCTCATTTATATTTGCTACATTTTTTAAATTATTATAATTTTATTATTTTTTTAAAGAAACTTAGCTAATTTATGATATATTTAATTGCAAATGATAATACTTTTAATTTGAGAGTTTTAACCCAATTTTATTCTAATAAAAATGAAAGATAAAACAATATAGAAGAAAAACGAGTTAGCCAAAGCATACCACAACACTTGATGGCAGGGCTTGACAGAGGCAGATAAAACACAATGTAATAACTCACTTAGATTGGCACCCCGATAAATTCGAAAGTATTTTCTTTTTCAATCGCCATGTAAAAATAGCTCTGCCTCGAGTTACCTCTTACCATTTGGTACTATCAACAAAATCATCGGATGATAAACATGAAAGCCTACCAAGGAGTCTCCGTGCCTTTCCCGATCAGGCACATCCCTTTCCTTTTTCTTTGCATTGGGTCTCTTTGCAATGCCATGCGAGAAGGTGAATCAGGAGAGGGGAAGTCGACCTGTCTAGTGGGAGAGGAAAGAGGACGTCCTTTCAATTTTTAGAAATTAAAAAAAACAGCAATATAAATATAAAGATAAATTTATTGTTGATCATGAAAAATGTTGTCATCTAATCTTAGGAAAAAAAAGAGAAATATTATTTAGACTCGTTAATATGGCACGCAAAAAAGTTCAGCCAAATAAAATTTAAATATATTTCATTAGTGTTTATTTATTTATATTAAAATAATATAAATATTATTTTTAATATTTGTATTGAAATCATATCCAAATATTATTATGTGGACTTTTTGGTGTCACATCATTATAGGTTCAAATAACATTTCTCTAGAAAAAAAAAAGCTTCAAAACATTTAATAAAAACAACCAAATATTAAAACACATAAAGAAATAATAAAAAATTATGAAGAAACGCATTCCTTATTTTTTAATACACATAAATAAATAACATTAAAAAAAATCTACATTTAATGAACTAAAAGAAATGCCGCTAATTTGACACCTAAAAAAATTCACTAATAAAATTTAAACATCATTTTAATACAAATTTTAAAAATAATATTTATATTATTTTAATATAAATAAATAAATACTAATAAAATTATTAAAAATCTCTCATCTATTTTTATTTTTTACTTATATATTTCAACAATTGGTGCAACCTTTACTTGTATATTTCAGCAATGTTTGCAGATGGAAATGGTTCTACAGTTATGTAACATAATAATAAATATATATTTTTTGAATGCATCTGTCCCCAGAAGGAGGAGTGGTCGGGCTACATGAATCCTTTGTTTACATTCATTATTTTCTGTACTTTGCTTCGAATAAAAAAAATTGAATGTGATGTAGCTTAAATGACAGAGCGCTCGTATAGTATACGAGAGTATTAGGATTCGATCCCCTGCATCACCAAATAAGAAAGTGAATAAATTTGAGCAGATATGAACATATATAGCATCACATATTTAGATATGAACATATGCACCTTTCAGTTCAAACTTATGGTGATAAAACAACCAAAAAGGGTGAAGCTTCCTGAGCATGATAAGCTCCTGAATAAATTTAGGCATGGTGATGCACTTTTGTCTGCTTTAAAAACAAAGAGAACTAATAGCATTGTGGACGTTTTGGAAGAGCTGGTTGCAAGGAAGAAGCTTGTGAGATGCATCGAGAATTTGGATGCTGAATCTCAAGTGTACGATTGAAGATGAGCTGAAGATACAACACATATTGTGGGAAATACAAGGAGCACAAATACAATAACACAGACTTTTTAAAGACAAGCTCTTTTTAAGACTGCTAAGTTTTTGGTGGGTAAGTCTGTAGCCCTCAATTCAATTGAAAAGATATTTCTTACAAGTCAAGGTATCAATGTTTAAAGTGTAACTAAACAACAAAGAGCTTAAAAACATGCATTACTTGAATCAGTATTATATTTATTAACATCAACTGTACTAATTATTACATTATGTCAAATAATGAGCAGAGTATAACATAAGAATGTTTCTGTATACTGTGAAACAATGAAAAAGTAACTTGCGCAAACAGCAAGCAATCTTATTTTTGTGTATAAAGGCAACCACATTCTGTCATGAGCACTAATGCGGCTACAATTTCTGCTGCTGAAGGTTGATCAGCTATAAAGGCAACCACAAGTTCAGACTCTATAGCCATGGCGCTCGTGGCTTCGTCCATAAGCAGAATGGCGGGGTTCTTTATGATTGCGCGAGCAATGGCAACTCGCTGCTTCTGTCCTCCTGAAAGCTTCTTACAAACTGCCTGTTTTTGCAAGGTGATTTTGTTGCAACATTATTAGCTTCTCTCCAAATTTCCTATATTAATAATTTAAAATGGTATATTGCTGAATGAGGAAAACAGCAGAAGCGCAGTCAAACTGCAAAGAAGAGAGCCCGAATTTTATAACATTTAAACCCACTGATATTAAGTCATACTGTGACGCCCAACTCATTATATAAATTTGTTGACCAACTCAAGAGAACCTGCATCAACACAATCTTCCTTCACCGGGAAGTTGATATTGCAAAATCATAGCATACAAGTAGAGTGTATGCTTAATGCAAGCATCCATAAGAGATAAAAACACAAAACCTTTAAATCAAACAGCATACAAATTTGAAAAAATTACTCCCTTTTGACGTCAAACTCAATTATCGCCAATAAAGTTTTTTTTTAATAGACACCTAAATCAGTGATAAAACTAGAGATGTTACAATATTTCTCGCGTCTCAAATCATTGCAACAATCAAATGAAAAAAAAAAACAAATGTATTCCAATACATCAAACGATGACAAAATTTTGGGTCAATATTCAATCTCTTTTGGATTGATTTTATCAATGAAAGTCAAATTTCATCAAAACTCTTTGGATGGGTTCTATCAAAGAAAATCAAATTCATCAAACCTTATGGAAGAGGAAGATCTCTTCAATGGCATTTCCAGCACGGGCAATGCTCGACAGTATCAACTTCCGAAAGCTTCCATCTGTGATCAGAGGATCTGACATGTAATCAAGCACCACCTTCTCCGCCTCGTCCATTGGAACACTGCAATAAGAGAACAATAGATCCTCAATACTGCAGATAATGTTATCAAGAGGTTGTATGTGTTATATTAAGATTTCCATATGTTCAGTGCAATCAGAGAACATTATAATTTCAGTGCTATCAGCAGCATAATAATGAAAAAAATACAAGCCTGCACCGGCATAGCCTTCTAAGTCTTCACCATTGGAATCAGATCTGAATATAATGGACTGCTTGATGAAGAGGCCAATTGGCTTACTTGGATATCCAAGAACCTGTAAAATGACCAATATATTAAAGCGCATGAATTTTCACCGCTATATTTTTAAAGCGCATGAGATCTCATATCTACTTACAATAAAACCGCAGCCAAAACATACCTCTGGAGAGTCGATATTATTTTTGTTGCAAACAAAGCTAAATGCACAAGGCGCCCACCAGAGTTTCTTCCAACCCTTTTACAACCTGAAAAGTTGTTGTTTTTTTTTTTCTGATGAGGGTCTTGAAAACCAGAGATCACAATGGGTTCCCTTTTGGAAAACTTAGGGACAAAGACAGTTTTGTGAGATTAAGTAGTGGGTAGTTTTAGATGCATTAAGACTATTAAACCCTACATGCATTAAGAAGATAATAACAGTAGTGGGTAGTTTTAGATGAGTTTGAAAGCCGTCTTAAGAGTTTTGTGAGATTTCTCCTACACGCTGTAATCTCTTGTCCGCCTCTTCCTCTTCTCTTCTGAGAACAAATAAAAAAGTAAAACTAGTGCTGTCGTAGATGTGGAAGGTTTCATGAAACCACCAAAATCTTGAGTTTTATTTGTTTTTTCGAGATCGCAAGCCATTATTTTGGTTTAAGGTTTGCCAACGAACATCAATTGCCTAAATAAAATTTTGTTGTTTTTGAAGGCACAATTGCAAGAATTGCTAATGAAAAACTTTGAAGTTCATCTCTTGGAAGCTTCAGCTTCAAAATTATGTAGTTATCCTAGCTTCTGAATAATCACTTTGTTCATTTAATTTCGGTGCGGCTTTTTAAGGGTTTGAGCACTTATCCTGAGAATACATGAAGAGCCACAGTTTATCCTAGTTTTCAACGATGTTTTGGTTCATTGTATGTTTTAGGGCTCTTCAAATAATGCACAATTTGATTTGTATGAGGTAACCTGAATGATTGCATTCAAAAAGGAGATTGTATAAAAGTGGATGTCCTCCAAATTATTGGAAGTGCATGCATAATCATTCAGGGTGAACATCAGCTAATTCAAGACCACTGGTATTTAGAATACAAAAGGACATTAAAAGGTTCAATGAAATTGTCAAATACTAGAATTTGGAAAGTTGCAATGGCGATTAACAACAACAACAACATTATGCTTTAGCCCAACTAAGTGGGATCCGCAACATGTATCATTAGTTTCCAATCAAAAAACATTCCTTCCCTAAACTCAAAGCATTCAAAACCCTTCCTAACAATTTCTTGCCTTGTCTTTTTTTGGTCTTCCTCTTTTACCCAAAGAAGAGAACAATAAAGCCAGAGTTTTATTTTTCTTATACAGGATCACAAAAATTCCCAACAAAAATATTTTATATGCAAATTTCATCATCATGATTTATCAAATATTCTATGCTTACCTTAAGATCTTACGTCAAAAAAAATATTTTGAATTAATTCATTTTTTATTTATTTTTAATTTTTACATATAAACCCTAAAAACTTAATAATCAATAATATATTTGAGAATATTATAGAAGATCTCATAATATCTTTATAAAAATAAAAATTAAATATAATTTATATATAAAAATTATAAGAAAACATATTTTAGGGTTATTTGGTGAGTTTTTTTATTTTTTTCATTTATGAAGAGCTATATTTGCAGAAACAATGCCAGCGAAAAGATTAGAGCTAATAAAAGCCACCAGGCAGAAGAAGTTTCCTTATAAGCTGAGCAGCAATTCAAGTTTCTACATTAGCGTTTGCATGGATTCGAATACAGAGGAGAAGCCTCATGCTGTGTGCATTCCATATCCAGCCCAAGGCCACATAAACCCAATGCTCAGACTTGCCAAACTCATCCACAACCTCGGTTTCCACATCACCTTCGTCCTAACAGAATACAATTACGGCCGCCTCGTCCAATCCAACGGCCAGGACGCCGTCAGGGGCCTCTCGGACTTCCGCTTCGAAGCCATCCCCGATGGCCTCCCGCCGTCCGATGAAAACAACGCCACGCAGGACATTTTTGCCCTGTGTGAATCCACCTCCAAAAACTGCCTCCCTTTCTTCCTCCGCCTCATCGCCAGCCGCTCGCCTCCCGTTTCACGCATCATATCGGATGGCTTCATGACTTTCACCCTCGATGCCGCCCGTCAGCTCGGTATTCCGGAACTCCTCTTATTCCCCACCAGTGCCGCCGTCTATTTGGCCCTAAACCACTACCAGGACTTCCTCGACCGGGGACTCGTTCCAATAAAAAGTTAGCCCACACATAACAGAAGCTCTTTCCGTCGATTCGTAAAGAACACTTTTAAGAATTAGAAATACTATTTAGACTAATTATTGTATCATCTATAAAAATTTATTCATTAAAATTTTGACATATTTTAATATAATTTTTAAAAATAATATTTATATTATTTTAATATAAATAAAATAAAATACTAATGAAATAATTTTAAATTCTATTAGATGAATTTTTTTAAGTAACACATCAACAAGTCTAAATAACAATATCTATAATCTTAAGAAAAACTGTTATTTTGATATCACAAATTTTACATAAATTTTTCTAAATGCTTTTGTACTAATTATTTAAAAATTGAGAGAAAATATATGAAGTTCATATGCAACTATCATAATTTATTATTTTTATTCAGTGTGCACCATTTTATTGCTATATATATATATATATATATATATATATATAATATATAATAAATTTTTACGAAATTAATTTTAATTATATATATTTAAATTAGATGAATTTCAAATATAAAATAAATATATAATTAATAATGAGGCACTTCTGCTTGAGACGTTGATTCAAACTCTAATCTTATTTTCACTGTCTATTCAAATTTTTGGAGTGTGCCAAATGTTTGTGGATTAGGCTTTTATAATAAAATGTTGTACAAAAGTGCAGACTATCTACTGAAACGCCACGTGCATTATTGGCTCGATAATTTAGCGGTCCTTTTGTCTTTCATGACACAAATAGGTTCAGCCGATCTGAGCAACGGGTATCGTAACACCAAAGTGGATTGGATTCCTGGGCTGATCGACGGCATGGCTCTGAAAGACTTTCCTTGCTTCGCACGAGAGACGGATCCAAATGACATCGTGTTCAACTTCTTACTCCACGAGACAAGCCGAGCCACTATGGCCGACGGCATCATCATCAACACCTTTGAGGAATTCGAAGCTCCTTCTCTCGCAGCATTACAGAAAATCCTCCCTTCGATCTACACCATCGGCCCGCTCTCCGCTATTTCACGCCGCGCTATACCGAAGGAAAGCCCTCTTGCCGCAATCAACACCAATCTATGGAAGGAGGACAATGGTTGCCTCAGATGGCTGGAGGGAAAGAATGGCAGATCTGTTGTCTACGTCAACTTTGGGAGCATAACTGTGATGTCGAGCCAGCAGTTGATCGAATTCGCCTGGGGGCTGGCTAACAGCGGCTACAGCTTTCTTTGGGTGATTCGTCCAGATCTCGTGAAAGGAGATTCTGCGGTGCTGCCGCCTGAGTTCTTGAGGGTGGTTAAGGAGCGAGGGCTGATGGTGGACTGGTGCGCTCAGGAGGAGATTCTCATGCATCCGGCTATTGGCGTCTTCTTGACCCACTGCGGCTGGAACTCCACGCTCGAGAGCATATGCGGAGGCGTTCCGATGATCTGCTGGCCTTTCTTTGCGGATCAGCAGATGAATTGTAAGTACGCTTGCGATGTTTGGGGCGTGGGGCTGGAGATTGACAACAATGTGAAGAGGATGAAGGTAGAGGAATTGATTAGGGAAGTGATGGAAAGAGAAAGAGGGAAGAGGATGAGGGAGAGGGCTCTGGAATGGAAGGGCAAAGTAGCCAAGGCCTTAGAATCGCATCATGGTAGTTCTGCGACTGACTTCAATAGATTGTCACATGAGCTGTTGGGAAGAAAATAATTCTCATTACTTTACTCGTATTTATTGGAAGAAAATGATTGCCTCCTTTTTGGGGTTTTAAATAAAGGATGTAAGATGCTATTAAATAATATAAATATTATTTTTTAAATTTGTATTTAATTATATATTCAAATCCTAATTGATATTTTTGATTGCCATATTAACGGTTATAAATAACATTTCTCATCATAAAATATGAAAATTATTATTTGAATAGCTAGAATTTAATATTTAAAATATATAATTTTTATGAGCTCGCAAATTTAATGATAATTTTTTTAATTTTTGTTATTCTTATAAGAGTTTGAAAGTTATATAGCAAAACTTTTTTTATATAGAGCAAAATAGTTTCTAAATAATTCTCAAAATATAAAAAATAAAAAATAAATTTACAAAAATTATTATTTAGTCTAATTTTGTCATATGAGTGCCCATAAAAAATACCTATTTTAAATATATAATTTTAATAATTCATTTTTTTTAAAGATATTTAGAACCAAACTAATATTTTTCTTTATTAAAAAGAATTGAAAAATTAAAACTCATACCATCTTCTTCCAAATACATATATATACAATCATGAAATTCACATAATGTGTAAATTTATGGAGAAGATGAAGCTTACTTTGAGAGAGATAAAAGAGAATAGAAAAAACTTGTAAATAGCCATGATAGAGAAGAAGCCGCATGATAATGAGGAGTTATCATCAAATCCCACCTACATTTCTACCATTTGCACTAAAAAAGCAAAGCATTATGATAAATCATCATTATTTTAAGCAATGTATAAAGAATCAATAAATTATACTGAATTGAAATTCTTAAAAGAAAAATAAAAACAAAATAACTTAGTAAATGCTAACATGATAAAAAATACATGACTTACAAATATATAGAAATAAATTTACATAAAAATGTAAATTTGAGAGTGGGTTTGGAAATAAAAACAAAGAGCTCACAAAATTCTTATAGTCAACCCCATCTAAGTAGGATTAAGACTTCATATTTTTATGTTATTACTACTGTTAGTATGACTTAATATTATTACAATATTTCAATCAATACACAAATTTTTTTCTTTTTTTTTATACACACATAAAATAAGATAAGAGATAAATTCATAATAATAAAGTTTGAGCAAAATAGAGTAGCAAAAAACCTATGTTTTGAATTGTGAAAGAGAATAATCACTATTTTATTGTTGAATAATTGAAGAGCTAATATGAATAAAAAGTTTTAGAGGCTCTTTAGTTGTTATTTATAGATATTTGTGCTTTGTTATATAATATTTTCTATATTTTTTTTATTGCTTTCAAAATACAATTTTTTTAAAAGAAATATTTTGGAATTCGCACGTGTGATATCTATTTTTTTTTTAGAATAATGGTGCCAACTCCTGCTTACGTGTCATCCAAAAAATTCTATTCAATAAAATGTGAGTAATATTGTATTATATTTTTATTAAATATTCATTTTACTAGATGTTTATGTTCCGGTGATATCGCACCCAATATTACTCACACTTCATTAAGCAAATTTTTTTAGGTGCCACCTAATCAATTTATTTTTCTCACAAAAAATTAGCATTATATCACTAAAAAATATAAACCTTAAATGCAAATCCTAATTGTCTGATCTCTTATTAAAGATATTAGGGAGAACATTCTTTCTCTAAGCACGTGGGTATTATCGGGTCCCACATCAGCCGGCCCGACTATTTCTTATATAAAAATATGGAAGCTGTTGAGGTACCCTCTCACTGTGACAAAGTAAGCCTAATATATATAAATTTAATATTTTACTTATATTAATTAATTGATCAAAAATATGATTAAAATTTTTGAGTAATACTTAAAATAAAAAAAATGTATTCAATGAATTCTAAGCAGTATTTAGTGTCGTCAGCAGAACATTACATCAATATGTATGAGTAATATAACTCATTCATTAAAAAACAAAAACTGAGATTATAACAGGATTTGCTTTGCCCATTCGTATCAAAGTTTGGCACCTCCGTAGTTAATAATATATTTGAGCTTTACCACTTTCAAAGTGACCATAGTTTTGTCTTTTCTATCTATATATATAAATAATAATTTTGTGAAATAAAAAGCTGTATTTTTGTGTTGGTAAATACCTCGAAACCTCCGAATATGAATAATTAATTATATTTAATAAATTTATAATAATAATTTTGACTAATAGTATAATTTTGAATAATAAATTTATAATATTAATTATATTTAAAAATAATTTTTATCTTATAAAAAAAACTTTAAATTCATTTCAATTAATTTGTGTTTGCCAAGAAAAATAGATTGCACTTTAATCTATGATTTTATGAAGTTAATTTCTTGGAAGTATCCATTATTTTATAGAGAGGTTGATATTTATACTTAGGCAAAACAGTTAATCAAAAGAACTCACTTATATAAAAATGTAATTGTCGCAGTTGTTGATGTAGGCAAAGAAATTATCATATTACATAAATTTCATGTTTGTGTGTATTCTCATCTTATATATCGTTCATGTCAATTTTTCATCTAATCATACTTCTTCTTTGGATTTGTATAGCATTGGTGTCAATACTAGCAAGGCACCAACATCATTGTTCCAACAATAGGTATAAGAGCAAGCACCAATAGGCAATTTTTAATAAATAGTATAAGAGTATTTAGTACAACGAGACATGGGCAATAATGGCTACAGAGAAAGTCACAATCGACAAGTCAATAATGACATGGTCTTTAATTCTAGAGTATGTAGCTAGAGAAATATTTGAAACAAACAAATTTGTATAAATTATTAGCAAGGAAAAGTCTAAGAACATGAAGGAAAATATTGAGATTTAATGGATCATTAGACCCTAAGAGCGGAGCAAATGACATTGACATATGATTTTATACCAAAATTGTGAAAGAGAAGAAGACTACAAATTCACAAATGTATTATTAAATGTTTCAGAAATCATTAGAAGTTCTATATAGAGAAATCTTTAATGAAGGTGAGGCGCCTATTCTATCATATCTACCAAAATAAATGTTATGAAGATCAAGAACAATGACTACAATTAGCATCATTCAAGAATAACAAAAAATTAAACTAAATTCTTAATGTGATTTCTAAATGAGCTCTAAAGGAATATTTATTTCAAACTTAAGATTATTTAATTAAGCTAAGCTTAAATTAAATAAGTTTAATAATCTATCAGCAATTTGATAGCTAAGATATATGGTGTGCTTAAATTAGGAAAGTATTGGTTCAAATTAATAAAGTAACTTTTTGCCATTTTTATTTATGATAATTGTATACTATTGATAGTTAAGAATAACAAAAAATTTGTTAATTATTTGTATTGCAAAATTAATTATAATCTATTGCATGTGTTTATTGTAGTATTTTTAAGGTACATAATCTGAAATACTAGTGGGTCTTATTATTGTCACTAATCAAATAAATCCAACTATATAACTTATATTTATATGTGAATACTAAAATTTCTTTAAATCTTAAAGTTTGTAATGAATTTTTGTAATATATATTGTGTACACTTTATTTATTTTTTTTAGGATATTCAAATTGAGGATATGCAAACATGAATATTGAATCAATCTTCTAACAAAAATATTGCTAAAAACATTTCAACATTGCTCCAACATAAAATCGATATGAATTTTGATTTTGTTGATGATGCATTTACGTTTTACAAAATATTTGTATATTTTGTTAGATTCAGAATAAAAAAAGATCAAGGTATAATTTTTATAGCGTTAGATATCGTTGTTGCCTTACATATTGTAAAGAACGAGAGAATATTGTTAATAACTGTGTGCTAAGTCACATCGCAGACCTATTATAAAGACAGGTTACGGGGCAAGTATGGTTATTAAAGATCTATGTTTAAATGAAAAATGGGTTGTGTGTGATGTTGTTTTAGAACATGATCATCCATTGGATTCGTAGATGGTTAGATTTATGAGATGTCATAAAAATTGCCATTATCAATTAAAAAATAACTTGAAAATAATGATATTACTAGGGTGATACTGAATAAGTCAATAAATGCCATGATTACTCATGGAGGTGGATATGAGAAATATTCTTTCACAGAAAAAGATTACATGAATTTTGTTGCAAATAATACGCATACATTGTTAGGTTATTACAATGATGTTGCACTGATAAAATATTTCAAGATGATACAAAAGGATAATATAAATTTTGTCTACAGTACTAAGCTATTAGAGAGTAATCAATTGCAAAATATTTTCTAAGAAAATGCTAGATCAAGAGTTTTGTATTAGTACTTTGGTGATATTGTCACATTTGACACAACATACCTCACAAATTTTTATGCAATCCTCTTTGCCCCATTTGTTGGTGTGAATCATCATGGCTAGTATGTGTTGCTAGTGTGTGCTCTGCTTGCTAATGAAATAACAGACACATTCAAATGGCTTTTTTTGTAGATGACTAGATTGTTTGAATAAAAAAGTTCCATCTGCAATCATAACTGATCAATGCCAAGCAATAAGCTTGGTAATTTCAGAAATATTTCATCGAATACATCACATATTTTGTCTATGACATATTATGAGGAAAATCCTTGATAAGTTAGGTTATAGGCACGACCGTAATGTTATCTCATCAAAGTTTAGTTGAGCAATATATGATGTACTCTCCGTACATAAGTTTGAGATTGCATGGGCTGACATGGTGTCCGAGTACTCATTATTAGATATATGAGTGATTCAATTCACTATATAATATTACAAAAAAATGGGTTCATGTATTCTTGAAGATATCTTTTGGGACAGCTTATTTATAGCTATAAATGAGTGAAAGTATGAACACATTATTTGATGGATATGGTCATCAAAGACAACATTCATAATGTTTGTACAAAATTATGCAAATACTTTGAGAGCCAAGGTTTAAAAGGAGGCATATGAGAATTTTTGATATTTTCATACTCAACCACAATTGATATCTACTTTTCCATTTGAGGAACAATCATCTAAATTATATATGTTAAATATATTTTATAAATTTTAGGATAATTGAAGAAGTTAATAAACTGTATGTACATAATTATTAAGGTAAATGAGCCAGTTAAGTCCTACACAGTTAGTGAGCTTGATGATGATAATAATAAAGAGTATTGTGTTACGTACAATCATATACATAATGAGATATGATGTATTTGAAAACTTATACAATCAAAAGGCATAATATGTTGCCACATTTTGTGTATTTGGCAATAATAGCATATATCGGTCATCTCAGATTATTACATTATAAATCGTTGGAGGAAATATTTTAAGAGATTACAAGCATCTATATCTATGCCATTAATTTATTAAGGTAGGAGTTTATCATCATACGATACTTTGTACAATATAACCCATCATTTCTTTAGTGATATTATTGAGCTTGGTTCAATATCTGAAAAATATTCGGAATATGCTTTAAAACTTTTAACTGAGATTTGGGAAAAACTTGTTAACTTTGATGGCAATAATCAGTTCAAAAAAGATGAGGCATGTTCAAGTGCACAAGATAATTTCAATTCAAATTTTTTTGCCTGCTCATCATAAAAGGAGACCGCTAAGCAAAAGAAAGCTAAGCCATCTCGAGAAGGGAACAATTTAAAAATGTACAAAAAAGATGTGATGATTTTCTTATTTTCTTATTATGATTTCTTTACAACTCAAAAACTCCTAAATTGTTCTATGATATATTGAACTTTATGCTAGCTGTGGGATGCATATACAATGATTTGTATGAAGTTTTATTGATCTCTAATTGATCTAAAGTTGGGTGCTTACAGATGGATCCTCAAAAGTTGTAGCTTCACAATTTTAGGCAGCCTCAAGTCGTTTTGCTTGGCTAGTGCTACCTTTTACTTATTTCTAAGCATTGTATTTCTTGTGTTATTTTGAAGCTGATCGGGATAATAAAATTTCATACAATCCATTGTATATGCATATCACAGCCAGCATAATTTATGTGATGATTTCCTTACACCAAGGAGAAAAATACAATCATGTTCACTTATCGACTTATGGTGAGTTTTTATATATATATACATAATTTCTGTGTTTCAATTAATGATATAATGTGGGTACAACTTACTGCAATAATTGGATGCAATGTATTGTTGTATATAATAACATGGGCATGGAGAAGTGAATCACTCCAAGATACAAAAAAAATAATATCAAAGAGGTACATTTGTGATTGAGTATGTGTCTTGATCACTATAGAGGCAATCTAACCATTGCACCCAAACTCCTACACTTAATTTGCCATATGTATACTATGCAAATCTTTGTTATATGAAATTTTCATGTATATTTATAATTGAGAGATGATATTTAGACTCGTTGGCGGATACCGAAGAAAACTCATTCAATAATATTTGGACATCATTTTAATACAAACTTTAAGAATAATTTTTATATTATTTTAATATAAATAAATAAATACTAATTAAATAATATCCAAATTATATTGAATAATTTTTTTTGGGTGTCATCAAGGATCTCAAAATATTTATTTTATTATATATATATATATATATATATATATATATATATATATATATAAGAGTAGTTCAAATATCTCACAAAAAATACAAAAAAAAATTATAAAAAGTTATCATTAAATTCACATTAAATATAAAATGTTATTTGGACTTGTTGACGTGACATTCAAAAAAGTCCACCTAATATTTGGACATAATTTCAATAAAAACATTAAAAATAATATTTATATTATTTTAATATAAATAAAAAAAAATTAATAAAATATATTCAAATCTTATTAGTTTAAATTTTTTTGGATCTCAAAATTAATACGAGTTATCAGGTTTCGGATTGCTTACCATATAAGATTTTGCTTGTTTGTACGTGAGACGGAAAAATAGGTGTTTATAAGTTCTTGTGTTGTTATATTGCTCTTAAATATTTTTAAAATATATTGATGATCAAAATTTAAAAATTTAAGTAAAATAAAATTTTTTTATTAAATCTATTTTATTTATTTGTAAAATTTATAAAAATATATTTTTTAGATCTTAAATTCTAATCATTCGTGAGAGAAGGAAAATGATAAAAAAAGCATTTAGAAGACGCTACGGAGAAGCTGCTGCCATTAGTTCAGGCGGAGCAAGTGAAGATTATAAATCCGTCCCCTCAAAGAAGCTTTCTACTACAGTAGCTGATCAGCTTGAAGCAATCAATAGGAAGTGCATTGATTTGCCTATTGAGAAGTATGGGTTCCATTGCAGCGGAGAAGCCTCATGCCGTGTGCATTCCATATCCAGCCCAAGGCCACATTAACCCAATGCTCAGCCTTGCCAAACTCCTCCACACTCTCGGCTTCCACATAACCTTCGTCCTAACAGACTACAATTACGCCCGCCTCGTCCGATCCAACGGCCAGGACGCCGTCAAAGGCCTCTCGGACTTCTGCTTCGAGACCATCTCAGACGGCCTCCCGCTGTCCGATGGCGACTCCACGCAGGACATCCCTGCCCTCTGTGAATCCATCCCCAAAAACTGCCTCCCTTTCTTCCTCCGCCTCATCAACAGCCGCTCGCCGCCCGTGTCATGCATCATTTCGGACGGCATGATGACCTTCACCCTCGACGCCGCTTGCCAGCTCGCCATTCCGGAATTCCTCTTATTGACTACTAATGCCAGTTTCTTTCTCTCCATGTTAAACTTTCAAGATCTCATCGATCGGGGTTTCTTTCCTCAAAAAAGTAGTTAGCAAGATGAACCACACTTCCTTCTCTATTGCCATGTTCTCTGCTGATTCCATTTTCTTTTTTTGTTTATTATGGGGTGGATAGGTTTGGCTGATCTTGACACGATAGTGGACTGGGTTCCCGGGCTGATCGAGGGCATAACCCTGAAAGACTTTCCCAGCTTCGTACGAGCAACGGATGCAAATGACATCATATTCAACTACCTTCTCCGCGAGGGTAGAAGAGCTGCAATGGCTGACGGCATTATCATCAACACCATCGAGGCCCTCGAAGCTCCCCCCCTCGCAGCATTACAGAAAGTCCTCCCTCCTATCTACACCATCGGCCCGCTCTCCGCTCTTTCCCGCCGCGCTATTCCGAAAGAAAGCCCTTTAGCCGCAATCAGCACCAATCTATGGAAAGAGGACAGTGGTTGCCTCAAATGGTTGGAGGGAAAGGAGGGCAGATCTGTTGTTTACGTCAATTTCGGGAGTGTCACCGTGATGTCGAACCAGCAGTTGGTCGAGTTCGCCTGGGGGCTTGCGAACAGCGGCTACAGCTTTCTTTGGGTGATTCGTCCAGATCTCCTGAAAGGAGATTCCGCAGTGCTACCTCCTGAGTTCTTAGGTGAAGTTAAGGAGAGAGGGCTGATGGTGGGCTGGTGCGCTCAGGAGGAGATTCTCATGCATCCGGCTGTTGGCGTCTTCTTGACACACTGCGGCTGGAACTCCACACTCGAGAGCATATATAGAGGCATTCCGTTGATCTGCTGGCCGTTTTTTGCGGATCAACAGATGAATTGCAAGTACGCTTGCGACGCATGGGGCGTGGGATTGGAGATTAACAGCGATGTGAAGAGGATTGAGGTGGAGGGGTTGATAAGGGTAGTGATGGAAGGAGAAAAAGGGAAGAGAATGAGGGAGAGGGCTCTCCAATGGAAGGACAAAGCCGACAATGCTATAGGATCGGATGATGGTAGTTCTGCAATTAATTTCGACAAATTAGTGATTCTTCTGAGTAAAAAGAACGAATTTTATTGAATGTCAGCGAATTATAAGTGTATCAATATTTAAAATATATTTATATATATATATATATATATATATATATTTTGACTTATACTAATATATAAGTGTTGTGGTTGGTTTGACTCATTAGTTTTTCTTCAATATTATTTTATCTTTCTTTTTTATTAGAATAAATTGAGTTAAAACTCTCAAATTAAAATTAATTATCATTTGCAATCAAATATATTTTAAATTAGCTAAGTTTCTTTAAGAAAATAATAAAATTATAATAATTTCAAAAATGTAGCAAATATAAATGTAACAACCCAAATTGTTATTTAGGTCAATTAAGGCTAATTTTAGTTTTAATTGAGGTCCTGGTGCACTAATTAAATCATTTAGAACTCATCTCAAAAATCTAGATCAAATTTCGAGTCAAATGGATCAAATCTGAAATTTTGGAAAATCCCAAAACCCTAGAAATTGACTTTTTATTTCAACCTTAAATAAAAAATCTGACTTCGTCATTACGTTCACCACTCCCAAATTAACTAGGGGTGAAGTTTTGGATGCATTTGGAAGTCGTTGATTTTTCGTCGAATATTTTAATATTATTTAAATACATAAAAAAAATTCAAATAATTAAATCTCATCAAATCAAAAATTCGATCGCGCTGTTACGTTCCTCACCCCTCATTTAGCTAGGGGTGAAATTTTGGTATTTTTTTGAACTCAACTAATAGTCCAAATTATTTTTAACAAATTGTTAATAAATTATTAATATTTAAAATTTCAAAAGCAATTAATGGTGGGGCCCGCAATATCTTATTGGGCAGGATCCCTCACCGCTGCCCGTATTCGCTAAGACATAATGGTTTAACCCGTGATGCGTAAGTTTCAATCTGAACCGTCGATCAATCGATCGTGATCCGACGATCCAAGGGTCACCTTCCCCACATTAGGGCGCGTGGCTCTGGCTTGGACGCACGGTAGTCGTCCGCCTCTGCCACCCCATGTCCACCATTTAGAGACCCTCCAGGCAGGGATTAAATACTTTAGGAAGACCCATTTTAGGTTTAGAGCAAAATCCTAAAGCAAGAAGTGCTCAACTCATCTTTCCATCCCATTGGCATCCATCCCTAAAATCGCAGGTACCCTATCTTACCGATACTCTCCATGAAATTTCATTCAGTATTTTTAATGTATATATCTTGTCTTATGAATTGCATGTGCGTTCAAAATTATTGCAAGAAGTTCAATTAAATTATACGGGATTCGAAATTTCTGTTCGATCATCTCACGTGATCTCTAACCCTAGGACTGTGCTCATTAGGTTATCGACATCCAAGGATTCATGCGAAGTTCAATCTTTTGCTCGATGGACAATCCAAATCCTTCGCCTTTATTTCGCTACCTGGATCATGCGTGGAAGGCTCCGCTCACTGATCGCTCGATGGTGCCCTAGCCTGCAGCCGTTTGGAGAAGAAGATGGAGAAGATTCACTCTTCTCTGGGCCTGCCCATCTTGACCGGCTTGGCCCGTGCTCATTCGCTGCCGGGCCCATTTCTTTTGGCGGCCCATTTGCTCGGCCCGCTTGCACGCTGTCAAGACTTGTGGGTGGGTCCCGCCTTGCGTGTCCTCAACGAATTGCTGAGTGACACGTGGTTTCTTCGAGACGTGTATCTGCCGCCATACTTGCAGAAAAGAAATAATTATAATAAAATATATATAATTATTATATAAACTTATATAATACTTTACTTATAGGTTATATATATGTGCCTATAATTATACACATATGTATATATATATATATATAAATTCATACACAGAAAAAAAAAATACATATAATCAATTAATAACAGAAATCAATATATTGATTATATTAAGACAACTATAATTAATATAGAGTTAAATTTAAAACAAAAACATTTAGATATATTTATATTAAGATAATTAAATTCAATTAATTATTAAACTTTAAACATTCACAATTCACAAAATACTTATCCAAATTTGGCAAATAAATATACCAAATTAATCAGAAAAATATGAGAAATTTATTGATGTCAATTATTTTGCTATAGGTCCAATAAGTCACTTAGTGACATTTTAGGGTATTATTTAAAATCAAATAATGTTACAAATATTCAAATAGTCATAACTGTGTGCCCATTGATCCAAATATATCCAATATAGGTCTTAAAATACTCAGAAAACTCTAAGGAACATTTTAGTAGGGTTAATTTTACTGTTTGAATTAGTTTGAGCCTAATCACATTTAGGACCTAACCCTAATAAGCTAATTAACCCTAATAAGCTAATTAACCCTATAATTTCAATTGACCATGAGATGATCAATTGAACTCCAAATTAGGTGATCCAAATATTAATATAGATCAAAAAAACCTAATTTATAGTAATCTATAAAAATATTTAGGATCCAACAGTTAGATTTGCTAATCACTCCTAATTACCCTAAAACATAATTAGTGAATATTAGCAAATCTAGTAATCCAAATTGAGTGATTTAAGTTTCAAAGAACTCATAGAGTTTATTAAAACCTAGTTGTAAGGTTGGATTAGCGATTGAATGATTAATTTCACTAATCACTCACTGATTATCCTAAACCTTAATTAGGTCATAACTTAGCTAAATTAGGTCCAATTTGAGTCTACCGCATGTCATTGTGATCAGTGGACCATTTGTAAACCATAGTTACTAATTTTTTTCAATTTGGATCCTAATTGACAAAGTTAGGATTTTGAACCCTTAATTAAGGATCCCTTAATTACCCTTTTAACCCTAAACTTGTATTGGCCATAACTTGGCTAATACTTATTAGAATTCAGCAAAATTAGGTTCTATGGAAATCTTAGATAGTAAATAACAGTAAACTGAAAGAAAATTTAAGTTTTATTTAGCCAAATTTCCAAAATGCCCCTATAAGTCAAATTTACTAATTTGACCTCATAAGGCTTAAAATCACCCAAATTTAGTGTAGTTGCTATCTAATATTATATTAGATAGTAAGAAACACCTTGCGATAGAAAATTTCATAATTTGAACCCTAGATCAAAAGTTGATCTTTGAACCCTTAAGTAGGGGCAAAATGGTCATTTTGCCCAAAATTAGGGTTTAACATTTTAAAACCCTAAAATCACATTCTAAATATTTCAAACAATAAATAAAGTGATTTAGGATGGAAATTAGGTAAATTTAAACCTTAATTTGATTTTTGATCAAGACCTTATTTTTAAGTCTATAAGAAAATCCTAAGTAAAATATGAGTGCTCATATTTCCTTAATTATTCATAGATCTTTTCTTAGGTCTTATAACACTAGTTAGGATGTGTGTCATGAGAGATACTCTTAGTACTTAAGAGCTTTAAATTCCTAGGATTAAGAATAGATCTTAGGTTAGAGTTCATCTATTGAGTAAATTGGGTTACTCAATAGGTGAAACCTTGAGTTTACTAGTTTAGATTTTCTTAAGTTTCTTTAAATACTTATTTGATCTTTAAACCTTAGAGTTTAGGATATAGATCTATCCTAATGAGTTGATTTTCATTAGGACTTACCTTAATCAGTGAGTATGGGTATTAAACCTTAGATCTTTAGTTATACCTTTAGATTAAGTAATTAGACCCCATTATTTGGAATCTAATTCTTAATCCTTTCATCTTGATTTGGCTAATCAAGATGAGTTTGGGGTGAATTAAATTATCAAATTAGGTTGATGATTTGTTATTTAAATCAAGTAGTCATCATTTGATTTTCATATAGTTAGGACTTGGCCAGTCCTAATTATCTTCAACTTGTAGGTTCATAATTCTAAGTTATAGACTGTGTAAGAATAGATGATTTTGAAACTTATGTAACTTAGAGTAGATATAACAAATAAAGTAGACAACAATGGATATCACCAGTGTTTTAGATTGAGACTCTTGCTCACTTTGATTTGATGCTTCGCTTACCTTGATTTTTGAGCTTTAAACCTTGAGCATATATTAGGTACATGAGATACTTGATGAATATCTTATGTCAACTTTGATGATTCATAAGTAGTTTTGTTCTTTTCTCGCATTTTAGTATAGTGTAGCTTAATTAGTATACCTCTTCATTTCACCTGTTCTGGATTGGCTACATTATCGGGTTAGACTAATCCAACTGACTGAATTGTCAGGATTTGATATGGTTATACTAATTTAAGTACGCTTAAACTTGATTTTTTTGTTATAGCCTATCAGGCTAAGTGTGTTGATAATATCCGTTCAGATGTTAGTTTGATTAGTATACCTCTTCATTTCACCTGTTCTGGATTGGCTACATTGTCAGGTCAGACCAATCCAATTGATTGAATTGTCAAGATTTGATATGGTATACTAATTTCAGTACTTTTATCCATTCAGAGCCTCAGTCTTAGCCCATTAGGCTAAGTGATACTATGTGTACTTTCAGTTCGAGTGGCTTGAGTAGCCAATACAGTTTCAATTTTGTAGTTACTGTTTTACTTTACATTTTCCTACATTTTTGCACTGCTTTTATTTACAGTCTTTTCCAGCTTTATTTTATAGGATGCTAGTCCTATTTGTTGTTTTCACATGTATAGGATGTTAGATTGATTTTTAGTTTTTCATACACTTGTTTACTTTTATGTCACTCAGCATACTTTAGATTGATCATAAGCATGTTTAGGAGATATTTACTTTATAGTATTTGCTTTAGTTTTTCTTTTACTTACCTGACCTTATTGTAGTTGCTTGGAGGAGGTATGTGCTTACTTCCTAGTTAATTTAATTATAAATTGTTATTTATAGCTTATTATCATTCTTTTCTTATGCTTTCTGCTCCTATTATGCTTTTACATGACTTATGGTGATATCTAAACTAACTTAATAAACTTGCAGCCTAAAATGTACTTAGATAATTATTTAATTAAGATTTTTCTTTTTTTAGCTGGGGCCCTATCATTATGAAACTGATAATGATAGGTTCTAAGTTTCTTGGAGCAGTTGATCTAGTGGAGGACTTGCCATTGGAGGAAGAGCCTGTGCCAGAAGATCGTTAGACTTAGTTTTCTTCCTGTACTGTGAGGATGAGTGTCTATTTTCAGTTCTTTTGAAATTATTTAAAATGTTATAATAATTCAGGGTTAACATTTCTTTTCAGCACTTTATTTATTCTGGATTGTTGTATTGTATGGATGGATGTTGTATTTTATGCTTTCGCACTTTGTGTTACTTGTATGATCATTTAGTGATGGGTACTTGGAGAAATGGCAAAGTCCTTAGTTAAGGTGGATTATAATGTGTGTCTAATCCAATTCTAAGTATGGACATTGTCATTTAGATGACCCCTCCACCATAATCATGTTAACTTAAGAGTTAACAGGACCGCGGCGGGGCAGGGCCGTCACAATAAATGAGGATTTGAATTCAAAATATATCATAAGAAATTCTAAGCCAATGAGTTTGTGGCGTCCCACCCCTTAACCCACAAGATTAAGCTAAGGGGTGGTGTGTCACTCTGGCTAACCCTTCACTTATCATAGGAATTAGAATTAAATCTACAATTCACCTAATAAGAGAAGGAATAGCACAAAATTAAATAATCAATCACTATCTAAGGAAATCATACAGAGTGCGGAAGCGATTTAAAAATGAGAAATTGTAACAACCCAGGTTGTTATGTTGCTCAATTAAGACTAATTTAAGTCTTAATTAAGGTTCTAAGACACTAATTAAGTAATTTAGAACTCATCTCTGAAACCTAGGTCAAACCAGAAGTCAATAAAGTCAAATCTGGAATTCTGGAAAATCCTAAACCCTAAGAAATTGACTTTTTATTTAGACCTCAGATTGAAAATCTGACTTCGCCATTGCATCCAGAACACCCAAATTAGCTAGGGGTGAAATTTTGGAGGCATTTGGAAGTCGTTGGATTTTCGTTGAATATTTTAATAATATTTAAATACCTGAAAATTCGAATAATTAAATACTTATTGGATCAAAAATCCGAGTGTGCCGTTGCGTTCAGAACATCTCAATTAGCTAGGGGTAATTTATTGAAAATTTTTAGAATACAATTAATAAGTTATTTTTAATTAATTAAATTGTGTAAAATAATTCAAATAATATTATTATTTAAAGCATTTAACGGCGCCGTTATTCCCTAAGCTGTCGTTACCTCCTTAACGTCAGGATCTGGAGGCAAGATCGGGCCGTCAGATCAAGCGATCGGATGGACCATCTCCATCTTCTCCATTCGAACGCATAGAGGGTTGCGCGTGTCTCCTCTTCCTCATACGCGGCATCCTTTCCCCGCCAAGTGGCCTACAGTCGCTTTGAAGCCCTCTCCACGACCTTTCTTAGCCTTTTTGACTCTTCTTTAGGTTGGGGAGGATTTAGTTGAAGGCTATCCTAAAGCTGTGAATCCCTAATCTCCATTCCACTGAAGACTTGAATGCTCATTTCTGCACCCTAAGGTACGTCGCAATTATCATTTTAATTCCTCAAATTGATTCAATTTATTACATTGATAAATGGTTTGTATGTGATGATTAATTGATCATTCCCAATTTAACGAAAATAGGTTCGATCGGTTTGATTTAAAACTGTATTCGAAGTCATCTCCTCTTATTCCTCATTTCGTCATCAGCCTCTAGGGTTTTACGTTGTGCTTGACTTCGACTCTTTTAAATATTGGTTCGACTGTGTAACAACCCAGGTTGTTACTCTTAGATCATACCTTAGGTCTTATAATATTAGTTAGGATGTGTGTCTTGAGGGATACTTATAGTAATTAAGAGCCTTATTTCCTAAGATTAGGAATAGATCTTAAGTTATAATTCATCTATTAAGTAAATTGGGTTACTCAATTAGGTGAAACCTTGAGTTTTCTAGTTTATAGATTTTCTTAGTTTATTAAATGATTATTTGATCTTTAAACTTTAGAACTAAGAATAGAGATCCATCATAATGAAATTGATTTATCATTAGGATTTGCCTTAACCTAATCTGTGAGATTTGGATTCTAAACCTTAGACCCTTAGATTATACCTTTAGATTAAGTGGTTAGACCCCATCATCTGGAGTCTAATTCTTAATCTTTTCATCTTGATTTGGCTAATCAAGATGTGGATGGGATAAATTAATTTACAAAACTAGGTCGATGATTTATTCATTTTTAACCAAATAGTCGTCTTTTGATTAAGTTATAATTAGGACTTGGCCAGTCCTAATTATCTTCAACTAGTAGGATTCGTGATTCTAAGTTACAGAATGTGTAGGAATTAATAATTCTGAAACTTATGTAACTTAGAGTAGATAGAACGAATAAAGTAGATAATAACAGATATCACCTGTATTTTAGATAGAGTTTCTTGCACTTTAATTTTGATGCTTCGCATTCCTTGAGTTTGATCCTTATACCTTGAACATGTATTATGTACTTAAGATATTTTGATAAATATATTATGTTAATTTGGAACATTATTTATAGGCAGCATTATGTTCGTTTCACAAGTAGTTTGTAAGGTGTAGCTTGATTAGTATACCTCTTCGATCAACTCGTTCAGGGTCGGCAACCTTTCGAGGGTTTAATGTCCGACAGTCTATTGGCCATGCCTAGTCCGAGTGATAGGATGGATAGACTCTCGCCCTACTAACTATAGAGTCAGGATTCTGATATGGATATGCTAATTCAAGTACACTTACATTCAGTTCTGTCTTAGCTCATCAGGCTAAGAGTTTTCAGTGATATTCAGTTCAGAGTTTCTTAGCTCATCAGGCTAAGATTTGCTGAGTTCATGTTCAGTTCAGGTGACTTATATAGTTACTGTAGCTTCAGTTTACAGTTACTGTTTTACTTATATATACTGCACTGTAGTACTATTTTACAGTTTTTCTGCACTATATAGGATGCTAGTTTTACTTACTATTTTCATATGCTCACATAGTATGTTAGTATTTTCAGTTTTATACTGTTCAAATTATGTATGTCATCTAGCATATTCTGTTTCATCATAAGCATGTTTAGGTTGTACTTTTCTTACAGTTTTACTTTTTATTTTACTTGCCTGTCTTTGTTGCAGTTGCTTGGAGGAGGTATGTATTACTTCATATTTGTTTAGTTATAAACTATAGTTTATAACTTTATATTGTTCTTTTTGATACGCTTTTCTGCACCTATTTTGCTCAGTTCTATTCTTAAGGTGATATCTATTTAACTTAATAAAATTGTTTGCCCTAAAATATACTTAGACATATTGTCTAACCAGTTTTTCTTTTATTGACTGGGGCCCTACCATTATGAAACTGATAATGGTAGGATCTGAATTTATTAGAGCAGTAGATCCAGTGGAGAGCTTACCATTGGAGGAGGAGCCCGTTCTTGAAGATCTGTAGCCTAGTTTTCTATTTTTCAGTGAGATTGAGAGTTCCTTTCAGTTCATTTAAACTTATTAAATGTTGTAATAATACAGGTTTATATTTCTCTTTCAACACTTTACTTATTCTGTATTTGTTGTATTTATACTATATTGGATGGATGTTATACCTTTTATTGCTTCCGCACTCTGAGTTCTTGTATGATCATTTAGTGATAAATTCTGAGATGAATGGCAAGTCCTTATTTAAATTGAATTAGAATACGTGTCTAATCCAATCTTAAGTGGGGACCTTGTCATTTGGTGAACCCTCCACCATAATCGTGTTAACTTAAGGGTTAACAGGACCACGGCGGGGCAGGGCCGCCACAGTTGGTATCAGAGAATTCCATAAGGTGTTAGATTGGAATTTGTATTCCTCTCTACCTAATGGATTGTTCTTCTGTCACTTGATCACTAAATGAATACTTGAATTAACATCCATCACATTATGAGTATAACTCAGAATAAGTTAAGTTATTAAATAACTATAAAAGATGATAAACCATAAATATTAAATTATGTATATATATATGCTCAACAAATCTAAGTAGAATGTTATAATTGTAGGAGTAAAAGATCATCTAGGAATGGCATTCATGACTTAAAGGAGTTTGAGACAATTTGGAAATATGAACATAAGTTAGGAAAGAAGCAAGGAAGAACGATTGAAGGAGTATCAGAACAAGGATCACAAGTAATAAATAAATTACTGAGAGAAGGTGTCTATAGAGGCCTTGATTTTCCAGTACTAGCAAAGGAATGGCTTGCAAGAGTTGACTATATATTTAGTGTTATGGAGTGGCCTAGTCACATCAAACTAAAAGTGGTGCTATGCCTTCTACGTATGTAAGCAAAAGAATGGTGGATTATGTCATACGGAGAGTTGTTTCGTAAAGCATAAGAAGAGCATCGAGAAGTGACTTATGAAGACTTTTGTAGAGCATTTTTCACTAAATATATAGGATGGGAATAGTTTCATAAATCTATGATGAGGTATTCTGTTATTTCAATAAAAAAAAATGATGAATGAGAAAAGCAGTAGTTATATTATGTCTTGTTGTAATAAAGAACTCAAGATAGGTATTTTGATTTCAGGAAAATGAATCCTGCTACTTCTCCAAATAATACTCCACTCAACCCTCAACCGTCTGTGAGTAACGCTCCAAATAATACTGTAGCCGCTTCCAATACTATTGATGAAATAACTTCTTTGAGAAATATGGTTACTGCAATGCTAGAGAATCAAAATCAATAGGCTTTAGCTATTCAAAAGTTAGTATCTATAATATCCGCCACTAATGCCAGCACCTCTTCAGCATCTCCCGCTCCTCAAGTTCCCAATACCTATCGGCAGTCCACAGATGGGATACTTCACAGTTTCCTAAGGTTAAGACCGCCTACCTTTGAAGGATCTGAATCCCCGATGGATACTTTAGCATGGTTGAAATCTATAGAGAAAAACATCACTAGTCTTGGTTGTTCAAGCAACCAATCTGTAAGACTAGCTACTCATCTTCTGCAAGGAGAGGCAGAACATTGGTGGGAACAAGAAAGGAACACATGTTTTGAAGAATTTGAATTAGATGAAATAGAATGGAGCTGGTTTGTCCAAGCCTTCAAAGAAACGTTTATCCCACCCTCCACCAAGAACATAATTGGTGAGTCCTTATTGAGGTTAACCCAAGGAAGTCGATCAGTGGCGGAATATACTTCAGAATTTCAGAAGCTCATCCGATTTTCACCTCATTTGGTTCCTACTAAAGAGGATAGATGTTTCAGATACGAGAATAGACTCCGAGAGTCTATCAAAGATCATGTAATTCCCTTACAACATACCAAATTCGAGAAGCTGGTTGAGACAGCTCGGGTAGTAGAGCATCATCAAAATATTAAAGACATGAAGAGAAAGGCTTTCAATATGAATAAATACCCTCAGAACTTCAAGCAACAACGAACAAATCAAGGAAGGGTATATCAGATGGAGACCACTGAAACATCAGGCCAAACTGCTGCATGTAATAGGCCACATCCTTATGGGAAATGTTATTATTTCAGCAGAGTGTGTTTTACTTGTGGAAGACAAGGTCATGCGTATAGGGACTGTCGATCAAATAAAATAATTGATGGAGTAACTATTGATCGGAATCGTACAAATAAAGTATTCCGTGCCACTCCCATCAATTTCAGAAAACCTCAGAAAACTCTTATGCCACCTCCTGCTCAAGAGCGAACCCTTGCAAAGGTTCAATATGCTACAAAGCCTTCAAACCCAAATCAATCAACAGCTCAAACATCTGACAGCATACTTGCTGGAAAGGCAAGAGTGTACAATCTCACTCCAATAGAAGCAGCAGAAGACAACAATGTAGTCTCAGGTACAAATCGCAACTTTTGCTTTTCTTACTGAATTAGAACTTCCTAAAATTTGTATTTTTATTAGGCACCCTATACTTTAAAGATGAGCCTTGTAGTATATTATTTGATACTGGGGCTAGTCATTCATTTATCTCCGAAAATTTTGCTAAGAGATTAGGACTATCATGTTACAAACTTGCGAAGATCATGGGTGTTGGACTTCCTTCTGGAGCCCAACTTAGTGCGAACAAATTCTGTGACATTCAAATACCAATCAATAACCATACCTTCCAAGCCAAGTTAGTTATGTTACCTATAGTAAATTTTGATATCATACTAGGAATGAATTAGCTTAGTATGCATAACGCTACTATTAACTGTCAAAAGAAGAAGATTATCTTGCAAACTCTAGGAGCTTCAACAACATTTATTGAGAAGTTTAGCACTAGTAGCTCCTTAATCAATGCAATTCAAGCAGAGAAAATAGTGTGCAAACATTATAGTTGTATTCTGATGGTGATGATGGGTAATAGCAAAGAAGTAACCCCAATCTCTAAAATAAAAGTTGTTAGAGATTTTGAAGATGTTTTCCCTAAAGATCTGCCTGGTTTACCTCCAACCAGAGAAGTAAAATTTGAAATAAATATAATTCCAGGGACACAACCTCTATCAAAAGCACCATCTAGAATGGCCCCAAAAGAATTGCAAGAGTTAAATGAGCAATTACAAGAACTACTAAATAAAGGGTTTATTAAACCTAGTATGTCTCCATGGGGAGCCCCGGTACTATTTGTTAAGAAGAAAGATGGGTCTATGAGAATGTGCATAGACTACAGGGAGCTGAATAAAGTCACAATTAAAAATAGATACCCACTTCCTTGTATTGATGATCTGTTCGATCAACTTGCTGGTGCTGTAGTGTTCTCTAAAATTGATTTAAGGTCAGGGTATCATCAAGTGAAGGTAAAGGACTCAGAGGTAGAAAAGACAGCATTCAGAACGTGATATGGGCATTTTGAGTTTCTTGTAATGTCATTTGGTCTCACTAATTCCCCATCCCTGTTCATGTACTTAATGCAGAGAGTTCTGAAACCTTATCTAGATAAATTTGTTATAGTATTTATTGATGATATCTTAATTTACTCCAAGACAGTAAAGGATCATGAAGAACACTTGAGATTAGTTCTGGAGAAGCTTAGAGAGCATGAGTTATATGCTAAATACTCTAAGTGTGAATTTTGGCTGGATTCTGTATCATTTCTTGGACATGTGGTTGATGTTCAAGGAATCCAAGTAGATCAGAGTAAGATTAGTGCTATTCAGGATTGGGTTTAGCCCAAGACAGTTACTGAAATTCGTAGTTTTCTGGGTCTAGCCGGATACTACAGAAGGTTCATTAAAGGCTTCTCCCAGCTTGCCGCACCTCTTACAAAATTAACTCAGAAGGCAGTTCCATTTGTTTGGACAGAAGAATGTGAAACTGCATTTCAGTCTATAAAGGACGCATTAACTTTTGCTCCAGTTTTAGTTCTTCCAAAAGAAGGGGTTAATTATCAGGTGTATACAGATGCATCTGGAATTGGGTTAGGATGCGTATTAATGCAAGAAGGCAAAGTCATAGCATACGCATCTCGCCAGCTTAAAACCCATGAAAGAAACTATGCTATACATGATTTAGAATTGGCAGCATTAGTTTTTGCATTAAAAATCTTGCACCATTATTTGTACGGAGTTCAATGCTCCATATTCATAGACCACCAAAGTCTGAAGTACATCTTTACCCAAAGAGAATTGAACTGTAGGCAAAGAAGATGGCTGGAATTAATTAGTGACTATGACTTAGATATCCAGTACCATCCAGGAAAAGCTAATGTGGTAGCTGATGCGTTAAGCCGTCACACTGTTCTTAACAGCTCAATTTCAGAAAGTCCGTTGATGAATGAGTTTCATAAAATGGAAATTTCTCTTGCTAAGGGAAATTCAGTCAGTACCATAATATCCATGAATAATATAGAACCTACTTTTAATAGAGATGTTTCAATCTCTCAAAGTAAGGATGATGAATATTTAAACCTTAAAGTGGCAATAGAAAGTGGTCGTCGTCCAGAATTGCATTTTAAGAAAAGTGCTATTTACATGAATAATCGTCTTTGGATTCCTAAATCCATGTAGAAAGAGATCTTGATTGAAAGTCACAATTCAGGGTATCAAATTCACCCAAGAAATTCTAAGATGTATCAAGACCTAAAACAATCATTCTGGTGGCCAAGGATGAAGAAAAGTATTGCAGAATTTGTTGCAAAATGCCATGCTTGCTGCTTAATAAAAGCAGAACATCAAAAGCCTGGTGGCTTATTGCACCCACTAAAAATCCCAAAATGGAAATGGACTGATGTATCCATGGATTTTGTCATGGGTTTGCCTCGATCAAGGTCTGGAGCTGATTCAATATGGGTTATAGTAGATCGCCTTACAAAATCTGCCCATTTTATTCCAATCCGTCAAACTGACTCAGTGGAGAAATTGGCTAAACTATATATTAAGGAAATAGTCAGATTGCACGGAATTCCTAAAACAATTGTATCCGATAGAGACAGTCGTTTTACTTCTAAATTTTGGCAGGCTGTCCATCAAGATTTAGGCACAACTTTGGCCATGAGTACAGCATTCCATCCCCAAACAGATGGCCAAACAGAGCGAGTAAATCAAGTCTTAGAAGATCTTCTACATTTATGTATGTTGGATTTTTCAGGATCCTGGGAAGAGCATATCCCTTTAGTGGAATTTGCATACAATAACAGTTTTCAGTCAAGTATTAAGATGGCACCATATGAAGCTCTATATGGAAGAAAATGTTCATCCCCACTAGCATGGTCTGAGATAGGAGATACTCAATTATATGGATCTGAGCTAATGGAAGAAACAAATAAAAATGTTAAACTCATTCAGCAAAGAATAAGAACAGCTCAAGATAGGCAGAGTAAATATCATAATAATCATCATCGTCCTCTAGAATTCAGTGAAGAAGATTTTGTGTACTTAAAAGTGAGCCCGATAAAAGGAATCTATCGTTTTGGAGTTTCTGGAAAACTCAGTCCAAGATACATTGGACCTTTCAAAATTTTACAGAAGATTGGTTCAGCAGCTTATAAATTAGAACTTCAAGAAGACTTCGCTGCTGTTCATAATGTATTTCACGTCTCATCTCTAAGGAAGTGTCTTCGAGATCCTTCTCATCTTATTGAACATCCTGCAATTGAAATTCAGCCTGATCTTTCTTACACTGAAGAACCAATTAAAATCCTAGACCATGATCTGAAGAAATTAAGGAATCAATCTATTCCAATGATAAAGATTCAGTGGAAGAACCGGTCTTGTAATGAAGCCACCTGGGAGAAAGAGGTGGATATGCGTCAAAAGTACCCAAACCTTTTTAATCAAGGTAATTTTTGAACTCTATCTTATTTCAATTCGTTTCTTATTATCTGCTTAAATTCTTTTTCTCACTTGAGTGATGTCGAGGACGATATCATTCTTAAGTGGGGGAGTTTGTTACTTTGCTCAATTAAGACTAATCCAAGTCTTAATTAAGGTTCTAAGTCACTAATTAAATAATTTAGAACTCGCCTCTAAAACCTAGGTCAAACCAGAAGTCAACAAAATAAAATCTGGAATTTTGGAAAATTTCAAACCTTAGAATTTGACTTTTTATCTAGACCTCAAATTGAAAATCTGACTTCGCCATTGCGTTCAGAACACCCAAATTAGTTAGGGGTGAAATTTTGGAAGGCATTTGGAAGTCGTTGATTTTTCGTCAAATATTTTAATATTATTTAAATACCCTAAATAATCAAATAATTAAATACTCATCGAAACGAAAATCTGAGTGCGCCGTTGCGTTCCTCACCCTTCAATTAGCTAAGGGTGATTTATTGAAAATTTTTGGGATGCATTTAATAGGGTAAATTTGATTAATTAAATCTGTATAATTTAATTAAAATAATTATTTAATTTTTATAACTTATCGACGCCGTCAGCAATGAATTAACGCCATCTGCTATTTAGGTTAGAGTTAACGGTCCGTCATGACCGTCCGATCTGAGATCGGACGGATCCGGGCTTATCTTCCTCGGCGGGTCGCGGGCACGCGACGCGTGTAACCCTATTCCACGCGCGCTCGTCGAGCGGCCTCCACGCGCCCATCCACCGCTCTCAACACTTCGATAAGACCATTAGAAACCTCTATGCACCATTTTGAATCTTCAAAATTGAAATCTAAGTTCAGCGTTCGGCAACTTTCCCTCGACAGGTACCTTCCTCAACCTCTAAGTTCTCTTTCAATGCAAAGATTGAGTGCCTTATCATTTAGTATTGTAGAATATAGATCTAAATCATGTCAAACGAATCAATCTTAGCTGATTAAATCCCCAATTTTATAACCCTAATTCGCCTTCATTATTTTCGGAAGATGAAGAGACGCTCGAATCTCTCGGACCGGGTCAGGTCGACCGGTCCAATTTCATGCGTGAACCGGACCGGTTCAGCGTGTTAGAGCTGGCAGAATGTGGTGGGGCCTCCCATCGCGCTGTCGCCTTTGCACCGCGACGCGTGGCAAGCAGGCCAAAGTTGTGGGGCCCACAGGTCAAGCTTCATGACACCACATGTCTTCCACTGGACACGCGGCGTCATCCTGCGCAGCCATAAGAATTGTGGGGCCCGCGCCTGTATATCCGTGCCTGTTTGAATCAAAGGTGGGTCCCGCTTGGCTGTCTCGACCTGTATCTTCATGACACGTGTACTTGCAGTTTTATTAATAAATTTATATACATATTTATGAATAACAGTTAATTTATAAATGAAAATATAATTATATATAAATATTATTAATAACAGATTTATTATTTATATTAAAACAGAAATTGAATAAACTGTATTAATTAATTAATTAAATACTAAACTTTAAATCTTAATAACTCCTAAAATACACATCCAAATTATGCAAATAAATATATCAAATTGATCAGAAAAATATGAGGAATTTATTGATGCCAATAATTTTGCATTTGGACTTGTATTTAGCAAAGTGACATTTAGGATTTAATTAAGTTCAAATTTATGTCTCAAATTTTCAATTAACCATAACTTTGTGTAGATTAATCCAAACATATCCAATATGGGTCTTAAAGTGATCAGAAAACCCTAAGGAACATTTTAGTAGTATTAACTTTGCTGTTTGGATTAGCATTTGGCTAATAACTTTTAGGTCCTAACCCTAATTACCCTAATTAACCCTAGAACTTCAATTGACCATAACTTAGTCAATTGAGCCCCAAATTGAATAATCCAAATATCAATTTAGATCAGAAGAACCTAATTAATAGTAATCTATAAAAATATTTTAGATCAAACGGTTAGATTTGCTAAATCACCTTTAAGTACCCTAAAACTTGATTAGTGACTATTAGCAAATTTAATAATCCAAATTGAGTGGTTTAAGTTTTAGAGGGCTCCTAAAGTCATTTAAAATCTATCTGTAAGGTTGGATTAGTGTTTGAGTGATAAATTTCACTAATCACTCACTAATCACTCTAAACCCTAATTAGGTCTTAACTTAGTCAAATTAGGTCCAAATTGAGCCTACCACATGTCATTATGATCAGTGGGCTATTTGTAATTTATAGCCACTGAATTTTGCTTAATTTGGACACTAGTTGGCAAAGTTAGGTTTTTGACCCATAATTAAGGACCTTTAATCACCCTTAAACCCTAAATCTTGTATTGACCATAAATTGGTCAATACTTATCAGAATTTAGCAAATTTAGATTTTATGGAAAGCTTAGGCAGTAAAGATCAATAATCTGAAAGAAAATTTAACTTTCACTTAGTCAAATTATTAAATTGCCCTTATGAGTCAAATTCACTAATTTGATCTCATATGACTTAATAATTACCCAAAATTAATTTAATTGCTGTCTAATCTTATATCAGATAATAAGAATCACTTTCCAAAAGAAAATTTTAGAATTTAAGTCCTAGATCAAAATTTGATCTTTTGAACCCTTAAGGAGGGGCAAAATGGTCATTTTGCCCAAATTTAGGGTTTAGCCTTTAAAAGCCCTAAATTCAATTTCTAATCATTAAAATCAGTAAATAGAATGATTTAGAACTGAAATTAATCAAATTCAAGTCTAAATTAGATTTTGATTAGAATCTCAAAATTTGCTCCTAAAGAAAATTCCTAAGTAAATTTGAGTGTTCTTCTCTCCTTAATCACTCTTATATCATACCTTAGGTCTTATAATATTAGTTAGGATGCTGTGTCTTGAGAGATACTCATAGTAATTAAGAGCCTTATTTCCTAGGATTAGGAATAGATCTTAAGTTAGAATTTATCTATTGAGTAAATTGGGTTACTCAATTAGGTGAAACCTTGAGTTTTCTAGTTTATAGATTTTCTTAGTTTATTAAATAATTATTTGATCTTTAAACTTTAGAACTAAGAATAGAGATCCATCCTAATAAAATTGATTTATCATTAGGATTTGTCTTAACCTAATCTGTGAGATTTGGATTCTAAACCTTAGACCCTTAGATTATACCTTTAAATTAAGTGATTAGACCCCATCATCTGGAGTCTAATTCTTAATCTTTTCATCTTGATTTGGCTAATCAAGATGTGGATGGGATAAATTAATTTACAAAACTAGGTCAATTATTTATTCATTTTTAACTAAATAGTCGTCTTTTGATTAAGTTATAATTAGGACTTGGCCAGTCCTAATTATCTTCAACTAGTAGGATTCGTGATTCTAAGTTACAGAATGTGTAGGAATTGATAATTCTGAAACTTATGTAACTTAGAGTAGATAGAACGAATAAAGTAGATAACAACATATATCACCTGTGTTTTAGATAGAGTTTCTTGCACTTTAATTTTGATGCTTCGCATTCCTTGAGTTTGATCCTTATACCTTGAACATGTATTATGTACTTAAGATATTTTGATAAATATCTTATGTTAATTTGGAACATTATTTATAGGCAGCATTATGTTCATTTCACAAGTAGTTTGTAAGGTGTAGCTTGATTAGTATACCTCTTCGATCAACTCGTTCGGGGTCGGCAACCTTTCGAGGGTTTAATATCCGACAATCTATTGGCCATGCCTAGTCCGAGTGATAGGATGGATAGACTCTCGCCCTACTGACTATAGAGTCAGGATTCTGATATGGATATGCTAATTCAAGTACACTTACATTCAGTTTTGTCTTAGCTCATCAGGCTAAGAGTTTTCAGTGATATTCAGTTCAGAGTTTCTTAGCTCATCAGGCTAAGATTTGCTGAGTTCATGTTCAGTTCAGGTGACTTATATGGTTACTGTAGCTTCAGTTTACAGTTACTGTTTTACTTATATATACTGCACTGTAGCACTGTTTTACAGTTTTCCTGCACTATATAGGATGCTAGTTTTACTTACTATTTTCATATGCTCACATAGTATGTTAGTATTTTCAGTTTTATACTGTTCAAATTATGTATGTCATCTAGCATATTCTGTTTGATCATAAGCATGTTTAAGTTGTACTTTTCTTACAATTTTACTTTTTCTTTTACTTGCCTATCTTTGTTGCAGTTACTTGGAGGAGGTATGTATTACTTTCTAGTTGTTTTAGTTATAAATTATTTGTTTATAACTTTATACTGTTCTTTTTGATACGCTTTTCTGCACCTATTTTGCTCAGTTCTGTTCTTAAGGTGATATCTATTTAACTTAATAAAATTGTTTGCCCTAAAATGTACTTAGACATATTGTCTAATCAGTTTTTCTTTTGTTGGCTGGGGCCCTACCATTATGAAATTGATAATGGTAAGATCTGAATTTGTTGGAGCAGTAGATCCAGTGGAGAGCTTACCATTGGAGGAGGAGCCCATTCTTGAAGATCTGTAGCCTAGTTTTCTATTTTTCAGTGAGAGTGAGAGTTCCTTTCAGTTCATTTAAACTTATTAAATGTTGTAATAATACAGGTTTATATTTCTCTTTCAGCACTTTACTTATTCTGTATTTATTGTATTTATACTGTATTGGATGGATGTTATACCTTTTATTGCTTCCGCACTCTGAGTTCTTGTATGATCATTTAGTGATAAATTCTGAGATGAATGGCAAGTCCTTATTTAAATTGAATTAGAATACGTATCTAATCCAATCTTAAGTGGGGACCTTATCATTTGGTGAACCCTCCACCGTAATCGTGTTAACTTAAGGGTTAACAGGACCACGGCGGGGCAGGGCCGCCACAAACTGCCATTTGGAAGGCTAAACTATCCTCTATGCATTGCCGTACGGTCCGGCTGCAGGCGTCGCCGGATTGAACCCTTGAGCTCGTGCCCTAATCCTCCTCTTTGCCGAACGAATGAGGCGGGAAGCAGGAGTTACGGGTCGGGTCATTCCGACCCGTTCGTGGTGCCGATGGCGGCCCCATCCTCAAGCTGTCGGGTTAGCAACTGTGGCCCGTCCTCTCAGTTCCTGTACGCGGGTCCCACCTGCACTAAATAAACATATTAATTAATAAGTTATAATCAGATAGAGATATATGTATATAATTAATACTTATAATATATATATACTATACAGTATATATATATATCAATAAAAAAAAATAAAAATAAATAAGTTTACTTAACAGATTAATTAATGTGCATGTCAATTTTTTAAAATAAAGGTTATATAAAGAAAATACAGTTAATTAATTTAAATAGAAAACTTTAAACCTTCTTATCTTACAAAATACATGTCTAGTTAATACAAATAAATATAATATTTTGATCAGTAAAATTTGAGGATTAATATGAAACTGTTAATTTTGCATTTGGACCTATATATATTTTTATTATGATATTTAGGGGTATTAAATAATTCAAATTATTGTCACAAAATTTCAACTAGTCACAACTTTGTATCCCTTAGTCCAAATATATCAAATATGGGTCTTAAAGTGATCAAAAAACCCTAAAGATTAATTTGATAATGTTCATTTTGCTGTTTGGATTAATTTTTGCCTAATGACTTTTAGGACCTAACCCTAATTAGGTCAAATAACCCTAGAACTTCAATTGACCATAACTTGGTCAATTGAGCTCCAAATTATATGATCCAAAGGTCCATTTAGATAAAAAAAACCTAATTAACAGTAATATGTAAAAATATTTTAGATCCAATGATTAGATTTGCTAATCACCCTTAATTACTCTAAATCTTGATTAGTAAATATTAGCCAAATTAATAATCCAAATTGAGTGATTTAAGTTTCAGAGGACTCATAAAATCATTTAGAATCAATCTATAAGGTTGGATTAGTATTTGAATGATTAATTTTGTTAATCACTCATTAATCACCCTAAAACCTAATTAGATCTTAACTTAGTCAAATTAGGTTCAAATTGAGCCTACCACATGTCATTATGATCAGTGGGCTATTTATAAATCATAGCCACTAATTTTGCTTAATTTGGACATTAATTGGCAAAGTTAGAATTTTTGATCCTTAATTAAGAATCCATTAATCACCTTTTAACCCTAGATCTTGTATTGGCCATAACTTGGCCAATACTTATCAGAATTTAGCAAATTTAGGTTCTATGGAAAGCTTAGGCAGTAAAGAGCATTAAACTGAAAGAAAATTTAACTTTCATTTAGCTAAATTACTAAATTTCTCCTATGAATCAAATTCACTAATTTGATCTCATATGGCTTAAGAATTACCCAAAATTAATTTAGTTGCTGTCTAATATTACATTAAATAATAAGAAGCACTTTCCAAAAGAAAATTTTAGAATTAAAGCTTTAGATCAAAATTTGATCTTTTACCCTTAAGTAGGGGCAAAATGGTAATTTTGCCCAAAATTAGGGTTTAGCATCTTAAAGCCCTAAAATCATTGTATAATCACTAAAAATAGTAAATAGAATGATTTAGAACTGAAATTAATCAAATTTAAGTCTAAATTAGGTTTTGATTAAAATCTCAGAATTTGCTCAGTAAAGAAAATTGCTAAGTCCTAAATGAGTTTTCTCATTCTTTAATCACTCTTAGATCATACCTTAGGTCTTATAACATTAACTAGGATGTGTGTCTTGAGAGATACTCTTAGTAATTAAGAACCTTATTTCCTAAGATTAGAAATAGATCTTAAGTTAGAATTCATCTATTGAGTAAATTAGGTTACTCAATTAGGTGAAACCTTGAGTTTTCTAGTTTATAGATTTTCTTAGTTTATTAAATAATTATTTGATCTTTAAACTTTAGAACTAAGAATAGAGATCCATCCTAATAAAATTGACTTATCATTAGGATTTGCCTTAATCTAATCTGTGAGATTTGGGTTCTAAACCTTAGACCCTTAGATTATACCTTTAGATTAAGTGGTTAGACCCCATCATCTGGAGTCTAATTCTTAATATTTTCATCTTGATTTGGCTAATTAAGATGTGGTTGGGATAAATTAATTTACAAAACTAGGTTGATGATTTATTTATTTTAACCAAATAGTCGTCTTTTGATTAAGTTATAATTAGGACTTGGCCAGTCCTAATTATCTTCAACTAGTAGGATTTCGTGATTCTAAGTTACAGAATGTGTAAGAATTGATAATTCTAAAACTTATGTAACTTAGAGTAGATAGAACGAATAAAGTAGATAATAACAGATATCACCTATGTTTTAGATAGAGTTTCTTGCACTTTGATTTTGATGCTTCGCATTCCTTGAGTTTGATCCTTATACCTTGAACATGTATTATGTACATAAGATATTTTGATAAATATCTTATGTTAATTTGGAACATTATTTATAAGCAGCATTATGTTCATTTCATAAGTGGTTTGTAAGGTGTAGCATGATTAGTATACCTCTTCGATCAACTCGTTTGGGGTCGGCAACCTTTCGAGGGTTTAATGTTCAACAGTCTATTGGCCATGCCTAGTCTAAGTGATAGGATGGATAGACTCTCTCCCTACTGACTATAGAGTCAGGATTTTGATATGGTTATACTAATTCAAGTACACTTACATTTCAGTTCTGTCTTAGCTCATCAGGCTAAGAGTTTTCAGTGATGTTCAGTTCAGAGTTACTTAGCTCATCAGGCTAAGATTTGCTGAGTTCGTGTTCAGTTCAGGTGACTTATATAGTTACTGCAGTTTCAGTTTACAGTTACTGTTTTACTTATATATACTACATTGTAGCACTGTTTTACAGTTTTCCTGCACTATATAGGATGCTAGTCTTACTTACTATTTTCATATGCTCACATAATATATTAGTGTTTTCAGTTTTATACTGTTCAAATTTTATATGTCACCTAGCATATTTTGTTTGATCATAAGCATGTTTAAGTTGTACTTTTCTTACAGTTTCACTTTTCTTTTACTTACCTATTTTTGTTGCAGTTGCTTGGAGGAGGTATGTATTACTTCCTATTTGTTTAGTTATAAACTATAATTTATAACTTATTACTATTCTTTTTGATATGCTTTTCTGCACCTATTTTGCTCAGTTCTGTTCTTAAGGTGATATCTATTTAACTTAATAAAATTATTTGCCCTAAAATATACTTAGATATATTGTCTAACCAGTTTTTCTTTTGTTGGCTAGGGCCCTACCATTATGAAACTGATAATGGTAGGTTCTGAGTTTGTTGGAGTAGCAGATCTAGTAGAGAGCTTGCCATTGGAGGAGGAGCCCATTCCTGAAGATCTGTAGCTTTAGTTTCTTTTGCTTGTGAGATTGAGAGTTTACTTTCAGTTCTTTTAAACTTATTAAATGTTGTAATAATACAGGTTTATATTTCTCTTTCAGCACTTTACTTATTCTGTATTATTGTAATTATACTGTATTGGATGGATGTTATATCTTTTATTGCTTCCGCACTCTGAGTTCATGTATAATCATTTAGTGATAGTATATATACTGCAAAGTTAGAATACGTGTCTAATCCAATCTTAAGTGGGGACCTTGTCATTTGATGACCCCTCCACCGTAATCATGTTAACTTAAGGGTTAATAGGACCACGGCAGGGCAGGGCCGCCACAGAAATATCCAAGTATCACAGTATAAATATAGTGAAATATGACTCAAAATAAAAGGCATAATAATCCAAACACATAATTAAAGGTACTTGTATTATTATTACATCAATTTAAAGTTTAAGAAATAAAAGTGAAAATACTCTCATCCTCACTTACAATAAACAAAGCAGCTTCTTCTAAGGGCTCCTTCCTTAGATAAGGCTCCACACCTAGCACCTGATTATCTAACTGAAGAGTATCTGTCATTGTCAGTTTCACAATGTAGGGCTCAAGCCAAAAAGAGAAAAATCTTATGTTAGATAATTATCTAAGTACATTTTAAGCTGATGAATTCTTATGTGTATTATAATATCACCATTTTATATTTTTTAAGCAATAATACATCAAAAATAGGAGCGATTAACAATACAATAAGAAAAGAAAAAGCTATAAATAACATTTATAACTTAAGCAAAAAGTAGGCTTAGACATGCCTCAAATATAAGCTAAATAGGGTAGGCATATATAAATAACTACACGAGTGTTGAAAGAAAATACTACATCCTAAACATACTGGTGATCAAAAGAAATATGCAAATTAAATAACTTAACTTAGCAATGATACATATAATAGCAGCAAAATTCAAACATCCTAATAATATAAGCTGAACAAAGGAATAGTTGACTGAATAAAAATATTGAAAAGTAAGCCAAGTATCAAAATTGTACATGCATCTGAATATCTATGTACTAACTGCCATATTAGAAGAATTGGCCAATCTGACCCATATATATATATATATATATATATATATATATCCATCCCCATAGCCTTTCTGGGCTAGGGCAATATATCTCAATAATACTGTGTGACTAAAGAGGCAGATAATATTATACAACATCTTTTAGTTATTTTACCATTTGTTTCTGTGGATAATTTCAGAAATAACTAAGGAGTCAAGCACATCTGCAAGACTAAACGGGTCTCAAGCTTAACACACTCTTCTTAATGACTAGTGTTAAGCATCCTGATCTCACCTTACCCCTGTCCATTGGAGTAAATGTGCACCATAATCCATCATAAACTAGACCCAAATACAAATATTTTCCAAATTTTTTAAGTTTTTATTTTCATGCAACAATATATTCTTATATGACATGTCTAAGGAAAAATGACTCAAACATCAAGAAATGTGTAGCAACAAAATATCAAAAGCAAGCAAGGGACTCTACTAATATGGTGATATTATTTGTTTTCTAATTAAATCATTCTAACTATTCCAAATTACACAAGTTCAGGATCTCTATTTTCCTACTATCGAGTGTAACTTAGAAACTCGTCCTTATGAGTTAAAAAGGATTATAACTGATCAGGTTCTAATCTAATTCAATCAGATGATGGCTATGAGTTAAATCCATGAATCACATGTCCTAATTTTGTGAATTTAGATGTTTTATCTAATATCTGATCAGAATTTTCTAATATATAGATTATGGATTAAACACTATGAGAATTGAGCTTAATCACATAATCCAAAAGGATAAGACCTAAGTTCTATGTTTTATTCTAAAAGTGATATACTAATTAAGGCAAATCCTATTAAGTAATCAAACTTAATATGATAAATCTCCTATCTTAAATCTAAAGTTAAAAGACAAAATAATCAAAATAAGTTATAAAATTTAGAAACTAATAAAACCAAAGTTTCACCCATCGAGTAACCCATTTACTCAATGAATGAACTCTAACCTATGATCTAGTCCTAGTCTTAGGAATAGTCCTTATGCGAGGTGTGTAATATCCTAAGAAAATGACTTATTAGGATTTTTAGGAATTTTAACAGATTCGACTTAGATAATATGTGGCGGCCCTGCCCCGCCGTGGTCCTGTTAACCCTTAAGTTAACGTGATTACGGTGGAGGGGTCACCAAATGACAAGGTCCCCACTTAAGGTTGGATTAGATACACGTACTAATCCAATTTAAATAAGGACTTTACCATTCAATCCAGAAATACTATCACTAAATGATCATACATGAACTCAGAGTGCGGAAGCATAAAACATAACATCCATCCAATACAGTATAAATACAACAATACAGAATAAGTAAAGTACTGAAAAAGAAATATAAACATGTATTATTACAACATTTAATGAGATTAAAAGAACTGAAAGAAAACTCTCAATCTCACTGGAAGAAAAACTAAAGCTAAGGATCTTCAAGAACGGGCTCCTCCTCCAATGGCAAACTCTCCACTGGATCTGCTAAACCAACAAACTCAGAACCTACCATTATCAGTTTCATAATGGTAGGGCCCCAGCCAACAAAAGAAAAACTGGTTAGACAATGAGTCTAAGTACATTTTAGGGTAAGAGTTTATTTAAGTTAACTGAATATCACCATAAAAACAGAACTGAGCAAAAATAGGTGCAGAAAAGCGTACAAAAGAGCTGTAATAAGTTATAAACCATAGTTTATAACTAAACAAAAAGGAAGTAAAACATACCTCCTCCAAGCAACTGCAACACAAAACAGGTAAGTAAAAGAAGAGTAAAACTGTAAGAAAATACAACCTAAATATGCATATGATCAAACTGATTATGCCAAGTGATATACAAAATTCAAATAGTATAAAACTGAGTACACTAACATCCTAAACAAGCTTAAGAACACAGTAAGTAAATCTAGCATCCTATATAAAAACACGTGCAGGAAAGCTGTAAGTAAAACAGTGCTGAAATGCAGAATATACTAGTAAAACAGTAACTGTAAACTAAAACTATAGTAACTGTATAAGTCATCTGAACTGAATATGAACTCAGCAATTCTTAGCCTGATGGGCTAAGAAACTCTGAACTGAACATCACTGAAACTCTTAGCCTAATGAGCTAAGACAGAACTGAATGTAAGTGTACTTGAATTAGTATATCCATATCAGAATCCTGACTCTGTAGTCAGTAGGGCAAGAGTCTATCCATCCTATCACTCGGACTAGGCATGGCCAATAGACTGTCGGACATTAAACCCTCGAAAGGTTGCCGACCCCGAACGGGTTGATCGAAGAGGTATACTAATCAAGCTACACCTTACAAACCACTTATGAAACGAACACAATGCTTTTTATGAATATTCAAAATTTACATAAGATATTCATCAAATATCTTAAGTACATAATATATGTTCAAGGTATAAGGCTCAAAAATCAAGGAATGCGAAGCATAAAAATCAAAGTGCAAGAAACTTTATCTAAAACACATGTGATATCCTTTGTTGTCTACTTTATTCGTTCTATCTACTCTAAGTTACATAAGTTTCAGAATCAACAACTCTTACACATTCTGTAACTTAGAATCACGAATCCTACTTGTTGAAGATAATTAGGACTGGCCAAGTCCTAATTATAACTTAATCAAAAGACGACTATTTAGTTAAAATGAATAAATCAGCGACCTAATTTTGTAAATTAATTCATCCCAACTTCATCTTGATTAGCCAAATCAAGATGAAAAGATTAAGAATTAGACTCCAGATGATGGGGTCTAATCACTTAATCTAAAGGTAAAATCTAAGGATCTAAGGTTTAGAACCCAAATCTCATAGATTAGGTTAAGGCAAATCCTAATGATGAATCAAATTCATTAGGATGGATTTCTATTCTTAGTTCTAAAGTCTAAAGATCAAAATAATCATTAAATAAACTTAAGAAAATCTATAAACTAGAAAACTCAAGGTTTCATCTAATTGAGTAACCCAATTTACTCAATAGATGAATTCTAACTTAAGATCTATTCCTAATCTTAGGACTTAAAGCTCTTAATTACTAAGAGTATCTCTCAAGACACACATCCTAACTAATGTTATAAGACCTAAGGATGGGTCTAAGAATAATTAAGGAAAGAGAACTCTCCTTAAGATTTAGGAATTTTCTTAAAGAGTATATTTTGAGATTTTAATAAAAACCTAATTTAGACTTAAGTTTAAGTAATTTCAGTTCTAAATCATTGGATTTACTGATTTTAATGTTTAGAAAATGAATTTAGAGCTTTTAAAGGCTAAATCCTAAATTTAAGCAAAATGACCATTTTGCCCCTCCTCAAGGGTTCAAAAGATCAAATTTCGATCTAGGGCTTAAATTCTGAAATTTTCTTTTAGAAAGTGCTTCTTATTGTCTAATATAAGATTAGACAACAACTAAGTTAATTTTGGGTGATTAATAAGCTATATGAGATCAAATTAGTGAATTTGACTCATAAGGGTAATTTAGTAATTTGACTAAGTGAAAGTTAAATTTTCTTTCAGTTTAATGTTCTTTACTGTCTAAGCTTTCTATAAAATCTAAATTTGCTAAATTCTGATGAGTATTGACCAAGTTATGGCCAATACAAGATTTAGGGTTTTTAAGGTTTAATTAAGGAATTATTAACTATAGGTCAAAAATTTTAATTTTGCCAATTAATGTCCAAATTAAGCAAAATCAGTGGCTATGGTTTACAAATAGCTCACTGATCATAATGACATGTGGTAGGCTCAATTTGGACTTAATTTGACTAAGTTAAGACCTAATTAGAGTTTAGGGTGATTAGTGAGTGATTAACAAAATTAAGCACTCAAACTATAATCCAACCTTATAGATTGATTCTAAATGGTTCTATGAGTCTTTTGAAATTTAAAACTCTCAAATTGGGTTACTAGATTTGCTAATATTCACTAATCAAGATTTAGAGCAATTAAGGGTGATTAGCAAATTTAACCATTGGATCTAAAATATTTTTATAGATTACTGTTGATTAGATTCTTCTGATCTAAATTGATATTTGGATCATCAAATTTGGAGCTCAATTGACCAAGTTATGGTCAATTGAAGTTCTAGGGTTAATTAACCTAATTAGGGTTTGGTCCTAATTGCCATTAGCCAAAATCCTAATCCAATCAGCAAGATGAATACTACCAAAATAATCCTTAGGGTTTTCTGAGTATTTTAAGACCCATATTGGGTATATTTGGATCATTGAGTACAAAGTTATGAGCTAAATAAGATTTGTGACATTTAATTTAAATTAAATTAAACCTAAATAATCACTTTGCAAAAATATTGATCCTACAGCAAAAATTTTGGCATCAATAAATTCCTTATATTTTTCTGATTAATTTAATATATTTAATTGTATAATTTGGATTAATATTTTAGGAGTTATTTAGGTTTAAAGTTTGGTATTTAATTAATTAATTATTACTGTTTTAATATAAATAATAAATCTGTTATTAATAATATTTATATATAATTATATTTTCGTTTAATTATTTAACTGTCATTCATACTATACATAAATTTATATAAAAAAAATCTGCAGGACACGTGGCGTGAAGGTACTGGGCGGCGACTCTCAGGCGGGCCCCACACCGGCAGCTGAGAGGACTGCTCTGCACGGCGCGTTTTACGCGATGCGGGCCCCACTCGCCCATGTGGCTGCTTCTCCTGCAGACAGCGCATGCGCTGGGCCCCACAAGTGATCATGACGGGACACGTGGCAACACAGAAACGAATGGCTTGGTCCGGTTCAATCTCTTATGAACCGGACAAATTTTTGCACAGTATCAGACCGGTCCAGGCTGGACCGGTTTACTGTAGATCGTCTCTTTCGGGGGCGGAAGCCGAGATCTAGGGTTCAATGGACCTCCCAGCACATAACAAATTAGGCACTTTAAATTATCTTAATTAAAAGCTGAAAACATGGCCTATGCATAGAGTATAATAACTCTAGATGATCTCATACTTTACCTCATCCCAAACGCAACCCTAATTTTTGACTAAAAATGTGCAAAATAGATGAATCGAGGATTTCAATCAATACACTCATATGCGAATTAGGAACTTAGGTATAGGAAATTAACAGAGGTGAGGAGGTACCTATTATCAAGCGATTGGTGATAGCTGGAAGGAGACGAACAGCTCGAGACTTTTCTGATTTCGATCGATCCAAAGGAGAGAATGGATTATCAAATCAAAAGTATGCTGACTTAACTTCAGGTTTAAGAAGACTTTAGGAGCGGCGAGAGGCAGGTGGCGATCGAGGCTGTCAGTGTGCGCGAACGATCGCCACGCGCACTGTGCGTGGCGAGAACGAGAGAGACGACTTCATCACCGTTCGATCAAACCTGGATCGAACGGTCCAAAATGCTTGATGTGCATTCAAACGGTGTTAAAAGACAATGACGGCGCGATTTAAGAGCTTAACGGAGCCGTTAAGGAATATATTAATTAAGTAATATATTAATTATCAATTCTAATTAATAATTAAAATTGGCTTACTAAATGATTCCAGAAAAATCCCAATAAATCACCCCTAACTAATTGAAGGGTGAGGAACACAATGGCGCATTCGGATTTTTGTTTTGATGAGTGTTTAATTATTTAATTATTTAGGGTATTTAAATAATATTAAAATATTTGACGAAAAATCAACGACTTCCAAATGCCTCCAAAATTTCACCCCTAGCTAATTTGGGTGTTTTGAATGCAATGGCGAAGTCAGATTTTCAATCTGAGGTCTAGATAAAAAGTCAAATTTCCAGGTTTTGGGATTTTCCAGAATTTCTGATTTGACTTTGTTGACTTCTGGTTTGACCTAGGTTTCAGAGGCGAGTTCTAAATTTACTTAATTAGTGACTTAGAACCTTAATTAAGACTCAGATTAGTCTTAATTGAGCAAAGTAACAACCTGGGTTGTTACATAATATCATTAAGTAGACTAAGGAATGATAAAGTAATTCTTAACTACAATCAACACTTTGAGAACTTATTTATTACTAATCCCAAACTAATCAATTCAATTAGATTAATGAATATAATTTAGAGAATTAGAAAAGGTTGAGAAAAATTGAAGTTTTATTAAACTATAAGAAGTATAAGTTAAGGTATATCATATTATCTTTATTTTAATAATTTATGAATTGAAAGGTGTCATATTAAATTACTCACTAACTTAATTAGGATCTATTGATAGGAAGGATTCAAATGTAATAATGAAGTGAGATTAGAAATCAATCACTCTATATTTAATATGGTTTGTGGGTTTAAAGAATCTTATAAACCACTAAAGAGATTCTTAAATCAAGTATTGGAGGATTAAAGAATATTAAGAAGTTGAGGAGAAGAAGAACTAGTGATTTAAGTCTAAAGAAGTTTGATATTAGTTCTACTAAATTCTCCAAATGAAATTAGATGTAACGTTAACGTACTATTCCTATAAATTAGATAGATCGAACTTCTTTTATAGCCAAATTTAAGAACTATATATATATATATATATATATATATATATATATATATAATTCATACAAATTTTAACATGTTTAAAGGTTTTTAATCCTTATTTAATTATTGATAGATTAAATCAAACAAATTAATGAACATATGATTATATATATATATATATATATATATATATATATATATATATATATATATATATATATATATATATAAGTTAAATATCATCCGGAGGTTGAGAGCTTTATTTAACATACACTTTAAAATAATTTCTCCCGTATTCTAGCCTTCAATGTATATATGTCATACTTAGAATTTATATTCAACAATACAAAAAATAAAAAAGAGAAACTGAGAAACTGCATGAACTTCATTCAATTAATTTTAAACCGATATGAGAACTTCACAAAATGAGACAAAGCAAGGAAAACAATAGCAAACAAAGAGGAGGGGCTGCAGAACGTAACATGTAAAAGAAAATTTAAATATAATCATGGATCTGCTTTATATTAAAGAGATAAATGGGCAAATAATTCAGATTAATATTTTAATGGAATGGATAACTATATATCTATAAAGAGAATTAACATAAGTCTATTACCATTATTACTACATCGATGCGTTTATTTCTCTTTCTCATAGTTCTCTCTCTCATCTACCCTACATTCGAGCGCCGATGCATTGGCCCGTGCACACTTTTTACTGCATCCACTTTTTATTGCACTCAGGCAATATAACACATTTCTTCTAACATACGACTTAGCTATCACACAATTTCTTAAAGAACTAATGTTATATTTATTTCACAAGGCTTATGCTTGTTGATTACTCTGTAACATGACTGTTTTCCTGTTTTATGCGGAACTTGGTACCTAGTAATAACAATGCTTAGGTTGGGGAATTGCATGCTCTGGGGAGGTTTGTGAGAAGCTGTTGAATGAGGTCTCAAAATGGGATGCTTGATGGTATTTGATGGGGTCACAACTAGAATAAGATGGTCTGTTGGTTGTTGACTTTCGCTTGATTTTGTATTGCGACGCAAGCATGTATATTGTCAAATTTGTTTTACAACCAAAGGGCGTCATCGTTTTCTTTTGCCAAACACTTGGAAATATGAAGTCTGCCATCCGCATAACATTTAGAAGTAAAAACCCTCTCAAATAGCTCCTTCACATTCAATATTTTAATACCCACATATTTATATGAAATATCGAACTTGTCAAACTAAATGTTTTCATATCTCTAGTTGTTTGATCCCATTTAATAATAATACCCTCGTGTGATGAGTTCACTATACTAGGAAAGTATTAGATCTAATCATTTAGACTTTGTGCCAAGTTTCATAACAAATATGGCTTTTCAAGAGAATCTCACTCTGTGAAAGGAGTGCACACATTCTTTTGTTATAATAACGTTTGAGTTTGGCACCACAGCTTCCGAAAAACAGAAATTCCAGCCATATTAAATTCTTTGTAATAATAGAGTTTAATTGACAAATGTATTTTTATTATAAGCTGTATATATAAAAAAAATTGTCATCAATCGCATAGTATTGTATAACTGAAGTGTGTGTCCACGCATAACTAAACTTCTAATGGAATTTAAAAGTGCAGATCTATTTACAGAAAACCTAAAAGCTGTCATCATCTAGGTACATCCATAAGATCGATCTCCAAACTTTCCAATAGCATACATATCCATAGAAGCTCAAAGAAAATTTTATATAACCAAGCATAAATCTCATTAAATATATGGACTAATTAACAAGATCAAGGCATGCACTTTCAATCATGCTTGAAGGATAATGGGGTACCTTGACGACGCCAAGGAGATCGGCGCTGCTTCGGCCGTGAAGATGGCGGCTGGCGCTTGGAAGAGCTCCTCGGCGATCTTTGGCTGCGCCAAAAGAGTGAGAGAGGTGAAGAGGCGAGGCCGCGAGGAGAAGAGAGGGGTTGACGACTCCTCATTGATGGAGGAGAGATCGACGGGCAGAGGGGTCGGCCGAGTGGAGAAGAGGTGCCGGCTCAGCTTGAGGAGGAGGGCTTTAGGGAGATACGAAGGCGGAGGTTGCGAGGCGACGGTGATTTCTAGGCAGAGGGGACACGTGTCGCTCGCGAGGGGGGAGGAGGGACACGCGGCCGCTCGAGAGGGGAGGCATGCGAATGGGAGGGGTTCGTGCGTACAAAAGAGGGATTAGGGCAGCGTGAGATTTTAGGGAGAAGAAATATTAGGAAATAAGGATTTTATTTATACTTTAAAAATAAAATTAGATTAATAATTAAATTTTCTAACTTTTTATTAATTGATTACATGATTTTCAAAAATCACCAACTATTCACTCCTAGCTAATTGAGGGGTGAGGAACGCAACAGCGAAATCGGATTTCGATTCCAACGAGTATTTAATTTTCTCATTTTCTAGATATTTAAATATTATTAAAATATTCGACGAAATTTCGATGACTTCCGATGGACACTAAAATATCACTCATAGCTAATTTGGGGGCAATGAGTGCATCGGCGAAGGCGGATTTTCGATCTGAGGTCAAAATAAATAGGTCAAATCTTAAGATTTATGGATTTTCCAAAAATTCAGGATTCGACCCATTTGACTCTTGATTTGGACTAGATTTTAGAGGCGGACTCCTACTGACTGAATTAGCACTTAAGATCAAAATTAAGTCTGAGATTAGTCTTAATTGACTAAGGTAACAACTTGGGTTATTACATCTTAAAAGGAGATTGATTTGATATGCTTTTATATTGTTTTATCTTTCTTTTTTATTAGAATAAAATTGAGTTAAAACTCTCAAATGCCTTAGTCATTGGCATTAGCGCCGGATAGTCATAGTATGACTCAATGAATAAGGACATAAGAGAACTGCCAACTCATTTCTACCCTTAATTCAAAGTTTCAAACACAAAAAAAAAATATTATATATACCCCTGATTTTAAATATATATAAGTAAGAAAATATAAGAGATTTAATTACATTTGAAGTTCTCTCCTTTTATCATCTTGATTTCTTTTTCAAAAAATATTATAATTACACAATAATATATATCAAAAATTATTAAATATCAATAGAATTTTTTCTTATATAAATCCTATATAAAAAAATATTACATATGTATATATTTTGATATATAATAAAATATAAGTATAACAATAATTCTTTTTTTTGCTGGCCAACAGACTGCGCCTCATCAAAGCCTCCTACACCTACCGCGCTAAGCCGCCTTAAAGTCCAGTCACTCTCTATAAATCAACATCCAATCCGCACTACAAGCTGCCATCAAAGAGCAGAGAACTATGGGTTCCATTGCAGCGGAGAAGCCTCATGCCGTGTGCATTCCATATCCAGCCCAAGGCCACATTAACCCAATGCTCAGCCTTGCCAAACTCCTCCACACTCTCGGCTTCCACATAACCTTCGTCCTAACAGACTACAATTACGCCCGCCTCGTCCGATCCAACGGCCGGGACGCCGTCAAAGGCCTCTCGGATTTCTGCTTCGAGACCATCTCAGACGGCCTCCCGCTGTCCGATGACGACTCCACTCAGGACATCCCTGCCCTCTGTGAATCCACCTCCCAGAACTCCCTTGCATCTTTCCGCTGCCTTATTTCGAAGCTCAGCACCCGCTCTCCTCCCATCTCCTGCATCGTCTCTGACGGCACCATGACCTTCACCCTCGACGCCGCTCGTGAGTTCGGCATCCCGGAGGTCCTCTTATGGACCGCAAGCGCCTGCGGCTGTCTTGCCTATTGCCACTATCGCGACCTCCTCGATCGTGGCCTTTTCCCTTTAAAAAGTTAGTAACCTGATCTCGCGTCATCTAATCTCAACCATCCATCTATAACAACACCAATCACCACCACTTGCCTGAAGTAGCATTTGTACTATCCATAACAATCCCAAAACGGCGATTGATTATTTATGTTTTTTCTTGTGTAAATAGGTTCAGCCGATCTGAGCAACGGGTTTCTTAACACCAAAGTGGATTGGGTTCCTGGGCTGATCGACGGCATGGCTCTGAAAGACTTTCCCAGCTTCATCCGAGCGACGGATCCGAATGACATCATGTTCAACTTCTTTATCCACGAGACAAGCCGAGCCACTATGGCCGACGGCATCATCATCAACACCTTTGAGGAATTCGAAGCTCCTTCTCTCGCAGCATTACAGAAAATCCTCCCTTCGATCTACACCATCGGCCCGCTCTCCGCTATTTCACGCCGCGCTATACCGAAGGAAAGCCCTCTTGCCGCAATCAACACCAATCTATGGAAGGAGGACAATGGTTGCCTCAGATGGCTGGAGGGAAAGAAGGGCAGATCTGTTGTCTACGTCAACTTTGGGAGCATAACTGTGATGTCGAGCCAGCAGTTGATCGAATTCGCCTGGGGGCTGGCTAACAGCAGCTACAGCTTTCTTTGGGTGATTCGTCCAGATCTCGTGAAAGGAGATTCTGCGGTGCTGCCGCCTGAGTTCTTGAGGGTGGTTAAGGAGCGAGGGCTGATGGTGGACTGGTGCGCTCAGGAGGAGATTCTCATGCATCCGGCTATTGGCGTCTTCTTGACCCACTGCGGCTGGAACTCCACACTCGAGAGCATATGCGGAGGCGTTCCGATGATCTGCTGGCCTTTCTTTGCGGATCAGCAGATGAATTGTAAGTACGCTTGCGATGTTTGGGGCGTGGGGCTGGAGATTGACAACAATGTGAAGAGGATGGAGGTAGAGGAATTGATTATGGAAGTGATGGAAAGAGAAAGAGGGAAGAGGATGAGGGAGAGGGCTCTGGAATGGAAGGGCAAAGTAGCCAAGGCCTTAGAATCGCATCATGGTAGTTCTGCGACTGACTTCAATAGATTGTCACATGAGCTGTTGGGAAGAAAATAATTCTCACTACTTTACGCGCACTTATTGGAAGAAAATGATTGCCTACTTTTTGGGGTTTTGAATAAAGGATGTAAAATGATATTAAAATAATATAAATATTATTTTTAAATAAAAAAATGTTATCGCCTCTTAATTCACAAACATTAGACTAATGAGTGGGGTGTCACTTTGTCAAATTCCTTACTTAAGATTGGATCAGGTGTAACAACCCGAGTTGTTACCATGGTTGATTAGGACTAACCCTAAGTCTTAAACACAATTATAAGCGCTAATTAGGTCAAGTGGAGTCAACCTTTGAGACCTAGTCCAAATCAGGAGTCAAACGGATCGAATCCTGATTTTTAGAAATCTAGAAACCCTAGAAATTGACTTATTTAAATTAACCTCCGATCGAAAAACGGGCACTGCCATTGCGTTCCTTGACCCCAAATTAGCTTGGGTTGAAGTTTTCGTGTCAATCGAAAGTCGTCGAAATTTTGACGAATATTTTAATAATAAAATATACTGGAAATCGAGGTATCAAAATACTCGTCGGATCAAAAATCCGACTGCGCCATTGAATTCCTTGACCCCAAATTAGCTAGGAAAAATATGTTCAAATTTTTTTGGAAAATATAATAAAAAAAAATTATTTTAATACTTAACGGCGTGTCGTTAAGTACTTAATGGACCCGTCACTGTAGTTGACGGCGCCGTCTGGATAGATGGCGCCATCGTAGCCGTTGGATCGGGCCCAGATCCAACGGCTACGGAGCCGTTGTCCTCGACGGCTCCGTCCCGCGCGACACGCGTCGCCCCGCCGCCATTTCCGGCCAATCCAGCTGCCCCTCGGCCTCGGCGAGGTCGCCGACGGGTCTATAAGACCTCGGCCGACCTCTGGGCTCCGGGTTTGCGAAAATCAGAGCCCAGATCGAGCCGGAATCGAGCCCCGACGCCATCCCATTTTCCGTCGATCCTAATTACCGCCGACCCGCACTTCAGGTACCCCGGTCTCCCCCAATTTCCATTCGGTCATTGCAATAATTGTATGATAGGTAGATGAACTTGTCCTCTTTCCATCCACCGGTTCCGATCGGGCTTATACCCACCCGATCGGGCGCACCGAGCCCCGATTTGCGTCTGGGTTCGGCTCCACCGAACCCTGGAAGGCGAAGCGTCAAGGGCCTCGGGTCGGGTCGGGTCGACCCGAGCCCGACCCGTCCGGGTCGAGTCCGCGTAAGCCGCGGTGGGGCCCACTAGGCCACGTGGCCGCCTTCGGTCCCGCCACGTGTCACGGCCCACACGCCGAGCCTCGCGGCTCTTCGGCTTCCGCCGTGGGGCCCACCAGGCCACGTGGCAGCCTCTGGGCACGCCACGTGGCAAGTGGGGGGGGGGGTGGGGGGCACAGCCCGAGCCCGCGCGGCGGTTCGGCTCCCCAGTGGGGCCCATAGCGCCACGTGGCCGCCTTTGGGCCCGCCACGTGGCAAGTGGGGGGGCTCACTTGTAACAACCCGAGTTGTTACCATGGTTGATTAGGACTAACCCTAAGTCTTAAACACAATTATAAGCATTAATTAGGTCAAGTGGAGTCAACCTTTGAGACCTAGTCCAAATCAGGAGTCAAACAGATAGAATCATGATTTCTGAAAATCCAGAAACCCTAGAAATTGACTTATTTAAATTGACCTCTGATCGAAAAACGGACACCACCATTGCGTTCCTTAACCCCAAATTAGCTTGGGGTGAAGTTTTCGTGTTAATCGGAAGTCATCGAAATTTGGACGAATATTTTAATAATAAAAAATACCCCGAAAATCGAGGTATCAAAATACTCGTCGGATCGAAAATCCGACTGCGCCAATGAATTTCTTGACCCTAAATTAGCTAGGAAAAACATGTTAAAAATTTTCTGGAAAATATTTAAAAAAAAAAAATTATTTTAATACTTAACGACGTGTTGTTAAGTATTTAACTTTCCGTCAACTGTAGCTAACGACATCGTTAGATCAGACGGCGCCAATGGCTACGGGGCCATCTTCCTCGTCCCCGTCGCCCGCTCGCGACACGCGGCGGCCCGCCGCGAATCCCGGCCAATCCGGCCCCTCCCAGGCCTCAGCGAGGTCGCCGGCAGGTTTATAAGTGTAACAACCCAGGTTGTTACCTTAGTTAATTAGGAGTAATCTTAAGTCTTAAAAAATCTTAAGTGCTAATTAGGTCAATTGGAGTCACCCTCTGAGACTTAGTCCAAATCAGGAGTCAAACGGATCGAATCCTGATTTCTGAAAATTCAGAAACATTAAAAGTTGACCTATTTAAATTGACCTCCAATCGGAAAACAGACTTCATCATTGCGCTCGTTGACCCCAAATTAGCTAGGGGTGAAGTTTTCGTGTTAATCGGAAGTCGTCGAAAATTTGACGAATATTTTAATAATATTTAATCACCCCGCAAATCAGGGAATCAAATTACTCGTCGGAATCAAAATCCGATTTCGCCGTTGCGTTCCTCGCCCCTCAATTAGCTAGGAAAACATGTTTGAAAAATTTTCTGCACAATCTAATTACTTTAGGTAAATAAAGAATTAATTAATTAAATTAAATAATAATATTTTAATTTTAAGTAAACTAACGGCGCTGTCAGTCTAAGTGACGCCGTTTCCCCATCCTTCTCGCGCTGTCCGGGGCGTCGTCTATCACTAACGGCGATCCTGGACCGTCCGATCCCCGCTCTTCGTCCCTCGCCTCTCCGACGCGTGGCTCGCGAGGAATGGCCGCCGCTGCGATGGCCTATCCGCGGCCCGAAGAGCCTCAGCGGGACTGCCTTCGCCCTCCTTAACTCCCCCAAAGGACCTCGGGTACGCATCGCAGGATCCTAAACCGACGGAAGGTCACCTCTGAGAACCCTAGGCGTCCATCTTCTTCCCCTTTCGTCGCAGCCGTCAGACCAGGTACCTCCTGACCACCCTCAACTCGTCAATTAATCGCACTTTTTCTATTTCGTAATGCTATCCCGCACTCTTGATCGACCTTTGGTCGAGTCTGATCGTCCGTAGCCAACCCCGATCGGCTGGATTTAGGTGCGCGTATACAATTCAACCCTAGTTAGGTTGGCCACGTCGTGCTCTGTCCAACGGTAGGCGAGTCGAGGTCCTCCGGCACCGGGACGGCCGCCTGAAGCGAAGCCCTAGGACCCTAGCCGGACCCCCGAACCCTAGGACCTAGGGCTTGACCTAGCACCCCCATATGGTGCACCTCCGCCGGCAGTTCAACCCTAGTTAGGTTGGCCACGTCGTGCTCCGTCCAACGGTAGGCGAGTCGAGGTCCTCCGGCACCGGGACGGCCGCCTGAAGCGAAGCCCTAGCGCCCCCGTTGCGGCTGCGAGCGCGGGAAGACGAAGCGACCCGGGCCACGCTGGGTCGAGCACGACCCGGCCCGCTCCCACGCGGACCGGTCCGCATGGCGAGCCCGGCGTCAGTGGGCCCCACTCCGCGTCACACGCGCAGCCGCTCTGCCAGGCGCGGGCCCCACCCAATGAGCCGCGCCCTCTCGCCCCCTGCCACGTGTCTTGGCGGGCCCCACGCTCTCTGCCTCGGCCAATCGCGAGCCGCCACGTGGCCGAGGAGTCCCGTCGCACTTATTGCCTGCAGAAGTATAATAATAAAAATAAATATAATTATATATATATATATACGTATATAGTTAAATATATATATATATATATATATATATAAATCTTAGCTTAATTAAGCAAAAGCTAATTATGGTTAGTCCGTGATTAAGGTAAATTTAACAGTTAGATTAATAGGTAATTAAGTATTGTTAAGACAGAAAACATAATTAATTAAATAACTAATGAATCATTAGGTTAACAGACTTCTTAATTAATAAATTAGGTTAATAGTTAGTGTAACGGACCCAATAATTGGATAGAAGATTAATCCAAATATTGGGGTGTTACCTTAGCACCCAACACTTGACTAGAAGAAAACCAATCAAGTGTTAATGCTAAGTGGCCAAATCACTTTTTGAGCATTTGTTAAATTAAAAATGAATGAAAATGAAGATACATATAAATGCAATAATACAAGCATTTACAAAATAGGCAATCCACTCATTCATCCCAAGCAATTTATAGAAGATACAACACAGATTAGTAAATGTAAGTAAAAGTAACTTAAGTAATCTAATTATTACAAGGCTTTTTAATATATATGACAAATAAAAGAAAATATAAGTGAACTATATATGACTAAGCAGAAACAGAATTCTTTATAAGTCCTTCAACTACTTGGACCTGCATCACCTGAAAAAAAAAGGGGACTTTTGATCTATTATATTTTAGTATTTAAATATGATAGGGCAAAGCCAAGAAAAATAAAAGTGTAGTTAGACTAAACAGTCTAAGTACATTTTAAAATTGGCTATGTTTTTAGATTTAACAAGATATCACAATTTATGATTTACAAATTAAAGTAAATAGCGGTGCTATAAAAGCTTTAAAGTATGGGAAAGTGAAGTATGCATAACTGTAAGGAAAACAGTATGAAATAAATTGAGTAAAAATACTCACTTTTAATAAAACTCTAGCCTATTACTGAAAGTTGGTTAAGGAAAGTATTTTAAAGGCTAGAAACTGATATGTGCATAAAATGAAAGCAATATATGATCAAATGAAATTTAATACTAAGTAAGCAATTGACATACAGTGAAGCATTAATTGAAGTTAAACAACATACACTGTATTTAAATTAAACTGAAATAAGCAATACACAATACTGAAAATAGAGAGTGTAAAGCTAAAGGAAATGAGGAAATATCTTAGATTCTCAATCTAAGATAATCATAGTCTAAGACTGATACGAAAGTATAACTAAACAGTTATGAAGAGATTTTTCAATTTATAAGAAAATCTCTTATATTTTAAGTTAAAAGTTACATTTAGAAACTACCTCATTCTGTAGGAGTACACAACAGAATGGGCGAGGAGTTAAGCACGTCTGCTTAACTAAATACAGTGGGGAAGATGAACATTCACATTTACCCTCCATAAAATGTGAAGTTCTAATAAAAGCGCTTTCTTTCGTACTCAAATTGCCATAAGGCATTCCTCTTTAAAATTTTAAGAAAAATCTTTATTTATGCACAATATTCTTGAATGAATGTTCAAGGAAAGAGGCTCAAAGCTAGGCAAGCTTTTAATAGATTACAAAAATTGTAAATGTATGTGATATTTTTTTGTTATCTAAATGTTTAATGATTTTCTCTATAAGTGGAGTTACTTAAACTCTTCATTGACTTAAAGATATCAAATCTTAAGTCAATTCTAAATAGAAGCATAATGAATGTAAGTTCATTCTTATATAATTTTGAATTTAGAAAGATAATTTAAATAAAAGAAATACTTATCCAAATATTAAAAAGGAAAGAAACTAAAGTTTAAAAGTGAACCATTTGAAATGCATATATCGATTTGAATACTAAAACTTTAAAATATTCTAAGTCTTAAAGTTCTTGGAAATTTCGGCAGAGTCTCCTTTGTTTTTGTTCAAATTTTCAATTTTTCACAATCAATATAAGTCAATTTTTATTGACTATCTCCAGTTCTAAAGTAGAGTTCAATCTTTTTAATAGGATTGTTCATTTCCAGTTTTACAGTAGAGTTCAATCCTTTTTATAGGATTGCTCATTTCTAGTTCTACAATTATATAAAACTAAACTAAGCAGTTTATACATCCTATATAAAATATTTAATAAAAAAATATGCAGAAATACAATTAGTAATTTATAAGAACAGCTTTATGTGATATTTTGCACATAATATTTAATTTTAGAATTCCTGTATTATTCTCACAACTTAACCTGCAAAGAATCATCATTAAAGTTAGCATTTATGAAAATACTAATATGTGAATCAGCAATAATAAATTATAGCATTAGTTCATAGATGTCAATATGAAATTCAGCAAATAGAGAAATACAGCATTAATGATTTATAACTTTATATACAAAGATGGCAGTAGTATGGCAGCATTGACAACAAGAGATTTTAATGACAGCATTTAGATTTTTAATATAGATTCTAAGCAGCATTGAGACCCCTTAATGGCAGCTTTTGTTTATTCGATTCTCATATGAGTTTAAAGGCAGCATATGGTTCCATTTATAAATATGACAGTAATAAAACAGTATCTGAATTCTTTTGAGATAATTCTATAAGTAGCAATATGTGATTCATGACAACAACTATCTTTATATTACAAGGAATATAAAAGCATTTGAATTATATTAAGTAGATAACAGCATTTGTGTAACATGAATGGCAGCAACTTGTATAAATGAATGATAGCATTTGACTCATAATGAAATACATGACAACAATTTGATTTATAATTGCAGCAATTTGAATTTTCTAATATAAATGATGGCAACTTTTGACTTATAATATCATTTGATTCAAATTGAATTTAAATAGCAGCATTCATTCTCTTATGCAATTGATGGCAACATATGTCCTTACACATAATTGATAGTAGCACATACTTTCTTACACAATTGGTTGTAACATATGATTCTATATATGAATAACAACATTGATTCTCATACGATCTATTAGTAGCATTTGGATCTTATAATAGAAATGATAGAAGCATTTGACTTATACATGATTGATGGCAGCAATAGACCCATAAGGAATAAATGAAATATAAGAATTCAAGCTCAACACATATTATGCAGTTTTCTATTCAATTTACTCATGCTATTAGCTTAAACATCTCATCTTCACATGAAACTCCAGATTTAAATAGTGCTCGAATATCTATAAATTAGAAAGCATACGAAAATAAATATATTTTTACATTTCATAGACCATCACTTTTGGAATGGTTCTTCAATCATATTTACATCTCATGGTTGGGGAATAATTTCAACTTATTTGTAACATAACATAAATGGCAGTAGATCAAATATAATACTTATGAATATCATTGACATTTTTGTTAAATTAATTCTGGACCAAACATGGCCTATTATCGAAATCACTCTACCAGCAAAATAACATGCTTCCTTATTAATCCTATCAAACCAAACAGTATTTAAATATTAATATCACAACCAACCATATTTCATCAATAATGTAGTTAAAAGAAAGCTAAATCGATTGATATATAAGGGTAATATATGATATTATTAAGGAGATGACAGCATTTTTAATTTATTATAGTAATTTACCGCAACACATATCCAGCATGTAAGGTATAGTTATCTTTAATTTGGGTAAGAAAGATATGGGAAAAGCCCTATTATCATTCAGCCTTCACAATAAAGTTTTCAGAACAATTATCAACATACTTTATTACTTGCTCAACCTTTGGTTAAGAGCAGATTTTATTTCGCCCAACAAGGTGAAAGAGACATCAAGCATCTTAACTCACTTTAGGTGACATAAATATTAGAAAGAAGTATTCTAAATTCAATTCCAATGTTAATATGAGGTAATTTAACAACAAACATGCGTTCATATGAACTATTTAATTTACGATGCAAGTCCTTACATTTTCTGAAAATAAGTATGGTAATTACATAATGGTTGCCAAGACAAGTATATTTTGACAGTAGAAGAAAAATGCATAGAGAATAACAAGGTTATCTTAGTAAAGTTGATATTGTATGACATGAAGACTTCTATCAACCATAAGTCCATAAAGAAAGTTAGTATGTCAATTAGAAAATTATCTCTAGAAGTATGCATAAAATAAACTAATGCGTGCAAGTGATGATAGATAAAGTTATACAACATCATAAATAAACCACAACCCCCAATAACATAAACAAAATCAGTCATTTATTTTAAGCGTATAATAAAGTATCATTTAAGACTTATTCAAGTATTACTCATTTAGAATCTAGATTCTGGTTTAATAATGGCCATTGCTTTTATGGCTTAATATGGTTGACTCATTTTCTAAAAGACTACTTGTTAGTAGTATTCATGAGCCATTTGCGAGCTAACCTCAATATAAGTTTAAATCAACCATAACTTTACAAAAACTAATCTCGATCAATATTAAGCTTACTTGAATTGAGCTTGAGCTTAGGTTGAGCAGGACCCTAGCTTAGAAATTCAAGCTTATTATTACTTTATTTGTTTGGTTCGTTTGCTTCATTAATCATTGGACAAGAAAAGTTGCATTTGTTCATAGCGACTTTTGTTGCTGTAATAAGTTTTGGTGGAGCGTGCCGACAATCATAATAACCAGTAAATATTTCTCAAATAAGAAAATTTTGAGAAATTGAGTCTCCAACAATCATTGGAGAAGGGAGCCACTTTTGCCTTCATAGATATGCCAGCATTAAATATAAAAGAAACATTCAACCTTTGTTAAGGATAAAGTTCTATGCTTAATGAAGTTAATATACTAAACAATAACTAGGTTCTTAATGAATTGAAGTATACACACGTACATTTCTTTTTTTCTTCATAAAAACAAATTGCATTCATAGTGAGATAAAGAAAAAGAAATGGAATCAAGATGAGCAGCATATACAAGATGCTCTTTTTTTTACGGAATGGAAGGAGAGGTAGAATAATTTCTTTTAAAAGATATAATAGCATTTAAGCTTAAAGAATAAATGACAGCATTTGATTCTAATATAATTCAATTGACATCATTTTCCTTTGCTTATCTCGCTATGGCATGCATTAAGAATGGCTTGAACATTTATTTACAACCGATGCTTCTTTCTTTCTTTTGTAAACTTTAGGTGAGATCTCTTGGAAATTATAATAACTGTATATTATTGAGCAGCTGCATGACCGGCTCTTTTATAAGGGGCTGAAAATTTGCTAATTAAAATTGGGTTTTATTTGGCTTTCTAATAATAAAAAAAAATGCATAGATTGATGGAATAAATTTTAAATTCAAACTTAGCGAATTTGATCTAACTCATAATTTCATATTCAATAATAACCATCATTTAGCTTTAAATCGATACCCTAATGAAACTCATTTGATATCTTAGATATACTATATTAATCTAAGTATTGATTCGCAAGAAAAACTCAAAGCATCATAAATGGAGAAATTAATTCAGCCATTTAAATCCTCAAAGAGGATATATGTAACAAGGTATGAATCGTGATGGAGGTACCTTATTCCTTGCGACTAAAAGAGGTGCTCAGATCTAATGTAATCAAAAGGAATGATACTCCTATATTGTAGAAGAAATTTTATGTATGAGGTATTAATTATATCGAAAGTACCTTGCTTCTTCACTCAGCTAGAAGAGGCTTGACGAATCGGAGATGGTTTCGACGAGTGGAGAAGTTTCAGCTAGAAGAAGCATCCGGATGAATGGAGGCTCGGCGAAGATGGAGGACTCGGCTAGGAAGGTTGCGCCGAACGGAGAAGCAAGATCGGCTTGAAGATGTGATTTGCTGTCCTCTTCGCTGCCTTACCTTCGGACGATCCTCCTTGCCGAGAGAATGAGAACGAGTTGATAAGTAGAGGGATCGGCATGGGTGCGAGTCTTCCCATTTGAGAGAAGAGCGGCGCGATCCACGCGTAGGGATGAGGGGGCTCGGCTCTTATCGCGTGAGGAGGAAGGATTTTCGGCTGTATAGAGAATTTGATAAGGATAAATTAGGTTAGATATAATTATATAAGTAAATCTAGGATCTTATATTAGCCGTTGGATTAAAACAAATGACTAGAATTTCTGAGCCAAGATTTGGAGTCATTGAGCTTCAAAAATTACAAACTTAGTATCAAAACGACCGTCTCGATGAGACAAACACCCGCATTTAAAAATTATTGAATTTGGACAAGTACATTATTTTATATTGATTTTTAAGTGAAAAACTTAGAAAATTAATTATGATAAATCGGAAACTCAAAAATTAACGAAACTTGAAACATAGCATCCTCATATGATGCTTGACTTAGATATACAAAAATTTCCAAATTTTGATTTATATTTTTTATATTATTAGCCTTTGAATTTTAAACTTTATGAATTTATTCAGGACAATCCAGGATCCCAAACGCGCCCAAATTTTTCCAATCGGATCCTTTCAATAGGCATTTTAAGAGGATATTTTTATTACATTTTTATTTGACTTAAATCGGAATCCAAATTTTAACAAAAATTATTAAGCGATCGATATTCAGCAGAAAATTCGGGAAAATCAACGATTTCTAAAAATTCCCAGAATAATTCTCTTAGCTAATTTGAAGTTACTGAGTCCAATGGTGGATTCCATTTCTAATTCTGATGTTTAAATAATTTAGGTATCTTCATAATTATTTGAAAACCAGGAAACGCTGGAAATCGACAAACGATCTCCAATTCGCACGAATTTTGAGGTGGAGACTTTTAACTTTATTATAAGAGTAATGAAAGAGATTTAGAGTCAATTAGAGTACTCTAATTGACAGGTAACAACCTTTGGGTTGTTACAGACTCCTCCTTAAAAAGAGTGTCGCCCACGACACACAACAATTAAGGACAGTGAAAAGAAAATGAAAAAGGAAGTTTTGAAGAGTCGACAATGGAAACGAAAGAATTAAATCTATCTGATTAGGAACTTCAAGAGTTTGTGGCAAGAGTCATACTTATTTCTTTATACATCATACGCTGCCAACTAAACTACTCTTGATCAAAAGAATTTTCTTAAGGATCTCTTCTATAAACTCGAAATTAGAAAGTTAAGAGTCTTCTACATCAGTCTAAGCAATTGGAGTTGTACATCTCCTTCCAAAAGAGTCTCAGAAGGAGTCATACCAATACTGAACTGATAACTAATAATGTAGGCGAACTTAACTAGCACTTAATGGTCTTTCCATGATTCACTGAAATCTATAACACAGAGATGCAAGAGAACATTCATAATTTGATTTACACATTTAGTGTGCCCATCAATCTGGGGATGTACCACAGTACATATATCTAAGATTGTCCCCAGGCCTTGCTGAATAGTTGATCAAAACTCAAATGTAAGTATGTCATCTTTGCCTTATAGTTATCATTCAGTGTCTCGGGTAGATAAAGGATTATTAAATAATGGAACCTGACTAACCTTCTTATTGAGTCAAATTAGAAAAGTTGAAAGGAAAAGAAGTGGCTTTGTGAGTTTATTGACAAACACCAATTTCACAACACTTCTTTGGTTAGCCCTTTGGCAAAATTACAATTATCCATGGAGATGAAAGACCACTTCTAAAAAATAAATTTCATCAGCTTAAGAAGTCTACTAAGCTTCTGGTGCATAGCCTCCACCAATCATAGGGTAGGCATTTAGAGATAAAGATAACAATACCTCTTTTAGTGCTCGGCCACCAGAACGACTTCTACAAAAGTTGAGACAGCCCACGGCCACCCAATAATATTAAAGGAACAGACACAAGTGTAGTTTCTGTAGACTCATCTGCAGTCGGATCTACAGATTCTATACTCATCTTTCACTTTTCTATTATTGGTGAAACTATCATTTTAATTTATACTAGGAATACACAAAGTCAGGATCCACAAGATCCTACTATTAGTGTAAACTTAGTCGAACAGTCTTATAAAATCAAAGTATTAAAACTCATCAAGTTCTAACTTCAATAAGTTAATTTCGACTAATGAAGTTAAATGGTTTAAATGGATCATCTTATTTACACTATGAGTAAACCTTGATATTATCTATCAAGATTAAGAGTCAAGAGATCAAGTTTAGGATTTCTAATAACTTAAAAGCTAAAGTCCTATCTAATATTTTAGGTAGGGACTTAATAAACTAGCTATCTTACTGCCAATAAGATCTACTTAGATACTATGGAATTTTCTTATTATCCTATCTAAGCAGAGAAATAAGCTAGCTCATCTTACTCCTTACTAAGATCTAAACAGATGCTAAGGCAATCTCCTTTCTATTCTAACTAAGAAGAAGAAATATAAGATTTCTATCTAAGTAGTACAAGAACTAATGCACTACTCATATCCTAAATTAAGAAGTTAACTTAATTCCTATTCCATCCACAATGAGGAATGGAATTGCAAAAAGTTAAGATAGAGATTAAATTTAACATCAAGCCTGATGCAGTTCCTACCTTTAATGGTGACAATTGGAAACAAGGGCTTACACCCTCAATAGAGCAGTAAGAAGATTAACTGCACATCAATTCAGATCATCCCTTTGAAAAGGACATGATCTTGTCACAGGAAAAAGGCATGATTGCATAAGCTGGAATTAGAAATTTAGTAGAAGTTGAATTTCAGATTTAAAGTATGATGATCGATCCACACCTAAAATTACAGTGGTTTAATCACTAGGGAAGTTTGAGGTGATTGGATTCTTATCCTCCGAGGTTACTTCATAATTCTCTAGAGGTTATAAGGTTTCTTCTTCAGCCTCAACTTCTCTTACTGGTATTTTATTAATCTTGCGCCCTCCAACAATTCTGAGAAATTGTTATAGTGGTAGGGTACAAGATTATTCCAAATTGAGCCTCTTAAATTTTAGGGGTAACGACCAAGTCTAGCTCCTTAAGTCCTCATCAATTCAAGAGAATAACTTAATTAGATTCTTACTTAGAATTCATCAATTAAGATTCACTCAACACCTTAAGTCGAATGAATTCTACTCAACAATCCATTCTTAAAATTATATTGAAGTTTGTAATTGACATAAAGATAAGTTTGGATCAGAATTCATGCTAAGAAAAAGCAAGATTAATTAGAAGTTTGAAAATTTTGGAAAAGAAAATTCTTCTTAATTTGGAAGACTTTGAAGATACATTAATTGAAAGGAAGAAGGAAAAGCGCAAGTGGAGGAAAAATTGTATACATTAATCTATTAAGGAAGAAATATTGTGTATAAAGAATTAAGACTATACTTGATGAAGTCTATTATAAAACATAGATCTAAAATTTTTATAGGAAGGAGCTCAGTGTAAATGTTTGTACCCACGAACGAACATATCATAAGTATGATTTAACCAATTCATGGTATAGATATTAAGGAACTGTTCTATCATCAGCAGACGTATACGATATGGACATTTAATGGCATCCAATACCAAAGTATTGTGATGAAACCATTCTCTTGCCAATCTAGGAAAATCATCGCCTCCAAAGATATAGTATTTTTAATATCTTAATTAACACATCTTCATCGTCTAGAGATACTTCCTGGTATACATGACCAAAGGTCAAGCCATACTTATGAAGACCCTAAGCTTTCATCCTACTCTAAGGGAATTTCTTTTCTTAGAGCAGATGGTTACAGCATTATACTGACCCAATCGATCCAATCTTAAAATATATGTCAAAATTTGTAATTAGCATTATGATAAGCTTGAATGGGAAAAGTTGGTTATTTATAGGGATGCTTACATAACATACTACATATATTTCAACACTTGTTGGTATTTGCATTATCTAAGCATTACTCAGGTTGAAATGCAGAAAGTTTTAAAGAAATGTACTACTCACTGATATGCAGGAGTGACAAGCACTCTTAATGCAGAGAGTGATACAAAATTGGTTCTTAAAATTAGAGTTCCTTTAATAGGGAAACTAACTCTAATTAAAACCAATGAAAATTCATAATATGAAGTATGAAAAATAGAAATGCAGAGAAAATGAAAGATAGAAGGTATGAAAGTGTAAAGGTTGAAGATGGGTGAAAGGAAGCACTTATAGAAGCAATCCTCTTAGCCACCCTTGCTTAGGTTTTAACCAAAATTTTAATCTTTTGCATTAATTCCCTTGTATCCTCATTAGGAGGTGGGAAAAGGGATTTAACTTCTTTATTTGTTGAAAGAAAAGGATTTATCTGATTATAATCAATTCCTAGGAGATTAAGGAAAGAAATTTGGAAGCTTAGAAAAGAAAGGATTCACATAGAAATTATTTAAAAATTGAAGTAATTTGGAGAAGTACAGAGAAAGAATGGAAAGGAAATAGAAATTACAAGTCATATACAACATTGAAAAGAATTAGAAGTATATTCTAATTCAGATTCTAGATTATTTACTCTTAGAATCATTTATTTAATTCAAATAAGATTTTATCAATTATTGAATTTAAAGTTCATTCACTTTCCTAAGATGACATTCTTTAAGTACTTTTACCTTTTTGTGTTGTTGATTGGGATGAGTGGATATCTCTCTTTTAACTTAACGTTCTCAACCTTGGCTCTGATACCAACTGTAATGGATCCAATAATTGGATAGAAGATTAATCCAAATATTGGGGTGTTACCTTAGCACCCAATACTTGACTAGAAGAAAACCAATCAAGTGTTAATGTTAAGTGGCCAAATCACTTTTTGAGCATTTGTTAAGTTAAAAATGAATGAAAAGGAAGATACATATAAATGCAATAATACAAGCATTTACAAAATAGGCAATCCACTTATTCATCCTAAGCAATTTATAGAAGATACAACACAGATTAGTAAATGTAAGCAAAAGTAACTTAAGTAATCTAATTATTACAAGGCTTTTTAATATATATGACAAATAAAAGAAAATATAAGTGAACTATATATGATTAAGCAGAAGCAGAATTCTTTATAAGTCCTTCAACTACTTGGACCTGCATCACTTGAAAAAAAAAGGGGCTTTTGATCTATCATATTTTGGTATTTAAATATGATAGGGCAAAGCCAAGAAAAATAAAGTGTAGTTAGACTAAATAGTCTAAGTACATTTTAAAATTGGCTATATTTTTAGATTTAACAAGATATCACAATTTATGATTTACAAATTAAAGTAAGCAGCGGTGCTATAAAAGCTGTAAAGTATGGGAAAGTGAAGTAAGCATAACTGTAAGAAAAATAGTATGAAATAAGTTGAGTAAAAATACTCACTTTTAATAAAACTCTAGCCTATTACTAAAAGTTGGTTAAGGAAAGCATTTTAAAGGCTAGAAACTGTTATGTGCATAAAATGAAAGTAATATATGATCAAATGAAATTTAATGTTAAGTAAGCAATTGACATACAGTGAAGTATTAATTGAAGTTAAACAACATACACTGTATTCAAATTAAACTGAAATAAGCAATACACAATACTAAAAATAGAGAGTGTAAAGCTAAAGGAAATGAGGAAATATCTTAGATCTTCAATCTAAGATAATCATAGTCTAAGACTATGATACGAAAGCATAACTAAACAGTTATGAAGAGATTTTTCAATTTATAAGAAAATCTCTTATATTTTAAGTTAAGAGTTACATTTAGAAACTACCTCATTCTGTAGGAGTACACAACAGAATGGGCGAAGAGTTAAGCACGTCTGCTTAACCAGATACAGTGGGGAAGATGAACATTCACATTTACCCTTCCTAAAATATGAAGTTCTAATAAAAGCGCTTTCTTTCGTACTCAAATTGCCATAAGACATTCCCCTTTAAAATTTTAAGAAAAATCTTTATTTATGCACAATATTCTTGAATGAATGTTCAAGAAAAGAGGCTTGAATGGGAAAAGTTGGCATTCTCATAAGAAAATTTCCTTTCGCACGAATTTTGAGGTGGAGACTTTTAATTTTCTTATAAAAGTAATGAAAGAGATTTAGCGTCAATTAGAGTACTAATTGACAGGTAACAACCTTTGGGTTGTTACAGTTAGTTAATCAAAAACTAATTAATAAATATTTATGATTTTTGTAATAATTATTAAATATTAAACAGTAGTTAGAATAATTTATTAACATTAAACAGTAAATCTATAATTAATTAGCCTGTAATTAAGAATAATTAATCTATAATTAAGCCTAATTACTTTTCAACAGTAATAATATTATATTAATATATATATATATATATATATAATATGCAACTTTAGGATAAAAGTCAAAAATATCTAAAATAATTAATTAATATTTAATAATTATAGATGATTAATTAACTAATTAATATAGGAAAATATTTAATTTGAACTTTAGGAATAAATAGTAAAATTAATACAATTTGAACAAATGAATAGTAAATTAATTCAAATTGTATTTTTGAATAGTAAAACTTAAAAGTTTAATAACTTTTTGTAGGATGATCCAAATATAGCAAATATATGTCTTAAAATACTCAGAAAAATAATTAGAATCAAATGGCGTAATGCAAAATTTCGTTTCGGGGTACGCATAACGAAGTAGCATTTTAGGACCTCTTTAGGACCCCTTAACTTTTTACCTAGTTATCAGAACATAATTAATATGGGTCTTAAAATGCTCAGGAGAGCAGCCCCATCACCGCAGTAGTATTAGTTTTCCCATTTGGACAACAGGATGAAAAGTCAACCTTATGATTTAGAGTTGACTTTAGTGAAAAATGATCGATTTACCCCCTAGCATTCAAATGACCATAACTTGGTCAATTCAACTCTGAATATAAAAATTCAAGATGCTAACTAGTCTATAATTTCAATGTCACCAATAAACTGAAATAACATTCAGGTTCTGAACCCTAGAAATTTAGAAAATGAACAAAATACCCTAAGCCTTAGTTAGGTCATAACTTGACCATTTGAGGTCCAAAATGGGTCTACTCCCTACCAACATACTCAGTACGTTATATGGAAGCTATAGAAACTAAGTTTGCTGAAATTGGACTTCAAATGAAAAAGTTCAGTTTTTGTCACCCGTTGACCGACTGAAATTTACCAAATTGCCCTTCGGACTTAAAATGTCAATAACTTAGTCAATTGACCTCAGAATGCAGTATTCTCAGACTCTATGGAATCCTTGAACAGTAACCTACAATAAACTGCATAAAAACTTAGTTTTCAGTAGAGTGAAAATCCCTTAAATGCCCTTAAGTCAAAAATATTAGTTTGAACCTATAGGACCCGTTTCTCGTTCGAATTGGACAAACTTGCTGTCTATCCTCAAGTTAGACAGTAAGAAATCATATGGAAAAGAGAAACTCCAATTTGGGCACTTAAATCAAAAGTTGACTTTTTGGACTCTTAAGTAGAGGAAAAATGGTAATGTTGCCAAAAATTTAGAATAATCAATCTTAACCTTTAGTTTGTCTTTTAAATCACTAAAACTAACTTTATGACCATATTAGTGACATTTAAGTAAGTAAAATCAACAGTTATGTTAGATTCTAGAACTTTTCTTAAGTCTTTAACACTATACCTTAAGGACCTTTCCTAAGACTATGACTAGATCATAGGGTTGATTTCATTCATTGAAAAATGGGGTTTTTCAATGAATGAATCCTTGTTTTTATTAGTTTTCTAGAATTTTCAGCTTATTTTTGATTATTTTATCTTTTGACCTTAGATCTAAGATAGGAGATTCATCATATTAAGTTTGATTACTTAATAGAATTGGCCTTGACTATCAGATCACTATTAGAATGAAACTTAGATCCTAGGTCTTATCCTTTTTGGATTATGTGATTAAGCCCAATCTCGTGGTGTTTAATCCATAATCTATAGTTTATGAGTTTTAGATAGAACGTCTAAAATTATCAATTAGGTCGTAATGATTTATTATTTAACTTCTATAGTCGACTTTGATTTGGTATATTAGGACCTAACTAGTCATGATATTTTGTAACTCATAAGGACGAATTTCTAAGTTACACTTGAAATGTGGGAAAATGGTGATCATGAACTTGTGTAATTTGGAATAGTTAGAACGAATAATAGAAAACAGATGGTATCACCATATTACTAGAGTCCCTTACTTATTTTGATACTTGTGCTATGCATTTCTTGTATATTTGAGCTTACTTCCTTAGACTATTTCATAAAAGATAATTTTGTGCATGAAAATAAAAACTTAGAATAATAGGATAACAGTTGCCTTTGGGTCCGGTTTATGGTGATTATGGTGCACATTTGCCCCGATGGACAAGAGTAAGGTGAGATAAGGATGCCTAATATTCTCATTGAGGAGAGTGTGTTAGGCTTGGGACTCGTATAATCTTGCAGACGTGCTCGACTCCTCAGTTGTTTCTAATAATTGTCCATAGAAATAAAAGTAAAATAACTAAAATATGTTGGATAAGTATTGTCTGCCTCTTCAGTCATGCAGTATGTTCAGTATGTTTGCAGATTAAGATGTATATATATATGTGGGCTAGGTTGGCCAAGTTTTCTGATATGGCAATCAGTATACAGAGTTTGGATTTGCAGTTGCAGTATTTGGCTATGTTTTGGCATTGTTCATTTAGTCAGCTATTTCTTTGTACAGCTACTATACAATAGGATGTTATATTTTATTGCTATTTATATGTATCACTGCTGAGATTTATTATTGTAATTTGCATATTTCATTTGATCACCAGCATGTATTAGAATGTAACATTTTCTTTCAGCATATGTTTAGTTATTTATATTATATGCCCTATTTTGTTTACTCCGCTTTCGAGGCATATCTTAGCCTCCTTCTTGCTTAAGTTATAAAAGTTATTTATAACTTTTCCTCTTTCTTATTGTATTGCTAGTCGCTCCCTGATATATTGTTGCTTAGGAAAATTGTGTAAAGTGGTGATATTATAAAACATATAAAAATGTATTAGCCTAAAATGTACTTAGACAATTTGTCTAACCAAAATTTCTTTTTTTGGCTGGGGCTCTACATTGTGAAACTGACAATGGCAGGCATAGAACATATAGAAGATTCAGTACCTGAGGAGGAGCTATTTATAGAGGAGGAGCAGCAGCTCGGATCAGAGCATATATAGTCCTTAGACTTATTGTGAGGATGAGTGCCTTTACATTTCTTTTTATTTGAACTTTAAATGTTGTAATAAAATAGGTACTCTTGACTGTGCATTTGGACTTATATACTTATATTCTGAATTATATTTTGCACTTATATTACATTGTGATGCCTGGATGTTATTTATTGCTTCCGCACTCTGTACATTATAGTGACTGTTAGATTGATGCTGTGTTAATCCTTCCCTAATCAGGTGGATTGTGGAGTCTATCCTAATCCAATAGTAAGTGAGGGGTTAGCCAGAGTGACACTCCACCCTTAACTTAATCTTTGTTGGATTAAGGGTGCGGGGCGCCACAATAAAACCTCGGCCAACCTCTGGGCTCCGGATTTGCGAAAATCGGAGCCCAGATCGAGCCGGAATCGCGCCCCGAAGCCAGCCCAATTTCCGCCAATTCTAATTCCGCCGACCCGCACTTCAGGTACCCCGATCTCCCCCGATTTCCGTTCGATCATTGCAAAAATTGTAGGATAGGTAGGCTGAACTTGTCCTCTACCCATCCACCGTTCCGATCGGGCTCATAACCACCCGATCGGGCGCACCGATGCCCCAAAGGCAACTGGGTTCGGTCCGCCGAACCCCAGAAGGCGAAGGGTCACGAGCCTCGGGTCGGGCCGGGTCGGCCCGAGCCTGATCCATCCGGGTCAGGTCTGCGTAAGCCGCGGTGGGGCCCACCAGGCCACGTGGCAGCCTTCGGGCCCGCCACGTGTCACATGGGGCCCACACGCCGAGCCTCGCGGCTCTTCGGCTTCGGCCGTGGGGCCCACCAGGCCACATAGCAGCCTCTGGGCACGCCACGTGGAAAGTGGGGCCCACAGCCAGAGCCCGCGCGGCGGTTCGGCTCCCCAGTGGGGCCACCATGCCACGTAGCAGCCTCTGGGCACGTCACGTGGCAAGTGGGACCCACTGCCCGGTCAAACCATGGCGGTCCGGCTCCCCGTGGGGCCACAGTGCCACGTGGCAGCCTTTGGCAGTGCCATGTGTCAAGTGGGTCCCATTGCCTAGTCACCCGAGCTGACTCAGCCCTGGTGGGCCCATAATACCACGTGGCAGCCTCTGGCAAAGCCACGTGTCCAATGGGGCCCACTATCTGTTGATTAATTAATAATTTAATTACTATTAGTATTAATTAATTACTGTTTAATCTTAATTAATTACAGTTAGTGATTAATTAAGTTATGATTAGTGTTAATTACTTTTGAATAGTAATCTTAGTTAATTAAGTATAATTAGAGATTAATTAAATGTTAATTAAAGGTTAATTAAACCTTAAACAGTAATTAGGATAATTAATTATTATTAAACAGTAAAGTATAATTAATTATTCATAATTAGATATTAATGAGTAATTAAGACTAATTAAATAATAATTAGTACTAATTATTTGCTACAGTAAAAATATTAATAAATATAATTAAATTAATTAAATAATAAATTAATTAATATTAATTAGTAATTAAGCCTAATTAATCATAGATTAATTAAAGATTAATGATTTCAGAAAATTTATATAAAAACTTTAGGAATAAATATTAAAATAATATAATTTGAATAAATGAATAGTAAAATAATTTAAATTGTATTTTTGAATAATAAATCTTAAAAGTTTAATAACTTTTTGTAGAATGATCCAAACATAGCCAATATATATCTTAAAATACTTAGAAAAATGTAAGGATTTAAATAACATAATGTAAAAATTTATTTCGGGGTACGTATAATGAGGTAGCATTTTAGGACTTCTTTAGAGCCTCATAACTTTTTACTCGATTATCGAAACATATTCAATATGGGTCTTAAAATGCTCAGGAGAGCGGCCCCATCACCGCAGTAGTATTAGTTTTCTCATTCGAACATCAGGATAAAAAGTACCCTAGAACTTAGAGTTGACTTTAGTGAAAATGACCAAAATGCCCCTAGACTTCAAACGGCCATAAGTTAGTCAAATCAACTCCGAATTGGAAACTTCAAGATGCTAACCAGCCTAGAATTTCAATGTCATCATTATAACAAAATAATATTTAGGATCTGAACCCTAAAAATTTAGGTAAATGACCAAATTACCCATAGCCTTATTTTAGTCATAACTTGACCGTTTCTCGCCCGATTTAGGCGTACTTACTGCCTATTTTCAAGTTAGACAGTAAGGGATCAATTGGATCTAAGAGAAATCAATTCTGACCACTAAGTCAAAAGTTGACTTTTTGACCCTTAAAGTAGGGGCAAAATGGTCATTTTGCCCTAAGATTGGACTAAGTACCCTTACCCTTTGGATAACATCCCAGAATGCCAAGACTAATATTATAATCATCTTAGTAATATTTGAGCAAGTGAAATCAACCCTTAAGTCAGATTCCAATAATTTCTGCTAAGTCTTAAGCACTACACCTTAAGGACCTTTCCTAAGAATAGGAATAGATCATAGGTTAGAGTTCATTCATTGAGTAAATTGGGTTACCCAATGGGTGAAACCTTAGTTTTAGTAGTTTCTAAACTTTTATTTTATTTTATAGCCTATTCTGATTATTTTGTCTTTTAACTTTAGATTTAAGATAGGAGATTCATCCTATTAAGTTTGATTAATTAATAGGATTTGCCTCAACTAGTAAATCACTAATAGAATAAAACCTAAAACTTAAGTCTTATCCTTTGGATTATGTGATTAAACCTAATTTTCGTAGTGTTTAATCCATAATCTATAAGTTTAGAAGATCTTGATTAGATCTTAGTTAGAACGTATAAATACACAAAATTAGGACGTATGATTTATTGATTTAACCCGTAGTCATCTAACTGATTGAACTAGATTAGAACCTGATCAGTTCTAGTCCTTTTTAACTTGTAAGGGCAAGTTTCTGAGTTACACTCTATAGTAAGAAAATGGTGATCCTGAACTTATGTAACTTGGAATAATTAGAATGTTAAGTAGAAAACAAATGATATCACCATGTTTAGTAGAGTCTCTTTCTTACTTTGATACTTTGTTGCTTACGCGTTCCTTAATTTTTATGCCATATATTCTTTGAGCATATCATATAAGACATTTGATGCATGAATAAACTGTTAGAAAAATATGGACTCCATAGATTTCTTGTGAAAATATTTAAGTGATTTATGAAAAGATAATGATTTTATGAACTGCCTCTCAGTTATATCCTTATTGCCTAGCCTCTTTATGTCGCTAGGGGAAGGATCCGCTTTTGTTGTGTACCTAGTTTACTAGCCTCCTTATGTCGCTAGGGGTACACCGTTGGTGCCTTAGCCGTACTGGCATTAAGGTTGCCTTGTATGCTTAGTTTACTAGCCTCCTTATGTCGCTAGGGGCATGCAGTTAAGCCTTAATCGTACTGGTGCTAAGACCATTCGCTTGCTTTGTGTGCTTATATGCATAGCCTTCTTATGTCGCTAGGAGTACACAGTTTTATGTCTTAGCCGTGATGGTGCTAAGCTTCTTTGGTATTCGATGGGCTTGAGTAGCTCTTTTCTGTATGGCAGTCGATGCACGTGTGGATTTATATGCAGTTGTTGTTGCTTACTTTTCAGTATTCTTATTCCGTCAGCTATTTTCTTATACTGCTTTTATATATATATTGGATGTTAGAATCTTGCTGCTATTTATATACACCACTGTTGAGTTATTTATTTTAATTGGCATGTTTTCTGTTGATCACCAGCATGTTTAGGGTGTAGAATTTTTCTTACTACACTTGTTTAGTTATGTATATTTATATGCACTTCCTTGTTTAGTTTGTATGCGAGGCATGTCTCAACCTATTCCCTTTTTCTTTGCTTAAATTATAAATGATGATTTATAGTTTCCTTATTTCTTTGTATTGCTTGCTACTCCTTTCATATATATATATATATATATATATATATATATATATATATATATATATATATATATATATGTTGCTTAGATGTTGTCAAATGGTGATATTACTTAACACTTATAATAATTCATCAGTTTAAAATGTACTTAGACAATTGTCTAACCAGATTTTTCTTTTCTTTGGCTGGGGCCCTACATTGTGAAACCGACAATGGCAGACTCATTTCAGTTAGACGAGCAGGAGTTAGGTGTGGATCCTTACCCAGAGGATGAACCCGTGGAAGAAGCTGCCGTTTAGTTCCTTTATATTTCGAGTGAGAATGAGTGGTTTTCATTCTATCTTTATTTAAACAGTTTAAATGATGTAATAATACAGGTACCATTGACTATGTATTTGGATTATATGCTTATGTTCTGAGTTCTATTTTTTCCTATTTGTACTGTGATACTTGGATGATTTACATTTCCTTAAATCGCTTCTGCACTCTGTTTGTTTACTTATACAGTGACTGTTAGTTTGATTCTGTGTTAATCCTTCCCTAATCAGGTGGATTGTGGAGTCCATCCTAAACCTAATGATAAGTGAGGGGTTAGACAGAGTGATACCCCACCCTTAACCTAATCATCTAGCAGATTAAGGGTGGTGGGTGCCACACCACTGCCAGAGCCCGCGTGGCGGTTCGGCTCCCCAGTGGGGCCCACAACGCCACGTGGCATGTGGGACCCACTGCCCGGTCAAACCGTGGCGGTCCCGCTCCCCGTGGGGCCCACAGTGCCACGTGGCAGCCTCTGGCTATGCCACGTGTCAGGTTGGCTCACTGCCTAGTCACCCGAGCTGACTCAGCCCCTGTGGGGCCCACAGTGCCATGTGTCTAGTGGGGCCCACGATTGTTAATTAATTAATAATTTAATTATTGTTATTGTTAATTAATTACTGTTTAGTCTTAATTAATTATAGTTAATGGTTAATTAAATTAGGATTAGTGTTAATTACTTTTGAACAATAACCTTAGTTAATTAAGTATAATTATAGATTAATTAAATGTTAATTAAAGGTTAATTAAACCTTAAATAGTAATTAGGATAATTAATTATTATTAAACAGTAAAATATAATTAATTATTCATAATTAGATATTAATGAGTAATTAAGGCTAATTAAATAGTGATTAGCACTAATTACTTTGCTATAGTAAAAATATTAATAAATATAATTAAATTAATTAAAATAATAGATTAATTAATGTTAATTAGTAATTAAGCCAAATTAATCACAAATCAATTAAGGATTAATAATTTCAGAATTTCTATATAAAAACTTTATGGATGAACAGTAAAATAATACAATTTGAATAAATGAATGGTAAAATAGATTAAATTGTATTTTTGAATAGTAAATCTTAGAAGTTTAATAACTTTTTGTAGGATGATCCAAACATAGCTAATCTAGGTCTTAAAATACTCAGAAAAATGTAAGGATTCAAATAACATAATGTAAAAATTTATTTCGGGGTACGTATAACGAGATAGCATTTTAGGACCTCTTTAGAGCCTCATAACTTTTTACCCGGTTATCGAAACATAGTCAATATGGGTCTTAAAATGCTCAGAAGAGTGGCCCCATCACCGTAGTAGTATTAGTTTTCTCATTCGAATATTAGGATAAAAAGTCAACACTAGAATTTAGAGTTGACTTTAGTGAAAAATGACCAAAATGCCCCTAGACTTCAAACGGCCATAACTTAGTCAAATCAACTCCAAATTAGAAAATTCAAGATGCTAACTAGTCTAGAATTTCAGTGTCATCAATTTAATAAAGTAATATTTAGGATCTGAATACTGAAAATTTAGATAAATGACCAAATTACCCTTAGCCTTATTTGAGTCATAACTTGACCGTTTCTCACCCGATTTAGGCGTGCTTACTGTCTATCTTCAAGTTAGACAGTAAGTAATCAATTGGATCTAAGAGACATCAATTCTAACTACTAAGTCAAAAGTTGACTTTTTTTGACCCTTAAAGTAGGGGCAAAATGGTCATTTTGCCCTAAGATTGGATAAGTACCCTTACCCTTTGGATAACATTCCAAAATACTAAAACTAATATTAAATTCATTTTAGTAACAATCAAGTGAGTGAAATCAACCCTTAAGTTAGATTCCAATAATTTCTGCTAAGTTTTAAGCACTACACTTTAAGGACCTTTCCTGAGACTAGGACTAGATTATATGTTAGAATTCATTCATTGGGTAAATTGGGTTACCCAACTGGTGAAACCTTGGTTTATTAGTTTCTAGACTTTCTTTTATTTTACAACTCGTTCCGATTATTTTATCTTTTAACTTTAGATTTAAGATAGGAGATTCATCATATTAAGTTTGATTACTTAATAGGATTTGCCTTAACTAGTAGATCACTAATAGAATAAAACCTAAAACTTAGGTATTATCCATTGGATTATGTGATTAAACCTAATTCTCATAGTGTTTAATCCATAATCTATAAGCTAGAAGATCTTGATCAGATCTTAGTTAGAACATATAAATTTACAAAATAAGGATGTATAATTCATTTATTTAACTCATAGTTATCTATCTGATTGAGCTAGATTGGAACCTGATCAGTTCCAATCATTTTTAACTTATAAGGATGAATTTCTGGGTTACACTCGATAGTAGGAAAATGGTGATCCTGAACTTGTGTAACTTGGAATAGTTAGATGGTTAAGTAGAAAACAAATAATATCACCATATTTAGTAGAGTCCCTTGCTTACTTTGATACTTTATTGCTTATGCATTCTTTGTATTTTTGTGCCATATTTTTTTGAGTATATTATATAAGACATTTGATGCATGAATAAACTGTTAGGAAAATATGAAGACTCCTTAGATTCCTTGTGAAAATATTAAAGTGATTTATGAAAAGATAATGGTTTTATGAGCAGCCTCTCAGTTATATTCTTATTGCTTAACCTCCTTATGTCACTAGGGGAAGGATCCGTTTTGTTGTGTACCTAGTTTACTAGCCTCCTTATGTCGCTAGGGGTACACCATTGGTGCCTTAGCCGTACTGGCATTAAGGTTACCTTGTATGCTTAGTTTACTAGTCTCCTTATGTCACTAGGGGCATACAGTTGGACCTTAACCGTACTGGTGCTAAGACCCTTCGTTTGTTTTGTGTGCTTATTTGTCTAGCCTCCTTATGTCGCTAGGGGTACACAGTTTATGACTTAGCCGTGATGGTGCTAAGCTTCTTTGATATTCGATGGGCTTGAGTAGCTTTTTTCTGTATGGAAATTGATGCACGTGTGGCTTTATATGCAGTTGTTGTTTCTTACTTTTCAGTATTCTTATTCCGTCAGCTATTTCCTTGTACTGCTTTTATATGTATATATGATGTTAGAATCTTGCTACTATTTATATGTACCGCTGCTGAGTTATTTATTTTAATTGGCATGTTTTTTGTTGATCACCAGCATGTTTAGGGTGTAAAATTTTTCTTACTGCACTTGTTTAGTTATGTATATTTATATGCCCTTCCTTGTTTAGTTTGTATGCGAGGCATGTCTCAGCCTCTTCCCTTTTTCTTTGCTTAAGTTATAAATGAAGATTTATAGATTCCCTATTTCTTTGTATTGCTTGCTGCTCCTTTCATATATATATATATATATATATTGCTTAGATATTGTCAAATGGTGATATTACTTAACACTTATAATAATTCATCAGTTTAAAATATACTTAGACAATTGTCTAACTAGATTTTTCTTTTCTTTGGCTGGGGACCTACATTGTGAAACTGACAATGGTAGACTCCTTTCAGTTAGATGAGCAGAAGTTAGGTGTGGAGCCTTACCTAGAGGAGGAACCCGTGGAAGAAGCTGCCGTCTAGTTCCTTTATATTTTGAGTAAGAACGAGTGGTTTTCATTCTATCTTTATTTAAACATTTTAAATGATGTAATAATACATGTACCATTGACTATGTATTTGGAATATATGCTTATATTCTGAGTTCTATTTTTTTTCCTATTTGTACTGTGATACTTGGATGATTTACATTTCCTTAAATCGCTTCAGCACTCTGTTTGTTTACTTATACAGTGACTGTTAGTTTGATTATGTGTTAATCCTTCCCTAATCAGGTGGATTGTGGAGTCTATCCTAATCCAATGATAAGTGAGGGGTTAGCCAGAGTGACACCCCATCCTTAACCTAATCCCCTGGTGGATTAAGGGTGCTGGGCGCCACATCAGGTACCGACCCTAACCCACTTGTATGGAAGAGATAAGACATTGCATACATGCCATAAACTCAGTCACTAAACAAATACAAATTAGAGTGCAAAAGTAAAGTAAAACAAATATTCATCAAATTTATCACAATAAATAGAAAAATTGCAGCATACAGCTCGGAGTATAAAGTACAGTAAAGAAAAACACAGTTAGAGGTACCTGTATTATTACAGTATTAAATGAATAGTTTAAATGACTGAAATAAAAAGTCTCTCATCCTCACAAAAAGCTAAAAAAAGTAACTAAGCTGAAAAAGGCTCCCCTGGCTAATGCTCATCTTCAATATATGGCTCATCCTCTTCAGCACTCAGTTCCTCAACCCTATATGAATCTTACATTATCGATTTCACAATGCCATGGCCCCAGCCAATAAAAGAAAAATCTTATTAGATAATTGTCTAAGTACATTTTAGGCAGAATATTTTACATGCATTATTAATATCATCATTTACTTATACAAAACCAAAACAAACTATCTAGCATAGGAGTAGTAAGCATATAAATAGCAGGATAAATTATAAATACAACATTTATAACTAAACAAAGCTTGAGGTAAAAGGCACACCTCAAAACAAACTAAGTAAGAATAGGCATACATGTATAATATAATAAGTAAAAGTATTGAAATAAAAGTCTAATCTTAAACATGCTGATGATCATATAACATATGCTGATTTAAAATAGTAAATTTGAAAGTGGTACATATAGTAAGCAACAAAATCTAGCATCCTATAATCATATACAAGTGAGTAGGTAAGTAAAGTACAACTGACTAAAATAATATGCATCATTAAAATAGTAAGCAGTAAACTGAAACAGAAATAGGTACGTACAACTGCCATATCAAAAAATTGGTCAATCGAGTCTAGGTAGAAATTCCCAAAGCTTTTCTGAGCTATGGCAGACAGAACAGAATATCATAACTAAAGAGATAGTAAATACAAATGCAAAAATATTTTAGTTATTTTACTTTTATTTCTGTGAACACGTTCAGAAATCAGGAACTCATTATGATCTTGGAATGAAGACTATAAGAGTGAGATAATGCTGTTGCTACTTTTGTTGTTAATATTTTTAATTCACGTAGCTAGAATTTTAAGCTTTTTACTAAAAGCTTTGTTAATTATGAATATATTAGAAATTATTTTATAATAATGAATTAATATGAACGAATAAGTAAAATCTTGCTTATGTAGCGTTATCATTTTTAATTACCCAATGTGTTCATATGGCAGGGGACTATCCCACACCGATGCTGGATTAGCTCCCGCTGACTGGCACTGGGTCCCCACACAAGTGATCCAAACAACACTCTTACTTCCAACTCATTTGTGGTGAAAAATTAAACTAAGTGGTTTTGAGTATTCAAATGATCATTCAATCTTGGGATATTTTTGCAGCATCATAGAATATGCATGATAAAGAGGGGAATAATTAAGACTCTAGTAACATCATTCTTCAATGTTAATTTATTTCTTATCAAACCAAAAGCATTAATTTAATGTTAGCAATCCTATAAATATCAATGCATGACCATTAGTGGATTAACTCCCTAATCTAAACAAAGTTAATCGTGGTGTAAAGTTATTCCATCATGAAACCTCTCATTACAAATATGACTACCCCCGACCCCAAAATAATAAGTTTGTAATCATTCAAAAGGCTTAAAGAAAAATCTAAGAACATCCCAACAACGACTCTATGATCAATTAACCATAATAGAAAATTACAAGGATTCAAGATCATAACTAATGAACCTTTGGAAAGCAAGCATTGTTATTTCAACCCAAGCTACCTCGTCACAATATCATTCCAATACTCCAATAAAACTCCTTGATACTAGGACTAAAAACGTTCATATTATGATAGAGAGATATAACAGTCACTAATTAAATTATAAGATACCAATTTTTGAAGTTTTAGTTTTGTCATTCAAATTTTGCTCAAAAAAATTGTAGAAGCCTTAAAGAGATTAAAAAAAGTATTTCAGTGGCCCTACTATTTTTCGTCGAATATCTTTAAAAAATGCATGATTAAGTATGACTAGACAGAAATGTTTCAAATTTAATTTAATCTAGAAAAATATTATGATATATCAAATTTAACTAAATATTCTCAAATATTAAGAGATAAGATATAAAAAAGAAAAAAACTATGACTCTAAAATAGTTCTCAAAATATGAATATCAAAACTCTTAAATATATATATATATATATATATATAAAAGAAACAAGAAATTCAATATAATAAAAATTAAGAAAATTAAAATTCAAAACTCTTAGAAAGGATGGAGGCCATCACCGTCTGAGGAGCTTGTCCAGAATTAATATATAATCACGTGACAAAGATATATTCTCTTAACAAATAAATTTGACTCAAGGTATCATCATAATCATTCATAATCTCAAAAAAAAATCATTTCAAAAATTAGAGTAGATATTATATTTGTATTGTTAAACTTACATAAATTTTTTATAGAGATTATATTCAAAATTTAAAAAAAAAAATTTTATTGATCTAAAATAATTTTTTGATATATATTGATATATAAACATATTATTTTTCCATCTAAACTTCGGCCGGTCGTCTTTGAATGCGTGTCCTTTGGTAACTCTTTTCTCACGCCTTTACGCGGTGGCGTCACCTTTTAATACTATTATATTCCAATTATTTTTGCAGATGAACGGCCTCCAAACCTTTAGCCGACTTAGTCGTTTTGATTTGGTTAAATAGTTCTTGAGGTAAATTTACCGCGTATAAATTAAACAAAGTCGACAGTGCTATAAAGGGATCTCGAAGGCGAGAATATCTGCATCTCATGCTTTTAATCATCTTCCTATTTTCTCTTCAATTCTTCTTCTGAATTTTATTCGATTTGTTCTCGTTCAATGTAAGTTCTCGTGTCTCCATCTTTCTTTAGAGGTTTTCGTTTTTTTAGCGATGTTTGTTCAATAATTTCTATTTGTTTTTGAAATATGTACGCAAAGATTCACATGATTTTCCTCGTTAGTTTTGGTTTTATTTTGAATTCCTTGGATCATATTTGATCTATTTTCTCAAGCTGTGCATGTGTTTTTACTTAGAAGCGTGGCATCATATCATTCATTTAAATCTTCTTTAAGATCAGTATGATTGCTCCAGATCTATGCATTTAAAAGAAGGTATCTGAATTTTTATGGATTTTAAAGCTAATTTCAAGATTTCTTCCTCTACTCTTTTATTTTTTTTGAGCATTCCTTAATTTTTTTTTCTATTGGCTTATTTCCAAATTAATTTTAATTTTGCTTTTCTGATTTTTATTAAATCTCTTCGTCTGGTTTGATGCGTTGATGCTTTCTACTCTAAAATCTGAAAAAACTGAGAACTCGTTTATTGAAACAGATGCAGATCTTCGTCAAAACCCTCACCGGCAAGACAATCACCCTTGAGGTGGAGAGCTCTGACACCATTGACAACGTCAAGGCCAAGATCCAGGATAAGGAAGGAATCCCCCCTGACCAGCAGAGGCTGATCTTTGCCGGAAAGCAGCTGGAGGATGGTCGAACTCTTGCAGACTACAACATCCAGAAGGAATCCACCCTCCACCTTGTTCTCCGTCTAAGGGGAGGGATGCAGATCTTTGTGAAAACTCTCACCGGCAAGACAATCACCCTTGAGGTGGAGAGCTCTGACACCATTGACAACGTGAAGGCCAAGATCCAGGATAAGGAAGGAATCCCCCCTGACCAGCAGAGACTGATCTTTGCAGGAAAGCAGCTGGAGGATGGCCGAACTCTGGCAGACTACAACATCCAGAAGGAATCTACCCTTCACCTTGTTCTCCGTCTAAGGGGAGGGATGCAGATCTTCGTCAAGACCCTCACCGGCAAGACAATCACCCTTGAGGTGGAGAGCTCTGACACCATTGACAACGTCAAGGCCAAGATCCAGGATAAGGAAGGAATCCCCCCTGACCAGCAGAGGTTGATATTTGCTGGAAAGCAGCTGGAGGATGGCCGCACCCTTGCAGACTATAACATCCAGAAGGAATCCACCCTCCACCTTGTTCTTCGTCTCAGGGGAGGGATGCAGATATTTGTGAAGACTCTCACCGGCAAGACCATAACCCTTGAAGTTGAGAGCTCAGACACCATTGACAACGTCAAGGCCAAGATCCAGGACAAGGAAGGCATCCCTCCGGACCAGCAGAGGCTGATCTTTGCTGGAAAGCAGCTCGAGGATGGCCGAACCCTAGCTGATTACAACATCCAGAAGGAATCCACCCTCCACCTTGTTCTTCGTCTCAGGGGAGGGATGCAGATTTTTGTCAAGACCCTCACAGGCAAGACCATTACTCTTGAAGTTGAGAGCTCTGACACCATTGATAACGTGAAGGCAAAGATTCAGGACAAGGAGGGGATTCCGCCCGACCAGCAAAGGCTTATCTTTGCTGGCAAGCAGCTCGAGGACGGCCGCACTCTCGCCGATTACAACATTCAGAAGGAGTCGACCCTTCATCTCGTCCTTCGCCTCCGTGGTGGGCAGTGAATACAGTGATCCTTGGCTGGAATGCCCTTCTATCATGCTATTTGGTTTGGTTTTTTCTTTGTTGGTATTAGGAAATATGCTGTGTTTGTTCTGTTTTAAATAACACTTGTTCTCGTTTATGCCCGAGTTCTTTAGTTTGTCCATCTGTTCTCTTTGTTCTCTTGTCTGTCCATCTGTTCTCTTTGTTCTCTAGTCTTTGAGTTTGGAATCTTAATAATGAATTCATTATGTATGCGTTTGGTGTTTATATTTGCTTCTCTATTTACTAGTCATTCCTTTGTTGTTGTATGTATGTGCATTGTTATTCAATTCATAATTTGAATACTGTTTGTGATACTATTAAATCAATGAAAAGTTGTCTTCCAGTGCCAAGAGGCACAGTAAACTTGCATTTGTGACTACTTTTATGTTCGTCTTGCCTTGTTGATTACTTTGGATGTTCCTTAAAATTGATTGGCCTTGTCATAGTATATGGGAGAGAGGATGCTGTACAGTTGATTTTCTATTTTCTTTGCTTGAATGAGATTGAATTAAGAATTCATACAATATATTGAGTTTCTTATGTTAAACTGCTGTTAGAGGTAGTAGCCCTTTTAGAGTTGGGCACAGATTTTGCATTTTGCCGCACCTTGTGTAAAGGCTTTGAGTTGGTTTTAGAACCCATTGTTTGGGACAAAGGTAAAAGGGACTATGCATTTTCTTAAGACAAATACTTTGGCACTGCTCACTTTGTTTCTCCTTTATTAATATGAATATTGCTTGTCCAATTTTTGTGCTTGTTCTAACAAAATCTATGTATGAATCATGTTACTCGAAATTAGAATGAGAAATATTATTTAGATTCGTTGATTAATAATATGATATGTATGCAAATTAATAATAATAATTTATTACTAAATAATAATTTTTATTATAATTGAATGACTTAACTTATCATCTTATTTGCCTAGCATTGAATATAAATTTATTATTAATTGTGAATTATAAATTATCAGTTTTTATTTGCTTGATTAATAATATGATTATTGAAACACTAAATAATTTTTATTTTAATAATGATTCTCTTAAAATGAATGATGTTATAGGACAACAATGTTAAATGGTATTGTAGCTCAATGTTGAGGCTCTGAATTTGTTATTCCAGGTCATTGATTCAAATTTTATCGATAACACATAAAAATATATATTTACATATATGCTATTTAATAAATTCTTCAACTTTATAAAATAACAAATTTTATGTGAACTTAGAAACATCACATTTTTTTAAGTAAATTTATCTCAATTATATGCTTTAACTCATATCCATATATGCCTATAATTAAAATGTTTTATGATACATAAATCTTCTTAAATGTATAAATGTCCATAGAATGAAAATATATTAAAATTATTTTTCATTTTTACAATGAATGTTTTTTAAACATAATTTTAGATGAGTATATTTATAATAGGTGAAAAATTTTAGGATAATAATATATCAAATATGTACTTTTTTATAAGTTCAAAAATTGCCTTTTTGTTGCTTGAGCAAAGTTGTATTTTTTATTTTTAAGGTGATCTTTCTCCAAAACCCTAATAATCAATAATATTAAAAAGTCTAGCAAACCAAAGACATTTAATTGAATCAAATTTATAATATGCACAAATTATATTTCATGATAGATATGATTTCATTAATAGACTTCTGTGCAAACTTAATATTCTCTTAATTGTTGTTGTATTAAATCATAATTTTTAATATATTAAAAATATTTAAGTGTCTAACAAAAATTAATTATTAGTAGAGTAGTGAATGATGTTACAGCCATACCTAATGGTTGAGACTCAGTTAACCCTGGGCTCAAATCCCACCTGAACCTTCGAAAATCCACCGTAGCCGGTTGCATTTTGCGCAGGTTCTGCAAACCACTGGACTTCGGGTCCCTGTTAGGGTTTTCGGATTCCAGATCGGCGTTGCAAACCCTAGCACAATCAGCTTCACACTTCGAAACTTCGGAACGAGGAGCTCTCCTGAACCCAAAGCAAGCCACTTCTCATAACCCTAGTACAATTTTCTTTTCCTTATCTTATTTCTTACTGAGGTTGAAACCATTGCTTCATGAGTTCGTTTCATTTCATGAATGCTTCTGTTAGATATGCCAAGTGATGGTAGACGTGCTTTCTCTACCCTGCACTCCCTCTGGCAGAGGGTATTATCTCGGCATCGTGTTGATATTTCTAGGTTCAATAGGAGGACCGTTTCACATTGCAAACCAATCGATCTTGGTGAGTGCATTTAAAGATTCTGTTTGTTAAGGTGCGACAGAGTTTCCGTTACTCAAAATTAGATACTTTAATCCAGGTCTACATATTTTATGTTTGAGTTGTAGTTTTTAAGGTGTTATGGATAGTACCGAGTTCGAACGAAAGGAAATGCTTCTGAATTGATTATGCGCTATTGTACAAAATAAAGCAATTTCTACTTGGAACAATCCATAATTGTGAAACTTGCTTAGGGTTATTTGGTTTTGCTGACATCTTAATGTAAATGAGTCATCAATGTTATGTATATTTTTGTGCTTTCAGGATGTTAGTGGCAGCTTAGTTCAGTATTTTGTATTTTAGGTACTTAGATGGGTTAGGTTATACTTCATCACCAAAATCTATGATCTTGTAAATATTTCCTTATCTCATCAAACACCCATAGGGTCACCGCCATTTGCTGAGCTTGTCAATTGTCTTCAGCCTTGCCAATTTACCGTTTTCCCATGAAATTGTGACTTTGTTTCCTCTATGTGGTGAATAAAAGCAAGAGATGACTTTAGATCTCTATCAATTGTGAGGGACATCTACATGTTAGTATTCATTGGAAAGCTTGAAATATTTGGGATCTGAAAAAAAGGATGTCTGTGAATTGAACGTTGTTATCTGTTAATAACATTGCATAACATAACATAACATCAATCGATCGGTAAATCTAACAACCACTAAGCATTTCCAAGGTAAGCATCTCTTTCCTTCCATTTTATGTCGGCAATTAATTCTAAGTTTGAACAATTTTATCATAGTAAAAATTTGAAAATCGTATAGGAATTTTATTATGAGATTTGTAATTGTTCAATTTCTTACAATATTATTTGTTGCAATGGCTTAATTTTTAATAATACCAGAGGAAACTATTAGGGACTTGTCAGAGTTTGGGCAATGGCATAATGGTGGTGGTCTTTTTCACAAAACATCACATGTTGATCCTAGTGTATTTATAGAAGCTGGTGCAATAGTGCATCAAAATTCGATTATTGGTGCTGATGTGCATATTGGATCTGGTTCCATAGTTGGGCCTTCCGTCTCAATTGGTCAATCAACTAATATAGAGTGCGCTTCTTCTCTAACTTTTTTGTATATATTTTCTCATTCTTTCGGTTTTAAAGACCTCTTTTTCTACTATTTTTTTCTTTTTATGGCTATGAAATTTTTGCGTAAATACTGTATAGAGCTCATTTAAATTGCATTTACATTTTGCAAGCATGAATAAAAAGATATGTTATTACTCTATTGTACTTGTGAGTTTGAAAAGAAAACATACGTTGGCATATACTTGACGTACTTACTAGCAAGGATCCTTGGTCGATCTAGCTGAACTTTTTGGTTTAACAATATACTAAATTATGGCCAAAATAGATATCTATTACTTGAAACTTACTATATTTGTTTTGGAGTTTGGAACATAACACGTTGCCTTTTATCTACATCACATTGTGTATGATTTATAAATTTCATAATATCCTTCCTTAGTGATGAGATTGTTCGAGCTAACTCATAATTTATCTAGGGCTTGGAGAAAGGCATTTCCATTGAACTTATCAACTTGTTAAGGATTTAATGAAACTCAAATATTTTTAATGATGCCTTTACCTCTACCACACATTGCATGCCTAGTTACTGGTTTATGTCACGTACTTTTGTTTTTTGGATATTTTTGCCTTTCTGATGATGGGAACAATGATTTTAATTGATTGGTTGGTGGTGGAGTGCATTTGTTAATTGAAGGATTTGTTTGTCGAGTTTGGAGAGCATCCTATCCTTGGCTATTTCTTTTAGGTATTCTTCAAGATATGTTTAGCAATGCAAACAGGTTTCAATTTTCAACTATTCTTAATCTCATGGCCTTGTTTGTTCTTATAGGATCAACTTGTATTTGAGTTCTTACTATTTGAATGATAAAGCTTATCTGTTTGTTTATTGTATTCTTGGCCTTGCATAGGTATGATCAGGAACAATAGTAGGCGACCAGAGATAGGGTGAGGTGAGCCTTCAATGGGTTGAAATAACAAAAGCATGTAGATGGCCACATAGTACCTAAATGTTGTAGATTTTTTGAGAATGTATTGTGTACATGGGAACCACTAGAATCTTTATTGAAATCTTTTATTTTGTCATTGGTATGGGAAGACCTAGTGCTAAGGTTGATGTTTTGGAACACCTCATGTATATTCAGAACTTAATACTTGAATTGACCATGTTAAAGGAATTAATTTTTTGTCTCTAGAAAAAATAGGGATTGACAACTCTTCTTTGGCTTTTGAAAGCTTGAAAATCGAGCAAAGAGCATTTTTTTTATAATTTTATGATATTATGTAATGTATGAAATTTGCAGTTTAAAAAATCACAATAATTTCAAACTCATAAAGAGGTTTTTACATTTGATTCATTTGAGATTACAGCTATTTTGGGGTGCTAATATGACATTGAATCCACTTGATGGCCTTGCATTTCATCTATACCATTAGGATTCCACTTGATAAATGTTTAGCAATATTTCTCATAAAACTAGTTTGCAAATGCTATATAAAGTTAATTGGAGAATGTTGGGATCACATTAGAGTGGGACATATCTTGACAAGGGCTTTTTTTTTAGTTCTCTTATTTTAAAATTTTGCTATCATATATATATATATGTGTGTCTCTTTATCTTAATAGTTTCTAACTTATCATATACATCTTCAAAATACGCCATATTAACATTTCAAATTGGTATTTTAGATTCACGATAAGTTAATTTGTACGTGTACTTTAAAATTTATATCAATCTTGTAGTTAAAATAATTTTATCCTAAATCTTTTTCTTTAATACTTTTAAAGTAATTATTTTTTTTAACAAATCTCTTTCCTTAATCTTTTGTTAGAATATTTTATTTCCACTTACAAGCTTTGTTATTAGGTGCTCTCCTTTTTGATTCATCATGCATGTATTTAGATACATTGTGAATACACCTATCGATCAAATTCTACATATGCGTGATCCCATCAAAATCTCATTGTTCAAACTTTAAGACTTTACTATAATATAATATTTATATTATATATTAAGATTCCACAATTTAGCTTTGGATGTATATCTTAGATTTAGTATTTTTTATTTATAGTTTCGAATCTGAAACTAATAATGAAATTAGAGCATCAAGTTATCATCCTTAATGATTATGCAATTATTATAATATAAATAACAATTTTTTTCTATTAGAAAATAATAAATTTGAGTTATATGTTATATTTTTATAAATGATAACATGTCATTCTTTTTCTTAGAATAAGTATTGGTAATCATGAAGTTATAAGATTAAACAAAGTTTCTCCAATCTCTCCAAAGCCAAAACTATTAGAGTATAATTCAATTATTTAACAACTTTGTTAATATGTTAATATAAATATTTTTAGGACTAATGTTTCTTCTTGAGGTAATTCATGAACTAATTTTTTTAAATTATGCCAAAAAAATTTTATACTCACATCCGTTTCTCTTTAGAGGGGCATAAACACTTGTAATATTAACATTATGCTCTAATTTTAGTCTTTACATATATAATTCAGTATCCCATCTTTAATTTTATTACACCATCTTTATATTCATATTTAAGATAATTCACATTCATATTATGACAATTCTTAATTTATTATTAAACTTTATAAACTTAGTTATCATTTTTTTCTCATACACGCTTTGTTGTCTGAAGACAGTTTTTATTTTTTTTACGATTTATTATATTATACTATTCTAAGAGTTTGTTCGTTTTAGGCTTAGTTTGTTTTCAACTTATGTTTCGAACAACTTAGACTAACTAACTTCTTTACTCATGTTCATCTGTAATGCCAAAATCCTTATTTAACACTACACCTTGTGCATTTGCACACTTTTTCACTATATTTAGAAATTGCATCACATCAGTTTTAGGTGATCAATTTTAGCATAATTTCTTAATTGATTATGACATCTTTATCTTATAAAGGTTTATGTTAGTTGTCAATTATTTAATGCAATTAATTATGCATATTTTAAGTTTATAAAATATATTTTAATTTGATAAAATAACATGTTGCCCTGTGTATAGATTTATGCTACAATTTATTAAAAATTAAGACAAATACTATTTTTTCCATTCAAATGTAAAGGTTGCATTAATAACTAAAAAATTGAACTTAATTTTGAGAGTTTAGGACTATTTCAAATGCTTAAAAGTTTGAAACTAAACTTAACACGTTTATTTAATTATCCAAAATACTGACAATTATACCAAAAATGTAGAGGTGTGCTAGAAAGAGAAAATGTGTGGGCCTATCTTGAAGTGTATTCGCATGCATCTTTTGCATTCCCTGCTCGAGCTTCGCCAGATTATCAAGCTCATGGTACAAATCGGCTGCTGTGGAAATGAATCACTCCATCCTTTTAATGCATCGAGACATCTTCCTCGGCAAATATTTTTTAAATGAACTAAAATGAGATATTTTTTATATCTTAAAAGACTTATTTGATATGACATAAAATTTCAAGAACTAACTTGAGACAAACTTAAAACTAAAGAGGCTAAAAAATTCTTTTTTCCCTTTGTAAAATAATGATAATTTATTTAAATATTATCATTATTATTATAATATATTATTGTATATATATTATTATTTATAATTAATTATAACTATTTTAATAAATAAGATAATGATAATTTATTTATATATTACCATTATTATTATTATTTTATTATTATTATTTTATTATTAGTATTATTATTACTACTACTATTATTGCTATTATTATTATTATTATTTTTATTATTATAGTTTTTATTATTTTTATTTTTATAATAATATTAATATGATTATTATTATTATTAGTATTATTATTTTATTATGAATATTATCATTTATCATTATTAATATTATAATATATTATTATTGTTATTATTTTTGTTATTATTTTTGTTAATGCTATAACATAATATTATATTATTATTATTATAAAAAATAGCAAAATTAATTAAAGAAATTATCTTTCTCTTTCTCTCTTTCTCTATCTCTCTCTCTCTTCTCTTGTATTATACCTAATGAAGATGAGGTCGTCAGCGGCAGGGCTTTGACTGAGCTCTGGAACTGTGACAATGCTTGGCTAGGGCTGGTGAGGGGGAGGAAGGGGGTTGTGGTGTCTAAAATGGATAGGGGTAATGGGCTTTTTATAGAGGAGGAAAGGAGGAGAGAGGGGGTCGGTCAGTCGACCAACTGGCTAGTTGTGGGACTCGTAGTCGTCAGTTGACGTCGGCGGCGCTAGCTGCACATGGTGACACGGTCCTTCCGTTTGTGTGCGAAGGAAGGCATGGCGTCGGGCCACAGGGATCAGGTGGGTAGATCTATAGCAAATTCTAGTGTTTTAATTAATATTAATTAAATTATAAAAACTTTATAACTAATAATATTATTTAAAATTTGGCATTTTTTCTCTATTTGATATTCAATTTTTATGAAACTTGACCAGGTTATGTGTTTTGACGAGACGAGAGCACTTGTCGTAAATTTTTTAAGTTTGAACTTATATTTTAATTTATATTAATTTTTAAATATTAAAACTTTCAAAAGTTATTTTAGGTAATCCGGAGCTCCAAATTTTATGAAATTTAAAATATAACATCCTCTTATCATGCATGATCTAATGACACTAATTATTGGATTTGAATTTATATTTAATTTTTTATTAATTTTTGAAGTTTAAATATTAAAAATTAATGTAGAAGTATTTGTTATTCAGATTGCTTTAAATTTGTGCTGTATACTCCTAAATTTATGCTCTATCTTATGGTATTCTTGGTTTGATCTATTTTTGATTTAACTGGAGATCTTGATTTTAGCTTTATCTAATTAGATTAAGACCTAATCAACTTATTAACAACCTCAGTTTGTTACAGAATCTACTTTTTATAACTATTTGAATTAACTTTTTACATATAGTAGGCTTTACTTGTAGCTTAAGTCTTTGTTAAGTATTCTAGCTGTACTGTTTTTGGATCATCTATATGGATTTCCAAAAAGGAGTTCTCCAATTATATCAAAAAGTGCTTCATCTTTAAGCCTATACTAGGGTTTAAAATCAACATGATTTCTATACTACTTTTCTCTAGAGTTCACACTTCTGACATGCAATGGTGGCCTTCTCCTTGCATTACTGACAACACCTTCTTTTGCATGCAGGACACCTGTCCTATACTTAATGTAGTGGGAGCTTAAGTTTTCTTTGCATGAAGTGCTGCTTCTTTTTTGCTAGTTCTTTCCTTAACTAATTTTTTCTGTTATCATTCTTGGATTATTTAATAGGGGTTGATCATTCCAAGCTTTTGTCAGAAAATTGGTTAATTCACAATTCAATTAATTGGTTCTGCCGCCATAGCATCATTGGTCTGTTTATAGTTGGTTATTTTGTTTTTTTTGTAGTGCTCATGTCTATATGGCATTTTTTTGTTGTGTCTTCAGTGGGCATTTATTAAAAAAGCAGTACAATTCTGTAGGTAAGTCGGTGCTCACACATTTTTAGTTGTGCAAGTCTTTTGGGCTATTTCATGGCTAGGAAGTACTTTATATATTTTTGACCATCTAATGCCTTGCTAGATAATCGTTAAAGCTAGGATAAGTTGTTTTTGTATGAGACTTTGTTAATCGTGTAAAGTTATTAAAAAGAACTGTCTTGGGTTTTCTATCGTTTGATCTAAAGTATTTGGTGGAATTGTTCTTAATAGTTTTTTGAAATCCTTTCACTGCAAACTTGGTATTCAACTGGTGGTATTTGGGTTCCCATAAATTTTATTTGGTCAGAGCAAAGAACTTAAGCTAGGAGTGCAATATATAAAATAAAAGAGACTCAATTTGAGTAAAGACTAAAAAAAGTAAACCAATAGTAGTTTAAACTTACACTACTAAAATATTATATAAAAAATTGGAATTAATCAATGCAATGATTTTCATGCTTGTTGGAAGTAAAGTATATGTATTGTTCTTGAGTTTAAGAACGAGTTAATCAAAGTTTTAAAATGGGATCAAAATAATTCAAATATATTTTATTTCACATTTTCATTGTTTAATGCATTTGCAATAACATTGCTCTTTAATGATTAAATTAGTTTTCATCTTTAGAGGCTATTAAAAATTTGCTTAGCTTTGATGTTCTATTTTTGTTCTCATTAACTATTATTTTTTCCAATTTTCTTAAAGCTAGTTAGAAGATTACTGTTCTGTTTAAAAGCTTGTCAGCCATCAAGAAAACAAGAAGATGCTCTCAACGGATTTAAAGAATTTCATATTAACCACTTAAAATTATTAAAAAATTGGAGAAATAGGAATAGTTTTGATTTATATCTTTAAATAAAATGAGAAAGGTAAACCATGCCATCATCTTTGGAGAGTTTGAGTTTGGATACATCATATGATTGCATGTGGGAGACAACAAAAACTATATAAATTTGTGACCTTGTGTGCATGTGCTATACCTTGAGGGAGAAGACAAAGAGGCTTCAAAGATAAACCCAAAGTGGCAAGGTTGGGCGTTGAACCACTTTAGTGGCAGGATTCGTTGGTGGGCTGGAGGTGGAGAGGAAGAGGAGCAACTAGGGCTTACAGATTCTTTTTAGGCGGCTGCATTTCTCAAAGAGAGATACAGGCACATTCTGCTTTATGAATAATGGGATAAATTTTTTAAACATTACACAGATTTTGCATCCTGTTTATGCAATTTCACTACTTAAGGGTGCACGTTGTTCACAGAATGCCTGATAGGCTGTAATTCCCACTGTTTTTTTAATTATACATATTATGCAGCCCTTTTATGTAGATTCACCATATATGTAACAACCTGTAGTAGTTAACAAAAAATTTAATCGCTAAAATTAGTTAATGGCAAAGGGTTGAGAAGATTTGGAGGAGGTTTGGTTGATGCCTTTTCTTTCACTTAAAGAGTATTATTAACTAACTAACAAAATAATTAATCAAGTGCTTATATCGTTAAAAGATCAACCACTGAGCCTCAGAAATGATCGGACGGTCCAGATCTAATATGGATCGTCATTTCACGCAGACGTCTTTCTGAATCGATGGCTATGCTGTCGATTAAGTCAGCTCAAATAAGGATTAAACTCCTACACATACGTTTGCTTACTTGAAGAACGAACCCAGGTGTTGCCGAAGGTAGAAGGTACCGCAGGTGAACGATTCAAGCGGAAGAATTTCCAGAGCGACGGACGGAGGGGTGCTTGACAGGTACCCCATTTCCTTACCGTCGTTTACCTTCCATGCTCTTCGAATTGCTATTTCGATGCTTGCGTGTAAGTAGCGTACCTTGATCGGTCTCAGTCGAGCCGATTAGGGAGCAATCAGCGCCTATGGAAGGTATGTAGGGCGTTACGATGGAGTTACGCCTACCAGCATGTATGCGTCACCTAGGACCGTCGGACAGGAAGAGGATGATGAAGCTTCGGATCGACTCCTGACGTCCCCAACATTAACGTAGGTGGAGCCGAACCGAGCTGCCTGCGTCTTTCTGCGCCTGCTCGACTGCGATGCAATGACCTCAGTACTGCACACAGGCTAAGGAAACGGTGGGTAAAACTTATTAGGAATTAATTAATTTATTGAATTATAATTCCATTTAATTAGAATCTTAAGTATTTCATATCTTTGTAATTAGTGATCAGAATATATTGAAATTATATCTTAAAGTGCTTAGAAAATTATGTAGAATATTATGGTTATTTAAATTGCAAATTTGAAATATATTTACAAAATCATATTTTTGGTATTTTCAATAATTAGGTCAAAACCCTAAAATGCTCAATTTAATTTCAAATTGAATATACTCTCTGTTTTAGTTTCTATTATGCTATAGACAGTGTTTTGTAACTGATTTCATCTAAAATTGGATAGCAAATTTAGAATGTGATATTTAGGAGAGCCAAAAACTTGTTGATTTTGGATTTTTGAGAATATTGTCATGATCTCAAACCTTATAGTAGCTTGAACCTCTACATATCAATTAAATCATCATAGGTGAGGGAGAAATAATGATGAACCCTTGGAGGAAATTATGGAGAATTGGAAAGAGGGAAGGTTTGGGAAAGTCAGGTCATTGAAATATGTATACTTGTACTGAGAATTATATTTTTGATAAAGTATGTAATATTAGCTAGTGATTAGATCAATAAATAATTTAGACCTTTAAATATGATTTGTTAGGATTTGTGGTTTTAGGTTCTTAGGTTTTTATATGAGTATTCTTGGGCAAATGTCTAGATGTTAGTAATGTCTAGTTGATTGAAGTGAGTTTAGCATAGAGTAAGCACCTGTGAGGTTCAGTCATAGGAACTCTTGAGGTAGATTAAACTTAGACTTTAAGTTGGATTATTAAGATAATAGATTTTGTCTTTGGAGTTTAAGAAATGATAATTGATGAATTTGAGGATGGTGATCTTAAGGTTAGGTTAGAGAGTCTTAAGTTTGTCTATTATTATAAATTATTTTCAAATTATAAAGCCATACTTTTATGCATATAAGTATCTAACAATTGACTTAAGATCAATGTCTTAAGTTTGTTGGGGGTTCAATTAAACTCGATCATTAAGGTAGATTATTAAAATTAGACAACAAATGAAAATATCATTGCTTAGTTTACTTGGCATTCCCCTTGAATGCTGCTACGCTTTGAAGCTTTATCCAATTGATCATAATCATTGCATAATAACAAATATAATTAAATAAGGGGTTTCAATTCAGGGTGGATCAGTCTGTGCAGACAGTTGGAGTCAAGGCTAGCTATGGAGAGATCAGGAGACCACACATGTCCTTGAGGAGGAGTGTGTGTGGTTATACAAGAAACCCCATCTCAAATAGTTGGGTAGACATATCTAACTCCTCTTTTGTTTTGATAGTGCCCATAGAACATAATGCAACATAACTTAAACTAATACTTTAAATATAAATCAATTGCATTACATGTCTCTACACTTATTTTTGCATATTACAGTTCAATTTGTTCATTTATTATATTTGTTTATAAGATGCTAGAATGTGTCTTTTATTCCCTTACTTGCATATAGGATGCTAGCTTTTACCTTATTTAGCTTTCATATGGTTGTTATCCATGTTTAACCATTCTTTTGCAGGGCCGCTTAGTGTGCCTTAGCACGCATACTACTTATTTTAAATGCTCAGAATGTATGTTCTATTTATTAGTTTATTTTTATTTAAATGCATTGTGCACCCTATTGCCTAAACCCATGTGATATCTTTAAACTAAATAGGGTAGAAATTATAAAATGTGCTTAAACTTTAGTAGTCTAACCAGATTTTTATTTTATTGGCTATGCCCTATCGTGTTAAAAAAATCCAAACACGGTAGATCAGGAGTTGGATTTCCAGGGGCAAATTTAAAGACCTACCGAGATTCTTCTTACCTCATTATTTATCATGTGAGAAGGAGAGTGATTTTTATCTATTTATAAACATTTAATGTAATAGTGTAAATTTATAACATTTGTTAGACCCTGAGATGATTTTTTTTTTATTATTTTATTCTGGATGATTATAATGGAATGAATGCTATATTAACATTATTTAGAAATGCATCTATATTTCTCTATCTTATAGATCATTTGTCTGTAGTAGTTTTTAATAGTGGATTGATATATACTGATTCATTATTAAGTACTATAGTGGCATCCAGTGCTAGGGCAAGATAGCTAACCCGAACACTGGGCCGCCACAATATAGGGGGGGTTTAATTGCATCCTTTTGGAACGCAGTTGCTCTGCTCCTGACTCTACTAGATTCATTGATTGTACAAGTCTGTTTCATTGTTTTGCTGTTTGGCTCCATCATGCATCTGGATTGGAACCTTTATTTTCAGTTGACATGTGGATGACTTTGATGATCTTGCTTTGGTAAGGTGCCACTTTTTCCTTTTAGCCAATTGACTGAGGATGCTTTACTTATCCATTTTTTTCTGATGGATAGGGTTGTAAATGTTTTTTGTTTTGTAATGGATGTAGCTTGGGCATAATACATAGTCCAAGTGTTTTTGTTGCTTTTTTTGCCCAGAATTTTTTCTTCATTCTATAATTGCTTTTATTGCATCTTTGAGCATGTATGTCTATGTCCATGTTACTTAAACTAAATATAAAATTACTTCGATTTACTTAACATTTGCTTTGAAATTTGTTTATTGTTACTAATTAATCATTTATCTACTTCTAACAGAATGGAGTTATATTCAGGTATAATACTGTCTTAAGCAATTGCTCTGTTGGCCTGTTTTGCGTTTTCCACAATGGTTCTTGTATTGGTCAGGATGGTGAGAGCTAAGCTTTTTAATCTTCTCAATTTTGCAATAATGATTTTTTTACTTCACAGATAGATGCAAACGCATTTGTTATCACCATTAACTATGTTTAATTTTAAAATTTGTGATATAGTTTACTATTTCTCTGTAAATTATGCTAACCTCTTATATGATCCCAGTTATTGGTTGCATACATTATTTCATGCTTTTTTTTAGAGTCATATACATCAATTGTGGCGTGCAATATTGGCCTTTAATTTCTATGCTTTAAATTTTTGCTATATGTTTCTACAATTTTTTCCTTTTCTTAAAATGAAAACACATAAATCCTTAAGAACATATCCTTTCATGCCACCAACATTATCAGCATCAATGTTATCTTTAACCAAATTATATGGTTGGTTTAATAAACTTTTCATTGGCATTCATTCTTTTAGGCAGTTTAATGTTATGCCAACTATAGATTTTTCCCCTCTCCGAAAAAGTTTGGAACACTTGTTTTTTTTCTTCTTGGCTGATAATGTTGGGAAATCCCTTTCTTACTATATGATAAAATAAGATAAACATAATATTGCAGATTTAGTTGTGAAAACTAAAAGTAGTTACAACAAGAAGGTAACTGATAGATCAAGCAGTAGCGCTGTATTATTCTAAAGGCACATATGATGTAGAACCAGATGTTTTTCCCCTTCTTATGTCAGAAGAGCTTTATTTTCCAGGTGTTCCATTAGCAGAGAGAAAGAAAATCATCGAGAAGTTTGTTGCATATTTCTTGATAAAAATCCTTTCACCACGACAATGTTACAATAAAACTAGATGCAGCTTTTGAGCTACCAAATTTGAATCTTATCAGTTTCAATAATCCAACAACAGAAAATAATTTTTAAGTGGAATCACTTTCCCAGATTTAACTTGTAGAAAAAATCAACATCCATACTTAGGGAATCATTTGTAGGAGCTAGTTGAATAAAAATTACTTGAAGTACATCTGCATGCGAGGAACGATGTTAGAATTTAAATTAATCCAATTTTTATCATGATAGATTCTCAGAGTATCATAAACAATATTGTAAGGAAAATCATATTTTCATTGAATTTGCTAACAAATACTTTATTAATATTGAATTTTGTCAATACTTGAAGAGATGCAATCAAAGAGTAGCTAAATATTATAATGAATTCCACCTTTTAAAAATTGAAAGATTTGATGATGGACGGAACAAAATAAGCTAGAATTTACTACTTTAGGAATGTTACTTTTGTTTGTGACTTTTGTAAAGTTAAAATCATGTATGCATGCATAAAAAGTAAAATATTTACAAAGTCAGTTGACATTTGAAAAATACTTTAATAAATCTATTCGGAAGTTAAAATTTTTATAAGATAAAATTGAATTTGAGGAATAAAATGGTCTTCAGTAAAATGTTAAATTAGCACGACCATTGCCAGGTCCCAAACCGTAGATTATAAATGCTAAGGGCTGCATTAGGGACAACCAATGCAAAACTGAAATTGTGTATAGGGTGTTCTGTGGAAACCACTTGTATTATTTGAATGCAATGAAAATGGTACCTAGTGTAGTGTTGAGTGAGGGATGAATGCAGATAAAGAAGCTACTTTAAGACACTATGTAGAGAATATGGAGTTGGAATATTAGTACCATGACAGGAAAGCTTACTGAGCTAATGAAAATTATTATTAATGGAATGACAAATATTTTGTTTTCTTGAAAATGAAATGGATAAGCAAGAAAACAAAAAAAAAATTGATATTTTTGGCTTTAAGCTTTGGCTCTTTGGTAAGCGTTACATAAAAATGGTGTGAGTATTACTTTGGATAAAAATTAATGAATGATGTAATCAAGTTAAAAAGAGTGATAAAATGTGGATTTAGAAAATGTGATTGATGCAGTGATTATTAATATATTAAGCATTTCTGCTCCTGGAATAGTATTATATATAATACTAAATAAAACCTTACTCTGATTTGGAGGATATGGTCTAAAGAAAATCTTAAAATAAAATGTTATGTATTAGAGGAGGCTTATATTAGCATGCAGGAAGAATAGCTTAAGAATTTAATAATATCAAATGTAGTTTGGTTTTGATGTGACTAATGAAGAAGTGAAATTAATTTTGATGTTTTCTTAGCTTATGATTTTATAATTGCCAAGTCTTTGTTAAAAAAAACATATTGTCACATATATTAAGTTTTTGAACTCAGATTGAATGTTTTCTATTGAATAAAGATGAATTATATTGCATGGATTGTAAAAGTTATTTCAAGAGAATGTTAACCACCCAACATCATATTTAAAAGCAAAGATCTGGGAAATATGATAAATCCAAGTAATGTTTGAAAACTAAATGGTGAATTTTAAGAATGAAAACAGAAATATATTTGGGAGTTTTAGAGGTTGGATAGTGGGATATTTTTGGAAAGTGTTATTTTATGTGAGAATGTTCTTTGATAATCAAGATGAAGAGCCCCTATATTAGTATAGATGCTTATTGGTTAAAATAAGATGCTTAAAAAATAGAGAAGATTTATTTTAGAGTGGTTTAAATGTAAGAATGATGAGAATATGAACGACAATTTGTTTTGCTGTCAATCCAAAAGTAGTTTGTTATATTAAAATTCTGTCTTTGAAAAAGTTTATGTGAGAAATTTGATATTGTTGAGGGAGGAAAACACATTAAAAAATAAATATGATGTATCGTGTACAAATTATGAAGGAATTAAGTTATTGAGCCATACTGGAAACTTTACAAGAGTGATTGAATCTAAATTATGATGATATATTAATATTTCACATAATTAATATGGTTTTATGCTAGCTTGATCAACTATTGAGCCATACAATTATTTGGATGTTTTGAAATAGAAATTTAGAGTTTACTTTTTAGATATGTATTGATTTAGAAAATCATATGAGAAAGTTTTAAGAGTTCTTTGGAGAGTACCAGAAAGAAAAGAGAGTTGTGTCTTATATCGAAGCTACTAAAGACATTTAAATAGAGCAGTTACTTGTGTTAGAACATAAGGGGTTTGTTCAGTGATTTTTTTATTTTTATTTTTTGTCAGTTATGAATGTTATTGTTAAGCACATTCAAGAGGAGGTGCTTTAATGCATGTTATTTGCATATGGTATTATTCATATTGTAAAACTAAATATGAGATTACAACAAATTTGAACTAAAGAGAACTGCTTTAGAATCTAAAGTATTGCATCCTAGTAGATTCAAAATGAAATATACATAAAGCATAAGTTTATCATATTAGAAGCAACAATAATGTCATTACAATAGATGGTCATGTTGTTAAGAGTGATTAGTGTTGAGATCGAGCGAGAGATGAATTCTCGAGAGGGAGAAGAGAGAAAGTGAAGCGGGAGAAAATGAAGAGCAGTTTTACTATTACTCAAATGTTATGTACATGGGCATATATATAGCCGGTATAGGGCATAGGTGAGCAATTCAGATTTTCCATGAGCTGGTTGATGGTTGTGATGTAATTTTGGTTTATTATTATCCCCTGCAAACGAAACATCTGGTGCTAAGGTGGTGAGTTTGGACTGATGTTTGTTGAATTGAGCTATGCAGAGTGGTTTGGTTAGGATGTCTGCAACCCGCTCTTCGGTATGAATGTGTAGCGAGTTGTTATCGCGAATAAAGTGGTAATCAACTTCAACATGCTTCGTTCTGGTGTATAGAAAGTTAGGTTCTTTGCTAGGGCTATAGCAGAAAGGTTGTCGAAAATTGTTGGGTTGGACCATCTTGAGGGATGCCAAATTTTTGTAGGAGTTTGTGAAGCAAGAGGATGTTTGTGGCTACGGTGGCTAGCGCTCTCTATTCTGCTTCAGTGGAGGAACGAGAGATTGTATTTTGTTTTGTTGCAGTTCAAGATATTGGAGTGTTAGCCAAGAGGATGCAGCAACCAATACTTGACTTGCAGTCATCGGTATCATTGGCCCAATCTAAATATGCATATGCTCGAAGGTGCAGGTTGTCGGGGACAATGGGAATTTCGAGATGAAGTGAACCTTTAACGTATTGCAAGATGCGTTTGATCAAAGTGTACTTGCATGTTGTTGTGCATATGCTGGCATATCTTGTTGACTGCTAGGTTGAGATTGAGGCGTGTGATGGGGAGGCATCGCAAGGATCTGACTATCTGTTTGTATAGTTTGGGTTGATTGAAATGAGGAGAGGATTTAGGGATCTGGTTTTGGCTATTCATGGGAGTGGAGCGGGATTGCATTGCTCTATACTTGATGTTTTCAGAATGTTGGATGCATAGGTTGCTTGACAAAGCATTGGGCCGGTTGCTGATTTCATGAGATGGATATTGAGGTAGGTAGTTGGGCTGTCGAGGTGCTTCATTCGAAATTGTTGGGTGAGCTGCTGAATGAGGGAATTGAGAGCAGCTTGGTACGGATGAGGATGTCTTCCACATAGACTAGGATGTAGACGTGGTCATGTGTGGTGTCATGTATGAGAAGAGATGGATTGACTTTGCTGGTTTGGAAACTGTTGAAGTGGAGAAAATCTTTGAGGCTAGATTACCATTGACGGGGTGATTGTTTGAGACCATAGATCGCCTTGTTGAGCTTGCAAACATGATTGGGGCGGCTGGGGTCCTCAAATCCTTGCAGGTTCTTAATGTTGACTATTTCATAGAGTTTCCCATGTAAAAATGCATTGGAGATATCCAGTTGTAGTATGGGTGGTGATGCAGAGTTGAAAAGACGGTTACGTGTGCGTAAGCGATTGTTCAACTTCCACAAGTCGTTTGGTGGGTTAAATAAAGTCAAAATTGGTCAAAACTTTGGGAGGATGTTATGAGAATGTTATGGATCTAAGGATTATTATTTTAGATTTTTAGCGGTTGTTAAAGCGGTAATGGGCAGCAAAGTGTGAGGGCGTCAAAGTTTGCGTAGGTTTCGTTGGAGGGGTGTTTGATGGCTAAAACAGAAGCAAATTTTGGCGAAATAAAATGGAGATAAAAGATGACAATTTGAACAACAAGAAAATAGAGAAAGCAATAAAAGAAGAATATTTTTGATCAAGATTATGCACACCTTGATCCTTCCAGTATTATACACATCTTTAAGCCCGTCGATTATTCATACAAACGGAGTTTCAGTTATCCACACCAAAACCAAGAGCTCTTAAGCCAAACTTCTGTAAGAAAAATTCATTCAATTGTTGATACCAGAGGATTTGAGACTTATTTGTAGTCGCATAAGGTATTCCAAATCACCATAAAAATCATAAATCTATCTCAAATTTACCCTCTCATAAGGACTAAAATGTCTTTGTCCATAAGAGATCAATTCAACTCTTACTTATCACTCTTATGCTTATCGCATGTTATTTGACCAAGCTCTCATGCGTAACAAAAATAAAAATACAATAAAATGAAAATAAATAGAAAATTAGCACATTCTCAAAAATCTTCATGCTTCCTATAAGCACATGTCACTACTCGTGTTGACGTGCTGCATTAATTCTCCCCCACAAAAAGAACTCATCTCTGTAGAGTTGATCCTCTGAACTCGTATGATAACCAAGTGTCCTCTAGTAGTGGTCTATCCTTCCATCGTTTCATGAATCTGTGTTCAACCTGCTCTCCTGCAACAACCTCATAAACTATGATAACATCAGTCTCAGAAAGAAAAGGTTGGAGAGTTTATGAAATCGGTTTACCATTCTGCCCCTTGGAGAAGCACCTACATTTCCTTGTAAAATCTCATTTGGATATAGAATTAAATCTCCATTATTGAAAATAGGACCTATAAACATATCATAGCGCAAAGCAATCAAGTCAGCATTCAACCTGATTTTCTTAAGGACTTTGAAAGGCCTTGCCTCTAGCATGTAGCTTTTTATATTTTGTCCTGGAATATTTCTCTGGGTGAATGCGAATGAGCACATAACCACTTCCATTAAAACTCATACTAGACATAGTTATGTTAGCTTAAAGCATAATCTTCATTAATTTTTTTAATTTGAGTTTCAATGTTGTGATGCATTTTATGAAAATCCAAGCAAAGGCAAAATCATAATGTATATGAATAGGCGGGCTGACTACCCGCACTTAATTTTAAATTGTGTCATTTATATTATCTTAGAAATATGACTATTATTAGCAAATTCTGCCATAGGAAAGTGTAAATCCCAAGTAACTAAGTTTTCTCTCACTAGACCCTTTGCTAGATTCATTAAAAACTTATTTATCACTTTAGTAGGACCATCTACATTTGTGTTTAATGATGATAAAATGTTTAGTGTTCTACTCATTAACCACCATGAGCTCAAATGCTCCCATAAGAAATCTTTTTAAAGTAAGGCTTCTACTTCCATTGAAGCTCAGCTTGCTCCCCAAAATTAAGATGGTAGCATGTCAAGTTAGAAAGTTGAGAACTCAATTCTAAATTTTTTGTGGGGGTGGCAACTCATCTGGAAGATCTTCAAGTGAGGTTTCAGGAAAATTTCCGAGGAGATCTACAATTGGAGGAATAAAGATTTCTCATAATCGGAGGTACAATAGGTATGGCATCAGTACATTCCTTTTGTGAATAAGTGTAAGGAATTGATGTGGGTGCATGAAGTAATCTTGAAGTTGTACTAGTTGGTTTGTAATGAATCTTAAAATTTATAATGTGGTTTACTTGTTTTGATGATAATAATATTTATCACAAAATCTCACTCATTGTTTGCCCATGTTATTCTCCTATGAACACTCATTTCCTTTTAGAGGTAGTTATCCCAATAATATTTATCACAAAGTCTCACTCATTGTTGCCCATGTTATTCTCTTATGACCACTCGTTTCCTACGACCACTCATCTCCTACTATGATAATCATCAAAATCATGCACTCACTTCCAATTGGGCCATCAAGTTTGAAAATGTTTGAGGATCATGAACTCTATCATACGTAAGATCCTTTACTTTGGTTTTGCCCAATGGGACAGCTTATCACAACCTTGGTAGCCCCTATTAAGATATAAATCATCAATTTATTTTCATAGTCTTCCTCATGAAATTTACCTCATAGAGTTTGAGTTGTGCCTAACCTCGTAAGGTTATTCATTTCTAGTCTGTGATGAAAGATCATGTAACGACCCGATGTCGTTACTTTGTAAATTAGGTCAAAATTTTGACTCTAACATCAAGATCCCGGGGAATTTCAATATACCCTTAGATGAGAATAAATTTTTAGATCGAAGTGCCCTAGTTTGGGAGAAATCCGGATAATGGAAACTCCTGCTTTAATTTCTAAATTTTTTTAAAATAATAAATCAAGAACATTGAAATATGTGTCTGAATTCATCGATTTTCATTTCGTCATGTTAAGAACATTATTTAAGAGCTGCTCATGAACTTTCATCAATTTTGGATCATCGGTTTAACCTAAATTAATTTTTGAAGTTTAAAATTTTAGAAATTAATATGAAATAAAATATTTGTCCGAATCGAAAATTTTTGGCGCGAGGGTGTTCATTACATTATAACACACATCGGTGTCAAGTTTTGTTGAAAAAATTTAACTTTAAGTAAATTATAAATTTTTCCTTAAGGACCCCCCCTACGATTTTCCCCGCTAAACAGGCGCTACTTCCGCCTGTTAGCGCTTGGAGGGCCCCACCCCCTTCTCTTGACCCTTCCTCTTCTTCTTTCCCCCCCTCCCCCTTCCTCTACTTAAACCCCCTCACTCCCTCCCCCTTCCCCTCAAGCTAGCTCTCCTCCTCAGCCCCCTCACCCTGCTGCAAGCCCCGGCAGCCATCCCGGCACCCCACTCCAACCCAACCAACCCTCTTCCCGGCTCTCCAAAACAGCAGCAACCTTCCTCACCCCTCTCAAACCCCTCCCAACAGCAGCAACCCTCCCCTTCCGGCAGCAACCCTGCTCTTGCCAGCCACTTATTCGGCCACCTCCTGTAGCCGTTCGGTCCCCCTCAGGCTCCCGGAAATACTATCCTAGGTAAGAGGAGAGGAAAATGAGGTAGAAATGAAAAGATTTTACTATTATGTATTTCATTTTATATACTTAATATTTTATTATTATGAAATTAAATATGCTAAGATTAGTTATTCACACTATTGCTGTTGTCATTAATCAATAATGATAACGGTACGTGTGTTATAAAATGACCATTATCTCTATTTTTGTCAATTTCAATTCAGTCATTTTTATTATGTCTTTTCTTTCATACATTATTATTAAATAATGATAATAATAATGTTAATGAATATTACTGCTATCGTAACAGCTTAAAAAATAGGACTTCAATCTTAATAGGAAAACGAAAGAAGAACAGAATCGAAGTAAAGATAAAAATTACTCCTAAAATATTGGATTAAAAAGCTAATTTAAGATATCCATATCTAAATGCAGATCTAAAAGTTGAACTGTCAAACTTTGGATCTTAAAGAACAAATGTACCCAGTATATGACATGTATTGCCTTTTTTATATAATTTATTGCTGCTTAGCTTCGCTTATTTGCTTTGAGCCAAATTCATTTGAAGCTTGGTTGGTTGTTCGGAACCAACGTGGTAATATTTGTGGTTTATTATTGAAAAAAAGACATCAGTAATAACATTTGTGGGTTATTACTGGAAAGAAGATATCAGTAATAACATTCGTGAGTCACTGGAAAAATGACATCAGTAGCATTCGTGGGTTACTGGAAAATGGCATTAGCAACATACGTGGGTCACTGAAAAAATGACATCAGTGACATTCGTGGTGGGTTACTGGAAAAATGACATCAATAACTTATATTTTGTGATAATACGTGTGGCAAGAAACTTTTATTCATTTTGAACTATTACCTTACTTTTCCTGCATTTTTATCCTTATATCGGCTAATCGCATTTCTGCTTTTATAAAAATGTAATATTATTTTGTTTACTGTGGTACTTAGAGTATTCTCTAATTGCTGGAAATTCAAATTTCGGTATTATTTTCTGAACAATACTAGATCAGGTACCTCTGGGGAGCTTGAAGAAGTACTTTTAAACTTAAATTATCAATTGGTCGATGGATTGATGGCGCTACTTTAATTTTTATTTATCTTTTTATTTTCTTTTTATTTTTAAAAAAAGTTGAACAATGTTCATGATGTATGATAAAGATTTTTGTATTATGTAATTTTAAAATGAATGAGAAATATATTTGACTTTTGTACGTGTATGCTCTTTTCTCTCAAATTGCTCAATATGATCTTGCGGTATGTGAAATCCTGAATGTCGGGGCATCACAGATCATTTCGTGGTTTATTTCTATTGTGATGTGCAGGAGGATCAGGTTGTGAGGATTGTGATGGAAGATCATGTCGTGGTTTATTTCTATTGTAGGAGGTTCAGGTTGTGAGGATTGTTGATCTTTCCTCTTATTTATTATTTCTAATATTTGCTTAAGTTGAACTTGCATCTCTTTAAACCCTCAACTCGATGATTCATCTTATTCTCATTTGATTTTTGATTATTAGCCATGTTGCCTTTAAATTAGCATAAAGTTTAATAAACGTGCAACACTAAATTGGAATGTCAAACATCTTGAATGTAATGAACTAATGCAATCAATAGACTTTCCCTAATTAGTGACTAGAAATTGTTTCAATTTCAGTTCATATGTAGCTCATTCACACTCTAGAATGACTATCTTAATAAGCGATGGTGAATGTTTCCATGTAATCGGTACCATAGTGTTGATTGAACCTTTGAGCCACCAATTCGGCTTTGTGACGTGCCACAGTGCCGTCACTTTAAATTTGTTCAAAACGTCTAGTGCACCCAAGGACGTTCTAATGCAGATGGGGAGGGATGAGTGTCCATGTATGTTGTTCTGTCAATGCTCGATACTCATCTTCCATGGCGTGCCTCCGGTGCTTCATTTTGGTTGCGGCATTATAGGATGTAGTTTCGGTTGAATGAGTTGTGAGTTGGGTGACGGTAAAGAGTGGTTTGGGTTTTATGATACCGATTTTGAGTCGAGTGAGCATAGAATGAGTTGGGAGAATGGCTTCTCTTATTAAGAGAGGATAGCTGGGAGGATGATTGGGAGTTAGAGGAAGATGAGGGTGGTTGGATTGGAGTTGGTTGATTTGCTTGAGGAATAGTTTAGCTTGTATGTGAGGGAGTGATTGATTTGTAAGGGGAATGGTGTGGTTTCCATGTGAGGTAGTTTGAGAGTGGAACTAGAGTGAGCGGACTGGGGTGTGATTGGTAGGTAAAGGATATTGTAGCCGTTGGACAGTTGAGTGTTTGAAAGAGAAATATGTTTTCGATGAGTTGGACGTGACATGAGCTTAGAGTAGTAGTTCTTGGGTTAAAGCAGATGTAACCCTTGTGTGATTTGGAGAATAGCCGAGAAGGATGCATGGTAGGGTCTTTGGATCGAGTTTGGTTGTTTTTGTGGGAGGAATAAGGGGATAGCAGAGGTAGCCAAAGATCCGGAGATGGTTGTAGTCGGGTTGTATTTTGTACAGAATTTGAACCCATGAGGATGAAATGAAATGGAACAAGTGTTATCGGATGTTAGTTTGTGAATGGAAAGAAGATATATTGGCACTGTGAAACATGAGAATATGGTTTAGGTGGAACTTACGATTGGGTGTGAGAAGAATGTTATTTCCAATACTGGAGATATGGGGAGTGTCCATTTCCGATAATTACACAATCATTAACTTGATAGGTTTTGACAATGGATAGGTTGCTGAAGTTGTTAATGATGTGGTTGGAGGCTACTTAATCAAGGTACCATAGGTGGTTAGACAGCCCTTTAATGCGTAGAGTTGCTAAATGATGCTACGGCTGAGTGGGGGGAGTTGCAGTAGTTTGCATCCATCTAGTGCCAGCAGTATTTAGCTGAGTGTTCGAGTTTGTAGCAGATCTGGCATTCGATGTAGGAGGGTCTGCATTTTTTGTGCGAGGGAGGTCCTTTTGCACAGCAGTAATGAGCATCCGCATCCCCTGCCGAGTCTGCCCTTGCCTTGGAATCGACCCAAGTATAGTGAGGTAGGTCATTGATGCTGGTAGGAAGCGGATTCGTGAGCATCACCTCCTTGGGGGTAATCTTGTTGGACAATAATTTCTACCTTGATTAAGAGTGTAGAGATCGTCTAGGCTGTTAGGTTTGAGTTTGGTTCTAATGGTTGTTTTGAAGGCTCGATAAACGGGACCGAAGGCCTTTCAGAACGTCTTTGTTATCAATTTTGAGCATGCTATCACAATTCTGTCTACCAAGGACTTGATTTGGGATAGGTATTCGTTCATGGATCGGTTATTGAGGGATACATTATGAAGTTCATTCTTAAGCTGAATGACTCTAGATCGGTTTGAGGATTGGAAATGTTTTTCTAGGGTGAACCAAACTTCAGCACACAAGTCAGCCTCCAATATATATAGGGAAGTATGGATGGGGATATTACATATTAGAGGGCTGCGATTAGGTTTTGATCAATGGAGGTCTAGAGTGACTTCTTGTCGTCCTTGGTATTGAGGATGGATTCGATGCCGTATAGATTGTTTGCTTTGAACAGTTGAATTACTTGTGCTCGCCAAATGGGATAATTCTCGGAGGTTAGAGGGTTGCAAATTATATTATTGATGTTTGACATCAAGAATGCAAGATTCTTTGATTCTTATCGGTTGACGGGGTTGCTGCGATGTCAATTGTTGTTGCCGGATTGAGATTCCACATTAGTGGATTCCATGGGAATGAATCTGACGAAAGTGGTCGATTCTGCGGGGTTGCAGTAGCAAAGCGGAGCAATTATGACAAAGTTGTCGAATCTGGCGAGAGACTGATACTCAAATGCATGATGGAGGCTGGATCCAAGCGACCTAGAGATGATCGGGATGGTTCGTTGAGGAGGAATGACGCTCTGATATCATGTTGAGATCGAGTGAGAGGTGAAAAACTCTCGAGAGGGAGAAGAGAGAAAGTGAAGCGGGAGAAAAAGGAGCAATTTTATTATTATTCAAATGTTTTGTACACAGGTGTGTATATAGCCGGTATAGGGAATAGATGAGCAGTCCACATTTTTCGGTTGATGGTTGTTAATAATAAGTTCTTCAAATGTTTTGACTAAATTATGCAAAGTAATGACAAAATATAGGGTGATGTTATAGGCAGGATCCATGCTTGTTGGAAGAAATGAACGCTTTTGGTGTTTCATGTATTCGAATAATTTATCTTAAAATCAAAAATGTTTTATAAAATTACTATAACACCAGCTATATTCATGCAGCAAAATATTGGCTAGCAAAGCATAAGAATATTGATAAAGTGTATGCAGATGCTAAGGTGGATGAGTTATATACAAAAGAATACAAAGAGAAATGATTCATTTATAACAAGGTTAGAGTGACTTCAATTGAAGGATAACTTTGATAAAAAAAGTCTAAAATGGTTTGGGCATATTGTGCATAAATCATTGAATACCTCAGCTAGGAAAGTTTAGCTTATGAAAATTTTCCATGCTAAAAGAGTAAGAGAAGCCCAGAAAAAGCTTTGGAAGAAATTATTAGGAAGGATAATCACTTACTTGGAACTTTGGACAAGTACACCCTTTTTGTAATTTAAATTAAGATAGGGGCATTTAAATTTTGAAGAAAAAATTTGTCATGGGTAACTTTTAAAATATTTGCAAGATGGTTGGATTGATTTAAAAAATTTTACATCACAAAGTTGAAAACAACTAAACAAATTCTCAAATTATAGCGCCTGCTACTGCTTGCCCTAAACCCAAGCAAAGTCAATGACAAAAATAAAAGAGAACTAATAGGTAAAAGATGTTACTGAGTTAACATGAATCCAGAACTCAAGAGCAAAGAGTGTAAAATTTTTGAAAGTTTGCATTTAGATTTCATGTTATAAGAAGAACGAATTTCCTAGAAATTTATTGCCCTAACCTTACACTTGAGAACTTCACTTCCAAAGTGTCCAAGTTCGGGAGGAGTATAGTTTCAATGATCTTTATCAAAACAATCAACTCTCCTGATGCAAAGTAGATGATTTTTAATTATTGATTCATAGGTTTTATGCATAAAACAAAAAGAAACAAAGGGTTTAATGCATACGTAGCATCTTAATCTCTTTAAAATACAATTTTAGCACTTTATATATTTAATGCTTACAAATAATTTCTATCATTTCACCTATTTTAGAATTATTTGGTCTGTAAGTAGATATTAAGTGTCATATACCTTAGGAATGGAGAGATGATAGTCCTTTTGTATAATATGATAGATTGAGTGTTGAATATACAACTATTATAAGATTTCAGTGTTATACATGTAAAAAATCTCTAAAAATAAATTTTCAATTATATATATATATATATTTTTTATTTTTTTATTTTAATATATATATACTTAAAAAGCCTGAGCCTTATTAGGAGGCAAATGAGTGATTGTTGAGATTTGAATTCCTGCTAGGAATGTAAATTTAAAAGCTTCACCATTGGGTTACAATACTATTTGCAAATAAATCCATAGCTGTGAGGATTTGATGATAGTTGCGGAGCATCTACTATGAGCAAGAGACGGATTCCAATAATGAAGAAGCCATTCATTTTGTATTAGTACTACTTTTACTTTTATTGCCTTAATTAATGGCCCATCTGTATGTAGGTCTATCACCAAGTAGCCTACCCTTATAATCTTTCAAATAACTGGGTGATGTCATCATGTCAACCAGCCTTCAATTTATTTGCTTTGATGACATTAACAAAATATCTATCCCATTAACGTGGAAACGAAGTCTCAAAACAAATAATTTTCAGGTTAATTTATTGATCATGTTATCATTTGAATAAAATTCTGGTTTTATTTTAATGATGCCATCTTCAAGAAGTTCAAAACATGGACAGCCAGCCATCCCACATATAATGTAAAACCAACCATGCCTTGGTAAACTTTGCAGTAGCATTGTAGCACTGTTGCAGCAACATCCGTAGCTGTTAAATTACCTGAATGTTGTTAGTTGATGTTTACGATTTCCATCAAGCTTTCACAAATTTGGATTAAAAAAAACTAGAAGGAGAAGAAAAGGTTATTGCAAGTTCATTAAACTGTTATCATTGGATGTCTTTTTTTCCATCCCAAAGGCAAGGGATGTCAAAAATAGGTTAGCAAGTTGGGTTTAGGCCAAACCCAAATTTGATCAACCTGATTTGATAGGATCTAAACCTTATTCATTTATTAAAACCCTTTATAAAATTTATTTCTAAACAAACCTAATCTGATATGGCAGCCAACTCATTAAATGTAATTTCTTAGAAAATTTTATTTTGAAGTATATACTAGTCGTTTCCTGTGATTTTATATTAGAGTTATTTTGTATCAGTTGAGTCATTTTTTGGCTATTTAACCAGTATTTTGGGATACAATTGAGTTATAAAAGTTGACTCGACCCGAAATATAAACATTGTTTTTTGAATCTCATCTCGATCCACAATTGACCAAAACCCACTTTTTGTGTCAAGATCAATTGAGTTGGTGTGTCACACCCCTACAAAAACATTAAGAGTAGAGTTACTCTAATGCAATAAATAAACAAGCAAATACCCCTACAAAAACATTAAGAGTAGAGCTTTCTCTAATGCAATCAATAAACAAGCAAAATATTTGGGATTCTCATATTAGTTTCATTTTGAAAAGAAAAAATACTTATTGTCCACATCTTTGCCAATGATAGACAAGCAGAATCGTATGGGTTGTTGATTTCAAGCTAGTTTCCATCGGCCTTTACTTCTTCAGCTATCAGATAGTGTCCTTGGACATTGATTACCTATTGTCAACCATGTATGTCTGATGCACTTTTACCTGAGTTCTACTAGGCATCACTAGCAACCTCTTTTTCACATCAGCCATGGGATGGAATTTGGCTGCTACACCTACTTTATTTTTCATACTGCCACATATGGCTGGCAATCAACCAAAAACTTAAAAATCATTCAAAACATGCTTGAGTTTTGAGTTGAATCAAACTTGATTTCAAATTTTCAAGCTGATTCTCGAGTTGAACGGGTGGACTTGAACCTAATTCAAGTTAACTTCGAGTTGTGCTCGACTCAAATCAAATTGAGTTCAAATCACTCAAAATATAGAGTCACACGAAATATATAAAATAAAAATACTTATATCAATCGTCAAAGGTACTTAACAGTTCCGTCGGTAAAGCCCTCCAACTCCGTCTTTTCTATTTGCCTTGGGCTCGATTCTCACTTCAGCTAAAATTTCGTTTTTTTATATAAAAAAATTTAATAAAAAATATAATTTTTGTCCTTGCAAGAATTGAACATGGATACAAGGGATGAAATTGATACACCATTACCAAGGAGCCGTGAAAGTTCTTCTACAAATAATTTAAGTTTTTTTTTTTATATATATTTTGAGTCTGACTCGAATCAAATTCCAGTTAGCTCGAACATGAACTTTTTTGAATCGAAATTGACTCTATTTGAGTTCGAGTCTCAGTCAGCTCTAAAATTTTGAGTTCAGTCGCACTCACCGTGAAAATTTTAAGTTCGAGTCTGAATTAAATTAACCAAATTTGAATCGAATCCAGCCCTACTGCCACACCATACCATGTGCCAAACCAATCACAAGGCTTCACAAGTGCCTTGTAGTTACTAGATTCATTGTTACGTGTTGCACACTATCTCAAACTTCACATTCTGTCTTGCTTGCCACGTTCAATAACTAGTTATGCGCATTTACTGCCAACTCATCTTTGTTTTCAGGACTACCTAGCTACATTGCGATTGTTGAGCCTACTCCATGTGCTCCCATTGCTTTCAGCATCAGTAAAAATGTGGCACCTGAGGATCCTATTGAGGATTTTGAACTCTAATAGAAGATTATATAGATAAAATATTTTTTTCATTTATTATGAGCTGGTGTTCTCTTTCCTCTAGGAAATTGACAAAATGCAAGAGTACGTTCAAGCCGCTAAGTCATATTGGAGTGAACATACATTAAATGAATATGCTCTATGTATTACATTAATTTGCTATGTACAATATATTATCATCTGCTTACCATGAGCTATTCTAATCCATTTCTAAGCTCTACTAATCATCTTTTGGATTTGATTAATTGTATAGTATTTATAAAGGAAAGTTTAATTTAGTCTTTATTGTTTTACTTAAATCTAAATTAGTCCATGTAAATTCTTATTTATCAAATAAGTTTCTGTAACATATGAAATGCTTTATTTTATTCTCTATAATGATTTCTGAAAAAAATTTAAGAACTAAATTAGGATTTCTAAAAATTTGTATTGATTAAATAAAACTTTTCCCAAAGAATGTCATTGAAAACTAGCATATATACTTGATTCATCAAAGGAATAACAAATATGAACAGATAATCAAATCATATGATCAAAAGATGACAATTTTTGCTTACAGCACAGGGGCAATGTTCGGTTGAAGCTATTTATCACAAGCAACAAGAAGGTTATTTAATAGTGTTCTAAATTATAAAGGCTATTTAATTTGATGGATTTTAAAAGAAGTTAAGAGGATTTATAGTTAAAATCTATTTTATATTGTTCTAGTGCAATCTAAACCTAACAAATTAGTGAAATGTTGAAATTAGCATATTAGTAATTTAGTCACTTTTAGGAACGTATTATCCAACTTCAAGCAATCATATGAAGCCTAAAAGTTATTTATTACCTTTCAAATCTTTTTTCCATCGCAATAGATACTAGGTTTACTTTTGTGTATGGATGTTTTATTTTGAAATGATTCAAAACCCAGTCATGCTACTACTACATTAGTAAATGGAAAAGGCCATTTAAACTTAGCTTATGTTCTTATTGACCATTTTATTTCATTTTTTATTCTGGGGCAAACCAACAAGTCTTATTTATGTTTCTTTTATTACAGTTGAATGTTGTAATGGCAAGATCAATACTTAATTGATGAAGATGGCAGGCACTACCTTGATGCTTTTGGTGGGATTGCCGGTGTGTGTTGTGGACATTGTAATTCTGAAGTAGTCGAAGCCATTGTAACTAGATTGAATGAATTTAAAATTCTACTATTTATATCCAAAATAAGCAACCATATGATTTATACTTTGTTTTTTATTAATTTCTGTCTAGGAAATTCGTTTAAAAAAGTTGTTCATATGCTTTTGCGTAGGTTGTATTTTTCACAAATTTTGGGACATAAGCAAATGAGTTTGCTTTGATGATTGCTCTTCTTAAAACAACTATTAAATATATATTAGAAAAATATAAAACATCTATTAGTTATAAATCCTCTTAACCCCTGTTAAAACTTGTCAGATTAAATAGTCATTATTATTTTCTTAATATAATTTGTAACACTATTAAATACCTTCCTTATTGCCTATGACGAACATTTTGGCCCTTCACGAACATTCCTTCTATCTCTCTTCATTAGTGAGGGATTTATTAGATAAAATGAAAATTAAAGTACTAAATTGGGGCTCAAGTAAATTGTAGGGACTAAATAAGACTCGCTCCTATTAAATTTGTAATAAAATATTTAGCACATAAATTTTTATATTTTTATTATTTAAACAGACAAGTAATCGAACAAATTATAGAAAATTACAATAAAATAATAATAAATTAAGAATGAAACATTCCAGAAACATGTTATCAACTGTGCCTCACATGCTTGCAAGCAGTTCTTGATTTTTATTTTCCAATAGATGATGAGAGAAATAATACACTTAATGTACCAAATGGATCGGTGATTGGCTGTGAGAAATCATCACTTTATAATCATCTGAACAGTGTGAAGTTGAGTGCACTCTATTCTGATGAAATGTACTCTAAAGGTGATCAATTGTAGAAGATACTTAGCAAAGTAAGAACACCAATCCATACTTATTTGAATTATTTAATATTAGAACTACTAATTCTGTTATTCTATATTTTATCTTGATTATAAAACCACTTTGTTTGATACTCTCTTTTTAACCTTAGAAGTTGAATGGGTTTGAATTTAACATTGGAAGGGCCAAATTTGATAAAAGCAAGAAAATAAACAGATTCTTTGTTTCTACATTAATAAAGCGCTTTGAAACATTAGTGTTTATGACTTGATTATTAGAAATATGAATAAGTTCATGCAGCTGTAAAACCTTTTTAATTTCCAACAACTTGAAAGAAGGCATTGCGAGGGGATAAACTTTTCCTGAAGATGGAAAAAACTTAATTTTATGCAAAATTATTGCATCAGTTGCAAGTGGTGCCATTTTTGCATTCTCCATTTTGCTTTTTCTCTAAACATTTTTAGCATATTTTGGCAGGACGTTTGCATTTTGAAAAATTGAGATGTTAAAGACTTGATTGCATTCACTTTACCTAAGGAACAAGAAGGATGCGCAAAACTTCTTACATACAACGCTCCCCTATATAGCTATTCTCCATCTCTCTTCCTCTCTCTTGTCCTAACTTTAGTTTATGTGTGTCTAATTGAACAAGATCTGGTTCTTGTTGTTTTCCATTTGATGTACCCTTTCGGAAACATGATTTTACATAAATATGAAGTTATTGCAATTGTTTCTAAGAAGTGCTCTTATTTTATGCAAATTTAAGATGGTCATCACGTAATTGTTTTTGTCTACAACTTAAGGCAAAGATAATATGCTTTGCCAAATAATGAAAACCCTAGCCTTGGGAACTTATTTTTTTGTCTGTTTTCTTGCCTGCAGGAAAGAAAGATTTATATACATACATTAGTGTGATTTGGGTTTTATTTCATTGTTAGTGATGCCTCCTGCCTTTTATATTTAAATGTTGATATTTCTTTTTTTTCACAGGTTTTGGTTTTTTTGTGGACAAAGATGGAAACATGATAAAGAAACCTCAGGTTGGTGGAGTTTTGAACTCATATATATATATATATATATGTATATATAATTTATTTATTTATTTATTTTTATTTTTTCCTTATGTGTGGCCGGTGGGATTTGAACCCATAATCTGAGATAACAAATCTTGAGCCTTAATTATTAGGCTACAACACCATTCTTATTTCTTCAATTAGATTATGTTCTTTTTGCCATTAACTTTTGTATGGTTTTAAGTTGCTGAGATAAAGCTATACTATTATAAACTGAATTACAGTTTCTTCACTTATGTTGTATGCGTTTTCAGTTACTAGTCTAGTGATGATATTACTGATGCCTTACTTTGTTTTGGCTTCCTTTGAAGTGAATTAATATACTCAATGAACTAGAAGTTCTATGAATATTTGCAAAAATCACAGTTTCGGCGGGTAAGGATCAAATTTGAGTTTACAAAATTATTGTATTGGACAATCTTTGTAGTCTCTTGGAAATCAGAACTATCTTACTTTCTTTGATGAAGAACTCTGGTTTAATGGTAGTGTGTATATGAGTTATTTCCAAGACTTAACTCTGACATGTCCTCTTTCTCTCTTTAGGCACACACCTATCCATACATTATGGGCAATGTCCTCTTATGAAGGGAATGATTTTTCATTTCATTTTCTGCATCTACTGTATTTATTATTGAAATGCTAAATGGCCCAAAAATCAACCAAAATTTTGACAAAAGTTTATTAAATAATTATTAAGGTAGAGAGATATTTGCATGACTAGTTTTGTAAAGTGATTTTGCCACTCACCATTTTTACACTTGGTTGTGCTGCCTCATTAAATTTTGTTTGTCTATTGTTTGGCTTGTATGTTAGAACTAATATAATTTTCAAATTTATGCTTACACTATTGATAGTGATCTACCTTGTAAGAGTTGCATATTAGTCAAATTTAATCTACTTTTATCATATCAAACTGTCGGAGTCATCTATTGAGAAAAGTTTCATGCATGATTAATGATGAAATGATTTTAAAAATTATTTAGATAATACATGCCTTAGTTTTGTAATTTTGTTAAAGAGTAAAAGTTTTTTTGTTTGGCTTTTGATAGTGAGAGTATTAAAATATAATTTGGCTTTAAAATGCAAAAAAAAAAAAATATTTTGTTCAACTTTTAAAAAATCTTGAAATAGTCCATGAGTTTAACAAAAGTAATAAAAATGTCCATTAAATTAACACCATACATATATCTATTAAAGAAAAGCCAAACTAAATTTAATTATTATATTTTTGATGAAATGATAATAGGCTGCCAACAAGTTTGGTGTGCCTGTTTTTCATTGAGATGCCTTCATAATTATTGTTTTATGTTGCACAAACTATTTCCTATAAAGAATATTTTTATATAACTCTTGATTTTATTAAAAAAGTATTCCAAGCACATTTTATTTTTGATAAGTATATGTGATAATAAAGAGTAATTATAAAGTTATCTCTATGAAAAATAAGCATACCAAATATTTTTTGAGTTAGTATAATTTCATAAAAAATAAGTAAAAAGATTGATACCAAATTTACTTTTACTTTTAACAGATAGATTAAAAATGTTAAATCATTTGACTTATTTTACTAGTTTTATTAAATATGGGGACTATTTAAGAACTTTTTGAAAGTCAGGACTAAATTTAACACTATAATTAATCAATAGATCGTTTTAATAAATTATTCTATTTGTATATGTGTGTGTATATATATATATATACATTTATATACAAAGGAATGTTATTATCCTTTTATATAAAAAACTATTTTCTTAACACTCATTACCAACCATCTATCCAACAAATTGGATGGTGAGGGTTGTGTGAGAAGTATATTTTCTACTTAAAAGAATAGTAATATTCCTCTCTCTAGACTACTATCCATTAATATAAAAAGGATACTTTTCCTTCCACATCCTTCATTGTTGTTAGATCATGTAAGAAGTTTATTTTCTACAAAGGAATAGTAATATTCCTCTCTCTCTAGACTGCTATCCATTAATATAAAAAGGATACTTTTCCTTCCACATCCTTCATTGTCCATTGATCGATATATGCGAGACAGTTTAAAGTGTGCTACAAGACAAAAATCTCATAGATGTTATTTTGTATCTTGTAGTGCGCTTTAATCTGTGCTGTTCAGATTAAGTGATGCTCTCTAGGTAGAAGGTCAAGTGTTTTTTCCCATGGAAAGATGGTAGTATATCCCTACGTGCATGCGCGCGCGCACACACAAATATATATATATATATATATATATATATATATATATTTGTGTGTGTGTGCGTGCGCGAGCGCTCATCTCCTTGGTCAATTTAAATGTGATAGTAGATAAGTGGTATTATTAACTCATTGTTGTGATGGATTTCTCAAGCGTCTATAACTTGCAAAATGTTACATTAAAATCAAATTGTTCACTGCCATTCATCATTTTTGTTAATGTTTGTGGTATCTTATGCCATGGCATGTTACTACTTAGTAAATGAAGTTTATGATTGGACCTTGCTAAATCTCATTGGTGTTCAATTACATGAGGTTTTAGCATTGTCAAAGACTTTGTCAATTTATTTACAAGTGGATTATTGAAATATTTACATTTTAGTACGTTCTTGAAAATTCTTGTCCCATATTAGATAGATTTGAAACATGATGGTTTTGTCTAATAGATTGACTATATAGGATATATATTTGTTAAGATATTTGATGAAGAAATTAATTGTAAAGAAATGTTGATCTTATATTATTTTTATTTAGAGGAGACATTATGATATTGCACCTAGAGAAGTTCTTTGAGAGTATTGAATAGAAGTGATATTTGTATCATCATTATTTATGTTTCTAAATATATGTATTATGAAGCAGATATATCTATCTATTCAAGCCCATTATGATTTGTCAAATTGTCTTTCTATTATCTTTTATGTATTATGAATGCTCTTACTATACATACCCAAGAAGATGTGCCATGGTGCATGTTATTTGTTGATAATGTTCTTATTGATTATAATAGAGATGCATTAAGTGAAATACAAGTTACAGAGAATTATCCTAGAATAAAAAGGTTTTCATCTTAGTATAGATCTAACAGAATGTTGAATATAAGTTGAATTATACTAGTAGTTATTATATCAAGGAAATGACACTTGATAATCATGTTATAAAAAAGTGAGATTGAATCATGCAAAAATAATTGGTGAAATAGAGGGCAATGCTATCAACATGATTCAAGTATGTTGATGAAATGAAGGAGCACTTTTTGGGTTTTATGTGATCGAAAAATATCAGTTAAACTCAAAATAAAGTTTTATTGAACTATAATGCCAACAATGATGTATGGCGATAAATTTTACATGCAGAGTGGAGGCATACTGATAAAATTTGTGTTACTAAGAGGAGGATGGATATGTGGGTTTACATGAAAATGAAGTGATTGGGAATGAGTATATTTGCAGCAAGGATGGATTAGCTCCAATTTAGGACAAGTTTGTAGAACGTTGCTTTATATGGTTTAAGCATGTTAAGCATATGCCTTTAGATGCCTCAGTGGGACAATTTGACAAAAGAGGGAATGGAAGACAAAAAAGGTTGTGGCAAGAAGTAATTAGAAATGATTTGCATACTTGGATCTTAGGGAGGGAATACTGATTATTAGAGCGCAATGGAGACAAATGATTCATGTAACTAGCCTACTTAGCTAGATTAGGACTTGATTTATTGTTATTGTTGGTTTGCACTCTCTAACAATTGATATCTAATAGCAGCCATCAAGGACATCCATGCCACATAATCAGGAACTCTACATCAGACGGCTGAAGACCCGTTACTCCTATATACATCAGATGGTTGAAATCTACATCATACTTACGTTATAAGTTGACTATTGGTGTATTCTGTCTTGCTTTGGTCCTCATTTGATTCCACACTCCCTAGCACTCAAAGAGTTCTAAGTTTACTACATATTTTGTTTCATTTCATATGCAATTTATCATATAATACATTGGATAATCTTTGAAAAATTTAAGTTGAATTTTTGTTGTGATACCTAGTTACTGTATAACAAGACTAGTAAGACTGCTTTTTTTTTTTGGAACGTGAATCGATCTTCACATTCATCATTCTATTATTAGATTTGCTAATACTTAAGTTCTGGGTTTGCAGACGCTCTTTGTTAGGATTGGAGACCATGTGGAAATTGGTGCTAATTCATGCATTGATAGGGGAAGGTTAACATATTATTATATTGAATGCTTAACTAAAATAATATCATTATTTAAAGTTTCCCCACAGATTTGTTGTAAATGTTGATGCGTGTTAATTATTAGTAAATACTAGCGGTGAGTCTTGTGTCGAATTGCATGTTTTCAGCATAAAATGTTGCTCAAGTCTGCTTCTGGGTTTGTTTATTTTTGTAGTTGGAGAGACACTGTTGTAGGAGATCATACCAAAATAGATAACTTAGTTCAGGTGGGTTCAGCAAATATCAGATTGTGTTTACTTTAAAAATAGAGTTTGTCTTATATGAAGTTTTATGTTAATTTGAGCTTTTCAATTTTTTGATGCTAATTTTCTTTATGCAGATTGGACATAATGCTGTTATAGGGAAGTGCTGCATACTATGTGGGCAAGTCGGTATTGCTGGTTCTGTAACGTTAGTTTAGATTTTTTCCTGCTGGTCTAATTGTTTTTATTAGCCTTGTAAAAGGTCATTGGAAAGGTGTGTTTGGCATTAGGCATTTTGGAGATGTCCTCTTTTTTATTATTTTGACATATATAGGTTGGGAGATTATTGCACTTTGGGTGGGAGGGTTGCTGTGAAGGACCATGTTACCATTTCTTCAAAGGTATGAATTGTTACTGATCATTGCTTACTTCTATTGTATGTCATTATGATGTTGCATAGCGAGATTACATGCCAATTGTTGAATTTAGGGTTATACACTTGTATCTGGCTATGTCAACGGACATGAGCAATGATTATGTGATGCTGTGAAAATGTCTATTTTCTTGTCAGCATGCAAAATAAGAAAGGGCAAGCATAGTCTTAGAAATTCTATTTCATGTTTGTCCTTTAATGAAAGCTGTAATAAATTGCAAGTGGATAATGCTTTCATGAATAAGGATTAAAGTTATTATAAAAAGGATTTATCTTCTTAAATGGCCCCCAGGCTATTAAAAAATATCCAATATTGGATTATTAAAATGCCCAAAAAATCTCAAACCTTTTTTAAAAGTTCAATTTAGTTTCATTTTGACCTTTCATCTATTTTGGATGAAAATGTTAAATTGAATAAGAATAACTCTTTTTCCTCGTTCAAAATAGATATATTTTGGTTTGAATAGTCCATATAGTTGGCCCTAGCAAAGGAGAAACAATCGGATTCTAGCTTGTAATGGAAATTAATGTAAATTCTGATTTTAGTAGCTGTCCTTTTTCTTATCTAAGTTGATTTCTTCTCCATTAATTCATTGTGATCTTGCTCTTTATCCGGTTCTCGCAATCTTTCAAAGGATACTTCATTGTCATGCTCGAATTGTTATTTTTCTTACACGTATCATTCTAATTTTGATATATAAAGTATCATTAAGCTTTGTGAAAATTTCTAATAATATATATTTGGTACGACAATTTTTAAAAATATGTGACTACCCATTTTGGGCTGATTACTTCTTGACCTTTTGTTGGTTAAAATTAAATTATAACTACTCTTTTGGGCCAAAATTCTTGTACAATAAAATTCCAAGAGGTCGACTAGTTTGAACTTCTGTCGACCAGTCTATTAACTTTAGGGAAATGAACTTGATAGTTCAAGGATTGCATTTGCGGCTTCTAATGTCTTGGAATTACTATTGAATTTGGGAAAATGTTTCATTGGAGGTAGCGGTTTTAATAAAAGCTATGCTGGATGAAATCTGAGCTCGATAATCGGCTTGTAAGCTGACTCTTCAAGTAAGCAAAATGAGTTTAAAATCTCAAACCTCTCATTTTAGTGGTTTGAATACCGGTCCAATTTTTAAATCTTTGTAAAAATAATAGCTGGCACGTTGAGATCATGGAAGTGAATAATTTTCAGTAATGTATCACTTTTGCAGATTGGGGAATCGTGCGTGAGAGATGTGGTCATGGTTCACAGGGTTGTAAAATACAGATGATAGTTGCAATCGTTGAGGATGGTGCGGAGGGAGAATTTGAGTTGCTGTAGTGTCATAGCGTTGATTTAAAATTTAGCGTAATGACTGATAATTGAAAGAATTATGCTGATCATTGAAAATTTAAAATCTTCACTAGAATCTAGCTCTAAATCTAATTGATGGAAGCGTCAGAAATTTTTTGGCAGTTGGAACTGAATAGAGGAGTAAGAGAAGAGAAGTGAAGAGATGAGACAGTAATCTTGGTTTTGCTAGTCAAAACTAAGATGCTTCAGAGCAAATCTAAGTAATGCATATCCCAACTCTAAAGGAGGATTCAAATTTCAGTTCATTTAACTTCATCTTCTCCCAATGAGAGTTGCATACTTATATATACATTAGAAGGAATAAGAGGGAAATTTACAAGAAAAAAAAAGAGGGAAATGTACAACTGCTAGTGGTGCTCTTCTTGTCATGTGATTTTATCAATCTCACCAAAAGCTCATTCTGTCTTAAAATAAAATTATTTACAGTCTAGAATAATCACCCATGTTTGGTTTCACAAACTAGTCTTTTCTTCTTTAATTGAACTTTCGGGCCATCCTTTTGGACATTGCGTTATTCCACTATGCTAAAGACATGCCATTCTGATCCTTGTCTATGTTAATGATGCGCTATTACTAGCAATAATTCCACCATTGTTACTACTTTTATTAATTTTTTATTGATTGTTTTTCCTCCAAACTTATATGTATTTGTTTCTTTGTATTTCACTCTCACAGCTCTCAATTTACAACTACTATACATAATTGTGGCAAAAAGCAAACCTTAGTCCTGGCTCCCTCCGCTGAACTCTTTTGCACTAAAGGATTACCTCAATCCGAGTCTACCACTTGCCATCTCATTCTTAGAACTTCACAATTTTTGCTACTTGTCAGAATCTATTTTTTTGTGTGAACAAGGTTTCACAATCTCTACAACTGTGAGCGCTTGGTTGTGTCAAATGATTACTCTGTTATCGTAAAACACCATTTGACATGGGACTTAACTATGGCTGGGCTCTCCTTCAGTTTCTATGCTTATTGTGAAGTTGATTGGGCTCGATGTGAACATGATATTATAAATCTACCACATTTTGGTCTTTCTTAGCACGTCTTTCATTTCCTGATTTTCAAAGAAACAAATTAGTGTTGATTGATCTAGATAGAAGCTGATTAAAAATTATTGCCCAAATAGCCAGTGAAGGATCACTTTTTTGGCGTTTCTCAATCCTTACTGCAATAATGTGGGCACTAAACATTTTACACCCAACCTTGCATCCCCAAATGAAGCACATTTACATAAAATTTTCATTCATTTTGCAATGTTACAGCTGCCGAAGAGTCACAAGTCGATTATGTTCCATTGTTCTTTCTATTTGCACACTTACAAAACTCCTCTCGCATCTACGATTCGAGTCTCTTACAATTAAGTTTTTCTTGCATAGCTGGTGTCAAACTTGTACTTATATATGTTAGACTATATTATTCCATAGGTTTTATGCATTAGAACACTTCTTGTGTATATTTTCTTAGGAGAATTTAGTCATTCATTTATGCTGTTGTTATTGTAGTTTTATATACTCGATGGTCCAAAATGTTGGTTGCTCATTGCAATCTTTATTTCACTATATAATGGATTTGTATTAAAAGGATATTAATCTTGTACAAACAATATACCTTTTTAATCCAGAATAAAATTATTACATAAATCAATATAAATTAATATATTAATTATAATAAAATATTACTATTATTAATACTATTATACCAAATTAATATATTTAAGAGCATTTTTAATACTACACGTGTCTACTATGTAAAGTATGTGTATTACACCTTTTGGTGATATTGTTTGCTTTGCAAGCCTTGTAAAATTGGAGTATTTTTTGAAGCACTCACACAATATATGTATAATACATGGATAACTAAGATCTTTACAACTGTCAGGTTCGGCTTGCAGCAAATAGCATGGTGACTAAGGACATTTTAGAATCTGGAGACTATGCTGGTTTTCCAGCGGTATATGCATCGTTCTTGTCTTTATTTTAAAGTATGAAGGTTATTGATAGTGTGCTTATAAGTACTAATATATAATTTTAATGTCTCAGGCTCCTATTCATCACTGGAGGAGGCAAACTGCTGCAATCAGGCGACTTATCATGTAGGATTTTAAAGAATAAGGTTATTGAAAATAAACGGTTCCCCATTAATTCATGGGCTGAATCTCTTTAAAGGAAAGGGTTTCTATTCATGAAATAGCTCTATAATTCTTGTTTTTAAAATTAAATGATGCGCTGATACCTGAAATTGCAGTGTTTATTGCTGCATGAAAGTGGTGAAATGCTGAATTTTATTTTATTTTCTTTACTATGTTACTACTTGTTTGATGACTTCAAAGAGTTGAACTCAAGGCCCGTCAATCTCAAGGCTTGTTGGGTGGGCAGAATTCTAGGATCTTGTAAATCCTGAAGCTCTTAAGCATTGAAAGCTTTTGCTGCACTATTTGCTAAACTTTAATGTACTGTTTTGTTGTATTTTTTTTATTTAGAATATAATGATTCAGCTAAGTAATGTGATTAATGTCAATAGGAAGCACATATTTACTTTCAATAAATCTTAAATCAGTGAATATAATGAATCCTTACATAATACGGGAATCTTTAAATAACACATTCACTATTTAAACTTTAATATTGACAAATAAAAGCAAGTGTTGACATGTTTTAATGATAAATAATTGATAATTGTTTGTAATCTATGTAATCTATAGATTTGCTTTCAAACATATTGAAGATGATGCAAATGTTGCTTTAATTTTTTGATCATAAATAGAGCGACAATTTTACTGTGTTTGTGAAAATACTAACCTGCATTGATATAAAAATGCTTTGCCTGTACAGTGGCATCACTATTGAATAAACTTTAATTATTTTCAATGATATATATATATATATATATATATATATATATATATATGCTCCTAACATGGGTTGTAACATATTCTCAGCATGCTTATTTCTGCCAACCAATTAGAGTGTCATATTATCAGGCTCTAATAGAAAGACTCTTGCAACATCTGCTACAGCTCTCAATCTCAACATTCTCCAAGGCATTTTGTGTTCCAATGGACTGACTTGCATCTGTAAAACCCAAACAGTTGTCTTCTTGCTGTTTCTTCTCCTTTATTCTTTGTTGTTATTATTGTAAAAGCATACTAATCTCCATTTATAAGTATTATTCCAGCACAATACTTACATGATACAACAGGGGGCAAATACCTTACCTCCATGTTGAAGTTGGTCATAATTTAATTGAATCGCTACTGTCGCCCATTGGCATTGCAGGTAGTGGTTATTTAAGTTGCGAAACCTGCAACCTCCTTTGCCTCTCTCTCCATTAATCGATCAGGTATGTTAATTAGCATTGAATGCTTGTTCCTGGTTAGTACTCTATCGACTAAGATTCAAATCTTCATCTCTTCTGTAATGCACAGATAAAATGGAAATTTTAATCAATTTCTACATGGTTTCTGAATGGATGCATGAAATGATTTTAAATTAAATATAAATTCTCTTATGATAATGAACTAATGAAAGCAATTTTTATCAAATGCTATCCTTGGTATTATTGTTCTATAATTTCAAATTTTTTAGTGAAAATCAATTAGCTTTTAATTCTTGCTTTAACCTTGATATTCCTATGATAAATTCATGTTCATTCAATATTCTTGTTAATTGCAAAGAAATTTTTTTGAAATAACAGTATAATCTATATTCGCCACTTATGTTTTATCTTTTACAAAGCAGGCATTAAATCCTAAACATAAGAAGATTGTTCTTTTGGTTTATTAAAAGTTTTATATTCTTCTACTTGTATTCTTTTCGTGTTTGCCATTATTAAATTATGAAAACCTGGTAACTTGCATATCCTAGCAAAATTATTGTGAATGAACACTTGATTAGTGCCACTATTATTTGATTGCTTGAGAAATGTATAAAGCATGTAACTTGAAATTTTACCTATTAAATCAATTGATGTACTTGTGATTTTAGGTGTGCTTCTATATGAATATGTATTTATTTGAATAATTCAAAAAGTAATGCTAGCACGCACCTGGGAGACAAGGAAAGTTGATGTTCATAAAAAGGGGCATTAACTTAATTTTGAAAGGCTATATTTCGAATATTCAGAATATGTAATATATACCATTTTGAGGAAATCAACAAATTAGGATTTAATCAATGGTTTAGGCATACCCTATTTTACGCATGATTCTTAATTGCTTATGTTTGCACAAACCATTTTTGAATAATGTTTGTGCTAATATTGTTTATGCGAATAAACTAACATTGTATGTGAATTTTATGTGTTAAGCATTTCGGCTAACTTACACTTCAACCAAGTTATGAGCACATCGCTAAAGTGGACATTATTTGAACTGTACCACTCACTAGTTGGTAAGCAAATGTGAAATAAAAGATTTTGCAAAATATAAATAAGTTTCCTTTGTTGCATCTCATTTCATATATTATGATGTATGTTTCTTGAATATTTTCTTATACTACTATCTAAATTGATCCATGTAAATCTAGTGATGTTATGATTAAAATTTTTTGTTTATATTTGTATTTTAGTTGTTTTTTTAGTTGTTGATTCATTTAAATTTTTTAACTTAATTTCTAAATTGTTGTAGATGGTATCAGAACTAGGTGTAAGAATCAGGTAAATAAAGTTAGAGCTAATAAGGTTAGTTAATAAGATTGATAGAATTTTAAGTTATAGAATTATTTCTTAAATGTCCTTTCACTTTTAATATCTTAAATCAGAGTTTTTACATTTTAAAACTTATGTCACAATAATCATAATCTAAATAGCTCAACTTCTGATGAAATAGATCAGATCCCAAAGAACAACATTGATCTAAGCTTCCATGCTCCAAAGGTTCTTTACCCCATATGAGGCCATATAGCCAATTCAATGGTGACGTACTTCATAATTATGAAAACCCCTTCATCATAGCCTTGCAAGCTTTCTTAAAGTTTTTGTCACCTAAATTTAGCAGAGACTAATCCACAAAAGAGTAGAGGAATGGTTGCAACAAATTGAAAGGATGTTTGAAAGCGTAGAATATCCAGAAGAAAAGATAACTCTCGTTACTTTCCTTCCCATGTAAATCACAATTCCTCCCATTCCTCCCGGCTTTGTGTCGAGAGCTTCGATCCATCCCTCTCGGTCGAGTGGCCGAGAGCTCCCCTCCATGGTCGAGAGCAGACGCCCGATCTTTCCCTCTTGGTAGGAGGCCGAGATGCGCAACTCCTTCCCTCTCGACAGAAGGCCAAGAGGCGCTAGCTCCTTCCCTCCCGGTAAGAGGCCAAGAGGCGCTAGCTCCTTCCCCCTCGGTAGGAGGCCAAGAGTCGTCCCTTCTCTCGGATGAAGGCTGAGAGTTAGCTAGCTCCTATCAGCTAGAGGTCGACAGACAACCAATTGCCAGTCCTTCTCTCTTGACTAGAGGCAGAAAGCTCACAACAGTCACTTCTTCCTCTCCTACTGATCTCTATTTACGTAATAACTTATTTTGTCTTTATCTAACTTCTATGGATATATGTTAACAAATATTAATGTTCCGTGAGATGCATATATTTTTCCATTAAAATTCATACAATAAAGTTATTTATTCATTATTTTGGCCATCATATTAGATTCTTCTTAAAACCTCTATTGCTTGAGGTATTTTGTTATGGAAATAATTTAAAATGATAATCAATGCAATGCAATTTGCTGTTAAAATGGAAATTATTTAACACTAATCAATATCAGCTAACAAATAAAAGATTAATCTGAGGACAACAACATGAGAATAACAAAAAAAAGTCTCACATCTGATCAATTCAGTTTTGTTTTCTCCAAAATTAACCTAGAGAAATAATTAATCATTGGTTTTAAAATGGCAAATTTGAGACCAAGAGAGCGCAAGATTAATGATTTTTGAGCATCCTTTAATTGAACTTTTATATCTAAGTTACAATATTACTAACAGAATAAATTATAAGTTAAGCAACAAAGAATAAATATGGAAAAGATATTTACAACTCTAGCATACTTCTTTTTATTTAAGTTAATCAATAAATTTTAACGTGCTCTAGCTTTATGGAAACATATCTATACTCCTTTCATGTGATGATTTCAAGATTATGTATGCCTAATGAGGATTTTTTATGAGAAAGTGAAGTTTTGTTAATTGTGTATGTTCTTCCAATAATAATTTTAATGGTAAATAATGTATTGTCAGCTTTACATTATTTAAATGTATGTCCTATTTTCCTCTAAGCATTGATCGTATTGGCTGAATCTTTAAACCTCCAGTAGAGCTCTAATGCAATAGAATAATTGAGAGTTTAAGATTCCTAATCTAAGAAATACTGCTTATTAAATATCATGGTAGTAGTAATATCTAAAGCTTAAATTAGTTTTATTAATCTCTTAATTAATTGTAAATGATCTTACTGAAATTTTGCTTATCGGTTGTTCTCTTGTTTTTGAGCAATCAACACCTATCAAATATTCACTATCATAGATTTGTCTTACTTGACTAATTCAGGCGATGTAATCATGGATCATAAAAGAGGCTCGTAATTAAGTTGCACATTTCACTCAAGCATCAAGTTGCAAGACTCACGCATGTGCTAGGTACATGAAGTGTTTAGAACTTGTATTGAGTTATGATAGAATAAATTATTTTTTTTTACTTAAGCTCTATGTATAGTGTGTATTTTATTTGCATAAGTCTTATTGTCGTTAATGTGTTTTTATTCCCTTGAATCCTGTGTTATGACGTAAGAGAAAATACTATAAACTTGCATATTAGTGTTATTATTCTGCTAAAATGTGAGAGTTTATGTAGATTTATTTGAATTATTGTTTCAAACTTGCATTTATCAGTAATGAACAAATTAATAACATTTGATTTATTTCTTGATTTCAATTCAATATGTTGCTTTATTAAATCTTTAAGATAATTAATGTGATTAAGACCAAAGTGTTAAACCTTGTATTTTATTGATTTTCTTCTAAATCAAAGAATTAACATGTTTAATATGACTTAAAAAATTAGTAAAGAGGTTGAAACAACCAAATTCTAAATTTAATGATTCATTATATGGATTTGAATGTTAACTCTTAGAAATAAGATAAGAAGATTTGCATTCTTGATTTCGTCTTTCAATCCATTTAATAATCATGAATTGCATGTGATCTTGCATGAGTTAAGAACTATCTTAATTATTGTTTTAGCTTGCATTATTAGTTGGAATAATTTATAATCTTAGAAGCATCTTTAAAGAATGTTAATTAATATGATTAGTGGAATTTTAGTCTAGTGAAATTATTGAGATAAGTTTTGAGGTAAGAGGCCTCATTTGTCAAATGTTGAGGTAGAATCATAGATGTACCATATGAACTTTAGATATTGATCTTATGTTATTGTGGTAGGGATAACCTAATGAGATTTATATTGAGCTTAAATATTTGTGGTAGTTAATCCAATTTGAAAAACTTAAATGTTATTTCCTTGGAGTTTATTGATTAGAACATATTATAATTAAGACTAGTTTTTGTAGCTTGAAAATCCTTGAATATTAAATAATTTGCTTAGAATTGTAAGTAATGAAAATATTAGTATTATTATATGCAAATTATAGTACATTCCATAGAACTGACTATGATTTCAGTAGAATATGGGATTTGTTGATTTGCTATGTATAGAACTGTAAAGTTTTTAACTTATCTTAGGTGATTAAATAAGTACAGTTCAGTTCGAGATGAATATCTCAATTTCAATGTATGTTATAAGTAGGGGTTTGAACAGTTTAGTTTGAAAGAATAAACTATGAAAGGAAGTGCATCTTCTATCCCTGTGCACGAGGGTAAGAGCAGTTAAGCAACATAAGTGTCCAATATTCCTTGACATGCTAATTATATGTATGTACTCTCAAATATGTGGTAATTTAGATTGATGTATCTGTGTAACTATGAGTTTTGTTGAGTTCAATTAAATCAAAATCTAAATTTTATAATGTCATCATTGAGAACTCTGATTATCATAGCATTTAGATCATAAAGCATATTAGGTGAAACAAGATAAATTATTAGATAACAAAATTGTGATATCTTTTCTATTATCTAGTTTTTGGTTATTTAATTCTTTCAGTTTTGGCATAACATAAATCGCACATATATAGCATATTATTGGCGGTTTGATAGCACACCTAGAATTTATTAGCAGTGTGATAACACACTTAGGATCTGTTAGCAGCGCGTTCGCACACATAGAATCTGTTAACGGTGCGGCAGCACACTTAGGATCTGGATGCAACGGGCATCAAAGTTATATGTATATTTAACATATTCTGCAATATTATCAGATGCATATTTATTTAACATGCATTATAGTTTTCTTTCATACTTTCATTCAGTTTACAATGTTACTTCCAGTACTTTATTTTCAATACTTTTGTTCTGTTTTCAGTATTATTCAGTTTATATTGCAATCTTATTTTAGCAGCTTTTACTTTATAGTTACAACTTTACTCTTAGTTTTATGCAGTTTTAGTTTTGAGGATTTTTATGTAGTTTTACATGATTTATTTCTTCTATGAAGTAGTAATTATATCCTTAAATGTTAATCTTTTTTTTTATAAATTAAATTGTACTTAGACTTTATAAATAACAAAAGTTTTCTATTTTTGTTTTTGCCCTATCATATATGTACATATGACAGAATCAGATTATAGATTATATCCAACGCTTGATGAGCAAGCTTGTGATAGAAGGTCAAAGTAAAGTATGCGGCTTGCAGAACGAAATTGCTACTTTAAATTTTTTTTTTTACTCGCTTTTAATTAATATAATAAATAAGTTTTTCTTACTATTCTATATTTTCTGTATTGTATGTGAATAGATAAATATAGAATTTGTCTGAGTGTCTTTTCTTTATTTATTGCACTATTATACTATATATGTTATAATATGATCTTGTTCATCTCATGATTAGTATCATGAATATCTTGCCTATTAATAACGATCACCATTTAATCGTAGTTGAGTTAGTGTTAACTCGATGATGGTTAGGAGGCGGCCATTACAGCCCTGGTCTCTGTCTGCACTACTATGCTATGGCGCGGTTCAGCGCCCCAATCTTCTCTACTCGCCTGGGCGCGCTACGGTGCCCAGGTTTTTATCTGCTGGCTGCCATAGCTCACCATAGTGCCTGCTAGAGCTAAACTTTTCTCAACTTGATTCGTATAGCCTTGGATCCTCCCAGTAGCTCATCGGAACTTTATTTGCATCTCCATAATAATCTGAATGGTCTCCAAATCCTAACATAAAGGTCCTACTCGCTCGATCAATACGCGCGATGAACCTTAGCATCTGTAACGCTCGCACTAAATCCTCATTTCGCCAAACAGGTAGTTAGGGTGAGCCTGGCATGGACTTGAACGGATAGATCGATGACTATGTCGTCGATTCGAGGCAAAACGGGGCTTCGATGTCGGCTCTAGGAACGATAACCCACACGACGAACATGTAATAACCTAAGGTTGTTACCCTGGTTAATTTAAGCTAAACCAAGCCTTAACTTCAACTTCATTATGCTCAAATGGCTAATTAAATTTAACCATAAAAATTTGGGATCAATCAGAGCTCATTTAAGCAATTTAGCTATTTTATCAAATTTAGGATCCTGAAAATTGGTTAAAATAAGTTGATCTCCAAATTAAATTATGTCTGCATTTTTGAATTCCTTACCCTCAAATTATCTATGGGTGAATTTTTGCAAATTTTTGAAGGTCATTAAGACTTAAATTGGGTTTAATATATTTAGGTTAAGTAATTTAATTAATATTAATATTTAATTTTGATTTAAATCCCAATGGTCAACGGATCCCTTCCATCGTAGCTGTTATGCGGTTTCACGCCTCGATTGTGCGGTTCATACCCATTGCGCAATTGGATCCTTCAATAGCCGTTAGATCGTAATCATGATCAAACGGTTGTAGTTATCCCCGCATTCAGTCGTTAACGACCCGAGGATCAAAACTATTCTATCCTAACTATCGAGCAATCAGACATCCTGGAAGCGTCGGACGCTATTCACCTTTGTTCCCAATTCGCTTGCCCGACAGGAGATCTGCCCCCTACCCTGGCACCCTAATACTGTCCCCCACTCTCCTGTGCCACATCTATTAGACTGTTAGTATCATTGCATTCGTCCATCAAGCATCCTTGTCAGGTCGTGAAGTCCGGGTCACTCTAATTAAGGTAAGTAGAAAATGTACCCTCAGCTTGAACTCCCAGCCATGAACCCGAGCCTTTATAGCCATTTTCTCCATTCCCGTGAGCTACAAATAGCTCTTGAACATCACAGTGAACCTTTTTTCTCACTGCGACTTGCTTGATTCTTCTTTCCTTTCCCTGTCAGGGCTCCAACATCCTTCCAACATTCCCGATGATTCTAGTTTATGTTCATGTTGATCAGAAAGTGTTGTTTGATGTTTAAATGCCTGTGCAACTCCTCAGACCAGTAGCTATCCCTTCTTTCTTCTTAAGCTCCCTGGAAATCCTGGTCTCCAATTTTATGTATTGCCTTCTTCCCTATCGAGTCATGTGGACTCGACGTCAATTGAAGACACACTACTAAGAATACTCATTTTGTCAACTACAATATAGAAGACATTCATTGGGATACATTTTTGGATGTATTCAAGGTGGAGTTCATCCCTCTGTCAGCTCAGAATATAATTGAAGACACACTACTAAGAATGAAGCAAGGCAGTCATCCTGTCTTAGTGTATGAGATAGAGTTCGGAGGGTTAACTTGCTTCGCTCCTCTCCTCATTAGATCTGAAGTCACTCGATGTCATTGATTCCAGAGTGGTCTGTGGGACTCCATTAAGGATCACGTAGTCCCTTTGCATTTCACTGACTTTTTCCACTTAGTTGAAACCACAAGAGTGGTGGAGCACCACCAATCTGAAAGAGACCTAAAGATAAAGATTCATTCAGTGCCTAGCTGCCATGAGATAATCAAGAAGCATAGGCCTCATCATGCTATGGTTTATCATATATGAAGCTGTCGCACCATCTGAACCAATTAAGGGCTACAATAGACCTCATCCATATGGTAGGTGCTATCACTTCAGCCATCGGTGTTTCACCTGTGTTCGTTAGATCTGTGTTACAATTGCACTCATCAAGAAATAGTGGATGGTATCCGCATTAATCACTCTCAAAGAAACCATGTTTTTTGTGCCATACCCATAAATAAGAAAGATTCAAGGATGGCGATAATGCCACCTTCCTTAACTGAAGCCTCTAAGCTAGTAATGGAGCAAGCTGATGCTCCAAGATTTCAAAATCAGAACAGCTTCAAGATGTAGGTCAATAATTGTCCTGCTGGTCCTACTTTTATGTGTGTTTAACTCCTCTTTAAGTTGTAGAAGATAATAACATGGTCTTAGATGCACCTTTCTGAACTTATCTCATATTGCAAAATCATTCATGTTCATGCATAATTGTTATTGCAAGTAGTTAATGCAGTCAATTAAATAACCTTAGGAACACTATTTAAATGTGGCACCCCTCCTCTTAACCACCAACAATCAAAGCCAAGGAGTGGTGTGCTATATTTGGCAAATCCCTCACTTATCATTAGATTAAAGTATAATTCATGTTCCACTAATAAGAGAAGGATGTGCCCTAGATAATGTAACGGAATCATTCACTATTAATATACATTCATTAGAGTGCGGAAACAAAGATAATGAAATATGCTGCATCTAATCCACTACAATATAAGTAAGAAGTAAACATGCAACTCAGGATAAAATAGTACAGTAAAAGAACATACATAAATATCTGAATTATTATAAATATTAAATAAGTCTTAATGAAAATGATAAAGCTCTCATCCTCACAAAAATAAAAGAGAAGCTAAGCTAAGGATCTCCAGCGACAGCACACTCTTCCTCCTGAATCTGACCTTCGAAAGGCTCGACTACCTCGAATAACTCCGAGTCTACCATTATTAGTTTCACAATGATAGGGCCCCAACTAAAAAAATAAATTTGGTTAGACATGTTATCTAAGTATATTTTAAGCTATTTAGATTTATGATATCACCATTTTACTTAGACTATAAAACAAATAAAGTGTAAGGGTGCAACAAGCATATAAAAGAATATGAAAAGTTATAAATATAGTATTTATAACTGAGCAACATATGAGATAAAAGAATATACCTCAAAAGTAAGCTAAGACAAGGTTATGCATATATGTATAAATACAATAAGAAAAGTACTGAAATAGAAGACTGATCCTAAATATACTAATGATTATATGACATATATTGATTTAAAAAAAAATTAATCCAATAGTGGTACATATAAGTAAGTAATAAGAGTCTAGTATCCTATAATATACAAGTAAATAAGTAAAGCAAGGTAGACTAAAGTCAAGTACAATAATAAATAGGAAACTACGAACAGTAAACAGTAAACGGTAAATAGTAAACAGTAAACAGGTATATAAGTACTGCCACATCAGAAGATGGCTAATATAGCCTGCTGATATCAAAAGGATTCTAAGCGCCAATGTGGAGGCCAAGGTGACAAAATATTTTTAGCGTCATCAGAGGCTAGGCTGGAATAATATAATTGAAACTGAACTGAAGAGGCAGTAATCACAAATACAGTAATATTTTAGTTATTTACTTTACTACTGTGGACATATCCAGAAGTAACTGAGGAGTCAAGCATGTCTGCAATACTATACGGGCTCCAAACTTAGTACAACACTCCTCAATGAGTAATGCCAAGTACCCCTTATTTCTCCTTACCCCTATCCATTAAGGTAAAATGTGCCAGATCAATAAGTAACTGAACCCAATGCAATATTATTCTAGATATTCTATATTTTCATTTCATGCAATAACATTATCTTGTATGATATGTTCGAGAAATAAGGCACAAAATATAAGAAATGTGAAAGCACAAGTAAAATAATAGTGAGCAAGGGACTCTACTACACTTTGTGATATCAATTATTATCTATTAAGCCATTCTAACTATTCCAAGTTACATAAGTTCAGGATCTCAAATTCTTACTATCGAGTGTAATTTCGAAGTACAACCTTACAAGTTAAAAGTAATTAGAACTGATCAGGTTCTAATTCAATTCAATCAATATCGCCTACAAGTTAAATAAGAAATCAACACATCCTATTTGATAAATTTAGACATTATAAACTAAGATTTGATCAAGATATACTAAAATTAGAAATTATGCATTAAACACCACAAATTAGGTTTAATCATATAATCCAAAGGGTAAGGCTTAAGGACTAAAGTTTAAGTATAAATGTGAACTAATAATCAATGCAAATTCTATTAAACACAATCAAGCTTAATCAAATGATTCTCCTAATCTTAATCTAAAGTTGATAAATAAAATAATCAGAATTAAAGTATAAAAATTTATAAACTAATAAAATTATGGATTCATTCATTGAATAACCCACTTTATTCAATGAATGAACTTTAACCTAGGATCTAGTCCTATTCATAAGGAAAAGGTCATAAAGTGAAGTGAAGATTCCTAATGAGATCTTAATAAAAAGATAGAGCGATTCTAAGAATTGATTGAATTTATTTCCATTTAACTTAATTTGTCATTTTTTTTAATTAGGAAAGTTAAGAACAAATTTTAGCTAAGTAAGGCATATTATCTTTAAAGATTTTCAAGCTTAAATTAGGATGTTTGACAACTTATTCAAATTATGAGATTTAAGACTTAATTTGATCTTAATTTAGTTTTATTACTAATGTTAATGATCTAAATAATATTTTAAAGGTTAAAAGGGTACTTAACCTAAATGTTGGGCAAAATGACTATTTAGCCCCTACTTAAGGGTCTAAAATACTACTTTTTGATTAAAGGATTTAAATTGGATGTTCTTAATGCCAAATGATTCATTGCTGTCTAACATGAAGATGGACAATATGTACACCAAATTTGGATAAGAAATGGATTCTATAGGTCCAAACTAAGAAATTTGATCCAATGGGTAATTTAGTAATTTTATCTTGATGAAATCTAAAAATTTGTGTAGTTTATTATTAATTGTTGTTCAATGATTCTATAGAGTCTAAGAACACTAAATTCTGAGGTCTATTGAATTAGTTATGAGTGTTTTAAGTTTTAAGGGTAAATATGTCATTTCTAGGGTTAAGAGGGGTCAAAAACCTAACTTTTTCATTTGATATGCAAATTTAACAAAATCAGTAGTTATAGCTTTCCTATATCACATTGAGTACTTTAACTGGGGGTAGACCCAAATTGGACCTCATTTGGCCAAGTTATAACCAAATTATGATTAGAGGTATTTTTGTCACCCTATGGTTTCTAGTGGTCAAAACCCAAATTTTATTTCAGATTACTGTTGACACTGAATTTCTTACCTAGTTAGCATCTTGAATTTCTTAATTTGGAATCCAAATAATCAAGTTATAGTCATCTCAATATTATGATTCTATTTTCTTGAAAGTGGTCAAAACTCAATCTTTTCTACATTTAAAAATCACATACAATTTTATAAAATGCTCAATTTTACTAAAACTATGTTCAAATTTGATATATTTCAGCTCCGTTAGGGTCATAGAGTCATTAGAATGCGAAAAATATGAAGTTTCAGCCATTCCGGACAATTCTGGGAAATTCCGGACAGTTCTGGGCGCTGCAGTGCGATGTAGCGGATTTCGGCACTGTGGCTCGTTGCATCGGATTATGGCGGATTCAACTCAAAGCTCGGGCGCTGCGGTGTACTGTGGTGCGCTACGGCGGGACCAATTTCAAAACTTGGGCGTTGCGGTGCCCGATAGTGATTTCGCCTGTGCGAAATTCGCAACGAGACATCTTTTAGGCTCAAATACTCTCAACTTAGAGCACTTCATGTGCGGTTCCATATACCAATGGAAAGGTATTTCTAAGACCTTTCTATTGATACCAAAATTGGCACAAAGCAATTATTCTAACTATGCAAACAATAAAGTTAAAGGTTCACGTATGCAGAAGGAAAGAAAAACAGAACTATTACAACTTCCTAAAATCACAAGTCTAATGAGCTTTAATGAACTACATAATCTCAACACAGATTCTTTAAGGATGCAACATAAGATTAAAAGTAAAATGAAGTAGCCATTGAATCTATTCAATGAGGGAGAGGAGGTACTTTGGACTTGTAAATAGCAGATTTCTCTAAAGATCTTTGGGAGCTTTATAGCCTGAGGATTAAGTTCATTCTTCTTCTTCAACTGCTAGCAAGAGGAGGAAGAGGGGTGAGGTTTCTTCCAGCAGCAAGTACAACAATGAAAGGAAGATGAGAAGAGAGAAATGAACTTCAGCTAAGCAAAATGCTAAGGGAAGAGGGTTAGGGATAATCTTAATGGAGGAGAGGTGGGAAAATGGCTCGTCAATTAGGTATGAGTGAATATCTGGAAATTTTTGGGATCAATTAATTATTTAATTTTAAATCATAAATTAAGGATTTTTAAATAAAATAAAATTATTAATTACATTATCATTAACGAAGTCGTCACTTCCAGTGCACGCCGTAACCCCCCTGCTGTCCGATCGGACGACAGATCCTAGCCGTTCGATCGGACGACCCACATGCATCTCCTTCGTTCGCATCGACGACTTTGCCCCCGAGTGACGCGCGGCACCCGCCCCTTCGCCAGCTGCCCCCCCGCCCTCGTGGCCTCCGCTGGGTCTCGTTAAACCTCGAGTGTAATTTTCAACCTTACCACCCTCACCTCGTGCGCCTGTTAGGACCCAGAGGAACCCATCCAACCTCAAATCCCTCAGAGCCGTTCGTTCCAGGAACCCCCGTTCTCCTCCTACAATCATGAAATTGCTAGATCTTGATTTTGTTTTCCTATTTCTATTCCTTGATTGCTTAATGATCAGATCTAATCTGGCAAATTCAGGCTCGATCGATCCCAATCGCGTAAGACTCCACAGTGGAATTAGTTAGCGCCCGGCTCCGTGCCTTGGGTCGCTAGGGTTGGCCTTTGTCGGCGCCTAGGGCCGTCGCCCATCTCGATTCGGGTAGCTCCGAGTAGCCCTCGTCGAGAGCTACTCTCGGTCATACGGGCCGGCGCTCCCCGCCACCGGTCTCGCTGCCAATCGCGTGCCTTAACTCGCGAGTCCACTCGGGAAGACGAGTCCCGTGAGTTGGGTCGGGTCGGGTCAGGCCCGACCCATAAGTGATGGGTCAAGTCTGGCATGTGGGGCCCGCTACGTGATGTTGGCCTGCGGATACGCGATGCATGGTCGCGGGGCCCGCACCTGATCGGCAGCGTCAGCGTGTCTTTTCCGCATCAGTGGGGGGGGCCACTCTGCTGGTCGCGGCCTGTCGCGCGTTGCCACGCGTCCTGCGTAGGGCCCACCTTCGTCCCGAGCGTCTCCGAGCCACTGCCACGTGGCAGTGGCGGGTCCCGCAGTCATAAATCCTGCAGAAAAGATTAAAAGGAATATATATATATATATATATATATATATATATATATAATCATGCAGCCTTAATATATCTGATATATTTATATAATTACTATAACTATTATTAGTGGTTACATAATGGCTTAGAGTGGATTAGTCATTAGGTTAAGTAAAACAGTAAAGTTAATTACTCAATTAATTAATAACTATTAAATTTGATTAATTTAATTAATGCAGTAAACATTAAATTAGTCTAAATAATTATAATTTAAATGTTAATTAAACTAACAAAAACAGTAATTGAATATATAATAATTAATTAGGTAAATTTATTAAATAATCTTATTTAACAAAAAGAATAAATAGTTCCATTTAAATAAATTAAGATAATTTACTTGATTAAAATAGTATGAGTTATTTGACTTAACTAATTAATTAATTAATTAATTGATTAACAATTATTAATTAGATTAATAATTAATATGTATTAATTTATTAAATGAATAATTAACTTTAGGCAATTAATGTTGAATTTTTCTAGTTAAATTAAAATAGTGGAAGTAATTAATTTAATTAAACATAAAATCATATAAATAGTAAATTCGTTTGAATTGAATTAAAGTAATTTAAATTTAATTAAATTTTAAAGTCTAATAATTTCTTATGCAATGCTCCAAGTATAGTTAATATAGGTCTTATTTTACTCAAAAAAATAAAATGAATCAAATGACGTAATGTAAAAATTAGTTTCTGGGTACGTATAACGTAGTGACATTTTAGAACATATTTAAACTCTCACAACTTTTAACCAAATCATCCAAACATATGCAATATGGGTCTTAAAATACTCAGGAAAATAGTCGTATCAATGTGGTAATATTAGTTTTTCCATATGAATGTCAGGATGAAAAGTCAAGTCTTTGGCCCCAATAGTTGACTTTAGAAAAAATGACCAAAATGCTCCTAAATTTTAAATAACTATAACTTAGTCAATTCAACTCTAAATTCAGAAATTCAATGTACTAACTAGCTTAGAATTTCAATATTATTAATAAATTGAAATAATATTTAGGATCTGAACTCTAGAAAATTATAGAATTACCAAAATATCTCTAATCTTAGTTAGACCATAACTTAACCATTTGAAGTCCAAATTTAGTTTACTCCCTATCAATATGCTCAGTATATTATAAGGAAGCTATAGAAACTAAATTTGCTGAAATTGGCCTTAAAATAGAAATGTTCAGTTTTTGTCACTCATTGACCGACCAAAATTACTGAATTTCTCTTTGAAATTAAAATAGTCAACTTAGTCATCCGACCTCAGAATGCAGTGTTCTTAGATTCTATGAAATTCTTAAACAGTAAACAATAATAAACTGCACCAAAATCTAGATTCTGTTAGGCATAAATTACAAGATTGCCCTTAGGTCAAAAACATTAATTTAGACCTCTAGGATCTGTTTCTTGTCCAAATTGAGTGTACTTACTGTTTATCTTCAAGTTAGATAGTAAGAAAGCTTTTGTCAGTAAGAAACTTCAGATTAGACCCAAAAGTTGACTTTTTATACCTTTAAAGTAGGGGCAAAATGACTATTTAGTCATTTTGCCCAAATTTAGGTTAAGTATCCTTAACCTTTAAATTTTCTTTTAAAACACTAAAACCAATATTAGAACTATAATAGAATTATTTTAATTGTTAAAAATCACTTATTAGGTCAAAATGATAAAATCCTTAAAATCCCTCTAAGTCTTTTTTCCTTAAGATCTTTCACCTCATATTAGGACTATTCCTGAGACTAAGAATAGATCATAGGTTAGATTTCATTCATTGTGAAATGGGGTTTTTCAATGAATAAATCTTTGGTTTTATTAGTTTCTAAACTTCTTACAACTTATTCTAATTTGTTTGTCTTTTAATCCTAGATTTAGGATATGAGATTCATCATATTAAGTTTAATTTGCTTAATAAGATTTGCCTTAATCAGTATATCACTTTTAGAATAAAACCTATATCTTAGGTCTTATCCTTTTGGATTATGTAATTAAGCTCAATTGCGTGGCATTTAATCTATAATCTATAGCTTAGTAGATCTTGATCAGATCTTAGATAGAATGTCTAAATTCATAAAAATAGGACGTATTATTTATTTGAACTTGTAGTCGTATTTGATTGAATTAGATTAGAACATAATCACTTCTAATCCTTTTTAACTTATAAGGTCGAACTTCTAAGTTACACTTGATAGTAGGAATTAGAGATCCTAAACTTGTGTAACTTGGAATAGTTAGAATGGTTAAATTAGAAAATAAATGATATCACTATACTTAATAGAGTCGTTTGCTTACTATTTGATTTTGTGCTACGCATTCCTTATATTTTGTGCCATATTTCCTTAGACATATCATATAAGACTTTGATGCATGGATAAAATTTTAGGAAAATATAGAGACTCCTTAAATTTCTTATGAAAATATTTATATAAATGATTAAAGATAAAATTGCATGTATTAGAGCTGTCTCTCAGTTATGTCTTCTGCCTGTGCTTCCTTGTTGACGCTAGGAGAAGACTATGCTTATATTTTCTGTCTATGCCTCCTTGTTGACGCTAGGAGAAAATTTGTTATGTGTTTTTCGCCTATGCCTCCTTGATGACGCTAGGAGAAAATCTTATATTCTGCCTATGCCTCCTTGATGATGCTAGGAGAATATATTTTTGCATCTTAGCCTCCTTGTTGACACTAAGATCATTTTGATATTCAGTGGGCTAGACTAGCTCTTTTCTGTATGGCAGTTAGTACACGGATGTTCATATATAGTATTGATGTATTGTATACGCTTCAATATTTTCATACAGTTAGTTATTTCCTTATTTTGCTAATATATATTTTAGGATATTAGATTTATTGTTGCTATTTATATGTATCATTATTGAGTTTGTTTATTTAACTTACATAATTCTTATGATCACCAGCATATTTAGGATGTAGTATTTTTCTTTCAGTACTTGTTTAGTTACATATACCCTGCCTTATTTAGTTTACTTTTGAGGCATGTCTTAGCCTCCTTTTTGCTTAAGTTATAAATGTTGTTTATAACTTTTTCTCTCTATATTAGTTATGCTAGATGCTCCCTTACTGATTTAATTATTACTTAGAGTATGTTAAATGGTGATATTACCAAAATACATAAAATTAACCAGCTTAAAATATAGTTAGACAAATTGTCTAATAAGATTTTTCTTTTTTTTTTGACTGGAGCCCTACATTATGAAATCGATAATGGCAGATTCTCATCAATTAGAAGATCAGGTGCTTGAGGTGGAGCCTTATCTAGAGGAGGAGCCTTTAGAATGAGTTGTTATTTAGTATTCTTATAAGTGAGGATGAGAGTATTTTTACCTTTAATTATTTAAATTTTAATATGAGTAATAATACGGGTACTCATGGCTATATGTTTTGGATTACTATGTTATTTATTCTGAGTTATATTTCATGCTATTCATATTGTGATGCTTGGATATTTCTTATTTAAATCGCTTCCGCACTCTGTATGAATTTTTTATGTAGTGTCTGAATATTTGATTATGTGCTTACTCCTTCCCTTATTAAGTGGATTATGGATTTCATCCTAATCCAATAATAAGTGAAGGGTTAGTCAGAGTGACATATCACCCCTTAGCTTAATCTTGTGGATTAAGATGTGGGGCGCCACAATAGTGGTCTCATCTTAGGAAAAGAAGAGGGAATTAATAAAAATGGATATTTAATAAATTTCAATTTAGTTTATTTTAATTAATTATTGCTTTAAAGTCAGATTTTATAATGTACTCCAAAAAATGCCAAAAATTCACCCATATCTAATTTGAGGGCGAGGAACGTAACGGTGAAGTCAGATTTCGATTCTAACAAGTATCTAATTTTCCTAATTTTTAGGGTATTTAATTACATTAAAATATTCGATAAAATCCGACGTCTTCCAAACGAGTCCAGAGCATCACCCCAAGTTATTTTGGGGTTGACAATCGTAATGGCAAATTCCGATTTTCGATTTAAAGTCAAAATAATTAGGTCAATTTATAGGGTTCCTGAAATTTCTAAAATTAGGGTTTGATCTATTTGACTCTTGATTTGGACTAGGTATGTCTTGGTGGAGAACTTCTGATGACTTAATTAGTGTTCTAGAATCAAAATCAAAACTTGGATTACTTTTAATTGGCTAAAGTAACATCTTTGTTATTACATATATAATATATATATATATATATTAAAAAAAAGAAAATGACAAAAATAAAAATTATATAAATTAGAAAATATACATATATAGAAAGAAAAAAAGAAAATGACCGAAATGAAAATTGCAAAAATTAGAAAATATACATATATAGAAAAAAAAATGACAGAAATGAAAGTTACAGAAATTAGAAAATATATATATATATATATATATATATATATATATATATATATAAATGATAGAAATGAAAGTCATAGAAATTATAAAATATATAAATATATAAAAAATTGACAGAAATGAAAATTGTAGAAATTAAAAAAAAATATATATATATATAAAGAAAATAATAAAAATGAAAGTTACTGAAATTAGGAAATATATACATATATAAAAAAATAAAAATGACAAAAATGAAAGTTGTAGAAATTAAAAAATATATACATATATATAAAAAAAAATAACAAAAATAAAAATTACATAAATTAGGAAATATATATATATATAGAAAAAAAAAAGAAAATGACAGAAATAAAAGTTGCAGAAATTATGAAAATATATATATATATATTGAAGAAAAAAAATGACAAAAATAAAAGTTGCATAAATTAGAAAATATATACATATATAAAAAATGAAAATATTAGAAATGAAAATTGCATAAATGAAGAAATATATATATATATATATATATAGAAAAAAAGAGAATGAAAGAAATGAAAGTTACAGATTTTAAAAAATATATACATATATAGAAAAAAAATGATAAAAATGAAAGTTGCATAAATTAGAAAATATATACATATATTGAAAAAAAAATGACAAAAATAAAAATTACAGAAATTAAGAAATATATATATATATATATAGAAAAAAGAAAATGATAAAAATAAAAGTTGTAGAAATTTGAATATATATATATATATATAATGAGAGAAATAAAGTTGTATAATTTAGAATATATATATATATATATAAGAAATAAAAAGAAAATTATAGAAATAAAAATATAATAATAATAATAATAATAATAATACTAACATGAATAATAATAATAATAATAGTAACATTATTATTAATACTAAAAGAAGAATAAGAAATGAAAAGAATATAAAAGATTTCATTTCTTACTCTATATTGACATTGATGAGGCTTTACTAGAGGTTGATTGGGAGAATCGGTTGTGGCCGAAGAAGAGAGAGAGGAAATGGAGGGGAGAGGAGGAGTGGGGGAGGGGAATGGGAAAGGAGAGGAGGAGTCGGGGAAGGAATGTGAAAATGGGGTTGGGGGTGGGGCGTGTATTATAATTTTTTTTAATTAATTAATTATTTATTTTCTCTCTCATCTATTATTTAAATAAAATGGATGAGAGAAAATTTGTCATAATTATTGGAGTGTTCAATTTGATCTTCTCTTCCTCCTTATCCGTTATTTATCTCTCATCTTTTCTCTTTTCTTTCTCTCTCTACTTTCTCTCTCTTCCATTTATTTTCCAGAAATTAACATAATTTGACATATTGGTGTGTCTTGATGAGAAAAATAGACTCGAGCAAAAAAATTTCAATTTGAAGCAATATTTTATTTTTTATTAATTTCTGAAAATAAAAACTTCAAAAATTAATTCTGGTCAATTCGGAGCTCTAAATTCAATGAAATTTTTTACGTATCATTTTTATAATATTCTTAATCTAATGATACTAAAATTGCTAAATTTGGACTTGTGTATAATTTTCCCAATTTACTGAATTTAAATAATTTAAAAATTAATTCATGAGTTTATTATCCAAATTACTTCTAAACCTAGGCATTACGATCACAAAAATATACTCTATCAAACTATTTTCTTAGTTTACTCTAATTTTGGAAGTCATTTGGGATCCTTATTCTTGAGTTAGGTTTAGTCCTATTTATCCTAATAATGACTTAGGTCATTACAAGGGGTCTGTATATCAAGAGTCGAAGGTGAAGAAGGTGGACAATGTTGGACCAAGTCGGCTCTGACCCACGTTGTTTGGATTTAAAATCCTTTAGGAAATTAATTTATTAATGCAAAACCTTATGATTCATTAATTTAAAATATTCCATTTAAATTAATGAAATAGCCAATTTAAATCCAAATGGTACGATCCAGTATACCATTTTGATCATAAAAATACAAATAATAATAAACTGCAATAATATTTTTGTTTTTTATTAAAATGCTTAATTAGGCCATAATTATCCTAAAACTTAATTAGTGAATATTAAACCCATTCACTGGCCAAATTTTATGATTAAGATCTTTAAATCTTTATATGATAGAGGAGAATCTAATTATGGAATTAAAAAATAGTTTCTGAGGTTTAATTTCACTAATCATTTCTTAATCACCATAATTATTAATTAATTCCTAATTAATTCATTTGAGCTTTTTATTTATGAAATTTTGTATCAATCATCTCCTTATGTTTTGTAGAACTCATTTGGTGAGCTTAGGTATCAATTTCATAGCCTAATTTTGTCAATCACCTATCTTAGCCCTAAATTGTAATTAGTACTCATTAGGCTTATGTTAAGCCCAAATTTGATGTTTAGCATATTAATCCTCATCTTATATAATATAGAACCTATTAGAACTTATTAGGATCAATTTTAAACCCTAAATCTTAAAATCTCAATTTTGACCATTAATGAAGGATATTTTGGTCATTTTGATTAAATTTTGGTTTAAGTGTTCTTAAACTCCAAGAACATATCCAAATACTTTAAATTAGTAAGATAATTGATTAAGATCATCTTACAAACCTTTAGATTTAAAGAAATGGATCATAAATATTAAACTATAAGTCTTCCTAAAGCATATTTAAGAAGATTATTAAGATCCTTGAGGTAGATCTTAAATATTTATTCTTGCCTCACTAAATGAAATTTAATATTTATAAGATCATTACTAATTAATATAGATAATTATTAGAATATTCCTAATGCCTATCCTAGTCAATGTCTTAAGTAAGTTCTTAAGCCCAGTCTTAGTTAAGATCTTAAGAGCATAGCCTTAATTCTTCAATCTTAGATTTCAGTATCTTACTTCTATTGAGGGATTGAGATACTCAATAGATACAACCTTCTTAAGACTTGTAATCTTCATATCATTAAGAGCCAATTTACATTCTTAAGATCCTTTAGAAATCTCTTAAGTGTTTAGTTCTTTAGATTCTCTTCTTTTAGCTTAAGTGAATTCAACTTTATTGAATGATGAAGTTATTCAGTATATTGAATTTATTTTCCTATACTTAGCAATTAAAATTGATTATTTTGCTTTATGACTATAGACTTCAGCCTTTCTAAATTATGATCTTTTTATCTTCTTTAATCTTTCAGTCCTTATAACTCTCTATCTTTAGAGTGAGATTTGGTGTGAAATCCAAGATCCTTAGATGTTAGTACCTGGGATTTAGAGTTTAAACCCCAATTTGGAGTTTAAGTTTAAATCCCTAAATTTTGATTATATTGATCAAAATTAGTTATGGGTCATTAAAAAACATCAATTAAGTCGATGATTAATTTTTCAACTTTTGTATATGGCATTTCTGATTCTAAATAAAAATTTGTCAAGTTCTAAGGTTTAACCTTTAAGGTTGTAAGTCTAGGATTTTACTTAATAGCTCGATATTAGAGATCCTAAGCATGTATTCTCTCAGAATAGATAGAATGATTAAATTAGATAATAACAGATATCACATATAATTAGTATAGTCTTGCTTGCTTTGACTTTGATGCTTTGCACACTTGGTATTTGAGCCTTATAACTTAGACATATACAATTGAATATAGAATGCTTAATGAGAATTCTTTGTCAATTTTGAAATGCATATACATTGTTAAACTAAATTAGCATATTTAGTACTATTAGTTATCAATCCAATAGAATATGACTTAATTAATATGTCTCTATAATTTTGTTCTTTTACATTAGAATCGACTGGATCTGGCTCTGTGGTTAGCTAGATGATACATGTCTGATTTTATAGTCTAGCTTAGATTTAGCTCTGCGTTTCAGTTCTATTTTACTTTAGTTCAGATTTACTTTCTGTTAAATCAGCATAGTCCAGATGATCATATATATATTTAAGATGTTATTTTAGTTATTTTTAGTCATATATATATATATATATATATATATATATATATATATATATATATATATATATATCCAGATGATCATATACATATTTAAGATATTATTTTAGTTATTTTTAGTCATATATATATATATATATATATATATAACCAAACCTTGTTGCAGTTTCTGGTTGAGGTATATTTCCTTACATACTTTATTTTGTTAAGTTATAAATGCTTGATTTATAGCTATCTTATTTTTCTTTGTTGCTTGTTGCACCTTATAGTTGTTTAAATGTTCATTTAATGTGATATCTTAAGAATATGTAGATTTTATTAAATTAGCCTAAGATGTACTTAGATAATTGTCTAACTCAAGTTTTTCTTTTCTTAGCTGGGACCCTGGCATTATGATACATATAATGTCAGATTCATAATTGTTTGTGGAGGTAGCTTCAGGTGAAGAGCTGAGCCAGGAGGAGGACCTTCCTTCTTTTGCTGAGACTTAAGCTAGTTTTATTTTCTTCTTGTGAAAATGAGTGTCTTTCATTTAAATTTTAATTCAGTATCATAATAATTAATATTCTAGATGCCTTTACTTTTCTATTTTTTTATTAAATTGAGATATTATTTTTTTCTTTCTGCACTATTAGAATGGATGTTATACATGTTTTGCTTCCGCACTCTGTGCTTTTTATATATAATGATGAAGGAATTACAACTTTAGGTGGCATATTCTATGAATATCAGTGGATTAAGTTATAAACCTAATTTGACTTTAATTAAGAATTTATCACATGGTGGCCGCTCTATCATAATCATGTTAATATTAGTATTAATATGACCATGACAGGGACAGGACTCCTCAGGACCCAATTGATCCCAGCCATTAGATTGATCATGAAGATTAGCATCGGTGAAATTAATTAAGAAAATTATAATTTAAATATTTAATTAATTTAGTCACATTAAATAAATTCAAATACTAACAAAATGATCTTCAAAAATTCCTAAAATTCTACCCATAGCTAATTGAGTGTGAACAACTAAAAAATGAAGTCAAATTTTTTATTAAAGGTCTAAATAAATATATCATTTTTTTAATTAATTAAATTTCTAAGAACATTCATCTCATTCAAATGACTTTCAAACTTCACCAAAGCTTTAAAAATTGGTTGTATAATAATTTTAAGTCTAATGGTGGGGCTCTTAAGCTAATCTGATGATTAGATATTCAAGTAACAATTATGGGTTGTTACATGTACAATATAATTGATCTTACATAATCTATGAGATTGTGTACATAATATGAAAGTTAATTTTTATTTTAATTTGTCTTATTTATTATTTTCTATGGACATGTAAAGAGCAAACGAGGAGTTAAGCACGCCCGCCCAACTGTCCTAGCTCAAATGTTTGTACAGACCAATCTACCCAGAGTGAAACCACATGTGCGTGTTATTTTAATGCTATTTATACATATATATTTTAACATAATGTTCAAGGAATTATGCTCAATACATTGCAACAAAAAAGAATTTTAATTATTAATTATTAAATATGTGATATCCTTTATTATTTTATTTGTTATCTAATTTTAATGATTTAGACTAATCAAGTCACCAATTGAATTAAGACATTAATTGAATATCTTAATTAATTGATATATAAATAGTATGTATATAATTTTCAAAAATACTTAATTAAATTAATTATATTGAAGTGTTACATATAATATGCTAAACTAGAATTTAACTTAAAGCTTCTAATTAATATCTAGTTGCTAGCATCATCTAAGGTATCTTATTTTACATCTAAGCTTAAATCTCATTACAAAATTGTTAAGTCTTCATCTTTTAAAAGCCCTTAAGTTCTATAAATTATAATCTAACGATATACATCCTATCAAACTAAATTACATATCAACTACTAACAATATTATTAATGTCTAATGTGTGAATGGATCAATACTTAATTAGTTTAAAGTTTACTCTACTTGAGATCTTAATATTAGGTATATTCCTACCAATTTCCAACTCGAATAATTTAATACTAGTTTATTAATAATTAAACTAAGTCATACGCCATCTAGAAGGGTCAAGGAATATATTTAAAATTATGCTTAGTTTTTATTAAAATAATATTAAATTTTAATATTAAAAAATTATTGTTTCTAAATGGATGTCAAAGCAGTATAATGTTGGTATATTATGAATCTATATGACATTATAAACTCAAGGATATTTATGTTGTTTAAATTGGAGCTCTTTAGGCTCAAAGGCTTACTAATTACCCTTAATGATAATTAGAAATTCATTAGTAAAATTGATTATCACAGTTAAAATTTTATTTCATATTAATATTGTACATATTTGTTTAATTATTTTGATATATGATATCAATATATTTGGATTTATAAAACTCATTTTATTTCATTAGTATATTTGGAATTAAATTTCCCTAAAGTTCTATTTTATTTAAAAAGGAATATTCTTTTTCTTATAAAAGTGTAAGGATCGAGCTGGTCGGGTTGCGAGACTCAACGGACCTATGAATATTCAATGATACTTTACTTTTGATTAAGATTTTTTCTAGTACTTACATAAGAATCTTGATTTTGGGAGTTTATAATGTTAAGGTAGTTTTTTGGTTTAGACACATTTAATTATTTTTATATTTTTCCTTCTTTCTTTTTTTTCTTCAAAGGACTTACTAAGTTAGTGTAACTATACCAATATTTGGTGTTACCGTGACTCATTACCTTAGGTTAGAGGTGCTAATCCAACAAAAATAAGTCACATTTGCCAAGGGTCCTATAGAGGTGTAATACAATGATAAAGGTAAGAAATTATATATCATATTGTCCATAATTTCATACATCTAAAATAATTGAAATAAAATATATGCATCTCAAAATAGAAATGAAAAGCATCCAAATAAAATAGTTTAGTACAGATGAGATTTAAATAAATAAGTTCTCATCATCACTAAAGAAAAAGCAAAAGAAATGTAGTGTTGAAATAAAGAGACTAAACAATGGATTACTCCTAAGCTGAATCCACCTCCAAAGCTATCACATCTTCAAGCTCCTGATTTGACATATCAGTATCTCATATAATATAGCACAACTAAAGAAAATATAAATTTGATTATATATATTGTCTAAGTATATTTTAGGCTGTTAATCTATTTTTCTTTTAGGAAATCATATTTACTTACAATTAATTTAATAATCACGTGCATTTGAAAAAGAAAGCAATATAGGTAAAAGAAATATGACTAAAGAAAAAAACTTATTATTATCATTTCATATTACTATTATTATTATTTCTATAAGAGAAATTTTTTCTTACTATTACTATTATTATTATTTACATTTTTGTCATTTTAATTATATCATTTTAATTTTGTCATTTATTATTATTATTATTATTATTATAAATATTATCAATGATAATAATAAAGTTATTATTATTATTATTATTTTTGCAATTCAAATTTCTATCATTTTAACTCTATCATTTCAATTATGCTATTTATTACTATTGTTGTATAATTATTTATTACTATTATTATTGCTATTATTATTATTATTATCATCATTACTATTAATAATATGATAGTAAAAAAGTTATTATTATTATTATTATTATAATTTTCATTTCTAGAATTTACATTTTTGTCATTTTAATTATGTCATTTTAATTTTGTCAATTATTATTATTATTATTATCATTATTATTATTCTTATAATTATTATTATTATTATTAGTGATAATAATAAAGTTATTTTTATTACTATTGCTATTATAATTATTACGATTATTACTATTATTTTTATTTCAACAATTTACATTTATGTCATTATTAATTCTAGTCATTTCCATTTCAATAATTACTATTACTATTTACTTGCTATCATTTTTTTCCAGTTATTTTTATATTATTATTCTTATTATTATTATTATAATTTTTATTTCTACAATTTACATTTTTGTCATTTTAATTATGTCATTTTAATTTTGTCAATTATTATTATTATTATTATCATTATTATTATTCTTATAATTATTATTATTATTATTAGTGATAATAATAAAGTTATTTTTATTACTATTGCTATTATAATTATTACGATTATTACTATTATTTTTATTTCAACAATTTACATTTATGTCATTATTAATTCTAGTCATTTCCATTTCAATAATTACTATTACTATTTACTTGCTATCATTTTTTCCAGTTATTTTTATGCTATTATTATTATTATTATTATTATTATTATTATTATTATTATTATTGATATTTTTACTTAAAAAATAAAATGAAGGATATCATTCTTTTTATTTAATTTGTTCATTCACTACTTTTGCATCTTTAGCAAGCTTTGATCAATTTTGATATTCACATGAGATTTTGTGCTCAGAACTTAAAAGAAAATAATCAGAAATGAGTATAATAGATTATTCAGGTAGATTTCAGATTCGTATAGACAATATGTTAGCTCATGATAAACTGGTATTTAGAGTAATAAAAAGACTACACATTGCCTTTGAGGAGAAATATGTAGTTAGTTAGGAGCCCACATCTTTTATAGTTAGATACATATATCTAACTTCTCATTTATTTTGCAACTTTTCCAGCATAATAACATTTTATTTCATTGGCATTTTCTTTTAGAATTAGCATGTTTCTTAAATATTTACATTATATATATATATATATATATATATATATATATATATATATATATATATTTGCATTTATAATTTTGAAAATTTTACAATCATATCTTACTTAATATTGCATACTTAAATTTGATGTACTTAAGTTTATGCCAGCAAAACTTTATGTGCAAAATTTAAGCATTCTTCTGCACAAGACTAAGGAAGCAAAGTGCCAAACGGGCCCAAATTCCTACGCTACGACATGTTGTCGCACGCACCAAAAATTTGTTTTGAAAACCTGCTTCAAGTCAGCATTGGGAAGGCCAAAAATTTTAATATCTTTAGTTTCTCACACAATAATTAATTGCAAACATTAAGGATCTTCGGTTCCAAGAGGAATAAAAGAATCAAATTGATTAAAACTTCAAGTCTCAAGAAGAAATTAATGGCTGCTTGAAGGAGAGAATGCTAGATAATATATTATAAAAGAGAAGAAGAAAAGTTTAAGAAAGGTTCTGAATTTCAGCTAGAAAAACATCACTTCTAAGGGGAAACCCTAATCTTCAAGGAGTATTATAAGACTGCTGCAACTTTAGAAGAGAAAAGCAAGAAAGCAAGAGAGAAAACCAATGTTGAAAAGAGGATAAGATGGAGAGAATGCCTACAATTGTTCTTACATATTATATTCTTCAACTCAATCTTTGATTTTTTACTTCTTGTAAGAGCAATATGTATGGTCAATATTTCTTAGGACTTTCTCCTTGCTTTTATTGTAATATAGTCTAAAACCCCCCTTTGGGTAGGTAAGATAAAGAACATGTAGTGAGTTTTAGAAGATGTGCATATAATATATGGCGACCTGCCATTGGGTCAACATAGCTAATCTAGTATTATGTGCTCACTCCCCAGGATCATATCGGGGTTTAGTATAGCAGTGTATTTAGAAGCATATAAAATATACACTTTCACATTCATTACGATATTCATAAATGTCAAAATAATAAAAGAAATATATTCATTACAAAGATAATAATTGTTTTACAAAATTGTTACACACTAAGCAAGAATTTAAAACTTTAAGAAAATTAACATCTAAGTTACTTCATCATGCATCAGCTCCGCCTCAAAGACTCGATCCAGAGATTATTCCTGAACTGCCATATATATATATATATATATATATATATATATATATATATATATATATATATATATATATGGTAATAATCTCAAGTTGTTACCCTAGTTAGTTAGAATTGAACTAAGTATTAATTTTGATTCAATCACTCTAATTAAGTCATTAAGAACCTACCATGAAGTTTTGGTCCAAATCAGGTGTTATGTTGATCAAACATTGAAAATTTTATAAACCCTGGAATTGACTTATCTAAATTGACCTCAAATAAAAAATATGATTTTGACATTGCGCTCATCACTCCAAAAATAGCTATGGGTGAAGTTTTTGAGGCAATTGGAAGTTGTTGAATTTTTGTCAAATATTTTAATATATTATAAACCTTAGAATTCTCAATTAAAGTAATAATAATCAGTAATGTAATGTATTAATATCAATTACTAAGTGGTATCACTTCTTGAATGAATCATAGTGTTAAACCTTAAAATTCTTAAATAAGCTCTTAAGATCTTAAGTGATCTTAAGACCCTTTATAAAAGACTTAGCTTAAATTAATATTAATATTAAAGTTTTTAATCCTAGCTATCCTACCAAAGTTTGTTCATGAATTATAGTCTCAATGAAAGTATAAGCAAAAGCTTTAAAGAACTCTAAACTTAGACTTATTAGTTTAGATCTAAGTGATCAGAATTTCAGATCTTAGATCTCAGATCTTAGACTTTAGACTTTAGATCTTCTAATTAGATTGAATTACCTATATTTGGAATTCCTTACTTGATTAACTGTTTAACCCTTTTGAAATCTTCCTTGTGGGTGTAGGATTGATTTAATCTATAAAATAACATAATTATTATATATATTAAATATAGATCTTAGATTCTTAGTTCTTAATTAATTATTTTATCTTATAACCAGTAGAGTGACCTTTCAATTAAGATCTTATTTCTGAATCCTTTAGCTTATAAGATTCCTTATGTTTAATTTGGGCTTTAAGTGTGAACCCTAGATCCTTATTAGGATATTATATTAGATTCAGGATTTGAACACCAAAGTAGAGTTTAGATCTAGAACCCTTAATCTTGATTTACTTAATCAAAATTTGGGTTAAGAGAAGAAAATAATAGCTATTAAGTTGTTGAATTATTTACTTTGAATCTTTATAGTCGTCATATAATTATAAATTATAACTTGTTAAGTTCTAATATTAACATTAAGGTCGTGAATCTGGGATTATACTCGATAGCTGGATATTGGAGATCCTAAATTTGTATCTTCTTAGAATAGTTAGTTGGATAAATTAGATAATAACAGATATCACATAAATTTAGATTGAGTCTCTTGCTTACTTTGACTTTGATTGCTTTGCACTCCTTGAATACTGAGCATTAGTTCCTTGAACATAATAGGTAAACTTAGGATATGGAAGATACATCCTAAGTTAGTATTTAAAAAGTATAGCATTCATTCAGTTCTTTCAGTGCTTTCAGTTAGTAGAGTATGTCCTAGCTTAGTCTACCTTTTCAATTCTAGTTTTGTTATAGAATAGACACAAACCTAGCTCTACGGATATCTAGGATGGATACATATCTTATTCTATAAGTTCATCTTGGACCTAGCTCTGCTGATGCCTAGGATGGACACATGCTGAACTTTCAATTCAGAGTCCCTATAAGGCCTGTTTCTGTTATGGTAGTACTATGTCTTAGGCTTACTCCTACTTCAGTTCAGTTTTTAGTATTTGTTTTGCTTTGTCACATACTTCAGTGGCCTTACTTTAGTGCTTAGCTTGCTTTACCACATATTTCAGTGGCTTTACTTTTTGCTCATTCATATACTTAGTTTACTTTTGCCACATGCCTCAGTGGCCTTTTTATATTAATTTTGCATGCTTGTATAAATACTCTTATTGATTAATATTAAATATTGGCATGTTTAGAATGCTAAAATTATATGTTTATTTTAGCACTTGTGTTCTTTATATACTCAGTATGTATTCATGTGATCATAAACATGTTAGGATCAAATTTATTTCAGTAGTTGTAGTTATTTTGCTTTTAGCCTCACAATATTTAGTTACTATTTTGTATGTTATTTTTACATACTTGTTGATTAGCTATAAATGATTAGTTTATGACTATTTCGTTCTTTGTAGCTTATAGCACCTTATAATACTTGCATGTTTAAAACCTTTAAATGTGATATTTTAAATATTCAGTTCACTTAAATAGCCTAAAATGTACTTAGACAATTGTCTAACTATAATATTTTTCTTTTGTTGGCTGGGGCTCTGGCACTTGTGATACCGATAAATATCAGATTTGGAGCTATTCGTTGGTAGTCATACAAGAGAAGAGCCTGTGAAGTAGGAGGATCTTTCTATTGCTGCTTAGTTAGAGTTTCTTTTTCTGCAAGTGAGATTGAGAGATCTTTTTCTTTTTTTTTTTTTTTTTAGTTTATAATAATTAAATATTTCTGAATGTATTTACTTTCTGCATTTGAACTGAGTTATTATTTCTTTTACTCTCTTATACTATGTTGTGATATGGATATTATATTATATTGTATCTTGCTACCGCTACTTTGATTTGTATTGATGTATATTCACAGTTCAAGTAACAAGTACTTGGATTAAGACAGGTTGGGTCCTACCTGACATTACTTAAGTTAGAGATTTACCATATCTGGAGCACCGTACTCCCCGCGATTATGCTAATATTAGTATTAGCATCACCACAGGGAAGTATGGGGCCCCACATTTATATTTGTGACATAATATGTGAATATAGAATATTTGATGAATGTTTTATGTTAAATTTGAAGATTTTATAAGGCATATTCATAAATAGTTGACTGAAAGAAAATAAAGATGAATCTTTATATTTATATATCATTGGAAATAGAATTTGTCATACTTAGTCTGCCTCTACAATACTATTTCACATATTGAGATTTCAAATGCAGTTCAGTGCCTAGGTGTTTGATCCTGGATGATAATATAATATATTTTCAATGAACTTATTAATCTATGGTATTTGATCCTAGATGCTTCAAAAGATTATTTAGTGACTAGATGTAACAACCCAAGTTATTATCATGATTGATTAAGACTAACCCTAAGTCTTAAACATAATCTTAAGTGCTAATTAGGTCATTTGGAGTCAACTACCAAGATCCGATCCAAACCAGAGGTCAAACGGATTAAATCTTTATTTTGAGAATTTCAGGAACCTCAGAAATTGACCTATTTAAATTGACCTCCGATCAGAAAACGGACACCACCATTACGTTCCTTGACCCCAAATTAGCTTGCGGTGAAGTTTTCGTGTCAATCGGAAGTCGTCGAAATTTTGACGAATATTTTTAAAATAAAAATATCACGGAAATCGAGGTATCAAAATACTCGTCGGATCGAAAATTCGATTGCGCCATTGAATTCCTTGACCCCAAATTAGCTAGGAAAAACATGTTCAAAAACTTTTTTCTGAAAATGTTTAAAAAAAAAAAATTAATAAATTAATTAACGGCGCCGTACGACGCCGTTAACTGGCGCCGTCAGATCGGACGGATCCATCCGGACCGTCCGATCGCACGCGGATCCTACGGCTCTCGGCCGCGATCCGCATCACGCGGTCTGGAGCGATCCGGACCGTCCGATCGAGCGGGATCCCACGGCCCTCGGCCGCGATCCGCGTCACGCGGTCTGGAGCGATCCGGACCGTCCGCGATCGCACAGATCCGACGGTCCGGAGGCGTCTTCCTCGCCCTCTCTGCCCGCGTGACACGCAGCGGCCCGTCGCATTTTCTAGACAATCCGGCCACATCCAGACCTCGGCGAAGTCGTCGTCCGGTCTATAAGACCTCGGCCTACCCCTACGCTCCGAGTTTACACCGATCGGAGCCCGGATAGAGCCGAAATCAAGCCCCGAAGTCAGCCCTATTTTTCCACCGAAACCTTCGCCGATCCGAACTTCAGGTACCCCGATCTCCCTCGTTTACCGTTCGATCATTACAAAAATTGTAGAATATGTAGATTATGGTGTCATCTACACATTCACCATTCCGATCGGGCTTAAACCAACTCGATCGGGCGCACCAGCTCCCCAAAGCGGACTGGGTTCGGTCCGTCGAACCCCCCCCGGAAGACGAAGCGTCGCGCCTTCGGGCCGGGCCGGGTCGCCCGAGCACGCCCATCCGGGTCGGGTCCGCGTCAGCTCGGGTGGGGCCCACCCGGCCACGTGGCAGCCTACGGGCCCGCCACGTGTCATGTGGTGGGCCCACATGTCCGGTCACCCGAGCTGACTCAGCCCAGGTGGGGCCACAGTGCCACGTGGCAGCCTCTGGCAGTGCCACGTGTCAGGTGGGACCCACTGCCTGGTCACCCGAGCTGAGTCAGCAGCCCATGGGACCCACAGTGCCACGTGGCAGCCTCTAGCAGTGCCACGTGTCAGGTGGGCCCACTGCCCATCACCCAAGCTGAGTCAGCAGCCCGTGAGACCCACAGTGCCACGTGGCCGCCTCTAGCAGTGCCACGTGTCAGGTGGGCCCACTGTCCAGTCAACCGATCTGAGTCAGCAACCTGTGGGGCCCACAGTGCCAAGTGGCAGTCTCTGGAAGTGCCACGTGTCAGTGGGGCCCACTGTCAGTTAATTAGAAATTAATTAAATTACTGTTAGTGTTAATTAATTACTGTTAGCCTTAATTAATTACAATTAGTGTTAATTAACCCAAGATTAGTGTTAATTACTTTTGAACAGTAACTTTATTTAATTAAAAAATAATTAGAGGATTGTTTAATATTAATTAAATATTAATTTAATCATAAATAGTAATTAGGATAATTAATTACTTTTAAACAGTAAAACCTAATTAATTATATTTAATTTAATATTAACAAATAATTAAGACTAATTAAATAGTAATTAGCACTAATTACTTTGCTACAGTAAAATTAATTAATTAATTAATAATTAAATAGTGATTAATTAAATAAAAACTTTAGGAATGAACAGTAAATTTAAATAATTAAATATAATTAGAGATTAATTAAATAGTAATTAGCACTAATTACTTTGCTACAGTAAAATTAATTAATTAATTAATTAATAATTAAACAGTGATTAATTAAATAAAAACTTTAGGAATGAACAGTAAAATCATTCAATTTGAATAAATAAATAGTAAATTAATTCAAATTGTATTTTTGAATAGTAAATCTTAAAAGTTTAATAACTTTTTGTAGGATGATCCAAACATAGCCAATATGGGTCTTAAAATGCTCAGAAAAATATTTAGAATCAAATGGCGTAATGTAAAATTTCATTTCGGGGTACGTATAACGGGTAGCATTTTAGAGCCTCTTTAAAACCCCATAACTTTTTACCCAATTATCGAAACATAGTCAATATGGGTCTTAAAATACTCAGGAGAGTAGCCCCATTACCGTGGTAGTATTAGTTTTTTCATTTGGATATCAGGACAAAAAGTCAACTCTAGAACTTAGAGTTGACTTTGGTGAAAAATGACCAAAATGCCCTTGGACTTCAAACAGCCATAACTTAGTCAGATCAACTCCAAATTAGAAAATTCAAGATGCTAACTAGCCTAAAATTTCAATGTCATCATTATAATAAAATAATATTTAGGATATGAACTCTGGAAATTTAGGTAAATGACCAAATTACCCCTAGCCTTATTTTAGCCATAACTTGACCGTTTCTCGCCCGATTTAGGCGTACTTACTGTCTATCTGTCTATCTTCACAGATAGACAGTAAGGAACCAATTGAAACTAAAAGAATTCATTTCTGACCCATAAATCAAAAGTTGACTTTTTGACCCTTAAGGTAGGGGCAAAATAGTCATTTTGCCCTAAGTTTGGACTATGTACTCTTAACCTCTAGTTTACATTTCAAAACTCTTAAACTAAGGTTATAATCTTCTTAGTATTAATTAAGTGAGGGAAATCAACTCTTAAGTTAGATTCCAATAATTTCTATTAAGTCTTAAAAGCACTACACCTTAAGGACCTTTCTTGAGACTATGACTAGATCATAGGTTAGAGTTCATTCATTGGGTAAATTGGGTTACCCTATGGGTGAAATCTTGGTTTATTAGTTTCTAGACCTTCTTTTATTTTACAACTCGTTTTGATTATTTTGTCTTTTAACCTTAGGTTTAAGGTAGGAGATTCATCCTATTATGTTTGATTACTTAATAAGATTTGCCATAACTAGTAGATCACTTATAGAATAAAACCTAGACCTTAGGTCTTATCCTTTGGATTATGTGATTAAACCTAATTCTCGTAGTGTTTAATCCATAATCTATAAGTATAGAAGATCTTGATCAGATCTTAGTTAGAACGTCTAAATTTACAAAACTAAGACGTATGATTTATTGATTTAACTCATAGTCATCTATCTGATTGAACTAGATTGGAACCTGATCAGTTCCAATCCTTTTTCTTAACTTGTAAGGATGGATTTCTGAGCTACACTCGATAGTAGGAAAACGGTGATCTTGAACTTGTGTAACTTGGAATAGTTAGAAGGTTAAGTAGAAAACAAATGATATCACCATGTTTAGTAGAGTCCCTTGCTTACTTTGACGATTGTTGCTTACACATTTCTTGTACTTTTGTGCCGTACTTCCTTGAGCATATCATATAAGACATTTGATTCATGAATAAAATGTTAGGAAATATGGAGACTCCTTAGATCATTTGTGAAAATATTAAAGTGATTTATGAAAAGATAATGATTTTATGAGCTGCCTCTCAGTTATATCCTTATTGCCTAGCCTCCTTATGTCATTAGGGGAAGGATCTGTTTTGTTGTGTGCCTAGTTTACTAGCCTCCTTATGTCACTAGGGGTACACCGTTGGTGCCTTAGCTGTACTGGCATTAAGGTTGCATTGTATGCTTAGTTTACTAGCCTCCATATATCGCTAGGAGCATACAGTTGGGCCTTAACCGTACTGGTGCTAAGACCCTTCGCTTGCTTTATGTGCTTATATGCCTAGCCTCCTTATGTCGCTAGGGGTACACAGTTTATAACTTAACCGTGATGGTGCTAAGCTTCTTTGGTATTCGATGGGCTTGAGTAGCTCTTTTCTGTATGGCAGTCGATGCACGTGTGACTTTATATGCAGTTGTTGTTACTTACTTTTAAGTATTCTTATTCCGTCAAGCTATTTTCTTGTACTACTTGATATACATATTTATGATGTTAGAATCTTGCTGCTATATGTACTTACCACTGCTGAGTTATTTATTTATTTTAATTGGCATATTTTCTATTGATCACCAGCATGTTTAGGATGTAGAATTTTTCTTACTGCACTTGTTTAGTTACGTATATTTATACGCCCTTCCTTGTTTAGCTTGTATGCGAAGCATATCTCAGCCTCTTTTATTTTCTTTGCTTAAGTTATAAATGATAATTTATAGCTTTCCTATTTCTTTTGTATTGCTTGCTGCTCCCTTACACATATTATTGCTTAGATATTGTAGAATGGTGATATAACTTAACACATATAAAAATTTTCAGCTTAAAATGTACTTAGACAATTATCTAACCAGATTTTCTTCTTTTTTTGGCTGGGGCCCTACATTGTGAAACTGACAATGGCAGACTCCTTACAGTTAGACGAGCAGGAGTTATGTGTGGAGCCTTACCCCGAAGAGGAGCCCGTAGAAGAAGCTGCCGTTTAGTCCCTTTATACTTCGAGTGAGAATGAGTGGTTTTCATTCTTTTTTTTATTTAAACATTTTAAATTATGTAATAATACAGGTACCATTGACTGTATATTAGATTTTATGCTTATATTCTGAATCTATTATTCTTATTTACACTGTGATGTTTAGATGGTTTACATTTCCTTAAATCACTTCTGCACTCTGTTTATTTACTTATATAGTGACTGTTAGTTTGATTATGTGTTAATCCTTTCCTAATCAGGTGGATTGTGGAGACTATCCTAATCTAATGATAAGTGAGGGGTTAGCCAGAGTGACACCCCACCCTTAACCTAATCCTTTGGCGGATTAAGGATGGTGGGCACCACACTAGATGAGCCACTATTTTCTGTTATGATAGGACTAAGTAGGCATATGTCCATATTAGATATCATATTTTCATTATATTTCTAGCTTAGTATTTTTCAGTATTTATGCAGCATTTTTGAAGTTATAGTATTTTTCAGCATTTATTTATATGCCCAGTAGTTATTAATTTCATATAAAAGCATGTTAAGATGCTAATCTTTTATTTCAATTTCATTTATATATTCATTTCATATTAGTTATTAATTTGGCATGAGTAGATTTGATTATATTTACTTAGGATGTTCCTTTTATTTAGTAGCTTTAGTATATATATTGTATAACTTTTTTTGTAGCTTTGGATTGAGGTATGTTGCTTATGTCACACCTTATTTAAAGTTATAATTGAATTATAGATTTTATCCATTTTTTATTGCTTTATTGTTCCTAAAATGCTTAGGTTGTCTGTGATATCATAAAATATAAATAATAGTAGCCTAAAATATACTTAAACACTTTGGCTAATTAGATTTTCTTTTCTTTTGACTGGGGCCCTATCATTGTGAAAATGACAATGACATATTCCATGCTTTTTGAGGTTGTTGGGCCTTCTGAGGAGCTTGTTCAAGAGGAGGAGTGTGCTGTTGAGGATAATTAGTTTTATTTTATTCTTGCTTATAAGGCTGGGTGTTTATCTTTTTTTTTAGTTAAACTTTTAATGCTTTGTAATAATACATAGTACCAATGTATTTTCCTTTATTACTACTTTATTCTGAGTTGAATGCCATTTCATTTTATATTATGGATACATGGATGTTAGTATTTGATACTCTTTTCTTCTATACTATGATATTCGGGTATACTCATTTAGTGAATATTTAATTTGCTTTACTTATGACATATCCTTCTATTATCAGTGGATTAGGGATGCTTATTTCTAATCTAATGCTAAGTGAGGGATTGTACCGTGATGACCACCACTTAATCCTAGTTGATTAAGGGGCGACCGCCATAATATATATATATATATATATATATATATATATATATATATATGACATGGCGAACTAATAAAAAGAAAAAAAAAATATTTAATTAGGCACAAAGGTCTAAGTAAAATTTGTAAAATATCAAAATTTGTATATAATATTAAGCGGTATGATTCTGTATGAGAAACATATACAAATAAAATGTGATATTTAAATATGGCATGCTTGCAAAATTGTCACGATTATGAATGCAATATATATATATATATATATATATATATTTAAGATATGTGCTCATTTTGAAAGAAAATACAGCAATATATAATATCTATTTTATTAGACAAAGTTATAGAATAATCAAGGAGTTAGATGCGTCTATCTAACTATCTAAAATATGTGTTCATGACTAATTATATATTTCCCCTCAAAGACTATGTGCAATCTGTTTATTTCTCCATATATCAACATATCCTGACCTAACGTATTGTCTGTACAAACTAGAGATCAACATGAATAAACTCATAATACAGATTTTTGATCATTTATTTCAAATTCTGAGTACAAAATTTCATATAAATATATTAGAATTGGTTAAAGCTTAATAGCAATGTAAATAAAATAATTAAATGAAAAGAATAATATTCTTCATTCTATTTTAATAAAAATATTAATATTAATATTATTTTAGTTATTTATCTTTATATATTAAAAATAACAATTTTTTCTTATTATAATATATATATATAATGTAAGAAATATTACTAAATTGAAAGTTATAGAAATTTAGAAATGCATATATATACAAATGACAAAAATGAAAGTTGCAGAAATTAGGAAATATATACATATATAAAAAAAAATCACAAAAATGAAATTTGTAGAAATTAGGAAATATATACATATAAAAAAAAGATAGAAATAAAAGTTGCAGAAATTATAAAATATAAACATATATAAAAAATAAAGAAAATCATAGAAATAAAAGTTGCATAAATTATGATATATATATATATATATATATATATATATAAAAAGAAAATGATAGAAATGAAAATTGCAGAACTTATGAAATATATACATATATAAAAAAAGAAAATGACAGAAATAAAAGTTACAAAAATTAGAAAATATATACATATATAGAAAAAAAATAACAGAAATGAAAATTGCAAAAATTAAGAAATATATACATATATATATATATACATAAATAAATAACAAAAATAAAAATTACAAAAATTAAGAAATATATATATATATATATATATATATATATATAAATGGCAGAAATAAAAGTTGCAAAAATTATGAAATATATACATATACTCAATTAATAAAATTCTTAGCGTATGAGCTGTAAACCTTCACCTTTGTTCTTGCTCTTCTGACTACTTTCTTTTTTCTCTTATTTTTCTATTTTGCTCTTTAGTTCTTTTGTGTCATTCTTCTTTCCTTTATGTTGTTTCTTTATTCTCTCACATGGTATTAGAGACTGTTTAAAGGAACGCTCTTTCATTGATGGCATATGCCTTAGACTCCTCTAGCCAAAATCCCACCATTAATATCCCCAACCCTTCACCAGATTCAACTCTCATAGCTATCAATGTCCGCCATCTTCTTCCTATCAAGCTTAACAAAACAAATTACCATCTATGGAGGTCTCAGTTGTTTCCAATATTTCAAGCCCATAACCTAATTTATAATTTTGATGAAAGCCTTCCTCCCCCATCCCATTTCTTGCCAAATGTAAACCCTAACCCTCAATACAATGTTTGGTTCAAACAAGGTCAACTTATCTTGAGTTGGATCATCTCCACTCTCATTGCCGATTCATTTGCCCATGTAGTAGGATGCGATTCATTCGCCTCCATTTGGAAATTGAAAGCCTCTGTATACTCTTCTTTCTCCTAAGTTCGACAACAACAATTAGATATACAACTGCAAAGCCTCAAGCAAGGTTTTATGTCTATGCTTGAATTTATTCAACAAGCAAGATCCATCGTACCTCAATTTTCTATAGCAGGATCTCTAGTCATCGATCAACAACTAATCTTAGTTTCCTCAATGGATTGGAATTTGAATACGCATCTCACGCTGCTGCTTTCACCTTTCGGCTTGATCCCATATCCGTCGATGATCTCATGAAAATTTTGATCAGCCATGATCTAATGTTCTCTCAGCAGGTCTCTCCTCAACCAACATCTATCTTACAAATTTGTTTGAGACGGGAAGGCCACAAGCTTGTTCTCTTCATTCTCGTAACTTGCGGAAGCAGAGACTACAAATGCAATCACGGACGTGATCGAACACCTGTCTTGTGCCAACTATGCAATAAACCTGGCCATGGTGCAGTATAGTGCTATCACCACCCCAATTTTTTTCAATATCCAAGTTCAAAGCCAACAAAGAACTTTTGTTTCCCATCTACAAGACCTGCATCATATTACTCCTCTACATATGGTAACCCTTGGATTTTTGACACTAGAGCCGCTCATCACATTATAATAAGAGCAGACAACCTTCAAACCTACTCTCCATGCCAAGGCAGCGAGCATATTCAAGCCAAGAATGGATGCATAAGTGGCACAGGTTAGTCTGTCATTTATACTTCTAATTATTCTCTTAAATTTCAAAATATATTACATGCTCCAAATTTTGCTAAAAATCTTTTTTCAGTAAGTCGATTTACTATAGAAACTAATACTGTGATTGCGTTTCATCCTACCTTTTATATTAATGAGGACAAGGCAACGACGACGGAACTGTCACAGTTTGCAAATTGATCGTCTTTACCACTTTCTAAAACCTGTCACAACAATCAGTGCGTACACTTGTCTCCTATCCATTACCTGGCATAATCTTTTGGGTCATCCTACTAATAATGTAATCCACAAATTAGTCGTTCAAAAGTGCATCCAAGTATTAAATAAAGATAATTCACTTTTATGTTCGGAATGTCAACTTGCAAAACAACATAAATTTCATTTACCATATTCTGTTCACAATTGTAAAAATCTTTTATAACATGTTGTTTATGATATTTGGGAGTCCCTAACACTTTCATAAAATATTTTTATTTGTTATTTTTAGAAAAAATGAAATAGAATGATAAATTTGACAAAAATGAGAATTTATTTGATAATAATTTATAAAATAAAAAAACTGTTCTTTAATATATATAAAAAATTGAGTGGCATATATAAAAGTATTCATGAATTCAACAAAGTATATATATATATATATATATATATATATATATATATATATATCAATGATTATAATTTAATAATCTCACATCTTGTTATAAGAAATTAGTATTAAGGAAATTACTATTTAATACATTATTCAAGTCTATAATTAATATATATTAGTCACTAAATAAATCTTTTATCTCATCAATATATTACTTAGTATTTTATTTACATTTTTTATTAAAGTTGTGTTCAAATGAATTTTGAGTTTAGTCACTCAAAATTGATAGTACAATTCCAAAAATAAAATGTCAAATTATAATGGAACATAAATCTAACTCTTCATTTTTTTTTTACTAATATTATGTCTTAAACTGATAAAGCACTTCAAATAAAATGCATATAAAAAATATATGTTGTTACTCTTCTGTTTTTAGATGAATTCATTTATAAACTCAAAAATAATTTATGGCTTATTTATATTAAGGTAAAAATAATATACAGCAGATTTTTTTTGATTAAACTGAAATAATCGGCATTTAAGATGAAATAAAATAGGTAAAAACAATAAAAAATTACATAATAATCGGGCGTAATAGGAGAATATATGGAGCAACTGAACCAGCGAGCGAACGAACAATTCCATTCGTTCATCTTCCTCGACGAATGAACGGTTCCGACGAATCATTCGTTCGAATGAAAAATTCGTTCATTCGTTTCGAATGAATCATTTCTTTTCGTCTGTTTTGTTAGGACAAAATCCTAAGAAATTTTAATTTTTTTAATGAGTTAATTTTATCTATTCCAATTTATTAAAGTACTATAATCACATATTACTTCATTTCATATAAAAAAATATTAAAATTTCTATAAAACTATCAATGTAAAATAACTTAATTGTAGAATAATAAAATTATTTTATACTAAAAATTATCAAAAATTTTCATGTAAAATTGCCTCTTAGATAAAGTTAAAATATGAGACTCAACTTTTTTCTCCATTTAAAATTATTTGATTTGATTGTAATTTAGTTTCGAAGTCGAGCACTTTCTCTGTATTTTGACTATAGCAGTCGTACATATTTCTTCTTATGAAAAAAAAGAAAAAAGAAAATGCTTATATCCTATTTAGTACAGTGCTTTAGAATAATTAACTCATGTATATATTAAACAATAATTTACTAGTATATTTAAAAAAAAATTATAATTATATAAAAATATACATATTAATACATATATTTTGATCCATACTACTTGCACACAACCCAAAGGCTTCGGTGCGCATTTTTTTCAGGGTTTCGATTTGAACAGTATATATAATCGGCGCACCTGCCGCATCATCTTCAATATTCCTACTCTATATCTAGGGTTTTTGAAGCCCATATTCTCTTTACCAGGCCCTTGTTTTCTTCTTGATCATCCAGATCTTCTACGTTCGGAGCCGTTAAAAGCTGCTATTCCGGTTCACGATGCTGGGAAGGAGGATGTACAAGACGAAGCTATGTATGCTGTACCAGAGAGGCCGTTGTCCTCGTCAGAGTTGCTCATTTGCACACGGAGAAGTCGAACTTCGCCGTTTCGGCGGATCGTTCAATGGTAAGGCATGAAACTGCGGGGAACATATCTTCTTACCAATCCTTTCAGATACTTGCTTGGCTTGTTGTGTAATTATATCCTGGTATGCTTAACATATGAGATAGTCATGCCAATTTTATTTCTCTGATGTTTTTGCTCAAAGCTGTCGTCATTTCGTTATGTGTGTGATGCTTGTTCTTGACATATGAGATAGCCATGTCAATTGTGTTTCTCTGATGTTGCTCAAAGCTGTCGTCATTTTAATATGTATGTGTTGCTCGTTCTTGAAATCCTTATAGATGAATGCGATTTTCTGTTTATTTTATGAATTTTTATTTGCAGTAATTAATGTATACGAGTCATTTTGCTTTTTTTTTTCTTGGAGGATTTTTATTCTTTGTAATACTATTATTACCTTAGATTATGTCAGATTTTTTATTTGCGAACTTTTATTAAAAGAAAATTGATTATCAATCTTATTCTAATTTGAATGCAGGTAGATATTGATAAAATTTAGGGGCATCTAAATACCATCCCATCTTATATTTGTTTTACAGCGCTGCCCTAGATCATATAGTCTATTTGATCCAACAACCTTTCATGATCTATTGGTTTGCTTAAGAATTTAATTATAATGAGCTTTTTAGCTTCACACATTTTGATGATTTAGTATAATTCTCAGAGAGTTTTGATATAATAATTTACAATATAAAAATGAATGAATGATTTTACCACATGTCCAGCAAACCCTTTTGATAATGCTTAACTGAACACCAGCATTGCTGATGATAGCATATTCTATATATACAATAAAACTAAATCCAGCACATAATATTTTATATGTAAAACGAATATTTTATATAATAAACATGACAATCTATAATTTATTTTACTTTTTTCTGAAAATTTATGAGATCTAGAAATCTTCTACCATGAATTTCTCAATTTTTTTATTGGTGAAAATGTATCGCTCTTTGATGTTTGTCATGAAGCGCTGTGAAATAATGTGTAATTTTTAGATTAACTAATGTTTCATTGCTCATGACATATTTTATAGAACCTCCAAGTAAATTTGTAATGCTTGTATTCATGTGTCACTATATTAAGTGCGATATTTTTAGAATATGAGTATTTAACTTATGTGGCTTATCTAACATTTGTTTTCCTATTGTTGCACATATCTTTGACACTTGGAAAGTGTTTGTTTTGAAGTGTAGTTTTTTGTGCACTTAAAGGTGGCTGTTTTACTTGATACTAAAATTATTTGGATTATTGGTGGTTTTAAATTGAATTGAAACTATGTCAGTCGAGTTTTGAATCATATTTAGAACTTGAATTAATTTTGAGCTGATTTTAATGTAGGGGTGCTTTTCTCTAAAATGATTATGGATATATTTTGAATTTTTTATTAGCAGTTGAAAAACATTTGATTAAGTGATTTGAGATCCATATTTTATTTAAATATGTTAGGTTTGAAACCTTAGGTGCTCATGTTTTTTCAATAAAATTTAGATTTGGATTATGGGATATTTTAAATCAATTTTGCTTTGGCGTGAAATCAAACTATTTTAAATCATTGTGAATTTGAACTATTTTGAGTTAGCTAGTTTGAATCTCTTGGTTTACAGTCAAGTGTAAGTCAAGCTAAACTAGCAAATCAAATTAAAGTTTAGTTTGAATTGCTCCACTAGAAGCAATTTCTATTTGTCCGTACCTTGTGTTATGTTGCAATAGAGTAGGCTTAGAGATCATTGAAAATGTTGGTGAGTGTACAAACAACTTGAATTAGTAACTTGTGAGTGTCTTTATGTTTCATAGTAAGGCTGTGTATGGGGCATCATTCTAGCAATCACGCTTTATGCAGAGCTACCCTTTGTTTGATTTTTATCATTTGGTGGTGTTGTTTTTATGTTTACTTTCTCAGGAAGTAGCCCTTTAAAAAGCAGTTTTTGAGGTGCAACTTTACTGCTTTCTATTGTCCACTATATGAAAATTAATGTTTTGACCCTGGCTCTCCATCACCACCAATGCTTGCTTACAAATCTTCAACTAGCAGCCAACTATTCATCTGCAACTGTCACTCACTATTGATGTTATGCACTATAGTATGACAACAGTTTATTCAATAGAAACAACAGCAATTTTCTCTACAATGATTTCATAGTAGTTTCACCGCAGCTTCCTTTGACAAATTTGGCTGCCCCAAACTGAGACTTAAATTACATAACAATTAATAATTAAGGATCTTTAATGCTTTAAAAAAGTAACAAATAAGGATCTTTGTTGTTTTAACTGATGAACTAAAATGAATGTCATTTAAGATAAGATTTGAAAGAAATAGCCATATTTGTGATTTGCACCTATTTTATTAAAGGTTTTACCAAAGATATACATGACCAATCAACCGTAAACTAATTCTTCTTTTCATGTGAATTTCCTCAAAACCCCTTTAATTATTCATAATTTGACGATGAATTTTGATTTGGATTGCATTTGGCTTGTTTTTGTAAATTTTGATATTGAAACTAAGCATTTTCTTACCTTTCATCTACAAAATCGTTAATTAACTATTGACGTTAGCTTAAATGATATATAAAACCAAAAACTGTGGCAATTAACAAGAATTTATAAAATCATCAAGTTGCATTTCCTTAAACTTAGAAAGTGCAATTGGTTTTCAAAGCATTTTAGACTATTATTGAGATGCTTAACTTCATAATAACAAGCTATGATTTATTGCAAATATCCTTGTATTTAATAAAATCAACCAAGGCTTGCATAATTTTGTCTTGTAACAAAATGTTGCTTTATTTTATTGAAATAAAGTGTTCAAAAGAAAATACAGTGGAATGAATCCACAAGATCTTTCCATCTTCTATTAATAATACTTCAATACAGCTTAGATGGTATTTTTAATATTCTAAAAGTGCTCTTAGCTATCATTTAGTGCCATACATTTTCTTATAAACATACCCCAATTAGGGCTTCTTGTTAAAATAACTATTTTTATGAGTCTTATCCGTAAACATAATTCTTAGTCATAAACAAGTACCTTATCACAATATAATCTATGATTACTGAAGACACTTATTTTACTTTCAATTTTTTGCCAACTTTGAATGGACAGTGTGTACATACACTCAAAGTTTTATGATTAAGAACACTCTTCTGTCCAGAGCGACCAAAGTTTCCAGCATAACTTTTATAACCAAGATAATAAAAATTTGATTTTAAACAAATGCTATCAACTTTGATATACTTGTATGATATTTTGATTATCAATCTATCAACTATTTTAAATTATATTCAAATAATGTTGTGCATCACATGGTGCTCAATAGACATTCATATATATTTCTTGCAATTATTCACCATCTTAGAATTTGTAGCAATATCAATGGTTAATTGAATTTTATACATCAATCAATTTAATAATTTTTGTGAAAAGCACATTATGTATATGCATCTTTTTGTAACATCAAATGCATCAATGTACTTTAGAAATGACACCACTAGGACAATCTACTGAGAAGTTAATTAAAGCTCTGCTGTTACAATCTTCCTTCAACCATCAATGCACATCCAATTTCTTTCCAATATTTGCTTATGTGTTTCGATGATAGCCTGACATTCTTCTTTACAAACTTTTGATAATTTACTCTCTTTTTGATAAAAAGGAAGTTCAAATTTGGCCCTATAACAATGTCATCAACAATTTTTTTGTGCAAATGATTGATTTCAAACATCAGATGGAATACAATTGCCAGAGAACCACATTGCCTCAGCCATGTTTGTTAATTCACATTTTTTGATGTCAAGACACTTTAATGCTTTGTTGTGATGTAGGTGTTATTCTAGAAGTAAAGAAATTGATTCTCATCAATTTTCTTACTTTTGTCAGGTATGCTTAAGATTTTGAACCTTTGTGTTTTGCATGACTCTCAACATCAGGATGCTTTTCATAAAAATCACGTTTACCTATTTTTATCTATTCTTGCCTCTTTGCAAAACTTGATTAATATATTTCTTCATTTGATATTGAATGTCACAGATAATGCTTCTTACTCTTTATCAACTCACTTTTTAATACAACACTACAATGTGAGCATTTATATTATTTCTTTTCATCATTTTTTTTATTAAAATTGGTTCTAAGTAGGACAGTCTGGGCAAAAATATTCGGTTAATCTTGAACTAATTCCATTTTTCTGATCACAATATTTACAGTGATATTTTAAGTACATGTCATAACAACAGATTGTATAGAGAAACTTTTATACATTAAAATGCTCATAAAAAGTTACCTTTTGTTTAGTTTTAAAAAAATTGGTGCATACATTAAATCCATGCGTCACCCATATAAATCAAATTTGCGATTTGCAAGGATTTACAAAAATAATTGGATTTCATACCTAAGTAGTTATGCATTACGTATAATTACTTGTTTAAGAACTTCAATTTTGAATCCTCTTAAATCTTTCATTCAAACAATCCCTAATTAATAAAGCAAAAATATAAAATATCTTACCCTTTAGTGGAGGTAGCATCATCAGTAGTGGAAACGATGGAGTTCTCATCATGGATGATATATGGGACAATTCAAGGTGAGTGAGTTGTCCTTTCAACTTTTTTGTTTATTTTTATTGGATATAATTTATTTAGTTTGATAATAATAGTGTGGATAGAGAATGTGTACAATAAAATGTTAAAACAAAGGTAATATAAATGAAAATTAAATTGAACAAATAAATATAGAGTGGTCGATACTCATATCTATATCACATCCACTCTTTTGAAATTTCGTCTATTGTGGTGCTTCTGCTATCCCTCCTTCACAAACATAATGGTGAAACCTTTTGTACAATTGTCTTTGTTGAAGTTCGAAGACTTCTGGTTTTTAGTGCATTTCGCTAAGTAGGTGTTGATTGATTGAATGAAGAGCTTGAAAGCAAAGCTTTGAACTTGTCTCCAAGGCCGGAGTGAAAAATATTGAAAGAATTGAAAACTTGAGCTTATGAAATGATTGGGAGAGCTAATACTTGGGGAATTTTTGATTAGTGTATAGACGAGGCTTTTTATTGTGGTGGGTATTAGTAGCCTCCCAAACCCTCCAATTGTTACCAAAAAATACATAAAATTACTCATTCTGTATGTATATAAATAAATTTCAGTGCCTTGAATGCTAGGCTTTTGACTTTGAATTGTTGATCATTCCAAAAAGGAATGCCATGTCAAATGGTTTCTCTCTGACTTGTGGCAACAACGACCTTTTGAGTCAAATTGGGTGTTATTTATGAGCACATGAGTATTCAATTTGAATTTAATATTTCCTTCTTCCAAGCATTGTGCATGGGCGTGAGAGTGTTTGGGCATTAATAAAATACACACTTGGGCATTAATAAAATGAGTATCTGGGCATTCAACAAAATAAGTGCTTGGGCATTCATAGATTGAGCTCCCCAGGCAATTATAAAGTGAGCGCACTGGAATTCATGAAGTGAGCGCTTGAGCATTTCATAAATTGAGCAATTGGGCATTTATAAAATGAATGCTGAGGTGCACTTATTTAATAGGATGAGCACTTGGGCGTTCATAAAATGAATGCTGAGGTGTACTTTTTATTTAGTTTCCACAAAATTAAATTTAAGCCCTTATTTGAATTCTATTCATACAACATAACTAAGACAATACATTAGTCGTATGGACATTAATATTAGCTTATTTTTAGTGTCTAAGCCTAATTTTGTTGTGGCGCATACTGAAGTCTTCATATTTTTTGAATGTCTTAGATCCATAAGGTTGTCATGGCCAGAAATTTTGCACCATGTGAGGTTGTAAATTTACAAAATAAACTTAAAAAATGTCAGTATCTACCAAATTTTACTTGTTATTATCAATATTGTACACGGCTCATGGAATGAACATTGCAACTCTCTACCCTCGACCCTCTCTTTACAAATTCTGTGACCAAACTTGTGCTTAGCATGGAGATTGAGGGCTTTTTCCATGTTCTTGAATCATTGCTTTTATTAGCCTTGAAATACAATTTAAACTGTACAATATAAAGTTAATAACCTAGATGTTATGATGGAAGTAGGCAGTTCAACAAAATTTTCTTTGATTCACTGGTTAAGCTGTTGAATTAGAAGTTTTGATGATTTAACATTTGGTCCTAAAGGCTAACATGTTCAACTCCACCCCCAGGAATTGGCTGACCGGTTAGTTCACAGCCTAACTGGTGCCTAGCCTGGTTTTAAAATCTTTGTTAGGAGGTGGTTAAATGGGAATTGAGGTAGTTATGCTTATCTCATTTTTTTGCTTTACTTTGTCTTCAATGAATGCATTTGTCATTTGTGTAAAGGATTTTATCTTGTAATTTGTATGAGTGAGTTTTTTAGTATGTTTAATTAGGCCATGCAGTGATGATTGATTGAACTGTGAAAATGATTTAGTTGTAAATTTGTTTTGATAATAGATGCAATAGCTGTGTTTGCAAAATGATATTTACTTTGTTCTTATGTTTTTTATAACAATGGTAAATCTAACAAATATTGGACATTGTTTATGTCACACAAAGAAGTTTTTTATTTTCAAACATGTTCTTATATTTTCTGCCCAAGTTTTTTCTAAACATTTGTCCACCGATTGTATAGTTTTAAAAAAAAAAATTCAGCTGCATTTACTTTTCTTTAAATTGAAAGAATAATGATTGGCAGCTTATTCAGCACTGTGGGTGCTAGTTCATAATTCACTTCTTATTTCTTGAGTCCAATAGGTGTCACTTTAATATGAATTCCTGGCAATTTACCGTAATGACTTTAGGTACTTTTTATTTGGAGGAGGGTCAGTTGTGAGTGCAGAAACACACCTTTATAGCCTTTTCCTCGTTCAAACTTTTATTTTGTAAGTTTGTACCGGTTGGTCTGGATACATGACTGGTCTTCATTATTTTGATACGTTATTTTTAACTGGTGATTGATTGTTTATGTTGACATTTGTTTTTTGTGCGTGTTATGGGACTAAACAGCTTTGGAGATCAAAAGCGTAGCTTTGTTTTCTTCTATTAGAAGATGAGCTCACATGAAAGCTTATTGCAGAGTGGCTGTGGCATTATTTCTTTGTTCTTTTTGGTTTTTTGTAATGTATCAAGCCGTTCATATCAAGTGCCTCCTTAACAGATTTCACTAGTTTTATTGGTGACATTTATACAGTTGGTCTACTATGGCATAAAAGATATAATTTCTTCTCTCTACTTGAAGGATTAATTATTTCTGGTGCCTCGTTTATTACCAAATAACTTTTTGATACGCATATGCATGTTTCATATCTGAGCTTATTATAGATTAGGTTTGCCATTTGTGTAATATGGAATATGTGATACTGTAAACGTTAGCATCTTCAGCAGTACTTGGCATTGCTTTTAGTATGTTGTGCTATTGGATACATCTTGTTGCAAATACTATCAGTTGTGGATTGCATTAACCAAATCTCCAAAAGCTGTGACTGAAGAGGGATAAATCATGTAATTGAATCATATTCTTTTTCTGGTTCGAACCTATTCTCAGCAGATGGGTATTCTTATTGCCAAAATAAATAGCTATTCTATTCAGGGGAATTTCTGTTTCCATGGCTGCCAATGACTGCTACTCATCATGTGCACTTTTATGCCTGATAAAGGACTCTCAGTGATCTAAGGTCATAGGTCACTGTTTCAATATGTATTTATTGTATGGGCTAGCATATGCGGCCATCTGGAATTTTCATGGAGGCACTTCTTTTTATTTATGATTTTCTCATAATTCTGATATGGTAAGACCTAAAAAGTTTTGTTTTCTCTGGACCCTTGTCTGTTTTCTACTATAATAATGTGGTGTTCTTCATCATATTTAACACGTTCTCCACCTTCAGGCAGACGGGATTATAGAACTAGTGACCTGAGGGATAAGCTTGATAGAAGGCAATCTCCAACCCGAAGATATTCCCCAGGGAGAGATGGGAGAGGTTATCATACTTTTCGTAGTCACAGACCTGTTTCCCATGACAGGGGTAAGCATTCGTTGTTTTTCATTTCATTTGTCTTCTAGTAGTTTGATTGTAATTGAATTGTTATCTTGTACCTGGAGTATTTCCAGTTTATTTTACTTGAGATTAATTATAACCTAATGAAAAACAAAAATCTTGCCCATTGCAGACAGTAGCCTTTCAAGATCACCAATTAGGAGAAGGTAAATGAAGTGCCAGCTTTACTTAATGTTGCTTATTTTATTTCCATTTTATGTTCGGCTTTCATGAACTAACTAAATAAATATTTTTTACTAGAAAAATTTTCCGTGCTTTATTTTTAATATTAATATTTGTATGCATGCTTTTATGGTGCTGATTTATTCTATGATGCTTCTTGTTTATTCACTTAAGTTTTCTGCAGTTTCCAAGTATAATATCTGGTGAACTTAACACTTGTAGATTTGATGTCAATTTGCTAAGGATCAATTAGTTATGTTAATGATGCGTATGTAAATTTCTTTATCAACACATTTATTGTTATGTGCAATTACTCAAAATTAATCATTTATTATGCTTAGAAACATCAAGCTTGTATATTTTTTGTGCTAGTTTCATGGTCATGTGGCCATGTGTCATGTACTCACGTTGGATGTTAATTAGTTACGAATGCTTGATCTCCAAAGCTGAAATGAGTTTATGCTCTATACCGCAAAAATGCCCCTATTGTGTTTAACTACGAAATTTTCTGCCCATAATTGACAGTGAAAAAAGGCCTAAGAAAAAGCATTCTGTGGATGGTGAAAGTGATATTTCTGGAAGTCATAAATTATCTGATGGTACTGAAGATATTAGAAAAGAAAATAACGTTTCTTTTGACAAAAGGAGTATACAGGAGGAGCAGGTTTGAACAATAAATAATTTTATTGATAATTTAAAATGAAAAAATGACTTTTTTTCACGTTCAAATTATGCTTAGAATGCAGTTTACAGGCACACATCTTACGGCATATTATCGTTTTATGCAGCTAAGACAGGTAAAGTTGGACATTGAAAAGCTTGATGATCATAAATCTCACCTTGAGGTGAGCATGTGCTTTTTATGGATTGCTGTTCACAGATGCATTCGTTGTTATCTACATATAACTTATCATACGGATTAGGTGCTTTCTCATTTCATAATTTGCATAGGGTTAGTTTTGCAAGGCCGTGATTTCTGTGTTGCTGATGTGGCCTTTGCAATAGGCTTTTTTGGTCGCTGATGCAGGCCTTGCATGCACTGACTAGTTTAGGCGCTTATATGCCCCAGCTTCTAATTTTCCATAAGAGTCAACAAATTCTTAATCGACATTTCAGTTTCTTTTTTCAAATGCCCAATGTTTTTTAGTTTTGGTATATTATGCTGAATATACACAGGCTCATTATTTTTTCTGACTAGGTGGCAAATTTTTAAAGAGTATTGCTACACTTACACACTAATATACACCAAAATATATAGATGATGTGTCAATCCAATGTTTAATTAGATTATTGGTTGAATACACTTTTTTGTGGGGCCTATATGCAAAAATAAAAAAAAAATAAAATTTTATATTGGTTTTGGATACATTTTGGTGTATATTCTTGTGTAAGCATAGCATTTTTTATTTTTAAATAGACCATTTTCTGTCAGTGTGTTGTCATCTGCCAAACTAATGTAATTATATATATGTTTTATGACATGTAGGCCGCACAGTTGCAAGGCTGTGATATTTCAGCTTTTCGAATTGAACTTTTTTGGAGATTAAAAAAATAAAAGACTCTCACAATAGCATTGAATGCAAAGGCACATTGTGCTGCTGAAAGGTGGTGTGCACTCGTGCCCACAGTAGGGTTGCATAAAAATTTAATTGTACGGATGATAAAAATGTGCAGTGACCAGTTAAATGAGCTTTCAAATGACTATAGTAGTCATTTTCCAAAGGGAATTTAGATACTTTTCATTTGAATACATGCCTACTATGCAACAATTTCATATAATATTAAAACACTCTTATTTTATAAAAAGTCTTAAACTACTTTATAAACACCCTTTATTTTATTCCACAATTTACATCTTATACATCAAATGCATAGTGTGTTTTTAGGACTTGGGCGGAGTCTTGGGCACAACAAATCATGATGCGTGAGACACGTGGTGTGTGTGGGATGGCTATGAGGCTCTTGTGTGGCATGTGTGCAGCGCATTGACTTTCAAAATATGTGCTTGATTCTATTCTATTTAATGCAAAAATACTAGGTGAATGGTGAATGGAGAATGAGTATTGCAGTACTGAACTACAAAAGCAAAGGTGATGTGTAAGAGCTCACATTTTATGGGAATTAAGATGATGAGCCTTATTTTGAAACTTTGAAATTGTTAATTAAAACAATTTATGATTTGACACCTAGTATTTCATTGAGTCGATTTAGTTTTTTGTTAGGCAAATTAACTATGGCGGCCATACATTTACTTAAATGTTTGACCGAGAAATTTAGAGAAAAAATCTTCATTTGATTTTTATCAACTTAAAAAAGCATATGATAAAGATCCAAGAGAAACTCTTGGAAGAGTACTAGAAAGAAAAATGATTTGTGTGGCACATATATTGAAGTTATTTAAGACATATATGAGCAATTTCATATGTTCAAGTGCAAGGGGATCTGTCTAGTGATTTTTTTATTGCAATTAAATTGCATCAAGGTTGTGATCATATAGTCCATATCTTTATGCAGTTATGATTGACATTCTTACTCTATAAATTTTTAGAGTCATTTTTATTGGTAAAATTAGAGCTAGAGTTGAAATAAAACTTGAGTTGTGGAAAACTATCATAGAATCTGAAAGATGTGATCTTAAATGACTATATGGAGTGTAATTGTAATTATAATTGAAAATAGAATTTGAATGTTTTAACTATTGAAGATTATGTTACTAAAATGACTGAGATTTGAATATCTTGGTCTGATTATACAAAATAATAGTGAAATAGAGGATGATGGGATTAACATGATCCAAGCTGATTGGGTTAAAGATAGAAGAAGCACACTTGGGGTTTTGAGCGATCATAAATTGTACTTCAAGAAGTTTTATAGAGTTGTTATGAGCCCAGCAATGTTTCAGGGATAGAGTGTTGGATGGCAAAATAGAAGCGTACATATTAAATGTTGTGGAGTGAGGATGTACATGACGGATATTGTGAGAATTGTATTTTATCGTAGTAAGATTGGAGTGGCTTCAATTGATGATAAGCTTCGGAAAGCCATCTTAGATGGTTTGGGCACACTACTCATAGAACCTTCGATGCCTAATTAGGAAAGTTGAGTTCATGAATTTTGCTCATGTTAAAATTGGAAGAGGAAGAAAAAATAGAGATGGAAAGAAATTATTAGGAAGAATCTCAAATACTTAGAGATTTGGGGGGATTGTTATTTGATTGTTCACAATGAAGACAAAGGATTCATGACTATCAACAATCTTCAAGAAATGGACTTCACTATAATGTTGATTGTGATACTGATGCCATTATATTAGTTGTTGATAATGGCTTACGGATATATCATTCTTTACAAGGAGTGGAGATTATTTTGCATTCATTAAACTGTTTTTGTGTACAGTAATTTGTTTTGCATACCTTGTATATGTGTCGGTAAATGTTTTTGTATTGTTATGAAAGTTCACAACGATAGTGCTGAGTTAGGCTTTGCAAAAAAATTTAGGCACACAAACATAAGAAGCGATGCATTTTTTATGTGAGAATTATGGAAGAGGAAAAATTATAGGACCAACCCAGTTGAAAAGTTTAATGATATTAGCATTAAAAGCTACTGCATGATCATCCTACTTGGTAATGGAAGACAAGATAATAATGTTTTTATTTATGTGTAGGCCTAATGTAATGCAAACAAAAACAAGAATTAGGGTAGAATTCCTTACTGGTCAGTATAGAGTTGAATTGAGCATTGCCATATTTTCCTAGTACCCATTGTAGTGAATGTCCATTGGCTGGATTTTCTATTGGCTAGATATCAGCGGCCAACTTGGGTCTTGATGGAAGATGGATAGCAAATGCGGTTGGTCATAAACAACAATAAGCCATAAATATCTAAGATGGAAGGTGGCAGTTGATGACATTGTGTCAGCTTTTGTGCTGTCAGGGAATGGTGTTTAATGGCTGTAAAAAACGTCATTGGCTTTTATTGGCAATGGACTACAATTTTGATTGACATTTGTGTCTGTTCATGGTTGGAAACTTGTATTGTTGACTGGCATCTAATGATGGGAACCAGAGACAATGATGGTCCTTAACTTATGGATGTGGAGCCGCAAGTGCTTATGTTATCTTCAAGTTTTGGAGTTCTTTAGAGCTCTCTTTGCTTGTGGGGTTCCCTCAATGGAAGGATTTGGGGCTTTATTTGTTGCTTTTTTAGAAGATTCACAATCATTAGGCTTTTAATCTTGAACAATATCGAATAGCGCATATCCTTCTCCCTCTGTCGAGCACAGTCATGAAAATTTGAGTGTCCAAACTAACTCAAAATCTAATTATTTTAGGTTTGCTGTATTTGTCTCATTAAGACACTCATTGTTAACATAGGTTTTCTAAATTTTGGGATCATTACACAATTTTCTCAACCAGTGCTCTGAAGTGGTTTACACAATTAGTCGATTTGGACTTGATTGAGATGTGATTAGCTCCATTGCAGTGGCCTTGTCTAAACGCCCAGTTTGACTTGTCTAGAGGTAATGTTTGCCAAAATCAAAGCCTGGAAGCATTTGCAAATGTTATTTTATGTTTTGGCGTAAGAGTTTGTTGTACTTCAATTTTTTTATTTAGTTAATCTGATTTTTTTCTCCCCCTGCCATCCCCTTTTTTATTGATATATCAATGTCAGAGAATTATGAACGTAATAGTTTCTTGCAGTTGCAATCTCTGCCTTCATATCAGACAACTTCTGAGGGTTAGAAAGTGAGGGATAAACTTCTTTTGGTTTTACAAATTTTTTATTCCATATTTTGCCAGTGTAAAAGTTGTTGCGGGCCTATAGAAGAATTGGTGTCACTCTCATTCATCTGATTAGTGCTATATTTGTTGGATGCACTATAATGCTAGGAGCTGTTTGTGTAGTCATTGTACTAAAAATAAATTTAGGCAGATGCGTAGTACTGCATTTAGGATTGACTTCAGTTTGAATGCTTGCAGGTCAATTGAACTTAAACATGAAATTTGGGATTGGCTTGATTTAAATTCAATTTGAGCCATTTGATTTTGAACAATTTTAAAGTTTATTTGACCAATTTTGAAAAAACTTGAGTTTATGCTTTGACTTGTCACTTGACTCGTATTGTTTTGATTCGATTGTGAGTTGAACTTGACTTTTGATTTTAATCAAAAGTGCTAGTCATAGCTATTAAGGATAGCCATTATATTTGATGTAATATTATTAAATGTCAGAACTGCACTTAATGGGCAGTTATAACCACACATAATGCTGTTATAACCGCACACAACGTGGTTATATAAATCCTTTCTATATCTCCAACCTCAGAACACTACTAAGCACTCAATTATAATAATATATTTAATCTAAGATTTCATTGCAGAATATCATAATAAAAAATAATATAAAAATATTTGGGACAGAAAGATTCGAACCTCCGATTAATGGGACCAAAGACCGTTGATCTAAAAAGCAGTTCACTATTGCGTTCCAGCACCGAAGTAGAATACAAGGCTGCAACCTATACAGCTAGTAAACTTCTTTGGATCATTCACGTCCTGGAAGAGATTAGTTTTTTCTCACATGTCTACACCTACCATTTGGTGTGACAATCTCAGCACTACATATATCGCAGCAAGTCCCGTCCTCCACACTTGCATAAAACATGTGGAGTTAGATTTCCATTTTATAAGGACCTTGTTACGAAGAAGCAAATCCAAGTTTGGCACATCTTTTCTATGTTCTCACCAAACCTCTACCTCCATGGCAATTTCAAAAACTTTCTAGCAACATTGTTACGTCTATAAATGCGCCTCAATTACGGGGTGTATTAAGGATTACCGTTAGATTTTATGTAATATTATTAACTGTCAAAACAACATTTAGTGGGCGGTTATACCCACATAATGCGGTTATATAAATCATTTCTAATCTCTCAAATGTAAGAAGTGTGCATAGTAATCAGAATTTTTTCTTCTTCAATATATACTCGCCTCTCACTGCCATATGCTCTTCTTGAATCCTCAACAACAGCTACCATAATATATGCCTTATTTAGACCAAGCTTATTTTGGCCTATACTGTCTTATGTGTATAAAAATTTCTCAGTCCGTTGCACTGAGTGGTGGTTATTTTCTTTATTTGTGAAGGCTTATTAAGAAGATTCAGCTTTCTAATTTAATTATGTAAGGGATTTTATATTTAATCTGGTTTATTGTAGCAGATATTGAAATACTATCAGCAATAAGTTTGAGGTTTTCCTTGAATATTTTATTCAGCCCTGGCAGTGTAAGCCAATGACATTTGTTCTATATTATAGGGAGAAAAATGTAAATTTTCTTACTTATGAATTGCAAGCATCATCGGATGCAATCTTTTAATACATGCTAAAGATTTTGGTTTACTATGTATTTTTATTTTATCCTGCCCAATCTAGGAACTGCCTATTTTGGTTATTAAATTATAAACATGTAATTAAAGGTCACTTGATGTCAATATGATTGTACTGATGTTTCTTTTTAAACTCTGCTCGTTTTGATGCTGATGTAAATTGAAATATACTATGCATTTATACTGATGCGAAAGGTATGTAGCAAATGCTCTGCCTTCTTGGGAGTTGCTCATTTTAGTTTATCAAGTAATTATTTGTAAAATTAACCTGTTTTCATGGAAAATGCATAAAGATTTTGTTTTCTTTAAATTATATTAAACTGCATTTTCCTTAAAATTATCTATATTTGTTAGAAGCTGGTAAGCCCTAGTAATTAGAGACCCCTATTGAAGGCTTCATAACTTTCAGAACCAAGCTTGATATGGTGAATAACGCTAGTCTGAAATAGAAAACTGGTTTTTCTGTGGATATTAATTTAGCATTACTTCTTTTTGCATTCACAATTGTTTTGATCATACCTTTTCTGTTTTTAAAAACTCTCTAGTCATGCCTAGGGGTGCTAACCAGCTTGAGCTAGCCTTGATTTAATTTGCTAGCTCCTGAACTAGTTCGTGTAGTAATTCAACTAAAATTCATCTTTAAAATATATAAAAATTCAAAGCATTTAATTTATATTTTCTTTCAAAATAACTTCTCTTTTTTCATTTTTATTAATATTTATAGTTTCATTTTAAATTATTTTTCATTTTATCATTTATTGCAAAATTTGGTTAAGTCTAATCATCATTTTTTTATCTTTAAAAAATAGATGAACCAACTTATGGGCCTACTCATACTCGTAAATTTCTTAGCTTCAACTCGATCTTGTACTCAATTAATTTATCAACCTCAAGGAAGGTTGAATTGAGTCGACTCTGTTTTTTTTTGCATCCATGTTTTCTAGAGCAGTGATTTGTAATGCTATGATGCTTTTTGGTCATTTTATAAATTCTTTGTGACTTTGGAAATTTAAATTTACATTTGTATGAATTAATATTTGTTTGTTCATTTTCTGTTTTGACTATTGGTCTAATGGCGCATTGAATATTCCCTGTGGTGACTTTTGCTTTTATACTTTTATGTTTTTTTTTTCATATATGTAGATTTCTATTATTTTGTATGTTTGTAAATGGAACATTGATTACTAGTATGAAGTCGCACTGCTTCAGAGTCACTAGTTTAAGTTCCTACATTGTTAGATTTTCTTGGAGAAGAAGTTTGAGGAAGCACATAAATTATCGAATAAAAATCAGGATCTTGAGATGCAATTAAACAAAGAACAAGAAGACTGCAAAAGGTTATTATTGCTTCTCAAGAAGCATAATCATTTTTTATGTGTTTCATGTGATAGTTGTTGGTTTTGGATTTAATTTTATTTGGCTGTCATTCTGATATGTTTGCGTTGGCAGGATAAATTTAAAAATTGAAAAGTTTTTTAAAGCTTATTGCCGGTACATTAAAGCACAGGAGGAATTGAAAAGGCAAGTTTATCTAATGCTCTTTTATTTTTGTGGTTCAGAGAATAGTTTTATTTTGGCCTGATTTATTTTCTTTAAATGTTTAGTAGCATTCCAACTCAAAAAGGGAGTGTGACTTTGTATAAGTAATTGCATTTATCAAATATTAATTAATCTTGCATACACGTTAGGTCACAAGCTCGTTTTCAGAAGTTTGGAGATCAACTTGGCTTAGATATTTCAAAGCTTGGTGCAAGCGAAGAAGATTTAAGTATAAATATTTTAAGTGATGGAGATCATAATGGTGATTTTCAAGAAAGCACTCCCTTTGACATTATACTAAATAGCAGTTCATCATTGAAAAAGATCTCACTTGTCCACCCAGAAGCCGTTGAAGAAGTGAAGTTGGGTAAGTTATAAATTGCATTCATTTGTTAATTAAGTTTGTAATATTTACTGTCATTGACTAGTAATGCCAAAAACATAGTGCACTACTTTATTTTGTAATCTAAATTGTTGAATATAATTATTTGTTGCTTCTCAGACAAGATGTGGTTGATGGGATTTAATGCCTAGTCTAGAGAACTATTTTATGTTTGCATGTTTATTTCAACATTCCCAGTTTTTGCAATGTTTGCTCTTATTTTAGTTTAATCCTAGAGACGGTGAGAGTGAAGTGGATATCGTCTTGATGGGGGTTGGAGTTTGTTCAACTTTATACAGCTTGAAATCATAGCTTTTTTTATTTCTGTTATAATTTTGTGTTTACATTTATTACAGATTTATGCTTTTATTTGTGTTATGTTATATCACATTTGATGTGGAGGATCTTTATTTATTGCAACCACACAGTTTAATCTTATGTGTGTTTTGATTTGCCTTTTAATATTTTTTTTCCTCAGGGTATCAGAGTTTATTGATTTCATCAGCATATAATAACTTTTACTTGTTAATGCTTCAGAACCTAAATCTATGAAGCATGACTTCTTTGCTAGGATTGTAGAGTATCAACATGAGCACCAACATGGACGATGTATTGAATTTACATGGATTATATTCTACTTGCCATTTTAAAGTTGAAATCTTAACAATGTGTTGTACACTTGTCATGCAAGCATAACCAAATTCCTTACTTTGGGTTCTTAACTCTTCAAATCTGCAATTTTTGCCACTATAAAAAATTCCCAAATTCCGTTGATTTTACTGAGCAGCAGTAACTTAAAAAATGGTGGTGATCTATTTATCAGTTATCAAGGGCATAAAACTAATATGGGTTAATGTGTATAAAATTTTCAGACGTTTGACTCTTCTAGCCTATTTAATGCTGTACACTGATCATGGCAAGCGTAACCAAATTTTTTACTTTGGCCCTGCTCTAATAATTCAACAGATGTTGATACATGTTGAATAAAAATAAATTTAGGGAATAGTGCTGATTTAATATCAATGATCAAGGGCATAAAAACATGGTGCGGTGCTTTTATATGTCAGTCTGATGCTCTTTATATGTTTTGGGTAGATTATTTAAATGCCTGAGGCTTATGAAAAATTTAAAACTTGTTTTAGAAAGCTCTCATAAATTGATTTGAAATCCACCGACCATGATGTAATATGCCATTCTTAAACTATTGATACGATCAAGTGCACTTATGTGGAGGAATTGAGAAACGTGGGTAAGATGAATAAAAGGGAAAACGATTTAGCTTAAAATTTAGCAAAAAACTGTTCATAAATTTAGATTCAGGCTATTTATAACTATTACAAAAAGATGAATTGGTAAACTACTACATACCTAAATAAGTATTTTAATCTTTAGAGACAACATATTTTGGTAAGTTGCTATGTAATTAATGACAACAAATTCAATTGGTCGCCCATGTCAAGTTCAGGCATTCTTCTCTTAAGTTTTATTCCAAGTCGTTTGCTCAGCTACTTATAACTCAATCATGTAACTCACCAAACCTCTCAGACGATTGATTATATTTTTACTACTTGTTGAGCGCATGGCCAAACATATATAACTAGGCTGGTATTTCATTTTCATGATTAGAGGTCAAAACTATAAATCTAAAGTAGAATATATCAGTGAGTTCAATTGTAATAGAAGCCATAATCTCTAGGACATTACTTTTGAGAACCATGTGATCATGAAGAGCGGGAGATTCGAATGCTTTGGTTCAATTATATTAAAATTAACATTGAAATGGTGAGCAATTTGTTTAATAGGATTCAAGCTGATTGGATGAAATGGAGAAGCACTTTGGAGAGTAGTGCCATTGGAAAATCCCACTCTAATTCAAAGGAAAATTTTATAAAGCAACTCTATGTAAAACTATGAAATATGGAGCTGAATTGTTGGCCTACAAAGAAGAATTTATCGATAAAATAAATGTTACAACGATGAGGATGCTAAGGGGATGAGTGGGTATACATGAGGATAGAATGAGAAATGAGTTCATTCATTACAAGGTTGGAATGGTTCCACTAGTGGACAGGATTAGAAAATGTCATCTTAGATGATTTTTAGGTATAATAAGTGTAGATCGTTTGATGTCCTATTAGAAAAATAACTCTGGCATAAGAATCTTTTCCATGTTAAAAGAGGAATGAGGAAGACCAAAAAGACATGGGAAGAAACCATTAAAAAGAATCTTGTTTGTACTCAATCATGTAACTCACCAAACCTCTTAGACGATTGATTATATTCTTACTACTTGTTGAGCGCATGGCCAAACATATATAACTAGGCTGGTATTTCATCTTCATGCTTAGAGGTCAAACTGTAAATTTAAAGTAGAATCTATCGGTGAGTTTAATTGTAATAGATGCCATAATCTCTAGGACATTACTATTGAGAACCATGTGATCATGAAGAGCGGGAGATTCAAATGCTTTGGTTCAATTATTAAAATTAATGATGAAATGGTGAGCAATTTGTTTAATAGGATTCAAGCTGATTGGATGAAATGGAGAAGCACTTTGGAGAGTAGTGCCATTGGAGAATCCCACTCTAATTTAAAGGAAAATTTTATAAAGCAACTCTATGTCAAACTATGAAATATGGAACTGAATTGTTGGCCAACAAAGAAGAATTTACTGATAAAATAAATGTTACAACGATGAGGATGCTAAGGAGATGAGTGGGTATACATGAAGGATAGAATGAGAAATTAGTTCATTCATAACAAGGTTGGAATGGCTCCACTAGTGGACAAGATTAGAGAATATCAGGTTAGATGATTTTTAGGCATATTAAGTGTAGACCATTTGATGTCCTATTAGAAAAATAACTCTGGCATATGAATCTTTTTCATGTTAAAAGAGGAAACAGGAAAACCAAAAAGACATTGGAAGAAACCATTAGAAAGAATCTTGTTTGTTTGAGGAACTTAGGAGGGAGGGGCATCTATTTGATCGTGTACAATGGAAACAATAGATTCATGTAGCCGACCACCTAGTGGGACTAAGACTTAGTGTTGTTTCGTAGAGGTCGAGCTAGTGTAACTTGGTATATGGTTGGAGATGCACTATGTAGGTCAACATAGTAGTTAAATTAGCGGCTACTCCTTTGTTAAATGTCTAGTCATAAGCCTTTTCGGTTGTGAGGGGAACTGACTCCTGTGAGTTATATCTAATTTACAAAGATTTTATTGCAGCTTTCTATATTGTATACCACTTTTCCTTGGGGGTTCTCTCTTTTGTTTGATTATGTGATCTTTGCATCCTGCTAACTTATTGGTGTTGAATCTCTAACACCTTGGCCTTGGTAAGCTTTTCCTTCTGGCCAAGGTACATTTTTCATTGATGGCAATGTCTCTTCCATTTCATCTAACAGTGAAGTTTTGAAGGACTTCATATTATCGATATTGATGACAAATGCATCTCCAGGTGGGTCGGGAGATTTAAATGATATATGGTCTCTAAGCATCTTTTGGGTCTTGAATGGATCATTTTTAATTTGCACGTGATTTTTTTAATCATCCTTGACTCATTTAGATATATGCAACCAGTCTATGTTTCTAGTCTCAAAGGTGATGTTTACCCCTTGCCAATTGTATTGGGCCTCCTAACATTATTCTGAGATCTTTAGATCTTTCACTCAAACATGTACTTTTTTATTCCTTATAAGAATCTGTGTTTGGTCTAGATCACCGGTTAACTGTCTTTTGATCAGTGCTCTGGTTGGTAGTTAAAGATAAAATTGGCTCTATGGAAGATAGCTCAAACATGCCTTTATCTTCATGGACAATGTTGAGTTGTGGATTGCTTGGCTAAAGGATAAGTGAATCTAGTGTAGGTTCTCATCCCACTTCTTAAGCTGTTTTTAATGGAACCTTCTCAGATGTACCATGATACTATTGATCACCTTGGTTTGGCTAGCAATCTGTAGATGGAATTATGTGCTCTATTCCAAACAGTTATCCATCCTGTTGCATTAGCTACTCCAAAATTTGCTGTGAAATTAAACATCTCAATCAGATATAATGGTGTTCTCACTTCTTAGTAGACTAAAATAATTCCATACATACTAGAAAAAGAAGATCGTTGCTTTACACTAGAGATGATTCTTTTGTACGATATCAAAATGATCATTTTGGAGAATGTCCACCTCCACCACAAAGACGGATATTATCTCGTTGTTGGCAACCCTCTAATAAGTCCAATAAGATGCTCTCCCAGCGCCTCGACATTATAAATGATATTGTGCTGATTTCAAATGAAATGAGCTATGTGATTTTGCATTCTTGATCAATATTTCTATCTTTCTAGATTGATAAGAGTTTTACTGACTCCAAGTTATCTTATCACTTTTGAGTAAAGCAATTCTTCCATGTACTTGAAGTGTGGCTCTGGTTGAAATACTTATTTCTCTCAGCACTTCATTTCATTTTGGAAGATGTATTCTAGCTTGTTTGGATCAATAATTGATTTATTGGTTGACATTGTTGGGCTTTTATTGTAGATCTTTTGGAGATTTTTTATTTGTTGTGCCTCCCCATATTCTATTCGATGGTTGCCGATTTAATCAAGTCATCAGAGTTGTTGGTGATCATGAAAGTATATCAATAAGTTTGTTCTTCATCTCCTGTTTACATTGGATCGCAAAGTTTAATTGTTGAGGATAGGACATTCATTTTGTGCCCCAAGCATACTGCATCTTTTACTATATTTGTAAGTATTAGGGGGGCTTGTGGTCGGTATGTACCTTGATCTCCTTCTCGAGTAGGTAATATACTAGTGTTCCACAGCTCGGGGTAGTGCTAATAGTTATTTATTTTATAAGTCAAATTATTTAATCGTGCGCATTGTAGCGGTTTTCAGTAATTTGTTACCAATCTGTAGGCTTGCATGAGAATTGCACCAATTGAGTATCCAATGGCCTTTCAACTTTTACTTTAAACAGGTTGTGGAGGTAGTGCAGGGCTTACACTTTTCCTTCAATTCTCTTCTTGAATTCTCTTTGTGCTCCATTTTGGCATACACTGGAATGATTGATTGATTTTAGTTAGTTTTGTGAAGGTTTGGCAATATTGAAAAAGTTATGATAAACTTTCACCCATAGGCAAGCATATCAATAAAGCTGTTTCGTCTTACTCGACTTTAACCAATTGTTTGTTGTGTTATTTTTTATGGAATGACTCTAATGACACCTATATCAAAATCTCAGATCTCGTGCAAATAAATGCAATTTTTATATTTCATAAATTTTAGGGTTGATAAAGCTTGTGAAGCATTGGCAACTAACACCTTTACATTCTCGTTGCGAGCTCCCCTTTGTTGAACTGTAGATGAGGTCTTTTTTATATAAACCAGTTTAAAGTCATTGAGGTTGGAGCGCTGAACATCATTCATCATCAAGAATGTTGTTTGGGCATTGTAGAGCCCAAATCGCATAACCAACCATTCATTTAGACTTCTAGGTGCCTGCCGTATTCATTCTCACCTAGTAGTTGTTTGACTTTAAATTGAGGTTGGAGAAGATTATGTGAATCTCTTAGTTCAATAGGCAATTTATTATCTATCTATAAATGAGTGGCCTCTTCTGGTAATTCTCTTTTTCTTGGCTGATTAGTACTTGTTTGAGTATCGCTCATTAATATAGTGCGCTCAAATTCAAGACTATAATATAGTTTCAAGGAATATATCTTAGAAGATAGATGTGACTCAGATACTTCTATCATTAGAGCTTGTTGACGGATCATGGTAGTGTAATTTTTGCCTGATTTGTCTTTCTAGTGTAAACTATACCATTTATCCATTATTCTCAGTTTTATCTCATAAAATATAAATTTTTCTTCAATTGAGATTGCTTCGCTTGGTTTTAATTTGTGTATCCCGCTAGATTAGAACATGTTTGATTTTTAATTTTAGTAGGTAATCTTTCGTTTTTTTAATCTATAATCACGGAGGCCAAAAGAACACTCCATTTATCCAGTGATGTTCTGAACATATATTGGTAGCTTGATCTTCAGTTCTCTCTGGAAGCCCATTATTTTTCTTGGCTCATCTTTTGCATCTGAGTTACCTAGTCGACTCCATTCAGCTTCTTTGTTGCGATTTGATGCTTTTTTGTCTTATTTTTGTCAATTCTATTATCAAGCCATGCAGTTTCTTCCATGACTCTACCTTTTTGTTGTGATTTGGCGTTCTTTTTTGATACTTATGTTTGTCAATTCCATTGTCCTGCCATGCATCTGCACTATTTCCACACTGAAGCGATCTGCATCCTGACAAGCAACATACACTTAGCAAAAAGTTTTTAATGGATTCAAATGGTTTATTTAAAGTCATTTTAAAGGGTAAATTATTGTATATTACATAGCAAAATAACTTGCTATAACAATTGCAAGAGGCCACATGTCTTACATAACTAATCACATTAATTCATTTACAGGATGCCACATACTTTTTTAATTATTCTCATCGGTCAATTATGCAGGTATACGTCAAGCTACTTACAACACTGCCAACCGCCATAGTATGCTGATTCTTACTCGACACAATGCCTAGTGCCAGACTTAGCAAATATAATTCAGCCAGAATTTTTTCTTTAACTATTCTAATGTTATCCCTTGATCGTTAGTTCTTTTAAAATTAGATGTAAGTTGAATTTTTATTTGAAAATTAATGGTCAAGTGTATATATCGTGTGAAATCATTAGAAAAAGGTTTATACTTTTTAGAACTTAGAAATTTCCTAAATTTATGTAATAATACAAGCAGTTTTTAACTTATAAGTATGTGCCAGCGCTAGGAACAAGAATCTCCCATAAATATTGGTAACCAGGATTTACATCGAAATAAGGAGAAATAATTTTTAAGAATGTCTTCTTTGATTTGCTCAAGAACATCTTATTTAAGAGCACACAAAATTTGAGAAAATAATACTTTTATTTCAGAATAATTGTTTTACATGAAAAAACCAAGTAGTATTTACATATTTGTAAAGCCTTTGAATGAGAAATCGGTTGATTTTAGGAAAAAGTTTTGATGATTGTGATTTGGTGCTTTACAAGAAAACTGTAGTTAGTACTCTAGCTGCTTTAATCTATATCTAGTGATCTGTGACTGTTGTTTAATGGCTGTAGATGGCATGGGCGACAAATCTGTTGGTTTTGAAGCTAGTGATCCGTATGTTGTAATCTTATTGCTGCTGCTCATGATCTTTGGGATGTAGTTTGATAGTTGAAAAATGATATTTGCAGAAAAGTTCTTTTTAATATATCATTAAAATGTAAAAAAATTGCAAGGAAACAAACTACAAATTAAAAGAATAAATTCTTTAAACATTTTTTAACATTACATCGTATGTAGTAGGCTGGATTCCTATCAGGATGACTGATAACCTGAATCACTAGTCAAACTACAACAGGTTGAAAACGAAATTTTTTTAATTTCTGGACGTATAATTTCAGTTAAACTTTTCTTATATTTTATACATCTAGATGCTTGAAATTTGACTGACCATGCAGGGAATGCATCAAAGAAGAGTAAACACTCTGCCCAATTGCTGCCGAAGCCTGATAGACTTGCAAGGTCAGGAGGACCGCCACTTTTTTCGGCTGAAGATCTCACGGTGGATGCAGACGCAGTCAAATCCAACCGTGAAAACAAGGAGGATTCGCCCTTTTCTCTGCAGGATGGCTACAACATGAGGAAACGTGAAAAATTTCCTCCAAAGGTTTGACCATTTGATGTACTATGAAATTTTTGATTGGTGCTACTTATCTGCCAAACCCAATTGCTTGAAGCTTTTTTATTTGTTTTTGGTTGTATTTAATTTATTTGAAAGGATCGGAGCTCCGAGCGAGTATTGCCTTCTACAAGCATTGCTGCTAATGCTATTGATGAGCTCATTGAGGACATTGAGATTGACGAGAAATTTGACGGAATTGTGCCAGATGAAAATGGGATTGCGGATGCTAACATCAATTCATCGGATACTTCATCGCTGCCTCTGCCACTTCCTGCCATTCAGAATGCTTACAAAGAGGTAATGGCTGATGTTGTTTTCATTGTGTAATATTGTTGCCTGTAATTTTTGGCATTTTTTGTATATCTAAACAGTGTGAGGGTGATGATGAAGATGTAGATGTGGAGAGGGTTGATGCAGAGATGCTTGATATAGATCTGAATGATGAAGTGGATATAGAACTTTAGGTTCAGCCGTGCAGCAGAACCCTTTTAGCTCTCTCTCTCTCTCTCTCTCTCTATATATATATATATATATATATATATATATTTTGCTGTTTCGGTTGAATGGCTGTAAATATTGTCATTTATTGTTGTTTTGAAACAAAGATGCCTTTAAACTGGCCTAATATTTGCAATATTATCATCATTTGGCATTTCAAGATTCAATTTCTATCAGAAACTTGGAATGTACTTTGGATATCTTTGGTAAGTTTGTTCTTCAATCTAATAATATGAACACGCCCATGTTTATATATATATATATATATATATATAAGATTTTTCTTATGAGTTCTTGCATTGTATTAATATAACAAATTGATAAGCATTATAAAAAGTGATTTTGTAGCCTCAAATAATAATAAAAACTTTCAGTAAACTTCATAGGATTCTAGATCTTAACAAAGTTGAAAAATGTTAATATAAAGAAATTTGAGTGGTGTAAGATGGTTTTCAATTGGCTTACAATCTTATTGGGTGCAAGCAGCATGAGCTCTAGAAAGAATTGATAGATAAACTCAAATGTATGAAGATTCAAGTTTGAACCACCTTCAAGAGGAATCTCCTTGGATGAAGAGTCAAATTCCCTCCTATGCAAGACTCAGGATTTCAACAAGAAGGGATGTTTATAGCTTCCACATAAAAATCCCTTTTAGTCCTCTTTAAACATAAGATGCTTCCAAAAGCATGGTACCTCACATATTTCCCAATTTTTTCATCATCACTAAAGGGATCTAATGGCAAAACAATTTTGACAACCTCAAACACCCCTAATTGGCAAGCAGGTTCAGCTTGAGATTAAGAAACACTTGAACAACCCACCACATATGTTGGAATGATATCAATGTTAACCTCATTTTCTAACTCAACCATCTTCAACCACCTCTGAGGATGGAACATCGGAATCTCCTAAATGGTCCCCAAACACTTTGATCGGGGAGGGAGTACCCCCCGACTCAAAAGGTTGGTCACCCAAGCACGACCCAATCCTATGTGAACCATATCAAAAGCAAAGGCATTGTAAAGATAAGACTCCACAGTGCCAGTCATATGTACTCCAATTTTTTATTAACAAGTTTAATCGCCCGAGGATCTTCCATTAAGGCAACCAGATTGCATGTCACAACCAATGGTGTCACTGTTTCGAAACATAAACCGTTCGATTCCTAAAGAAATCTTTGGACATATGGACATCAATATTTGATTTGTTGCTGGTTTTAAGATTGGGTGGAGTTTATAACAGCTTAAGGTATTATGCTCAATGGTATAACAATGCGAGCACAAAGAAGTGTAGTTCTTGAAGCTTACTACTTGAAGCTAATCGTTATTTTCTCCAAGAATCCAAATTTAATTTTCAAAATGCTCAATTCGATTTTTACAAGGACCTAAGCAACGAATAGCCTAAATAGAGTTGCAATTGCAAAATCTATTTTAAGAGGTTTAATATGATGATCAAATGAAGGCGACTCCATTCGAGGATTTTCATATGAAAATTCAAAATGAAATAGGAGCCTCTTGAGAAAAACGTTGCATAATACTCCTTCCGTGTTTGAGAAGGATATGTCGAGAATCAATCAATCCAATATTGTAGGGAGCTAATAATCCCAGGTCGCTAATTTTGTTTTGGATAGAGAGCAAAGAAGGCTTCCCATTAGAAAATTTTCCAAACAAGGAAAACACTGTCGGCTTTGCAAGGATCCCAATCTCTTCCTCCGTTAGGATAAGTACGGGTTCACAGCATTGGAATAGGTTTAATACCAAAATGACCAGCAGGATTTTAGTTGTCTGCAAATTCAATGTGCTATGGGGGCCAAAGGAGGATAATGTTTGACGTGAAGATTTGGAAGTGTCACCGGATTACGTGATTGCACCGGCACGAAGCCTTAAGTGATGGGGATGGGGACGGGGACCCCTACTCGATTTGGGGATGGGGACGGGGACCCCTACTCGATTTGGGGAAGGGGACGATGCAGCAGCTCCAGTAAGGCAGAAACACTCAGCACAGAGGCCAACACAAGCCATCTCCGATGCTCAGCGATTGCGCATCGAGGATTGTAGCTGACAAGTCGCTCTCCGCTCCACATGTTTAGGTTTTTGCTTTGTTCGCAATTTTCGACGAGCCGCATTATCAGGTTTCCACAATATCGTGGGATCGCTAGGGTTTCCTAATATATATATTATTTTTGTTTGTTTTTTTTTTTTATTTCAAACATGTATTTTATATAATCATAATTAAAAGCATTACAATAAAAAGGGGTGGTGACCTCCAATCTTAAAGATAAAGAGAAAAAAAAAAGAAATAAAGAAAAGACAAAACGGTCACCAAAATCCACATGAGGTTTTCAAAACAGAAATCACGTCAAACACTAGTTATCGTCACGTTAGAGTATGCAATGCTCCTAGTTAGTGATTTATCCCCTACCTTGAGTTATAGCTAGATTTTTTTGGATATGGAATCTTAATTTTTTTCTTCTTTTTGCCTATTGTTCCGAACGAGGAAGTCAATTAATCTCTCTGAGTCCAAAAGCAGTACCTTTGATTCTTTGATTCACTATACCTCATACTTTATCTCAGACTCGCTCTCGTTGGCTAGTGAGCAAGAATTATGAGGCCTTCCCTGCATAGTCGGATGATACTCCTGCTAATTAAGGTTTCATCGGGCTTTATGGTCTTATACCCCCAAGGAATAAAGGGTCACCTTAGATTCTCTTTAAGTGGATAATTCATCTGAGTCGGTCTCTTTATTGTCCACTTCCGTTGGGAGGTACTCACACGACCTGACTTTCAATACAATGTCCGATCAAAATAAAAGGGATTGCATCTACAAATTCTTGAAGCCATTTCAATAAAGCTCCCATCAATCCGCTATATGTATTTTCAATATCAATCTCTCCCTAACGGATGAAGAGAGAATATGGAAGCTTTTCTGAGTAAGAGATAAGCTGATATAAGATCACTTCCAATAACCGTTAGGCGAGAAATCACTATTTCCTAATCCACTTGAGGGAACCATTAGGCCATCATCGACCAAGTGATTTCCTTTCTCCGTATCTGTCGTGGCAGTTTCCTCATTTGCTTCAATGACACCAGTCGAGGTAAGTAGTGCATTTTCATTCAATTGGACAATAGCGACGCCCACCTGTCGGGGTATGGCAATGTCTTCATATGTCTGATCTTCTTGTCGGGCCTGCACCCCGATCAATTGCTCATATGGATCACCGAGTTCAAGTGGCCCCATAAACATAGCCTCGACCTGCCTATTCACCAGTCTTGCATTTCGCTCAAATCTTCAACTATAATTGTAAACACAATGGCCAATGGCGAGATAGCCTCATCCCTACCATTGGCTCTTGTGCTGTCCAAATTGTGATATCACCCTTGGCTAGGAAACTCGTCGGAACCAACACCAGAACGGTTCCTACCCTTGGTAAAATGTTTATTTTTTTTAATTTACATAAACTTTTGGTTCTTTGTTGCCTTATTGGTTATTTTGGGGACAGCCACCATCGCTTTTATTTTCGTTCTGAGTTTTGGGGTTGAGTATAAAGCAATACGACTCATCAAGCCTAACAATCAGACAATGGGAACAATGGATTGGTAAATTTTCAAAAATATGGATTCTCATCTCCAATCCATATTTTGGATTAAAAAATTTCTATCAAATCCATCTTTACTAATACTCCAATTTTAGAAGACCTTGTTTAATTTGTTATTACGAAACCAATTTTTAATAGTTTTTCAAAATATGATCCCAACGTGAAAAATGATAGAGAGTGATTAAATGGGCCTTGAGGAGGGAAAAGTTAATCCAAATCGGAACAATTGGAGGTTCGCATGATGAATCAAAAGAGGTAATCCACTATATAATTTTTATTGGGCAGTTTTCAACAAAATAGATTCTATGTGCAAAGGTTAATCCACTTTATGCCTTAGGCCCAAATCATTATAGAAATTTACAATGAGAACCATATTAGGTCTACCATTAAACAATTTCCCTCCAAAGGTGTACTCAAAGATTTAGCTAGAATTTTTACCTCTTCACCAGATAAGATTATGGCAGGTTTACCTCTAATGAGAACAACAGACTTGATCCCTATCTAGTTCAATGCAAATGAGGCATTTGTCAGTATATCACTAGAAGATTTGGAGACTGCACCTTTGCTAGGTCGCACTTCACACCGGAGATGTAGATTGAGAAGTCTTCCCAAATGTAAGCCGGGACCGCAGCAACAATCACAACGGCAATCCGGAACTGTGGTCGAAGCCCACCTTAGACGAGTCTGTGTAAAGGTTACACCCCCTTCTCCTTTGCTCATGCGAAGAAACATCGCAAAACTTGAGAACTCAGCATGCACATATTCATAGAATTAAAGTGTGATTTATTTGTGATAAAATCATTTCTAATCATATCAATTCTGCAAAATTTTCTTATTTCAGCCTGCAGCTTATGTACCATGCTTAAAACTGGCTCGTTATTATCAATATTCTCATCCTTATACCATTTGGCTTATCTTCTTTCTAAGATTTAATTCCAAAACAAATTTTGAACTTTTGGGTACTTTCGGCAACTTTGTTCTTAAATTCCACACTGATATATATATATATATATATATATATATATATATATATATATATGTATGTATATACATATATTAAAGTTCTAGTTATTTTGCAATAAAAATCACATGATTCTTTATTTATAAAATCAAATCTGTTACAACAAAAAAGTAAGAACTTCTAGTATGAAAAACCCCTAACCATATAACTTCTATCAAAATTTTATTATTTCAGCCTGCAGTTTGGTAGCATGATGCTAACGAATATGCACAGCGAAAGAATAATAATAATAATAACCACAACAAACAAAAAGTAGCTTCAGTATTGCAGCTTAGAGCAGAGTTCTGATTCTTGCCAACAAAGTTTGCATATTCTCCAACTTCTGCTCAATCTGCCTGATATCCGCAGTAGGTTCCGAAGTGCTGGCGGAGCTGCTCAGTGCTGAAAAAAGGGCAGAGCACTTCTCCTGTGACTCTCGAACCTCCGATTCGAGTAACAAAATTGTAGCATTTGCGTCATTAGGCGTGCCAACAGCATTTGATTTAGGGGTGAAATTGATGCTGCTGATGCTGCTGCGCCTGCTGATTCTCTCTGGAGTAAAGATTTTGTCTAGGCTTTCACTTCCTACACAAATAAAGATGAAATTAGTCATCGACAATTGCAAGAAAAAAAATCAGAAGAGGGGATTGAGACATGACATCTGAATATGGAGTAAAAGTTTTGAATTTGATTCATATGAAAGTTTTTATTAGAGTACGATAAGCAACCAGCACAATAAAGTATCGCACAATTGAGCGAACTTAGCAAACAACACGGGAGAGGAAAAGAAATGCACTAATAGAAATCAAAAAGTGAAAATAACTACAATCATATATAATGAAGAAGATAAGGGCGGTGGCGGCTAAAAACAAAATGAAAAATTACAGATAACTCCTCAAAATATATATTTAGGAGGCGCTGCTCCCTAACATTGTGTGATGGGTTCAAATTAAATTGAGACGAACAACCTAACAGTTTTGTACATCTTTAATCATTGTTTAAGAGAAGAAATCAGGTTCTCCATTTAGTAGGAACAAAATTATGGTATAGGAACTTGGTTATTCCTTCAAAGAAAACTACAAGGGCTATAAATTGAATATACTATTCAAACCAAAAGCAAATCATTAGGTGAAAATAGGAGCTTCTAACCTAAGTTCAGTTCAGAAGCTCCTATTAACCCTCCCTCTGCATTTGTATAGCTAGATTATGTAACTATTCAACTTACAAATACAAACGGAGGATGATCAAATTGGTGCTCATGGACTAAAATTTTGTTACGAGCCCCCTGATCTGATAACAAGAACAAACTAAAATCTTTGCGATTCATGCTATAAAGAAACCGAAGAATGAAATAAATTTCAGAGAATAATCGTACCAAGATTGCTGAGTTGATCAATAGTAGCGAGACCAATTGATTCCTCAAGCTTTAAAACCCGCAAAATTCCAGCAGTGATTCTTCCCATCGAGTCCACTTCTGACCGCCAAAGCACAAAAAGGTACTCGAGCTCCTCCTTTGAGACAATCGCCTCAATCTGCAACGCAAGAATCCAGCAGACATGACCTATTATATGCTCCATCCAGAGAGTTGAGAAGTAAAAGAAGAGAAAGGGTAAGTTTGAAGCATTACCGGTTGTTTCACTGAGAATCTTATATTCTCTACAGCCCATTTGGCTTTCTCGACATTCTCGGAATCTGAAAGAAAATAGCGAACTTCTACATTAACACCGCCGGGTTCTATGTTCCTTGAATGACTGTCTGCTTTGATTCCAACAAGAGTAGTGGAGTGATTATAGTTAGACAGTGGCTTCAAAGCCTTCAAACCTTCAATGCCAATCTAATAAAGAGAGAGGGAGCAGGAATATTAAATCCATAATCATACAATTAAAAACCTATTAAGGAAAGCAAAAAATTTCAAAATTAAGCCTTCAGACTAGATGTGAATTTCAGGTCAATTAACCTGAGCAAGCTTGGGAATAAGCACACCATAAATCTGGCCAAGAATATTGAATTCCAATGTAAAAAAGAACCGAAAATACTAACATAACGAATAGTATTTGGGTTTTTGCACATTTACTAACCAAAATTCGATATTTGCAAGACTACATGTTTTAAGAATATGATTTATGAAAAACTGTAAAACGAGTAAAATCTATAAAACGGCGATACAACGACAAGTACAACAATACCAGAACAATAAAGAATAGGCAATATTTGTATTCCAAATATAGTGATCTCATTAAAAATTAAAAAAATATGAAATGTACAACTATTCAAGTACTACCGAACCATATTTCCTTAATATATATATAGCAATTCAGATATGAAAGAATTAGGAGAGTTTTGCTTTCAACGAATATCAAATTGAATCAAGATGATATCCAGGGAATAATGTTCAGTGTTTCTCATTTGGTGAAATCTCGCAGGTATTGCTAGGTATTCTCCAATTCCATTCAAAATCCCCACCTAACCATCAATTTACCCTCAACCTCCTATATATACACCTCGAGCCACATACCAATAAAATCTCAGAATTCACACACAAGACCTCCCAACTTATGTCTTTGAATTGAAACCTTTTGAGAGGTTGACCTCACAATTTAATGAAATCGAAGCCACTGCCAATTCCAACTAAGTCTAGAAATCCCAGATTTATAGATCGTCGGTCCCAATCAATTTGCTCAATTTCAACCTTCCCAACAAATTTATAATCTTATTCCCCATCCTTCAAGAAACTTTGGCCTAAATTCTAGTCAAATCACTAAAAACTATATCTTGATCTCTTTACAACCGCAACACACCTCTAGTTCCTGTAGATTGCTAAATCCCATATTATATTCATCCCAGCTCAAACATGGGCACAAATGAATGATTTGCTCATCTCTAATAGTCCTATGATTGCCAACAAGAATCTGCCCACTCAAACACCCACAATTGAGCCCAAGTACATGTCTATAAATCCTTTAATTCACCAAAGAGAATACCATACGCTACTTTAGTTTGATGAGAAACATTGGCATTCTATTATCATGCTACACCTCCCATAACCATATCATAGACAACATATATCATCAAGACATAAGTTTACTACTAGATATCCAATTAATAGCTCTTAGTTTTCTTGCAATTATTATAAAAGAAGCGTCTCCCAAAGACCCTGCATATATTAGGGACATCATGCACTAGTCAAGGTTTGACCCTCAAGTCTAAAACCAAGTTGACTCGAACTATCTCAATTGAATTATTATTTTCATAGATTGCCAGGATGATTCATGCATGATTAGCCAAATGACTTTATTTAATGAATATGCATCTAGAAGCTTTAGTGGATTAAACACAAGATGGTTAGAATAGAAAGTAAAGAAGTCTAAACTCCATTTCAGGATGTGCTCACTTCATAGAATATAGATTCAGTGGTAAGTTTTCAATCCTCTGTTTCAGAATTAAATTTATTGGTTTAAATTTCCCATATGTATATTTTCTAGTATATATAATGATTAATTACATTAGCTCCACCATCAATATTGACCAACACCTCTCATGACCATAGATATTAACACAAGGTGGTTTGTTGTAGAATTGCATAATGTGCAAAGGTAAGAAATAAGGGAGCATAAAATAAGTAATAACTATGTTGGAGAAATGATTAATATGAATTTTGTAGAAAAAAGGTAATTAAAGACTAGTTAAGTGACTTAAATAAATACAACATAAAATAGAGAAAGCGCCTCATAGGCATGAGAAAATAAACTTTAGCATTAGAGGCTATAATGTTCATGGATAGAAGTATATTAAAAAATTTAGAGTAATTTCAACACCTTAGACACCACATGCTACAGATGGAAAGAAAAAAGGATTTACAGTTCTGATCTCAACGAGTTGGGAAAGCTAATGCTGATGATGACATTACTTTTGAAATGACACTTCATGTTCTAAGGCTTTAGAGAATGGACATGTAAATTCCATTCACGTCAACAATTACAGTTTTTGCTAATGCAACGCACTCAAGATTTGGTTATTTAACGACTAATTATAGTAAAAATAAATTCAAATACTCAAGAAACAAATTGTTCTTTACCACTATCAATTCCAAAGGATGGTCCCTGTCCTTCTGCAACATTCCATTTTCATGTGAATTTGTTTTCTGAGCACTTTTTGCTTTCATATGAAGATTTTGGAATGACGTGTGCCAACATCTTTGCTCTCTGCTGAATTTCTCCCCATTGCAATGCCACAAGTCTTCTCTCATCTCCTCTGTTCCTTCGAGAGCAAACAACCAATTTTTCAATTCTATGGATACATCAATGTCATCCGGCATTCCAAGCTCCAAAAGCATCACCTGATCCTCATGAAAACTACTAACTGAATTTATTGACCAAGAAAGTTTGTATCAGGATAATTATCAAGATGGCATAAGAACTGAAAATAACTAAAGGCTAAACCACCACTTTATTGAGTTTTTTTAACTTCAAATCAAGTATTCTAAAACACTTATAAAGCCAACAAAAAAAAAAAATCAAAAGTGAGATATTAGTTATTTCCAAAAATGGTCCCCAACTATTAAATACCCAATTTAGTCACCGACTTTTAAACTGACAAATAATCACCAACTCCTTTTAAAAATTCAAATTAGTCCAATTTTAATTTTTTCATCAATTTTAATTGAAAAAGTTAAATTAATGAAAGGCATTTTAGTATATGGATGTGATGCAATATTATCATAATACTTTATTTAATTTAATTTCTTCATTCAAAATAGATGAAAATATTAAAAAGAGACTAATATGGGCTTTTTATAAGGAGCCTAGGGACTATTTTAAATATTTCAATAATCGCAGTACTAAATTAAATATTTTTCAATAGCCGAAAGACCATTAAAGAATATATCTCAAGAAATTAAAAAGAAGTGATTAGAATAGTGAATTTATTTTTATATACTAGTTACACTAGTAATATGTCACAGTGAGGGCATATAGAAAACCCTCATCATAAATCCTAGAAACCTTATCTACTCTAAATTATCCTCCAATATAATGTCATATGAAAGAAAATAAAACAAATTAAATTAAATAACTGATAAATGTGGAAACCATTTCAACATGCAAATTAGAATACTGAAATTTACAATAGCCAAAAAACAGAGTTAAAGTGCATACTATTTTCCTTGCCAGTATCTGCTAAAGATGCTGGCCTAAAGAGCTTCGCAAGAGGCCCGGAAGATAAATTTTCCAGTCCTTTTATAAGGCTATCACCAGGGCTACCATCTGGTCCGAGAACACCAAATCGATGTAGAAGAGCCTCAGTATAATTCATTCCACCACCAAGTCGAACACCAGAAACTTTTGCAAAAACATTCAGGCTATGACATTCCATATCTAGCATTTTATTAGGCATGACATGCAGAATACACAAATCAAGAAATGGGACTATATGGGCTTGATTTCTACTCTGTCTATCAATCCAAAAAACAGGTTTCATTTTATGATAACCATTTCCCACTCCTCCCAGCATGTCATGCTCATAAACAGTGCCTATCCACTTCTTGTTAGGTAATACTTGGTCATCTACACAGTTGATGCACACAGTCTCCCAGACCAAGCTGGTGGATACAGCAAAAGCACCTCCCAAAATCTGGTGAGAAACTTTCATGAAGAAATCTTCACCATTGAACTCAACTAATGGCAATCCTTGAACATGCAATGAGAAAGACTCAAGAAACATAAGACGAAGGCTATTTACAGCTAAACTAACTACAGTGTCACTAGGAAGCTTTTCAATAAAATTTTTGCCCAAAAGTCCTTTGCTGCTATTGTCATTTTTACCTACTTTTTTGATCTCCTCACTAACTTTACCAAAGTAAGCATGGATATCTAAAACAAAAAGTAGCTGTTCAACAGAAGCTTTGGAAGAATATCCTTGACAGGAAACTCCTAATCTGACAACACCCCCTGGAGGGGGAACTTCAACCAAAGGCCTGCCATCTGAAGTGACCATAGCTGCCTCAAACCAGGCTTCATGCACCTCAGCACACTTCCAAAGTTCAGTAGGCAAATTGGCAGAGCATATGTGCTCTGTTGGCAAACCATTGCAAGTTTCGAGAGAAAGACTAAGATGAGAAGCTTTAGTTGTCCACTTCTTTTGGCTCGCATCAATCGGTTGGTGCTCCCACATACTAAAGCAAGCAGGATCTTTATCCAGATTTAGTAAATTGCATCTTATTGATGGTGATTGCAAGAAATATAAATCAGTTACATGAAGCTTTGCAGCAGAAAAACTGGCAGGAGAATGAAGTTCTCTAGTTGAATAAATATCAGCAGGCTTTTGAAAATCCAACGGAATAGTTAGATCCAGCTCTTTCAGACTGAACTGCAAGGAACTGATTGAGAAATCAGGCAAGACAGTTGCAGGATTTGCAACAACCCCATCAGCTAAGAAAGAGAAGATCCTCAAACATGAATCTTCCTGAAGAATAATCTGAAAGAAAACAAAGAGAATAAATACCTTACATTGGTTCACTAAAGTGAAACAATAAACTTCACCGCATACCGAAAGAGGCTGACAATCAATGAGAGTCTGTGAAGCAAAAGTTGGGGGGGAAGGCGATGGAGTGATCTGAAGAGAATAGAGATTAATCAAAGGCAAGTCAATATTGAACTTTAGCTGCGTATCTTCAAAAGGATAAATTGGTGGAGAAAAGTTCTTTCCTGAAAACAAAACAATTCTAACGTAAAATAGTCAAGAAAAAATATTGATAGGATCGGGTATGAACAACAAGGGAAAATAAAAGTAAATAGAGAACAAACCAAACTCTGGAATAAGCAGAGGTTCCTCTGTAACAGCATCCACTGATGGTTGAACTAATGTACACGGAGGGTTTGCAAAGGTATCCCTAGGAACAATCAGATACTTGATAACTTAATATAAATAAACAAACTAATAAATGAAGTTTAATACATTTATATAAAATACAAACATTATCCAATCAAAAGCACTTCCAACTTCAACTTTCACGCAACAGAGGAATGGATTTTCCTAATGAAGGTGCAATGTAAGATTTAAATATGGTCAACCAATCTAATAAAAGAAATTTAGTTTAAATTAATAGATTTTGAATTTCTATTAGGAAATTAAGACAATAAAAAGTCACAAAAAACACAAACTATTGACATTTCAAGCAAAAGAAAGTTAATGGGAGGTACCTCTCTTAAATTTTTTCAAGCCTAAAACTCAACAAGACTTAGAATCTTGAAAAAAGAAGAGAGGTGAAGTGTTCAAATATTTTTTTATTAAGCCATAAATATATATTCACACTCCAAAGTCCCGCAGACAAGTTAGAAGCAAGCATGGACCTCTACAAAAACTGTCAAACCAAAGTGATGTGGCACGACAATGGCAATAACCACACCATAGTCATGTAGTGACTGAAAGTGTTTAAATTGAACACCAGTTCAAAGAATGGTCCATAGTAAACCATTATTTTGAACATTAAAGAGTACCTTCCATTAGTTGTTACAACATAATTTTAAATATTTAAAAATCCACCTCAACACTTTCTTAAACTACTCAATTCATGCTTCTTGCAACAAGAAACAATTCAATCACAAGAACAAAATAATTATGGTTCATAGCATTGGCAAAAATGATAAAGATTTCATATTCTAATGATAAACGATCAAGAATAAAATTAATGTGATCAACAAATCATGCCAAACAAGCTCCAACATATCAATGATTGCCCAAATTTTTGAAGTAAGAAATCACGAAATAATAGTGAGCTCTTACAAAAATTTTGGAGTTGACCCTTGCACTTCTTTTGCCCTCATTATTGTGCAAAGTGGTTTATTAGGACACCATATTGTAAGAAGGTTTCACATTTTGCCATCCAAGGAAAAATTGAATTGGACATTGAAGTAGACATGATATAATCAACTAATCACGTTGTTCCCATATGAAAACTTCAGATTAGCAATAATATTTTCTTCATTGAAATACTTGAGTGGAATGGAAACAGATTCAAACAAAAATTATTGTGAAAAAATCCTCTAATTTTTGTAAAGACTTGCATTGTCTAAATCAAAAAATTGTGATGGTTATGTTTGGATGGAAGTGGATGTATGAAAACGATTGGTTAGTTGGATGGAGCTTCGGTTATATAAGATGCCTTGACCCTGATAGGATTAAGATAATTGATCCAAGGGTTTTGCTCTAAATGGTTTTTTACTCAAAGAGAAAAAAGGGAGAGTTCCACGACAAGATGAAACATTGGAGTTCATTACCAAAGAGAACAAAGTTTTGCTCATACCAAAGAAAAGACTTGGAAGCAGCAATCAATAATTTCATAGAACAATGGAGTTCATGGCCAAGTAGCTAAGAAGCTTCAAACAAAGAAATCTTCGACATATAATGAGGCCATGCTTCAAGGAACGGAAGATGTGAAATCTCTTAATCTGAGAATGGGGTTGTTTACTCTGCGCATTTTAAGTGTAAAGTAATTCAAATTTGTCACATATTGAAATACAAACATTTGATTAGGTGTAATATAAATGCAAGTTTTGAGAAGTTTAAAAGGCCCAAATAGCAAATTTTCAAGATAATCAAAAGTTGCTTAAATTGAGCAAGTTTTGTATAAAGTGTGAACCATGAATGAAAAAAACACAAACCCTCGTGTGCATGGCAGCCCTTGCACGACCATCGGTGGCCATCACTAAACCTCAAGTGCATGGGCACCCCTGCAATTGGCCATAATTGCCCACCTACATGCATCAGATGCCTCTTGCTCAGCCCGCTCCAGCCCTTGCCTAGTTCAGGCGGGTTTATTTTGTAGGGTTTATGTATACTTTCCACCCAAATATTCATAAAATCTACTAGAACCATAAAAATTCCAAGCATCAAAATCTACTAGCACCATAAACATTCCAAGCATCAAAAAAGTATTTACACTGTTTTTATCTGAAAATGTTTTACACTGAATTCGTTTTACTTCAAGATTCCTTTTACTAAAAATCAAATAGTCCCTTAACAATCACTCTGATATCATTATGTAACACACGAATATGAGAACTACAAGAACAGAATCTCACTATTGTAACAAGACTGAGTATACCTTTATAAAATTAGACAACTAATTACCTATCCAATAGGATAGTTACACAAGTTCAATTATTAGCTATGAAAAAAACAAACACAAAACTAACTTATACTCTAGCAAATTCATAATAAACTAGTAACTAATATCTTTAGCATTATTAAAGAAAGAATTCAAATCATGAAACTATCACAATCAATCCTTCTTTATTATATGCTACCTCCAATAGAATTGAGCAATTATAAGTAATATTTTATTTCATTTTCACTTATCTACCATTTTCCATCATTGACGACATTGAATGCATCATCCTTCATGATCCTTTTACTCTCTTATTTCTCTCCTTTTACTTCCATGATGTTTCAAACCACCTTTCTTTTATATGCAAGGGAACATACTGTTAGCAATGCCATAGAAATTGTTATTAATTTGGTTGAATTGGAGCAAAACTGCTTTGTAATTGAGGTCCTTGTTTCTTACATCGAAGTCATTAATGAAAAGCCCAATCAGCAGTACCACTATTTAAATTCTCTCCGATATCACTTAATTTCTCATAACTTCTTATATTATCAAACGTCTTGCTTCTCTATCTTCTTGAAAGGGAATCGGGGTAATCCCAAAACACATCACAAGCACAGTTGAACTCTTTTCAACTTTATAACAAATCTAATTAGAACAGGATAACTCTCTCATACAAAAAAATAAATTAGTTGATGTAGTTAAGTGGGCTCCGCAGAAAAGATATTAGACAGAATTTGAGAATGAATATTAGCAATTTTCACGTTTAAGGATGATTAATTTGTATTTATAATAATCTGGCCTACAATGCTACATACTCATCATGATTATAAAACCCCAAAAAGAAATGATTTAAAATAATAAAACTAAAGTCTTGAATGCAGGTTACATTCTTGCTGTTCACATGATTTTGTGTATTAAAATTAATAATATTGTACAAAACTTTTATAGTATAGAATATATAAATTTTTAAAAACTTTCATGATTCAAAATTATTAGCCAATCATCTTTAGCTACACTCATACTTGTTTTATTGTGCTTCTCTTACATGGGTGCTCAAACAAGTACGCAGTGACAAAAAGCCAAACGTACTTGAAGGAGCATAGTGTATAAATCATTTCTTTCTCATGTGATGCAGAACTAACAAGGTAGGTTCCTCTATATGTACCTAAGCCTATGCAAACTTAAAAATAATATTTTGTAGAAATGAATGTGAAAAAAGAAATTCATGCCCCCTTTTGGATCCAAATAAAAAGATACAAACTTTAAATCTGAGAAATTCATGTCCCCTTTTGGATCCAAATAAAAAGATACATACTTTAAATCTGAGAAATAAGGTATTTTACAAAAATTTGCTGAGTTTTTGCAAGAAAATCAGGATGATTTAAAATTGACAATTCAAAGCTACACCATCCACACCACACCTTTCAAGTTGCATCCCATTTAATAAAACTTTAATAACTCAAGCAAAAAACAAAGAACAAAAATAAAAAAGAAATAATGATAGAAAAAAGATCCCATTGAACACAGAACTGCCTTGTGCAGAACAAAGAGTATTTCTCAGAATTAATCATCATGCATCCACCACACATGATAGAAATTTACATTCGAATTACACAAGCTTGAAAATGAAAATGTATTTTATTTAGAACCAAACATATAGATTTAAGAAATGCCCCAATATACAATTTAAAACTACTTTAAGATGAGATAAAATTTTGATTTGTACCAAAATCAACATAATTTGATTTTGCATTGATTCTAGAGCAAAATTATATAAAAAATCACTAGAGCCATGTAACCAACATTAACCGGTCAAGAAACATTGCAGCAATGCATGGAGATCAAAATCACGTTTGCATACATGTCATAAATCAAAGCAACAATACTTTCCTTGAAAACTGTAGCCAAAACATCAATTACTCAGGGCAGAAGACAACTACAGTACTAACATAGTTAAATTTCAAAACACTTGGGCTAGTAGTATGAACCTTAGTAACAAAACTTGTCTAGGATGCTGGGACATTGTCAATGCTTTAGTTCATAGCTTTGTGTATTTGCTTTCAGTAGTGTGATTCATTAAACTTTTGGTACCACTTTCACTGACACATACATTGATTCGTCCACTGAGATGACTGCACTTCATTTGGGACATAATTGGCAATGTCACTAATTAAGGGGATGGAATCTAGGCATGTTTCAGTTCTTGGGGGATGAGGCTATTCTTCCACTATCAACCATTTCTATTGATTACAAGTTATTTGATGATATCTTCACGTTAGGAGCAATCTTGACAATCATGTGGGAATGGCATCAGGTGATTCAAGAAGTGCTTTGTTCACATGTTAAAAAAATTGGGATCCCCCTACTTGGCATCATCAGTCCATTATCTAAGTTATTGCCACTCCCCTAATTTTGCCTTCTTCCTTCAACGATAGCAAATCCACAAAACTCTTCTTAGAAAGTAGTAACTTGGTTCGATCATTCGAATTTCACTTGTTGGTAAATCCCTATGGCCAGTATTCAACGGTTCAACGGTTCGTATGTGTATGGTGCCTCAAAACTACCAAGTTTAAAAGTGCTTAGTAGATTGGCCTCATTGACCATAAAATGTATTTTTGAAGCTTTCTAATGGCAAAGATTACGCAAGATTGTTTGCAAAATCTTTGTTACGGTAAATAACTTTTCTATGCAACCCCACAAGAGGCCAAGTTACATGATCATTTCAGTGGTATAAGCATTGCTTAAGTTAAACATCAGGATAGATATTTGTTCTCATATTTAGGTTGACACTAAAGTTTCTAGCCTTTGACAGCGGGCAGCTTGCGAAAATGTTACCAAGTTCCACTCAAATTGCATGACTGTACATCATGCATCAAGCTGTATCTGAGACTTGAAAACCCTACTACTGATTGAGATGACTACTCAAGTAATCAAGATTCAGATAAAACTCTTTCTGTTTGGAATGACAGTGCTGCAAATGAAGGTACGAAAAACCACCTATCCCTCTTGTAGTCCTGAAGGTCGCCCTTGCATCCGATACTGAGATGGTAACTTGATCTCTTGTTATCAATGTTAATCCTAGAGTAAATATGACTAACAATGATCTGCAGATGATGGAACATTTGCTTACAACTCTGCCTCTTGTTGATGCCAGTTTTCCTTCGCCTTTGATGTAAGTATAATTATTCTTGTCGTGAAGTGCAACTTTTCTCCTTTCCCTTTGACAATTGGGGTCTGAGCTAAAAACTATTGATGATGATATCTAATCCCCCTTTGGAATGATTTCTCTCTTTTGATAGGCATAGATTAAATATCAGCGAAAATCTAGATATGTAAACAAAGATAAAAATTTCAAGGAGCGTTAGTAAAGGAGTGCTCGTAATCAGTCGTTTAAGCATTACTAGCTTCCCACACTCTGGTTGTGCGACATCTCCTTCATACCTCAAATTTTCTATTGAGGCAGACCTCCTCAAGTTAGTCATGTCCATGTATCCATTCTCCCCAATATTGTGGATCATTATGATGATACCATAAGTTATTGAAAACAGACTTTGATTATGGGATGTAGCTCTATTTGTTGTCGGATTCTATTACATTTCATGTAATTAATTCATATTTGGTACTAGGGTAAAACCTTTAATTTAAAAAAAAATAAAAGCAACTGCTTTATAAAAAGAAAAATAATAATATGACGCGCACTTTTTTTTTTTTAAAGATGCAGCTATTAAATATCAATTAAACTTTTTTTATTTGTGTTACTTTAAAACCTTTCAAATAGAGCAATGGAATAAGATCTTCCTTTTTAAATAGATCATCCAACAGTAGCAAGAAGAAACCAGCTATCCATAATTCAGATCATGCCATATAGTTTTACCATAAAGGTTGATGAAATCATCATTTAATAACCTGCTCTTAAATTTATTGAAAGAAAATCTAGCAATAAACATAGATGTAGATGGTGGGAAGCCACAGTCCGGCAGCAGGGAACAAGGAAGCCGCAGTCCACTGGTAGGAGACAAGGAAGCCCATTACGTGAGCTAAAAACTATCTATATGGAGAGCCAATCTACTCACTAGCAGAATGTGAATGTGAAAAATGTACTGTTGTAGCAGAGTAATATAGACGGTCTTTAGTGCAGCTTTCACCTTCCATCCAATTCTTCTCAACAAATTAAGAAAAAAGATACTGCTGACATTATCTCAACCAAATAAGCCACAACCAAGACTAGAAAAACCTTTCCCATTATTACAAGTTTTTCTCCATTGTGGCCATAAGCATATATGCAAAACTAAAATAAATAATTGTGATAAATCAATCAAAGAAGATCATTGCTTATTTTGATGCAATAATGCCACAATATCCATCCAATATGCCTTTGGAATTGAAGCTAATCCATATGCCATGCTTGGATTAACCATAATCCATTAATAAGCGGGAGGCTTCTATCAGCTACCTAAAAGTTACTTTACCTCCAACACCAATGCCATGTATTTTCACAAGTGGAAGACAATCCCTTCTGCCATGACGAAGCCACCAGCCATGTTTTACAGCTTATTGATTCCAACCTCCCAAGAAGCCAACAAGGAATATTGTGAATGAGTTAAATTCAATAATATAGATAGGTGTTTCTTATAAATGTTAACCATGGTAGTAATATGAAAGGCTAGAAGACTTGAGCTACAAATCCATAATACTTATAAATGAGGTGTGGCATTAGTAGCTCCACTCTTTGATAGTGCTAAAACAATAAAAAATTCTTTTCTTTAAAGCTTACCTAAATATGCATTATGAAATAATATAATAGGAATATGGCATATACATTCACAAAACGATGATTTCACAAAAATAATGTAAACAGCGTCATTAAATTTCAAGTACCTCAGAAATAGTCCACCAACCATAATACGAGTCAGATTTTTTGTTATTTTTCCGTCAGATACACTAGCCTAAAATATTAAAAAAGCAAAAGAAAGTTAGCAAAAAGACAACAAAACAGCCAAAAAACTTTTCATTAAAATTTATTCCGTAGAAGTAACTCAAAGGTTATGGTGGCCTCTGCTAACAAAACATAGTGAAAAAGGTAACACATTGGTGGTCATAATGTTTAGAATCTAATGATTCTGGCTCCACCTAAGATAATTTTATAGATGTTGTACTTTATATAAAACCCTTGTAACTTTTAAAGTTCATTAGAGAGCTATCTTTTTAACTGCTCTATATAAAATTAAGCTGTCAAAACAAAGTTTTGATAAAACTTTTACACATAAGCTTCTAAAGAAAACAACTTTCTAAAGTTTTGCTAATGCCGCCGCACGCCCCATACCCCCAACAATCTCAATTTTATTTAATAAATAAAATGGCTATATAGATAAATTAACATGATGTACAGTAGAATAGCAATTGGGACCCTGAATATCAACAATTTTAAATGCAATAACTTCATACAGCTCTTAAAGCAGTTTTATGAAATAATTGCAACTATTCCAAATTGATTCTTGATAATCCAACACCTGAGAAATAGCTTTTAGCACAAATTATTAAGACATCTCCTCCATATCCTTCACATAAGTAGGATAAGGCTGACTGTTAAACACACAAAACAAGCACTTCCAGAATAATGACATGAAAAGCAATCAAGTCTAAAGAAGGTGATTGCTCAAAAAAATGCACGAACCTCCCACATCTAAATTAGGCTTATTAGTAAACTTTTCTAGAAATCGATTCAAATATGTTAACTGAACTTACCCTTGATAAATGAATCATGGTTTATTTAGAACTGTAATATATATTTTTCTATAGGTGTAAGCCCCATAGTTTATTATCCCTCATATCCATTAAAAAGTTTGATTGTAACTTATACTTTTTTAGCTTTACAAAAATAGTAGTCAAACATGTATGAGATGACACAGGCTGGATAAATGGCTGAAGTAGACCTAATCAAGGTCCCATTGTTCCATCATCCCGGATCGACTCATAATTCAATCTACCAATGTTAAAGATATTTATCAATAATGTTCAGAGATTCTTATCAGCAGGCATGGATTACCTTATCCTATCCAAAGCAAACTGAGTGAAATATGTTAACATATTATCCCTTAGGTTTAGCATTGACAGATGGAAAAGCAAATGTTGATCATACAATTTTAACTAAATAGTTTAGCAGTATAAAGCGTCACAACTAGGACTCAAAAGTTTTGGACATAACACCATAGCTTCAGAAGTGTTGCATAATAATGGAATCAATAAAGAATATTAGCTGAACTTACAAAAAAAGTCCAAAACATGAGGGTTTGGATTGTATGTTTGATATTTCTACTTTGAGTTACAAGGCTTGTTAGCATTAGTGCTGGCCCAAGTTTATGATTTGATCAAGACCTACATCATTGGAAAGCCCAATGTTAAATCATATGTTGTGGCTTACAACAAATAAAATGCCCACGCAGCTAGTCTAATAGCCTTGCCATTCAGATAAGATGGCCAAAAATATGTATGTTGTTTGATTACAAATTTAGATGATTCAAAATCAGCTAAGGATGAACATATTACAAAATATTTTAAGATATTTTAGATCGAATAAGGATCGAAGTAATATAAGAACTAACTTTTTTTACCAGGATCTTATAAATTTATTTAGAATTAAACCAAATTAACTTGGAATTGCACAATTAGGATCACTTGAATCATCTATGAATTAGATTATCTAGCTAAAAACTATTCAACTAGGATACTTTAAATCTACTAAGAATCAAACTATATAACTTATATACTAGTCTATGATCATTTAAACCAACTTGGAACGAAATCATTTATCTCTATATGATTCAACTATATCACACAAATAATCACAAATTAATCTTTTAAGCTTAGAATGATTTGATAAACTTAGAATCCATTAATCAACTTAATATGATTCAAATAAGATCTTTTAGATCTACTAGGAATTAAAAATTAAGCTAATATGATTCAACTAGGATCATTTAGATCATCTAAAATTAGATTATCCAATTTAAAATAATTCAACAAGAATTATTTAGATCTACTAAAAATTAAAATTTATATTTTCTTAGCTTATTTGCTTGATCTATTAAATCTTTGTAAATTTCAATTTGTTTTTATTTCTAGCATGCTTCTATTATGTGGTTAACTCCGTTGTTGATAAGTCCCAAGTCCTGAAAGTGAAAAGTGGAGGGTTGTATTAGGCAGTTAACAACCGGCGTAAAACTTTGCCAAAACTTATTATGATACAAAACCTTTAAATAATTGTGCTTGAACTAGGACATCCCCTGGAAGCGATATGCTGCATTGCCTGAACATAGTTAAAAGTGTGCAAAGACTGCTACATCAACACCCGGATGTGATTTCAAACAAGCAAGGGTTCTCATATTATGGGTAAATGCAGGTAAAAAAAGCTAATATTTGATTCTAAATAAAGATTATGTAGGTGAATATTAGCACTCTCACTAGCAAGCTTTTTGAGTTAGTTGATATTATGATAATTAGGATGACTAATATATTATGTCTTAAAAAAACTAATACTGTGAGTGAGAAAGCAAAAGATATTGATAATTTAAGCTTTAAATTTTGGTACTCGTGTAAGAATCTGTTGTGAAATCACCAAAGCAAAAACAAAGCAAGAAATCACAAATGGCATAAAAGAAAATCACAAAGAACATTGTATTTATGTGAAAAACCAAAAATCGGAAAAAACAACGAAGTCACACTACCACAAAAATTTTACTATGAAAACTTTGAGATTGCAAATCTCTCTCAACTCCCCTTCATGAAAAAAAAAGACAATCACCCAGAAAAATTTTCACACACACCTCTAACCCTAGACTCAACAACATTAAATATAGAGGCTAGGGCACCATACCAAGTTTAACAAAAAGATGAAAATGCCCTCAGCTCGATCAACAAAAACTGATGATTGAATTAACCATAACTTCTGAGCTGATCCAATCAAGCTCCACAAAATAATAAAATCACCATAGAAATAATATAAGTATAATTCTAGAAAACAATTTAAATGATAATGTAGTGAAAGTTAAGAGGCTTGAAGATTGTGAATTATATCTTTAAAACTTATAATTAATAAACTAGATTTTAATATTGTAAGTGCTTCCGCCTCTCAAACAGGATTGGATATGTATAAAAAAAAAATAATTTTAGCATGAACTGGAAGAGTTGGTTCAAGTAATATCTCAAGAGATACTTTTTATAGAAGTAGATTTGAATGAATATGTTAGAAGTGTAATTAAGAAATTTTAATATTGTAAGTGTTTATGACTCTCAAATAGGATTGGATATGTATAAAAAATAATAATTTTAGCATGAACTGGAAAAGTTGGTTCAAGTAATACCTCAAGAGGAGATACTTTTTATAGAAGTAGATTTGAATGAATATGTTAGAAGTGTAATTAAAAAATTTAACAGTATTCATAATATTTTTTACTTTAAAAAAATTAACGAAGAATAATTTCAGTGTTTATTTTAGCCTAACACTTAAAAAAAGGAAGATACATAGTATCACTTATAAAAATAAAATTTTTAAAATTCAGATTAATTATTTTCTTTTAAGGAAAAATCAATTATTTTATAAAAATTGATAAATTATTCCAAGTAATTGTTCGACAACCCATCATTATTTATTAGTTTTGGATTTGAAAATAAAAGGTAATGAAGTAATATTAAATCTAAAAAATATCATAAAATTAGATTGTGAAATCTTAAAAAGAGTAATATAAATACTTTTTTAAATAAAGTTTTAAACTTAATGAGACTTTAAGAGTGAAGTCGATCTTATGTAGAAATCAGTTGCGAGTTATATTAGTAATATAACAAAGAGTTTCAGGTTAAGATTAAAATAAAAATGCATGTTAAAAAAATAATTAAAATATAAGACTGGAGAATTGGAAAAAATATAAACTAATATATTGTGAATTCATAATAGCAGTTTGTAATGCTCAAATTGTAGCATTCAAGAATTTATATAATAAATTAGAAAATGTTGAGAGAAAGAGACATTTATATGCTAGCCAAAACCAAGAGAGAAAAAAAAGTAAATATTTGACTAATGTTAAATAAATCAAATACAATGATCAAAGATTCTTTTAAGGGATGAAGATATTCAATATAGATAGATAAATTATTTTACTAAACTTTTTAATAAAAATTGTATCAATAAAATTAATATAAGTGAATTTAATGAATATAAAAAAATCTAAATTATACTTCCATTCATTGTGTTAATAAAGCTGAGAATTAGATTGCTTTAAATAAAATAACGAGCAAGAAAATAGAATGATTGAATGGCATCTATATCCATATTTGGGTGATGAAGGAATTTTTTGTTTATCAAATTATTTAATATTATTTTGAAGACTAAAAATATATCAGATAATTGAGAAAAGAGTATTGATATACAAATCTGTAAGAATTGAATACATATTATAAAAGGATACTTATTTTTCTCAAAATCAATTTATTTTATGCCAAGTGATCTACAATGGACGTCATACATATATTAAGGGGTTTTTGATGGGAAAATTTAAGGAAAATTTTTTTTTTTGTTAAATTTTTATTTATCTTGAAAAAGCTTATGATAGAGTATGAATAGAAATTCTTTAGAGAGCTTTAGAGAGAAAAGGGATTTATGCTGCTTATATTAATGTTATTAGAAATATATATTATTTGGTTGTAACATATTTGCAATTGCAAGGTGGCTTGTCTAATGATTTTCCTATTATTATTGGATTACATCAAGGCTTAGCTCTCAGCTCATATCCTTCTACATAAATTATAAATGTTCTTACTTAGCACATTCAAAAAGAGATTCCTTGATGCATATTATTCTTAATGGCATACTTTTAATTGATAAACCTAAAGATAAAATTAAAGAAAGACATGAGTTATGGAGGACTACTTTAGAATCTAAGGGTTTTTGCTTATCTAAAATATAATATAGGAATGGTAAGATCAAGACGAAAGAGATTCATGTACCTTGGCTCATTTATTCAAAAGAATGGCAAAATAGAGAGTAATGTGATTAGTAGGATCCAAGCATTGGATGAAATGGAGATCTTCTAAGAGTGTTGTGCAATCTAAAAATTCAACTCAAAATTAAAGTAAAATTTAATAGAGCGTCTATATGACCAACTATGTTAAAAAATTGAATGTTGGCCAACAAAGAAGAAACTTACCAATAAAATAAGTGTTATAAAGATGAAGATGCTTAGAGAGATGGGTGGGTATACTTGTAAGGAAAGAATGAGATATGGGTTTAACTATAATAAGGTTATAGTATAAACCGTGCAACACCCTTATTAGAAAATTGAGTTATGAATTTTGCTCATATTAAAAGAGAGGAAAATCAAAAAAGTCATTGGAAGAAACTATTTGTGATGGCCCGACATTCGGGTGTTCACATACCGCAGGATCATATTGAGCAATTTGAGAGGAAATGAAATACACGTACAAAAGCTAAGGATATTTCTCATTCAATTAATATTTCATATTACAAAACAAAAATTCCAACATTCCTCTTTACAAAGTTCATCTAAGTGGAACAGAAACAAAAGGGAAAATTAAACAAAAATAAAAGCAAAAGTAGAATAGTGCCGTAAATCCATCGGTAGTTTGATAATTTAAATTTTAAAATTCTTCAAACTCCCCCAGAAGTACCTGACCTAGTATTGTTCAAAAAACAATACCGAAATTAGAATTCTCAGTAATTAGAGAATACTCTAAGTACCACAGTAAACAAAATAATATTATATTTTTATAAAAGCGAATGTGTGATTAGCAGATATAAGAATAAAAATGCAGAAAAAGTAAGGTAAAATGAATAAAAATTTCCTGCAACAAGTATTATCACAAAATGTAGACTACTGATGTCATTTTTTCAGTAACACATCACGAATGCCACTGATGTCATTTTTTCAGTGACCCGCGAATGTTGTTGATATCATTTTTCAAGCAACCCATGAATGTTACTGATGTCATTTTTCAGTAACTCACGAATGTCACTGATGTCATTTTTCCAGTGACCCACGAATGTTATTACTGATGTCTTCTTTCCAGTAATAACCCACGAATGTTATTACTGATGTTTTTTATCCAGTAATAGCCTATGAATATTACCACGTTGGTTTCGAACAATCAATCAAGCTTCAAATGAATTTAGCTCAAAACAAATAAACGAAGCTAAGCAGGAATAAATTATAAGAAGTAATACATATTATATACTAGGTACTTTTGTTCTTTAAATTCCAAAATTTGACAATTCGACTTTTGGATCTGCATTTAGATTTGTATATTTTTAAATTAGCTTTTAGCCAATATTCTTAAGAGTAATTACTATCTTCTTTTCAATTATATTTTTCTTTCGCTTTTACATTAGGTTATTATTATTATTATGATAATAATAATAATATATGAAAGTAAAAGACATGATGGAAATGACAGAAATTAAATTACAGAAAGTAATAATAATAATAAAATATTAGAATGAAAAGTGCCTGAATAGAAATAATAGTCATCTTATAACATATGCACAATTTATCATTATTGATTAATGACAACAATGCTAATATGATAACATAATTTTATCATATTTATTTTTATAACAATGATATATTAAGTATATAATAGTATTAGCAAAACCTCATCATTTCTACCTCATTTCCCTCTCCTCTTACCTAGGATAGTATTGTCGGGAGGCTAGACGGCTGAAAGAGGTGGCTGAAATGGTGGCTGGCTGGTGGCTGGTAGGAGGAGGGAAGAGGGTTGCTGCTGGAAGGGGAGGCTGGTAGCAGGGAGAGGGGCTGGCAGCAGGGAGAGAGGGTTGGCTGGCTGCTTTGGAGGATCAGGAAGGGGGCTGGTTGGTTTGGAGGGTCTGAATGGGGCAGGCGACTGCCAGGGCTGGTGGCTGGCTGGTTGAGGGGCTGGCAGCAAGGAAGAGGGGGCTGGCTGGTGTGTGGGGAAGGTGTGGGAGTGGGGGGGTTTTGTAACGACTCAAAGTCATTACTTTGCAAATTAGGTCAAATCTCGCATTAGAAATTAGGATCTCGGGGAATTTCGAATTAGGGCAAACAAAAATACCATAGGTAAGAATAATTTTAAAGATCAAAGTGCCTTAGTTTGAGAAAATCCGAATAACGGAAGCTCCCGTTTTATTTTTTGAATTATTTAAATTCTAAAAATTATAGACATTGAAATACGTGCCCGAATTCATCGTTTTTAGTATCGTTATATTAAGTATATTATTTAAAGGCTGCTCGAGAAGTTTCATCAAATTCTGAGCACCGAATTTGATAGTGATTAATTTTTGAAATTTTAAACCTCAAAAATTAAAATAAAATATTGCTCTGAATCAAAAAATTTTGATGCGAGGGTGTTCGTAATGTCATAACACACCTCGGTGTCAAGTTTCATTATATTTGAATGCCAAACGACAGAAAAATGCAAATTATTTAAGTTTAAGTAAATTCCTCCCTTTTCCTTCTTTCCCCCTTCCGCCCATCCCGATCGCATCATGCGATTCTTCCGCCTCTGGCGGAAGAATCTTCTGCAAGCATGCGCTATTAAGCGCCATTAAGCCCCCCCTTATCCCTTATCCTACGCCTCTTCTTACCCATCCCTCTCCCTTCTCTATTTAACCCCATTCACTCCCTCCTCTCCTCAAAGTTGCCAGCCCTCCTTCTCTTCCCCTCTCCCTCCTTAGCCCTATCGGCCAGCCAGCAGCCCCTCCTCTCCCAACCTTCAGCCCTCAGCCCCACAGCAGCAGCCCTCTCCTCCTCTTCCCGCACAACATCAGCCCCCAGCCCCTATCAGCTTACTAGTTGCTGGCCAGCAGCCCCGCCAACCACCATCAGCCACCTTGCTGGCCAACAGCAGCCCCACAGCCCTCCTCCGGCCTTCCTTCATTTTCCAAGCGATCCTAATCCTAAGGTAAGAGGTGTTGGAAAGGAAGAAAATGGAATGAAAATATTTTGCTAATCTTATAACTCTATACATTTTTATGAAAATTTATATTTAGCCATTCACATTTTTATTATTCTCATTAATTAATAATGGGAATAATTCAAATGTTATAAAATGACTACTATTTTCATTTAAGTATTTCTTTTCATTTCTATGTCTTTATTCTTTCATAAACATTAATATGATCATAATAATAATATATGATTACAACAAGTGACTTAATAAATACGAACTTATATCATAATAAGAATGTGAAAAAAAAAAGTAAGAAGAATGTAAGAAAATCCTTACATAATATCCCTAATATCATTAGCTAATTGCTAAAACGTCAAAAAATACAGATTGAGCGAACTATCACTCATCTGAACTTAAAGGACAAAAGGTACCCGGTACATGATAAATATTACATTTTTGCATTTTTTTTATTACTGCTTAGCTCCGCTTATTTGCTTTGGGCCAAATTCATTTGAAGCTTGATTGGTTGTTCGGAACCAACGTGATGACATTTGTGGGTTACTGGAAAATGACATCAGTAGGCTTAATGCTTGGTTGGTTGTTAGAAACCAACATCCTTTTTATTTGTGGGTTATTGGAAAATGACATTAGTAACATTAATGCTTGATTAGTTGTTAGAAACCAATATCCTTTTCATTCGTGGGTTGCTGAAAAAATGACATCAGCAATATTCATGGATCACTGGAAAAGGAGCATCCGTGACATTCGTGGTGAGTTACTGGAAAGAAGATATCAGTAACCTACATTTTGTATAATACTTGTTGTATGAAACTTTTATTTATTTTGCACAATTATCTTACTTTTCCTGCATTTTTGTATATCTGCTAATTGTATTTCTGCTTTTATAAAAATGTAATATATTTTGTTTACTATGGTACTTAGAGTATTCTCTAATTGCTGAGAATTCTAATCTCGATATTGTTTGTTGTACAATACCAAATCAGGTACTTCTGGAAGAGCTTAAACAAGAACCCTAATGCCTAAAATTTTCAATCTGCCAATGGATTTATGACGGCGCTGTTTTGCTTTATCTTTTATTTTTTTTATATTTCACTTTTGTACGAGTAGTACGATGAAAAATCTTGTAATATGAACTATAAATAAATGAGAAATATCTTTTGATTTTTATGTGTCCCTTTTTTTCGCAAATTACTCAATATGATCCTGCGGTAAGTGAACACCAATGTCGGAACGATTTTCGCTGAACCGGCGTCGAGACATCACAGGTTTAAATAGAAGAAGGGGGAGGGGGGTAGAGGAAGGGTCGGTCAAGGGGGGTGGGGCCCTCCGAGGCACTAAACAGGCGCAGGTTCCGCCTGGGAGGCGAAGGGAAATCGGGGGGGGTGGGGGGAAAAACCTTAAGGAAAATTAAATAAATTATTTAAAGTTAAATTTTTTGCATTTTTCCACCGTTCGACATCCAAAAATAACGAAACTTTACATCGAGGTGTGTTACGATGTAATGAACACCCTTGCGCTAAAAATTTTTGATTCGGACAAATATTTTATTTTATATTAATTTCTAAAGTTTTAAACTTCAAAAATTAATTTAGGTTGAACCGACGATCCAAAATTGATGAAATTTCATGAGCAGCTTTTAAATAATGTTCTTAACATAACGACATGAAAATTGATGAATTCGAACACGTATTTTAATGTTCTTGATTTATTGAATTTAAGAAAATTTAGAAATTAAAGCGAGAGTTCCTGTTATCCAGAATTCTCTCAAATTATGGCACTTTGATCTAAAAATTTATTCTCATCTAAGGGTATTTTTGTTTGCCCTAATTTGAAATTTCCCAGGATCCTGATAGGATTTGATCTAATTTACAAAATAATGACATCGGGTCGTTATAGGGTCTAGTGTATTTTGAACTTAGGGAGGAGTTATATTTGATGGTGTATAATGGAAACGAAAGGATTCATGTAGCCAATCCCACCTAGTGAGATTAAAGCTTGTACTATTGTTGTTATTTCTATTGTGTGGTTACTTGATTCATAGTTATTATTGTAGTTATGGTAATTTATTGCTTGTGCAAGTGCAATTTGCAAGGAAGAGATGAATGCTTTGTTTGAGAATTCAATTAGACATTCAAATAAAGCTTCAAAAAATATGTACTTTGGGAGGCATGCAATTTGAGAGATCAGAGTTTTAAGAGATATGCACATTAAAAGACGTGTACCAACTTTGTAAATGCTATGAACTCTTTCACTCTATTTTTAATAATGATAGCAATAATATTATAATACAGACATTAATAGCAATTACTAGCATATTGTACAAATTTGAATAAGCAAAATCGTTCAAACATTGTTAATTACAGATTTAATTTGAAAATGTACTTGAAATACTCACAAAATATATATTCATTAACAATTTTTAAACAATAATATTGATGATATAATTTATCATAATGGCTACCAACTCCGCCCTTTAATGCTTAGTTCTTTGACAAAATAACTATTTAAAATTTTATGTGAAATATGCATTTCCTCACTTGATAACAACAAAATTAATTTAGATCTCTTAAAAGAAATTGTAGATTGCCGTGGTGAGCTGGGAGCTCAATCTAGTAAGCCTATTTCTTTATTTTAATAATCATTAAAATCAGAATTCTTTCACATTTAAGAAGCTTTTAATGTGCCTTTGTAAATGACAACAAAAACTTGCCCATATTTATGTTGCAAGTAATGCATGTCACTGTTGTCGGTAAAAGCCTCATTCACAATAATGATTTCAGTTTATTCTAGTCATTTTAGCATAGTATTGGCATTTTGGAAGTTGAATTTTCAATTGACATCAAATGCTTCAAGCATAATAGTTTCAAATGAACTTCTGCAGCAATTTCACAGCTGAATTTTAAAATAGCTACTACTACTCTTAATGGGCCATTAATCATAATATAAAAATTGTTGGATGCCTTGTAGTGCTTATTTTGATGATATTAGATATTTATTTAGTTGCACACTAATAAATTGAAGAATCTATGCTGTTTGAGTTCACTTTTTGGAGCAAGGAAAAATATGCACTTCTCGCTGCACTTTCCATGCCAACAACAACAGGAACAGCATTCAATGGGTTTTGTTTCCAATTTTAGTTTTCACTGTTTTGACCATATATGATGAGAAGCATTTATAAATTTCGCCATCCAAGGACCAGATATTTTAAATTCTATACAAAACAAAAATCAAATTAAATAAAAATTCATCCCAAACCAAGAATTTGTTATGCAATAAAAATAATATAAGCTTTTATAAGATAGTATATTACCCTAGAGAAAAAAAGCGACTGCATCAGAAGTTCAAGTTGGAAATCTGAAAATGAAAAAATCATTTAGGGCATGCACATATAAAGAGGCACTTAAAATGAATGTTGACCATTGACAAAAGGTAAGGCACCATCCTTTTTAGTCATTGGTTGCAAAAACATACCAGCATCTTTAATGCATAGAAAGATATGATCTACAATAATTGAAACCAATGAACGACTGGCAGCCTCAGTACATTGCTGCACCCATTCAGATTAAAGAAAAATTCAGATTAACATCTATGTAAGGCGCATAATCATAAACAACAAATACTAATTAAGTGTGATCAAGATGGCATAAAACCTGCTGAGTCTTTGGATCAACATCCCCCCTATTCAAACAAGCATATAATCCCGTCATGAACCGAAGAAAAGCCCGTAAGCCTGCAATACCAAAAACAGTAAAAAACAATTGCAACGTTTATTATAACTTTGTGATCCATGAAACTAGCGATACCTGGTTCACTAAGAGCAGGAGATACAGCTTCAGTGACATGCAACTGAACCTCTAGACCCAATGGACGATTATGTTCAGTCCTTTGTATTGTAATCTGAAGTCAAAGAAATCAGAAATCTAAGTCATGAATAAGGTATGCTGACATTACTCGTTTCTAGAAAAAAAAAAGTTCAATTACATGAGCCAGTCCAGAGATTCCTTCCAAAAACCTTTCACCCCCAAAGAACACTCTTTTTGCACCATCATTATCCCTTCCATTCTTTCCATTGATAGATGATAAGTGTGAATCCGTTAGCATATCAGGATGAGGTAAGAGATCAATTGATAGTGAATCCCATTCTAACTTCTGTAAATCGCAGGAATATCATAATTAACTTCTGGAAAATTGTGAGACAATAAATCATTAGGTTAAGGTTCATGCAAAAGAGAAATTAACGAGCCTAATAACCTTGAACACATAAATCAAATTTTTATTATTGGAGAAGTCCCTTGCTTCCTTCAGGCTGACAACCTGGCGTGTAAATGTATAGTATATATCTGATGACAAGCTAAAGATAAAATTTGAATTAAGAAGAAAAAGTACATGTGCCAAAATCACCTCCCAATTTTCATTCGTTGTATATAACCAAAGGTTGCGAATTGTGATGGCTGCCAATGGGGATGACCTGGAAAGAGTAACTTATATAACAGATAATACATGTAACATTGAAAAAAATTATGATAAATACATATGACCAAATTTTAAACAAACAAATCAGAGCATGAACATAAAGCAAAAGGAAGAGATTAGAAAACCCACCATAATCTACATACTCCAACGTTTGCCTTTCCAGAGTAAAATGCCAAAGCCATCACATAGATTTGACCAAATTTTTATAAAAAAAATACTTTTAACAACATTTCCAGAAAATAAGGGAAACGCTCTCAAACAAAATTACAAAACTCAATTTTTACGAGATTCACAAAATATGTAAACTGGCAGTTGGATCACGTGAAATTATTCTCCTAACACTTTCTAATCGTTTCTTATTCTTAACGATGCTTGAAAACAACTTAACATTATCATACACACAAGCAAAAAAAAAAAAAAAATCATAAATATGGATAACTTTCAACATGCTGTTCAATTTTCACATTTCTTTCCACTAAATTAATATAAAATCTCCAAAACATCTAATTGGCAAAAATTTCCGTTCAAAATTGTAAAGATAAAAATAAAATTCCTCCTTAGGTCATCACTTCTTTTGTCCATACAAATTAAAAAATATACATATAACTCTTTCATTCAAAAAATGTGAATAATTAAGGAGTTGTTTGGTATGCAAGATTTATGGGATAAAGTAATGTAAACCCTGGAATTTACAAATTCAAGGTATTTGATAAGCATTTTTTTGGGATAAAGTAAAATAGTGAAGTAATAATTTTTCAAGAGTACAAGTCTGGACGCTGAAATTTTTTTTTGCCCAAATCAGCTGAATTCCTCGCATCACGCACGTCGTCCCAATAAAAATGCAAAGTTCATCTACACTAATGATGGAGCTATTTGACATTGACATCGACAATAAAGCTCATCGACGCCATCGAAGGAGCTCGTCGACGCCGACATTATTTCGTCTTGACAAATACGTAGAGTTCATTGAAGCTGACGAAGAAGCTTGTCAACATTGACGCTGACGCCAACGCATGCCTTCATCTTCGCAATTCGGCACAACAATGGAGCTCGCCAATGCCGAGCACGCCGACGGTAAGAAATTAAAGCTTAAAAAATTAAAAACAAAACTCATGAGGTAATCTCATGTAACGACCCTTGGTAGTTACTAAGAAAGACGCTGACATCCCTGTCAATCCCAAATGTTCATACCTGCTATAGTTTATTTTTCTACCCGCAAAATCCTATTTTTCTGCTAATTTTTCCTGCAGAATTCCATTTTCCGTCAATCCATTCTACAATTGTTACTAATATCATTCAAACATATACATAAAATTTTGTAACGGTAATACTTTACCCGCCAATATTTCCATTGTCGCTGCATCACAGAAACGACGCCTCTGTCACACACGACGTCGCTTGCGGAAGGGGGTGACGCTTCTCTAGAGAAAACCGATATGGTATATAGGAAATGAAACCTGCGACACCTGAGCACTTAAATTATCGCAGCTCGTGATATCCATACGCTTCGTCTCCATTTCTCGACGCCATGACCGAGCCGATCCTTGCTCTCTGGGAACGAAGCCGCAGCTCACGGGACTCCTTGAAGCAGCAAGGACGCAGCCACGAAGGTCTTCAACGCCTTCGATCCTTCCGCTCCGAACCTTGACGATTCCGTAAACTCCTCTCCAAGCCGACGACACTAGATGCGGCCTTGAGAGAATACGCCAAGTTCGATACCTGTTCGACATCTCTAAGCCATCTCCTGAACTTCCTTCTTCCAACGCTGATCCCTGAAGCTTTACCCGATTGCAAAAGGGAAATGTATCAAAAGTTTCCATGCAATACACTAACACTTTTATTTCTCTAAGAACTATCGCAACCTGCTTCACATGTTATGGCTCATAAGTAAAATGTAAGTGGAATAATAAGCCATTATAGGATACTATCCTAGAAACATAATGTAACGACCCAAAGTCGTTCTTTGCAAATTAGGTCAAATCCCGCCATAGAAATCAGGATCCTGGGGAATTACGAATTAGGGCAAACAAAAATATCATAGTAAGATCAATTTTAAATATCAAAGTGCCCTAGTTTGGGAGAAATCTAAATAACAGAAGCTCACGTTATATTTTCTGAATTATTTAAATTATAAAAATCAAAACATTGAAATGCGTGTCCAAATTCATCGTTTTCAGTGTCGATGTGATAAGTATATTATTTAAAGGCTACTCGAAAAATTTCATCAAATTCTGACCGTCGGTTTGATCGTGATTAATTTTTGAAGTTTTCAACCTCAAAAATTAATATAAAATAAAATATTACTCTGAATCAAAAATTTCGACAATGGGTGTTCGTTATGTCATAACACGCCTCGGTGTCAAGTTTCGTTGTATTTGAACGCCAAACGGCAAAAAAATGCAATTAATTTAAAGTTTAAGTATTTGTTCCATTTTTCCTATTATCCTCTGTTTTCCTTTACACCCCCTTGAATCGCATCTTGCGATTTTTCTTCCGCCAAAAGGCAGAAGAAGCTTCCGCGCCCTACGCCCCTACGCTTGCGCCTGCTACATGCGCCATTTTTGGCGTAGGTTGGTCGGCCATCTTGGCCGACCACACCCATCCCTCCCCTCCTCTATATAAACCCCCCTCTCCCCCTCTCCTTTCTTCAGCCCATCTTCTCCCTCACAGCAGCAACATCAGCCCCTCCTTTCTCTCCCAACCAGCCACAGCAGCTCCTCCCAGCCTCCGGCAGCCTGCCAACAGCCCTACCGGCCAGCCAGCAGTCCCTTCAGCGGCAGCCAGCCACCCAGCAGCCCTCTCCTGCCGCTGCCAGCTTGCCGCAACCACCCCAGCCAGCCGTCCAGCCACCCACTCCGACCTCTTTCCGTATTCCGGCAATCCTAATCCTAAGGTAAGAAGAGAAGTTTAAGAAAAAAAGGAAAGTGGGAGAAAAAAAGAGGAGATGGAAAAGAGAAAATTGAGGGGAAACTTTGCAATCTTGTTACTCTATACTTATTAAATCATTGCTATAAAACTTATTTTTAGTCATTCACATTTTTATCATTCTCATTAATTAATAATGAAAACAATACAAATATTATAAAAATGATTATTATTTCCAATTTATCAATTCAGTCGTTTTGATTCTGACTTTTTCCTTCGTACATTATTATTATGATCTTAATCTTAAACGTTATAATGTCTATAAATGCTTTAATAGCAACAAAAAAATCGGACTTCAATTTTAATAAAAACATGGAAGAAGAACAAAATGAAAGTAAATATGAAAAATGACTCCTAAAATATTGAATTCAAAAGCTAACTTAAGATATCCAAATTTAAATGCAGATTAAGCGAACTGTCACTCATCCGAACTATTGAACTTCTGAACTTAAGGAACAAAAGTACCCAGTACATGACATGCATTATATTTTGCACTTTTACTGTTGATTAGCTTCGCGTATTTGCTTTGAGCCAATTTCAATTTAAAGCTTGGTTGGTTGTTAGAACAAACATCCTTTTCATTCGGGGTTTACTGGAAAATGACATCAGTAATATTAATGTTTGGTTGGTTGTTAGAAATCAACATCTTTTTCATTCGAGAGTTACTGGAAAATGACATCAGTAACATTCGGAGTTGTTACTGAAATAATGACATCAGCAACATTTGGGTTTATTATTGGAAAATGACATCGATAACATTCGGTGTTGTTACTAAAAAATGATATCGGTAATATTCGGGGTTGATTACTGGAAAATGACATCAGTAATCTTTATTTGATAAATAATATTTGTTGCAGGAAATCATTTATTTCGCGCTATTACCTTATTTTCTCCTGCATTTTATTTCCGTCTTACTTCCACTAATCGCATCTTTTAAAATGTAAATATTATTGTGTACTGCAGTACTTAGAGTATTCTCTAATTGCTGGGAATTTAAATTTTGGTATTATTTTCTGTACAATACTAGGTCAGGTGCTCCTAGGGGAATACACGCAAGAACCATAATGCTTAAAATGTTCAACTGCCGATAGATCCACGGTGCTATTTTTGCTTGTTTATCTTTTATCTTTTTCTTTATTTTCACTTTTGTACGAGGATTGTTGAAAAGATCTTATAATGTGAATATTGAAATAAATGAATATTATCTTTTGGCTTTTGTATATGTATATTTTTTTCTCTCAAGTTACTCAATATAGTCCTGCGGTAAGTGAACACCCGATGTTGGAACGATTTCCGTTGAACCGGTAATCGGGGCCTTCACACATAATTAGCTGGAATGAATCTTGTAAATCTGTATAGCCAATGTATGAAACTTCCCTCTTTTGTATAAATTTGTAATATAAATCTATTGTACTATGTATGAATTAGTGTAGATGGAAGCAACGAGTTAATGTAAAGGTTTTATCCTTCTTTAGAATAACCATATATCAATAATGGCTGTTACAAGTTTCTATTGTATAAAATTATACTGATATGGTTAAGATCCTCACCATAGCAATAAAGTAAACAAAGAAATAGTAGGTTGAGTTCGTAAGATTGAAAGTGATTGTTATGGCAATGGAAAATATTTGAAATCCTTGCTGAACTTCATTGAAGGATGGGCAGTTGTCTACTTCCTTGCATACAAATTGACCTTAGATAAATCATGTTAGCTCACCACTCTATATATGTATAATTAAACAATATATCTCTCTGGCAGCCAAGATGATTCGACAAGTACTTAGATTTACCATAAACATGTATTATTCTTTATATTGCAATAATTTATGAATGGGTATGCAGAGAATCAGTCTTGTAAAAAGAATTTATAATGGGGATCCTTAGATATCGACCTCAAGCTAACTTATGTTTATATTGGGATTTCTGCACTTAAGAATTGATCAAATTTGTTAGGCTCAATATCATCCAATAAGATGGAGTTTTATGTTAAATGCATAATGCTGGTTTTGTTTTATGGAAAGTAACTGGATGTATCTACAATACCATGCAATATAGAATTTGGAGACATGATCTTATTATATATTGCATTAAATCTGAAAGGAGATTTAGAGAGGATTTATGTACTTTCCTGATACAATTGCCTGCATTCAATTTAGCTGCCCATGCCGTAATTAATCCTGAGTAAAGCTATGAATGTGCCTTAGTTAAAAACATAAAGCTTATAGTACAAGATCAAGTTTTTTCCTATATAAATCAAGGGACAAGTTGTGAGTTCTAGTGCGGTGTGAAACAATAAGAGAATGAACACACCAACAGCTAGAATTAATATGCTGAAATGCAGAATAGAGTTAATAAGATTCCATTAATCCTAATTAGATAAGATGTAAGTAGAGTCGGTAGGAGGTTCTAATGGAAGGATTAAGACTTAGGATTGAGGATTTGTATTTCATTATATTATAGGTCATTTTCAGAGTCTAATAAATATTGCAAATATAATTTTTGAAGACACCGCAGACCTTTGAGTGCTAAAATCAGCATATTTGAATATCAAGGTTGTGAGGGCCCGATGCCGATTCGGTAGAAACCGTTCTGGCATTGGGTGATTACTCACCGCAGGATCATATCAAGCAATTTGAGAGAAAAAGGATGCGCATATAAAAGTGAATGATATTTTTTATTTATCAAAAGTTCTTATTACAAGGTCCATCATCGTACAAAACAAAGAAACAAAATAAGCAATTCAACGCCGTTGTCGATCTTTTGAAAATTAAGGTTCTTATTTAACCTCTTCCAGAAGCACCTGATCTGGTATTGTACAAAAAACAATACCATGATTTGAATTCCCAGTAATTAGAGAATACTATAAGTACAACAGTATACAATAACAAATTACTTTATGAAAATGCGTTTAGCAGAGATAAAAATGCAGGATAGGTAAGGCAACCGCACAAAATAAGCAAGCAAATTTCTGCAACAAGTAGTTATCACAAAATAACGGTTATTGATGTCATTTTCCAGTAACTAATCCCGAATGTTATTGATGTCATTTTTCCAGTAACACCCCAAATGTTATTGATGTCATTTTCCAATAACAACCCCGAATGTTATTGATGTCATTTTTCAATAACAACCCCGAATGTTGCTAATGTCATTTTTCCAACAACAATCCCAAATGTTACTGATGTCATTTTCCAATAACAACCCTGAATGATACCGATGTCATTTTCCGGTAACAACCCCGAATGATATTACATTGGTTCTGGTCAACCAACCAAGCTTCAAATGAATTCGGCTCAAAACAAATAAGCGAAGCATAGTAGTAATAGAAAAATGTAAGATGTAATGCAAGTCATATACTGGGTACCTTTAATCTTTAAGTTCAGCAGTTCAACAGCTCGAATGAGTGACAGTTCGCTCAATCTGCATTTAAGTCCCCGATATTTTTAAGTTAGCTTTTTAATGATTTAGGAGTTTAATTTATTCTTTCGTTCTGTTCTTCTTCTTCTGCCTTTGAAGTTCAATTGAATTAAGCTGCTGTTAAAGCAGTTGTTAAGGTGTCTTCATGATTATCATACTAATGTATGACGAAAAAGTCAGAATAATCGACTGAATTGGCAAATAGAAAATAGTAGTCATTTATAACACTTTGAATCGTTCTCATTATTAATTAATGAGGATAATTCTATTGTGCATGACTAGCCATAAATTTGATAGTTATAAAGAGAGTAACCAGATTAAGAGAAAGCGAATGTGTTCTTCAAATTTCCTTCTTTTACCTTAGATTTAGGATCGCCAGAATACGAAGAGAAGTTGGAACGGGTTGGCCGAAAGATGGCCGAGAGTTGCTGGAGCTGCTGTGGGGGCTGCCGGAAGCTGTTGGAAGTGGCTGTCGGGGGCTGCCGGGCTGCCAGAAGGTGGCTGGAAGGGGCTGTTGGGGCTGCCGGAAGGTGGCTGGAAGGGGCTGTCGGGCTGCCGGAAGGAGGCTGGAAGGGGCTGTCGGGGCTGCCGGAAGGAGGAAGGGTTGGCTGATGGAAGGCTGTGGAGAGATGAGGGGAGGGGATGGGGTACTTGTAGGCGCAGGAGGGGGCGCCACAACGTGCGCCAAATGGCGCCATAATGGCGCTTAGCACGCGCCAGGGGGCCTCTGGCGCGGAAGCTTCTCCCGCCAGAAGGCGGGAGTGGGGTCTGTGGGGTCGGGGGAGACGTGGTCGGCCCTATGGGCCGACAGCCTGCGCAAAAACGGCGCAGGCAGGCGCCGTATGTGCGCCAGGCTTCCGCCTGGCCCGGAAACTTCTCCCGCCTGGCGCGGGAGAAAGGTCGCAGGATGCGATAAAAAGGGGGGGCGTAGGAAGAAGAAAAAAAAACAGAGGAAAATTTAAAAAACTTAAATTTAAAATCTTCTCAAATTTCCGTCGTTCGACATCCGAATACAACGAAACTTGACACCGAAATGTGTTATGACATGACGAACGCCCTCGCGCCGAAAATTTTCGATTCGGAGCAATACTTTATTTTATTTTAATTTTAGGGGTTTAAAACTTCGAAAATTTGCCACAATCAAATCGACGCTCAGAATTTGATGAAACTTCTCGAGCAGCTTTTAAATAATATACTTAACACGTCAACACGGAAAACGACGGATTCTGACACATATTTCAATGTTTTTGATTTTTAGAATTTAGAAATTTCAAAAATATAACGGGAGCTTCCGTCTTTCGGATTTCTCCTGAATTAGGGCTCTTTGATCTTTAAAGTTGTTTCTATCTATTGGTAGTTTTGTTTGCCCTAAAGTAAAATTCCCCGGGATCCTGATTCCTAAGGCGGGATTCTAACCTAATTTGCAAAACAATGACTTTGGGTCGTTACAAAGGTACATTGATTTTACTATTTACACTTAAATATTTTTATTGCCATTTTAGCACTGCTTTAGCAACGCTTTGAACTTTATTCCTGTTGATAAATGAAATGCTTGTTAAATATCAGAATAATGTCATAAATGAAATGTATATGTTATGTCTTGTGAGTGTATGCAAGGGTTCCAAAATGATGGTTGATTAGGTTAGGGATGGGGCTAGTCCATCGGGAGGTATAAGGGTGCCATCTAGAGCCTATCAGGAGGTATAAGGGTGCCATCTGGAGCCTTTTAGGGGGCCAGATGAAAGAGTTTCTCTTATTGAACCCAGCCTCATGGTTCTGAATTTGCCCAGCAAAAATGCTAACGTTGCTTCGTGAAATCAAAACATATACAAATATACATGAAACTTCTTATATGTTGATAAGACAAGTGACAATAATATGGCAAAAAAATGTTTAATCTGCATGAATATGTGTTTTGCTCTAAACCTTTGATTTCCTGCAAAATTATCTGTTTTCCACTTCCCGCATTTGCTAAGTGTAATATTTAATATATTTTGTACTTAATATGTGTATTAAGGCATTATTCTTATAATGTCAGATCAGGTGCAGTTGGAGGAAGTGGATATAGCTTAAGAAATATTTAAAGTATTGGGGTGCTAACATGATGCATAAAGCTTTGATTTTATTTTAAATTTTAAATTAGAAAGAAAACATTTGCTTATATCATTTTCAATTTGTAATAATATGGATATTATATTTTTTTAATTGAATAATTGGTAAATCTTATATATTGTATGGTTCTGGATAATTTAATTTATGTCTGAATGCAACTTTCTCTTAATTATCATTATAATCCTGTGGAGATGTATCCAAAGGTAGTTTGGTTGATACCTAAACTAACCTAGGGTCATCACATCTCATCACTGAATTACTCAGAACATCATACTTTACAAATTTTTGAATTCTAAATAGACAATCAAGCGGCTGCAAGGTAATCAGATTATACTATAATCAAATTCTAAATAGACAAATATATAATTTTATCAAGATGTGGTTCTTGTAATATTGCCCTTCCGTGCCTGTGCCTATATCGCATTTTTTTTAATTTTAAATAAAAAATAACCAATATGCACTTACGCCAATCCCGCAAAGGTATCCATTAATATTCTTCATGTAATAATGAAAAGATAACCCATGCCCTATGATAAATCAATTTCACCTTTCAAAAAAAAGATAATGGGAAAGGCAGTAAAGCAGATGTATGACCATCAATTGAAGTTACAAATGATGAACTATTACATACAATTTTTAGCTTTTACAATAACAATCACAAATCTGGCTTAACATCAAACATATACTTAAAATGTACTATGAAAGAGCATGCAACATTTACAATAAAAAGGAAATGACAGTCAAAACAAACACCAAGGTAAAACAATTCATCAATTTACCAAGTTGAACCTCCTTGGGGTCGAGCAGCACCACGGGTTTCAAGCATAAGATTAACTGTGTGTACTTCCAAAGTCATTCCATCTGCAATCTGAAAGCACATGTTTAGTACTACATTGCTCTTTGAGACATTAATTGCAGTGCCTAAACTAAGAAAAAAAATTTGACAAGGCTGTTGTAAAATCAGACTCAAACTTTTTTACATAATTGAAGATCATGTTCGTTCAACTTACACTTTGCATTAAAAGTGCTCATAAATAGCGTTGAAGGAGAACTGGTGCCTCTCAAAACTAATACACAAAGTGACACAAAGTGCATAGAGTGTTAGAAGAGTTACGACAATTTTAACCATCAAGTAAAGATTTGTTTTCACTACACCATATTATTAAGTGCTAAATCCTGTATCTGAATTTTCTCATTTGTAACCCACCATAACTCATTTCAGCCGTCATGTAAAGAATTATATCCCAGTGATACACTGTTGCACATATGCTCACATATACATTATGCTATATGTTTAAATAATGACAAAAGGTCTTTCAATTCATAAATTTCTCAACTGCTGCTGTTCTCTGCAAGATCTTTACCAGTATTGGAGGCTATGGCTCCATTCTCAACATGGTATCAAAGCAACAACTTGCTGTTGATTCACAAATTCAATGCTGATTTAGTTGTTCTGTCATCGCTCACTACCAGTTCCACGGGTCATCAATGTCGATTCTTCACCAAGTGAATTCCCAATTATTTGTTTCAACTCGATGATAAACAGCAAAATTCCAATCATCTGTGGTTGATTTTTTGAATCAGTCTTTGCAATAGAACTCCCAACCCTTAAAGTATCAGTGTACATTGAAGTCTTTGTTGATCCTTTTCCAATCTCTTTTTTCCCAAAATACTTCCACAGCCACAATGTTAACAGCTTGCTCAATATTAAGCTGATAAACCAGCTGTCTAGTGGAAATCTCAAATTCTTCCTCTATTCCGGGCATTTGTTATTACTGGATAAATTGATGGTTCTTTACCCCACACCAGCCACCTCCCCAACTTCAATGTGTCAAGTCCCTCGTTCGCAGCATGTCTCAACAAGATCAAATGATATTGAGTTGGATCAAATCTTCCATAGCTGAAGCTTTGTTTGCACAATATCCTTAATCATGGAAACATCATATATTGCTTCCTCTCAAATTCATATACAACAACGTTAATATCAACTTGGAACCCCAAAGAAAGAAACCTCACACACTGATTTAATTAAGCAAAGTATATTCATTGCTCATAATCCTGCAGTTGCCGGCATTTCATCACTTGCAAACACATGGTCTAAAGTTTACATATAAGGCTGAGCCCAAAAAACTCAACTCCTGTGGCCACCACAATTTTGGCTCACATAGAACCCCTTTCCCTTGATGAACCCATAGAAGCTCTCCACAATTATGAACTTCTATACACCAACACCTACAAAATTCAATTATCAACCTCTAGCTAACAAGGTTGCCCCAAGCTTTCAATTACCCGCAAACCTACTTCTACAGCAACTACCACACCCCATACATCAATTCTAATATCATTTCCTCCATAGATACTCCAATCTTTAGAGGACGGTTTCATGATCATGGAAAGATTTGTATCCACATAATGTGTCAAATATGTTGCAAACAAGGGCACTTTTCCATCAACAGATTTTAATGATCAAATTGCACCTAGTTACCTCCATCTAAACCATCACAGACCAACTACAATGCTGCAGCAACAACCCAGAGTATCTGGTTTTAGGAGGAACTTGTATCACTAATGAACTTCAGATTGTATATCAAGGACCATACACCGGTGGCAGTCATGTTCAACTAGGGAATGGACATGTCTTGAATATTTATTATACAGATTCCTTTTGGAACCGACGAGCTTCAGATGAAGGCAAGTTAAATGGCCAGTGAATTTTGAGCCTCCAGCATTTGATAAGACAAACCCTCAGCTACTAAGCTAGGCCAGTTAGCACTTTACAGGTTCTTTTACTCTTCATCATCTCAGTCAATGTTTTCATCTCCATCATATACTCCAAGTTCCATTCATTGCAAAAATTTACTATCAATTAGCATATTTATATGAAATAATATTACTTTCTTCAAATTCCATGCATCTCATTGTTCTATCAAGAATTCAAGATAAAATGTGAGAACTCCTTCAAGGACGTCTTGATCAAGGACTCAATTGACTACCATATCATATTCCACACTGCTTGTAACAACCCAATGTCGTTATCTTTCAAATTAGGTCAAAACTCGCTTCAGACATCAGGACCCCAATAAATTTCAAATTATGGCAAACAAAATTTTCTTTAGAAAGAAATATATTTTAGATCAAAGTGCCCTAGTTTGGGAGAATTCGAATAACGAAAACTCTCGCTTTATTTTTCTGAAATATTTAAATCCAATAAATCATGAACATTGAAATATGTGTCCAAATTTATCATTTTCAGTGTCGCTGTGTTAACTATATTATTTAAAAACTGCTCAAAAAGTTTCATCAAATTCTAAGTGTCGGTTTGATCGTGGTAAATTTTTGAAATTTTAAACCACAAAAATTAATATAAAATAAAATATTTGTCCAAATCATAAAATTTCGACGCGAGGGTATATGTTATATCATAACACACCTCGGTATCAAGTTTCATTATTTTTGGATGCCAAACGGCGAAAAAATACAAAAATTTTAACTTCAAGTATTTTTAGTTATTTTCCTTGGAAATTTTCCATTTTTCCCTCCTCCCCCTTTCTGTGATCCCCTCCCGTTTCCTTCCGCCCTAAGGCGCGGAACCTTCCGCGCCAGGGCCTTTCCTGCACCATTTTGGCATAGGAATGGTCGGCCAAATGGCCAACCATCCCTCTCCCTTTCCCCCTCTCCTTTCTATAAAACCCCTCCCCTCCCCTCCTCCACCCACACAGCATCCCTCTCTCCCTCACAGCAGCAGACAGCCACCCTCAGCAGCAGTCACCCTCCCTGCCACCCTCAGCCCTCAGTAGCAGCCCCTCTCCTCCCTCAGCCCCTCCTCCCTCTCCCAATAGCCCGGCCAGCCAATCCCCGCTACCCCGGAAACCTCCTGTCGGCTCCCTTCCGTCACATTCGGCCTCCCTCCATCTTTTCGGGCAACTCTAACCAAAGTAAGAGGAGAAGAAAAAATAAGGAGGGAAAATGATATGAGATTTTTCTATTTCTTCGTTCTTTTATTTTATATATACTTAATAATTATTATTATGAAAATAATAATGATAAAATTTCATCATTCACATTAAAATGGTTCTCATTAATAATGAAAACTATACAAATGTTATAAATTGGCTATTATTTCAATTCAAGCATTTTTATTTTGTCATTTTTATTCCTTTATTATTATTACTTACGCAAATTTTTACAGTCATTTTCATTCTTTGTCCTTTCTTTCATACATTATTATCATTATTATTATTACAAAATGATAATAAAAATATTATATTAAATATAATTACTACCATTAGAGACTTGAAATGATGTCTTCTATCAAGAAAAGAATGAAAGAAAGGCAGAATGGAAAAGAAGAAACTAAGAACCTATAAAGAAAAATATATCATATCACTTTCATTTTAATTTAAAAATAAAAAACTTAAATGCAGATTGAGCGAACTGTCACTCATCTGAACTGTTGAACTTTTAAACTTAAAGAAGAAGGGACCAGGTGTCTTTTTATTACTCTTGTTTAAAATGCATTTTTGCTCAACATCGCACAAATTTGATAAAATTATTTTTTTAGTCATATAAAATGATATAAAAACAAGTTTGGATATGTGAGAAGCAAGGGTTACATATTGATTTATTCTTTTTGTCTGATCAGACAACTGCTAGGACGGGGCTGTCCAACATCAAAAGTCTAAGGAACATATACTGATAAGCCTTTGAGGGGGCAGGTATAGAGGAAAGTTGGGATATGTAATATAAAAATAAACTCTCCTTTTCCTCGATTTTGTACTTGCCCAATAAAATCATATTTTGCCTTAAATATCAAACGCTAAAATTCTGTATTTATTTTTGTGACTGCAATTATTTTTATACTAAGTTTCAAGTGCAATTGAAACAGGTTTGCAGGGATAAGTTCGTACAGCTTTTATTTCATGTCAAATTATTAATTATTTTGCTTCTTATTTAATATTTGTAAAGATGACATCTATCAGTACTTAGTTTTACAACTAACGGGTATTCAAATGCCCGCACTTTTGAAACGTGCCCAGATCAAGAGTTCATCATAATCCCGCACTTTTGAAACGTGCCCAGATCTGGTGTATGATCATCTCGATAATCCAACTTTCCAAACTCGTAGCTTGTTTTTCATCAATTAAACATTCAAATCATGTAACTTTCAGCACTCAGCTCTCCATATTACCAAAGATAAAGTCACTACCTTCCATTTTCACAGGTAATAACTACAATTACTCGCCCACTACATGCATGTCATAAAATTGATCCCCACATGAGGTCAGCATTATATCTCTCGCCAAATTACCCCTTAAGACTTTCGGTTGCTTACATTATACATCATTAAGACCCTATCCCGCAACATAACTCTGATGTTAAGCAAAACCTTATATCTCTTGGGGTATAACAGTCATTATCATGCTTACATTTGCAATTATTCAACAACTTAAAGCTAATGTGTTGGCAGACATGTTATTTTTACAAGGCGTAGTTCCCTAACTCAACTACTACACCAGCATCAATAAAAGTTCCACTTCCCATTCCTATTACCTTTCATACTTAATTTTCTTCATCTTCCATAGCTCCACTTTTCCAGTACATCACTACTCATCTCCATACAAAACTAACAGCCTAATTCTACTTAACTTGCATCCAACTCACCAATTCTACATGAACCACCCACAACCAACCTAGCTGTTGCTAACACTTCCACTACTTTGAATAACAACGCACACCAAATGATAACTCACTCCAATAATGGTTCTTTAAAACAAAAAGTTTACACAACCAAATACCACTAATCACCCCACATCAACTTATATACCATTTCCACTAAACATCTACCTCCATGCCTTAAATTCTGCTCCATGAAAGTAATTATGACCGATGACATCACTTCTCTCTTACAAAACAATACTTTGATTCTTGTTCCCTACAACAACCAACGTAACATAATCTCTAGAAGTGGATTTTTTGCCTTAAATACAAACCAGATGGGCCCATTACACATGCAAGCAAGGCTTAAGATGATTTGATCAACAATATGGTATCGACTACCTAAAGATTTGTTGCCAAACCTAGTATTATGCATTTCATTGGCTCAAACTGTCTCTTACAATTGATCCATCAAACAACTTGATTCAATAATGTATATCTTAATGATGACCTCAAAAAAACCATATATATGAACCAACTATAAGAATTTATTAATCCAACTTTCTCAAGCATGTGTATCATTTTAAAAAAGTAATATATAGACCCAAACAATCACCAAAAGCATAGTTCCAAAAACTTTCGACCTATTTTCACCGCCTTGGTTTTATGCTTAGCACTTATATACATCCCTATTCCACTGCAAAAAATGGATTGCAAGTATTCTATGCGTATGTTCATGATATTCTTATCACTAGCAGCAAATCCCATCTTATTTTCCACTTTATGCAGTTCGTTGCCATTCATATTGCTCTCAAAAATTTAGACATCACTCATTTCCTAGGTATCCTTATCACCAAATCTGAATCTAATTTTCATCTATCCATGTGCACTTATATTCATAAATTGTTGCTAGAAACAGAATGGCAGGTTGCAAACCTTGCAACACGCAATGACCACTAAGTTTTCTTCCACTAAAGGTAGTCCATTGCCTAAGCTCACAACACTTCATCATATTGTAGCTGCTCAGCAACAGTTATTGCTTACCAAACCCAATTTAAGCCTCAATAATAAAGAGCTCTCTCAGTTTATGCACAAACAACAAATGAACATTGGGTGCAGAATATGAAACTTCACCTGCCATGAACACACCATCGCTCATTGCTAACTACTTAGACCTGCAACTTCATTCTATTTGCAAGCATACTGTAATGCTAGTTGTGCCATAAGTGAAGATGATCACAAATCCACTACCAATTGCTATTTTTCAATAATTCTATTAAATCCTACTCCTTTAAAAATCAATCTGTTGTTTCTCGATATAGCACAAAGGTGGAGTGCGCAAAGTTATTGCCCATACAATCAGTAGGCTTCAATGGATCAATATTTTTACTTTAAGAACTAAGCACCTCCTTGTCCCTACTTCTCCTTTTTGCATTGTTATAGTATACGCACCATGCATCTCCTTCACAACTCTACACTGCATTACTTTCATTTAATACTTCAATAATCTAACATATACATGTCATAAGTTAGAATGTAAAATGTCAGAAAAATAGGGACATTTGTCAGAATAGCTAAAGATGTGGCAAAATCAAATCAAATCAATGATACAAGTTAATAGCATAATATCATGATAGAACAAAGCAAACCATAATTTTGGTGTCAATCAATTGATCATGAAAAAGTGAAAAAAATGCAGGATATTAAGTATTAAATGCACACAAAAATTTCTCAGAAATGAAAGATTATACCTTGTCTGCAAATCCATATCCGTTTCCCTTTGAAGAGCTTGCTGATGGCTGGACACTACAACCAGTAAAATACACAAAAATAAATATATCAACATTTAATCTAAAGCACACATCTCGTTACAAGCGATAACCTGCTAGAGCTTGACTCATTGCCTTCATCAGATTTCTCCTCAAGAACAAGATCAAGCCGATCAATTTGAACAACAATCGGATCCGTCTGTATATGAGAAACAGCAGGAAGCTGCAATTCCAAGCAGGTAAGTAGTCAAAATAATGCTAATAATAAATTAAAATAACAGCTTCAAGCTCCCAATAATCAAAAATATTAAAAAACTAGCTCAAACTAGCAATCAAATCAAATCAAAGAATTGAATAAGAAAAATACCGTGATCTCTAACTTCCCAACTCTTGCAGTGGTGACATTCAGTGCCAGCGGCAGCCCGAAGCTGGCATGAAGCACGTCTCCGTTGATGTCTACTCGGAAAATATATAAAAATTAACAAAAACGAACAAACAAAACAATGAAATCGGATGCTTGTTTTTAGAAAACTGAATTTAAAGAAGAAGACCTAGGTTGGAAAGCTGAGCAGTGCGGCCCTGAAGCTTGAACTGATCTCTGGAGAAAGATTTAAGCCAGTACTTCAGCGTGTACTCGAGAGCTCGGGCAATTATCGATTCCATCTCAGGAATCGATGGCGCCTAAGCGAATTTAAACAATTGTAGATCTGTGATCGCCGAAGTTTCCAATGTCGAAGCAGAATCACGGCAAAATTGAGATGGAGAGGTAAAAAGGAAGGCGGGTAATTGGAAAATAAAAGCAGAATATGTTTCTTTTATTGCTATTTTCTCTGCGTTGTTACGGGAAGAACTCTCGGCCCTTGTTCTTCCTTCACAGACGGTCTGAAGCGTCCGCATTTCCATTCCTAACTTCTGTCGGCAAGTTCGGGTTAGAGAACTCACTCGTGCCAATGGCACGTGAGTCCAAACGCGGATTTTTGCCCTCCAGTTTTTTTTTTAATAAATAAATAAATAAATAGAATATTTAGCTCACACTTTACTAAGAAAAAAATATTAATATGACTAAAGTTAGATTCTAAATATATGATTTCTTGAGTGGTTCGCAAGCAAAAATCTTTTTTGAAATAAATAATTGTAAGGCATGTAATTATTATGGGGTCAAATTTTAATTCCTCTATAACTTTTGAGTGTCAAATAATTTCATTTATTTTAATTTAATTTAATTTAATTTATTATTATGAGTTTGATAAAATAATTCTAATTTTATTTTATTTAATATAATTTATATTATTAAGTAATTATTAGTATATTATTCAAAATTTAATTTAATATAAAAAATAAATTGAAAAATAATAATAGCATTATGTAATGAACTATAATGATGATAATAATAATAATATATTTATTATTTAATTAACTATTTATCTCATTAATAATATGCATTTATGTAATTAAATTTAGTTTTGTTTATGTGCTATTAATATTAATGAGTTAATTAAATTTATTATAAATTTTTTACTTACCAAATTATTTAATATTATTTTAAAGACTAATAATATACACATAAATGAAGAAAGAGTATTGTTATGCTTATTTATAAGAACAAAGGCAATGCTCAATAATCTTTTAGTTACGAAGGATTTAAGCTAATATGTCATATATTGAAATTTTGGGAGAGTAATTTAATACAGGATATTAGTATTTTTTTAAATTAATTTAATTTTATACCAAGTAGATCTATCATTAGAGTAATACATATATTAAGAGGTTTTTGATGAAGAATTTTAGAGAGAAAATAAGATGGCCAATTTTTTTTTATCTTAAGAAAGTTTATGATAGAGTATCTAGAGAATTTCTTTTGAAAGTTTTGGAAAGAAAAAAAACTTGTGTTGCTTATATGTATAATTTAAAATAGCACTCGTTCTCACAAAATAAAAGTGAACTAAGATAGTCTTCAAAGATGCTCTTACTCCTCTTGCCTAATCTCTAGCTTGCACACTAGATCACTTCTAAAATCCTGATTTATTATATTTAATTTTTAATACGATAGAACACAACTAATAAAAGAAAATTCTAATTAGATTTATTAAGTATAAATACATTTTAGGAATGTGTACTTTTATTATTAAGGGATATCACATTTATTATTTACAAATAATTATAAACAATGCAAAAATGCAATTTAAGGAAAGGTGTTGTAATCTAAAAGAAATAACTAAAAATATGAAACTAGTATATGTACAAGAAATGGTTGTTGAAATCCTACAAATATGTTAAGCAAAAATAGTAAACATATGTGTGTGTGTGTATGTACAAGTAAAGAGAAGTAAGAATTAAATATGTTCAACTGAAAGAATGTTAAGTAGCTGTAAAAAAAGGTAAAGATGTAACTACAATAACTGTAATGAATAAATTGAACTGTAAAGTACGAGAGTAAAAATACGTAAAGTGAGTTCAGTCTCTATAACTGAATAAACTGTTTGACATAGTATTATAACTGTGTAATGTAAAAAGGTTACGCAGTCAATGAGATTGTGTGTAACGTATATAATGCAAATGTTAATTTATTTATCTTATTTTATTATGTCATGTAAGTATGTATAGAACAAACGATGAGTTAGTCACGTACTAACTATATATAGCGGGATTTCCTATATAACTGCACACTCCCCCTCTATTATATGTATAGTTTCACGATCTCTCAGTAGCTTGCCCTGGCTCAACAATGTTTGTACACACTAATCCACCCAAAGTGAAACCTTTTATATATCTTACTTTAATTATTATTCATGTACAAATGTTTGAATGTAATGTTCAAGAAATTTATGCTTAATGCATTACAGCAGTCAATGATTTTTATTTTTAATTATAAATTATGTGATATCATTTGTTAATTTATTAGTTATTTAACTTTAATAATTGGGGCTAATCAAACCCCCAATTGAATTAAAATATTAGTTGAATGTCTTATTCAATTGATAATATATATATATATATATATATATAATTTTCAAAAATATTTGATTAATTTAAAAATATTAGAATGTTAGAATGATAATTTAAATTAAGAATGTCATAAAGTTTCTAACTAATTCTCAAGGATTGGTAACATTCATATATAATTAATTAATATAAATTTAATAATATACTGAAACAAACTCTCATCTTACTAAAGTAGGAAATCTAACTAAGGAATAAGACAATAACAGCTACTCAGTAACACTATGCTGCTCTTTCTCTTGAGTCTTAAGCAGCTCCATTAGCATGGGCTCCTTAAAGCAAGCTGAATCTGATATTGTCAATTTCACAATGCTAGGGCCCCAGCCAAAAAAGAGAAAATCTTACTTAGACATTGAGTCTATATATATTTTAGGCTCACAAAATACATTAATTACATTACAGGGATATTTAACAAAAAATAGTAAGTAAAATATAAATTGAAGATAAATTGAAACTACTAGAAAACTAAGTAAAACTGAACTGTATAAATATTGAAATATATGTCATGTACTGAAAGAACTGTATGCCATAATAGGCAATATGGAACTCTAATGCATATGCTAACATAAAATGCATATTCCACAATAAATATAACTAAAAATGTGCCCAATGCACCGAAACAAAAGTATGTGTCAAATGCACAAATACATAATATGTGCCCAACACATTAATAAATAATATGTGCCCAACGCATTGATAATAGATCCTTAAGTTGTGCTCAACACACCGCAATATATATATATATATATACTCTTAAGTTTGTGCTCAATGCACCACCAATGGAATGTGCCCAACGCACTGATACAAAAAAGAAATTGTGCCCAATGCACTGAATACAATAAAGGTTGTGTCCAATGCATCAATAAGTAACAATATATTATGCATGATTATCATTCTATAACATGCATATATTATGCCAAAAATTCAGCTAATTATGAAAGTATTGAAATATTGTATGACAATACGTTCATAATAACATAATTATTTGAAAGCACATTAAAATAGGAAATGCATCGAAAGCACAAATAGATATTCTCTTTGTTATATATTTACCTTAAATTATCTTCCTAAACCGATGCTAAGATATAATTAAGTCTTAGCCTAACCATAAGGCTAATTGAACATATTAATTTATTAATATCTTAGCTAATATTTGAATAATCGTATTAACATACTATAATTCAATTATTAATAGATCTAAGCTGGCTCAACAATATATGATATAAATACATTCACTCATGCAAGCTTAACATCTTAAGTTTATATCAGATCAGATTTAGAAAAAATCAATCTATTCTAAGTTCTTAATAAATCTAACTTAGAACATTAATGGATTATCTTACTAAGGTTCTAAGGATAGTCTAATTATTCATAACTTATGATTTAATCCACAAGTTTAGGATTCTAAACTTCTAAAAGGATTTAACACTGAAATGCTAAGGTTCACAAAGAATACTTAAATATTAAGGACCCTAAATCTAAAATGCAGTCTTAACTTTATTAGGATAAGCTTAACCTCAAGCTTAAGGTTTTGTAACTAAACTTTCACTTGCAACCTTACATGTAGGGGTTAGGATGAAGTAACAATAGATCTATTCCTTCTTAGAAGATTTACAATTTAAGTGATATTCATCACTTACTAAGGTTCATACTAAGAAAAGGAGAATATTATCCAATTAGGTTAGATACTTAACAATTAGATAAAGGGAAATACTTACATCTTAAGTCACAAAATGTGACTTAACAAATTAAGGATTTATGGCTATTATTAACTATTTTAATAGGTTGTTTGTTGTCCAAGGAGTACAAGAACACTTTGAAAACTCAATTAGGATCTCTAGAAGTGCTAATGATGCGACAGCCCGCCTCTAAAAGGGGGGTGGTCATCACTTGACAAACTCCTCACTTATCACTAGATTAGGGTATGATCCCCAATCCATTAACAAGGGAGGGATAAGCCCTTATGAAAAGTAGCAGAATCATTCACTAAATACAAACATATCATTCAGAGTGCGAAAGCAAGCGAAGAATGAGATTACTCCATTATATCATAATGCATAAAATATGCAGTTCAGAATAAAGTAATGTAGTGAAAAAGAAAATATACAAGGTACTTGTATTATTACAATATTTTAATAAGTTTAAAAATGAAAAGAAAGTAAACTATAAGCCTTACAAGCAAATAAATAATAAACTAAAAATCTTCAGCTACAGGGTGCTCTTCCTCTTGATCTAGCTCCACTCATGGCTCAATCATCTCAAATAGCTCAGAATCTGTCATTTTTGGTTTCACAATAACAAAGCCCCAGTCAAAAGAAAAGAAAATTTGATTAGATATATTGTCTAAGTATATTTTAGGTTGATTTAGTTTTATGTATTAAATAATATCACCATTTACTTAAAACTACTAAGCAAAAAAATTAGTGCAACAGCTAAAAAAGATCATGAAAAGCTACAAATAATGTATTTATAACTTAGCAAATTGTAAGGTAAAAAGATATACTTCAACCCCAAAGCTGTATCAAGATTAGGTAATATATATATATATATATATATATATGTGTGTGTGTGTGTGTGTGTGTGTGTGTGTGTGTGTGTGTGTGTGTGTGTGTGTGTGTGTGTGTGTGTGTGTGTGTGTGTTTGTGTGTGTGTGTGTGTAAAATAAACTATATGTACTGAAAATAAAGACTCATCTGTCGCACCCTGCCCCATCGCCACGCACAAAAGAGATAATTTGTAATAACCCTAGTTGTTACCATAACTGAATTTAGAGTATGTAAGTTAAACCAAGTTATAATTTTGATTTCATTAGACTTAATGGATCATCTAAACCTAACTCTAGAAGTTTTAGATCAATCGAAGCTCAATTGAGAATTTTGATATTTTTGCCTTGTGGGGCCCCGTACTAACAATAGAAAGTACGGTGCTCCAACTGTGGCAAATCCCAACTTAAGTAAGGTTAGGTAAACCCAATCTGCCTTAAGCTAAGGACTTATCACTAAGTACTATAACATTTATCAATATACAAGTATCAAAGTGGCAGAAGCAATAAACAGTAAGGTAACATCCACAAGCATACATAGTAGGAAGAGGGAAAAATAGACAGTATAGTAACTCATCACAATGCATAAATAAAATACATCTAAGATTTATTACAAACTGAATTTTTAAAAGAAAATACAAAGGTCTCTCAATCTCACTAAAAAGAAATACAGAATCTATTTAGACTGTAACAATAAGGTCCTCCTCCTGAATGGGCTCCTCTCTTGTAGCACTACCCATGAACAAGTTTGAATATGACATTTGTCAGTATCACAAATGCCAGAGCCCCAGCCAACAAAATAAAAAGTTATAGTTATACAATTTTCTAAGTACATTTTAGGCTATTTTAATGAACTGAATATTTTAAAGATATCATAATTTAAATTAGCAAAACATGCAAGCGGTAAGGGGTGCAACAAGCCATGAAGAAATGGGTAACTATAAACTATCCATTTATAGCTAGTAACTAGTATGAAAAATAACATATAATGCAAAATAAGTAAGGTGAGGCTAAAAACTAACAGAAACAGTAATTATGATACAAATTCTGATCCTAACATGCTTATGATCATATCAATACATGCTTAGTACATAAAGAATACAATACTAAATAAAACATGTAATTCTAGCATCCTAAACATTATAATATATATAAGTAACTATATGAGTATATATACAACATGCTAATTAATACAAAAGAAAAGAAAAGGGCCACTGAGATATGTAGCAAAAGCAAGACAAATAATATAATGCAAGGCCACTGAGACATATGGCAAAATGAGCAAGTACTGAAAGCAAGGCTACTAAAGTATGTGGCAAAGCAAAATAGAAAACAATACTGAATAATCTAGCTAAAGTAGCAATAAGCTTAAGATATAGTACTACCATACCAGCTAATAGGCCATTCAGGGCCCCCAATACTGAAATATCAATCAATACCCAGTCAATAGGCCATCCCAATCCTCTAGGCCTGGGTTAATTCTACACAGTACTATTACTGAAGAGGCAGACTATGCTAGGACATATTCTACCAACTACAAGTAAGGCAAGAACTTAATGATATGTGATTCAATTACTAACTTAGGATGTATCATCCATATCCTAAGTTCTCCTATTATGCTCAAGGTATAAGGCTCAATAACCAAGGTATACCATGCAAATCAAATAAAAGTAAGCAAGGGACTCAATCCAAACTCATGTGATATCTGTTGTTATATAATTACCAAATTTAGCTACTCTGAGAAGGTACAAGTTTAGGATCTCCAATATCCAACTATCGAGTAGAATCTCAGATTTACGTCCTTAAAGTTAATATTAGAACTTAAAAAGTTCTAATTCAAAATCATGTGATGACTATATGGTTTAAGTAAATAAATTAATGACCTAATTTATTTATATTTTACTCTCCTGCCTAAATTTTGATTAAGTAAATCAAGATTTAAGGATCTTGGATTTGAACTCTACTTTGGTGTTCAAAACCTAAATCCAAGGTGATGTCCTAATAAGGATCTAGGGTTCATACTTAATACCTAATTTAAAGGTGAAGAATCCTATAAGCTGAAAGATTATAGAGCTAAGAACTTAGGGAATGGTTACTCTACTGATTATAAGACAAAAATAATCAATTAAGAAATGGAGAATCTAAGATCTATATTCAATCTTTAGGATAATTTCATTATCCTATAGATTGAATCAATTCTAAACCCACATGGGAGGCTTCAAAAGAGTTAGACAATCAATCATTTAGAGAATCTCAATTGGAGATAGTTTAATTCTAATAGAAAATCTAAAGTCTAAGATCTAGGATCTAAGATCTGATCACTTTAGACTTAACTAGTTTTCTAACTTATGATTTTCAAAATATGTCTCTTTTAGAATTTAAGCTCATAAACTAACTTAGTTGAGCTTATTAAACTAAAATTTAACATGTAAAATTATTAGATTCAAATATTAGGACTAAGTGACTTCTTTAGGATCACTTAAGGTCTAAGTGTCTTAATTAAGGCTAATTGAGGATTTCTTACATAAACTTCCACATGATCAACATTATTAATCTAAGAATCCAATAAAACATTTATAATCTATATAAGGGTAGTTTACTAAATTTTTCCAAGGTTTAAGGGGTACTTAAACACATTTTGGTAAAAATGACCAAAATACCCCTCTTAAGGCTAAAATTGGGATTTTAGGGTTTAGTTATTGAAGTTGAATCTAATCTATTTTGATGTATTTTATATTGATTAATGAAGTGGGAAACACACGTAACTTAGGTTTTGGCAACCTAATTAAGCTAATTAACACTAATCACATTTTTAGGCCAATTAGAGTGATTAGTGGATTTAGGGCATTCTAGGGCAGTCCAACCTTACACTTAGGTTCTAATAGGCTTAAGATGGCATTAGGAACTAACCTACTCAAAATTAGTGACCAATTTAAGGTTTAATTTACTAATCCTTTATTAGGGTGATTGAGGAGTGATTAAGAGAATTTATTATCCAAATTTGATTTTAAGGGTTTACAATTGTTCTTTAGGGTTTACTGAGCAACCAGAGCCCTTAATCCATTAGTTTGGTCATTAATTGAATTTATTAAGATTTAAATAAAAATAGAAAAGGTTTAAAGTTGTGGTTTGGGATAAAGAAGAAGCAAGGAATGAAAAAGTGCTAAGGTTTATCATTTAGAGTTCTAGGACTTAAGATTTAAAGTTGGACCTTCATAATCTAACCTTACTGATAAGATTAGAGAGAACTAACTAATCTAAGTGATAACTATTACTTAAGTGAGGATGGCAATAAGGAGATGCAAGTTGACTTTCAACTGGGTTGAATGTGACTTCCCGGGATTAAGGATTAAATACTCAGTCTTATAACCCAGCATTATGGGTAAGACCACCGCTTAGCAAGTGATATCACATACTAAGCATAGGATAATTCTAAAGGTCACGTGTTGTAAAATACCAAAATTTTATTTCAAATTATTTATTAATATTTAAATAATTTTGACTTCAATTTGAAAATTTGATATCACCATTGCGTTCACCACCCCCAAATTAGCTAAGAGTGAAGTTTTGAACGCATTTGGAAGTCGTAAAAATTTTGACAAATATTTTAATATTATTTTAAATACCTAAAAAATTCGAGTAATTAGATACTCGTCAGATTAAAAATCCGAGTGCACCATTGTGTTCAGAAGCCCTCAATTAGCTAAGATTGATATTTTTTTAAAAAAATTTGGAAAATAATTATTAAAATAAGTTTAATTAATTAATTGATTAAAATAATTATTATTTAATTAATTTAAACGGAGCCGTCGCATTTAGGTAACGCCGTCACCCTATTATTATTTCAGCGTCGTCTCATTTAACGGATCAGCCGATCCGTCCGATCGAACGATCGGACGGTCGTGGGCTCTCATCCCCGCGAAAAGCTCCGCGTGTCGCGAGCAGGGACACACGTCGACCTAATCCTTCGCCATCCGTCGCCCACCGCTGAAGGTGCTGGCTGCGGCTATATAGATCTTCTTCTTCTTGCAAATCATACTCCAAAAAGCCAGGGCCAATTAAATCGTCGGCGTTTCAAATGACCTCACATCTTCTGAATCGTCTAAATTTAGGTATGTATCCCTTTTAATATATCATTCGAACGATTAAATTGTTAGATCATATATCTATTTCAATGTAGTAATTGAATTAGCCTTTGTATTCGATTAAGAAATTAATGGTTTGATTATCCAAAATTTTTAAAATCATTCCGCTCATGCGCTAGAAACGATCTAGGGTTTGAATCCATGGACGAATCAGTCCACCTACGAGGTTGAGATCGGTCCGGTTAGGTAGGTCTCGAGAAGACCTACCTTCGGCCATACGAACCGATGCTTTTTGCCATCGTTTACGCCAACAAAATGGCTGCCCTAGCTATCCCTATCACGAAGATGGGGCGAAGAAGAAGAAGGATGACGGGCCGGACCGGGTCGACCCGGGCCCAACCCGTCCCAGCATACACGTCAACAAACAATAATAATGTCGATGGACCCACTGACTAACCTAACAGTTACAGAGCCAATAGCCGTCTTCCACGTGGCTGGTGGGTCCCGCACGCCATCATAAACCTGCGGAAGAACAGTATTAATAAATATATAATTATATCTTAAAAATATATAACTAATATTAGACTAATATCAAAATATTAAATAAATATATTTAATAGATAAATAAAATAGTTTAAAAATAAAAATAGTGAAATAATTGAAATATTTATAAACAAATTAATAAACAGATAAAAAAATATTAATATAAAATAATATAAAAACAGAAAATTTAAATAAATATGATAAAGTAATATTTAATAAATATATTTATTAATTAAATAAAAACAGATTAAATAAAATAATATATTAATTTAAATATAATATAAACAGATATTAATACATATATATATATATATAAATATCAAATTAGATAATATAAAATAATTTATAAACAGAAAAATAATTAAAGACATATATAAAATCAAATAAGATAAATATAAACAAATATAATAAAATAATAATTAATAAAAATGTTTAAACAAAAAATAAAAATCTTTAATAATTAAATAAAATAAAAATAGAAATTTAAATTCTTATAATAATTAAACAAATAACAAAATAAATATAGTAATCAAATACATAAATAGATATATTAATTAAGCATAATAATAATATAACTAACATTCAAATATTAATATATAATAATCAGAAAAATATAATTTAAAAACAAAATAAATAAAATAAATAATTAACAGAAAGAAAATAAATAACAATTAATACAGAATTAATTATATTTTATATTTTCAATAATATAATTCAATTAATTACAAAATTTTAAACTTAAATAATTCCTAAAATATTTAACCAAATTATACAAATTAATATATTAAATTAACCAGAAAAATATAAGAAATATTATGATGCCATCCAAATTTTAGTAGGATTAATATAATGATATTTTGAATATTTAAATAATTACAAAAATAGTACAAAATTTAGATTAATCATAACTTTAAGAATATTTTAGAAGTATTAATTTTACTGTTTAGACTAAAATTTGACTAATCATAATTAGGACATAACCCTAATTAAGCCTTTAACCCTAGAAACTTCAGATAACCATAAGTTAGTCATTTTAGTTCCAAATTAGGTGAGCTAAATATCTATTTAGATCAGAAGAACCTAAATTTTAGTAAACTGCAAAAATATTTAGAATTCAACGGTTAGATCTCTTAATTAAACCTAATAACTCTAAAACTTGATTAAGTGAATATTAGCAAATATAATAATCCAAATAAAGTGATTTCAGTTTTAAATAACTTATAAAGTAAATTAGAACATAAATGTATAATTAATTTAATAATATTATGACCAAATTCACTAATCACTCAATAATCACATTTAACCATAATTATTAACCTTAGAAATTAGATTAGCTATAATTTAGCCAATTCGTATCAGAATTGAATAATTTCAGGCTCTATAGAAACTTTAGGACATAATCTATAATAAACTAACAGAAAATTTATATTTCATTAAGAGTAAAATTATTAAAATACCCTTATAAGGTCAAATTCCCAATTTGACCTTATAAGGCATAAATAAATATATAACTTAATAAAAATAAATTCAAATAAAATCAAAAATAGTCATTTTATAAACATAATATTATAAATCATAATAAAAATATTAAATTAATAAATTTCATTATTTTGGCAGATCAAAGAAATTAAATTTGGTTGATTTTATTAAAATAAGTCAGGTACACAAATTTACTTATAAGTCTTATTTCAGTATTCTTATTTGAGTCATTTTCTATTTGAATATTATTTGCACTGCTTACCGCATTTTAATCTGCAAAATAATTATATCAAAAAGCATATAACAAAAAGAATTTATATATATATTGTGGTGTTTGTCTTTGGAGGGTGGAATACAAAACTGAAATCTGTACAGATTGGGCTAGCTAGCAAGCGCCTAGGAGTTATATGGAGGGATTTAGCCTCTTGTAAGAAGTAGGCAAATCCAGAGGAAAGACACACCATCAGTTCCTAATTTGAGTAAGCTACCGACGGGTGGCGAGATAAGCTTCATATAGATTATGCCTATGGGTTTACCCATTTGGGCTTAGGGGTCTCCGGACTCGACTTATTGTTACATATACTTTTGATAAATTTATTTCATATATGTTGATTTTCACAGCTATTTTGCAGGGCAGAAATTGAATTTAGCAACTGTTTTATTTACATGCAGATTTTCAGTCAATTTCATATGTGATTCATACCTATTATATGATGCTAGATTTATTCTTATAAGAATAATTTGCGTACTCCTACCTGACTGGTAAACTGAATTTTTCAGGTTTTGATAATTAAAAAGTTTAGAAGATCTGCCAAGATTAAAAGAAGAAGAATTAAAAGAAGCAGAAGAATGTAGATATTTCTTATTTCAAATTTTGTAAAATTCAAACTATTGTAACTTTTCATATATGTTTTGGCTCTATGTATAAAAGGACTGTGAATTATTATTTTATTTTATTATGTCCTTTTTGAATTTTAAAGATGTATATATTTTCATTTGAGATGAATTGTTCTTTAAAGACTCTCAAACTTCGATCCCCGGTCGCCACATAAATTGGTATTAGAGCGAAGTTTGAGACTATTTAAGGAATAATTCATTAGAAGAGCCAACTATATGAATACAGCTACAAAATTATTAGAAGTTAGAAATTTAAGTTGAAGAGCCAACTAAGTATAGTTTATTATTTCTCAGATTATGGATAGTCAAAATAACATCAACAACAACAATCAATCACAGTAGAAAATGTTCCTCAAAACACTCCTAGTCACAACGAGACTGTTTCACCTAATGTTGAAGCAGTCTATTCTTTTGATCATAGTGGAGCAAATCAGATGCTCCAGTTCATGAATATGATGAGTCAATTCATGAACAGTCAATAAATCCAAAATCCTCATCCTATTCAGAGAAAAGCAGTAAATGAAGACATGCAAATATTTCTTAAACTTCAGCCACCCAGATTTAATGGCAAAACAACTCCCTACAAGCTGAGGAATGGATTCAAAGGATAGAAAAGGAGTTTAAATGTGCTAAGAGTTCAGAAGACCAGAAGGTATCTCTAGCTACTTACCTTCTGATAGAAGTGCTGAGAAGTGGTGGAAGACGACCAAGAACACCACATTCCAAAATAGAACAGAAGAAGAGATCCAATGGGAGGAATTTGTGAAAGCATTTTTGGGCAAATATGTGCCTCAATCTGCTAAGAAGATGATGAGAAAAGAGCTATTAAACCTAAAGCAAGGAAGTCACACAGTGACAGAATATGAGGAAGAGTTCACTCGTCTAGCCAGCTTTGCCCCAGAAATGGTTACTACTGAAGAAGTCAGATGCCATCTATTCCTTAATGGATTAAGGAATAACTTTCAACATATTTTGACACCTCTTCAGATTTTAAACTTTGCCCAACTAGTAGAGAAAGCTAAACTTATGGAAGCTCAAGAAGAGCAGTATTCTTCCAGAATGAAAAGACCAGCATTCTCCCATCATTTTCAATCCAAGAGGCAACACTTCTCCAGACCTCAAGGAAAAGTGTATAATATTCAAGGTAAGTCAAATAGATCTGCTCCAAGCACACCAAACACTTATAGGTTTTGTGGAAGAATTCATAGTACAGATAAATGCTTTACCGGTGAGGGTCAATGCCACCGATGTGGAAGAACAAACCAATCCATAAAATTCTGCCGTGCCACTTATACAGTTAATGGATATCAAATCTCAAATTAAGGAAAAGCAGTTATGAAGAATCAAGGAAGACCATCAGTAAATCAATAAAACAATATTGTATCTTCCAATAATCTAAGAAATAATCAAGCCCAGGCCAGAATATTCAACCTATCTCAAAAAGAGGCAAAAGAAGAACCTGATGTGGTCACAGGTACCATTTTATTATTTCAGTACCCATGTTCAGTTCTTTTTGATTCTAGAGCTACGCATTCTTTTATTGCGTCAAAAAATAGTTCAACAATATTCATTACTAGTAGAACAACTTTCATCAGCCCTTAAAGTTAATCTACCATCAGGAGAGTTCTTAGAAACAAACATCTTCTATAATTGCAAGTTAGTTATAAATGGAAATTCTTGGGAAGCTAAACTCACAGTCATCCCTATAACTAGTTTTGATATTATCCTTGGGATGGACTGGATGAGTCAGAATAAGGCATTGATTGATTGTGCAAAGAAGAGGGTATATATTTATAATGAAGATAAGAGAGTAACATTTATTGGTCAAAGAAGTGCAATTATTAGTCTTATCCCAGCAAACAAGATTGAGAAATTCATTAGAAAGAAGTATCCTATATTCCTAACCCTACTCTCAAGTTCTGAAGTTAAAACTTCAACCTTAGAAGAAACTCATGTAGTAAGAGAATATGCAGATGTATTTCCAGATGAACTTCCAGGTTTGCCACCTCAAAGAGAAGTGGAGTTCAGCGTTGATTTAAGTCAAGGAACAAACCCTTTATCTAAAGCTCCATACAGAATGGCACCCAAAGAATTAGAAGAACTTAAGAATCAACTTCAAGAATTGACTGAAAAAGGATTTATAAGACCAAGTAAATCTTCTTGGGGAACCCCAGTTTTATTTGTTAAGAAGAAAGATGGAAGTATGAGATTATGTATTGATTATCAGGAATTGAATAAGGTTACCATTAAGAACAAATACCCATTACCAAGGATAGATGGTTTATTTGATCAGTTAGTTGGTGCTTCCATATTTTCTAAGATTGATTTAAGATCTGGTTATCACCAACTCCGTATCAAAGATGAAGATATTCCTAAATCTGCATTTAGAACAAGATATGGGCATTATGAATTCTTGGTAATGCCATTTGGGTTAACAAATGCCCCATCTTATTTTATGGATCTAATGCAGTGAATAATGAAACCCTACTTAGATTTTTTTATTATCGTCTTTATAGATGATATATTAATTTATTCTAAAAGTGCTAAGGAAATGAAGAGCATCTTAGAATCACCTTGAACCTACTAAGGCAACATCAACTGTATGCCAAATTCTCAAAATGTGAATTTTGGCTTCACTCAGTCGCCTTCTTAGGCCATATAATTAGCAAGGAAGGAATATCAGTTGATCCCAGCAAGATAAATGCAATTCAAGATTGGCCCCAACCTACTTCAGTAACAGAAATAAGAAGTTTCTTGGGATTAGCTGGGTATTATCGCAAGTTTATTAAAAACTTCTCTCAGATTGCAGTCCCTCTTACTCGTCTCACTCAAAAAGATGTAACTTATGTATGGGACTCATCTTGTGATTCAGCATTTAAGAAACTAAAAGAATGTTTAACCTCAGCTCCTATTCTAGTTCTACCAGTTGAAGGAAAAGAATATCAAATTTATTGTGATGCTTCTGGAATTGGATTAGGCTGTGTTCTCATGCAAGAAGGAAAAGTGATAGCTTTTGCATCTAGATAGCTTAAAATTCATGAGAAGAATTAACCAGTTCATGACCTGGAATTAGCTGCAATAGTCTTTGCATTAAAGATCTGGAGACATTATTTGTATGGAGTAAGATGTGAAGTCTTCACGGATCACCAAAGTCTGAAGTATATTTTTACTCAGAAAGAGATCAATTTAAGACAACGAAGATGGTTGGAATTAATCAAAGACTATGATTTATCAATCCAATATCATCCTAGCAAGGTGAATGTAGTAGCAGATGCACTAAGTCAAAAGGTAGTTTCACATTTGCATATTTTGACTTCTAATCCTATATTACTCAAGAAAATAGAAGATCTTCAATTAGAAGTCATATTGCCGGCAAATGCTAAGTTATTTCAGATGACTGTAGAATGTTCATTAATGGATGAGATTAAAGAAGCTCAACACCTTGATGAAGAATATAACTCCTTATCTACATCCATTCAATCAGGAAAGCACTTAGAATTGAATTTAGATTCCAATAAGAATATTTGGTGTGGATCCAGAATATGGATACCAAATAAGGATGAGCTAAGAATTAAAATATTGAAAGAAGCTCACCAGTCTAGATATTCAATTTATCCTGGGAATAATAAGATGTATCAAGACTTGAAATCCCATTTTTGGTGGCTAGGAATGAAAAGAAGTATAGTGGAATTCATATCAAAGTGTGAAGCCTGTAACCTGGTAAAAGCAGAACATCAGAAACCAGGTGGATTACTTCAACCTCTAGCTATACCTCAATGGAAATGGGAAGATATCTCTATGGATTTTATAACTGGATTTCCTCGTTCAAAATCCAATAATGATTCTATTTGGGTAATTGTGGATAGGCTTACAAAATCAGCATACTTTTTACCCATTAAGCAAACAGATTCAGTAGACAAATAGGCAAGAATCTATTTAAAAGAGATAATAAGGCTGCATGGTATTCCAAAAACTATCATTTCTGATAGAGACAGTAGATTCACTTCAAAGTTCTAGAAAGCGGTTCATCAAAATCTTAGTTCACAGCTCTGTATGAGTATAGCTTTTCATCCACAGACTGATGGACAAACTGAAAGAGTGAATCAAACTCTAGAAGATCTTCTTCGCCTTTGTGTATTAGATTTTGGAGGAAGTTGGGATGATCACCTTCCATTAATAGAGTTCTCTTATAATAACAGTTTTCAAGCAAGTATTGGAATGGCTCCTTATGAAGCCCTTTATGGAAGAAAGTGTATCACTCCTTTATCCTGGAATAGTATTGGAGAAAATAGGATATTAAAATTAGATTTGATTATTCAGGCAACAGAAAAGATAAAAATAATTCAGCATCGAATGAAAGCAGCTCAAGACAGGCAGAAACAGTATTTTGATGCTCATCATCGTCATATTGAATTTTCTATTAGAGATTTTGTATATTTGAAAGTGAACCCATTCAGAGGAATTTCCAGATTTGGAGTTTCTGGGAAGTTAAGTCCAAGATTTATTGGACCTTTTGAAGTTTTGAGAAGAGTGGGCCAAGTATCTTATCAGATCAAACTTCCAGTACACTTAAGTCTGATGCACGATGTGTTTCATATCTCTTCACTAAGAAAATGTTTATCTAAACCTTCAATGCGAGTAGAAGTAGAAGATATCAATCTACAACCAAATCTTAGCTATGTGATTGAACCAGAAGAGATTCTAAATCGAGATGAAAGAAAACTAAGAAATAAATCCATTCCCATGATCAAAGTTAAATGGAAAAATTGTCGCAAAGAAGAAGCTACATGGGAAGAAGAATCAAGCATGAAGAGATCGTATCCTCATTTATTCCACTAATAAATAGTTTTAGATCTTGTATTTATTATCAAATTTTAGATTGATATCGGGACGACATCTCTTTTAAGTTGGAGAGAATGTAAAATACCAAAATTTCAATTCAAATTATTTATTAATATTTAAATAATTTTGACCTCAGATTGAAAATCTGACATCACCATTGCGTCCACCATCCCCAAATTAGCTAGGGGTGAAGTTTTGAACGCATTTGAAAGTCGTAAAAATTTTGATGAATATTTTAATATTATTTTAAATACCTAAAAAATTCGAGTAATTAGATACTCGTCAGATTAAAAATCCGAGTGCACCATTGTGTTCAGAAGCCCTCAATTACCTAGGATTGATATTTTTTAAAAATTTTTTGGAAAATAATTATTAAATTAAGTTTAATTAATTAATTGATTAAAATAATTATTATTTAATTAATTTAAACGGCGCCGTCGCATTTAGGTAACGCCGTCACCCTATTATTATTTCAGCGTCGTCTCGTTTAACGGATCAGCCAATCCGTCCGATCGAACGATCGGACGGTCGTGGGCTCTCATCCCCGCGAAAAGCTCCGCGTGTCGCGAGCAGGGACACACGTCGACCTAATCCTTCGCCATCCGTCGCCCACCGCTGAAGGTGCTGGCTGCGGCTATATAGATCTTCTTCTTCTTGCAAATAATACTCCAAAAAGCCAGGGCCAATTAAATCGTCGGCGTTTCAAACGACCTCACATCTTCTGAATCGTCTAAATTTAGGTATGTATCCCTTTTAATTTATCATTCGAACGATTAAATTGTTAGATCATATATCTATTTCAATGTAGTAATTGAATTAGCCTTTGTATTCGATTAAGAAATTAATGGTTTGATTATCCAAAATTTTAAAAATCATTCCGCCCATGCGCGATCTAGGGTTTGAATCCATGGACGAATCAGTCCACCTACGAGGTTGAGACTGGTCCGGTTAGGTAGGTCTCGAGAAGACCTACCTTCGGCCATATGAATTGATGCTTTTCGCCGTCGTTTACGCCAACAAAACGGCTGCCATAGCTATCCTTATCGCGAAGACGGGGCGAAGAAGAAGGATGACGGGCCGGACCGGGTCGACCCGGGCCCGACCCGTCCCAGCATACACGCAAACAATAATAACGCCGAGGGACCCACTGACTGACCTAACAGTTACAGAGCCAATAGCCGTCTTCCACGTGGCTGGTGGGTCCCGCACGCCATCATAAACCTGCGGAAAAACAGTATTAATGAATATATAATTATATCTTAAAAATATATAACTAATATTAGACTAATATCAAAATATTAAATAAATATATTTAATAGATAAATAAAATAGTTTAAAAATAAAAATAATGAAATAATTGAAATATTTATAAACTAATTAATAAACAGATAAAAAATATATATATTAATATAAAATAATATATAAACAGAAAATTTAAATAAATATGATAAAGTAATATTTAATAAATATATTTATTAATTAAATAAAACATATTAAATAAAATAATATATTAATTTAAATATAATATAAACATATATTAATATATATATATAAATATATAAATGTTAAATAGATAATATAAAATAATTTATAAACAGAAAAAATAATTTAAAGATATATATAAAATCAAATAAGATAAATATAAACAAATATAATAAAATAATAATTAATAAAAATGTTTTAAACAAAAAATAACAATCTTTAATAATTAAATAAAATAAAATAGAAATTTAAATTCTTATAATAATTAAACAAATAACAAAATAAATACAGTAATCAAATAGATAAATAGATATATTAATTAAGCATAATATTAATATAACTAACATTCAAATATTAATATAATAATCAGAAAAATATAATTAAAAAAAAAATTAATAGAAAAAAAGAAATAATAATTAATACAGAATTAATTATATTTAATATTTTCAATAATATAATTCAATAATTACAAAATTTTAAACTTAAATAATTCCTAAAATATTTAACCAAATTATACAAATTAATATATTAAATTAACCAGAAAAATATAAGAAATATTATGAAGCCATCTAAATTTTAGTTGGATTAATATAATGATATTTTGAATATTTAAATAATTACAAAAATAGTACAAAATTTAGATTAACCATAACTTTAAGAATATTTTAGAAGTATTAATTTTACTATTTAGACTAAAATTTGACTAATCATAATTAGGACATAATCCTAATTAAGCCTTTAACCCTAGAAGCTTTAGATAGTCATAAGTTAGTCATTTTAGTTCCAAATTAGGTGAGCTAAATATCTATTTAGATCAGAAGAACCTAAATTTTAGTAAACTGCAAAAATATTTAGAATCCAATGGTTAGATCTCTTAATTAAACCTAATAACTCTAAAACTTGATTAAGTGAATATTAGCAAATATAATAATTCAAATAAAGTGATTTTAATTTTAAATAACTTATAAAGTAAATTAGAACATAAATGTATAATTAATTTAATAATATTATGACCAAATTTTCTAATCACTCACTAATCATATTTAACCATAATTATTAACCTTAGAAATTAGATTAGCTATAATTTAGCCAATTCGTATCAGAATTGAATAATTTCAAGCTCTATAGAAACTTTAGGACATAATCTACAATAAACTAATAGAAAATTTATATTTCATTAAGGGTAAAATTACTAGAATACCCTTATAAGGTCAAATTCCCAATTTGACCTTATAAGGCATAAATAAATATATAAATTAATAAAAATAAATTCAAATAAAATCAAAATAGTCATTTTATAAACATAATATTATAAATCATAATAAAAATATTAAATTAATAAATTTCATTATTTTGGTAGATCAAAGAAATTAAATTTGGTTGATTTTATCAAAACAAGTCAGGTACGCAAATTTACTTATAAGTCTTATTTCAGTATTCTTATTTGAGCCATTTTCTATTTGAATATTATTTGCACTGCTTACCGCATTTTAATCTGCAAAAGAATTATATCAAAAAGCATGTAACAAAAAGAATTTATATATATTTTGTGGTGTTTGTCTTTGGAGGGTGGAATGCAAAACTGGAATCTGTACAGATTGGGCTAGCTAGCAAGCCCTTGGGAGTTATATGGAGGGATTTAGCCTCTTGTAGGAAGTAGGCAAATCCAGAGAAAAGACATACCATCAGTTCCTAATTTGAGTAAGCTACCGACGGGTGGCGAGATAAGCTTCATACAGATTATGCCTATGGGTTTACCCATTTGGGCTTAGGGGTCTCCAGACTCGACTTATTGTTACATATACTTTTGATAAAATTTATTTCATATATGTTGATTTTCACAGCTATTTTGCAGGGCAGAAATTGAATTTAGCAACTATTTTATTTACATGCAGATTTTCAGTCAGTTTCATATGTGATTCATACCTATTATAGGATGCTAGATTTATTCTGATAAGAACAATTTGCGTACTCCTACCTGACTGGTAAACTGAATTTTTCAGGTTTTGATAATTAAAAAGTTTAGAAGATCTGCCAAAATTAAAAGAAGAAGAATTAAAAGAAGCAGAAGAATGTAGATATTTCTTATTTCAAATTTTGTAAAATTCAAACTATTATAACTTTTCATATATATTTTGGCTCTATGTATAAAAGGATTGTGAATTATTATTTTATTTTGTTATGTCCTTTTTGAATCTTAAAGATGTATATATTTTCATTTGAGATGAATTGTTCTTTAAAGACTCTCGAACTTCGATCCCCGGTCGCCATACGTATCCTTGTGGTTCTATAAATAACACTCTGGTCAAGTTGAGCTGACTCCATGCCCAAGTTTGGAAGTGGTCTAGATTATTAAATTTTAAGTATAAACTATTGAATTAGGCTTATCGGTGAAATGACCATCCTTAAAGCATAACATTATTCTTGACCCCTGGAGTTCCCTAAATAAAAGCTACACAATATTCGTAGTTCAATCTAGTTGATAAATCTTAAGCCATTCATAGAACTTTAAATATCATTATGTTTTCTAGTATTATACATTCTCTTTTAAAGAGTGTTGAACCTAGTTTTTGAACAAGATCGCAACCTGATTTGACAGGGAGTGTTGGAGTCCTAAATCAGGGTTATTAAATGAATAAGGCTATGTAGCATCTAATAGTAAATTGGTAACTAGTTTTGAGGGAGATACTGGGATATAGAAGTTATACACACTAATAAAGAGCCTTGGTGATTTTAAGCAACGGACGATGGTCTTTCAATCTAATCTTATTAGGTAATTACCTACTAAGGCTTTAATAGTTTGACTAGTCTTAAACTCTTTAGAAAATATTATTAGCCTTAATGATTCTTAATGGTATGTAATGTTGTTATTATCCTAGGAGTGAATTAAGACTTATTTGATGGTTTAAAATCCTATAGGGATTCATTAAGTCATAACATATTAAGTTCTTGATCTTGTAACTCTTATGAAGGTTTTAATTTGATTAGCTAGTTACATATTATACCTAAGTTTGATCCTATATGTTACTTAATTACTCATTTATCATAAGTTCGTACTTATTTAAGTTTTAGTACCATGACAGCATGTTCTATTTCTATGCTCTTATTATTCTAAGCTCATGATACTGTGGTGTTCTTGGATGTGACTCCGGTATTTTCTGACATGGTGACTGAATTGGCAGAAGAATCATCCATTAGGTAAATAAGAATACAATTCTAATCTGACATTTTATGGAATTTTCTGATACCAACTGTGGCGCCCCAACCCTTAATCCACAAGATTAAGCTAAGGGGTGGTGTGTCACTCTAGCTAACCCTTCACTTATTATTAGATTAGGATAAAATCTGCAATCCACCTAATAAGGGAAGGAGTAAGCATAGAATGAAATATTCAGTCACTTAATAAGAATTTATTACAGAGTGCGGAAGCGATTTACGATAAGAAACATCCAAGCATCACAACATAAGTATAAAGAAATGTATCTCAGAATATAAGCATAAAATCCAAATACACAGTCATAAGTACATGTATTATTACATCAATTTAAGTTCCAAATAATGAAGATAAAGTGCACTCATCCTTACTTATAAAGGAAAGACAAAATGCTGCTTCTTCCACAGGCTCCTCCTCCGGATATAGCTCCACACCAAGATCCTGATCGTCCAACTGAAGAGGATCTGTCATTGTCGGTTTCACAATGTAGGGCCTCAGCAAAAAAAAAAGAAAAATCTTGTGTTAGATAATTGTCTAAGTACATTTTAAGCTGATAAGTTTTATATGTGTTTTGTAATATCACCATTTTACAATTTCTAAGCAACAATTATATAAGGGTGCAATAAGTAATACAATAAGGAAGGAAAAAGCTATAAATAATCATTTATAACTTAAGCAAAAAAGAGACTAAACATGTTAAACAAGGTAAGGCATATGAATATAAATAATCAAATAAGTACTATAAGAGAAATACTACATCCTAAATATGCTGGTGATCAAAAGAAATATGTTAATTAAAAGAACTGAACTTATTGATGATACATATAAATACCAGCAAAGTTTTAACATCCTAAAATATGTATATAAGCAGAACAAGAAAATAGTTGACTGAATAAAAATACTGAAAGGTAACCAAAATATCAAACTACATATATATAAACATTTGTGTACAATCTGCCATACAGAAAAGAGCTAATCTAGCCCACCGGAAAAGCCAAAGGATCTTAGCACCAGTATGGCTAAGGAACCAACGGTATAATCGAAGGATCTTAGCACCAGTACGGTTAAGGCACCATCGGTGTACCCCTAGTGACATAAGGAGACTAGGCAATAGGCACACAACAAAGCAAAGTCCTTCCCCTAGTGTCATAAGATGACTAAGCAATCAGGACACAACAAAACAAAGTCCTTCCCCTAGTATCATAAGATGATTAGGCAATTAGGACACAATTGAGAAGCAGCTCAAACACATATAACTATTTTCTTTTCATTAATCACTTTAATATTTTCATAAGGAATCTAAGGAGTCTCCATATTTTCCTAAAATTTATTTATGCATCAAAAATCTTATATGATATGCTTAAGGGGTTAAGGCACAAAAATACAAGGAATGCACAATAATAATCATCAAAAGTAAGCAAGGGACTCTACTAAATATGATGATATCATTTGTTTTCTACTTAACCATTCTAACTATTCCAAGTTATACAAGTTCAGGATCACCATTTTCCTACTATCGAGTGTAACTTAGAAATTCATCCTTATAAGTTAAAAAGGATTAGAACTGATCAGGTTCTAATCTAGTCAATCAGATAGATGACTATGAGTTGAATCAATAAATTATACGTCCTAATTTTGTGAATTTAGATGTTCTATTTAAGATCTGATCAAGATTTTTAAATATATAGATTATGGATTAAATACTATGAGATTTAGATTTAATCACATAATCCAAGATGGGTATGACTAAGTTCTAAGTTTTATATAAGTGATCTAATAGTTAAGGCAAATCATATTAAGTAATCAGACTTAATAGGATGAATCTCATATCTTATATATAAAGTTAAAAAATAAAATAATCAAAATAAGTTGTAAAATAAAAGAAAATTCTAAAAACTAATAAAACCAAGGTTTCACCCATTGGGTAACCTAATTTACCAAATGAATGAACTCTAACATATGATCTAGCCCTAGTCTCAGGAAGGGTCCTTAAGGTATAGTGTTTAAAACTTAGAAGAATTCTAGAATCTAACATAATGGTTGATTTCACTCACTTACATGTTTCTAATGTGATTATAACATTAGTTTTAATGTTTTGGAATGTTAATTAAATGTTATGGGTGCTTAATCGAATCTTAGGACAAAATGATTATTTTGCCTCTATCTTGAGGGTCTAAAAAGTCAACTTTTAACTTAAGGGTCTAAACTATATTTTCTTAATTCCAAGTGACTCCTTACTGTCTAACTTGAAGATAGACAGTAAGTACGTCCAATTTGGACGAGAGACGGATCCTACAGGTTCAAATTAAGGTTTTTGACTCAAGGGCAATTTGGTAATTTTACTCTCTTGAAACCTAAATTTTTTATGCAATTTATTATTGGGGGCTGTTCAAGGATTCCATAGAGCCCAAGAACACTGAATTTCGAGTTAGATTGACTAAGTTACTGACATTTCAATGCTTAAAGTAATTAAGTTTTCTATATTATTTATTTTTTATTGAATAACTAATTTAAATATTTAATTTAAATCTTTATCAAATATGTGATATTAATTATCCCACCGTCCTAAGCTAATAATTATTTGCTGTATTCATTAGATAATCTAATTAGTAAACTTTCATATATATATATATATATATATATATATATATATATATATATATATATGTCTCTGTACGTGTATAATATTTTCTGTTTAAGCGAGGTTATCCTAACTATCCTTATTAGTTTACTGCCCACACTATTAATGACTTACTTAACTAACTAATATTATTAATTAACTTTAACTAAGTAATTATTAACTTAATAAGATGTAGATTTGTATGAGTATACATGTGCATTTATAATATATATATATTAATTATTAATGAGCAATCTCAGAACGCTGCTTGGGAAGGATTGCTGAGGACTGCTGAACTTTCCTCTTCCCAGCATTCCGCCTCTCCGGTTTCCTCTCAAGGGCGTCAAGTAAAACCTGAGCAATCCATTGTCAAAATGGCCAGGGGAATACCTTGCACTCCGGCACTTATTAAAATCCCTTCTTTTCTTCTTCTTCTTGTCAGTTAAAAATTAATATAACCTGTTATCACATATTTAATTTTAATTTAACTAATTATAAATTAAATAACTATTAGACACTAGTTATCATAAATTATTTGCTCTATTTTATAAATAATTATATTGAACCCATAATTATAAACAATTAGGAATACTAATTTTTTAATTTTTATTAATTCAGTTAGATCAGATGAATTAATGTGTACCGCATTAATTAATTACTAAGCATTAATTATCCTATATTGTAAAAGTATATTTAAGATTTAACATTATATACTAAAATATTTAGGTAATTATGTGTATTATTTTAACTCGTTGTTATCATTATATATATATTTAATTAGCATATTATTCTCTGTGTTTGTTAATGGGCTAGATATTTATCCTTAATTAGTAAATCTAATTATTCCAAATATTAATCAGGAGAGATATTTATTATTTATTGTTGTATTAATTTCAAGTTTAAATTAATATTAACTAGTTAATATCCTAAAGTTGACGTGCAATTTTATGTACTTAACTTAAATACTTATTTCAAATTTACTATTTCATGATTATAAATATATATATATATATATATATTTGTAAATAGGTATGGCGAAAGGTTGTAGTCATAGCTATTGGGTTTAATCATTAGCTACATAATATGCTATCGTATTCTTAATATTAATTATTTAAGTCTATTAGTTTCTGATTACTCCTAATATTTCTATTTCTGCCTGCTTAATAATCAAATGTGTATAATCATTAGTCTAACAATAATTTTGCTATACGCACGAGGTACCTATGTATTTCAAATATATATATATATATATATATATTTATGTATATGAGTATTTATTTAGTTTAATTACTGTGTTAATTTTTGACTAACTAGTTTGTAAATAACTTAATCATTATGTATGCCTAATTCTATAGTTTAAAAGTGCCTAACCATACATATAAACATTTATATAAATACAGATAATATGTATATATCTTATATTTTATTCGTTGCAGGCTCATTGATGGCGGTGGGACCGAGCATTTGCCAACTAAAGTTATTGTTTTAATTAAATTATCTACCTCACTGTATTATTATGCTTATAATTACGTCATATAATTATATATATATTTTTTATACCTATGTTAAGTATTTTTGAGCATTATAGTTTTTATTAACAATATGCATCTTCTAATAAATATATATATATAAGTAATATGGGCTTGACTAATTTTATGCTAAACAAACCTATTATTTAATTCTTAACTGATTGGGATTATAGTCAGTAAATCAGATTTTGTTAACTATTATGCTAGCTTTCAATTTCACTCCTGTTTAGATACCTAATTAAGTATTTATATAATATATATATATATATATATTAATATACATATTTTATTTGAATTTTCTGCAGGAATTTAATTGTGATATGACCCAGTTGCCACGTGGCGATGCGTGGTTGTGCCACGCGGCGAGGTGGGCTCCACATGCGCCACGTGTCCGACGCACGTGGACCCGGACCCATCCCCACGCGGGTCGGGCCCGACTCGGCCTAAGACCCGTGACTCTTCACCTTCTAGGGTCCGGCGAGACCGCACCCTTCGGGGAAGAATCACCTGATTCGTCTGATCGGGTGAGAACCAGCCCGATCAGATCGTTGGATTGATCGAACAGAGTATGCTATACACGCAGACATTTAGATCATAAAAATTGACCAAGGATCGGGGAAGATCGGAGTACATGAAGTGCGGGTCGGCGGTCTTTAGGATCGGGCGGACGATGCTGAGGTTTCTGAGCTCGGGTTCGCGCGATCCGCGGGTTGGGGGTGTCGTGGAGGCCCTTATAGGGACTGAGGCGGAGCGGGCGAGGCACGCCGGGGAGCCGATTGGCCGAAATCGCGGCGGGCCGTCGCGTGGCAGCCTGGCAGATCCAACGAGAGGAAGATGACCCCGTAGCTGTTGGATCCGGGGCCACTCCAACGGCCACGATAATGCCATCTGGTTAGACGGCGCCGTTAAGTATTCTGACGGCAACACTATTCAACTAATGACGTCGTTAATTATTTAAATAATAATATTTTTTTTTCAGAATTTCAAACATGTTTTTCCTAGCTATTTGAGGGGTGAGGAATTCAATTGCGAGGTCGAATTTTCGATTCGACAAGTATTTTGATTCCTCGATTTGCGGGGTATTTAAATATTATTAAAATATTCGTCAAAATTTTGACGACTTCAGATTGACACGAAAACATCACCCCTAGCTAATTTGGGGGCAATGAGCGCAATTGCGAAGTCCATTTTTCGATTGGAGTTCAAAATAAATAGGTCAATTTCCGAGGTTCATGAAATTCCCAAAATAAGGATTTGATCTGTTTGACCTCTAGTTTGGACTGGATTTTGCTGGTTCTCATAATGACTTAACTAGCATTTAGGATCAAGATTAAGACTAAGATTAGTTCTAATTGATAATAGTAACAGCTTGGGTTGTTACAGGAAATCTCCGAGGTGACGGGAGCTCCAACAGGCATTCAGCTAGGCAATCGGGGATTCACAGTGAGTAAAATGACTCATTGTGAAGTCCCGAGGGTATTTATAGGCACCATGGAGTCCTAGGAATGGAGAGCAGGGCTCGAGAAGGGAGCTTGGCTCGGCCTGAGGGTCCTCACCATTTCCTAAAATTGAGAGGGTCCAGGCCTCTAAGGTCGCCCTACTAGGCTCGGCCATTCTCGGAAGGTCCTAACGGTCTTGGTAACCTGGCAAGAGGAGTGGAAGACAAGGTTACGTGGCTCAGCATGACGAAATTCTCCTCAGTCGGGTTGAATCCTCGCGAGAACGACGATCCACAATGGTGGGGTTCGCCTCCACCGTCTGATCCACGAAGCCGTTGGCGATAGACGGTCTGATGCGGCTCCTGATTAATGAAACTGCGGAGAAGATCTCGTGCATTGGATGCTAGATGCCGATCGGGCGGGTAAGATGCAATCGAGGCGCGCAGTATGTGAGCCATTGGATCGAGAGCGCTAAGATGCGTGCTAGGCATTCTACGGGTCCATAGCTATGCGCCGCTGTCGGGACCCCGCAGCGGATCTGCCGCGGTCTCGACAGCAAATCATAACCTTAAATTTAATTAAATAATTAAATTAATTAATATAATTCAATTTAATAATTATATTAATTCTTATTAAATTATAAATCTAATTTATGACTAAATGAGCTCCAAAAATTCCCAAAAATTCACCCTTAGTTAATTTGGGGGTGAAGAATTCAAAAATAAAATTAGATTTTGATTTGAAGATCAATTTAATTTAGGTATTTTCAGGGCTTAAAAATAATTATAAATACCAAATTTTCCATTTTAGCTTCGATTGATTTCAAACTTCTAAGATTATGTTTAAATGACCTAATGAGTCCAATGGAATCAAAATTAAAGCTTGGTTTAGCTTAATTAATCTAGATTTAGCTAAGGTAACAACTAGAGATGTTACAGACTCCCCCACTTAAGAACGATGTCGTCCTCGACATCACCTAAATGAAGAAAAATTCTACTGGAGTAAATAAGTTTTAAATGCAATAGGTGGGAAAGAAAAGAACAATACTTGAGCTTGTAAATAGATGGGGATGCTTATTTTGCATATCCACCTCTTTCTCCCAAGTAGATTCTTCTAAAGATCGATTCTTCCACTGAATTTTAACCATATGAATTGAACGGTTTCTTAGCTGCTTCTGATCACGAGCTTGGATTCTGATAAGTTCTTTGGCATACGAAAGATCAGGTTGAATCTCTACTGCTGGAAGTTGAACGAGATGAGAAGGGTCTCGAAGACATCTTCTCAATGATGATGTGAAATACATTATGAACAGCTGCAAAGCCATTAGGAAGACTTAACCGGTAGGCAGATGATCCTACTTTGGCCAAAACTTTAAAAGGTCCAATATAGCGGGGACTAAGTTTCTCAGCTACGCCAAATCTGAAAACACCTTTCATTGGACTGACCTTTAGATAAGTAGAATCTCCCACATTAAATTCTAGGAGACGGTGATGAGAATCATGATACTTGCTCTGATGATCTTGAGCTGAATGAATTCTCTATTGAATTTATTTGATCTTATTACTGGTTTCTTCAACTAATTCTGAACCAAAGAGCTGAACGCTTCCCGTTTTTGACCAAGCTAGCGAAGTACTGCATTTTTTACCATACAACACTTCATAAGGAGCCATCTTAATACTAGCTTGAAAGCTGTTATTGTAGGCAAACTCCACTAACGGGATGTGATCTTCCCATAAACCAATAAAATCAAGAATACAGAGCCTAAGCAAATCTTCCAAAACTTGATTTACACTTTCGGTCTGACCATCCGTTTGAGGATGAAAAGCTGTAGTCATGGCTAGAGTCGTACCCAGATCTTGATGCATAGCTTGCCAAAACTTGGAAGTAAATCTGCTATCTCTATCTAATATGACTAATTTTGGAATCCCATGCAACCTGACAACTTCCTTGATGTAGAGCTTTGTTAACTTCTCTACAGAATCAGTTTGACGAATAGGAAGAAAATGCGCTAATTTAGTAAAGCAGTCTATTATCACCCAGATCGCATCAGCACCTGATTTTGCATGAGGCAATCCCATGATAAAATCCATAGATATATCGAACCATTTCCATTCAGGGATATCTAATGGATGCAGAAGGCCACCGGGTCTTTGGTGTTCGGCCTTCACTAAATTACAGACATGACATTTTGCCACAAAGTCAGCTACATCTTTCTTCATACCTGACCACCAAAATGATTGTTTCAGGTCCTGGTACATCTTAGTACTACCTGGATGAATATGATATCCAGAATTATGGCCTTCGACTAACACTTCTTGATGCATGGTCTTAAGAATCCACAACTGATTACCTTGATAAATTACACCATTCCACAATTGCAGTTCATGACGAAGACCACCTTCAATATCTGCTTTAAATTTCAAATACTCATCATCTTTGGTTTGTGAGATAGAGACATCTCGATGGAAAGTGGGTTCCACATTAATATTTGCTAATAGTGAACTCAGCATATCGCCACTTATTGGAAAAATTCTGAGCTTACAGAATTCGTGTTCTAAAGAACTGGATGCGATTATAGAGGTCAAAGTAGCATGACGGCTAAGAGCATCGGCCATTACATTCGCTTTTCCTGGATGATACTGGATACTGAGGTCATAATCGCTAATGAGCTTCAACCATCTTCTCTGGCAAAAATTCAACTCTCTCTGGGTGAAGATGTATTTTAAACTTTGATGATCAGTGAAAATTGAATATTGCACTCCGTACAGATAGTGACGCCATATTTTCAAAGCAAAAATCACGACTGCAAGTTCAAGATCATGAACTGGATAATTTTGCTCGTGAGGTTTTAACTGACGAGAGGCGTAGGCAATTACCTTACCCTCTTACATTAACACACAACCTAGACCAATTCCAGAGGCATTAGTATATACTTGATAGTTCAAACCTTATATAGGTAAAACGAGAACTGGAGCGGTAGAAAGTGCATCTTTTAGAGTTTGAAAGGCTTCCTCGTATTCAGGACTTCAAATGAACAGAACACCCTTTTGAGTCAATTTAGTCAACGATGAAGCAATCTAGGGAAAAGCCTTTAACAAACTTCATGTAATATCCCGCTAATCCTAGGAAACTTCTAATGTCAATGACAGACTTAGGTTGCGCCCAGTCCTAAACATCGCTTACTTTACTCTAATCTACCCGAATACCCTGAGCATCGACTACGTGCCCCAAAAATGCAATGGAATTAAGCCAGAACTCGCACTTGGAGAACTTGGCATACAGTTGACACAGAGTCTTTAATACTAACCTCAGATGTTCTTCGTGATCTCTTAGAGTCTTGGAATAAATGAGAATATCGTCAATGAAGATGATCACAAACTTGTCTAAATACGATTTTAGCACTCGCTGCATCAAATCCATAAAGATTGATGGTGCATTGGTGAGTCCGAATGGTATCACCAAAAACTCAAAGTGCCCATAATAGTACGGAAAGCAGTCTTCCCTACATCGTCTTCCTTTACTCGTAGTTGATGGTATCCAGACCTTAAATCGATCTTGGAAAATATAACGGCTCCAGATAATTGGTCGAACAAATCATCAATTCTAGGCAGTGGGTATTTGTTCTTTATGGTGGCCTTATTCAATTCACGATAATCTATACACATACGCATAGATCCATCCTTCTTTTTCATAAATAAAACTGGTGCTCCCCAAGGAGGCATACTTGGCCTGATGAAGCCTTTATTAAAGAGCTCTTGCAATTGCTCGTTGAGCTCCTGAAGCTCCTTAGGTGCCATTCTATAAGGTGCTTTGGATATCGGCTGGGTACCAGGAATTAATTAAATAGAGAATTCTACTTCTCTGAAAGGAGGTACACCAGACAAATCTTTTGGAAATACATTGGAGAATTCTTTGACTACCTTACAATCAGAAAAAGAGATACTCTCTTTTGTTTTGCCCATCATAGTAATTAGGTAAGCATTACAACCCTTAACAATCAACTGTTTAGCTTTAATTGCATTTATTAAGGATAGTTGCATACTGGTTTTACCTACAAACATTTCAAACTTGTTCTAAGAATGGAGAGTGATTTTCTTTTTATGATAGTTTATCACAGCATTATTGTCACTGAGCCAATTCATCCCAAGGATGATATCAAAGTTAGCTATTGGCAGGACGATTAGTTTGGCCTGAAATTCTTGGTCATTTATCGGAACTTTGATATTACAGAATTTATGGGCACTTAGTTGGGTTCCAGATGGAAGCCCAACACTCAACGTTTGTGCTAAGTTGCAGGCGTGAAGTTTAAGGTTATTGGCAAATCGTTCGGAGATAAATGAGTGACTAGCACCGGTATCGAATAATACATTACAAGATTGGTTGTTGAAATAAAGTGTGCCTAGTTCATATGAATTACATTAATGATTTGCAAGGAGTGAGAGTATAGCAATGCAAATATCAAAGGAAAAGTTCAGAGATGTGTACATGAAACCACATTGTTATCTTCTGCGGCTTCGATAGGAGTTAAGGCATATACTCGTGCAGGACCAGCAGGACGATTGTTGGTCTGCCTTCATAGATAGTTCTGAGAATTAGAAGCTGGTGGCTGCGTGTGAGCAACTTCAGAAGCAGGTGCTGGCATTATAGCCATATTTGGTTCTCTCTGGTTTAACGGAGTTGCTCTGAACACTTGCTTCTTCGGATAGGGCTTCATTAGAACTCTGTCCACTGTTTTCGTGTGGTCGCACTGGTAGAACCTGTAACCTGTACACCCACAATTGAAACACCTTTGGCTAGTGTGGTAACACTTGCCGTAGGGATGTGGCATATCGTAGCTTTGAACGGGTTCCGAGGTTGGTGCAGCTTCTAGTTGATATACCTTCATAGGATTAGACCTGTGCCTCTTGAAGGTTTCATGTGGGTTCTGAGTTGTTTGTGCCCGCCGCTTGAGATTATCTTCAGATTGGTGATGCTCAATTACTTTAGCTGTTTCTACTAACTTGAAGAAGCTAGTTAAGCAGAGTGGTACAATTTGATTCTTCAGCGAATCTCGAAGTCCACAGAGAAAGCGGTGGCACTTAGCTGATTCAGATTGAGTGACTTCTGGTGCAAAATGGATCAATCTACGAAACTCCCTTTCATATTCAGTGACTGAATGATCCCTTGAGTCAACCTTATGATCGTGTCAGCGATAATATTTTGCACAGATGAGGGAATGAATTCAGCCTTGAAGGCTTCCACAAATGCATCCCAGGGAATGTCGTCTAGTTCATAATCGATGAACTGGGTGTTTCTGACTTCTTCTCACCAATATTCTGCCTCGGCATGGAACAAATAGGTGGTGAGGTGAACAGCTTTAAAGTTCGGGATCTCCAGACTAATCAGATCTTTTTCCACAGCCTTCAGCCAATCAGCTGTATCCATTGGTGACAGGTTCCCACCAAAAGTTGGAGGCCTTAACCTCAGGAAATTGTGAAGGAGATTATCCATCAGGTAATGTAAAGAAGAAGCAGCTTATGGAGCATGGACTGTTGGAGCAGCAACAGTGACTGGAGTTGCACGATCATTTAGTAGTTTTTGTACGATAATTTCCTGTTGAGCTTGATTTTTTAACAGAGTTGCCACCATGGCTCGCAGATGAGCCACATCGTCGTTAGAACTACTAGAGGCAACAGTGTTCTTGACAGGAGTAACGGTAGGTGGTGATCCAGAATCCATTCTAGTTTAATTAAAAAAAGAAGATAACCTCAAAATTTACTTCAAGGAAGAGAAATCAAAATCTTTCATTAATTATAAAAATAAAGGATTACAATGCCAAAATTGTAAGTCTACTAGGGTTGCTTAAAAATGAGATAACAATTATAATAACTAGCACTCAGACATTATTAATATATTATGCCCTAAAGGCTACACAAAAGTCCTCAAAAGTGACTTCTCGATGCTTTATATTACGCTTCTTCTCGAGCCTTGCAATGGTTTCATACCACCAGACTCCAGCGTAGTCCAACATCAGGTCTGTCACAATGTCTACATAAAGTGACTCGAAACACTCTATGTGTATCAAAATGGACTCCACTCGGCTTAACCACTCCTTTGCGTATATGGGAAAGTTGAGCCCTCGATATACTGCTTGCTGTAGAAGCTTCTCCAGGACCAAGATCCCTTTTTTTGAAACTCCTTCAATATGCCAGTTGCTTTCCTGCCTCCACTTGAAACTACAGCTCCAAACTGTCTTGAAAGCATGCAGATAATAGTCTATATCGGACTCTTCAGAATTCATTTGACTATGAGGACAAAATTTTATTAAGTTTCTGTTAGACTCAAGATGACTAGATTATTAGGATGTGAGTATTCTCCTTCTGCATTTTACATAGAGTTACTTATACTACTACGTTATGGATGTTACATATATTGATGTTTATACTTCAGAAGAACGGTCTATTAGGTAGAAAGGAATCATAGATCCCATTCTGACACCTTATGGTATTCTCTGATACCAACTATGGGGCCCCCGTACTGATAATGAAAAGTACGGTGCTCTAACTGTGGCAAATCCCCAACTTAAGTAAGGTTAGGTAAACCCAACATGCCTTAAGCCAAGGACTTGTCACCAAGTACTATAACATTTATCAATATACAAGTATCAAAGTGGCAGAAGCAATAAATAGTAAGGTAACATCCACAAGCATACATAGTAGGAAGAGGAAAAAATAGATAGTATAGTAACTCATTATAATGCAGAAATGAAATACATTCATGATTTATTACAAACTGAATTTTTAAAAGAAAATACAAAGGTCTCTCAATCTCACTGAAAAGAAATACAGAATCTATCTAGATTGCAACAGCAAGGTCCTCCTCAAGAACGGGCTCCTCTCCTGCAGCACTGCCCACGAACAGTTTGAATCTGACATTTATCGGTATCACAAATGCCAGGGCCCCAGCCAACAAAATAAAAAGTTATAGTTAGACAATTTTCTAAGTACATTTTAGGCTATTTTAATGAACTGAATATTTTAAAGATATCATAATTTAAATTAGCAAAACATGCAAGCGATAAGGGGTGCAACAAGCCATAAAGAAATGGGTAACTATAAACTATCCATTTATAGCCAGCAACTAGTATGAAAAATAATATATAATGCAAAATAAGTAAGGTGAGGCTAAAAGCAAAAAGAAACAGTAATTATGATACAAATTCTGATCCTAACATGCTTATGATCATATCAATACATGCTGAGTACATAAAGAATACAATACTAAATAAAACATGCAATTCTAGCATCCTAAACATGCCAATATATATAAGTAATCATATGAGTATACATACAACATGATAATTAATACAAAAGAAAAGAAAAGGGCCACTGAGACATGTGGGAAAAGCAAGGCAAATAATATAATGCAAGGCCACTGAGACATGTGGAAAAATGAGCAAGTACTGAAAACAAGGCCACTAAAGCATGTGGCAAAGAAAAATAGAAAACAATACTGAACAATCCAGCTAAAGTAGCAATAAGCCTAAGACATAGTACTGTCATACCAGCCAATAGGCCATCCAGGGCCCCCAATACTGAAATATCAATCAATACCTAGCTAATAGGCCATCCCAATCCTCTAGGCCTGGGTCAATTCTACACAATACTATTACAGAAGAGGCAGACTATGCTATGGCATATCCTACCAACTATAAGCAAGGCAAGAACTGAATGATATGTGATTTAATTACTAACTTAGGATGTATCATCCATATCCTAAGTTCTCCTATCATGCTCAAGGTATAAGGCTCAATAACCAAGGTATGCCATGCAAATCAAATCAAAGTAAGCAAGGAACTCAATCTAAACTCATGTGATATATGTTATTATCTAATTACCAAATCTAGCTACTCTGAGAAGGTACAAGTTTAGGATCTCCAATATCCAGCTATCGAGTATAATCTCAGATTTACGTCCTTAAAGTTAATATTTGAACTTAACAAGTTCTAATTCAAAATCATGTGATGACTATATGGTTTAAGTAAATAAATTAACAACCTAATTTATTTATATTTTACTCTCCTATCCAAATCTTGATTAAGTAAATCAAGATTTAAGGATCTTGGATTTGAACTCCACTTTAGTGTTCAAAATCTAAATCCAAGGTGATGTCCTAATAAGGATCTAGGGTTTATATTTAATACCCAATTTAAAAGTGAAGAATCCTATAAGCTGAAAGATTCCAGAGCTAAGAACTCAGGGAATGGTTACTCTACTAATTATAAGACAAAAATAATCAATTAAAAAATGGAGAATCTAAGATATATGTTCAATCTTTAGGATAATTTCATTATTTTATAGATTGAATCAATCCTAAACTCACATGGAAGGCTTCAAAAGAGTTAGACAATCTGTAACAACCCAGGTTGTTACTTTGCTCAATTAAGACTAATCTAAGTCTTAATTAAGGTTCTAAGTCACTAATTAAGTAATTTAGAACTCATCCCTGAAACCTAGGTCAACTCAGAAATCAACTAAGTCAAATCAAGAATTCTGGAAAATCCCAAAACCTGGAAATTTGACTTTTTATCTAGACCTCAGATTGAAAGTCTGACTTCACCATTTCGTTCAGAACACCCAAATTAGCTAGGGGTGAAATTTTGGAGGCATTTGGAAGTCGTTGATTTTTCGTCGAATATTTTAATATTATTTAAATATCCTAAATAATCAAATAATTAAATACTTATCGAAACAAAAATCCGAGTGCGCCGTTGCGTTCCTCACCCTTCATTTAGCTAAGGGTGATTTATTAGAAATTTTTGGAATACAATTAATATGGTAAATTTAATTAATTAAATCTGAATAAATTAAATTAAATAATTTTAAATTTAGTTAGGGTTAACGGCGCCGTCTGTTTAAGGTTAACACCATTCCTGAAATTCTATTCTTGTCCGTTTGATCAAACGGGCTCCGTGGTCTGTTCGATCTGAGGATCGAACGAACGGGAGTCGTCGTCCTCGCGTAACCTACGCGTGTCGCGAGCGACGACGCCCGGCGCCCCTCCTTCGCTCCACGCGTCTCCTGCCACTCATCCACCATTTTAAGCACCTTATTTGACTCCACAATGCACGGTTTATCATATCTATCGCTCAAGCAAAGATCGAAGAGTCTGTTTCCGAGCCATCGTCTTCCACCGTTCGTTAAGGTACCTCTTGATCCTCCTCATTTCATAAGCATCTTAAATCGCATGAATTCGAAATGCTATTTCAATGCGTAGATTAAAGATTGTGCTGTATCGATCTAACATAGATGATATGAATCATCCTAAATCCCTGTTTTGTCTACAGTTAAAACCGTTAAGCAAGTTTAGCCGTGATATGACTATCTAGGGTTAGGGTTTATGATCAATCCAGATCATTCTAGGTCTCGATTCGATCACCTATTGGAAGATCGCATCTTTAGCTATCCAACGCCGTGCGGGTCGAGCAGTTTAGATGCCAGAAAGTCCCTGGAAGATCAAACCCTAAATCTGCGCCCTCGGGAAGAAGTGTCGAGAAGATGAATTATCGGGTCGGACCGGGTCGACCCGGGCCTGACCCGTTCTTCTCGGGTTTTCGCGTAAGAAGGCTGGGGTCCACCGGGAGTGCGTGTCCTCCTTCTAGCAAGCCGCGTGGCTCGGCGGCAGAGGTGGGGCCCGCCTCGCGTCAGACGAATGACGCAGCTGCAGAAATGTCGCCAGTGGGGCCCGCCGCGTTCTGCCTAGCCAATAAGGCTCCGCCACGTGTACCTACAGAATATTATAAAATCAGTTATATAATTATAACGTTAAATAAATTAAATGATATTATATTATTAATAATATCAGAGTTAATAATTTAACAGAATAGAAATTATTTAATTAAATTAAACCAAAACTTTAAACACTAATAACTCCTAAAATACTCATCCAAATTATGCAAAATTATATACCAAATTGATCAGAAAAATATAAGTAATTTATTGATGCCATTTAATTCTTTGTAGGATTAATATTTTGCAAATTGATTATTTAGGTTTTAATTTAAGTTAAATTAAATGTTCAAAACTTAATTAGCCTATAACTATGTACCCAATGATCCAAACATATTGAATATGGGTCTTAAAGTGATCAAAAAACCCTAAGGATTAATTTGATAGTGTTTATCTTGCTATTTGGATTAGTATTTGCCTAATCACATTTAGGACCTAACCCTAATTACCCTAATTAGACCTAGAACTTCAATTGACCATAGCTTAGTCAATTGAACTCCAAATTGGATGTTCCAAATATCAATTTAGATCAGAAAAACCTAATTAACAGTAATCTATAGAAATATTTGGGATCCAATGATTAGATTTGCTAATCATCCTTAATTACTCTAAATCTTAATTAGTGAATATTAGCAAATTTAGTAATCCAAATTAAATGATTTAAGTTTCAGAAGACTCCTAGAACCATTTAGAATCAATCTATAAAGTTGGATTAGTATTTGAGTGATTAATTTTGTTAATCACTTACTAATCACCCTAAACTCTAATTAGGTCTTAACTTAGTCAAATTAGGTCCAAATTGAGCCTACCACATGTCATTATAATCAGTGAGCTATTTATAAACCATAGCCACTGATTTTGCTTAATTTGGACACTAATTGGCAAAGTTAGAATTTTTGACCTATAGTTATTCCTTAATTAACCATTAAACCCTAAATCTTGTATTAGCCATAACTTGGCCAATACTTATCAGAATTTAGCAAATTTAGATTCTATGGAAAGCTTAGGCAGTAAAGAACAATAATCTGAAAGAAAATTGTTCTTTCACTTAGCCAAATTACTAAATTGCCCTTATGAGTCAAATTCACTAATTTGATCTCATATGGCTTAATAATTAACCAAAATTAATTTAGTTGTTGTCTAATCTTACATTAGACATTAAGAAACACTTTCCTAAAGAAAATTTCAGAATTTAAGTCCTAGATCAAAAGTTGATCTTTTGAACCCTTAAGTAGGGGCAAAATGGTCATTTTGCCCAAATTTAGGGTTTTAGTTTCTAATCACCAAAATCAGTAAATAGAATGATTCATAGTTGAAATTAATCAAATTCAAGTTTGATTTAGGTCTTGATTAAAATAATCAAAATATACTCCTTAAGAAAATTTCTAAGTAAATCGTGAGTATTCTTCTTTTCTTAATTACTCTTAGATCATACCTTAGGTCTTATAACATTAGTTAGGATATGTATCTTGAGAGATACTCTTAGTAATTAAGAGCCTTATTTCCTAAGATTAGGAATAGATCTTAAGTTAGAATTCATCTATTGAGCAAATTGGGTTACTCAATTAGGTGAAACCTTGAGTTTTCTAGTTTATAGATTTTCTTAGTTTATTAAATGATTATTTGATCTTTAAACTTTAGAACTAAGAATAGAGATCCATCATAATGAAATTGATTTATCATTAGGTTTTGCCTTAACCTAGTCTGTGAGTTTTGGGTTCTAAACCTTAGACCCTTAGATTATACCTATAAATTAAGTGGTTAGACCCCATCATCTGGAGTCTAATTCTTAATATTTTCATCTTGATTTGGCTAATCAAGATGTGGTTGAGATAAATTAATTTACAAAATTAGGTCGATGATTTATTCATTTTTCACCAAATAGTCATCTTTTGATTAAGTTATAATTAGGACTTGGCCAGTCCTAATTATCTTTAATAAGTAGGATTCGTGATTCTAAGTTACAGAATGTGTAAGAATTGATAATTCTGAAACTTATGTAACTTAGAGTAGATAGAACAAATAAAATAGATAACAACGAATATCACCTGTATTTTAGATAGAGTTTTCTTGCACTTTGATTTTGATGCTTCGCATTCCTTGATTTTGAGCCTTATACCTTGAACATATATTATGTACTTAAGATATTTGATAAATATCTTATGTCAATTTTGAACATTCATAAATAGCATTGTGTTTTTTTTTCACAAGTGGTTTGTAAGGTGTAGCTTGATTGGTATACCTCTTCGATCAACTTGTTAGGGGTCGGCTTCTTGTAGGGGGTTTCAGTCCGATAGTCTATGCCATGCCTAGTCCATGGGATAGGATGGATAGACTCTTGCCCTACTGACTATATAGTCAGGATTTTGATATGGTTATACTAATTCAAGTACACTTACATTCAGTTCTATCTTAGCTCATCAGGCTAAGAGTATTCAGTGATGTTCAGTTCAGAGTTTCTTAGCTCATCAGGCTAAGAATTGCTGATTTCATGTTCAGTTTAGATGACTTATATAGTTACTGTAGTTTCAGTTTGCAGTTACTATTTTACTAGTATATTCTGCATTTCAGCACTATTTTACTTACAGCTTTCCTGCACGTGTTTTTATATAGGATGCTAGTTTTACTTACTGTTTTCATATGCTCACATAGGATGTTAGTGTTTTCAGTTTTATACTGTTTAAATTTTGTACGTCACTTAGCATAATCTGTTTGATCATAAGCATGTTTAGGTTGTACTTTTCTTACTTTTCTTTTACTTTTCTTTTACTTACCTGTCTTTGTTGCAGTTGCTTGGAGGAGGTATGTATTACTTCCTATTTGTTTAGTTATAAACTGTAGTTTATAACTATATACTGTTCTTTTGATACACTTTTCTGCACCTATTATGCTTAGTTCTATTTATATGGTGATATCTACTTAATTTAATAAAATTATTTGCCCTAAAATATACTTAGATATATTGTCTAACCAGTTTTTCTTTTGTTGGCTGGGGCCCTACTATTATGAAACTGATAATGGTAGGTTCTGAGTTTGTTGGAGTAGCAGATCCAGTAGAGAGCTTGCCATTGGAGGAGGAGCCCGTTCCTGAAGATCTGTAGCTTTAGTTTTTCTTTTAGTGAGATTGAGAGTTCATTTCAGTTCTTTTAAACTTATTAAAAGATGTAATAATACAGGTTTATATCTCTCTTTCAGCACTTTACTTATTCTGTAATGTTGTATTTATACTATATTGGATGGATGTTATATCTTTTATTGCTTCCGCACTCTGAGTTCATGTATGATCATTTAGTGATAAATTCTGGAATGAATGACAAAGTCCTTAGTTAAACTGGATTAGAATGTGTGTTTACTCCAATCTTAAGTGGGAACCCTGTCATTTGGTGACCCCTCCACCGTAATCATGTTAACTTAAGGGTTAACAGGACCACGGCGGGGCAGGGCCGCCACACAATCAATCATTTAGAGAATCTCAATTAGCGATAGTTTAATTCAAATAGAAGATCTAAAGTCTAAGATCTAGGATCTAAGATCTGATCACTTTAAACTTAACTAGTTTTCTAACTTAGGATTTCCAAAATATGTCTCTTTTAGAATTTAAGCTCATAAACTAACTTAATTGAGCTTATTAAATTGAAATTTAACATCTAAAATTATTAGATTCAAATATTAGGGTTAAGTGACTTCCTTAGGATCACTTAAGGTCTAAGTGTCTTAATTAAGGCTAATTGAGGATTTCCTACATAAACTTCCACATGATCAACATTATTAATTTAAGAATCCAATAAAATATTTATAATCTATCTAAGGGTAGTTTACTGAATTTTTCCAAGGTTTAAGGGGTACTTAAACACATTTTAGTCAAAATGACCAAGATACCCCTCTTAAGGCAAAAATTAGGATTTTAGGGTTTAATTATCTAAGTTGAATCTAATATATTTTGATGTATTTAATATTGATTAATGAAGTGGGAAACACACTTAACTTAGGTTTTGGCAACCTAATTAAGCTAATTAACACTAATCACATTTTTAGGCCAATTAGAGTGATTAGTAGATTTAGGGCATTCTAGGGCAGTCCAACCTTACACTTAGGTTCTAATAGGCTTAAGATGGCATTAGGAACTAACCTACTCAAAATTAGAGACCATTTTAGGATTTAATTTGCTAATCATTAATTAGGGTGATTAAAGAGTAATTAAGAGAATTTATTATTCAAAATTGATTTTAAGGGTTTATAATTGTTCTTTAGGGTTTACTGAGCAACCAAAGCCCTTTATCCATTAGTTTGGTCATTAATTAAATTTATTAAGATTTAAATAAAAACAAAAAAGGTTTAAGCAATTATTTTAAATCCAACCATTAGATCTGTGATTTTATTTTATATTTAGATTCATTGTATTTTTCTGATTCAAATGATATATTGGATCATACCATTTGGATTAGTATAGCTAAAGTTATTCAATTAATTTAATATGTATTTTTATTTAAATTAAAACTATAGGATTCAATTTATTAAATTTATAACCATAGAAAATGTCGCTTTATAATTCATCAATAGCTGCAGCCCGAAATCAAAAAGGCGCGGGTCGGGGTCAGCCCGACCTGGACTTCGTCTCCTACCTGTCGACGGGTCCGTTCCAGACAAATTTCAGTGCATAAATTCTTGGCATCCTGACGGCGGCGACGGCTCAACTCGATCCCTACACATTCCCAGAGTCGAGATGCATCGATTGGACCAAGAAACCCCATCAAGTGTGCACCAAATCGATGGGGTGCTACTTGACCGAGGCACCAAATTTTCAGTCAATTAGGGTTTGCTGTGAGGAGATAATTCTCCTCACAGAAGGTATCAACCGATCGGGGCTCAATGCCTACACCTTCAGTGAGGTGAGGCGAGTCGAACCCCCATGGTTTCATAACCTAGGATGTAGCCGATCGTTGGGTCCTTACTCAAACTCAACCATGGCTCGTCTGCTAGCTGAATCGATCGATATAATCGATTCGAGCTAGCTTAGCCCCAGGCGATAATCATGACTGGTTCCCTAAGTGGCTACGGCTAGTTAGGCGACATCTAGGAGCTCATTCAAAGATATAATGGATAATTGAATCCATGGAATTCAATGACAGAAGGTTGTACCTGAAGTCAAGGTCGTAGGCTCAGCAGAGGGAATTGAAGTGCCTCCGAGCTTCCTGGATGACAGACAAAGGTTCACAGGGGGTCTGAACACCAGATGGGCCCTCTATCAGCAGTCATAAGCTCCAAAAATGCCGGGAAATCGCAGAGGTGATGGGAGCTCTAGCAGGCCTTCAGCTAGGCAATTGGGGATTCACAGTGAACAAAGGGACTCACTGTGAAGTCCTGAGGGTATTTATAGGTGCCATGGAGTCCTAGGAACGGAGACCAGGGCTCGGGAAGGGAGCTTGGCTCGGCCCGAGGGTCCTCACCGTTTCCTGAAATTGGGAGGGTCCAGGCCTCCCAGGTCGCCCTACTAGGCTCGACCATTCTCGAAAGGTCCTAACAGTCTTGGTGACCTGGCGATGGGAGTGGCAGACAAGGTTACGTGGCTCAGTACGGCAAAATTCTCGTCTGTCGGGCCGAATCCTCGTGAGAACGAAGATCCACAGTGGTGGGGTTCGCCTCCGCCGTCTGATCCACGAACCGTTAGTGATAGACGGTCTAATGCAGCTCCTGATTAACGAAATCGCAGAGAAGATCTCATGCGTTGGATGCTATATGCCGATCGGGCGGGTAGGATGCGATCGAGGCGCGTTGTATGTAAGCCGTTGGATTGAGAGCGCTAAGATGCGTGCTAGGCATCCTACGGGTCCATAGCTATGCGCCGTTGTCAAGACCTCATAGCGGATCTACCGCTGTCCCGACAGCAAATCCTAACCTTAAATTTTAATTAGATAATTAAATTAATTAATATAATTCAATTTAATAATTACATTAATTCTTATTAAATTTATAAATCCAATTTAGGACTAAATGAGCTCCAAAAATTCCCAAAAATTTACCCTTAGCTAATTTGGGGGTGAGAAATTCAAAAATGAAATCAGATTTTGATTTGGAGATCAATATAATTTAGGTATTTTTCAGGACTTAAAAATAGCTATAAATACCAAATTTTTCATTTTAGCTCCGATTGATTTCAAACTTCTAGGATTAGGTTTAAATGACCTAATGAGTCCAATGGAATCAAAATCAAAGCTTAGTTTGGCTTAATTAATCCAGATTTAGCTAAGGTAACAACTAGGGTTGTTACATGCCTATTTTTGGATCATGAAAAATACATAAATTAATTTGATCTCTAAATTAAAATCTGAGTTTATTTTTGAATTCCTCTTGCTTCAATTAGCTATGGTGAAATTTTGAGAATTTTTGGAGTCCATTTAGTCCTAAATTGAATTTAGAAGATTATTAAGCAGCCTAAACTCTTCTTGATTAAGATAAATTAAGATGAAAGGATTACGAATTAAACTCTAAACATTGAAGTTTAATCACTTAATTCAAAGGTGGTACTAAAGGACTAGAGTTTATAACCCAATATTATGAATTAAGATTAAGGCAAATCCTATTTAGTGAAGTCAAACTCAATAGGGTGGATCTCTATTCTTAAGTCTAAAGTTAAAAGATCAAATAATTATTAATAAAGTATGAAAATCTATAAAATATTAAAGCCAAGACTTCACTTATGGAGTAACCTAATTTACTTAATAGATGAACTCTAACATAACATACATTCCTAATTTCTAAGGAAAGAGCTCTTAAGCACTAAGATTAACACTCAGACACAAATCATAATTAATGTTATTAGAACTTAAGAGATGAACTAGAATGTTCAAAGAAGGGTATGATATGAGATGAATCTCATATCATACAACTAATATTTTTACTTAAGATTTTCTTAAGGTATAAAATTAGGGTTGTTCATGAAAAAATTTGATTAAAGCTTAAAATCATATGAATTAACTTATAAATCACTTTATTTACTATTTTTAATGATTAGGTTATGAATCTAAGGCTTAAAAATGATTAAACTTAAATTTAGGCAAAAAGACCATTTTACCCTATTTAAGGGTCTAAGAAACTACTTTTTGATTAATGGATCTAAATTGGAAAATTTCAATAGTAATTAGTTACTTTCTATCTAATATGAGGATAGACAGTAGGTACACCTAATTTGGGTAATTATTAAGCTTTATGAGCTCAATTTAAGAAAATTAACTCATAAGGGCAAAATAGTAATTTTACCTAATGAAATCTAAATTTTTTATTAATTTATTAAAACTTTTCTATTTAAGGATTTCATTTAAGTTTAAGAACACTAAATTTTGACGTCTAATAATTAAGTTATAAGCAAATCAATTTTAAGGTGTATTTATGTAATTTAGGGTTCTTAAGATTAGGCAAAAAACCTAACTTTTCTATTTGAAGTTCAAATTTAGTAAAATCAGTGGCTATAGCTTCCCTATAACCCACTGATTACTTTAATTAGGAGTAAACCTAATTTGGATTCAATTTAGTTAAGTTATGACTTAATTAAAGTTTAGATGATTAGTGAGTAATTAATAAAATTAATCACAAAATCACAATACCAACAATACCACTATATTTTATACTATTCTATGAGTTATCAGGAACTGAAATCACCAAATTTGGATAATTAAATTTGTTAATCCACCACCAAATTTAGGGTAATTAGGATTGATTAAGAGATCTATCCATCAAATCTTAAATATTTTTGTAGTTTACTGTTTATTAAGTCTTTCTGATCAAAACGGTATATTGGAAGACTTAATTTAGAGCTCAATTGACCAAGTTATGGTCAATTGAAGTTTTAGGATTAATTATGATAATTAGGGTTAGGTCCTAAAAGTGATTAAGCAAACCCTAATATAAATAGATAAATGAATACTATCAAAGCAATCTAGAGATTTTCTAGATCATTTTAAGACCCATATTGATTATATTTGAGTGAGTGTATGCAAAATTATAATCAATTGAACAATAGTGATAATTTTGTAAATAATTAAGTGTCTTAAAATGTCATTATGTGAAATATTGATTCTACTGGAAAGTGAACAGTACCATGGTGATCCTCTATTTTTATTGATCATAATGGTATACAATTTTATTATGATTGGTGAGTAGATTTAAATTTATGAAGGTTCAAAGATTTCAATTTTAATTAAATTAATTAAACTGCAAATAATATTACTATTTTATTTAAATCCATCTAATCTTTATTGGACTGCGGGACCCACAGGCAGAGAACCACGCAGCCCGGCCTAAGTCGCGCGGGTTAGGAGAAGCCCAACCCGATTCAAATCGCAAGAGCTCCACGACCACACAGGGACTGATGAATAGAAGATGCTAGGGCAAGAAAATCAGCCGACAAAACACCGTCGCCGAGAGTTAGATCACACGACGACGTAAAGTACTCGTAGAGGGCTTCCCAATCATGGTCGAAATGAGGAACGAGGCGATACAAATTGCACGCTACACCTAACACTAGGGATCGGTCACAGACGGCAAGTAGAGGGATCGCGATAGTGGATTGCTCCATAATTTAATAAGTAAAGCACTATGATTGATTTGCAAATCGAGTAAAGTCACAAATGAAATAAAGATTTGTAGTATAATTGAAACATATGCTATCGAGTAATAGGTAAAGAATGAGTACTAAGATTGTTCTCGGTTGTGCACGAAGAAGAGGATGCAGAATCCCCGAGCTATTCTAGCTTTCTTTGAGTGAAAAGCGCATTAGTTGAGACAAAAAAAAAGGAGTAATAGGAAGGTCTTAGGCGGTGGGCAAACACATGCAATTCGGGCAGGATGCAACGGCCACCGCGTGTCAAGCCACAAGCCACGCGGCGAAGGTGAGCGACAGGGATAAGGAAGATGAAACGAGGACCATTGGATTGGATCTTGCGATCCGATCTAACGGTCCAGCTGACTTAACACCCAATCTGGATGGCGTTAAAGGAAGGCAGATTGCATGCATAAAAACTAACGACTGCCGTTAGTTTTATTTAAATTATATTATTATTTACATTAAATAGAAAAATTTTATTAATTAAAATTAATCATTTAAATGCCTTTCAAAAAAATTTCCCATGAAATCACCCATAGCTAATTGAAGGGTGAGGAATGCAACGACGCAATCAAATTTTCGAATTTTTCGGGGTATTTAAATTATATTAAAATATTCGCCGAAAATTCAACGACTTCCAAATGCTTTCAAAACATCATCCATAGCTAATTTGGAGGTAATGAGCACAATGGCAAAATCATATTTTTGATTTAAGGTCAAATTAAATAGGTCAAATTCCAGGGTTCTTGAACTTCCTCAAAAATTTAAGATTTGATCCGTTTGACTCTTAATTTGGATTGAGTATTTGTGATGAACTCATAATGACTTAATTAATACACTAGAATCACAATCAAGACTTGGTTTAGTCCTTATTGACTTAAGTAATAACCTAAGTTATTACAATAGGTTACTATCACATGTGAGAAACTCATTCTACATGCTTTAGGTAATCCTACTACAAGGGTCCAAAACTAAGAATCTAAAGCTAAGAAGAAGCATCTAGGTTTCTACCTTAAGTTTCAATAATAAGATCTTCATACCTCAATGTTATATCAATTGATAGGACTTAATAATTATTGCATTAATAACCTAAGGCATAATCATAAAGATCTTACACTTCTAACAAGTAAGGATAATTAAGTCTTATACTTTCACTAATTCTTTTTCTTTTTAAATTTGAATTGATCATATCAGATGGGTAAACCCATCTGATCAACACCTATGCTACAATTATGGGATACAATCAAGAATATTATTATGAGTTGATCATATTGCAAATCAGTATATTTTTATAGTTTATCTCATGCTAATAGTCTTATATAAGAGATGATCAAGGATCTTAAGGTATATGTCCAGATACTAAATCACATGAATTCTTTACTAATCTAAGCACTTCTAATTCAATGGTTTAAGATCAATGTCAAATTAGATATATTATTGGAATTATACAAATTGAATTGTCTTTCAATCAAAGTTAATTGATTAAGGTAATTAAGGTTTAGATCTTAATCAAGACAAGTTAGGGTTTAACTCCTAGCTTATTCAAATCAAGATCAATTGTTTATGTGACGACCCCAATAATGAGAATCACTTAACTCAATATTGATACGTCACCACAATACCTAATGTTAGATTTGAAGAAACTAATCCAAATTATTAGTTATTGTGTTTGGCCAAGGATTTAATAGAGGGTCTTAAGTTAAGATGGAAGGGAAATTTTGAATAGTATTAAGTAGTTTGTACATGAAGATGCAATACATGAATTTATAAGTGAGGTTGAAATATAATTAAGTATGTGATATATGTAAGAAGACATGAGAATATAATTTAAACAAATGAAATGAACACTTGCAATCTTAGGCATAAAATTCTAGATATTTAGTGAGTATTTGACATGTGAGTTATAAGTCTACATTTTTCAATAAAATTTCTAAGTCCAAAAATTCTTAAAAATTTCGGTAGAGTCTCCTTTGTAAATGGATAAGGAAACAACTGCAAAGTAGACGTACAAGACTTCCATTTCAATGGAAGTTATATTTCGAAAGAAAAGAAAACCTAAACTAACATGAAATTAATCAATTACATAGGATTGTTTAGTTCCAGTTCTAGTATAGAGTTTAATCTATTACATAGGATTGCTCATTTACAATTCTAAAAGTTTAAAGGGAGAAGATCATATGTGTAATAATTGTCTGCCCTAAGGTTTGCTTCATCATAACATTTTACACTCATATGTAGATATTAAAAGATTATTACTTAGATAAAAAACTAATTTCCAATTCTATAAATAATTAAATATACAACTAATTTCAATTAACATTCTAAGTAGGTATGCAACTAGTGACTTAGTTAATAATCATTTTTATACATTTATAATCATCCATCCATTCAATACATTCATCCATCCAATATATTCATATATTCATTTATCACAAGCATTTAAATATAATCTAAGCTCCAATAAAGTGTAGTAAAATTAAAGTAAACAATATTATTATAAACCAACAGTAAACTTAAGGTAAAGAAAGAAATTGAAAGCTCACTTATAATTTATATTAAGCTATATAATTTAGTATATGATAAGCGGAAGCAATTAATTTTTAGCACTTGGTCCAACTCCACTAGCCTTCAAATGCACATAATCTATTACATTTTAGCATTTAAATGTGATAGGGCAAAGCCAAGAAATAGAAAATTTGGCTAGACTAAATAGTCTAAGTATAATTTAAGATTGACTAAGCATATTATTATTTTAATTAGATATCACTAATAGTTACAAAATAAGTACAAGCATGGGTGCATTATAGTAAGCATACAAGTGAGGAAAATAAGTAAGAAAAATAAAGTGAGTTAAAATACTCACTTTAAGTATACATCCTAGCCTGCAAATAGAATAAGGATAAAAGCATCCTAAATAGGCTAGAAATAAACTAATGTGCATATAAAAGTAAATAAAGTAAAGCATATATATATTCAAATGAACTTATGCTAAGTAAGAAAAAGAAAAAGTGAAGCATTTAAATATAATTCTACAACATTTACTGTAATCTAAGTAAACTGTAAATAAGAAAAGTACAGTTCTAATTTATAAAAAATGCATAGTAAGAAAATTTAAGAAAGATCTTAGACTATTAGTCTAAGATTCATACAGTCTAGAACTATGAAAAGTAACATAGCTAAAAGCTATGGTGATTCTTAATAATTTATAAGATTGAAGAAGATCTCATATGTTTATTAATGGAAGTTATTTTAATCTGTGCTCATTTTGTGGGCATATTCAAAATGAAATGATGAGTTAAACACATCTGTTTAACAATTAAAGAAAAGCAGGATCAAGTTCTAAAACACTCACATTCACTCTCTGAGAATGTGATGTCTCCTTATTACTCCATTTTTAGCCTGCTCTAGACTGATCCACCATATAAACTCCTATTAATTTTTAATGTGAAATTTTTATTCATGCACAATGTATTATATGAATGATTCAAGTGAATAAAGCTCAAAGCTAAGCAAGCATTCAAGGGAAATTCAATAATTGCAACTGATTGATATCTAAAGTTATCTAATTTTAATGATCTACTTAATGATTGGAGCTAATTGAGCTCCCAATTAACTTTGAGATATTGATTTCAAGTTAATTGTATGAATAGTAGTAGTTGGGGTTTTGAAAGTAGTAGATTTAATTCAATTAGTATGATATGACAAAATAATTTATAAGTATAATTAATACTATTAAAAACTAGATCTTATTCACATCCTAAACTATAAGATTCAATTGTATAATTAAATCAAGGTTTATGTGTCTAGTAGAAAGAGATTAAGATAAAGAAAGTATCTAATTTAAGAACTTATAAGTTAATATAGGTTTACTAAAATTTACTAGGGTTCACTAACTAGGTTATAGTTTGAAGGATCTAATCAATCAAGTATTAATCTAGCTAAGTTATAAGAAATTATAAGGCTTAGGGTAAGTAATTAATATGACTTAAGAACTACAAGTTATAAGTATTCTAATAGTTGATATTTAAGGAACTCAATAGGATTTCTAAATTATTCTAAGTGACTTGGGATTTCTAATACTAGCTCTTAGAATATTCAAGAGGAGGCTTTAAAGGTTAAGGTGAATGAACTAAATTCTAATCTAGTCACTAAACTAGATCTAGTTGATTCATTAATCTACTAATACAAAGCCATTGAATCTATCTACACTTAATAGGTGTAACTAAATAAATTTAGGGATTAACTATAATTTAATTTGCAAATCAATCCTAAGGTTTCTACCTTAGGGTTGAAATGTGAATTAAGCACTTGGCAATTAATTCACATAATTAGAAAATTGAGAACTGATCTCATATAAATGAAATCTAGTTTAATAAGGGAGATAATAAATGTGACATATTAGATATCCTAGAGTTTTATAAAACCTAAAGTATGCTATATAGAAATTTAGAATAATCATAATAATACTAAGTAAGAGTCAAAAACATAAAAATCATAAATTATTATTCAATGGAAATGATTTATATATAAATAAAATCCTTATATCTTAAGAAGAAAAATGATATTAAGTATGTCAATTTTGGATAACCTTGGAAAATTAGGGTTTTAATGACTCCTAATTAGGGTTAAAAAATGATTAAAAAAATTATGATTCAAATATTAAATTTGATTTCATATTATTGTTCCTCATAGTTTTGTGAGTGAAATAGACTATTTGATCATTTAATTTGGATATTAAATGATCAAATTAGATCACATGAAATAATAAAATTAATTTGTAATTAATTAATTAATCCTAAATATTGACTAATTAAAATATTTGTCAAAATAGAAATTAAATTGCATATTATTATTCTACTTATTTTTCTGGTAAAAATGGTATATAATTTTGTATCATTTGGATTTGTATTCTTAAAGTTATGATTTAAATGAAATTTGGATGATTAATTATTAATTATGAATAATCTAATAATTGATAAATTAATTCCAATCAATTAATTATCACAGTGTAACAGTTAAAAAGAAAACAAAAAAATTAAGGTGCAGAAATTTAGGGCACTGAGTGCGGGGATAGGATGGATGGAGATTTCATAGCCCTGTCGACGGCTCTAAGTTTCACGAGCCGCCAGACACGTGTCATCCTTTACATATGCCGCGTGTCTCCACGGTTCAGGAGTACAGCGGAGCCTCATCCTTCTATTCGTCCTCCTTAATCGGTCCGGTTTAGCGAAATTACGCGAACCGTAAGAAAACCAATCGGACCGCTTTGTCCCGAGATACATCCCTGATGCGATGACCTAGTGTTCGATTTTTTTTTGCAGTCGAACTCAAAGGTCTTAAATTACTACCTGCACACCCACGAATGGAGATTCTTCAGGACTACACATCTGGATAGGATTTAGAGTCTATCATAGACAGAGTAGTTGCAGCGCCCCGCCCCGTCGCCGCGCGCAATGGGGTAAATATCATAATTCGACAGTGAAGCGGTGCGCTACTCGGGGAGGAATATCCCGTCTCCCCGAAGTAGCTGGGAACTATGCCCATTTGAAGGGCTGCTAACTCAACCTCAAGGAGGGTTGAGAGCTAATACTTAAGATAAGAGTAATATCCTTATCCTAAGTATTATATAAATATATACATTGGATTTATAATATAATAATAATCTAATATATGTATAATATATCAATATTTCTAGTATACTAATCACATCACAATACTAAGTATAAGTAGTATATAATAGAGTGTAGAAGCTTAAAGTAAACATTCATAAAATATTCATCACAGAAGCTGAATAAAAACATTCGTCTCAGAAAAGAAAAGAAAATATATCCAGAATTATTACAAACAGTTTATTGAAATAGACGTAAAACTAAATATTAAACTGAAAATACTAAGCAGAAAATAAATCTAAAGGAGAGTCCACTAGTGCTCCATGGGCTCCTCCTGAATCTCCTAGGCGTCCTTCTGACCTGACTCAATATACTGCTCAGGATCTAGCAAATTGTCGGATCCCAAAAGTACCTCGTGTTAGACAATAAGTCTAACACATCGAAACTAATCTAACAGTTCTGGTTATTCTTTTAACATTTACATAATATAAGTAAATCTGTATATAAACTATAAAGGTAACTAAAAGTACAAAACTGTATAAAACTAGTACAAAACTAAAGCAAGGTAAAGTGAAACTGAATTATAACTGAATACTAAAAATCAATCAAAATAGTGTTGAATATGAAGCTGAGTAATCATAGGTAAAATTATGCTGTATGTCATTGAAACCGTGCATCTGAATATGCCTCAACACTGAGTGCTATTGATATGCAACCAAAATATCACTGAACTGCTATGAGTTGTACGGTCCAATGTATACATACATCCAATTGGGAATACTGCTTACTGATGATGCTGATGCATCCTAAAATTCCCCAGTCAATGTATGCAATATTATGTAACTCATAAATCATCACTGATACTTATACATTATTTTGATACTCACACATCATTCTGATACTCACACATCATGCTTATGCTCATGCTCATGCTTCTAAACTACATGAGATAAATCCAGAAAATGCTTTAAAATCTGATAATGAATCCTAAGTCTCCATTGTGCAGAATCCTGCTAAAAGGATTCTGACTCCTAAACTTTAATCTTGATAATTGGTTTAAGTTGAGAGTTTACTTAAAAATCATTAGCTGAGGAGATTGTATACACATATTTAGCATATTTGCAAGAAAGGTAGATTTAACCCTTAGCTTATTTAAACTGCACTTATCAAAGCGCACTACGATAGGAGGCAGAACCCGGTCACAGTTTATATATCAAGCTAAGCTGTTAAATGACCTAATTACAAGCATACTTAGTGGTCTACGTAAAGTGACTTAAGATACTTAGTTTGCATAAACTGCACTTATCGAAGCGCACTATGATAGGAGGCAGAACCTGGTCGTAGTTTATATCTCAACTAAGGATCTTGTTCACTAATCATAACACTCTTAGTCTTAGAAGATTTACTCTAATGAGAATGTATTCGGCTAATCCCGCAGGATAGCACCTGGTCATAAGTTCACATTGGAGTGAATCAACTAACCCTGAATACTACTGAAATAATCCAGTAATATGGGTATACCCTATTATACCCAATCAATAATCTGAGTTCAGTAGATTCTATTTAATCGACAAAGACTTGTCAAATCTATTAATCCTTACTCTAAGTATGTAACAACCCTAGTTATTACCTTAGCTAAATTTGGATTAATTAAGCCAAACTAAGCTTTAATTTTAATTATATTAGACTCAATGGGTCATTCTAATCTAACCCTAGAAGTTTGGAACCAATCGGAGCTAAAATGGAAAATTTGGTATTTTTGGCTATTTTAAGCTCTGAAAAATGCCTAAATTAATTTGATCTTCAAATCAAAATCTGAGTTCATTTTTGAATTCCCCACCCCCAAATTAGCTAAAAGTGAAATTTTGGGAATTTTTGAACGTCATTTAGGCACATTTTGGATTTAATTTAAATATGTTTAATTGCAAATTAGGGTTCTAAACAAATTATAATTGCACTTTTACCCTTTCCAATGGTTGGCCGATCCCAAACCGCGAGCGCCATCTGGGTCGTCTATTCTGCGAATTTAATCCAATGGCCCGCGCCTTCGATCGGATCCGTCTCATCTCGACCGTTCCGCGGTTTTGAGATTTTGATCTGATGACATCCAACTATCCGCTATAAGTACCCTCGATCACCATTAGATCACCCGATTTGATCCAACGGCTGACCTCTTATCCATGCCCGTTCATTAAGTGTCGGGATATCAGGGCCGTCCCGCTTCGATGGATGATCAATCGGACGGCCCAGAGCTCCCCGAGCATTGTGGATCATCCCCTTCCTCTTGCCCGTCACTCGTTGGTCCCCCCCGACAGCCATATCCCCTCTAGCCCCCGTGGCAGTAAGGGGAAAGGCCAAAATTCCTCTCCTACCCTCGGCGCGTTCATCTTGCCGGTTGCCTTCTCCCCAAAGTACCCTGAGCCATTGGAACCGAGCCTCCCATTCGGCCCAAGCCCGTCTCCCATTCCTGAGCCCTGTAAGTCACCCCCATAGCTTCTCCGGCCTATAAATACCCCTGGAGATTCACAGTGAGTCCCTTTGCTCACTGTGAATCCTTATTTCCCCAATTGAAGTCCTTGAAGCTTCTCTCTCTCTCTCTTCATCCTCGGCTCATCCTCGGAGACTTTTGGAGCTGCGTACCGCTGACAGAGGGCCCGTTTGGTGTTCAGACCCCCTGTGAACCATCGCCTGTCATCCAGGAAGCTCCAGCTATCCTCAATTCCCTTCAGCTAACCCTGCAACCCGACATCAGGTACAGCCTTCTTCCATGGATTTCCTTCAATCCAATTCCTTGTATGTCTCTGCATTGAGCCTCTGGATGTCTCCTAATTAGTCGTAGCCACCTAGGGAACCAGTTGTGATTGTTGCCCGGGGCTAGGCTAGCTTGAATCAATTGTATTGATTGATTGAGCTAGCGGCCGAGCCATGGCTGAGTCCGAGTAAGGACCCAGCGATCGGCTACGCCCCAGGTTATGAAACCTTAGGGATTCGACTCACCTCACCTCCATGAAGGTGTAGGTATCGAACCCCGGAAGATTAATGGCCTCTGTGAGGAGAATTGTCTCCTCACAGTAAGCCTGAAATGCCCCTATCGAAGGTGTTTCAGGTGAGTAGCACCCCATCGATCCAAAGGGATCCAGATGGGGGTTCTTAGTCCAATCGATGCGTCTCGACCCCAAGAACATGTAGGGATCGAGTTGAGCCGCCGCCGTCGTCTGAGCGCTGAGAATTTCAGCGCTGAATCTCGCCTGAGACGGACCTGTCGAGAGGAAGAAGACGACCCATTTTGGGTCGGGCCGACCCCGACCCGCGCGGTTCTGATTTTGGGCCGCGTTTATTAAATAATTATCAGAATGCATTTTTAATGGTTATGTATTTAATTAATCAAATCCTATAGTTTTAATTTAAATAAACATTCGGAATAAATTAATTTAATAACTTTGGCTATACTGGTCCAAATGGTATGATATAATATACCATTTGAATCAAAAAAATACAAGGAATCTAAATATAAAATAAAATTATAGATCTAATAGTTGGATTTAAAATAATTGATTAAATATTTTCTATTTTTAATTAAATCATAATAAATTCAATTAATCACCAAATTAATTGATTAAGGACTCTGATTGCTCATTAAACCCTAAAGAATAATTGTGGCCTCTTAAAAACAAATTTGGACATTTAATTTTCTTAATCATCCTTAATTACCTTAATTAAGGATTAGTGAATTAAACCCTAATTAAGCCTCTAATTTTGGCAAATGTTGTTCATAATACTATCTTAAGTCTATTAGAACTTATGGACAATATTGGATTGCCTTAGAATGCTCTAAATTCATTAATCACCCTAAATGGCTTAAATAAATAATTAGTGTTAATTAGCTCAATTAGGTTATCAAAACCTAAGATAAGTGTGTTTCACACTTCATTAATCAGTATGAAACACATTAAAGTAGATTATATCTAATTTGGATAATTAAACCCTAAAATCCCCAATTTAAGCTTTAAGAGAGGCATTTTGGTCATTTTGACCAAAATGTGCTTAAATGCTCCTTAAAACCTGGGAAATTTTAGTAAACTACCCTTAGATATATTATAAATGTTCTTCTGGACTCTTGGACTAATAATGTTAATCATGTGGAAGTTTATTTAAGAAATCTTCAATTAGCCCTAATCGAGCCACTTAGTCCTTAAGTGAACATAAGGAAGTCATATAGCCTTAATAATTGAATCTAATAATTTAAGATGTTAAATTTCAGTTTAATAAGCTCAACTAAGTTAGTTTATGAGCTTAATTTCTAAAAGAGACATATTTCGAAAATCCTAAGTTAGAAAACTAGTTAAGTCTAAAGTGATCAAATCTTAGATCCTAGATCTTAGACTTTAGATCTTCTACTTGAATCAAACTATCTCCAATTGAATTTCTTTAAATGATTTATTATTTAATCTTTTGAAGCCTTCCATGTGGGTATAGGATGATTTAATATATAAGATAATTAAATTATCTTAAAGATTGAATATAGATCTTAGATTCTCAAGTTCTTAATTGATTATTTTATCTTATGATCAATAGAATAATCTTTTACTAAGTTCTTAGTTCCTGGATCTTTCAGCTTATAGGATTCTTTACTTTTAATTTGGGTAGTAATTGTGAACCCTATATCCTTAATAGGACTTTTACCTTGGATCTAGGATTTGGACACCAAAGTGGAGTTTAAGTCCTAAATCCTTAAATCTTGAATTACTTAATCAAGGTTTGGGTAAGAGAGTAAAATATTAATAAATTAGGTCATTAATTTATTTATTGAAACCTTATAGTTGTCACATGATTTTGAATTAGAAATTGTTAAGTTCTAATATTAACTTTAAGGACGTAAATCTGAGATTCTACTCGATAGCTGGATATTGGAAATCCTAAACTTGTATCTTCTCAGAGTAGCCAGATTGGGTAATTAGATAACAACAGATATCACATAAGTCTAGATTGAGTCTCTTGCTTATTTTGACTAGATTGCTTTGCACACCTTGAATGTTGAGCCTTATCCCTTGAGCATAATAGGCGAACTTAGGATATGGAGGATACATCATAAGTTAGTATTTGTAAAGCATATCATTCATCTAGTTATTACAGTGCTTTCAGTTAGTAGAATATGTCCTAACTTAGTCTACCTCTTTAGTAGTAGTATTGTATAGATTAGATTCAGATATAGTATAATTAGATGGCTAGTCTGGATATTAATTGATATTGGAGGCCCTGTACTATATTTTAGGCTTATTGCTACTATAGTTTGGTTTTTTAGTCTTGTTTTCTTTTTTGCTTTACCACATGCTTCAGTGGCCTTATTTTCAATACTTGCTCACTTTGCCACACGTCTCAGTGACTTTACATAGATTACTTTGCTTTTACCACATGTCTCAGTTGTTTTCTTTTCTTTTATTTTCTTAATTAGCATATTGTATGTATACTTATATGGTTACTTATATATATTGGCATGTTTAGGATGCTAGAATTATGTATTTTATTCAGTATTATATATTTTATGTACTTAGCATGTATTGATATGATCATAAGCATGTTAGGTTCAGAAATGCATTCTAGTTGTTGTTCCTTTTTTTAGCTTTTAGCCTCACCTTGCTTATTTTGCATTGTATGTTATTTTTCATACTAGTTGCTGGCTATAAATGGATAGTTTATAGTTATTTGTTTCTTCATAACTTGTTACACCCATTACTGCTTGCATGTTTAGCTAATTTAAATTATGACATCTTTAAAATATTCAGTTCATTAAAATAGCCTAAAATGTACGTAGATAATTGTCTAACTGTAACTTTTTATTTTGTTGGCTGGGGCCCTGGCATTTGTGATACCGACAAATGTCTGATTCAGACTTGTTCGTGGGCAGTGTCACAGAAGGGGAGCAGGTTCAGGAGGAGGAGCATGCTACTGCTATTTAGATAGATCTTGCATTTTATTTCAGTGAGATTGATAGATATTTTCATTCTCTTTAAGATTCAGTTTGTAATAATTAATTCTAAATATATTTCATTTTTACATTATGATGAGTTACTATATTATCTGTTTTTCCCTCTTTCTATTATGTATGCTTGTGGATGTTACCTTACTGTTTGTTGCTTCTGCCACTTTGATACTTATATCTTGATGAATGTTATAATACTTGGTGACAAGTCCTTGGCTAAAAATAGGTTGGGTTTACCTAACTTTACTTAAGTTGGAGATTTGCCACAGTTGGAGCACCATACTTCCTATTATCAGTACGGGGCCCCACAAAGTAGGTGTATCCTATACAAGGCTCCAAGGATGTGATCAAAGGATCACTCAACATAGGTTACCACCACAAAGAATGAGCCACAATCTAGGTACTTTAGGTGATTCCTACCACAATGTATCAAGTTTAACTTCTAAAGTTATGAAGGATTAACTAGGTTCCTACCTCAATAAGTTACAAAAGTTCTTCCTACCTCAATGCATCATTAGTTAAGGTCTTTAACTATTTCAATAACGATCCTATAGCAAGACCCTTAAGATCTCACTTTTTTACTTCTTAAGATTCATTTGCTATACTTAGGTTAAGTGATCAGATCAGATAATTAAACTTCATTTGATCCTTACCTATTCTACAATCATGGGATAAAATCAAAAATCTTATTAGAGTTAAATCATTGCATAAATCATTATAACTTTTATTTCCATCTTATGCTAATTGTCTTATATAAGACAAAATCAAGTATTTAAAGTTTGGATTCAGATGGTTCAATCACACACATTCAATATTATCCTTAGCACTTCTAATTTAATGATTTAAGATCAATATCAAATTATGTGTATTATTGGAATAATGTCAATTAAATTATCTTACAATCAAGTTAATTAATTAAGTGATTAAGGTTTAGATCTTAATCAAGATAAGCTAGGGTTTAACCCATAACCTTTCTATCATTAAGATTAATGTTAATTTAAAGATCAATGACAAATCAATGCATTATTAGTGTATTATTGATGTCAAACTTTATGTTTGGATTAAATATTATTTACTTAATCAAGTTATCAAGATTCTTATGTTCAAGTTTAGTTTATATATCAAGATGTCCCATTTAAATGTTAAATTTTCTAATATACATCTTAATATCATAAAGGCATATAAATAGAAAGATGACATAAAATAAAAAGGTGATTAATGCTAATCAAATCCTAAAATAAATAAAGAGATTAGCACTCAATCAGAATTCTAAAAGATCTAAGTTTCATGCCATTTAGGTTATTAAGATTTACCTATTTGATACATACTTTTAAGGATTCTATTACTTAACATTTGACATGACATACATTTAAAGTATATAGTAGATTGTTGAGCACATTAAGAATGACAAAGTTTCAAATTTAGTTTTAATATAAAATTTTATGCAATATTCAATTTTAGCTAAAATATGTTCAAATTTAGTATAACTTAGCCCCACTAGGGTCCTAGGGACCTTAAAATATAAAAACAGAGAAGTTTTGGCCATTTCAGCCAAAACTGGGCAGTTTTCTAAAATTCTGGGAAATTTACAAGTTTGCGCGCTGGAGCGTGCGGTAGTACTTTTCGCGCGGCAGCTCGCTGTAGCGCTTTTTGCGCGACAGTGCGCGATAGCACTTTTTGCGTGGCAGCGTGCTGTAGCACTTTTATCCCTGGGGTGCGCTGTGGTCCGGTGCAGCCCGCTGCAGCGCGCGATGGCGCGCTGCAGCGGTCTGTTTTGCAAGTTTACTATTTAATTACTTTTTCATATGTTTATATAATTTCCGCCAAAATTCTGCTGTAGCTCACTGCAGCATGCTGTAGCGCACTGCAGTGGCCTAGCTCTGCAACTTCGGGCGCTGCAGCGCGCTGGAGCGCCATACGTCATTTTTCGCTTTGACAAAAACTCTAAGGCCTATTTTCAAGCTCAATTACTCTCAATTCAGAGAGTCTGATGAGCGGTGACATATATCAATGGAAATATATTTTTGATACCTTTCCATCGACACCAAAATCGGTACAAACGGAGCATTCTAACTATACGAAAAATGTGGATGAATGACAGGGTGTGCAAAATAGACGAAAACAGAATAGATTTTTGTGAAGCTTTTAAGAGTCATAATGGCTTACATTCATGCTCATGGACTTCCAAAGCTACATTCCAATATTATAATGGCATGAGAAAGACAAGGAGAGGAGCAAAGGGGTACCTTTAGTCCTTAAGAAGGGAGGGAGAGAACTTTGTCTTTTTCAAAAGCTTTGGAAGTAGAGAGCTGAACCTCTTTTTCTTCAGCACTACAGCATCAATGGTGGAAAGAAGGAGTGGAGAAAATTTCAGCAAGTAATAGAGGAAGGCTGAGCTCCTCTTTAAAGAGGAGGAGGAATGATGAGCCTAGGGGATATGTCATCATGAGGTCTAGGGAGGGGGAGAAGGAGGGAGGAGGAAAGGCCATTAAAAATCAGCCTAAGGGCTTGGGGTGTCGGTTGAGGTGATGGCAAGCCGAAATGGGAATTAGAAAAAAAAAATGGGGAAATTGCAATTTGGGGCTTGACTAATTACTTATTTATTTTTTCCTAATTATATGAAAATTCAGATTTTTGAAATGCACTCCAAAAATTCCCAAAAATTTACCCCTATCTAATTTGAGGGTGAGGAATCCAACGGCAAAGTCGGAATTTGATTCTGATGATTATTTAATTATTCTATTTTCTGGTGCATTTAATTATATTAAAATATTCGCAAAAAATCGATGACTTCCAAATGCGTCCAAAACATCACCCCTAGCAAATTTGGGGGGGTGACGATCACAACGGTGAAGTCGGATTTCAATTTCAAGGTCAAAATAAATACCTCAGTTTTCTATTTAATTAATTATTAAAATAATCCAAAATATTGGATTGAACTCCGAATTGCTCCAAACCTTCAGGGTTTGGATTTAATGACTCGATGAACTTAATGGAATGATAATTATATTATGATTATGCTAAAATTAAGCTGGGTAACAACCTTGGGTTGTTACAGTAGTTAATTAGGCAATGCCCTATATTTCATTTAAAAAACCCTAAAATCGCCTAAAGCATTGATTCAATAAACCTGAGCTCAATAGAGTCCATATAGAGTCGATTAAGCCATAATATATCAGATTGAATTCAAAATAATGATTCGATAGGTTATATTAAGAAGAAGTGAAGGATATAGTGTAGCGCCCCGCCCGTCGCTACACGCAAAAGAGACAATTATTATTATTTTCGACGGTGGAGCGGTGCGCCACTCGAGGAGGAATATCCTGCCTCCCCGAATAGCTGAAAATTAAGCCTATCTGAAGGGCTGCTGACTCAATCTCAAGGAGGGTAGAGAGCTAATACTTAAGATAAGAGTAGTATCTTTATCCTAAGTATTAGATAAATATATACATTAGATCTAGAATACAATAGGAATCCAATATATGTATAATATATCAGCATTTTCAGTATGCTGATCATATCATAATACTAAGTATAAGTAATACATAACAGAGTGTGGAAGCTTAAAGCAAATATCCAGAAACATTCATCACAGAAGCTGTATAAAAATATTTATCTCAGAAAAGAAAAGAAAATACATCAGACATAGAGCTAAGTGCTGAACTAAAAATAAACTAAGCAAAAAAGTTGTGAAATTGGAGGAGGGTCCACTAGTGCTCCACTGGCTCCTCCTGAATCTCCTGGGTATTCTCCTGACCTGGCTCAATATGCTGCTCAGGATCTAGCAAATTGTCGAATCCCAAAAGTGCCCCGTGTTAAACAATAAGTCTAACACATCGAAACTAGTCTAACAGTTCTAATTATTCATTTAACATTTACATAATGTAATTAAATCTGCATAAATATTATAAATATGACTGAAAGCATAAAACTGTATAAACGGTGCAAAATTGAAGTAAGATAAGGTAAGTAAAGCTGAACTATAAACTGAATACTGAAAATAAACTAAAACAGTAATGAATATGAAACTAAGTAATCATCCGTAAAACTATGATGTATGTCACTGAAACTGTGCATCTGAATATACCACAATATTGTATGCTACTAATATGCAACCACAATATCACAGATCTGCTATGAGTAGTATGGTCCAATGTATACATACATCCAGTTAGGAATACCGTATACTGTAATGCTGATGCATCCTGAAATGCCCTAGTCAATGTATATAATATTCCATAACTCATAAATTATCACTGATACTATACACCATTCTGGCACTCACACATCATGCTTATGCTCATGCTCATGCTTCTAACTACATGAGGAAAAATCCAAAATCCAAAAAATGCTTGAAATCTGATAATGAATTCAAGATCTCTATTGTACAGAATCTTGATAAAAGGATTCTAACAACTACATTCTAGTTCGATACTTGGTTAAAGTTAAGAGTTTACTTGAAAATCATTAGCTGGGATGATTGTATACACATATTTAGCATGTTTACAAAAAATGTGGATTTAACCCTTAGCTTGTTTAAACTGCACTTACCAAAGTGCACTACAATAAGAGGCAGAACTCGGTCACAGTTTACATCTCAAGCTAAACTATTAAATGACCTAATTATAAGCATACTTAGTGTTCTACGCAAAGTGACTTGGGATACTTAGTTTACATAAACTACACTTATCGAAGCGCACTATGATAGCAGAACCCGGTCATAATTTATATCTCAAACTAAGGATCTTGTTCACTAATTGTAACCCTCTTAGTCTTGGAAAATTTACTCTAACGGGACCATATATGTCTAATACCTTAGGATAGCACCCAGTCATAAGTCCACATTGGAGTAAATCAACCAATCCTGAATATCGCTGAGATAATCCAGTACTATGGGTATACTCTACTATACCCAATCAATAATTTAGGTTCAGACAATACTATTTAATACACAAGGATTTATCAAAGCTATTAATCATTACTCTAAATAGGCGTGCCCTACACAGGGCTCTAAGGATGTGATCAAAGGATCACTCAATATAAGTTACTACCACAATGGAGAAGTTTCATTATAATTACTTTAGGTGATTCCTACCACAATATATCAAGTTCAACCTCTAAATTTATGAAGGATCATCTAAGTTTCTACCTCAATAAGTTACAAAAGCTCTTCCTACCTCAAGGTATCAATATTTAAGGTCTTTAAACATTTCATCAATGATTCTAAAGCAAGACGCTTAAGATCTCACTTTTCTACTTCTTAAAGTTTACTTGTTAGACTTAGGTTAAAGTGAACAGATCAGATGATTAAAATTCATCTGATATTTTCCTATTCTACAATCATGGGATAAAATTAAAGATCTTATTAGGATTAGATCATTTCATAAATTATTATAATTTTATTATCCATTTTATGCTCATAGTCTTACATAAGAGAAAATCAAGGATCTAAAGTTTAGATTCAGATGATTCAATCACACAGATTTAAATATTCACCTTAACACTTCTAATTCAATAATTTAAGATCAATACCAAATCAGATGCATTATTGGAATAATATCAATTACATTATCTCTTAATCAAGTTAATTGATTAAGTGATTAAGGTTTAGATCTTAATAAAGATAAGTTAGGGTTTAACCCCTAACCTCTCTACTATTAAGACCAAAGGTTAGTTTAAAAGTTGATGACAAATCAATGTATTATTAGTGTATTATTGATGGCAATTTTAAGTTTAGATTAAGTATTATCTACTTAATTGAGTTATTAAGATTTTTAGGTTTAATTGTAATTTAATATTATTTAAACATGATTAGGTGTCCAAATAAATGTTTAGGTTCTCTAACATACATCCTAATATCATGAAAATATATAAATGTAAGATGACATGAAATAGAATGTAATTAATACTAATCAAATTCTAAATCAAATTAAAGGGATTAACATTTGATTATAATTTAAAAAGACTTAGGTTTCATACCACTTAGTTGTTGAGACATACTTATTCAATTCAAACACTTAAAATTCTATTACTTAGCATTTGACATAATATACATTTAAGATACATACTAGGTGTTGAGTACTTATTAAAGATGACTAAGTTTCAAACTTAATTTCTATATAGAATTTTATGTAATGTTTAATTTTAACTAAAATTTGATGTTATTTAGTTCACAATGGTCCTATGGACCTTAAAATACAAAAATAGTGAAATTTTGGCAATTTCAGCCAAAACTGGAAAGTTTTTCAGACATTCTGGCATTTTTGCAAGTTTGGGCGTTGTGGTGGTTCTGGCGCTGTAGCGCTTTTAGCGCGACGGCGCGCTGTGGCACTTTTGGCGCTGTAGCGCGCTGTGACGCTTTTCGCGCGACAACGCACTGTGGCGCTATTGGGGCTGGAGTGCGCTGCGGCCCACTGCGCTGCGCTATGGCGTGCAGCATGCTGCAGCGGTTCAACTTGTAAAAACACTGTGCCATTAATTCATTTTTCATATTTTCTAAAGTTTTTCTGAAAATTCCGCTGTAGCCCACTATAGCGCATTGTGACGCGCTGTAGCGGTCTGTTTTGCGAAATACTATTTAATTAGGTAAATGGTAAGTTTTCAAAAGTTTTTTATGAAATACCACTGCAGCCCGCTACCATGCACTGTAGCTATCCAACTTGCGATTTACTATTTAATAATTGATTTTATAAAAATTTTGTCGAAATACCGCTGCAGCGCGCTATGGCGCATTGCAGTGGCCCAACTTGCAGCTTTGGGCGCTGCAGCACCAGACGACATTTTTCACCTGGACGAAAACTAGAATGCCTACTTTCAAGCTCAAATTGCAAAGCATTCCATGAGCGGTGCTATATATCAATGAAAAGGCCTTTCCGATACATTTTTATCGACACCAAAATTGGCACAAACGGAGCATTCTAACTATACAAAAAGTGTGAATAAAAGACAAGGTATACAAAATGGATGAAAACAAAGCATGCATTTTTCGAATAAATAAGCTACCTCAATGAGCCTTTGAAACAACTCTATGTTGTTACTAGAGTAATTAATCCCAAACTCAGGTGGATTAAGTCAAAATTAGAATTTTAATATTAGTCAAATAAAAATTAAATAAAAATATACTCAAATGAAGTTTTAAGAGGATCCTTCTACCAAAATTTGAGCGCAATCGGGGGTCCCAGATCGTCCTAATAAATTCAGGAAGTTTAAACTTCCAGAGTTGTTAAAAGATAAAATAAAAGTCAGATTTCAAAAAATTTTATAGATTTGAGCTAAGCATTATAAGAGGACAATATGTATTAAGTTTCATAATTTTTCGGGCTCCAGATTAATCGTAGCGAATTTTTGAAGTTTTTTACTTAAAAATTAATATAAAATAAAATACTAGTCCAAATTCAATAATTTTTAGACGCTTGCATTTCTCTCATCAAGACGGTCGTTTCAATACTAAATTTGCAATTTTTGGAGTTCATTTGATTATTCAATCAACCCTTATAAATTTCAGCGATTCTTAGCCACTCGATCTTGATCGAGTGGCTCTCATCAAATTCGATTGAGTATATATATAACTCTCTCTTACAACATAAATTTCCTAAATCCCCCTCTTTTCCTCTCCCCTAGCCGAAACCCTCTCTCCCTAACCGATCCTCCAAAAATCGCAAAGCCTCTCCTCCTTCTTCCTCCATGGCCGAGCCCCCTTCATCTCCGCTTGGCCGAGCTCGAGTAGCCCTCCTTCCATGGTCGAGCAGCAGCCTTCATCCTCTATGGCCGAGCAGTAGCAGCGCTCTTCTTCCTTAGGCGAGCAGCAGCCCTCCTTCCCTTGGCCAAGCACACATTTCCTTCCACTCCATGGCCAAGAGACATCGCCTCCTTCATGGTCGAGAGTTCCTCTTCCTATCGGCTGAACAGTAGCCTTCTTCCCTCCATGGCCAAACCATCCTGCTCCTTCCCATGGCCGAGCCGCCTTCTTCTCTCCATGGTCAAGCCGCCGCCTTGTTGTACACAACTCCTCTCCCTTGAGCAAAGCGCAACCATCAAGGTATAATTTACTCATAACTTTTATAAGTTTTTAAGAGTTATATGCAGCAATTATATGGAGAACTTAGTATATTCAGCATTTTACTCTTGCCCTAAATGATTAGTTAATTTCAAGTTGTATGACTCAATCCAATAATGTGAATCTAAATGCAGCGATTTATTTGAATATTAATGATGTTCTAGTAAAACATATCATTCATATGTTTGTGAATAAGCAGCTAAGCATGAGAGATTATAGCATTTTTTTTTCACCATTGCATGTAAAGAGATTTATTATAATAAATGCATGAAACAATATATATTTAGTTCCTAATTCTATTACACTTAAAATTATAAATAGTTTATGCATAGGATGGCCGTTTTTATATAAATATAATTCTTACAAAGTATGAGTTATGTGGCTTAGATCGATTCTTATGGATTTTAGAGTTTATAATGAAGTTAAAATGACACTATAATGCAATAATAAATTTGTCTTCAACATCACTCATAATCTTGTTCAAAAGCTTGAGTTAACTTTAATAATTTTATTATTTCAATTTTAATTAAATGAAAATTTTGTATAAATAATGAGGTTTTTGAACACACTTAAATCCTTTTATGCATAATCAGCCATCCTAATACACATTTATATTCATTTGGCATTCACAGAATTTGTAGTTGAATGACAAAGTCGCATGGTGGATTTCTAAACATAAATATAAAGTAACCGTATTAATAAAGGCATTAAATCAACATTTAAAATTATGTTTGTGCACCTACAATCCCTGTCCATGTTAACACAGAAGATAAATTGCATGTTTGGTACTTAAGAAATAAGAAGTGTAATCAATCCATCATTCTATTTCACTTTTCAACTAGGGAAACTTATATATAGTCCATATGAAGTCGAAGTCCTAGGGTTCTGAAGCCATGTGCTGCTGAAGTTTTAAGTTGTGTAAGGTATGGTATGTACTTAGAACTTTATTGAGTTCTGTTTTCTTTTAATTATGTTATTTTCTTGAGCTCTATGTACAGTGCGTACACCACTTGCATAGATCTTAGCATCATTAGGATTTGTTGTTATTTGGAAACCATGATATTAGGGTATAAGAACTCTTGCTAACTAAGTAGTAATCATTACCCTAGTTGAAAACTGTAAATTATGCAGACGTGAATTAAAACCTAGAGTCAAACTAAGGTACTTCCTTAGGAACTTTACTTCACCTTAGGCTCTTTCCTTAAGATTAGGATTAGACACTAAGTTAGATTCCATTCATTGAATAAATGAGTTATTCGATGAATGAAATCTTGGTTTTATTAGTTTCTAGATTTTTTTCATAGTTTTATTTTGATTATCTTATCTTTCAATTTTAGATTAAGGATAGAGACCCATTCTATTAAGTTTAATTTTTACTTAATAGAATATGCCTTGATCATCAGTTCACTTGTAGATTGAACCATAGATCTTAAGCCTACCCTTGGATTATGTGATTGAACCCAAATTTGTGGTGTTTAATTCATAATCCATAGCTTAGTAGATCTTGACCGAATCTTAGCTTAGAACGTCTCAATTTTTCAATTAGGATGTGATGTTTTATTTTTTAACTTATAGTCGATTTTGATTGAACTAAATTGGAACATGATCAGTTCTGATTGTTTTCAACTCATAAGGTCGTGCTTCTAAGCTGTATAACTTAGAATAGTTAGAATGGGTAAATTAGAAAATAAATGATATCACCATATTAGTAGAGTTTCTTGCTTATTTTGATATTTTGTGCTACGCATTCCTTGTATATTTGAGCTTACTTTCTTGGACATTTCATATAAGAGAACTTTGTGCATGAAGATGAAAACTTAGAATAATAGGATAACGGTTGCCTTTGGATCTGGTTTGTGATGATTATGGTGCACATTTGCCCCGATGGACAGTGGTAAGGTGAGATCAGGATGCCTAACATTCTCATTGAGGAGAGTGTCTTAGACTTGGGACCCATATAGTCTTGTAGAAGTGCTTGACTCTTCAGTTATTTCTAAAAGTTATCCATAGAAATAAAAGTAAAATAATTAAAATATGTTGCATAGTATTGCCTGCCTCTTCAGTCATATAGTGTATTCAGTTATGTTTATGGGAACAGATTGATATATATGTATATATGGGCCAGTTTGGCCAGGTCTTTTGATATGGCAGTCAATATACAGAGATTCATATACAACTTGATATTTGGCTATGTTTCAATATTATTTATTCAGTCAGCTTTTTTTTTGTTCAGCTTATATATAGTAGGATGTTAGAATTTTGCTGCTATTATACGTATCGCTGTCGAGTTTACTTATTTAATCTGCATATATCATATGATCATCAGCATGTTTAGGATTAGATTTTATTTTTAGTACTCTTACTTACTGCACTATTTATATGTAAATGCCAATTTCTTGCTTAGTTGTTGAGGTATGCTTTTGTCTCATTTATTATTTAGTTATAAATATTATATTTATAACTATCCCTGTTTCTTATTACGCTTACTGCTCCTATTGCTTAGTTACTTTTTGTTGTGTTTAAGTTAAAATTGTGACATTAATAATACATGTAAAACATTTAGCTTAAATTGTACTTAAACTTATTAAAGTCTAATCAGATTTTCTTTTTTTTTTGCTGTGCCCTGTCATATATGTATATATGACAGATCAGGAGTATAGGTCAGACCCAGTGCTTGAGAATTTAGTTGCTATCAAGTTAAAGTAAAGTGCAGCTTCTTGAAGGAGATATGCGGCCACCTTCTTGACCTACATTTATTAAAAGTATAATAACTATGTTTTCTTATTCTTACTATTCTGCATTTAATGTATTGTATGTGAATGAATTAATGTGGACTGTGTTTGGATGCTTCCTTTCTATCTATTTTGCACTGCTATACTATATGTATGTTTCTATTAAGTTTTGCTCAACTCTTGATTAGTATCACAAATATGTTATTAGTGTAATGTCTGTGGTACTATTGACGACCACCTCTTAACACTTATTTGATTAAGGGGCGGTCTCCACAGCCTTAATGGCTTCCATACACATTTATAAACTTTTAGAGATACATTCAAGCATTGTAGTAACATGAAGGAGACAAGAAGAGGAACAAATAGGGTACCTTAGCCTTGTAAAGAGTGGAGGAAGAAGGAACCTTTGCCTTTCTTCAAAGCCTTAGAAATGAGCTCCTTCTTTCAGCACAAGGGATCAATGGAAGAGGAAGAGGAGAAATTTTCTAGCAAGAAGAGAAGGAGAGCTGAGCTTCTCTTTAAAGAGGATAAGAAATGATGAGCCTAGGGGATAGGCCATCATGAGGCCTAGGGAGAGGGAGAACGAGAGGCCATTAAAAATCAGCCAAAGGGGCACAGGGCGCCGACTGAGGTGATAGCCAGCCGAAAATGAGAATTATAAAAATAAGGAAATTGCAATTTGAGCGCTCTCTAATTACTTATTTATTTTCCCTAATTATTTAAATATTCTAATTTTTGAAATGTGTTCTGAAATTTCCAAAAATTCACCCATAGCTAATTTGGGGGTGAGGAATTCAACGGTGAAGTCAGAATTTGATTCCGACAATTATTTAATTATGCTAATTTTCGGGGTATTTAATTATATTAAAATATTGACGAAAATTTGACGACTTCCAAACGTGTCCAAAACATCACCCGTAGCTAATTTGGGGGTGACGATCGTAACGGCGAAGTCGGATTTTGATTTTGAGGTCAAAATAAATACATCAATTTCTGATTAATTAAATATTAAAATAATCCAAAATATTGAATTTAGCTCTGAATTGCTCCAAGCCTTCAGGGTTTGGTTCTAATGACTAGATGAACTTAATGGAATGATAATTAAAATACAATTAGACTAAAATTAAACTGGGTAATAACCTTGGGTTGTTACATATGGGTACCTAACAGAGCTTCACTGACGGCAGAATAATAGAGATTAGGGCTTGATTTCTCCTCGCCAGGTGCGTTTCTTAGCTCTCCAGACCACTCCAGCAGCAGCAAACGTAAACAGAAGGAAATGCACAACCTTTTCTTTGGAAATTTGAATGGAAGGTTATCTCTGAAATTTGCATTTCCTCCGCACGGTGTACGCCTCTGCGCTCGATAATGGCGCAGAGAGACGTACAGTGAATCGCATCTGTGCCATCCACTCCAGATCCAAATCCAACAGTTGAAACTTCACACGCGATATGGAGAAATCTAGATCGTTAGATTTGACATAGGAAAAACGCAACGGTCTAGATTCGCGCAAAAAGATATCCCGTGTGCTAGCCTTACACACAGGATCTGCGCTATCCTAAAATAATACAGCCGATAAATTAATATTTAATATTTATAAAATTTAATTTAAATACTTTATTAATTAATTATACACAATTTATCAAGCAAAATAAAATAATCAAACGTACTCCGAGAAGTCCCAAAAATTCATCTTTACCTAATTGAGGTGTGGTGAACTCAAAAATGCAATTGAATTTTTGATCGGAGGTCAATTTAATTATCTTAATTTTCTGGGTATTTAAAATATTATTAAAATATTTAGGAAAAATTCGATAACTTCCAAACACTTCCAAACTACCACCCCTAGCTAATTTGGGTGTGGTGAGTCTAATGGTGGACTCCATTTTTTATTCTAATGTCTAAATAAATTAGGCATTCTCATAATTATCAGAATACTAGGAGATGCTGGAAATTTCCAAATAATCTCCAAATCGCATGAAATTTGAAATGGAGACTCCTAATACTATTATAAGACTAATTAAAAAGGATTAGAGTCAATTAGGTCACTAATTGATGAGTAACAATACTATAGTTATTATAGTTTAGTTTAAGGTTCAATGATAAATCAGTGAATTATTGATGCATTATTGGTGTTCACTTCAAGTTCAAGATCAAGCATTGATTAACTTAATCAATTCTTAAGGTTCTTAGGGTTAAACATTGATTAATGTCAAATTAATTAAACCAAGGTGTCCAAACCAAAATTAAAGTTCTTAAACATTTATAAGCATCACATTGATTAAAATAACGAGTAATTAAGGCTAATCAAATCTTAAATCAACCTAAAAAGGATTAGCACCTGATTACAAATGTAAATCCTAAAGGCTAAGGATTAAATCACAAACCTTCCCAATACTACAAGTTAGGCTATCTTATTAAGCAAAGTCAAGCTTAATAAGATAGATCTCTAAACTTAAACTAAAATTTAAATACAAAATAATCATAAATAAATGATGAAATCTAAATAATTTGATAAATATATAAGTTTTTTAATTTAGATATGGTCTGAACTTTGAGCATCTCATCATATGATGGTTGTTGCATGATCGAATTAAGGAGAATGCATATATTATAATAAAAATATTTATTTTTTATTTTATTTTCAATTAAATTATATTAAGTATTATATTATGGTTATTATATTATCATTTCATTCATTAATTATAATATCTATTTTATACTACAAAACTTATTTAAATCACATTTATTTTGTAATATTTTGAAATAAAGCTTATGATTAAACCAACTCCTGAACAAATTTTAGTCTAAGGGTAGAGGAGAGTTGATTAGAAATTAGGGTTATCGAGGTTAAATTAATGATTAAATCAGCTAATGTAAGCATATGTTTTAAGAGATAAAATCCTTGAAGGTAAGCTTGATCTATAATTAACATTAATCAAATTGACTTAAATTGAAGGTTATTCTAAAATTGGGCAAGTAAATCAAGATTTAAAGATGATATATAAAGTTTAAGACAAGCCTAATATATTTGAAGGATATAATTAATCCTATTAATTTAGCAATCAATAGCAATATTTTATCCTTGTATTATGAGAGAAATAGAGAGTACCATGATGTAACAGCTCAAGATTATTTAAGGACCGGATTAAGTTAAAATCAGAATCATTTACTAGCTTAAAATTAAATCAAGAATACTATTAGATAGATCATAATTTAATAATATGACTGTATATATTCGAGAGAGATTGGAATTTTGGTTTTCTTTAAACTAATTAAAAAAACATATCTAAAAATTTAATAGAAATTACAATATAAGCCCAAAACCATAAACTTGCGTAAGAAGAAATTATGTTTTAAATTTCATCTCATGTAGATCTATGGATAATTCAAAATGAAATTTAAAAGTTTTAATATTTAAAAATTGATAATAATTAAAATATAAATTCAAATTTATATATTTTTTGGGCGAGACTGTTTGTACTGTCAAAATACACAACATTGTCAAGCTTCTCAAATTTGATATTCAAACAACCAAAATGCAAGATAATTAAATTGAAATAAAACTAATAAAGTTTTATTTGAAATTATAACCTTAATAAATTCACATAAAATTATGTGATGCTAAGAAAATACCAAATTTTATAGAAATTCAAATAAATTACTTTTTAAATAATGACATATTTATGCAAAATACTAAATTTTATGCTAAGAAGTTTCTATTTAATTATGCACAATAAAAAAAAAAATCAAGCTTTAAATAGAATAATCTAAGAAATATATATGAAGTATAAGCTTACTTATAGTAGAAGCTTTAATCTTGATGACATGACATAATTATTGAGAACCATGTGATCAAGAAGAGTGAAAGGCACTTTGTTCGATTATTCAAATTCATAGTGAAATAAAGGGTGGTGTGATTAGCAGAGCCCAAGCTAATTGGATGAATATGAGGAATGCTTTTGAAGTGTTTTATTATTGAAAGAAAAATGTTACAATTACATCATAATATACATAACTATATTTATGACCAATCAAAAATTTTATTTTTTTTTATTTTTTTTTTAATTACACATTGATCCAATTAAAAAGTGAATTACATCAACTATATATTTACACATAAAATTATCATGTGATCCTCATTTTAATGTGTATATGATGGTGTAAGTATAATAAAATTCTTATTGAAAATATCTCATTTAAAAGTAAAATTTTATTTTTATAAAATAAAATTTTAAAATTATTAAAATGTATCGAATATGCTTCTATAATTTTATAAGAAATGATATTTAGACTTATTGATGTGATACCTAAAAAAACTAATCTAATAAGATTTAAATATCATTTTAATATAAACTTTAAAAATAATATTTTGTATTATTTTAATAAAATAAATAAATAATAATATTCAAATTTTATTAGATAAATTTTTTTTAGATATTATATTTACAATTCTAAATAGTATTTCTTTTTGTCTTTTTTTTATATATATTAAACTGATATATAATTTGTATCAAATTTTGGGTCAACATTCGTTATGAATGGCAAGAGTACAGAAATTGCTGCAGAGAAACAATCAGGAGCTTCAGCAGCGGGGTACAGAGGGTGCTTCAACAATGCGTACGACGGGAGCTTCAACAACGGAGGTAAACATCGTATTTTTTTTCCATACATGGCGCAAGGGCACATACTGCCCCAATTTTTACTTCGAAGACATCCTCCCCGACTGCGTGCTCACGGGCATAGTCATGCCCTGGACGTAGGCCCTCGCTCAAGCCCGCGCCATCTCTCGCCTCCTCTTTGACGGCACCGGCTTCTTCTTCGGCTACGCCGAAGACACCCTCAATGGCCTCCGCCCGCTCAACATCTCATCGTCCTCCTCTTTCGCCCTCCCGTGCCTTCCCCGCCAAGCTTTTCTCCCAGACGCTTGAGCGCGGCGCAATAAAGAGCTCGGCTTTCGCCGCCCTCGTCAAGGAGATGAAGGAGGCGATCCCAACAGCTACGGCGTGCTGGGAAACGTGGTGGGGAAGAAGGCCTGGCATGTTGCCCCGGATCGCTTTGGCTGATAAGGCGCTGAGGGATTCTGCCGGGATGGCGTACGTGTGCTTCGACAGCTCAGAGGGATTAATTTGATACATTTTAAAAATTTTAAGTACTTATTTGATAAAACAAAATTTGAAGGACTAGTGTGATACAAATACATAATTATTAGGACTAATAAAATCTTTTCCCAATTTTTTTTTATTTGTATATAACCACACCGGATCATTATTTTTAATAAAAATCTTTTTTAAAAGAGACTCGGATTCAAAAAAAAAAAAAAAAAAAAAAAAAAAAAAAAAAAAAAAAAAAACCTACTCCGAGATCATGAAGTCATACCAGTGATCTGTCCTCGCATCTTCTCTGCCGGAACTCGAACATGCGGGCGAACGCATCCATCCGCCTTCTGGAAAGCCTAGCATCTTCTTCTGTAATTCGCGCCTTCTTCCTGCTCTCCGGACCATTTATCGTTTACCTCTTCGTTTCCCATCGCTCACCTCTCTCTTTGACCACCTCTATACCCTCCTCCAACTCCGATACTTCGCCAAGGCACTTACTCTTCGGCATCGCTGCATCCTCCCGCACCTGGACCCGCCGCTGCAATTACCTCCGTGCCTGGTGGCGCCCTGGAGTCACCCGCGGCATCGTCTTCCTTGATTCCATCCCCCCGCCCTTCTCCGATGAAGATCCAGATATTCCTCCTTTGAGAATCTCTGCGGACACCTCCCACTTACCTTATTCCTTCAGAGGGGGCCATCGCTCGGCCATTCGCGTCGCGCGGATTGCCAAGGAGCTCGTGGACGCGTTCGATGCGAAGATCAGGCACGGAGACGTGAGGTGGATCGTGATCGGGGACGACGATACCGTGTTTTTCATCGACAACCTTGCGGGGACTTTGGCGAAGTATGACTGGGAGCAATGGTATTACATTGGTAGTTTTTCCGAGAGCGCGGAACAAAACTCGAAGCATTTCTTTGATATGGCTTATGGTGGAGGGGGTTTCGCGATCAGCTATCCTTTGGCGAGGGTTTTATCCAAGGTTATGGATTCGTGTCTTATGAGGTATGGGCATTTCTTTGGGAGCGATTCTAGGGTTTTTGCTTGTTTAGCAGAGCTTGGAGTGGGACTTACTCATGAACCCGGTTTTCATCAGGCAAGCATACTAATTTTTTTTTTTTAATGTTATCTATGTTTGAATATATATGTATATATATTTATACATATGGAAGTAATTTAGAGCTATGCCCAATTCATTCGAAGTAAGAAAAGGATTACAATAAAATATACAATCCTCACCTCAATTGAGGACTCCAATTTAGGTGGAGTTGGTTCCAGCAGTTGCCCTCCTCCAAGTAGTATCCAACATAACATTATTTGAGAAGGTCGTCCAAAGTTCCCAAAGCCACAATAAATGAAAGCAACATCAAGTAATATGGAATAATCAAAGCAAAAATAACCAAAAAGTGCTGCCCAACAAAACCTTCTGAGGTAAACAATCAAGAAAGGCCAAACCAAGAAATCAATGGCATCGATTGATCGCATCCCTGTCATAACTAGATGTTATAGGTAGCTACACTAGCCATCATAAGCATATAACCCTTTCTCATAGAATTTCCAACATTAGCACAAGGGGAGGAGAAGAAAACTTGAGAAGGCATTAATACTTTTAAACACATTATAAGTGATGTTCCATATAAAGTGTAAATGATGGACAAACTCAATTTCATCGCTATAGTGAGCATGGTAAGGATTGCATGAAACGCCATGAGCAAGGAGTTTTATAACAGTTTTAAAATCAGAAAGCTAGCATTGCCATAAAAGCAAGAGTATTTGAGCTTGGCCTTTTTGAACCAGACCCATTCATACCACAATAATCGACTAAGTGGCATAGGCATGAAACTTGGTCTTTTGCATAGAAAAACTAGCTTTACCAGCAAAGGTAGCAGTAGGTGCAGAAATTAGAGGAAGACAATTAGCTCTAATGAGAAGCCCCAAAGCCTCCACCATCTGCCCAAAGTAGTATATTGAAATAAAATAAACTAATTAACAAGTCTCAAGAAGAGCATTTATATTAACAAGCCCCAAGACTCCATAGTTGTGCCATTCAAAAGAAAGTTATCACAAATGGAGAATAATCTTTGTATTTGAAGTTGGTATGTGAATAGAATACTTCTAATATGTGAGAAGATTTTGGTCAAAGAACTTTAATAGCTGAAGATGGCTAGCCCAAGAGAGAAATTTTTTAAACTATTCGGAAAGTCAATCACTAGTTTGATCAGCTAAACTAAAATATTCATCAGACTTAAGCTTATTATAAGAGATAGGAATACCCAAAAAATGAATCATAGGATTGATCTGTTTTAAGTTGACGACAACATCTAAGTCCATTCCATATAAGGTGAGTTTAGAAAAGAAAATTCTTAAATTTTCATTGTTAAAGCCTTGATTGGAGTAATTTGCAAACATCTCCAAACAATGTTTGAGATGAAGCAATTTCTTCATATATGTCTTGCCAAAACACAACAAATCAAAGAATTAATGTTAGTAAGATAAAGTATTATGCTAAAGGCTCATGGAAATTTGAAGCAAAAACATGATTGAAGACAATTTATCCATCATAATAGTAAAGATAAGATGATGAATGACAATCTTAACAAAGACCTGAAGTAGAAGAGAAGAGACCATGCAATACACGGTTGACTATGACAGGGAAGCGAATATCCCAAATGCACAATTCATTTATCAAATTATGGTGGAAAAATCTTGCTTTTCATTCTAGTCAGAATAAACTCCTTATTAACTTTGTTAAATGCCTTTTGAATATCAGTTTTAGCCAAAAAAAAAAGATGCTCCTTGTCTTTAAAAAAGGAATTGAGAAATTTACTAGCTAAGAGAAAATATTCAGAAGTTAACTTCCTTGGAATGAAAGCTGACTTAGCCGGATCAATAATTTAATGATTAAAAGTTTTAAGGATGCAAGTAAACTTTGGTAATAATGCATAGATTGTATTGTAAAGAGATGTAGGTTTTTAGTCAGCAATAGACAACATGTACACGCTTGGGAATAAGGATGATAACAGAGTGTGTCGTACCTTTAGGAAGATTACAAGAATGATTAAAATGTTTAATGGCAGCACGCACCTGGTTGCCAATCAGGTCCGAATTATTATGAATGAAGAAATTTGAAGAGAACTCAGTAGTTTTTAGGAGAAGCATAGACACAGATGGATTAGACCGGATGCAGAATTTCCTCAAAGCACAAATGAAAATAGTACTCTTTCTTTGATTGCAAGTGCTTATAAAGGAAACAAGCGTCATCTTCATCAGCAGACAGCCGAAACCCATCTTTCTATGCTAGAAGCTAAGCTCGTCTAGCTCCGCAAAGATCATACTTTTGAAGGATCTTTAATTTGCCCGACTCTGATTTTTTATATTAAAACGAAAATTATTCTCTTTTGCTACGTACTTTATGTTGATGGGCCCGGTTCGTTTATGAACCCCGGTTTCTTCTTTCTGTTTGTTATCTCGTTAGAGAAATGCAATGCGCGTCAGATTCATAGAATCTCAATATAAACTGGAAACTCAAGAGCCGGGTCGGGAAGAAAAAAAGTGGCGTAGGGGTAGAAACTTGAACGGGGTTAAAGGATGCCACCTTTGCATAAGCCTTTCTAGTTCCTTCTCAACTTTAGAATGAAGGTTTTCAAAAGCAAAATGAGTATTCTCCTATTTGGAAGAGTTTTTAGTTGAAACACCCTTAAGAGCCTTCCATAAAGAGTTCCTATCAACCCTTAGCTGGTTCAGGTAGAGGAGCGGCAACCATAAGGCAAGAATTTTTTTTTTTTTAAGTGTGAGTTCACTCATAAGGACGATGAATGGACCCTTTTGTAGAAAATACTCAAAGCATTTGAAAGTCTGGTTTTAAGCCATCTTGGTGTTTCCATATATTCTTATATTAAAACCCTTCCACTGCATTATAAAAGCTCAATTACAAAAACTATCACAATCTTCTTCCACTTCTACTTTGGACTATAATGCACGGATGACATTAGCAATAAAGTTACATTACATGAATGATTTTTTGACTCAGTACTTAGAGTTCTTAAATTTAAATCGTTGAAGTTTAATGTTTTTCAACAAATAATTTACATAAGCAATAAAGTAACATAATTGTACTAGTAAATAAAGAGCATGCAACAATGCAAAAGTTTCTGAAATGAGATGAAGAAATCTTAAATTTGTTTTCATTACGTAATGCAGGTGGACCTGCGAGGGGACCTTTCCGGCCTGCTATCCGCCCATCCATTGTCTCCTCTCGTATCCCTCCATCACGTCGACTCCGTTGATCCCTTCTTCCCCGGAAAGAACCGTTCCGAATCTTTGCGCCATCTTCTGAGCGCATCGAGCATCGATCCTGTGAGAACTCTTCAACAAACCGTCTGCTACGATCGCAGCGGACCCCGCACCATTTCCGTTTCTTGGGGCTTTTCCGTTCAGGTATTTGCGGGCAGCGAGCTCCTGCCCGACCTTCTGTCCGCCCAAAAGACGTTCAGACCGTGGAAGAGGGGCCGCAATGCGACGGCTTCAGGCGGTTATATGTTCAACACTAGGGAGGTTCCCAGAGACCCTTGCAGAAGGCCGGCCGTTTTCTTTCTGGATAGTCTGTTTTCCTCTCTGAGCAGAACGGAAAGCAACTACAGTAGAAGACTCGTGCCTGGAAATTGTTCAACTAGCAGCCTTCAGCTGGTCACCGTGTCTTCTGAGAAATATTCTCTCCAATTCGGGAAGGTATATTTTATTCTCTTTGTCGTTTTTTCTTTTTCATTTCTTATTTTTTGTTGATGTTTTATTTCTTATTAATGAATTAAGCAGGCAATTAGAAGGCATTGTTGTGACGTATTAGGTTCCTCTCATGAAACAATGATGACTATCAATATCAGAAAATGTAGAGATGATGAGTTGATTGCTAAGCATCCATAGTAGATTTTTTCACCTGGTAAGGGCGGTATTCCTTCATGAACTGGATGTGGGTTATACGGTTTTTATATTTAGGGATTTAAAATGATAATTTGTGAGTTGTGCTGTAGTTTAGTGGTTGGGCTTTTGAGTTTCTACTTATGGTATGAGTCACATTTCATTGGCTGCACCCTTGTTTCTTAATGATGCTCACTTCTTAAAAAAAGATTAGTATTTAATAAAGTTATAGAATGTCTTAAAACATTTTGTTGATATGTTAAATTGAAGCGATGGAGAGTGCATTTATTTTAAGAGACATTTAGATACACACACATTCAATACCTAAACTTTAATTTATACAAAGTAGCCATTTTTTATCTCTCCATTTCTAAAGTGCATATACCTAATATCTAATAATGATAGTGCTTTATTCCTAAATATTAAAAGTTGGGTGGATATATAGTATTTAAAATATAGAGTGTTACATTTGTAAAGAACCCTTATTATTATTTTTTAGTTTAATAATTTGTATCACTTGAAGCTGAAAATATGAATGCATCATATTGTTTTTTCCTTTATCATTCTGAAAGTATGGATGCATCATATGTATGAAGGTGAAGGTATTTATCTGACCCGATTTGGTTTTGATCATTTAACATGTTAAATGGTATGTTTTTTCGATATGTCGAACCGTTCACTTAGTGACCTTCTCCATTTATTTTAAAATCACTCGGATTCATGTTTGACCCAATTCGAACTGCCTATATGTGAATGGTGTGGCCAATGTGTGTGTGTGTGCGCGCACTCTAGAATCAAACAAGTATATTATATATATAAGTTTCAATATTTTAAAATTAGAATATAAATTTAAAATTAAATTACATATATTTGCATATACTACTAGCTTTGAAAATTGTATCCATGTAAGCCCAATGTGGTTAAGTTTGTCTCATTTTACAAAACTTATTTTATTGTTTGAACTTGTACATGGATCGATCCCGATCTGACCCGGCCATTTACTGACCAAGGTTTATATAATTTTACTTTTTTAAGTTATATTTTGGGATGATTTTGGGCGAGACAGTTTTCTTGCTTGATTTTCGTAAGCCTACGTGAAAGAGGTACGCATTTTGATTCATTCATTCTGTGTGAATTATTCCTTGATACCTTTCCTAAATTTATATTGAGTTATTTTCTTACCTATACATGCAGGAGGGAAATGCTATGGTTCCCCAAAGCTAGATAAAAGTTTCGATGGAGCGAGATGGTTACAAGTGTAAAATTGATATTAGATATATTATAAAGTCTACATGTGCGGAAGCTTAAGAAGCAATGCGTGGTGTCTGAGTGGCTGCTGCAAGCTTGCAAGAAGTGTGGAACTTTTGCTGATGATTTGAATTCTAGTAACAGAGTTGATACAAGTGTTCTCTCTAATGGGAGGAGTTTGAGTAGGCATACCTTTAGAAGGAACCCTTATAATGGTTCTGCGGCTCCTAACATGTACCCTGCTCTTATTCCTACCCCTCCTCTTTTCTGCCTCTGGACAGGCTAGATCGAATTCTATGCAAGATGTTACTAATGAGGTGGAAATTGCAGCTGCTCATGTTGTTTGGATACTGCTCTTTTTAAAGATATTCTCACGTAAAATTGGATGGTCCGCCTGAAACTTAAGACAATATACATGTCGAGTAACAGATGGAAATTTGTTTCTTAATATCAAGAGATTGTTTACTATAGCTAGAATCAACATCCTTCTGGTAATTCTTTTCATCTCTTATTCAGCAAGTGTGCTTAAGGAAAAGTTTATAGATTTGAATGCTACTGTGAAGTCTAATGCTATCTCTAGTATCTGTTCTTTGAGAGTGGCACAATTTCATCTCCTTTTTCATGCTGGTAATGTGGTACCTAGTAATCAAATTTGGTTCAGTTTAAATATTAACATTTTATTTTGTAGTAGCGATGCTTAGCCCTTTTAGCTCATGTGGGTTAAACAAGGACCAATGTAAAATGAATGAACGATGGTGAAGTTGATTATATCATTATCTTCTTTTTAATTAAAGCCAGAAGAAATTCTAACCTTTCACTTTTAAAATGGTGTGCGGATGGAGCCCTCTCCATTAATTCATCCGAGGCATTAGCAAATTTGACTGTTAATAATATTAGCAAGATTTATAATGACTTTTACAGTCTCGCTAGGGATAATACCATGTTGGTCTCACTCTTAACAGCAGACATAAGAATTTAGCCAAGCCTATTTCTGGTCATGACACATTATATACCTTGAAGCCTATTTATTACTTACACAGCTAGGCTTTTATTCTTTTTCTCAAGAGGAACACTGCTAATTGAATTGAGGATGGCATACCCATTGCTCTTTGAAACACTATCTTCAAGATCATTGCCAAACCCCTATCATCAAAAATTAAACTGATCCCCTCTGCTATTCTTCATGAATCTCATTATGCATGTTCATGGGAGATTGATATTTGATAACGTTCTTACAACCAGTGAAACTCTGAGGAGTTTCTATATCAATTATCTCAATGATCTATTTTGTGTGAAAATTGATCTTTACAAAGTACTCATCGTAACCAACAAGATGATTTTCATCTCAAGGAACACTTGAGAAGCTTAATTGCAAGTGCATGAATAACCTAGTTGTTTGACAATACATATTCTCAAAGTACTCATCGTAAGTATTATGAAACATAATGCTTTTCTTTTTTTACTTTATATTGAAAATTTATTCGCGCCACTCAAAATTACATATGAATGAATTTGTGAATTTGAATCTTCCCTTGACAAGATGATTTTCATCAATGGACATCACCGAAGCATGTGAGCTAGTAGTAGGACAGACAGCATTAGACACATCAATTAATCTTCTACTAGGCATAGGATTTGCCACCTCTCTATCAAGATATGAGCTACTACCCCCAGATTTGAAGCAATATGTGAACAAAGATTTGGATGAAGCCTGAAACATATATCTACGCCATTCTTGATAGTATAACAATTAGAGCAAAATGTAGGTAAGCTTTCAAAGATAATCTCTTGCTAGAAGTCAAAATCACTTGAACCCATTTAAACATGAATTTGAAAAATCAAAAGATATGTCCAACTCCACCAATATTCAAGCTATTGATGGACATGAGATGTTCTTAGCAGGAACATTTAACTTGGGGCATTTCTCATAAAATATTCTTACAAAAACTACTATTGTGCTTCTTCTTTCACATCCAGGTCTTGGGATTGGGCAACGACGGAGTTAAAGAAGCTATCTTTGATTCTATGTTAATATTGCAAGTATTCATTACGGGGGTTTGATGCCGGGTTAGCAGGAGCTAAACTAACATCAAGAGTAATCAATCCCCTAACCGCAAGATCCTACCCGAGAGGCTTTCTCCTCCCCTTCCTTCATCGCCGACAATCCCTGGAGCTGCCCGAGGACTCCCCTTTGCCCAAGGAAGCTAGTGAGGTGAGTCAATTCCCCTCAAACCCATTAAATCACCATATGGCTCAATTGGGCTAGCCCAAGTTAGAGTTTGAACTAGGGTTGGGCGTCTACTTAGGGCCGACTCGATCCACCCATTAGGGTATGTGAGCACCAAGGTGGACCCCCATAACCCCATTTGGCTCATCTTGATTGTTGGCCAGATTCGAGCTAGTCCAAGCTAGCCATAGTTTTAGCCCAATTGACTAAACTTGGTCAACCTAGGGTCCCACTAGTTTTATTATGACTCAATAAAGTCATTAGAGTCATAATAGCCCTATAGCAAGCCCTCATAATCCTTATATGTCCAAAACCAATTTTTTATTGGACTCTGGCTAGCCCAAATTAGGTCCAATCGCTTATTTTATCCATATGGGAGCACCTACCCTCTCAACCACTTTTTTATACTAATGAGTGGCTTTGGGAATCCAAACTCCTCTTATTATACAAGTTGACCCAATTGGGCTAGCTCAAGTTACCCCAAGTCAGATGGTGATCCAACTAGCCCAATACCCTGTATATGGGCCAGAATGTGTCGATGGACTTAAGATCATATTGAGTACCAAATGTGGTCTAGGGACCTCAAAAGCACATAGGCCCATTTTGGACCCATTTGAGTTAGCCCAAGCTAGCCCAAATGGGCCCAAGCCAAAATCAACCTGGATACCCCCTTAGGTGAATTATTCAGACCAATATTACTCATTTTGAGTCCTTTGAGCCTTTTAAAGGTCCAATATCTCATTTGGAACCCAAGAAACTCAAAATAGGTAGATTGGGCTAGCTCAGGCTAGCCCAAAACTTCAATGTTCAAGCCTTAAGTCAATCCAATTGTTCAATCACTTCCAAATACATTAAAAAGAACCCCAAGCTCAGTTTTAGGGCTTAAATATCCCTTGAATCTATTTAAGCCCATTTGGGCTAGCCCAAGTGTAACCGCCCAAACTCTTAAGCACCAAAGTATTGCCTGTTTTTTGTCATCCCGCTCGCATGTACAGCATATGTAGAGCTGCATGTCCGGCGCCGTCAGCGTCGAAAGCGATAGGCGTTATGCCCATCGACTGGATTGGCCGAACCGCTCCGGTTCGGTCCAGGGACAGCGAAGCCCGAGCTGGGTTGGGTTTAAACCCAAATTTCAACTCAGCAATTTGGCCAAAATTGACAATTTTTGTGTCTATCGATTCTTTTTAATGATACCTACATTTTAGACCCATCAATTCGTAACTTGGTTGTGTATTTTTATTTAATTTTGAAAAAAAATCATTTTAGCTAAAATAGGTTTAATTAGACCCAACTTTTTATGGATTTTGTCTTTAAACCACCTAGTTAAATACACATTTTAGGATTTCACATAATTTTTTCCATTTGAAGACAAATTTAAATTAAATTATTTTGAGCCATCTAAATCCCCCCTTGATCAAACGTTTCATCACTATTGTGTTAATTCTAAGGCCTTTATAAATACTCATAAACACTCTAACTCTAATTCTAAATTTAAAATTCAGCCCATCACTTTTATTTTACCTTATTTGAGAGCTTTTGGCAAAACCCTCACATCCTCCACACCTCCTCCAAACTCTCTAAGGACTCATTCATAAGCAAAACAAAGGCAATGAGGAAGTTTTGGAAGCTCCAAATTATTTAAGAAAGGAAGACCTTAGTTGCACTCATTCTCCATCCTCATTAAACTCACTTACGTTAAGGTAATCTCCTCTTCTAATATCTCTTGATTTCTTGTTCTTAGTTGGTTTTTTCTTGAGATGAATGTTTAGATGATTTATGTGAGTTACCACTTAACACGTGCACAATAATAATTTCCCCATATTCCTAAGTTTCATGATTTTTATTTAATGATTTTTCTCAAAAATAATTCTTCAATTTTTATTATTTGTATCTAACTTTGCACTTTTCGTAACTTGTATTTCAACCACTATTATATCCTAAAATTTTGCACACATATTCTCCTATGTATAGTTAATAAATCACTAGCAGACACCACACTTTAATTTTGTTTCTAAGATGTTCAAAATGCACTTTAAGATCAAGAAAAAAAATTTTATTTTTATTTATTTATTTTTTCAAATTTTTTTAATTATTTGTCAACTTTGGAGAACCTTAATTTTTCAACCACGTAGATATGAGTGATGTAATTTTGCATGTTTACTCTCCTATTTTTTGTGAACAATTTCACAGGCGACCTTGCAGGTCCATTTGGACTCTAAGATTTTTTGTTAAGCACTCAAATTTTAGCAAATATTAATTAAAATCCATAAAATAGTTTTTGGCAGATTTTAAAAATTTTCATACTATGCTTGTGTTGTCATAATTGTTAATCTAATTGTTGGCTTTAGCTGATTCTTGACATGATTACTTCCTGTTATATTAGGAACAGCTTCACCATTGAACACAAAATCTAATTTTGTCATATTTAAGTTATCATATTTAGGTCCAAAAATTGAAAAATAATGTGACTGTTTCTTTGAAAATTTTAGAAACAGTTAATATTTTTACCAAACTTTGTATATTCATAACTTTTAAAATATCTTGAACAAGTAGCTAAAATTTGGCATGCTTAATCTTCTATCAATTAGGAACAACTTTCATTTAGATATCAACAACTGAAAATGTCATTTGGAACCCTTATTTAGATGTCTAAAGTTCACCAAAAATCTTAATCACACAACCTAACCAATTTTAGAGTTTTTACCCAAATTTTGTAATATTGATATAAAATCTTTTTTATTATCATTACATAGGTTTTTAAATAGTATATTAATGTATATTAATGTATAAGAATTAATTTTTAACAGATTTATATTAGAAAAATTTTGCAGAGTAAACAAACGGATCAGATTCATAGAGTTATTCTAATTATATTATTTTTAGTATTGTTTGAGCTTATTACTTTGAATGTATACAACCATTGCACATACCTCAGTATTATGTTAAGTTTAATTGCATTTTTTATTTTTCATAAATGCTTGTCACAAATATATGTGGTGAGTGTCTTTGGAGGTACAACAAAATTGAACATGTATATGTATGATTTGTAGCAACTCATGAAGAAATAAGGAGAAATATAATCTATTAGCAAGGGGCAGAAGATCCAGAGGAATGACTTACTAAAATAATATTTATGTAAACAATTACAAATGAGTAATTGTATACCTTCATAGTATAATTTTGATATTAATATATATGTCTCCTAGTGAAGCTTGGGGGTCTTAGGCCCAAAATGATATATTTATGTCACATAAAAATTTATGTTAATTTTTTACCGCATTTATGTCATTTCATATCTTTGCCTTAAAATTTTGAGTTCATTTGAGCATTGCAAATTACTTACTATTAAAATTGGTATAAGTCTCAAATTGAAATGATATTTCTTTCAAATTTTATTGCATTGATTTTGTAACCTATATAAATATTAGAAATTAATACTTTAGGTGCTCTACGTGCTCCTGCATAATTTGCAATGTTGATAATTAATATAGATTTTGAGAATTAGATGCAAAAATTACTTAATTTCAAGAGCTATAAATGATTTTATTATCTAGAGTGAGATAAAAACTCACTATTTTGAATTTTGCATTATTTTATGTTTATTTTCTTTGAAATATTTTGTATAATTTTAATTTAAATTTTTAGCTCTATGATGTATGGACATTATTTTTATTTAGCATTTTGCGAGAAATATTTATTCTTGAATTATTACTTTGAATCTCCCAACACTGGTCTTCGAGTAGTTACACCAAGCTGGCCTACCTAACCCAAATCAGGGTTAACCTAATAGCTTAGCCAAAATGATTTGAACCAACTTTACAAGTGTTATGGAGACCAAATTCACTAATAAAAATTACAAAATCAAGATTTGGTCCTTTTAGAAATCACTTAGCCAATTAAACTAGTCCCGAGTTAGCCCCAAAACCACCCCTAGTCCAAAGTGACTTATGGATCCCCAAATTTGTTTTGACTGAAGCAACACTCTTAACTAAGTATCTCAATAATTTTAGCACTATTAATTTGCACTTACAACTTTAAAATCAAAACTTGGCCATTTGGGCAAACCATCCGAGCTAGGCTAGTCTAAGCACTTAATCAAACTTTGCTAGAGCCTTCATAGACATCCTAAAGCGCTTCCAAACTACCAAATATCATATATTTACCTTTTAGAAATACTTTAGAACCCTTAAGAAATCCAAACTGGTGTTTATGATTCTTTCAGTTTGAATCAAACCGAGATCTAAGCCTTTTGATCACTTTAGACATTTTTAAGAAACAAAGTATTTTATTTTCTTATAGAAGTAATTATATTTAGTAAAGTTTAAATAATATTAAATTTTTATGCAGAACTTTTTACTGCTAAATGTACCATATATCTCTCATCTTATTTTATATGTTTTTGTGCTCAGCATCGCATAATTTTGAAAAAATATTTTAATATCACATAAAATAATATTTGAATAAGTTTGGATGATTGTGTTTTGCACAAGATTCACTGTTGAAACTTTTCTTTTAGCCTATTTGAATAATATCTGATTGTGTTTTGCACAAGATTTCATATTAAAAATAATTATTTTGTTTATTATTTAACAATTGTAAAATTGATATTCATCGATACGTCTCACGATTAACTGATATTCATTTAACGCCCGCATTTTTTAAACATGCACATATTCGGAGTTCATTCCGAAGGAAATGGTGTAATAATAAAAAATGTTGCTGCTGCTACTTGCTAATTTATTATTTTTGTTTTTTATTAAAGTTTGTAATTTATTTTTTTAATTACTCAATATGAGGACTTGAGGATTACTCCTGATGTTGGTTTAACTCATGCTAACTGGGTATCGCAACCTCACGTTCATGCCCTTCAATAAAATGATTGGATATGTTAAAAGAAATATTTTGACATGATTTGAATGAGTTTGTTCAAAAAATATTTTAAGAGTAGATACTTTTATATGAGATTTAAATGTGCATATTGGAATTATAATTAAAGAATTTAATAATATTTATAATATTTTTTATTTTGGAGAGATTAAATGAGCATATATGGTTGCTCACACTTTTTCTTTAAAAAAAAAGGAATATGTTATCAATTATAAAAATAGATTTCTAAAACTCAAATGGATTATTTCTTAAATATTGTATAAAAAGATTTTAAGATAATTTAAAGTGATTATTTACATGTCAATATCATTAATTGGCTTTAGATTTGAAAATAAGAGATAATAAAAGTATTATTAAATATTTAATGTCCTAAAAGTAGATCATGAAATCTTAAGAAGGATAATATATATATATATATTAAAGAGTTGTTTAAAAATTTGGATAATGATATTTCAAAGGTGAAGCAATTTCTTATGAAATCCCCAATTGCTAGTTGTAGTCACACAGTATTAAAGAAGTATGGTGATGAAAATGTGATATTCAAATTAGGATTAAAAATAAAAAAAGTATGTTATAAAGATTGATTTAAATATAAAATTGAGTAGACTTTAGTAAAGTAAAAATTTTGGGCAAATTGAGATTTCCAACATTTGGTATGAAGTAAAACAGGTGAAAAACTTTTACACTGTAATTCAATTTGTGTTAATATATATATATATATAGAAAACGAGTATTCGAGTTACGCCCGATTCGGGCATTACTCGAGATTACACGGCGCTAAGTGGAGTGAGTGAGTGAGCGGAGGAGGTCTTCTCCGTCTATGGTGAAAGCTGTCTCCTTACTCTGAAATTGATTTGAATAAAATCGATTTCGAATGAACGAAATCAATTTTGTTTATTTCATTATAACTAGAAAAAATTGAAAATTTTTGGGGGTAGTTTCACCCCGAAATATTATTCAAAATATCACTCTTAGATTACGTCATTTCAAATAAAAAAATTTAAGTTTTCTTTCAGTAAAATAATATTGTTACACTGTAATCTGATTTCATTGTAATCAAATTATTTATTCTTAATTTTCTTAGATATTTACATGCAGAACCTCTAAACTTTTTGATAAAAGTTATACCAATAAAATATATATAAGTGGGTTTAATATTTAATTTACACGTATTCTTTGTGTTTGGTAGAGATTTGGAATGCTTTAAAGATGATAAAGAGCAAGAAAATAATAAGATCACATGATATTCTTATTGATGTATGATAGTATTTGGATAATAAGAAAAAAATTTGGCTTTCCAATTTTTAATATTATTTTAAAGATTAAAAAATACTAAAATCAATGGTGAAATTGTATTATTAAACTTATTTACAAGAATAAAGATCATGCTCAAAATTGTGCTAATTATAATGAAATCAAGTTAATATGAATACATATTATAAAAAATATTTGCATTCCTCAAAATCAATTTCATTTTACGCGAATGATATCTATCATTTTACATATATTAAGAGGCTTAATAAAAAAATTTAGAGATATGAAAGATTTTTATTTAATTTTTATTTATCATGAAAATTTATGAATAAGTACCAAGAGAAATTATTTTAAAAGTTTTCGGAGAAAAAATAAATTTATGTTGCATACATTGATATTATTAAAGATATATATAATGGGACGGTAACAAGTAATCATAAGACGACTTCTCTAAAAAAATTTCTATTTCTATTGAATTACACCAAGCCCAGGATCCAACTCTCTGCTCATATCTTTTTATTTTAATTATTGATATTCTTAATGAGCACATTCAAAAATATTTTAGATTTAAAAATAAAATTTAAGTTAAGAAAAATTAGTTTAGAATTCAAAATTTTTATCTCAATAAATCTAAAATATAATATATAAAATATAAATTTAATTGTATTAAAAACTCTAATTGTGTAGGAAATACAATAAAATTATGATATAAAATTCTAAAATAGCTCAAGACAATTTTAAATTAACTCATAAAAACTATAAAATATTCTAATAAAAAAATAAGAACTAAATATTTGTTTATATATAATACCCGCTAAAAAAACATATTTTCAATTAAAACTCTAATCATTACTTTTAATGATAAAAAAATAATATTCTTACACAAAAATATACATCAAAAAATATTCATAATCAATATAATTTTTTTTTATTTTTAATTTTTATATATAAATCCCATAAAAAATATATTCAACAAATCATCTACACATTAAATTGACATATCATCTATATATTTTAGTACGACATATCATCTATATATTTTAGTATATATTAGTGTGTAAGTTAGTTAATTGATATTTTAAATTCAAATAACTGCAATTTTTTTATGGGTAATAACAAAAAATATAATGCGATTTTGTATCATATGGAAAAGGGAAGCTTGCATTGATTGCATGATTAGCTACACACCACAACACATCAAAATACATCTTTTGTTACAGTCGTGGCACTCACTGCGACACTTTCCCATAGTTTAGTGACTGAATATTTCCTCTTGTGAAAAAATAGCCGCTTGCCCTAGCCGCTATCGAGTACCTTCCGCCTTCGCCCCTTGTCGGAGGAGACCTCTCTCTCGACGACGGTCCCCAGATGGGATCCCCCCTCTCTCCAATCCCTCCTCCCTCTTCCTCTTCCTCTCTCCCTATCTCTGGCATTCTTGGTGCGGCTCCGGTTTCCGGAGGGCCTCTTCCTTCGAGGTCGATATCGTGGAAATCTCTCTTCGCCTCAGTTACTCAAAAGAAAGAAAGAGTTCAACCTTTCTTATGTTCCTCCTATGGAAGAGGTAATCGATATTTCAGAAGATGAAAGTTTAAACGGTGAGAAGCAATGGAAACATTGTGTTGTGGGCTTCAGTTTGGGTCGACAGCGTTCTTACAAAGCTCTTCTTGACTCAATGACCAAAACCTGGAAACTCAAAGGTTCTTTCTCCTTATATTCATTAAGCGCAAATTGCTATTTGATAAAGTTATGTTGCGATGAAGATATGTAGACAATCCTCCAAGGAGGACCGTGGTTTTTCTTCAGTATCCCTTTCCTAGTCAAACTATGGAATCAGAACTTCATCCCTACGGCATCCTCGTTCTCGTCTCTGCCAGTCTGGATCAGGTTTCCGGAACTCCCTCTTCATCTTTGGTCGGAATGTATAATCTCTAAACTCGCAAGCAAAATAGGTATTCCAATCATGGCGGACTCTCTCACAGCATCAAAACAACATCTCACCTTTGCTCGGGTATGTGTTGAAGTCAATACAGCAGCGACTTTTCCTGGAAAAATACCAATTAGGGTTGGAGGTTCCATTATAAATCAAAAAGTTGAATATGATTGGACTCTTTCAGTCTGCGAAAAATGTAACTCTTTTAAAAATGCAGGCTGTCTTTGCCCTGCCTCCCCCCCTCCTTTGACCAGAGATTGAAGTTTATCAAGGCAAGCCAGACTTCCTAGAACCCATGCTTCCAGACCCCCTCCTCCTCCCCTGACAACCTATATTCCAAATTATTCATCACCTCCTCTTTCTGCCATTGCGGAAACCCCAGCCTCCTCTTCAGTTAGAGATGGTCTCCTTTCCCTCGTTATTATCCCGAGCCCCAAGCCATCTCAAGACCTTAATGCCCTTCCTGATCCGGTCCTTTGCTATGGACCAAACTCTCCGAGCGCTCCTCCCCGAACTTTACTAGATTCTTCTTCCTCCTCCTTAATAATCCAAGACCAAAGTCTTCTCCCCTCTTCTAGTAAGGGTAAGGACATCGATTTTGGTGGTGACAATGGTTAATTCCCAGATCTTAAATCTGCTAATGAATTACAAAAAACTGAGGGCCATAGCCGCTCTCTCAGAAACCGCCCCAAATATCAATCTCCTCCATTTATTCTTCTTCTCCTTCCCTACTTTCTAGGTTAATCAGTTTTCTTTGATGACACCTAAAATTCTCTCTTGGAATGTTAGAGGTCTGCATTCTAACATTCGTATTGCAGAACTCAAATCCCATATGAAGGATCTTCGTTCGGACATCGTCAGTATTTTAGAGCCCAAAATAAACAAAACAGATATTCAAGCTCCTTTAATTTGGAAAAATATGCTATGTTCAATTTTGAAAATCAATGCAACCATTTTGACACCATTTCCGTAGGCAGAATTTGGGTAAAGTGGAATTCTCAGAATTCCTCTTACACTCCAAGTGTCATCAATCAACAACTTATCCATGGCAAATTTCAGCATAATACTGTTGATTGTTGGATCACTTTTATCTATGCCTCTAATAATGAGTCAAAAAGGATCAAACTTTGGGATGACTTGATTCATATTCATAAGGGTCTTTGTGGCCCTTGGCTTATCACAGGTGACTTTAATTGTATTCATTACTCTCAAGAAAAAGTTGGAGGTTCCTTGCCTTCAATATCCAAACTTATTTCCTTCAATGATTGCTTAAATGCTACTGGCTTGATTGATATCCATTATACGGGTAATCTCTTTACTTGGAATAATCACAGACCTGATTTCCCAATTAAAGCAAAATTAGATAGATGTATGGGCAACACCGACTGATTCAATCTTTTCCCGGATGTTTACTGCAAGATCCTCCCTCCTGGCACGTCTGACCACTCTCCTCTTCTCACAACTGGGCCTCATTATTTCAACGTTCCTTCCAGATTTTTCTTCAAAAACTATTGGGCAAACAGATCAGATTTTAAATGGCTGGTTCATGCTACTTGGAATGAAAACTATGGTGGTGACCCTTTATTCGAGCTTCATCAACAACTTGTTCATTTGAAGAAGATTTTCAAACTGAAAAATCAAATTTATTTGGCAAGCCCATTTGAAACTAAAAGATTGTGTATGGCTCAATTGGAGGCTTTTATTATATGTCCAATTCCCAAAACTTTATGGATGATCAATACTCCCACTATCTCTCATTAAAGCAATCCTTGAAAGAAGCTATCCATAATGAGCTCTCCTGGTCAAAACAGCGCTCTAAAGCCCATTGGCTCTCGCTCGGTGAAGATAATTTGAAATTCTTCTACAACCAAATGGCTATTAGAAGAAATCAATCATGTTCCTGCTCTCTAGTGCCTAGAGATCATACCATTTCTTACTATAAAAACCTACTTACTTATAAGAAGGGCCACAGTAATATCCCTTCCTCTCCCTTTGCTAAGATTGATTTCGCTCTTCATAATGTCATCTGCAGGCCCTTCACCATAGAAGAGATCATGTATGCCATTTTTTCTATCAATGATAATGCGAGTCCTGGTCCCGACGACTTCACCTCTTTATTTTTCAAAAAATCCTGGAGATTCACTTGCAATTCTATAATTCAAGCAGTTGGCTACTTCTTTCATAAGAGTATTATGCCCAAATGGTTAAACCACACCCTCATTTCCCTTATCCCAAAAGGAAAAAGGGGTTGCCTCCATCGAAAATTTCAGGCCAATTGCTCCTTGTAATACCATTTTCAAAACTATATCCAAGCTTCTAGCTGAGCGTATTTCTTCTCTTCTTCCGGACTAAATTTTCACCCAGCTCAGGCAGCTTTTGTCAAACAGAGGCAATTATCTCATCATGTCATTCTTGCAAATGAGATTATTAGAACTTTTAGCTGGCCCTCTACAAAAACATTTTGTGCCAAGATTGATCTAAGGAAAGCATTCGACAGCATTAACCGAGACTTTATTATCAATGCTCTCATAAATATTAATCTTCCAAGGCAATTAATTGGTTGGATCGCTGCTTGTATATCCAATGTTCAATTTTAAATTAATATTCAAGGTGCTACTCATGATTACTTCAGCTCCTCTTCGGGGCTAAGACAGGGTTGTTCATTATCTCCTCTTTTATTCATTATTGCCATGAATTTCCTCTCAACTTCTATCAACAAAGCGGTGCAAGGTAAGCTAATTCATCCTTTTGCTCATGGAAAATTCAGCTGCTCCCATCTCCTCTTTGCTGACGATATATTAATTTTTGGAAAAGCTCTCAAAGAAAATATGTATGGGTATAAAAAATATTTGGATGGGTTTTAGAGGCCTCGGGCCTCAGCATTAACAAGGACAAGTTCCATATTTTCTATTCCAAGTCGGTCCATAATGTTAATGTTCTTTTTGGAATATGGAATTTTCCTACTGCTTAGTTCCCCATGAAATATCTGGGCCTCCCGGTTATCCCTCATCGGCCAAAAATATCTCATTTTTCCCCTCTTATATCCACACTTCATAAATGGATATTTGGTTGGGCCTAAAAATCCCTCTCGTTTGCAGGGCGCCTTCAGCTCCTAAGGTTCTCGGTTTGGCCGCTCCTTCACTGGTTCAAATATACTCTTATTCCCATTAGTATCATTAATACATCAAAAAGTTATGTGCAAAATTTCTGGATCATGGTTCCTTAGAACATAAACTTCATACTATTGCTTGGCACAAGATTGCTTCTCCCTCGGCAAAAGGAGGGATTGGTATTATTTGTCCCTCAAAGTTTCTTTTAAGTTGCAAAATTTCGCTTTGCTGGTACGTCTTATGCAACACCTCCCTTTTAACTAATTGGTAGAAAAGTAATCCCTTAAAGATCACTGAAATCTCGACACATGCAAACAAGGCTGCCTCCCTTTTTTGGAAGAGTTTAACAAAACTTGTTGGTATTCTAAATCCTCACATCTCATATGACTCAACAAGAAATGCTTTCTTTTTCCAAAATAAAGGCACTCTCTCTTTTAAAGATGCTCACAACATCCAATTTTTCTCTTGGCCTGACATACCGTGGGCTCCCAATCTTTGGATCAAAGGCATCAAACTTAATCTGAAATGTTCTATTTGGAAAGCTCTAAACTGCGGCCTGAAAATAGCAGACATTTTGATGCACAGAGGTATTCATTGCCTCTCCTCGAGCCAATTTTGCGTTGCAAACGATGAAACTCACTATCATCTATTTTTTCAATGTGATTGTGCTTTTTCTATCCTAAACAAGATTATGCCGAGAGATCACAGATATTTCTTCCCCCCTTCAATTACTCAAATTTTATGCGATACTTCTAGTCTAAGTGTGTGCAAAAAATGGGGGCTAATTACGGCTCTTGGTTTGATTATTGAAGGAATCTGAAAAAAAGGAAATGCAAGAATTTTTAATAGCTCCATGGCTAATATTAATTACATCATTAGCAGTATTAAATTTAATCTTATGAGTATCATTAGTGAGTGGAAGCATTTTAATAAGTCTGATTTTCTTCAATGTTGGAAGGCTGAGCTTAAATCCAGTCACTAATCCTTTGGATCTTTCTGTACGGGGATGAATATGCTTTAATCTTTGTAATTTTCTGTATGGTTGTTCCTGCTGTGGCCATTCATGGCCACTGTTGGATTGGGATTCGCTCTATTTTTGTCTATTTTTATCACTTTGTGCTGCTTTCTGCGAGGGGCCAGCCCTCTCTTTTATCGCGGAATCTAGACTTGAATGCTATTTTTTCTGCTGGTTCACAGAGGTTTTTCCTCTCATGGTTCTTGCTGTCAATGGGGAGCTTTATTTTGTTTATGGAAATTCTGCTGAGCTGGGAATTGGTTGTTGACCTGGGTCTTGCTTCTGAATTTATGGCCCCTATTTTGTTTTTTCAAATTATGTTTATTATCTAGAAAAGTTTTAATATTTGTTGGAGATCGACTGCTCTAATGGCTTTTCAGCTTATTTTTTTCCGACTCTTGGGCACCAGATGATGTTCCTTAATGATGGCAAATATTTTGTGATTCTTTATTTTATTTTCATGCTGAATTTAATGATCTGGGAGAAGCCTCTTGTTTTGGATACTTGTTTCAACGCTCAATAGCTTTCTTTCTGGCTCACTCTTGATACTTGTGGAAATGTATTCTTTCATGGAAACGTATTTTTTCAGACTTTATGGAGCTATTTATTTTGATAGTCTTCTTGAGATTTTTGCCTTCTTTCAACTTTCAACTTTTTTTATCTGTGAGTTGAAATTGGGTTCTATGCTCATCACTTAAAGTTTGATTTGGGACAATAAAAGATTATGATGTAATTTGAGACCTCATTTGCTGCATGCGACACTCTGTTGCCTTATTCATACTACACTAATACTACACTGATCTTAAATTTATTGCCCAGCAGATCATTAGTCTTACTCGATGTTGAGGAGCTGAATCCTTAGTCCACCACCTCTTTTTTTTTTTTAATATTAGCTGTCACTTCTTAATCTTCAATCTTTTTTTTTGTACATTGTCATTTCTTTCTTATTGTTAAACTTGTAAATGGGGAAACTCTGTACTCTATTATTTTTCATAGTAATTAAACGGGCCATGCCCTCAACTTATTCCAAAAAAAAAAAAAAAAATTAAAAAGCTGTACATTTCCCAACATTCAACATTCCATTTATTAATAATTCAAGAACATCTTATAAACAACCGTATGCATTTATTTTCGAGCATCACAGCTTGCAAATACAAAGCAGTAATTAGCACTCACCAGGGACAAAAAAAAGTAAAAAACACACACACACAACACTAAATATACATATTTTCGTTTTACACTCAAAACATTTGCTTACAAAGAAAGATAAAGAGATGCTAATCCAACTGATGGCTGGCCAAAGCTTCGATCCTTCTCTTCAACTCTTCTGGGTTGGCTCCGACCATCTTGTCGACAGGGGATTCATCTTTCAGAATCATGAAAGTGGGCATTGCCTTCACTCCCAATTTTGCAGCTACTCCCTACAAAGAATAGAAAATCAATCAAATATAACGCTTGTACGCTCAGTAACATGCTCAGAATGATGTCTAATGCTGTTAATAATGGTAGTGCTAACACTCAAGGTTTCAGCAAGATTCTTATTAGAAAGTATTACACTGCCCGTTACAAATGAGTATCATCTATGTTTAAAGAGGTTTTCTAATAAAAAAAACTTTTTAGCATAATTCTTAGTTTGTATTCATGATAACATATTTCTAATTTTTGTACTTGATTTGGTGCGTATTTCCAAACACTTAAATCTCATACAAGAGATGCTTGTTCGTTTGTTTGATTGTTTACTTGATTGAATATATAGCATATAGAATCCATATAGCCTTCAAATTGTGCCATATGTCTGTTATACATTATGCATCGAGACAAGTATTACAAACTTTAGCATTATTATGCTTGGTGTATATCTCAAATTTGGTTTGGACCTAGCACACGTTACATGAACAGGGTTCCAAGAGGCAGTGCCATATACCAGGAATTGATTTATGTTATTTGTTTTCCGTCCCTTAGTGTATGACTCAAATTCTGTTTGAACCTAGCACGCATTACATGAACAGATGATATATAGAAGTGCCCCATAGTAGGGAATCTTTGGCAATATTGCAAGGCACGCTACATACTTTTAATTTGTTTTCCACCCCCTTCAGTTGACTCTATACATTATCAGATTGCTTGAGGAGATTCGGACGGCCAATCAATGCATTCATTCTCCCACATTTCATTCCTGTTAGTGCACATGTCTCTCTACCTTCTCTCCTGTTGAATTCCCCTCAAAGATTTTTCACATGATATTTGTGTTCGTTTGCTATGATTAATTTCTTTGTGCGGTACTTTTTCTTGTTGATTATTCATTGTACTCTAACATAATACAATCAACATCATCAACAATATGTCATTGCCAAAGCTTTTATTTTCCAACAATAAAAGAGAATTAAAACCATTCTCACTTCATAATCTTACTAGAGGCACTCAACTGAGTAACAAGGATGAACAAGAGGAATTGCACATATATGGCCTCAAATCTCTCAATATTTTTGCTACAAGCAGTCCACTACCAATCCAAACACATAACCCAAGCATGATTATTGAGACTTGCACCATGTTGGCAACATGCATGATTGAACTTTCAGTTCAAGTAGCATTAAGAATTTAGCTAAATAATATGATTAGATTAACAATTGCCACCTATTTGCATCCATTTAACTGGTTAATATGAATTTAAAATTTAATTAATTTGATTTTATATTAACTAATAATATTAATTATAATAATATAAATAATAATTAATATTTATCATTCATATTAATTTATTTCTTTTTTAAATCTGTTTTAAGAGTTTCTCCACAGCTTCTACAATATCACTTCTCCTTTAACTCAATTTTTTCCCTACAATTCCTATTCTTCTTAGGCTTTGCGTACCCATTAACTGGTTAATATAAATATAAATTTAATTAACTTAATTTTATGCTAACTAATAATACTAATTTAATAATATAAATAATAATTAAAATTATATCTTTTTTTAATCTGGTTTAAAATTTTGTCCACAGTTAAGATATCACTACTCTTTAACTCAAAAAAAAAATTCCTGCAATTCAACTTCTACGCATTAGGCTTAGTTCCCTCTTTGTTTAAAGAAGAAATCGACCAAAAGCATTCAGTGCTTTTGGCCCCTTATATTCTGCTTAGTCTGATTGCCAAACACATCCTTTAAAACTTAATCTGAACACTTAATGATATCTTTACATGCAATTACGGTCGGCTCCAAAAGTTCTTCGACTTGTAAATTCATTACATCAAATCCATGCTTGAAATTGTCTAACAACACTAATCGAGCCTAAAGTAATGTTTTGAGCTCCCTTGTATGGATGAAAACAAATTATATAATTATTAAACTATCGATTCTATAATTATTTTCCATAGTAGAAAGAAGTAACAATAAAAAAAAACATGAACCCTAAACCCTAAAAAAGGGTTATCGAGATTAAGAAGTAAGGTTAAAAGGGTTTGGTCTAAGTACCTTGACTTCATCCACATCGACAGTAAGAAAAAGTATGTTCTGATGGTTCATTGCAAGTTCTTCAACATGAGGATTCATGGCAAGGGATGGAACGCACCAAGAAGCGCCAAAATGAACAAAAATCTGACCCAAAAAACATTAAAAAAATATATAAATGAAAGAGCGCAAATCGAAGAACACTATACAAGAGCAGCGGATAATTCAAGTAACAGATCTAAAAGAAGGGGAGAGCAGAAACAACTTACAGGGGAACCCTGGCTCTTGGCCTGGCCTAGAAAGGACTCCCAAGAGTCCTCCGATTCAACCTTCGAAACCCTAGATTTAGATACCTGCCGCGATTCCATGAGCACAAATCTCCTTCGCGGATAACTTTCTGGAGTGTGTCGGTATTTAAGCACGAAAACTGTATTTGGAACTGTTTATGGATAATTGCTTTATAAAGTATGCAGATAAATATATCTATACATATATATATATATATATTTACAGATTAGTTTATATAAAAAATGTAGCGTATAAATTATATGTTTACACGCATAAGCTTGTCATATTATTTGTATGGCACTGTAGCAAATTTTTCTAAGAAAATGCGAACGACCGAAAATTTAAAAATAAAATAAATTAGAGAGCCCAAAATCAATAATTTTGAATATCTAATTAACTATTAATAATGATTATAACATCTGCCATTGTTCTATATAACATCTACTTTAGATTTAATACCTAGTAATCCTAGATAAACTTTATTTAATATGAGCTTAAAACCCTAGCAATGTTTTACCTCACATTTTAATCTCTAAGCCATCCCTCTATCCAATTCTCTCGTCTCCTCTCCTTCTCTACTTCTAAGAAAATCTCATCTTCTATAAAATAAGTAATTAAGTGGATTTATAATCATATTTATCATGCTTATGTCTGCTAAGATCTTGTTTGTATATAAGTTTTATTTTAAGAGGTGATGGGGAGTATTGCCATTGTTTATTAATAGCTTGTAGGTTGTTGAATTTGAGACATGTCATTGGTGAGGTGGGAGATCGTGCCTGCATCAAGAAGTGTGGTGGATTGATATATATATCAGATATGAGGGCCTTGTTTATTGTTGAAATGTAATCCAGGTTCAATCAGTGCCAACATCTGAACCCCAAGTGTTTGAATTTGCTGCATATTTGATAGTTTGTAGGTTCTCTAAAGTTCTCTCTGTTTGAGGTATGAGTCAAGTCAAAAAATCTCGAGTTTGAGTAGAGTCGAGTTCAAATTTCGAGTTTCGGGTCAAATTGTCAGCCCTAGATCGGACAATATAAGTGACAGTGGAGTTGCGCCCACCACGGCCCTGTTGGTATCAGCCTTGCCCGCGACCACGAGTGACGTAGAGTGTTGTAGCTGAGTCGTGCAAGTTTAGTTGTTGCATTTTATGAATTGTTTCGTTGTGTAGGTTGATCTCTTTAGTACACAATAGATATTAGAATTCATCAAGACATATGGTGTCCGAGTAAGTTCTTATAGCTATTTTGAAGGGCTGATAGGAAGAAGAAAATCTATTCAGCGTGTAGAATTTGGTGTCCTCGGAATTGAGTTTCGCTTCGAATGTGGTGATCTGATCTAATTTAGCCTTGATTTCTGTCAAGAGCTGTGTCATAGTTTTGTCGTTCAAGGAGAGATTGTTGAGCTCATTCTTCAGCTGAATAATGCATGAACGATTTATTGATTATAATTATTTTTCTAATGTGAGCCAAATGTTCTAGCAAGTGTCCAGGTTCAACACATGAGAATGTATTGATTGAGAAATGGTAGAAAAGAGGGTTGTGGCCAAATTTTGGTCAGCAACGAGCCATTTCTTGTACGATGAGTTTAAGCACAATGTATAGTGTGTCAAGGATGAGCTTATGGGGTGCGAGGATGGTGCTGTTGAGATGCCCCAGATAACCATTGGCGTTGAATAGTTTCTGGATCTGTGCTTTTCACAATAGATAGTTCTCAGCGATGAGCTGATTGATGAGTATGCTCTTGATGTTGTACATCAAGAACTTCATATTAGAGGGTATGGTTCAATCAATCTAGGCTAGAGGTTGTTCGATAATTGCATTGTTGGAAGTAAAAATAGAGTCGGCTATCATTGGGGGATCAATGAGGATGAGGCTGTGAAGTTGCTATCGCTTTGGTACAATATAAAAAACTTAAATGTAAGTGGTGATGCAAGAATAAAGAGAGAAACACATATTTTTCATTAACAATATAAGGATATATATACTTGTGAAGTCATTCAACATGAAAAAATGTCATGAATGAATGTGATCATTCATTCCACATGACTATTCCTTATTCAAAAAAGATTATGATAATTTATTACACATTAATAATTCAATGAATAAATGTCATTCATTTCACATGAATGAATGTGATTGTTCGTTACACATTTTTTTATGTGACTGTTCGTGTCATATGAATGAATGTGAATACATTACGCATAACATTCATGCGACCAAATTTGATATATTGAGGTTAAGAACAGGTTAAATTTATTTTCATTAAAATTTTAAAATTTGTGTTTTTTTATGCGAGCACCCGCATGAGCTCTTAAACTGGTTTGCCTCTCCCGCATCAAACCTTGGATCATAGATTATATATCTAGGATGGCATACTCTCACGTGTTAGTGAGAGTTTAGTAATATAGTTAGAAATAGTGAATCACCTTCAATCATTTGCACTTCCGGTGCAGATTCATCTTTAGGAGCTCACATAGTCATTTGTCAACCACAATATGCATATATGAAAACGAAGGTTTAGAGTAATGTATTTTAGTTATTAAACAATTTCACTGAAAATATTAGATTTGCCCCTTCTTTCCTCCAGCGGAGCAAGAAAGAAGTCTTCTTATATATTGTTTATGATATGGTATTGAATTCTTTGATTTACCAAAACAGGATTACGTAATTAGAGACTTAGCGGAGCATAAATACTTCTGAGGCTGAAGGCACAACCCTGTCGCCCGCCCGAGAAGACCGTTTGGCGTAGCAAATCTTCGAGTGCCGGTACTGTACTCATTTTGATTATATACATTTAAATTATTTTGCTACTAAAGTTAATATAAATGTTTGTTGTGTATATAAATTTTTAAAGCTTGATTGTGCGGTAAAATAATTCATTGGAAAATATCTGGTCAAAGAACTTATATTAACTTAAAAGATTCCATTATTAAATAAGCTTTATTTAGTGACCAAATTTAATCTTTTCGTAACATAAATTAAATGATTATAGAATATGCGAGTTCTTTATACTTATATTAGGAAACATAATTATAAGAAATATACTAAGCATGAGATATTGATAAACATGATGAGTGTAAATAGTTAGGTATGTGAGTGGTTTTATGTAAAACAAGTTATAAAATATGCGCTTTAAAGTATGCATCAAGTATATAATAATTCTGTATGTTAAGAATTAAAGGTAAGAAGATAAGTTCATTAACTACACGAATGCTAATGGTGAGTTTAGTATGCACAAGACATCAAGAATAAGATTAGACTTCCATGTACAAGCTATCCAAAGTGTATTTATAAGCTCAAGAATGACACTGATGATAAATCATTAATAAAGAGTAGCAAATTTTTGAACGAACACTAAACGAGGAACCAAGAAAGACATTTGGCATTGGCTACCTTTATCAAGTTCAATACATAATTATATCAAATTGATTTGTATTGTACAACAACTTCAAACACTTAAATCAACGACCACATAAAGATCTGTACTGAAACAAATCATGTTCTACCACCAACGTCAAGTGCATTGAGGAAATTACCAACTTTCACAACTGCTCACAGAGCCGAGACTACTAAAACAGCAACAAAAGGCACATAACAGTAGCAAAGAAAAAAAATAAAATAAAACACAATCACAGTTTCAGGATTTCAAGGCACATAAGAAAAAGACCACTCACTGACCCCCTCGAAGGCGCAGAACGAGGTGAAGGGTCGATTCTTTCTGTATGTTGTAATCCGCCAGGGTACGCCCGTCCTCAAGCTGCTTTCCGGCAAAAATAAGCCTCTGCTGATCAGGCGGAATCCCTTCCTTGTCCTGAATCTTCGCCTTCACATTATCTATGGTGTCAGAGCTCTCCACCTCTAGCGTGATCGTCTTTCCCGTAAGAGTCTTCACAAATATCTGCATCCCGCCTCGAAGACGCAACACAAGATGAAGTGTGGACTCCTTTTGAATGTTGTAATCAGCTAACGTTCGTCCATCCTCAAGCTGCTTCCCAGCAAAGATAAGCCTTTGCTGGTCCGGAGGGATGCCTTCCTTGTCCTGGATCTTGGACTTAACATTATCAATGGTGTCAGAGCTCTCTACCTCGAGGGTTATGGTCTTGCCGGTGAGGGTCTTCACAAAGATCTGCATCCCTCCCCTGAGACGGAGAACAAGGTGGAGGGTTGATTCCTTCTGGATGTTATAGTCTGCGAGGGTTCTGCCATCCTCCAGCTGCTTTCCGGCAAAGATCAGCCTCTGCTGGTCAGGGGGGATTCCTTCCTTATCCTGGATCTTGGCCTTGACGTTGTCAATGGTGTCAGAGCTCTCCACCTCAAGGGTGATTGTCTTGCCGGTGAGGGTCTTGACGAAGATCTGCATCCCTCCCCTTAGACGGAGAACAAGGTGAAGGGTGGATTCCTTCTGGATGTTGTAATCTGCAAGAGTTCGGCCATCCTCCAGCTGCTTTCCTGCAAAGATCAGTCTCTGCTGGTCAGGGGGGATTCCTTCCTTATCCTGGATCTTGGCCTTGACGTTGTCAATGGTGTCAGAGCTCTCCACCTCAAGGGTGATTGTCTTGCCGGTGAGAGTCTTCACAAAGATCTGCATCCCTCCCCTTAGACGGAGAACAAGGTGGAGGGTGGATTCCTTCTGGATGTTGTAGTCTGCAAGAGTTCGACCATCCTCCAGCTGCTTTCCGGCAAAGATCAGCCTCTGCTGGTCAGGGGGGATTCCTTCCTTATCCTGGATCTTGGCCTTGACGTTGTCAATGGTGTCAGAGCTCTCCACCTCAAGGGTGATTGTCTTGCCGGTGAGAGTCTTCACAAAGATCTGCATCCCTCCCCTTAGACGGAGAACAAGGTGGAGGGTGGATTCCTTCTGGATGTTGTAGTCTGCAAGAGTTCGACCATCCTCCAGCTGCTTTCCGGCAAAGATCAGCCTCTGCTGGTCAGGGGGGATTCCTTCCTTATCCTGGATCTTGGCCTTGACGTTGTCAATGGTGTCAGAGCTCTCCACCTCAAGGGTGATTGTCTTGCCGGTGAGGGTTTTGACGAAGATCTGCATCTGTTTCAATAAACGAGTTCTCAGTTTTTTCAGATTTTAGAGTAGAAAGCATCAACGCATCAAACCAGACGAAGAGATTTAATAAAAATCAGAAAAGCAAAATTAAAATTAATTTGGAAATAAGCCAATAGAAAAAAAAATTAAGGAATGCTCAAAAAAAAAAAAAAGAGTTGAGGAAGAAATCTTGAAATTAGCTTTAAAATCCATAAAAATTCAGATACCTTCTTTTAAATGCATATAGATCTGGAGCAATCATACTGATCTTAAAGAAGATTTAAGTGAATGATATGATGCCACGCTTCTAAGTAAAAACATATGCACAGCTTGAGAAAATAGATCAAATATGATCCAAGGAATTCAAAATAAAACCAAAACTAACGAGGAAAATCATGTGAATCTTTGCGTACATATTTCAAAAACAAATAGAAATTATTGAACAAACATCGCTAAAAAAACGAAAACCTCTAAAGAAAGATGGAGACACGAGAACTTACATTGAACGAGAACAAAATCGAATAAAATTCAGAAGAAGATTTGAAGAGAAAATCGGAAGACGATTAAAAGCATGAGATGCAGATATTCTGGCCTTCGAGATCCCTTTATAGCATTGCCGACTTTGTTTAATCGTTCTACGCGGTAAATTTACCTCAAGGACTATTGAATCGAATCAAAACGATAAGTCGGCTAAAGGTTTGGAGGCCGTTCATCTGCAAAAATAATTGGATTATAATAGTATTAAAAGGTGACGCCACCGCGTAAAGGCGTGAGAAAGGGTTACCAAAGGACTCCTTCAAAGACCGGCTGAAGTTTCCAGGTATTGGGTGCCTATAGGTTGCTGTCGTACAAAAGAAAAAAAATTGGATGAGAATAATTTATACATACATATATATATATAATCTATATAAATATATATATTTATATAGAATAGAGCAATTAAGAGAATGTGTAGAATTTTAAAAAATATAAATAAAATTTATGTATATATATATATATATATATATATATATATATATATATATATATATATGTTGCTTAATATTTTTTACAATTACAATGTGGTCATAATTTTCAATTTTTTTTTGAAATAATATGAAATAATTTGATAATAATTATGATTAATCAAAATAAAAAATAAAAAACAGTATTTTAGTAACAAATATATTTACAAATAAATAATTAATTAAATATGTGTTATTGTTCAACTCTTATAATTATTAATCAATTATTATTATTTTAAATTATTTAAAATAATCTCTTTTTTAATTAAATTATTTATTATTAAAATAATTTATCAAAATGTTTTTGTATTTTAAAAGAAATCCAATTAATTAATAAAGAAAAATTGGTAGATAAAAAGAAAATAATAGCAATCACAATATTTTGACTTAAGAAATATTATATTGATGAATATTTTAAGAAATAAAATTTATTAATTAATTATCATTAATGAAATAAATTCTTTGTTCAAGGTTATCGTCCTCTCTCTCTTGTCCCTTCCATGCCACACATGTACTCAATTTTAAGAGAAAATATAGGTCTCTTTAAATTTATTTAAATTAAGAAAAAGGAATGATTTAAAAACAGAGGCTTATTGTTAACTCTCTCACTTATATACATATATATACTATATAGATACTTTTTTGTTCATTAACTTTGAGATTATGAATGATTATGATGATATCGTGAGGCACATTTGCTTGTTAAAATACTATCAGCCTATCTTTGCCACGTATAATCACTTAGATATTATTCTGGACAAGCTCCTCAGAAGGTTATGGACTTGAACCTCCAAAATCTAAAAATTTTGAATTTTCATTTTTTAATCTTTACAAGATTGAATTTGTTGATTTATATATATATTCAAGAGTTTTGATATTCATGTATTGGGAGCTATTTTAGTTTTAGCTATTTTTCTTTTTTTATATCTTATCTCTTAATATTTGAGAATATTTAATTAAATTCGATGTATCATAATATATTTTCTATATTAAATTAAATTTGAAACAGTTCTGTCGGGTCATACTTATTCATGGTTTTTTATAAGGATATTCGACGAAAAATAGTAGGACCACTGAAATACCTTCTTTAATCTCCTTAAGGCTTCTACAATTTTTTTGAGAGAAATTTGAAGAACAAAACTAAAACTTCAAAAATTCACATCTTATAATTTAACTAGTGACTGTTATATCTCTCTATCATAATATGAAAGTTTTTAGTCCTAGTATCAAGGAGTCTTATTGGACTATTGGAATGGTATTGTGATGGGTAGCTTTGCTTGAAATAGTAATGCTTGCTTTCGAAAGGTTCATTGATTATGACCTTGAATCCATGTAATTTTACATTACGGTTAATTGATTATAGATCCACTATTGAGATGTTCTTAGTTTTCCTTTAAGCCTTTTGAATGATTACAAACTTATAACTTTGGGGTTGGGGTAGTCTTATTTGCAATGAGAGGCTTCATGGTGGAAAACTTTACACCACGATTAACCTTGTTTAGATTAGAGAGTTAATATATTAATGGTCATGCATTAATATTTAATGGAGTGTTAATATTAAATTAATGCTTTTGATTTGATAAGAAATAAATTAACATTGAAGAATGATGTTACTAGAGTCTTAATTATTCTCCTCTTTATTATGTATGTTCTATGATGCTGTAAAATTATCTCAAGATTGAATGGTCATTTTGTAACAACTCAAGATTGTTATTAAGCTTAATTTTAGCTTGATCACATCTTAATTACCATTCAGATAAGTTCATCTAGCAATTAGAATTAAACTCTGAAGATTTGGAGCAATTCAGAGCTCAATCAAATAGTTAGATTATTTTAATAATATTTAATTAATTAGAAAGTTGAAGTATTTAAATTGACCTTGAAATCAAAATTTGATTTCGCCATTGCCATCGTCACCCCCAAATTAGCTAGGGGTGATGTTTTGGACGCGTTTGGAAGTCGTTAGATTTTTACGAATATTTTAATGTAATTAAATACACCGAAAAATATAATAATTAAATAATCGTCAGAATCAAAATCTGACTATGTCGTTGAATTCCTTACCCCAAATTTAACTAAGAGTGAATTTTTGAGATTTTTCGGAATTTGTTTATCAAATCTGAATTTTTTAATAAATTAAATATTAGAAATGAATACAACTATTCATTTAAATGCATTTTTCTTTTTTCATTTTTCTTTTCTGCACATGGACCCCACCCCATTCCTCTGTTTGGCCCTTCCCTGTCCCTGGCACACATAAGCAAGGCTGAGGCCATCTCCCCTCGCCTCCTAGCTCCCATAGCCCATCATCTTCTCCTTCTCTTTTAAATGGAGCTCAGCCCCTCAATCCATCCCTTGCTGTCAAACTAAAGCTTCCTTCTTCTCGTTCACTTGCTGAGTTGTTGTTGGAGAAGCCCTCAAGTCTCAAGTTTTTACAGAAAATCTAAGATCTTCTTTCTATTTTAAAGGCTAAGGTACCGTTTTACTTACTCTCCTTTGTGCTCAACTCTTCTGGTTTATCAAAATATTGTGATATGCATGCTGATTATCTATTGTATGGAAGCTAGGTATGATCGTCAAGCCTTAATCGGACTCAATGAGTCTGATCGAATGTAATGACCCTAGGTCATTAAAAAAAGGCAAGCATTGAATTTCCGATTCGTTAAATCTCCCGCAAAATTCAGTTTCCCGTTAAATCTCCCGCTAAAAATAACTTTTCTGGAAGTTTTTCAAATTAAAACTAGAATAGGAATTAAAAGTATACTCAATTTAATTAAGCATAACTTACCTCTTTAAATCAGAATCAATTAAAACCGATAGAATTTAAGAAAAACGTCGGCTAAGGTATGGAGGGCCGGCAGTTTCGGAAGGGCGCGCAAGCCCAATCCGTAACTTTCGCCGTAAGGGGCTGGCGTGCGTTACATACGCACGCCCTACTTAAACACCAGGCGACCCTCGACTCCTCACAGCCCCTCTCGCCATTCTCTCCCTTCCTTCGAGTGTAAACAGCGTACCTGTGAGCCGCTCGATCCTCCTCCCGCTGCAGCGCCGTGAGTCAGACGGACGACCTCTACTCGCATAGCCCTCCCCCAGTCGACGCAGTGCCGACCCACTCGGCCTCCCTATCTGCGCCGATCCCTTGCTCGCTGACCTCTTCCAGTGCCGACTCTCTGCGTATCGCGTCAATTCCGCACTCGCCTGTGCGCTCGTCCGCCCGTAAGGTAAGGCTCTGCTCGCTCGACCTCTGTCAATTTTCTTTAAGGATTAAAAACGTAATTAGGTTTATATATATATATATATATGAATATATATATACATCTTCTAATAATATATATATGAATAGATATATATGAATATATATAAATATATATACATATATATGTATATATTGGTATAAGTATTTATATGATAAATAAATACTAATAATAATGAATTTAGAAAATAATAAATTAATTTGATTTCCAATTTTAGGTGGAAATTTTTGTGAGTAGTTTAATTTAATTAAATTATTAGCATTAATTATAAATTGTGGTAGAAACAAAATATGTGACAGAAATTGTGACATAGTGAGATTGTGGTAGAAACAAAATATCGTATAGAAAACTAGTGACATAGTGAGATTGTGGTAGAAACAAAATATCGTATAGAAAACTAGTGACATGATTTGGGCAACATCTAGTAGAAAGACTAGTAAAGGTCATTATTCAAACAAATTATAAGTTTGTATCTTTAAACAGATGAATTCTCCTAATCATTCGGAGGAACACTCGGAGATCGACTTAAGCCAAGAAGGACCTTGGCAAATGGATTTCAACGGACCTAATTATGGTCCCCCTACTCTTGAAGACCGGATTCGAGAGTTGGAGGATAAGGAAGAGGCACGTGGTAAGAGCCTGACAAGGTTCATGTGTGTCTCTTACGAGAAGATCACCAACCTCCAAAATGAGGTACAAAAATTAAAGGAGACACTAAGGTGGGTTCTCCCGAAGTTGGCCGAATTCACTTTGGAAAAAGAAGATGACCATGAAGAACGCCTTTCAAAAGTGGAAAGGAAAGTGCATCAAACGAGGAATGCAGCCTCAATTTTTATGAGGAAGAAAGCAACCAGTAAATATAGGAAGTTTTGGGCTAAAAGCCTTAAGCAACTCATTTAGAATATTATCTTAAGAGCAAAATCTTGTGTATCATCGATTGTATCTTTATTTCTATTAATTTTTTTTGGCATGAAATATTAATTCTTTCTAAATGAAACATTCAATTTCTTTATTTCTTTTAATCGCAATCACCATCCTTATAGATGAATTCGGAAGAGTACTCTCCTGAGTTGCCAATGGAGACTCCGGTGAAGGCCCATTTGCCTTCAGGTCCATCAGAGAGTAAGACTGACAGAATCCTGGAGTTGATGGCTCAGATATTGGCCAATCAACACAAGACTCAGGGATCTCCTCCTAGCCAAGGGCACCGAATTGGCGGAGCTTTGCAATCATTCTTGAAGCTATATCCCCCACGCTTCGACGGATCAGCTCGGCCGATGGAGGCTAAAGATTGGATCCAGGAAATAGAGAATAAACTGGAGGACATAAAATGTCCTGCCAGAGATGCGGTGCAGTTGGCTAAAAGCCTATTCAAGGCCGAAGCTAAGCGATGGTGGGGAGTCACCCACAAAACTCAGTTTATGGGCTTGGAACTAGAAGACATTTCCTGGGAAGAATTCGCAGAGGCATTCCGAGGTCATTACATCCCTCTGTCTGCCCAAAAGATATTGGAGAATCAGTTCATTAAGCTGACCCAAGGAAATAAGTCCATCGCGGCTTATGAGTCTGAGTTTACAAGACTCTCCAGATATGCACCTAAGCTGGTGGACACAAAGGCTGCTAGATGTAGTAGGTTCTTGGATGGCTTGAAGGACTCCATCCGGACCAGCTTGCTCCCGCTCAAGCACACCAAATTCGCTGAGATACTGAACTGTGCAACCATAATGGAGCATAATGAGCAGATAATTGCTGAACGCCAGGAGAAACATCCCTCCCAATCCCAGGACAGTCGTGAAACTTTTAAAAGGTCTCGACCTAGTCGACAGGCAAATGTGTATCAGATCACCGCAGGGCCTGCTAGGGAAAGAGAAAATTATGAATATAGCCGACCTCACCCAACGGGCAGGTGCTATCACACGGGCAACAGATGTTATCATTGCGGCAGGAAGGGGCATAGTTATCGACATTGTAGATCCTTCAAAACTATAGATGGGGATATTATTCAGAGGCCTAGAATGAACCTAGTATCTACCCCTCCTTGTACCCCGGCTCCAGCAAGTACCCCAACCTCGACATCATCTCCTGCAACCACGCCAACTCAAAAGAGAAATCATACCCTGGGACGACCAGCTGCCGCTAGAGTTTACACACTTACTCTAGTCATGGCTCTCGAGGATCATGACGTGGTGACAGGTACTTTTTAATTATTTTGACCGGCACTTCTTAATTAATTTTCTTAAAAAATAAATCTTTAGCATGCATTTAATATTAAGTACCTTATATTTTTCAGAGTACGCATGTATAACTTTATTCGACACGGGTGCAAGTCACTCATTTATATCTGAAACCTTCATAAAGAAACTACAACTGCCATTTAAAGAGCTAGCAGAAAGATTAAACATGGGGTTACCATCTGTCGCCCTCATGAGCGCTAGAGAATATTGTGAATGTGAAATCCCAATTAATGGAGGGACATTTAAAGCTAGCTTGATAGTTCTCCCGATTACAAACTTTGATATTATTTTGGGTATGGACTGGCTATCCTGTTATCAAGCAGTCATCGATTGCCAGTGCAAAAAGGTTACCCTCAGAAGTGCAGGAAGATCAGTGACATTTATGGGAAGACTAGGCACTGCAACATCTCTTATCAATGCCATTCAAGCGGCTAAGTTGATTCAAAAAGGATGCGAGGCCTACTTAGTAACAATGATGGGAAATAAAGAAGATGTAACTTCCCTAGATGATATAAGGGTCGCAGTGAATTCCCGGATGTATTTCCCAATGAGTTGCCAGGATTACCTCCGGTACGAGAAATAGATTTTACTATTGATTTAATTCCCGGTACGCAACCGTTATCAAAGGCACCTTATAGAATGGCGCCAAAAGAGCTACAGGAATTAAACGAGCAATTAAAGGAATTGTTAGATAAAGGCCTCAGTCGCCCTAGTATGTCACCATGGGGAGCTCCGGTGTTATTTGTCAAGAAGAAAGACGGTACCATGAGGATGTGTATTGATTATCGAGAGTTGAACAAAGTCACAATCAAGAATCGATATCCTCTTCCTCGGATTGATGACTTATTCGATCAACTCGCTGGTGCGGTGGTATTTTCTAAAATTGACCTTCGATCCGGATACCACCAGGTGAGAATAAAGGACGAGGACATTCCAAAAACAGCGTTCCGAACAAGATATGGACATTATGAATTTTTAGTAATGTCATTTGGGCTGACAAACGCCCCATCTTTATTCATGAATTTGATGCAAATGGTCCTAAAGCCTCACCTGGATAAATTTGTGATCGTCTTCATCAACGACATCTTAATATACTCTAAGAGTAAAGAAGATCACGAAGTGCATTTGCGAGCAGTCCTTGAGACCCTGAGATCTAATGCACTATATGCAAAATTCTCCAAATGTGAGTTCTGGTTGAATTCTGTAACTTTTCTGGGACACGTGGTAAGTGCCGAAGGAATCCAGGTGGATCAAACGAAAATTCTTGCCATTCAAGAATGGGCACAACCTACATCTGTGACAGAAATTAGAAGTTTTCTAGGTCTCGCTGGCTATTATCGAAAATTTGTTCAAGGATTTTCTCAAATTTCAGCTCCACTCACCAAATTAACACAGAAACTGGTGCCCTTTGTTTGGAGCTCAGAATACGAAGAATCCTTCCAGAAATTTAAGCATGCTCTCACAACCGCTCCTGTTCTTACGTTACCTCAAGAAGGGTTGGACTACCAAATTTTCACCGACGCGTCTAAGGTAGAACTTGGGTGTGTCTTAATGCAAAACGGGAAAGTAATTGCTTATGCCTCATGTCAGCTAAAGGTGCACGAAAAGAATTATTCGGTGCACGACTTGGAATTGGCAGCAGTAGTCTTCGCTCTCAAGATATGGAGGCATTGCCTGTATGGAATAAAATGCGAAATTTTTACAGATCACCAAAGCCTCAAATATATCTTCACTCAGAGAGAATTAAACTGTCAGCAGAGGCGATGGCTAGAATTTATTAGTGATTATGACTTGGATATTCAATATCACCCCGGCAAAGCAAATGTCGTAGCTGACGCACTGAGCAGAAAATCAGTCAGTACACACGGAAACCTCAGCTCAATCACTTTCAACAAGTACCTGATTAATGAGCTAAATAAATTAGAAATAGAATGGGCATCTACGAGCCAATTGAATGCCCTTCTGGTTGCTGGAGTTTCAGAAGCTACAAAGTCGACGCTGGAACAGCGCATAAAATTTTCTCAAGAAAAAGACACAGAGCATCTAGAGATGAAGAAAATTATTTCGATAGGGAAAAGTAAAAATCTTCAGGAAAAGGATGGCTACATTTATCACGGAACTCGATTATGGGTACCAGAGGATAAGGAGTTAAAAATGACAATATTACAAGAAGCGCATTATTCTGGTTACACGATTCATCCGGGAAGTTCCAAAATATATCATGATTTAAAGAAAATGTACTGGTAGACATGACTAAAGAAGGATATAGGAGAATTTGTGGCACGTTGCAACTCTTGCAATTTGGTAAAAGCAGAACATCAGAGGCCCGGAGGACTCTTGCAACCTCTACCAATCCCGGAATGGAAATGGATTAATATTGCCATGGACTTTATAGTAAGTCTACCCCGAAGCAAATCAGGGGCAGATACCATATGGGTGATCATTGACAGGCTTACAAAATCTGTGCACTTTCTCCCAATAAAACAAACTGATCCAGTGGAGAAACTCACCAGGATATATATTAAGGAAATTGTTCGATTGCACGGGATTCCAAAGATGATTACATCAGACAGAGATAGCAGATTCACTTCTCGATTTTGGAAAGCAGTGCACGACGATCTAGGTACTACTCTTGCAATGAGCACTGCATTTCACCCTCAAATAGACGGACAGACAGAAAGGGTAAATCAGGTTCTAGAAGATCTTCTAAGGTTATGCATACTTGACTTCAGTGGGAGCTGGGAAAAATATCTACCATTGGTTGAATTTGCTTACAATAATAACCATCAGGTCAGTATTAGCATGGCTCCCTATGAAGCTTTATACGGAAGAAGATGTCTTACACCCCTATCATGGGCAGAAGTCGGAGATGTTCAGATTTACGGATCTGAATTGGTGGAAGAAACTAATAAAAAGATCCAACTAATAAAGAGCAGGATAATGGTGGCTCAGGATCGTCAAAAGAAATACCATGATTCCAGGCACCGAATGTTAGAATTTCAAGTCGGGGACTTTGTATACCTGAAAGTAAGTCCTATGAAAGGAGTATTTAGATTTGGGGTGATAGGTAAATTAAGTCCTCGGTATATTGGACCTTTCGAGGTGATAGCCAAAATTGGAGCTGCTTATAAAGTCAAACTACCTGAAAATCTTTCGGCAGTTCACAATGTATTTCATATTTCGACTCTTCGCAGATGCCTACAGAAATCGTCTCAACAAATAATAGCACCCGGTATTGTTATCCAACCAGATTTGACATATGTTGAATTGCCTGATAAAATCATAGAGCGAGACAATCGTCGATTAAGGAAAAGAACAATCCCTATGGTCAAAGTACAATAGAAAAATCACAGCGCCAAGGAAGCAACGTGGGAAAAAGAAGATGATATAAGAAAAGAATATTCCGGACTCTTTCAGAACTCAGGTAATCTTAATTAAATCCTTTTGCATTCAACTAAAATATTTTATATTACAGTGAAATGTCGATGACGACATTATTTTTAAGTTGGGAGTTTGTAATGACCCTAGGTCATTAAAAAAAGGCAAGCATTGAATTTCCGATTCGTTAAATCTCCCGCAAAATTCAGTTTCCCGTTAAATCTCCCGCTAAAAGTAACTTTTCTGGATGTTTTCAAATTAAAACTGGAATAGGAATTAAAAGTATACTCAATTTAATTAAGCATAACTTATCTCTTTAAATCAGAATCAATTAAAACCGACAGAATTTAAGAAAAATGTCGGCTAAGGTATGGAGGGCCGGCAGTTTCGGAAGGGCGCGCAAGCCCAATCCGTAACTTTCACCGTAAGGGGCGGGCGTGCGTTACATACGCACGCCCTACTTAAACACCAGGCGACCCTCGACTCCTCACAGCCCCTCTCACCCTTCTCTCCCTTCCTTCGAGTGTAAACAGCGTACCTGTGAGCCGCTCGATCCTCCTCCCGCTGCAGCGCCGTGAGTCAGACGGACGACCTCTACTCGCATAGCCCTCCCCCAGTCGATGCAGTGCCGACCCACTCGGCCTCCCTATCTGCGCCGATCCCTTGCTCGCTGACCTCTTCCAGTGCCGACTCTCTGCGTATCGCGTCAATTCCGCACTCGCCTGTGCGCTCGTCCGCCCGTAAGGTAAGGCTCTGCTCGCTCGACCTCTGTCAATTTTCTTTAAGGATTAAAAACGTAATTAGGTTTATATATATATATATATATATATGAATATATATATACATCTTCTAATAATATATATATATGAATAGATATATATGAATATATATAAATATATATACATATATATGTATATATTGGTATAAGTATTTATATGATAAATAAATACTAATAATAATGAATTTAGAAAATAATAAATTGATTTGATTTCCAATTTTAGGTAGAAATTTTTGTGAGTAGTTTAATTTAATTAAATTATTAGCATTAATTACAAATCCTAGATGTCTAAATCTAGCTTAGATTAATTGGAATATTATTTTAAGATTTTAAGCCAAATTCTAATATAACTCATTATTTGTAAATTCATGTGCTATAATAGGATTTGGATGAGTTAAGTATGATTTGTAATTAGTGACAATTGAAATGTTTTAAAACCTCTAAGATAATTTTAGAACTCTTAAGAGGAATTATAGTAATGTACCTTTTAAATTATAAGATTTAATTTAAGAGTTTGAAAAGGATATATGTAGTATATCGAGTAAATAAGATCTGTTGAAATACAACATCACTTTCAAAGTTTAAAAGAATTTCAACTTTAACTTTTGCAGATCCATCAAAATTGTGAGTGAAACGTCTAATTAAGTCAAACACAAAGGTACACTGGATATTACTTTATATGCTTTTACTTTCATTTGCTGCTTATGCACCGCTTTGAACCTATTTTGTATTTAATATATTATTCTTACTACTAATGAGATAAAAAAAAATTGAATAATATTTATGTGTCTTGTGAATGTTGCAAAAAGGGTTCCGAAACTGAGCATGATTAGGTTAGGGACGGGGCTAGTCCTCGGGAGCTATAAGGGTGCCATCTGGAGCCTTTGAGGGAGGCACAGGTGAAGATTGCTTAAATGCACGTTGTCATCTGAGATCCTTAAGTGGGTCCAGGTGAAGGTTTATGCTTAAATGCATATGAACCCAGCCTCATGGTTCTGGCTTTGCCCAACATAACTACTATTATTGCTTCATGATATCATAGACATAAACATAAACATAGATTTTTATGCGATTATTGCTTTCTATTTTAAAACTTGGCATGTGCAAGAACCGTTATTTTGCAGGAGACATATTTATCTTCTTGTTTGTTTTTGAAACACACTATTTCCTGCAGCTATTAACATTTTTTTTGCTTCCCGCTATGCTTTAAGTATATTTTTTAATATGCACTAAGGCATTATTTTTATAATATCAGATCAGATACAGTTGGAGGCGGTTGATATAGCCTAGAGGCGTAGCGCGGGAAAATAACTGCCCTTTCCAGGATTAATAGTTTGATGAAAATGGAATTTTATGTAATAATTTATGGATATTATTTTTATTTTAAATTGAATGAATATCGTTTCTTTTATGTGAATGGCTTGAATGTTCGTTAACTACTATTTTATCTAACTGCCAATATGATCCTGCGGAAAGATGCGTCCGATGTTAGTTTGGTTCTTACCAACCTAACATGGGTCATCACATCGAAGCTCAAGTTCTCCATTAAAATTTCTGTCAAAAAGTTGCATGATTTATGTATACCTGTAGTTAGGGCATCAATTTCTGCTCATTCTGATAATTCATTCATGCCGATTTTTTTGGTATCAATGGAATGTCTCAAAAAGACATTTCCATCGGTATATGAAACCACATGTGAGATGCCCAAAATTGGGAGTATTTGAGTGCGAAAAGAGACCCATAACAGTTTTCGCACATGCGAAATCACCGTCGGGTGCTGCAGCGTACCGTAGCGCTCGAAGTTTTGAAATTGGGTCTGCTGTAGCGCACCGTAGCGCTACGGCGCGCCACAGCGGGCTGTAGCGTTATTTCAGGCAAATTATATGAAATCAAGGGATAAATTAATTGAACAGTGACTTTCAAAATTTAAACTGCTACCGCGCGCCGTAGCACCCAGCTCTTGGGTTGGTCACGTTGTAGCACGACGGAGTGCTTAAAAGTGCTGCAGCGCATCACAGCGCAGATTTCCTCCGCAGTGCTTGAAAGCGCCATCGCGCCGCATCACCCAGATTTCAGAAATATTTATGCCACAGTGCACCACAGCGTTGCAATCAGCCGCAGCACGCCGTAGCGCCTAGAAGCGTTGCAGCGCGCCATAGCACTTGGTTTTTAGCCAGAAGGCGCCACAGTGCATCATAGCATATAGAAATGTTCAAAAGTGTCCAGAACTGTCTGGAATGACCAAAATTTCATTTTTTTTCGCAATTTAAAGCCTCTAGAACCATAATTGGACTGAATTATACTAAAAGCGAACATTGTTTTAGTCAAATTAAGTATTGTATAAAATTTCATGTGAAATTTAAATATGAAAATTTATCATTTACCCTAAATAGCATGTGCTAAAATCCCTTATGTGATTACTTAAGTATTTATGTGCCAAATGTTAATGTTAAAATTTTTGATTGCATGTATGACCAAGCAAGATTTAGAGTTTAGGGTTTAAATAAATTTGGTGTTGCACACATATTTCCTTAATATTAAAATACATTATTTATAAATTCTATAAATATGCACTTTATAATATTATTTTGTATTTTATTGTTAATGCTAGGTGTTCTGTTTTGGATCAGATAGATATATATTGTAGTATGGAAAATTCTGATTTCATAAAATATTTTAAAATTTATTATCCTTATTATTATGCAATTTTTCTTTTATTTGTTTGAGATCGGCTTCTATTTGAGTTGGTATTAACAAGTCAAACATGAACTCTATTTTTATGCTTCTTTATCATCCTCATGTTTTGTTTGATAGTAATTTAGCCAAATACAAGCAATATTATATTTATTCATATTCAACTCGATTGGCACCCTTGGTAGGAACACATTTGAATGCTGAATCATGTTGTATATGAAAATGCCATTTCCTTAACTTATTCTATTTATTGTGCATTCACCTTATTTATATTACAGAATTCTTGACCGATTACTACTATTTTTATTCTAAGATTCATGATGGATTTATGTAGTGAATGGTAATCAAGTGATCAAGTAGAGATTATTGTTATTCTTGCATTGGTTCATAATTGATTTACATGCTATTTTTTGCTTTCCATATTTAAATATCATTTATTTTTTCTCCTACATTTGTTCTTGCTGTAGTATTATCATCTATATTCATAGTATTATTAAATAGTTTATTGAATTGTCTTTCTCACTCTTAATTCTTATTTTAATTTGCTTATTAATATTATTAAGATATTTTCTCTTAAAATCATCTTTGAGATCTTTGAGGGAGAACAGTTCAAATATTCTTATTGTAGGCTATTTTATTATGTTCAATAATAAGAATGATTTGCTTCAATTTTTATATATAAAAATTTTGTTCTATCATCTATTTTATATAACTGCTGGACATATCGCTCACATTGTCTAGTTTTAGTTGGATGTTCCAAATATTTATGATATTTGACGTTGTGTGAAAAATTAAATTTGTATTCTTCTTTTGATATTATATATATATATATATATATATATATGCATGCCTTAATGGCGATCCTAGCGATCCTAAAAAGAGTGCCGAGCTGTGAAGAAACAAATTGACCACAAGCTTGGCGGTTGCAAGAGCTTGCTGAAATTTGATTAAGAGAAGGTGACATGGCGGCAGCTTGGCAATGAAATGAGTGGTCTCGACTGGGAGGAGGCCGAGCATGGCTGGCTGGAAGGGTGCGCCAGCTCTCGGCCTTCAGCCAAGAGGGGAGGAGACGAGGGCCTCTCGGCTATCAACCGAGAGTGAAGAGAGGCGAGAGCCTCATGGCCACCCGTCGGCTCTTCTGAGAGAAAGGAGGGAGATGAATAAGGCGTCGGCTGAGCAAAACATAACTAGGTTAGAATATTTAGGGATGAGAGGTTAAATATAAGCCCAAACGGATTAATGAGAGTCATTTGATCAAGATCGGGTAGCTAAGAATCACCGAAAATTCTAAGATTTGATTGAATGACCAAATGAACTTTAAAAATATCAAACTTGGTATCGAAACCAGCATCTCGACGAGTCAAACACATGCGTTCAAAAGTTATTGAATTTGAACGAGTATTTTATTTTATATTAATTTTTAAGTGAAAAACTTCAAAATTTTAATACGATTAATCCGGAGCTTAAAAATTTGCGAAACTTAAAACATAGCATTCTCATATGATGCTTAACTTAAATATATAAAAATTTCTAAATTTTGATTTATATTTTATCTATTATTAACTCCGGAAGTTTAAGCTTTCCAAATTTATTTAGGACGATCCGGGATCCCGATTGTGCATAAATTTTCGCAAGAGGATCCCCCAATATGTTTTAGTTGAAGATATTTTTATTTAATTTTTATTCAACTTAAATCAGGATCTTGAATTTCATCTCAATCTGCTCATGATTAGGTCTGAACGGCTCAGTAACAACGTCAGTTTGTTACAGACTCCCCCACTTAAGAATGATATCGTCCTCGACATCACTACTTAAAGGAAATGGGTAATAGTTGAATTCGATACTGGCGACTGACCCAAGAACGATTTCTACTCTTTTGACTTCATATACGAGAGTTTAGTCATCAATTTGAAACACCGAGAACTGGAGCCCAACCTTTAGCATTCCAAAGAGAGTGATACCAAGTCAAATGCACCCCCTTTAACACCGACGCTGAATTTGCAAGTTCTAGAATATACTGAATAAAGTAATTGAAAGAGAGATATAGATTTGAGAAAAATGTTGGAGAGTTTAACACCAGCAGCTGGGTTGAGTGACATAGTATGGTATGATACCACTGCCTTTTATTCTAAGAACTAGGGAAACAAACTAGCAACAAACGCCACTACTCACTCAAATGAGCTACCAATGTGCTACACTCGAGAAGGATAATCATATCTCAAGCTTCTGCAGAAATCTAAAATCTGCCGCAGCGCCTGAAAGCGCTGCGGCGCACCGTAGCGTCTACATATCGGGGAAATCTACGTCATAGTGCACTGCAGTGCTTGAAAGCGTTGTAACTTATTGAGGTAAGAATCTTAGATGATCATTCTTAACCTTAAAGGTTGATCTTGACACCTTATGGTAGGAACTACCTAAAGCATCTAGAATGGAACTTCCCTCTTATGGTAGAAATTATTATTGAGTGATCTCTATGATCACACCCTTGGAGCCTTGTGTATGACTCACCCATTTAGAGTAAGGATTAATAGCTTTGATGAATCTTTATTGCTTAAATAGAATCTTCTGAACCCAGATTATTGGTGGGGTATAGTAGGGTATACCCATAGTGCTAGTTTATTTTAGTAATATTCATGATTGATTAATTCACTCTAATGTGGACTTATGACCAGGTGCTATCCCGAGAGATTAGACGAATACAATCCTGTTATAGTATATCTTTCAAGACTAAGAGTGTTACAATTAGTGAACAAGATCCTTAGTTTGAGATATAAACTACGATCGGGTTCTGCCTCCGATTGTAGTGCGCTTTGATAAGTGCAGTTTAAGCAAACTAAGTATATCAAGTCACTTTACGTAGAACACTAAGTATGCTTGAAATTAGGTTAATTTAACGACTTAGCTTGAGATATAAACTGTGACCGGGTTTTATCTCCTATCAAAGTGTGCTACAATAAGTGCAGGTTAAAACAAGCTAAGGGCTGAATCCACATTTCTTGGAAACATGCTAAATATGTGTATACAACCTTCACAACTAATGATTTTTAAATAAACTCTCAAATTTAACCAATTATCGAACTAGAATATAGGAGTCATAATTCTTCATTTTGATAGGATTCTGCACAATGGAGACTTTGAATTTATTAGAAGCATAATGTTGAGTATTAGTAATGATGTATGAGTATCAGTGATGATTTATGGGTTACAGAATATTGCATATATTGACTGGAGAATTCCATGATGCATCGGCATCGCAGTTCCTAACTGGATGTATGTATACATTGGACTGTACAACTCATAGCAGTTTAGTAATATTTTGGTTGCATATCAGTAGCATGCAGTATTGTGGCATACATCATAGTTTTACGTGTTATTACTCAGTTTCAGATCCATTACTGTGTTTGTTTATTTTCAGTATTCAGTTTTCAGTATAGTTTTACCTTACCTTACTTTAGTTTTGTACAATTTATGCAATTTTATACTTTCAGTTATTTTTATAGTATTTTTACAGATTTATTTATATTATGTAAATTTTAAATGAATAACTAGAACTATTTAGATTAGTTTCGATATGTTAGACTTATTGTCTAATACGGGTTTATTGTCTAACACGGGTTACTTTTAGGATTCGGTAATTTGCTAGATCTTGAGCAGTATATTGAGCCAGGTCAGGAGAACACCCTGGAGATTCAGGATGAGCCCGTAGAGCACTAGTGGACTCTTCTCCAGCTTTATTTTTCTGCTTAGTTTATTTCAGTTCAGTACTTAACTTTTAATCTGTATTTCCATAAATTGTTTATAATAATTCTGGATGTATTTTCTTTTTCTTTTCTGAGACGAATGTTTCATATAGCTTCTGTAATAAATATTTCTGGATGTCTGCTTTAGCTTCTACACTTTATTTAAATATTACTTATACTTAGTATTGGTTATATACTGCTTTAGCTTCTGTACTCTGTTTATATATTATTTATACTTAGTATACCGGAAATGCTGATATCTTATACATATATTGGATTCCTATTGTGCATTTTTTAATCCAATATATATATTGATCTAATACTTAAGATAATGATACTACTCTTATCTTAAGTAATCGCTCTCAACCCTCCTTGGGGTTGAGTCAGCAGCCCTTCAAATGGGTTTGGTTTCAGCTATTCGGGGAGACGGGATATTCCTCCCCGAGTGGCGTGCAGCATCACCGCCGAATCGATTATGACCATCTCTTTTGCCCCCGGCGATGGGGAGGGGCGCTACAGCGGGTCCCACCTAAAAGACAGCCAGAGGCGGCGAACAGACAGGGATTGACAGCTGGTAAAAGTGGGCCCCAACTACACGACCGAAGGAATCACAGCGGGTCCCACTGGACACGCGGCAGCTTCCTAGCGGACCTGGGATGCGGGCGGGACCCCCCACTACGGACGTATGAGACCGGGCCAGAGGCAAGCCTCACGCGTCACTCTCGCGGCCCGCACGGACGCGGGTCGGGCCTCAGGTCAGCCCGACACGATCTAGGCTTCCCTCCTCCTTCCCGTGCGATCGGAGCTAGGGTTTGATTTTACGTGGCCCAACTGACGGCGCCAGGGGTCGATCCACACTCCTATGGGTAGGCCAGAGCAAGACCTACTCGAGGAGGGTCGAACCAGTGATGGGGTGGCCTGGTTATTGGGCTAGAGCTAACCATTAGTGCCTAGGGTTCGGGCGTAACGATGCTAACGGTATATACTATATACCGATCTTCAATACACCACGATCAAGTTCATTTGAACCCGGTCAAACCGTTCAATTAGCAATCTTAAGCATGAAATCATTTTAGGAAATTGAAACACAGCAATCAAATGAAGGAATTGGTAGATCGGGGTACCTAATCTTGAACGGTAGGGGTCATTTTAGAGTTTTGCTGCAGACAGATCTTTACGCTCACTTGAGAGTCTTTGATGCCAGGTGTGGCAGGTACCACTAAGAGGAGCTGATGGGGCTCGAGACGGATCCCATGAGGCTGCCAAGGAAGCAGGCTGGGCAGCCGTGGCTGCACCCGGACGCTGCACGCCACGCGACGAATCCTACACGGATCACGGGACGAAGAAGGAGAGCCGTCTGATCCTTGATCAGACGGTCCAGATTGACTGTATGATCAGACGGGCCGCCCAAACGGCGCGAGCGCAAGCAGCAAACGACATTGGAAAATTAAAGGCGCTGTGGTTTTTAATATTAATATTTTAAATAATAACTTAATTAATTTAATAATTTAAATATTAATTTTATTAATTATTTTTAGTTAATTAAATGACCTCAAAAATTTACCAAATATTCACACATAACTAATTGAGGGGTGACAAATGCAACGACAAAGGCTGATTTTGGTTTCGACGAGTATTTATTTTCCTAATTTTCTGGATATTTAAATATTATTAAAATATTCGACGAAATTTTGACGACTTCCGATTGCCACCAAAATATCACACTTAACTAATTTGGGGGCAATTACGCAATGACGAAGTCCGATTTTTGATATGATGTCAAAATAATTAGATTAATTTTCAAGATTTTTGAAATTCCCAAAATTAGGGTTTGATTCATTTGACCCCCGATTTGAATTAAGTCTTGGTGGTGAACTCCTAATGACTTAATTAGTGCACTAAGATCAAAAATAAAATTTAGATTAGTCATAATTGACTTGGGTAACAACTTTTGTTGTTACATAATTAATAGTTAATAAACTAATTATACCTTTTCTATTTAATAAAAATTAAGTTATCTAAAATATTTAGAAAAATTTCGAATATTTGGCCCTAGCTATTTAGAAGGTGATGAATACAACGGTGAGGTCAAAATTTTGATTGGACATTTATTTATTTATTTCATTTATCTGGGTATTAAAATACAATAAAATATTTAGGAAATTTTGATGATTTTCAAATGCCCTTAAATTTTACCCATAACTAATTTGGGCGTGAGGAATTCAATGGTTAACTCCAATTTTTATTCTGAGGTTAAAATAATTTAATCATTTTCCATATTTAAATAATTACCCAAAATTAAAGTTTTGCCCATTTGATCTCCAAATTGAACCAAAATTAAAGTTTTGTCCATTTGATCTCCAAATTGAACCAAAATTATATGGCTTACTCCTTATGGCTTTTTAAAACTAATGAAAGTGATTTTTAATATAATTTGACTACTAAATACTCATTAACAATCTCAGGTTGTTATAAATATCTACATATTATGTCTTTTAAATCACTTAATGTGATCCAATGGATAGGGGACTTACCTCAAAATCGGTGCTGAATTAGCCCCCGTTAACCCGACATCGAGTCCCCACAAGCATTGGGGCACGCTATAGCGCCCTGGCCTTGGGTAGTAAGCGCCCCGCGGCGCCCTAGTCTCGGACAGACAAGCGCTGGGGTGCGCTACAACGCCTTGGTCTCGAGTAGATGGCGCTACGACGCCCTGACCTCAGGTGGCTACCCCAGTCTTGAACAAACTAGCGCTGGAGTGTGCTACAACGCTTTGGTCTCCAGTAGATGGCGCTACGACGTCCCAGTCTCAGGTAGGCTGGAGACACGGCGCCACGACGCCCCAGTCTCAGGCTGACTGGCACGACTTGCTAATAACCACTCAATTTAGTAGTTCAACGGTTCAATTGCCATTTCAATGGTTCAATATCGATTCTTCGTCTAAGGGTTCAAACAGCATAGTAATAACCAGATGACGGCTGGTTCACAGTTCAACCGATTGAACCGATCGGTCCGGTCCCGATTTTAAAACCATTTTTTAAATCCTTAATTTCCTTAAAAACTGTTTGTTTTTTTTTAAGGTTTTAATTTCTTAGCCCACTTTATTAAAATCAACCGACCAAGTAAACCTGTTATCGGGTTGGGCCCACCTGTTTTTTACTTGGGCCAAAACAGACCCGGTCCAAAGCCACCGATCTATTCATTGATCTAATAATCTCGGTAAAATCGTAAGCTGCACGGCTAAACGCCGGACTGGTCCCCACTCCACCCTTTCCTAACCCTCCGTTAGCTTCTCCCGCAATCTTTATGCCTTCCAAAACTGCATGTATAAATGACTAAATGGAAGAGCTGAGCTGATTCAGAACACTGCTTCTAATTGTTTCCTGAAAAATCAATACTATAAGCTCATATTAATGGCTGCTAGGGTTTGGATAAGGGGAAGGAGAAAAAGGATTGTAAGGAGACCGACGCGGGCTTCGAGGAGCAGCAAGGCCGGCATCCAATTCCCCGTCGGCAGAATCTCTCGTTTTCTCAAAGCCGGAAACTACGCCGGCCGCATCAGCGCCGCCGCTCCCGTCTACCTCGCCGCCGTACTTCAGTATCTTGCTTCAGAGGTTCGCTTTCTTTTCCGACTGTGTAAGCGTAAAATAGTAACTAAAATCACAACGTAACAATTTCATAGCCTCATTTTTTTTTTGTTACTTCAACATTTATATAAATAAATTGTACTTAATACACATACACATTAATATATATTAAAATATATCAATTTAATATTTAAAATATATTTTATTGTTCCTAAATATTTTTTTGATATATATTTTTATGTAAATATATTTTTCTATAATAAATGATAAGAATAAAATATGTATAATAACAAATTAACATATTAAATTAATTTTTACATATTTCATATTAAATTGTTATTTTCTAACAAAATAATATTTAAAAAATTAACATATAATCATATTGATTATCTTTCAAGTATAAATAATACATAATTAATAATTGCCGATTAGCTCTTTATTAACTGTTTATTTATATTTAATTTTCTCTATCGATTAATAAAATAACTAATTATAATTTAATTTTCCATAATTCTATGAAAAGGTCCTGGAATTAGCCGGAAAAGAAGCGAAGGAAAATAAGAAGAGAAGGATAAGTCCAAGGCAAATTCTGCTGGCTGTGAGGGCTGATGCAGAGCTTTCTAAGCTAATGGAGAAAGCCACGTTGCCTTATAGTGGGGTGGAGCCCAATATCCATTTATGTCTTCTTCATTAGGGGGTGTGTTTAAAGCTTTTTATGATTAAAGGGTTTAATATTATTATGGGATCTATGTGTTGTATTTCTGTTAAAAATTATTATTTTTGAATAAAAAGTGATATAATATGCAATTATGATAAAAAGAAAGGTATTCATAGAAATTTAAACACCTGATATTTTATAAAAAAAATCATCTAATAAAATTTGAATATCATTTAAATACAATATTTTAAAAATAATATTTATATTATTTTAATACAAATAAATAAATACAAATAAAATGATGTTCAAATTTTATTGATAAATAACATTTCTATTATATAATTTTATATAATATGCCTCTTTATTCTATAGGAGAAAATTATATCAATGATAAGATTACTTAAATCAATAATTTTAATAATTATATAAAAAAGTGATCTAATTTTAATATAATTATTTTATGATAATTTAAAATATATAAGTGATATTAAATGGCATAATCGATATTTAGTTAAATTAAGTAAAACATTTATATTAATTAATAATTTAAAAAACTTTCATTTAATATTGATTGCTTTGTCTTAATGATTTTAATTGATAATTATATTGATGAGAAATATTTTTATTAATAAATTTATTTAATTCTATTATAATAGTTTTAATTATACATTTAAATAACTTAAAAGATAATAATACTAATCACTAAAAAATACTAATTATATTTAAAAAATGAGTCCACTACATTCATTTAGATATTTAAATGAATTGCTAATTAATTTAATTATTTTATAATAATTACATCGATTAATGATTAGTTAATATTTTAATCAAAATAAATAATTAGTTTAAATTAATATAATATTAATTAGTTTAATTAATACTAAAAACTATGATGCTTATTAGCCAACTTAAATCAATTAATTACTTATTTATTATTTTAGCTAACCACTTCAAGTTAATACTTAGCCAAGAATAACCAAATTTAATCCTTAGCTTTCTTAATTACTATTATATAATTATTTGTAAGCTATTATTATATTAACCATTCAATTTTCACAAAATTATCTTGAAAATACTTTAATAAATTTATATAATTAAATTAATGAGATAATTAATTATGTTAGTAATTAATTTGATTAAATTAATTATCATCATAACAAATACTTAATAATTACTCTCTTTTTATGAATTAGTAATAATTATTTAAATAATACTAGCTAAATAATTATAATATGATTAATAAATGATAAAATTAATCATCATAATTGCTTAATTATGTTAGCTAACTATAAAATATTTATTTATCTTTACTATTTCATATTAATTCCAAAAAGAGTATTGCTGCACTTACACACTAGCATATATCAAAATATATAGATTATATATCAATCCAATGTGTAAATAAATTATAAGTTGAATAAACTTTTATGGGGCCTATATACAAAAAAAAAAATTATTGATCCTAAATACTTTTTGATATATATATTCTTGTGTAAATATACTTTTTTTTTTTTTTGGAAGTTTTTGAGGGCTTAGCCCAAGTAATTTAATAACATCCAGATACAGTTTGAGATATACATAAGAAAAAATATAAAAGTTCACTTCAAAAGAGAAAAGCAAATGCAAACAGAAATAAGTCTCTCAGATGGATTGACAGGAAAATAAGAATAATAGGACCTAGACTTCAGATCCTCCAGTCCGAGGCCGACATGAGACCGATGATCCGCTGGGCATCAATTTGAAAAAGATCAAGGAAGTATCTGAGATGTGTAGTATAAAAAATCAGAGAGTCACCAGCAGCGAATGAGGTCTCGAAATGCATCATTAGTCTTCATTGTCCTCCAATAAAGCCTATCCGACATCACAAACCAAAAAACTTGTAAATAATTTGATTTAGATAGCAAGGTGGGGACCCAATTCCAGTGGGAACAAGGTAAGGAACCTGCAGCCAAAAGAAGGAAATTCAACCAAAATATTAGCCTCATATTTCCAGCCCGCAAGCAATAATACCAGCCATAAAAACATAATCAGGAGATAAACCAGCCATGATCCGTAGAGACAAGAAAAAAAAAATGCAGCCAAGAAAAAAAAAATGCAGCTCTAAGGAAGAAATCAGCCAGCTGTTAAAAATATAAGGAAATATCCGAAAATCAACCCAGTTAATGCCAAGATAATAGTTCCTCCTTCCATGCTTGCAAAAAATTTGACTTGCTAAAACTTTTCCAATTGCTAATGATAATAATAAGATTAAATTTGATATTGCTTTTGATGTGGCTAGCATTTGCAAGAGCATTGTTAAAAGTTCTAGTATTTCTTTCATACCATATGCTCTCAATGATTAAGCCAAAAACAATGATAATCTCACGCTTTTGATGTTTGAGAAGAGATGAGGTTTCGCAGATTATTTGGGAGAGGGAGGGGGGAAATAATTAGTTGTTACAGCTTGGCAGAATATCCTTTAAAATGTTGAAAGTAAATTCGCATTGGAAGAATAAGTGCCGATGAGATTCATCACAAATTAAGCAAAAATTACAGGAATAGGGGCAAAATACACCACGCTGATTCAGATTATCAGCTGTTTTGAGGCCACAGTTTAATGCTTTCCAAATAGAACATTTAAGTTTGAGTTTTGCACCTTTAATCCAAAGAAGAGGAGCCCATGAAACATCCGGTCATGCCGCAAACTGCAAACTGTGAGTATCTTTAAAGGAGAACATTACCTTGTTTTGAAAAATATAAGAATTTTTTGCTAAATCGAAACTAATGTGAGTGTTTACAATTCCTGCCAATTTGATTAGACTCTTCCAAAAAGGAGAGGCGGCTTTGTTTATACTGACAAAAGCATCCGTAATCTTGAGGTTATCGCTCTTCCACCAATTGGTTAAAATGATAGTGTTACATAAACAAACCAACAAAGGGAAATTTTACAGCTTATAAGTAACTTAGAGGGGCAGATTAGACCAATACCTCCTTTATTCGTAGGAGCAGCAGTTTTAACTCAGGCTATAGTGTGGAGCTTACGGTCCAAAGAACTGTGATCAAGAAAATTAGCGCACAACTTTTTTATAGTATTTATGATGTTTATAGGAATGAAAATAGCTTTGAACCAATGGAGCAAAAGAGGCCAAATTGAGAATCTAAGAAGTTGCAGGCGGCCAGCATAACCAAGAGATTTCTGAGCCCATCCCGAAATCCAGTTGTGCAATTTTGAGATAAGAGGAGCAAAATGGGAGGTGTCAGGCCGGCATGGCAGAACAAGACCCAATTATTTCATGGGGAAGTGGGCAATGGGAAATTTCCAAATGTCTGAGAGCAAGGCAGCATTATTAACCGACTTTGAGAAGAAAATTTGAGATTTCTCCTCATTTGTGCTAAGACCCGAGGCATTCAGAAAATCATCAATGCAATTTTTAAAGCCAAGCATGCTATCTTTTTCAGCTTTTCCAAAAAAGTAAAATGTCGTCAGCGAACAGCAAATGAGAACAAGTAAAATTTGCATGCTTAAAGGATAAATAAGCTTGTCTTTCACCCCTTGCTCAATCGAAGTAGATAAGAAATTCATAGCTATGATAAAAAGAAGTGGAGAAAGAGAGCAACCCTGTCTCAAACCAGTTTGAGCCAAAATAACCACATATAGAATCTTGCATATTAATAGAAAAATAAACATTAGAAATGCAAGCTTTTATCCAACCAATTAATTGCTTGGGGAGATTAATATGGGTCAGAGCATTTATAACATAGTTCCTATTGATAGAGTCAAATGCTTTCCTCAAATCTATTTTGGCGCAAAAAGCTTTCAAATGAGGCCCGTTGAAAGTTCTAATGATTTCATTTGTTAGGATAAAGTGGTGAGTTAGTTGCCTATGCTTAACAAATGCGGCTTGTGCCGGATGAATAAGATCCGGCAGGAGCCTGGAAACCCGATCCGCAAGCAGCTTGGAGATTGTTTTGTATAAAGTATTACATAAGGCAATCGGTCGGAATTGATCTATGGAGCTGTCCCCTTTGCTTTTTGGAATTAGAGAAATGAGAGTGTGATTGAGCCATCTTGGCATGATACTTTTTTTAAAGAAAAATTCAATAGCATGTGTGATAGAATGACGAATAATACTCCAGGCTTTTTAAAAGAATAAAGCAGAAAAACAGTCCGGGCCGGGACTCGCATTATCTTTGATGGAGAAAATAGCTATTTGAATTTCAACCTCAGAAGGGAACTTACAAAGATCATAATGGAGCACATAATCAATATTTGTATAAGGAGCAGAAGTAATGTATCCATGACCCTTTATGTCGTTTAGCAGCATTTTGAAGAAATTTATTGTCTGGTCTTTCGGGAGGAGCTGACAAGTACTTGTCAAAATTTTCCTAACTACCATGTGATTATAGAAGAATTTCAGATTGTCTTCGCCTAAAGATAGCCAATGAGCTTTTGAGCGCTGTTTAGCCCATGATAATTCATTAAAGATAGCAGATTTCAAATCCTGATTCAGGGTGAGATAACACAAACGGAGATCATCTGAGATTGGATGAGGGTTTGCAGAATTAAAAGCCTCCATTTGGGCCAGCCTCAATCTCTTAATTTCGCTTGGATTATTATGCTGAGAATGATTATGCAGCTTCAACAAATTTTTCATATGAATAAGCTTTTGATGAATCTCAAATAAGGGGTCCCCGTCATAAGTTTCATTCTATGATGAATGAACAAGATAATTGAAATATGAGCTATTTGACCAGTAATTTTTGAAGCAAAATCTAGTAGGGACTTTAAAATAATGCAAGCCAGCAGTGATAAGGGGAGAGTGATCTGAGGTACATGGAGGGAGAGCTTTGCAGTACACATTCGGGAAACTTTTTACCCAATCTATATTACACATACATCTGTCTAGCTTGGCTTTAATAGGCAAATCGAGCCTATGGTTATCCCATGTGTAAATATTTCCAGATTGCTGAAGATCAATTAACCCTGTTACATTGATACAATTATTAAAAGCCAAAAGTTTAGATAAGGCCACATGAGTTCCACCAATCTTCTCGTAAGCGTAACAAATGCAGTTGAAGTCCCCGGAGACAATCCAGGGGCCAGAAATAGCCTCATGAATGCTAATAAGATCCTCCCAGAGCTTTTGCCTTTCAGGCTCGTGATTAGAAGCATAGATAAAGGTGATCCAACAGTCCAGGTTATTTTGCTGAAACCTGTCATGAATGAATTGTTTTTTGATGATACTAGGAGTAAAATTGGAAGAGAGAGCATTCCATTTTATCCAAATTCTCTCAACAGAAATTGAATCAAAATTATTACATTGATTTTCGGGATTAAAAAGAGAGTATTTGGCCAAGCTAAATGGGCAAGAGATGTCCAAAGAGTTGATTTTGGGCTCTAAGATCCCCACAATGTCTGGGCACTGATCTTTAATGAGGTATTTGAGATCGGAGATACGGATGTTAGAGTGAAGGCCTCTAACATTCCAAGATAGAATTTTTGGGGTCTGCATAAAAACTAAAAAGAAGAAATGAAAGGGAAAAAGAAGGGAAAACCAGTAGAAGGCTATTTGGGACGGTTTCTTAGGGAACGACTTCTGCCTTCTAATTTGTTTAAATCGTTGGTTACTTTAAGTTCTGGGAAATGCCCAATTTCGTCGCTAATTGCAATGCCCTTACCCTTGTTTAATGAATGAAGGACAGAGATATCCTGGGAGGGAGAGGATAATGAGGAGGGGTCCTGCATGGATCCGAGGTGTTCAGTAGGGCAACTGGGACCAAAACAGAGAGCAGAATCAGGAAGATCATTTAAGTCCTGAGGAGGCTTGGGACTAGGCCTGGAAATTGGGGAAGGCAAGTTTTTCCTGCTTAGAGAGGTAGGAGAGGTTTCCACGATGGGAGATAGAGTAATTGCAGAGGAAGGAGGAGTGGGTAGATTCGAAGATAAGGGAGGAAGGGAAGGGGGTCTAGAGCCCAGAACTCTGGGGTGTCTGGCGTGCCTGGAGCGACTGCGCCCACGAGTAGGGAGGGGAGGCGAGATGGAGCAGGTGCAACCGACATTTTTAAAAAAGTTGCATTTTTCACACACAGTGGGAATCTAGTCGTATTCGAGTTTTTGATTCAAGATGGAACCGCATACCCTTATTGGAATAGACTCGGGAAATTCATAAGAGGTATTAACTTCCACACAGACTCTTGCAAAAGTAAGACGTTGTTTTGAGGCTGTATGGGAATCTGCCATGATCGGGTGACCGATCTTACTAGCAAGCTTAGAAATTATACATTCTGACCAGAGGTGAAGAGGCAGCTCAGGAAATCTTACCCACACTGGCAACGAAGTAAAGGATGAGGCCGCTAGGATGAAATCCCTGTTCTAAGGCTTGACAAGAAAGGGGATGCTGAAAAAAAAACCATGGACCACCTTGGAGGATGAACTGTACATCCTCATTACAGCATAATTTTATAAGGTAGCAGTTTGCACTTAAAGAAAATAAAGATAGGGAAGCTTTAACCTTTCGGGTTTTGTTCATCACCTCGACGAGAACTTTGTATGTATGCTTTCTTCCAAGACTGTATCCCACAATACAGTGTTGCCATTGTTTTTCGCCTTGCGAGACTTCTTCTGATATTTTGATCACATCTTCAACTGGCGGGACAAAGGATAATTGAAAATCTTTTTTCTCTTGAAATACAAATGCGAATAGGGATTTCCAGGAGGCCTGACCCGACTGAGAGAAGCCTCCAGAAGGTGGAGCGGGTCCTAGAATACCGGAGAGGGGAAGATAAGAGGAAGCGGTGGGAGGGAAAGGGGTTGAGAGAGAGGACTCTATGCGGGATAGAGGTCGGGAGAGGGGGGACTCCCCCGATAGGGAAGGCCGACGAGGAAAGCACGAGAGCGGCTAGGGCACCCGTTAATATACTATTTTTCAATTCCAAAAAATAATAATTGTTAGAAAGTGAATGTACTTTAATCTAACCTGTCAAGATAATTTAATTTATGCTTAAATCAACGGACGAATCATTATTTTTTAAATTAAATTATTATTAAGTTACCTAAAAGTTACAGAAAATATTTTAAAATAGCTTTATTTAATCGTAAGAATGATTAATGGTATTTTTATGAATATATAATTGATTAAATAACCGACTACTATGTATATTTATTTTTCTTTGAGGTGACTATATAAAGCCGTTACTCCCCGCACGTTCGTCCGAATGCTCCGATGTATTCTTCAGAAGAAGCTTGACATTAATAAGTAAATAAAAAAATAAAGTGCGTTATTTTTTTTGTTAGCATTTGCTTGCGCCGAAACCTAGATCTCAGGTTCGTCGTTTGCAAATTTCCAGGCTCGCCATAAGATTCCTTTCCCGACGACTTCGCCGGAAGAGATTCAAAGGCCTGTTTCTTTTTCTTTTTCCACAATCTCCTCCTTTCTCAACCTGAAGGTTTCTGCGGTCGGAAACAAAAATTTCCCTGTTATCGAGCTATTCTGGTTGTTCCCAAAATTGGATTGAATGGAATTTTGAACCCCCAAACACGGATTTCAGCTAATGATGTCACGGTAAAAGCAAATCCTAGCTGAGGTTCCTACAAATGAATGATGGGTGCGAGAAGTATCATTCTTTTAGCTGCATCCACGGCTTTTTACCTAGCAATTGCTGAGCCAATGAATGTGGCAGATTTGTCAGGTACGAAGGAAGAAATGGTAAGATTAGATTTGTTGTAATGCTTGCTTTTTATTAAAAATTTAATCTTTTTGTGATCCCTCTGTGAATTCTACTAGGAAGTTGTCATTTGAATAGTACTGATACCTAATGTGTCGGTTGATAGTGTGTTGAAAAATGGGCTTATGTTTTAAAGGAAAGACAAGGGAAATCAAGCTGTATACAAACCAAGAATTAAGACGAATGATTTGGGATTAGTCTTCTTTTGATCGAGGAAAGCAGTCGGTTACCTTGATTTTGTTTTTGTTGAAGTAACATGAATTTATCTTTTTTGAAATGCCAAGAATGTCGCAGTAAAAATGTTTATGTGAATAGCTGTACCATCATAGAAGGAGACTTTAATGCTGCGAACTTGTTTAAGGAATTGATTTTGTTATGCTCATTTGGGAGGTGGGAAACTACTAATTATTATCGCAAGGTGACAAATTGTGCTAACTCATGAATGTGTACATATAGAAATTATGGAAACATGAGTTTGTCTCATTTGTCCCTAATTTTTTGTGCTTTTTGTGATTTCAATGTGATCCATATACTTCTTTGTGAAAGAAATTTCTGAAAGTGCAAGTACAAGAGCCCCGGATGATGGACTATAACACCATTCGCTCTATGCACTTGCTTTCTCATTTTAGTTGTTCATGCTGCCTAACATTTTTCTTAAAGCAAGTTTAATAGTAATGTCTTGCCTAATTGCAATTTGGCTCTTTTTTGCATAATATCATGTCTCAAAAAGGACATGTTTGGCAGATGATTTTTGTTTTTTCTTCTGTTGATGTTTAAATTGTATCTGAATTCTGAACAGTATATTTATAGTTGAATAATTTTTAATTTATATGAGCAACATGTTATTCTGTCTATATATTCTGAGAGGATTATGTAAATGCAAAATTGCAGATGAAACAGATATGGTCAAATTGCATGCTTGGTTTTTTGGGCATGAAATCTATTGTGAGTGCTTCAGAGTTACTAATAATGGATAACAGTCCTGAATATTCCATTGAGCATCAATGGGAGGACATGCAAAGGACCCTCCATCATCTTACCCCTGAGAAGAAGCGTTCTCTGATTGATTGTTTGATCAAGCAAGGTGTCTCTAGAGATATCAGTATAATGAACCAATATTCTATACATTTGTTAAGAAAACTCAAGCAGGAAACTCTTTCAAGGAGGCGTTTGGCAGGCACAACTCTTCGCCAAACTGCTCATGCCAATGACCCATTTCCAACTCCATCATTGATACTGCGCCACAGAATCCAAACTCCAGGCATAGCTCCAGCATCACTTTTAGCCTCAGCTCCAGTTCTATCTCCAGCAGTGGCTCCAGTTCCTACCCTAGATATAAAAGTTAAATGGCATGCTTCTTCACCCTCATCCCCTCCAAGTGAACTTCCCTTACCTGAAGATGATCCTGGAGACTTTTCCACAGGTTCATCGCCTGATAACTACAACCTTGAGCCAGAAGTTTTTCATCCAACGCCTCATCTTTATGCCATACCACCCGAAAAAGAAATCAGCAGTGTTCAAACAATGATTATTGCCGTAGCTATTACTGCAACGGTTACTTTAGCACTTGCTGCACTGTGCTTCTGTTGCTGCAATAGATATGCTCTAAACAAGTATCAAACTGTTAATGGGCAAAAGGATGAAAAACCAATTTTATCTTCGAGCCTTAGTGACTTCTTCGACTCACCACAGAACAATTTTGGTTTAGACAAAGATAAGTTTGGTTCTCTGTACTTAAAAGCTGGTTCAAATCAATGTGCTCAACTTACATCCTTTTCTACCTCAGCTGAAAGGCATTCCACTCCTAGCATTCCCTTGCCACCGACAGCACCTCCTCCTCCACCTCTCAAGCCACCGTCTGGCAAACCTTCTGCCCCTCCCCCTGCCCCACCTCCTCCTATGCTTAAACCAAAATCTGCACCTCCACCTCCCAAAGGAGGCCCACCGCTTCCCAAAAGCTCTTTGCAAGCAAGCTCAACAAATGCCTCCACAGATCCTCATACAAATAATTCTTCAAAACTAAATATTGATGCGGATGGTGCCAAGACCAAGCTGAAACCATTCTTCTGGGATAAGGTTATGGCCAACCCTGACCAATCCATGGTCTGGCATCAGCTTAAAGCAGGTTCATTCCAGTAAGCCTCCTAACAAAAAAGCATTCTATGGATTCTCTTCCGAGCAACTGTCATTCCTTTGAATATACTTCTTGGTAGTTGTAAATCATTGAATACCAGGCTCTTGGTAAATTTTCAGGTTTAATGAGGAGATGATAGAAACGTTGTTCGGTTACAATGTAGAGAGCAAGCATGAAGCCAAAAAGGATTTTGGAAATGATTCTTCGAGTCAACGCATACAGATTCTTGATCCGAAGAAATCACAAAATTTAGCTATATCTTTGAGGGCTCAAAATGTGAAAATAGAAGAGGTTTGTGAAGCATTGATCGAAGGTATTGCAACAATTTTCTTTTCTTAAAATGCATCATCACTCAGGCCTTCCATGCTTTAAAGTTTACTATCAGCATTAATATTTACCGTGCAATTGCATTTTCTTTGGAGCCTTATATTTCATTTTACATCAAACATCCTAATTTCTCTTTGGCGATTTGTTAATATGCAAAAAGAATTGAGTCTAGAAACTGGGCACAATGACTAACAAAGTTAACTAAGAACAGTTTTGATAAGAAAAAGGTTTATCATTAATACTCTTAATATTGATACCATTATAATATACATACGCATGTGTGTATATATATATATATTATTTTTAAATTAAATATTTGAAGAGAAAGGGACTGTTTACTATTCCATATTGTGAGATTCATAAGGTGATGATAAGTCTACCCCAAATAGATAAGATATGTAGCCTGATGATAAAGACTACGATTAAAAATCAAAGTGATATCTTCTCCAACCAGGAAATGAACTTCCAATAGAGCTACTACAAACGTTGTTGAGAATGGCGCCAACCTCTGATGAGGAGCTGAAGCTTAGGCTATTTAACGATGACTCAGCTTTCCTTGGACCCGCTGAACAGTTCCTGAAAGCTATGATGAGTGTTCCTTTTGTATTCAAAAGGATGGATGCACTGCTGTTCATGACTTCCCTGCAAGAAGAATCCTCTAGTGTGAAGGAATCATTTTCTACTCTGGAGGTATATAGGCTTTTCTTCTGGCCTTGTTAAGCTATGATTAGTATTATATCAAGGCATTTGTTTTCTAAAACATGCAAACAAGTTAAGCTATAATTACATATGTAACGAGCTTGAAATGGAGTTTAATGAAGCATAGTAGTAAAAAATACCAAATTAAGCTCACTAGTTGCTGCTATCATTTTGTTCATTCATGAATGTAATAGAGCATAGCCTTTGCATGTTTGAAACAGCTTACATGGAAGTTTTTGTAATCATTCAATGCCCAATCATGTAGTTATTTTATAATGTATATATGCATGTAATTGTACATCTGTGGCCCTTATCATCCTGTCTATCCACTTTGAGCATTATATGATGTTCCAAATTCATTTATAATTTGTATTTTATAGTACACTTAGATTATACTTCATCAACCATCCTCACAAGACTATTATAGGGTACTGTCTATTCAGCCAGTTTGTTATATTCCTCTATCTTCAAATGTAACATTGTGCATGGGCATAGTGTGAACTTATGTCTTCTGATACTTTGTATCAGGAAGCCTGCAAGGATCTCAGACATAGCCGTTTATTCTTAAAATTGCTGGAGGCTGTTCTCAAAACTGGAAACCGTATGAATGATGGTACATATCGCGGAGGAGCACAGGCATTCAAACTCGATACACTTTTGAAGTTGTCAGATGTCAAAGGCACTGATGGGAAGACAACACTATTGCATTTCGTTGCTCAAGAGATTATCCGATCAGAAGGTAGACGTGCCGTGCGACTAGCTAATGAGAATAGGAGTAATTCGAACATCACGACTAGTAGCGTTAACTCTGATGAGATTGCCGAGGATACTCTTGAAGAATCTGAAGATCAATACCGTATTCTTGGTTTTCGGGCTATTTCAAATCTGAGTTATGAACTTTACAATGTCAAGAAAGCGGCTGGACTTGACACTGAATCCTTAACAGCATCCGTTTCGAGTCTTGGAAATAGGTTGGTGAAGACAAAAGAGTTCTTAAACACTGATATGAACAACTTGAAGGAGAAAAGTGGCTTTCATAATTCCTTAAAAGCTTTTGTTGAGCATGCTGAGGCTGATATCGCTCATCTTTTGGAGGAAGAAAAGAGATTAAAATCTTTAGTAAAGCAAACCACAGACTATTTCCATGGGAATGCTGGGAGAGATGAGGGCTTGAGATTGTTTGTCATTGTAAAGGATTTCCTTGAGATTTTGGAAAAGGTCTGTAAAGAAGTTAGAGAATCACAAAAAAAAGTAATGCATACACCCAGAAGCAAGGATAACCCAACATTGAAATCATTATCAGAATCCCGGCAGTTGTTGTTCCCTGCTATCAGGGATCGACGCATGGAGGACTCCGGCTCTGAAGACGACTAACTGTTTATATCAAATAGGCTTATGGTGTAATTATTTCACGAATAGTTTTTACACTTTCTGTTGTATGATTCAACATTGAATTGATTTTTCATCATTATAGTTTTGTTGTTGTTTCTAATTTAAAATGCTTATTACTAATTTAATCAAAAGTGTTCAAAACTGATATTGTGTAAGACCCTGTCATCAAGTAGCAGCTCAGCTGAACTTGTTGTAGTGCTAATCTTTGAAGTTTATTGATTCAATAAAGTCAATGTATTTTTCATCTATTCATTTTTCAAGTTATCTTGTTGAGTTCAGTAAATTTTATGATGTTTTAGATTGAAGATTTGAATGGAGAACTCTCTTATGTAATAAGATGATTAAGTCCACATGAGTTTAATCTCATCTGCTAATCACATCTTTGATATGTGGATGTGATCATTTATTTTTTTTTTATTGTTAGACTCTCCATATTTAAAGAGAGTTGCAACTCCTATGAACATCATGTGTGCAAACATATTCTAATTCTAAATTTCAGTTGTCTCTCAATTCTTCACATTATGAGGGTTTGGGTCTTCAATGTATATCATAACAATCAAACTAGAATGTTACATTGTACAAGAGCTGAAACTTGTGGAAAGAATTGGGAGTATTTAAAACTCTTGTTTTAAAATATATTCTTTTAAAACTTTTACTTTAAAGCTTGTGGAGTTAAAATGTTTATTATTATTTTTTTTTTGCAGGAGATATATTCCAGAACAGTAAAAATTCAAAACATTGTATATAAGGTTGATGGGTGTAATTTTTCATATCGAAAAATTATGCCATGAATTGGTGAATTGGCCAAATCAACTATACAATCAATTGACTCGAACTATAATATATATATATCTCTCTTTTCTATGTTTGGACAGAATTGATTAAAATGAAGGTAGTGTCTGTTATTATGTAAGTACATCAACTAGTTGAGATAAGAGTACATACGATATCACTATCTTTGATAAAATGTCGTCTATCTCAATGTATTCAGTTTTGCCATGTTGGACGGGATTATAAGCAATGTTGATACCAAATTTCTTGCCATAAAATAATTTCATGATAATTCTAATTGAGTTCTAAGATCACTAAAAATAATTTTTGCTCATAATAATTCAAACACCAAATTCTTACTCATAATAATTACTCAAAAATAATTTTTACTTCTGTGTTTATAATTAAAAGCTTGTGCTTTAAATTTTCTACAACTTTTAAGAAATTCATGATACTATTTTGTTGAGATGTGAAAAATTTTCTTGAAAACTTTCTAATCCCATCCCAAAATTTATTTGCCAAATATTCCCTAATTCCTATTTGTATTTCATTCTTGTTATTATGATGTCATCTATATATACACAAGAAGAGTTGCAACTCCTTTTGTTTCCATTTGCTTGCTGAAATCTCATAAATATTATGATATCGGAGAGATTTCAGAATCAAGCTCTTGATTGCATTAAATTGTATAATACTTTTCTTATTTACATACTTTGTTATTAAGCTTTCTATAATAAATTATACTAGTATATCCATTTAAAGATTCTCATGCAAAAATGCATATTTGACATTAAACTATAAAAAATACCAATTATAGTTTGCAATCAATGAATAAATTATTTTTATTATATTCATTTTTGTTGTAAGTGCAAAATTATCATTATAATTGATTCCTCATGTTTGAATGTATCCATTGAGCATCTTACTTTAAATCTTTCAATAGTCATTAGATTTACATATTATTATGAATACTTGCATTGTAGTGTCTTTTTTCTTTTTGGTAAATTTACCATCTCCATTGTATCATTATTAAGAGCTCTTGTTCAACATTAAGGGGTTTATATTTCAACATTCATAACTTTCATTGATTATGATTTGCCTAATCTGATGGTTTGTGATTCTTCAATGGCCATCCATCTTGTTTAAATATGGATGTCAACTTCTCTTGTCCGTGTGCTTCATCAACTTTATACAAAATTAGATGAACCTCTTCAATTTCTCTCTTTGGAGCATGCTAGACACTGATATTGACATGCCCATTACATTTGATCCCCTCATGTGGCGGCCCTGCCGCGCCGTGGTCCTGTTAACTCTTAAGTTAACATGATTACGGTGGAGGGGTCACCAAATGACAAGGTCCCCACTTAAGATTGTATTAGACACACATTCTAATCCAATTTAAATAAGGACTTTGCCATTCATACAAAAATACTATCACTAAATGATCATACATGAACTCAGAGTGCGGAAGCATAAAACATAACATCCATCCAATACAGTATAAATACAACAATACAGAATAAGTAAAGTACTGAAAGAGAAATATAAACCTGTATTATTACAACATTTAATAAGTTTAAAAGAACTGAAAGGAACTCTCAATCTCACTGAAAGAAAGAAAATTAAAGCTACAGATCTTCAGGAACGGGCTCCTCCTCCAATGGTAAGCTCTCAACTGGATCTACTGCTCCAACAAACTCAGAACCTACCATTATCAATTTCATAATGGTGGGCCCCAGCCAACAAAAGAAAAGCTGGTTAGACAATATGTCTAAGTACATTTTAGGGCAAACAATTTTATTAAGTTAAATAGATATCACCATAAAAATAGAACTGAGCAAAATAGGTGCAGAAAAGCATACAAAAAGAATAGTAATGAGTTATAAATAAACAACAGTTTATAACTCAAGCAACTAGGAAGTAATACATACCTCCTCCAAGCAACTGCAACAAAGATAGATAAGCAAAAGACTAAACAAAACTGTAAGAAAAGTACGACATAAACATGCTTATGCTCAAATAGAATATGCTAGGTGACATACATAATTTGAATAGTATAAAACTAAAAACAACTAACATCCTAGGTGAGCATAAGAAAACAGTAAGTAAAACTAGCATCCTAAATATATATAACACGTGCAGGAAAGCTGTAAGTAAAATAGTGCTATAACGCAGAATATGCAAGTAAAACAGTAACTGAAAACGGAAACTGCAGTGACCATCTAAGTCACTCAAACTGAAAACATACTCATCAAATCTTAGCCTGATGAGCTAAGAAACTCTGAACTGAACATCACTGAAAACTCTTAGCCTGATGAGCTAAGACAGAACTGAATGTAAGTGTACTTGAATTAGTATATCCATATCAGAATCCTGACTCTATAGTCAGTAGAGCGAGAGTCTATCCATCATATCCTATGGATTAAGCATGGCCAATAGACTGTCGGACATTATACCCTCAAAAGGTTGCCGACCCCGAACGAGTTGATCGAAGAGGTATACTAATCAAGCTACACCTTACCAAAATTACTCTCAACTAGTACTCACCATGTCCAATCCTGATTAAAGAGCGCAAAATCTATTTCTCGCCATCCTGGGAATTATTTCAACCAGATATGGATAGACTTACTGACAGTAACAAACCAGCGTGCTATGCCGAACTCGAGGATTGGAGAGGCATACTAGTTAAGCCACAACTTTCTGAAAAAAATTGAAAACATCAATCAATCATGAATGATATGTATGCAATTCAAAATTAACATGAGATATTTATCAAATATCCTATGTCCAATATATGTGTACAAGGTAAGGGGCTCAAAACAAGGTATGCAAAGCATCAATTCAAGGTGAGCAAGAGACTCTATCTAAAACACAAGTGATATCCGTTGTTGTCTACTTTATTCGCTCTATCGACTCTAAGTTACATAAGTTTCAGAATTATCAATTCTTACACATTCTATAACTTAGAATCACGAATCATAGTAGTTGAAGATAATTAGGACTGACCACGTCCTAATTATAACTTAATCAAAAGATGACTATTTGGTTAAAGTGAATAAATCATCGATCTAATTTTGTAATTTATTTCATCCCAATCTCATCTTGATTAGCCAAATCAAGATAAAAAGATTAAGAATTTGACTCCAGATGATGGGGTCTAATCACTTAATCTAAAGGTATAATCTAAGGGTCTAAGGTTTAGAACCCAAAACTCACGGATTAGGTTAAGACAAATCCTAATGATAAATCAAATTCATTAGGATAGATCTCTATTCTTAGTTCTAGGGTTTAAAGATCAAATAATCATTTAATAAACTAAGAAAATCTATAAATTAAAAAACTCAAGGTTTCACCTATTGAATAACCCAATTTACTCAATAGATGAATTCTAACTTAAGATCTATTCCTAATCTTAAGAATTAAGGCTCTTAATTACTAAGAGTATCTCTCAAGACACACATCCTAACTAATGTTATAAGACCTAAGGATGGGTCTGAGAATGATTAAAGAAGGAGAACACTCACTTAGGACTTAGAAATTTTCTTAAGGAGCAAATTTTGAGATTTTAATCAAAAAATCTAATTTAGACTTGAGTTTGATTAATTTCAATTCTAAATCATTCTATTTACTGATTTTAGTGATTAGAAATTGAATTTAGGCTTTTAAAGGCTAAACCCTAAATTTGGGCAAAATGACCATTTTGCCCCTACTTAAGGGTTCAAAAGATCAAATTTTGATCTAGAGCTTAAATTATAAAATTTTCTTTTGGAAAGTGCTTCTTATTGTCTAATATAAGATTAGACAGCAACTAAATTAATTTTGGGTAATTATTAAGCCATATGAGATCAAATTAGTGAATTTAACTCATAAGGGAAATTTAGTAATTTGACTAAGTGAAAGTTAAAATTTCTTTCAGATTATTAATCTTTACTACCTAAGTTTTCCATAGAATCTAAATTTGCTAAATTCTGATAAGTATTGGCCAAGTTATGGCCAATACAAGATTTAGGGTTTAAGGTTAATTAAGGGATTCTTAATTATAGGTCAAAAATTCTAATTTTGCCAATTAATGTCCAAACTAAGCAAAATCAGTGGTTATGAATTACAAATAGCCCACTGATCATAATGACATGTGGTAGACTCAATTTGGACCTAATTTGACTAAGTTAAGACCTAATTAAGGTTTAGGGTGATTAGTGAGTAATTAGCAAAATTAATCACTCAAACACTAATCCAGCCTTACAAATGGATTTTAAATGATTTTATGAGTCCTCTGAAACTTAAATCACTCAATTTGGATTATTAACTTGGCTAATATTTACTAATCAAGATTTAGAGTAATTAAGGGTGATTAGCAAATCTAACCGTTGGATCTAAAATATTTTTACAGATTACTGTTAATTAGGTTCTTTTAATCTAAATGTACCTTTGGACCATCAAATTTGGAGCTCAATTGATCAAGTTATGGTCAATTGAAGTTCTATGTCTAATTAGGGTAATTAGGGTTAGGTCCTAAATGTCATTAGACAAATCCTAATCCACACAGCAAAGTGAATGCTTTCAAATTAATTCTTAGAGTTTTCTAATTACTTTAAGACCCATATTCAATATGTTTGGATCATTAGGTGCAAAGTTATGGGCAAATGAAATTTTGTGACATTAATTAGACTTAATTAATACCCTAAATGTCATTATCTTAAATATAGCTCTAAATGAAATTTTAATGATTCCATAATATTTCTTATTTTCTGCTGATCAAAATGGTATATTTATTTGCTATGATTGGACTTATATTTTGAGTTTAAAGATTTGTATTTAATTAATTAATTAATTCCGTTTTAATTAATTTTCGGGGAGATGCAGGTAACCGGGTCGAACCGGGTTATCTCAGGCCCGGTCCACTGTCTGAGCGGGTCAGCCGGGTCGGTTGCGTGGCATCCATGCATTGGCTGTGACTCTGTGGTGGGACCCACTCGCGTCGTGTCGCATGCGCAGCAGAAGCAGGTGGGCCAGCCTTCGTTCCAGCGGCGTATCGCAGCGCGCCACGTGGCCTGCGCTTCTGCCATCTGAATTCGTGGGGCCCGCTGTCTTCATCTTAGCCAATAATGGCTTGACAAGTGTCCTGCAGAATAATTAATAAAAACATTTATATATATAATGTTATAAAACGAAATTATATGTTAATAATAATAATAACAGAATAAACGCAGGACTTAGGGCTTGCGATTTGGAGGTCCCTTCGGCATCATCGGAGGCTTGCCCACATGGCCACGAATAGAGCATGACAAGGGCTTTTCAAGGATGGTTGGATCTTGGCTCGAGATGGCCTGGGCGATAGACAGAGAGTAACCCTAGTTTCGAACGGCGAGAGCAGCGAGACTGCTTAATTCGATCGAATCGAATGCGATTATACTTGATTGATTTTCGGGTAGGTTTAATGACAATCGAAATTAGGATTCGAACAATTAAGATAGAAATTGAAAGCAAAACGAGGGAGAGAAAAAAAATGAAGATACCTGAACCTGCGGTGCTGATTCGCTCGGCTTACTGAAGATCCAAATGCTTGATTGACTTCGATAAAGGCAGTGATGACCAAAACGGAACTAAAGGAGGTTGGCACCGAGTTTATTCAAAGCTCTAAGCGGCGAAGGGAAACCACGCGGTGGTGCAGCTGCCATCTGCTTCGTGCGAGGAGGCGACGCATAGGCCAGCCGAGGGCTCAGCGCGACACGCACTGAGCGAAGAAGGTGACGGGTCCCGAGCCGCCTGATCTCGCGCTGAGATCAGATCGGACGGCTCAGAATGAGTGTTGCTCGATCAAATGGTAAGCCAACGGTGTGAGAGAAATGGACGGCAAGTTTAGGATGTTTAACAGACCCGTTAATTCCATTTAATAATTATTAATATTAAATTATTTATATTAAGTTTATTAATCATAATTTAAATAAATAATTGCATTCCAAAAATTTCCAATAATTCACCTTTAGCTAATTGAAGGGTGAGGAACATAACGGTGAAGTCAGATTTCGATTTTGACGAGTATTTAAATATTTGATTTTTCAGGTATTTAAATAATAATAAAATATTCGATGAAATTTTAACGACTTCCAAATGCATCCAAAACTTCACCCCTAGCTATTTTGGGGGTGGTGAATGCAATGGCGAACTCAGATTTTCAATCTGAGGTCTAGATAAAAAGTCAATTTCTATGGTTTGGGATTTTCCAAAAAAATTCTAGATTTGACTTTGTTGACTTCTTGTTTGACCTTGGTTTCCAAGGCGAGTTCTAAATTACTTAATTAGTGACTTAGAACCTTAATTAAGACTTAGATTAGTCTTAATTGAGTAAAGTAATAACCTGGGTTGTTACAAACTCCCCCACTTAAGAATGATGTCGTCCTCGACATCACTCAAGTGGAAAAATAGACAGTAGCAGATTATTTAAAATTGAAATTACTGAAGTTGAATATCTCTGATTGCATGAGTTTAAATAAATATAGAATTGCTTGATGGAAATAGAAGAGTATGTGGGTTCTTAATTAATCTTTATAACTTATATCAAATAACCAATTTGATCTTTATCAAGGATTTTTCAGGTCATTTAATGGGTGATGGTTTTAGTTTGAAATTCTCACCAAAAGATAGGAAGATGAGAATCATGAAAGTATTATGTTACTTTCATTTGAAATATGAGATATTTATAGATATATACGGCCTTATGATGAATAAATTGTAAATACAGCACCTCACTACTAATACAGTAATGTATGCCGTAGAAGATAAAGTGTCTCTAAGAATAAATATTCGATTGGTGTTTGCACACCAAAATTGACATGAGTTTCTGAATATATTATTGTACAATAAGCAAGGCTTAAAGGAACTTTGAAGGTTTAAAGATTCTTCTCTTTAAGCTTAAATTATCATAATTCATTTTATAGAAAAATTTATATTCCAAATTTTATATTTAATGAGCTAAACAACTAAGTGATAATCATCACTTAATGAGGATCTAAATATTAGGAAAAGAGAAGTTAATATTTTATCTAGGTTAAATATAACTGTAAGGATCAAATACTTAGCCCTTAAGTCATAATATATGACTTGACAACCCAAAGTGATTATAACTTGGCAGGTGATATTACTTGCTGAACATGGGATGAAGTTAGGAGTTAAGATTCTAATAGTTCTATGTTACATTTACTATCTAAGAAGGCTTTGGCAACTAGATAAGCCTTTATAGGATTCAATAGGGATTAAAGAATAAGAATGGTTCTTCTTCAACAAATGGGAATTAAAGGATTTGGCATCAAAGAACTAGTATTCTTTGATTTCTTATTTTATGAGAATTTTAGGAAGAGATTCATCTTTAGAATAACAATCTAATAATGAATCCAAATGGTTTGGCTTATAAAGATAAGTTGAGGATGAACTATATATATGAATTCATCCATATTAGGTTTGAACTATTAAAATGACATTCATCTTTTGTTAAAATGTCCTATTAGGGCAAATAAGTTCAGCATACAATTCTTGATACTTAGCTTTAAGCTTAAAATATTAAGTCACACATGATGACTTAACATTAAGTTTTGGATATCATAAGAGTCTAATAATACAAGTTATAAGTTCTGACTTGGTCATGTCAAGGAACTCACTCATCCATATGGATAAGTATCAGGAAACTTAATAAAGACTAATTCTATGATCATAAGACAAAATTTCTAGAACTAGCTGCTAATATCTAAGTCACAAGAGATGGCTTAGATCATTAACAATCTAATAATTTAATTTATCTTATGACGAATGAGAACTTTTATTCTGTTATGGCAAAATAGGATTAATATCCAATTAGGATACATGGCCTCAAGTTTAAGAATTTAAGTTTCTCCTTATGACTTAATATCCAAGTTTTAATGATTACAAAATGTTTTAACACAAGTCATGAATTCTAATAAAATGGCAAGGAATTCATTTATTCATATGGATAAGTGCTAGGAAATTCAATAGAAATTAAAGCTACAATCATAGGTCATAATCTATGACTTATGCCAAAAATTTTGGAATCAATTATTCATATTTGAGCTACATGAGGTGGCTTAGATCACTTAGAAATTTAATGGTTATATTTAATTTATGTTGAATGAGAGCTCATTTTAAGAGAATGGTCAATAAGTGCTCAAGTCATATCATGACTTAGGCAAAAAGTTTGAAATCAAATTATTTGAGAAAGGAGATTTTCTTATTCGATAAGAATACTATTTTTCTCAATAAATATATTCACTTTAAGTGGCATTCATCACTTAATTAAAGATTATAGTAAGGAAAATAGAATTTTCCATCTAACCAAGATGGACAAAAGAAAGCACAAGTTCAAACTTATTAAGTTACCATAAGTAAATTAAACAAAAAGAATTTCCAATAGAATATTTATAGATTCTAATTCAAAATTTAGAATTCAAAGTGTTTTGCAACTTTAAAGAAATCCATTCTTACAAGAACAAAAGTTCTTTGACTTAGAACGGGTTTTATATTTAAAATTATATAGAATATCCTTACTATGCTAGGACTAAGAAAATAACAGGTTTATTATAGCTAAACTTATGAATCTACACATATAGGTTAAAATAATCTAACCATTATGTAATTTATAATTGATCCACTTTAAGGTTTCTATTATTTAATCAATCAATCATCCTTGATTAAGGAATGATATTTAGATACAGAGAGTGATTTACCCAATTTGACTACTTAACTTAATAAGAGAGAGAAATTTATTGCCTCTAATCATACAAGATGGCTTGATATTTTGAAATCATAAGAATCAAAAGAATAAATCGAGGTAATGGATTGCTCATCAACTATGATGAGATATAATCATAAAGTCACTACTATGAGTCAAAATTTTGACTTAGATAACCTATCATATGATCATAAGTGTACATTTAACTAATGTGAATATACTCATCCTAATAGAATGAGATATTTAGAACTTAAGGAATGACTTAGTTTAATATTTTAAGTCACATTAGTGACTTATTCAATAATAGATTCAAAAATCTGAATTAATTTATTCTAAGGAATGAGAAGTTATTTACCCAAACTGGGCAAGTTACTTCTTAAATTTATATATTTCTGTAAGTCATACACACCTAACTTTGCTAAAAGAATCTAAGGTTTGATTGAATTAAACTAAGAAAATTATCAAGTCAAGGATAAAACCTATTGAACACAAGATTAGGCTTATATGAAAAATTCAAATTTTCAATTTGAACTTATATGAAGTAAAGTAAATTTTATGGATGAAGAAGTAATAAAATTGAGTGTATATACTTGGGATAACATTATCATTAGATTCCTCTATTCCCAGATGATTGTGTTCTTGAAGTTTAGGAGCAACTATTTTCTCCCTGCCAGCTAGATATTCTGTTTTAGGCAGCGGTGATGTTAGCATTGACATAGATTCCAAATCCTTAGATGAGTTGTCATGGCCTGTTTTGCTCTGATGAAAATGATGAATTATATCTCCATTGATTGTTTTGGAAGCATGGCATTTCCGATATCTGTGGCCTTGACGACCACATGTAAAACAGCCTCTACCAAAATGATAACACCTTCCATAAAAGTGTGGTTTAGTGCACTCTTGGATTGACTCCATTGATATGCTAGATCCATCTTGGTGAGCTTTGTGTTTTCGATTCTTTTTGGTGATCCTATGTTGAGTTTTAGAATATGTGGGAAATAAGTTCCCATTAAAGATTAGAAGTCTAGATCTTAAGTCTTAAGAAGCCACTAAATGACTTATTAGTAATAGTTTGTGCAGTATAAAGAATATAAAAAGGATACCAGAAATTGCAGTATTAAGAGTAGATACTAGTTTCTGGATAGTCACTGCTTGTTGCAATTGATTCTCTAGCATGATTGATACCATGTTCCTGAGTGAAGTCACTTCATTGGTATTGCTGTTTGATGAATCATCCATGTTGAGGGAAGAAGTTTCAGGATTCATGCTGAAATAATTATGATTAATGTTAGTCTTTAAAAGAAGAGTTACTATACTTCTTGGGTTATTAATATTCAAAGAATAATTTAATATATTAGAAAATATACTAAGTGTGTTCCAACATTTTGAATTGATAAAGATTCTATCACAGGTGTTTAGCCAAGATCAAAGTTAATGTTTATAATACCAAAATATTTTATTTATCATTCGAAGGATTTACATTTTATTAAGTTCTTACTTCATATTGGATAAGAGAAATTACAAGTATAACTAAGATGTGATTGGAATACCTAATTTCATTGGAGATAGATTTTATACGATTTTGGGTTTTATTTAAATCAATAAGGAAGATCCAATCTTCTATAATATATTGTACTAAAGAGGTTTATTTATCATAAAAGTTTTGAATTTTCTACGCCTTTGATTTATTACGATAGTTTGAATTTCTAATTATAACTTGATCCCTTAGTATAAAATCCAAGGTTTAATATTTCAATTTGAAGATCTACAAGTATTTGTTACTAAGCTTTTTATGACATTAGAGTTTACTCCTTACTAAAGTTTTATTATGGAAGTGTTTCTTTCATTCTCTTCTTCTTATTCTGAATTATACTCATAATGTGATGGATGTCAATTCAAGTATTCATTTAGTGATCAAGTGTCAGAAGAACAGTCCATTAGGTAGAAAGGAATGCAAATTCCAATCTGACTCCTTATGGAATTCTCTGATACCAACTGTGGCGGCCCTGCCGCGCCGTGGTCCTGTTAACTCTTAAGTTAACATGATTACGGTGGAGGGGTCACCAAATGACAAGGTCCCCACTTAAGATTGGATTAGACACACATTCTAATCCAATTTAAATAAGGACTTTGCCATTCATACAAAAATACTATCACTAAATGATCATACATAAACTCAGAGTGCGGAAGCATAAAACATAACATCCATCCAATATAGTATAAATACAACAATACAGAATAAGTAAAGTACTGAAAGATAAATATAAACCTGTATTATTACAATATTTAATAAGTTTAAAAGAACTGAAAGGAACTCTCAATCTCACTGAAAGAAAGAAAATTAAAGCTACAGATCTTCAGGAATGAGCTCCTCCTCCAATGGTAAGCTCTCAACTGGATCTACTGCTCCAACAAACTCAGAACCTACCATTATCAGTTTCATAATGGTGGGCCCCAGCCAACAAAGAAAAGCTGGTTAGATAATATGTCTAAGTACATTTTAGGGCAAACAATTTTATTAAGTTAAATAGATATCACCATAAAAATAGAACTGAGCAAAATAGGTGCAGAAAAGCGTACAAAAAGAACAGTAATGAGTTATAAACAACAGTTTATAACTCAAGCAACTAGGAAGTAATACATACTTCCTCCAAGCAACTGCAACAAAGATAGATAAGCAAAAGACTAAACAAAACTGTAAGAAAAGTACGACCTAAACATGCTTATGATCAAATAGAATATGCTAGGTGACATATATAATTTGAATAGTATAAAACTAAAAACAACTAACATTCTAGGTGAGCATAAGAAAATAGTAAGTAAAACTAGCATCCTAATATATATAACACGTGCAGGAAAGCTGTAAGTAAAACAGTGCTATAACGCAGAATATACAAGTAAAACAGTAACTGAAAATGGAAACTGTAGTGACCATCTAAGTCACTCAAACTGAAAACATACTCATCAAATCTTAGCCTGATGAGCTAAGAAACTCTGAACTGAACATCACTGAAAACTCTTAGCCTGATGAGCTAAGACAGAACTGAATGTAAGTGTACTTGAATTAGTATATCCATATCAAAATCCTGACTCTATAGTCAGTAGGGCGAGAGTCTATCCATCATATCCTATGGATTAAGCATGGCCAATAGACTGTCGGACATTATACCCTCAAAAGGTTGCCGACCCCGAACGAGTTGATCGAAGAGGTATACTAATCAAGCTACACCTTACCAAAATTACTCTCAACTAGTACTCACCATGTCCAATCCTGATTAAAGAGCGCAAAATCTATTTCTCGCCATCCTGGGAATTATTTCAACCAGATATGGATAGACTTACCGACAGTAACAAACCAGCGTGCTATGCCGAACTCGAGGATTGGAGAGGCATACTAGTTAAGCCACAACTTTCTAAAAAAAATTGAAAACATCAATCAATCATGAATGATATGTATGCAATTCAAAATTAACATGAGATATTTATCAAATATCCTATGTCCAATATATGTGTACAAGGTAAGGGGCTCAAAACAAGGTATGTAAAGCATCAATTCAAGGTGAGCAAGAGACTCTATCTAAAACACAAGTGATATCCATTGTTGTCTACTTTATTCGCTCTATCTACTCTAAGTTACATAAGTTTAGAATTATCAATTCTTACACATTCTATAACCTAGAATCACGAATCATAGTAGTTGAAGATAATTAGGACTGGCCACGTCCTAATTATAACTTAATCAAAAGACAACTATTTGGTTAAAGTGAATAAATCATCGATCTAATTTTGTAATTTATTTCATCCCAACCACATCTTGATTAGCCAAATCAAGATGAAAAGATTAAGAATTTGACTCCAGTTGATGGGGTCTAATCACTTAATCTAAAGGTATAATCTAAGGGTCTAAGGTTTAGAACCCAAAACTCACGGATTAGGTTAAGACAAATCCTAATGATAAATCAAATTCATTAGGATAGATCTCTATTCTTAGTTCTAGGGTTTAAAGATCAAATAATCATTTAATAAACTAAGAAAATCTATAAATTAGAAAACTCAAGATTTCACCTATTGAATAACCCAATTTACTCAATAAATGAATTTTAACTTAAGATATATTCCTAATCTTAAGAATTAAAGCTCTTAATTACTAAGAGTATCTCTCAAGACACACATCCTAACTAATGTTATAAGACCTAAGGATGGTTCCAAGAATGATTAAAGAAGGAGAATACTCACTTAGGACTTAGAAATTTTCTTAAGGAGCAAATTTTAAGATTTTAATCAAAAAATTTAATTAGACTTGAGTTTGATTAATTTCAATTCTAAATCATTCTATTTACTGATTTTAGTGATTAGAAATTGAATTTAGGGCTTTTAAAGGCTAAACCCTAAATTTGGTCAAAATGACCATTTTGCCCCTACTTAAGGGTTCAAAAGATCAAATTTTGATCTAGGGCTTAAATTCTGAAATTTTCTTTTGGAAAGTGCTTCTTATTGTCTAATATAAGATTAGACAGCAATTAAATTAATTTTGGGTAATTATTAAGCCATATGAGATCAAATTAGTGAATTTGACTCATAAGGAAAATTTAGTAATTTGACTAAGTAAAAGTTAAATTTACTTTCAGATTATTAATCTTTACTGCCTAAGTTTTCCATAGAATCTAAATTTGCTAAATTCTGATAAGTATTGGCCAAGTTATGGCCAATACAAGATTTAGGGTTTAAGGTTAATTAAGGGATCCTTAATTATAGGTCAAAATTCTAATTTTGCCAATTAATGTCCAAACTAAGCAAAATCAGTGGCTATGAATTAAAAAATAGCCCACTGATCATAATGACATGTGGTAGACTCAATTTGGACCTCTAATTTGACTAAGTTAATGCCTAATTAAGGTTAAGGGTGATTAGTGAGTAATTAGCAAAATTAATCACTCAAACACTAATACAGCCTTACAAATGGATTTTAAATGATTTTATGAGTCCTCTGAAACTTAAAGCACTCAATTTGAATTATTAATTTGGCTAATATTTACTAATCAAGATTTAGAGTAATTAAGGGTGATTAGCAAATTTAACTGTTGGATCTAAAATATTTTTACATATTACTGTTAATTAGGTTTTTCTGATCTAAATGGACCTTTGGACCATCAAATTTGGAGCTCAATTGACCAAGTTATGGTCAATTGAAGTTCTAGGTCTAATTAGGGTAATTAGGGTTAGGTCCTAAATGTCATTAGACAAATCCTAATCCACACAGCAAAGTGAATACTTTCAAATTAATCCTTAGAATTTTCTGATTACTTTAAGACCCATATTCAATATGTTTGTATCATTATGTGCAAAGTTATGGGCATATGAAATTTTGTGACATTAATTAGACTTAATTAATACCCTAAATGTCATTATCTTAAATATAGCTCTAAATAAAATTTTGATGATTCCATAATATTCCTTATTTTCTGCTGATCAAAATGGTATATTTATTTGCTATGATTGGACTTATATTTTGCAAGTTATTAGAGTTTAAAGATTTGTATTTAATTAATTAATTAATTCCGTTTTAATTAATTTAATTATTCTGTTATTATTATTATTAACATATAATTTCGTTTTATAACATTATATATATATAAACGTTTTTATTAATTATTCTGCAGGACACTTGTCAAGCCATTATTGGCTGAGATGAAGACAGCGGGCCCCACGAATTCAGATGGCAGAAGCGCAGGCCACGTGGCGCGCTGCGATACGCCGCTGGAACGAAGGCGGGCCCACCTGCTTCCGCTGCGCATGCGACACGACGGCAAGTGGGTCCCACCGCAGAGTCACAGCCAATGCATGGATGTCACGCAACCGACCCGGCTGACCCGCTCAGACAGTGGACCGGGCCCGAGATAACCCGGTTCGACCCGGATACCTGCATCTCCCCGAAGAAGGCGCAAAACGCAGGACTTAGGGCTTTGCGATTTGGAGGCGTCCCCTTCAGCATCATCGGAAGCTAGCCCGCATGGCCACGAGTAGAACATGACAAGGGCTTTTTAAAGACGGTTGGATCTTGGCTCGAGATGGCCTGGGCGATAGACTGAGAGTAACCCTAGTTTCGAACGGCGAGAGCAGCGAGACTGCTTAATTCGATCGAATCGAATGCGATTATACTTGATTGATTTTCGGGTAGGTTTAATGACAATCGAAATTAGGATTCGAACAATTAAGATAGCAATTGAAAGCAAAACGAGGGAGAGAAAAAAAATGAAGATACCTGAACCTGCGGTGCTGATTCGCTCGGCTTACTGAAGATCCAAATGCTTGATTGACTTCGATAAGGCAGTGATGACCAAAACGGAACTAAAGGAGGTTGGCACCGAGTTATTCAAAGCTCTAAGCGGCGAAGGGAAACCACGTGGCGGTTTTCAGCTGCATCTGATTCTTGCGAGGCAGGGCGACGCGTAGGCCAGCCGGAGGGCTCAGCGCGGAACACCGGCTGAAGCGAGAGAAGGGTGACGGGTTCCCGAGCCGTCTGATCTCCCTAGCGCTGGAGATCAGATCGCTGGCTCAGAATGAGTGTTGCTCGATCAAACGGTAAGCCAACGGTGGTGTGAGGAAGAAAATGGACCGGCAAGATTTAGGATGTTTAAACAGCCCGTTAATTCCCATTAATTAATAATTATATATTAAATTATTTATATTAGTTATTATCATATTTAAATATAAATAATTGCATTCCAAAAATTTCCCAATAATTCACCTTTTAGCTAATTGAAGGGTGAGGACGCAACGGTGATGAAGTCAGATTCGATTTACCATCGAAGTATTTAAATATTGCATTTTCAGGTATTTAAATAATAATAAAATATTCGATGAAATTTTAACGACTTCCAAATGCATCCAAAAACTTCACCCCTTAGCTATTTTGGAGGGTGGTGAATACAATGGCAAACTCAGATTTTCAATCTGAGGTCTAGATAAAAAGTCAATTTCTAGGGTTTGAGATTTCCAAAAAAATTCCAGATTTGACTTTGTTGACTTCTGGTTTGACCTTGGTTTCCGAGGCGAGTTCTAAATTACTTAATTAGTGACTTAGAACCTTAATAAGACTTCGATTAGTCTTAATTGAGCAAAGTAACAACCTGAGTTATTACAATGGCAAGTTTAGGATGTTTAACAGACCCGTTTAATTCGATTTAATAATTATTAATATTAAATTATTTATATTAAGTTTATTAATCATAATTTAAATAAATAATTGCATCCAAAAAATTTCCAATAATTTACCTTTAGCTAATGAAGGGTGAGGAACGCAATGGTGAGTCAGATTTCGATTTCGACGAGTATTTAAATATTTGATTTTTTAGGTATTTAAATAATAATAAAATATTCGATGAAATTTAACGACTTCCAAATGCATCCAAAACTTCACCCCTAGCTATTTTGGGGGTGGTGTGAATGCAATGGCAAACTCAGATTTTCAATCTGAGGTCTAGATTAAAAGTCAATTTCTAGGGTTTGGGATTTTCCAAAAAAAATCCAAATTTGACTTTGTTGACTTCTGGTTTGACCTTGGTTTCCGAGGCGAGTTCTAAATTACTTAATTAGTGACTCAGAACCTTAATTAAGACTTAGATTAGTCTTAATTGAGCAAAGTAATAACCTGGGTTGTTACACCTCATGATCCAACATGCTCGTTTAACCTCAACTAGGGTGTGTGTGCTTATAACCCAAATCTCTCTTTTACATAATTTTCTTTCCATTGAAATTAAATGCATCAAAATCATCTAAAGGGTTCTATATGATTATGAACCATTTGTTGTATTACAACACTTTTATTGCATTTTAAGTGTTTTGCTATGCCAATCTCTTTGTAGCATTTGAATACAATATTATCCATATGTATTGTTGCAATCGTGGCTATGCCACTTTTAGAAATAAAATTTTAAGTTTATCAGCCACCTTATTGCTTCTCCCTTTTTTCTATTCTCTCTTTAATTTGCTAGTTGAAGATTATTTTTATGTGACTTCATTGAGATCCCCTATCCCTCTATCTTTTGACACTAGTTCACTTCTCCATAATATAATCACCTCCCCTATGTCTTCCTCAAACCAAAATGAATTTCATATAATAAAATATTCTTTATACACTCCCCGCTGACCAAATTAACCATTTTTAATATTTTCTTAATGGTGATGCTAATTTACACTCGTCGAAATTAGGGTAACTTTTATCCCAATCATTGTTAGGGTTGATTCACCCATGGAATAGGTACACACAAATTTTTTTAATATATAAGAAAAAACACATTTTAAGATAGTGGTGTGAGTGGGGGGAAATGACTGTCGGAGGGCAAAGACGACGATGGGGAAAGCGTTTGAAAGGAAGGGAAAATGAGGTGGGATGAGTCTTAGAGGAAGAGGGCGATGGACTGGAATGTAACAAATCAAGGTTGTTAATCCGTGTTTTTCAGTCTAATCAGTTTGTAATCAATCTCACTAGTCTAAAAAAGGGTTTTAAAGCAAACTCTAAAAATTTGGATCAAATCAGAGCTCATTTGAATATTTGAATTATTTTAATGAATTATTAGAATAATTAAGATACTTAAATAAATCTCAGATTAAAATTCCAACTTCATTTTTGAGTTTCTCACCCCAAATTAGCTATGGGTGAATTTTGAAATTTGTCGGAGCCCTTTGGGATATTTACTTTTGATTAAAAGGAAGTTATTTAATTAAAGTATTTAAATTTTAACTATCTTAACGGACGGGTTCACGGCTCTCGACCCCGACGTTCGATCGAACGGCGGGTTTGATACGATCGAACGACCACGAGTCCTCTTCCTCATGCTGGCACAATGCGTGGCGCTCATGGCTCTATGCTTGCACACGCATCGTGCGAGGACGAGGTTGCCATTAAAGCCGCATCCATCATCTCCTCATGATCGCTATCTTCTCCTCATCATCACGTTCATATAATCCCAATCGATTAATCATATGGTTGGAATGAGAAGGAACAACTCAATCTTTTCAAACGGAAGTTCTGAGCTTATCGATCAAGTACCCTCATTATCCCCTTTATAGCACCTTGTAAACTCTTCCATTTGACGCTCGTTACCCACGGAGCTAAACAGTAAGGCCACAGTAAATAAAACCCCAATGCAAAAAAGTGTCATTTAGGGTTTGATTGCGAGCTAATTTCATGAATCAATTCTATATGCATCTTAAAGAACTCAAAAAGAGCTTTAAAATGGCATATTGAATGATCGTTGGGATATTGTATACGACACTACTTTGGGCTTCGCACTTACGAGCGCCCGCAAGCTTGCATGAGCATGCGTGCTGTGAACAATAACGACAAATTATTGAATTAATTAAATCAATGTGGATTATTCAAAGCTTCATATATTTTTAATTCAGTAATTCAAATATATTGATGTTATATCTCAAAATAATCAGAAAATACAAAGAACATTAATATGACTTTAAAAATCATGTTTTGATAATTAATTTTGCTAATCATCTTTTTAATTATCTTTAAAGGTGATTAGGCTCAATCTTAGCCATTTGGTGTCCAAATTCAGCTTACTTACAGTCAGTTTACTCGTTATGCTATAATGAATCTATAGCCATTTATAATATATTAATTGGACATCATTTGGAGATTTGAGTTTTTGACTCATTAATTAATTATTATTTGAATCCTAAAAATCAAGATTTTCCTTATCTTACTTCAAAACCCTAAACTTAAATTAAGATATAATTGATCATCAAATGATAAATTGAGTAAGAGTATAGCTAGTTTAACTCAAATTGTGGTTAAGACCTAATGAACTGAACCTTTAAGAGAAAGACAGGTTAAATGGAAGTCTCTAATTAAACTTAATCAAAGTGTCATGAATTTAGTAGCGATAAATCGTAATTGTGATACTTGTAGCTAAGAGAGTGTCCTAATGGAATTTATAAAATTGCCATTATAATGGGATGACTAGGACACATCTAACATGTTTAGAGATTAAATCCTTCAAATCTTATTGAATAATCTAAGTGCTTAATAATAACTTATCTAGTGAAGTGTTACACAGAACTTAGCCAACTCAGTTATTGTATCCTTTAGACATAGTTGATTAAACTATGAACCTTCAATGACCTACATAGTGTAGGTTAAGCTACTAAATCATGTTAAGTGTAAGATAGAACTATCTAGGATGTTGAAGATTAAATACTAAGTATAATCACATTTAAAACATAATACTTTGGGAAAGAATTATCATAAGAAGAATAAGCGTGACACTTTATCTAGTCCATTTAGAGATTAGGTTCCCTAAGGCCTTAGTAATCTTAGTGTAATAAAGTTTTGCCTAGTGTAGTGTTACACTCAATCTAGCATGCTTAGTAAATATATCCCTTATATCATATTAGATGAGCTAAATATAGTGATTTATCTTTTGTAAGGAAAACCACCATCTCATGACAAGTATAAGAATTAGAACCATTTATGATGTTGTTGATAAGCCTTAAAATATAATTGCATCTTATACTTAAATATCTTTGAGAGGCATTATTGATTATCTCATTTAAGACTATAACTTATTGTAGAGTTATACATAATTGAATATAGAGAAGATCATTCATTATAAGAAGTGTAGAATGACATCAATCTTATTAAGAATAAATTTAGATCATACCTAGTTAATGAGCTATAATGATTAAGTGATTTTAAGTGAAAATGAAGTAAGATCTAGAATTGTGAATTGATAATCCATGCCTTAAGATGTTAATAGAATTTTATGATTGGAAATTTATGATATAATGACCTTTGTGATACATTAAAGTTATACTTAATTGCCTAAGCACTTATGAGACTAGTATTAGTCTACTTAGTAGCAAACCAACTATGTTAGATGGAGAACCAAAGATTAAAAATATTATTTATCAAATGGGATCAGGATTATTCTTTAAAGATAACCTAACCCATTAGATATGAATAGAGACTCAATTGTAATAAATTGAGAATAGAATATTAATGTAATATGTCAACCCTTAAAATGAAGGAATGACTCAACTACCTCAGTATTTATAAATATATTATAAACAACTATCATTGATCATTAGAAACTAGTAATGGGCTTTAATCTCCCAAGCAATAAGAGATTAAAGACTTAAAGTCTTAAGATGGTAAGACCTTTACCTTGAGACTTTACTAGAAACTCATAATATACAGTTTATATAATGACTGAGTGATCAAGTTTGAGAATTTCTAAATAATAAACTTATCATTTGAAATATAGAGAATACGGTAATAAAATTATAAGTTATTTATTCATCATAGATCCAATCTTATAAAATTACATAAATTCAATTATTATTACAACATATAACAAAATAAAATATATTCACTCTAATCTCAATTCTTTTTATAAGCTCTTCATAAGTGAGTATCTTCTTAAGCATTAATTTTTAAAACCTAAAATAATTATCAACAAAGCCAGTCAGGCAGGAGTACAAAAATTATCGATTAAGAATTATTTTATAACATCCTAAAATAGGTGTAAAATCAAATGAAATGGCAAGTAAATTAAAATTTTTATATTGAAGTACAATAAAATAAATGCCGCAAATTTTACCAAGCTCGCCCTGTATGTTAGATATGAAATTAAACATTTGAAAGTGTAAGTAAAATTTTTTCAATTAAAAGTAAATTGTGACACAAAGCTGAGTCCTGTGACTCATCTTCCAATAGGTAAAACCTATTGGCCATATCACTATCCATCGGTAGTGTAACAACTCAAGTTGTTACTTAGGTCAATTAAGACTGATCTAAGTCTTAATTGAGGTTCTAGTATACTAACTAAGTCATTTAGAACTCATCTCTAAAATCTAGGTCAAACTTAAAGTCAGATGGATCAAATTTAAAATTTTGTAAAATCCCAAAACCTAGAATTGACTTTTTATTTAGACCTCAGATTGAAAATCTGACTTTGCCATTGCGTTCACCACCCCCAAATTAGCTAGGGGTGAAGTTTTGGATGCATTTGGAAGTCATTAGATTTTTGATGAATATTTTTAATAATATTTAAATACCCCAAAATTGAGATAATTAAATACTCGTCGGAACAAAAATCCGACTATGCCATTGTATTTATCACCCCTCAATTTGCTAAGGGTGATTTATTAAGAATTTTTGGAATACAAATAACTGTTTAACTTTAAATCATAAATTTAATTAATATAATATTAATATTATTTTTAAATAATTAAATGGCGCTGTCCCTACTACCTGACGCTGTCCTCCATTTTGTCCGCTCAGCGCCATTTGATGCAGTGGAAGATATGGACCGTTCGATCCTTCGATGGAACAGTCCAGGGCATTTTCCGTCCCCCGCGCGATTACACGTGGCCTCGGGCTCGCACGCGACATCTCCCGCGGCCCACCCAAGCGTCAATCCGCTGCTCTAAGGGTGAGATTATGGCTTCTGATCGACTTTTTGATACCATCATTAACTCAAATCGTACACTCAGAAAAATTGAAGGCTGCCTTGGTTCGAACCTTTATTCTGGGCCGTCGAAGTGAGGTACTTCTCTATCTTCACTTTACTTATGCGTATCGTTTCAAATCCAATTCATAAGCTTATTCCAAGGCATGGATTGATATTTTATTGCATCTGATCGTCAAAGCAAACGGTTTGATTTAACAAATTTTTCGATCTCTACTACACAATAATATCCGTTTAAATTGCTTCGTCCCGAAACGTAAGTGCTAAGGTTCGATCTCCACCGGAGTTACACACCTCCTCCGGCTAAGTTCTTGATACCAATCGGAAGGTCTCTCGTAGACCTTTCGATCGGAGATGCGAACCAGCTGCCGACTGCAACAATTCGGCTGCCGATTGTGATGCCCTAGGCATCGGTGTTCGGAACGGACGCATAGTGAAGGAGAACCTCTGGGTCGGGCCGGGTCGACCCGGGCCCGACCCGAAGTCCACGCGTAGTTTCGGCAGATTTAAAATTCGGACCGTGGGCCCCGCTGTCGTCTCGGTCTGAGGCGTGAGGGTCCCACTGGCGACCCTTCAGCGTATCAGAAGTAGACACGTGCCGCCGAGAGGTTGCGTCTGCCGCTGACACACCTTGTGGGGCCCGTCCCTGCACTAAAACCAAATTATTTAAATTATATTATATATATTACATATAATATTAATATATATATATAATTTAAAAAAAATTAAACTATAAAATCAGATCTAATTATTAATCTCAGTTAAAGTAATATGTATATATATATCTATATATATATATATATATTATATATATATGTGTGTGTGTGGTGTGTGGTGTGTGTTGTGACATAACAAAAAATGAAAATAATTAATTTTAATTTAAGAATGATAAGGGTATTAATTGCTATTTTACTTATAATTAACTTAGGCAACTAGAAATATTTAATATCTTAATATTAATATAATTAATTTAATTAAAACTCAAACTTACTCCTTTCCATAATTCATAAAATACATGTCCAAATTATGAAATCAAATATACCAAATTAATCGAAAAAATTCAAGGAATTTAATGAAACCATTCAAATTGCCATATGATCAACCTATCACCTAGTGACATTTTAGGACAATTAATTAATTGAGAAAATATCACAAATTTCACTTAGCCATAACCTTACACACCACTTATCCAAAACCTATTGTAGTATGGGTCTCAGAGTGATCAGAAAATTCTAAGGATTAATTTAGTAATATTCACTTTATTGTTTGGATTAGTTTTTAGGCTAATCATTTTTAGTACTTAATCCTAATGAGGTCAATTAACCCTAGAAACTTCAATTGACCATAACTTGGTTCAATTGAACTCCAAATTAGGTGGTCCAAATATTAATTTAGATCAAAAAAATCTAATTAACAGTAATCTATAAAATATTTTAAAATCTAACAATTAGATTTCCTACTCAACTTTAATTACTCTAAATATTGATTAGTGAATATTAGCAAATTTAATGATCCAAATTGAATAATTCAAGTTTCAAGAAACTCCTAGAGTAGATTAGAACATAGTGGTGTAGTTGGATTAGTGATTTGGTGATTAATTTTACTAATCACTCACTAATCACCCTAAATTCTAATTAGGCCATAATTTAGCCAATTATAGTCCAAATTAAGCCTACCACTAGTCATTGTGATCAGTGAATCATTTGTGAACCATAGCTACTGATTTTACTCAATTTGGACACAAATTAAAAAAGTTAGGATTTTTTACCCCTTAAATTAAGAAACCATAAATTACCATTTTATCCTTAAACTTGTATTTGCCATAACTTGGCCAATACTTATCAGAATTCAGTATTTTTTTAGGTTCTATGAAAACCTTAGACAATAAGCAACAATACACTGAAAGAAATTAAGCCAAATTACTAAATTGCCCCTATGAGTCAAATTCATTAATTTGATCTTATGAGGCTTAATAATTACCCAAATTTTGTGTAGTTACTGTTTAATCTTATATTAGACAGTAAGAAATACTTTGCCACTGAAAATTTGAGATTTGGAAACCTAGATCAGAATTTGACCTCTCAAACTCTTAAGTGGGGGCAAAATAGTCATTTTGCCTAAATTTAGGGTTTAGCATTCTAAAACCCTAAAATCATATTCTAAGTGTTATAAACAGTAAATAAAATAATTTAGAGTAGAAATTATGTGAGTTCAAGCCTTAATTTGACTTTAATTAAGATCTCACTTTAAGTTCTTAAGAGAATCCTTAAATAAAACTTTGAGTCCTTTTCCTTCCTTTAACATTATTAGAACTTTATATAGGCTTAATAATACTAGTTAGGATGAGTGTCTGAGAGATATTCATAGCAATTAAGAACCTAAATTCCTAGGATTATGAATAAATCTTAAGTTAGAGTTCATCTATTGAGTAAATTGGGTTACTCAATAGGTGAAGCCTTGTGTTTACTAGTTTATAGATTTTTCTTAGTTTATTAAATAATTATTTGATCTTTAAATCTTATATCTAAGGATAAAGATCTATCCTAATGTGATGACCCACTTAAATAGTAATAAGTGAAACTCATAAATATCAAGGTGCCTTTTTAGATAATGGTGGAGTTTCTGATAAGAACTCCAAAGTTAAGCGTGCTTAGGTGGGAGCACTCCCAGGATGGGTGACCTACTGGGAAGTTATCTTCTGAGGGTAAAATCGTGAGGCCTTTCAAGCCAAAGCGAACAATACATTGGTGCTTAAGAATTTGGGCTATTACAAATGGTATAAAAGCAAACCATAGGGTGTCAGATAGGAGCTAAGTGCCACACAGGGCAAAGTACCACTTCATGTGAGCAGCCTCTTGAACCCATGATGGTTAAGGTGCTACATGGTTGTGGGTACCTCTTGTGCCTGTAGGGGTCACCTCTAGTCCTATCTACCCAATGGATGGTTCTTGGATCTGTGTGTGGATACTGACGAGGATGTCGGTTACTTAAGTTGGGGAGATTGTGATGACCCACTTAAGTAGTAATAAGTGAAACTCTTAAATATCGAGGCGTCTTTTCAGATAACGGTGGAGTTCCTGATAAGAACTCCAAAGTTAAGCGTGCTTAGGTGGGAGAACTCCCAGGATGGGTGACCTGCTGGGAAGTTATCTTCTGAGGGTAACACCATGAGGCCTTTTAAGCCAAAGCGGACAATACCTTGGTGCTTAAGAGTTTGGGCTTTTACACTTAATGAGTTGATTAATCATTAGGATTTGCTTTAACCTAATCTGTGAGACTTGGGTTTTAAACCTTAGACCCTTAGATATACCTTTGGATTAAGTGATTAAACCCCAAAATTTGGAGTTTAATTCTTAATCTTTTCATCTTGATTTGGCTAATCAAGATGGCTTGGGATTGTTTAAATTATTAAAATATGTTGATTGATTTGTCATTTAACTTATATAGTCGACATCAATTTATTTATAATTGGAACCTAGCTAGTTCTAATTATTTTTAATTTATAAGATCGTGAATCTGAGTTACACTTGATAGTAGGACCTGTAGATCCTGAACTTGTGTAACTTAGAGTAGATAGAATGATTAAATTAGATAACAAATGGATATCACTTATGTCCTAGTAGAGTCTCTTGCTCAGTTTGATATTGATGCTTTGCTGACCTTGTTTTGAGCCTCTTACCTTGTACGCATATATTGGACATAGGATATTTGATAAGTATCTCATGTTATCTTTGAATTTGGATAAATAAAATTTACATTTCTTTTATTGGAGTTTTTAGTTAAATAAAGTGTAATCTAATTAGTCTACCTCTCAGTGTCACTTACTTCATCTTATACTTCTCATGTGGCTATTAGCCCGATGCCGATACGATAGTACCAGTCTTAGGTTCACTTATACTCAGTGTTTCTGCCTCTCATTGCCACTTACTTCATCTTATTCATCCCATGTGGCTATTAGCCCAGTGCCGATATGGTAGTATTAATTTTTCTACCTCCTGGTATCACTTACTTCATCTTATTCAGCCCATGTGATAGTTGGCCTGGCTCTGATATGATAGTAAGTGAGTCTTTATATATAAGCATTTCTTTCAGATGGCAAGTTTGGCCAATTCAGTATTTCAGCTTATACTTTATGTTTCAGTTTACTTTACTGTACTTTTAGCACTTTCTTATTTACTGCTTTACTGTATTACTAGCTTTACTTTTACTTATAGGCTGCTAATTTTGTTCTTAATTCGTATCTTAAAGGATGTTAGTTTTGCTTTCCAATTAATTAAATGCTTTATATGTTCATTTTACTTATGTCAATAAGCATGATTTTAAATTGATCATAAGTATATTTAGGCAGTTTCTTTTTCTGTTATATTAGTATTTAGTCTTTACTTTATACATAACCTTGTTGCAGCTATACTTGGAGGCACGTGTTTACTTCCTATTTAAGTTATAAATTAGTTGTTTATAGCTTTACATTGTTTCTTTCTTACGCGTTTCTGCTCCTACACCTGCTTGTATGTTACATTCTTTATAGTGGTATCTAAATAACATAATAAATTTTTGCAGTCTAAATATGCTTAGACAAATTGTCTAACTAGATTTTTCTTTTATTGGCTGGGGCCCTTTCATTGTGTTATCGATAATGGAAGACTCTGAGCTATTTAAGATTGTAGAGCCTTCAGGAGATCAGCATTTGGAGGAGGAGCGTCCTACTGAGGATCCTTAGTTTCTTTCTGCATTTGTGAGGACGAGTGTCTATTTTCAGCTCCTTTTAAACTGTTTAAAGTTGTAATAATACAGGGTTAACTTTACTTTTCAATACTTTACTTATTCTGTACTGTTGTATTATATATGATGGATGGATGTTGTATTTATGCTTCCGCACTCTGCTTTATTGTATTCTCATTTAGTGATGATATTTTAGGAATGACAAAGTCCTTAATTATGAGGGATTAGGATGAGTGCCTAATCTAATTATAAGTAAGGGCCTTGTCATTTGGTGACTCCTCCACCGTAATCATGTTAATTTAAGAGTTAACAGGACCACGGCGGGGCAGGGCCGCCAAGGTAGTGCCTCATCTTATAGATGTAAAATGATATATCTTTCCTCTGGATCTTCTGTCCATTTTTATAAGAGTTAGATCCTTCCTTATTTTATCGTGAGCTACTAGTAAGCTCTACCTGTACAGATTACATTTTCATTTCTTCCTTCAAAGATAAACATCAAAAAATCAATTTTGGATAACACAAAATCAATAGGAAAATAATGCAATTTGATAAAGCAGTTTGCATGATAAAATGAATAAGCAATATTCAAATGGAATTAAGCTCAAAATTAAGATACTTGAAATAAAACTTAAGAATAATTCCGTACCTGACTTGAAGAATAATTCTCTTAGATTTGTTGATTTCAATCTGTTAAATTAACATCTAATTTTATTAATTAACTATCTTAATTCACTTTAAATTATTCATTTAATAAATTATGCAAAAATCATAATATCATTATTATTATTAGAAATTATATTATAAATATTCCAAAAAAATCAAATTTATTACTTAAATTCTATAAATATTAAAATTTATGTTCTTATAGTAATTATAAAGTTTATAAATTAATTATATCTTTTGAAATGAAAATTTCATTTTTATTTTTTTTTTTTAGCTAAGTAAGAAATTTAAGTTTTTAGCTGATTTTGTGTTATCCAAAAAGTGTTCTTAGAGTACTTATTTATTGATGTCTAAATAATAATTGTTCTCTATATATCATATGCATGCCAAAAATCACATTTGGATTCTCTATATTTTGAAAATTATATCATTTCAAACTTTAGAAAATTTTCTAAAATTATAGAAATTTTACATAAGTTCAAATTTATCATTTTTTTAATAAACTATAAGCACTTAAATGATATTCTAAATGACATAATCAACTCAAGTGATTAACAGAGAAATTGCTCACAATATAACCAAGATTATGTTTGCCAAAGATAAACATCTAACTGTGCTTGGAATAAAAATTATACTAAGTTAAATATCGATAAAATTTCAGAAAAAATTGTTTTAAAATTTGAGAGTTTTTATCGAACTTGAGCACTTAAATATTAACTTTAAAGCGCTCAAAATTCTGGAATGTCTTAAGTGAAGTTCTTTCTAATATATAGGGGAATCGACATGCAAAAATGCAGCTTTATATTTTTGATAACCAAATAGATATAAAGTTTCAAAGTATTACCAAAATCTTAAAATTTTAGAAAAATCTAGAAATTTTTCAAAATAAAAATTCAGAAATTTCTTTATACTTTGGGATTAATTTAAATTAGCATAGAAGCAAAATCATTAAATAGTTTCTTCTAATAATATACAACCAATATATAGGAGAATATACTAGAAAAAATTTAAGTTCTAAATATGATGAATCTAAAAGATATAGATATACAAAGTTAACATAAATATACTTTTTAAGCATGAAAAATATTTAAATAAAATTAAAACTTTATAAATTTATAAGAAAATGATATAATCATGTATTAAACCTTTACTTATCATGAGAAGATCTAAATAAAATTGAAAGATGATTTGCATGCATGCTTTGATCTTATAAATAAAATGAGATTAAAAAAATGATAATTACCTTAAGAAAAAATTTAGAAAGTTTGATGGAAATTAGTTTTTCTTTGGATCTCTTCTCTAAGATGATTTGAAAATCTTAGATAATTTCTTGGATTTCTAGGATAACCTTGAGAGTATGAGAGATTTAGGGAAAAAGAAAGAGATGTGAAAAATCTCTTGAAAATGAAAGGAGAAGTATTTGGGAAGAAGAAGAATTTGGAGGTGATGGAAGGAGATAAATGAGAGGTATTTGTTAAGAGATGAGAAGTCTAAATTGAATTACAAATACTGAACTTTCCTCTCATCTACAGTCTTTAAATGTATAAAATATATTGGATAAGAGAGAAATTAAATCAAATGGCATAAATAAATCAAAATAAAAATGGTTAATTTAGATTAAGAGGTGAATTTTATCTTTATTTGGAATAAAATTCTCTCCAAATAGAATAAGAATATTCCTGAGGGGTATATTTACAAAGATAAATTTTAAGAAAAGATAAAAATTACAAATTAGCTCAATTTAAATAAATAAATAAATAAATGAAAATTTAAATTTTTACAAATTCAGAAAATCAAAATTTAATGAAAATTAAATTTTAAGGTATCAAATGAAGGTCTCGTCGATACGATTCTAACGATACCAAAAACGTCAAATTTGGACGAATGGAAAGCGGCAACTTACCCCGAAAATTTACAATTTTTTTTTTACTATTCTTTCAAAATATTTTTAAATTTATTAAATTTTTCCCTTTAGCTTATATCCACTTCTTGAATCCAAAAATATCAAAATTTTCAATTCTGACACTTTAATAATTTTAAATAATTATTTTAATTTAAATTCTTATTAAAATAACCATGAAAAATTGTGAATTAAATTAATTTTCAAAATTTATCAAATATTCTCTAAATTCATTTCTAACATTACTATAATGAAATAGTAAAAAGTATATAATTCAAACTTTATTTAATAATTAAATTTAATTAATTATATTTGAAATAAATGTATATTAATCTCCATGTGAACAACAGTCGAGGTGGAATACGAGAATCTCATAATAATCTCTTGGATAGTGAGACAGTTCTCATTAATGTCTCTCCCTGAAATGAAGGCTCTCTGCTCCTTGAAGATCAGCACAATCAACACAGTTTTAAGGTGCATGATTAGGAACTTGACTGCTACCTTATAAATAGTGCTGACATGTTGATAGGTCTAAACTGCCTCGAAGTGCAGACCCCCTCTCGAGGAATGAGGACAACGAGAGTATCATGCTAACTTTAAGGCATTTGCCCCCCTCAAAGAAATGGTCGGTGTATGCTAGGGTTTTGCTTGGGTAACCTTCCAGTAGCCTGAGAAGAAAGGGGTGATATCGTCTATCCTAGGGGCACAGTGGGGTCAAAGTTTTCAGAGCCTCTCATTTCTTGTCATCCGTAATTAGTAGCTCGAGATTGGCGGCATCTGCATTATCGAGGACACGGTCAGAAGTCAGGTATGATGGGCATCTTGTGAGTGGACTAGATGATCCCCACTTATCTTGGAAGAAGTCAAAAAAAAAACTTGGTTGATCTGTTGGGATCCAAGGCCATCTCCCCGGAGTTCTCCTGAAGGGAAAGGATGATGTTCGACTTGTGGTGTCATGTTGCAAGCTGCTAAAGCACCGCAGTGCACCGATCGTTGTGGGTGAGCCACCGAGCATTGGCTCGCTGCCGCCACAGCTCGTTATTTCGCCGCCACAAACTTCTCTGTGGTGGCCCTAAGCTGCACAAGCTCTGGGTCATTGCCTTTGTGTCTGATTGCATATTAGCTTCCTATAGCCGAACCAAAGCTGAAGGTGAGCTCCTCCCTCTTCCGATGATCGGAGAGGGTGCTAAGTCCCCACCACCATAGCGCCCGAAGCTTCCGCACCATCTTTTGTGTTTAGGATGGAGGATGACAAGCCGTGAAATGACCACATACCCTTTCCACAATAGTGAATGACTTTGGATACTGAAGCCAGGTATTCTTAAACTTGTATTGCACTCAAGAACTCTGAAAACTAAGGCAAGCATCTGTCAGAAAAACATGACAATGGTCCTAAGCTACTCGTAGAAGGTAGTGCATCCCTGCACCCAATAGAATGTCAAGGGCCTCCGAGCTGAGAAGGATCCCAGATGCAATGATTTCCCACCTTGTTGTTGCATCATGTAAACTTGGGCCCAACAACTTCTGGATCATGGAGGTGGCATGATTTGATGAACTATTGAAAATTCTTTTGGATAGTAGTGAACTTAAACAACTTTCTGCCGCACTTCTTCTCTTGAGAGAAAACGCAATTGAAGCCTTCACCAAGAATAAGTGGACAACCATTCACACAAATAGTGGCAAGCATCCCCCAAAGCTTTCATCTGCGATGGGTATCAACAGATGCATAAATAGTGCCAAATTGGATGGTCATGCTTGAGCGAAGAGTGATCGTGGCTAGGATGGGCCGCCTACACTGATGATGAATCTTACATTTGCAGGTACTCGCTTTGCCAGGTGAGAATCAAACCTTCCGACTTCACCACCTGCGACTGCACAACGAAGCTCCACTGCCTCTCAAATAGGCAGTCGACCTCCTGTCTGGTGAAGCTTTCCACCTGGGTCTCCAACAACGCAACAGCACCCGGTTTAATCTCCGAGATTAGCGGCAGAAGGTGAGCATACGTTGCTGTCTTTCGCAATCCGCTACAATTTCTACAAAGAATTCCGTTCATTGGAAGCAAGTTGGTTTCTCTTTGCTGCGCCGACGCAGCCTTTTTCCATCGCTGTCGTCACTTGAAGCGGCACTCGTGCCTCACGCTTTGAACCATCTCCCAAATTCTTTTGTCACAGCAGGAGCTGTTCGGTTTTGCTCATCCGCAATGCAGGGAGATGCTCGGTCAATTAATGGCAGCTCATTCGCGGGTGCGTGTTGCTCGGTGAGAGCATTATCGGATGATGGTTGGAGCTGCAGATCATTGATCGACGGGTGGATCTGCTGCTGATGGGAGTCAGCCGATGGGTGGTCTTCACGTTGGGGAGTGGGAACCTGCTCCGCGGCACTTGGTGGAACATCTGGAACCTCTAGCACTTCTCGTGTGCGCTTCTCGGTTATAGCAGCCCTTTGAATGTCGGCTTAGCTACGCACGAGCTCGGGCTCACGACGGTTCAAAGCAGCTGGCGGTGCATCCCTCGGTTCGACGACACACCAACAGGCCGAGGAAGACTGACCTCTCGTGGCAGTTGATTGCAGTTCCGTTTTTCCTATTGTGGCATTCTTCGGTTGTCGACTGGTACTTTCAAATGGCTTCTTCTTTGGACAAGAATCCATGGATTGGCTGAATCATTTCCTTCGTCTCCAGCTGCCAGCTCCTTGCGGTTCATGCCGGTCGAAGATGTGGAAACTGGAGCCGTAGCTGGCCCAGTTGGTGTTTGCTGATTTCGCATTAGCTTTTAGGGGCACGCCTCTTATTTATGCCCGATCACGCACAAACTGCTGAAATTCCTTCAGACTGAACGTATTGCACAAAGCTACCTCCGGGGCTTTAATCTTGACCGAAGGAATCAGTTTTGCTGATAAATCCACCTCCACACACTTGAGCGCATGCTTGCATCTCTCCATCTTCTCCCATGCAGCTATTGGGGCCACCAATCATAGGGCATAGCGTGTGGCTGCGTTTAACCCAACATTAGAAGGCTTCTTCCTACCAGCTTTCTTTGGGACATCCACAAACAGTTGGCGTGCATGATTCTGGCGTGCAGATCTCAGCACCTTGCAGCATAGTGAATGTCCCAACCTAAACCTAAAATTTTCAGATCTCCTATAGGCTCGCTGGCCACATGCCGTGGGAGCTCGTTGGTACTAATAGCAACTGATTTGAGAGGTCAATTCATTCCATTCGCTAAGGAATAGGAGGAGCTGCTGCATCCAAATCTCCATTTTTTTCCGTAAATTGCGGCTTCTTAGTTAGGGCTGTTTGGTTCACCCACAGGTCCCTGTCATGCTATTTTATTTAAAGAAATCTGTGAGATTGAACCTGCTTAGTACAATGCTATCTCATTAATGAAATCTTTAAAATCATCAAAATACCACTGCATAATGTTATTTGCATGCCGGTTGAAATCGGCCAACATTCAAGTAACATCGTCTAACAATCTATCTCTAGGGATAGGGTTCTTTGCGTTCTTCCGAAGCTTGCATCTGCTTGACTCAGCGCCAGTGCAAAGCCTTTGCCTTTCTCAAATGCAGCGCAGGTGCAGACACCTAGCTTGCCTTACCCGACACAGCTATTGTCTGACGCCAAGGCTCGCACGACGTAGAGATATAAATGTGATTTTATATGGATATTTTTGTTTATTTGCATGATATTGTCATTTGATTATATGAATAATTTGTGGTTATATTTGTTGTGATTTATAGTGTTTATTATGGTTGATTTAGAATAAATTTTTGGTAGAAGTGGGTATGTGCGATCATCGATATCAACAAATAATGGCTCTTAGTAAGAATTTTGAGTCTCCTCAATGATGATGCTTTAATTGTCAATTTATATTTGCAATGTTTTGAATGAATTTTGTAGATTTTGATAGTATTTACATAATTATCTTTTTAGTTATTTGTTGAAATTTTTTAATTTATATTTAAATCTTAGTGTTGGGATAATCTTATCTTATATGTAATATAATATGAATGACAATAAATCAAATAGTATACATCTGAATATCTATTATTTAAATAATATTGAATTAAATAATATTAAAATCTTATAACTTTTCACCTGGCATTCAACTAAACAGCCCCTTAGAAACATTATTAAAGCCGCAATCACATCCGATGAAGTGGGGGTTCTTCCATGCATGCTGGTAGGAGAGTCAGCAACATCAAGCAATGCTTTTCCGAGAACTGTTTATCGACCACCTAGTCTGTTCAATGACATTGCAGGTCGAGATATATATATATATATATATATATAATATATATATATATATTATATATATATGTAATAAGACTAGAAAATGGTTATTTTACCATAAAAAATGCCCCCAAAACGGCAAAAAATAAGCAAGTGAGCACTGCACACATAGCAAGTGCATGGAGCTACTCCCTATATTACACTTGTCTTTGCCGTCTCATAAATTCCCTACCTATGGACTTTACAGTGAGTAGAAAGATTCATGAATTTAACCACCAAAATGTATGATACATTTATGTTATATATTTTATACACCTGTATTTTTTTAAATTTTGATATAATAATAATAAAACATTATATCAGTTTTGTAAGAAACCGAGGATTGCAGTAACTTAGTTTGTAATGCATGTGGTCAGAGCGGAAGGCGAAGAAGCGGCGGCAGAAGCACTCAGGGAAGGAAAGCATGGAAGTGAGCCCCTTCTTTCTCTTTTACTTTCTTGATCAGCCCGGCAGCTGCATATTAAAACATCCCGTTATATTTCATATAGTATTTATTAGAATGATTATGAAAAAATATACTTTCTTGGGCAAAAATGGTGTTATCCATTAAAAAAGGTGAAAAGGAGCTATTGCCTTAATAATTTTAAAAAAAGAGCTATTGTGATTACATCTTTATATATCGTATTAACTAACTAATAATGCACATACACAAGTTCAAATTACCAAAGATGTTCTAGGAAGGGAGCTTGTTTTTCCCATTTCCCAATTAAATGTAAAAAGTGAATTTTGATGTTGCTCTGCCTTCATCCAACGATCTACATTAATTTGAGCTGATGCTTAGGCATTATAGTAGAGCTCTTTAAGAAAATAACAATAAAACAAATTCACCTAATTATTAAAAACTGTTGTACCACTTCAACCATCATATTAGTAACAAACTGATAAAGCACAATTGAGAAACGTCAGCGGACAGCAGCTATAAAAGAACAGAAGTTTTAAAAAAGAGACGAGTGTCGTCAGCTCCTGCGAACGACCGTAGACCGCAACCCATGTCCGGGCTTGATGGCGGTTTCAAAATTGTTCAAAGAACTATTCCCCAAACGATGACACGCTTGAGTGCATCTCCTGGGCACACCTTGTTGCAACTGGGTGTGTCCACTCGAGCTTGGGCGCGACCTACAAGCCCAATAACGAGTCAGCTGAAATCAATAGTTATTTCTTAATAAATTAAAATTAGAGTTCCGAATGTATTTTTTTAAACTTTTGGGTTTAAAATATATATCCCTAATATACTAAGCATTAATTATTTTCAGCAAGAACAAAAGCTTTTTGAAGCCAGTTAAAACCTGTTCCATGAATCAAATCACTGTAAAACAATTTCCAGCTCTTATTCACATCCTTAAATATGTCACAATAAAATGCACTATTAGCTATAAACTTCAAGAATATTGGTCTTGCTCTTTGGGTACATCTGTATTTCATAGTCAGCCCTATTATCACCTGGAAGGAAAATTCTCATCCCGGACTTTCTGTGTTGCAGACTAACTATAAACAAACACAAATAACATCTATGAAAATTTCAAAACTATAGTCATACTCTCTCTATTTATATATATGTCAAATATCTGGAAAATCAGGCAAGCTGTCAACGGAGTCTTCCCTGAAATGCTGTGTTGAGGTTTTCTTGATTGGGAGAGGTTCCTGTTCAGCTGAACCCTCTTCTTCTATGGTTAAAGGCAACAAGATTTTCCTTTGCTTCTTCCTATTACGCCTTTCCTTGATGAAGTTTAACAAAGCTTGAACTAAATCTCTCATTGATGGTCGTCTCTTCGATAACCGGTTGATGCATTTGTATGCTAAGGCTGCCACCCCATTCAGCTCTTCTGACTCGTACAAACCCTCGAGGCGGCAGTCTATAATCTCTTCCCAGCCAGCCCTTCCATCAGCATTTATGGCAGCCTAACAATTTTCAACAATTATTAATAAGATGAAAAATGCTAGACGCTTAACAAATCTAATAAAAATTAAACAAAACTTTAGGCAATTATTAAAATGATAAAGAAAAATATGCATGGGTAATTTACATTAAAATGTGCATCTCACTAATTCTCATTTTACTTTATTGTGAGATTGTCACGATGTTAGTTAGAATGCTTCAAAAAATATAATTCATAGATCTCATAAGGGCACAAGTGATTGAAGCAACAAAGTGGAGAAGATATTCCTTGGCAGTTCGAATGATTAATGTTTTGTTAGGTTGACTTCAATTTCTTTTTAAAATGATTTAAGTTTGAAAAAATAGGCAGAATGAGCTCGAGTAGGGTGATATATAAAAGTAATTCGATATCCTATATCTTGGGTGACGAAAGAATCTTCCAAGTTTTACCTTAAATATGCATTCTTAATCACCTGAAATTGAGTAATATATCATCAATATATATCTAAGAGCTCGTAATAGTACTGTTACAAATCTAATTTTTGAAAACAATTTCAGAATTGGTCAAACAGTGTATATAGATTTTGGATTCGTTTGCTGCAGCTAGAGTTGTTAGAAGTTTGCTGACAGATAAAGTGTTAATATTTTTTGGTGACGCACTATTATGTTTTGCTAAAATAGAGCTCGTTTTAGTATTAATTTAAGATTGTATGCATGCATCAGAACTTAATTGCAATGGTTCAGCAGGTTACCGGATGGCTGATAGGGAGGTGAGATGAGCAGCAAGGCGGCCAGACAAATGGCAAGGTAATGGGGTGAGCTGAGTGGCCGATAACAGAGCACTTTGGTCATTTGCTTCTTTAAAAAGCAGTAAGCTAAAAAGGGTGAACTTGTGGAACTTAATATTTGGCAATTTTCTTAAAATATTTGATTAAAGAAGAAACTATTACATTGATCCTCAAACAATCTTGAAATTGTTTTATATTCAGTTCAGCTGCTATTAAGTTATACCAAACAGACCCTTTATTTGGATTCATGAATATTTTTCAAAGCATACACACTTCTCCCCAAGCAAATGCCCATATTTTGCTCCACATAAACTACAACTTGTAAAGCACTATGAAAAAAATGCATTCATAAAATCCATTTGAAACATGAACGGATCATTATAAATGATCACTAGTTGCAAAAGTTGACACAATTTAGCCTTGTAACTATAGAGAAGCATCACAGTAATATACTTTGAACAATAAAAACGAGTTAGGACGAGTTTAACATTAATAAAGCATTGCATTGGTCAATGGAACCATTAGGACGAGTTTAACAATAAAAACCTATCAACAGACAATAGAGAAACGAGTTTTCATGTTTGTTGATATTGAAGAGAATTCACTAACATTAAACCCCGGCAAATCAAAATGATGATATAAAGGTGATAAATTTTCTAATGTCATGTATGAGTGTGAGTTGGACGGGAAGAAAACGTTGTTTACCTTATCATAAGGCAATAGAGAGGTGAAGATCAAACATCATAAATTTTGAAGGATCATTAATAGTAGACAGGAATGGTAGTAGGTGTTGTTAGGATAGTAGTAAGATTTACAACAAAAAGATAAATGAAAATGAAGAGTGTAATCATGTTAGAAAACACAAACACATAATACAAGATATACGATGTTCGATAAAATTCACCTACGCTCATAGTTGCACAGAGAACTAATTTTTTAAGCTTTAAATAAAAGGTTTATCAAGTATTTCTTACAAAATAAATGATGAGCATCCAGATATTAAAGTTTAAACAAGATTGAAAGAGGATGGGACGGCCTTTTTCAAAAGTGAGGATTGGAATCTGGGAAGTTCTAAGAGCTCTTTCTTGCATAAAGCTTTTTTTTCTAGAGTAGTGTTACTTCTCAATGAGGTCACGAAATTTTGCCTTTAAACACTAAAAAAACCATTTTGAATATTTATTGTACTCTCTCTCTCTCTCTCTCTCTCTCCTTCCTTCTTTCTAATTTCTTACACTTTGGGATACAATCACAATTACCCTATGGCCCCATTTTATAAATAGTTTAGGCATAGAGCAGCAAATTTAAATATAACTTTTACTCACCATCATGTTTAAAATGGGATCCTGATGGAGGTATTCACATTGACAAAAAATTTGATGAAGACAAAAAATGTCTCCATTTTTACATATTTGGTAAGGATAAATTTTCGTGCCTGATAAATGGTTGAGTGTAGGCCATCTCTGCGCAACACCTTTAATATCAACATTGGATGTTTACCAAGGATTTACACAACCTCAATTTATCTGGGGGTACTGTTTTTGTAAGTCAGCAAGATTTTGAGCTTTATTTTTAATAAGTTGAAGAGAATAAAGTTCAACTGAGTAGTGTATATAATAGTATTTGAGTTATATATATTATAATTATATATATATATATATATAATTCATAAGTGGAAACAGTATCTTTGCTGAAAAGCATTTTAACTTTCGCAAAAATGTAATTTTCTTTTGTGACATTTGATACCTCTAGAAATTCTTTTAACTATACTAAATGTTCACTAATTTTAGTAACTACTATATATTCAGCTTCAGTGTAAATAATGCAACTATCCTCTACACAATTATATCTAGCTAATAATGTCAATGCCACTTAATGTGTACATGTATCCATCCGGTTATACTTTTATTAATATTAAGCTCTCAAGAATTCAAGTCAGCTTTATATCAATGAACGAATAGTTGACCTTTGATATAACATAAAATTTATTTGATACAACTAACATTTAAATTCACGAGTGGCACTTTCCTAGATTTGGAATTCATCATCTAACGACTCTTACCGCATGGCAATGTTTGGTCTTAATCAAACCATCCCCTGCCTTAATGAGCCAACTATTTCTGTATACAACCTTTTAGCCATATAATCCTTTTCTTTGTCAGTTTTTGATAGCTAAATTTTTAGAGCTTGAAGTAACTTGCAAGTGGCATCTTATATATTTTGAATATATCCAAGACTTTTTCAAAGTATTGACTATTGATATATGATGATTTTAAAATCACCGCAACTTTCTTATCATATTCTTATTCAAAAAACTTCTTCATTTCTCTTAAGTCTTGCAAATCATTTTCAATTGCAGTTATTTCTTTAAGTCAATAATTTGGTTGGTAACATTTCTTAAAACTAATATATCCCCGATGAATATAAGCAAATAACATAAGTTTTATCAATATTTATTGTACAATAATAATGATCAACAATGCCTTGTGAAAGTTGATTTTGCTCATAAAGTGAACACATTTTTATAGCAATTATTGTGAACTATCGAGTCTAGCCCACCTAACTTCAGAGGACACACCCAAATTTTTATAGCAATTATGTGAAACTTCTGAGTTTAGCCCACCTAAGTTCAGAGGACGCGCCCAGTTAAGAGTTCAAAAGACGCGCTCAATCAGAGTGTAACATCATCTCAATTAAAATATGAAAATTAATTTTTAATTGAGAAAATTTTAATATTTTGGAAAATAAAATAACTAAAATATAACAATATTCGATATTTTTATAAAGAAAAAAAAACCAAAATTAAGATTAAATTTTTAATAGATTTCTATAAGATTTTAGTAATTTTTGACCACTAGATTATATTTTTTTAAATTTCAAAATTAGACACTTTAGAAAATTATATAAAATAAACATATTGACCAAACTAGAAATTTTTTTATATCTTAGAAAAACCTAATTTTTTCTCCACAAACATTCATGCAATTGAGGTTGATCTGATTGAAAAATACAATTTATATTTTCTATTTTTTTAAAACATGAAATCGTTTTATAAGACTAATTTAATCTTAATTTATTTAAAATAGTGGATGGATCAACAACTAAATTAATTTTACAATCGGATTACCACATTTCTAATCATTTAATGTTAACATCGAACGACCGAGATTAATCTCAAAGCTGCTACTTTAGACCCAACAATTCCGATTAATCCCACGTATGAATTAAATTAAAACACAAGATTGGTTGAAACGATAATGATTTATTGCATGGTCTTGTTTAAATCCAATGATCAGGATTAATCTGTGATAGACTAGATCGCCTTGGGCTCGACTCGAGATTACTTAATGCTATAGGGTCATCCTGTACCTCGCGATAAAATCGCAGCAGCTGAAACCCTAAATTGTGGGAACTTGGTTAATGCACGCCCAAACCACAGTGAATTAAATCCAATCTATGAATAGAGGTAGAGGGATACAAATGAAAGTCTAATTATGCATAATTAAGCTTAAATTTGGAAAACTATAACAACTTGAAAAGTGTAAGTTCTACATGTTAATGCCTGAAACACCAAATTGATTAAACCTAAATGATCCTGATACATTTAGTGACAATTCTGAAATTAAAAATAAGCAATTTCAATGAGCTTCGCTTCATAAAGAGTGAATGAAACCCACATTAGACTCTTCTTCGAACCCTTTCTGAACAACAAAACTTTCAATCGTTTCTCTCAACTCTATGAAACCACTTAAACATTCTTCTGGGTCCTCTGATAACTCTGGGGAACTGGTAGAAGATATACTACCCTTTGATGATTATATAAGGGAAGAAACTGGTCTAGTTGAACTCAAATTGAGCCCTTTGAAAAAGGTAAGGCTCAGATAGTGGAAACTAAGCCAGAGCTCTCAACAATTGAGTTAGATTTGGGCTAATCTAAAGTCTGGATAAACCCATTGGTGAAGCTATCATGAACAATCCTATCTTATGGTTGTCTCAACTTAAGAATACTAGATGAGTATCCTCTTCTTTCTCTTATGAAATGCTTAATCTCTTTAAATTTTAATGAATATTAGATTTGATAAATGACAGAGGGTTGGATTAGGGTTTGGAAGCATGATGAATGTTATGATTAAGATGAATCAATGTTTATATAAATGATTGTTAAGCCTCCTCTACCTTCCACTCAATTGATTAGATTAATCAAATGGTTATTATGCTAGTAATGATAATTAGGGTTGTATACTAAGAAACATGAGCTAGGACTTTGCATTTGATTAAGTTGAGTTTAATCTTTTCATGTATCTTCCTGTTAATGATTGTCATCCTAACCTCATTCTCAACCTTTTAATCACATAATGAGAGAGTAATTATTTTTAACCTACTATTTTAGCATTTGGGGTAGTGGGTAAAAGAAGGGTTAAGTACCTTGTTCATTGAAAGATTAGAGAAGCCTTATCCTCATGCTTAATTAATCACTCCTCTTATCAATTTTATTTGACTAATCACTATCTTGATAGATTGATGAGACAACCAATGTTGAAAGAATTAGAAACAAGAAATAGTGAACCAATGATTTAAAGTGAGAGTTTAACCCACTTAAATGGATCCCATCACTTGAAAAGATTATAGCTTACCTAAAACTCCCATTCTACTCTCCACTAAGATAAATAACTTCTTGAGTTCATACCAAGAATAAAGTATGGATAATTTTTTATTAGAGCACCTCCATAAGAAGATTCAGTGCCAATCGTGTTCAAGTTAGGACCAAATATGTGGAAACCACCCTTTAAAACACCTTTAGTACATAGCCCCATTGAGATTAGCTTGAGTCTTAACTAGTCATTAAGATGATCATAATCTATATAAAACCCTAGAATAAAACTCTATAATAAGGATTGGAGATTCATATTTTATCCTTTAGATAGATTGTGGTTTTAAGAATTTGGTTCATTTGACAAGAAAATTATACAGTTAGGAGCTTAGATTTCGAGGCCCTAATTAAGTAAATAATTGAGATATTTCTTGCCGAGATCTAATATTGAGCTTGGGAACCACTGATTTACCGTTAGAAATTATTCTTAAGCTTAGAATTATATGTGCATTTCACAATTCAATAATATTTTAATGATCCAAAGATCTAAATTTAGACCTCACTAATTATTTAAGATTAACTAATAAATCTTAACGACATGCCCAGATGAGTAAGATGGCACACATAAGCTTGCATTATGTCCTGGATACTAAGATGGTTCCAGCCCTACATCCTTCCCACTTCTTAGCAACCTACCTTTGGAAATTTTATAAAGATCTTGATGCTGATGCAATATATGTTTTAAATTCTCAAAGAATAATTATTTGTTGTCTGCAAGTAAAGGAATTTTTCTTCATTTTACATTTACATTTACCATATGTTTTCATTCATTTGTAAAATACCTTTTTATTAGTGAGATATTTTTCTTAGAAATATTGTGTTTCTTTCACCTTTATTTTTCATCTCCTCTCTACTATTTTATCCTCATATAACTCTCTTCAAGCCCTAGAAACTTTCATGAGCTTATAGACTATACTTTCTTTTTCATGTTCAACAAAAACTACGGGATAAACCCTATAGATATCTTCAAGATTAGTATGAAGAAAAGCTATCTTGACATATACTTATTCTAAATATAAAATCATTATTATTAATTGCTCAATAATAGATAAGTAGATGTAGTTTAACAAATTTTTTGGTTAATTTATTACCATTCTTTTATTGAAAGCCTTTAACCACTAACTTTTTGACTATTAGTTTTATTATTATCCATTCCATTTGATTTTGCAGATCCATTTATTTTTCAATCTTTCTTATTTTAAAGCATTTTAATTAATATCTAAAAGCTAAATTTATAAAGAGAATCTCTTCTTTTATTACAAGCTCTTGCTTGATTGAATCTTCTAATTGTATAGATGCATCATAATAATCTAATATCTATCTATAAACAAGTAATAAAGATAAACATAGTAGTGATTTGTTGGCTTATAAGTTATTTATAGCCTTTTGACTTAAATCAAGGCTAACCATAAATCCGCTGCGCTTTAAGTTTCTTTTGATACTTTTTTTCTTAATTTGTAGATTGGCCACTTTTTAGCTAAATAAGTAAGATAGTGGAAATTTTTACAATGGTATTTAACCAATTGCGTCTAATATGGATTTATTAAAAATCGCTCTTTATTTAATTAAGAAATCAATTCAGTCAGCTCACCAAACAATCATGAGATGTCGATTAATTGTTGAGCAAGAAGTATAAGTAGCTGAGCACTGTCGCTGACTGACCTTCACACATCAAGCCTAGAGACACTTCCAGGAATCCCACCGAAAGAGACAAACCTTGGCACAACACGCATATCACCATGATGGAAGTCGAGAACTTAACCTAAAAGGAAACCAATAACATGCCTCAACATAACTACTCAGCAAATTATCGAGTAAAAAGCTAATGGCAAAAGAACTTGCCAAGGTATTTATATATTGATCGTCTAACAAGATTGCTCAGCGAAAAGTCACAGTTTGCATAAAGAAGAAATTGTTTTTAAGTTGTGCAACTAAACAACAAGATTGCTTTTGGACACACATCATGTACCTATTGAGGGTCAGATTGTAATATTTTTGCATGCAATGGGTCTTATTATTTGAACTTATTGTGTATTTAGATTTCCAAAGTTTATGGGAGACTATTAGATGATACATAAAAAGACTTAAGTTTGTCATTAAAAGTTATATCATGAGTTGATTACTCCATAAATTCCATAGATGATTAATTTGAGATTTAAATTCATGCCTCTTTTAGATTCAAGAAACTTTAGTTTTTTTCATATTTACGTCTTCATATGTGATGTTGAGAATACAAGTACTTGAAGCATTGGCGAAATGAACCACATAATAAGACGAGTTTTGAAGTATATGCAGTGTTTTTCCAAGCTCTAACCACTGTGTTTTTTTCATTATCTGATGAATTGTAGAGTTATGAAGAATTTTTATCTTTTCATATTTTTTCCCTTTAGATATGTTGATGTGCAAAGCTTTGGATGGCAATTATGCAATATATTTTTTTTTAAGAAGGTGAGCTTCAATTAAGAAGCAAATATATGGCTAGTGTAATAAATTTTACTAGATGGGAACTTCTGAAAAAATATAAGTTTGGGTGTTAAAATTGAAAACCATAATTATATATATATCAGATATCTAAATTAATTTTTTATATTCATTTATCAGTGAAAAATAAGATATAACTCTTTTTGCTAATCTAACCATTTACTCATAGTCCTGCAATTATTGTACGGCAAACATAAAAAATATTATCCCTACAAAACTTTCACAAACAATCATAAAATTATTAACCAAACAGCCCTTTAACCAACTCAAATAATTTGTTTACTTATTTGTGTTGCTTTACTTGTTTCCTAAGTTTTGGGTGGTATTAACCTCATAACTGCCCCTAAAATTGAGATGCTCTTTTTGACCTACAAAATATGTATTTTGGGAATATCATATCAAAATAGCTCACAGTATCACATCAATTGGGAGGCTTTAAGCTCAAACAATGAATAAAAAATCAAATCAGATCGATCAGTTCAACCAATCGGACCATGAACTAGCTGCAGAAAACCATCCTTAAATGGGGAAAACTAGTGGAACCTGAAACGGTGAACCAGACCGACTTGGCTTGAACCGCATGATTCTTTGGGACTATTTTTTATATTTTTCCCTAATTGATGAGAAATATATACACAAATAAATAAAATTTCTAAGATAAAAGAGGACTAAAAAAGAATGAGGAAAACTTCTTTTACAACTTTGAATTTAAAATTTGAGTATTTTTGTTTTATACATCTACAAATAAAATATAAATTTATATACCAAAATTTTGATACACACCATGAAAATCTTTTTAATTCACATATTTAACACAAATCCTAAATATTATGAAACTACCACCTATATCTCAATTATTACATAAAAAATATCATCCCAATTTAATGTTTTTTTTATTCATTCAAATAGAATACTAAAATATATTTTTCATGTAAATATACATGTTTGTATTATACATGTATTATTAAATATGAAAAAAGGGTATATAAGTATAAGTTATTATTATGTATTTAAAAGTTAAGAATTTAAATGTTACTACAGATTAGTAAATGCAAAATAGGTTAAAATTTGGTGGACATATAGTATAATTACAACTTTATTACTTTATCTCGATTTAACCCCGTTCAATCTCAATCAAATATTTATACTTTAAACCTCACTTTATTTGTTCAAAGATTGGCCAATTTCCTGATACATGGCCTAAAAATGTAAACAAATCACAAGTACTGCTACATGCCAAAATAAAGTACGGATGACGATTTAACCCCATTCAATCTCTGTCAAATATTTATACTTTAAACCTCTCACTTTAATTGTTCAAAGACCAGCCCATTTCCCGATACATGCCTAAAATGCAAACAAATCACGAGTATTGTTACAGTTCCAAAAAAATAACCAAAATAAAGTATGGATGATGTGACAATACTATATGTAAGAACATAATTGATGAAATACAATTTTTGTGTGGGCCTGTGTACAAAAATAAAAAAATAAAGATAAAGAAAGAAAATTTTCTATTAGTTATGGATATTTTTTTTGAAGTTTAGCATTTTCCACAAATCACACTAGCCTGAAGCATCCCATTAATTGTTGATATGACCAAACATTCCACAAAACTTCTATAAGCTAACGTTAAGTTTTGGGCACAACAACCATATAAAGTTCACTTTTATCTATGAAATTTATCAATAAATATTTTGTGATAAGTGGTTTTTGCTAAATTATCCTTAATTAATTTAAGTTATTCAAAATAGCACCCATTTAAAAATTGTGCTTTAACTAATCATCTAACTTTCATAATTTGAATTAAATCCCAAAATTACTTTTCATCCAGTTTTTATGTAAAAGTGATTTGATCATTATTAATTGAAAAGTACTTTAGTAGTTAGTCTATTAAATAAATAATTTTATTTTCTAACCATAACTTTAAGCTTGTGAAACAAACTCATAAGAAAATATTACTTTAATAGCAAAAAACTAAATTAAAAAATGATACTATTAATAAGAAAATCATCAAAATGCCCTTCAATTAATATGAATAAAATCACTTTCCATTCAAAATGCATAAAAAACATAAGTTGGGACTTTTTTTATCAAAATTTTGAAGGGGTGCTGATTTGACTAATTTATAGTCAGGACAGCTTTAAACAATTTCAGATAATTAGGAGATTATTATCAAATGCCCTTCAATTAATACAGTCAAATCATTTTTTCATCCAAAATGAATGAAAGTGATTTAGGGACTAATTTAATCCAAATTAAGAAAGTGAATGTATTAATTTGAATAAGTTCAATAGTCGAGAACTATTTCAAAACAATTTCAAATAACTAGGGGACTGTTTGAATTAAAAAACTCACGAAAAAAGTAATGTTGGGTTGACAAAAAAGGACTAACAAGCTCAATATGCTCAAGTAAACCTTGTTGGGGCGTCCTTCCGGCAATCAGCTCAAAAAGCAAAACTCCAAAGCTATAAACGTCACTCTTCTTTGTGAAAGACCTTGAAGAAACATATTCAGGATCAAGGTAGCCATAAGTTCCCCTAACTGCTGCATTCCGGCAGACAATTTCCTCTCTTGAAAGGCCAAAGTCTGAAACCTAGTCAAAACAAGAGTTTGCAATGCGTTAAAACACTAAAGAAAATATAAACCCTGCACTATAATGTACTAGTCATATGCCCTGAGGTAAACATTTATGACTTCGCTTGTTCCAATAAAAAAAATCTCTAGATTCCAATAAGTAAAATGGGAATCAGATTTCAATCATTATTGGCTCAGGGAACCAAATTCTTAATGTTAAAGAATATAAGCATACTTTAGAAAACCAATTTCTTCATGAAAATACCTTATATATTAAGTTATATCAAAGTTTGTTTGGCGCATGCCTCAAATTTGGTCTGGATCTGATATGTGCTATGCAGTAGCAACACCCTGACATGGAAAAACATATTCCGCATCTACTTTGAGAGAATATTTGCATTTTATTTTATTTTTCACTTCTCTAATATTCTCTAAATATATAACCACCTAAGGGTTTTATAACAGTTGTTCATACATGTTTATCTTTTATCTCTTTTAGTGCAGCCACTTCTCCATCTCTCTCCTTAAAAATTTGTAATTTTGGGTTAAGACCAGTTTTTTGTGGTGCTTTCTCTTTAGTTGTTTCTTACCTAACAAAGCTCATTAGTTCAATACAAATTTTTTTAAACTCAAGCTTGTAACTCCAATAAACATTAACAACATCCCTTAGGTTAAAGATCAAAATTAACCTTTCTAGAAATACATGGCATAATGAAAGCAACTAAAAAATAAATTTTTAAAAGCAAAAATAAATGGGTTAAGATACTATATCATACATAAGGTGGGTTTTGAGCCGAGTTCAAGCAAACCAAGTTTAACTTTAATAACCATTATGGTGCCTTGGAGTGCCCAAGTGTAATTACCAAAGGCAGCCAAAATATTGTGCGCCCAGGTGCATGCTCAGTCAGGCCAGCAAGGGAACTGGGCGCCCAAGCAGGCCCAGACGCAATTACCAGCGCCAGCTAGAGGACTGGGCGCCCACGACCGGCATTAAAGATTATGTTGTGGTCTGATACTATGGATCAGATTTTTGAGTGGTTTTGGGTGGATGGTACCAGTTTTTTAGATGAATTTGCATGGGGTGAGTGGAAGAAGGTTGCGATTTAGGGTTCGGTATAGTGTTTAGATGGGGAGTTGAGCACTTTTATGTGGAGGAGGTTGGAGAGTGTGATGTAGAGGTTAATGTACTATCAGGTGAATTGCTGATGTCGAGTGTCTTTGGAGATTGGGGGATTGGTGTGGGTAGTGGGATAGTTGTAGATGATGATTGTGTGATGAATGGAGTTAGAATGAGAGGTGTTGAGGTAAATTGAGGAGAGGGATGTGGCTTGGCTGATTCGGTTGAGTTGGGTAAGGCAAAGTATAGGAATTAATTTTCAATGAATTTCACATGACAGGAGATCAAGGAGGAAAAGGTTTGGAGGTTGTAGCATATGTAGCATTTGTGATTAGGCGAGTAACCAAGGAAAAGACAAGGGACAAATGTTAGACTTAGTTTAAATGTTTTTGTTGGTGGGAGAAGAGGGTTGATGTTTGAAGAGGAGAAGGTGGATGTCTTGGCTTCGAAATGTTGGAGCATTTAAGCCTTCCAAATTGAGCGGTTTTCTGAAGTGAGAGTAGAATATATCATGTTCTTGATGTGGGACATTAGGAATTTGAGTTCTTTGAAGTTATAAAGGGTGGTGATTGTGATACCGGAGCTTGAATTGTTGCTGGACTGAGATTCAATGTCTGCCGAGTCCATTGAGAGGGTTCTTGAACTGCGAAATGATTCTTGAATGTTCTTGTGGACTGGAGAGGGAAAGAGATGTGAATCTTGAGACTTATATGTGGTAGAAGAGTTCTTGAGGTAGGGGCAGACAAATGAAGGGCTGAAGGTTTCTTAGAGTTGGTGTGATCGTCCTTGCTGATGATTGAGGTAGAAGGGGTTAGAGCAGGAAGAAAGTGTTCTCATTAATTAGAATGTGGCATTACATAGGTGTACATGTAGATACAATACGATATGGTTCTATGAAATTCGGTTCAGCCAGGTAAGGCGTCTAGTCCTCTGAATGGCGCTGGCAATTCAGCCTGGGCGTCCCGTCATTTGGCTGGCCTGACTAGGCATGCGCCTGGGTGCACCTGAACGCCCAGTCTTCTAGCTAGTGCTGGCAATTGCGCCTGGGAGCGCTTGAGCACCATAATGGTATTAAACTTGAACTCAAATTTTTCAAGTTTGTCTCAACTTAAATTTGATTTGATTTGAGCCAATTGGACTCGAAATAATTCGATTTCGAGTAGAGTTCCAAACTGAGTAAAACTGGTTCAAAAGTTATAAGAAAAAAAATACTGGTATATTAGGTTTCTAGACCCAAACTAAACTCTACTTTAAAACTTAAGCTTAGAGATGATCAAATTAATTATGAACCTACAACCTCTCTTAAAGATTAGAGTCTCAATGAACTGTACTTGGCATTTTGTTCTATTTGTAATGCATATCTAATATATTGGATTAACACGCAAACTGTGTTCATTTTAATGTACTTGGAAAATGAATTTATAAGCAATTTACTGTTAATGTATTTTATATTTAACTAGGAACTTTGCCTGTGAAAATTTGTTCATGCATGGCTTGCTTATTCCCTAATATTAAAAGTCAACAAACTAATCCCCCTGAATAAATCCTTATTCATTAATCAATAGGTTATTAAATAAAATAATAATACTATATAATAAGATTGTTTTATACAAAAAAAGATCCAAATTTTTTGATATAAAAATATTTTATGATTTTTTATTTTTTAGAAAATATTATGATACATTAATTTGATAAAAAAAATATATTTGATGTTTTGTTATATCAACCATGCATTTTGAAATAAATAAATAAATTTAGAATATAGTAAAAGAAATTACGTAAATTGATATAAATGATTAAACTAAAATAAATTATTCATAAATACTAAAACTCAATTTAAATTTTTTTAAAATAAATTATTTATAAATATATACATATGATAAAAATAAATAATTTACAAATTTAGTACAATTCTTATTATTAAAGCCTCGTTGATAAAATTAATTAAACTAGAACAAATTTTATTTATAAAATAAGAACTATAATTATATCTTTAAAATGTCTTCCTATTATTTTAATTTTTTCATCCAAAATAGATAAAAAAGTTAAATTATGACTATCTTGGATAATTTTAAAGAGTCAGATGATCAAGCCAAAAATTAGATTAGCTAATAGACTATTTTGGATCAATTAGAATAGTCAATAGACTATTTTGAAAAATAACCCATAATATGTCATTAATTTTGAGTTAATACAAATCATAAATCAAACAACTCAACCTACACTTAAAATGAAAAAAAAATTGAGTTTAATATTCAACTCAAAAAAATTTTATTTGATTTGAGTTGAACTAAAATTCAAGCAAGATTTGAATTTTGAGCCATAGTGCTAGCTCTAACACACAAGCATAAGAAATAGAAAATAACAAAGATTCGTACTCTAGCTCTCATGGTGCTATCCAGTAATATATTTGAAGACTTGATGTCCCGATGAACTACAGATGGGATAGCCTACACAACCAGCAAATTAAAACAATCAACGACATCAAATAAGAGCTGCTCGTCATTTTCTTTAGTAAATGAAAAATAATTGCCTACGCCATCATGAAGATACTCCAAGCCTCTTGCAACATCTAGGGCAATATTAATCCTCAAATCCCAGCTTAATGCCACTTTAATTTCATCTGCCAAAAAAAGGAGAAATCAATGATGAGAAAACAAAATTGACGAACACATAGTACTTGTGCTACTTTAGCAGGTAGAATGCAAGTATAATTATTCTTTCATTTCTCACACTCATTCATATCAAATAATATCTCAACCCTCGCTTTAAATTGCTTAGTAATTGGTGTTTTTAACAAAGATTGTTGTTTTTCATTTTTTTTAAATGTAAATTTGATTTGATGCTATAATTTATGCTTGCTTTTAAAGCTATAATTTTTTTCGAAAACATGAGCAGTAGTGAACTGTTATCCGGTTAAGTACTTGGGATAAACATCTTAAACGTTGAAAAGTGACAGTGAGGTTCCTCTACACATAGTAAAATGCCTGATAATTTTACATACAGTAAGTGTTTCAACCTAGACTGGTATGCATACCTTTATATTATCGTAAAAAGATTTAATACTTCTGTGACAAAAACGTACAAGTGACAAGTCAAACGTGACATGTAAATGTATGTTAGTTCCAACTTACTGTACAAGTGAGAAGCAAGGCTACCATTTTCCATATAGACATATACTAGCATGTGTTGGCCTTTTTCTGCACAATATCCCACCAAATTCACAAGGTTCCGGTGATGCAATCGGCCAAGAAGAAGAACCTGGAAATTTTTAAGTGTAAGCTCATTGTAGATATACATACCAGCCATGCTAATTATTAGTAAATTAAGAGGTAAAGATTATAAAAAGGCATACAAAGGTACTTGAACCACGTAATATGATTAATAACGCTCTGAGTGTTTAGTTAACATGTAGGCCGATGGATTTTAAGGGATATTGCTTAACTGGGAACTGTTTAATGGGAAGACTTTTGTGTGTAAGTAATAAATGCAAAGGATTTTTGTTTGTTTAAGTTGAATTAAGAGGATAGTAGCAAATGCGAATCAAAATATAATCATTATTTTAATTTCTTTAGTTGATCTATTATGATTTACCTTATATGCATATTTTTTTATTGCTTGAAATAATTTGTAGTTTTCTAAAATCGTGGACTCTTTGAAAATCTTTGGCAAATAAAAATGACGAGTCAAAAGATGCTTGAAATGGTAGATTGATAGCATCAATCAATCATTTAGGATTATGATTATGGTCAAACAATATTTCAAATGGTGATGCTTTGGTTGTTTTTGAAGCCACTAATTCAGTAATAGGCAAATGTAAGTCTGAATTACCTATGCTACTTCCAACAAAACACCTTAGTAAGTTTCTTATATTTTAATTGACTATATTATTTTGACCATTTATTTGAGGATAAAAAGACAAGGAGAATTGCAATTTTGTTCCAAAAAATTTTCACAAGATTTTTCAGAAGTAAGAAACAAACTTAACATCTTGATCTGATACGATAGTTGAAGTATGGCTATAGAATCATACAATTTTCTTATAGAACAATTTTATAATGTAGGAGGCATTCTTGATCTTAGAGCAATGGATGAAATGAACCATTTAAAAAAATCTGTTAACACCACAAATATGTCAGCATGATTATAAGCCATTTGAGATAATCCAAAAATAAAAATCATTGATGAATCTTCCCAAAGTTTATAGGAACATGCAATGCCATATATTGGCCAAATTTCTGTTTAGTGGATTTAGCTTGTTTGCAAGAAGCATTGAGCCATTAATTAAGCAAAATGACAACATTTTTTTTAAGTGATAGCAAAAAAAAACTATTTTTAATTAAGCAATTTGTTTTATTTTTTTCAAAACTATTAGTAATTTCTCTTGAGTGGAATTAAAAAATTAGAAATTCTCTATGAGAAACCTAGGAATGCAAAATTATTTTCCTTGATAAGGATGCACATTAATGACTGTGTATGCCATTAATAGAGTTAAAGGTTTGTTTAAATGTTTATAGCAAATTAGATGAAAGTCTAGATACATTCGGTTCTCATCTCAAACTCTTTCAAATTCTGAAATTTTGAGTTTTATAGAGGAGATGGTTATGGTCGCTCTTGATAAAGTATCAATAAATTTATTTTCAATACTTAGTTTATGTCTGAGAACAAATGAGTAATCTTGGAGAAACTTAACCCATTTAGTGTACCTAAGATTTAATTTTAAATATTTTTAATAAATTTAAAAGCATGATAATCTAAGTTAAAGATAAACTTTCTATATAAAATGTAGTCTCTAATGCCTTGAAGACTAAATGACAACATAAAATTCTCTATCATATGTTGAGTATCGTTGCTTTGTCTCCTTCAATTTCTCATTAAAGAAAGCAATCAAATGATTTTCTTAACTAAAGACTCATTAAATTTTAACTCCAAATACATCACAAGCCACCTCAAAGGCTTTAGAAAGTTTTAAGAAGCCTAAAAATTAGGGTAAATGTCATTAAAACCTAATTTTAATTTAAGATTTTTGTGCAGCTAGAGTCCAACAAAACTTATCCAACTTTAGTATGTTACTAAAGTCCGATGGAGTATCAGTAGAATATTGCTAAACTATGAAAACGCCAAATATTAGTGAAATTTTTAAGAGTTAACCACTCCATAATTGCATTAACTTTTGTTGGAACAAGCTTTATCCTTTTATAACTTTAGTTTGCAAAAAAGAAATATTTCTTAAGATTAGTGTATAATTTCTCAGCCCTAAAAATATAAAAAATTTGTTTGAGATTATTCTACTTCACTTGGGCTACAAATTAATATAACATTAAAATATACCACTAAAATTTACCTATTTATGGCTTAAGAACGTTGTCCATTAGTCTCATAAATATACTATGTGTATTTGAGAGTTCAAGTGGCATGACTATTCATTCATAAAGCACATCAAGGTTCTTGAATATTATTTTTCATTCATCTCCATATCTAATTATGATTTGATGGTATCCACTTTTCAAATCAATCTATGAGAAAAAATTGCTATAAAGATCAAGTTTAGCATGTCATCTAATCATGAAATAGGGAATTTATGAGAAAATTATCAAAATGATCAATTGACTCTTGCAAAATATTCAAAATAGTCATTGACTCTTATAAATATTTTTTTTTCCCATAACTTTTATTTAAATGATTTTTTTGGTCCTTACTGTTATTTGCTCGTAACCTCCCTTTTCTTCTGCTAAAAAAGTAAGGCTAAATGCATAATTCTAGCGGACAACACTTCTTCAATTTGGTTCTGATTTCTCATAGATTGCGATTTCTTCTACAAGTCCTCCGTCGATGTTGATGAAGACGTCGATTCTTGTAGTTGGAATCGACAATGCGTTGTTGGAATAGACAATACGTCGACGAAGGACAAATTGCGATTCCAGCGACACATTGCAAAAATCGTCGATTGTCGATTATAGGTTGCGATTCCAACGATGCTTACAAGGATGATAGCATTTCCAACGACAACTGCGACTGCAGCGGCAAATTCGAAGCATACATCACACACCAGCCTTGAGAGGTAGTACAGATGGTTGGCTTTCATTTTTATGTCTAAAGGCGAGAAATGATAATGGGTAAAGAATGTGAAATTGGGCTAGGATGAAATCATTCAATTATCTTCATGCAATTCTCAGCTCTTTGTTGTGAATTTCTTCTTGATAATCTTCCCACTTATGTTGAGAATTTGTTCTTCAAATATTCCTCAACGTCTTGCTCTAACTTACCCCTTTAGCATTAAGTTCGTGAATGTTTCCTTTAAAATGCATTTGACTCAATTGAGTATATGCAACTCCAAACATTTAAAAACAATGCATTGCGTTTACATAACACTCCAAGAATGCATGAAATTTAATCCCCACCTACCAAATAACTCCTAGAGTATTTAAGTTCATGTGAACACTATATGCAAGCAGTTGAAGTTTCAATTTTAATTGCATATATATTGATAGAAGAATTTTTCAATATAGCCCCTAGTCTAATTCAATTTGATTGATTTTGTTTCAAAGTATTCAATCTGCCAAATTTGGTTCCGGCTATTCAATTTGATGCCATTTTGGAACTAACCTGAGATCAAACACAATAATTAAGGGGCAACCTTGACAATTAGTCAGAAGACTAGATTGATAAATTCCTAATTAATAGTTGCTTTCTCCACAGATTAGATAAATGTGTATTCACTTTGCAATAATAATGCCAATTCAAATTTTAAGTATGGCAATGTTGATTGGGTTAATGTAACGCTTAGAACGCTTAGCCCTGTAGGATGAACTTAATTTAAAGACAAGAAAGTTGTTCTTAAAACAATACAGAAATTTTGAAAACATAATCTCCATCCCATTTACCTCTGACTGAAATTCACTCTCTCCTTGTTTGGAATCGGTAGCCAGCACTTTGACTGCAACTGTTTCACCTGTTGACATTTCAGCTTTGTACACAGAACCAAACGCCCCTTGACCAATCAAAGTTGTAAAATTACAGGTTGCCTTCTGCAGATCCCTGTGATTGCACAATGTAACTTTGTTAAAAACCTAAATGGAGTTAGAAAGGAACTAAGAGTTCATAAAACTGAAATCGAGTAAACTTTATTAAAGGCTTCAAAGTCAAGTAAAATCAATCACATTCTGTGGATTCGACGCAAGCAATTGTTCATTCCAATTGGGAAGAATAAAAAAACATAATTTAAACAGAACTAGGTTTACCTGTAAGCATACTTGGGTATGCCAGACGCTGAGATCACGCCTTTTCTTTTAGGTCTCTCAATCCACAGTGAGATGCTGTTATCTTCTATGGTTCTAGGGGATTCCAGACCTGCAGTAGAGTCCGAGAGTACTGTGCTGGTATCCACTCCATTAGTACGGATAGGGATAGCGGAAGCCCTCCTTGAGCTACTAATTCCAATCTGAGGACGCTTTTTCCTCAACCAATTGAAGAACAAAGCGGATGTAGCCAAGAGAATCCCAACCACAAGTCCAACGGTCACCCCTATAATCAACCCGAAAGAGACCCCTCTCATAGCTTTCAAAACACCTACAGGCTTAGAAACCAGACACGCCCTCCATTCATAAACCTGAAAAACATATGCGGTAGTTTTTAAAAGCTGAAAATGGTAGTCTACTATTGAAATTATCGAAAGAAAGTCAATCATTAAATGCGAACCGTAGACAAGATTGTCAACTAGTTCTGGACATCAATGACTGTCTCTGAGGGAAATAAATGGTCATTTAATACAACAGTAAAAATCTCATAAGAAAACCAAAATGCTGGCAGAAACTCGGATCGATTGAAGGAGGACAGATATAAAGTTATGTAGCATCATTGAATAGGCTCTACTGTCAGGAACGCATTGATAGTAAAAAACTGGCAAAAAATCAGTGGATTAGAAGTTAGGAACGATGGATGCTTGGGAACCCTAAATAATGGGTGTCGAGCAGAATTGCAGAAAACAGCGGATGTTGGAAGCGGAAGAATCGAATGATCGATCCACCACTGCAAGCAATTGAGGTCGTCCGCGAGCACCCAGATCAGACGGCAAGCTTAAAGGAGAAGGTTTCTAAGATTGAAATCAAGTGAAGAAATTGGAACACAAAATAATTTAAAAATATAGCGCAGAATGGAGAGGAATCGAGACGTGCAGGAGGCACGTTCAGATCGCTGGCTCTGCACTCCATTTTTTTCTCGCAAAAATGTTACTGTCTCAAATATCTCTAAATTTAAAATATATATTTTTATAAATTTATAAATAAAAATAAATTTAATAATAATTTTTTATTCTCTATAGTTGGTGTGATTTAGGTGTGAGCGTAACTTTTCTATGTGCTGTAACGTTGGAGACCTTCAAAGTATTTTAAAAAAAGTTTTTGCTATATAATTTATATATATTTTCAATAAAATAGGGATAATTAAGTTTTAATCATTTATATTTTTTGAAAAATATTTGAGAGTCAAATAATTTTTTTCTTTAAGAAATGGGGGTGGCTAGCCTCCCCGAAATTTGTTGAACTTTAAATTCGCTGACTCGTATCTGAAAAAATTTATCTAATGAGATTTAGACATCATTTAAATACAAATTTTTAAAATAATATTTGTATTATTTCAATGTAAATAAATAAACACTAATAAAATGATGCCCAAATCTCATTAGATGTTTGTTTTGTTGATGCTTGTGATGACGAAAATAACTTATCTCTTAAACTCTCTTATACTCAATTCTAAGTAGGGTTAACAATGTAATAGCATAAAAATTATAAAACTCTCTAAACTTTTGAATCGAATGGAACTAGACTGAAATTTCAAGTTGAATCCAAAACAGTTTGCGGTTTGATTTTAAATTTTTAAGTTGAATCCAAAATTTTTGAGACTAGATTTGAAATTTTCGGCTTGAACCGGAACGTTTTTTTAATCTAAATTGATTGGAGTTCGAGTTGAGTTCATAGTCAAACTTAATTCGAAAATTTCGAGTTCAATTTTAAGCTGATTGGATCGAACTCAAATTGGCCTAGTTCAAAGACATTTTAAAATTCAAAAACACATATTGCCTAAAAACATCAATTCAATTGGGGATTAACCTTACTAATTAAATGAACAAAAAGTAGTTTAATTAAGTTTAATTATTAGGTTATATATTTTTAAAGAAGATAGCCTTGTTAGAGATTATAATTTAATTAGTTAAACTTAAATATTGAATTTGACCTAAAAATCAATCTATGAGCTCTATCAACTTAATGATAATATTGTTTGATCTTTTTTTTTTTTCTTATATTTTGCTTTTTACAACTTTTTTTACTTAATTATCTGAATAAGCTAAGCAAAGATGATTAATTATTTAAGATTATCTAAACTAAAATAGGATAAGCATTAAATAGGTAGATCCTTAGTGCATGTTCATTCTAAGCACAGTTTAGCTTCTTCGATAGATCCTTAGTGTTTTGTCTGTCATTTTCTTGATCTTATTTTAAGTAGTTATTAGTCCTATACTGCTATGCATTCGCATTCATATGGATTGACGAATTAGCATTAGAAGAACCTGCAGAGGTCATCAATAAACATTTCTTCAATGGTACAAGCATTGAACGCACTTGTTTGTTATGTTAAGTTTTTTCTGTAAAAGACATTAGTTTTCTCAAGAAATTTAGGTATTAAACACAAGTTTGCAAGTACTCTTTTTGTGTCTCATGCTAAAAATACATCTATGCATCGTCCAGAAAATAGAACAATGCAGCAAATGTGAGTCAAGTGAAGAGGGAAAGTGGACTTAAAAGGGAGATTGCCTGCAGTTGGGTGAAGATTGTGAGCTTTGTTCAGTTGTTTGTGGCAAATGTGTGAGAAGATCAGTGTATGGGCTAAAGAAGAGGGGGCTTTGTTCCTGATGCTAGCTGTGCTTATGAATGTGAATGAACAAGGGAGACAGGTGAAGCTGGTATTGAAGTACGAGTGCGGGGCCGTTCTCATATATGGATTTGTATTTTAAGTTGATTTAGTTTGAAATAAAGCAAAAGTTTTTGTATTCAGCATTTGCTAGAAATAGTTTAGTGAATGAGATTTTGTTTTCTTGCTTTGATGAGATGCAGGCTTTGTGAAATGCTTGAAGTGGTAATTGTGGATCTAAGTGGGCTGTATTTCTTATTATTGTTCAATAGATTTACAAATATTGTTTATGACATTACAAACACATTGTAAAATCTTGAAGAATTTCTAAGAAAATGATTCACAGATTCACTTGCATCTAGCTATAGCAGATGTCATACATGATATTTTGCAAATGAACAACTAAAATACTCAGATATTAGATATACTGCGATTGTTTAGTCAAATTCATATTTTGCTGAGCAATATACACATTAAAATACTCAATTATTAGATATAGTACTTTTATTTTTTAACTAAAGGGTTCTTTAAGTTCGATTGAAAAATTGGAGTAAATTAAAATTTTTATATGAAATTCTAAATTTTAGATATTTTTATATGATGATGTTGAAGTTTTTATCGATAACTCCACACCGATTGATCACACAGAATCAGCATTGATAATTGAAGTGCCCATTTTGATTATAATTCCAACGCACATTATGCTTATGTTATTTTGTTTGATTTTTTTATTCTCGATTTAGAATTGTGATTAGCTTGCCCTTGCCGTGTTGAATTAGACGTTTCTTTTCCTTTCGACATTTAAGGAAAAATCATATGGTTTTTCTCTTTCTCTTCTTTGGATATTCTCAATTAAGACCACATCTCTAATGTCATCCAACTTTAAGTTGGCGTCCGCCGATGAACTGCTCAGGACAGTCAATGGCTCACCAGCTCTCAAGTAGGGACGATAATAAATTTAGCTCATTGACGTCATCTTCAAACATAATCGTAACGGATTATAATTATTTTGTGATCATGTTGAGCTCATTTATATGGCCGGGCAGAGACGCTCTCCTCACTTTTAAATTAAATAAGAGGCGCATAAGATAACACCTTATTTGATACTGATGGTTTCTCATAGCTGTTTGATAATGCTTTCATCAAACTCATCATTTTTTGATTGACAGCGTTGAACACCATATTTCACCCTGTGGTTAAGAGCACAAGTTTGAGTGTTTGTCAATCTTGAAGATCTCAATTTGTTTATTCCATCTTTTATAGCCTTATTCAGACAATGATATATGTAACTCTTTTAATAGAGGTAATCATCTATTTCCATCATATATAATCCAAAGTCCTTTCCATCAAACGTGCCTATCGATATCAGTTAATAAATCTAATAAAGTCTTCATGAGTAAAATTATCATGATACATATGTTGTTTCAAAGAAATATTATGTTAGTTATAGTTTAACTATAATAGTTTTCACATGCATAATAGCGATATGAAATAGCTTTAGATATTTCTTTCACCTTATCTTTATAGATAACATGCTGTAGTAATCAATTTATTTTGTAAGAGGGATAGAAATATGCTAACGCTGAATTTACTATTTGAAAAGTATATGAAATTTCTCTAAGAATACACTCTAAATTATAAAAAAGATACTTTAGTTCAAATTATATTTATAATATTAAAACTATAGGTGTGCTTCTGTAAATATTTATAATATTTGATGCTTTTGGTAGAGTTATTAACCAAGGAATAACATTTACACATAACATTGTAGTATTTTGTGGCTTAGAAACAAACTTGAGGATATTGCTTCCATTGATCCATTGGTAGAATATATATTGTATTACCATTGCATCATATGCTTTTGGTACAACGCTTCCAGCTTTTTTTTGAGGGGCCATTGCGGGTTTCTCCCTTTAAAATGTGACTTTTTGTTACATATTTTGAAAGTTTGTAGTGTATATTATGATATACTTAAAAAAAGTTGTATTAAATTTGTAGTATGCATATAAAACCCCCTAGTTTTATTTAATTTTAGCATCCAATTAGGATTAGAACCACGGTAATTAACAATTGAGATTTTGCAATATATCATTTTTATTATACGTGTAGTTAGATCGGATAGCACACATTTAACCACACCACTATTTAAAAATGACATCCAGAACCGGACTGCCCTAACCCCGACCCAAGACGACTTGATGTTTCAGTGTTGTTGTCCCTGCCTTCAAGGCAAACTGAACGCAGACGAAATCCTAGAATTTAAGACCGACTATGAACCAAAGGTGATGCGGCGAGGTTGGCTTCACAAAGAGCCAACCTATAATAAGACCGAAGTGAAGTCTTGGTTTCTTTCAATCAACTAGCCTACATAAAGCTCCCACTCTTTTGAATATTAGAAGCCCTCTAAGCCTACATAAAGCTCCCACTCTTTTGTGCAAACCAACACAATATCCTAGTGATTTCAATTGAAGCTTCTATCCCTCTAGTTGCAAGACCAAATTTTCTCACCTAATCCCACTATCCCCCAATCAACAACTGAGCTATTGTGATTGTGTTCTTCAGAGATAAGATCTCAACATAATATTAGCCCAATGCAAATTCTATCAGCAAATTATATGGATTACTATGTTGGGATCTTACCACTTGTTAAGATCTAGGTAGAGTTTAAACAATGTAGAACAATATGTAAATAATGAACAAATTAAAATAAAACAAAGAAAACCCATATGCAAACATAATCACAGAACAAGTCAAGAGATTTATGTGGTTCGGTGCTAACACTTGCGTCAATGGGGAGGAAAATAGAAATATTTTTACTATTGGAGAAGATTAAAATGATTTTAGGGTTTAGAAACCCTTACCCGACCCTTAGGAGCTCTCTTATTCTTCTTTGGAGTAGCCACCACACGCACAACTTAAATGGAGGCTGTCAAAAATCGATTATATCAATTTTCTAACCCTTAAAAAGAATATTTATAGAGGCTCGGAATTGTGCCAGCTAAGCCGCGGGCGCCACGGCGTGGCGCCCGCCTCTCAGGTGTCCAAGCGCTGCGGTGTGCTATGACGTCAGTCTCTCGGGCTTCCAAACGCTGCAACACGCTATGATGCCATCCTCTCGGGCGACCAAACAGGTGTCAGGCGTTGCGACGCTCCCTGGCGCCTTCTAATGCGTGTTCTGGCGCGTTTCCAGAACAACACTTAACCAAAATACTATTCTTCTTCATGAAGTGGGATTCTCTCAATCATCCCCTTTAACCATACTTTGTAACAACAATACCACCTATCTTGCTGCTATCTGACACACACATGAAACACGTTGACATTTATTTGAGACTTGTTCCCTGGCAAACAGCTAAAGATTTGATATACTGCACCTTATGATCAGCTAGTCAATCTTCTAACAAAATCACTCCTGCGCAGATTTCAATATTTTGCTAACAAGCTGGTTACTTCTTTTGAAGCACCTAGCTTGATGAGGTGTATTAAGAATAAGCCCATTTTGGCCTCACAAAAAATAATCCAGAGCTTTCAGTATATGTGTAATTGTTTTTCACTTTCTTGTATTTGTTCAACTTTCATATACTTACGGGGTAGCATACACATTTTTTTAGAAGAAGTTAAACGTCATTGAGGCAATTATGTGGCCAGTGATATTTGAACTCCTGATCTGCTAAGAGTTTAAATCTAAGGACCCTATCTATTGAGCCACAACATCATACACATTTATAAACATGTGTATTAGTGTACATAAAATATAAAAAAGAAATAAAAATATAAAAGGCATGAACTATATTTCCCTTCCTCTCTTTCTTGCGCTCCTCTATCCACATCATTAGCTCAATTAGCTGTCAGTTCAGTTGTCAAAGGCACAAATCATAACATTTCAATGCATTATAAGTTTAAGTCTTTATGCTTCAAATAAATCTTATGCGATCAGGCACAAGATTCAAGAGAAAATTATCTTGCAAATAACATTTAGATTTCTGTGAAATCAGCATATATCAAACATGTTTTGCATATAAAGATAATGTAGAAGCAGCAATCAAGCTATATTTATGTGAATATACAACTACGCAAATTCTGAAGCTAAATTCAAGTAACCTGCAAGATTGAATTTGAATTTTGGTTTGCTGTAGTTGAATTCAAGGAAAACTACGCAAATGGTGCTGAGATGAAATTACAATGCATTATTTTTTATTAAACGCTTTAGAAAAGAAATGAATCAAGATAATATTATCTTGCAAATAACATTTAGATTTCTGTGAAATCAGCATATATCAAACATGTTTTGCATATAAAGATAATGTAGAAGCAGCAGTCAAGCTATATTATGTGAATATCAACTACGCAAATTCTTAAGCTAAATTCAAGTAACCTGCAAGATAGAATTTGAATTTTGGTTTGCTGTAGTTGAATTCAAGGAAAACTACACAAATGGTGCTGAGATGAAATTACAATGCATTATTTTTTATTAAACGCTTTAGAAAAGAAATGAATGTTGTCATTGTACAGATAACAAAGTCAGCTGAGTGTTAAACTGAAAAAAAAAAGTACCAAAAACATTTCAAAATATTAATAATCCATTGCACGCCTCGTTTTACAGATAAGAAGTGCAATAACTGTGTCTTCCATGGCCGATTTCTGGCTTGATCGAACAAAGATCAAGCTTGTATTGAATGAAACAAAACAGAAAGAAAATTTGGCAGATTTTGAACTGCGAAGTTAACTATACATAAATATAAAACATTCATAAGAAGCTGGAGAAGAGGAGGAGATCACAAAGATGAGGCTGGTTGAAGCATCTTTCATTACCTCACCCTTCTGTCCGAATTCATATAAACCTTCTTCCCAATCCTGGAAAGCACACAATTTGCCCTAATAAGTTCAAGTTAAGAAGAAACATAATGCCTGCAATTATGATTTCATTTTTATAATTTCCTAAAAGAATGCCAGCAACCCATATGAAATTTTCAAAAATAAATCGGACGCCTAAGATATGTGAAGTCGTTAAGAAAGAACCAAAGTTCATAAGTATGAAACTTTAGAACTCCTATAACTCTAAAACGAAAGAAGGTAAGTACAGCCAAGAGAAAAGATCATTAGCCCCAATTTTGTCAGAAATCCGTTCGCAAAATTCAAAGAATTTCACTGCGCTCACCTTCTCTGAACATCCGGATAAAGCCTTTTGCATTCTTCTCGGCAGCCACAGTGCAATCCCTCGGATTCTCAAACAACGAGAGGGACATTTGTTTATGAGCAACTCCGATGTCGAATAGAATAACGCCCGACGATGGATCGGAAACCAGAATCTCCTTAACCGGAAGCCATAGAAAGAGCTCCTCCTGAGAGAGTCCCACTAATCCCCTCAGCCAACCATAGCTCAGATTTCCCCTCACCGTCTCGTTGAAGAAGACCAATCCATCGTACTTGGCATAGCACGGACGGTCAAGATGAGCTTCCAAGACGCCGGTTTCCCGGTCAAGGCTGTAGGAAGTAACCGCCTTGGGAAGGATTCCGGCGGGCAGGCCATGATCTCGAAGGAGATCGTGGATGGATCCGCCATTGGCGGCTGGGAAGAAGATGAACTGGATGAATCCTAGAAACCCTAGAAGAAGAAGATAGGGTTTTGTCATTGGAGAGGCGAAGGGAGAAGAGGAAGGAGAGGGAAGGTTTAAGAAGGGTTTATGCGAGGGAGATTGAGGAGAACAAGAAAACAGCTGCGAATTGCGTGAGCGGAGAAGAAGGGCCCTCTTTTTTCTCCTTTTTTGTGTGGCTGCCGCTCCCAATTTTATTCGGGGACGAGGTTGGCTTCCGCTTTATTTGAGTGGAATCCAACCCTCGATAGGCTGGAATCTCTAGGAGCTAAGAATACAGAAAATGCTGATACACGGCTTACAAACTTTTTAAATAAAAAATGGCGGTATATATATATAGCCGTTGGATTAGCTTCGAACACACTTTTGGAAAAAGAAATAAACTTTGAATAATAATTCGAAATTTAAATTTTTAATGGTCAAGTATTTGATCTTGAATAAGCTCAATTATTTAAGAAATAAAAATAAAATAAGCTAGCCTATTAGATCTAGGCACAGGGCCTGATAAAGCAGATGGGCCCTCATGGGCCGGAGCCCAAAGAAAAATTTAGACTAAAATAATATTAAAACTTCAGAACTTATATACATTTATAATGGTCCAATGTATCATTTTCAATATAATATATATATATATATATATATATATATATATTACCTAAGCAATCATTCATCCTCAAGATCTCTTTGTGTGGCATTTTGAATGAATAAATTAATAAATATAGTTGATGTAATTTGATCTCTACAAAATCCCTCATGAGATCACACATTCTTTTTAAATTTTAGAAGATAAAAACTTATTTAGTGTGAATAATAGGATTCTCAAGTTGATGCATTAATGCAACATGAGTTTTGCTATAAAGCTCTCATATATCTCTCGAAAGTATTGATGACTAGGATTTATATATATTTTAAACCTTAAATTTTAGTCATCTATATTTTTTTTTGAGAAATATTTGGGAGCCAGGTAACATTTTTCATGCAACAATAACGGTCTTAAAAAGTCGGACGGATATTTGTTGAAAGGAAATAATGAATTTGAAGGAAACATATCATTCTCATCAAATATATTATTTATCCCTTTTAATTAACAATTTATCACTATGGAAAATTTGAATATTTTGTATGAATCATTTGATAATTTTTTATTTTTCATATTTATAATAGTTATATTATTCTTAGAGCAAAACAAAGAGATGGTCTCAGGCATGCTTTAACAAGAAACATTACGGTTAATTATGTCTTTAATCATTTCTCTGAAAACATTCTGATAATTTATTAGTCATATCAAAATTTTCATCAAATGTGATTTAAGATAAATTTTAAAGTGTACATAAAAACAAGCAACTCTAATGCAGTGACATCATCTTTAAAATTCTCAAGAATTGAATAAAATTGATAAAGTAAGTAATGATCTTTAATGAGAACTCTATTGTTTATCAGTGGCTCATTAGGGGGTTATTTTCTAATGTAATTCAGGCCCAATTGATATTTCTTTATTAGATAATAACTATGTAATATTTGCAACTATGTCTTTCATGAAGAATATCCTTTTTCTTACATGAACTACTAACTAAATTGATCAATTTAAATACAATGTTGACAAAAAATGACATTAATATTTTCTTGCTATAGTAATTATATAGCTAATTATTATTGAGATACAAAATATTGAATATAGTATGCAAATATATTTTCCGCCTCATGTAAGTGAGAAATGATGATATATTGTGTGCAAATATAGTATTCAATATAGTATGCAAATATAGTATTTAATATAGCAAATATAGTATTCAATATATTATCTAGAAATGCTCAAGTCATGCTTAGAGAATGCTGATTTAATTACTAGTTTTTATGTAAGTGACAATGTATCCTCAACATGTACAATTCCAATAAATATCTCAATCATATTTCCATATTTTAGAACATAGTATATCGCAATTGCAACAAATAATTTATCAAATTTATCAGTTGTGAAAAAAGATCACCATTGAGGTAACTAAAAATAAAAAATAATTTTCATAACAGTTGCATTAACAATATCCTTTTGAATATCTTGAGCAACAAATTTACAATTCTCTAGAGAAAAATTAAGATAACATTGCTTATAGTTTTATTATATTTTGTTGTGTAATAATGTAAAAATGATAATAAGCTACTTTGATTATTAGAGCTATCAGATTTAAGATGATGTAAGAGAAATCATACACATCTATAAATATTGTCAATTTTGTATAGTAATTTGGCAAGCTTGTTCTAAATGTTTGAGATACACAAATCTAATATGTAAATTTCCATTCATCAAATGTTCACATTTTAATTTTGCAAGATATTGTGCATTGTTAACATGACCAATTTGTATCATGAATCAATTTTTATTTCTTTTTAAGCCATTAATATCAATTGTCATTGGCTTGATCTCCTATAGATGACCTATATTAATAATAAAATAAGCAAAGTGCTACATTTTTTATTATATTGTATTATAGCTGATATTAAACTCATTAAACCATACATGATTAAATCCTTGCATTTTGTCTCTAAATTTAATTTGAATAAATTCATGTCCATGAGATTGGTATGACTCTTTTAAAGATGTGCTCTATGAATTTTTTCTTGATCATTCTAATAAAATTAAGATTTATTCCTTAATTAGGATCAATTAGGAGAACATCTTAATTAATTCCTCCATCATTAGCTTGTATGCTAATATATTAATTTTCACTAATACTTTCATCTATAATAAATTATCTCATTAAAATGTTATATATATATATATATATATATATATAATAATAAATTATTTTAGAAGAGTTTAAAACATAACAAATTTGAAATAAAAATTCTCATAATTCAATAGTTGTTATTATTATTTTATAGTGCTAAATGTAAAAAAGTTTTAGAAGAATGGTACTAACATTCAAACTTAAAACTAATAAAAACTATCTTTAAATTTTTAATAAGAAAATATTATTATGCTTTCATTTGATATTAGTATACAAATGCACTTACAAGACTTATTACTATACACATTATCAAATTTACAAAAGGCCAATAATCACATTATCAAATCTATAAAGGTGTTCAAAGTTTAATTGATTGCTTACCTATGCATTGAATACAATTCAAATGCATTAGGGTTTTATTCAAATAGTATCTATATGATGCAAGGAAATTTATATTATATATAAACATGATTTATATGGTTTATAATAGAAATTATTCAATATATATGCAACAAAAATGATCCAAGAAATATATTGACCTATCAAAAGAACTATAATGATTATTTTATATGAAAATCTTAATTAACTATTATTTTAGATGCTATTTTGGAGCAAACTATTATTTTTTCTACTAATAATAACAAAAAAAATTCTATTGATAATAAGAAAAGAAATACATCCCAATTATCTTTACATATCATATATTTATAATCTCTTAATGAATATTATATATATATATATATATATATATATATATATATATATCATATATATATATATGATCTTAGATGGGTGATAGATTTTCAATAATGCGGAATAAAAACTTGTAAATGATGAGCAAATCAAAATAAAACAAAGAAAACCTATATTCAAACACAAGCACAGTACAATGCAAGAAATTTATGTGGTTCGATGCTAACACCTACGTTCACAAGGAAGAAAACAGAGAAATTTTATAATGACTCAGGGTTAACAATAAGGATTGACAAAAGACCTTTTAGTTACGTATCTTATATGGAGAACATTGGCTATTCTTGAGCTATTTTAGCCTCATTTTCTTGGTTTTCTTCTTCGAGTAACCATTGAGGATTGGCAAAAGCTAGCTTTGCTTGACTAGTTGATGGTGTAGTCAAGTTAACTTGAAGTCTAAGAATTCGGGTGTTTGGCACGATGAAAGAGTTGAATAAACAAATTTTGATGCAAGAGTTTATCGGGCTGTGAAAAGCTTGCGGCAATCCAAAATTGGCCAATTCGATCGCTTTTGTGTTTTATGCGGAGGAAACTAACGCGATACAAAGCCTTCGGAGCTAAACATATATAAATTATTAAATCAATTTAGTCAAAAATAATAAATTTATTGAATCATATAAGTTAGAATATATTCTTATTTGCATTCAAGTATTTATCGCTATATTAAAAAAAGAAAATGACATTATAAAATTAAATTAGATTACATTTTACAATATCAGACAATAAAAAATTTATTATAATCAGTCAATTAAGGTATCAAAATAGTTTAATTAATTGAATGGTTTGTTTAGATAATGGTATGTTTTATATAATTATAATTACCGAAAACATAAAAATACGTGAAAATTAAGCTAGATAAAAAAATAGTTATTCAGACAAATTATTTTAGACTACTAAAATATCAAAAAAATAGTTAAAATAAACTAAAGATGATGGAAAGTCCTATATGTAGAGAGAACTGTTACGACGGGTCTCTAGACACAATTATGAGAAATGCTGATCGAAACCCTAGAACATGAGGGGTGACGGATGTGTTCGCCTACCCTGGCGGCGCATTCATGGAGATTCACCAAGCCCTAACCTGATCCGCCTTGATCAGGAACCACCTCCTCCGGCACGAGCAAAGAGAGATCTTCACCGCAGAAAGAACGAGAGCAATTATGCGTGTCTGCGCGGCCATTGCCTGAGAGGCGGAGGAGAAAGCGAGAGATGTATTTAAGTTTAGCGATTTCATCGGCTGACGTGGCTGTTTGCCACGTATGCATGCCAGTACATCTTTACACCATTGTGGCTACAGTGGCGTAAATATAGAAGCACTCAAAAATATATGACTATTGGGATTCGAATTAATAGAAGTGTTTTAATTCAAATATAAGAGAAAAATAAATTAAAGCAAAAATAGCTAATATAATAATAAATAATAAAAATTTGAATTTGGGACTTAAGAATGGGAAGTTGCTTACTATAATATAATATGATCGGTTACGATCATAAAAAAAATATTTTACACATTAACTTTAATTTTGCACTAATCATATACTTACATGTATAAATAGCACATTATTTTTATTTTATCATATATATATAACACATTTTTTTATTTTATTGGACATTGTAAATTGATCACAATGATAAGAATATTGCTATATGTATATATAATATGTCATAAGTAAATTATTATATATAAAAATAACAAAAAAGGAAAATTTTGTATTGCCATCCTTGCGTGACAATTGTTAAATGGATTCCTTAAAACAACGGGACCCGCTTTCAGATCTGCCCACTCGCCTATGGTTTTCCCGCTTACCGTCCACAGTTGACATTATTTAAGAATAGAATTAAAATTATATATATATATATATATATATAAGCATGAAAATTCTGAAATTTACGGAAAAAAATTTAAAAATTGCAAATATTTTTTTATTTAAATATTAAAAATAATTTTTAAAATTGGATGAGAATAATTTATATACACATTTATATAATCTATATAAGTATATCTATCAATATGAGAAACTTAAAAAATATAAATAAATTTCTTAAATTTTTATATTTATAAAAAATATAATCCCATTGCTGAACTCTGAAAATACACGAATTTACGATAATATATAGGAGATAAATTATAAAAAATTGGGGTAAAACTTTCTTATCATGTTTTCATTTTTCTCTAATTTCCATTTATTTTTTTATGGATAAATAAAATTTTTTTTTTACTTCTTATCTTTATGCTTAAGACAAAGCTTTAGAGAGTTAAATTTTTATTATATTATTGTATATGGTCAAAGCTTTCCTCCTCTGGCAGCACATATATATATATCTATGTATGTTGATTAATTTTTTCATACATTGATATATTGAATATAGTCATAATTTTCAATTTTTTTAAAATATTATAATATAATTTGATAATAATTAAGATTAATGGAAATTAAAGATAAAAAATAATATTATTTAGTAAGAAATATATTTACATATAAATAAATAATTAAATAAGTATTATGCTAAAATTCTTAGAATTATTAGTCAATTATTATTATTTATTAAATTTAATATTAAAATTTAAATATTTTAAATTATTTAAAGTAAAATTTTTTAAATTAAATTATTATTATTAAAATAATTTATGAGAATATTTAAAAAAAAAATCCAATAACTAATTAACTATTAAGAGTTAGTGTTAGACTCAAATATAAGAAATATCTACAAATAAATAAGAAAATAAAATAACAATCACAATATTTTGACTTAAAAAATATTATATTGATAAATATTTAAAAAATAAAATTTTGTAATTAATTATCATTAATGAAATAAATTATTTGTTCAAAATCATCACTCCTTTTCTTTTGTCTCAAACTAGTATATAGATATAATTCAATTATGTGTGTAGGACATGCTTTCTTTTTTATATAATTTTGAATGAGGAAAAGTATTTTTTTATTTAACTTTGAATGAGTAAAAATCATTCCAAAGCTTTAATAAAAGAAATAAACCCAAGCTACAAATGATTAAGTTAAAAAACACATAAAGTCTTGTTATAGTGCTCAAATTGAGCCTAAAATATATGATAAAAATAATAATAAGAATTGAATATTAAAATAAAGACATTATTGTAATTTTTTATTTTTTTCACTCCTTCTACGTATTCTGGGTTGCGATCGTGATATCAAAACATTCTTCTCATATATTTCTCTCATCCAATTTCACTATTTACAAATGGCTCCCTCTCACACACTCTCTATATTCTCTCTCTTATATCAATATATATATATATATATATATATATATATATATATATATTATACATAGTATAGATATAGATATAAATATAGATTGATGTTTGAATTCTTACAAAAATGTTATTTAAACATATATTTTTATTTTGAGTGATTAGCAAATGTTAAACAATACGATATCTTTTATTTGCATAATAATTTTAGAGTTTTGCTACATAGTTCTAATATATCTTTCAAAGTATATATATAATTAGAATTTAGAAAATTAAATATAATAAAAAATTATTATTAAATCTATTTTGTTTGTGGAGCCCATAAAAATATATATCTTAAATTTTAAATTCTAATCACTCATAATTATTGAAAGATATTTAGGAGCTAAATAATATTTTTTATAATTTTATAATATTTAAGAGTAGGATGCTTAATATCTCATTGATTTTCTTAAGTTATATTAAATAATATCATAAAAAAGTATTTTTCTTTGAATCTTTTTTGTCTAGAGCAACAGTTCACTGTAAAAGAGGGTGGCTGCTATGAACTTTCCCTTTGTCTTTTCTCTCCGCTAAATTCTTTATGAAAAGCAAGCAAAATAAATTAAACTAAAATAAAAACAATTTAAAATCAATTTTTTTTACTTGTAAACAATAATGAAAATATAAAAAATAAAGTTCTAGGGTTCCCGAGTGACTCCTACGGTTCCCGAGCACGCCGCTTTCCGGCCCCTTCATGGGGTCATCCCCGCTCGTCCCGCCACTTCCTCCCCTCTCAGGTATCCTCGGAGCCCCTCCTAGGTCTCAAGGTTTTACTTCGGCAGGCTATTCTTCCTGGAAATCTATGTTCAATGCGGTTCAACTTGAGAAAGCCGACTTCAATCTTTCATTTATTCCGTCTTCGGAGGATGTTATTGAAGTTTCGGAAGAGGAACTCTCTATCAGAGAAAAGCAATCACAAAAATGTGTTGTAGGCATCAATCTGGGCCGTAAACATACGTATAAAGCTCTTCATGACACTATGGCTAAAACCTGGAAGCTAAAAGGTTCATTTTCTCTGTTTTCTCTCAATGCCACTTGTTATTTAATAAAATTCACTTGTGAAGAATATATGCAGTCGATTTTACAAGGGGGGCATTGGTTTTTCTTCAACACCCCTTTCCTCGTGAAGCCCTGGAACCGCAAATTCACTTCGACGGTTTCTTCCTTCTCCTCTCTGCCAGTGTGGGTCAGATTTCCGGAACTTCCTCTTCATCTCTAGTCGGAAGGTATTCTCTCAAAACTTGCTAGCAAAATTGGCACCCCGATTATGACAAATTCTCTCACTGCCTCCAAATCAAGGCTCTCTTTTGCCAGAATTTGCGTGGAAATTGACACTCATTCTACGCTCCCTGAGATCATTCAAATCAAAATGGATGGATCCATTCTAAACCATAGAGTGGAATATGACTGGATTCCTTCGGTTTGTGACACTTGCAAATTATTCAAAAATGCTAGTTGCTCCTGCCCCTCTACCTCTGTGCCTAGAGGTAGGAGCCGCTCCCGCCGGCCGATACCCTCTTCTCTGTTTTCTTCCCCTTCTGCTGCTGTTATTAATCCTGCCCTTTCCGTCGTTCATTCCCTATTACCTACCCCTTATCTTCCTCCCCCTCCCCCTCTTTCTCCAAATTCGGAATCCCCTCTACCTAACTCTTCTTTGGTTACTTGTGAACCGGCCCCCATAGCTTCTAGTTATCTTCCCTCGAATCAAGACCTTAATGCCTTCCCAGTTCTTAGGCTTTCTTATGATCCCAATTCTCCACGAGTTTCTCCCCACCCCCTAGGCAACTCATGTGGTTCTTCTTCTCCTGTTGGAATTCAAGGAAATCTGTTGCTGTAACAACCCAAGTTGTTATTATTATTATTTTAGGACTAATCTCAGTCTTAATTTTGATCATAAGTGCTAATTAGGTCAATAGGAGTAAACCTCTAAGACACAATCCAAATCAGGAGTCAAATGGATCGAATCCTGATTTATATAAAATTTTCAAAACCCTAAAATTCGACCTATTTAAATTGACTTCCGATCAAAAAATGGAGTTCATCGTTGCGCTCATTGACCCAAAATTAGGTATGGGTGAAGTTTTTGTGTCAATCGGAAGTCGTCGAAATTTCGACGAATATTTTAATAATATTTTAATACCTCGGAAATTGGGAAAATAAAACACGCGTTGGATCAAAAATTCGACCTCGCCGTTACATTCCTCACCCCTTAATTAACTAGGGGTGAATATTTGGAATTTTTCTGGAATAAATTTAATTATTTAATTAAAATAAGGAATTAATTAATTAATTTAATATATACATACATATATATATATATATATATATATATATATTTATTTAATTACTTGACGGCGCCGTCAGGAATCGAGTCGGCACCGTTACTTCGTCCGTTAGGCCCGATCGAAAAATCGAGGCCGTTCGATCGGGATCGATCGGACGGCTCACGACTCGTCACCCTCGTCTTCTCCGCCTCGCCTCCACGCGGCAGGCAGCCGCTACCACGGCCCAACAGGCGCCCTCCCGTCCTCTGCTGATCCACCTCGCATCCTTTAAGACCCACACCCACGGTTAAGGACGGAGTTTTGCACACTTAGAGCCCGGTCGTCTTTCTGCTGCGAACCCTAGATCCTCCGTCGTCCAATCAGGTACACGCCAAACCCTCCAATCCTTCAATTAATTGATATATTCGATATATGCACGTTTATTCCACGCTTAGGATTAGGAGATGACCGAGTCCGATTGTGCGATGCGTGGTTCGAACTCCCGATTTCGGCAGATCCTCCACAGTACTTACTGTTACCTCTTTTAGACAGCACCTTAGGACCTAGGGATCGACATAGCGCCTCCTGTAGTGCAGCACTGCCGACGGTTTGACCCTAGTTAGGTCGAGTTCCGTCCAACAGCATGCGGGCCGAGGGTCGTCGCTGCTGGGATGGCCACAAAAGGGCGTGCCGTAGCCCCAAGCCCTCGGGGTGCCGTGAGGGAGTCGAAGCGTCTGCGGGCCGGGCCGGGTCGGGCCCGGCTCGCGCAAGTCCGAGCGGGCCAGCCACACATCGCACATGCGTCATGCGGACCCCGTACACGTCAGCTCCGCCAGACGCGGTCCCCATCCGCTGAGCCGCGCTCCTCTCACGCACTGCCACGCGTCCGTGGCGGGCCCCACACCCTGTGGCACACCAAATCAGTGGCCGCCTGTAACCGTGGGGGGCCCGCGTCTCCAGCTGCCACGTGGCAGTAGGGCCCGCCGCTGTTTGTCAACCTGCAGAAAATGTTAAGAATAATATAAATAAACATTTATATATAATATATACTTATATATACGAATACATTTATATATATATATATATAACTATATTCCTATATATGCACATATATACCTATATAGTTATATATAATTAGTAAAGCAGAGGTTATAATTACTTATAACTGCAGTTAATAGATAATTAATTAAGTTAATTATTAGTAATTATTAATCAAACCTAATTAGTTCATTAATTAATATTAAATAGACAAATTAAGTTAATTATTAGTATTTTTTTATCTAACAATTATATGATTTAGTTAATAAATAATTAACTGTTTTTAAATTAATGACATAATAAATTCCTATAAACTATAGTGAACAATTAAGATTCTATTGATTATAATTAATTTAAAATAATAACAGATAAATAAGTTAAATATATGTATTTATAAACTAGTAAACTTAAACTAAATATATAAGTTAAATAGATAGGAAATAGAAAATCATTATGTAAAGTAATTTAATTAATAATTAGAGATTAATTAAATTAGGCAATACTTAATTATAAAATAGAAACAAATAATTAATCTATTAATAAATACAGAAATTTATTTAACTTTAGTAATGAGCAGTAAATTAATACAAATTGAATAAATGAATAGTAAATAATACAAATTGTATTTTTGAATAGTGAAACGTAAAAGCTTAATAACTTTTTGTCGGATGATCCAAACATAGCCAATATCGGTCTCAAAGTACTCAGAAAAATAAAAGGAATCAAATGGCGTAATGCAGAATTTAGTTTCGGGTACGCATAATGAAGTAGCATTTATGACATATTTAAGACCCCACAACTTTTGACCTAGTTGACCAAACATAGTCAATATGGGTCTTAAAATGCTCAGGAGAGTGGCACCATCACTGCAGTAGTATTAGTTTTCCCATTTGAACATAAGAACAAAAAGTCAATCCTAGATCTCATAATTGACTTTAGTGAAAAAAATGACTAAATTGCTCTTATAATTCAAATGACCATAACTTGGTCAATTCAACTCCAAATATGAAAATTCAAGATGCTAACTAGTTTAGAATTTCGATGTCATCAATAAACTGAAATAATATTTAGGATCTGAATCCTAACAATTTAGAAAATGACCAAAATACCTTTAACCTTAGTTAGGTCATAACTTGGCCAATTGAGGCCCAAATTGGGTTTACTTCCTATCAACATACTCAGTATATTATAAGAAGCTATAAAAACTAAGTTTGCTAAAATTGGACTTCAGACGAAAAAGTTTGATTTTTGTCACCCGTTGAGCGACCAAAAATTTCCAAATTGCCCTTCCAACTTAAAATATTCATAACTTAGTCAATTGAATTCAGAATCTAGTGTTCTTAGACTCTATTGAATTCTTGAACAGTAACCTATATAAAATTATATAAAAAGTCAGGTTTTATTAGAGTAAAAATTACTGAATTACCCTTAAGTCAAAAACCTTAGCTTGAACCTGTAGAATCTGTTTATTGTCCAAATTGGACGTACTTACTGATTATCTTCAAGTTAGATAGTAAGAGATCATTTGAAACTAAGAAACTTTAAGTTGGACCCTTAAGTCAAAAATTGACTTTTCAAACCCTCAAGTAAGGGCCACCATTTTACCCAAAATTTAGGATAAACACTCTTAACCTTTAATTAGTCTTTTAAACCATTAGAACTAACATTATAACTATATTAAAATCATTTAAGTGAGTAAAAATCAATCATTATGTCAAATTGGTAAAATACTTTAAAAATCCTTCTAAGTCTCTTCTTAGGATCTTTACACCTCACATAAGGACTATTCCTAAGATTAGGACTAGATCATAGGTTAGAGTTCATTCATTAGGTAAATATGTTACTTAATGGATGAAACCTTAGTTTTATTAGTTTCTGGAATTTTTCAACTTATTTTTATTATTTTGTCTTTTAACCTTAGATTTAGGATAAGAGGTTCATCCTAATAAGTTTGATTACTTAATAGGATTGACCTTAATTATTAGATCACTATTATAATCAAACCTAAACCTTATATCTTATCCTTCTTAGATTATGTGATTAAGCCCAATCTCGTGGTATTTAATCCTTAATCTATAGTTCAGTAGTTTTGATTTGATCTCAGTATAAAACATCTAAAATTATTAATTAGGACATGATGATTTATTATTTAACTCTTGTAGTCGACTTTGATTCAGTATATTAGGACCTAGCTAGTCCTAATATTTTATAACTTATAAGGATGAGTTTCTGAGTTACACTCGACAGTAGGAAAACGGTGATCCTAAACTTGTTTAACTTGGAATAGTTAGAAAGGATAATTAGAAAATAAATGATATCACCATATTAGTAGAGTCTCTTACTTACTTGATTAATTTTGTTGCTACATAGGTTTTGTCATCATCTTGTTTTTTGAATTTATTTCTGTATTTTTGTGCTGAATTCCTTGTTCATATCATATAAGAAAACTGTGCATGAAATAAAAACTTAGAATAATTAGGATAATAGTTGCCTTTGGGTTCAGTATACTTAGTAGATTTGGGAGCACATTTACCCTAATAGACAGGGTTAAGGAGTAATAAGGATGCTTAATATTACTCAGTAAAAAGTGTGTGTTAAGCTTGGAACCCGTTTAGTCTTGCAGACGTGCTTGACTCATCAGCTATTTCTGGACGTGTCCATAAAAATAAAGTAAAATAACTAAAAGATTTTGCATGTGTGATTACTGCCTCCTCAGTTATGCTGCTAGATTATGTCTGCCATAGCCCAGAAAGGCTATGAGAATTTCTGTCTGCCCAAGCCCAGAAAGGTTTAGGGATTTCACCAGCCCGATGGCCAACTTTCTGATATGACAGTCTTTGCATACATGTGTTAGTTGTTCAGCTTACTGTGTACAGTGTTTTGATATATATTTCAGTTAGTTGTTTTTCCTTACTTACTTACCTGCTTACATGTACATATTTATATGATACTAGACTTTACTGCTTACTATATGTACCATGTTCAAATTTCTGTCATTTAATTTGCATATATCATATGATCATCAGCATGTCTAGGATTAGACTTTACTTTCAGTACTTTTACTTATTGTATTATGTGCTCATTCCTTGCTTAACTATTGAGGTGTGTTTTTGCCTCATTTATTGTTATGTTCATAACTGTTCCTGCTTTCTTGTACGCTTACTGTACCTACTGCTTAGTTACTTTTGTGGTTCATAAGTTGTAAAATGGTGATATTATAGAACACATGAAAATCTATGAGCCTAAAATGTACTTAGACAATTGTCTAACGCAAGATTTTTCTTTTTTTTTGAATGGGGCCCTACATTATTTAGAAGAAAAGTCTTATTATTTGATCTTATGACTTTAGACTTTCATCCTTTCTCTAATTAGAATCCTTTCATTTTAATTAATCTTCAATCCTTATAAAACTTTATATTTAGAGTGAGTAATATGAGAAACCTTAGATCCTTAGATATTAGTACATTGGGTTTAGAGCTTAAACTCACAGTTTTGAGTTTAACTCTAAATCCTAGAATCTTGATTTTCTTGATGAAGATTGGTTATGAGTTGTTAAAATATATTATTTAAGTCCTTGATTAATTATTTAATCTTTGTAGATGACATTTCTAATTTTGGATTAAAAAACTTGTAAGTTATAATATTTAACATTTAAGGTCGTGAATCTGATGTATTACTTGATAGTAGGATATTGAAAATCTTAAACTTGTATTCTCTTAAAGTAAATAGAACGATTAAAATAGATAACAACATTTATCACACATATTTTAGTAGAGTTTTGTTTACTTTGATTTTATTGTACAAATTGTATTTGAGCCTTATACCTTGAACATATTTTAGTTGAATATAGAATACTCAATGAGTATTTTATGTCAGTTTTAAACAGGTATTGAACAGTTTGAGGATCCAGTGCCTGAAGAGGAGCCCTACTTAGAGGAGGTGCAGCAGTTGGGACCAGAAGATATTTAGTTTTTATATGTGAGGATGAGTGCATTTACACTTATATATTCTTAAACTTTAAATGCTGTAATACTACAGTACATATGACTGCTTGTTTGGATTATTGTATGCTATTTATTCTGAGTCATATTTCATTTTTTCTTATACTGTGATGCTTGGATGTTTCTCAATTTTAATTCGCTTCCGCACTTTGTATGTTTTAATAGATAGTGACTGATATTTGATTCTGTGCTCACTCCTTCTCTTATTAGGTGGATTATGGATTTCATCCTAATTCAATAATAAGTGAGGGGTTAGCCAGAGTGACAAATCACCCCTTAGCTTAATCCTATGGATTAAGGGTGGGGCACCACAGTTGCCCCTCTCCTATTCTAGCAAAGGAAAATCTATCGTCATTCCTAATACTTTTGGTTGTCTTTTGAATGATCAGTTGTCTTCCCAGGAGTCTCACAAACTCGAGAGTGGTAGCCGTTCTCTTAGGGTCCGTCCTAAATAGTTCCTCACTTTTTTTCTTTTACCTAGACTATTCTTGTTTTCCTTATGTTTAAACTTAAAATTTTTATTTGGAATGTTAGAGGTCTTCACCCAGACATTCACATCTCTGACCTTAAGTATCACGCTCATTGTTATACTCCCGGCATTATCGGTATTCTGAAGCCGAAACTTAAGAAATATGCCTTACTCAATCCGGAAGTACAATGCAATAATTTTGATGCTGTTTCGGTTAGCAGAATTTGAATCAAATGGAATCCCAATTCTGTCTCTTATATCCCAAGTAAAGGATACTTCTGCACTTAAATCATTCCTTGACTTAAATCAATACTAAACTCCACTTCTCTTTGAGGTGGCAAACCTGAAAGTTCATCTGGAAATACATCTGCATAATCTTTTATGACAGGAGTCTCTTTTAAAGTTGTAGTTTTAACTTCAGAACTTGAGAGTAGGGTTAGGAATATGGGATACTTCTTTCTAATGAATTTCTCAATCTTGTTTGCTGGGATAAGGCTAATAATTGCACTTCTTTGACCAATAAAGGTTACTCTCTTATCTTCATTATAAATATATACTCTCTTCTTTGCACAATCAATCAATGCCTTATTCTGACTCATCCAGTCAATCCCAAGGATAATATCAAAACTAGTTATAGGGATGACAGTGAGTTTAGCTTCCCAAGAATTTCCATTTATATTTAACTTGCAATTACAGAAGATATTTGTTTCTAAAAACTCTCCTGATGGTAGATTAACTTTAAGGGCTAATGAAAGTTGTTCTACTAGTAATGAATATTGTTGAACTATTTTTGACGCAATAAAAAAATGTGTAGCTCCAGAATCAAAAAGAACTGAACACGGATATTGAAATAATAAAATGGTACCTGTGACCACATCAGGTTTTTCTTTTGCCTCTTCTTGAGATAAGTTAAATATTCTGACCTGGGCTTGATTGTTTCTTGGATTACTAGAAGATACAACATTGTTTCCTTAGTTAACTGGTGGTTTTCCCTAATTTCTTATAATTGCTTTTCCTTGATTTGGGATTTGATAGCCATTAACTGTATAGGTGGCACGACAGAATTTTATGGGATGATTTGTTCTTCCACATCGGTGGCATTGACCCTCACCGGTAAAGCATTGATCTGTACTATGAATTCTTCCATAAAACTTACAAGTATTTGATATTTTAGGAGCAGGTCTACTTGTGTTACCTTGAATATTATATACTTTTCCTTGAGGTTTGAAGAATTGCTGCCTCTTGGATTGAAAATGAGAGGAGAAAGCTAGCCTTTTCATTCTTAAAGAGTACTGTTCTTCTTGAGCTTCCATAAGCTTGGCTTTCTCTACTAGTTGAGCAAATTTTAAAATCTGAAGAGGTGTTAAGATATATTGAAAGTTATTCCTTAATCCATTAAGGAATAAATGGCATCTGACTTCTTCAGTAGTAACCATTTCTGGAGCAAAGCTTGCTAAACAGGTGAATTCTTCTTCATATTCAGTTACTGTGTGACTTCCTTATTTTAGGTTTAGTAGTTCTTTTCTCATTGGCTGCCTAGCAGACTGAGGCACATATTTGCCTAAGAATGTTTTCACAAACTCTTCCCATTAAATCTCTTCTTTTGATCTATTCTGGAATGTGGTGTTCTTGGTTGTCTTCCACCACTTCTCAGCAGCTTTTGTCAGAAGGTAAGTAGCTAGAGATACCTTCTGATTTTTAGAGCTCTTAGCACATTTAAACTCCTTTTCTATCCTTTGAATCCACTCCTCAGCTTGGTAAGGAGTTGCTTTGCCATTAAATCTGGGAGGCTGAAGTTTAAGGAATACGTGCATGTCTTCATTTACTGCTTTTCTCTGAATAAGATGAGGGTTCTGGATTTGTTGACTCTTCATGAATTGACTCATCATATTCATGAACTGGAGCATCTGATTTGCTCCATTATGATCAAAGGGATAGACTGCTTCAACATTAGGTGAAACAGTCTCGTTGTGACTAGGAGTGTTTTGAGGAACATTTTCCTCCTGTGATTGATTGTTGTTATTGTTGTTGTTGTTGTTGTTGTTATTTTGATTATCCATAATCTGGGAAATAATAAATTATTCTTAGTTGGCTCTCCAACTTAAAATCTAACTTATAATATTCTAGTAACTATATTCATATAGTTGGCTCTTCTAATGGATTATTCCTTAAATAGTCTCAAACTTCGCTCTGATACCAATTTCTGTGGCGACCGGGGATCGAAGTTCGAGAGTCTTTAAAGAATAATTCATTTCAATTGAAAATATATACATTTTTATAATTCAAAAGGACATAATAAAATAAAATAATATGATCCACAATCCTTTTATACATAGAGCCAAAACATATATGAAAAAGTTACAACAGTTTTGAATTTTACAAAATAAGAAATAAAATATCTACATTTTTCCGCTTTTTAAATTCTTCCTCTTTTAATTTGGCAGATCTTCTAAGCTTTTTAATTATCAAAACCTGAAAAATTCAGTTTACCAGTCAGGTAGGAGTACGCAAATTATTTTTATAAGAATAAATCTAGTATCCTATAATAGGTATGAATCTCATATGAAAATGACTGAAAATCTGCATGTAAATAAAGCAATTGCTAAATTCAATTTTTGCCCTGCAAAATAGCTGTGAAAATCAACATATATGAAATAAATTTTATCAAAAGCATTTGTAATAATAAGTCGAGTCCAGAGACCCCTAAGCCCAAATAGGGTAAACCCATAGGCATAAACTGTAGGAAGCTTTCTCACCACCCGTCGGTAGCTTACTTAAATTAGGAACTGATGGTGTGTCTTTCCTCTGGATTTGCCTACTTCATACAAGAGAGTAAATCCCTCGATATAACTCTCAGGGGCTTGCTAGCTAGCCTAATCTGTACAGATTCAAGTTTTGCATTCCACCCTCCAAAGACAAACACCACAAAATATATATAAATTCTTTTTGTTACATGCTTTTTGATATAATTCTTTTGCAGATTAAAAATGCAGTGAGCAGTGCAAATAATACTCAAATGAAAAATGGCTCAAATAAGAATACTGAAATAAGACTTATAAGTAAATTTGCGTACCTAACTTGTTTTGATAAAAAATCAACCAAATTTAATTTCTTTGATCTGCCAAAATAATAAAATTTATTAATTTAATGTTTTCATTATGATTTGTAGTATTATGATTATAAAATGATTATTTTGTTTTATTAGAATTATTAAGTTATATAATTATTTATGCCTTATAAGGTCAAATTGAGAATTTGACTTTATAAGGGAATTTTTAGAAGTTTTAACGTTAATAAACTATAAAATTTATATTAGTTTATTGAAGATTATATTCTAAAGTTTCTATAGAGTCCAAAATTATCAAATTTTGATATGAATTGGTTAAGTTATAACTAGTCTAATTTCTAGGATAAATATTAGGGTTTATTATAATTAGAGAGTGATTAGTGATTTTATTCACAAAATTATTAAACTAATTACACATTTATGTTCTAATTTACTTTATAAGTCTTTTAAAATTGAAATCATCTAATTTGGATTATTATATTTGTTAATATTCATTAATCAAAAAAATTTAGAGTAATTAGTATTAATTAGGAGATCTAACTGTTGGATCATAAATATTTTTACAATTTACTGAAATTTAGGATTTTTTGATCTAAATAGATATTTGGATCACTTAATTTGGAGCTAAATTGACTAATTTATGGCTATTGAAGTTTCTAGGGCTAAAGGCTTAATTAGGGTTAGGTCATAATTGTGATTAGTCAAATTTTAATTCAAACAGAACAACTAATACTTCTAAATTATTCTTTAGGCTTTTCTGAGTATTTTTAAGACCCATATTCAATATGTTTGGATTAGTATGTGTAAAGTTATGACTATTGGAAGTTTTATGATATTTTTGTAAATATTCAAATGCCCTAAATTGTCACTATATTAAATATTAGTTCAAATGAGATTTTAATAATTCTAATAAATTCCTTATATTTTTCTGATAAATTTGATATATTAAAGTGTATAATTTGGTTAAATATTTTAGGAGTTATGAATTTTATAACGTTTTAGTTAATTAAATGAATTAATTATACCAATAATTAATATTTATTATTTCTGTTTAAGATTATTTCTGTTTATTTTTTCTAATTTTTAAAACTGTATAAGTATTCTGTTTATATCTATGTATTTAAATTTGATTAAATATTTTATTTTTCTGTTAAATATATTTATTAAATCTAATTTTTATCAAATAATATTATATGTTCTGTTTTTATTTTTATTTTTAATGTTTTATTATTTTATTTTATGTTCATTTATAAAAAATTTTTAATTTTAAATTAATTCTGTATTCATATTTATTTATTTATTAAATTATTTATTTTTATTTATGAATATATATTAGTGTATCTATTTTAATTATTTTATTTAATCTATTTTAATTATTAAATATATTTAAATATTATTTTATCATTTTTTTATTTAAATTTTCCGTTATTTATTATTTATTATTATTCTGTTATTATATTATTTGATTTTTATTTTATATAATATTTTGTTTTATTATTTACGTATATCTATATATAACAGATTTATATAGTATAAATATATATGTTTCATTATAATTATTATTATTTCTGCAGGATTAGACGCGCGGTGGTCCCCCCCACATGTCCACGTGGCGTGATTCTAGTGGCTGGATCAGGCGAGTGGGTCCCATCGTAAGTTAAGTATTCTGCCAAAGTCTTCGTGCGAGACACGTGTCCTCGCGGGATTGGCTTTACCACTGTACGCGGGGCCCGCGTACTTGAATAATGACAGGACCCAAGCAGAGATGGGTCGGGCCCGGGTCGACCCGGCCCGACCCCAATGTCCTTCTTCTTCCTCCGCTCGTTTGAGAGGACCCGTTCCTAGGGTTTGATTTTTAGAGGGCCTACCGGCGATTTGGCGCCTCGACCCGCATGACAATGGAAAGAAGACATTCTCAGCTATCCATTAATATATGAATCGATGACTGGGATGAATTACATCGAACATAAAAGCCTAACCCTAATTTGAAGCTCACGGACGAAACTGCGAAACTGTAGATGACTGTGGATTGTTTTGAATTTTAGATGAATCCAGATTCGATCAGGTCGATCGAATCTGATAGATGAACAATCAGTGGATCGGAATAAGTAATTGAATTTGAAAATATAAAATTTAATTAAGGATTTAGGATGTACGAGTGTACCTAGTTTTAATGGCGGACGATCTTGCTTTGATTTTCGACGGTTTTGAGTGACTTCGGTGGATGAAGATTATGCTACGACTCAAAATGAGGCGATTGCAGAGCTTTATCTGCGGCTTGAGCGGTGGGGGTTTGCATGGCAAGGATTACGGTGACACGCGTAGTTCTCCGGCGCGTTACGTGCCGTCTTCTGCGACATGCGGAGCTCTCGCAGGGAAGAAGCTCTTTGACCGTCTGATCCTCCTGATCAGATGGATCAGAAGGATCCGTTTATTCAGATGGTGAGACCGGTCAAACGGACGGCGTCTCCAATTAATCAGGACGGTGCCGTTAAGTGCAATTTAATAATTAATTATTTAATTTAAATCAATTAATTATTTAATTTAAATCAATTAATTAATTAAACTTAATTTAATAAATATTTTCCAAATTTTTTTAAAAATATCATTCCTAGCTAATTGAGGGCTTCTCAACACAATGGCGCATTCGGATTTTTGATCCGACGAGTATTTAATTACTCGAATTTTCAAAATAATATTAAAATATTCGCCAAAAATTTAATGACTTCCAAATGCGTTCAAAATTTCACCTCTAGCTAATTTGGGGGTGGTGAATGTAATGGCTAAGTCAGATTTTCAATATGAAGTCAAATTTATTTAAATATTAATAAACAATTAGAATGAGATTTTTGGTATTTTACAGAAGAAGAGTCCACTAATGCTCCACGGGCTCCTCCTGGATCTCCTGGATATCCTCTTGACCTGGCTCAGTATACTGCTCAGGATCTAGCAAATTGTCGGATCCCAAAAGTACCTCGTGTTATACAATAAGTCTAACACAACGAAACTAATCTAACAGTTCTAATTATTCATTTAACATTTACATAATACGAGTAAATCTGCAGAAAAACTGTAAAAATAACTAAAAGTACAAATCTGTCTAAAGCTGTACAAAACTGAAGCAGTATAAAGTAAAACTGAACTGTAACTGAATACTGAAAATAAATCAAAATAGTACTGAATCTGAAGCTGAACAATCATATGTATAACTATGATGTATGCCACTGAAACTGTACATCTGAATATGTCATAATATGGTATGCTACTGATATGCTACCAAAATATCACTGAACTGTTATGAGCAGTACGGTCCAATATCTACATACATCCTATTGGGAATACTGTTTATTGATGACACTGATGCATTCAGAAATTTCCCCGTCAATGTATGCAACATTTCGTAACTCATAGATCATCATTGATAAGTACTTATACATCATTCTGATTCTCATACATTATTTTGATATTCACATATCATGCTTATGCTCATGCTCATGCTTTTAAACTACATGAGATAAATTTAAAAAATACTTTAAAATCTGATAATGAATCCAAAGTCTCAATTGTGCAGAATCTTACTAAAAGGATTCTGACTCATAGGATTCTAATTGTGATAATTGGTTAAAGTTGAGAGTTTACTTGAAAATTATTAGCTGGGATGATTGTATACACATATTTAGCATATTTGCAAGAAAGGTAGATTTAACCCTTAGCTTGTTTATACTGCACTTATCGAAGCGCACTACGATAGTAGGCAGAACCCAGTCACAGTTTATATCTCAAACTAAGCCGTTAAATGCCCTAATTACAAGCATACTTAGTGGTCTACACAAAGTGACTTCAGATACTTAGTTTGCTTAAACTGTACTTATCAAAGCGCACTACGATAGGAAGCAAAACTTGGTCGCAGTTTACATCTCAAACTAAGGGTCTTGTTCACTAATTGTAACACTCTTAGTCTTGGAAGATTTACTCTCATGGGACTGTATTCGGCTAATCCTGCAGGATAGCACATGGTCATAAGTCCACATTTGAGTGAATCAACACATCCTGAATATTACTGAATTAATCCAGTAATATGGGTATACTCTACTATACCCAACTAATAATCTGGGTTCAGCAAATTCTATTTAATCAATAAGGATTTATCAAATCTATTAATCCTTACTCTAAATAGGTGTATCCTACATAAGACTCCAAGGATGTGATCCAAAGATCACTCAACATAGGTTGCTACCACAAGAGATGAGCCACATTCTAAGTACTTTAAATAATTCCTACCATAAGGTGTCAAGTTCAACTTCTAAAGTTATGAAGGGTCAACTAGGTTTCTACCTCAATAAGTTACAAAATTCCTTCCTACCTCAATGTTTCATTAGTTAAGGTCTTTAATCATTTCAATGATGAATCCTATAGCAAGACCCTTAAGATCTCACTTTCTACTTCTTAAGGTTTACTTGTTATACTTAAGTTAAGTGATCAGATCAGATGATTAAAATTTATTTGATCCTTGCCTATTCTACAATCATGGGATAAATTCAAAAATCTTATTAGAGTTAGATCATTGCATAAATCATTACGATTTTATTTCCATGTTATGCTAATTATCTTATATAAGAGAAAATCAAAAATCTAAAGTTTGGATTCAGATGGTACAATCACATATATTCAATATTAACCTTAGCACTTCTAATTTGATGACTTAAGATCAATACCAAATCATATGCATTATTGGAATAATGTAAATTGAATTATCTTATAATCAAGTTAATTAATTAAGTGATTAAGATTTAGATCTTAATCAAGATAAGTTAGGGTTTAACTCCTAACCTTTCTATCATTAAGACCAATATTACTTTAAAGGTCAATGACAAATCTATGCATTATTAGTGTATTATTGATGTCAAACTTAGGTTGGATTAAGTATCATCTACTTAATCAAGTTATCAAGATTCTTATATTCAAGTAAGCACATTTAAGTGTCCAACTAAATGTTAAGGTATTCTAACATACATCATAAGTCCATGAACACATATAGATGAAAAGGTAATATAAAATAAAAAGGTGATTATTGCTAATTAAAATCTAAATCAAACAAAAGAGATTAGCACTTAATCACAATTCTAAAAGATCTAAGTTTCATGCAATTTAGATTATCAATGTATACATAATTGATACAAGCAATTAAAACTCCAGTACTTAGCATATGGCGTAACATGTATTTAAGATACATAGTTTTTGAGCACTTAATGAAATCGACAAAGTTTCAAATTCAATTTTCAAATAGAATTTTATGCAGTGTTCAATTTTAACTAAAATAGGTTCAAATTTAGTATAACTCAACCCCACTAGGGTCATAGGAGTCTTAAAATACCAAAACAATTGAGTTTTGGCCATTTTAGCCAAAACTAGGCAGTTTTACAAAATCTGGGCAATTTTCTGAGAATTCTGGAAATTTTCCAAATTTGGGCGCTGCAGCGCTTTTCGCGCAGTAGCGTGCTGTAGCGCTTTCGGCGCGGTAGCGCGTTGTAGCGCTTTCCACGTGGTAGCATGTGGTAGCGCCTTTGCGCTGTGGCTTGCTGGGGTCCGTTGCGATCCGCTGTAACCCACTGTGACCCGCTGCAGCGCGCTATGGCGCGCTGTAGCGGTTCATTTTACAAAACTACTGTTCAATTAATTTATTTTGTCATTTCCTAAGATTTGAAATATTTTCGCTAAGGTCCGCTGCAGTGTGCTACAACGCGCTATAGCGTCCCATTTTGCAAGTTACTGTTCAATTAATTTTTATGGCCGTTTCCTAAGTTTCGTGAGATGCCGCTACAGACCGCTGCAATCCGCTGCAGCGTGCTACCGCGCGCTGTAGCGGTCCATTTTGCGAGATTTACTATTCAATTAATTGAACATGCATTTTTATATATTTTTCCTAAATTTTCTTGTCCGCTGCAGCGCGCGACAGCGCGCTGAAGCGGCAGACGGTGATTTCGCCAGGTGCGAAACCCGTGAGGGCCATTTTTTGAGCTTAATTATTTTTAATCAAAAGAGTTCCATCAGTGGTGCCATATATAAATGGAAAGGTATTTCCGATACCTTTCCATCGACATTAAAATCAGCACAAACGGAGCATCCTAGCTATACTTAAAATGACGATGAATACAAGGGTATGCAGAATAGATGAAAAATAGAGCATATTTTTGTGAGTTCTTAAGAGCCTTAATGGCTTTCATACATGCATATGGATATCCAAGGCTGCATTCTAATATCATAATATCATAAGAAAGATAAGAAGAGGAGCAAGATGGTACCTTTTAGTTCTTGCTAGAGGAGGATGATGAAGGCTTTATCTTCTTCAAGATTTTGGAGAGGTGCTCCTTCTTTCAGCACCTGGGGACTTAATGGAGGGGAAGGAGATGTGAAAGTTTTTCAGCAAACTTGAGAAGGGGGGCTGAGCTTTCCATTTAAAGGGGAAGGAAGAGCTAGGGGGCCATCATGAGGCTAGGGAGCCTAGGTGAGGGGGAGTAGGGGCCATCATGAGGGAGCATTAATGGATGGCATAGCTTAGGGAGGAAGGAGGGATGGCCAGTCGAATTGCATGGGGATGGCCAGCCAAAAATGTTTTTGAAATAAACAGAGAAATTACAAATTAGGGAACCAAAGATTTCTTAATTACGTATTTATTTTTCATAATTATTTAAATATTCCAATTTTTGAAACCTGCTCCGAAAAATCTCAAAAGTTCACCCCTAGCTAATTTGGGGGTGAGAAATTCAATGGCGAAGTCAGATTTCAATTCCGACAATTATTTAATTATTTTATTTTTTGACGCATTTAATTATATTAAAATATTTGCGAAAATTTGACGACTTCCAAATGCGTCCAAAGCATAACCCATAGCTAATTTGGGGGTGACGATCTAAACGGTGAAGTTGGATTTTGATTTCGAGGTCAAAATAAATACATCAATTTTCTAATTAATTAAATATTAAAATAATCCAAAGTATTGGATTTTACTTCGAATCGTGCCAAATCTTAAGGGATTGATTCTAATAGCTATATGAACTTAAGGGAATAATAATTAAGATATGATCCAGCTAAAATTAAGTTGGGTAACAACATTGGATTGTTACACTAAGCAACGCTCTAAAGTGCATTAGCTTTCTCTCGGTGAAGAATATTTAAAATTCTTCTTCTCCCACATGACTGTCAGGAAAAATATAAGATTAAGTGCTCCATTGCTTAATGATTCAGCTATCTCTTATTATAAAAATCTTTTGAATGATAAAAAGGGCCATGGTTCTATTTGCTCACCTCCTTATTCAGTTGTTGATCCTGTGCTTCACAATCATCTCTATTCCTCTTTTTCTGATGAAGACACAAAGCATATTTTATTTTCTATCAAGGATAATGATAGTCCGGGTCCTGACAGTTTCTCTTCTCTATTTTTAAAAAAATCCTGGAATCTTATACGCAGTTACATTACTCACGGTATTAGTTTCTTTTTCCAACACTCTGTCATGCCGCGTTGGATCAACCCGGCCCGACCCGTCGTCTTCCTCCTTCGACGCAACTTCCCCGACAGCAGCGGCTAGGGTTCGACTTCTGGGGGCCTTGCCGGTGATACCCTGTCCTGGACCGTATGGAAACGGATAGGGGACGAACACAGGTACTCAGTGGTAAAAAGATCTATTCTTGAGGTGGTCTGGTTCGAGCATAGGGCCTAAGCCTAATTGAGCCAGACGCGATGTAGGGACGATAACGGTAAGAACTGTAGCGGAAACACAAATTTAAGCACGATCGAATTCAATTATGTTAATCAAGCATGATGAATGGTCAATCAAGCATGTGAAATAGCTTCACGAAATAAATGATTGTAATTCTAACAGGAGGATTAAGGGTCTGAAGTGTACCTTGACTCAACGGTGCGGGGCTGCTCGACTCGAGATGGAGGCCTAGGAACTCGATCGACTTTGGTTTCTTAGTAAATTTGTGAAAAGTGGAGACTACCGATCCTCTCGCAGAATTAAACTGAGCTGTAAGGGCGGTGGAAGGCCATCTGGCGGTCGCAGATCAGGTCGATCTGCCGCGCGTCGCGAGCGTACACCACGCGTAGCAGCCCTAGGGTTCTTCGGAGGAGAAATGAGCTCGGCCGTTCGATCTTTGATCGGACGGTCGAGAATTAGCCGCTTGATTTAACGGCTCATTAATGATATAGGGAGAAGGTGGACGGCGCCGGTTAAGACTTTAAATAATATTACTATTTAAATAAACTTTTATACATTTAATTAATTAGGATTAAAATATTAGGAACTTCCCAAAAATTCCCAATAAATCATCCCTAGTTAAATGAAGGATGCTGAACGCAACGGCGCACTCGGATTTTTGATCCGACAAGTATTTATTTATTTGAATTTTCAGGTATTTAAATAATATTAAATATTTGCCAAAAATCTAATAACTTCCAAATGTATTCAAAACTTCACACATAGCTAATTTGGGTGTTCTGAATGCAATGGTGAAGTCAGATTTTTAATTTGAGGTCTAAATAAAAAGTAAATTTCTAGGATTTGAGATTTTTCAGAATTTCTGATTTGACTCAGTTGACTTCTGATTTAACCTAAGTTTTTTTTTTTGAGATATGTTCTAAATTACTTAATTAGTGATTTAGAACTTTAATTAAGACTTAAATTAGTCTTAATTGAGCCAAGTAACAACTTGGGTTGTTACACTACCTCAATAAGTTACAAAAGTCCTTCCTACCTCAATGCATCATTAGTTAAGGTCTTTAACCATTTCAATGATGAATCATATAGCAAGACCCTTAAGATCTCACTTTTCTACTTCTTAAGGTTTACTTGTTATTTAAGTGATCAGATCAGATGATTAAAATTCATTTGATCATTACCTATTCTACAATCATAGGATAAAATCAAAGATCTTATTAGAGTTAGATCATTACATAAATTATTACAACTTTTATTTCCATCTTATGCTAATTATCTTATATAAGAGAAAATCAAATATCTAAAGTTTGAATTCAGATGTTACAATCACATATATTCAAAATTAACCTTAACACTTCTAAATTAATGATTTAAGATCAATATCAAATCATATGCATTATTGGAACAATGTCAATTAGATTATTTTTCAATCAAATTAATTGATTAAGTGATTAAAGTTTAGATCTTAATCAAGATAAGTTAGGGTTTAACCTCTAACCTTCCTATCATTAAGACCAAAGGTTAATTTAAAGGTCAATAACAAATCAATATATTATTAGTGTGTTATTAATGTCAAACTTAGGTTTGGATTAAGTATCATCTACTTAATCAAGTTATCAAAGTTTTTATGTTCAAATTTAGTTTACATATCAAGATGTCCCATTTAAATGTTAAAGTTTTCTAATATACATCATAATATCATAAAGGCATATAAATGGAAAGATGACATAAAATAAAAAAATGATTAATACTAATCAAATCCTAAAATAAATAAATGGATTAGCACTTAATCACAATTTTAAAAGATCTAAGTTTCATACCATTTGGTTGTTAAACTATACCTAATTAATACAAGCAATTAAGGTTATAATACTTATTCTTTAGCATAACACATGTTTAAGATCCATAGTAGATATGAGGGCTAATTTAAAAGTGACAAGTTTCAAATTCAACTTTCATATAAAATTTTATGCAATATTTAATTTTAGCTAAAATAAGTTCAAATTTAGTATAACTTAGCCCCAATAGGGTCCTAGGGGCATTAAAATATAAAAACATGGAAGTTTTAGCCATTTCAGCCAAAAATGGGCAGTTTCTACAAAAATCTAGGCAGTTTTCTGGAAATTATGGGAAAATTTGCAAGTTTGGGCGCCGCAGCGCGCTGAGCGCTTTTCGCACGGTAGCACGTTGGGGTTCGCTGTGGTCCGCTGCGGTGCGCTAAGGCACGCGGCAGCGGTTCTATTTGCGAAAACCACTGTTCAATTAATTTATTTTTCATAATTTCTAAGGTTCCAAAAATATTTCCGCTGCAGCGCGCTGGAGCGGTCTATTTTGTGATTTTTACTGTTCAATTACTCGATTATATGTTTATATAAGTTTCCGCCAAAATGCCGCTGCAGACCGCTGCAACGCGCTACAGCGCGCTGTAGCGGTTCATTTTGCAATTCTACTGTTCAATTAATTTTATTAATGTTTTCCCTAAGTTCCTGCCGAAATGCCGCTGCAGCCCACTGCAGCGCACTGTAGCGGCAGACGGTGATTTCGCCAGGTGTGAAACCCGTGAGGCCCTTCTTTCGAGTTTAATTACTCCTAATCTAGAGCGTTCCATGAGTCGTGTCATATATCAATGAAAATGTATTTTCGATACCTTTCTATTAACACCAAAAGCGACATGAACAAAGCATCCTTACTATACTAAAAATATAGATGAATGATAGGGTATACGAAATAGACAAAAACAGAGCATATTCCTTTGAAGCTTTTAAGAGCCTTAATGACTTTCATTCATGCATATGGACTTCCAAAGCTGTATTCTAACATAATAATAGCATGTAGAAGGCAAAAAAAGAGGAGCAAACGGGTACCTTAAACTTTGCAATGGGGAAGGAAGGAAGGACTTTTGCCTTCTTTCGAAGCCTTAAAAAGGAGCTCCTTCTTCTTCTTCAACACAAATGCAGCAAGCAATGGAGGGAGAGATAAAAAAATTTCAACAAGCCAAAGAATGGGGGGCTGAGCTTCTTTTTAAAGAGGGAGGAGAAGGAGGTATGAGGGGATGGGCCATCATGACCCTATGGAGCTAGGATGTAAGGAGCCATCATGCCTACTAAGTAGCCTAAGAGGCATGGGGAGGGATGGCCAACCGCAAATTGCAAGAGGGATGTCAGCCAAGAATAATAAAGATTGGGGAAATTGTAAATAACAGATCGGATAATTACATATTTATTTTCCCTAATTATTTAAATATTCCAATTTTTGGAATGTGTGTTCCGAAAAATCCCAAAAATTCACCCATAGCTAATTTGGGGGTGAGGAATTCAATGGCGAAATTGAAATTTGATTTTGACGATTATTTAATTATTCTATTTTTCGGCGCATTTAATTATATTAAAATATTCGCGAAAATCCGACGACTTCCAAATGCGTCCAAAACATCACCCCTAGCTAATTTGGGGGTAACGATCATAACAGTGAAGTCGGATTTTGATTTCGAGGTCAAAATAAATACCTCTATTTTCTAATTAATTAAATATTAAAATAATCTAAAATATTGGATTTTAGCTCTGAATTGCTACAAACTTTCAGGGTTTAACAGAATAACAATTAAGATTCAATTATGTTCAAATTAAGCTAGGTAATAATCTTAGGTTGTTACAATTATTATTGCCAATATGCTCGAATACAAATTTTGTTTAGAAAAGTTTTTATCTGCTTCGGGGTTGAGTCTTAACAATAACAAATCCTGCCTTTATTTTTCAAATGTGATGACTAATGTAAATGAACTCTCGAATATCTAGAACTTCTCCTCCGGTCGCTTCCCTATGAAATATCTGGGGCTCCCGGTCCTGCCGCTCAAGCCCAGAAATGAACAGTTCTCTCTGCTGCTTTCTAAACTTCATCTTTGGATATCTGGTTGGGCTCAAAAGTAACTTTCTTATGCGGGTCTTTTTCAATTGCTTAAATTTATAGTTTGGCCTCTTCTCCTTCACTGGTTTAAGTCGGTCCACATTCCAATGAACGTTATTAAAACTATTAAGTGTCTTACTGTGAAGTTCCTTAACCATGGCTCATTAGAGAACAAAATGCATACTATAGCATGTGGCAAAACTGTGATTCCTAAGGGAAAAGATGGTATTGGTATTATTTGCCCTTCAAAATTACTTATAAGTAGTAAACTATCAATCTATTGGTATATTCTTTGTAACACCTCTCTTTTGTCTCTCTGGTGGAAAAGTAACCGTTTAAAACTATTGGATCCTCCCGTAACTTTCAATAGAATGGTTTCTCCCTTCTGGAGGAAACTATCCAATTGTTTCAGCATTCTTGCTCCACATATTTCTATAGATTCAAACTGTATCACTTGCTATTTTCAGAATAGAACTTTGTTCACTTTCAAAGATGCACACGCCTTAATTTTTTCAGATTTGCAGGATGAGTCATGGGCTGGTACTTTATGGACGAAAGGTGCAAAGCTTTCTATAAAATGTATTATTTGGAAAGTTATAAAAGTAGGCCTTAAACTGTGGATATCCTTATTCATAGGAGAATTCCTTGTTCTCCATATTATCTGCTTTTTCTTTGCAATGAGGAGTCTCATTTCCACATTCTTTTCAACTGTGAGGTTTCTTTTTACTTACTTAAAAAGTCTCTCCATATGGGAATTAATTACCTTTCCCCCCTCCCTGCTCCAAATCATGTGCGGCATTCAGAATTTTGATTAATGACAAGAGCGTGCTTATATTACTGCTATAGGCTTGCTTATTGACGGAATCCGGAAGGAAAGAAATGCTCGAATATTTAATATGGTTAGCTCTAGTCCCCATTTTATTTTATCAAACATAAAAGCTAAGATCATCACCATTATTAGCAGTTGGCGTTCATCTGATTTGATTACGGCTTGGAAATTGGATCTCACGGAAGCTTAATATTATTTTGACTCCTCGACTGCTTCATTGGCCTTGTGGGTTTTGTCTTTAATCTGTGATATTTTGCGGTTTTAGGTTTGGCTTTGGTTCTTCAGTTCTTCAGCATTGGCCCTGCAGTTTTTTTTGGTACGTGATGTGGGGCGCTCCTCCGTCTTTTAAATCCTGCTTTATTTTTTGTGCCTGGATTGTCGGTTTTATATGGAGGATTTCTCGGCTGGTGTTTTCTTTATGTTATTTCTGGTTTTTTAAGGCAATGATGGATTATGAGGTAATTTTAGACGCTATTTGTCGGTTTGGCAGCTTCTTATATACCCTTGATACTACACTGCTACTACACTGGTCTTCAGGATTGATACTTCGGCAGATTTTTGGTCTTATGTGAATCTCACAGTGGAGGAGCTGAATCCAGAGTCTTATCGTTTTCTTAAAATTTCTGATTTCTATTTTGTTTTATTTTGTTTTATTTTGTTTATTTGTTTGTTCTTTATGTATGGGCTTAGGCCCTCAGAAGTTTCTAAGAAAAAAATATAAAAAATATAATTATACCTTTTATGAACCAATAATTTTTAGAGTAATTAGGTGTACGGAGGAAAGAAAATATTTGAATACTGTACTAATAAATAATTCTAATTGATTTATAGTTGTAATTTTTACTAATAAATATTAATTATTATGAGCTAAGATTCGATATTTAGAAGCAGTTTTGGGGATTAATATATCATAAGAAGGTCATTTTGTTTCAGCCACAGTAAAAGAAAAATATTATAATTACACATAAAAAATACATTAAAATTTATTTAGAAACAATAAATTTTTATTTTTTTAATTTTTACGTATAAACTAACAAAAAAAAAAAAAAACATTCAACAGCCGCTTTTAAACTCGCACTTCTCTTCCATCTCCTCTATCCTTTTTAAACCAACTTCTGATTCTGGTGCAATGAAACAGCGGCACGTGTCCAGAATTCTTCCCCAGGGAGGCGCTAAGGACAGCGCCGGTGGTTCCGCCGTCTCCGGCCAGTTCTGCCGGTTCGGTCGGTTCAGCAGGCTCATCCGGTTCAGATGAGGCTGATGGGCGGAAGGCGGAAGAGGCGCTGCGCACTGTTTTGTTCTTGAGCTGTTGGGGGCCGAATTGATTTGTTTGTTCAGTTTTGATTTACATTAATAGATAATCTGGCGGGAAGGGACGCTTTTTTTGATCTTACTTCAATAGTCACTATATCGTATTATTAGTTAATCTGGCGGGAAGCTGGACACGCGACACTAGCCATCAGAGGTTAATTTTCAGCTCTCAAGAACACACTTTGAATCGTCCCCAAAGTGCGGGTAACATACAGCGCAAGCCAAAGCCGTAAGGAGGTTTTCTTAATACCCCTACGGATGCTAATCATCATTAGGTTGGAAGTAGAAGTTGAACGTTAAGTGAGAAATTACTACAAACTTACAATTCGTAGGCATAGACATTGAGAATATCCAATAGAAAGAATTCGTCAAAGTCAAATGCACCCCTCATCCTGTACAAACCATCATGAAAAATTTGTTCATGAAGTTATGTCATAGCAACCGTAGTGTCGCTGAATATGAAATTGAATTTCAAATGCTATTCCGTTATGCGAGCCGATTTTTTAAGGAATTCAAGCCTTCTATTAAGAAGATGCTTATGACTATTCGAATCTTCAAATTCTCGGACATATATGAAATGCAAAAATATTAGAACATGAGAAAAAAAATCTTTTATATAGACCGCTATAAATTTACTGGTTTCGAGCATATCATATCCTTGCCTCGATTATTTAAATGATCAAAACTATTTGTGCCAGGTTATTCTCTAAAGCTTTATATTATGAGTGGCATTAGGTATGACCATATTGCTTATTTTCTCTCTTTATAGTGATAATCTCTGCAACATCTAGCTTAAAAAAGTCTGCTGTGGGAGCTAATCTCTTGATTCATTTTCTTTGGCAAGAGAGAAATAATCGCAAACATGATAACAAAGTTTGTTCTGTTCCACATACAACCATGAATCTCGAACCAAATCTTAGGACCATTCAAAAGAAATCTCTCTTGTGAGGCTCCTTTCTAGTGTTGGAGGAATACTTTGGTTAACTAAAACGATATGATAGTCTATTTCTTATATGGCTTATAGGGTGCCATCAAGGCCTGCTGTCATCATCTTCGAGCAAAATCATGCTCCAATGGCATCTCTAAGCTGAATGGCTTATATGATGTTGCTTTTTCTTTACTAGATGTTTTCTATGGAGCTATGAGACAACTGCAATGGCTTTTATGATTTGGTTCTATAGGCCTGCCTTTTCAAGTGATGAGAATTACCAGCTTGGTGGTGAGCTGATTTATTTGACCTTTATGTTTTTTTAATTTAGTTTTTATTTGATTTTGTTGGGCTAAGCTCTAACAACACATATGTATAATCCTCAAATTATCAAGTATTTTGAAAATAAAAATTAAATTATTATTCATTTTTTTATTTGTCATGTAATAAATCAAAAAATAATTTTTTTTTTTACATATAATCTATACAAAAAAAAAATATATATTCAACTAATAATCTACTTATATATTCAATAAAATTTAAATATTATTTTATTAATATTTATTTATTTATATTAATATAATACAAATATTATTTTTAAAATTTATATTTAAATAATATTCAAATATTATTGAATTAGTTTTAAAAAAAATCAAAATGACATTTGTATTTGATGTATAGCAATGTGCAAAAGTAACAGTACTCACCAAAAAAATTACTGTCCTAAAATTGGGGAAAATTAACCGACCCCGCCACTGGTTTCTTCACAATTCTATGGACGGCCTCCTCTTCCAAAAAATTACCGAGTTTTATTTTATTTCTTATTACTAATAAAAATTAACCCATAAAAAAAAAGTTTATAAAATGAAAAAAATTTTAAATTTGAATATACATCAAAAAAAATATATTTAAAAATAATAAGAATTTTTTTAATTTTTGTATCCTCATAAAAATATATATTTAATTAATAATTTACTTACATATTATATATATACATAGATACATATTTATATATTTTGATATATATTAATATTTAAATGTAATAATAATAAAAAAATTACCTAATCTCCGTCATTAAAAAAAGTATTAGCAGGCCATCGTATCATAATATTTAATAAATATCTGAATTTTAAATAAAAATTGATTTATTATTATTTTGGAGCATCTATATTATATATAGGCGATATGGGTAAAGTCCCAAACAGAACTATTTCGGATGTTGCAACCACCAAAAAGAAGAAAGGCATCATGAGCAACGGCCAAAGCCGCAGCCGCTGGGAGGGCGCTTTCCGGGCCGTTCGGGATTACGGCGCCGCCAAACAACGGGAAAAGGCCGGCAATGAGATGCGGTTTTCCAGCGATCAGGCATTCAAGGAAGCCGATGATTCGCCGGCGGCGAAAATGGGCGGCTGGTGCGAGAGCAGACAATCCGGCAAGGAGGCGGCGAGGATGGAGATGGCAATGAATCTTATTCTGTGGGGCCCTAATTAGCTCCTTTTAAATCTGGATCGAGTTCTACTAGAATTTTGCTAAGATGTATAATTAATATAAAAATAACTTAACAATATTAAGAAAATTCTTAACTTACATAGTATCAATATATTTATGCATAGTGCACTGGCATTTAATCCTTATTTTGAGGCCTGCTGCTGCAGCAAGCTTTCTCTCTTCCTTTGCCCTCTCTTCAAGCCTCCTCCTATATATATCTGTTGTCATATCTTTCTCTTCTGAAGAGATTTGTGAGCAATACAACGTTGTCGTAGTTGCCTTTGGGTAAACCATTCTTACATAGCTTTGTGTGGTTAGGCCCCCAAATGTAAGAGGGTATTTGTCTTTGTTCTTTATGGATGCGTTGAGAGAGAAGGCATGCCTAGGCGCGTCATACCTATTGGTAAATTGTTGTGTCTCGTCAGAGCCGTCGTATTTATTCTGAACTGCCGCGCCGGGAACTGTTCGTTGAACTCTCTCGTTAACTGTTTGCGCCTACGCACTGGCCACACTGCTATGTATGTGTGATTCAGCATGTTTTGGTATAGATCAAAAACCTACATCCTGTCATCTATTTACACGACCGCATAGTTGTTATTGAAGTGACTTCGAAGCACAAGGCGAAGATCTCAAGGGCACCATCCGCTGCTAAAAGGATGCAGTTTCTTTCAATTTCTTATAAAATTGTAATATTTGTAACAAGTGTTGATTTGAAATTGAAGATAATTTGAATCAACCAAAAGAAGCTAATGAGCTGGATTAGAGCGCCCAATTGAAAGGGCAGCGGGCACTCAGGTGCGCCCGACGGACAGAACAACGAACGCTCAGGCGTGTCCAGACACAAGATAGACAGAACCATGGGCTCTCAAGCGCCCCCAAATGCTTGACAGACAGAACAGCAGGCGCCAAACGCCCGTTGTTTAACAGGCTTGATTTATGATGCCTATATATTTGCTTGGAGCCCATTTTTAGGGCAACCATCCAAGAACTTATGTTTGTATGTGTGCGACGGCTTAAAGGTTGCATAAAGTCTCCATTGCTGGAGCTTGAGAAGGGTTTGTAAACGCTAACTTGTATTCTTCCTTCGGCATAGTGAAAGTTCTTCTCCTCTCTCCCCGTGGAGGTAGATGTTTACACTAAACCATATCATAGTGTTTTGCTTCTGCTTGGATTGTTGTGTGCTTTTTCTTGTTTGTTCTTGTTGGGTTTATGTGCTTCTGCACTTATTAATCTCTAACAAGTAGTATCAAAGAGAGATTTGCAGTAATAGAGGATAGAGTTGAAGGAGAAGTTTCCGGTTCTTCATAGTCATCGGTGGTAGAGAGAATCTTTCACCAAGTTGTGACATATTTGACAAAAATCGACGTGGTCAAGTTCGATGGAAAGAAAAACTTCAAAATATGGAGATGCGAAGTCACTAATACACTTTGCATGTTTAATTTGGAGGATGTTCTAGACAGGGAAGAAAAATCAGAGGAGATATCAAAAAGAAATTAGGTTAAGATGAACTAAAACACATGCGACCTGATGAGAAAGTGTCTAACATAGGATATAAAGTATGTGGTGATGATGGAAATGTTGGCATGGAAGCTGTGGAAGATCTTTGAGAGTAAAAATATGATAAAAGGTGTAGAAAATCGTCTCCACATGAAGCGACAATTGTACATATTTCAAATACGATGAAGAATCTCTATTAATGAACACCTTAATGAGTTCACCAAGTTATTGGCAGATCTGTTGAATCTTGAAGATACTGTGGAGGACGAAGACAAACCATTGCCATTATTGAACTCGTTGCCAAACGAGTTTGAAAACGTCACCATAACATTGATCCATGGGAAGAATGCTCTAAGATATGAGGAGATGATTGCAGCCTTATTAAACTATGAGTTATTGAGAAGGGAAAAGAGTCAATAAAATCAGAGATGACAAATGCACTTACACTCCTGTAGCGCCCTGTCTGCGTGCAAAAGAGTTAACAATTGGTGGCGGAACAGTGCACTACTTGGGAATGACTGCTGAACCTCCCCAAATAACCGCTGAATAAAGAGCTGCTTGACCAATCTTTAAGATAAGCGTATAACCTTATCTGAAGTCTAATGAGTGGAATGTGAGTAATTCAATATATATATATATATATATATATATATATATATATATATCTGTATAATAGCATTTCTAGTATACTGATTACATCACAATACTAAGTATAAGTAGTAATAAGCACAGAGTGTGGAAGCTAAAGTATACATCCAGATCATTCATCATAGAAGATAGTAAATCATGCATCTCAGAAAAAGGAAACAAAATATCATCCATAATTATTATAAATAATTTACTTAAATGAAAATACATCAAATAGTATAGTGAATGAATTGAAAGTAAACTAATTCAAAAAGATAAATATTGATGTAGAGTCCTCTAGTACTCCACAAACTCCTCCTGTATCTCCTGTAACACCTCCTAAACTAGCTCCACAGGCTGCTCTAAATCTAACAAATTGCCAGATCCCAAAAGTACCACACGTTAGATAATGAGTATAATACATCAAAAACTAGTATAAATAGTTATAATTATCTAAGGTTTAATATTTCAGCAATTTAAACAAACTATATAAAACACTAAAACAATTGATGAGTGTGAAAAATGTGCAAAATTGAAAATAAGGTAAAACAATAGTTGAAAGACTAAGTATTAAAAATAGTAAAAAAACTAAAACTGAATAAAAGCTGAAATAAGACTGTGCTGTATATCACTGAATATGCATCTGATTATACCACTAATTTATGTTATCATTATGCATTTGGTGCCTCATGCACCCCAAAGAATCATAATATTTATGATACATGCTAATCCCATAGGTCATACCAATATTGATGCATGTTGCATCCCGTATTTCACAATACTATCATGCTTATGCTTATGCAATTATGCTAATGATTTCAATTCAACATGATTCATAAAATCATTAAAAAACAAAATCCATTTTAAGAAAACAATCACTTAACACAATTCTTGATTTTCATAATCATCATAACAAGCACTCATGCTTGTATATGTTGAATTCAGAATCTACCACAATTTTAATCATATATTCCTAAATTATCAAATGTATAGAGTGCATGTACAAATGAAATAAGTATATAAGAAGATAAACTTGAATTTATTAGTTTGTTTAACTGTACTTATCAATGCGCACAAATATACGGGGACGAAACCCTTTTACAATTTATTCTCTCAAACTAAGAAATTCAGCATCCTAATTGATACATTACTTTGAGTATGTTCTAAGAAAGGTAACATAAACACTTAGTTTGTTTAACAACACTTATCAATGCACACAAAAATAAAGGGACAAAATCTTTTTACAGTTTATTTTTTCAAACTAAGAGATTTAATACTTTAATTAAACATACTATAAAAGTGGGATGTTTGTCCTAAACAGAACTGCACTTATTGATGCGCACAAAGATAAGGGGATGAAACCATTTTACAATCTTATTTATGACAAATCAACCAATTTTATGTCATACTGAATTAAGCCAGTCATATAGACATATACTAAAATCTTCACATGATAATACTACTATTATCATTTTTAAACCGATTAATTTAAAATCCAAGAAATATCAGACTAAATGAATCCACACTTCTTTGCGGTGAGTCCTACTCAAAGGTTCCATGAATGTAACATGTAGGTCATTCAACTTAGAATACTATCACAAGGAAGAATCTCATTCTAGAGTCTTTAGGTTATTCTACCACAAGGATCTAAGATCAGAATCTAAGGGTCTTAAGGGTTTATCTAACCTTCTACCTCAAAATCAAATAATAAAGACTTTAGAATTTGAATATACCATAATTTAAAATCCAAAGATTATGACTTACCTAAATCACCTAAGTGTTCATTCATATTCATTCACTCACCTAATATGATTAATTAAAATGTAAAGGCTCAAGCGACTCTATCTAGGGTTTAGGAGTTCTATTAGTAGTAACCACTATACATTCCAAATTCAACAAGCGAATTGACTCCAAAAAGTCAATTTGAATAATTGAAATTCAATATGAGCAAAAATCAGTGTGATTATATTATCTATAACATAACATGAGCAATGACAATGAGCTTGCTCATTTTGGAGTTGATTTGACCTAACTCGAGTTTAACCCAAGTCAATTAAGGTTCAAAAAGTGATTAACAAAAATAATGATCACAATATAAATTAAAAATCACCATAATATTCTACACGTGTTTTTGAGCACTTTAAGATACAACATTGCTATATTAGGATCACTGGTTGCAAATTTATGAAAGAAATAAAATTTTGAGTATATTAATTTAATTAATCCTCTGTTTAAATTGCATGCACGCCATTTCCCTCAACCGTGAGGGGCAAACACACGCACGAGTCGCGCTTGTTTGCGCATGACACATGATAGTGCCGCGCGGGTCGGGAAACCCTGTAGCAACCCGAAGTTGTTACCATGTCGATCAGACCTAAACCTGATCGAATTAAGAGAAAATTCAAAATCCTGATTTAAGTCGAATAAAAATTAAATAAAAATATCCTTAGACAAAGTATATTGAGGGGATCCTACTGCGAAAAGTTTGAGCACGATTGGGATTCCGGATCGTCTTAAATTAATTCATGAAATTTTAACTTCAAAAATTGATAATAAATAAATTATAAATCAGATCTTATAAAATTTTGAATTTTTAGGTTAGGCACAAAATGAGGATGCTATGTTTCAAGTTTCGCCATTTTTCATGGTCCAGATTAATACTAATAAAGTTTTAAAATTTTTCACTTAAAAATTCATATAAAATAAAATACTCGTCCAAATTTAATAATTTTTAGAAATGTGCATTGTCTTCTTCGATACACTCAAATCGTTTACAAGTTTATAATATTTTGAGTTAAATCAGCGATCGACAAAGCTTGGAACTTTCGGGTGATTCAGATTTCAATCTAAAGCTCCTGAAAATTTTGGTCTGTCTATATATTATCTTTTTATTTAACCAAAATGGAAAACCTAACTTTTACTCGTAGCCAAGCGCCTAAAGCCGATCTCCCTTCTCCCTTATGACTTCTTCTTCCTCCCTCTTGGCTGAGCACCCGAGCTTCATTCCTCCATCGACCGAACATAGGAAGTCGTAAGCCAGCCTCCTCTCCATGGCTGAAGTTAGGCCCTCCTTCAGTTGCTCGCCGATCTTCCGATTCTGCTTCTTCCTTCGACGATCGACACAATGAGAGATCGTCAATCTCTCCTCTCTTTCGTCCCCTCGGCCGAGCGCCTGCTCCTTAATGCAGCAAGCCCACGTTCTCCTCTTGGCCAATGAATCTCCTCTTCAACTGATCTCCACTAAGGTACAAACAACCTACAAAAAAAAAAAAGCGGATCTTCATCATTTTTGAGTTCTATTTGTGTAGTTTAAAGAGAAATACTGCTAAGCGAATTTTGACTTATAAACATCTGTAAGACTTATACAAGCAATTTGCTCAACATAATCTTATTAAAACAGTTAAATGAAACATTACTAAAATTAGTTTAAATATATATATATTTTTTCATCATTTTTTTAACTTATCAATTTTTGCGACAATTGTTCATTGTATTTATTTGTCAACATATTTTTTATTACCTTTTTCTTTGGATAATTACCTTTGCACAAAATAAATCGGGGAGTCAAAAATTCCAAATTAAATTATATTCAGTTTAACGAAATTTAGAGATGTCAAAAACTGTATTTATTAAACATTTCTAGTCATGTAGTATTTGTTAATCAGAAGAACTACTAAATTATCCCATCCAAATCTGTATGTGTTTTATTAGCAGGGATTATATGGCCATGATTTCGTTCCTTTAACATTTTGTGGTTTCTCATATGAGATTGAATATGTTTTTGTGTCGTTCTTCAGGGAAATATTCAGAGAAGGATTGATTACATGCCGATTTTTAGCGTTAGTTTTTGTAGTTAGGTATAGCTTTTGGTTATTAGATTTCTTATCCAAGTGCATGGCTTGCAGTGGATCTGCTTATTTTTTTGTTTTCTTAGCTATGCTTCGATTATATTGAACATGACTTAATATTTAGCTTTTTCATAGTGTGCATGAATAAGAAACTAAAACTTTGAATCCACAAAAAGAGAAGTGTTATACAATTTTATGTCATTAAATACTGTTAATTTGATTGAATAAGAACATATAATTTGAGCAATACTTGTCCATTTAATATATTGAGTAGATTATTTTTTTTATGCAATAATATTTATTATGTTTGAGAATATATATTAAGTTGTCCTAATATTTATTTAGATTTAATTTCATATACACCAGCAAGGTATCTTGAATAGAAAATTTCTCTTATATATCGTCAATACATGATATATATAATTATAGATGTAATATATATGATATAATCAAAAGTTGCATTATGAAGTCATCAATCTTAATCAACAGAACTCATCTCAAATATTCTTTGCATCTCCATATTTGATGATCCACTCATCTCAAGTTGCAACAATAGTGGCATTTATCTTTGGACACCTTGTAGCAGTTATTCTCATTATAACTATAGAGGATTTCTTTTATCATGTTTGGTTAACATAAATGCAAAATAAATTTACATAACATAGAGATTGTAGCATTTATATAAATTACCATTTAGATGCATCTTGCCTAGATATTACAGGTGCTGTGATTGGCGCCTCATCCCCACGAATCGATGAGCTTCAAGTTCAAAATACTATAAATGTACGTTAAGTACTTAGAACTTTATTGAGTTTTGAATCCATTAAATTGTGTTATTTTCTTGAACTTTATATTTAGTGCGTACATCACTTGCATAGATCTTAACATCATTATTGATTGATTGTTATTTGAAAACCTTGGCATTATGATGTAGAAATTCTTTGCTATTGTAGGATAGTAATTACTACTTAGTGAATTCTCACTAAGTAGTGTTATCACCTTATTTGGAAATCACAAATATGTGAACATGAACTAAAACCTAGATTTTAGTGAGTAATTTTGTTAATTACTAGATTATTACTCTTGCATCTAGGTAAGCATTATTTAGTTATTTTTATGGCTTATAGATGTCCAATTAGGATGTTTGAAGAATTAATTTACTCCTTAGATTATAACCATGTCATAGAATTAGAAGATTTCATTTAGAATCTTAATCCTTGAAGTTATCTCTTCGACCCTTAAAATATTATTATTTTTAGGGAATGAGGTCAAAATGAGTAGAATATAAATTGAGCCCATTAATTTCACCCATGACATTTAAACTAGTAAAAATTAGAACATAGATATTTTATTGAGTCTAATGAGACTCAATAGAACTTTCTTTAGTTCAGAACTTAAATATGAAATTGAATAACTTAGACTTCAGATGCTAAGAATCTTAAGTTAAAGGACTTAAACCCATGTTGGAGTTAAATCTCTTAACTTCCAATCTTGATAAATAATATCAAGAATAGTTGTAGTAATGAAAAAAATGTAAATTAAGTCGATTGATTTATTAATTTAACTTCTGTAGGCAATATTGTCTGATTATAAATTAGAACTTGATTAGTTCTAATGTTTTACTTCATAGGGCTATGACTCTGAGAGTATACTAGATAATAGGATATTGGTTATTCTAAGCTTGTATTTTATCAGAATATTCATAATGAATAAATTAGAAACTAAAGGATATCACCAATCTTGTTTAGAATATTGCTTATTTTAACTGTGTTGCTCTGTACATCTTGTATTTAATGATACATGTTGAACATGTGATATTTGATGAGTATTCCATGATAGTCTTGAAATTCATATATATTATCAATCATAATCAGTGCACTCAGTATTTTCAATTATCAGTTCAGTAGAGTGTCCTATTTATTCTGCATCAACGGTTCAGTTCTTTTGTAATAAAATTGACTCAGATCCAACCATGAGAGGGTTTGGATGATCCATATCTGATTATATAATCCAACTTGGATTTAGCCATGAATGGTCTAGATGATACATGTTGGACATTCTGGTCAGTGGCTATATTATGCTTGTTTCTATTATGACAGTACTAATCTATGCACATATTTAATTTTAGTGTTCTTTCAGTTTCAATACAATTTTAGTGGTTTTATTAGCCAATTTTCTGTTGTAGCCTTTTTACTTGTTACTTTTTGTTCTGCATGCTTTTACTATTTTTTCAGTATATTCTTTTACTAATGCTTGTAGGATGATATATTTAATTTTATGTTGAACTCGGTTTCTGTTATACATTAGTTCAGATTTACTTTCTATATAAATTAGCATACTCTTAGATGATCATATGCTTGTTTAGTATTTTCTTTCAGTTATTGTCAGTCTTATACACATATATTTCCTAAACTTGTTGCAGCTTCTGGCCTTGAAATATATTTACTTCCTTACCTCGTGTTGATAAGTTATAAATATTTTATTTATGACTTTCTTGTTCTATTTTTTTGGTTATGCTCTATCTTATATGTATATATGACAAATTAAAAGTATAGGTCAGATCCAGCATTTGAGAGCTAAGCTTGTGAGAGAAGCTGAGTAAAGTATGCGGCTTGCAGAAAAAAATTGATGCCTTAATTTTCTTTTTGCCCGCATTTAAATAAATGTAATAAATGTGTTTTCCTTTTATTTTACATTTACTGTGTTGTATGTGAATGGAAAAATGTGGATCTTGTCTGGATGTATTTTCTTTATTTATTGCACTACTTTATATACTTGTTTTTGACATTATCTTGCTCATTTTATGATTAGTATCATGGATATCTTGTTTAATATTTGTGATGATAATGATGACCACCTGCACTGTTCATTATCATGATGGACACTGAACCCTAACACCTATGGCATCAAGTATCTCGGCGACCAGTGGGTCCCAGGTGGCCAACCTCATGTCAAAATTATGGGCTAATCGAGATTTAGTTGTCGGACCCGAAAATGTCATTAGAGGCCGACTAGATTGCAAACCCTAGCTTCTGAATTCTCAGCGAGGGTTTTACTGTGGATCACCGTTCATTGTCGCTAACCACTGGCCTAACATAACCCGATCGAACCATAAGGAACCCACAATCTAACAATACAGCGATCGCAATGCATAAACAAAAATGAGATACAATAATTGGTAGAGTGTTAAACCTTGTTCGTGCTTCGTCAAATTCGCTGGCTCGAATCGTTCATTCTGTCAGTGTTAGGCCTTGACACTACTCTAACGCTCGTGGCTCGATCAAATGGATGCGGGGAGTTAGCTAACTGAGTGTTGTTACGGCGAAAAGGTGATTCAATGGTGGTCCGACACGTTGCTTGGGATATCGGGGGATGGGTCCCTGCGAAGACAGCCAGGATCGATCCCAGCCGTCTGTTCGATCAGAGGGATCTGATCTGATCAAAGACATCCGATCGCTCCTCATGGTCGAGTGAACGAAGGATTGCCCGCCGTTCATTCCAACATCTCTTTAAGGATTTAATTAATTATAATTATAATTAATTATTTAATTAATAATGTTAATTTAATAATTTCAAATACCATCCAAATGATTTTTAAAAATTCTCAAAATTTCACACATAGCTAATTTGGGAGTAAGGAATTAAAAAAAAGTTAGATTTTTTATTTAAGATCTAAATAATTATTTCAATTTTCTAATTAATTAAATTAATCAAATTATTAATTTTACTCGTAACTTTTGATTTTCATCAAAACTTTAAGAATTGATCTTAAGACTATTTTAAGACTAATAATGAGATTTGTAAGCTAATTTTGTGATTAAAAATTCAAGTAACAACCATGGATTATTACAATTATGGAATTTGTTAAATCCTATTTATCAGTTAACCCAAACTAATTTAAATCCATTTTATGCTCAAATAATGTCCAAAAATTTTCAAGTTTTCACTCTTCGCTAATTTGAGTGATGAATTAAAAAATGAAGTCATATATCAATTTGGAGGTTAATATTTAATTTAACTAATTTTCTAGATCAATAAAATGACTAAATAGCATCTTAGCCCAATTGAGCTCTGATGATCTCAAATTTTCAAAGTTTGATCATAATGACATTTAGAACCTAAGGTAATAGAAATTAAGGCTTGATTAGATCCAGATTATGCATGATAACAACCAAGAGTTTTTAAAGAATCCCCTTTGAAAGGAGAAAAAGAGTCGAAAGACAACAAAAAGAGAGTGAATTTTTTTTGAGCAAAATATGATATTAAAAATAATAATGAAAGATAAAATTAAATAATATTAATTTTGACTCATAATTTTGCTAACTTAGTAGTCACTAATTTTTATTTTGGCTCATGATTATAAACATTTATTTCTGCTAACAATATTTTCTTTATGATATTTTTTTATTTGCTCTTTTATTTACTACTTTTATTTTTATTATATACATATATATATATATATATTATACTATAATATAATTATTATAATTATATTATTATTATAATAATAATAATATTAATAGCATTAATTTGTTACTTATTATTACTACCATTATTATTATTATTATTATTTTTTATTATTATTATCAACAATAATAATAATAATAATATTATCATTATTATTATTATTATCAAATATTATTATTATCAAATATTATAATAATAATAATTATCTTTTATTAATATTATTATATTATTCTCTCACTACAATCTTCTTATTATAATAATAATAAAAAGTACGTTATCATAAGAAATAAAAATTTATTTGTTTCCTATTATCATATTTTCTCCTTAACATGAATAATATTAATACTCTTTATGTGTAAATATTCATATAAATGATAATAATAATAATATAATATTATTACTTATCATTATTATCTCTAATTATTATCTCTTCTCTCTCTAAGCAAATATATATAATATTATTTCTTTTTTACTATCTCATTAAAAAAATAATAACACTTCTATTTTATAATAATATTCTTATTTTATAAATAAAATAATAATAATAATAGTAATAATAATAATAATAATAATAATAATAATATCAATATTATTATTATTACTACATTATTTATTTCATATTATCATATTCTCTTCCTTAAGATGAATAATATTAATACTCTTTACGTGTAAATTATCATATAAATGATAATGATAACAATAATAGTATAATATTATTATCATTATTATCTATACTTCTCCCTCTAAGCAAAAAAAAAAAAAATAAAAAAAATAAATAAATATATATATATATATATATATATATATATATATATATATATATATATATATATATATATATGTATATATATATGTATGTATAATATTATTTCTTTCTTACTATCTCATTAAGAAAATTATAACACTTCTATTTATAATAATATTTTTATCTTATGAATATAAAAAAAAAGAATAATAATATCAATATTATTATTACTATTATTATTATCGTTATTATTTTCATCATTATTATTGTCCTTATTACTATCTACAATTATCATACTTCATCATTAAAATTATTTTCTTTCCATATTACTACTTACATTTATTTTTTTCTTAATATGAAGAAAAAGAGAGAGAAGATAATAAAAATCAAAATTATTATAAAAATTCAATCATCATTTTTCTATTTAAAAATTTTACTCACAAATTTGCAAAAAATTAACTTATCAAGAAAAATAAATATCCTGGATATCATTAAGTACATTTATATATGCAAATTTAATTAGATGCTTTTGCTTCACTTTTGAAACTCACAAATTTCATTATATTAATCATATACTTTTGTTCTACTTTAAGCCTTACAAATTTCACAATTTAACTATACTATCACTATTTAAAATACTATCAAAAATATATAATAAATCTTGATTGAATAAAAAATTATGATTTCATTGAACTTATTTACAATCTATACATAATACAATTTTTTGTTTTGAACGGGACTAATTCGTCATCATCATGCTTTAGAAAATATAAAAAATAATACATTAATAATATATATATATATATATATATATATAACTATTTCAGTTATTATTCAATATTAATTTATAAAAATAACTTCGATAATCCTCAAATGAGAAAAGATAAGTCTTTTAAGTTCCTATTACTTTGTGTTCCTTGCATTTTACAAATTTAACTTCATGCATCTTATATGTATAATATAATTAATGATATCCAAAAAACACTTAATATTTTCTCTAACAGATATTCAACCCTGACATTTTGGTTGTAAATGCCGAATCATAATAACTGAAGAACCAAAACAAGATTGAATAATCAATCGCTTCACTTTTATTTTCTTATTTTTTTTTGTATTTTAAATAAAAAAAGTTGTTCTTATAAATATTACTGTATCAAAATAAAATAATTTTCTTATCTTCAAATTAATTGAGCAAGTATATGTGATGTATATGTTGCTATTCTAAATCTCTATTACAATCATCAACAAATTAGATGACGTAACTACAATCCTTGCACCCCTCTGGGATCCAAGATTTTGGGGCATCATAGTTGATATCAAAGTAGGAGTTAAGAAAATTTTAGAATGATACCATTAAATTTATATTTGTTTAAATTAATTTGAAATATATATATATAATTATTATTTTTATAAATTGATCTTGAAAATAAGTTCATAGAATACTTTTAAAAAAATGAAAATCTTAGTGAGTAGATTCATGCCCATAAGGAAGCCTAAAAAATTATAACATTGATCAAGTTCCCGCATTAGAAAATCAATTCCAAACCTTTATCCAAAAATTTATGGAGATGAAAGATCTATTCATTACAATCTTGCTTACTCAAACTAAAAATCATAAGAAAGAATTACTAAACCTACAATAGACCATCAAAGAAAGGAAAAGTGTCTGAGTTTATCCAACAAATAAACATATCTAGCAAAAGTTAGAAAACTACCAAGATTAAGAGAAAAATAGAATTAGTGAAAAGAAGAGTACAACAAAAACATAAAACTTATATTTTACCATATACATATATATAAACATATTTATATAAGTATATGTATATATATATGTATATTTGTATCTTTCAAATACAAGTTTTATATTGTAAAAAGAGTAGAATTTTATATAAATCATATTTTAAAAAGATGAATCCACAAGATTATTAGACAAATTCCTCAGAATTAAACTCCACGACTTGAGATCCCTTGACAATTTGAAAATCTTGAAATTAGCTATATTCCAAGTCCATCAACCCTAGAAGAACAAATACAAAAATTGGAAGAAATGGCGGGGAGAATTATTGGGACATTAGCCACATTTACAATGTTAACTGATGAGGCTTGACAACTTGAAAAATGAGATGCAAAATCTCTGTGTGACAGTACGAGCATCACTTCTTTTACATGGATATTGAAGGAACATGAAACTGAATTTAGTCACCAAATAAAATAATTGAAAAAAAATTCATCCTTTAATATATTTCAAAACTAAAGATAAAACATCCACCCTCAGTACCTTAGTATGAAACTATTAGCTTGTAACAGTATGTGTAAAGCGTAAAAAGCCAATATATATATATATATATATATATATATATATATGTGCGTGAGAAAAGTTTTTCTTGAGAATAAATAAGATAAAGATCTTTATGTTTTCTTAAAGCCATTACCAATATTATGATAAAGGGATTTACTATCTCTTTTACTATTCTTTTCTCATTATATAAATCTTTCTTTTTGTACAAGAAACTCCTATTATCACACCCAATTCAAATGAACCCATTGAGAATAGAACCAATAAATTATTGAGATGATACAACCCTACTTCATATTCAAGCCACCAATCATACATCCACATCCTCAATACAACCTACCTCAAATCAAAATTTCTCAACTAATGAAAATTTTCAAGTTTATCTTAAACTAAAGCCACCCCACCTTTAATGGGATAATCTCACTAATGGAAGTTGAAGACTGATTGAAAAATATCGAAAAGTGCCACAACGTTTTTACAGGGCTATCAATATATATACATAAACTAAGTCTAACCGTACAAGTGCCACAGCGTTTATTAAAATTGCATAAGTTGGGTCATTAAAAATTGCTTCATTGTTGGTCGTAAGACAATCTCCCCCCAAAGAAATAAGAAAGTTCTTTTCTTATAGCAAAACAACAGACGCAACGCGTACACAAACACCAATTTTGTCATTTATTCTGTTATTTAAAAGCCAGACTAGCAGATTCAACATAGGTAAGAATAATGAAGGAAAAATAAAACTGAAACATTAACAGCAGCAGCACATTGCAGCAGTGGGCAAAGTAACATTTCAAGTAGAGAATACTGTAGGTCATCATGAAACGAGATCAGCACAGGAATCAGATTTAGGAGATTTCGGACCTTAGTTTTATTTGTCGAGACGATTACTGATTGATTATATGCAACTAGAGTCCCTTCCAAAAATGAACCGCCGTGTCCAATCTGAGATAACAAGCAGCCTTGTCCGCCAGCTCACTTGTTTGCTGAATGTGGACAGAACAAAAAAATCAAAGAAAACAGATACAGCCACTCAACCCTTATATGCATATATACAAGGCTAGAATACTATCATTTTATGTGAAACTTCTATTTCTACATTGAGAATTATCATCGCTTGATCAAAACGACAGATTGAAGAAGAAAAATGGAAGTCACGTTGTTTGTATCAAGCAACGAATGAGAAAAAGATATTGAAAGAAAAAATGGCAGTTTTAATACAACAATATGTTAGACATAATATTTTGAATTTAATCTAATTATTTTTTTTATTCTAACCCTTACACTTGAGGATTTTTGACTCTTGTTATGTAGGCCAATTAAATTTTTATTAATTGTAAGTTATATTCTTATTTTTTGGCACATTTTTTCCTTTATTCTGTCATAAAGAGCATTTTCTTATGTTGTCATGAGCTAAATTGGATGTTAACTAATGGTTGAAATGGATGGTGGAAGCTGTGGTAATTATGAGTATGTATTTATAGGTGAAATGAAAGCTAGCATATTTACTATATGTTAGCCTCTTCCTTTGGTTAATAAGAAAGAGCTTTATGTTACAAAATCGCAAGCTAGACTGAGAAAATATTTTCCCACTTCTTTTATTTTGAATATATGTGAAGCACTGAAGTCTAAAAGAGTGTGTGGTGACAAGGGCATACTCAAGGAGCTTCAAGGAGGCTATCGAGTCATGATGGAATACATTTGCTGATGGTTGCTTTTATTTTATTTTAATATGGATTTTTATGATGCTTTATTTTGTGTTGGGAATGTAAAAGCTCATCTGAGAAAATGTAACAGGATCTTATTGTCATTATTAGCACCGTTGGATAGAATTAGGGTATGACTGTTATATACATATATATCTCATGTAAACCTTAATTTCGGGGGAGTTGAATGATATTACATAGTTACGGCTTGAGAGCTTTCATGGTGTGGATAACCAAAGGAATCCCTCTTCGGTGTACATAACTGAAGGCCTTGAAGGTGTGCATAGCCTTCAAGAACCCAAGATGAATAATCGTGGGGTTATCTTTCTTTTATTTTGTCATTTTCTATTTGATATCATAGTATTCTATGTTAGCTATCATCTCCACTTTATTTCACTTAAATCCGTTTCTTTTTCGGCTTTCAAACATTTCTTCTACGAAACCTACACGCAATCCGACATCATCTCACTTTGTGGTCCATAACTTTCCCAAATATCCACCAAATCATACAAAAGAACTTCCTACAGATTTCTAACGTCCACCACAACATCCTCCTAAGGTTTCATGTCAATCCGACATCATTTGGTTCACCAAAAATATTCCCACAGTTATCAAAATCATATTTACATACCAACATAACCCCCATCAATATGACTTCTTGAATACATGTAGTACAACGCTTAAAGAATAATTTCTAAAAAAGGTAGGAAATCTTTAAAAGAAGGATTAATTGTAAAGGTTGATTTCAACATCCATAATTTTGCCATCGCTTAATTCAACGCTTGCACATGTTCAAAAAATCATAGCTTTCATTTTTCATTGCTTTTTCCCTCAAGACAAGGTTATTTAAACATTATTACATTCTTAGTATAATTTTATACTTCTTATCAGCCCCACATATAACATCCCGTCATAAGTATCTTGTCAAACTATTGGTCTTAGAATCTTCTGCATTTATGTCAATCATATTTTAGTGTCAGATTTGTTCATCATTATATTTGATATTTGATGTCTGCTAAATTTCAACATCATGTCAATTTAGTTTAACATTTTACAAATTATCAAATATTTACTTAAATTTTTTTTGGAGTAATCTTAATAACATCTTTATAAACAACAATAACAACAATTCTGAACCTTAATCCCACTAGGTGGGATGACAACATGAATACTTTGTTTCCATTATGCACGATCAAATAGAGAAAATCCTTGCAATGATTTCTTCCTATGTTTATTTTGGTCTTCCCCTACCCTTTTTAATATGGGCAAAATTTAAACTCAAATTTTTTAAGAGGAGCATTAACCAGTCTTTACTTAATATGCTTGAACCATCTAAGGCAATATTCTCTAATCCTATCCATTATTAGAGCCACTCCAACCTTGTTATAGATAAACTCATTTCTTTTTATATCCTTGTGAGTTTATCCCACTCATCGACCTAATCATCCTCATCTCTGTACACTTAATTAATCGATAAGTTTCTTCTTTGTAACCAATATTCAGCCTCATATAACATAGCTTGTCGTATAACTGCTTTATAAATTTTTTCTTTAATTTTGAATAGGATTTTTAGGCTGCACAACACTCCAGATGCGCTCCTCCATTTCATCCAACCAACTTGGATCCTATTAGTCACATCGCTATTTATTTCATCATTATTTTGAACAATTAAATCAAGATATTTGAATCTATAACTCTCCAAAACCACAATAATCCTCGATAGTTATGTTCTCAAGATTAAAGCTTCTAATACAATTAAGCTCACTCCATATATTTTGTATTAGATTAACTAAAATAAAAAAATTTAAATTCTACATTAGTCCTCCAAACTCAAGTTTTACTTAACTCCATCTATAATCTTATTAATTAATAGAATCTTATATGCAAATAACATGCACCAAGAGCCTCCTCTTGAATGTGCTCAACAAGAACATTCATAATTAAAGCAAAAATATAGAGCCAAAAGCTGACCCTTGATGTAATCCAACAGTAATAGAAAAATCATTAAACAAGCCATTTTGCGTTCAAACATATATTATAACCCCATTACGCATATCTCTAATAAAATCAATATATGTAATACAAATCCATTTTCTCACTAAATCTCTCCAAAAAACTTCTCTTGCTACTTTATCAAAAACTTTTCCAAGGTCAATAAAAATTAAATAAAGATCTTATTTTCTTTCCCTAAATTTCTCCATCAAGCCCTTAATATATATATATATATATATATATATATATATATATATATGAGTTCCATAGTAGATCTACTTGACATAAATCCAAATTGATTTTGAGAAATACAAGTATCCATTCATAATTTGTATTTAATAACTCTCCCAAATTTTCAATGTATGACAAATTAACTTGATTCCTCTACAATTTGCATAAAGACAGCTTTCTAAGATTTATCTAGGTATCATTCTTTTTAAAGACCAAAGTAATAACCTTATTTTAACTTTTTTGTAGACAAAATTAATGCTATCAATTATTGGTTGGGAGCACATATTTTAATCCAAAAATGGTAAACTTGCTTTGATTAAATGCCCTAAATATTAAGCAATTCTTTTGGATCAACATGATGGGCTTCACTAACAAATTTTTGAATAACCAATTTGATCTTGCACAAATATCTTTGCATTAAGGAACATAGATCTAAAACTATTTGGTCTAAATAAAAGGTTATGTGGTTTTCTCTATTAGGCATCATAAATAACTTAATAAAGTAACTTTGATGAATCTCTGGAGGTAGTTCGCAATAAAAAAATGGGTTAAACACCTCAAGGTGTACCACTAAGCACGCTTGTGAGGTTAAGGGCATTACTGATTCACCTCATCGGACGTGAGTGTATGCCAATTTTTATTTTTAATATCTTATTTCATAGAAATTTTAATTCAGTTTTGGTTTGACAAATGATGTGATTGGGCATATTATTAACATTCTTGATGCAGGGAAACACTAGGGTTTGGTGTTGTCGGGCTCTAATGCAATCCTAGGGTTTGTAAATGCTTGTGATTGCAGATGTTTTTCTTTAAGATGTATTTGAAAATTTAAGCACTTTTCGCACATCCGCTTTAGATCAATTAAGTTTCAGCATTTACCTACGAAGATTTCACAGTAATTTGAAAATAACTTTCGTTGGCAATGGGGTGTCCTGAGCCACGAACAGGAAGAGCGGTCGGCACTGGTTCCGGATCAAAGGAAAGGCTCCGGTCCGGAAAGGTAACTCGCACTTCGAGTTGTACTTGCCATGCGGGTGTGTTTGGAGGCGTTTCCGTTCCGAAACCACTCGCAACGACCGGATTTAGATTTGCGCTCTTACAAATAATTTCTACCCGAAAATCGCACAAGAAATTAATTGAATAAATTCAGTTTAGGGCATGGGAAGAACGTACACACGCCGGTTTAAACCGGGAGCGAGAAGGGTGATCCTAGTAGATCTCTTGCAGCGGCTAGGGCAACGACGGCTGGGCAGTGGAGGCAGCTGGACAGCGGCAGCGGCGGCAGGGGCAGCGGCGGCAGGGGCAGTGACAGCAGCTGCGGCAGCTGGGGCAGCAGTGGCGAGTGGTGGCCGGCAGCGGCAGCGGCAGCGGATGGCAGCAGCAGGGGCAGTGGCGAGTGGTGGCCGGCAGCGGCAGCGGCGGCGGCGGCTGGCAGCAGCAGGGGCAGTGGCGAGTGGTGGCCGGCGGCGGCAAAATTTATTTTAGGATAGAGCTTACAGCTAGTTGAATGCCCAAAGTTTGTACTTATGATAGGGCTTACATATGTTTAGAATACCCAAGATAAAGGGTTTTATGGTCTTGTCACGTGGACAAGATAGCCTAATATGATTTGTATTTAGATCTTCATCGGTTAGATGATAGTTTAAGTTGGTGTCAGATTATATAGGCAACAGAATATTATGACTTAATTTGATTTAACTAGAACCTATTAAATCTACTATGAATCAAATGATATAACTCAACTAATATCATTTAGATCAACTAGGAATCATGTGATAACTCAACCAGGATAATTTAGATCAACTATGAATTGTGCTATATGTTTATTCTGTATTATCTTTAGTTGTGTTACTTTATGTGCACGCCTTTAATACATGTCATTTTATTTTTTTTATTTGCAACCTTTTTGTATGTTTTCATATATTTTTATGATCATTGATCATCTTTGATTTCCATGCGCAGGTAATAGGCAAGAGGTGGCAAGCACTTAGCAGATCTAGAATTGAGACACTGATGGTACCCTGAACTACAGCACGGACAACTGTACCAGGACAATCTTGAAGATGGAGCCCATGCTGGGGTGCGGTATATAACATAAAGATGGAGCACCAACAGGGGTACACGATAGCTTGATGACAGGGTTTGTCAGCGGCACAGGACAATCTTTAAGATGCAGTTTTATGGTTTGCTCATAGGAGAGGATGTTGAGTGTGATACTCTTGTATCATGAGTGGTGAAAATATGGAGCTATTTGATAGTAAAAATAAGAGCATCCCTCCCCTTTATTTTTTTCTATTTGTATCATTTCACATAACTCCCCATAACTCCCCGATGTACAAATTATCACAGTGCCCGAATAAAAAATCAATGGAAGAAGTTTTTAAATCCACTTGACCAAATAAAAGGTCGATGGCAGGAGGGGTCTTCTCTTGTACCTTTACCATATTGTAAAGCACGTACCTGCGTCGTTGCCTGTCTTGTATCTGTCCCTCTGCCTTATTTCATTTTTTTACCTGAGTATTGGTGAGCTCAACCTCCTGTCTATGGTCACTCAGTCAATTACCTATGCTCGCTTGATTGGGTTGTCTGCTTGCCTCTTTGTCCTTGTTGAATGAGGGTAGGGGATCACGTCTATAGGTACGAGAGGAGGCATTTCTTGTGACGGTTGCTGCTTGCGATTACTAAAGCAGATATCGAGCAGTTGTCGAACTGCAGTTATTGGGTTCTCAATCCACGAGAAAAGGTGAACGCGGCTTGTGTTTGTCAATTCATCCTCTAAATGAACGAGCTAGGGCATTTGTCGGGCTTGTGTGGCAGTTTGTCGGATCACAAGTACGTTGAGCCAGCTCGAGCCACTATGCTTGATTTCCCCCTTTGTTTTTTTCTTTTCTTTTCTTCTTTTTCATATATTGATCAAGAAATTCAACGCGCTAGCTGCGTTGGTGAGCCAATCAGCAGCTAGCTAGATAAGTTGCTAATCCATAAGCAAATTCAAGAGGCTACATTCAATCTTTGATCAATCAAGTGGTTCAACATATCTGTTGAGTTCACAAGCTAGTATGTGGTGATCAATTTGAGAAACTACATTTGATCAGGTAAGGAAGAGTACATAATGATTTAATAGTTTGATGAATTCTCTAGTTGTATACTCATGCTAGTGCTATTTTACTTAGTTTATCAATTCCATTATACATTCAAAATGTTCTGGTGGTGGAGGCCTCGTCAAATGCTTCAAACGGACCCCTCTGAAGAGATAACTTGGGAAGGATTGACAAGCATGATCCTCTTAGCTTACTCCAGTATGGGATCTTTGGAGTAGCACCAGGAGATGTTGTTAAGTGATATATTTACGTTGGAGTTTACACATGTTCTCCACATTCACGGCCTTTAACCTTTTACAGATTATAAACCAATCAGCCGGACAGCCATGAAGAGGTTGTGCCATGGGGATCCTTAGGTTTTGGAAAGGATCACAAATAGCACGAGTTTCAAATTCAGGATGTACTCCTGCTAGCTACTGATGATGTTGAGCATATTGGTGTTCTATGGATATTGAGCTACAGATTACTGCATCACGTGGAGGATTGGAGTCGAGAGTCATTAATAGTAAGGTCTCCTAAGGCTCTTAGTAGGTATGTGTATTTGGCTCTGTCATATCCTGAGGACATACCAAAGGGTATCATGCGATTTGTGTTTCCCTATTTAACTATAGCAGACTACCTCCTCCATGGATCCGAAGTATTATAGATAGCTAGGACAATGTAAATACTTGCTAGATCGCTCCCCATGACAGTTACTCTGTGGGATTTGGCCTGTATTGTTGGGTTATTTGTCTATGGTCTTCCCTATGAGTGTGTACCACTAGAGGAAGAGTTATTTCAACGACTAGTTGCTGGAATTCAGGTGCGTGGAGAATTAGTTTATTCAGAGAGTTCACATCGATCACTTGCACACTGTCATGAGCTCTAACGTGAGGTTAGAAAGGTTCATAGTCGTCACACAGCGACTATGAGCTATTATAGAGATATCATAAGCTATGACATGGTATTGATGCTAAGATGGCTTTGGCTAGCTTCAAAGCTGCTTGGTTGTGTTATTCTGTCCTTCCTGGGCGAAATATGGTTTTTGGTCCCTAGACATTACTGATCGCCAGCTTGATAGCTCGCGGTGAGAGCTTATCTTTAGCACTGCCGATTTTAGCTCAGATTTACTGGGGGGGGTTCACCATGCCAACACTTTTGCTAGTTCAAGCCATCAAGACCTAGACGTTCCTTGACACTTACTACAAAGTTGGGTATATTTCCATATTGTTGGCTCCTTGAGTTTTGCCGAGCAGCCCTCATATTTCATAGATAAGGGTTCCCTCTGATCATGTGCCTTGCGAGAGCTACTGCTACCACATACTCCGACAACTTTTGAGACAACAATCTAATGCTCATCAGAGAGCAACTAAAGCCGAGGCTGATTTTAGCGTAATCTATTATTAAGTACAAATCCTTGAGACACTCATCATTCTAACGATTAAAAGTCATTCATACCCAGTAAGACATTCTACTACAATGCTTCGAGAATGCTCAGTCGCATTTGGATAGCATCCATGATCACTTATTATAAATAAGGTGATCTCCTCTCTTTTTGTGTTGCTTCTTTTTAAAGAGTCATTTAGAAATTCTTTTTCTATATGCAAACCACTAGTCACGGTGAGTCAAAGGGGTGGCCAACCCCTTTGATTGAGAAAAGAGCGAAAGGCACGAAAGAGAGTCCAACAAGTGTAATGGAAAAACCTCATTTCAAAAGGTTGGCGATTCTCAATTCTAAGGTTTGCGAAGAAAATAACAGCTAATAAAGATAAGGTTACATAATAGGTTTAAGGGATTTTTAGGTATTTAGATAAATTTAGGGTTCTTAAAAAATTTGCCAAAAATTTAATCTAATTTCCATTTGAACAAAACGTATGTGAAATTTCTTCAAATTTCATATAAAAATAAAATTTTATGTTCCTTAGGCTTAGTTTATGACTTTAAGAATAGCCATCAGAATAAATTACCAATTATTTGAAATTGTCAAAATGGACCCAAAATTAGAGAACATTTGAAGTTAAATTTTAAGCACCTTTTGTAAAAATATATTACACTTGCTACCATCCTTTTGTTTTATCTATTAGCCTTAATTACCTATGTTTAGATCAATTTGATTTAGCTGTTACAAACCTTCTTTTATTTTATTTTAGGACCTTTGCTTTCTTCTGTATTGTAAAAGCTTGGATTATGTATAATCAGTATCATCATATGAAATCTGAAGTCAATATATATATATATATATATATATATATATATATAGATGGAAAAATGTTTGTTCTGTCCACTGTACCATTGTACACGTAATTCTGCACATTTTGGTGAATATATCATTTCTCATAAAAATACAGCCTAATAAAAGGGTACTTAGGCAAGTACAGCATAAATAATTTTTAAGGACAATACAACAGTATCCCTCTAATACACCACAAATTTTAAGATGACATGGAATCTGACGTGCCAAACCAGTCCACGTCAGCATTTTTCCTAACCCCCCTCTACGAGATAACCTAATCTCCCGAATGTCCACCGCTTTCCTTTTTCTCACAAAAAGCGTACGAGCAGCATTCCTTTCCCTCTCCCCGTTTGCGTCCTTCACATGTCGTCCGAGCGATCCTTCACCTCTCGTCCCTAAACATTGCTAAGGTTAGCGTTGCCTCAGATTGCCGTCCAAGACTGAGAGATGGAATTGGATATTGTACATAATTATTTTGATACTGTTTATTGGCTGTCAAATACAAAATTACTTTGAACGTGTTATGCTTATATGTTATATTAAATTTATATTTATTATGTTTAATTTTCCTAAGTTTTTTCTTAGTTCGCAAATACATACACATAGATGCTACAAATACCACGCCCTATTTCATTGATGATGTTAGCAATTTTGGAAAACGAACACTGCCACTGATGACCGAATTGGAGTTAGAATGTTGCCCGCAATTAGAAGAAGAAATGCTAGTAGATAACAACTCAGGATAATTATTGTGCTGTAACAAAATATTATATGATTACATTGTCATAGCATTGAATAGTGTTAATTCTTCTAATGCAGGCTTAGAGATTTTAAACAATTGCACGAATGAAAGTAATCGTGTATCTGAAACTGAAGAAATTTTTCTTAAAGTCCCTGAGAATGGAATGAGCTTTAGTTCTCTTGAAGAAGCATTCAAATTTTACAAAACATGTGTACTATAGCAGTTTAACCCTTTTCTCATAAAGAGACATGAACCAATTATTTTCAATAAGCTGGTATTTGACCATCACTGACAACCACCCTTGTTCAAACTCATCCACAGTCAAAGAGTCATAAATAATAGAAGAAAATTCAGAGATTAACGATTGTTTATCTAATCTACCGCCAAGTTTTTCTGGCAATTTTCGCATGAAATGCCACAAACAAAGGCGGTGCTTTGTAAATGGAAACACCTCCAAAATTGCAGATTCCATTTGCTTGGTATTAATCAGTTATTATTCTGTTTAGATGTTTACCATGCATGCAAGCTAATCCACTTAAACAACCATGAAAATATTTCACTTGTTTTATCACATAATAATGCACAACAGAAAAGAATAGAGTTTCTATGATGATTCACACCCACAAATAGTGCAAAGGGCATGGCATAACGATTTGTGAGATACATGGTATCAAACGTCACAGCACCGCGAATCAGTCCAAAAAATATTCTTTAGTCGATTGTCATCTGTCACATCAACAAAATAAAAAAATTTTGAATCCTCATTTTGCAATCTTTCAAAATATTTAATTAAAACAACTGCACCCCCATAAACTAAATCCAATGCTCTATACTTTATCACAAAATTTATGCAATCTTTTTCAGTAAACAAACACTTATCAAATCCCCCACCTTGTGTAAACATTCCATTAATAAATTTATTTAGCGAAACTCTAGCCTTATTATTAACTATAGTTGTGTTTGGATAGTCAAAGGGAGCTCACGATAGTATCGCATAAATCAAACCATTTAAGGTTCCAAATCATGATTATGCTCCAAGAAAATATCATCAACTACCCAATTGTAATTCAAACAATGATCTACAATAACAAATTTTGCCTTGTAACTATTCTTATTACAGGTTTTGTGCATAATTTTGTTATTTTTGTTGCTACATGTGGCTTCCCCTCTTTACAACAAGTAAACACAGAACGAGTTTTTTGCCCATAAAAATTATTATTTGAACGCTTTCTGACGCCAAAACCACTGTAGTACCCATATGTTTTGAAAAATTTGAATGCTTCTTCAAGAGAACTAAAGCTCATTCCAATCTCAGGGCTTTAAGAAAAATTTCTTAAGTTTCAGATACACAATCACTTTCACTCGCACAATTGTTTAAGATCTCTAAGCCTGCATTAGAAGAATTAACACTATTCTATGCTATGACAATGTAATCATATAATATTTTGTTACAGCACAATAATTATCCTGAGTTGTTATCTACTAGCATTTCTTCTTTTAATTGGGGGCAACATTCTAACTCCAATTCGGTCATCAGTGGCAGTGTTCGTTCTCCAAAATTGCTAACATCATCAATGAAATGGGGCTTGGTGTTTGCAGCATCCATGTGTATGTATTTGCAAGCTAAGATAAAACTTAGGCAAATTAAGCATAATAAATATATATTTAATATACATATAAGCATAACAAGTTCAAAGTAATTTTTGCTTTTGACAGTCAATAAATTGTATCAAAATAATTATGTTTAATATCCAATTTCATCTCCCAGTCTCACTGAACAGAGCAGACACATATAAAGTTGAACTACATTTTAGCCATCTTCATATTTGCACGAGATTGCAGTTGGGAGTGTATTACAACAAAAAGATACAAGAATTTTTGATTTTCAACAGTTACACATACTTAATAACTAATAAGAAGTGGCCAATGCTTTTAATTCTAATTGGGGACATTTTGATCAGGTTCAAAATATTACAAAATAAACAATACAATGCAATCATAATTAGCAATTTCTAAAAATTGAGCAGATTGCTTCTAAACAGAGGAAAAATGAACAACAGAGACTAATTTAACCCTTCTTACTTTAGATCATCAAAATCATTACTGTAGAAACATGTCCATTTTATGTAATTTCAAGATTTAGGCCATATAGTATATGTACAAGGGGATTAAAATATGGCATATGACTACAAAAATAATTTTTATAAATTAATAATTGATTAAACTCAAATGAAAATATTAATGTTCAACTTGAATAATATGAAACAAAGCCAAACTGTATTGAAAACTTTACATAGCCAGAATTAAAAATTGGAACATGTGAAATTCTGAAACATTCATCATTAATATAAATGTATTTCTCTCGCCAATAAGGAAAGCATGTGCTTTAGTTCTCTCGCCAATAAGCAAAACATGAGATAAGAAGCAGCAAATTCATGACAGACGCAATATGCCCATAAGAAATAATTAACTCCACTACAACTTTTAATTCTAATTGCAGAGATTGCTTCTAAACAGAGGCAAAACGAACATCAGAGAGCAGTTTAACCCTTTATACTTTAAGAAGATGTAATTACTCCCGCATCGAACAACAGAGATGAACCAGACAGTTCGCCTCCAAATAGAGGGAAAAAAAACAGCTGAGAGTCAGACAACAAACGAACAGCAGAGATGAAAGAAAGATTAAATCGAACAACAGAGATGAAACAAATCATTCTCTACAAATACAAAGTTCTTTTTTCTCATTTATAAATTTTTACAAATAGATTTTAAAGGGGAGAAAGATCAAACCGTAAGACGCGGCCAACAGTTCTCGCGTCGTCAATCTCAGCTGCGGCATACCTTAGGAATGTTTAAGGACGAGACGTGAAGGATCGCTCGGTTAGTGTCGCCGCAAACCCTAGCAGGAGCAAAACGGGGAAAGGGAAAAAGGAAAGCTGCTCAGTGCGAATAGGTCTTCGGGCAGCAATCTGAGCAACGCTAACCTTAGCAATGTTTAGGGACGAGAGGTGAAGGATCGCTCAGACGAGAGGTGAAGGACGCAAATGGGGAGAGGGAAAGGAAAGCTGCTCGTGCGCTTTTCGAGAGAAAAAGGAAAGCGGCTAGAGATTCGGGAGATCAGGTTATCTCGTAGAGGGGGCTTTAGGAAAAATACTGTCGTGGCCTGGCTTGCCACGTCAGATTCCATGTCATCCTAAAATTTGTTGGGTATTAGAGGGGGCATTGTAGCATTGTCCAATTTTTAATCATGATATTCCTAGGATTATGCTCATGAAATTTTTATGGGAAAAGTTTCTCTAAGTCCCTGTAATTTAATTAATGTTATAAATTATTCCCTAAAATTTTAATTTTAATAATTAGGCCCTTAGTTAAAAAATGTCCCAATTTGGTCCCTCCCTCGTCCCACTCTTGCGCCTTCAATCCCGACAAATTTGATGGTGACGATGAGCCTCCGAAGGAGGGCGAGCTTTCCCGTCTCATGCAGGGAGGTATTAGCATCCTTCCAGTGGCAAAGAATGTAAAGACTCAAAGAAAGGTTAGAGCGTCTTGGCGAGAGGCACCATCCCGCCTGAGCTCGGCAATGTCACTTTCCCTTTGGCAGCTCTTCTTAGGGTGCTACAAAAAAATGTGCTTTTGAACCTCACATACTTTTTTGTCTTACAAACAGATGTTTGAGCCCTGGAGGAGCAAATTTGAGTCTAGAAAGATGTTGATCTCTTCACTGTTTCTTTGATGAAAAGCTGGAGAGGCCGAGGATAGTGAGGCTGTGCCTTTGCCTGTATTGCTTGACCTCAATGTCTAATTAATGCTCTGTTTTGCTTGCTGGATTTTTTTTTGGTGAATAGATTGATCGCTTTAGTGTGTTGATTTTTTGTTGGTCAGTTTTGGGTTTGGCACCTCTATATTCATGAGACTACTGAAGGAGATAGGATTAAAGATGAAAGATATAGCGTTGTTGATGGATTTCAGGAATTAGGTTCATAATATTTTATGGAAATTCTATGCTTTCGCCATCAAGTTGCACCATCGAAAATTCTATTTTGTTCTTCTTTTTTTAAGAAATTTATATATATTACAAAATATATAAAATGCACCGAAGCATGCCGAATTGGGTGGAATCACGCCATCGATCCCGCAGATAGAGAAGGTCTAGATGACCAGATCGACAAATTTAACTCAGACGGGACTCCACCGTCAAACTGGCTGAAGTACCCTAAGAAGAGCTGCCGGAGGGAAGTGAGATTGCCAAGCTCGGATGGGATGGTGCCAACTACCTCGCCGAGGCGCTTGAACCTTTCTTCGAGTCCTGCATCATTTACCACTAGAAGGATGTTGCCACCGCCCTGCATGAGACATGAATACTCGCAATCCTCCGGAGGCTCTTCATCACCGTCAAGTTCATCAGGATTTCGAGGGCGCAACAAGTGGGACGAAGGAAAGAACAATTTGGGACATTTTTTATAACCAAGGACGTAGTTGTTAAAATTAAAATTTTAGGGTAAAGTTATAGGGACTTCGAAAAACTTTTCTCTATTTTAACTGTATGCATCAATCTTGAATCCTTGATGTACAACAATTGGGTATGTGACATGATATTAGGCATATCCTAATCAAAATTGACTACGATGTCCTGACACAAGCTCAAATTTTTGAAAAAAATAGAGCTGATTCAAGTTGGTCAAAGCATGGTAGGACCATATTTTGATTGTGTTTTTGGTCAAAATAACAGAAAAGGCTAGTAAAACATGTGCAACGCTGCTGGGTATAAAATCCTAAACAGTTACAAGAAGGGCTGTCAATTTGAACAAATTTTACTTGACAAATAACGAAATACCTTGCGTAGACAGAGTACCACAGCCACTGCGAGCTATGGCCGATTGAGATCCAATCGCCTGGCAACTGTGCAGCTGTTTGTTCACCCCCTAATGGAGCAAACTGCCCCAAGTGCTTGTACCTTGTACAACAAAACTATAATCAGAACAAGGAACTGGCAGCCTCAATTAGTGACTATATGTATTAAGCTTGCACAGTGATGAATAGAGACAAATTATGGTTTCACAAAAATTTCACAAATTTTTTGAAAAATATATGATTAGCATGGTTTAGGCACTTTATTCTCATATTAGTTGAAATATTTATTCGTACATCTCAATTTTAAATAATAATAGTAAATTTTAAATAAAAATTATTTTAAAGGTACATTATTTGTTTATTACACTCCAAATAAAAACCAAACATATATAGCATGCATGTTTATCAATATGTTCATCAGACATCCCGTAATTTATTAAACAAGCCAAATATCTTTGAACGAAAACAACAATACATTGATCAAATGAAATCATTAATTTTAATCAAAAGATACAAGGTCAAATAATATGCCGTTTATTAATCATCAGATAGAAATTCTTACTTTAAACTTTAAATGCTACAAACGCTGTAATGAATAAACAAAAACCATTGGCTTTTGTAGCTTTGTGCCAGTAAAAAGATATGCCACTCAAAGGGAAAAATCAGGGCAGGTATGCACGTGAAAGCCCAAGGCTGGGGCCATTAAACAACTGGGAAAGATATCACGTACTTAGCCTTTTACTTTATAGCGTAAGAAAATAAATCGACAAAATGAAACAATCACATAAGAAACACAATGGATTAGCCTATACTTTTTAGAAACATGTATTGAAGATATCAAAAGAATGCATCATACATATGTGTTGGAGGGAGGGTTACATAAATACAACGTGAACTTATAAAATTAATTCCCTCACAAAAATTTGCGCTCTCTAAAGAGGGGCTAGTTCATTAAATTTTGCATAAAGCTCGGAGAACAAATCAATTTCAAGCTTAGGGCCATTTCTAAAGCTCCTTTGTCCTCAAGCAATCATTTTCTGCATGATCATTAAAGAAATATGCCAAGCTTAAATATAGATTTTAAGCTCGTTTCTTAGAATCAAACACCGACAACACTGTAAAATTGAATTAGAATTGATAAACGTTCAAATAAAAATTAATTAATATTTACAAATAAAACATTTTTGAAGGAACCTTCTGTATACGTCTTTAACATTCAAATTTTATATTTACAAACGTACTACTTAAATTTCTCTTAATAATAAAAAGTAGCACATCATGTGCACCAATTTAAAGGAACATGACTTCGTATAAGAAAAATATCAAAGAAGGATAAAAGATTAATATTTTAGATAATATCTAAATTTCATATTATACTTATAATTCTTTAAAAATCAAATTACATATATTTATAAATTACATGTATATATATATATATTTATTTATTTATTTATACATTGGAAAATATGTGAAAATTCTATTAATAAAAATGAGTACATAAAGATACTGGATTGTACCTATTAAAGTAATAAAAAGTATAAAAAATTAAAAAAAAAAAACAAAAAAAGAGAATAATGACACCAATCCTCCCAAAAATTCTCACAAAAAAGAATCAATTAAACTAATGAAACACAAATGAAAGTAAAGACAAGACCCTCGCTGCTCATGCTTCTATATCAGCTCCTTTTTTTTATAATACAATGAAAATTTTTAGAGTTAGAGCCCTTCTTTTTCTGAAGTCTGTTAAAAGAACCTTCTTCAATTCCTCAAATTCATTCTATTCATACTCATAAGAGTCATTATCAGACATTCTAAAAGTGAAAGAATGAATTTCGTTCATATCTTGGAGGGCTTGCCACCACTAGAAAGTCTCGACGTCAACCCGCATAGAATTATGTACCTCCCTGGAAGGCTAAGCGATCGGGGGAGGAACTTTCTCCTTAACAAGCTATTGGATGCGCTAATTTTAGGGAAATTACCATTTTCCTCTAAAATTTTAATAAAATTCCCAATCAAACTCTAGATTGAGACATCATTCCACTCCATCTAGCCATGTAAGAGACAATCAATAGCAGTAGATAAAAAAAATTGAATATCGATGCAACACTGTTTCCATTTATAAATACTTTTGTCATTCAGAAACAAAGTTAATGAAAGAGAAAGTAAAAGAAATTAATAGTTTAGACTTCAAATTATGATACTCAAGTAAGAATTTTGATGCGGTATGGGTATCATCTTGAATAAAAATTTAACATGTAATGTAATGAAAGTTAAGAGAATTAGAAGATTGTATAATATTTTTAAAGACTATAATTGATGGAATGATTTTTAATAATGTAATTGTTTATGCCCCTAAAATAGGTTGATATGAGCATTAAAAAAATGGCATGATTTATGAGTTCGTTCAAGGAAATCTAAAGAGAAGATAATGTTTATAAGAGGTTTTTAAAAGAGCATGTTGGACGAGTGGTTTAAATATTTATTTGTATTCATGATAATTATAATTTTGAAGGCATTAATGAAGAAGAAAGAATGATTTTGGAGTTTATTTTAGCTTATAATATTATGTTTATTAATAATTACTTTAAGAAAAAGAGAAACACTATCTCTTATAAAAATGAGACATAAAACTCATATTGATTATTTTCTCTTAAAGAAAATAGATTATTTATATTTGCAATTATTGTAAAATTATTATGTGCGATCGTGGAATGTCTAATATCAATTAATAATTTTAGATTTCGAAATAAGTAAGAAATGTAGTACTAAATTTAAATTACATAAAAGTTAGACGGTGGAATGAAAGAGGGTAAATAGATTACAATTAAGCTTTAAAACTTGAACAATGATATTTTGAGTGCAAAGCCAATTTTATGTGAAATCACTTGCTAGTTGTATTTGCGAGATAGCAAAAAGTAGTCATGGTGAATAGAAAAAAAAAAAAGAGTATCATATAATAAAGAAGCTTGACAATGAAGTCAATTTTCCAAGGAAAGGTTAACAAATACATTATAAATAATAGTTTAAATATAAGAATCATAAGATATAAAAAATTTAAAATAGTTTGTTGTGAATCTAAAATAATAGTATGTAATACTAATTTTACAATATTTGAGAACATATTATAAGTAAGAAATGTAGTACTTAATTTAAATTACATAAAAAATTAGACGGTGGAATAGTAAATAGATTATAATTAAGTTTTAAAACTTGAACAATGATATTTTGAGTGTGAAGCCAATTTTATGTGAAATCACTTGCTAGTTGTATTTGAGAGATAGCTAAAAGTAATCATGGTAAATAGAAAAAAAAAGAGTATCATATAATAAAGAAGCTTGACAATGAATTCAATTTTCTAAGGAAAGGTTAACAAATGCATTCTAAATAATAGTTTAAATATAAGAATCAAAAGATATAAAAAATTTTAAATAGTTTGTTGTGAATTTAAAATAATAGTACGTAATACTAATATTACAATATTTGAGAACTTATTAAAAAAAAAGAACTCTAAGAGAGAAGTGTATCAGACATAGAATAATCATGAGTTTAACTCAAGTAAATATATCAAAAATGATGATTAAAAAAAAATTAGGGACAAAAATATTCAATAAAGATGGATGGATTATTTTACTAAGTATTTTAATAAAAATTGTACGAACATAATAAATATAAGTAGTTTAATAATTATAAAAATAATATTAATAATACTTTCATTTAAAAGGTTAATAAAATAGAGATTTAAAATGCATTAAAGAAATAAAAAATTAGAAAAGTGACAATCGAATGACATTCCTATTATTGTGTGGAAAAACTTGCATGAGAAAAGAATTTCTTAGTTGACCAAGTTATTTAAAGGTGTTCAGTTTAAAATAAAAGAATACTTGGAGCAAGAAAATTACTACATAGATATTTTTAGGTAAAATAAACATAGTTATTTCAATTAACAATGTTTGGAATGTGGACAAAAAGCAATTCAATTTGATATGTTTAATTAGATATATTTAGATTACAATATAATTTAATTTTTAAGAAAAAAATCGTCTCAGCAATATTACCTTCTTGGTTTGATCTACCTTCATTCTTGTCTCATCGTTCATTAATTTCTTCTCCATATGAAAGTAGGTGTTGACCCCCTGAAACACCCACGCTTTAGCACGGGATACTCGGGACACCGTCACGTTGAGACGCATCCTTTTCTCACCTGATCCTCTTCTCATCGCTTGTAATGGCAGATGAATTCTGCGGACATTGGAATTCTTCTTTGCTCCATGCCCGATTACCGCAGAAAATGATTACGCCAAATTTTTGAAGGGCAGAAAAATTAAATTTGCCCACAAAATTACAAAATAAATTAGTTATTTTAAGCCAAACAAGTAAATTTTATAATTTCTAGGATTCCAATTATTTTACGCCCAAAACATAGCAAATCAAATAACCCTTTAATGTAATTTTGAAGACTACGAGAATGCATAAGTAGAGTATTATTGTTTTTCTTTTAAAAGAATAAAGGTGATATCCCAAACTATGCAAATTAAAAAAATTTAAGTCAATAAGCCATACATTGAAAATTTGAAAAAAGTAATTGAATACATATTACAAAAAGATACTCATATTTCACAAAATTATTTTAGTTTTATGATAGATAGGTTTAGTAAGAAAACCATACATTTACTTGGAGGTTTGATGAAAAAACTAGAGAAAGAAAAATAAAATCTTCATTTAATATTTACAAATCTTAAAAAAGCTTATGATGAGAGCCAAGAGAAGTTCTATGAAATGTTTAGGAGTGAAAAATGGCATATGGCATATATTTGATGTCGTTAATGATAATGCAGTTGTAATATATGTTTGATCGCAAGGTGACTTGTCAATTGATTTTTTTGTTACTATTAAATTATACAAAGGTTATGCTCACGCCCTATCTTTTTGCTTTAATTATGAATTTTCTCAATGAATATATTTAAAAGAGGCTCTTCTGTGCATGTTATCAACAAATGACATTTTATTAATTGAAAAGACTAGAGATAAAGTTAAAACAAAAGTGAAGCTGTAGATGACTACATTAAAATCTAAAAATTTTTATCTTAATATAATTAAAAAAAACTATCTTAAGAGTAAGGTAAATCATAATAATAGCAATAATCTCGACAACATAACTACTGAAAGCCAAGTGATCAAGAAGAATGAGAGGTTCAAAGTCAAAGACATCAAGAATCGCCAAAGAGTGGAGAAAAGTAGGGAGAAAATATTCCTTCGCAATCTGTGCCAAACGAGCCTTTTCCGTCCATATATAGGTGCACGATAAATACAATATGGTAAGCATTAAAATGGTAACAAGACATAATAGGAGATGGTATTCTAAGCAATAGTTCTAATACAAATAACTTGTTCAACTATTCAAATAATTATGAAATAAAAAGTTATGTGATTAATAGAATCTAATATTGTTGGATGATATGGAGAACTTTTGGAGTGTTGTGCAATCATACATTCACTCAAAATTAAAAAAAAAATTATAGAGTAATTACACAATCAACTATGTTACATGAGGCTAAATGTTGGTCATCAAAGAAGATATCAACAAATTAAAAAATAAATGTTAAATAGATGAGATTGCTAAAATTAGTTCATCCATAATAAATTTGGAATAACATCAACAGTGGGTAAGGTTGGAGAATATAATCATAAATGGTTCAGGCATATTAACCATGTAACGCTCCTATAAAAAAAGTTGAGCATATGAATTTTTCCTATGTTAAAAGAGGGGGAGGAAGGCGAAAAAAGACATGAAGAAATCATTAGAAATTATCTTTTCCAGTTGAAAATTAGAAATAGGCTTCTTTTTTAATGTGCAAAATGAAAACAAATGATTCATATAGCCAACCTCACCTAGTGAGACTAAGGCTTGTTGTTGTATATTATCATTTCTTTAAATGTGTTATTGTATATTATCAATCCTTAATTTTGAAGAGTTTAATAATTTTGTGGTTTAAAATTAAATATATGCATTGTAACATGAAAAGTATAGATTTCATCAAAATTCCTAGATTTTATCTTGCTCACTCATTATAATATTCATAATTATTATGCAATCCTGCCCTATCATCTTTATTTGTGTTCTGCAACAGTTTGACACAATTTTAAATGACTCAAGCAAAAACTCTATTCTTAAGTTTATTAAAAAATTTGGGTTCATACATGTTCAATTCAAAAGTCAAAGAGCATAGCAAGATTCTATTTTCTTGTGTTTGCAAATTTGACACCTTAGTCAAAGCTAATCAAAATTAAAAATGGAGCATAAAAGCTAGAAGATACAAAGATTGCCTCGAAAAGTGCACACATCTCCATTTTCTAAATTAGACTTTGGGAGAAGATCTCTAATAGGGTAAATTTAAATTTTAACCAAACTATTCCTTTTAGATGATTTAGTATTTAATTAGACATTGGATTGATGAATTTCTTTAGGCACAAACCCCTGTAGTTAATTATCTCTCCTAATTATTTAGGAGAATTCCTAATTAATGAGTATTATTATCTTTCAACAAAAAGAAAAATGGGAGTAAACGTAAGCAGAAGAAATCAAGATCTCGTGATTCCATCATCCCAGATCGACTTATGATCCAACATGCTAATGTTAAAAGAAACTTTTTTCGTGACATCCAAAGATTTGGATTAGCAACTATGGGTGATCTATCTCAAAAATTCTGAGTAAACTAGATGCTTTTGTGGGAGACTTGAATGCTAATTTTGGTATCTTAGTTTTGAAATTTACATCCGTTGGAATACTCAGGTTTAATTTGAGAAAAGACTTATACCTATTAGAATTCGTGTTTATGATGGAACTTATATATAACGACCCAATGTCTTTATCTGCAAATTAGGTCAAATTCCCGTCTCATAAATTGGGTTCCGAAGACTTTCGATTTAGGGCAAACAAGAATACCAATAGATAGAAATAAAGTTTAGATCAAAGTATTATAGTTTGGGAGATTCGGATAACATAAACTCCCACTTTATATTTCTGAATTATTTAAATCCAATAAATTGAGAAATTTAAATAGTGTCCGAATTCATTGATTTTCATGTCGTTATGTTAAGTATATTATTTAAAGAATGCTTGAAAAGTTTCATCAAATTCTAAGTGTCTATTTGATCTCAATTAATTTTCAAAGTTTAAAACTTCAGAAATTAATTAAAAATAAAATTTGACTCTGAATCGAAAATTTTTGGCGCGATGGTGTTCGTCATGTCATAACACACCTCGGTATTATGTTTCATTATTTTTGGGCTCCAAGCGGCGGAAAAATGCGAAAAATTTAACATTAAATATTTTTTCCCCTCAAAATTCCTCTACTTTCCACTAGAATTCGTGTTTATGATGGAACTTATGTCTTTATCTGCAAATTAGGTCAAATTCCCATCTCATAAATCGGGTTCCGGAGAATTTTGATTTAGGGCAAACAAGAATACTAATAGATAGAAATAATGTTTAGATCATAGTGCCTTAGTTTGAGAGAATTCGGATAACGAAAACTCCTGCTTTATTTTTCTGAATTGTTTAAAATCCAATAAATTGAGAAAATTAAATGTGTATGAATTCATCAATTTTCATGTCGTTATGTTAAGTATATTATTTAAAGGCTGCTAAAAATTTTTCATCAAATTCTGAGAGCCGGTCCTGATCTCAAATAATTTTTGAAGTTTAAAACTTCAAAAATTAATTAAAAATAAAATTTTGCTCGGAATCGAAAATCTTCAGCGCGAGGGTGTGTTTGTCATGTTATAACACACCTTAGTGTTAAGTTTCGTTCTTTTTAGACGCAAAACGGCAGAAAAATGCGAGAAATTTAACTTTTAAGTATTTTTATTTTTTTCCCTCAAAATTTCTCTGCTTCCCCCCCCACCCGATCCGATCCTGCGATCGCAGTCTCTGTCGCTCGACAAAGCCTGCAGGCGGAATCTTCCGCCTGTCAGGGGAGCCAACTGCGCCGATTTTGGCGCAGGTTGGTTGGCCCTTTCGGCTGACCCGCTCCCTCTCCCTCGCTCTTCCCTGCTTCTTCTTTACTTATACCCCTCAGCCCTCCCCCTCCATCCCACAGTAGCTTCCTCCTCTCCCAACCAGCCCTCTCCCTCAAACCTGCCAACCCTCTCCCTCAAGCCAGCCAACCCCCCCATTCCCGGCCAGCCAACCACCCCAGTTGCCGCAACCAGCCACCCAGCCAGCATTCAACAAGCCTAGCTCCTTCGGCCACGTCCGACCTCCTTCGTTTTCCGGCGATCCTATTTTTGAAGGTAAGAGGAGAAAATGAAAATTTTTTTTTATTCCATTCTTTTAAAAGATAATTTTATTATCTCAAATACATCATTCACATTATTATTGTGTTCATTAAGTAATAATGAATAACAATAAAAATATTATAAAAATAACTTTTATTTCCAATTTTTGTCAATTTCAATTCAATCATATCCATTTTGTTTTTTTTCTTTTGTACATTGTTATTATCATAATAATAACGTTATAATAAATATTACTGCTATAATAAATATTTCGGGGTCGTTACTGGAAAATAACATTAGTAACATTCGGAGTTAGTTACTGAAAAATGACATCAATAACATTCGTTGTGGGTTACTGAAAAAATGACATCAATAACCTACATTTTGTGAAAATACTTTTCGCAGAAAATTGATTATTTATTTCACGCTATTGTCTTACTTTTCCTGCATTTTATTACCTCCTTATTTTCGCTAATCGCATATTTTAAAATGTAATATTATTGTTTACTGCGGTACTTAGAGTATTCTCTAATTACTGAGAATACCAATCCAGGTATTATTTTCTGTACAATACCAGGTCAGGTGCTTCTTGAAGAATACGTGCAATAACCCTAATTCTTAAATTTTCAATCTTAATGATAGATCCACGCCGCTGTTTTGCTTATTTTTTATCTTTTTTTATTTTAATTTTCACTTTTGTACGAGGAGTATGATGAAGGATCATGTAATCTGCAATATTGTAATAAATGAGAATATCTTTTTGTCTTTACATGTATATCCATTCTCTTTCAAATTACTCAATAGGATCCTGCGGTATGTGAACACCTGAATGTTGGGACAGTTCTTGCTAAGCCGGCATCGGGACAAGAAGTAAATGCATGTTTGTTCATTTAGAAATTCATTATCACCTTGGATTTATATTTTACCTGCACGTATTATATTGGTCTTAATTAAGTTTTCTAAATGGATATTTATGAGAGTCTATATAGCGATCCCTATATTTGGTTTGAAAACTAACCACAACACTTATACCACAAGTACTCAATCCTACTCTTATACCAACTATGATGTCCCGATGTTGGCTTAGCAAGAACTGTCCCAACATTCAGGTGTTCATGTACCGCAGGATCCTATTGAGTAATTTGAGAGAGAATGGATATACATGTAAAGACAAAAAGATATTCTCATTTATTACAAGATTGCAGGATACATGTAGAAAATAAGGAAATTCAATCTAAGAAGATTAAAGTAACTAAAAATAATAGTACCATGTTCATCATTGTGATTAGAAGCATGGAAAATGCAATAATAACATTTTTTATTTTATAGATGGATCCAAATGATGAATATTTTGAGGACAATGTGAACACCTGAATGCTCGGACAGTTCTCGCTAAGCCGGCATCGAGACATCACAGTTGGTATAAGAGTAGGATTGAGTACTTGTGAAGAAAGGAATATACATGTAGAAAATAAGGATATATTCAATCTAAGAAGATTAAAGTAACTAAAGATTATAGTACCATGTTCATCATTGTGATTAAAAGCATGGAAAATGCAAGAATAACATTTTTTATTTTATAGATGGATCCGAATGATTAATATTTTGAGGACAATGACGGTGACTCTTCACACTCCGGAATAACTGATCTAGGCTCAAACATGGATACCCCCGCGGCAAAAACAACGGATGACTAGACCACAGAAAAATTAAGGGAAGTAGAAAATACCCTGGCATGGTGGGTATCGGCATCCAGAAACCAAATCTTTGATTTAGAAAAAGAAGTCAAGGAGCTTAAGGGTGTCTTATTTGGAAAAACTTAATTTCAATAAAAATAATAAAGTATAAGAAGAACATAATGAAAAAGAAGATAATATTTATTGCTAAGAATATTGGCTAAATGCTAATTTAAAATATCAAAATTAAACGCAGATCCAAAATTTGAACTGTCAAACTTTGAATCCTAAAGAACAAATGTATTCAATACATGACATATATTACATTTTGTATTTTTACTGCTGCTTAGCTTTGCTTTCGAGCCAAATTCATATTGAAGCTTGGTTGGTTGTTCGGAACCAACATAGCGTGTTTGTTACTAGAAAATTACATTAGTAACATTCCAGGTTAGTTACTGAAAAATAACAACAGTAACATTCAGGGTTGTTACTTGAAAATGACATCACTAATATTCGGGGTCGTTACTGGAAAATAACATCAGTAACATTAGGGCTTAGTTACTGGAAAAAAACATCAAAAATATTCGTGGTGGGTTGCTGAAAAAATGACATCAGTAACCTACATTTTATGAAAATACTTTTCGCAAAAAATTGATTATTTATTTCACGCTATTATCTTACTTTTCCTGAATTTTATTACCTCCTTATTTTCGATAATCGCATATTTTAAAATGTAATATTATTGTTTACTGCAGTACTTAGAGTATTCTCTAATTACTGAGAATTCCAATCCCGATATTATTTTCTGTACAATACCAAGTCAGGTGCTTCTGGAAGAATATGCGCAATAACCCTAATTCTTAAATTTTCAATCTTACTAATAGATCCACGACGCTGTTTCGCTTATTTTTTAATCTTTTTTTTTATTTTAATTTTCACTTTTGTACCAGGAGTACGATGAAGGATCATGTAATCTGCAATCTTGTAATAAATGAGAACATCTTTCTGTCTTTACATTTGTATCCATTCTCACTCAAATTACTCAATAGGATCTTGCGGTATGTGAACACTTGAATGCCGAGACAGTTCTTGCTGAGCCGGCATCGGGATATCATATTATATCTTTGAAAATGTTTGAAATTATGAGTCTTACAGCTTTATCATTTATACAAGGTGGCCCAAATTTGTAATAGAGATAGAGTTAACATCTATTTAGAATTCCCGAGATAGTAAATTTTATAACCATGTCATTTAGAAATGAGATTCATATTATAATAAATATAGGGTTTACATCTCTTTATAAAACCTGAGATAGTGAATCTTAAGGCTTTATCAATTAGAAAATGTGGCCAATGAGCATATTTTGGATCTTTTAAACTTTTATAGGTCAAATCACACCTTAGTATTGCTTTAGTTGTGGTTAAATTATTTGAATGTTAGCGTATTTTGTCTTAATTTGATTCAACTAGGACTAATTAAAAATCTACTATAAATCAAGTAATTTGATTAATCACAGCTCAATTAAAATCATTAAGATCATCTGAAAACCAAGACTATTGGATAAGATCGTTCAATGAATTGGATCAGACAGTTATCTCAAGTTTTGGACTTATGGTTGCTCTAAGACTAGTCTAGGATCAAATAAATGAATTATAATTCACTTAGATTAGTTCATCTATGACTATTTTGGTCTTGCTAAGGATAAGTACACTTGGCTTTATTTTTTTTGCCTTTGTTATGTGTTTTACAGATACGCTGTTTCACTATTTCTAGTATTTGGGTTTTTCTTTTACAAGCATTTGTTATTCATTCATATGTATATGGTATCTATCATTGGTATTTGTGTGCAAGTAGCAAATAATGTCGGATCCTGAACCCAGCTATGGGTTCTGATACCAATTGTAGGGTCCCGATGAATCAGGGTCAAGGAAAAATGAGAGCAAATTTAAAAATACAATAATAAATTCATATTAAAGCAGCAAGGAAACTTCATTTCATCAAAAACCATAAACAATAAATACAAACACATAACCACACTAATAATACAAACATACTACTTAAATTTCATTTAATATAAAATATGCAATCTCCAAAAATAATGCATCATGATTATCTTAGTATAATGAACAAGCTTAATATAAATACCTCTTCACATCTTCGTCAAAATATTACTCTCAAAGCTTTAATAATTATACTTAGTATCTATATCTGAAAATATTAGATAAAAACACTTGTCAATAAAGAATGCGTAAAATTCTAATTTTACTTTACTTCACCCTTATGCTAGAATTCTAATAACAGTTATAATGTTAAAGGAAACAAGCCAACATTAAAGAACTGGAGATAAATCTAAATAGAAAAGTACAATCACAAGTAGAGCACAATAAGAAATAAAACAATGAACCATTATGTAATAATGCTGGCAATTGACTAAACAACACAATTATAAAGTCCATGAAAATAAAATAATGTTCTACAAGAAAATCAAATACTATTATGCTAACAACATTGATACACTCATCAAGGGATATGTACTAATTATGTTTACAACCCTTATTATTAAATGAACAAAATATCATCACAATAGTAACGACACAAAATACTCATTTGGGAATTCATATCAAGATATTTAATAGTTAAATATGGTTAATTCACTATGATTATGATTATGATGTTAATGAATGAATGTTGATTATCAATCCACATTTGTAGTCTCCTCCATAGAGATTGAAACCCTACATCCCTTCGAGAGTTTCACCTAATTCCTATGCTCAATTTTAAGAAGATTAAACTATAATGGTCAATGCATCACACATAATATGAGTTATTTACCTACAAGTCAAAGTTCAGCCCACTTCCTAAGAGCCAAACTCATTACTCAAGATATGGATCACAAGGTCAATCGATTGATTCATTCCTTAATAAAAGTAACAATCACATACACCGGAAAAAAGTAATACTACTCGAAAGACAAATCACGATGCCAATTTAAGATATTAGATTAACAGTTTCATAGTGAACATAAGGTGGTTAAGAATAGAGAGATTAAGGATTCAAGTTAACGATAATAACAATACAACAAAACTCTAAATTTGCGCAACATTTAATAAATATGATGGCTTCAAGCTACAAAGTTATACAAAAATCTAGATGCAAAATGACTGCAGTAGGTTCTATGAGGTACTCCTAAGTTACAACACTAGCAATAATCACATTATAATTAGTACTTCATAAAATAAGTTCCTCAATGTTAAAATCAACTGGCATATATAAACAATATAAAAGCACAATTAAATGTATCATATGCGGAACAACGAAACAAACAGAAAAACAATATCCTCGCATAATTATATGCTCACACAACTCGTCAAAATGTAGAGCTAAGTTCTCAAAGGACCAATTGGATTGCAGCAGCAAAATGATAAATTTGGAAATATACATTATGTCTTGTGATTAGGGGCTATTTATAGAAGTTGTGAGCACGTTTGGGAGCACAAATGGTGGGTTCGGGCACACAAGTGTAAGTACGGACCAAGACATCATTTAATGTGATTCAGCTTGATAATATCACATCACGTCTAGACGCATATGAATGTACCACTATTGGTACAGATTAGATCAGGTCTTTAATGAAAATTAGCCCGATCTTATTAGGTTGCATTTGGGTACAAAAGACCACGTGCATGGGCCCGTAGTGTCGGGATGCAGATAGATGTGTGTTTAAACGCACCTCATGAGCCATGAGGCACCTATGCACACAATTCAGAACGCCAAGGCGTCCAACCTTAAAATAAATAATAATAATAATAATAATTTATTTATATATTTATTTATCTATAATAATGATTACGATTAGCTAATCCTCAAGATGTCACAAGGAAATCTAGTGTTTGATAGATACTGGATCGAGATAATGATAGTGGCACAATGTGATATAAAGAGGAGGTTCAGGAGCTCTCTTAGATATGAAATTTGAGGATCAAGACTAAGAAAATGAGCATAAATAAAAAAATATAATAATTTCAGATTCATAAATTTCTTTGTGGAAAATCTCAATTTAATTGCAATAAATATATACATAAACACACGAGCCACACTAAATACCATACATTGTAAGGATTCTGTTCAACACATTAATATTTACAATTATCAAAATCTCACTAAATACGAAATAATAAACTTTCAATCGAGTGTTTTCAAAAATCTACAACAAAGTGTTCCCTTTCAAAACCTAAGTTAACCACCTTAGAAACTACATCTTAAAAATATTAGATAATAACTCATCAATAAAAAGTAGATAAAAAACTAACACTATTATATTTTATTCTCGTGTCAATCTTTGTATTCAAGTTTGCAGGCAGTTGGTTTATAAAAACAATTCATAAAATTCTCAAGAACGTATACATCAGCTGAAGAAATAATTACTAACTTGAGCAAATCATGTATAATTAATTATATAGGTTACAATAACAATATGGATTTACATAATATTTTTAGTATAAAATTGATATCAAACCAAGTAATAAGGTTATTAAATGATAAGTATCAATTATACTTTAGTAATTATGCATGTTAATAAGATAGACCATTATAACTATGGCGTAATGATTGGAATATAAATGTAACAACCTGATGTCGTTACTTTGCAATTTAGGTCAAAATCCTGACTCTAACATTAGGACCCCAGGGAATTTCGAATTAGGGCAAACAAAAATACCATAGATAAGAATAATTATAAAGATCAAACTGCCATAGTTTGGAAGATTCGAATAACGGAAGCTCCCGCTTTATTTTCTGAATTAATTAAAATTTATAAATTGAGACATTGGAATGCGTGTCCAAATTCATTATTTTCAATGTCATTATGTTAAGAATATTATTTAGAGGCTGCTCAATAAATTACATCAAATTCTGAGCGTCGATTTTATCATAGTTAATTTTTGAAGTTTTTAACCTCAAAAATTAATATAAAATAAAAGATTACTCACAATATAAAATTTTTGGTGCAAGGGTGTTCGTAATATCGTAACACACCTCGGTGTCAAATTTTGTTGTATTTGGACGCCGAACGGTGAAAAAATGCGATCAAGTCCGTGCGATTTCTCCCGCCTCCGGCGAAAAAAGCTTCCGCGCCAGGCGGAAGCATGCCCAACCTGCGCAGATGGATGTCCCCTGTGCCCCCCCTGCGCCTCTATTACCCGTCCCTCTCCCTTTTCTCTATTTATACACCCTCCCTTCCCTCCTCCTCCACACACGGCAGCTCTTCAGCCCTAACAACTCCCCCAATCTTCAACCCTCAGCCCTAACAGCTTCCCCAGCCTCCTTCCTCAGCCCACAGCAGTCAGTAAGCTGCCAGCTCCTTCCTCAGCCAGCCGCCGGCCAGCAGTCCCGCCAGCAGCCAGCAGCAGCAACCTTGCTGGCCAGCTACCTTCTTTCTCTCCCAACCACTGCCAACAGCAGCCCAGCCGCCAACCAGCAGCCCCAGCTTGCCATTCCAGCCCTCTCCCTACCAGCAGCCAGCCACTCAGTAGCCGCTGCTAGCCAGCCTCTTGCTGCTGCCACCTCGGTTAACCGTCCGGTCATCCATTTCGACTTCTCTTCGTTCTTGTCCGACAATCCTAATATAAGGTAAGAAATGGAAAAGAGGAGAAAAGAAAATGAATTTTCTTTTTTTCTGTACTTAAATAAAATCATTAATATAATAATAATGATATTAGTATTATCATCTCAATACATCATTCACATTATCATAATGGATAACAGTGAAAATGTAATAAAGATGTCTATTATTTCTAATCAATCATTTTTTTACATTAATATTATCATAATGATAACATTATGTTACTATATCCGGTGACTTAATAAATACGGACTTCTATCATTATGAAAATGTGAAAGAAAAGACAAAATAGAAAAGAGGAATGTAAAAATCCTTAATATATATATATATATATCACATCACTTCTAAAAAAAGCTAATCTAAAAGAATATCGATAACTTAAATGCAGATTGAGCGAACTATCACTCATCCGAACTTAAGGAACAAAGGTACCCAGTACATGACAAGTATTACATTTTATTGCTTCACTTATTTGCTCTGAGCCAAATTCATTTGAAGCTTGGTTGGTTGTTCGGAACTAACGTGATAATATTCAGGGTTGTTAATGGAAAATGACATCAATAACATTCGGGGTTGTTGCCGAAAAAAATGATATCAGAAACATTCAGGATTGTTATTGAAAAATGACATCAATAACATTTGGGTGTTACTGGAAAATAACATCAGTAACATTCGGGATTTGTTACTGAAAAATGACATCAGTAATCTTTATTTGATAAATAATATTGTTGCAGGAAATTGTTTATTTCGAGTTATTGCCTTATTTTTCCTACATTTTATTACCGTCTTATTTCCGCTAATCACATCTTTTTAAAATGTAAATATTATTATGTACTGTAGTACTTAGAGTATTCTCTAATTACTAAAAATTCCAATCCCGGTATTATTTTCTGTACAATACCAAAGCAGGTGCTCTTGGGAGAATACACGTAAGAACCCTAATGCTTAAAATGTTCAAACTGCCGATAGATCCACGGTGTTATTTTGCTTGTTTATCTTTTATCTTTTTCTTTATTTTCACTTTTGTACAGGTGTTGAAAATATCTTGTAATATGAACATTGAAATAAATGAATAATATCTTTGGCTTTTATATGTGTGTTCCTTTTTTCTCTCAAGTTACTCAATATAATCCTACGATAAGTGATCACCTGATGTCGGAACGGTTTCCACTGAACCGGCGTCGGGACATCACAATAGATGACAAAAATATACCAAGTACAACCCTCATTACAAATGATCTTAATAAACACACGATCAATATCTCTTTTTCTCTAGCTTATCAATTCATATTTTAAAATTATATTCATGAAGAGACTTTTTACTTATTGTCTTGTCTAAGAAACTAAAACTCTCCTATATGGGTCTTTTTCACCTCACATATTTTCCTCTGTGAACCTTTTTCACCCTACAAGTTTTCTCCGTGGGTCTTTTTCACCCACAGGCTCTCCTCTACAAGTACTTTTCGCCCCACTAGTATTGGTTAACTTTATTGTACATGTTTATCCTCTACTTCCCTTGTGATCTATGAAAAACTCGATATCGAAGTATAATCTTCACGTTCATAAAAAGGTTTACAACACTCATCAGTGATGTCCTAGAAGTGAGTCCTTTGAGAATATAACAAGTTAATGCCTCTTTCTTGGATATCAAATCTCATTCTCTCTCGTGTGCCCAGCAACATAGGTACCTACAGATGTGCATTATTTGCATAGATATATAATTATCCTTACGCGGAGGATCACACTTATCACAAGTTTTATGAGTATCTAGAATTTTATCAATCATCAATGTTTTAATAATTTTTAATCAAATGTAGCTTTCATAATTCTTAATTAGCAGGATAATCAATGTTGAACATAGCTATTGATTTTGTAATTATCAAAATGAGAGAAATAGAAGGTAATAATAAGATTAACAATACAATAAGATTGCTTGTTTACACCGCAATCACAGAATATTTCAAGGTTGTTGAATCATACAAATATCAAAGTACAATAAATTTACAATGTATTTCTAAGGCACCTAATCTTAGAATACTCAAGTCAATCACATTTTGAAGGACAGGAAGCACAATGCTAACAATTATTGTCAACACGAATAACATACTAATTTAATTACATTTAAATATACCTTCATGATACAAAAATAACTGGAAATCCCGGCTCACTACTACAATATGATCTCATGCAAGACCCCAAGCACCCACAAAATTCTAACATCATAACAATACGTAGCCTAAGCACACGCATGGAAGCATCAAAGAGCCTAGCTAAGTGTACGAAGAGTATGGGTCATTTAATGCAAAACTTAGCATGATATTGACCAGGTCATACCTGGGCACATGTATGGCCGCGCTTGAGAGACACGATTGGGCTCGTTGCGCACTTGGGATCCCTGCTGATGTGCCTCGGCTCAATATGTGCCTAAGCTCACAGACATATGTGCTTAAGCTCTATAGCAGAAAATAGTTTATCTATTTTTTAATTAATTTTTTTATTTTATAATAGTTAGAGAAATAGTTAAAATTGCAATTATAAGAATAAAAATACCAACTATGAGGATATAATGATTATTAAAATTCATAGGATCTTAAAGGGTATTGGGTGTGGCGCTTTGAGTCTTATGATGAGCATTTGTACATTTGCAACAAAGTGGAGCACACAGCAGTGTTGTATATAGGGTTGGCAATTTGACCCGAAACTCGAAACCTGAACTCAACATATTTTGACTTGAATCAAAAATTTCAAGTCGAGTTTGAGTCGAACAACTTGGCTGGAATCTTATTTGATTTGACTCGAAATGACTTGAACTTGACTCGAACTCGACTCGAACTTGAACTCGAACGAGTTTGAGTCGAGTTCGAGTCTGACTCAATTCAAAAACTTCAAGTTTGAGTATGGACTGACTCGACTCGAAGCCAGCCCTAGTTGTATCTGAATTGTATAACTATGATTATCTTTTTTTAATTTTTCTTATTTTTTCCTATGTTGTTGTCTGGATGATAATGTTGACACTTGCCAATATTGATGGCTCTAATTAATTATTTTCCCACAATTAATCAATTTAATTAATTAATTAATATTGATAATTTTATAGATATTATTAATTTATTAACACCATTATTTTAATCGTTGATCGCATCAATAGTATTAAAATTGATTCATATTATAATTTGATTAATAATGTATTTAATGTTTTTTTATAATTTTAAATTAATTACTTTATTTAATTTGACTTTTTAGTTAATTAATTCATTTCTAGAAGAATATGTGGGATATCCTTGGTTTTATGAGTATTTTTAACAATTTTAGTAGCATATCAACTAAAAATAATGTCTAAAATTTCGTGCATGGGCCCATATCTAAAATCATTAATCAAATCGACCGGCTTTAGAGATTATGGAATGCAACCATTTCTAATAGTAGTACGAGTATGAAAATCAAATCTTTGTGAGCACGGGAGTAGAAAAATGGCATATAATAGAAAGTATACCTAAAAGGCAGGAATTGGTGCCGACCGCTTTCGCTAAACTGCACAGGACCTTCTGGATGTCGTTCAGTATGCTTCATTTTATTAAAACATCTGGCAAGGTAGTTCCCTTGCTGGGCAGCAACCTAAGAAAATCCACAAATAAAGTATGAACACTAAAGTCTTGACTAAAAACAGCTAAATCAATAATGACAAATTCAAAGAACCTGTGCTGTAGCAGGAAGAGTCTTGACTTGTAAATCGACATTAGCAAGAGCTTTCTTGAACTCTTCTATGTCCACTTCTACGGCCTCTTTTTTGACATCACCTTTAGAATCCGTTAATAGTTCAAGAATGCTGCCCATGTGCTTGCTCTTCATATAAAGTTCCAACTGAGGATATCTTATGCAAATATCTTCCAAAATATCCTGAATTTCTTTCACTGTTAACTTTCCAGAATTATCTTTATCTGCTATCCTGAATATCTTTGCAATATCTTCCTGATTTCAGGAAAATAAAAATCAATTTATAATATTATTTTACTCTTTTATCAGTTCTATAATTTAGGTGGCTAGGTGCTTATTCTAGATTTTTATAGTAACTCCGATAAATCAAACTCTAAGCTTGATTTTCTACCTTTCATTTAAAATCAAATGTTCTGATTTACAAATCACAAGTTTATCTATGATCGGAATGGTCCATTTGTTTAAATTAATTTTACTAAGAGGGTATCTATTTAATTCAGTATTTCAAATATTATGACTTGAGTTTTGCATTTCAAAACTTTAGGGACTGGATGTTGTTGATCCTAACATGAGGAAAGGTTTAAGATATGTTATCATGAGCAATAATGAATAGAACAAATAGTTTTAAAATTAAATTAAGCCAACAGCCGGAAGAGATGCACAGTCCCAACTGATCCCTCATCTCTCTCTTGCACGCAAAGCAAAAGCCACATGATTGAGTGAAAGAGTCGACCTTGGAGTTGTAAGCCTACTTTCTCCTGCTCTAGCTCCCTCTTCCTCTCAATCTCCTGCATTCTCCCTTCCTCCTACAGCCACATAAGAACCAAATGAACCTCAACTAGACCTTCCCTCACACCTTAGCCAGCCAAGATCAGCCTCCATCCTCAACACTAACCCTTGCTCAGCCACCACCTCCTCTTCCTTGTGCTGACGCTCTAGTCAGTCCCTTCCCCTATCCATTGAGCCAAGACTGGTACAATCGTTCAACAGCCCTCTCTCCCTCCAAAAACCCTAACCCTAAATGGTCTTCACCTTTTCTTTCTTTCTCTATTTTAATTTTTTTAATTTTAAAGATTACATTTCATAGAAATGTAAACTATTTTAAAAATAACAGATTTCCAATTGGTAGAGTTTTCCCTTTGATCTTAAACTCCAACAACGATCCCGACCTTGCCAACAAACCCGAAACATGTAAGCAATCTCTCCTCTCCTCTAAGGTAGTATTTGAAAAAAAATCAAAATTATTAATTAAATCATTTACATGAAAAGTTTAAATTGTGTGCATTCAAATAAATCTTAATTAGCATGAACACATCCTATTTCATCCTCTCCATGATCTACAAAAAATTCAAGGTGTAACCATTGTAACTTTATAATTTTAACCATTTGAATAATCAAACAAATCTTAAATTAAACTCTAGCCTTCCAAAGTAGGTTAAATTTTATTGAAAAATGATCATTCATGAGACCGATACTTTCAGACCTTAACTTCAAATTAAAGTAGATGATTATAATTTTTATTTTATTATTTAGTATATTCTCTTTCCTAATTATTTAGTTTCACTTAATTTTGTAGTAAAAGGTTAGTTGTTATAGTATAGAATCCATTGAGATTAAACCAGTATCTCAAGCTTATTTGTTGTAAATTAAAATGAGTCACATTATATGGTCTACAATATTTAAAATAAATTTAAATAAAAATGATCAACTTCTTGACTACAACAAAATATTCACCTACATAGAATTAAATGCTCGTATCAGTAATCACATAGCCTATTTAACTTTTCATGTGATCATAGATGATTTACCAAACTTATTCAAATTGAAATATGTTAAAGCAAGAAATTGTTCATTGCATATATCAATGTTTATGAATATGTTAAAACATGACTACCCATTACAGGATGTAGCACATGCTTTTGTATAAATATGTGTAGCAATGATCTATGCATGTATTACTTCCACAAGGAATCTTCCCTAGGCATAAGATCCACTCAAAATTTGAAAGGGCTCTCGTAAGTCCTTATTGGTGGCCACTCAACTTTGCTACAGGTATTTCATCTAAATGACAAGTACATAAAAAAGTTATGATTCTTATGTGAATTCAGAACCTAATATATATTGATTGTAGCTATAAGTTTCACATTATGATTTATTTTAGCTAATATTCATTTTTAATTGCAAGCTTGTTTTTATTTTTAGCCTTTAGTGCTTGAATTTGTCTACATTTTAATTGCTAAAGTATGCACTCTCTTCTCATCATTATTAATTATTAGGTAAAAAAATATATTTACCCACTCTAAATATGTTTTATTAATATTTATTTAAGTCAGGATCAAATGGCACATAGATTCACGAACCTGACCTACATCTATTGCCGCATTTAGTGCATGTTTTTTTATTTCTTTTTCAGCTACAATAGTTTACCTTTTTTACATTGTTGTATTATTACTAGTTCTGTGTAATTTAAGACTTTATTATCAACGTTAATTAAAATTGTGGATGCTTAGTTGGCTTTTTTTTATTTGGATAGCATGTTTTATAAGACTACAGTTAAATGCTAAATCCATGTTTTTCATTATCCGACCTTTGTTTCCTAACACTCAATTGGTCGGATTGGGACACAAGACTCTGGAAAATCTTCATATCAAGCTGGAGATTTGTCCTTTTTGTTTATTTTGATAGCATCATCTTTTCACCAACCATCAAGCAGTTACAGACATCACAACAATCGACATTGCGGGAAACAATCAGCATTGTAGAGACATGCTACGATCAAGATTGTAGAGACATTCTCATTCACTAGTTGGAGTTATCCTCATGTCTAGCAGTGTGTTTTCGTTCCCGAGCAATGCCGACTAAAGAGGATGCAGTTTCTCTATTTGTAGCACAGAGAAGATTTACCTGAGCCCAAGGATAACAACAAAATTAAATAGGGTAACATATTGTGCATTTAATAGATTTTAATGTTTTGAGTAATATTTAAAACTTGGGGTAATGATTTAAATGATATGAGAGAAAATCCCTTTCTTTTCAAGATAATGTTTTAATTGTAATAATATTTTATACCAACATTATTCAATTAAACTTGACCAGACAAAAATGATATAAAGCTTAATATCTTTATTTGATTTAATTTGATCAAATCGTACCTTGACTATTAATTAAGTGAGATAAAAAAACATACACAAATGACAAACATTCAAAGAGTATAGAACCAGCAAGTTCATCTTATCATAAAGCTCAAAAACACACAGAAGGCTACAATGATACTTCTCTTACCATAATTTTCCTTTGATTGATTGATGCACAATCGCCAAGTGCATACACATTATCGCATCCAGAAACTCTTAGCCACTCATCTGTGGCCAAAACACGCCTATTACCCTAGGGACGTAAAACACAAAGTTGAAAAAAAAGGACCAAGACCATGAATTCAAAAAAAAAAAAAATTTCACTGACCAACCTGTTTAATTTTCTTCATCAAGTCCACGATAACAGGGCGGGTGCCTATACCGGTAGACCATATAGCCATGCCATATGGTTTTGAAAACTCTCCAGCTGTCTTAGATGTCATTGTAATGTTCTTGTCAGAGACCTTCACGACCCTGTATCCTGTTGTAAGTTCAATACCATCCCTCTGGAACTTCTCTTCAGCAAACCTACTAATCCTTTTGTCAAACCTGTAAGCCAGAAAAATCAAGTCAGAAATTTAAAATCTTAAGCAAATGGCGGCAAATGACTTGCTTAAATCAGTTTCCATAAGCCCAAAAGATTTCTTAATGCTTGAGACAAAGAATTGCATAAACATAAGATATCCTGCCTTTCCAAATGAAAGTTTTGAAGAAACAATATACTAACTAATAAAAAAAAGACCACAGCTCAAAACAAACGTACTTACTAAGTGGCCCAAATTTGTGGCGATGCATATTATCCTCCTCTACTACAACCTTTTCTGCAATCTATAGATGCTTTGAAAAATAAGAGTTATTTTTGTAACTTCATGGGTGTGCCACAATTTTAATTTATGATAGCATAAAAGAAAAGAATTTAATGTATTTTAATAGCTACATATATAGCAAATAACAAAGTTAAAGTTTTCAAGTAAATATCACTTTTAAAATTTTATAATATTTGAAATATTAGTACTTTCTTTTTTTCGTAAGTACATGTATTTTAATATTTTATTAATATAAAAAATGATAGAATTTTACCATTTTCTTTGTTTTTAAATACCGCAGGCACCAGCCCCACTGTTTTCTCACACAAGTAATATTGCGAGCTCCCACCAGACAGCTCCATCCGTTTCTTCTCTTGGTCCTAAAAAATGATTTGAACCATTCTTATTCTTGAATCCATAAATATCCCACTAGCTTTCTCCTTCATTCCTCTAAAACTGCGGCTCCTCCATCTGTCAACTAAAATATAGAACATATGCACGATTCCAAAATAGTTACAGTTAACCACACTTTACCTTTAAAATCTTCAAATTAGTGAGATTATCTCATCCACTAATCATCTTCTTCTCCTTTGTTCAAGTCTAGAAGAATTCACTGATTCGGTCCCATTTGATTTAACCAATATATTATGCTTCAAATCTAGAAAAATTTACTGATTCGGTCCCAACAAAATCCTAAATTTCCATGAGGCCTCTTTCTCTTGCATCAATTCCACCTAAGGTAATTTCCATTTATTATTTCCTTCATTTCCGTATTGACTTTATGCGCATTGGTAAAATTGTATCTAGCCATCGATAAAGGATCCACATCTTTAGTTTGCAAAATAGTTCATGTACGAAGGTTTTCATTCCTGAAACGTCCATTGTCCTTTTATCTCAACTTATAATTAAAATTCATCCACTGCCCATTTGTTCATTAATCCACTGCTCATTTTTCATCATAATGATAAAATAAAAAATGTTCTTGCTAAATAAACTTCATTATAGTCATGAATCATGATTTATGACATCACTTGTCCTGAATAACGATAGAGACTAGTATGATGTTTGTATAATGGCAAGTACGCACATAAGATTTCCATTAGCGTAACCTACAAATTATGTGTATTGTCCGTCCCACAATTTATTATGCATCATGTTCATAAGGATCAACTTGTTTGAAGATTACTATATAATGAAACAAATGCATATAACTAATTGTGAAAGGTTGATGTCAAAAAGGACATATTTCACAATCATACAAAAGATTGAATACCTTATTTATTCAAATTATTTCTTATAAATGGAAGCTTGAATCTTTGATAAAAACAAATACAAACTTAAATTCATTTAAGAATTATTAGGATTATATAAACAGCATAGTTGAAAGTTTTCTTTAAAATAACATGAGGTTGATCATTATAATTGGAAGTTGATAAATAACTCAATGGTATTTGTATTAGCATTTAGGATTCAATAATGTTTTACACTGGATGCTAACTCTGAACGCAACCCTCCTACTTTCTAATCCAGGACTTAGGACCCGATACAAAGTATTAGTTTCGGCAAAAGCTTGGTGGTGTTGTTGTTGCTATCATATTTGTATTATCGTCATATAGATTACCATGTTGAACTTTTCATACATGGTTTTTTAGTGTGCATCATACTCTTAATTTTGAATTGATAGGAAACTAGCATCATATAAGTTGCATGAAATATTATTTTAAGAATGCAATTAGTTTAGGGATGGAGTTAAAGGAAAACTTAAATTTTGGAGGACTACTTTAGAATCTAAAAGTTTTTATCTTAGTAGATCTAAAACAAAATATATGAGTATAATTTCAATTTAATTACAAGCCCAAATCTTGAGAACAAAACTATTGAAGATCATATGATAAAAAAGAGCGAAAGGTTCAAATACATTGGTTCAATTAAATAAAATAATTGAGAAATAAAAAGCAGTGTAATTATAGATCAAAGCTACTTGGATGAAATAGATGAGCACTTCAAGAATGTTGTGAGATTTTCAAAATTTCGCTTAAAATTAAAGAAAAATTTTTAAAGCAGCTATATGATCAGCTATGCTATAGAAGTCGAATATTGGCCAACAAAGAAGAAATTTATCGATAAATTAAGTGTCACAAAGATGATGATGCCTAGATGGATGAGTAGGTATACTCATAAAAAAATGAGAATTGAGTTTACTTGTAGCAAGGTCAAAGTGGCTCCAATGGTCGTCTTAAATGATTACGGCATAATAAGCGTAGATCGTTCAATACCTAATGTTAGAAATGCTAGTTTATGAATTTTGCTCATCTTAAAAAAGGAAGACCAAAAAATACATGAGGAAAAATCATTAGAAAAATCGTCTCTTTATTTGGAACTTATGAAGGAGCTTCTATTCAACCATTTACAAAGGAATCAAAGGATTCATGTAGCCGACCCCACCTAGCGAGATTAAGACTTGGGGTTGTTGTTGTTGTTAGATAGTTTGGAGTAGAGAAATATATTATATGCATGTTGATAATGTTGGCTCCAAGTCAAGTTAGATTGTATTCGAACTCAAGAATTTGAGTTTAACTCAATTGACACTCAAATTCTATTTGAATCAATCTGACTTGGTAGAATTAACTCGATTTTAAGCCAACTCAAAATCAATTAAACCTTCACAAAATAAAAATTTAAATTTTTAAGAGATGGTGAGGTTGGATTTGAACTTGGGAGGATCAGTTGCATATAACACAGCCCAACCATTGTGCCACAAGTTTTTTTCATCACATAAAATATAAAAATATTTTTATGATAAATTTCAAATCGACTAAAATCATTATTCAAGTTCACCTAAAGTCAAAATTAGCTCAAGAAAAACAGTGTAAATTTTGACTATGAACTCAAATTTTTTCAATCCAATTTGAAGTTAAGCAAGGGTTTTGATCGAATTTTAAGTTTCAAGCAAAAGTACAAGCTATACATTAGATGTTGTTAAAAATTGAAATTTAGCATTTAATTACAAGTCATATGAGTGAATATATATTCAAACTATTAACTCAAGAAGATTGTAAATCTATAATTAAATATATTGTGTTTTTTCATCAGTGTTATTATTGATCATGCTGATTTTTTATCCAAAGATTTTTTTCAATCAAAGAGAGTCAATATTTTTATCACACCACCAAGATAGATTTACATTACAATTGCATATCATCTATATTATATATGAAACATCAAAATAATCATGAACAAGCTCTTCAATAGACATAGTTTTGATTATGCATGATTCTTGTACTAGGATTTGTTTTGTGAGGTTTGGAATGAGATGTCGTCAAAGTTCCATATAGATATTACACAGATCCAACATTCTCATTAGGATTTTGGTAATGTACTCATGTACAAACATTTGAATGAACCTCACAAGACATATTTTAGTGAATCGTCTTAATTCCTACATTCTTGCTCCAGACCTTTCATGAAGAGTAATCTGACATTAACTATATAATAATTAAACATGTGTTATGATAAAATGAAAAAAATCTTGTGTAATATTCATCCACACTATGTTCTTGAATACAATCTTTAAATTGATCAAACAAAAATCCATATACGCCCAAATGATAAGTACTAGTCCATCTGTTCTGTTAAAGTAGAGCAAATATCCAATTAGATCCTTGAACTTTTGGTCCCTTTACAAATGGCCCCTAAAAATATTTATAAAGATTTTTGTAGTTCATTGTCAAAATGGTGACAGATGATAAAGTATAAATATAGAAAAAAAAATCTAGGCAACAATATTGTTTGCATATTAAATTATGAGCTCTAAATACACAAAAGAATTACAAAATAAGATGATTAGAATTAAAATTAAATATGAGATTACAAGGACATTTTGGAAAAAAATATATTTATATTTAGAGCTCTCATATTGAGAGTGTTGTCATGCCTACATATTAAATTAATATTAAATGTGTCAATATTAAAGAAAAAAAACTCAATAATTTTTTATATTTTACCGTTTATCACTTTTGATATATCAGTCTCTAATAATTACATATTTGTGATCCCTCTTCTTCAGTTCTAACTCATTTTTTTTGCTAGAGAGCTCTCTGAGCCATCTTCTCACACTATGCGTCTTAACCCTCCTTCGGTTTCAAATTTAGTGTCGGTTTCAAATTTTGTGTAAAATTACTGACACAAAGGCATATGATGAAGCCACAAGGAAAGGTGACATCAGGAAAGAGAAAGCCGGTGTCAAAAGAGAAGAGATTCCCAGCCTGTCATGTCAAGCTATGCTGCTATGTTGTTGTCATGTAAAGTGAAGTTGAGAATTGTGTTGTCATTAGTGGAAATTTTCTCCTGAATTGGAAATTAATTACCATTTAATAACACATGGAATGCGTATTACAGATAGCTTCAATAATAATTCTCTAAGAAAAACTAATGCCTAAGATGTGAAGCTTGCCTGCTTAGATTGGGTTGAAAGAGTAGACTTTTTGTGCTGTTGATTTAACTCTTAACCAAACTTTCACCTGAGGGATAAATAAAAGTATGATTAAATTTGTGGTCGAGAACGTTTTTATATGCGCAAACCCTCATTGCTAATAACCCATCCTAGTTATAAATGAAAACTCAATTAAAAAATATTATTATATTTAGATATGCAGTGAGATTGATGGGGAGATAGATGGAAGAAGGTTTAATCAAGATCACATAATTTTGCCATCCTAAGTCGAATTATGGTTCAATCAACCAAGGTAAAACAAAAAAACCAAGTGGAATGTTTAGAAATTCTGATTAGCAACCATGAGTTACCTCACTTCAGATATTCTGAGCAGATTGTTAGGAGTTATTAAAGAGTCAATTCTAAAATTTAACATCAATTATTATACAAAATGAGTGCTAGTTGTGTCATTTACTCAAAATTTAGCACTTAGTGACCAATGACGACTAGTTTTTGAACATGATTGCCAGATGCTCATAGCTGTGCTTGACAAGAGAGACTATTTAGAATTTCTGCAATACTTCTAGACATAAGTCTAAAACAATGGATTTTAGGTTTAGTGGTTGTGATGTGAATTTGGGGGCTTGATAGTGGGGAGCTTGCGCAATTTTATTTAAGGTTTGGGCTTGATAGCAATGGTGCAAGCCGAGTTTAAGTTGGATTGGGGCTTATATATGTTGAAAGGGCCAAATGTAGGTTGGATTGATGCTTAAATTGGTTCAGAATTCTCAGAGTTTGATTTAGAATTGGCTTACGTCCATTGGAAAGTCCTTATGTAAGTTGGATTGGGATTTACTTTGATTTAGAATTCCCTAAAGTTTCATATGGAATGGGTCTTATGTTCATTGGAATTTCTAAGAAGAGTAGGTCTTGCAACATTAATGATTTAGATAATGTAGCCCAAATTTAAGATGGGGCTTATATTCTTAAGAAAGCTTGAAATAATGAGTCTTATGGCCTTAGTCATTGAACTAAATAGCCAATGTCTGGTTGATTTTTAGATGGGCTTACATCTTTTAAAATGCAGAAGTAAGGGTGTTACACTTAGTGTTTCTAATTGGCTTTAGGTTGGGGCTTACTTCAAAATGCCCAAAATAGTGGGTCTTATAGCCATAGCCATTTGGGCCAGGTACTTGTTATATGTGTTTGATCTTTTAAATTTTGTAAAGATAGTCATATGGCTTAGTGTCTTTTCAATTATGATTGATTGAGTCACCTAAAGAGTCTAGAAATCATATTGTTTGACTTGGATTGACATTTAGAATCATTGATTGTTTAAATATCAAATAGATTAACATATGCTAGCTCGTTCATGATTAGGTAGGTAGATCAACTATGGATCAAACTGCTTAACTTAGATATCGAATTATTAGATTCTAAGAAAAAGAATTATTGTTCCAGGAAAAGATTAGTGAGTAGGTAAAACCTCCTAAGGGTTGTCAAGTGTTTCTCTCTTCAAAGTACTGTATCTATTTCAATAGCTTAGAAAGCCTTCATCTCTTTTAAGATCTGCTACAAGAGGGGTTCAAGCAAGAAATCCACTTTGTGATGGGGCACTTTGAAGCAAGCCAACAAGTTCCTTTCATGTGGAGTAAACTCTGATTTCCATCCGAACCTTAGCTTAAAAAGGGGAAACCATTCAATTCATACCTAAGTGGTTAGATTACGGCATAGGCATATTTTTGCCCAAGATTTACATTAGTTTCCTTAGGAAGTTACCCAAGAACAATTAGATTGCCTATGGATTTGAATTATTTTACAAAGGTTAACAAAATTTGGATCAACTAAATCAATTAGAAGCTAAACATTTAATTTAGATTCAATTAGAATCATGTAGATCAACTAGGAACCAAATCGGCTAACATAAACAAATTCAATTAGAACCAATTAGACCTACAAGAAATCAGATAATTTAGACTTTTTGCCTTTTTACAACTTTTAATTCCTAAGAATTTCTTTTATGAGTGCACTTCCTTGTTTACAACACTATTTTTTTGTGCAAGTTATGACTTTCAACTAGTAGCAGAAAATGTTTAGTAATCTTGAGGATTAGAACATGTGTTTTACAAGAATACATGAAGACTTGGTGCTTAGAGATCAGTGGCGTGAAAGCAGCATTATATACTCTGAGAGGTGTAAGTTGTTAAAAACTTAACGACACAAAGAGTAGCACTATTGCAATTAGGGTGGTGTGAGCTTTGAGAGTACTTTTGTTTAAATAGATATTATTTGTAAATAGTATAAACACATTTTTTTCAACTATACTTTCTTTCTCCCTTTTATTTGTATGAATAATATCAATAATAATGCAATTATTATAATAAAGCAACCTAACGGCAATAAATTAAACATAATTCAACTTGAATTATGTTCAAATAAAAAAAATGAAAAAATTGAACGAAAAAAGATAGAAACTGAGGAAAGACTGAATGAAAATAAAGGAGTGATAGCCATCCACACCAATAGAAGAGCTCCCAAGCCTTTCATTAAAAATTAACATTTATTGATTACAAAAAATTAAGATTTACAATAAGTATATACAGCTGCCCCAAACCCTAATTTTAGACTAACAATACTAAAAGACCAAAAAAGCTCCTAAAGTATATATAGCTCCCTAGAAGACCTTTGACATACACAACACATTTTTTATTAACTCACACATGACCACTATCACATAATATTAAGAATATCATAAATACTGAAATAACAAAAAAAAACAATATACATAATAGTTCACACATGCACAGCACAGCCAAATGCGGCACGACCCGTCATAACCAGATAAGCTCCAAGTTGAAACATGCATCAAGCTCCTAAAGTATGCTTATGTGACAACAAGCTAGCATAGGCCTTTGTGCTGAATCAAAAACCTAACTCGGAAGATGGAGATCGTTGTACTTTTCAGTGCAAATAATTTCTAAGTTTATCTCAAGTTTTTAGCTCCAACGCTCAACTTTGCTGTTTCTATTTAATTAAAGATTTATATTCCATGATAAATCATGAAATATAAACATCAATTAATAAGTTTAAATTAATTAATTAATTTACTAATCAATTCATATATTTAGTTAACTAAATTGATTTAATTTTCTTTTGTTTAATTCAATTTTAATTTGTTAATTAGCCGAAATTTTCTACAACATAATATCGTGTTTTGGATTTGGTCAAAACTTTTAACGTAATTTTTATAGTATAGCAACCTAAGTTGCATCGTAAAGCACTCGTTGAACTAGAAATAGAAATCATTAGTAGTTTAATCTGAATAACTTTAAGAGCAATGAAACACAAGGTTTCTTAAGACCAACCGGCTCTAAGAGCAATGGATTGCAAGATCTTTAAAAATTTTCCTGGACAACTCTAAGAGAAACAAATTGCAAGGACTTCACATGTCCTTTAGGCATAGCTTCCTTAAAGGCCTATTGCAACTTGTCTAGTTTCTTGTGTGAAAGAATAGATGTGGTTCTTATAGAAGGGAAAGAGGTGAGGGGCTTATCTAATTATGCTTCGATTATAGAAGGAGATAGTTACAAGCAGTTACAAGATTAATCCACGGTCCAAAACATCAGAACCTTCGATCAAGACAAACCTAATGGCTATATCCATAGGGCAATGCAAGTTATCGACCTCCTTCCCATGATACACCAATTGCAGAGCACATCTGCGTAAAAGCAGCAAGGCCCAATGAACAATGCTGATCCTCCTATGTTAGGTTGAGCAAGATTAGAGACTTGTGCAAGAGAATTAAGTCTTGATGAATAGTGGATGGGCACTGGAAGGAGCAAGTATCACATCGTAGGGGTCGTGAAGATAGTGGTTGCTTCACATACATACGGCAGATTTTCAGAGCACGCAATGAAGACAAAGTCATGAACTACTTTTTTAACTATTGTTTGCGTGAATGATAGAGGTGTGCAAGGTTATCTTCATAAATGCTGATGGAGCTCAGCCCATAGAGGTGACTAGGATTGTGGGTTGTTTGTGCATGAACTAGGGCAATTGGAGTCAACCGAAGAAGACTTCAAGGTAATCTTCACATTCTTATTTTATACTGCAAACAAAACTGTTGTGAGAGTTATGTTGAGATCAATTTACCAAAAACAAATTGAATCCCTCAAGTAATCGTGCGATTTATTTCCAAAGTTACCATTTAGATTTTTACATTGTTTGGATAAAGTAATAGAGTAAAAAGGCCACAAAATCTACTTTGAGGAATTAATTTCCATTATAAAAAGTAAAAGACTAAATTGGCCCCTTTTGCAAATTTCAAGGACTAATTGGCCATTTTCTTGCTTATGAGCCTATGATAACATTTTAGCAACACTTTATCAAAATAAATGTATGGCCAGTTAATTTTGATTTGGCGCATTTAGTTATTTGAAACTCAGATAAATTATGATTTAAGAAATCTTGAGCCATTGGTTCCATATTGAAATTTTTTTGGATCACAGTCAACAAATATGTGAATGTAATTTTACAGAGTAGTTTTTTCATTTAGACATAACTTTATTGATTATATCTAGATTGCAACATTATTTATAAATTTTGTTGGACACATTTGAGGACCTACGTGTGCATAATATCATAAAATATTGAACTAAGGTCACAACCTTTATCTATAGTACCACTCTGACATGATATTATAAAATATTGAACTAAGGTCACAACCTTTATCTATAGTACCACTCTGATGCGACAATTAAGATATGCATTACAACATAAAAATTGACAATTAGATTGAGTGAAAGCAAATAAAAGAGGACCAATTTTCATTGTTAATTAAGGTCAAATAAAAGCTACATTAGATAAAAATCTAATAGATAGAAATTCTCATACATCTAATCAAAAAATCTTTAACCAAAATAAATAATCAACAATCCTATGAGTTGTTTCACCATGAACCATCATGTCAAATGATTAAAAGATAGTAAACATTTATGAACGATGGAGGTAACGTTTGTGTCAAGGAAACTATTATTAAATAGTGAAAGCAAAATAATATATCCTCACGAGATTCTCCTTTACCATGAAAAGTTATATGGATACTCATAAAAATCAATTTCGTGATTGAAACAATGTGTATCAAGAGCATCTTTGGAATCATTGAGAGCAGGAATGCTGGATAAGCTACTAGCATTAATAGAAGATAAAAATCATTCAAATAATTCCCAAAAATTGAGTACAAAGGAATCAACAAGGTGTACTTATAAACATTAGATATTGGGTGTACTGCTCAAAAATGTTGAAAATAAAATCAAAATGAGATAATAGGCGTCAACTGCACGAAGCTATTTTTAAGATAAATTTATTAAATATAGCAAGCTTGAGAAGTTAGAAGACTTGAGCTTACTGAATAAATAGTAAGTTGGGTTTTTAGCAGATCATGCATATGAAGCACATAGTAATATTAAAAGTGAACCAACATAATCAAGGTGAAAAAGATTTTGCACATTAGTTTGTATAAAATTAATCAAAAGTATTCATGATCAAGTATAAAACCTGTAGAGTATCAAGGGCTAAAGAGATATGCCACACTGAAGGAAATTGCAAATTAAATTGAATAAAAGAATAACAGCACTACGCCCAAAAATTTATCTAACAAAAAATACTGGGTCAACTCAATTACTTCTTCGTTATCAAATTGCTTACAGTATAAAATTTTTGTCTCAAGAAAATATGCACTAAATCTTCTTAAGCAAAAATAGGCCTGTTAGATTGTAAATCCATTAAAATTGAAAAGCGTTGAAAAAGTCACCTGCAATAAATGACTACTTCAAATATTGATCTATTTAATTGATACGTTATCTATTATTTCCAATATTGATGGAGTAGCATGGCACATGCAAATATATATATATATATATATATATATAGAATGGATATCCTGATGCAAAAAATCTTTAGCTCTAACAAAGACGAGTGCATTGAAATAAATTCAGCATTTAGCCATTATCTTTATTGAAGGTATTTTGATCACATAGAAAAAATGAGAAACAACTAGAGTAGTGATGCCAAGACAAGGCATACTATTCGTTTGATGCAAGAGCATTCCAATGAAAATAATTTTACAGTTATGGTACTGATGGTTCAAAACAAAGACCACATGATCTAATGTACATTGCTAGAAGAATGGGTTTTAAACAAGAAGAAAATATATTGAAGTTGACTTTTAATTTATTTGAGAAACAGTGTAACAAAAAATTTGTTGCTTCTCATATTCCTTAACTCAGAATAATGGTATAATTTCTTACTAGGGCCAAGAGTTTACAACAATGTTACAGATAGAGTTTATTAGTACATATTCCCTAGATTGAAAACATTTGAAAAATGAAAAAAAAAAAAAAAGAAGTGAAGAGACAAATGGGGAAGAAGCGAACGAACGAAGCATAGGAAGGAAAATTTACCCATGTCGACTCCTCCGCCTCCCACTCCGCTACTCACGCATGCCGCAAAGCTCCCTCGCCTCCATCTCATGCATCACTTGCGCGTATTGCCAAACAATCTCCCCCGCCTCCGCCTTTTGCGGTAACGGCACCTTCACCTTTGCCTTCTACGAAGGTCATGCAGTTGCATAAAACTGCTTCAAATTGCCACTCACGTGAACAACTACCGCATCAAAACTACCCACGATCCCTGCAACAGCTTCGAAACCACTCAAAACTGTTGTTGGAACAATCTTCTGTAACCACAGCCTTCTCCTCTACAAATAACCGATACCTCCAATTGTTCGTCACACCGTGAGCAATCGAGCACAGGCAATTGAGTGAGAAATTGTGAAGCAAAGACGTGATACCCCGCGAAGTCGAGCACATCAGCCAAACAAGTAGACAGAAAAAGTAAAAAAGATAAAAAAATTAAGACAAATACACATCTTAGAATAGGGTCCAGGTACATGTATAAGAGAAAACTCAACATATTGTTGCTCCTTGTAACCAATCGAATAAAAAAGATTTTGAAGACCCCACATGCTGACGCTCCTTGTAGCCGGCCATGTGAGTTAGAAGATTCTACGGTGATCTTAGATCCGGGCCAAGGACAAAAAGGTTTAATTAATATCAATTTAAATTAGTAATTAATTAAAATTAAATTATTGGTATTATTATTAATATAATTATTACTTAATTAATACTATTAATATAATCAATAATTAAATTAATACTTTAATTAATCATAGATAAATTAACAATATTGATTAAGTAATATTAAAATTTATTTAATTATTACATTATAAATAGTTAATAATAAACATTACCAATTAACTAAATTAATTAATTTGAAAATTCAAGTTTAAATGGAACATTAAAATAAGACAAATGATGAATGCTTCACTGAAATAAATGGGTGGTCACAAATAACCCAAGCAAGTACACAAAGATAACACAAAAAAAACTCATGATCTAAATGATCCTAGCCGAGTTGTGTCATTCGAATCCTAGTAAATCTAACAAGTCCTAGTATAATCAAATCAAATTAGAATACCCCAATACCTAAATGATTTGACATCAACTAAAGTTATGTCATTTAACCTAAGAGATCTAAAATACAAACCATATTAGGCAACCTGTCTAAATGATAAGATTATAAGACCTACTATATAGGGCATCCTAAGCAAATGTAAGCCCCATCTTGAATTACATTTAGGCATTCCAATGAATATAAGCCCTATCCAAAATAAATCTTGGGCATTCTAAGACATGTAAGCCTCATGCTAAATCAAATTTTGGGCATTCAAAATATATATACTCATCCTAAATTAAACTTAGGCATTCTAACTGATATATAAGCCTATACTCATCCTAAATTACACTTGGGCATTTTATACAAATGTAAGACCCATCTCAAATACAAACATGATCACTCCTATATGATAGTAAGGGGTAATTAACTATAGGGACTTGCTCCTATATAAATCCTTGGCCCTAGATCTAACTAAACCCTCAAACACATATCAAGGGAAAGTCTGGTTAAAACTCAAATATATCCCAAAAAAGATCTACAATTGAAACCTAACATAGAAGGTGAAGGTCATTGTACTTTTCAAGGCGATCAAAAAAATTTATGAAAACACTAGATAGAAATAGTAATACAAGTGTGAATTATCCTATTAATAGTTCATATATAAGAATATATATATATATATATATATACACTAAGATTTCATACCATTGTAGTTGGCAATAATCTCCTTACATCTTACCTCACTCTATATGTCTAAAGATAAGCCCTCTTCCTAGTCATATATAAAATAAAAGTTTTCCTACTCTATAGGGACACTGCAAATTGTAAATACTCTAATAATTATAAATACGATTGTTGTAGCTTGCAAGAGATTTTGGTTATTTTATAATAAAATTTTACTTTTCCATGCAAATAAGTGTGCTAGTTTGCATCTTTTTGGAATTTAATGCAGATAAATGCAGCCAAACTCTAGGAGAAGCCTGATTGAGTCAGTACAACGCCCAATAAACAATACAATAATTTATTTCTTTGTTCATTTCTATTCTATAATATTTGTAGTTGGATTGCAACTGATTGAATTTTGGGAAAGCTACCATAATCTATTTTTCAGATTGCTGTCATTCTTGATCATCGAGTGGTTTTATTTGATCCAAAATTCTAAGGGGCTTTTGGTTGCATGTTAAAAGCAGAGTTATTATAATAGTATAATTTTCAAATAACACATTATTAATATATCATTGTTACTGAGAATATAGCAATGTCTGATTTAATGTTATTTGGTTCTTATGTATTTTGTTAGAATATATTTAGGTAATATTACCTTTTTCATGTTTTTTTATTTTTTATAACTTTCTGTTTTTAGGTCAGTAACTACACATAGTGACAAAAAAAGTTGCAAACAAGACGAAGGTCAAACGAAGACAAAGGCAAAAAAGATGATGAGATAGACGCCGAACTAAGATGGCAATGTAGGCAAGCGTCTTTGGTTACATAGTCAGCTCACGTGAAATATGTGACCAGTTTTATTGCCTACATCGGGATAGCATTTTAGGGTGGCATTTTGGTAGGCAAATAAAAATTTAAATAGCATGTCAGTGAACCAAACATATGCTATCTTAATGTTAATAGGGAATAACATGACAGTATCAAAAAGTAGACACCCCTAATAAAATTTGTAAGAACAATCTTCAAATTGCTGGTATGGATAAATTTTAAATATTAATAATTTTCTTTAAATGAGAAATTTTTACCTAAATTATGATTGGTTACAAATTAAGTATTTAAGTATATTTTTTATCATCTTATTATCTAATCTCTGCATTAACAAATTTTAAAAACTAAAGCATTAAACATCATTAACAAAATTAAAGCGTTAACACTACCTGTAATACTACGAAAGGAAAGAACAATTTCAAATAGTTGGAATACGAATAATTATATTGCACATATATAGCTGAAAAAGATTCAGTGATGTTAGTTTTTCATTATAATCATGCAGCATGGTAAAAGATGAAAATGGATTGCAAGTTATCTCCCATCTTTCCAATAAAAAACTCAAAATTCAATAAAAGTCGTATGGGGCTAAAAATAAAACCAGTTTCTTCCTTACGTTGTCAGAATATGCTCGCCAGCCACAATGACCTCTATTTTCACGAGACCACAAACAGAAGGGTATAACTTGGCTAAATCTTCTGAAATAAAATCATGCAACTCAGCAGCAAATTCGACACCAGTTGGACCACCACCGACAATAACAAAATGAAGATTCTTCTTCTTCTCATCATCATCTAGGTTTGGTAGGCTGGCTCTTTCAAAACAGTCCATAACACTCCTACGAATTTTCTGTGCATCCTCTACTTCCTGTAAAAGATGAGATTAATGAGGATAATCTATAAGACAGCAGGTTATACATCACACAATCAGTGGCTTGCTACAACTCAGCAATTAATCAAAATGAATGCCTTACCAACTTTAAAGATCATTGTTTATTTGTTATGCTTAAATCATGCAAAGTACAAGAATCAAACAGCCATTCTCTGAAGTAATTTGAATCCATAAATATGAAGATGTGTGTATAGTAGGAAAGAAATGATTCCTCAAAAAGTTGTTGTACCTTTAGAAAATGGCAGTTTTCCTCAACACCAGGAATGTTAAATGTGTTAGCCCTGGCACCTATTGTTATTACAAGGTAATCGTAGTCAACCAAAAATTCATCCGTCAAGGAAGAATTCGTAGTAGTATACCGACAATGAACTTTCTTGTTTGCTGGATCAATTTCGAAACACTCAGCTTCCCAGAATTTAATATCACCCCCTTTCTGCATTAACAAAAAGTCTTATTTTCAGTGACTCTAACTCAGCAAATTAAAGAATGTTCCATAAGAAAATTGATTTGCCAACAAATAGGCTCAATAATATCAAGGCTAAAAATTTCCAAAAAAATAAGTTTCTTAAGTCAAAAAGACAATAACATTAAGATCTAGAGAAGGTCAAAGAGCCTAATATGTGCGGACAAACATGGATCTTCACAAACGAGCACATACAGATTTCCAAAACTTACTGATAAAATATTTTTTCCAGTTATGAGAATGCTATGGTGGATGAGTGAGTATACTTGAAAGGACAAAATGAGAAATTAATTTATTCATAGTTTGGTTGGAGTGGCTCCAACACTAGATAAGATTAGATAATATCATCTTAGATAGTTCGGTCATATTAATCATAGGCGCACAAGTAAGAAATATTGAGTATATGAATTTTTCTTATATTAAAACAAGAAAGAGGAAGAGCAAAAAATATATGGAAAGAAACTATTAGAAAGGATTGCTCAATTTGAAACTTAGAGGGGCCTCTTTTTGTCGGGCACAATGAAAATATGGACTAAGCCTTGGTGTTGTTGTTGCAAATTAGCTATAAAGGCATTACATTCCTTATCAATGATCACTAGGAATAAATTTACAAGCACTGTCATTAAAAATGGCATGCTAATAATTATCAAATATGCACTACTATGAGAGTAAATACTCATCTTGTTTTAATCAACAATTCCAGAAAGCAAGAAGCGTATATTGACATGAATAAGATATGAGGCTTTTTTAATATGAAATCTGCATAAATATGCAAACGCATACACGTTAATCAAATCAATAATACATGCAAGAGAATTCATGATGGGCATGGGAGCACTCTCCACCCTATAATACTATTCATTAAGCAGCATTGATTTCAATATCTACAGCTGTTAGGTTTATACAAAAAATAATAGCAATCCCTCCTGCAATCTTATTTTAAAGGCCTACGCACCACAAAACTCAGGATGCCGATGCATTATGCAAAATGACGTGACATTTAGTTATTATATCATTTTATTCATTTTAAAATAAAGTTACCAAGAGGTTAGTTAAATAAATTCAATCAATTTAATTTACAAAGAAAAATGCAGGAGCTAACACTGTAGCGCCATGTAAGAATTTAATATTGGCACTCAATTTACTTTAAGTTAGCCTTTTCTCTTTTAAAGCCCCGTAACTTCAAACCAAAGGAAAACCCTAGTGACGATGATGGCAAGAGATCAAATACACAAGAACTGCAGCGCCTTTTGCGAGCACGCTAAGAACGTGAACATTGCTATCAACTATTGTCTTCATCTACGGCGGTAACATTGATGTAGCTGTGAAAATCGCAAGGTTTCAGAAGATAGCGAAGTGTGGCATCATTTTCCACAAGTTAACGCTGTTTTCTTCTAGCTGAAGAAACGTACAGCAATGACATTCACTTTTTGCTTGAATAAAATTTCTTTGCTACTTGCAGTGTTTGAAGCCTTCAAATGGCTTCCAGGTTTTGGAACCGCTGTTATATCGATGTGTTAAGATGGCTTCTAAGAATTAGAATGTAATCATTCAGAAGCCATTGGCATCCTAAGGTAAGTTGGTGTTACAAATATTTTTTTTTTCAATTGAAATATTTTGAGCCCCTGTTCAAGCTATAGTGATGATTTTCAGTTTCTAAGTACCGTGATAGTGAATATTGAGTTAAATTTATGAATTAATCTGTCTAAAATTGTAATAACATTTGCAGCTGCTAGGACATCTTAAACATGGTATATTTGTGTTGTTAGCTCCATTTTGTATAAGGGTTGTCTTAGTTTAAATTAGAAGTTGCAAGTGTTCTTGCTTTTGCATTCTCGTTCTGTGTCAAGCTGCTACAATGCTTGCATCCACATTTGCCATGTCTAGTCTTTTTATTTTCCTTTGTTGTTGAATGTTATGTTGTTACTTCAAGAAGATGGAGTGCTGAACTCCATTGTTGTATGATGCTTTCTCCTCAAAATCCTTGTTATTATGAGAACTCAAATCTTTTTTAAGAGTACTCTATAAGTGAAATGAAAATATTTTACTTGTAAATATTAAACAGCGAGTGCTTAATATGTTTATTCTAAAGTTTTTATAGTGCTGCATATGTGAATATCCCATATATAATATATGAGAAAAAATAAAAAATTGCAATAGATTCGTTATGTTTGAATTGAATAAGTTTTAAGTGCGCTATAAAATATTTGGACAGCTTTTTCTATTGTTGCTTAAATGTTTTTTTGATGCTACCTTAATGACTATAGTACTTAAGAAAATAGCATCCAAAGCTGATCAATACTTAATAAACATCTTGAACATATCCTATGATACTAATTTAGCACTATATGAAGTATAACTTGATTATTGAAAGTATTTTAATGGGATGTATTTTAAATGGCAGAGTGCTAGCTCTGCATGGAGAATAATAGGGTTCAATTCTCTGCATCTCCAAGCTATTAAAATTTTGTTTTTTATTTCAGTAAATTTCAATTTATTTTTTTAATTAAATGAAACAAAAATTTTCTTTTTCATAGGCAGATATTAAGCTTGCAAATTTTTTGGCTTGAGTATAGCATGAAGTTTGGCCATCAAATATTAAGAAGTTCCTTTGACTTCAATCTAAAAAAGATACCCTTATTGATGAATCATGTGGACACCAATGAGCCTACTTTAAAAGTAAGCACCTCCTGAAATGCATTGTTACTTCCTAGAAGATCCAACTGAGATGTTCTCGAGTGCATCCATAGCTTCAAAATCTTAATACAAGGATCATATATTTTTTTATTCACTGATACGCTTTGTATTCTTCAAAATGTACATCATAAAAACAAGTCAGTTTATCAAATTCCTACATTGGGATCTATTATGAAAAAACCTTTAGAGTTTAAGATCCGTCACAATTGGTTTTATCAATAAGAACATTTGCAAACATAATACACAATGCACCCCTTAAATGTGCTCAGTAACAAATTCATAATTAGTTTAAAAAGGTATTGACTTTAATACTATCACCCAGACACCTTTTGAAAGTATTTGGTAATCACATAATTAAAAGAGATCCTGACTTAGAGTTAACTCGTGTAGTTCAAATTTAACAGAAAAATCATTTAACAAAGTTATCTCCTTGTGTTCAAACACATGTAAATCTATAAAAAAAATATAACCTATGATGATGAAATCCAGTTTGGAAAATTATTTTGCTTCATCTATTCAATATAACATTTGTCTACTATTAATAAATGGGTAAATATGTTTAACGATAGACAAGTTGATTAATGCACCATAGCCTAGACCAGATCTAAGGTGCGTCTAATATTATTATGAATACAATATATATACCACTTCGGGAGGCTCTACTATGTCGTTTGGAGGACTCGTCCGCTTCGGGTCGGATAGCAGAAGTATTTTCTTGGGTCAGCGAAGAATCTTGGGGTCATGAGAAGAAATGGAGATTCTCCCTAATCTCCATCTTAAGCCAGATCAATCCCTTCGGCCCCCATCTCTTTCCTTGAAGCTTTGACAAATGTCTCCTCTCAAAGACTTCTAGTGGGTATCAAACATATCTCTACACTTCGAGGTAAACCTGCCCTTTTGTTATCTAAAGATGAAGTTAAAAGACTGGCAGTCGTTTGCTCATACATTAGTTGGGAAATTTCCTAATTGTAAGCCATCGTTGGTTATCGTTCGGATATTCCCCAAAAACCTTGGTCTTTTGGGATCATTCTCTGTTGGGTTGATTGATTCTCGACAAATTCAACTTTTCAATGAAACGGATTATACCAGAACGTTTACCAGAGGATCTTATTTTATTGAAATTTGTCATATGAATGTGCTTAAATGGACAATTAATTTTGATCCAACTTGTGAAACTCCGATGGTACCTATTTAAATAATTTATCCCCTACTTAGGATCCACTTGCTTACCCATTCCATCCTCTTTTCCCTAGGATCCTATTTTGGAAAGAGTATTAAAGTAGATTTTGCAACTGCTAACCTTACCAGCCCGTGTGCTGATTGAAATAGATCTAGCTAAATCTTTTGAAAATGAAATCTGTATAAGAGATGAAAAGGTTAGTTGGGTGCTTCCATGAAGTAATCTTTGAAAATTTGCCTCATTTCTGTTCCCATTGTAAAATGATTGGTCATGACCTTTCTAAATGCTTAAAGATTCATTCTCACCTTATAGAATGCTCCACATTCAATATTGGTGTCCCAATGCTCCTTCTAGGTAACGCTCAGTCTATGTCCCTATTCAACCATTGCCAGCTACGTAAGAACATGTTTCATTAGAGGAAGTCCCTTTGTCATCTGTGTGGTTATTATGAATGTTGGCCTGAAAGCCAATAAATAAATGTTTGGGTCTATTGGTGCACCGAGCGGGTCAGGGAAGTTGGAGATCTCGTGGTTTGGAGGTCTCTCATCCCTAGGATGTTCAGTCTACCCCTCCTTTGGACATGATTGATGCTGGAAGTGGTTCGAAAGCTGAGGTTGCTGCTGAGGTTGACTATATATGTTCGGCTTCTGTGAATGCTCCTATGGTTTGTCTAGATTATCCCCAACTCATGTCGAAGGGAAGACTAGGGTGACTTTGTCACCCTGCCATTAGATCCTTTTGGTGATGGAAGGGATCTTATGGGCTAAGCGATGTTCTCTACACAAAAGCTTTGGAACATTCTTTTGGAGTAGGCCCAAATTTTGAGTAGGAAGGATGAGGGGATTTTTAATGAGGAAAATAAGCTCATCTCTTCAGAAGTGTTCCGTATCTACATTGATGAAATTTCGATTGTATTGCGTAGAAGAGGCTTCGATCCTTCATCAGTGGAGGTTCCTACCCGAGTTTTAGCTTCGAACCCAATTCAACCAGCATTGGAGCTTCATCCCCCCAAACTTGAGAAAGCTCAAGCTACTTCGGCCCTATCTATTGTAATCTTTCGATTTGCTTAATTTATAAAATGCAACAAGTTTTGGATATATATATACAAATATGTAAAATATACGTACATGTAGCTTATACCTTGATAATTTATTAGTTTATTGCATTGGCCAAAATTTTAAGAAACTTGTGATACAATACTCCATGGATAAAGACAATTATTGTATAGCGGAATGATATAAATTGTTGTAACAAGAGTTTTTATAAAAAGAATACTCATTGCATTGTATTAGGTTTTTATATGTACTATTATGGCTATATACACTATTATGGCTATAGGCACTATTTTTTCTTATTACAAAAAGTATGAACTTGATTGTGATGTAGCTCAGGTGGAAGAGTGGTCGTTTCTTATGCGAGAGGTACAGGATTTGATTCCTAGCATCTCAAAATTACATATTTTCATTTGAAATAAACAATTATCCCACATTTGAAGCAGCTTGAGGCTTAATATATAAGAAAAAGCAGAGTTGAAGCAAAATGCATAGCGATCTTTCTACATTTTTTATTATTTACAAAAAGATAATCAGTTGTGTTTAACTGTATATACCCAAACATTTGTAAAAGTGCAGCACTTTATTTTTCAGAGCCTAATTTTTCTTTATCATGCACCTAAATGATATGATTTTTTTTTGCAGCATTCGTGCTTTTTCCCTACACAAGTATTCAGAGTATCATGTCAAGCTTTCTTTTCTTATTATAGGCGCACAATAAAGTGCACAACTGCAAGAAGAAATCACTATCAGGGCTTTCATCTGATGATGGATTTTTTAGTTCTAAACAACTACAAAATATTGTTGTTATATGAATTATTTTAGTGCTTTTTCTCTTATGCAGATAGCCTAAGAGTCTTCATATACTTGATGTCATTGATTCATTTCAATTGCATGCAATAACAATTTTGATGTAGCTTAATTGGAAGAGCACTCGTTCTGCAAGTTGTGTTAATTTTATTTGTATTAGATGTAACAAATCTTCAACATTTGTGATGGATTCTCCATATTTTTTAAGGGTATAGGGTTAATAAAATTTATCTACTTAGTTTTTATTCAATCTGAAAATTCTTGCAGCATGTATAATCAATCTGAGATTTATCTTTTCTAAGGAAGTTGCATGCTTAGGATTTATCTTCACAGTAAAGTCTTTTGGGAAGATGGATTCCCCCTTCATGTTTGATTTGGGCCAAGACAAAGCTTTCATGCAAAAAAACAGGTTGATCTCAAAGCTAGGACGGCTTTCAAGCAAAAAAAGAAGAAACTCTAGCTGAATGAAGAAATGAAAAGGCTGATGATATTCGATGAAAGTGCAGCGAACTACTATGCTTCCTCGAGTTCAACGAAAGCGCTGACGAACTACTATGCTTCCCCATGAGGAGATTAAGAGGTCAATCAAGATTCTTCGTCATTACAGTGAGACCAAGAAGTTCGTCATTGCAGTGAGGCGAAAAGGTTTGTCGCAGCAGGCAAAGGGGGCAGTGAGGCGCTAGAATTCTTCATAACAAAATGAGGATTTCGGAGGTTTTAGCGGCCCAAACCAAAGCGATTTAAGGTTTTAGCTGAAGCCAAAATCGCAGGAAAAAAATGGTGCTGCCTTCTTCATGAATTTGGAAAGAAAATAATAAATTTTTACATGGAGCTACAATGCCACCTCATCTGAATTCTCGAGGGGCTGAGATATATGCACTGTAGCTTTTCCTTTACAAAATGTATATTTCAAGTATCTTGATATCAAAAAGTCATAAAAGACAACTTAATTACTTTTTAATGAAACTATTCATTTAAACACCCCATTGTTCTTTTAACAGACCTACATATAAGGAGACGCATGAATTCAATCTTTGAAGTTAGACAGCCGTGCAAGGGAACATCAAAAACAGTCAACATGAGTATGATCTATCATAGGCAGGTCAAGCCATTCACATGTCAGCATGATCGAAACACAGGGCACTGCAGCATGGAATGCAACCACATAAGCTGTGAATTTGAGATTAAAATAGGGGAATTAGCAGTGCTATGTATGGGAACAATCAACCCATTAAAGGTTTGGATGTGAATTTTTAATGCTGACAGTGACTGACAAGGCACAATCAATTCAAAGGGAAATTATTGAGAGCTCACAATTTCTCTTATTATCATAAGAAAAATTATTGAAAAACAAAGAAGAATAACTTTCTCTTTCAACACTGAAATCATTAACCCAAAATCCATAAATTTTAAGGAATTGTTGGGAAAACTTACCACTGGTTAAAGAACAAAAAGAGTATTCCGACTTTCCCCTTTTATCCTCAAATGCAAAGTATGGAATAATAGTATCTACGCCCAGAAAATCTCCAAGAGAATTATGTTAGATACAAAAAAAAACTAAGAAAATCAAAATCAAAGAATGTTCATTAACCCTTTGTCTTTTATATAAAACCTAGATGAGCTTTGAATCAAAAAAAAATTATTTCATATGGCTAACTAGTACTAGCATGATTAAGATTAATTAGAAATCATATATATATATATATATATATATATATATATATATTACAAGAGTGCATGTATAGCAAACCTCATAACAAGGTATGTTAAGATTATAAATTTAGACAGTTAAAAATTATGCAAAATGTACGATTTTTTCATTATTATTAAGAGTAATGCACGAATTAAGTTGATGCAAGAAAATTTTGAGCCCAGAAATATCAAAAGTGGATAACCTCATTTCCTAGTTACTGTATCATTCTTTTGAATTTGATGTATTTATTTTGACAATGATATAAATTTCTTTTATGTTGCTATTAGTATTGATGTAATAAAATATTGTTGAAAATATCATCACAAGGTAATTATCTTTTTCCTAATTTATTTTTCCTCCCCAATTCCCGCCAAGTATACTTTTAGTAGAATTTGAACCTTAGCCCCCAAGAGACAAATAAAGATCTGCTCCATTAGGCGATGCCCCAAAATTGCAAATCTTTTCCTAATTCAAAGGCTGCTGATATCACAACTAGTAATAAGCCAATGTTCAGTTAATTTCATTATCTAGTTTTCAATACACAATACCAATACTTTAAGAACAAAGTTTACTCCATCAAACCAAAACAAAAAAGAAAAACAAATCTTGCCTAAATTTAATATTCATTGTTAACAGTTTGATTGTAATTACAAATGTTATATAACACACGAACACATATATTTATGAAACTATCTACAAGTAATAATTTCCTGCAAGTTCGGTGAAGTCTAGTATAAGTAAAAAAGAGCTTAATTTCATATTCTAATAATCAATACTCAATGTCCACAGCCTAATGTGCGAAGTTTAAAAGGCAATGCTAGAGGTTAACGTTTACTTTTCACAGATTGATGCTAATGTTCTAACACATACATAGCTACTGAGTTATAAACATGAAAGTATATACTAAAAATAAAATAGATTAGCCTAAATAAAAGCAGTCACGTCTCTTAAAGGGTGTAAGAAAAGCAATCAAGAACATTATCTCTCGTAATCATAAATCATCGCAGCATGTTATATTGGCATAAAGTGTACTGCTTTAGAAAAAAACGTTTTTCATGTAAAAGAGAAATAATTTGAAACAAAAAATTGCTTCTAAGAAAATAGCATCCCTTTAACATTCTTAAACCATAATCAACACATGCTAAATCTCGTATGGATTGCATATTTTTCAATTTTTTTTACTTATTATGTAACGATCCTTGGTAGTTATAAAGAAAGACGGTAACATCCCAGCTCAATCTTATTGTTTATTAAATACCCGCTAGAGTTCGTTTTGTGTTTATTACCCACGAAATTTTGTTTTCATTAATTTTCCACCAAAAACCGTTTAATGTTAATGTCCCATCAATCTTGTTTTACACTACAGCTAATTTTATTTATTTAAAAACTTGTATACATATATATGTATATATATACATGTATATATATATATATGTATATATATATATAAATGTATGTATATATATATGTATGTATATATGTATATATGTATATGATTAGAATTGTACGAAAGCTGGAACAGCAATATCTATGAAAGCTCAACACTGCAGGATAAGAAAATCATTGCATTAACCGTCGATTCGCCTCAACGAAGGGAGCAACGCTTCCATAAGGTACGATGCCACTTGCGGAAGAGGAACGGCGCTTCAACAAAGCGAGATGGAGCGTATTAAGGCATTTGGACCCTACGGCAAAGCATCACACCCTCCCGTATCCAAAAGAGCCTCTACTGATCCCGTAAGCTCTCATTATAGCCAACGAAACTAGCGTAACCCTCGAAAATCTGCGACAAAGGTGAAGACAAGTTCCGACCATTCTGACATTCTTCAACTCTCCGTCAGCTCTTCTGCCATTCAGCATCCTCGACGAGAACCCTGACGCATTCCAACTTCCTTCCCGACTTCTTCCGACAACTTCTATAGAGGGGTTGCAGTTTGTCAGAAGAATTGAGGCAAATCGCTGAAATCAAATTTTCATCCTTTTTCTGAGCTATAAACTCTCATTCATGTACAAATCTAAAACTTAAATTTGAATAGGCTGCTATAGATTATTAGTTGCGAGTCCTAAGGCATTTGTATTGTCTCCCACAATCTAGTAATCTTTGATAGTATCGAATGCAGTCAATAATCGAGTTCCAATAGTTTCCGGTACATATAATGATCTATTGACGTCAATCTAGATTATAATTTCTAAATTTTCTTGTGATTGCAATTAAATACTTAGAAGATTGAATAGGGTGCTTAGATTGAAATCTGCATGCTCAAGTTAGATGAAATTTGCATGTTCAAATTACATGAAAACTATCTGCATGAATGGATTTGGTAACGATTAAGTTATAGTCTACTTGAACTACTTACTGTTAGTATAAGCTGCCATTCAAACATATAGGGAGAGCTGCACTAAAGAGAATTCATTGATTATAGATCCAATGAAACGCCATTTAGCTTCTGCAACAATCTTACCTTCATGCGGCAAGAATCAAACTTACCAAAGATCTGTTGAGACCCTAGAAATGGCCATAGATTTGAAGTGCATATGATACTTCAAGATAGTAAATCACGTGGTACTTAGAATATAGCTAAAGCTGAAATTAGAAACAAAGAGGCCAAGACCTATTAAATTTTATTATTCAACCCAACTTCAGACCCATAAAATGTATATCGGATCTGTACTTAAAAGTTTAATGAATCTGATGATATGGGATGGGTGAATTTGCCTCTTGATGAAGTAGAACCTAATTCTCCTATACTTAGAGATGTCATCGGTAATTATGCATTTAGAAGCTGTTAGGGAGTTAATTGGAAGGATCCATGTGATATCCTAATGTCGGCTCAGCGACAACTATATCGACATTCAGGTGGTCACATAACGCAGGATCATATTGAGCAATTTGAAAGAAGATGAACATACATATAAAAGCCAAAGATATTTCACATTCATTCCAAAATTTCACATTACAAATTCTTCATTGTACATCACAAACATTGTTCAACTTTTTAAAAATAAAGAGAAAATATATAGAAGTTAAAATAGCGCCCTCGATTCGTCGGCAAGTTTGAAATTACGGTTCTTGTTTGAATTCTCCCAGAAGCACCTGACCTGGTATTGTAACGAAAATAATATCGGGATTGGAATTCCCAGTAAATAAAGAATACTCTAAGTACTGTAGTAAACAATAAAATATTACATTTTTATAAAATCACAAATGCGATTAGCGAAAATAAGGGTGTAATAAACATGCAGGAAAAGTAATGCAATGGCGCAAAAATGAATAATCAATTTCTTACGAAAAATATTAACAAAGAATCAATGTTACTGATCATTTTCCAGTAACAACCACGTCATGAAAGGAATGTTGGTTTCAAACAACCGACCAAGCTGCAATGTTACTGAAATCATTTTCCAGTAATAACCACATTATGAAAGGGATGTTGGTTTTAAATAGCCAACAAAGCTTCAATGTTACTGATGTTATTTTTCAATAACAACCACACTATGAAAGGGATGTTGATTTCAAACAACCAACCAAGCTTCAAAACGAATTTAGCTCAAAGCGAAGCTGTGAGGACCCCGACGCCGGTTCAAAAGAAACCGTTCCGACGTCGGGCGTTCACTTGTCGCAGGATCATATCGAGTAACTTGAGAGGAAAAGAGCATACACATACGAAAGCCAAAAGATATTATTTATTTATTTAAATGTTCACATTACAAGGTCTTTTCAGTGTTCGTCGTACAAAAGTAAGAATAAAGAAAAGATACAAGATAAATAAGCAAAAACAGCGCCGTCGCAGATCCATTTGCAGATTGAAAATTTCAAGCATTAGGGTTCTTGCTTAAGCTCTTCCAGAAGTACCTGACCTGGTATTGTACAACAAACAATACCGGGATTGGAATTCCCAGTAATTAGAGAATACTCTAAGTACAGCAGTACATAATAACATTTATATTTTTAAATGATGCGATTAGCGGAAGTAAGACGGAAATAAAATGCAGGACAAAATAAGGTAATAACGCGAAATAAATAATTTCCTGCAACAAATAATGTTTGTCAAATAAAGATTACTGATGTCATTTTCCAGTAATCTACCCCGAATATTACCGATGTCATTTTCCAGTAACAACCCCGAATGTTGCTGATGTCATTTTTCCAGCAACAACCCCGAATGAAAAGAACTGTTAGTTTCTAACAACCAACCAAGCATTAAGGTTACTGATGTCATTTTCCAGTAACCCCCGAACGAAAAGGATGTTGGTTTCTAACAACCAACCAAGCTTCAAATGAATCTGACTCAAAGCAAAATACGCGAAGCTAAGCAGCAGTAAAAGTGCAAAATGTAATACATGTCATGTACTGGGTACCTTTGTTCTTAAGTTCAGAAGTTCAACGGCTCGAATGAGTGACAGTTCGCTCAATCTGCATTTAAGTCCCCGATATTTCTAAGTTACCTTTTTAATCAATGATTTAGGAGTTTAATTTCTTTCATTCTGTTCTTTTTTCGCATTTGAAGTTTGATTGATTTAAGCTGCTATTAAAGCAGTTATAATTATTAAAGTGTTTTAAGATTATCAAGGATAGCGATTATAATGATACAATATTATTATTATCATTGTTTCAATGATAATAATATAAGAATGAAAGAAGAACATAGTAGGAGTGGTGGTCAAAAATGAAACTGCTTAAATTGAAATAATAGTCATTTTATAACATTTGTATAATTTTCATTATTAATTAATGAGAACCGTATTAATGTGAATGACGTAATCTTATTTTTGAAAAGATTATTAAGCATAGAGAAAATAGTAAAATAAATCCTCATTTCTTCCCCTTTTTTACTTTCTCTTAAACCTACTTCAAACCTTAAGGATTAAGACCGCCGAAAAACGGAGGGAAGCCGGAACAGGGTGGCCGGAGGCTGGCAAGGGCTCCAGCTGGCTGGCGGGGCAGCCGGGCTGCTACTGGTCAGCCGACAAAGAGGAACTGGATGGCTGGGAAGGGTTGTTGGTGGCCGTCGAAGGCTGCCAGAAGCTGTTGGTGGCTGCTAGAGCTTCTGGAGGGGACTGCCGGGCTGCCGGAAGTTGTTGGGAGGTACTGCCGGGGGATGCCGGCTGTTTGGAGGGAGATGGGGGCTGCTGGAGCTGCTGGCCGGCTGCAGAGGGGGAGGGGGAGAGGGCTGTTGTCTAGGGTTTGGAGGAGGGCTGCTGTGGGAGCTGCTGTGAGGTGAGGAAGATGGCTTTTTATAGAGAGGAAGATGGGCTGGGGAGGGGTCGGCTGAGGAAGAGGAGGCTGGTCGGCCAATTTGGCCGACCGTTCCTACGCCAAACGACGCAGGAAGCCCTCTGGCGCGGAAGCTTCCGCGCCAGGAATGCGCGACAGGGCGACAGGCGACAGGGGCGAGCGGGGAAGCAGAGGAAAAATGGAAGAAAAAAAAATAAAGGAAAAATAAATAAAATTACTTAAAGTTAAATTTTTCGCATTTTTCCGCCGTTCGTCATCCAAATACAACGAAATTTGGCACCGAGGTGTGTTACGACATGACGAACACCTTCGCGCCGAAAATTTCCGATTTGGACAAATATTTTATTTTTAATTAATTTCTGAAGTTTAAAAACTTCAGAAATTAGCCACGATAAAACCGGCGCTCAGAATTTGATGAAACTTCTCGAGCAATTTTTAAATAATATACTTAACATGTCGACACTGAAAACGATGAATTCGGACACGTATTTCAATGTTTTTGATTTTCAGAAATTACAAAAATTTCGAAAATAGAACGGGAGTATTGTCTTTCGGATTTCTACTGAATTAGGGCTCTTTGATCTTTAAAGTTGTTTCTATGTACTGGTAGTATTGTTTGCCCTAAATTGAAATTCCCCGAGATCCTAATTCCTAAGACGGGATTCTGACCTAATTTGCAAAATAACGACTTTGGGTCGTTACAGAAGCTAAGCAGCAATAAAGTGTAAAAAGTAATGTTATATACTGGGTACCTTTCATTAAGTTCAGAGAGTGACAGTTCGCTCAATCTGCATTTAGGTTTTTGATATTATAAATTAGCTCTTTAAAAGTGATATTATATATTTTTAAGAATTTTTACATTCTTCTTTTCAATTGTCATTCTTTCATAATCTCATATTGATAGAAGTCCATATTTTTAAGTTACTCATGTAGCAATATAATATTATTATTATCATTATTTAATGATAATGATAATGCATGAAAGAATAAAGACAGAATGAAAAATGACTGTAAAAATTTCAAAATGTAATAATAATAATAAAACGTCAAAAAAATGTTTAAATGGAAATAATAGTGTCATTTTATAACATTCGTATTGTTTCTATTATTGATTACTGAGAAGAATGAATAATAGAGAGATAGTATAATTGAAAATAAAATAAAAAGAATCAAAATATCTCATAATTTTTGTTCCTCTTATGCTTCACTTACCTAGGATATTATTGCAGGAAAAGCTGAGGGAGGTCAGACGGCTGCTGGCTAGCTGCTGGAAGGCTGAGGGAGGGTCGCGGCAGGAGGGAGCTGGCTGCCGGGTGGCCGGCTGCTGCTGGGAAGAGGGAGGAGAAGCTGGAGGCTGGAGGTTGGCAGTAGGGTAGCTAGAGGTTGACTAAGGGGTGAGGGCTGAGGGCTGAGAGGCTGATGAGCTGGCTGGTTGTGAGGGAGAGAGGAGCTGTGTGAGGAGGGAATGAGGGAAGTACAAATAAGCGCAGAAGGGAACCATTCTGCACCAAAAATTAATGTCGCATGGCCTCTGGCGCATGTACGAGCGCTCTGACATGGAAGATTCTTCCACCAGAGGCAGGAGAACCTTCACACGATCAGTTCGCGACCTTGGGGGGATGGGGGAAGAATCATTTCCTTAAGGAAATTCTTAAAAATTACTTAAACTTAAATTTTTCGCATTTTTCCGTCGTTTGGCGTCCAAAAGTAACGAAACTTGGCACTGATGTGTGTTACGACGTAACAAACACCCTCGCGCCGAAAATTTTCAATTTGGAGCAATATTTTATTTTTAATTAATTTCTGAAATTTTAAACTACGAAAATTAACTGAGATCAAACCGGCAATCCAAAATTCATGAAACTTCTCGATCAGCCTTTAAATAATACTCTTAACACAATAACACGAAAATCAATGAATTCGGACATGTATTTTGATGTTCCTAATTTATTATATTTAAAAAGCTAAGAAAAATAAAGCGGGAGTATCTGTTATTCAGATTTATCCCAAACTATAGCACTTTGATTTAAAATTTATTCTCTTCTAAAGACATTTTTGTTTGCCCAACTTTGAAAATCTCCAGGGTCCTAATTTAACGAAATAACGACAATGAGTCGTTACAAACTCCTCTACTTAAAAACGATGTCGTCCTCAACATCATAAGAACAAAAAAAGACTGAAGGGAAGTTTTGGGGTACCTTAACTAAGAAATAACTCTGGATACTTTCTTCGCACATCATCTTCCTTTTTCCACGTGGCTTCTTTTGCAGTATAGTTATGCCACTAGACTTTAACCATTGGGATTGTTCTGCTTCTTAATTTGTGGCGGTCTTTCTCAATGATTTGAAGAAGCTTTTCGACATAAGTCAAATCTGGCTGAATTTCAATTGTCGAGTAAGAAATTTGTTGAGAGGATCTCTAGAGGCATTTGCAGAGTGTGCTGAAACGTGGAAAACACTGTCCACGGCAGAAAATCTTTCAAGAAGTTTAAGTCTGTAAGCCGAGCTTCAAATTTTTGCAGTTACTTCGAAAGGTTCAACATATCTGGGGCTTAGTTTACCAATAACTCCAAATCGATGTATTCCTTTCATAGGACTAACCTTTAGATAAGCACGATCACCAACTTGAAATTCTAACATCCTGTGCTTTGCATCGTGGTACCTCTTTTGTCGGTCCTGAGCTGCCGCAATCCGGCTCTTAATTAGCCTTACTTTTCGTTTGCCTCTTCAATTAACTCAGAACCATAAATTTGTGCATCTCCAACTTGTGTTCAAGCTACTGGAGTACTACACTTTCTCCCATATAAGGCTTCTTAAGTGACAATCCCAAGGCTCGATTGGTGGCCATTATTATACGTGAATTATATTAAAGGTATGTGTTTTTCCCAATTACCACAGAAATCTAAGATACTTAGCCGCAACAGATCTTCTAATATTTGATTAACCCTTTCAGTCCGCCCATCTATTTGTGGATGAAATACGGCTCTTAGAGCTAGCACGGTTCCCAAATCGCGATGAACCGCTAGCCAGAATCAAGATGTAAACCTTATATCTCGATCCGACACTATAACTCTTGAAATTCCGTGAAGCCTGATAATTTCTATGATATAAATTTTGGCTAACCTTTCAACAATGTCAGTTTGCTTAATATGAATAAATTGGACTGATTTGATCAAATGATCTACTATTACCTAAATTGCATCTGCTCCTGAACGACTCCTGAGTAATCCCATGACAAAGTTCATAGAAATGTCTGCAACTTCCATTCCGAGGTCTTTGATGTTCAGTTTTTACAAAACAATATACATGGCACTTGGCAATAAATTCAGCCACGCTTCTCATGAGTCCTGGCCACCATAATACTTACTTTAGATCTCGATACATTTTGTTGTTCCCAAAATTTATATCGAGAGTTGTGAGCTTCGCTTAGAATCTGGCTTCGGATGGATGCATTATTAGGAGCCCAAACTCTTTTTCCATGATAAATGTGAATCCCTTGCTGAAGTTGTAAGTCTGATCAGCGCCCACTTTCTGTCCTTTAGCTTAGAATACTCTGGGTCTTGACCTTGAGCGATAGATATATGCTGCAGGAGCGTAGGTTCGGCGGTACTTACTGCAGTAGATCGTTTAATTACTTGCAGGAAATGGGTCTTATCCCTAGTTTCCGAAATTCTTCAACCAGGGGGCTTACCATGATCATGTCATTCAGGGATACTTTTTTGCTGAGGCGTCGGCTACGACGTTGGCCTTCCCAGGGTGATATGTGACACTAAGATCGTAGTCGCAAATTAAATCAAGCCATCTTCTTTGTCTGCAGTTTAGTTGTTTATGGGTAAAAATATACTTCAGGTATTGGTGGTCTGAAAAGATCTCGCATCGCACTCCATACAAGTAGTGCCTCCAGATCTTTAAGGCAAAAACAACTGATGCTAACTCCAAATTGTGAACTGGGTAATTCTATTCATGCTTATTTAATTGCCTTGAGGCGTAGGCAATTACCTTCCCTTCTTGCATTAAGATGCATCCGAAGCAAATGTTGGATGCATCAGTGAACACTTGAAAATTAATTCCTTCTTGCGATAAGATCAGGATTGGTGCGGCGATCAACACTTCTTTTCAATTTCCGGAATGCTTCTTCGTAGTCTTGACTCCAAACGAAAGGTACTGTTTTTGAGTTAATCTTGACAAAAGTGAGGCTAATAGCAAAAATTCCTTAACAAACTTTCAGTAGTAGCTTGCTAAACCCAAAAAACTTCGAATTTCGGTCACAATAGAGGGTTGCGGCCAATCATAAATGACGTTTATCTTATTCTGATCAACTTGTATTCCTTCATCACTGATCACATGACCAAGAAAAGCAACAGATTTAAGCCAAAATTTACACTTTGTGTATTTTGCAAATAGTTGATGCTCCCTTAATGTGCCCAGCACGAGTCTTAGGTGATTTTTGAAGAATGTCGTCGATAAATACGATAACAAATTTATCCGAATGACATTACCAAAACTCGAAATATCCGTAACGAGTTCTAATCGCTATTTTTGGAATGTCTTCCTCTTGCACTCGGATTTGATGATAATTTGATCGCAGATCTATCTTTGAGAAGACTTCTGCCCCAGCAAGTTTGATCGAATAGATCGTCTATTCGAGGAAGCAGATACTTATTTTTGATGGTTATTTTGTTTAGCTCTCGGTAGTCGATGCACATGCGCATAGAGCCATCTTTTTTCTTTACAAAAAGAACTAGAGCTCCCCAAGGTGACATGCTGGGCTTAATAAGGCCTTTTTCCATTAGCTCTTGCAATTGCTCGTTAAGTTATTGCAGCTCCTTTGGGGCTAAACGGTAAGGCGCCTTTAACAGAGGCTGTGACCCAGGTACTAAGTCAAAAGCAAAATCTACTTCCCTTATTGGAGGTAGACCAGGAAGTTCGTCTGAGAAGACATCAAAGAATTCTTTGGCTATTCTGGTTTCTAATAAAGGAGTGTCATTTTCTGCTTCAATTATCATAGAGAAGGTAAGCCTCGCACCCTCTGCGAATTAACTTTTCAGTTTTAAGTGCGTTGATTAGTAAGGCATTAATACCTAATATGCCTATGAATACTTCAGGTTTTCCTTCTTTTTTAAGGGTAACCTTTTTCTTCCGACAATCAATGACTACTTCATGCATACTCAGTCAATCAATCCCTTAAATAATGTCAAAGTTCATTATAGGGAGGATTTGTTGAGTAGTCTCATACACCACATCATTGATTGGAATGTCGCAAATGCAAAACTGTTGAGCGCACATGGTGGCACCGAAGGGCAACCCAATATTAAGAGTGTTGGCTAGATTGCAACACGGAATATTAAGAGCCTTAACGCAATTTTCTGAAATAAATGAGTGGCTTGTCGTCGTATCAAACAAAATGTTAAGCGATTTACTATTAATTTGTATGGTGCCTAGTCAGAAAATGAAACAACTACATAAGAAAAAAATTATGCAAGCGTGCGGAGAGATTTTAAAGTCAAGAAGGAAAAGTACCTGACACTACGTTGTTGTCGTCGGGTGTCATGATAGGAGTGAGGGTGTACATTCTTGCTGGGACAGTGGGTCGAGGAACTTGTCCATTCCTTTGAGTAGGTGCTGCCGTTACTGCAAGTTGCCTAGGAGCACCTTCTCTTCGTTGGTTATTGGTGGGAGCTGCTGGTGCAAAGTTTTGTCTTGGGGCAGATCTTTGCCCCAGGGATAACATCTCCATCTATCGTCTTCTTGGCGAGATACAGAAACGATAGCCATGACCGGAGTGCCCGCAGATAAAATAGGTGTCCTGCCCATGGTAGCACCTCCCAAGCGGGTGAGGCAGATTACAAGGAAAACCTTCATTGGTCCTGGGAGCTTTCGCAGACATTTGGTATACCCTGGCTGGTGGAGGGTAACAGGGACGTTTATAAGCCTCTTGGTCCCTAGCTGAAGTGATCGGCCTTTTCCCTTACCTTTCTGTGATCACCTGCTCATTATGTTCTAACATTGCCGCACAATCTAAAATATCGGCAAATTTCGAATGCCCAAGTGAAATCAAATTTGTACGGATGTTGTCATTTAATCCCTCCAGGAATCTACTGCACCTTGAAGCATCGCAATATACCAGCTTAAGTGCATAATGAAAGAGTTTTGTGAACTCCGTCTCGTAAGCTGCCACCGCTCGATTGCCCTGGATTACCTTTAAAAATTGGCTCTCCAGAATCCTTCTTGCTGAGTGAGGAATGTAGCGGCTTCTGAACACAGCTGTGAATTCCTCCCACGAAATCTCCTCCAAACAGATATCCCCAAAGGTGGTTTCGTACGTGATTTTCCACCACCTTTCTGCTTCACCTTCTAGCAAATATTTTCTTAGTCTAACATCCTCGCTTGTAGGACATTTTAAGCTGTCTAACTTGCTCTCTATAGCTTGGATTCAGTCTTCGGCCTCCATGGGTTAGGCTGAACCGTTAAATGTAAGAGGATTCAACTTCAGAAAGGCTTGCAAGGCATCGTCCACTCGCAACCTTTGTCTTTGGGAGGGTTCTGGTGTGAGCGAGGAGGTAGAGGCTCTCCCTTGGTTCGAAAGAGCTTACAGTACAGCTTCCAATAGCCTATCTATCCTATTATCTGTTGAGCATGAGGTAATGGTTGCCTTGACTGGGGTTGTAGAAGGTTGCGAGGAAGGTGTAGTCGGAATCCATCTATTGGAAACGATTAATAAAACTTGAGATTAGAATAGGGTGCATTTATCTTAATACACAAACCAATAACTGGCCGGACTGCTGGCTGGCTATTGGTCGGCTGAGGGAGGGATGCGGCAGGAGGGAGTTGGCTGCTGGGTGGCCGGCTGCTGCCATGGGAGGGGAGACCGGCTGCTGCTGGGGAGGGAGAGGAGAAGCTGGCAGGAGGAAGGAGGAGGCTGGCTAAGGGCTTAAGGCTGAGGGCTGAGAGGCTGAGCAGCTGGCTAGCGGTAAGGGAGGGAAGAAGAGTTGTGTGAGAAGGAGGAGATGGGGATAAGTATAAATAAGCACAGGAGGGAACCATCCTGCATCAAAAGTTAATAGTGCATGTCCTTTGGCGCCTGTACGGGCGCTCTGGCACAAAATGTTCTTCTGCCAGAGGCGGAATAACCTTCACACGATCGGTTCGCGTGAAGAATTTCCTTAAGGAAATTCTTAAAAATTACTTAAACTTAAATTTTTCGCATTTTTCCGTCGTTTGGCATCCAAAAGTAACGGAACTTAGCACCGAGATGTGTTACGATGTAACCAACACCCTCGCACCAAAAATTTTCGATTCATAGAAATATTTTATTTTTAATTAATTTCTTAAGTTTTAAACTTCAAAAATTTATTGAGATCAAACCGACGACACTCAAAAATTCACGAAACTTCTCGAGCGGCATTTAAATAATATTCTTAACACAATGACACAAAAATTGATGAATTTGGACACGTATTTTGATGTTCCTGATTTATTGAATTTAAAAAGCTCAGAAAAATAAAGCGGGAGTTTCCGTTATCCGAATTTCTCCCAAATTATGGCATTTTGAACTAAAATTTATTCTCTTCTAAAGGTATTTTTGTTTGCTCTAAGTTGAAATTCCCGGGGATCCTGATGACCGAGGCGGGATTTAACCTAATTTAACGAAATAACGACAATGGGTCATTACGATCCAAATGGGTGCATTTTAGTGTCATTTGAGCAGCTATCCAAAGACTGTACCGAGTGGCTATATGAGTGAATGTGAAGGCTGTTGTCTAGTGTTTTTAATCTTTGAATGGGGGCTGTTCTAAGCAGCCAATTGGGGAGTTGTATATAAGGTTGTGCTGAACCATCATAAGTTATATTAATTCCAAATTGGTGGCTGTTTAGAGGCTGAATTTGTACTGTGAATGCCCTCTAATTTGGGCAAATTTATTAGCCATTTCTGAGTTCAATTTTAAGAAGTGAAATGGGAATCCATTTGCTGTAATAAAAATTGAATCTATGATTGTTCATGAAATTGTCCTTAAAATCTTTAATTTGGAAGAAAGAAACGATGTGCTAATAAGAAAATATGTTACAATCTCAAGAGAGATTTTGAAGGTTGGTTTAGAGTGAAACTTTGCTAGAGATGAAAATAATCAAAAAAATTAATTACAAGAGATAATCGCTGATTTTAATCAAGCTATTAATTGTAGGATTCAAAATAATGAGTGCAGTTTTCCTTATCATTTGCAAGTAGTGCATGTATTAGAGATTTTATATTGGTAGGTAATAATATTTAAGTTTAGGGAGCGGTAGAAATGTTTTATAATGCAAACATCACTTTCAAAGGCTAATAAAGATTTCAAATATAATTTCTACAGACACATCAGCTTTGTAAGTACTTTTCAATCAAAATCAAAATATAAGTACACAGATATTACTTTTTGTATTTAAATTATTTTTATTGTTGCTTAGCTTCGCTTTGAGCTTTATCCATGTTGATAAAATGCTTATTTATTATCAGAAAAATGTCATAGAACGAAATGTATTTATTATGTCTTATAAATGTTTACAAGGGTTCCAAAATGATGGTTGAATTAGATTATGAACGGGGCTAATCCATCAGGAGTTATAAGAGTGTCATCTAGAGCCTTTGAGGGGGCCTAGGTGATGAACATACTTTATTGAACAGCCTCGAAATTCTAAATTTGACCAACATAACTGCTAACGTTACTTCATGACATCAAGATATATATTTATGGAAGTTCTCTTGTGTTGATTTATTTTTGTTTATGAAAATGGCATGTGACATAATTACAGGAGAAATATTTTGCTTGCAGGAATTTTTATTATTTATTTGTATTAAACCCTTGTTTTCTTGCAATTTTATTATATCCTTACCTTCGCTTCCCGCATTTGCTCAAGTGTAATATTTAGTATCATTTGTGCTTAGAATGTACTCTAGGGCATTATTATTATAATGCCAAACCAGGTGCAACTGGAAGGTGTTGTGCTAACTTGAAAGCATGTTAAGGAATTTGAAGCGGATTGAATTTTTAGTTTTTTTTTATGCTTATAAAAGAACAATCGAGGATACATATATATTCAAAATTTTTAAATATTATTGGAATATTCTGAATGATTCTATATTTTAAATTGAATAAATTGATATTTTTAGCATCTTGCATGGCTTTGGATGTTTAATTTATTAAATACTGTTTTACTTAACCATCCAATAGGATCCTACGAGAATGAACCTAATGTTGGATTAGTTTCACTATCCCAACATTAGGTAATCACATATTGTGTTACATTTTTCTTTTTACAATTTCGAGCTACTGTCATTTTGGTGTTTGTGTCAGTGTTGATGTATGCACATGATAACTTTATACTTACACACCAAAACCTACACTCCATATAGGTCATTTTCAAAATCAATAAATGGGATCAAACTTCATACATTAGAAAAGTTGAGTGTTAGTTTTGTAAATATCAAAATTGCATGCTAAACATGTAAATAAAATATTTTTCAGGCTATGTAACTCTGCCAAAAAAAAACAAATCATATAAATCAATCAGAAGTACGAGAAAAAACCTTTCTTATGATTTTGCGAATGGGTTCAACAATACTGCGTGCTTCCACTGTTCCACAAGTAACACTTGGTAGCAACGGGGTGAATGCAAAATAATTACGAGGTGATATGACCTGTACATCATAAAGCGAGTTGTCCAAACTCCTTAGAAAGCTTGTGCCAGCCCAACCAGTACCAAGAACTACTACCTTCTTCTTTGTAAATCCCTGAGATGCTGTCACATTCAAATCTGATCGTGTATCAGCATAAGCGACAAGGCTTCCACAGCTACATGTTAGAAGCACGTTCTATTAGGATAGAGTAAAGGTTGAATTTATGTAAAATGAGAAGGATGCCTCTCAAGTGTAGGACACTAAATGCTAGTTCTCTACAGGATCTACAGTTAAAACTATTGTTATGCATAAGAAACTACTAACAAATTGAAAAAATAAAAAGATGTCAAGACCTTGATATGAACTCTGCTGTTAGCAATGATGAAAAAACATTATACTTGCCCAGTGGTAAAAGAGATGAGCATAGAAACCCATTCAAGTTGGCTCAAACTCCAAAAAACAGAAAAAGATGAAAAGAATAGAAAGGTGAAGAGAAACAGAATAATGCAAGGTTAAGCTTCTTTAGAGGTACTCGAGCTCCTCCCAAATTATCAACCTGCATCTCTGGCTTTGGGGAGTGGATCATCCAGCAGCTGCTCATTGTCTTCACTTAATTACTCGGCTTTCCACATCATTTCATCTCAATACTCAACAGACTTTAATGTTGTCTGAATTTCAATCAAGAAATCCTTGATTCAATTGGGTCAACATCATGCTTTCCTGTCTGATTTCTTCCTCCAGAATTAGATGTTCTTTGAGTCAGTTGGGAAAAGGGTTTTCTCGCTCAGATAGTGGGGCAGAAAGACTTATCAGCTTCCTCCATAAGTTGGACAGCTTTACTTTTAGAATGATCACTGGATCGCATACCCCATGACTAGAGAAAATAGGCTCACTCCAATAAGTCTTCTAATTAGCCAAAATTAAGTGAGAAAAACAAAAATGGCACATTGCTTTCAAGGGACACTTGAGATCTAGCACAATTTCTTAAAAAATTTAGACCATATTAATTTAACAAAATTTATATTGGTAGTAGCACAGCCCTCAATTTTTATTCAGAACTTTCTGAAAAATAATGATATGAATTTATAATTTTAATATACAGTACATATGTAATAAATAGTATTACAAGTTTCCATTTATTGTATATTGCACTCATATGTCCACAGCTTTTTATTTTCTCTCTTATTCAATACTTTCTTTTCTAACTTAAACATGGATTATATGGGAAAAATATATAACAGATTCGATGGGATGACTAGTCATCGACTAGTCATCCCTTCAGTTTCAATTCATCATCGAGCAGTACTCCAATAAAGGGACAACGTTACAGTATCGAAATAGTGATAAGCACAATGTTTAGTCAAGAAAACCCAAACAAGGCAGCAGGTGACAAGTCGAGGAGATCTACAACTAAAAGAATATGCAAGCATACAACAAAGCAAGGGGAGAGTTTGACAAAGCAAAGATTGCACAAAGCACCCAACAAGCTACCAAAATCCAATCATAATAAAAACTCCAGTTAGGATGGAACAGCAATAGAGAAATAGTCACTTTATATCAAGAATGAAATAAATGAGTATTTTTAATTTCAAAATTACATTCCCTATCGGCTTACAATTTCATTGACTTCTAAGCATAAGCATACGACTCACTATTACATATCCTTGGAGCCTCTACTTCGCATCGTTAGCAACGACGTAAGAAGAGTCCTACTTGAAATTGATTTTATTAAAAGGTTTCGTAGTCAATAACCTGTTGAATGATGAGAACTTCAATGGTAATTAAGAATTAAAATCATGATTCAAAGATTCAACCAGTGTAAATAATATTAGTAAAGGGTTGTTCTGGCATACTTAACAGATTACATCCAAGTTAAGGGATCAAACAATGTCACTCCTCCATCTTGTTTAATTACTAAAAGTCGCCTCATAAGTTAAGCCCTTGAATGGTAAAAACGGCTAAGTATGCTCAAAGTTGATGTAATGAAATGACTAGCATTAGTTATTGTTAGCTAACTCATGTAAATTTTTTATAATGATACTAACAAAGCAATCATAATGAATTACTAAAATTTTATATAACTACTTCAAATTAATGCAAAGTGCATCCAAACAGAGTGTTCCCGACTGACATGATAAATTATTCAGCTAAGACAAAAGAACAAACTCAAAAAAAAGTAAGTTAGTAAGCTCACTCAACAAACTAAGAGAAACAAGAACAAATTACCTAAAAAATCAGCTTGAAAGGAAGTTTTAGCGCTCTGCAAATGCTAATAATTTTTGTTGTAAGATATTTAATCTCATCCAAATATATTTTAAGTTAGATTGTCCTTAAATAGAATCTAAGTCTTAAAACTAATAAAGCCTAAGCCCTATATAGTGCACAACAAGATCTCATTCATTGCATTATGAGCAGTTTTCACACTTATCAAAGATAAGCTGAATAAGCTAAGCAAAGCCACTAAAATGTTTGGGAGGTACTAAGCTTAACCAAGATAAACAAAAAACAAATAGGCCCCTAGTTTTTATATAAAACTGAAAAGCTAAGCTATTTGGAAGTAGATAAGTTGAACTGTTTAAGCCAAGATAAAGCTAAAACAAATAAGCCACCAATTTACATAAACTTTTGTTTCCATTTTTCACTCTACTTGCTTGTACTTACATTTTTACTCATAAATAAAAAAATATCATAGTCAAGAAATTTATGTGTGCTTGTATTGTTAATATTCCAACTATTGTGCACGAGACTCTTTCCCAATCCAAGAAAATCGATGAGTTAGTAAGTGGTGTTTGACTTGGCCATATGAATCATATACAATCAAATAATTTTTAAACTTAACATCAATTTAAATAAATGTACTTTTATATCAACCAAATGAGTTAAGTCACATAGATCTTAACTTTGCTTATCTACTATAATGGAATATTTGGCAATCATTGAAACATAATTCAAGTGTATTTTAGTTCTAAATATAGTAAATCTTAGATTTTTTCTACTATAAGAATATTTGTGCAATTGCAAAAAATCTATTGAATAATAATATTTCATTCCATTGACATCATTTGGAGTTTATGAATTTGGATAAATAGTAAATAAGATGTTTGTAAAATTTAACTCTAAAGAGTATAAATGACTTAATTGGTAAATGCTATTGAATTATAATATTTTGTTTCATTGTCATCACTTGGAATTTATGATTTTAGCTAAAATTTACTCCGAAGCCATAAATTAACAATGGACATATCACAAAAAATCAACTCAAGCTATGCATGAATTTTAAAGCACTTTAAAATTTCAAAAAGATCAAATTTTAAGTCAACCAAACTCTAGTTTCAACAAAGTTAAGCTTTAAAACATGTATATCATCAAGTTGAAGCGAACAAGCGCAAGATCATTAGCTTCTAAAACTAATTAAACATTTAAATACCCATGATCATGCTAGATCAAAATAGAATCTTTGCCACTAAATGGAAATATATAATTTTTTTAATAAATGGCTCAAATGTCATCCTCCAAAGAGTATAAATAAATCTCTCTCTCACTCCCTCCCTTCCATGTAATTTAACCTTATAAGTATTTTCATCAAATAAATATTATTTGTTTGTTTATCTTCTGTTTGTACTTATTTTTATTTTCCGCATCTAAATTCAATATGGTATCAAAGTGAATTTCTATGAGTAGCTAAAGTGGTAATAAGAACAATTAATATAAACAAATAAGGTTAATTAAATTAATCTGAGTTAAGATTAGTGTGTTCTTGAAAATTCATGCTTAATTTAATTTCAATAAATCGTTGACTATCTTGAAGATATCAATCTAAGAAACTCAACTTAAGAATTATTTCATATGGTATGTTTAATATGATGGTCATTTCATCGCCTTGAGTTGTAAATCTCGAGTTGTAAGGGTAGTAAATCTCGTAAATGGTTGACTATGATATTCCGTAACAAAATAACATAAGATTTAATTTTAACTTTAAAATTGATCTAATTACTCGTATATGATTATAATTATAGTTCTTACCACCAATACTCATGGAAGCCAGTAGCTCTAAGGGATCCCGCGGATTTCATCAATGCGAAATCAAAATTTAAATATTAAAAATACTGAATTAATAGAATTTCCTTTAAATGAAAATGATATGAATAGATGGACTACTCCACCAGTCGAGAAAAATACAAATTAAAAATCAAAAAAATTCTATTTTAAAAGAAAATTTTCAATCAAAACAGTTAAACAAACAATAACAATCGATAATAATGGGAAAACCATTTGTTTATTTTTCAAAAAAAATATGCATGAATATAAAACTAATTTAAAATTTATTCATATCGGATTAATAAAGATAGTAATCAAACCTTTAATCCTTAAAGGATTCAATGATTATTTTTAGCATGCCTAAGGGTTGGACGATGCTTAAATTTGGCTCAATCTCTAATGAGAGTAATTGAAATTAGTTTATTTCACGGGCCGGTAAACTTCAATACCTACCCAAATTTCAATTTATTATCTGATTCTAATTTATTTGAGGCAAATAAATTACTAATAAAATAACATGGATATGATTTTATGCAAGGATCAAAAAACTATTGCTCTTTTATATAAAATTCATTTTAAAGACATAAATACTTTAAAACCAAATATTATAAATCTAAATATAACATCCAAAAAGACACTATGATAGAAACCAATCTTATGGGCCTCACATATAGCCACTAATAGGGTAACAAAATGGAATGAAGCAACTTTTCCAGGAGATGCACAAATTAGATTTATACTACTAGGAGATCAATAATGATCCGATGAATTAGTATTCCTACAACTTCAATTCCTTCAGAACCATCTTTTACTAATAATATTACAATGGAAAAAGGAAACATCGAACCTCCAATAGAAAATGTTTTCTGATAATAATATACTACACCTAATATACCAAGGAGAATCATTTCCTTCTTCCCAATCCGAACTAGATTTTAGTGTTGATGGATTACAGTCCAAGAAGCAACATTAGAAAACTTGCAAACACAAATTTTTAATTAGAAAATAAAAGAATTATCGTAAATGGTATGAAAACACATTTTCAAAAATTTAAAGAAAAGAATTAACTAAAAATTATTACAAGCATTTGAAAATGATGAATGAACAAGGCAACCTAGTTATTCCATTGGTGCACTAGAGGCATGCTAAAAGCATCTATAGCAAACAATGGTTCAAGATAAATTTAGGTGATATATTTGAATGATGGATTTGTGTCGACAAAATCTAACAGATCACGGGCTTGATCTTGTACATCTAATAACTATGTCAATCCTAGAAAGATATCGTAAGAATGAAAAAGATGAGCGAAAAAATCAAATACACAATGCATAGAACTAAGATAGTTGGGAGAATGGCACTGTAACGACCCAGAGTCATTACTTTGCAAAATAGGTCAAATTCCGCCTTAGAAATCAGGATCCCGGGGAATTTAGAATTAAGGCAAACAAAAATACCATAGATAAGAATAATTTTAAAAATCGAAGTGTCCTAGTTTAAGAGAAATCCTAATAAATGAAGCTACCATTTTATTTTCTGAATTATTTAAATTCTAAAAATCGTAAACATTAAAATACGTGCCCAAATTTATCATTTTCACTTTATGCTAAGTATATTATTTAAAAGCTGCTCGAGAAGTTTCATCAAATTATAAGCGTCAGTTTGATCGTGGTTAATTTTTGAAATTTTAAACTCAAAAATTAATATAAAATAAAATATTACTCCGAATCGAAAATTTTCGGCGCGAGAGTGTTCATAATGTCGTAACACACATCGGTGTCAAGTTTAATTGTATTTGGACGCAAACGGCGGAAAAATGAGATTATGTTAAGTTTAAGTAGTTTTAAGAAATTTCCTTTGAAATTCTCTTCCCCTCCCCCCGATCGCAGCTTGCGATTCTTCCGCCAGGCGAAAGAATCTTCTGCCCATACAGGCGTGCGCCTGCGCCAATTAACCCCAATTAGCGTCATTAAGTCCCCATTATCCCTTATCCTACACTCCCTCCCTCTTCCTTCTCTATTTAAGCCAGCAGCCCCTCCCTTCTCCTCTCCAAACTGCTGCCATTTCCAGCCAACTCCCACAGCCAGCAAGCAGTCCTTTCTTCTCCTCCCTCTCCCAGCTAGCAGCCCAGCATCTCCTCCTCCCATTCCAGCCCTCTCCAACTTCCACAGCAGCTCCCCCATCCTTCAGCCCTCAGCCCACAACAGTCGGCAAGCAGCCAACTGCCACCTTGCCAGCCCACAGCAGCCGACCAGCCCTCCTCAGCCCTGCCAACCCTCCTCCCTCAGTCCACAGCAGCCGGCCAGCTGCCACCTTGCCAGCCAACAGTAGTCCCACTGTGACGACCCCAATATTGGAAATCACTTAACTCAATATTGATACGTCACCACAATACCTAATACTAGATTAGAAGAAAGCTAATCCAAATCATCAAGTATTGTGTTTGGCCAAGGATTTAGAAGAGGGTCTTAAGTTAAGATGGAAGGGAAGTTATGAATGGTATTTAGAAGTTTGTAAATAAAGATGCAACAAATGGATTTCAAGAATGAAAGATGGTAGAATTGAACATGCTATTTATGAAAGAAGACATGAGTACATGCAATTGTAATCTAAAACAAATGAACTACTTACATTTAATCTTAGACATAGGATTCTAATTATTTATGAGGAAATTAACATATGACTTATGGGTTTATAATTTGTCCCCAATTATTCTAAGTCTAAATTTTCTTAAAAATTTCGGCAAAATCTCCTTTGTAAATGGTTAAGGAAACACCTGCAGAAGTACATGCAATACTCCCATTCCAATGGGAGTTATAATTTAAAAGAAAAGGCATTCTAATCTTTCATACATTCAATCCATTTTAACTCCAATTCTAATATAGAGTTCAATCCTTTTTATAGGATTGCTCATTTCCAATTCTAAATAGAGTTCAATCCTTTTTATGGGATTGCTCATTTCCAATTCTAAAAGAAAAAGGAAGAGGAGTACATGTGTAACAATTGTCTAAACTATAGTTTATTTCATCAAAACATTAAATATTCATAGGAAGATATGCAAAGACTTAATTAATATACAAATTTTATACATTTAATTCCCATTCATCCATTCATTTACTCATCCATTCATTCATCACAAGCATTTAAGTATAGTCTAAGCTCCAACAAGTATGGTAAATTAAAGTAAATGACATTATAACAAAATAACAGTAAACTGAATAAGAAAAGAAAATATACAGCTCACTTGGAATTCTTAATAAGCTATAATTTATAATATATGATAGGCGAAAGCAATTTTAGTTTTTAACACTTGGTCCAGCTCCACTAGCATCCAAGTGCACCTGATCTATCACATTTTGATATTTAAATGTGATATGGCAAAGCCAAGAAATAGAAAACTTGGTTAGACTAAACAGTCTAAGCACAATTTAAGATTGGCTAAATATGTTATTGTTATAATTGGATATCACAGTTCTAGTTACAATGCAAGCACAAGCATAGGTGCAATATGATAAGCATACAAATAAGGGAAGGAAAAACAAGTGAGGTAGAATTGCTCACTTAATCAAACATCTTAGCTTACAATCAATACAAGGGTGAAGCATCCTAAATAGGCTAGAATGAACTAGTGTGCATATGAAATTAAATGAAATAAAGCATGATATGTTCAAATGAACTTATGCTTAATAAGGAAAAATAAACAGTGAAGCATTTAAATGGAGTTATACAACATTCACTGTAATTTAAATAAACTGTAAACAAGTAAAGTACAGTCCTAAATCATAGAAAATGCATAGTGAAGAAATTGAAAGAATAATCTTAGATTTAAATCTAAGATACACATAGCCTAGGACTATGTAAAGTAGTATAGCTAAAAGCTATGATGAATCTTAACAATCTATAAGATTGAAGATCTCACATATTTATTAATTGAAATTATTTTAATCTGTACTCATTCTGTGGGCATATTCAGAATGAGATGAGGAGTTAAACACGTCTGTTTAACATCTAAGGAAAACGGGGTCCATACCTAAAATACTCACATTCTCCCTCTAAGAATGCGATGTCTCCTTATTACTCCATTTCAGTCTGCCCTAGACTGGTCCACCATATAGAACTCCTAATAGTTTTAGGTGAAAGTTTTGTTCATGCACAATATTTTTATGAATGATTCAATCAAAAAGGCTCAAACCTAAGCAAGTCAACAAGGGAAATTCAATATTTGCAACTAAGTGATATTCAAAGTTATCTAATTTTAATGATCTATTTAATGATTGGAGCTAATTGAGCTCCCAATTAACTTTGAGATATTGATCTCAAGTTAATTATAATATAATAGTAATTAGGATTTTAAAAATTAATAGATTCAATTCATTTAATATGATGTGATAAAATAATTTGTAAATATAATGATTGTTGTTAGGGACTAACTCCTAACCTCTTCCTAAACCATAAGATCTAACTTAAAAAATTTGAAACTAATGAAATTCTACTACTAATCATTATGATTTTCTAGCTAGGTTATAGTTTAAATGTTTTAATCAAACATATTAATCTAGCTAAGTTACAAGTAATTGCAAAGTTTAGGATAAGTACTTTCTAGACTTAAGAACTACAAGTTCTATGTTTACTATTAATGTATGTTTAAAGAATTCAATAGGCTCCCTAAACTAATCTAAGTAAGTTAAGGATACCTATTACTATATCTTAATTTAACAAAATAAGTTTTAGGGATTAGGATGAATAAGCTAAGTATTGAACTAATCACTAAAACTAGATCTAGTTGGTTAACAATCCTACAATTATTAATTCATTAAGACTATTTATTCTTAATGATTTCAACTAATAGACTTAGGATCCAACTATAGATCAATTACAATTCAAATCTTAGGATTTCTACCTTAGGGTTGAAAAGTGAATTAAGCACTTGGCAATTAATTCACATAACTAGAGAATTGAGAACTAAACTCATAAAAATGTTATCTAAGTGCTAAGGGAGATAATAAATATGACAAGTTAGCTATTCTAGGGTTTATAAGACCTAAACTAAGCTACCTAGAAATTTAGGTTAATCACAATAATACTAAGTGAGAGTCAAAAACCTATTATCATAATTTGTTGTTCAATTGAAATATTTTATAAATAAATAAAATCCTTATTTCATAAGGAGAAGATTGACACTAAGTTTGTCAATTTTGGACAACATTGGAAAATTAGGGTTTTAATAACTCCTAATTAGGTTAAAAAGTGATTAAGAAATTAGATTTCAAATGTTGGATTTTATTCCATTTTATTGATCCTCAAATTTTTGTGAGTACGATAGACTATTTGATCTTTTGATTTGGAAATCAATTGATCAAATTAGGTCACAAGAAAGATTAATATTAATTTTAAAATTTATTAATTAATCCTAAATATTGACTTATTAAAATATTTATCAAAACTGAAATTAAATTTCATATTATTGATCCACTCATTTTTGTGATCAAAATGATATATAAATTTGTATCATTTAGATTATTAATAATTAAGTTATGATTTAATTAAGATGCTCATCATTTAATTAATAATTAATGTGAAGCAATTATCAGTTTAATTATATCATTAATAACATTAGATGCATAAGTTCCGTTTACACATAAAGAAAATCGCACGCACGGTTCAGTGGGAAAAATGATCCGTGAGGTAAAGAGGAAACCCGCAAGCCATAAGGGATGCGCAGGATGTCCACGGGCCAGGCCGTCTTCTTCTTTGCCGAAAGGAAGGTGACGCAGATAGAAGTTAGGGTTTGCCCACTGGTCGATCCTGATCACTCCTGGGGACGGCCCGCACACCCGCGAGTTAGTCTCGCCGAAGGACGGACTCGACGAAGATAAAAAGGACGATATCCTAAAATTTCCGGAAAGGAAATTTGATATACGCGTCGATCGGAACCCTAATGCAAAAAGGAAAAATAGGACACAACATTTCAAGAAACGGATGAAGGAGGAAGTACCTGGTTCACGCTCAGAACGAGTCGCCGACAGGGGCTTGAGGTACGCAAGGCTTTCCTTTCTCCTTCTCACGGCTCGAGCAACCTCTGCTCGTCGTTCGCCTCAGGTAGGAGTCGTGGATCCTGAGAAGAAGCTCCCGCAAGCACCTTAGACGTCTTCCGCTCAGAGCTAGCTCCCAGCTCTCGGTACAAAGTAGAAGGAAGAAAAAGGATAAGGAGAAAGAGCTAAACGAAAATAAGAAGAAGTGGCCAGCGATTTGGGGCGAGCGCCTGCATCAGTCCGTGACATGTTGCGTGGGTATCAGGACGCTTCACGGGAGAGGAAGAAGAGAAATAGCGCTCCGTTTGCGATAAAGTAACTAACGATAAGTGAATATATATATGAAATTATTTAATTCAAAAAAAAAAGGTTGTTACACCCACAGCCCTCCTCCAGGCTCTGGCCTTCTTTGTTTTCCAAGCAATCTTAATCTAAGGTAAGAAATGAAAACGAAAAGAGATGAAATTTTTTCTTTTGTGCTTAATCATTAGTATGATAATAATAATAATAGTATTAACATCTCAAATATATTGCTCACATTATCATAATGAATAACAGTGAAAATATAATAAATATGTCTATTATCTCTAATCAATTAATTTATTTCCGTCTTTATTTTTCATAACATTAATATGATAAATATTATCTGATTACATAAAGTGACAATAATTACGGACTTATATCATTATAAGAATATGAAAGAATAAAGACAAGAAAAGAAGAATGTAAGAAAATCTTTAAAAGAAAATAATAATCCTAAAGATCATTCGCTAAAATATCGGGAACTTAAATGCAGATTGAGCGAACTGTCACTCATCCGAACTTAAAAGACAAAAGGTACCCAGTACATGACAAGTATTACATTTTGTATTGTTACTGCTGCTTAGCATTTAATTGCTTTGAGCCAAAATTTCAATTTGAAACTTGGTTGGTTGTTCGGAACCAACGTGGCAATATTCGTGGCTAGTTACTGGAAAAATAACATCAGTAATAGCATTCGTAGCCAATTACAGGAAAAATGACATCAATAACAGCATTCGTGGCTAATTACTGGAAAAATGACATCGGTAATAGCATTCGTGGGTTGTTATTGGAAAAATGATATCAGTAACAACATTCGTGGTGGGTTACTGAAAAAACGACATCAGAAACCTACATCTTTCAGCTAATATCTTTTGCAGGAAATTAATTATTTCGTTTGCGCTTTTTCCTTTTTATTTTTCCTGCATCTCTTTTGCAAATCGCATCTCTGCTATTATAAAATGTAATACTGCATTGATTACTGTGGCACTTAGAGTACTCTTTAATTACTGGAATTCTAATCCCGATATTGTTTGTTGTGCAATACTAGATCAGATACTTCTTGAAGAACTTAAACAAGAACCCTAATGCTTAAAATTTTCAATCTACCAATGGGTCTATGACGGCGCTATTTTGCTTATCTTTTATATTTATTTTATTTTTCACTTTTGTATGAGGAAGTACAATGAAAGATCTTGTAATACGAACTTTGAAATAAATGAGAAATGTCCTTGATTTTTATGTGCCCCTTTTCTTTCATTACTCAATATGATCCTGCGGTAAGTGAACACCCGATGTCGGAACAGTTTCCGCTAAACCGGCACCGGGCCATCACAGTTGGTATCAGAGCGAGGTTGACTACTTTTGGGAGAAAAGAATATATATGTAAAAATAAGGATATATTCAATCTAAGAAGATTTTTAATAACTTATAATAATAGTACCATATTCAAAAATGATAGTTCTCCTACTTCCTTGCTTTTAAATTGTGAGAGTAGACTAGGACCTTGTTATTAACCTTTATTTTATGCATCAAGAAAGGCATAGGTGCTACTGTTAAATCAATTTTTTATAAACAGGTCTATTATAAATTACAACTTTTTGGAAATCAAAATTTTGTAAACTTTATTTATCATTGCGATTAATTATTTGTGCACTAAGTTAGACGCAACCTCTTCTAAAACTCAAGTTTATTAATCATCTCCAAATAAATGGATTCCGACAATGGCTTCTTCCTCTCTGTACCCACTGAAACCCAAGTTAAGACCATAGTCTCCTCGTCTACGGCAGACAAAAGAACAGATACTAGCTGTTCTACAAGCCCTTTCAAACCAAGGGAAAGCTTCTACCTCCCTGCTCGCACCAAAGCCCCCTCAAAGATTACGGGTAGACTTTGGTACAAGCCTTTCTTAAGCTGAATCCTCCTACATTTAACGGCTCAGCCCGACCTATGGAATTTGAGGACTGGATCCAGGCTATTTAAAGCAAATTAGATAGCTAGAAGTGTCCTTCAAGCGAGGAAGTTAGACTAACGAAATATTTGCTATAAGGCGAAGCCGAGAGGTGGTGGAGGATCACGTTCGAGACAACCTTTAAGGGCATCAGTTTGGAGGACATACCGTGGATAGATTTCACGGCCGCATTCAGAAGCCGCTATATTCCTTATTTCGCCCAGAGGATACTTGAGAGCCAATTTATAAAAGTAGCTCAGGGCGACCGATCTGTGGCTGTAGCAGCCTACAAGACGGAGTTCACAAAACTCTCTCGTTACGCACCTAAGGTTATATATTGCGAATCTTCAAGGTGCAGTAGGTTCTTAGAGGGTTTAAAGAACAGCATTCGCACTAATCTGATTTCACTTAGGCATACAAAATTTGTCGATCTATTAGATTGTGCGACAACGATGGAGCATAACGAACAGGTGACAGCAGAAAAACAAGGAAAAATGCATGATCATCCCACAGATGACCAAGAGACTTACAAGCATCCCCGTTATCCTCTACCAGCTAGGGCATACCAAATGACCGCAGAAGCTTCCAGAACCAATGAAGGTATTCATTGTAATCGACCTCACCCGCTTGCGAGGTGCTATCATGGTCAGGACATCTATTTTATTTGCAGGCGGGTCACGATTATCATTTCTGTATCGCTAAAAAGACAATCGATGGAGATATTATCCCTGGGGTAAGATCTGCCCCAAGACCGAACTCAGCACCAACAGCCCCTGCCAATAACCAACGAAGAGGAAGTGCTCATAGGCAAGTTGCAGTAACGGCAACGCCTACCCAAAGGAATAGGCAGATTCCTCAAGCAAGAATGTACACCCTCATCCCTATCATGGCACCCGACGACAATCTCAGATATTAATCTCACCTATATTTATGTTTCGTTTGTATGATGTCGAGGACGACATTGTGTTTAAGTAGGGGAGTTTGTAACGACCCAAAGTCGTTACTTTGCATATTAGGTCAAATCCCGTCTTAGAAATCAGAATCCCTGAGAATTCGAATTAGGGCAAACAAAAAAATCATAGGTAAGAATAATTTTAAAGATCAAAGTGCCCTAGTTTAAGGGAAATCCGAATAACAGAAGCTCCCATTTTATTTACTGAATTATTTAAATTCTAAAAATCATGGACATTAAAATATGTGCCCGAATTCATCGCTTTCAGTGTCGTTATGTTAAGTATATTATTTAAAAGCTGCTCAAGAAGTTTCATCAAATTCTGAGGGTCAGTTTGATCGTGGTTAATTTTTAAAGTTTTTAAACTCAAAAATTAATATAAAATAAAATATTACTCCGAATCAAAAAAAATTCAATGCGAGGGTGTTCATAATGTCATAACACACATCGGTGTCAAGTTTCATTGTATTTAGACACCAAATGGCGGAAAAATACAATTAATTTAAGTTTAAGTAAAAAATTTAGAATTTCCTTAAGTTTCCCCCCGACCCCACCGATAGCATGTCCCAATTTTGGCGGAAGAAACTTCCGCCTTTTCTGCGGCCTTTAGCGCCTTAATGGCGCCCTTATCCCTTAATCATGTGCCTCTTATCCCTCCCTCCTCCTTGCCTATATAAACTCCTCCATTCCCTCCCCCATCTCCCCACACAACAGCTCTCCCTTCTCCTCCGCCTCAGCCCCACAACAGCCCCTCCTCCTCAGCCCCATAGCCAGCCCTCTTCTCCCCACTATTCTCCCCATTCCCAGCCAGCAGCTCCTCCTCACCCCTGCCAACCCTCCAACAGCCAGCCCTCCCTTCTCCTTTCCAAACAGTAGCCCCCAACCCCTATCAGCTCCCCTACCACAACCGGCAACCCCCTGCCAAGTCTCCCACAGCAAGCAGCTCCTTCTCCATTCCAGCCAGCTCCCAACAGTTCTTCCAGCCTCTCCTCCCGCCATTCTAGCCCTCTCCAACTTCCACAGCAGCTCCCCCAGCCTTCAGCCCTCAGCCCACAGCAGCCGACCTCTCCTCCTCAGCCCCACAGTAACAGCCCTCTCCTCCTCTCCCCCACAGCAGCAGCCCTCTTCTCCTCAGCCCCACAACAGCAACCCTCTCCTCCTCTCCCCACACAACAGCAACCCTCTCCTCCTCTCCCCATGCAGCAGCAACCCTCTTCTCCTCTCCCCACACAGCAGCATCCCTCTCCTCTTCTCCCCACACAGCAGCTGCCAGCTCCCATTCCAGCCCCTACCAGCTTCTCTACCAGCCCCCACAGTAGCTCCACCCTCAGCCCATAGCAGCCAGCAAGCTGCTAGCTCCCTCCTCAGCCCTGCCAGCCCTCCTCCCTCAGCACCAGCCAGCAGCCAACTGCCACCTTGCCAGCCAACAGCAGCCCCACAGCCCTCCTCTAGCCTCCGGCCTTCCTTCGTTTTCCAAGCAATCCTAATCTAAGGTAAGAAATAAAATTTTCCTTTTCTGCTTAATTATTAATATGATAATAATAATAATAGTATTAACATCTCAAATACATCGTACACATTATCATAATAGATAACAGTGAAAATGTAATAAAGATGTCTATTATTTCTAATCAATCATTTTTTTGTCTTTATTATTTCATAACATTAATATGATCATAATAATAAAATATAATTACAACAAGTGACTTAATAAATACGGACTTAAGATCATTGACTAAAATATCGGGAACTTAAATGCAGATTGAGCGAACTGTCACTCATCCGAACTTAAAAGACAAAAGGTGCCCAATATATGACATGTATTACATTTTGTATTTTTATTACTGCTTTGCATCGCTTAATTGTTTTGAGCTAAATTTGGTTTTGAAGCTTGGTTGGTTCTTCGGAACCAACGTGATAACATTCGTAGGTTATTGAAAAATGACATCAGTAACATTAATGCTTGGTTGGTTGTTAGAAACCAACATCATTTTCATTTGTGGCCAGTTACTGAAAAATGACATCAGTAACGGCATTCATGGCTAATTACTGGAAAAATGATAATGGTAATAGCATTCGTGGGTTGTTACTTGAAAAATGACATCAGTAACAATATTCGTGGTGGGTTACTGGAAAACGATATCAATAACCTGCATCTTTGTGCTATATCTTTTGCAGAAAATTAATTATTTCATTTGCGCTTTTACCTTATTATTTTTCCTGTATCTCTTTTTCGTAAATCGCATCTCTGCTATTACAAAATATAAACTGCATTGATTCATGTGGCACTTAGAGTACTCTCTAATTACTGAGAATTCTAATCCCGGTATTGTTTGTTATACAATAGATCAGGTACTTTTGAAAGAGCTTAAACAAGAACCTTAATGCTTAAAATTTTCCATCTGCTAATGGATCTACGACGGCACTGTTTTACTCATCATTTATCTTTTTATTTTATTTTTCACTTTTGTACGAGTACGATGAAAGATCTTGTAATATGAACTTTGAAATAAATGAGAAATGTCCTTGATTTTTATGTGTCAATTTTCTTTCATTACTCAATATGATCCTGCGGTAAGTGAATACCCGATGCCGGAACAGTTTCCGCTATGCTGATATCGGGCCATCATAGGCACTCTCCTAATTTTACGCAACACTCCAACATTATTTTATTGATCCAGAAACATTTACAAACTTGTTAAATTTTATCACTGATATATAAAATACAATTTAACAAAGCCGCAGCATATGCTCACAACAACAGCAACAATTACATCAGGGTAGTTCATGGAAAAACTCGATAGATTTAATCTCCAAAGTAAAACATTAGAAAAAATAGATTTGTAACATGATTTACGAATAGTTTGATTCAACAATAAAAAAATGATTCAAAGAGATTGGAAGACACTATAAAAATATATAATAAAATCAATATATACTCCTTTGCAAAATATCTTCACAAAGAAGAATAACTTGGAGATTCCCCTTTAGAAAAGAAAACAAAATAACTAATTGAAGAAATTTAAAAAAATATGGAAATCAAAAACACTAAGAAATCTATAATAATTAAAAAGATCATCCCTCTTTGAAACCTCTAATTATTACAAATTATAATCCAGTAACATCATCTGACGATATAGATGAATTAATAAATAAAAATGAAAGGAACTTGAATTCAGACCCCTAGACAATAAAAAAATATGGAAATCAAAAACACTAAGAAATCTATAATAATTAAAAAGATCATCCCTCTTTGAAACCTCTAATTATTACAAATTATAATCCAGTAACATCATCTGACGATATAGATGAATTAATAAATAAAAATGAAAGGAACTTGAATTCAGACCCCTAGACAATAAATCAAACACTTTTATAGTAGAATCTAAAGCTATCTCTGAAGAAAATATAGAAGATAAGAAAATCAATTCTCTAAATTACAGAAGGACGATCCTTTTGATATCAACAAAAAAATTTATCCTCCTAAAACTCTAGATAGATATTATTATAAATAGCCAACACCAGCAGATGTGTTATTTGAAGAAAATGATCAACAATTATAGACAGCCTATGAAGCCAATAAAATATATGAACGGAATATAGATGATTATTCTGAAAGATAAATTCATAATGCATTGCATCGGATGATGATATATGCTATGGCAACAGAAACCAGAAATAATAAAGATTTGCAAATTGCCAAACTGATAACTTGTGGTTTTACGGGAATTTCAAAAGGATGGCGGGATAACTATCTCACTGAATCCCAAAGGATAGAAATATTCACAAATAAAAAACATATAGGAAGTGAATATATCGAAAATGCAGTACATACACTAATTCTTAATATCCTAGAAAATTTCAAGGGAACTTTCTCAGATAGAGATGAAAAAATGAGAGCATTACTCCAAATATTAAAATGCCCTACTTTTAATCCATTTTAGATGGTGTAAAGATGTATTTTAAAGTTGAGTAATGACTCTATATGATGCTCATCATGTTCATTGGAAACAAAATTTTATAGAAGGATTAACAAATCTCTTTGCAGAGAAGATAAAAGAAAACTTAAGAGACTCTGAATCCAAAATAATACCTTATGATCTTTATATACGGTAAGTTTATAAATGTGTGTATTATAGAAGGACTATCACTCTATAACAATATGTCAAACTACAATATCAGCTCAAAAGATAGAGACTAACTGAAAGAAAACAGTTAAGAGAGAATTATGCATAAAAAAATTTCCACCAATTCTGAAAATAAAAGAGAGAAGAGAAAAACATAAGAAAAATAAATTTTATAGAAAGAAAAAATATGTATCACATAAAGAAGAAAGACATCATAATAAAGAAAGATATCATAAAAAACAAAAGAAAAAAGAAATAAATTTTTAAGATGCGGAAAAACCAGACATTATGCAAATAAATGTACATTAAAAAGAAAATTAATGAATTAAATATTGATGATGGATTGAACAAATCTCTTATGAAAATAATGTTAAATTCTAAAAACTCAAAACAAGAGCTTGCTAAAAGTTCAACAAAAGTTTTCTCTGAAATATCTGAATATGAATCAAAAAGTTGTCAAAATTATTCCAAAGAAAATGTAGAAATGAATGGTCTTTTAACTCTCGTTGAAACTCAGAGAAATGAACTCATTAAAGTCTTATTTCAAGTCAATGAGCATAAAACTAAAAGAAAAATATTAAAAATCTTAACTTCCAAAAACAAGAAAAGGAGTTATTTCAATCTTATAGCCTAACGAAGCCTTCAAAAAACTTCACAGGAAAATAGAGAAATTAATACAAAAGATCTTCGACAAGAAATAATAGAAATAAAGAATAAATCTCCTCTCTAAGAAATCAACAGTTCATAATCAATAAACGACCATCTAAACTAGAATTTAAAGAAGAAAATCAAAATAAAGACTGGTGAATGTAGTAACCAATAACTAGAAATAGGTATTGAAATTCACAATACAATTAAAAAAGCCATCATGTATAAGTAGTTTATATCAATTACCCTTATAATCAATAGAGATTTTGTTATAAGAAAATTAATGGCTTTAGTAAATTGTGGAGCAGACAAATTATATTCAAGAAGGAATACTCTTCTGAATTCTTTGAAAAAACAACTCAAAGTTTAATCTCTGCGAGCAAAAATAAAATGAATATTGAATATAAATTTTCCTCTGTTAACATTTGTAAAAATGAATATTTTATTAACACACTATTTTTATTAGTTAAAAATTTATCTTAACATATAATATAAAGAGCGTCATTCCTATTTTAAATTATGCCCATTTCAAAATTGATAAAACAAAAAGGAAAACATTGCTTGATTATTAACTATAAGCCTTTTAATAAAGTACTAAGGTGAATTAGATATCATTTACCTAATAAAAAAGATTTGTTAAATAGATTAACAAAAGCTAATATTCTTTCAAAATTTGATATAAAATTTGGATATTGACAAATTCAAATTAAAGAAAAGATAGATATAAAACGACATTCACACTCCCTTCCGGACGCCAATTGGAATGCAATGTATTTGATTATGAATATGCTCCATCCAAATTCCAAAATATTATGAACGATATTATTTATATTAATTTATTCAAATTCAATAGATGAGCATTTCAAACATCTTAAAACCTTTAAATAGCTAGCATTAAAAAACAAGTTAGTAATATTTGCTCCAAAATAAAACTTTTTAAAACAGAATTCATTTTTTGGACATTATAAAACTAATAGAAAAACTATTCCAATAAACAAAAGCATTGAATTTGCTTCAAAATTTCTGGATGAAATATAAGAAATAAAACAACTACAAAGATTTTTAGGAGTCTTTAATTATGTCGCAGTATTTTATACAAATCTTCATTTAGATGCAAAAATACTTTACCTCCAATATGGATGATAGAACACACACATGCACTACAAAGAATTAAGTAAAAAGATAAAAATCTCTCATGTTTAAATCTTACATATCCTAAAAGTTTCTAAATAGTTAAAATAGATGCATCAAATATTAAATTTTGAGGCATATTAAAACAAAAGCGAGATAATTTGATAAAAGAAGAATTAGTTTGTTTTCATTATGGAAGATGAAAAAATAATCAAAAAAATATTCTACCATTAAAAAAGAAATGTTTTCAATTGTAAAATGCATTTCAAAATTTTAAGATGACTTGTTTAATACAAAAATTTTACTTCGACTTGATTGTTCTACAGCTGTTGAAATGCCGAGAGAGGAACAAAGAGACAACGAGTGGAAAGGCGAAAAATAGTTTTCATCTGATTTCATTTAGGTAAAGTCGGTTTTATATAGACCTTTACAGGAGCTTATATAAAATAAAATAAAGATATGGTGAGGGTAAAAAGACTTTTTCTTAGCAGCTATTATGCCCATGCAAGCTCAGCGTTGGTGAAGCAATGAGTTTGGTTGTGATTCGATGGTGAGCGGCAGTCGGAAGGGCATCGTCATAAGGTCGGCGAGCTAATCATCAGATGGAATGTGTTGAACTCTAGTTTTTGTGTTTTAACCAGTCCCGGACAAAATGGTAATCGACTTCGACATGCTTCATACAAGTGTGGAGGCTGGGCTTAGTGGTTAGAAAAGTGGAGCTCAAGTTGTTGCAAAAGATGGTAGGGGACTGAGCCAGGGAGAGGCCGAGTTCGGCAATGAGAGATAGAATTCACATGCTTTCACTGGCAATAATGGCGATGGCCTTGTACTTTGCTTTCGTGCTGGAGCAAACCACGATGGGCTATTTTTGGAGGACCAGGAGATGAGGTTCGGACCAAAGAAGATGTAGTAGCCCAAAGTGAACTTTCGATCCACGAGGCTGCCAGCCCAATCAGCATCGCAGTAGGCAAAAATAATGAGCTGAGACAATGGCTAGAGGCGAATACCATAATGATTGAGAATGCATTTGACAGCTTACCAATCGGAGGTGGTGGGCTGATGGATAGATTGACACACTTTATTGACAAAAGGTAATATCTAGTATGTGTGTTGAAAGTATTAAAGAGCACCAACCATGTAACGAAAAAGAGTGGGATTTGAAAACTGCTCTTCAGCAACTTCCTTGTATTTGTTCGGCACAACCATAGGTGTGGGTGCAGAGTTGGACTGCTGGAGACCAATAGATTGCAGAATATCTTGAACATACCGTTCTTAGGTCAACAAAAGATGATCTTGAGCATGCAGAATGTGGATGCTGAGGAATGTGTTGACAATTCCCATGTCTTTGAGTGGAAACCGAGTGACTAGGAAAGAAATGAGCTATTGGATGAGAGAGTCGCTGCTACCGATGAGAAGAACATCATCCAGATACACAAGGAAGGGCAGAAGGTCAGCACCACGATGATATATGAACAAAGATGTATCATTTACCGCATTTTAGAAATCCAAATGACTCGAGGGTAGCAGATAATTTATGATGCCATGCTCTAAGAAATTATTTAAGGTCATAGAGAGCTCTTTGAAGACAGGAGACATTCAGTGGATGAGCGATGGAGGAGAAACCAGAGGTTGTTCCATGTAAACGTGATCTTGGAGATCTCCATTGAGAAAAGCAATATTAAATCAAGTTGTCGTATGTGCCATTTGAAAGTGAGAGAAAGGGAGCACAATACGTATGGTGACCGGTTTCACAATCGAACTAAATGTTTCGAAGTAATCAATGCCTTCTTGTTGGGTGAACCCGCGTGCACCCAATCGGGCCATGAGATGAGCAATCAAACCGTCACTATTATATTTGAGCTTGAAGAGCCATTTGCAGCTGACCACATTAGTGTTTGGTGGACAAATAACTAAGATCCGCATGTGGTTTTAGTGAAGGGCAAACAATTCATTAAGCATTGCTTGGGTCCAATGAGGATCCTTTAGTGCTTATCGATAGGTTGAAGGTACAGAAGAGAACGTAGGAGCAGTCACCGAGTAGACTCGGGGCTTCAAGTGTCCTGTTTTGGATTGAGTGAGCATCGGGTGGACATTAGAGCAAGGAGAATCTTGCTAAGGAGGATGCAGAACTGCAATCGATGGAATGGGAGGATGTAGAGGTGTGGTCACTGGAATGGGGGATGGAGCAGACAATGCAGTGTTAAAGGGCGAATGGTTGTTGTCATAGTTGGAGGTAGGTGATATTGTGGTGAGGATTTGGAGTTTCATGGAATGTATGTAGAACAATCAAAGGAGTGCTAGAACTTGATTGAGAGGTGGATTAGATGGTGGGAGTTGCTTGTGGTAAGGAAAAATATACTCATTGAAGGCTACATGACTTGTTGGATGAGATATGGTAGTAGATGTACGCTTTGTGTTGCCCACTGTAGTTGAGGAAAACACATGCAAGGAACGGGGTGCCAATTTATTTTCGGCATATGGTTTTAGACACAAAAAGCAAAGGCACCCAAAAAATTTTATGAATTTATATTCAAGGGTGCGATGGAAGAGTGTTTCATATGGGGATTTGTGGTTAAGTTGAGGAGACAGAAGGCAATTTATAAGATATGTGGATGTCTGAAAGGCATGAATCTAAAATGTGTTAGGTAGGTGAGCATGTAAGAGGAGTGCTCGGCAGGTTTAAACAATGTCGCGATGCTTGCATTCAGCTTTACCATTTTGTTCAGGGGTATATGGGAAGGAAAAACGAGGTGTATGCCGAGGGAGGCAAGAGTGGTAGTGAAGTTTTTGTATTCTCCACCTCTATCAGATTGCAAGGTGATAATTTTCAAAGATAAGAGATGCTTAGCCATGGCTTTAAATTTGAGAATAATATTAAGAGCTTTAGATTTCTTGCATAAAGGATATATCCAAGTAAAAATTGAAAAATCATCAATAAAAAATATATAATATCTATTTCCATATAATGACTCAACAGGGGCGGGTCCCCAAATATCAGAAAAAATGAGATGCAATGGTTTTTTATAAATTGAAGTAATAGTAGGCAAATGCAACTTATGTTGTTTGGGCATATGACACGAAATGCAAGTAGAGATAGATTTTGGTTTTATTTGCAACGTATTGGCGGGGTGTTGAAGTTTGTCTAAACCTGGATGACCAAGACAGCAGTACCAGAGATTTGAAGACTCCACATTGCTGAGGCTGGAAAATAGATAGTGTGGAAACGAGGGAGTGTAAAGACAATTACTGAGTGTTCCCCAATAGAGTTATTGTTTCGTGGATAGATCTTAGACAACACAAAATGAAGGATGAAATTCAATAACAACATTGTTATCCAAAGTGAAATGGCTAATAGATAGAAGTTTTTTTGAAACATTAGGAACGAGTAAAACTTGATTTAGATGAAAGGTGCTTTAGGGAGATTAGAGGGTTACTGAACCCGTATGTGTTATGGGTAAGGATGTACAATCGTTGATTTTCAAGCCCACTATAGTGATGTCCATTCTATAGGTTTTTACTTGATGACTGCACGTGGTGAGTGGCTCTTGAATTAAGGACCACTGATCTGCAACAGAGGTAGGTGGGGCGGTGGATGAACGGTCACTTGGATACAAAGTGAAGTTATGTTGAAGATAGCAATTTACAGCAATGTGGTCGAATTTATTGCATAGTTGACACTGTACACTGGACCTCCCTCTACCGTTGTCGAGCCCTCAACAAAGCAAGGATTTTCCACGACCATGGAAGGGAGGTGTAATGGGGTAGACGTGAACTGCATTTGCTAGAATCAATGCTGAAGTTTTCTCGGCGGATCGATTCGCATACATTAGCTCATGGTTCATAAGGATGCTGGTGAGTTCATCAAGCTTGGTAAGAGTTAGGCAGGTCGTAATAGCAGTTGCGATAAGAGAATAATCAAATCCCAAACCTATTAGGATGCAGAGAACTAGTTGTTCGATGACGGAAAATCCGGCTATGGTGAGTTGATGCGCTAGATCTTTAGCATGCTGAATGTATTATGCCATCTTTAGTGAGCCCTTTTTTAAGCTCCTCAGTTGAAGCTCCAGCTGTTGGAGGCGAACTTAGTATGAGAAAGCGTATATTGAAGCATGCACAGACCACATTGATGCCGCTAAATTGCACGATACAACTTGAGCAAAAACATTTCCAGTCAGAGAGGAGATCAACCAACTCAAAATCAGTTGATCTTGTTTGTACCAAGTGATGGCATCTCAAATGGATTCATCGGCTCCATTGGAAGGCGGAGGATGTGAGCCGCCTACGCATCGTAGCAGATCGTGAGATCGGAAAATGGGAAGAAACTGCAACCTCCATAGCGTGTAATTTGTGCTATCAAGCTTGACTAGAAGGAGATGATGGAGCTTGTCATGTTGCTAGGGTTGGATTGAATGGATCTTCAATCAAGCTTGTCGATTGAGACAGGTGAGCTGATGACACCGACGATTGGGTTGATGAGTTCGTTGCCATTTGGCAAAGAGGGATAGATGAAGATCAGTGTAGAAGAAAACGAGACGAGGAATATGAAGGCAGGTCAAGATCAAGATCATCTCTCTCTGATACCATGTTGAAATGCCAAGAGGTAAAGAAATATGCAGTGAGTGGAAAGGCAAAAATTAGTTTTCGTTTGATTTCGTATAGGTAAAGTCGGTCTTATATAGACCTTTACAAAAGGTTATACAAAATAAAATAAAGATATGATGAGGGTAAAAAGAGTTTTTCTTAGTAGTTATTAGCTGTCAAGACTATAATTAAAAAGGATGTAAGAAATCTTGTTTCTAAATATATCTTTGCAAATTGGAAATTATAACTTTATATGTTTGGTTTTGATATCGAATATATTTCTTCAGAGAAAATTTCTCACTCAGTTTTCATAATTCGTGAATTTCTACAAGGCGAATAAAGGAGCTTGAATTATAGTCCCAGGTAGAAAAAGGGGACCTAATGGCCTTAATACCATCTAATATCAAATATCAAGATTCTGTGACCATGAAAAAAGAGTCTAAACCTCAATCAGGTACAAATATGGTCAATTTGAGATCATATCTATATGATATTAAAACAGAAGAGGGAGAAACATCTTCTAAATCAAAATTGAAACCTAAGACTATGAAAGATGTTTTAGAAGAAGATAATTATAAATGGATTGCAAAAGAAAAAATTTTACATCTTTTTGAAGTAAATAATGAAGACCTCAACAGAGGCAATGTATCAAAAGTTAAAGATAGATATATGGGACCAACAGCTCTCCCAATAAAAAGCAAACAAACAAGAGACAAATGGGAACAAATCCTCTCCTCTCTAGGATGTACAGATATCTCTCACAATAAATAGGAAGATGAAATAATATATAGCAAATGTATACTAAAATGTCCCATTCATCAATCATCCTGGGGAATGGCATTAAACTAAGAAGTTAATGCATCCATCTCTCCAAATGAAATTATAGAAATAAACTATCGAGAATATATTGAATGTATGTATGATAAATGCATTTATCATAATAAACAACAGATAATACAACACAGGTCAGTATGTTTCAATACAAGAACAAGATAGATAAGAAACGAATTTAAATAAACACAAAATTATTTCATTCCATTTTATTACCCTATTAATGGCTATATGATTGGTTTCAATTATAGTTGTCCTTTCGGATGTTATATTTAGATATCTAATGTTTGGTTTTTAGTATTCATGACTTTGAAATTTGGGTAGGTATTGAAATATATCAGCCCGTGATATAAATTAGTCTCAATTACTCCCATTAGAGATTGAGCCCAATTTAAGGATCGTCCATCCCATAGACAAGCTAATATTGAAGCATTTAATCTTTTAAGGGTTAAAGGTTTGCATACTATTTGTATTAATCCGATATGAATAAATTTAAATTTGTTTTTATATTTGTGCATATCTTTTTCAAAAAATAAACACAAAAATCAGATAGATAATAAGTAATTTAGATAAACGTCATTCCATTTTATTACCCTGTTAATGGCTATATCTGAAGCCATAAGATTGGTTTCTATCATAGCCTTCCTTTCAGATGTTATATTTATATTTTTAATATTTGATTTTAAAGTATTAATGACTTTGAAATGAATTCTATATAAAAGAGTAATAGTTTCTGATTTTTGCATAAAATCATATCCATGTAATTTTATTAGTAATTTTTTGCCTCAAACAAATTTGTACTGGATAATGATAGACTGAAATTTAAGTAGGTATTGAAATATCGGCATGTGACATAAACTAGTCTCAATTACTCCCATTAGATACTATTGAGCCCAATTTAAACATCGTCCATCCCTTAGACATGCTAATATTGAAGCATTTAATCCTTTAAGGGTTAAAGATTTGAATGCTATTTGTATTAATCCAATATGACTAAATTTGAATTTATTTTTATATTCTTGTATATCATTTTTGGAATAGACAAATAATGAGATTACAATGGATAAAGATAAAATCAAACATCCACTAGAAAATGCTAGAGTTTTGATAATAATATACTCGATAATAATATACATAACCCAACATACGAAGGAGAATCATTTCTTTCTTTCTAATTTGAACAAGATTTTAGTGTTTCTAATAATAATGTATTAATCCCTTCCTCCTTCAATTAAAACAATTCTAGATAACTCCAAGGTATTGGGAGATTATAAGCTCTAAGCACCACCATCAATAACATCATAAGCCACCATCATCAACCTCTATTGTTTGTCTCTATTGTCGGCCTTTGGCAATAACTTCTTTCATTGATTTATTCAAAGACAAATTACATGTACTCTCTCCTTAACTAATGAGTAATATATTGTAAATTCCTTATACAAATAGTGAAATCTTTCATATAAGTTAGGTTTGGTTAATTTTCTCCTTTTCAAGCTTTCAACAAAAGAAATCACTAGTGTTGCTCACTCATATCTATGCATGCGGAACAATTGAGTAAAGTTGAAATAATTAATTTGAACTTCATTACCATGAATTATCTTACATGCAATAACAATCAAAACTACTAATAATATACATTGGTTAAAGTTTCTTAATTAGCAAAATGATTCCATTACAATTACACAATAAAATACAACATAGATAAAAAATGATGGGCAAAAGGGTGCAATGCATTTTTGCTTGGAACTGCCTAAGAAAAACTGAAAATTTGATCTAGGACAACCAAATGTGTAGATATGCGTAGCACCATAACTTTTTCCTTTAATAAAATTATTTAATTGTGATGAATTTTATTAGTATACCTCCAAGGTATTGGAATTTTATAAGCTCTAAGCACCACCATCAATAACATCAATAGCCGACATCATCAACCTCTATTCTTTGTCTCTGTTGTCGGCCTTTCGCAATAACTTTTTTCATTGGTTTATTCAAAGACAAAGTATATGTATTCTCTCCTTAACTAATGAGTAATATATTGTAAATTCCTTATACAAATAGTGAAATCTTCCATATATGTTAAGTTTGGTTAATTTTCTCCTTTTCAAGCTTTCAACAAAAGAAATCACTAGTGTTGTTCACTCATATCTATGCATGCGGAACAATTGAGCAAAGTTGAAATAATTAATTTGAACTACATTACCATGAATTATCTTACATGCAATAATAATCAAAACTATTAATAATATACATTGGTTAAAGTTTCTTAATTAGCAAAATGATTCCATTACAATTACACAATGAAATACAACATAGATAATAAATGATGGGTAAAAGGGTGCAATGCATTTTTGCTTGGAATTGTCTAAGAAAAACTGTGAAAATTTTTCTTATCTAGGACAACCAAATGTGTAGATATGCGTAGCACAATAACTTTTTCCTTTGATAAAATTATTTAATTGTGATGAATGTTATTAGTGTATTAATCCCTCCAAAGGTATTGGAAGATTATAAGCTCTAAGCACAACCATCAATAACATCAATAGCCACCATCATCAACCTCTATTGTTTGTCTCTGTTGTCGGCCTTTGGCAATAACTTCTTTCATTGATTTATTCAAAGACAAAGTACATGTATTCTCTCCTTAACTAATGAGTAATATATTGTAAATTCCTTATACAAATAGTGAAATCTTTCATATAAGTTAGGTTTCGTTAATTTTCTCCTTTTCAAGCTTTCAACAAAAGAAATCACTAGTGTTGTTCACTCATATCTATGCATGCGGAACAATTGAGCAAAGTTGAAATAATTAATTTGAACTTCATTACCATGAATTATCTTACATGCAATAATAATCAAAACTATTAATAATATACACTGGTTAAAGTTTCTTAATTAGCAAAAAGATTCCATAACAATTACACAATGAAATACAACATAGATAATAAATGATGGGCAAAAGGGTGCAATGCATTTTTGCTTGGAACTGCTTAAGAAAAACTGTGAAATTTTTTTTGATCTAGGACAACCAAATGTGTAGATATGCGTAGCACCATAACTTTTTCCTTTGATAAAATTATTTAATTGTGATGAATTTTATTAGTGTATTAATCCCTCCAAGGTATTGGGAGATTATAAGCTCTAAGCACCACCATCAATAACATCAATAGCCACCATCATCAACCTCTATTGTTTGTCTCTATTGTCGGCCTTTGGCAATAACTTCTTTCATTGATTTATTCAAAGACAAATTACATGTACTCTCTCCTTAACTAATGAGTAATATATTGTAAATTCCTTATACAAATAGTGAAATCTTTCATATAAGTTAGGTTTGGTTAATTTTCTCCTTTTCAAGCTTTCAACAAAAGAAATCACTAGTGTTGTTCACTCATATCTATGCATGTTGAACAATTGAGCAAAGTTGAAATAATTAATTTGAACTTCATTACCATGAATTATCTTACATGCAATAATAATCAAAACTATTGATAATATACATTAGTTAAAGTTTCTTAATTAGCAAAATGATTCCATTACAATTACACAATGAAATACAACATAGATAAGAAACTATTGATAATATACATTACAATAATAATCAAAACTATTGATAATATACATTAGTTAAAGTTTCTTAATTAGCAAAATGATTCCATTACAATTACACAATGAAATACAACATAGATAAGAAATGATGTGCAAAAGAGTGCAATGCATTTTTTCTTGGGACTGCCTAAGAAAAAGTGTGAAAATTTTTCTGATCTTGGACAACCAAATGTGTAGAAGATATGCATGGCACCCTAACTTTTCTCTTAGACAAAATTATTTAATTGTGATGAATTTTATTAGTGGTGCCTACCAAATGATTTAATTAATTTTTTAAATTTAATACTTTTTAATTAATTTAATTTAATAATTAATCAATTTATTAGATAGTGTTTAAATTAAAATAGAGTATTGCTACACTTACACACTAATATACATCAAAATATATAAATGATGTATCAATCTAATGTGTAAATAAATTATTGATTGAATACACTTTTTGTGGGGCCTATATGCAAAAATTAAAAAAAAAATATTTCTATTGATCCTGAATACTTTTTTGTATATATTATTGTGTAAGCATAGCATTTTTCATTAAAATAATTAACTCGTTCTATGCAGTGGTTTAATTAAAACAATAAACTAATCATCGTTAATAATGGGAGCTTTAATTATTTCATTAATTAATGTTTTAATAAGAATAATTAATACTTATTAATATTTCATTTAAGTGTTATTTAATTAGGAAGTTAATACATTGATTCACTCTTTTAAAAGTTTTTTTCTTTAAGTGCTCCCCCTATGCAGTGGTTTAATTAAAACAATAAACTAATCATCGTTAATAATGGGAGCTTTAATTATTTCATTAATTAATGTTTTAATAAGAATAATTAATACTTATTAATATTTCATTTAAGTGTTATTTAATTAGGAAGTTAATACATTGATTCACTCTTTTAAAAGTTTTTTTCTTTAAGGGCTCCCCCTATGCTGCCCGACACAAGCTAAATCCTTAAAATCAACTATCACCAAAATTTATCAAATCCATAATTTGCAATAATTTATGCAAACAGCAAAAGATTAAAGGCACTATTAGATTTACGCTACGCAACCAAATCCTCTTAAATCCTACTACAAAACAGCCCCAAAAAGTAAGCTATATTTTATGGATGAAAAAAATTTTCCAATTTTTATCTGGAAACAAAAATGATTAGGTACTTAGGTTGCTTAAACTGAGCTCTGTCAACTTTCGCCAAAGTGGGGTTAGTTTAGCCGTTTCGACCAATAAGCGAACCAGAGTCATTCAGCCACTGGCATCACTATTCACCAGCTCACAAATACAGTCAACTACAAGTTATAAGATATTTCGACAAGGATAATCAGAGCTAACTCAAAGACTACAGCATTCACGCAACGAAGACAATGGCACTCATAAGACGCGTCTAAGAACAAAACTAGTGAAATTGGAAGCACAGAGAAGTAACATGTAAAATAAAGACCGGCAAATAAATCTAGCTGAAACTGAAAATTCACAGAAGCTCAATATATAGACTCAATTTGAGAAAAATTGAAGATGAGCCGGGGAAGTTGAATCGCAAACCTAGCTCCAGCTATGATGATGACGAGCTTGGAAAGGATAGGTCGAACGTTAAAGGCCCAGGACGCATCACCGGTTAGGAAAGAGGTGAACCGCATCACTGCTACTGCAACTCTGATGTCAGATCTGCGGATGATACATAAACAATGGACAAACAGAATCAGCGAATAACTCTAATAAACCCAAAGCGTAGCTTTTTTTTTTGGTATATATTCCTTGTGTAAGCCTCTATTTTTCTTTTTTTAAGAAAGCTGCCCAAATGTTTGCATTATTTTGCATGATCTAATCTGAGTAAATAATCAGTATTATCTTGATTATTTTATTGATATTTGATTATCAGTTAAATTTTTTTACTTGATATTCAGTAATCGATTGAGTTTAATGTTCTCAATAATTCGAATGATGAGATTATCCTTAGTTTATATTTTAATATTTTTATAATTTTTTTCAATTTTTAAATAAATATTATTTGAATAATATTATAACTTTTTTTTTGAAGTATGTAGTAGGTTACATATAATATAATATATATATATATATATATTTTTTTTTTTTTTTTTTTTTTTTTTCAAACGGGCTAGTAGTAAATAAGAAAGAATATACAAACATCCTTGGGAATATATATGTGAAGTATGTAGTACAGTTAAAGAGAAGAATGTGGGAACATAAAACAATAAAAACTTACTTGTATTCATAGTATGCAAATATCACAATTTGAGCATTATCACATCCTTGGGAGAACTAAAATTTCATAAATACAACTTATAAACATAACTCACACCTTCAACTATTAAACACATTTTCAACAAAACAATGATTTTTCTCAATTTTTTATCTTGCATATTCATACCATTGCAATTTGAAAGATATTTTGCCCATATAGCAAGCAACATAACAAATCTCTAGCAACAAAATGATTTTAACATTCTATTGAATGCATAGACATACCTTACACCATGTTGTTATATTGTTAATGAACACATTCACATAAAAACGCACCTACTTACAATAAAATGTAATAACTGACAGTTTGCTTGATGTTAGACTATTTGAAAGATATTAGCCATTCAGGAGCCTTACACAATTCGATAGAACTGCACCCTTTGGAATATAACGAAGTACTTAACTCTACCTCAACAGAGCATCACTGACTGTTCTTTCAGGAATTGCAAAAACGAAAAGGGCTAGAGAGATTTAATGATTAGGTATTTCTTCTACTACTTATTTGTCCAAATAGAAATTGATTTTGAGTTTGACATTTGCTTGTTGATGGCATCAATTAAGATTCATACATAGATTAAGATAATCGCCTAAGAGCTCAAGGTTGTGATGGCATTGATATTCTGCTTTATAAAATTCATAATAAATTTTTTTCATAATATCTTTCAACTCTTTAAGAATGATTTCATGATCTCAATAAACCAATTAAAACATCCAGCCAAAATGAATTCTACCTGATGGAAAATATACAAAACGCACCAGAATAAGATTGATTTTGCAAAAAATTACGTCAAATATATACATGTACAATTAGTAAAATAAAACTGAAAAAATATCCCAAATAAGCTGAGGAACAAGGCCATTGCTTCCGCTGATCTGCTTGAAGCACCACAAGCTTTTCTTCGAGTGGCATCACGAAGAATGCAAACGTCACCCCATCAACTGGAAGCTGAAAATACCTGACGACAGATCCTCTAACGAAGCAATTCCTACCAGAGCATGTGGGATACTTTACCATATCCTCAATCCTAGTATTCTATAACGTTATGCCCAGGTATTGATCCACAGACTGAAGGATACCATAGCATCTTTTTTGAATTAAGAAGACACCTGCAATATAATGTTAATTTTAAGAATTTGAATCTCATGAGTAATGTTTTAAAATAAAACATTTTTTTAAAAAGATTTAAAATTTTAGTGCTATACAGATAAAAACCCCTTAGTCTTAACAGCACCAATAAGAGCTAATTTAGGGAATTTGGTGTTCAAGTTTAACTTCAGAATCATGAAGAAAAAGAAGCTGATGACAACACTGTTTTTATGAGTTTTTCAGCCGCCTCCAGGCTGAATATAGCTATGGAGAAGGATAGTTAAACTCAATGATCACTACATTCTACCTTCAAGCACAAAGAATCAACATTTATCAAGTGTTGTAATCTCTAAATAACAAAGTTTTAAATCGATTGAGACTTAAAATAATAGAAAAAAAAAGACTAAAATTTACAAAAAAAGAATATATGAGTACATCTTTTAAGAATATCAAGAATAAAATTGCAGTATGAAATCAATTAGTGCGGGGTTTTATTAAAATGTTGAGATTAAAGAGGTTGTATACACTAAATACTTGAAATGAAGTGTTAAATAATAAGATACCACACTAATACGAAACATCATGCGCTTCAAATAATAAACAAGCAGCAATAACTAATACTGCAAAACACCAAAAATAAATTCAGTAAAACACTGCTTCGGGTGCAAGCAATTCAGTTTCATTAAAAAGCTTCAGAAATTTCCAATAAAATCATTTGATTTAGATATTCCAAGGGGTTCTCCCTGAAAACAGGGTCTTGAAACATTCTAAACCTCATTAATTGGAACAGAACATCATTAGCTTACATAGTTCCTTGAGTAAATTATACCTCTGAATAAAAAATAAAAAAAATATTAAAGTATACAAACATAATTAAATGCTAAAAAGCAATGAAAAAATGGCTCAGTATTATTATCAGCCTCTCAATCATTACTTTCAGAAGCAGAACTGGCATTAAAGCTGTATAATCTATCATCGCAGCCATTGCGGTTCCACAACATGAAGAAACTAAACATTTGAAATAGTAGATTCAATAACAAAATCTATAAATAAAAATTCATTAGATGATACACATATAAATGACACTTCAATCATAGCCTTTTCCAATTATAAGTTGAAATAAAAAATGAACACTAAGATCCGTTTTTAAAATAGAGGAAAAACTATGTAAATATTTGTTATAAAAATACACCTCAGAAAAATCCAATCAATCCATATGAATTTAGCTGTTCCAAGGGGTTCTCCCTGTAAACAGGGTCTTCAAACATGCTAACCTCATTAATTGGAGCAGACATCATTGGCTGCTTACATACATTGTGAAATTTGATTTCTGACCAAGAAAATCAAAATATTGTAAAAAACATAATAGTGCAAAGAGATAATAATATGATCAAGTAAAATATTTGTTTTACTATTATCTTCTCAAACACGTTACTTCAAAAACAAGCAGCTCTATAAGACGATTTATCACAGCAACCGCTAAAAAAAATTAAAATTTGATATACTCAACAACTAACAACCTTTAATCGAAAACAACAGTAGCAAGAATTCTTCAGGTGATAATTAATTAGTACGTAGATCATTATTTACAGATTTCTAAGAAAATAAAAACAGGAACTAAGAAAACTTGATGTAGCGAAATGTTTTAGAGACAACGCCATGAAGATAAACGATGTCTCCACGTTAAACCCGCAGCCTGATTCTATGCCTCCATGACTAAGCATTCCAGATATGGAAATCCTAAAAAGCGTAAGGTGAAGAAAGGCAAGTATATAAAATATTGAAAATTGAAATGAAAAATTCAGAAGAAAATTTAGCCGTTGCTTTGACACAGTTCAGGCGAGGAATAGCGTGCAGAACGGTAACACAGAACGGCTAATGAGTCTTGCACGAGCAATGGGGCTACCATTGTCATTTAAAATCGAAGAAGCCCGGGGTGCACCGTGCATCGAAAATCACAACAAAGTTTTGGCAGCTTCTCTTCTGTGATTTGGTAATAGAAATCCTAGAACTCAACTAATCGATGGATCTAAAACGTAAAAGTCTTCCAAAAGTAGAATTCATGTAAGGAAATAAGAGCTTCGGGAGCGACAGAATACCTTCGAATAGATCTCAGAAAGAGGCCCAGTAAGAATTGAGGGCCTCTAAGGATGCATTAATAGATGTTTCAGAAAAACCCTAAAAGCATTGTTGACAGCTGGATGCAGATCCAACGGCTGATCAATGAACAGGATTTGCTTTCGCACCTTCTCGCTTAATTTTTATTTTTTTTTCTTTTTATGATTGTAATATCTAAATTTTGAAATAATACTTATAATATTTATAAATAAAAAATGACATTTTATTAATATATTTTAAATGAGTATATTGAAGTATTTTGGTTCATGTGAAAATTTATATTTGTAATAAAATACATATTAATATACATCAAAATATATAAATATATGTCAATTCAATATATATTTTAATGGTCCTAAATAATTTTTGATGTATATTTGTATAGCATTTTTATTAAATATTAAACACCAAATGCAAACTTTGATTTCATAATTTTACTTCAATTATCAAATGGGGTTTATTTTGTATATAAAAAAATACTAATATATTATAAAGTTGACACATATTAAATAGTATAGTTCTTAACATAAATCTTAATAGAATATTTAAGAAAAAAAAATCTTCAAAACATTAGTGAGTTGTGCGAATTGACGAGTGATGGATGAATTTGATATTAGATTTAAAGCTCCCTTGAAATTAAGCTTAGGGATTTTGTTAGATTTAAGAGCAAGTGAGCTGATTTTAAAAATTTAGAAATTTATAATGTTTAAAAATTAAAGAATAAAAGTGTGAATATTACAAAGAGAAATCAATCTATAATTATTTAGATTATCCTAAATATAACATCCTAAACGCTAAGACTTTGAAAATCACTCATTTAGCAAGCACCGATGGTGGAGCTACCAAACCCCTCATTTTCGACTACTTTCAAGCTGAAACCTTCATTAGCTCTCGAACAAACCTCAGTAGTAAGAGTTAGACATGAATAAGATTAGGACGAGATAGTAAGCACACTCATTAGGGTAAAGCCCTCAAGCCCTCAATTCTTTCACATTTCAATTATAATCAATAGTTTAATTTTTGATTCTAAGTACTATTCTATATGAATCATACATATTAAGTAGCACAAATTTTCAAACAAATTCTTGAATCTTAGACTGTAATCTATTGTATATATGAACTAACATTCATGTATACCAATTTTTCAAGTCCATAGTTACAAATGCACAACACAAGCAAATAAAAAAGCTACTAAACCCACTTAAATAATAATCATATGGACCTCATGTAAATAAAAATATAATTACTATAATATTTTTGTCGTAACTTGAATTTTTAAATATCAAATTAGCTCATGAACCTAATCATTAATATTAAAATAGTCATAGGATCAATACCTGAAATTTTGGAAGAAATCAGAAGTCGTTTGAGTAATATCAGTATTTTGATCAATGTAATTAATTAAAAATGTGATAATTATTTAGACTTCAAATTGAAAATTTGATTTTATTTTTGAGCTCCTCACACTCAAATTAGCTATAGAAGATATTTTAAGAGTTTTTGGATGACATTTGGTTACTATTTGGGTTTATTAGATTAACATATTTAATTAAATAAATACTTATATAAATATAATTTGAATTATAGCCACTAGATGGCGAAAGATCCGTCGTTCGACTTGTTTCCTCGAGCGATCGGACGGCTCTGATTAGATGAGAGTCATCCGACGCAATTACGGGCCAAGATTAATGGTCAGGTATGTTATCGGGCCCGTCGTCAGGCTATCGTCTCCATGGGAGACACCCAAGGGCTCGCGTCGCTATGAATCGATAGCTAGGTCGTCGATTCGCTTGATTACGCCGGCCGAACAATACCTTGGTACCTAATAATTTAGGAAGTTACATGCTGTAACAACCCAAGTTGTTACCCTAATTAATTATAACTAATTTAAGTCCTGATTCTGATCTTAGCGTAAGTCATTAGGTGTTCACCATTATAACAACCCAAATTCTTAATCACCAAGGTAATGTCCGTTTTGGCCTGAAAGACCTTACGATTTTGCCCTCAGAAAATAACTTTCAAATATGTCACCCATCCTGGGAGTGCTCCCACATGAGCACGCTTAACTTTAGAGTTCTTATCAGTAACTCTGTCGTTATCTGAAAATGCGTCTTGATGTTTAAAAGTTTCAATTATTACTACTTAAGTGGATTGTTACACCATGCCTGCTTGCCCCATCTGGAAGAGAAGTTTCCCTGATTGTAGCATTTACCATAGGAATGGGGACGTTTACACACCAGGGCATCCAACGAATTTGTTCAGTTTCGATATGGTAGACCTTAGTTACCTTAAAATGCTTAAAAGCTTCTCTTCTTGCAGGAACAAAGTGAGCTTTTTTTTTCATGTTCATCTAAACTTAAAAATATTATTGCATATGCACTGCTTTATTGAGTTCCAAAAAGTGTTTGAACTGACAAGAAACGGGATGCGCTCTGATTGAGTCATGGAGTCTTTTCTGAAATCGGTTGCATCTTGACGCCTTTGATCTTACCAGATCCGAGGTGAAACGAGATAGACACCAAAATTTCATCTCATACTCAGAGACAGATCTCCCTCTTTGAGTGGGTTGAAGTAGTTCATATTCGAGAATGGTTTGGGCAGACTAATGAAAGAAGGCCTCTTTGAATGCTTCCAAAATGGATTCCCATGGAATATCCTCAATTTCAAAATTGACGAACTTCGTATTTTGCTCATTTTCCCGCCAATACTCTGCTTCATCTTGGAATAGATGGGTGGTTAAACGGCTTGCTTTGAAATTAGTTCATTTAATGCTTGTCAGGTCATTTTCCACTATCTTCAGCCAGCTAATGGTGTCCATGGGGTTCAGAGCCCCATTGAAAGTGGTTGTCCTCATATGGAAAAAGCTATGCAGGATGCCATCTGCCAAAAAGTGTGGGGCAGATGGAGCTGCAATGTGAATCATATGTGGTTGCTTAGTTGTAAGAATATTACGAGTCTTTTGAGCATATTGAGCCTGATTTTCAATTAAATTTTTTACCAAACCTACCAATGAATTGATGTCATCAAACCCGATATAAGAAAAGATAGTATTCTTGATTGGAGTAATCATCGAGGGGGATCTTGGGTTCATCTACAATACCAAATTTTAATTTTTATTTATCATGATTTTTATTTAATCAAATCACATTATAATTTAGCACAATAAAATTTCAAATTTGTTAAGCATACTTTCTCTATCAATGTGGTTCATATATTAGTTGACATCATTGTAATGGAAGGGATTGGCATCATTGAGACATTTCATTACCACTATTGCCCTATCCTTGAGAGTCGCCTTATAGATTATGAATTGTGTATTTAAGAAAAAAAATCAAAATATGTTTCCAGCTTGTCTATCTAGTCGACAATCTTTTCTGTATAAAATATATCATAACTCAGCATGTTCATTCTAGTTGTCTTTTTGGTGCAAGTTCGAGGCCCATTAATCACTCAGGCCTCACTAATGTTGCAACTCATGATGTTTATCTTTTCTCCTTGGGTTTTGTCTGCAGTTCTAATCAAAATTGTTGATTATTTGAGTTCCTTCCCCAATGAACTCTCGAAGTTGAAAGAATAGCAAAAATAATGTTTTGTTTGTGTCAATAATCTTTTTTTAGTAATTAATTATCATTATTTGTAGCCTTATAAGGGTACAAATGTAATGCTCCATTTGACAAATTCAAAAAGGATGATACAATATTATGCAAATGATGACAATTTATTATTCTGTTGAAATTATAATATGAGTTGTCATTCATATTCTTAGGAGTGAGTAGAAATTATAGTTTCTCCATGCATTTGTATTGCCGTCTATTTTCTTTTATTTTATGAAGATTTGCATGGAGCATAGATTTTTAGGTTAGCATCCGTGTTTTCTTTACTTCCCTGCTGATAATAAGTAATAATTGAAATGGGTGTTATATCTGAACCTTTTGAGTTGTTTCACTAATTTTCTCATTGTTTCAAAACCCTTTTTTTTACTTCCCTTTTTCACTTTCTTATCATTTTGTTTCTTACAGGTTGTGATTTTTATACTGTATGGATACTTTTTAGTATATGCTATATATTACTTCTTGTTTCTTGTATCTAGTAGATCTTTATACAGCAAGATATAGGACTAATTGAGGTTGATGTAATTACCATGGATTAATCAAGTAGAAGTGTATTTTGAGCTTTAGTAGTGTATTGATAGGTTTGATTTTAATTCTTGATGTTGCCATAACATGCTATAATAGGTTGTAAAATTGTGATTGCTGCATAATGAACCTTACACAGGTTGTGTTCAAATGACTTCAATAATTTTGTCATATGGGCTAGAATAAATAACATCCTTTACTCCACTTGAAGACCTGGGTAGTTCTTCAGTATACCACTGAATTAGGATAGTTGGTTATAGTGATCAATTATCACTCGATGATATTTTATGCTAAGTACACTCTTGGTTTGTTGAGCACCACAAATGAGATAGCATTTTCTTTTATTAATATAAATCAAGTAAGCAAACTTGCATCAATAGTAAAAATGAAATAGAAGATTTCAAGTCAAGTCTCCATAAATCTCCCTTTAATCATTATATCCTGCAACTCATCTTTCGTGTTTATTCATGATTTTCTTATCTTATCTCATTTGGTAAAGTTCTCATACAAGTTTAAAAGAAAATTTATAGAATGAAGTTCCCAAAATTTTCTTTAGTTGAATATAAATTTTAGTGTAACAAATATATATATAATGAAAGGTAAGATAGAATAATGAGGCATTAATATTTTTTTTACTTTAGGTGATAATGTTAATATTCCAAACTTTCTTCTCTTTACATTCTAATTCTAATATTGTAAACTAAAAGTCCAAATGCATTGTAAACTTTTAAATGTCAAGTCTTTTATTGATAATACTATTAAAGCTTAACAATACCAACCTTCTTATTAATTCGATTGTAAATAATGTTAATGAATAGTTATATAAATATGCTAACTTCTAATCCCTTTCTTATAGATAATATTACAATATCTAAGATAGAGAATGCTGAATTAAATGTTTCAATACTCCACAATACTGAATGAATAAAATAATATTAGTTTAAAAGATTCAATACTGCTATTTAGTTATGGGATCCAAAAGAAAAATTGCCATGTAGCATATAAGATTCAAAAACTGCCATTTATTTAAATGATATCCAAATGTTATCAATTTTAAAATAAAACAAGTATTGCTAGTTAGTTTAGAAGATTTAAATGTAGCCATCCTTTTAATAAAATCATATGCTATCTTTAAATTTAAATGATTCTTGTTTCTTTTATATTTAAATGTTAACTTTAATGATGATGTTCTTTACAGTTGATTAATAAATGGATATCAATTAAAATGCTACAATAAATGCTATTGCCTTATGGCATAATAAGCCAAATGATGTTGCACTTATAAAATTTCTAATTTTTATTTTCTGCATCTCTTTTTATTAGATGTTTAATATATGATGTATAAACTATTTTATTTAGTTTTATATATTTAAACTCTATTGTAGAACTGGAAATAAGCAATCTTATAAAAATGATTGAACTCTATTTTAGAACTGGAAATGAACTCTATTTTAGAATTGGAAATAAGCAATCCTATAAAAAAGATTGAACTTTATTTTAGAACTGGAAATAGTCAATAGATTGACTTATATTTTGATTGTGTAAAATTGTTTATTTAAACAAAACAAAGGAGACTCTGCCGAAATTTCTAAGAATTTTAGGACTTAAAAAATTTGTGGGAAATATAGATGTTTTCATATGTTAAACACTTATAAAATATCTAGAGTTTCATATCTAGAATTGTAAGTATTCACTTCAATTGAAAGTATTAATCATAAGTTAATTAATTCAACTCCAAATTAGATAATCCAAAAAAATCAATTTAGATCAAAAAAATCAAATATTACGAATCATGTTAAAATTATGAAATATTAAATTAATGAATTAAATTTATTTTTGGCAGATCAAAAAAATTGATTTGATTGAAATTTTGTCAAAACAATTAGGTACGTAAATCTACTTATAAGTTTTATTTCAGTATTCTTATTTGAGCCATTTTCATTTTTGAGCATTATTAAAACTGCTTACCGCTATTCAATCTGCAAAAGAATGTTATCAAATAGCATGTAATAAAAAGATGAAAAATAGTATATATTTTTGTGGTGTTTGTCTTTGAATGATGGAAAGCAACACTGATAATTTGTACAAATTGGGCCTGCTGGCAGCCCGTGAGAGTTATATGAGGGATTTAGCCCTTTTTAGGAAGTGGGCAAATCTAGAGGAAAGACACACCATCCGTTCTTATTTTGAGTAAGCTACCGATGGGTAGTGAGATAAGCTTCCTACAGGTTATGCCTATGGGTTTACCCATTTGGGCTCAGGAGTCTACGGACTCGACTTATTGTTACAAATGCTTTTGATAAAATTTATGCTTTTCATATATGTTTAATTTCACAGCTAACTTGCAGGGCAATACTTAAATTTGAAAATTTATTTTTCTTTCATATGCAGATATTCAGTCATTTTCATATTTTATTTATGAATATTATAGGATGCTAGAATACTCTTATAAGAACGATTTGCGTACTCTTACCTGACTGGTAACTGAATTTTTCAGGTTTTGAAAATTAAAAACTTTGAAAATCTGTCAAATTAAAAGAGAAGAAATAAAGAAGCGAGAAAATGTGAATATTTAATATTTATTGTAAATATTAAACTGTTGTAATTTCATATATGTTTGGCTATATCTTTAAAATATATAATTGGACTGTGAATATTAATTATATTATTTTCTTTTTGCATATAGAAAATGTATGTTTCCAATTGCATGAATCATTCTTTTGAGATTCTCGAACTTCGGTCCCCGGTCGTCACATTATGCATATACTTCCCTTTCCAAGCATTTACGCAAACGCCTGGAGAAGCTCGTCTCAACATCGCTGCCTCCGTTCCTTGGAAAATACCACCTAGTTTTGCTTCTCGGTATAGTTGTCTCCACGGCTCTTCTGTAATGCAAAGGATTTACGTGGTTCAATGAAAACAACTATGTCTACTAGAAGGAGATGAGAAAGTTTACATTATTTCAAAGAGATCTCATAGTTTTAGGATCACAATCCTTTCACAAGAGACATACAACGAGATTCTAGCATTCTTTTTTCTTCCACAACTCTTCAAACCCTAACCATCTATCAGATTTTGGGACGGTGGTTGAAAAACGACTTGAATATTTGTCATAGCTTGCGATTTAAGATTTTATAGGTCCCCAAAACGAGTTCTGCAAAACCACGGGCGCTGAGGTGTGCTCTGGCGCTCGTCTGCGAACAACGAGCGCTACGGTGCTCCCTTGCAATAAGACACCAAACGTTACTTTATTTTATGATATACTAATTACAATTGTAATAGCGGGTGGAGATAGAATTATATAATTAAATATTATAATTGTAATAGCACTTTTATTATTGCAAGTATTTGTGATGTTCAAATGGATTGGATGGGAGTGTAAAAAAATCATTTTGGTATGATTTGAATGAATTTAATAAATACTCTAAAAGAAATATTATTTATAAAAGGATTTCTATGAATAAAATAGTTTAATAGTAGTTATATTGGTTTTGATTTTAGAGAGCTTAACAAAGAATGATTTTGGAGTGTCTTAATTATATTAGGAAATGAAATGAATATATTATCACTTGTAAATTTGGAATTTTTAGAACTCAAATTGATGAAGATTATAAGGATAGTTATCTTTTTATTTCTCTATATTATTTTCAAAAGAAAGTATTTCCTTAATTTAGTTCATGTTAAGTTTATCCTTACTTAATTTATAAGTTAGTTGAGATAAATTATTGTTTAATTAGAATCTATTTATTATTGAGTTAGGTTCTCCTTTTTGCTTTTTCAAGCATTTATTTTAGAAAATGTTAGGGCATCCTCTCCAAGTTGAATAATTTTTTCTAATTAATTAAATATATTTTAATGAATTTATAATTATAATTTGTCTAACTAATCTTAATTATTATCTATTTAACACTAGATTTAAATATATTAAATACAATGAGACACGGAAGGTTACTTTATTTTATGATATACTAATTACAATTTAAATTTTAATTTTTCAAGTGAAACTATTGATTATATAATCTAAAATCAACATCATAAATTTACTATACATCGATCTCTATCATCAATAAATTAATAAATTAATTTGGTTCGGTTTGATTAGTATTTTTTGTTTGTCTGGTCAGTTCTATTTTTGAAGTTCAAACCTGAAATCCTACGATTATAAAAATTGATCAAATAGTTATTTTAAAAAAAATACTATTTTGCTCCCTTATTTAATTATGTAATTCTATCTCCACCTGCTTAATTTCCCCTAAACTATCTATTAAAATGTTATCAAACATAATGATTACTTGAGCTTAATATTTTTTGCTTTTTGTTCATACTTTTATTTCTTGGAGGCAATATAATTTTTAAATTGAAGTCAAATATCCATTTTACATACAAATTCAAAAAACTACTTAGTGAGAGTAACAATATTCAAACTACATATTTCGTTAGTATAGCTCTTGTTTTTTTTACATTACATTGCTTTAAGGAATCATGGTCATAAAATACTCATTAAACATGAAAAAAGCTGCACATTATTGATTTGGTGGAACAAGTGATGGCTCCAAAAAAATAGCATCAGCATAAAACCCTACCCTTAAGCCTCTTTAGCATCTATATACCAAAAACACCAAAATACCTCCTTGCAAAAACAATTATATAAAGCTCAAAAAAATCGGAGGGGGCAACTCAATAGGGCCCAATCAAACATAAAAAATTGACGTCACAAACATAATAGAAACATAGTTTCAAAAAATGTGTTTGCAAAGGTTAATAGTGAGAAGACTTTTTAGAGGAATATTTCAGCACTCAGAAATTATAAGGCATCTACAATACACAATGTTTTCTTTTCCATTTGCACATATTTTATATTGGAATGCATGATCAATTTGGCTGTTGCTTTTATATCTTCTTCATATTCCTTCAATTTCATTGACATTTGCTATAATTTCTTTGAATCTCATTAGGAAGACCTGAAATCATTTTGGCAACTAATTCTTACAATTTGCACCGTATGGAACTGAGAATAAATCAGAGAAACAGAGCCAATTCAATAGCATCAAAGTTGTATAGGTTGCTCTCTAATTTAAGTTTGAAAGCTTGACATTTATATGATTCCATTCAAGAAGCACCACAAAAACAGTTGTGTTAGATATGCAAGAGAAAGGTGTTCTCCTGAATTAATTTTTTGTATTCGGACTGGGAATTTTAGTTTATATGTAAAGAAGAAACTCATATTAATTAAAATATTGTTTTGATTAAACATATTTTAACAGCGATGTATTGTTGCATGTTAGAGTAGATCCACATATATTGATGTGAATCAATTGTATGTCAAGTTAGGCCCTGCAACTGCACTTTCAGATTATGTATTACCAGATACATGCATTGCCTCACATTAATTTCAGAGGCTCTATGCGAAATTAGGGGCATGCTCATGTATGTCTGAGTTCGTCTTTTTTATGTACATCACACATGCATCCCGTTAATATCTAAAGCACGCATCCTTAGCGCCTCTAGTTAAGATGAATTATTGAGCAAAACCAAAGACACACAAATCACAGATCAAAAATGATGAAGAAAATAAAATATCAGATCTCTCCTCTCTTCTCCCGGAAGAAAAATGACGGCCGCCAAAAAAGACACCACGCTCCATAACTCTAACATTCACAAAGATATATATAAAGCCTATAGGCTTTATGTACAGGTATTTAAAAATACCGTCATTGAAAAAATGATCTATCATGGGATTTATTTATCAACCAGTGAAAATGTGAATGGGTCAACAGTACATCCAGTGCTAATTCAATCAGGCTAATATTGCATACACATGTTGCATGTCATTTCATGGCACCTATGATTGAGTAGTAAATGAGTCGGAATGACCTGTTCATAAACAACGGTCTTTTTTGACAGCCCAAAACATGCTATTGTGAACTTTTTAACAGAGTACTCAACAATAGCAAGTGTTCAGAACTAAAAAAATCAGAAAAAATGCAGGAGAAAAAAGAAACTACAGATAGCCTGGGTCACCATATATCATCAGAGCTTCAATGCATTAAACAGTAAGGCTCCGTTCAAATATGGGTTGACATTTTGACTAAACAGACTTATTTATTTTGGCTTATATTTACTGTTTTGTGAACTCAAAATAAAACAACAACACAAATTAAATATAATTTAATGATAAATCTATACCTACATTTGATGTTATAAATTAGACACAATTTATAAGGCTCCATTCAAATTAAGTAATTGCCAGATTTTCTCAAGTATAACAAAAACTTAATTTGATGCTTGAAGCCTTATAAATTGCTTACAAGATCATCAATTTAGAACAAGCTTATTTAACCAAATTATACCAATTCATTAAAATCATTTAAAATCAAATTAAATAAATAATTTAAAAGCTTAATTCCAAAGCCTTAAAACCTTTTAGACTGAAAACCAAACAGAATATGAACCGAACCTATAGCCAAACAATTTATTACGTTTGGTTTGTTATATTTTAGGTTTTGTTAAATGATCTATCATGATTTATTTTTAAATGTAGATGGATTTCAAGCCAAACAGAACAATGCAGATTCGTACTCGAAGCCTTTACAAAATGAATTGAAGTGAAGATTAGTTTATTCACCAGATGAGAAAAGCAGGAAATTGAGACTGGCTAACCTGTCGATTCCAAGCATCCATGAGGGAGTGAAGAGAGATTTTTCCTGAAACCTTCCAAACTTTGTTAGGGTCAAAGTAGATATTTTCCAGGGTGGTCAAGTCTGCAGACAGAGCATGCAAATCTGGGTGCTGAATCCACATTAAAAAGCTAAGGGTTCCATTTGGGACGACTGCAAGTGTCTGCAGAATAAGCTATATAACTACCGTGGGAAGATTTTAGAGTGTCCCTACAGAAAAGTAGGACAGAAATAATGTGCACCCTATAGTTACTGAACTGTATTAAATCTAACGTGAAGAAGCAAGTTACAATATCGAAATGTGACAATAATATACGGAAAACTGTGAAAAAATATTCACAAATGCACCCTACGGCTCACATTGAACTCTTAATGCCAAGAACATCTAATAGTAGACTAAAAGGCAACCAAAGAGTGCTCTAACCTTCTGTTGGGTAATTACTGCCTTGAACTTTGAGGGTACAACCTTTTTAAATTCTAAGAACAATGTCCACGAGCTTCAATAAGTTTAGAGGTGGCAATGAGCCACGCTAACTAGCTAGTCAGCTCAAACATGGTTTGTTCATGGGCTTGCGAGCTGCACTCAAGCTACGAATAATGCTTGAATCATTAAGCAAGCTCGAGCTCATGCTGGCTCAACTTGTTAGCTTGTCAAGTAAATTCATTTACAAAAAAAATTTTAATAAACATAACAACAACAACACTAAGCCTTAATCTTACTAGGTGGTGTTGGCTACATGGATCCTTTGTTTCCATTGTGTACGATCAAATAGAAGACCCTCCTTAAATTCCAAATAGAGAAGATCCTTCTTAATAATTCATTTCCCTATCCTTTTTAGTCTTCCTCTCTTAACAAGGCAGAATTCATAAACTCAATTTTACAATAAAAATAAAATAGAATACATAAAGCTCAAAAAAGTGGGATCCGAGCTCGAGCTTAGTCTAGCTCAAGTTTCACTTGATTCAATTACACCCCGAGGTAGGTTACACTACAATTCCTCTAGTCAAATCACATGATTATTTAAAGTGCTTCTCCTCAATAGCATGGCATCTCTTGACTATGATGAACCTAGAGAAACCATCAAGGAAGTTCAACAACAAAGATTACACAGCTAAGTTGATAAGAGTTTTGATGCTTGATGGCAGAAATGAATTCTTTCATGCATATTTAATAGGCTCACTTACTCTCAACACAGATTTTTCGCTAATTTTCTTTCTTCTATTAAAGAAAGTTAAACTGCCTCCAAGATAATACAACATTGTCCAGCTTACAAATTTCTTCCCTGAGAGTTATGCCACTTTTTTTTTTAAAGTAGGTATTGCGCCATTAAAATAAAGCAAAACAAGGAGTAAGCCTAATAAAATCTGCCTCTTACCGATACATAAAGGCTTGCAGGAATAATATCATCAAACCTAAATAAATCACACCACCGGTAAGGACAGCACAGGAATTAACAACCCAATTTTCAGTTCTATGTATGTGCGCTAAGGAAATATAATGAAAATTTAGCAAAAATGAGAAAAAGGGTAGAGCATATCACAATTGTTGGAGGCAGGTCCAAGCCTTCCACAATATAACAAGCATGTCCAATCTGGCCCCTTAATAATAGCAAAGTCTTTGTAAGAACCCACTTAAATAGTAATAAGTGAAACTTTTAAACATCGAGGTGTCTTTTCAAATAAAGATGGAGTTCCTGATAAGAACTCCAAAGTTAAGCGTGCTCAGGTGGGAGGACTCCCAGGATGGGTGACCTGCTGGAAAGTATCTTCTGAGGGCAAAACCGTGAGGTCTTTCAAGCCAAAGCGGACAATACCTTGGTGCTTAAAAGTTTGGGCTATTACAAATGGTATCAGAGCAGACCATAGGGTGTCAGATAGGAGCTAAGTGTCATACAGGGTAAAGTATCACTTCATGTGAGCAGCCTCTTGAACCCATGATGGTTAAGGTGCTACATGGTTGTGGGTACCTCTTGTGCCTGTAGGGGTCACCTCTAGTCCTATCTACCTAATGCATGGTTCTTGGATCTATGTATGGATACTGACGAGGACGTCAGTTACTTAAATTGGGGAGATTGTAAAAACTCACTTAAGTAGTAATAAGTGAAACTCTTAAACATCGAGGTGCATTTTCAAGTAATGGTGGAGTTTCTAATAAGAACTTCAAAGTTGAGCGTGCTCAGGTGGGAGCACTCCCAGGATGGGTGACCTGCTAGGAAGTTATCTTCTGAGGGCAAAATTGTGAGGCCTTTAACCCAAAGTCGACAATACCTTGGTGCTTAAGAGTTTGGGCTGTTACAATCTTGCTCCTTAATTTAATCCTACAAGCAATCCCTGATCTACAAACATAGCTTTCAAGCACAACTTGAGAATCTTTGAGTGGCCATCTGCATCTGAGATATAGATGCTTTTCATTTCATTACTAATAACAACACTGCCAAAGGCATCCTTGGTGGCCAAGAGGAACAATCTGTTGAAACAAAATTTGATCCATCTTGGGGTAGGGAAACACCAAGAAAAGCTAGAGTTAAGTTGGTTCTCTGGGCTATAGCATTCCAGAAGGTTCATGGTTGATCAAATAATATTTTTTTCATGGGATCATCTACAAAATCCTGGCCACATAAAATGCCTGAGTCATGATGTCACTATCATGCTTTTCCACAGTTTGGCACCTCCAATCATGATATAAGATATAACTAAGAAGCTGAACTTGGTAGCTTCAAGTCTAATCCGTAAACTCAATCATTAGGATAGAAAAGTGTTCATCTAATTATATATAGCGGTTAGCTGATAGCCCCATGAATAATTGTTGATCTAACAGACGCAGTAAACAAGCAGAGATTTGCAAAGTGTTACAAGTTTTAGACCACATTGCAATCCCAAACACATAAATTGTCACCAGACAACTATCTCATACAGCCATGAGTTTGTTGGAAGTAACAATTCAACAAGCCTAAAATAAAAACATTTTTAGTGGCCTAATCTTTAAGTTCCATACAAATGCAGCAAGCAAATTCTTTCTCTTGAATTACTAATGTAAGCAACCTTAAAGCAACGTATCATACTGATCCTGAGTCCTGTGTTATAGTATAGTGTCCACCAGCATGCGGCAAGAGCTTAAAATCTACTAGGCAAAAATTGACCCAAACCAGATATGAAGGTCCCAACTGTCCCAATGGCTATTTTTGTCCAAGTGCGGAATAGACTGAAAGGTCATTGGCAATTCATACGAAGATCAGGTTGATCGCAATGGCACTAAGAGGCTGTTTGGTTGGCTGACATCTAGTGCAATGTTATGTTATTTAAAATTGTTGCTAAGATAACAGCTGTTTGGTTTGATGTTATATAATTAATGACATCTCAAAAATTACATAAATGCCATCGTATAATGTTATCTAAATGTCAGTCGAAACCGAAGAGGTATCAGGAGAGGTAGGGTACTTCGCGCGACTCTTGGAGATGTCGACGCCGAGATCGCTTCCGCCGTCGCTACCGTACGCGCTCGCCTTGCTTCGTTTGCCGTCGCTGCCGAGACGCCCGGAAGGGGTCGCCATCCCGAGTGAGCTACTGCACAAGGTCAATCGCTTAGTCCCTTCGTCCTTCTCCGCAATACTTCACCAGAAGAACCTTTACTTGCTCGCGTGCATTGGCAAAAAATGGATCCTGACTCTTTCCGGTCGACAATGTCCAATTTGGCGCTCGATGATGTGATGGCAACGGCGGCTCGAGACTATCAAAAGGTTCGGAGATTCATTGAGTTTGCAATAGTCTTTATTTAATCTGCATTCGCTAGTGGAAATTGAGGATAATCGATTCCAAACTTTCATTTTGGGGTCGGCGAGTGGAAGAGTGCATCAAGAACTAAAGGTAATAGGTCTAAGTTGAGGTTTATAAAGTATTGGGTTGCCAATTTGACGGATCTTCTAGAAAAGTACGTGTTATCGCTTAAAAATTATGTTTGTTTGTGAGCATAAAGTGAAGAGTTGTTGGGCAAGATTGCCTCCATCTCAAGTAGAAATGGGGGCTTCCAATGCCTCAAAACATCAGTTTTGTTAGCTAATGGGAACACTAATTGGATCCTGATGGTTGTTCGAGTTCATTCCAGGTGTTTTAGCGATCTCGTATAAGAATAAAACCGATTGTCTATTGAAATTGGAGAACAGTTCCGATTGATAAAGAATGGTTATTAGGATTTGTTGCTTAAGAGGGGGGATTGAATCTTTGTTGAATCTTGATGATAATGAATTGTAATTTAGGAGTATTCTTACCTCAAGTGTAATATAGCATGAATGACACTGAACCAAACAGCATATATATGAATAACACTAACATCTGTTATTTAAATAACACTGAACCAAACAGCCCCTGTTATCTGAATAACATGCTATCTTGATAACTTTTCAAATGTCGATGAACCAAACAGCCCCTAAATCTCTTCTAGATGCCCTCAAATAAATTTAATTACCACTGCCAAAAGTTCATTGGGTAATTTGCCAAGTACCAAATCTTTTGTCACACTTCAAAGTTTTGACCTTTGTCTCTATATCATGAGACCATAAATATTAATAAAAAAGCATGACAAGCAGTTAAAAAACTAAACCCAAAAGTAGGCCTTGAATGCCCAGAACACCAGCCTCCTTTAAATGATAAAAACTTCGTTCTACATTAGGTAATGGGTCCCTTTCTCTAAAACACTTCCTAGAGAACGTTCTAATGAAACATTTCAATTTTATGTAATGTTAAATCTGAAATAAGGGAGAGCTTTAAGGAGTGGCAGATAGGACTGCTTTCATAAGACATACCCCCTCCATGCATAAGATAAAGCTCATATTATGCTCTGCATAGAGATATTCTATCATCATGTAAAAAAAATAACCACAATATATGGCCAAGTAACAGTCATTTCACATTGCTACATCTGATGTAACCCAAAAGCTGCACCAATCTTTGTTACTTATACTGCAGAGTGCAATGGCTGGATATAATTAAAGATGCCTCTATTAACTTTCCGACCTGTCTACATAATTACCATCAAATAATTGTATAGTGTTAAATAGAATTAAGAAAAACCTACAAAAATGTGCAATCAAAGGGCCACACTGATAAATTCAAACACTAATGGCAAAGTGCCAAGTCACTCTATATATCATGCATATCAAAAGAAAGTAAGTGGACACATAAAATAAAAATTAAGTGACCACGAACAACTATGATGGAATTTTGGCTTGGCTTGAATTGGGGCTGGCAATTTGACCTGAAACTTGAAACTCGAACTCGAACTCGAAACACTTTAACTCGACTAGAAATTTTCGAATCATGTTCGAGTCGAACGGCTTGACTCGACTCGAAATGACTCAAAACGACTAGAACTCGACTCGAACTCAACACTGGCTTGAATCCATCACAACAGCATGTAATTCACCAAAATTGCATTGCGAAGCCCAACTTATCCACTTTGGAGGGAAGCCAAAACTTGCCAAAATAACCTCCAAACATTTTCATTTCATTTTATTGTAAGCCTGCTGCTATATTTCAAGCTTCAATATCATCATACCTGTTGTAAAACTGCAGCAGTAAAACCATTGGAAAACCTCTTGAGCACTACTAAAAGTTTTCCCAAAAATCCCAGTCCGCAACAAAGATGCGGTTGCTCTCAAGCAATAAGAGGTAAACAATTCAAAGTGCATGCTCACCAAAATTTTGGCAATTGCTCATAAATAGTAATGAAGAGACTGATCACGTGGAATCAAGCTAGACTAGAGACATATCATTAGTAATGTTGACAGCTAAGGTGTCCTAAATTTTCTTTGGCATCCTGATAGTCTCAAAAAATATATAAATTTAAAAATTATTGAGATGCAGTGTCCCAATACCCCTTGTCAAATGAAGTGTGATGCTATCAATACCTAACGATTTTATTGTTTTCCTTTTTTTATTCAAACCCAAATTTCATCCCCCAATAGACGCATCAAGCACATTCACAGATTTTCTCCCCAAGGTCTTGCAGATTAGGACATTCCTCCGTAAGTTAAGAGTAGCCTCATTTCATCACAAAAATATGCAAGCAAACCAAAATACTTCTTTTGGATGGGCATATGGAACAACCAAGCACGAAACCGATGGAATGTAGCAATGAAGTTGGCATCATTAACTAAGTAGACATAGGCTACGTTTTGGAAAAAATTTGGTTCCCGTTGTTTGCAGGGGCATCCCCTAGTAAAAGCAATTTTCAGAAGTAATTTCTAAAGTGTGATCTAGCTGTTTTTTATTATTAAGCATATAAAACTATTTTTAATCCCTAACTCTCCACCACCATAAATACTTGCTAACTAGCTAATCATCCACTCAGTCATGTTTTTTTACAACATTTTCACACCATCTTCTTATGCAACCTTTTATTTAGATAGCTGCATCGGCCACAAATGGAGCTGCAACTAAACTCAAAGGAGATTTAAATACAATAATTATTGTTGCCTAAGGAGTTGATCTGGGAAAAAAACACAATAAAGTGGATCCTGCAGCCCCTTTATAAAATTAAAATTTAACTAATCCATCAATCGGGTAAATTTCAGATAGTGTTCCAAAAATTAACGAGTTATTTTGTTTTGACTAACAGTAAGGTAGCCTATTATAAACAATCATTGCACATCATGGCTATCTATAAGGGATAATGAAATTAGACAATAAGATGGCCACATTGACACCACTATTTTAATTTGTTAAAAAAGCAACTAAAAATGAATTGAATGCATAGTCGACATGAATAATGATAAACTTTGCAAGCAAGACAGCCAAATTGAATAATTTCCATAGTTGATACGAAGATATGACCTCTGGGTATTAGCCAAGAGTCACACATCAAATTGGATGTTAATGACACCTTCAATGACCGCCTAATGGAAACAGATTGCCATATAAAAAAAAGAAAAATGAAGTTAGCATGACCTTTTTATCATGGTGAGCTTTTTTAGCAAGAAACTTATCAATTCTAAATGACAGCACTGTTCCAACATATAATGAAAACATCACATGTACTAAGCTTCTTGGCAACTAACAGCTAGATGTCGTTAAAGGTATTGTCAACAGTATTTTCATTGATATTCTGGGGGTAACCTAATCTAACAACCTCAAGCTTAGCCTGATAAATGCCTCATTAACCTAACTTGACAAGTGAAGCATTCGACCAAAACAGTTTCATTTTTCATTTTTAGCTCAGGAGTCAATGCTTAAAACAAATTAATGCATATTGCATTAACATGATATTAGAATTCAAGAATTTAAGGTACAAACACATTAACATTTTAAAATTTTCTCATTTTTTTCTCAACTGATTGCATATTATCTCAATTATTTTCTTTTAGTTACCATTTGAATACAATAATTACTTGCACTGTAATCATCTTCGCTCTTTCATAATAAATGGAAGCCTCACAAGTCAGCTGGAATGCGAACTCGATTTTATGCTCAAACTCCCGTCAAAGCTCTAGAATCAAATTGGGTGGGTAAAGCTCTACTCAAACTGTCTACACAATTATATGATTGCTATCAATGCTATTCTATATAGAGGGGCCAAATAAAGAAACTCTTTCAAATGTTTCTCATAAACTATCTTTTCGATAAAGGCCTTGATGAATTGATATTTTTCAACATTAATGTCATGGTTCTCAAGGAAAGGGTCAAATATTTTTCTCACTTGTTGATGGGAAACTTTGTTGGGGTAGGCCACATGATGTCTTTGCTCTAAATGATCATCAAGATTATAAAGACTGTGTGGTTTATATGGCACAATGGCTATCATGATTGTGCTACAATGTAATAGGAACTCTTGTGCTGTAGAATGTCAGCTCACAAACAGAACTTTCATGGTGCTAACGTTCCAACTGGTTTGGAAGAGGGGAAAACAAATGCCTCAGTCGATCATATAAAAGAGTTCTCTTCCTCGCATAATGTTCCTCAATGTTGGAAGAATAGGAAGAAAAGTAAGTTAAGACTTCCTCAATGTTGATGAACTTCAATGCTTTTATAGAATGCTAATTAGTTTTATGCATAATTTTGTTGACATGCCTGAAGAATGACTTTATATTCCTCAAAAAATTAGGCTGGAGGTTTTATCATCTTGATTAACCTAGCATAGCCTTCCATAAAAACTCAAATCTACTTTCTAGTGCTCAAAAAGTGTGAGGTTTTCAACAGCATCCATGAGTTAAGAAATTAGACAGCAAACTGGGGTAGGATCTCATCAAAAGACAAAACGCTATCAAAAGGTAGGTGGAAGAGCAAACTCCATGTGAAATCCTCCAAGAATGCCAGAAATAACAGACGACAGAATTCTTAATGGCTTTCATGAATGAAAAAAAGAATAGATGAGAATTGTGGAAAGAAAGAAATGAAATTTCACAAAGGCGACATCCTGGAAAGTTGCTTAGGTCAATTAGAGGGGTGTATATATGGATCAAAGGTCCAGTAGCCACCTTAACCCAAGTGATGGAAGCAAGTAGAGAAATGCAGAGAGCAATTTGCACTAAAAAATTTCAGTTTTTTCTAGTACGGAAGCAAAGTATTTTTCAAGGCTAAAAGCATATGGCAAAATTGGTCCAGGATGATAAGAGTGATACAGATCCAAATTTTGCATATGAGAGTTGACAGTATTTAAGTTGAAGGTGCGCAATACAAATAGTTAACCAACACAAAAGCCACTAAGTTTAAATTGGTTTTGTACGCAAAACCTGTAAACACCATAAATAAGTGAAATAAAATTTCAAATTAATATCAAAATAATTACAAGTCATTTACACAGTGAGCCTCTAGAATTTTACAATTCATTAAAAATATATATAAAAAGGAAGGAAAAAAAACAATCTAAATATTTTATTGGGCTTTCAGAAGATGGTGAATTGCATTAAAATCTGCCGGTCTATAGTTGTTAGGTTCTTTGAAATGACTTCAAACAGATAAAGATGCAGAAACAGATTTAAGTATCTGTGGGCTAGTTGTAAAAAAGAAATATGTAAAGAGGGCAGGTGAATAAATCTTTAATAATGATGAATCAAAGCCCAGATGGCTAGCCAAGCCAGATCTGAGCATGATCATGATCAGCCAAAGCTAGATGAACCAATGAAAGAGAATTATATCAAACATTCTAACACGGTTACAAACTATTCTAGAAATTTATTATGATTGACATGTTCACAAAGGAATGCTCTATTGAAATAGAAGTGGACAACAATTTATGCAGTACACCTAACAAGTTGAGTTTAAAATAAAGTTAAATCATATTAGTTATGTTGGCAGAATTCTAGAAAAGTATAATAAACCAGCTATAAATAATCATGAAATATAGCAACAAAATTTTTTAAAAATGTGTTCCATTAATTTTTATATATAATTATAATTTCTTATAAAAAAGTGAAAGTTAAATGACAGATCATATCATGCTAAAATATATTTAGTGTGCAACTGCTAAAGCCTAGCAAAATATGACACAAGTTGAGACACAAGAGTTTGTAATGAACAACTGTGAGATTTACTAAATAGCTTGCAAAAGATGTCAAAAATTTAAAGAATATTGTGGAATGTTTCAACATTTTATACCTACAACATCACAACTAATCCAAATTTGTCAGGCTATTTAAAATGTATCTGCAACGAAAATAACCAAGGTCTATGAGCAAAAAACAATTTAAAAGTATTTCACATATATAACAATGAAATCAAAAGAATCAAATTTCTATTGATATCCTAAACGAGCAATACACCAGCTGTATAAACTGTATATACTAAGCTGTCTCCAATTTACGATATCAAGCTATATCTTCAAGTATCCAAACCATTTTAGGCAAGACTTCTGCTTTCATTGACAAAGAAAAGCAGAAGAAAATAAAACCATATGTTAGACTTCAGAATGAACTGGCCAAAACTGGGAAGCATCGTTTTCAGTCAAAATTATAGCAGCCTTTGTAGATGCCTTGGGTAACAAACACAATTGGGAAGAAAGATATTGCATCAAATTTCCTGTACTGCTCTCACATTTCTCTCCATTAATTCCCCCCCGAGGGGCAACCACAGCAAAATGCTCAAGGTTACATGAATTCATTAGCAAAACACTTGCCAGCCCCATCTCGTTAAGATGCCCTTTAAACCCATTCATCTTCACAAGCTTCAAATTGTTAAAACCACCAATGGGCGGCTCCTCCCTAGGCACTTCCAAGTACATCGCCATACACGGATCGCAAGCACTCATGGGAAGCTACAAAAATCATTATTGCAAAGTTAGAAACTCAATAATAATTCAAATCCTCAATGCAAACAATCTAGCAAACCTCCACAAAAAGCTTCTCCAATCTTGGACAAGGGCAGTACTTAAAAAAGCCATAAATGTCCGAAAGATTGCTATCTGCCAGCATTTCCATGAGCAGCTGCAGCTCTACTAAGTTCGGAAATAATCGAAATCCAGCCTCTTCCCAACCCAAAGCAGCAATACACTTCAAAGGAGGTAAGCAAATAGTCAACTTCCAAAACAAAATCATCAATCCCTGTTGAGGTTTCAACATGATCAGACAAACAAAACTACTTACTTCGAGCGTGATACTGCAGACAGTGAGCACCTTCAAGCTGGCCAGGTCACCCAACGGTTTTACCCAACCTCCCAACGGCACCGCAGGAGCGGCCATGCCGCTGCTAACGAACACATCATCCAACATGGCGGCGCTCTGGATACGGCAAGTTCTGAGAAGAGCCCCCCTGAAGCGAAAAGAACGAAGCCCTAGAGCCGAAACCGAGATCTCAGACACTTTTCGACATTCCACAACGGTAAGCCGCGCAAGCCTAAGCGCCGAGACTGGGACAACGACCTTCTTCAAATCGTGGCATCGGCGGATGGAGAGCGATCGTAGGACGGGGCAATTGACAAGAATTCGACGTAGGGAGGCGGAGCTAAGGTAAATATCACACAGGCTCAATATTTCAAGGGAATAAGACAACATCCTGAAGGAAGGAGGCGAAGACGGTAAGTGAAATCCGCGAAGGGTGAGTCGAGTAAGGGAGGGACTCCTGAAGTTGAAATCAAGGATGGGGGCTGCGGCCGAGGCGGCTACGCGAGCCCATCGACTGCGATTGGTATTCCGAACAGACGGTGTCAGGGATAGGTCCAAGTAGAGCTCGGAGACGGAGCAAGAGGACGCGTAACTGAGCCAACGCTTGATGTCATGGATTTGGTGAGAAGACGGAGAGCACACAAGTTGCAGACAGTCAATGCGAGAGCAGCCCCTGCGGCTGAAAAAATCGTCGACGAGGGAGACAAAGTCGGAATGAGGAAGAGAAGGGGTGGGGGAGATGTTGATAAGAGACGGCAAAGGCCATCGAAACCTCCATAAGCCGCGCCATTCAGATGAGAGCGTGCCTGTGCGGATAGCGAATTTGAGGGGAAGAAGAGAGAGGATGTAAAGGCGGAGGACATCGGGAAGCTGAGTGAGACGGTCTACATCGCCGGAGGCTGAGGAGAGGGAGAGAGACGGGTCTAGGTTAGATGAAAAGGCGGAGGGCTCCCTCCGCCTCCTTTTGCTTTCCATCGCAACGATAAAAGAAAAAAAGAAAGCCTAATGTTGGAGGACGCTGTAACGACCGAGGAGAGAAGCAGTGTGTGGTGGACCGGAGCACGGATACGACCGGTGCTAAGATTATTTTTTTAAGAATAACACACTTAAATGATAATATAAAATATTATAACTAAGCTTATTATTATTATTATTATTATTATATATATTCAAATATATATATATAATGATGATTTTAAATAAAAGTAGATATTTAATAAATTTATAAACATTATGATTTGGTGCTTGATAATATTTATAAAAAATTGGTTATTGTACTATTTAAATATATATATTTGTATATATATATATATATATATATATATATATATATATATATACATTATAAATTATTGTAAAATAAATTAAAGAATTTTCTTTTCCCATGTAAAATGATTCTTTAGCACAATATTAGTGTCTCACTAAAAAAAATCGGCACTAACTTTATAGAGAGAAAAATAAACCCATTCCACTATTTTCTTACCCCCAAGAGACTTGAATTCCAAAGAGAAACTTAAGTTTAAGCTAATTTCCCATAAATTTATACCACTTCTATGAGTATATAAGATTTTTCATAATCTAAGCAATAAATTTTGCATATACTCTAACACATAAAAGCATAAATGTGATCTCCAAATAATCAAATATGAACTTTCAAAGAGTTATAAATACAAATTAAGATGAGTCCAACTCACCTAATGGTTCACATAAGAAAATGTGAAAAACAAGATATATTTAGATAGTTGTACTAAGAGAGACTTCTTTATAATCATATCACTTAAACGATATTGACTGAGTATTCCATTGGCTAACTTCAAAATATATAAAAGCTTGAATGATAGTTATGAGACAAATATTATAATTAATGCTTAAGAATATTAGGGCACAAGTGAAACTTGTAAAAACTATCATGAATGTACAATTTTTGAATTGAATATTAGATGTATATTTGTGTGTGTGTGTATTTTCGTGGACAGCTAAGGCAGCAAATGTGGAGGCTTGTCGGAGCTTGGTGGTAGTTGGTGAGGCTAGAGGATGAGGAGGACGGGGAATGGGGCTATGGTGTTGAAATGGAGAAGACTAGTGGAGATAATTATAGAGGAAAATGGGGGAGAGAGAAGGTGGCATGCGACTGAGGAGAGCGGCGTTATTGTTGTCCCCTATGGCGTCACCCACTAGGATTCAATAAAAAGAGAAAAGTTGGCACAAAAGTAGGATGAACGAAGGGGATAGTTATGGTAGTATAATAATAGTAATAATAATGATAAATTTTATATTATAAATAATATTAATATTAATACGATTTAAATTTTATAAAAATTAATCAAATATTGTATTTCGATGAAATGAATGCACTCGTGCTAAAACTTTTAAGCTTAAATATATATTTTAAAATCTTGGGTTGTTACAATTGATCTTTCGAAATGTTAATTTAGATGCTATTCTCAAGTTTGCACCCCAAGCTAATTTGGGGGTGAAGAATTCAAAAATGCAATTAGATTTAGGTTTGGAGATCAAATTATTTTAGCTATGTTCTAGTGTTCTAAATTGGAAAAATTATCAATTCTTCCTATTGAGATTCGATTTACCCAAAAAAAATTAGGGTTATGTCCTAATGAGTTTTAGAACTTAATAACACTAGCCTTAGAACGTAATTAAACATAAATTAAGCTGGGAAACAACCCTAAATTGTTATAGCGTTCGCATCCGGTGAGAGGTACTATTTTCCCCGTCCTCTTTTCTTGAAATTGATATTTCGAAATGTTAATTTAGATGCTATTCTTTATTTTTAAAACTGGAAATCCCCCAAAACTCATAAATTTAATTTTCATAATGTTATGTCCAAATGAGTTTTAAAACTTAATAGCACTAGCCATAGAACATAATTAAGCATAAATTAAGTTGGGAAACAACCTTGGGTTATTACAGCATCCCCATCCAGCGAGAGGTGATGTCGTCCCCTATCCTCTTTTCTTGAAATTGATATTTCAAAATATGAATTTAGATGCTATTCTTTACTTTTGAAATTTGAAATCCCCCAAAACTCATCAATTTGAAACCCTAGTGAGGCATAGTTTCATCCCGTAAAATATGTCGAACTCTGTTTTAATCAAATAGCGTGTAAGTGGAATCCTTGTAGCCCACACAACTAAGATTTAGTGGCAATTTACTGATTAGATAAAATAATATCAAATATTGAATTATAGCCGTAAATGTCACGTAAAGCGTGACAAATCCCATTTTAGTCAATTAAGGTATCCATGAAATACTAATGGCTTATACATTCCAAATTTAATAAAAGTAGAATGCTTAGATGATAAAAAATACAAACCCTAATTTGGTTCACTCTTGCCTCATAAAACATGTAGGTTTTTGATTCGAGTAAATGAGGTACTTATGAACTTTTTATTGCTCAAGTAACCTCAAATTATTATAACTAGTAATTGTTAATACCTAAATTTATAAGATAAATTTTAAGCTTAGTTATAATCTAACTTTGCATCATTATGCATGCCAAACTTAGAATCTTGTAATTAAGTTGTTTATATATTCCTTGTATCTTGATAGTTCTAAAAAGGAGATGATTTAATCAATTTTATCTCTTATTCTATAAATCTAATTTAGGACTTATAAAATAATGTTTTTTTTTAATTTACAAGTAATTTTCCTAATATAATTATTTTTTAGAAGTTTGATTTTTGTACTCATTTCATAAACCAAGTTAAGACCCAAGATGATGTCATAAGTATGATTAAGTTGATGGAACGAGATGACTTGATAAGTATTGATCTCACAACAATAAGGATATATAATGTAGTACATAGCAAAAGAATATCATAATTACAATTAATTTATTTTGATTATTTGTTGTTGCAATGCTTTTGAGCCTAAGACATTAAAATAAACATTTAGAGGTACACTATAGGAGGATTGTATTCTTTACATACTGTTGAACCATGGTAGGCTATGAAGAGATTAGGAGACTGCACGTATCCTAAAGGTAGAGTGTGTATATTATGCATGAACGTCAGATTCAGATGGTTGGACATACATGCTTAGATCCTCACTTCATTTTGTATAGTGCCCATAGAGCATATCAATAAAATAAGATACAATTCTTAGTGTTGTACACTTCAGTTCAAATATAATCTAATAGATAGCATATTTAGATATAATTCTCATGGAACTATAATGCTTAATATTTAATTACTTGTACTGTACTTTACATTTTTATCAGATTATGTATTTTTAGGTTTTTAGCAGTATTCCTTGTACAATACTTTTGTCACTTATCATATGAATATATTGATCATTGTAACAACCCAAACTCTTAAGCTCCAAGGTATTGTCCGTTTTGACCTAAAAGATCTCACGATTTTGCCCTCATAAGATAACTTCTCAAGAGGTCACCTATTGTGGCGGCCCTGCCCCGCCGTGGTCCTGTTAACCCTTAAGTTAACATGATTACGGTGGAGGGGTCACCAAATGACAAAGTCCCCACTTAGAATTGAATTAGACACGTATTCTAATCCAACTTAAATAAGAACTTTGTCATTTGATCCATAAGAACTATCACTAAATGACTATACATGAACTCAGAGTGCGGAAGCATAAAAAGTATAACATCCATCCAATGCAGTATAAATACAATATTACAGAATAAGTAAAGTGCTGAAAGAGAAAAATAAACTTGTATTATTATAATAATTAATAAGTTTAAAAGAACTGAAAGGAAACTCTCAATCTCACTGAAAGAAAGAAAACTAAAGCTACAGATCTTCAGAAACGGGCTCCTCCTCCAATCGTAAGCTCTCCACTGGATCTACTGCTCCAACAAACTCAGAACCTACCATTATTAGTTTCATAATGGTAGGGCCCTAGCCAACAAAAGAAAAACTGGTTAGACAATAAGTCCAAGTACATTTTAGGGCAAACAATTTTATTAAGTTAAATAGATATCACCATAAAAACAGAACTGAGCAAAATAGGTGCAGAAAAGTGTACAAAAGAATAGTATAAAGTTATAAACAAACAGTTTATAACTAAAGCAACTAGGAAGTAATATATACCTTCTCCAAACAACTGCAACAAAGACAGGTTAAGTAAAAGAAAAAGTAAAACTGTACAAAAATACAACCTAAATATGCATATGATCAAACAAAAATATGCTAAAGGCCATACAACATTTAACAGTGTGAAACTTGAAACAAACTAACATTCTAAAAACATAAGAAAACAATAAGTAGAACTAGCACCCTATAGTGCAGGAAAACTGTAAGTAAACCAATGCTATAATGCAGAATATATAAGTAAAACAGTAACTGCAAACTGAAACTACAGTGACTATATAAGTCACTTGAACTGAACACGAACTCAGCAAATCTTAGCCTGATGAGCTAAGAAACTCTGAACTGAACATCACTGAAAACTCTTAGCCTGATGAGCTAAGACATAACTGAATGTAAGTTTACTTGAATTAGTATATCCATATCAGAATCCTGACTCTATAATCAGTAGGGCGAGAGTCTATCTATTCTATCACTCGGACTAGGCATGGCCAATAGACTGTCGGACATTAAACCCTCGAAAGGTTGCCGACCCCGAATGAGTTGATCGAAGAGGTATACTAATCAAGCTACACCTTTCTAAAATTACTCTCAACTAGTACTCACCATGTCCAATCCTGATTAAAGAGCGCAAAATCTATTTCTCGCCATCCTGGGAATTATTTTAACCAGATATGGATAGACTTACCGACAATAATAAACCAGTATGCTATGCCGAACTCGAGGATTGGAGATGCATACTAGTTAAGCCACAACTTTTTGAAAAATTGAAAACATCAATCAATCATGAATGATATGTATGCAATTCAAAATTAACATGAGATATTTATCAAATATCCTATGTTCAATATATGTGTGGCGACCCTCACCCTTAACCCTCAATAGGTTTAGATTAAGGGTGGAGTGTCACTCTAGTTAACCCCTTACTTAGCATTGGATTAGGATAAACTCCACAATCCACCTAATTAGAGAAAGGTTAACTCAGAATCAATCAAGCAGTCACTATATAAGTAAAAATACAGAGTGCGGAAGCGATAAATAAATGATATCCAAGCATTATAATGTATATAAGAAGAGAAATATAACTCAGAAAAGTAGCATAGTAAAATCTGAACACACAATCACAGGTATCTGTATTATTACATTAATTAAAATTTAACAAAATAAATGTTCAAAATCCACTCATCCTCACAAGTAGTAAATGACTAGATATCTTCTGGCCCCAACTGCTGCACCTCCTCTAAGTAAGGCTCCTCCTCGGGTGCAGGCTCCTCAAACTGCTCTAAGCCTGACATTGTCGATTTCACAATGTAGGGCCCCAGCCAAAAAAAAGAAAATCTGGTTAGACAATTGTCTAAGTACATTTTAAGCTAAATTTTTAATAAGGTTATATAATATTACCATTTTACCATTTACTTCTAAGCATGATGTGTAAATACAGGAGCAGTAAGCAACACAAGTAAAAAGGCAAACTATAGACTATGCTCTATAGTATAAACAAGGCAAAGAAATGAGGCTGAAGCATGCCTCGTATAATAAGTAATCAAGGAAAGGTATATAAGTGTAAATATAATTGAATAAATGCTAGAAAAAAAATTCTACATCCTAAATATGCTAATGATCAATAAAAATAATATGCTAATTAAAAATGAATAACTCAGCAGTGATATATACATATAGCAGCAAGATTCTACATCCTATATATATATATAAAATAGTACAAGGAAATAGCTGACTGAAAAAGAATATACTGAAACAACCATAACTGCATATAAAACTATAATACATCAACTGCCATACAGAAAAGAGCTACACTAGCTCGCCAAAAGAAACTGAAGATCTTAGCACGATACGGCTAGGGCTACTCCTAGCTCGATACGACTAAGCCAACAACAGTCACATATATGGCCCTAACACGATACGACTAGGGCTACTCCTAGCTCGATACGGTTAGGTCACCAACTATCATACCGAAATATCCTAGCACAGTATGGCTAGGGCAACTCCTAGCACGATACGGCTAGGGCAACATTCGGTAGGATCAAAAGAACATTGAGAGGCAGCTCAATCACATCAATTCATTATCATTTCACTTATTTACTTTAATATTTTCATAAGGAATCTAAGGAGTCTCCATAATTTCCTAACATTTTATTTATGCATCAAATATCTTATATGATATGTTCAAAGAAAATATAAGGCACAAAATTACAAGGTATGCGTAGCAACAAATAACAAGTAAGCAAGAGACTCGACTACACATGGTGATATCATTTGTTTTTTACTTAATCAGCTAACTATTCCAAGTTACACAAGTTCAGGATCACCGTTTTCCTACTATCGAGTGTAACTCAGAAATTCATCCTTATAAGTTAAAAATGATTGGAACTGATCAGGTTCCAATCTAGTTCAATCAGATAGACGACTACGAATTAAACGAATAAATCATACGTCCTAATTTTTGTGAATTTAGACGTTCTAACTAAGATCTGATCAAGATCTTCTACACCTATAGATTATGGATTAAACACTATGAGGTTTTAGGTTTAATCACATAATCCCAACTGGATAAGACCTAAGTTCTATGTTCTATACTATAAGTGATCTACTAGTTAAGGCAGATCCTATTAAGTAATCAAACTTAATAGGATGAATCTCCTATCTTAAATCTAAAGTTAAAAGATAAACTAATCAGAATGGGTTGTAAAACAAAATAATATCTAAAAACTACTAAAACCAAGGTTTCACCCATAGGGTAACCCAATTTACCCAATGAATGAACACTAACCTATGATCTAGTCCTACTCTCAAGAAATGTCCTTAAGGTGGGATGCTTAAGACTTAGAAAAAATTATTAGAATTCAATTTAATGACTTATTTTATTTACTTAAATGGTACTAATATGATTACATTATTAATCCTAGTATTCTAAGATTTTAATTAAGGGTTATAGTTGTGCATTTCCAATTTTAAGGTAAAATGACTATTTAGCTCCTACTTTACGGGTCAATCAACTTTTGATTTAGGGGTCCAAACTGAGTTTTCTCTTCTCCAACTAATTCTTTACTGTCTAACTTGTAGATAGACAGTAAGTACGTCCAATTTGGACTGAGAAACGACTGAGTTATGGCTAAAATAAGGCTAGGGGTATTTTGGTCATTTTCCTAAATTTTAGGGTTCAAATCCTAAATATTATTTCTGTGAAAATGATGACATTGAAATTCTAAACTAGGTAGCTTCTTGAATTTTTGGATTTGAAGTTAAATTGACCAAGTTATGACCATTTGAAGTCCAAGAGCATTTTGGTCATTTTTCATTAAAGTCAACTATAAATTATAGAGTTGACTTTTTTCCTGATGTCCAAATATGAAAATTAATACTACCACGGTGATGGGGCCGCTCTCCTGAGCATTTTAAGACCCATATTAACTATGTTTCGATAATCGGGTAAAAAGTTATGGGGTCTTAAAGATGCTCTAAAATGCTACCTCGTTATGCGTACCCCGAAACGAAATTTTACAATATGCCATTTGATCCTAAATATTTTTTTGAGTATTTTAAGACCCATATTGGCTATGTTTGGATCATCCTACAAAAAGTTATTAAACTTTTAAGTTTTACTATTTAAAAATACAATTTGAATTATTTTACTATTCATTTATTCAAATTGAATTATTTTACTATTCATTCCTAAAGTTTAAATGTAATATTTCTGATTTTTAATTAATTATTAATTGATATTAATTAATTAATTAATTTACTGTAGCAAAGTAATTAGTGTTAATCACTTTTTAATTAATCTTAATTAATCTCTAATTATATTAATTATTTAAATTTACTGTTTATTCCTAAAGTTTTTATTTAATTAATCATTGTTTAATTATTAATTAATTAATTTTACTGTAGCAAAGTAATTAGTGTTAATTACTGTTTAATTAATCTTAATTATTTGTTAATATTAAATTAAATATAATTAATTATGTTTTACTGTTCAAAAGTAATTAATTATCCTAATTACTGTTTAAGATTTAAATAACAGTTAATTAATCCTTAATTAATCTTTAATTATAATTATTTAATTAAAGTTACTATTTAAAAGTAATTAGTACTAATCTTACTTTAATTTACCACTAACAGTAATTAATTTGGGCTAAACAGTAACTAACAGTAACTTAATTAATTTCTAATTAATCAACAGTGGGCCCCACTAACACGTGGCACCTTCAGAGGCTGCCACGTGGTACAGTGAACCCTACGGGCTGCTGACTCAGCACAGCTGACTGGACAGTGGGCCCACCTAACACGTGACACTACCAGAGGCTGCCACGTGGCACTGTGGGTCACACGGGCTGCTGACTCAGCTCGGGTGACTGGGCAGTGGGTCCACCTGACACGTGGCACTGCCAGAGGCTGCCACGTAGCACTGTGGGTCCCACGGGCTGCTGACTCAGCCCGGCTGACAGGGCGGTGGCCCCCCCCCACTTGACACGTGGCGGGCCCGTAGGCTGCCACGTGGCCGAGTGGCCCCACCCGCGCTGACGCGGACCCGACCCGGACGGGACGGGCTCGGGTTGGCCCGGCCCGACCTGAAGGCGTGACCCTTCACCTTCCGGGAGTTCGGTGGACCGAACCCAGTCCACTTCGGGGACCTGGTGCACCCGATCGGGTGGGTTTTAGCCCGATCGGAACAGTGGATGTGAAGAGGACATGTTGATCTACCTATCATACAATTTTTGCAACGATCGAACGGTAAACGAGGGAGATCGGGGTACCTGAAGTTCGGATCAGCGAAGAATTCGGCGGAAAAAAAGGCTGACTTCCGGGCTTGATTCCAGCTCGATACGGGCTCTGATCGGTGAAAACTCGGAGCCTAGGGGTAGGCCGAGGTCTTATAGACCGGATGGCGACCTCGCCGAGGCCTGGATGCGACCAGGATTGGCCAGAAATGGCGACGGGCCACTGCGTGTCACGCGGGCGGAGTCGTCGAGGAAGACGACACCGCAGCCGTTGGATCTGGGCCGATCCAACGGCTGAGATGGCGCCGTCCAGATTGACGGCGCCGTCAGCTACAGTGACGGGTCCGTTAAGTACTTAACGGCACGCCGCTAGCTAAAGTAAAAAAAATAATAATAATTTTTTTTTTTTTTTTAATTTTTTTTTTGAAAAAATTTCAGAAAATTTTGAACATGTTTTTCCTAGCTAATTTGGGGTAAATGAATTCAATGGAGCAGTCGGCTTTTCGATCCGACGAGTTATTTGATACATTGATTTCCGTGATATTTTTATTATTAAAATATTCGTCGAAATTTGACGACTTCTGATTGATACGAAAACTTCACCCCAAGCTAATTTGGGGTCAAGAAACGTAATTGTGGTGTCCGTTTTTCGATCAAAGGTCAATTTAAATAGGTCAATTGCTAGGGTTTTTCGGATTTCTAGAAATCAGGATTTAATCCAAATTGACTCCTGATTAGGGCTAGGTTTAGGAGGTTGACTTCATTGACCTACTTAGCACATTTAATTATGTTTAAGACTTAGAGTTAACCTTAATTATATAAAGTAACAACTCGGGTTATTACAATATGTGTACAAAGTAAGGGGCTCAAAACAAGGTATGCAAAGCATCAATTCAAGGTGAGCAAGAGACTCTATCTAAAATACAAGTGATATCCGTTGTTATCTACTTTATGCGTTCTATCTACTCTAAGTTACATAAGTTTCATAATCATCAATTCTTACACATTCTGTAACTTAGAATCACGAATCCTACTAGTTGAAAATAATTAGGACTGGCCAAGTCCTAATTATAACTTAATCAAAAGACGACTATTTGGTTAAAATGAATAAATCATCGACCTAGTTTTGTAATTTAATTCATCCCAACCTCATCTTGATTAGCCAAATCAAGATGAAAAGATTAAGAACTAGACTCCAGATGATGGGGTATAATCACTTAATCTAAAGGTAAAATTAAGGGTCTAAGGTTTAAAATCCCACCTCACAGATTAAGTTAGGGTAAATCCTAATGATAAATAAAATTTATTAGGATAGATCTCTATTCTTAGTTCTAAAGTTTGAAGATCAAATAATCATTTAATAAACTAAGAAAAATCTAGAAACTAGTAAACTCAAGGTTTCACCTATTGAGTAACCCAATTTACTCAATAGATGAATTCTAACTTAAGATTTATTCCTAATCTTAGGAATTAAAGCTCTTAATTACTAAGAATATCTCTCAAGACACACATCCTAACTAATGTTATAAGGACCTAAGGATGGGTCTAATAATGATTAAAGAAGGAGAACACTCACTTAGGACTTAGGAATTTTCTTAAGGAGCAAATTTTGAGATTTTAACCAAATCTAATTTAGACTTGGATTTGATTAATTTCAGTTCTAAATTATTCTATTTACTGATTTTAGTAATTAGAAACTGAATTTAGGACTTTTAAAGGCTAAACCCTATATTTGGGCAAAATGACCATTTTGCCCCTAATTAAGAGTTCAAAAGATCAAATTTTGATCTAAGGCTTAAATTCTAAAATTTTCTTTTGGAAGGTTATTCTTACTGTCTAATGTAAGATTAGACAGCAACTAAATTAATTTTGGGTTATTATTAAGCCATATGAGATCAAATTAATAAATTTGACTCATAAGGGCAAATTAGTAATTTGGCTATATGAAAGTTAAATTTTCTTTTAGATTATTGTTCTCTACTATCTAAGCTTTCCATAGAACCTAAATTTGCTTAATTCTAATAAGTATTGACCAAGTTTTGGCCAATACAAGATTTAGGGTTAAAAGGTGATTAAGGAATCCTTAATTATGGGTCAAAAATCCTAACTTTGCCAATTAGTGTCCAAATTGAGTAAAATCAGTGGCTATGGTTTACAAATAGTCCACTGATTACAATGATATGTGGTAGACTCAATTTGGATATAATTTGACTAAGTTATGATCTAATTAGGTTTTAGGGTGATTAGCAAGTGATTAGCAAAATTAAGCACTCAAACACTAATCCACTCTTACAGATAGATTCTAAATGACTTTAGGAGTCCTCTGAGACTTAAATCACTCAATTTGGATTACTAAATTTGCTAATATTTACTAATCAAGATTTAGAATAATTAAGGGTGATTAGCAAATCTAACTGTTGGATCCTAAATATTTTTATAGATTACTGTTAATTAGGTTTTTTCTGATCTAAATGAATATTTAGATCATCCAATTTGGAGTTCAATTGATCAAGTTATGGTCAATTGAAGTTCTAGGTTTAATTAGGGTAATTAGGGTTAGGTCCTAAATGTCATTAGTCAAATCCTAATCCAAACAGCAAGATAAATACTACCAAAATAATCCTTAGGGTTTTCTAATCACTTTAAGACCCATATTGGGTATGTTTGATCAACATACACAAAGTTATGAGCTAAATAAAATTTGTGACTTTTAATTTAACTTAATTAAACCCTAAAATATCATTTTGCTAAATACTAATTCTATAGTAAAACAAATGGTATCACTAAATTTCTTATATTTTTCTGATCAATTTGATATATTTATTTGCATAATTTGGATGTATAAATTTCAAATTATTAGGGTTTAAAGTTTTGTATTTAATTATGTTTAGTTTACTTTAATAATTCTGTTATATGTATAATTATAATTTCCTTGATTTAATAAATGTTATAATTATACATATAACTTTTTATTTAATATTTTGCAGGACACGCGACAGAGCGTCATCGGCTGGCACGGAAAATGGCGGGGCCCATGGGACAGAGCGACAGCGGGACAGGCCACGCGTCGCTCTGCGATTGGATACATGCAGCGAGGCGGGTCCCGCTGCTACGGACGCACTGCACAGAGCCATGTGGCGCGCTGTGCGTTGAGACAGCAAAACAGATGGCCCCCACTGGATGCCCCGTCATTCGGTCCGAAACGAACGGACGGGCCGAATCCGGCCCGGTCCGGAACGACCTGTCCGAGCGAATGACTTGGCGTCGCTTCGTCTTCCGAAGGAGGCGAGACGCGAAAAAAATTTAGGGTTTCTTTGGTGCGGTCGATCGAGGGTTCGATCGATCGCACCTGATTGATTGCATGCAATAATGGAAGGAATAACATAATCGCAAGATGAAGAGGTACCTGGCGTTCGATGGAGGTCAGCGGTCGCGGCAGTGCTAGATCCCTTTTTCTTCTCGATACTTCATAAGTGCAAAAGCGTGCAGAGAAATGCTCAGATGGGGGTTTAATTCGAGCTTAGAAGCGGTGGACGAGGCTCTATTGGGCTCAGACCGACACGTGCACCCCCCGAATCTGCGCCGCGCGCCATTAGGGCTTCTGCGAGCGACAGATGTGAGCCATCGGGAGAGATGGCTCACAGCCGTCGGATCAGGCCCGATCCGACGGTTGGATTGACGAGCCGTGAGTCCAAACGGCAGATTCGCAAATAGTGAACGGCGTTACCCCTAACTAACGGTCGCCATTAACTTAATAAATAATTTATTATTTAAATTAATTTGCATTGATTTAATTAATTAAAGTTTATTAATTAAATGCATTCCAAAAATTTTCAATAAATCACCCTTAGCTAATTGAAGGGCGAGGAACGCAACGGCACACTCGGGTTTTCGTTTCGACGAGTATTTATTTATTTGATTATTTGGGGTATTTAATTATTATTAAAATATTCGGCGAAAATCCAACGACTTCCAAATGCCTCCAAAATTTTACCCATAACTAATTTGGGTGTTCTGAACGCAATGACGAAGTCAAATTTTCAATCTGAGGTCTAGATAAAAAGTCAATTTTCTAGGGTTTGGGATTTTCTAGAATTTCTGATTTTTGACTTTGTTGACTTCTGGTTTGACCTAGGTTTCAGAGGCGAGTTCTAAATTACTTAATTAGTGACTTAGAACATTAATTAAGACTTATATTAGTCTTAATTGAGCCAAGTAACAACCTGGGTTGTTACACCTATCCTGGGAGTGCTCTCACCTGAGCATGCTTAACTTTGGAGTTCTTATCAGGAACTCCACCGTTATCTAAAAAGGTACCTCGATGTTTAAGAGTTTCAGTTATTACTACTTAAGTGGGTCTTTACAATCTCCCCAACTTAAGTAACTGACGTCCTCGTCAGTATCCAAACACAAATCCAAAAACTATCTATTGGGTAGATATGACTAGAGGTGATCCCTACAGGATCAATAGGTGCCCACAACCATATAGCATCTTAACCATCATGGGTTCAAGAGGCTGTTCACATGAAGTGGTACTTTGCCCTATATAGCACTTAGCTCCTATCTGACACTTTATGGCCTACTCTGATATCATTTGTAAAAGCCCAAACTCTTAAGCACCAAGGCATTGACCGCTTTGGCCTGAAAGGCTTCATGATTTCTCTTTTAGAAAATAACTTTCCAGCAGGTCACCCATCCTGGGAGTGCTCCCACATGAGCACGCTTAACTTTGGAGTTCTTATCAGGAACTCCACTGTTATCTGAAAAGGCGTCTCGATGTTTAAAAGTTTCACTTAATACTACTTAGGTGGGTCTTTACAATCATATTTAAATTGCTCTTTCTTTTGCCCATATATGTATGTATACCCATGTTATACAATTTCTGCAGATTGTGTGGATTTGAAGGTACATAGTATCTATAAAAGTTTACTTCTTTTCATTTTTTATTTTGTGCTATATTTGCACATGCAATATTTTCTTTAGCTATTGTCCCTACTAACTAAATTAATTATAATAGATTTGTGATATCCTAAAAGAAAATAGATTATGAGCCTAAAATGTACTTAGACAATATTTATAATCAGATTTCTACTCTCTTTTTTATTGTGTCATGACATATGATACCATATGTCAGATCAGAAACTCGAGGGAGCTTTAGCCTTTGAGGAGAAAAAAAGTTCAGGAGTAGTCAATTGCTTGGTCTCCAAACTTCAATATTTTACTTTTGATTTTGCTTTTATTTTAATAAGGATGAGAGTTATCTTATTTAAATTGGTTGTAATAATTCTAATATGCTTGGATGTTTTACTTTCTGCTTTGAGATGCCTGCACTTTTATTTTTTTGTCATTCTGAATTTATTAGATTATGTATATTGTGGCATTTTGCTCTTACCTTATAGTTTATCTGAATTTACTATTGTGTTGTGCCTCAATATGACATTGGAAAAAGTAACTCTTTATAGTGGATTAGTACATCAAATCCAAAGTAAAGTGTCATAGTAACACCCAATGTTAGTTTTGTTAGTTAATCCGATGTTGGGGTGTTATACTTGCAGGCATTGAATCAATGTAGAGATGGTAGATAGTTTTGAAAATAAGACACGAAGGGTCTGTTTAAGACCATAGATTGCCTTTTGCAACTTGCAAACATGATTTGAAAATTGAGAATTCACAATGTCTCGCTGAACTGTCGTTCGCCTGCTTTGCAGCCTACCAATTGAGCCATGTGTATGTTCTCTTGTAAGTCTCCATTTAAGAAGACATTGTCAAAGTCTAATTAATGTATCTAGTTGTAAGTAACAACAATGGTAAGAACGAAGCAAATTATTACTATTTTAATTGCATGGCTTAAAGTTTCTTCATAATCCACTCCCTTTTGCTGGTGAAAACCACAAGCAACAAGATGAGCTTGTATAACCAATTTGCAGATGATGATATTCATGCTGAAATGTTGAGGAATAAGTGTTCACATATTGTTTTTAAGAAGCACATCAAACTCGAATTATGACTTATTATTTATCTAATCCTCAATTTTTATCAAACTTTAGAAATTTATCATTTGAGGGAAATGATGGTCTCTTATGTTTGACAACTAATGTACTAAGGGCAACCATCCTTGCAATTAGAAAGATCCAATTGTTCACTCTGCATGTTCAATGCATGAGAGGATGAGTATCCAAATTTAAGATGTCACATTTTGATTGACTTTAATTATTGGGAACTATAAAAGTCAAGAGACGAAGAAGAAGAGAAGAGAAGAATTTTTATATCTTTCTATTAAAGTATTTCACAATAACGTGTGTGTGCGTGTTTGTGTGCAAGTGTGTGTATCTATATATATATATATATATATATATATCATATAAAAGTGGCGTATATGAAACCATAACCGAATCAAGTAGTTTCTATGTAGTTCTTAGGTAGTTTTAAATAATTATACGTAGTTTCTAAGCAATTTCTAAATAATTTCTAAGTAGTTTGTGGTTAGCAATCAACGGCTAAGATGCAAATACCAAATGAATGGTGGATGAGAGCATTTCCATATGATCACCGGCTGAACATTTCCTGTTGGCCGTTCCTTGCAACACTGAGAACTATATATCATTCACTTTTTCACCCGTACCAATTACTCTCCAGCGGTTGTGTTCATAAATAATTTGTTAGATAAATCAAACAAGAATAAAACAAGAGAAATCACAAAAACAAATTCAAGATTCAAGTGGATCAGTGTAAATTTTTATAAGTCCATAGAAAAAGAGGATAAGAAATTTCACTATATTGAAAAGAAAATACAAAATGGGTTTCACAAAATTCTCACCCAAGCCATCAACAATATAGTTTTCTTCTTTTCCAATCATTACACAGCACCAAGCTACAAATAAATACATAGAGCCCCAAATTCAGGCCTACAAAAATGTGGGTGTTTGAACGTGCCTGAGCACCCAGGCCTCAAACTGGAAATGTATTACCGGCGTCCGGGTACACCTGAACGCCCAGGTAAATGGTATTGCACCACGGACGCCTGAGCACGCACGCTTCTTTGCCTTAGGCGTGCATGAACGCGCTTGAGCACCTGCTTCTCGTCAGTTGCGCACCTCAACGCCTGCCCCGTGACTACTGCTCACCTGAGGGTCTGCTGTGTGCTCGAGCGCCTAGTCCTCCAAATGGCTGTTATGAAACAAATACTTGACTCAATTTCAACACAATCAGTTTGTCATGTAAAAAGCTAATGAATAGATTTAAATCCTGCGCTAGAGCCCATAAAAAGCCTTGTTATAAAGAAATTCTAAAGCAAGCAAAACATTTATTACTATTTCCAACTTATGCCTGTTTTTTTGTTTGACAAAATTATGCAATGGTTTCATAGAATGAAACATGTTAATTAACTTCGTAACAAATGTGGTATGAGGCTCCTAAATTCATTATCCAGTGATCTGAGAATGAGTTTGACAAAATAATGAAACATGTGTAGGTGCCAACTGTGTGGAAAGCAATTGCGTTCAGTTCACTTCCTTTCTCTTCACTTCGACTGTCACTGGCTTGTGCCGAAGAAATGAAGTGGTTCGAAAGAGCAAAAATAAGCAATTATACTGCTATGAACAGAGGGTTTTCTAGAAACTTCCATGCCGCTTTGGACTTCTTTCACTGAATAACAATGATTGTTATTGCTGTCTGCAATTTGATTAGCAGAGAAAGCACGTGAAGAATGATTGGCCAGTGTAGAATATCTGTATAATTTGTAGCACAAACAGACTTAGTTTGGCAGAAAATTGCTGAGTTTATCCCATGGTGCCTTGAGTTTAGTGAAGTAAACACAAATTGAATGTTGATTTGAACATGAATTATTAGTTCCTTCTTTAAATGAAAAATGTGAAGACCATTGCTTTGCAATAACGGTCTCTAAGATCAGTCCTGGTCTCAAAGTTTGATTCTGAGTAAAGTTTAGTCGTAGAATTTATTTTGAAACTGAATTCAGGATCCACGAAATGACGTATTATTGCTTTGGATCCATGAATTTAGTAAACTCAGACCACCTTTATCAGGTTTCAAGATAAAGCAATCTGCATTTTCCTTGGCCAAATGCTGGAAGACGAGAACGGAGAAAATAGTGGTTTTGAGGATCCTCCGTCTCTTAATTACTCCTTCGCTGTATGTACTACTTCTTTTGAGCTTGAAGCGCCAGCCATGTAAGAAGATTAATGATTGTCTTCAAAAATATAGCTTCGATTGACATCGAAAGAAAGATCTGATCGTGTTAGGAGCTGATGTGCAATCGTCGATTGAGAGAAAAAAAAAAAAGAAAAGATTTATCGATACCCTATATTTGTTAGAGGAATAAAAAGAAAAATAAAAGTAGAACTGAGATCTCCCCAATAAAGATGATTTCGATCTACAACCTGCTGATCGCCTTTGATCTTCGGTTATTAGGGATGAACGAAGGCACAGATCTTCGGTTATCTGTTCTTATAAAAAAAATGTTTCATAAGGAGACTTTGATGATATAAAGTCAGACGAAAAGGCGGCATTAAGTGCACAACAACAAGTGAAAAAGGCCCTCTTTTTCAACTATCAAGCTATAGATGAAAATAATTTTCAGAAGATTACTATTTAGAAGCAGGTAATGTATGGTTTATGATAAGATAAAAACAACTCTCGAACTAAAGATCTAATTTAGGTCTTTCAAAATATTAATATAAGCTACTCACAGAGGAAAGAAAACTACAAGCATGACAAGCAATATCATTCGCAGTATGCAACACTTCAAATCCGTTGCTGTCTTGGGTTTTTTTTCTTGAGACAAATCCGTTGCTGTCTTTGGAACTTTTATTTTCTTAATATAGTTTTCGAAAACAAATAATAAAGCAAACGGCAATAATATATAAAATAATATTAATTTACAAATAAACCAAAACTGGCAGTTTCGAGATGTAGTAAGAAATTTCTCATCACTTGTGGAGCTACGATTTAAAAAATTTGTCTCTCCCTCACAAGTTCGATTATAATTAGATCGGTTTGAAATTTTATTACTTTTTGTGCAAAATTTGTGCACATTCCCATTTTCATTATCAAAAAACTGAATCCTAGCTTGTATATTTCTAATTATGTTGATATATTTTTGTTTTTTCTTTAGTGACTCTCAGCGATCAAATCTCGATCATAGGGATTTCTTTGAAGAATAAAATATCTCGATTCTCAACAAGTGATATCAGAGAGTTGCTTGGTATTATGGTTTGTTATTAGGATTTGTTAGCTTATGTGGCAGCAATAATTAACGAATTGAGACACAATATTGAGAAGTTCAACGTAACAAACTTTGCATTTTGGAAGATGCGGATGAAAGACTTGCTGTAGCATAAGAAGTCATACTTTCCATTGAAAGGAGTCGGCAAGAAACTTGAAACTATGTCGAAGGTGAATGGAAAGTTTTTGTCAGGACGACGTTATTCTTGATACGGCTTTCTTTATCATCGCCAGTTGCATTTAACATTGTGAATGAGAAGATTATAGTCGATCTCATGGCAGCCCTCACTCGAATGTATAAGAAGCCATCGGCTTCCAATAAGATTTTCCTGATGAATAAGCTATTTAACTTGAAGATGGCAAATGACGGCTCTATAACAAAACATTTGAATGAGTTAAATACTATAACAAGCTAATGCGAGGTGGAAATCAACTTCGACGATGAAGTTAGGGCTTTGCAGCTTTTATCTTCTTTGCTGAATAGCTGGGGCACACTAGTGAGTGCAATTAGTAATTTTTCTGGAAATATCATGTTAAAATTCAATGAAATTATTGGGCTGTTGTTGAATGAAGAGGTAAGGAAATACTCAAATAGTGATGCGATTGTAATGACCCAAGTCGTTACTATGTTAATTAGAACCAAATCCGGCACAAAAATAAGAATCCCTAATGACTTCAAAATTAAGACAAATCAAAAATAATGTTGGATATAATATATTTTTGTGATCATAATACATAATTTTGGAAGCAATCTAGATAACAAATACTAATGAATTAATTTCTGAATTATTTAAATTCAATAAATTGAGAAAATTAAATACAAGTCAAAATTTATCAATTTAGTATCCTTAGATTTAAAATATTATAAAAATGTTATACAAAAATTTTCGTCAAATTGAAAGGTCTAGATTTAACATAATTAATTTTTAAAGTTTTTATTTTCAGAAAATTATATAAAGTAAATATTGTCCAAATAAAAATTTTTTAGCACCTCTGTCTCATCAAGATACACCTCCGTGCAAATTTTGTTATTTTTTTCTTAGAAATAATGGAGGAGAGAAAAAAAATAGAGAAAAATAGGAAGAAAAAGTCAATTTGTAAGCTCAAAGAATTTATGAAGATGAGAAGTCAAATATCTCATGTTAGAATAATGGAGAAAATAGAAAGATGAGAGAGAAGTATGAGAGAAAAATAAAATAAAAAAATTCTTATAAATACTCATTCCTCTTCCCCTCATCTTCCCGCTCCTCCTTCACTCCACTTCTCCTTTACATTTCCCCTCTTCTTTCTAATTCACTATCCCATTCCATAGTCAATTTCCACTAAAGCCTCTTCAACAAAATGATAGCTTAAGAAATGAGAAAGGAATAAAATTTTTTCTATTTTTTTCTTTTTTCTCTTTTTTTTTAATAATAATAATGTTATTATTATTATTATAATAACATTATTATTATTATTATTGTAATTATTTTTATTATTATTTTTAATTTTTGCAACTTTTGTTACATTTATTTTCTTAATATATATAATTTAAATTTTACAACTTTAATTTTAGTCATCTTTCTATATATATATATATAATAATAATAATATTATTATTATTATTATTATCAACGATAAAACTAAAGCTATTATTATTATGCTACATATTATAAATATATGCACATATATATTATTATAAAGTTAGTATTATGGTTATTATTATAGTTATTATTATATAAAAAAATAGTACTCATAAATTAAAAAAAAAAATCTGAGATTAAATAAAGAAAATATTATTTCTCTTTTATATAATTTTTATAAATATTATTTTATTTTGTATTTATAACTCATTTTCTTATAAATAATAATAATTATTAAATAAATTAATATTAAGTTTTTGAGTAATTGTTTATCAGGTACAAAATCATACAGATACTTGATTTTTGACTTTCTGATTCAAGTACTAAAGAAAAATATCATATATCTTTTATTACTCATGTTTAATATATTTTTATACTATGCATCGCATAAATTTAATAAAAGTACTTTTAAAAATCACATAAAATGATATATGAAAAAGTTTGGATAACTGAGTAGTATGGTTCACTATTGATCTATTTTTAATCTAATTAGATAACTATTAGGACGTGGCTGTCCGATATTGGGAGGCATAAGGAGCCTGTACTGATAAGCCTTTGAAGGAGCAGATATATAATAAAGATGAGAGATGTAACACAAAATTGAATCTCATTGTTCCTTGATTTTATACTTGCCTAATAAAATAATATGTTGCGTCAAAAATATCAAACGCTAACATTTTATATTTATTATTGTGACTGAAATTATTTTTATGCTAAAATTTCAGTTTAATTGAAATAAGTTTGCGGAGATAAATTTGTACAACTTCTTATTTCTTGTCAAATTATTAATTATTTTGTCTATTATTTAATAATTATAAAATTGACATATATCAGTATTTAGTTTCGCAACTAATTAATATTTAAATACACGTGCACTTAGAATTGTTCGAATATGAAGAGCTCTTCCTCTTTAACATTTTTATTTTATTAATATCTTTAAAATGCTGAATATGTTCTATGATTTATTCTTTCCTCAACTCTTCGTCGGTTCATGACACGATAAATAAAAAGGCGGAATATTGCATTTATCGGGCATTTTGCGTTTTATGTAATTCGCAATTCAAATTAGAGTATTACTACATAGCTTTTAAATATCTCTCAAAAAATATGGATAATTAGGATTTAAGAAGTTAAGTGAAATAATAAAATATTATTAAATCTACTTTTACTTGTGAGGCCCATTAAAATATATTTTTTAAATCTTAAATCCTAATCATTCATATTTTTTATAAAATATTTGAGAGCTATTTAACAATTTTTTCAAATTAAGAGGCACGAAACCTTTGGTATGGAAACTTAATCTATAAATTGTATGTAAAAGTAAAATAAGCTTTCTATAAGAATATTGTATCAAAAAATAAAAAATGTTAAAGTCTAATTTAGATATTATTTAAATCATTAATCTATAAATTTATGGGTAACACAAAATTATAATTAGTGCATTGATGCATACATTTATGAATTTATAAGAGAAAAAGCAGGATAATATGATTTAAATAAGATCGAGTTTAAGAACATTATAATAAGCATAAAGAAATGTAGTGTTTTGCTTGAATAAAATAATTATTTTTTCGCATAGATTCTCTTTTCAAATAATTTGTTAAATAACTCTCAAAATTAAAAATAAATGAGCTCACTAAAAATATATATTTTAAATGAAAATTCTAAACTTTAGCTTATTATAGTTAATAGTAGAGTAAAGTATCTAAAATCATATATTTAATTTTTATTTAAAAAAAGTAATCAATAATTAACAATTTTTATTAAAACATTTTGAAGCCATTATTGCCCACGTAGACACCGAAAGGGACGTTAGAGGCTGTGAGAAAGAGTTCTGATAGTGAGTTTAAAAACAGTTTTAAAATAATCTCAAAAAATATAAATATATTTTTTGAGATAAATGCTTGGACCACTTAAATTTATATTTCTTAATAAAAATCTTAATCATTAATTATGTTTTGGAGTTATTTAGGAGAGAAATATATTTTTCTAAGACCTAATAAGGAAATATTTAAAGGACTTTTCTATATTTATATTATCATATACATATTAAAATCTGATTAATATGATCATTTTATACTTATATATATATATATATATAAACTAATGTATAAAAATAATAATAATAAATAGGAATTTTTTTAATTAATAGTGAATATGATAATTTAAATGTAATATGCTGTTATATATATATATATTTTTTGGAAAAATGCATAAATATAATAGTATAAAATATGATAAATGCCCCTTAAAAAGACAAAATTAGGTGCAAATACGAATAAACCTCAAATACAATTAAAGATAAAAAAGTAGTTACTATGATATCATCAAATATATTTTTTAGTACATTATTATTATTAAAGTACTTAAAAATAATATTTAATTTATATTAATTGAAATTTATTAATCAAAATTATAATTAAAAATTCATTAAAAATTAATAATTATATAATATATATATATATATATATATATATATAATATTTTTGAGAGTATAATGAGCAATCATCAACCCAAATCACCCATTTTGTATCATAAATATATATATATATATATATATATATATATATATATATACACGAGTATTATTATATTTATATATTAGTATACCCCAAAATATATAGATGATGTGTGAATCTAATGTGTAAATAAATTATTAGTTGAATATACTTTTTGATAAGATCTATATTCAAAAATTACAAAAAAAGAAAATTTTTAATTAATTATGAATACTTTTTTATATATATTTTTGTGTGTAATCATAATATTTTTCAATATATATATATTCAGATGTCTCCCGCACGTGATTACAAGATCAAGTAAGATCAAGTTGAAAGCTCAATCATTCTGCTGTATAAATATAGAAAATTTTTATTTGACTTTCATTTTACTTGTAAGAAAATATTGATGATTATAATTTAGATTTTTTTTTTTAGTGAATTTATTTTTATTTTTTTATTAGAATTTTTTTCTTAATCTTCTTATGAAATATTTGAGAGCTAATTAGGAGTTGAGCTCAAATGAGTTGAAGCAAGAATGTATTTTTTAATACTCTTTTTACACAAATTTCTAATAAATCATCTATTTTGTATAACACATTTTATTGTGCAACTTTATGAAATGTTTATTAAATTTTTTCTTGATGATATCACATTATAAAATTCTTAGAATATATGACAAATTAAGTAATTTCTGAAAATAATTTAGCTATAATTAAGTTATTATAAAAAAAATGTCAAACGGCAAAGCATTAAATTATATATAATCAAAGAGTTATTTCATACACTTCTGCTTTTAGAGCTCATCTATTTTTTAATCTCCTGTAACCACATTTATATATATCTTGAAATATCTTATAGAGAGTAAAGGTAATAGTCTTGTTAGTATCAAAGCTTGTTTAGACGAATTCTTTAGCGCTTCAAGTATGTCCTATAATGAAGGAAAATCATCCATTTACTTGTCTAAAAATGTTACCAATGCTTTTAAACTGGTTCAGATTGTAATTTTGAGTATTTCTTATCCCCATGTAAAATATGTAGGTCTCTCTATCATGCAATATAAGATCAAAACTACACATTGCACTCATTGGCGGACAAAATCCAAGCTTGAGGTTTTAAATGAGCCTAAAAGTCTCTTCCGCTTGCTAACTGGTTATAACTGTTGAATTTTTTCATATGATATTTACTATTGCACTGGTTTGAAGACATTCGCATTCCTTTAATGGTGACTAAGTAAATAAGTAATATATGAGCTCGTTTCTTATATATTGGTTCTAACTTGAAAAAAATGTACGTTTTGCCTTGGGAGTCTACAGCTTACCCTACCATTGGCTATGTTAGGAGTGAAGCTTAGCACTAGAAATCTTTTGCACCAAAGATAATCTTAGGATCATGGCTTGAGTGTTGAAAGTCACCAAAACAAACACAAAATATACCAACACAAAACAAAAGAACAATTACAGCACAAGCAATCAAAAACATGCAAGCATAAGAACACAAAAAATTACATGAAAAATTCAAGAATAGAAAAAATTACGGAGCCACACTACTATGCGAAAAATTCATTATGAAAGAAAGATTTACATAATTACAGAGAACTTATTAATCTCCTTCTGAAAGAAATATTCACCACTAAGCTTTTCTTGTTCTTATTATCTCCCAAATTTCTTCTTGTTCTTACTCTAGGTTCCACCCTCCAAACCTTCTAAGCTCTCATAATATATTTTTGCACACACACAACTATAATCATCATGTTAGAATATATGTGAGACCCTAAATCAAGCCCTCAAAGTGTCATAAACAGCCTTGACACGTCACGCATGGGTAAACATTTACACTGGCGCCCGATCGTATGCGTTTCTGCTGCAAGGGCGCTTGAGCGCCCACGAGCACCCGCATTTCTGCTGCAGGGACACATGAGCGTTCGAGTGCCAAACTTTATGTAACAACTTTAAGTTGTTACCCTAGCTAATCTAAGCTAAACCAAAAATTAATTCTCATTCCATTTGTTTCATCTAGCAATTAAAACTCAACCCTGGAAATTTGGGGTTAATCGAACCTCAATTGAGTTAATTAGTTATTTTGTTAATTTTAAGATCCTAAATATTTGTTAAATTAATTTATTCACCAAATCAAAACCTAATTTAATTTTTGAATTCCGATCCTCAAATTAACTAAGGGTAAATATTTTAGAATTTTTGGAAGTCATTTTGTCTTAGAATGAATTTAAATTTATTAATGAAGCTAATTTAAATATTTAATTATTTAAAATAATTAAACCCAACTGTCGGTTGATCTTCAAAAGGCGGGAGACATCAGGATTATCGGATCGCTCCTTCGCCAAAGATCCAATGATGCGCGTTCTCTTTGCTCAGGCGATTCCCCTGCCTTTGGATCACATCCACGATCCAACAGCGAAAATCACTTCCACGTTCAGCCGTTGTGATCAGGCTCACATGGACCGTTTAGTCTTTCTCCATGATACATCGGATAGTCTGCGCAGCTCCCGTTCCTATTCATTGTCATCTTCATCTGTTTGTGCTCGACAGACAATCAAGCCGTATCGCTAGCGCCAAGACTATGTCCCCCACTCCCTTGCCACATTCGCTAGGCCGTTAGGATCATTCCCATTAATGGACGGACATCCTCGGCAGGTCATGAGGCTCGATTGAACCTTCAATAGCAATAGTGTGACGAACCTTCGACCTAAGCCCGTTTGGCCATGGCCCGACCACATGAGTCCCTTGAGGCTATAAATAGTTTGAAAAAACTCCAGAGACTCCCTGTGCATTTTCTAAAGCTCCAACTTTCCCCTGGTATCTTTTTGCCTCCGTGCTACTTCAGCCAGCACATCCAGAGGAATTCCCCGTTCAAGGAAGTGGGTGTGGCTTGGAGTTCAAGCCCCTAGTTCGTAGTCTGAAGCTCTCGGAACCAATCTCTCAAAGTGCCCTAAACATCTTTGACATGTCACCTATGGGCAAACATTTTCGTGGGCGCCTGAGCGTCGGATTTTTTGCTGCAGGGGAGCCTGAGTGCTGGCCATCCTGCATGCTTGGTGCTTGATCGCGCCTGAGCGTCGGATTGCTTGCTTGCTGGGCGCTTTGAGCATGCCTGAGCATTGGACCTCTTGTAGTTGGGTGCTCGAGCAAGCCCGAGCGCCCCACCTATTGTTGGCTCCTTTATAATTTATCACCGTTCATTACTTATGGTATTTTTTAGTCAACTTTGTTTTTAAAGAGAAGGGATGTTTTTTTTTTTTTTTTGGAGAATTTGAGGGCATTGCCCGATATATTCATTAAACAAAGCAAAGTTTCTCCAATTTGGAGTTACAAAAAGTATAGCCAAAATAGCACTACAAGAAAACAAAAGATGAACAAAGATAAAAATCTACAAAACAAAGAAAAACTAAAAAATAAAAGAGGGCTTAGGATTCAGATCCTCCAGAGTGAGGCCGACACGAGACCAATGATCCGCTGGGCAGCAATCAAAAGACCAGTGTAGTATCCAAGTAGTATCTGAAAATCGAGAAAGCCACTAGCAGTTGAATGGGGTCTCCAAATACATCATAATCCCTCACATCCCAAGAGATCTCCAATAAACAGCAACATATTCAGGAACCGAGCACAGCGAAAGGCAAAAGAAAAACAGAGAGCAGCTGACCGAATCCACCAAATAAACCAATCCATCCAGCAAGTCAAAAAGAAAATAACACTTGAGAATAAAGACCAAAACCAAGAGGAGGTAGAGAATCGCCAAGATATAAATCCCATAAATCAATCCATCAAATGCAGAAAAATGAATGAGACCATCTGCTGCTAGAAGAAGAGCCGCCAACCCATATTAAACAAACAAGCGAAAAAGCCACAGCCAGAAGACCAGAAAATGAGAAATATGTAGGAAAAAAGAGCATTCCAGCCCCCATCATCCACCTCAAAGACCAAACAAAAGACCCAGGCCCCCAAAACCTGAAGATCAATGCCTAATTCTGAGTTCATTGCACCATTGAGACAGAAATTCCGAATGCTTCCAGAAATTAATCATATTAATGAGACTCATTTTGATGTTACTAATGATATGTAAGGTATTACTCTTAATATTGTTGAAAAGTTGCGCATTACGTTCCTTCCAAATGGCATCGATGGACAAGCCAATAGCCGAAAGGATTCCCCTTTTTCTCCCAATGTTCATATTTGAAATGTCATCAATAATTTGACTAATAGAAGGAGGAAATAAATACCCACAATTTCTCGACAGAATTTGATGCAAAATCTGAAAGGCAACATCACACTTAAAGAAGAGATGAGAGTGAGACTATCCTCAATAACACATAAATAACATAAAGGAGAACAAGTAATGCCTCTATTTCGTAACACATATGCAGTTTTTAAGCCGTTATTTAGTACTTTCCAAATAGCACATTTAAGTTTTAATTTGACACCTTTGGTCCAGAGACAGGACGACCAACTCACATTCGGTCAAGCAGAAAATTGGAGATCATGAGCGTCTTTAAAAGTGAAAGCTACCTTAAGTTGAAATAAATGAAGATTTCTGGCACAATCATAAGTGATATACTGATTAAGCAACTGGGCAATTTTGATTAAGCTTTTCCAAAAAGGAGAAGCTGCTTTGATATTAAAAGGAGAGCTCTCATTTATTCTTAAACGATTACTTTTTCACCATAAAGTGAGAAGAGAAATGTTACAATAGACAAACCAGCATAAGGAAAGCTTGCAGCTTGTTAGAAGCTTAGAAGGACAAATTATGTCGATGCCTCCTTTTCCCAAATGAGAAGCAACCTTTATCCAGGCCATTGTATGCAACTTGTAATCAAGAGAGTCGTGATCTAAAAATTTCGTACAAAGTTTCTTAATGATATTAATAATGTTGCAAGGGATCAATATGCCTTTAAACTAATGAAGAAGAAGAGGCAATACTGAGAATTTTAAAAGCTGAAGGCGACCGGCCAAGGCTAGGGATTTTTGAGCCCATCCGGAAATCCAAAGATGCAACTTAGAGATAAGAGGAGCGAAAAAAACCATTTTTGGTCTATGGGGAAGAACCGGGAGGCCCAAATATTTCATGGGAAAGTGGCCAATTGGATAATTCCAAATTTTCGAAAGCTCATTTACATTATTAACTTTGAAAAGTAAATATGCGATTTTTTCTCATTGATGCTGAGGCCAGAGGCCTCAAGAAACTTATCAAAATATCTTTTAAACCCAACCATGTTGTCTTTAGAAGCTTTCCCAAATAATAAAATATCATCCGCAAAAAGAAGATGGGAGCATCTAAAATTTCCACATTAAAAAGGCTGAATCTTATTTGTGAGAGTAGCTTCCTCAAGGGAGAAAGATAAAAAATTCATGGCTATAATAAATAATAGAGGAGACAATGAGCATCCCTGTATAAGACCTCTAGAAGAGCCAAAATAATCATGAGAAGTACATTGGATGTTAATAGAGAAATGTATCTTTGAAATGCAAGCAAAAATCCAATCTATAAGTTGCCTCAGAAGATTGATGCTAATGAGAGCATTAATAATAAAATTTCGATTAATATTATCAAAGGCATTTTGTAAATCAATCTTAGCGCAAAAATTCTTTTCAGCGGGCTAATTAAATGTTCTAATAATTTCATTAGATGAATCAAATTCGGAAGCATAGAAGATACACGTTCTGCCAAAAGCTTTGAAATGATTTTGTAGATGGTGTTGCAAAGAGTAATTGGCCTAAAGTTCTTATAGAAGCACTTCCCTTACCTTTTGGAATAAGAGTAATAAGAGTGTGATTAAGCCATCTTGGCATAATGCTCTCTTGAAAAAAGTAAGAAATTGCTAAGTAAGTAAAGTTGTCAATGCTATTCCAAGCCTTCTTGAAAAAGAGAGAGGTGAAACCATCCGGACCAGGACTCGCATTATCCTTAATGGAGAATAAGGCAACTTTTATATCTTCAAAAGTAAATGGCCTGCAAATAATATTATGTATAGTTGAATCAATAATAACATAAGGCGAAGAATTGATGTTGCCGTGTCCTTTGATATCATTAAGCAACAAAGAAAAATGAGAAATGACTTAATCTTTAGATAAAAGAGAACAGGTGCTGGAAAAATTCTTTCTAATTGCCATATGATTATAGAAAAATTTCAAATTATCTTCCCCGAGCGATAACCAATGAGCCTTAGAGCGTTGCTTAGCCCATGAAATTTCATCTCGCAATGCATTATTAAGAGAATGCTGAAGAGACAATAAATGCTGATGAAGATCAACCGAACAGCTGTAAGAACTAGGCACATTAAAGACTTTCAATTGAGCAATACACAACCTTTTAATTTCCGAAGGATTGGCTAGCTGTGATTGATTTTTCAATTTGAAAACCTTTTTTAAATGAATAAGTTTTTGATGCAATTCAAAAAGAGGATCGCCCCCATAAGATTCATTCCTGGTGGAGTGAACCAGCATTATAAAATCCGAGCAATTAGTCCAGTAATTTTTGAAGCAAAATCTGTTCGGGAGCCTTAAAGCAAGAGGCCCAGTGATAAGGAGAGGCGAGTGATCTGAGGTTCCAGGGGGAAGAACCTTGTAGAAAATATCCAAAAATTTATTAAACCAATCATTATTGCCCAGACATCTATCTAATTTGGCCTTAATTGGAAAGTCCAATCTGTGATTATCCCAAGTATGAAGACCCCCAGTAAATTGCAAATGAATCAAGCCGGCTGAATTTAAACAATTGTTAAAGGCAGCAAGTTTGGAGATCGAAGAAGGAGAGCCACCTGCTTTTTCATGATTAAACCGAATACAATTAAAATCACCAGAGATAAGCCACAGCCCACTGAGACCTTCATGAATAAGAGTCAAGTCATCCCACAGCTTTAGTCTTTCTGACTCATAATTTGAGGCATAAACAAAAGTAATCCAATAGTCTATTTTATTGTAAAGGAAATGGCCGTGAACAAGTTGTTGAGTGATGACCCTTGGAGTGAAGGTGGAGATAAGTGGATTCCATTTAACCCAAATTCGACCTAGGTTGAGGTCGTCAAAATTGTGACAATGTTTTTCAGGCTGGAGCATATTAAATTTATTAAGCTTAAAGGCTGAGGAAATATCAGACTTATTGATTTTTGGCTCTAAGATACCCAGAATATCAGGGCTGAGATCCCTCATTTGGGATTTCAAGTTAGCAATACGAATGCTTGAGTAAAAGCCTCGAACATTCCAAGAGAGAATTTTTGGAAACATTGATACAAACAACTTTTAAAGAGGAAGAAGATGAGGAGGAAAGAAGAAAGAAGGGAAGGTAGGGTTATTTAGGCCGATTTATGAGGGAACGACTCTGACCTTCAAACTTTTGGGAGTCAACCCCGGATTTTAAATTTGGGAATTGACCAATGTCACCACAAAAATCAATTTCTTTGCCCTTAAGAGAAGTAGGAAGAGGGTTCTTACTAATAATGTTTATAGAGGAGGAAGTGGATTCTAGAAGAATTCCAGGATGTTCATTTGAGGTCAGGGAAGGCATTGAGGTCCTAAGAAGTCCTCGGGCTAGGGATGAGAATGGGAGAAAGAGAGTCCATTCTTGCGTTTGAAGGAGCAGAGAGTTCCATTATAGGTGAGAGGGGAATTGGAGTTGGAGGTGGGTTCAAAGGAACTAAGGCCTTGGAAGGAGGTCTAGAGGGACCGGCTCTGCTAGTTCTAGCTTGCCTGGATCGACTACGACCTCTAGGCAGGGGGGAGGGAGAGACCGGACAAAAACATCCCGCATTTTTAAACGAATTGCATTTACCACAAACAGAAGGAGTCCAATCATATTCGATGTTTTGATTTATGATTGAACTACCAGCCCTAATAGAGATTGAATCCGAAAAAATAGCATTAGTAGAGACTTCCACACAAACCCTGGCAAATGTGAGTCTTTGTTTTGATGCAGTAAGTGAATCTGCCATAATAGAAATGCCTATTTTGCTTGCAAGTTTCGAAAGAGTACCTTCCGACCAGAGGTGCAATGGTAGTTCAGGAAAACGTATCCATACCGGTAAAGATTTGAATGAAGATGCCGTAGGAATGAAGTTCCTGTTCCATGGCTTAACAAGGAACGAAATACTGAAAAAAAATCACGGACCTCCTTGAAGAATTAACTGCATATCTTCATCACAGCAAAGCTTGATCAAATAACAATTTGAACTTAAGATACAAAGAGAGAAGGAACTTTTTAACTTCCAAGTTTTCATCATAGCATCGTATAGAGCTTTGTAAGAATGCTTACGCCCAAGATTGAAGCCTACAACACAATGTTTTCAGTGCTTTTCACCCTCTAGTATTTCATCTTATGAGACATCAATAACATCTTCCACAGAGGGAACGAACGATAAGTTGAAAGCCTTCTTTTCTTGATTAGCCGATTCAAAAAGAGATCTCCAAGAGATAGGGCATCATGAAGAAGAACCACCGGAAACCGGCGCAACACCTAGAATGCCAGAAAGGGGAGAGGAGAGGGCGAAGAAGAAGGGAGGAGGTGGGGAGATCCCATCGAGGAGCCGGGGGCTCCCCCTCGAGGGAAGGAAGCACGATTTCGCAACTAGCGGCTAGCGACTAGGGCAGCGAACGGCTAGGGCAGAAAAAAATCCTAAATATGCTAAGTTTGGAAGGGATGTTTTCTTTTTCAAGGTGCGTCTAAACTGTTGTACTATAATATGCCAGAGGTATGGTGGTATCGTTATGTTCGGTCAAAATGTGTAAAACTCAATTTCAAATGTTTATTGTGGAAAGCTATGCTAGAAGACGAAACTCATTCTCATTTTTTTTCATGAATATATTGTTTTGATATCATAAGGATTTATTCAATTAGCCAAGATTTATTTTATTCCCCTCCCCTCATTGCCTCAAATACTTAATCATTGGATAACATAAATAAAATGCTTAGAAGAGATACTTTTATATTTTGTGAGTAACTAAATATAATCTTGATTGAACTAAATGTTTAAATTTTTTATACCATATTACAAAAGTTATTTGGTATTTATATGGAGGCATTTGGCTTTTATATTGCTCCTGGGATATGTAATGGAGAGTCTGGATCGAAAAAATTATCTTTTATGATTGATATTGATATTTATTTGATTTGATTATATATTAAATATGTTATTCATCGGTTTTCCTGGAAAGTTCATGCTTTATTGTTTCACTCCCAGAATCATGCGAATATTGGGTACTAAACTCCCAAGTCTTTCCTTCAAATTGATTATGATAAGTTGTAGTATTGTTGTTTTGGTATTTTTGGCGAGAGACCACGAAGAATGAAGATGAGCTCGAACACTTCCATCTTGGTCTTGACTAATTAACAGATATTAGTAGCGGATTATACTTTAGAAATAATTCATAGTAGCATACTTTTCTTATATATTTTATAGTTTATATTTTTGCTTCTTCTAGACTATCTTGTATTCTTTTCTTTATTTTGTACTATAAAATAATAAAAAAATAATAAAATGCGGCGCTCCCTGCGATTTCCTCGCGTACCCTCATCTCTTGCAATCCGACAAACGACAACGATCGTGCAGACTAAAGCGCCACACGTGCTCCCCGCTTCCACGCGAACGTAACGGAACGCCCCCCCTCATTTTTTTGTTTTACCCAAAACACCCCTGAATCCTTGCACAAATACCCGTTCGCTCCTTCCCAAATATTCGTCTTCTGTACCAGCCAGTTCCAACCTTCTCTCTATAAAATAAACCCCCCAGCATCGCCTCGGGACCCTAACCGAAGATTACCTGTGGGCGGTTGCAGGGGTAATTTGGGAATCTTCGTGCCCATTTCCTTTTCTGAATACTGGAATCTGAAGAGCGCGAAAGGAGGGAGGGAGGAAGGAAGAGAGGGAGACAGGAAGGAGAGAGAGAAGTAGAAGATTTGTGAAGATGGTTTCTTTGACTGCTCGACAAGGAAGACAGCTACAGCGTTACAGCAGCAGCGGAGGTCGGCTCGTTGTGGGGTTCGTTCTTCATCTTCTCTTCTCTCCCGGCGCTCTGGATCTTTTTTTGTCTCGTCGATTTTGATGGATTTTTGAAAATGAGTGTCGGTTAATGATAGAGAATCTTTTCCTTGCGCGGGTTAGGATGGCGGAACCCTTTTTCTTTGTCTATTTGTTATTTTTTTTTTAATTTGTGTTGTAGGTCTGATGGATTGGGTTTTCTAGGTGGTTGACAACTGGTTGATGTTGTCGGGATGATTTTTTTTCTTATAATATATTTTTTGAAAATGTGTTTTTGTGTTTTGATTCATGTTTCTCTGTCGGTCAGATGCATCCCGTACAAGTTTGATGTGAACTGCTCGAGTAATGATCTGCTTCATTCCATGGAGGTTCTTGTGATCAGTTCTCAGAAAGGATATGGAATGATGTTCCCCAAGGTAGACGATGTTCTTGTGTGCATCTATGAAATTTATCTTAGGTTTCAGATTTATGTTATTTTTTATCCTTTTATTCTGTGAAAATAAAAGGAAGGGTGAATTTCACGATCCATCTTTGTTTGTTGAGAACAATGCTTTGCTTACCCGGTTGAATAAATCCTGGCTTTTTTTGCTTTGAAATTACGGTTTTGATTTAAAACCCAGTCATCTTTGGAATGGAAGACAGGCTTAAGATCTTATTAATGAATAGCAGCATAATTGCTGATATGTTAGAAGATTTAAAGCGCTTGCGATTCTAAGAATGCTGTGTAAAAGAAATGAAACTTCTAATTTAACTCTGAAATCTTGTAATGATCGTTTTTAATGAGACCAAAAGCATAATCGTAATTGTTTTTCCATTTCTTGTGGCTTTGTCAACTCATTCGTCATTTGAACAACAAAAAGTATATTTGTCTTCTTCAATGCTTTTATAGGCTTTAAGAAATACAATAGTAGTACCCGATTTGGATGTTGTCAATGATTGAAAACTTAAATGAAGTCTGTCTAATTTGTTTCTTATGCAATTTTAACAAGTACAATTTCATTTAGTTTGTGTATTTTGGATCAACATTAAATTTCTGTTTTTATGATATTTGAGTAAACTGTATTTTTATAACAAGATTATAAATTTCAATTTGCATTTTTCGCCAAATTATGTGCTTGATAGAAGATGCACCACAAATGATTTTCTTGTAAAAAGGTAGATCAAATATTTCGTGGATATTTGTTTTAAAAAGGTTCTCCATAGTTAAATTTAACAGCCAATGCTGTTGTAGCTAAGTGCTAAAGTTTTTTGAATTTCTGCTTCAATCAACAGCTCAACCAACCAATTTTTTTTTCTAAATAAGATTTATGGGCATAAAATAATTTGATTATAATGCAATCAAATTATTTTACTATTTAAATTTTTTCTATTTAGAATGATGTAATTTGAGAGCTTAATATTTTTGATTAAATTAGGCGGGTAGGATTATCCCAAAAAATTTTGTTTATTCTTTTTTTGAAATTCAGATTTCGTTCAAATTTGCTAGTTTTGTTCGAACAGCCCTAAACCCTTGAGAATTTTCAAAGCGATTCATTGGTTTGAATCTATCCTTCGTTAAAACGAAGGATTAGCCGGAAGATGGACAAAGTACCAATTTTTTTTTTTACTTTACACCCTTTTAACTCAATTCATAGAGCCTTTTACTTTCTTTCAAATAAAACTTAATTAAATCCCTCTTTCATCGTTCAACGTTTATGAATAAACATAGTGGATTACGCACAAAAAATTTGATTATATATAGATAATATGGCAATTTAATATGGAAAAAGGAACTGGTTCAGTGCACTTTTATGTGAGCTTCTCTATTGATCTTACATATTCTTTGTGTTGATTTTTTGTGCAGCCATAGTATTTTCTGAGAATTAATATTATGAAGATTTATTTTCCTTGCATTCTTAACAGTTATCTTTTAATTCAATGTCTGGACGATAGAACTCTAACATCATCAATTTGGTTTCTTGCAAACTATTGCTTCACATTCTCATTTAGTGGTAACAAAAGAGCGGCAGAACTTTACTAACATAAAATATCTTGACAAAATCTCATTGAAATCCTTCATAATGATTTTTTTGTTATAAAAATCAAAACTTTATAACTTTGACAGGGCGGGTGGGAGAGTGATGAGACAATAAAGCAAGCCGCGTCGCGAGAGGCATTCGAGGAAGCTGGTGTGCAAGGAAATGTTGAGGTCTGCATAAAATTTCTCTATATAAATGCATATATATCATTCATTCTGTTGCATAATAATGGTCAAGTAAAAAAAAAACATCCTTTTGAAATTCTGGTAATGGATGTCCATATCAGCGAAGGCTTGGGAAATGGAAGTACAAAAGCAGCACTCTGGCCGTAAATGAGAGCATAATGTTTCCTCTGAAAGTAGCTGAGGAGCTCGTCCACTGGCCAGAGATGAGCGCAAGGCAGCGCCGATGGGTCAGTTGCATTATTCTCTCTTACTAGCAAAATATTCATTCCTTTACATTGGAGCTTATTTTGTGATGGAATAGGTCTCTGTGGCAGAAGCAAGGGAAGGGTGTAAACATCCCTGGATGAGAGAGGCTTTGGACAAATTGGTGAGGCGGCTTTCGAGCTTGCTTCGTCGCAGAAAGTCAGTTTCGACGTCATGATGCCTTCTGCCAAGGCAACTGTATAGATTTGCATTATTGATCAGCACATCAGGAGTGCTGCTGTCCATCGGTATTAGGTTCTCAAGTGCAAGGCAGAACTTAGAAAGATATTCTTATACGACTGAATTCTTTTAGCCAGTAGTTTCTTAGGATAACCATTCTTTGTTTCTGCTTTCTCGCCTTTTTAAATGTAGACGACTATGACTCTCTTTCAATTTTTTTCTTTGCTGTTGTTGTGTGAACTGTATGCATGGATGTTGAATGTCTAGCAAACTCTGGACACGAGTTTCCTTGAATTTTGATGATGATTGCGGGCGTACGTACATAGTGATGGATGTTGTTCCCGACATTGTGGGATCTTTGATTTAAAATGGATTCCCTGTTGGAAAAAATTGTTTTTTTTTTTTTTTTTTATTGTCCTTTTCATTGCCTATAATTTCTCAAAATTGCAGATAGGTCCCGCTTGATGGCCTCTGCCTAATAATAGAAAGCCAGGATTACCGAGTTCATGAAATGAAAACAAGGTTATTTTATGATATTTACGATTTAAATGTCGGCATTTAGTCAATCAGGAATTTGGTCGTACGCATGAAAATCACTTTATTTTCATGTTTCTTTAGGCTTGTTGGGCTGTATGTTATGATTCAATTTTTGAAGGTTTAGGGCTTTGCAAATATACTTTGGCCAGAGTTGGGTGGATGATTGACAGCTTTTATGTTATTATTAGTCTAATGAATTTTTAATCATAATTATGACTAACGAATCTTATTTATTATGAGTTAATTATTAATTTTAAGTAATTTAATAATGTGAGTATTGGAATGAATATATGTAAAAAATTGTAACAGTTTCTATATATACACATGTGTGTAAGTGTGTTTGTGAAATATTAGTTTTATAAATTTAAGTTAGTTAAGTTTTGTCATATGAATTTAAGTTAAATGACAATTAGGTAAAATAAGTAGATGGGATAGAAATAAAGTTATAAATTTAAGTTAGTTAAGATTTGTCATATGAATTATCTCATAATTATTTAAAAAAAAAAGTAAAATGACAATTAGGCAAAATAATAATATCTTAAATAATATAATTCATATAATATTTTTATGAATTTTGCTGTGCTTTCTATCACATTAAAATATGAATGATCTTGTATCTTAGTGTGTAAAAATAATTTTTTTTTTTTTGATTGATGATAATATGATTGTGTATATGATGATGTAAATATAATATTTTTTACTTTTTATAATGTGCACTTATTTCCCTAAATAGAATTAAATATGAGTATAAAAGATGGCATAATTTGGAAGAGTTCAATTGGATAAATTATTTATTAGAAAATATGTAAATAAATATATTGAATGATTAATTAAAGGATTTAATAGTATTTATGATATTTTGATTTTGGTATTCTTAATGATGATTGAAGAATAATTTTGAAATTTACTTTAGCTCATGCACTTGTTAATATAATACTTATTTTAAAAATAAAATAATGTTTGGTAGTTTCTTATAACTATGTAAGATTATCTAAGATTGAGTAATAAATAAAATAAAATTTTCTACTAATTTTTTTTTCAATTTTTTAGGATTTATGTTCAATGAAATTGATTTCGTTCGAAGCGCTCTTCATGTTCGCTAGGAAGAAATCAATTTCGTTTGACGAGCTCTTCACGCTCATTGCGATAAAATCGGTTTCATTCGAAACTATTTCGATGGGTTCTTCACGCTCATTGCGATAAAATCGGTTTCATTCGAAACTATTTCGATGGGCTCTTCACGCTTGTTGCAGTCCCATGGCCGCCCTCATTGCGTTTAGAAAGAAACAGTGGCCGTTATCCGTTTGGTTCCGTTCGCTCATTTGCGGTGAACCATTTCCTTGTGAGGAGCTCCGTGCAAAATTAGATTTCGGCCAATTCGTTCGAAATCTGATTTCAGTCTTTCTTTTGCACTGGTAGATTACTTTATGCTTAAAATTATTCATGCTAGACAACGAGAATTCTGGAGTACCTAAAAAATTTTAATTTACATTTCTATGACCAATCCAAATAACATCTTAAAGAAAATAATTTGTTGATTCTAAGAGTTTTCCAAATTCAGCTAAATGAAATGATAACAATTTATTATATAATAATTTTTTATTATTAATCGTATTTAGTTAGTGATATAATTTCTTCAGTATTAGTAAAAAATTCAAGAAAGTTTCAATGCAAAATAGAGATGCATGCCACCAAATTTCAAATATACATGCTCTTATTTGAATTCAGACGCACATTAAATGATATCCTCATGGCTATACTCCAAAACACTTCTAGCATTGATTTAAAACTTTTAAATAATTATTCTCTTAAGTTATAATAAAAAAAGCTCAATTGAATAATAAGCCTTTCTATAAATATCTTTTATTATTTTAAATTAATTTTAACTTCGTTAACTAATTAATTATGTTATTTAATTAAAATAATTCATTAAAATTATTATTTAACTAATCAAATATTTATTGAATTTTTAATCATTTTCTTACTCTGCTTCTTTGTTAATCATAGCATATTAAATATAATAAGAGCTCATTATATGCATTCAATCACTAAATTTATTGAATTAATTAATATTATTTTAAAACATACTATGTATAATAAATACGTTAATTAATTTTAATAACTAATAAAAATAAGGTTAATTAATTATATTTAATCATTAATTAAAGTAGCATTAATTAATCATATTAACAGATTATGTTAAATTGTCTCATAATTAGTTATCTGTTAATTAATTTAATATATAATTATTTTATTTTAATTTTTTAAAACTGATTTATTATTTATTTTATTTAATCATGAAATAATAAAATATATCAAAAATATTAAAAGATTTGTATTGCATTGTTAATTTATTAAATGCATGATTCAAATACGTTCATTAAATCTTATTATGCTTAATTTCTTGGTTAAAGAATTGTATAAATTACTTACAAATATGAATTATTAACTATTTTTAGTAATTAATTATTTATTATAATAAGAATAATTTTTTCATATTGGTTTTACTAAATAAATAAGTGGCAAAGCAACTCCGGTGCGAGTCGAGTTATGATCGAGCTCGAGTCATTTTAAATTATTTTGAGCTGTCAAAATAGGGTTGAGTTGTTCGAGTCCAACTTGACTCGAACATTTCAAATTGAGTTACAATATTTCGAGTTCAAATTTCAAATTCCAAATCAAATTGCGGGCAGTAAAACTTAGTTCTTAGCAAAACAAAAACCATTTATATTTAACATATATATCTACTTTTTTTTTGTAAATACGTGTGGCAAAAAATGAACTTATTTTAAAATAAATATATTAAAATTGGGGGTCGAGTTCGTCGAAAACGCCAAGAGAAAATCATCAGGGCAAATCCGTGAGAAATCCTATATAACCCATTGAAGGGTCACCGCAATATTCTTCTCTTCTTCGAAACTCCTAATCTTCGCATCAGCTGCCTCTGTTCTCCTTTCCTTCAGATGAAAGGGCCGTGCTGAGCTTAGAAAGCAAGTCGGGATTATTGGGCTTGGTTTTCCGAAGATGGGCTCCGAGGAAGGAGGGTCGTTAGTCGTTGGTTTGTTCCGATCAACTTTTTTTTTTTTTGCTTTTTTCTTTTGCGCTGTTAGTTCTTTGTGGATTTAAGGAATTTTCTTTGACGATATTTAGGCGTCTGCTGGAAGCTTTCTTGTCGCCGTACGTTCGGTTTTTGATCCCTTGCTTTGGGGAGCTACCCTGGCTAGCGAGATATACTAGTTATGCGCTTTTTGGAATAATTTATAAATGCGTTTTTTTATAGACACACCTTTTGGCTTGTTTCTGTGGTGAATCGATGAGTGGGTGAATTGCCTAGGTTTTTCTGATTGCCTATTAATTGATTTCTTGTAGTTTGTAGAAAAGAAAATGAGCTCGGCGTTATGTGTGTAATGGAGTACTGGCAGTGTTATTCTTTCTATCTCCTTTGATTGTGCCAGATGTTTGATGCCATGGTGGAATTACCTTGTTTTAAGATCACTGCCGGCTGCTTAAACTTCCATAAATGTATCATTGTGTTTCAATTTACCGTGATCAGTCTTTTATTGGTAAATCCAAGTTTAGTTTCTTCAACAACTGCGCTTAAGTTTAGTCTTTTCTTAATAGACTGTTTAAGGTTTTGTAAAACCAAAAATTGGTTTAGTTCATTCATTATTGTTAGAATTATTTATGGAAAAATGATATGCATTATTACTTAATATGCGCATGAGGCAATTCTAGTGTTAACAATTGGGATAGTGATTTGTGACATAAATCTGTGGTTACATTTGCTTCGTCACTTAAAATTTTAAAGTGGTTTGATAAATACCAACTGAAGTTTGAACAACAGTTCATCAAAGCATCTTGAGAGTTGAATCTTTGTAAAATATACCATTATGAGCAGGAAATAAAATGGTGCAATTAGTAACATGATATCGGACACAGTGACGATAATTTTTTATATGATCAACGAACAAATGAAAAGTAATTTTTGTGGCTATTTGAGTAAACTTCAATTGCCACAATGAAGAGCTACTGTAATGATCAAGTAACTCCCATATATTTTAGTAGACACCATAACCTAATTAGTTCAAGCATAACACTGTTAATAACATTGTATTTAAGCTTAATGTTGAAGGTTGCAATAATTTTCTGTATTTTTCTATGCTAAAAAATGAGAGCTCCCCAAGAAAAACCCATATTGTTTCATAATATAATATTTGGAGGTGAATCCATAAAAGAATTTTTTTTTATATTTTTGAGAAAAAAAAAGCATAACAGAACAATGAGTGGAGTGATGAGCTGCTATAAAATATTTGATAATATGGATAGTTTGAGCAATGACATCGAGTCATAGTAAAATTGACAAAACTGCTATAAGTTGATGATAGAGTGTTGGACTGTTAAGAGGAGTACCATCTATTGAGTAGCTTAATTTTTATCCTTATGGAGTGGGGATTTTTTTATTAATTATAATTCTAACTAGATAAAATATATGTGGTATATTTTCTTAGAGAGATTATAACGTTCTGAGCTTGAGAAGAGTTGAAGATCAACAAAATAACTAAGAGTACCAATATCTTTTATTTCACATTTTTGACAGAGATATATTTAAACTTAGATGTGTATGTCATTTCACAACAATAGTAATTATATTATCAATACATTTTAGTAGAATGCATCTAGATGTCTTCATTAAATAAATGAAAATAGTTGCACGAGCTTGAGTAAAGCCTACTAAATTTAATTTTTTGGGCTTGTTTTAATTTATCAAGAGCCTTATTGAGTATATAAAAATAGTGCTGCTCTGTTAAGAAATATTTGAGCTGATAGATTAGTAATAAATGGGGTGAGTGCTAAAAATTGTGAATTTTTATTGTGATGCAAATGTGTTGTTGTCTCAAAAGGTTATATGCTATGAAATATGCAGGTGATTAGAAATGATCCCAATGATGATAATCTTTATGCTTTATCATGGATCCAATGATGATAATCTTCATGCTTTATCTTGTAGCCAAGCAAACAACATAGGTAAGTAACTGGTCCAAATCTGCTATTCTTAAGATTCTTTAATAGAATAATACTTGGACAACCAAACAACTTCAAAAATAAATAATGAAATCTTCTTAAATAAATTTCAAAAAGAGGTTGTGCAAAATGAGAGCAAGGGGATGGTTAATAGTAATAATAGCAGTTAAATCACTTAGCCCAAAATTTTTCATAACTTGAAGATAAGTTGTCATACCTTGGTTAATTCAAGATTGTGATAATGGTGATACTCAATTATTCCATTTTGTTAAAATGAGTGAGAACAAAAACGAGGAATTAAAGTGTTTTGTTCATAGGAAATTGAAATAGAAAGAATTTTTTTAATTTAATGGCAACACTAATGGGGAATTCTAATGAGTGAGAGAATTGTGTTTTTATCATTTTAACAAAACTATTACAAATTTGTATAGTTTGGATTTTAATTTTAGGAAAATATATTTGGTAACATTATTTAAATCTTTCTTATTGTTATATTTTTTTGCTTGATAAAATTTGCAATCTGAAATTCATCGGTCATTACATGAGATTTAAAATATTTTAATGCATTTTTATTAACAAAATAGTCAATGTCTAGCAGAAGTACTTTTTTTAATAAATCCTTTAATTCTTATTTTATCATTTAATTTAATTAAATTAAGTAGTAAGAAATGTTATTTTAAAATGTTTATTACAAAGTTGACTAATGTTTAATAAATTATGCCATAGTTCTTCAACAAATATAATAATTGCATTGTAAAACTTAGTTTGTTAGTTACTGTGTTGATTTTCTTATTATCATAATCATGTTGTTACATAGTTTCACTTTGCTATTGTTAGTTCCAATACCGTTAACTTGATATATTTGTCTGTCATATGTTTGAAATATCCACTATCTAGGTGTTCCATGTCGTCATGTCTTCTTATTTGAAGACAACCTTCAAAAATAAATCAAAAGGTTAGTTTTAGGGACCCACTTCTTGTTGGGATCAGTCTTAGCACTACTACTATGTTTTGGTTCTTTTAGAAACCTAAACAAGTCTATTTTTGTTCACCAACACTTTGGTGAAATGTCTCCTAACTTGTCACATGTATTACAATATCTAGGGCAATATGATCTTCAATAAAATGATTTGATTTTCATCTCTCTTTTCTTTAGGTATCGGATAAATAATTTTTTGTGTTTTTTGTATTATTTTTGGCATGAAGAAATCTGAGAAATTTAAGGGTAAAGTAATCAGATTACAGTGTAATCAGATTACTTCACTGTTGTTTGGTAGTTTTTTAAAATTTTAATATTTTTTTGTTTGGAATGAAGTAATCTGCGAAAATTTTTTAGGCTTAACGAAATGAGCAAAATCAATTTCGTTTGAATTGATCTCAAATGAAATTGATTCAAACGAAATTGGTTGTTTAAAATTGATTTCAAACAAAATCGATGGTTCGAAATCAATTTCGAACAAAATCAATTTCGAAGAAAGGAGATCGCCGGAGAAGATGGGACCTCCTCTGCTCGATTGGTTCATTTGAATCATTCGATTGGGTATTACCTGTTTCAATTATAGGTCGCTGGACTCGACTTTATGTCGCATTCTGAAAATATCTTTGATGCTTATTCATATATTTATTTCAATGTCTAACATGAAGGCAAGCTTAGTAAATTTAGCAATATTCATGTTTATTTCATTTGATGCAAACTTTTTTGAAATATTTAGTTATTTCATTTGATTGAGGTTTCGTTTGAACGAACGATTCGTTCGAACAAATCCTTCGAATCGTTTGTTCAAATGAATGAAAGATTTGCCGGAGAAGATGTCGAACAGAATTGTTCATTCGTTCGGAGTCCTTTGCTCATTCTGACTTGCTCCGCTCCTTCACGCTCTTCGAGTAATCTCCAGTTACGACTGATTCAGGCGTAATTGAATTACCCAATTTCTATATATACTAACACAAAATTAAATTACAGTGTAAAAATCTTTCACCCAGTTTATTTCATGCCAAATGCTGGTAATCTCAGTTTACCCAAATTTTTTTACTTTGCCTTTCTTTTACTCAATCCAAACAACTCCTAAGAATAAATTTAACTTCTTTGTTTTCGTTAGCTAATTTGAGTTCTCCTTATGGCTTACTTCATTTGCCTTTTTTTTAGGCTTTGAAACTCATTCATCTGATATAACTTTTAGGAATCCAACTCTTTTAAAAAAATTCATTTAATTTTTTAACTTTCCTTAATGTGTTGTTCAACCTCCAATAATTATTTTAGCTCTTAATGTGTAAAAATTCACTATCTCATTTTTAGAAGATGCCGATTCTTTGCTCTATTATTTTTCTATTCGCATAGGTTAGTTTCTTCAACTTCACTCTTGAATGTACTTCCGAAGCTTTGTTAACATAAAAAGCTTTCTTTTGTACACCTTTGATTTCTCTTTTCTTTGCCCATTTCATTTGGAGCGAAAGCGCTTTTTTGGCATTCAAAACAAATTGGCACATTAGAATTAAAATTTTACTTGGATATTTCCTTTGCCATAGTAGTGTTTATTGCAACAATTTTTTTCTTTTTTCTTCTTCAAGAAAATCTTAGACTTTCTTGTGATCAATGCACTTTGCTTGTCATCGTTTTCCATGCTATCTCTGAGTTGCTTTGTCTCTTCAATTTTTTAACTTACCTTAATGTGTTGTTCAACTTCTAATAATATGATTTTAGCTCTTAATATGTAAAAATTCACTATCTCATTTTTAGCTCTTAATGTGATCAATGCACTTTGCTTGTCATCGTTTTCCAAGCTATCTCTTAGTTGCTTTATCTCTTCAATTTTTTAACTTACATTAATGTGTTGTTCAACTTCTAATAATGATTTTAGCTCTTAATATGTAAAAATCCACTATCTCATTTTTAGAAGAGATGTCAGTTCTTTGCTCTATTTTTTTTCCATTAGCATTTATTAATTTCTTCAACTTCACTCTTGAATGTGCTTTCTGAACCCTTGTTAACATAAAAAGCTTTCTTTTGTACACTTGATTTCTCTTTTCATTGCCCATTTCATTCGGAACGAATGTACTTTTTTTAGGATTTCAAAACAATTGGTACATTAGAATCAAATTTTAAAATTTAGTTAAAATTTGACTTTTCCTTTGTAGTGTTGATGTCGACAATCTTTCCTTTTCATGGAAAACATTATTCTTCTGTCTATAAGAGTTTTCAAAGCTTGTCCTCTAGATCCTATAGATGGTTCGCTTGAGCTTAATCTCCATTTGGTTGCTTTGGTTTATGATTGATGCTGAAGTTGTTAAGAATCTAAAATAAAATTCTCGTATCAAGCATTAATACTCTATAAAAATAAAGTTATAGATTGTAATCATTAAAACTAATTACACCTTTTGAGCTATCAAGATTCTTCAACACTAAAAGTTTCATGGGCTATAAACTTTTTGACCTTAGAGCAAATTATCAATAATTACTACGCAAAATTTGCTTTCATCTAATTAAGCACTGAATTTAGTCATCGCTAGCAACATATGTTCATAGGGTCAGCGATCTTTTTGTTTGATAATATGATTAAATGTCGTTGTGTGAAGAGATAAAAATAAAACATCAAGTAAACCTCCTTTCACTTTTTGAATTTTGAAATTTTTTTATTTTACCACTATATAAAATATATTTTTCATATATATATTTATATAACTTTCAATAATTGTCCATTTTGACCTCACCAAATTGAGATCACAATTTATTAGTAATGTAAATCTATAAACATTTTATTAGCTCTCTCCTTTTGACATGAAAATTTAAGTTTATGATACTTTTCTTTTATATTTCTGTAGCGATCACAAGAAAAATGTAAATGCAAATTTTATTATTTTAAAAATATAAATGAATATAGATTTTTTTGTTGCATATTACATGTGCAACATTGCGTTTGTCAAACCTTTCTACCATATAGATGGAACTTCAACGACTTCTAGACAATTACAAAAAAGAAGAAAGGGCGAAAGAGGTTGAGGGAAAGCTGTGTGGGTGCGCTGAATTGAATATGAAGGTCTATAATACATCTACAACATTGCATTTTTCCAAACCGAATGCCCATAGATTGAGCTTCAACAACTTCTAGACAACTACGAAGAAGAACAAAGGGCTCAAGAGGCTGAGGGGAAGCTTTGTAGGGTGCTCTGAACTTAATTTGGAGGTCATAGTTATATTCAGTTTAGCACTCAAACCAGCCAACTATGGCGGAGTTTAAATTGGTATTGCTTCTTCATTCTTCAACCTTGGTACGATAGTGGTGTGTCTCCAAATGATCTTGTAGGCTATACCGTAGATCCAACTGTTGACAACTTTGCCCTAGGAACTCTGTTAGGACTGATTAATTGGGGTGATGTCTTTTAACCTGTCATTGTATATTTGTATTTATTTATTGCAACTAACTGTTCAGTGATCTCATCTATTATTCAGCATTACAGGATATGTGATGTTTTGAATCCAAATCACTGGGTGTACTATTTTCCTTAGTTCTTTCCTTTTGACATAACTTAGCATGAGATTGAACACATTTGAATTGAGCATCAATGATTTAAATTCCACTTACCCCACTCCTCCCTTACAAATATTCTTTAATAATTCTTGAGGGTATGATTCTTGAACATCCTATTTCATAAGATTTATGGATTGGCAAAAATAATCAAGTCATGCAAAATTTTCTAAATAGTGCCTAGTTACAACCATTATGGTGTTATTATATTAAGAGAAAATTATCAAAATGGTTCCTTGATTTTTGTATAATATTTAAAATAATTCGTGACTTTTGTAAATAATTTTTGGTCTTATAACTTTTGTTTAAGTGTTTTTTCAGTCATTGTCATTAACTCTCCCGTCCCTTTCAGTCATTGTCGTGCTTGTAGTTGGAATCGCCGCTGGAATCCAATGGCCCAGTTCAGTTGCAAGCAACTGGATTCCAACAGCCTATGTATTAGAGTTAAGGACTGGGACCAAAAAAGCACTTACACAAAATTTAAGAGTAAAAAATATATTTACTAGAGTTAAGGACTATTTTGAACATTTTGCAATAGTTAAAGGGATTATTTTGATAAATTTCTTTTATAACAATGAAATGTATACTATTTTAGATACCACTTGTTTAAGGATGTCAGTATTACTTTTAATAATTAATCATTTGATAAAATTATCATTAGATTCATGCCAATTAAAATTGTGCAAGTAAAAGTGACTACTCATTGGGGATATGATATGGGGGTGTATTAAAAAATGCGCAATTTTATGTAGATTAAATATTTATCACTCATGAAGCTAATTTAGCCAAAGTTTTGTAAGGATTTCAAACGACTGTTTTATGAAAACTTGCAACTGTGGATGTACACATAACGTTATATTGTATTGAGATTATGCAACTACCGGATGTACATTTTTTTATGTTTTGGCTATCATGAATCTAATATGAGCATATAGATTGAATTATCATGATAATGCAAACACAATGATCTTGAACACTCACTACATGAGATTTAAACATTATTAATTCTAGGCATGTTTTAGATTAAAAAGAAACCTTTTGAAAATTTAAAAAATGTTTGAGCCTAATAGTTTAATTTGAAATTTATTTTTGTTTTCTAATTTATTTAATTTATTTTTTAAATGCTCTAAAACTTGTAAACATGTAAGCAAATACTAAATAATGAATCATTAATCTTAACATGGAAAGTTTATGTTTCTTTTTAAACAATGAAATGATGTACATCATACATGCATATTTTTGAACCAAGGAATCTTGTTCTATTGAGATTATGCAACAGTTGTTTTTTTTAAAGCAGAAATCTATTTTGTGATTTTCTTAATAGTTTTTCTTGGAAAATTTTTATTTAATCCCTATAATTTTATAGAAGTTTCAATTTAGTCCCTATAATTGTTATGTTATCAAATAAGTTCTTATAAATTATGATATAATCATTTTAGTCCTTAGAACTAGTTCCGAGCAGATGCTCAATTATTTTTAGTTCCTCTTTCCCTGAACTAACTCCATCTCCTTCTCCTTGGTCGTTGCGACTGAATCAAATCCAACACCGCCAACACATTTCTTGCACACTTTTCAATCAGGCAAATCTCTTTCAAGAGGCCAGGAGAGTTCTTTCTCTCTTTCTTCCTCGATTCCTCCATCCTCCTATCATGGAGGAATTGAATAGAGGCTCCCTAAACAAAATTCCAAGGGATGGAGAAGTAGGTATGGAGACCATGGTCTTGGCAAGGAATCACCGCAACTAAAGCCCACATCACGAAATGCAGCACTTCATTCATTGTGAAGATAAGATTCACAAGCCCATTGGAGGCCACAACCTTATTTCAACGAGGGGCAGTGATGTTGTTTCTGATCGCCTAGAGCTGCTTGGCTGCATATAAGGGAAACGCTCCATGAAATGGATCTGAAGTTGATGTGACACTCCTTGCTTGAACAAACACCAAAATATCGGTTTCTCTATGTGAGAACTAAAGCAGAATAATCCCTCATGTCGAGCATAAGAATGGAAAGGTTAGAGAGTGCCTTCTGGATTGGAAAATGAGGGCAACGTCGTAAAAAGATCGGCGAGGGCATTGTGCAGGCCGAGGATCTTGAAGAGCTTCTCGGGAGAGTGGCGCCTGATGCTGATTTGGGCGGTGGCACCCTTCACGGTTTTGACGAAGGGGGCGCCTGCTTCAGCGAAAATGAGCTTGCAGAGGCGATGCTCACTAGCGGAAATGAATCTTCTAAGTCCTCTAAGGACTAAAATGATTATTTCATAAAGCATAAGGATTTATTTGATATAAATTATATGAACTAAGAAGTGTCAAAAGCTTCATTTAATTCATCATATGCAAGGGGATTCGGTTCGTATACACTTATTTTTACTCTTCCCATCAGGTTGTTGGCTTGAAACATATGAGATCACAGCTGATGATGATTTACGGCTTGGCTGCTATTTCTCCTTATTGCTTCTATGCTTTCTTCCACATAATGTGATGCGGTTTTATTTTTCATCACTTGAAATGTGAGAGCATTAGAAGAGAACAAAAAAATACAAGAACGTCAACTTTTATTTACATTTTCTAATATGAAATTCTTGTTAAAAGAAAATGGTAAAGCTAGTTTTATTTTAATAATTAATTATATATTTGCACAATGTAGTTTTTAATTGGAGTCATACTTAAATTACTGGACGTATGAATTGCACATGAATTGTAGGTAATAGCAACTCTCACAAAATGAGTGCCTTCTGGTTTGCACCTGTTTACCAAATAATTATAAACGACTTTAATTTGTTTGAATTTTTTTTTCTTTTATTTACAGTACTTTTGAGATATGATTCAAAATTCGCATCTTTGTAAGATACTATGGCTGTATGTAAAATGTGCAATTTATAATCTTAGAGAAATTAGAATTTTATTATATGACGTCCTGTTAAAATAACAAATAATATATATGTATTGTTAGATATTATTATAGGGTATTACCGATATAGATTTAAAAAAAATTAAACAAATTATCCATTCCTGTACTTCCTCCCTGCTCACCTAAGTCACATTCGCTTCCTTTTTGTTCTCTCTCTCTCTCTCTCTCTCATAAGCACATACTTTTCAGTACTTGGATTTATTTCTTGACGTGCTTTTCTGCTGTTTCTCTAAACCCTTTACAAAGTTCTCTGACTGATTTGAGCAAGAGGCCACCCTTCTGTTTCTGGCTTCTGTTTGCTAGCTGCGGATGCCGGTTATGTCTCAACCAATTAGATTGTGTACCCGTTACTATGAATCTCTTTGACGTGTTATAAAATAAGACATTAATGGTCTCATCTGAAGTATACTATACAAAAAAATGGGTTTTGAGATTTGTTTGCTGCCTGTTTTCAGTTCCAAGAAACTTCAGATTGCTGGAAGAGCTTGAAAGGGGAGAGAAGGGTATTGGTGATGGAACTGTTAGCTATGGAATGGATGATGCAGATGACACTTATATGCGATCCTGGACAGGAACAATCATTGGCCCTAACAATGTATGCTTGCATTTCAAGCTCTTAATATTTATATATCATTGCAAATTGATTATTGCTGCACATTTTCAAAAAGGCCATGCAAAAAAATCGATTGGGTTACTTTTTGCTTAGATGATTGATATAGTAGGATGAGTGGTGTAGGTTTTCCTGGAAAGTTCTTATTGGTTCACTTAATAAAGTGTGTAGCCAATTTGTGCATATAATTTTTGGGACTATAGTTTTCTTTAATATTTGGGGAGTACAAATTTTGGAAGTTTTTAATATACATTTGTATGCACACATGCTAGTGCACATATGCACCCATAGATATATGTGTGTGTTGGTCTAAAAATAACAGTTATGGCTGTTTGAGCCTTCAATAATGCAAAAGTGGAGTCAAGGCTGAATTTTCCACACTGTTTAGATCTGGTCCTTCACTCGTTCTCACCAAACAAGAATCACAGTCGGCTCTTTAGATAACACTATGGGCACTAATTGATCTGAGCATTCATTGGTGATGATTTTTAAGTAGAGATACCTTTTATAATCAATTCATCTTGGTTGATCAAAGGAAAAGTATAAGGCATACCGTCAATACTTGAAAGTATAATGAATCTTGGGTCCACTATGATCTGATTTTAGGAAAAACTTGAGTTACTTAATCTAAAGCTATAAGATATTGACTATAGTAATCACGTAGTCCCATTAAACTTATCAGTTGAACTGAGTATCAATAATTGCTTGTAAGGGTTATTCAATTTAAATGAGTTTACGTACTTCGGTTGTCAATTTAAAAAGGATAAATTGACCAAACTCTTTGTCCAAACATGCTGAAGTCTTACTTAGAGCATCATGGGTGAGATGATGGATTAGCCTAAGTCTTGTTCTGCTCTAATCAAAGTATAGTTTTGGTTAACCCATTCAACATTGATGATTAAACCATCGTTATTGATATCACTCATTCTTGCAAAGTTTATCTTTATAATTACAATATTTCTTAACAAAATGTGATCAAGTATTATTTAAAATGAGCATAAAATTATAATAAAATTAGGGTTTTCTCAAATTGGCCATTTGATTTTCAAATGACCAAATTTGGAAAGCTGCTCAATAAAACTTCACATAGAAGTTTAAATCAAAATTTTCTTCTTTTTGCTAATTATTTCATCTTTAAAATGCTGTCAAAATATAAATTATTTAAATAGTAAATTCTTCAGCTTATAATTAATGGTCTTGTGTATAGAACTGAATAGAAAGATGGCTTAACAGTCAAATTGAATTGATTGATGTGACATGTTTCTATCATTAAGAAGACTTGAAGAGTGGAATGTGAAGATGTTTAGCCTATAAATAAGTGTGGTTTTGGAGAAGAGAAGATAAACATTTCTCAAGAATTTCTCTTAAATGTCAAAGAGCATCTCAGCATCTAATGTATGGATTTTAATTTTTAATCCTTATACAAACCTAAATTTATTTTATAATCTCGTAATACTCTCTAAATCATTCACAATATATCTAGCTGTCATATGAAGAGATATTATTTAAAATAACTTCCAAATCAACTAAAAAATACATTAACTTCGACATATATTTGTGAATTGGCCCTAACTTCTAAAATTGGCAACAGTTCAAGTTTCAAATATTTGATAGAATAATGTCAAATGAATCTACAGCTTCTAACACAAATTTATTTGTGTAATTTTATGGATTAAAAATGACATGAAAAAAGAAGCAGCAGCTAAACAAATTTTTTTCCAGCTACTATTTTTGCTTCAAATCGTAACAACCAAACTAAAAGGTACTTTAGCCTTCCAGCATGCTTTTGTATTTTAGTCATGACCTCATTTCACGGTAAAACTAAAAGAAATTTTTGTTGATAAGGCATAAGAAAAAATTTCAACTTCTTTTTTGAGGGTTACGTTCCAGGTACTTTATTTTGACGGCCAAATATGATCATAAATCACTGTCCCATTGATCTACCAGTGCATAAATCTGCACTAGATAATGTTGTCTTTTGTCCAGATTTGATGTTTAAATACTTGTTATAACGGTATTATAAAAAAAGCTAAAATATCGCAACTTTGATTTTAACGCCTAATTTGATGTTCTTAGGATGAAAATGACCTCAAAGAAAGAGAATTTGGCTCTCCCTAAGATTTTGAAACCATCAGTAAATATTTTATAAAATATAAATGATTTATATTTTTTTATATTTATCATGATCGAGTTAAAGATTTAACCGAGTGATGAAGATTTCTGTAGGAATGTTTGGCAGCCGATAGTATTCAATTTAAATTGAAGCTAGTATAGTCTTAAAATAAAAAAATATTAAATTTTAAAAGTGCTAAATCATAAAATATTATTTGGCACGAAAATAGAAAAATTGTTTTAATTTTGTGAAGATGTGTGTTTGTTACCATTTCAGGATTTAGGGATACAAATGGATATACTTGTTAGCTAAGTGGTCACAACACATCAAGTCTCTGTGGGGATGGTTTTTTGAATATTTGTTTCCTTTATGCACAATCAAACAGAATTCCAAATAAAGATATCCTCTAATTTCACGGCCAAACTAAAAGATATTTGTTGATAATGCATAAGAAAATTTTCAACTTCTTTTTGAGACTCACATCCCAAATTCTTTATTTTGAAGGCCAATTATGGCAATAAATTAGAGCCTGATTTGCTCTACCAGTGAATAAATCTGCAGTAATTAATGTTCTTAACACTTCATGTTTTTGCTGTAAATACTGCCCCTTGCCCAAATTTAATGTTTAATTACTTGTTACAACGGTTTTATAAAAAAGTAAAATATTTCAACTATATGATTTTAACGCCTAAATTGAACTTTTTATGATGAAAATGGCTTTAAAGAAAGAGGATTTGGCTTTCCCTAAAATTTGTATCCATCCGTAAATATTTTTATAAAAATATAAATGATTTTAATTTTTTTTATGATTTACCATGATAGAGTTAAAGGTTTAATAAAATTTGAGTGATGAAAATTTCTGTAGGAGTGTTTGGCAGCCAGCAGTATTCAATTCAAATTGAAGTTAGTAAATCCTAAATAAAAAGTATTAAATTATGAAAGTGTTAAATCATGAAAACTATTTGGCATGAAAGTTGCAAAATCGTATTAATATTGTGAGTTCTTTGCTTGTTACCATTTGAGGATTTAGGGATACAAATGGATAAACTAGTTTAGCTAAGTGGTCACAACAACACTACTCCTTAATTCTATTGTGGGGGTGGTTATTTGAATCTTTGTTCCATTATGCACGATCAAACATAATTTCAAATAATAATATTCTTTATAATAACTTACTCTCATGTAGAACTGACAATTTGATCCGAAACTCGAAATTCAAACTTGTCTCGACTCGAACTCGAGATATTTTGACTCAACTCAAACTCGACTAAAAAATTTTGAGTCGAGTTCGAATCATACGTCTTGACTCGAGCCTAATTTTAAATGAATTGAAATGAATCGAACTCGAAATGAACTCGCGAATAAGTTCGATTCTAGTTCGAGTATGAGCTGACTCGACTCGAACCCAGCCCTACAATCTTATGTCTTTTTGGGCCTTCCTTTTTATTTTAACTTAAGCAAAATTAAACTCATGTTTTCTAATAGGGGGCATTGAATGGTACATGCTTAAAATGCCCAATCTATCTATAAAAATTTTCCAGATATTATTTTTGAGTGGGAGCTACTCCAACCTTGTTAGCTAAAAGCTGCCAGGTGATTTGCCAAACTACCACGTTTACTCCAAAGTCGAGTTGGTTCGCTCAATGGTCTTCAAATCTGAATTTTGCCAGCACGGGAAGAATTACTGCCACTATTTGCCTTCCTGCTATTAATGGGACTCTCGGGGCCTTCACATAGAGGGCTTACTATGCATTTTTAAAGGGAGAATTTTGTACTTACAACTGAAACTTTCTTATTAATATTTTTAGTACTTAAATCTTAAACATTACAAAATTACCACCAAAATCTTTATTAATGCACCAAAATTATTGTCTAATTAGCATCATTTAATCATTCAAAATAGAGAAAAATATGTTAGCTGTTATAACTTTGTAAATATCATATTTTTGGTGCTAGATATGTAATACACATATTTTTGTGGCATATATGTATTTTCTTTTTTTAAATTGAAGTACTTTTAGTTGCACATCTTTAATTGTTTATTTCAAAATTTAAGTGGTCTTAACTTCTACATAGCGAAAAGATAATTTCATTTAAACTTTTTGAGCAATTTGAGGTCTGCGTGTTGTGTTTTGAAATGGATTAATATATTTAAATAAAAGCGATAATATCATTATAAAAGTATATCAGTTAATAGGGACAGCTCTACCTACGGTTAGCTTTGAATTGAGTTTTGGCGGATTGAAATTTGACTTAAACTGGAAAATATTTCAAATCAAGTTGTCTCAATTTGATTCTAAGCCAACTCAAAATTGGTTCAAACTGGCTTATCTTTTTTGCAGACTGTTCATGAAGGCAGGATTTACCAGTTGAAGCTGTTTTGTGATAAAGATTATCCAGACAATCCACCTACAGTTCGTTTCCAGACTAGGATTAATATGGCATGTGTGAACCAAGAAAGTGGAGCGGTACTAGTCTCATATGCATCTTAATGGCATGATATTATTTATTGCTTTCATGTCTGTCATTTATTCTAAATAATATTACAGGTTGAGCCAAACTCGTTCCCCATGCTCACAAATTGGCGGAGAGAGTACACGATGGAGGACTTGCTGATCTGCCTGAAGAAAGAGATGTCCTCTCCACAGAACCGGAAGCTTCAACAACCTTTAGATGGTAAGGCAGCATTTTTTCTTTACTTGAAAAGAATTTGCTACACTTCTTCCAAATTTCCAGCTATATGCATTGACGAGGTGGCACAATCTTGTGCTTAAATTTGGAAGAAGCTTAGCTCCTACCTTTTCTAGGAAAAGCAATTCATGCTTGCTCAGGCGAAAATGCTCCATGCTTTCTCAATAAAAAGCTAATGCATATTTGCAAGTGATTTCAAAGAAACTTGTTGATTTGCAAAATTTAGGTAATAGTCTTCCGCAAACCGTTTAAATATATGCTGCAAATGATTTGTTGGAATCTGGCTTAATTTGCAGGCAATGATGATCAGAGGCTGGAGCAAAAAGGCATAGTCTTGAGATGTGCTATTCTCTAAAAACTGCCTTTGTACATGTAAATGCCACCATGATTTTATGCTTAGGATTATATGGGGTTATTATGTGATAATTTTTATGGCAATTTATGTGAAGAATGCGTGCGTGATGTGGAACTGAGTGATGTGTTGAATTTTACATTTTCTAATTAAAGCATGATGTAATTAGCTCAAGTATCCAGATTATGGCAGCCATTCACTTCATTCTTTAAATTGTTCGATATTCCAATATCTAGCATTTAAAGTGTAATAATAGTGATGTTAATTATAATGATAATTATAATAAATTATTATTATTATTATTCCAAATATCATGTGATCAAACTTTGTTGAAATAATATCTTTAATGTCTAGACCTAAGTATTGTCATGTGCATGATTATATAATGACATACGTATATCTTTAATGTTTATGAAGTTATTGATATATTAGTCTTCTTATGTTATTCAAGTGCCTAATCCAAACATTTGTTAAACAATTACTTTATAAATATACTTTTATCAATAGACGTTTGTAAATATTTTAACATACTTTGCTCTTTCCATAAATCAAATGTTTTTTTTATAAAAATATTCTAAGATGATTTCTAGAATTCATAATCAATCTAGAAATTCTTATTGAAAGTTTTGTATTACTAATTTAATTTGTTGTATTTATTTTACCATATTTAAAATATTTTCATATTGGATTAACTTATATCTTTTATTTCATTATATGACTTTATTTGTGGATTGTTAAAATATAAAAAGATAAATAATTATAACAAGGCAAACCCTTCTCATAAATTAACAATGCATCACAGATAGATTAAATATAACAAATAACATAGAGTATATTATTCTTACTCTAGCAATTTAGATTCCTTTTGCTTGGTTTGTTGAGATCATTTAGGGTTTAAAATCAAAAGCGGAACAAAAAGGAGAAATTTGAGCGAGTGTTGAAAAATTGAAAAATTAGAGCAAGAAAATCAAGTACATAAAATAATCACAGCCATAAGACAGAAATTACCTGGTTCGATGATCATATATATGTCATGGAGAGGAGAGTTAAGTTTCACTAACATCAGAGAGAAATATATATGATTTAAGGTTAGAGAATTCTTACAAAACATTCTCTTAAAGATCTTCTCTTATGTCTTGTATGTTATTTTTTTTAAAGAACTCTTGCATATCAAGGCGTATTTATATGCCATCATTGATTCTCAAGAATTACAAATTTCAATCTCTCAATTAAGGACACAAAGAAAATTTCCAAATCCATAATTCCCGAAATAAAAGTTATTAATGCAGTAGTTTCTTAATATCATAATTGAGAGATTTAATTGTATATATAGAAAATTAATTTCCTTTAATTTTTCTTTAATTAAGGAAACTTAATTTCTTTTAATTTTTCTTTAATTTAGGAAAAATTAATTTTCTTTAATTTTTTTTCAATTAAAGAAATATAATTTTCCTTAATTTTCCTTCAATTCTCCACCTCAAGTCTCATGTGCTTCACATAAGAGCTGAAATCTTATACTCTCGATCAATGCGACTGCACCAAGTTGGTTGCCTATGTATCCCCATCCCAAGGGAATCAAGCCACCCGTAGTTCCACCAAAGGAAAAATCTATTAATGCTTCTCCAAATTCACCAAGGATTTACAATATGTGAATTTCTGAATAGTGATCACTTTTGTCATCATATCGTGGGATTGTCTTTGGTATCGATCTTCTCTAGTAAGATCTCACCATTTTCGATAACATCTCGAACGAAATGATGTCGGACATTAATATGCTTTGTGCGAGCATGACAAACCGGATTAGTAGCCAAAAATATAGCGCTCTGGCTATCACAATGTATAACTATCTCTTTTTGCTCCGCATCCAAATCTTTCAGCAAGCCTTTCATCAAAATAGATTCTTTGAATGCCTCAGTAACTGCCATATATTCAACTTCTATTATTGACAGGGCAACTGTAGACTGAAGGGTTGACCTCCATCCTACTGGACCTCCTGCAAGTGTGAATACATAACCAGTTCTTGACCTTCTTCGATCCAAATCTCCGGCATAGTCAGAGTCCACATATCTCACACACAAGTCAGCTATTGAGGATTGCTTTTGAAATAATAATCCAACACCAATTGTACCTTTTAAGTACCTGAACATTCCCATAACTACTTGTCAGTGATCCTTCCCTAGATTATGCATGTAGCGGCTCACAACTCCAATAGCTTGTGCCAAATCTGGTCTAGTGCAAACCATGCCATACATCAAGCTTCCAACTGCACTAGCATACAACACTGTGTGCATTTCTTCTTTTTCAAAATTTGACTTCGGTCATTGCTCTGCCAATAGGCGAAAATGAGGTGCTAGAGGTATACTTATAGACTTTGTATTTTCTTCAATCCTAAATGTGGCGACCCTGCCCCGCCGTGGTCCTGTTAACCCTTAGGTTAACATGATTACGTTGGAGTGTCACCAAATGACAAGGTCCCCACTTAAGATTGGATTAGTCACACATCCTAATCCAATTTAAATAAGGACTTTGCCATTCAATCCAGAAATATTATCACTAAATGATCATACATGAACTCAGAGTGCGGAAGCATATAACATAACATCCATCCAATACAGTATAAATACAACAATACAGAATAAGTAAAGTACTGAAAAAGAAAATAAAATCCTGTATTATTACAATATTTAATGAGCTTAAAAGAACTGAAAGAAAACTCTTAACCTCACTGAAAATAGAAAACTAAGCTACAGATCTTCAGGAACGGGCTCCTCTTCCAATGGCAAACTCTCCACTGGATCTGCTAAACCAACAAACTCAGAACCTACCATTATCAGCTTCATAATGGTAGGGCCCCAGCCAATAAAAGAAAACTGGTTAGACAATGAGTCTAAGTACATTTTAGGGTAGCAATTTTATTAAATTAAGAAGATATCACCATATAAACAGAACTAAGCATAATAGGTGCAGGAAAGCGAATCAAAAGAACAGTATATAGTTATAAACTACAGTTTATAACTAAACAAATAGGAAGTAATACAAACCTCCTCCAAGCAACTGCAACACAAACAGGTAAGTAAAAGAAAAGTAAAACTATAAGAAAATACAACCTAAATATGCATATGTTCAAACGGATTATGCTAAGTGACATACAAAATTTAAACAGTAAAAACTGAAAACACTAACATCCTATGTAAGCATATGAAAACAGAAAGTAGAACTAGCATCCTATATAAAAACACGTGCAGGAAAGCTGAAAGTAAAACAGTGCTGAAATGCAGAATATACTAGTAAAACAGTAACTGCAAACTGAAACTATAGTGACTATATATAAGTCACCTGAACTGAATACGAACTCAGCAATTCTTAGCTTGATGAGCTAAGAAACTCTGAACTGAATATCACTGAAACTCTTAGCCTGAAGAGCTAAGACAGAACTGAATGTAAGTGTACTTGAATTAGTATAACCATATCAAAATCCTGACTATATAGTCAGTAGGGCAAGAGTCTATCCATCCTATCAATGGACTAGGCCTGGTATAGACTATCGGACATTAAACCCTCGAAAGGTTGCCGACCCCGAACGGGTTGATCGAAGAGGTATACTAATCAAGTTACACCTTACAAACCATTTTGTGAAACGAACATAATGCTGTTTATAAATAATGATCCAAATTAACACAAGATATTTATCAAAATATCTTATATACATAATATATGTTTCAAGGTATAAGGCTCAAAATCAAGGAATGCGAAGCATCAAAATCAAAGTGCAAGAACTCTATCTAAAACACAGGTGATATCCTTTGTTATCTACTTTATTCGTTCTATCTACTCTAAGTTACATAAGTTTCAGAATTATCAATTCTTACACATTCTGTAACTTAGAATCACGAATCTTACTTGTTGAAGATAATTATGACTGGCTAAGTCCTAATTATAACTTAATCAAAAGACGACTATTTGGTTAAAAAGAATAAATCATCGACCTAGTTTTGTATTTTAATTCATCCCAACCTCATCTTGATTAGCCAAATCAAGATGAATAGATTTAAGAATTAGACTCCAGATAATGGGGTCTAATTACTTAATCTAAAGGTATAATCTAAGGGACTAAGATTTAGAACCCAAATCTCACAGATTAGGTTAAGGCAAATCCTAATGATGAATCAAATTCATTAGGATGGATTTCTATTCTTAGTTCTAAAGTCTAAAGATCAAATAATCATTTAATAAACTAAGAAAAATCTAGAAACTAGTAAACTCAAGGTTTCATCTAATTGAGTAACCCAATTTACTCAATAGATGAATTCTAACTTAAGATCTATTTCTAATCTTAGAAAATAAGGCTCTTAATTACTAAGAGTATCTCTCAAGACACACATCCTAACTAATGTTATAAGACCTAAGGATGATTAAAAAAAGAGAACTTTACTTAAGACTTAGGAATTTTCCTTAAGAAACTAAGATTAAGATTTTAATCAAAGTCTTATTTAGACTTGAATTTGATTAATTTCAGTTCTAAATCATTCTATTTACTGATTTTAATGATTAGAAATTAAATTTAGGGCTTTAAAAGGCTAAACCCTAAATTTGGGCAAAATGACCATTTTGCCCCTACTTAAGGGTTCAAAAGATCAACTTTTAATCTAGGGCTTAAATTCTAAAATTTTCTTTTGGAAAGTGTTTCTTACTGTCTAATATAAGATTAGACAGCAACTAAGTTAATTTTGGATAATTATTAAACCATAAGAGGTCAAATTAGTGAATTTGACTCATAAGGGCAAAATTAGTAATTTTGACTAAGTGAAAGTTAAATTTTCTTTCAGATTATTGTTCTTTACTGTCTAAGCTTTTTATAGAATCTAAATTTGCTAAATTCTGATAATTATTGGCTAAGTTATGGCTAATACAAGATCTAGGGTTTAAAGTTAATTAAGGAATTCTTAATTATGGGTCAAAAATCCTAATTTTGCCAATTAGTGTCCAAATTAAGCAAAATCAGGGGCTATGAATTACAAATAGCTCACTGATCATAATGACATGTGGTAAACTCAATTTGGACCTAATTTGACTAAGTTAAGACCTAATTAGGGTTTATGGTGATTAGTGAGTGATTAACAAAATTAATCACTCAAATACTAATCCAACCTTATAGATTGATTCTAAATAGTTCTATGAGTCCTCTGAAACTTAAATTACTCAATTTGGATTATTAATTTGGCTAATATTTACTAATCAAGATTTAGAGTAATTAAGGATGATTAGTAAATCTAACCATTGGATCTGAAATATTTTTACATATTACTGTTAATTAAGTTCTTCCGATCTAAATGGACCTTTGGATTATCAAATTTGGAGCTCAATTGACCAAGTTATAGTCAATTGAAGTTCTAGGGTTAATTAGGGTAATTAGGGTTAGGTCCTAAATGTGATTAGGCTCAAACTAATCCAAACAGCCAAGATAACCCTACTAAAATGATCCTTAGGGTTTTCTGATCATTTTAAGACCCATATTGGATATGTTTGGATTAATCTACACAAAGTTATGGTTAATTGAACATTTGAAACATAAATTTGAACTTAATTAAACCCTAAATGTCATTTTGCTAAATACTGGTCCAATTGCAAAATTATTGACATCAATAAATTTCTCATATTTTTCTGATCAATTTGATATATTTATTTGCACAATTTGAACTTATATTTAGTAAGATATTTATGTTTAAAGATTTGTATTTAATTGATTTAATAAATTTAATTTAAATTTTTTTTTTTTTTATAAAACGGTGGGTCCCACCGTTTAAACGGCGGAGACACGTGGAAGGCGCAGCGCTTTCGGGCCAAGCAGCTGCGCCCGGGCCGAGCGAGACCCGAAATTTGTTTGTCGGGCCCCCTCATCTTCCTCAAGTTGCGAACCAAAGGAGGCTAGGGCACGGGATTTCAGAGTCGAACGGGCCACGCCGGTGGCTAGCCCGCACGGCAATGCATGGAGGGTGACCTGAGCCTTCCTACGGTGTGTGAAACAGCAGCAGAGAAGACCTCGATCACGGCAAAAATTCAAACCCTAAGTAGTCCTCTTCGTGCGAAAATGGCAAACAGAAAATACGATTTGCGTAAATGGTCTGATCGAGTTTAAGCACGCTCAAATAATTCTCAGATAATGGTACTTATCATTTATACAATCAAATTGAAAATAGAAATCAAAAGATGGAAAATTGGAGGTACATATAGATTGAAATTGAAATGGAAATTCATCAATTATAGGTAATTGAAATCACCTTAAATCATCAATACCTTAACACTGGAAATTCTTAAATGACATTCTGAAGCAAATTGTGAATTCATATGGGCAAAGAGGGATTACAAGGAAAGTTCTAAAGTGAAGTACCTGATAAGTTCGATTGCAGGAAAGGAGCTCTGCGAGAGGAACAATAGCTTCGACACCCGGCTGCAGGAAAATCGATCAAATTACTTAAGGTTGAAGGGATATGAGGCTAAAATGATGATTCATGTGATCCTTTAGGCGGTTGTTGACGCGCGGATGGCTCTGCGTTCGCCGCGTGTAGGTCTGCGAACACGCGCCTCACGCGAAGAAGAAGACTCACCGATCGTCCGATTGATTTCAATCGGACGATCCAGAAGACACTGCTCCAGCCCGACGGAAATGGTGACGACGTCAGATGAAGGAAACGGCGGTCATTTTATTTAACGGAAATCCGTCAAATCAATTTAATTAATTTTAATAAATTATTTATATTGATTTCTTAAATAAAATTTTAACTAATAATTTTATACTTCTAAAAATTTTCAATAAATCACCCCTAGCTAAATGAATGGTGCTGAACGCAACTGCGCACTCAGATTTTCATTTCGGCGAGTATTTATTTATTTGAATATTTTTCAGGTATTTAAATATTATTAAATTATTCGACGAAAAATCAACGACTTCCAAATGACTTCAAAATTTCACTTCTAGCTAATTTGGGTGTTCTGAACGCAATGGCGAAGTCAGATTTTCAATCTGAGGTCTAAATAAAAAGTCAAATTTCCAAGTTTTGGGATTTTCCAGAATTCTTGATTTTGACTTTGTTGATTTCTTGGTTTGACTTAGGTTTCAGAGATTAGCTTCAAATCACTTAATTAGTGACTTAGAACCTTAATTAAGACTTAGATTAGTCTTAATTGAGCAAAGTAACAATCTGGGTTGTTACACTAAACATCTTTAGCACTCTCTCCAAATACCCCTTCTGGGTCAACCAAACCTTAACTGCAATTTTGTCTCTACATATTTTCATTCCTAATATTTTCTTTGCTTGTACCAGATTCTTCATTTTAAAGTTATTTGATAATTGATCCTTCATATGATCCATTTCTGACTGATTCGAAGTAGCTATCAACATGTCATCGACATACAATAACAAATAAATGAAGTTATCTTGAGGCAGCCTCTTGAAATACACACAATGGTCAAACTGACTCCCGCAGTACTCCTCTTTTTGCATAAATTGATCAAATTTTCTGTATCATTGACTCAGGGATTGCTTTAGCTCATATAGAGACTTGTTTAGTTTATATACCGAGTCTCCTTTTTCCTGGCTCACTATACCCTGGGGGCTACGTCATATAGATCTCCTCCTCTAGTTCTCCATGCAAGAACGCTATTTTCACATCAAGCTGCTCAAGCAGTAAGTCGAATTATGCCACCAAAGCTATAAACACATGGATCGAGGAGTGTTTCACAACTGGGGAAAACACCTCATCATAATCGATCAATTCCTTCTGAGCAAAGCCCTTTGCACAAGTCTAGCTTTATAGAGCACATCAGCTTCTCAGAAACCTTCTTTCTTCGCATACACCTATTTGCACCCATTAGCTTTCCTTCCTTGAGGGAGTTTCTCCAGCCTCCATACCTCATTTTTATGAAGAGACTCAATCTCTTCACCCATAGCTTGCTTTCATAAATTTCATTATGAGCCTGTCATCGCTTCTTTGAAATGAGAGAGAACATCTTCCTCCACTACAGACAATGCAAATGTGACATAGTCTCTAAGCCAGGCTGGCTGTTCAGGTGCATTCCTTCTGGGTCTATTTCTACCAATTGACTCTTGAGTTGGAGTCTCACCATCAATATTAATTTGCTCTTCATCATTACTAATGTGGTCTTCATCTGTAGGAGTATCTTCAATGTGATGTGAAGTCTCCTGTGGAACAAATGGGGTGGCCATCAAACCCCACTCTTTGCCTTCCTGTAAGAGTCCCAGTATTATCCTGCACCTGATGAGAACTCCTCTATCTCAAGAAATACTCTTCATCAAGGGTGATATCCATGCCCACCACGATCCTCTTGTCAATTGGATCATACAATTTGTAGCCCTTCACGCCGTGTCTGAAGCCCACGAAAATTGCTTTCCTAGCATGTGGTTCAAGCTTATTGTGGTGGCCCAACCACCGTGGTTCTGTTAACTCTAAAGTTAGCATGATTACGGTGAAGTGGTCACCAAATAACAAGTTCCTCACTTATGAACAATTAGGCACACATCCTAACCCATTATAATTAAGGACTTTGCCATTTATAAGAAATTATTCCACTAAATGAAAGGTACATGAAAGCATAGTGCAGAAGCAAAATAGTAACTTTCATCCCATTACAATTTAGTAGTAAGAATATACAACTCATAATAATAACAGTAAAAGAAAATACAATTTAAACCTGTATTATTACAACATGATTTTAAAAGTTAAGCAAAATATAGAAATAAAATACATTCATCCTCACAATGCAAGAAAGAAAAGTTAAGGTTCTTCAACAGCTTGGACCTCCTCCTGATTCCTATCTTCAAAAAGCTCCACAACCTCAAAAAGCTCAGAGTCTAGCATTGTCAATTTCACAATGATAGGGCCCCAGCCAACAAAAAAAAAATTAATTAGATAAAATGTCCAAGCACAATTTAAGCTACAAATTTTATTATGTTAATTTAGATATCACCATACTTCAAATTTAAAACAAGCAGTAAAAGAGCAGAATGCATATAAAAGAAAAAGACAGTTATAAACTATAAGTCTATAACTTAACAAAATAAAAAGTAAGCACATACCTCTAAGTATAGCTGTAACAAGGTTAGTTATAAAATAAAGACTAAGTACTAATATAACTAAAATACAAGTCAACTTAAACATGCTTATAATCAATACAAGTATATGCTAATTGACATAAAGTAAAATAAAAATGTGAAATATTTAAATAATTGAAAAGTAAGACTAATATCCTATAAAGGTATAAAGTAATGAACAAGATTAGCAACCTATAAATAAATGAAACTAGTAATGTAGTAAAACAGTAAATAAGAAAGTGCTAAAAGTATAGTAAAGTAAATTGAAACATAAAGTATAAGCTGAAACACTGTACTGGCCAAACTTGCCATCTGAAAAAAAAATATAAGAACTCACTTACTGCCATATCAGAACCGGGCTAACAATCACATAAGAAGAATAATATGAGATAAGTGGAACTGAGAGGCAGAAACACTAAGTAGAAATGCACATAAAACTAGTACTACCATATCGGAATCGAACCAACAGCCACACAAATATAAGATGATATAAGTGGAACCGAGAGATAGATTAATTATATTACACTCTACATAACTGAAAACATAGATAAAATACAAATGTTATTTATGTAAATTCAAGGATGACATGAGATACTCATTAAATATCCTATATCCAATATATGTGAACAAGGTATAAGGCTCAAAAAGAAGGTAAGCAAAGCATCAATTTTCAAAGTGAGCAAGAGACTTTATTAGGACACATGTGATATCCATTGTTGTCTAATTTATTCATTCTATATACTTTAAGTTACACAAATTCAGGATCTCCAATTCCTACTATCGAGTGTAACTCAAATGTACAACCTTATAAGTTGAAAATCATTAAGACTAGCTAGGTCCTAATTATAAATAAATTAATATCGACTACAAGTTTAATTAAATCAATCGACCTAGTTTGTTTGTTTAAGCAGTCCAAACCATCTTGATTAGCCAAATCAAGATGAAATGATTAATAATTAAACTCCAAATATTGGGACTTAGTTACTTAATCCAAAAGGTGATCCTTAAAGATTATGTTTTAATACCCAAACTCACAGATTAAGATTAAGACAAAATCATATTAAGTGAAGTCATACTTAATATGATAGATCTCTATTCTTAAATCTAAAGTTAAGCGATCAAATAATCATTAATAAACTATGAAAATCTAAAAACTATCAAAATCAAAGCTTCACATGTTAAGTAACCCATTTTACTCAATAAATGAACTCTAACTTAAGAGCTAATCATAATTCCTAAGAAAATAAGTTCTTAAATACTAAGATGAATTCTCAGACACACAACCTAATTAATGTTATAAGAAAGATTAAAGATAAATTAAGGAGGATCAGAATAAAAGTATGATGTGAGATTCATCTCACATCATACAGTTAATGAATTACAAAGAATTTTCCTAAGTAAGGAAAATAATGATTTTTGTTTAAAAACTTAAATTATGATTTAAATTAATGAAATTTCTTTCTAAACTTCTCTATTTACTAAATTTAACAATTTTAACATGAAATTTGGGTCTAAAGGCAATTAACCCTAAATTTGGGCAAAATAACAATTTTGCCCCTCCTTAAGGGCCTAAGAGTCTACTTTTGATTTAGGGTTCTAAATTAAAAATTGTTAGTGGCTAATGATTATTTACTATCTAATATGAGCTTAGATAGTAAGTACATCAATTTTGGATGATTATTAAGCCTTATGAGATCAAATTAAGGAATTTGACTCATAGGGACAATTTGGTAATTTTGCATAATGAATTCTAATTTTTTTTGTTAGTTTATTATAGCTTACTGTCTAAGGTTTCCATAGAACTTAAAATCACTCAATTCTGATAAGTATTGGCTAAGTTATATCCAACACAAGAATTAGGGCTAAGTAAGGGAATTATGGTTTCCTAAAATGAGTTAAAAACCTAACTTTTTTATTTAAAATTTAAATTTCGTAAAGTTAGTGGCTATAGCTTCCCTATAACACACTGATTTTTTTAATTTGGAGTAGACCCAATTTGAACTTCATTTGGTTAAGTTATGGCTTATTTAAGATTTAGGTAATTAATGAGTGATTAGTAAAATTAATCATAAAATCACTAAACTAACCACTCAATTACATTTTACTCTACTCTATGAGTAATCAAAAACTAAAATTACTCAATTTGGATCATTAATTATGCTAATATTCACTAATTAAATTTTAAAGTGATTAGGGTTGATTAAGAGATCTAACCATTGGATCAAAATTATTTTTGTAGTTTATTGTTAATTATGTCTTCTTGATCAAAATAATATATTGGAAGACCTAATTTATAGCTCAATTGACCAAGTTATAGTCAATTGAAGTTCTAGGTTAAAATAGGGTAATTATGGTTAGATCCTAAAAGTGATTAGGCAAATACTAATCTAAATAGAGAATTAGATACTACTAGGTTATTCTAGGGGTTCTACTAATCACTTTAAGACCCATATTGTCTATGTTTAGACTAGTGGGTATAAAGTTATGAGCTTAGGAAGATTAGTGTTTGAGTCTAAAAGTAATTAGTCAACTTATCATCCAAACAAAAATTTTAACCCTATGGAAATATTCCTGAGGCTTTCCTGATTATTTTAAGGCCCATATTGGGTATGTTTGGGTAAATACATACAAAGTTATGGTTAAATAAAATTTTGGAATATTTAGGGTTCAATTTAGGGGTCCTAAATATCACTAGGTGAAATACAGCTCCTAAGGAAAGTTTGACAGTGCCAATGTGATATTCTATTTTTGTTGATCTCAATGATATATATTTTTGCTAAATTTGGATGTTTGGATTTAAAGTTATGGATGATTGAATATTTGATTTTATTGATTTAATTAATTTAACATTTATTTTATCCAAGTTTTTAATCCTTAATTCTGCAGCTTAAATAAAGCGGCAGGACCCACATCCAGATCATCCAGATGGCACCACTTGAACTGACGGGACCTGCTTACTCGAGCGCTGAGGCGGACAGGTAGGACCTACTCCTCCACGGAAGGTGCCACGCAGACGACGCCTCCTCCTCACGGATCGCACCTGGCCTGCTTCACAAACGGAACATTGAGATTAAGGTTCCTTGCAGATCGAAGCACAGCACGATCCCAGGCTCGGCTCGCACCACCATTGGAAGCTCTCGACAACCCTTTAAGTTTGAACTTAGCAATGACTACCTAGAATAATCCTATCAGCCGAAAAAGTGATGCCCTAAAATTTCTATGTCGTCGGTGCCAGATGATCTCAATGAAATTTGATTGACTAATATAACCGCTCCTAAGTTTGCTTGATTGGATTAAGGTAGCTAAAACATAAACATTGTATAACAGCTTGATTTCGAAAAACATAATCTGCGATTTAGTGAAGGTAATGGCGGTATATATCGATTGCAATTGAATAAGGAAAAATCAAAATCAACCTAAAATGGATCATTGATATCACTTCAAGCCATCAACACTCTATCACAGGAAAACTTAGATGAAATTTTGAAGCAGATGCATATGCATACGAGCCAAAAGGGTTACTCGGGGAGTACCTTGCGAATTTCTGAGATAGATCGAAGGCTCCTCCGAAGTGATACGAATTTGACAACAAACAACAATTCATCCTCCTTTTTGATTCTATGGATTCTAATGGAGTAAAATGAAGCGTCGAGTGGGGGTTCTTCGGCGGCGATTTATGCGCGGCTGGAGCTCAACTCACCGCGTGTGTCTTTCGTGACACGCGGATGACTGCTCGCGAAAATGCAAGCCGACCGTTTGATCCCGATCGAGCATTTAATGGGATGGCTCAAAATGCTGTCGTCTGATCAAACGCTAACGTCTTGTAAGTAACGGTGCCAAGATTTATTTAAATGGAACTATTATTTTATTTAAGTATAATGTTTATTTAAATTAATTTAAACCAATTTTATTAATTAAAAGTAATTAGCTAAGTGTGTTCCATAAATTATTAATAAATTACCCCTAATTAATTGAGGGGTGAGGAACGCAACGGCGCAATCAAAATTTTGATTTAATGAGTATTTAATTATTTGATTTTCCGGGTATTTAAATATTATTAAAATATTCGTCGAAAATTCGATGACTTCCGAATGCATTCAAAATATCACCTCTAGCTAATTTGTGGGTGGTGAACGCAATGGCGAAGTCAGATTTTTTATTTGAGGTCAAATTAAATTGGTCAATTTTTAAGGTTTTTGAAAATTCCCAAAATCAGGATTTTATCCATTTGATCCCTGATTTGGACTGGATCTCATAGATGAGCTTCTAATGACTTACTTAATATATTGAAACCCCAATTAAGACTTGGATTAGTCATAAAGGACCTAAGTAATAACCTGGGTTGTTATACATATCCTTCCTAACATGGTAGTAAGCTGGGCTGCCAAAGATCTTTAGCTGATCATAATCTGTGGCAAGTTGTCCAGACCACAACTTAATTGGAGTTTTCTTGTTAAGTGCAGCAGATGGCAGACGGTTCACCAAGTAGCAAGCATAGTCTAGGGCTTCCGCCCAATAGACTCTCTCCAACCCAGCATTGGACAACATACACCACACCTTTTCCACCAAGGTACGGTTCATTAGCTCTGATACTCCATTCTGCTGCGGTGTTTCTCTTACTCTGAACTGGCGCTCAATCCATGAATCTTGACATTCCTTTACAAAAGAATCATATGTGAATTCTCAGCCATTGTTTGAACGAATTATCTTGATTCTTTTTCCCATTTGATTTTCTACCATCTTCTTCCAATTTATGAATACTTTTAGTACATTTTCTTTGCTCTTCAAAGTGTACACTCATACAAATCTGAAGTAATAATCTATAAAAGAAACAAAATATCTTTGACTACCGAATGATGTAGTCTTCGTTGGTCCCCATACATCTGTGTGTATATATTCTAATATACCTTTGGTGTTGTGGAGGCCAACACCAAAGGGCTTGCGTATTTTCTTGCTAAAAATACAATATTCACAAAATTGTAATTTGTAAGAATTTATACCTTTGATGAGCCCCTCTTTCTCCGATGCCTTCAATGATGGTTCCCCTGCATGTACTAGTCTCATATGCCACAGTATCATGGCATCTTTAGAGTCTTCAGCCACAGCCACTGTACCTGTCACTATACTTCCTTGCAAGTAGTAGAGGTTCTATTATCTGACTCCTCTTAAGTAAGTCATTGCACCTTTGTTGATCTTCATAACTCCTGCCTCAATCACCACCTTAAAGCTCTTGGCTTCTAAGGCCCCAATAGATAGTAGCTTTTCTTGATTTCTGGCATGTGTCTGACTTCCTTTAGTTCTTGAACTATTTTTGAATGTTTCCTTATCAGCACACTACCAACTCTTGTAATCCAGCAAGTAGCATCATTTCCCATTGTGACTGCACCGCTGCCCATTTCCCTATACGGATAGAACAAATCCTTCTGGGAGCAAATATAATACATTGCATCAGTGTCCATGATCCGACTGGAGTTGTCTACTATTAGACCCATAGAAATTGTTACAAGAGATACACAGAGTCTGAACCTTCCACCACATTTTGAGTCATATTAGCTTCTAAAGATCCACTTGCTCGGTGCTTGTCTTTTAACTTTGGGCAGTCCTTCTTCCAATGTATTGTCTCTAAACAGAACGCGCACAGATTGTGTGCAATGCTTCAGCCTTTAGATTTCCCCTTTTTTTGGAAGTCTGCATTCTTCTTTGACCATTGCTTCTTCTTCTCTAGTCTTTCCCTCTATAGTGTAAATGCCTCTGCCATATCATATTTGGTAGACTCCTTATCTGTAATAACTCAAGGTTGTTACTCAGCTCAATCTAAGCTTAATCATATAGTAATTATCATTCTATTAAGTTCATCAAGTCATTAGAACTAAACCCTGAAGGTTTGGAGCAATTTGAAGCTCAATCAATTATTTTGGAATATTTTTATATTTAATTAATTAGAAAATTGAAATATTTATTTTGAACTCAGAATCGAAATCTAACTTTGCCGTTGCGATCATCACCCCCAAATTAGCTAGGGGTGATGTTTTGGACGCGTTTGAAAGTCGTCGAATTTTTGTGAATATTTTAATATAATTAAATACCTTGAAAATTAGCATAATTAAATAATTGTGGGAATCGAATTCTGACTTTGCCGTTGGGTTCCTCACCCTCAAATTAGCTATGGGTGAATTTTTGAGAAATTTCAGAGTGCATTTTCAAAATCTGAATTTTTAATTAATTAAAAGAATAAATATTTATTTATTCCTAAATTTATTTCTTAAATTTGATTTTTCTCTCTCCTAGCTGACCGAAAAATTGACTGACCCCTCTTCCCCCTTTTCTTCTTTCGGTTGACCTCTCCTCCTCCCATTAAATTCAAGATTTGATGTCTTGAGGCCATTCCTTGTAACAGCCCAAACTCTTAAGCATCAAGGTATTGTTCGCTTTGGCCAGAAAGGCCTCACGGTTTTGCCCTCAGAAGATAACTTCCCAGCAGGTCACCCATCCTGGGAGTGCTCCCACCTGAGCACGCTTAACTTTGGAGTTCTTATCAGGAACTCCACCGTTATCTGAAAAAGCGCCTCGATATTTAAGAGTTTCACTTATTACTACTTAAGTGGGTCATCACAATCTCCCCAACTTAAATAACTGACGTCCTCGTCAGTATCCACACACAGATCCAAGAACCATCCATTGGGTAGATAGGACTAGAGGTGACCCCTACAGGCGCAAGAGGTACCCACAACCATGTAACACCTTAACCATCATGGTTCAAGAGGCTGCTCACATGAAGTGTTATTTTGCCCTGTTTGGCACTTAGCTCCTATCTGACACTCTATGGTTTGCTCTGATACCATTTGTAACAGCCCAAACTCTTAAGCATCAAGGTATTGTTCGCTTTGGCCAGAAAGACCTCACGGTTTTGCCCTCAGAAGATAACTTCCCAGCAGGTTCTCTATTGTGAAGACCCACTTAAGTAGTAATAAGTGAAACTCTTAAACATCGAGGCGCCTTTTCAGATAACGGTGGAGTTCCTGATAAGAACTCCAAAGTTAAGCGTGCTCAGGTGGGAGCACTCCTAGGATGGGTGACCTGCTGGGAAGTTATTTTCTGAGGGCAAAATCGTGAGGCTTTTCTAGCCAAAGCGGACAATACCTTGGTGCTTAAGAGTTTGAGCTGTTACAAATGGTATCAGAGCAAACCATAGGGTGTCAGATAGGAGCTAAGTGCCATACAGGGCAAAGTACCACTTCATGTGAGCAGCCTCTTGAACCCATGATGGTTAAGGTGCTACATGGTTGTGGGTACCTCTTGCGCCTGTAGGGGTCACCTCTAGTCCTATCTACCCAATGGATGGTTCTTGGATCTGTGTGTGGATACTGACGATGACGTCAGTTACTTAAGTTGGGGAGATTGTGAAGACCCACTTAAGTAGTAATAAGTGAAACTCTTAAACATCGAGACGCCTTTTCAGATAACGGTGGAGTTCCTGATAAGAACTCCAAAGTTAAGCGTGCTCAGGTGGGAGCACTCCCAGGATGGGTGACCTGCTGGGAAGTTATCTTCTGAGGGCAAAACCGTGAGGCCTTTCTGGCCAAAGCGAACAATACCTTGATGCTTAAGAGTTTGGGCTGTTACATTCCTCCCCTCTCCCTTGAGCCATACCTTCACCTCCCCTCTTCCCTCCTTCAAAGGAAGAAGCATAGCCCTTCCTTCCTCTTCTTGCTATCAAGTTAAGGCTCTAGAGCTCTCTCCCTTCCCCTCCAATGCTGCACCTTAAAGAAAAAGCTCCTCTCCAAGTCTTGAAGAAAGCTGAGGTTCATTCTTCCTCCATGCAAGGCTAAGGTACCCGTTTACTCCTCTCCTTTATCTTCTTCATATTGCTACTATGCTTATTTGTAACTCTAGAACCTCATGATGGTGTAAGGAAGCCATTAAGGCTCATTATGGCATCTCAGTTCTTTGAAAAACCATGCTCTGTTTTTCGTCCATTTTGTATACTCTATCTTTTATCTATATTTTTCGTATAGGTAGGATGCTCCGTTTGATTTTGGTGTCAATGGAAATGTATCGAAAATATCTTTCCATTGATATATAGCACCGCTCATGAAATGCTTTGGATTGAGAGTATTAAAGCTTGAAAGTAGACCCTTATGGTTTTCGCACCTGGTGAAAATACCGTCTAGCGCTGCAGCGCCCAAAGTTGCAAAATGGACCGCTACAGCGTGCCATAGTGCGCTGTAGCGGGCTGTAGCGGCATTTTAAGATAATTTTAGGAAATTTGAAAAATGAATTAATTGAACAGAAATTTTGCAAGTTGGATCGCTGCAGCGCGCCACAGTGGGCCGCAGCATTAAAAGCACCACAGCGTGCTGCAGCGCCAGAAGCGTCACAGCGCACTCCAACGCCAGAAGGGATGCAGCGCGCCAAAGCGTGCCACAGCGCGCTGTAGCGCCTAAAATTGCAAAAATGCCCAGAAATGTTTGAAAACTGCTCAGAATTGACTGAAATGGCCAAACATTCACTGTTTTTGCATTTTAAGATTCCTAGAACCCTAGTGGGACTGAATTATATCTTAAACCACATATCTAAATATATTGATTTTATATCTCAAAATGCTCAGAAAAATGCAATTATTAATATTATGATGTTAATTTTTTTTGTTGGTGATTAGTTCCACTAATCATCTTTTTGACTAATTAACCACTTAATCTTAAAATTTGATAATATCATTACTTAGTCAAATCACATCCAAATATAGTAATCCAATATACTCTTTTAATTAAAAAAATACAAGGAACACTAATCTATTGAAATATTTAGGTTTTTATTATTATTTTTCTTGATTATGCTTAATCACTTAAAAATAGATTAGTGAATATTAAGCTCAATAATTAGCCAAATTTTAGATTTTATGTCTCTATTTACTCACTAAATAAAGGAGAGCATAAGTGTGAAGTAAAAATTATTTTTTCTATTATTAATTTCATCAATCGCTCACTAAACACCATAAAACATTATTAAAACTTAGATTAGTTAATTGAAGTCCAAATTTAGTATACTTATTATTATTGTACTCAGTGTGCTATAAAGAACTTATGGCCACTAATTTTACTTGATTTGAACATCAATTAGTGAAAATGAGATTTTGACCCCTCCCTTAATTATCCATTTTTTATATTTTTCTTAATTAAAATCAGTAAACTTAATCTAATGTTATTTAGACTATAATTTTGCCTTATAAGCCAAAAATGTTAACTTTGCCCTAATTATCATAAGTGCTGAAATGTGGATGTGAAAATTCACATTTTCTCTATTCTTTGAATCATCAGCTTATTAGATCATAATTAATCTAATTAAATCTCATGTAAGTTAGAGGATAACTTTAAGTAACTCTTCAAGTTAATCCTTAGGACTTTCTTAATGATTGATCGTTTAATCCTTAGTCTTAGAATCCTAAGTTATATTATATCGAGTAATGAGATTACTCAATAGTTTAAGTCTAGTTTAGATGGTATATTTTGATCTTAAGAATTTGATTAAAATAATTATTCAAATTTAACAACTTTCAAATTAGCTCAAATTCTCATGATTTGCTCCTAATGTTATTAGAAGACTTATGACAACATTTCTAACCTAATTAGACTAACTAGAACATAGGAACAACACTAGGATTGTTGCACTCCAAAAGCATGTTTGGCAATTAAGCAAGCCCAAACACCTCATAATAGTTTTTGTCGGGAGTTTGGGCACACCCATACGCTCAGTGCACGACTAACTAGGAGCTAATGACAAACGGGCTGACGCTTGGGCATGCCCGAGTCTCAATTAACTAGAAGGTTGTGTCAATATAGTCGGCGCTTAGGCGTGCCCAAGCACCCAATACTTGACATATAGGAATATAGGCAAGTGAGGCAACCCTAAGCGCCCAAAGGGGTGTAATCTAACATATGGCTGGCTCGAGTCGAGGCAGCCCAGTTTTGAACTTGAAAATTTTGAGTTGGGTTTGAGTTTGAGTTAGTTCGGGTCGAGTTAAATAGGGTTTGAGTTGAGTTGTTCAACTCGAAATTGACTCGAAAATTTCTAGTGGAGTCAAAATATTTCGAGTTCGAGTTCGAATTTCAAGTTTCAAGTCAAATTGCCAGCTCTAATCTAACATCAGTGTGGGATATTGGCTTAAGCAAGCTGAGCCTAGGAAATTCAAGTATCTTATCTAATTAAACAATTATTCACATGGTGCCGGCTTGAGCCAAGTTGATGCTGTTAATGAATTGAGCATTTGGATACTATGATGAAGAATATAATAAATCGCTCTTAATCTCAGCTAAACGATGTTGAGCGCGTAATAAAATGGCGCCAGATCTACTTTTTTTTAATAAACTAAATAAGCTAAGCTAACAGTCATCCGGAAACAGACCAGAACAGGCCTGAACCCTAGCCTCATTTTTCAATCCCTTCAGCCTTGTACCCAACATTCATACCGCAATCGACGGCGCCGCCGTTGCCTCCGCCGTCTCCTCCTCCCCTGCCGCCGCCGCTGCCGTTTCCTCCTTCTCTTCAACTACCGCCGCCTCCGCATCGTCGCCTTATCCGCCCTCGGGAATCTCTATGGTTCGTCTCTGTGCTTCCAATTCCTCTGTTTCAGCTTATTTATTTATTTTTAAATTTGGTCATTTTTTTTCTTTTGAATCATTGGGTTGTTGCAAATAATCATAAGCTCCATTATCCATTAGAGAAACCAAAAGCTGCATTGTCCATTTTACTTCCAAGCTAGCCTCAGAACAAAGTACAGGCCCTGTGAAAATCCACAAAGAGAACTTTTTTTTTTTCGAAATTTTTGATTTAATAACAAAAGACATCCTAAAAAATAAAAGTACAAAAGACTATGATTCAGCGCTTTCATGATGAGGTTGACATAAGACCAAAGAGTCGATGGGATATCAGTCATTTAGATCAAAGTAGTATCAGAGGTATCTGTTCAAGAGGAAGGCTGAATGAAGCACCAAACCATCAGTTGGGGTCTAAAATAGCATCATAATCCATCATTGTCTTTGTACAATATTAGAAATTGAAACAGTAAATCACATGTAAATATCTCCTCCCACCGAATGTATAAAGCTGCAAGACTAGTAGGATTTCGTAAGAAAGGTTCAACAATCAGAAATAATTTTAGCAAAGTCATCCTCAAAATAAATAACCATATCAACAAAACAAATAATCATATCAGCCAATAGATCATCAGAAAATCGTATATTATAGGAGAAATAGAAGAGCTGTATAATCAAGAGGCAACCCAGATAGAAACAATTGCCCAATTAACTTCCAAATCAAAGTAAGAATGCATATTTGCTACTCAAAATTATAATTGCTATCCAAGAGAAATTCAGCAATTGGCTCGGGATATTGAGAAAACCATCTCAAATCACAGACAAAAAGCAACTACTGCGCCAACCCAGTAGATTCGTCAATAAGACCGAAAACACCATTACAAATTACGTAAGTAAGGATCCACATTCAAAACATTATTCTGGCAAAATTGGCAGCAAGATTTAAAAAAATCGCATCAGCTATTAGTTCGTCAGAAGTCTCGAGTTACAGGAGAAAAAAAGCAAAATAGACAAGAACCAGCCCTGAAAAGCAATTTGCCCAAGAAAATTTTGAATCAAAGTATATATATTTATCTGCTGATCTAATTTTGCTATCCCAGAATATTCAGCCACAAGTTTAGAGCGGAGACAAAAACTATCGCAGATCAAGGACTGGACTCAGCTGCTGTGCCATCTTAGCAGGATAAAAAGACCCAACTATCACATAAACATCATTTAGATAAGATTAAATCATCCAAACTAGTTTTAATGCTTGACAACTTGACTTGATCAGAATTAAGGAGAATTAGCCAATTATGAAAACTTTTCGATAAAGAGTAATTTCGCCACTTGTAAACTATTCCAGAAATTCTTGATTTAATATTAGATATTATGATAATCGGGTCACTTAATTCTGTTTTGTTGAAGATACGAGCATTTCTTTTCTTCTAAATACAGTCAACCATCATCCCAATAACAGTCACATAGGCTCTTTTTGATTATTTATCGAGATCAGAGATGTCACTCATAAGTTGCGTCAAAGAAGGAGGAAATAAATAATGAAGACAGGGTAGAAGGATCTCTTTTAAGATTTGAAAATAGTAGTCACAAATGAAGAACAGATGAGAGTGTGATTCATTATTCTAATGACATAACTGACATAGAGAACTACATTGAATGCCCCTGCTGTTGAGGATTCCCGTAGTTTTAAAACTTGAGTTTAAGGGTTTCCAAATAAAGCATTTTATGTATAACTTAGTGCCTTTACTCCACAAAGTATTAGCCCACGGAGTGTCAGATAAATGGGTGAACAACAATTCACGAGAAGATTTAAAAGTGAGAGTGTGACTATTTTTAAAGAGTGACATGTGTCTACTAGTGTCAAAACTAATATGAGGCATCAGAATTAGTGATATCTTAGCCAATTTTATCCGGAATGGAGAAGCCATCTTATTAGAATGGGATGGGACTTCAAAAAGTTTTAATCTGTTTCCTTTCCACCGGTTCGCTAAGAGAGAGGTGTTGCAAAGCACAGACCAGCAAAGAGATAATTTGCAGCTAATGATGAGTTTGGAGGGGCATATGCGGTGGCCCGACATTTGAGTGTTCACTTGCCGTAGGATTATATTGAGCAATTTGAGAGAAAAAGAAATACACATACAAAAGGCAAAGATATTTCTCATCCATTTTAAAATTACATATTACAAAAATTTTCATCGTACATTACGAACATTGTTCAACTTTTAGGAATTAAAGAGATAATAAAAGTTAAAGCAGCACCGTTGATTCATCGGCTAATTGATAATTTAAGTTTTAAAATTCTTCTTCAAGCTCCCCTAGAAGCACCTGACCTGATATTGTTCAGAAAATAGTACCAGGATTGGAATTCCTAGTAATTAAAGAATACTTTAAGTACCACAGTAAACAAAATATATTATATTTTTATAAAAGCAGAAATGTGATTAGCAGCTATAAGGATATAATAAAATGCAGGAAGAATAATGAAATAATACAAAAAAATAAAAGTTTCCTGCAACAAGTGTTATCACAAAATGTAGGTTATTGATGTCATTTTTTCTAGTAATCATCACGAATATTACTGATGTCATTTTCTAATAATCAATGAATATTGCTGATGTAATTTTTCCAGCAACCCACGAATGAAAATGATGTTAGTTTCTAACAATCAACCAAGCATTAATATTGATGATGTCATTTTTACAGCAACCAATGAGTTACTGATGTCATTTTTCTAGCAATTTATGAATGAAAATGATGTTGGTTTATAACAACCAACCAATCATTAATGTTATTGATGTCATTTTTCAGTAACCCACGAATGTTATCACGTTGGTTCCGAACAACCAACCAAGCTTCAATACAAATTTGGCTCAAAGCGTAGCTAAGCAGCAATAAAGTGCAAAAAAAAAGTAATACATGTCATATACTGGGTACATTTGTTCTTTAAGATCCAAAGTTTGACAGTTTAATTTTGAATCTGTATTTAAATTTGGATACCTTAAATTAGCTTTTAATCAATACTTTAGAAGTAATTTTTATTATCTTCTTTTCAATTCTGTTCTTCTTTCAGTTTTCTTATTATGATTGAAGTTCAATTTTTAAGTTACTGCTATAGCAGCAATATTTATTATAATGATATTATTATCATTATTTAATAATAATAATGATAATAATAATGTACGAAAGAAAATACATAATGAAATTGACTGAATTGAAATTGACAAAAAAATAAATACAGTAGTCATTTTATAACACCCGTACTGTTATCATTATTGATTAACGACAACAATAATAATGCGACTGACTAGTTTTAGCATATTTATTTTCATAATAATGATTATTAAGTATATATGAAAAGAATACATAATAGTAAAATCTCCTAATTTTTACCTCCTTTCCCTCTCCTCTTACATTTGTTAGAATCGCCGCCGCAATAAGGAGGGAGGCCGAACGTGGTTGAGGGAAACCGGAGGGGTTGCCAAAGTGGGGAGGCCGAAGAGGGGGCTGGCTGGTTTGGAGGGTCCGAAAGGGTGGCCAGGATAGCTGTCGGTGTAATGACCCTAGGTCATTACTAAGGAAAATGTTAATCTCTCGCAATATTTAGATTTCGTTAATTCTCTGCAAAATTCAGTTTTCAGTTAAAACTCCCGCTAAAATTCGTTACAATTCTCTATTTAAAAAGTTTTTAAACTCAAATGCGAAAATAGAAATTTAGATTTGTCGTTTAACCATACTCAATTTATTTACGCATTATCTACCTCATTAAAAGTCCGAAATCAATCAAGGTGGACGACCCTTTTAGAAATCGTTAGCTATAAAACCGACTAATAGTTTCAATTAGGAAGGAGGAAGGAACGTTACCGATGCATAAAAGAGCCAACGGTCATATAAAGAAAATGGCGGGACATAATCAAGGACCGCATAACTCCTTCGGCCGCGTAATCACGCCACTTCCAATTTTATCGGACGTCTCCTGTAACCCATGCGTGTTTCAGCGCTATTCGAGCCGACGCAGCAGGCGTGCGTTACATACGCACGCCTTATTTAAATCCGAAAGCCGCTCCCTATCATCACAGAGCCTTCGAATTCCTCTTCCTCTCTTCTGCCCGAGCTGTAGGAGCGTACCTGAGCCGACGACGAGATGCATCGGCGGAAGCGGTCTGCCCAACCAGCAACGAGAGCTGACGGGAGTGCTGTCAACGTCTCAGCATGCACGCATGATTCTCCTCGCTCGACTCTTCCGCCTCTGCGCCGATCGCCTCCCCTTGCGCTTGATGCTTCTCAACGCTCGACAGAGAAGCATGGCCCCTCTCTTTTTCGCATGATTCCTGTTTCAGCACTCAGGTCCGAATATCCTACTGCTTTGATTTCTTTCTTCTACTACTTCGATTTCTTTCTTATATGTAGGAACTTGAAATTGTGTTAGCAAACAAATATTTCAGTTAATAATAAAACTAAAATAGAATAAATTAATTAGTTTTAAGATTAATGTTTCGATTATCACGAGCAGTATCATTCAATTAATCTATTATATGCTGGATCAAAAAGCTAACATCTATTTTTGTGTATTATTAGCAAACCCTTAATATCAAATCTCAGCTTTAATTTAATCATTAAATTATTCTATTATAAGACTCATGAAATAGAATTTGATGTGATTGCTCATTAAGGCAGTATATTAAATTAGCATGCAAATTTAGGCTAAAAATATAAATTGGGTGAATGCTATGATGTCACATGCAACTAGATTTCTATATGAACATGTTAGACTAGGTACATCTATGCAATATACTAATTTCTATTCTAACCTATAAGTCTCTTTACATTTACGCATTCGAATCTGCATAAAATTTAAAATAAAATTAGGAAATTTAGGAAAACATTATTTTAGTCTAAAAATTTCTAAGACTTAAGACAATCTTCTTAAGGAGATCCTAAGTTTGTAAATTAAAAATCAGGCTTAGGAATAAGAATATAAGCTTAAATCTTATAAATAGATTATTGCAAAGTTTAATAGAATTTTAATTATAACTTTTGCAGACACATCAAGTTTGTAAGTGAATCGTCTAGTTAAGTCAAACATAAAAGGTACACTGGATATTATTTTTATGCTTTTTACTTTCATTTGCTGCTAAAGCATCGCTTTGAGCCTATTTTGTGTTGCTAGTTAAAGTGTTATTCTTACTACTAATGATGTAAGAGAAACAAAATGATGTTTATGTATCTTGTAAATATTACAAAAAGGGTTCCAAAATAGAGTATGAATAGGTTAGGGATGGGGCTAGTCCTTGGGAGCTATAAGGGTGCCATCTGGAGCCTTTGAGGAGGCCCAGGTGAAGGTTATGCTTAAATGCATGTTTGTTGCCATCTGGAGCCTTTAAGGGGCCCAGGTGAATATTATGCTTAAATGCATTTTAATGAATCTAGCCTCATAGTTTTGGCTTTGCCTATCAGAATTGCTAACGTTGCTTCATAATATCATAAACATAAACATGATTTCTTATGCGATTACTGCGATCACTGTTTGAAAATTTGGCATGTGACAAAAGAACATTTTTTTGCAGGATTCATGGTTATCCTTTATTTGCAATAAACTATATTTTTCTGCAATTATTATTATTTTTGCTGTCCATTTTTTGCTTAAATATATTATTTAATATCCTTTGTATTTAGAATATGCACTAAGGTATTATTTTTATAATGCCGAATCATATACAGCTGGAGGAGGCTGATATAGTTTAAATTCGTTAGAAAGAGGCGTGGTGCGGGAAATTAATTTTATTTACCCTACGAAGGATAATCATTTTTGTATAATGATATTTATGTAATAAATTCTGGATGTTATTTACTTTAAATTGAATGAATGTTATTTCTTTTTACTTGAATGTCTTTAGATGTTGTTTAATTGCTATTTTACTTAACTGCCAATATGATGACCCGGTGTTAGATTGATTGTTACCAACTTAACATGAGTCATCACAGCCGGGGTGGCTGCTGGGGCTAGTGGCTACCTGGGGGAAGGGCTGGTAATAGGGAGAGGGGTTGGCAGCAAGGGAGAGGGGGCTGGCTGGTGTGTGGGGAAGTTGAGGGAGTGGGAGGGTTTAAATAGTGAAAGGGGGGGCCAGAAGGAGGGGCTGGAAGAGGGAGCAACAGGAGCAATGGGGTCCTCCTAGGCTGAACAGGCAGAACTTTTTGCCTGGGAACAAAGGAAAATCGGGGGGGGGGGAGAGGAAGGGAAAAACTTAAGGAAATAATAGAAATTTACTTAAAATTAAAATTTTCTTATTATGCTGTCATTTGGTGTTCAAATACAGTGAAGCTTGATACCGAGGTGTGTTACGATGTAATGAACTCTCTCGTAGAATTTTTTTTTGATTCGGAGCAATATTTTATTTTAAATTAATTTCAAAAGTTTGAAACTTCGAAAATTATTTGAGATCAAACCGATGCTACAAAATTTATGAAACTTCTCGAGTAGCCTTTAAAGAATGTTCTTAACATAATGACACAAAAATTGATAAATTCTGACACACATTTCAATGTTCTTGATTTAATAAATTTAAAAAATTCAAAAAAAAAAGGTAGAGTTTTCGTTATTCGAATTTTTTTTAAACTATGGTACTTTGATCTAAAATTTATTCTCTTCTAATAGTATTTTTTGTTTGCCCAAAATCAAAATTCCCCAGAATCCTGATTCTAAGTCAGGATTTGACCTAATTTAGCGAAGTAACGATAATGAGTCGTTACAGCATATGAAACCAATACCTCCCGTACATTTTGGAGCAACAATTTTGTCCCAAGCTAAGATATTAATTTTATTGGCAGTAGAACCGTGGTCTAAAAACTTGGCACAAAGACTTTTGTTTGTTTTTATAACAAATAAAGGAATGTGAATTGCTTTGAACTAGTGGAGAAGAAGGGGCCAAATTGAAAATTTGAGAAGTTGTAAACGACTTGCAAAACTAAGGTATTTGAGAGCTCAACCATAGATCCAGTGATGAAGTTTAGAAATAAGCGGGGCACAGTTGATGTTATTCAGACGAGAAAGTGTGCATGGAAGACCCAAATATTTCATAGGGAATTGAGAGTTTGTAACTAATTGGGATTGTTTTAAATAAAGTTTATATTCATTAGCCTTTAATGTTTGATTTCGTTTTTCCTTGTATTTTCTCAGTTCAAATCACAAGAGAAACAATATTAAAAAATAAGTAAAAAGAATGCGGGCTCACATGGTGCATGAAATTAATCCCCTATATATACTTATCAATACTTATTTCACTTTTTTATTTAAAACTTCGTGCCAACCAATAGTTTTGCAAGATCCCAACACACTTACCCTTCACAAACTATTGGTGTGTCGTCTGTAAGCACATGACCAGCTGAGTACAGCTCACATTATTTCAATTTTGAAAATGTGTTTCATTTCTTGCCCTGAGTTCACTAAGAATCGCTTTTATTCTCATCAAATTTAGTCATCAACTGTGAACTTTGAATATCATTGGAACCATATCTACTGTCATGAAATACCGAGTGAATGGTACAACTAACTTTGATCATTTGAGCACAAGCCAAGCAACTTGAGATGCTACCTGAGTTTGCCCACCATCCACCATGGAAATACCAGTAAATACCAACATTATAGGTGGGAGGGACATTACTAGCAGAGTTGTTGAAGGTGCACCTTGAACCACAACTCAAGATCAGAGATATGGGGAGAGAATCTAGTTGTCGTGAGAGTCTGCCTGGATGCTGGAGCCGAGAATGCTGAAATTGTAGGCCAAGTGATCTAGACCTGGGATTTTACCTACCACTACAATGAAAGTTCTCATGGAGCAACAAGGAGAGTTTTTCGAGCCTAAAAACATTGGCAAAGAGATTATCCAAACCATGGGTGGTAGCACGTTAAAGAATGTTGAGATCATGGTGGCCAACAACTTTGAAGGCACTGAGTCCGAGACAATCGATGCTAATTTTGTCAAAGCTTGTATATGTCTACAAGAAGACAATTGAACCAGATAAGGTCAATAATAACATAGCTGAGCTAGGGAAGGCCAACAATGTCATGGGCAAGGCAAAATTCATTGGCATGGCGTTGACTAAAACTAAACAGGCTAGTGGAAAAAGTTGAGGCCAAGGAGGTTGGCTATACATTTGTCGAGGGACCAGAGATAGATGAAGCATTAACTGAAGTTGTCAAGCATAAAGGACAAAGACTTAGAAAAAGCTAGTTACTTTTATTTTTTGTGGTATTATAATGGGTTTTCACCTTTAGCTTAGATCTCTCAAGCATTGTAATCTTCTATTGAAGCTCAATTGTTCAACCTTATTTGTCGGTTTATATTTTTGTGTTGTCTTTTACTGTGATGTGCTAATCTTTCTCACTAAACTATTTAAAACAATCCCAATTAGTTGGCTAAACTTTAAGCATATGCTGCCATTTGAAGATTAGTTAGTTGGCAGAGTATTTTGTCAGTTGATGGCCTAATGGATCACCAATACATCACGGTACATTGTGTATACTTGAGCATTTCCTTGAATTCCACTGTGTATATACCATATTGTACTATTACTACTCAGTTGTAACTGTAAACATTGTTAAGACATAAATCTAAATTTCTATAAGGCCCAATGATATTGTTTAGACGGAAATTTTAGAGAGGACCAAACTTTTGTTATTGGCTGAAATTCAACTATAGGATTTTGAAAGCTTTCACCTCCAATGCTATTTTCTTGCCAGTTATGGCTTAAGGCACTCTTCTCCAACAATGAAGAGTATGTGATTGAACTTTACACTTGAATTTTTGTACAGTACTGTAACTTCATGGTAGTCTTTCAAATGCCATGGCATTTTGGATGTTTCGTTTGAGATCATGGCAATATTTAATGGTATGATGTTTACGTTGACCTGACTCGTTATAACAATTATTTGTATATCATGTGCTCCTTTGCATATTATTGGATCCACATAGCTGTCAATTGTGTTTAGCTTTAATTTTTGTGCATTTTGATTAAACTTATTGTGGAGTTTTGACAAGCACCTTGTTGGCTACATTGATGCATGAAAAGTGCAACTTTTGTTCCATGTGAACGTTCATTTCAGATCTCAAATTATTAGATTTTGCTATGCCGATATCACTCATTAATTTCAGTTTTCATTATACTATCACATGATAAAGAGGGTGCTGTAAATAGCTTTATATATATTTATTTTTGTGATGCTATCTGATGTCAATCAAATGTTCATTTATATATATATATATATATGTATATGTATTTTCTTGCATGAATTAAGATTATAGAGAAAAAGGTGATACTAAAGTATTTATTAATATTTTTATTTACCATACCCCTTTTACTTTCGTATGTTACTTTCCTGAGAATGGCATTGTTTAGGTTCTCAAAGTATGGCAACTCAAGCTTATCATCACTTTTTGCACATGCAGTCATGAAGCAAAACATCAATACTTTACCAATTGGTTGTAACCTCTAAGGACTAAGGCTACGAAGGCTGTGTAGCAGAGGTGTAGAAATGTGGTATGAGAGTGCTTAAACTAACTATTTGGAGTTTATCCTAAAATGCTAGTGACTACGGCTACGAAGGCTGTGTAGCAGAGGTGTAGAAATGGATGAGCTGTTTGGTGCAGTGGAGGTTATACGGATATTGAATTGGGATCCATGAAAGAAGTAAGCAGGCAGGGTAGAGATGTGGTTATACTGTAGTAGATGACACTTCACTTGATGAAATGCACTTGAAAGCGAAGTTTGAAAGAGGAAAAAAAGAATGCCGAATCAGTTGAAGCAGGCTACAAGGGAGATGAGTTGAAGCCAAAAGCAATTCAAAAATTGGAAAATGGTTTACTTTCTTCATTAAGGGGAACTTGTAGATTATTTAATGAAGGTTATTTCAATACCTTAACGCATGGTGAAGAGACGAACCTTGTGGCTCTAGGTTCTATCAAACAGCAAGGCCCCTTAATTGATATAGTTTTGCTCTCTTACTAGTCTCTTTTTAGCTGTTCTTGGAAAGTTAGTAACATAACCTTTAAGATTTGTGTTGAACCATTTTTTTTTTTGAAATGACGAAGAATGTATTTATGGTGTCTTTGTATTGATAATTGTTAGAGTAATGTTAACAGAGATTTGATTTGTATGGTTTTATTTCCTTTTCTCTTTAGGATCTGTGGCACTATGCAATTAAATTGAATAACTGCACTTATGCAAAGAATCCAGAGGCTAGTTCCTATGACATGTACTTTGATAGTGTCTATTGGTGAGCTAAACCAAATTTTGCTGTGATTATGCGATTTAATAAATAGAAGGAGCATTCATATTCTCAACCTTGGTGACTGCCAATCCTTTGAGCAGTGGTATTGATGTTGTTGGTCAACAACTGGAATCATTTATAACTTTGCTCATCATGTTAACTCACACACCAATCAAACTCCAATCTTATCTGCTAATACGTGTTTGTATTTGATTCTGTATCAAGTAAATTTTGTTTTTTGAATCATGTTAACTCACACACCAATCAAACTCCAATCTTATCTGGTAATACATGTTTGCATTTGATTCTTTGTATCAGGTAAATTTTGTTTTTTGAAGACGGTTAGTAATTTTTCACTAAAGCGCCGTTAACTTGAAATTAAACTGCTGTCAAAGTTACTGTTTTGCAGGATGGACAATTAAGCTTTCTTAACTAAGCAAAGTTCAAAAGAGTGATTTTGGTTCAGTGTTCTGCTGAATTGGTTCATTGAATATATTGCAGAATAATGGATGACAATATATTAGGTATAATGTTTGATCATGGTTGTTACACTCTGATTTAGCCTTGCCATAGGAGACATTTAAAGTAAGAACCTTTATATCTTTTTTGTTCATTCCTATGAACATTTTATTCATAAACTCGATTTCTCCGCCTTCAAAAAAAATGCAGAACAACATAGATACCCAATAAGCTCATCCAGCAGGGATACACCTTTGTAGAACCACTTCTTGGTGATTACTTTCCAATTAATCGATTGCAATGATGTGAGGAAATGCAACTGAGTTGACTTCCTGTTAGAGAATTAAGGACTGTTGACATCTGTATGGTGATTAATATGTATTCTTTGTTTTCATTATTTTTATGGTAGCCAGCAATGTGCATCGTCTGTCTTGGAGACAATATACAAATACCAACTGTTGCAAATCCTAGTCTAAAAGTGTGCTTAGTATAATGTTTAAAACATTAATTACTAACTAGCTTCCATAATTGTCTTTTTTGTAAGCAATTCGAGTTTGTTCTGCTTTCCCTACTCTTTTTCACCCCGTAGGTAATTTCTTCCTTTTTCTGCCTCTACCCCTCTATTATTATGTTTTCATTCCTTGCAACAAAAGTGTTATTCTGTTTTTCTTGGTCTAATTTAATTCATGATTAGGCTTTTTTTGACAAGATCGTAATTAATTTTGTGGCTGTGAATGATGAGCCAGATCATTCTAAAAAAATTATGACTTGGCTATATGGCTAATTTATTACTTGGTTTACTGCTTAAATTTTTTTTTTTCCTTGTGGTTAGGAAAAGTGGGCCAAGCTCTAATCACTGTATAATCTAATCAAAGGCGATAGAGTTACTCCTATATTGTGTCCATAATTTGTGTATATGCTTTCAACGGTGCATACATATACATTTTGTATGCTTGTGCCTCATTGTTTTGGGAGAGCATATTCTGTAATCAATTTTTTTACTATGTACTATATATTTATACATCAATTCAAACATGTATTCTATTATTTTAACTATAAATATCCACATTAATATTTGTGTCATTCAATGGAATATACATTTTGATCCATCTTAACCAACTTGATCTTATCCAATCAAAACTCAAGTTTTGTTCTTTCTGACAAGAGCTTGACTTGCTAATCAAAATTAATGATTTGATTAGATATGATCATAGTTCAAGCTAAATGATGATCTAATTTTTGAGCGATTTTGTTTTTTAGCTAAAACACGCTGGTCTTGTAAATGTAAAGTGAGTTATTGCTTAACCAATAAATTCATTATTTTATTGGACAACCATATACATTTTTTCCTTTTTAAGAATTGGTCATGATTTTGTAGGGTTCATTAATTTTAAAGATTATCTTATGGCTATATTGATAGCTTCTAGTAGTAGTTCCACATGCCCGAAACAAGCAAGAATCCCACACTGCATGTGGAATGAAAAATTCGTATCATATTAATGTATTATTTCTCTTTAAAATATATTTATTTTGTTATAAAGCTTTTGGCCATCACAACAAGTTTTGACATAATATTAATTATATTAACAAAACCATTCTCAATAAAATGGTAATTTTACTTGTATAATAGTGATTGCTGCATCACGCAATATGTATGGGGATTTATATTTTTTCACTATAATTTCTTTCATTTTTATTTGTAATAATAACATTTATGTTTAACATTGCAAAAACCCAAAAAATATAGTTAAATTTTCACTCATAATTTTGATCTATTATAATACCTCATTTAAATTGCTTTTCTTCTTCTTTAAGTTTATCACTAACCCATGAATATATACATTGTTTATTTTTAGTAAATTTATATTATTTATATAGATTTCTCTTTATTTGTATATTATTTATTTTTTTATTCTCATATATATTACTAACTTTGAGTAGCAAGAATTTAATTTGTTGCATTCTAATTTCTTATTTAACTTAACAAGTAAAAATGTTCACCCATGATGTTTAGACTTCTTAAGCACTCTTTTTCAAAATTTGATACATTTCTATCATTTTAAAATGTTTTCCCAAGCTAAAATTATTAAAAATTGGAGAGAATTTATTTTGAAACGGCCTCTCTTCTTTTGAGGGCTACTTTTTCTTAGTTCCTCTTCATCATACTTATACATACATACTTAATATACATGTGTGTATATGTATGTATATATATATATATATATGCTATGTTATATATATTGGGGCTATTTGACTTAAGAAAATTGGTGTAAAATAAATGTAACTCAAATACTTTTTTGATATTTGATGTTTATGGTGTATTCATTTTTTATTCTTATTTCTGTGTAAAGTAAAATTTTGATATTATTAAAAATCATAAAAAATGAGCACAATCTGTTCCAATATGGGATGGTGGAGGTTGACTTATGCAGGAGGACGCTGACAAAAGCCAGCAAAGGCCTTGAATTTAACAAAATGCTATTGAGGTTCTGTCAAATTAGTAAATATGATATAAAATGATTGTATATACGAATGGAGACAATCGTAATTATGAAGATTACAAGTTTGTTATTATGAAATAATTGGGTTAATAGAGACAAAAATCCAACCATTGATTTTTTTTGGATGGTTGGGATTTTATTTCGGCTTAGCCCCATCCCCTTAAAATATTGTGATAGAATTGAGAGAATGGGAGTTTTTCAGCCGAACCAGCTCTCCTCTTTTCTTACTCTTTAGAAGCTCTTTGCCTACTCTTCCCCTCTCCCCATTGTATACTCTCTTCTTTTCTACTTTAAGCTTGCAAGAACAAGCATTGGAAAGCTTGTGGAGGCTAACACACAGAGAAGGCCAATATTGGGAACTTATGGGTGTGCTATTCTTGCAGTGTAGAGTTCAATTTCTTTCCCAATTTTCCATTATCTTGACAAAGTACATGTATCCTTTTGCTATTCGCTCACCTTGCGTTAGGCCTCTATTTTTGTAGTATTTTGCATGATGGGAATAGATTTTGGGGATGCTCTCTACCATTCTTTTGTTTCATGATATTTTTTGGGCTATAATATGTAAAATTTAGAGAAATGTCATTTAAATTAACCTTGCATGATAGATCTATGAGCTATCTGTTTTGGATTTTTGTTATTATGACTTTGGTGTATTATTAGCCTTATTAGGATTTTGGGTCGATTCCGGAAAATTAGGGTTTTGTCTAGTGTGCTTGTAATTATAACATTAGGTTTGTAATTATGAATTTAAAAATATGAAGCTGGCTCATCTAGTTTCGTAAATACGAACTTGGGTGTTTCATATATACAAATCTTGGAGGGTTTGTAATTACAGCACTTGGAGTTATCGCAATTACGAGACTTAGAACAGTGAATTGAGCTAGGGGAGTTTGTTATTACAAACCTGCCAAGCTTATTCTTACAAACATCTGAGGCTCATTTTTGTGAACCTCCCAATTGCATGTATAGTAAATGGGAAATGTAATTTGTAAATGATTGAGGCTATATATATTTCATATAATGATTTTAATTTTGTGATTTTATGCCATGTTACAGATGGTTTTTGTCTAAATATTCATCAGGGAAATGTCTTTGTCTTTTAATATATTCCATGTCTAAAATTTATACTCTATATGTGTTTCAAAAAAGGTTAATTTGTTTTCTATCTCCTCCATTTGTTGTACTAGACCTTGGCATAGAATGATGTGTCAGGAGCCCGACATGGGTTGACATTCAGTTCTGATCTCATTCTTGGAATTATAGGTCTCATTTTTGGGGATCTTTGGATCCTAATTTATCATGGAGATCTTTGGCACGCATCCCTCAGAGGGCACATGGTATCTAGCCACGTTAGTAGCTGACTGTCCATGTTTAGGATAGTTTTCCGTGCTGCTGTTTCTGACCTAGTTGTATAACCATCACAATGTGCCCCAATAGTCTAGAGTATTATAGTTATGTTCTTGTTTCTTAGTTATGGTTTGATTTCTAGTTTTTTAGTTTATAACTTTGCTTTCGATTTTAGGCTTTAGGCTTTTTGAGTTTTACTTTTAAGCTCTTGTTTCTAGTTTTTGAGGTATACTAATTTCTGACCTTTTTTGTTTTTGCACCATTTTATGATGCTACCTTAAATGGTTCGGGCATAGAAAATATGAATTTATGAATTTTGCTTATAATGTTAGAAGAGGAAGACAAAAGATGATATGTGAAGAAATTATTAGAAAGGATCTCTTAAGTGAGGGGCTTCTATTTGATCATGCACAATAGAAACAAAGGGATTAAGGTAGTCGGCCTCACCTAGTGGGATTAAAGCTCTATATTGTTGTTAATGCACCATTATATAAATTTTTTTTTCTATTGCAATTTTGGTTTCTGACACTAGTATTACTGCTAGTTTTAGGGTCACTACTTTTACTTTATAGTTTACAGTAAATTTGTGATTCTTTCATTGTCTTCGCACATATTTTTGTTTATTTTTTGCATAGTATAATATACTAGTTTCTTTTTATAGGTTAGGTGCTGGTGGGCGTTAGCACTCATTAGGTTTTTGCTGACCAACATTTGTGGTACTGTAGGTTCAAATACAGATGATGCTATTGGAAGAGGAAATGACCCAGTTGAGCAGTGAGTTAGCAAAATTATATAGGCTTAACACTTTATAATAGTTTCAATAATTAAAAGTAGATATTGTTTGCACTCATAGGTATTGTTTGTGTGAAATTTATAAAGAATTAGAAATTGTGTGCTGGATGCGTAAATAAAATTTTATTACTGTTTCGCTTGTAATCATACTAAATTTTCTAAGTAGCATAAACCGGTTTGTGGAATTAAACCATCCCAGTTTGCTGATTTTGTTTCCGGTATTGCCGGTTTTTTGTCGGTTATTTGCAGGGGCTGTTCTTTGGGTTGACAAGCTAGTTTGATCACCATTCATAGTTCAACAGGGCCTCCGGACTGATTTTTAAAACCGGGGTTTCTCCAATGTTTTCTGAGTGGTTCTTAACCAAAATATGAATGCCTTTCTTCTTAAAGGATAATTTCTGTACTCTTTTTATGCTATCATATTATGTTTGCAATGAATCTTTTTGAAGATTCAAAACTGCTGCCCATATCTATGTCAATATTTTCATAATTTCTTACTATTCTACCGTGCTGTGTATGCTCGAGGATAGCAATCAAACATCAGTAGCTGTTCATTTGTTATTTTCTAATATGCGATTGCATTCCCTTGTAGGAGTGGCTAGGTTTGCCTAAAGGCGTTAAATTTGATCCATCCGATGAAGAATTGCTTTGGCATTTGCTTGCAGAAACTGGTAAAGGAGCGGCTAAGCCTCATCCTTTTATCAGCAAGTTTATCATCACCCTTGATAAAGATTTTCGTTTGGACAATATTCATCCTCGATTTCTGCCAGGTAAATTCTATAGATGCATTTTTTCATTGTCTCTTTATTTATTGCAAACTTGATGGATTCCATTTGTAGGTGTAAAACAGGATGGCAGCATGTCGTACTTTTTCCATAAAAAACTTGAGATTTCTGGCAAAAGGCAGATGAAAAAACAGAAGAAACGTGAGAACTTTGTTGATATTTGCTGGCATAGGATTGGCAAATTGAAGCCAGTGTATGTGGATGGAATTCACCAAGGATCAAAGGAAGTGTTCAGTCTCTATATTAACCCAGTGAGTTGTGGAAATCCTGTGAAAACTTCCTGGTCGATGCACCAGTATTACATTGGCTTGAATGGAGATGAGGAAGGCCTGGCTGTCTCAAAATTTTTTTTTAAAAGGTCTAAACAGGACTTTCATGATTTACTATCAGATTCTGAGGAGGGGTTTGTTGCAGAAGTTATTGATGTAGCCGCTCCTTTGCAAGTGGCGCCTGAATTTCATGAGGCGAGATTACTTGTTGATCCTTCTAAAGATGCATCCGCTCAGGTTTTTTTTGTTGCACTATTATGTTTTCTGTATTCTGATTTAATTAAAAGAGCATATAAGAAAGAAATACTCAGTTTTTCTTTCATGTCAAGTTATTCTAAACTTCACTGTTGTTACAGATAGCTGATTGCAGCTTGGGAAGGGAAACAGATGATGTACACACAAGTAGCTCTCAAAATGCTGTAAAGTATCTTCAGAAGGCAAGAATCAATCTTCATCAGCAATCCGAAGGAATTGTAACTACTGATGAGCTCCCATTGTTGGAATCATTTTGTGAGGCAGCTGCAGAAATCAGCGTTTGCAGCATAAGCGCAAATTTTGAAATCACAGTTAAGGATCAAAAAGAGAGACTGGATAACAGAACTGTAACGTTTATTTCTGCATTTTGCTATTTGTTCTTACCTTACTATTCAATTCATGCTTTTGTTTCTTTTCAGAGTAATGTACGTGCAAAGCAAAAGCATATTGAAATGATCTGCATATTATATCATTCTTTGGTATAAACTGTATGGAAAATATGTGCATGTTAGAATGGTGTTACCGTTTATGTCAATGGTGTTTGTGGTTTAAGTTGGTTGAATTCTCTAGAGTACAGATACATGGGCATCTATCATTTCTAATCATTTTTTATATTCGCATCATTTATTTACACATATTTTTTATGGTTGATATGGATGAGAATCTGTTACATTTTAGTTTAGGGGGCACATTACACTGTAGCATAGTTTCCAAATTTGCAATTCAATCAGAGGGGCTGAAACAGATTTAAACTCTAAAATTTGAAGAAGATAATAAGATAAAATGAAGGGTTAGGATGAGGATGACTAAGCTTTTGATAGGGATAGTAGAGAAGATAACTAGGTATGGTGACACAACTGAGCTATGTTAAAAAAGTATCTGGGGATTAAAATCAATTGTTAATTGCCGCTGCACTTCAAAGGAAGGCTGGTAGGGTTGGCAGAATCTTGCAAGCGCTTTGTTTCTGGATCTAGCATTAAAGTAGTTACCCTTTGCTGGACTGATTTTGCTTGGCATTGTCTGGGTTAGGTGATGAAAATAGGGTCTACACTCAAAAATATGCATTAACCTTAATTTCACAAATTTTAATAGGGAAAAATTTATATTTTTGTATTTATTCATTTTGGCCAAAATATACAATTTCTTTTGATTGAATTGGTGTTTGTTTTATAAATTCTGAATTTAATTTCAGCCATTATAAATCTTTTACAATAGTAGCCCCCTTGCTCAATTTGTTTGCGATTTTGTAAAGCCGTAAATGTTTCTTTAAGATCAATAAACGGCCCAACAAGCAAAGGAATTGAATCCCAGCCGCTAAAGTAGAGCCAATCCTTTGACCTTCAGGTTTGGGAAGTATTTCCAGCCCTAGATTAAATTTCTTAGTGCTATGCAGGATCTATGAGTTTTGAGGAACCCTTTACTTGCTTTCTCAAGTCAGAACCTTCCTCGAATTCATGATTCTCAATAGTTGAATCTGTTATACTATGCTAATCCATCATTGCCATTAAAAAGAGTATGATAATTCCAACTCATGTTCATGAGCCTCAATAATTGAATCTCTTATACTATGCTAATCCCTCATTGCCATTAAAAAGAGTTTGATAATTCCAACCACACGTGTTTTTGGCATATTTTTTCCATTTTTTTAAGGACTTGGATAAAGAGCCCCTCATTTAGCTCCCAAAAAATACAAAATATTTTTTTTGTCTCATAAAATACCATGATTACATGCGTGTAGGGTTCTCTAAAAATACATATTTTAAATAAAAATTTTAGACATTTATTATTTTTGGGGTGGGAGCCAAATAAAGATTTTTTTTATAAATTAGGTTCAAAACTTTTATATTTATTCTTCATTAACATTTCAGAGCTTATGACATATTACTCTATTAATTACTTGTCTGGATTATTAAAACACCAAAATGCTCAATAATGTCATTTTGCATTTTAAAACCAAGTTTAACATTGACAAATTCAAATAAAATACTATCACGAACAAAATTGCTGTCAAAGAAATCTTAAACATATCACAAGTAGTAAACTAGACATATTAGAAACACAAGTGCATCTTGTAAAGCAATAAATTAACTAATTGAAGATTATAGCAACCTTAAAGAGTGCAGATTGGCTGGGGTATTAACTAGTCTAGTTGAGCTTAAGCTTGGGTTTGCTTAATTTGCTAAATTTGAGCTAAAAGTTTTGAGCTTGAGGACTCATGATTCAACTTATTTATTATGAAAGAGAAAAATTGATTATAATTCAACGAGATATTATAATAATTGATTTATGAACATAATTTTTAGAGGGAAGTCGTCAAATAAACTTAGATGGGAAAGAGAAATAAATTTGAATATTATTAAAACTATATCAAAGCTTTTAAATTATATATATAAAGTTTTTAAATGAATCATCGATTCTTTTATTATGATTAATTTAGTTCTATATTATTTATAACCTAATTTTGAGTTTCCCAACCATGAGTTTACTCTTAATAATTGTTAAAGTAGGACTAAATTGGGATCAAATTGAATTAATTTGGTTCAAATTAAATAATTTGGGACTAAATTGAATGTATTGAATAATTCAGAACATATTTTCAGCATGAAATAGTAGAGGTACTATTCTGGAAAATTTATTCTATTTCAAATGTTTTTTTTATATATATTCTTAAATTGGCAGACTCACTAGTTAATGGGCTAAGTTGGTGCTCATGCTCATCACGTTAGCTCATCATGCTTTGCTCACAAGCTGACTATTAGACAGGTTTTGGTTGACTAATTAGCTCATCATGCTTTGCTCTTAGGCAAATTATTGAGGGGTCTTGAAAGGCTGCTTGACCTGGTTACTGTGAAGGCCTGATGCCGATTCAGCGAGAATTGTTCCGACATCGGGTATTCACATACCGCAGGATCATATTGAGCAATTTTGAAAGAAAAAGAACACATATAAAAGCCAAAAGATATTTCTTGTATTATAATATTTCAATTTTACAATGTAGCCAACTAATTTCTGGCAAAGTTCATCTTCTAGAACACAAGATGAACTTTGAAAAAGTAAAATAAAATAAAAGTAAAAGTTATGCCGTAGATTCTTTTGCCAGTGAAAATTTTTAAAGTTCTTGATTAAGCTCTCCAGAAGTACATGGCCTAGTATTATACATAAAACAATACTGGGATTGGAATTTCCAGTAATTAGAGAATACTCTAAATATCACAATAAACAATGAAGTATTATATTTTATAATAGCAGAGATGCGATTTGCAGAAATAAGGATGCAGAAAAAATAATAAGGTAAAAGTGCAAACGAAATAATTAATTTCTTGCAAAAAATATTAGCTCAAAGATGTATGTTACTGATGTCATTTATTCAGTAACCCATCACGAATGTTGTTATAGATGTCATTTTTCCAGTAACAACTCATGAATGTTGTTACTAATGTCTTTTTTTCCAGTAATAACCCATGAATTCTGTTTTTGATGTCATTTTTTCAGTAACTAGCCACGAATGTTGTTAATGATATCATTTTTCCAGTAACTAGCTACGAATGCTGGTTCTGAACAACTAACCAAGTCTTAATATGAATTTGGCTCGAAAGTGAAGCTAAATAGCAGTAAAAATGCAAAATGTAACACTCATGTACTGGGTACCTTTGTTCTTTAAGATCCAAGTTTGACAGTTCGATTTTTGGATCTGCATTTAAATTTGAATACCTTTAGATTAGTCTTTTAGTTTATGATATATTTTCATAAGTATTTATTATGTTTTTTTTTTCATTGTCTTTCTTTTCACTCTCTTATCTCTTGATAGAAGGTAGCATATTTGTTATTGAAGGTAGCAATTTTTAATAGTGTTATTATTATCTTTATTTAAAGATAAAAATAATAAATGATAGTACAAGATGGAATGGAAATGATTGAATTTAAATTGCAGAAAAAAATGAAAATAATAGTCATTCTTATAATATTTTTACTGTTATTCATTATTATTCAATGAACACAATAATGATATATTTTAAAACTATCATAATTTATCATATGCAAAAGATAATGAAGACAATGGAAAAATCTAAACTCTCCTCAATTCCTTCTTTATTTTCCTTAACCTCATACCTCGGTTTAGAGTTGCTGGAAAAAAAAATGGAGGGAGGCCGAACGTGGCTGAAGGGAGCCGACAGGAGGTTGTCGTAGCAGCGGGGGCTGGATGGCTGTTGCTGGCTGTAATGATCCTAGGTCATTTATAAGGCAAATATTGAAATCCCGATTCGTTAAATCTCCCGCAAATTTCAGTTTCCCGTTAAAACTCCCGCTAAAATTTGATTTTTCAGTTTCAATTCTTAATTTAGAAAGTTTTAAAATTCGTTTAAAGCTGAAATTTGAAAAATCGTCATTAACGCATATTTAAATCGGTAAAGTATAACTTCCCCATTAAGACTAATATTTAAGGCTGTCCCTCTTTGAAACCGAAAACAAATAAAATCACCGTTGTATTAAGACGCAATACTTAATGTAATTACCGTAACTTGCGGCTAATGAGCCGAATAAATCGGACGTGCGTTATATACGCACGTCCGATTTATTCGGAGAAGAGCCGAAAGGCTCTCACCACCCTCGATTCCCTCTCGCTTCTTCCTCTCGGTAACCAAGCCCTCACAGAAGAGAGGGGCAACAAGAGCATACCTGGCGGCCGATCGAAGAGCTAGGAGACGCGATTCGTAGCACCTAGAGGTTCGTAGCGCTCGACGTCTGCGTGCGTACGTCGACCTCCAATCGACGCTGAGCCGACTCCTTCCGCCTCCTCTCTGTGCCGATCGATCGGAGCCCTGCTTGCCGATTTCGCTCGAGCTCTTCTCTGCGCGCCGACTCCCTTCGCTCGACCCGTCCGTAAGGTAAGACCCTTCTTTGCGTCGATTAGGGAGGAATAAATGCATATGGATATATATGTAATATATATATATATATGCATATATATACATATATAATAAACCATAATAATAATAATAATAATAATACCAATAATAATAATATTACTAACAAATAATTGCCATAAATAGATTAAATAATTTATTTTTATATTATTAAAAAAAATAATTTTAATATTATAATGATTTGAACTTAAGGATTATCAACAATTAGTCATATTTAATCACTTAACCTAAGACTAGGTTTTTATTTTACTTTATGAAGTATTAAAATGATTAATAATAATATTGCAGTACTAAGATTAGATCATACTAGCCAACATTAGGAAGACATCTAATCAGTCCAAATCAGCTATTTGATAAATTCTGGATCAAATATGAATATTGTCAACCTCCTATCCATACTTTAATGAATATTAAGCCTTGAGTTCATACCAAATTAGATCATAAATAAATAATTTAATAGTTTTGAAATCTTGCTTGAATGAAGCTTGTGTTCTGCCCTATCATAATAGATGAGTTCGATGTGGATAAAAGAAGGGTTTAGTAGAAATATTAACAATTCAATTAGACATTTTCATTGTATAATCTACTCTTATAAGATTTAGATCTAAGTAATCATCTAAAAGTAAACTAGAGAACACAAATACTACTTCTAAATCTTGTAAATAGATAGTTTCATAGTTTAATAAAGCCTCAATTATAATTTTTGCAGATACCTCAAGTTGTGAGTGATTTATCTAATTAAGTCAAACACAAAAGGTACACTGGATATTACTTTTATGCTTTTCTATGATTTCTATCTTTTTGCTGGTTAAGCATCGCTTTGAACCTGTTTTATATTGTTGCGTTTCTCTTATTGCTAGAGAGTTAAAAAGATGTTTATGTATATTGTGAATGTTGCAAAGGGTTCCAATACGGAGGTTAAATTAAGTTAGGGACGGGGCTAGTCCATCAGGAGTCATAAGGGTGCCATCTAGAGCCTTGAGGGGGCCTAGATGAAGGTCATGCTTAACTGCATATATGATTCCATCTGGAGCCTTTAACGGGGGCCCAGGTGAAGGATACCATCTGGTGCCTTGAGAGAGGCCCAGGTGAAGGTGCCATCTGGAGCCTTTAACGGGGGCCCAGGTGAAGGATACCATCTGGAGCCTTGAGAGAGGCCCAGGTGAAGGTGCCATCTGGAGCCTTTAACGGGGGCCCAGGTGAAGGATACCCATCTGGAGCTTTGAGAGAGGCCCAGGTGAAGGTGCCATCTGGAGTCTTTAATGGGGCCCAGGTGAAGGACATGTTTAATTGCAACCTCACGGTTTTGGCTTTGCCCAACAGAACCACTAACATTGCTTCATAATATCAAGTCATAAACATAAACATAAACTTTTATGCGATTATTCATTTCTGTTTGAAAACTTGGCATGTGCAAGAACAGTTATTTTGCAGGAGATATATTTATCTTCTTGTTTTTGAAACACACTATTTCTTGCAGTTATTATCATTTTGTTTCCCGCTCTACTTTAAGTATATTTTTAATATCCTTTGTATTTATAATGTGCACTAAGACATTATTTTTATAATGCCAGATCAGCTACAGTTGGAGGCGGTTGATATAATTTAAGGGCATAGCGCGGGAAAATAACTGCTCATTCCAGGATTAGTAATTTGATGTGTAATGAATTTCATGTAATAAATTTTTGGATATTATATGTTTTAAATTGAACGAATGATATTTCTTATATTTGAATGGCTTTGGATGTTTATTTAACTACTATTTTACCTAACTGCCAATATGATCCTGCGGAAAGATACATCCGATGTTAGTTTGGTTGTTACCAACTTAACATGGGTCATCACAGTTGGTATCAGAGCAGGATTGGAGGTGTTAGAGTAAAATAGTATTTAACATAGAAGCCATAGTTGAGGACTCATTCAATTTAAAAAATATAAATACACTGGAATGAAATACAGGATAGGAAACTAGTGACATAGTAAAATGGTGGTAGAAACAAAACATCTTGTAGAAAACTAGTGACACGATGAGACTATTATTAGGGCAATATTTTGTAGGAAAAAAAATAGTTATATAATAAGGTCGTTATTTCAACCAATTATAAGTTTGACCTTTAACAGATGAATTCCCCAAATCATTCAGCGGAACACTCAGAAATTGACTTAAGCCAAGAAGGACCTTGGCAAATGGACTTCAACCCCCCTACTCTTGAAGATCGGATTCGAGAGTTGGAGGACAAAGAAGGGATGCGCGGTGAGAACCTGACAAGGTTCATGTGTGTCTCTTACGAGAAGATCACCAATCTACAAAATGAGGTACAAGAATTGAAGGAAACACTGAGGTGGGTACTTCCTAAATTGGCTGAATTCACTCTAGAGAAAGAAGAAGAGCATGAAGAGCGTATTTCAGTGGTTAAAAGGAAGGTGCATCAAACGAGGGATGCAACCTCAACTTCTAGAAAGAAAAAAGCAACCAATAAATATAGGAAGCTTTGGGCTAAAAGCCTTAAGAAACTCATCTAGGATATTATTATCTCATAGGCAAAATTTTGTATAACAAAATGATTGTATTTTTATTTCTGTTAACTTATGCATAAAAATATTAGTTCTCTTTCTAAATTATGCATTTAAGTCTTTAATTATCGCAATCACCCTGCTTATAGATGAATCCAGAAGAATACTATCCAGAACTACCCGCGGAGACTCCAGTAAAGGTCTCTCTACCTCAGGGATCATCAGAAAACAAAACAGAAAGGCTGTTAGAAATGATGGCACAAATCTTGGCCAAACAGAATGAAACCGCTGTTTATGCAGCTAGATCTATGCTTGCACCTCCCTCTGAGCCGCATCATAAAACCAATAAAGCCTTAAATGCCTTCATGAAGTTGAAACCGCCGTCTTATGACGGGACTGTCCGTCCAATGGAAGCGGAAGATTGGCTTCAGGAGGTGGAGGGCAAGTTGGAAAATATGAGGTGCCCGGCCTCAGATGCAGTAAGGCTAGCCAAGAGCCTGTTTAAAGGAGAAGCAGAACGGTCGTGGATAGTCATCTACAGGACCAAGTTTGCTGGGCTAGACTTGGAAGACATCAGTTGGGAGGAATTTGCTGAGGTATTTAGAGCTCGGTATATACCCCTCTCTGCGCAAAAGATCTTAGAGGATCAAATTTATCCGTTTAAGTCAAGGGGAAAGGAGCGTGGCGGCTTATGAAACCGAATTCACTAAATTATCCCGTTACGCTCACAAGCTGGTAGACACTGAAGCCTCCCGGTGCAGCTGATTTCTGGATGGGTTAAGAGATGCAATTCGGACCAGTTTAATACCATTCAGGCACACCAACTTTGCGGAGCTGCTGGACTGTGCAACTATGCTAGAATACAACGAGCAGCGGATAGCTGAACGCCAAGGGAAGAGACACCTTTCTTCCACAGACTCCCAAGAGACTTTCAAAAGGTCTCGATCTGGTAACCAAGCTAGAGTGTATCAGATCACTGGGGAAATGAAAAACTCGGAGTGTCAGCGACCGCACCACAACGGCAGATGTTATCACACTGGCAACAAGTGCTTCCGATGTGGCCGACCAGGTCATAATTATCGAGTCTGCAGAGCCATTAGAACCATTGATGGGGATGTCCTTAATACTCGTACATCAGCCCCAGGGGACAGGCATGCCCAAGCATCTACCCCCGCCACTACGCCAACTCGAAAGAAGGGAACCGCTAAGGGACTTTCCGCCACTGCAAGGGTTTATACTCTAACTCCAGTGAAGGCTCCAGAGGACCACAATGTCGTGACAGGTATTTCTTATTACTTGCTCAATAATTTATGTTTTGAAGGTATCATTATCATATCGTTAAATATTAGGTACCTTATATTTTTTCGAGCACCCATGTATAACTCTATTTGATACGGGTGCGAGCCACTCATTTATTTCTGAGTCATTCACTGGGAAGTTACAACTGTCGTGCCTCGAATTAGAAGAGAAATTAACTATGGGTTTACCATTCGGTGCCATCATGAGAGCAGGAAAATTTTGTGTGTGTGATATTCCAATTAGTGGTGAAGCATTTGAGGCCACCTTAATAGTCCTCCCCATTCAAACTTTGATATTATCTTGGGGATGAACTGGCTAACCCGCCATCAAGCAGTAATTGACTGTCAACGTAAAAAAGTCACCCTCAAGAAGTCAGGGAGATCAGTGGCATTTGTAGGAAGGCTAAGCACCACCGCATCACTCATCAATGCCTTACAGGCAATCAAATTAATAAAGAAAGGCTATGAAGCTTATCTAGTGACGATAATGGGCAACAATGAGGGAGCTACTACTTTATACGAGACAAGAGTAGCAAGAGAATTTCCAGATGTGTTTCCCGAAGAATTACCAGGAGTACCTCCTGTATGGGAAGTAGATTTCACTATCAATCTAATTCCTGGAATGCTACCCATATCAAAAGTACCCTACAGAATGGCTCCCAAGGAGCTACAAGAGCTGGACAATCAATTAAAAGAGTTACTTAGTAAGGGCCTCATTCGCCCTAGTATGTTACCATGGGGAGCTCCTGTGTTGTTTGTCAAGAAGAAAGACGGTACCATGAGGATGTGTATTGATTATCGAGAGTTGAACAAAGTCACAATCAAGAATCGATATCCTCTTCCTCGCATTGATGACTTATTCGATCAACTCACTGGCGCGGTGGTATTTTCTAAGATTGACCTTCGATCCGGATACCACCAGGTGAGAATAAAAGATGAGGACATTCCAAAAACAGCGTTCCGAACAAGATACAGACATTATGGATTTCTAGTAATGTCATTTGGGCTGACAAACGCCCCATCGTTATTCATGGATTTGATGCAAATGGTCCTAAAGCCTCACCTGGATAAATTTGTGATCGTCTTCATCAATGACATCTTAATATACTCTAAGAGTAAAGAAGATCATGAAGTGCATTTGCGAGCAGTCCTTGAGACTCTGAGATCTAATGCACTATATGCAAAATTCTCCAAATGTGAGTTCTGGTTGAATTCTGTAGCTTTTCTGGGGCATGTGGCAAGTGCCGAAGGAATCCAGGTGGATCAAACAAAAATTCTTGCCATTCAAGAATGGGCGCAACCTACATCTGTGACAGAAATCAGAAGCTTTCTAAGTCTCGCTGGCTACTATCGAAAATTTGTGCAAGGGTTTTCTCAAAATTCAGCTCCACTTACCAAATTAACACAGAAATTAGTACCCTTCATTTGGAGCTCGGAATGCGAAGAATCATTTCAGAAATTAAAGCATGCCCTCACAACCGCTCCTGTTCTTACGTTACCTCAAGAAGGGATGGACTACCAAGTTTTTACCGACGCGTCTGAGGTAGGACTTGGGTGTGTCTTAATGCAAAACGGGAGAGTAATTGCTTATGCTTCACGTCAGCTAAAGGTGCACGAAAAGAATTATCCGGTGCACGACTTAGAATTGGCAGCAGTAGTCTTCGCTCTCAAGATATGGAGGCACTACTTGTATGGAATAAAATACGAAATTTTTACAGATCACCAAAGCCTCAAATACATCTTCACTCAGAGAGAATTAAACTGTCGGCAGAGGCGATGGCTAGAATTTATTAGCGATTACGACTTGGATATTCAATATCACCCCGGCAAGGCAAATGTTGTAGCTGACGCACTGAGCATAAAATCAGTCAGTACACTCGAAAACCTCAGCATAGTCACTTTCAACAAGTACCTGGTTAATGAGCTAAATAAATTAGAGATAGAATGGGTAACTACGAGCCAATTGAATGCCCTTCTGGCTGCTGGAGTTACAAAAGCTACAGAGTCGACGCTGGAACAGCGCATAAAATTTTCTCAAGAAAGACACAGTATCTAAAGATGAAGAAAATTATTTCGAAAGGGAAAAGTAAAGATCTTCAGGAAAAGGATGGCTACATTTATCACGGAACTCGATTATGGGTACCAGAGGATAAGGAGTTAAAAATGACAATATTACAAGAAGCGCATTGTTCTGGTTATACTATTCATTCGGGAAGTTCCAAAATATATCATGATTTGAAGAAAATGTACTGGTGGTCAGGACTAAAGAAGGATATAGGAGAATTTGTGGCACGTTGCAACTCTTGCAAGCAGAACATCAGAAGCCCGGAGGACTCTTGCAACCTCTGCCAATCCCGGAATGGAAATGGGTTGATATTGCCATGGACTTTATAGTAAGTCTACCCCGAAGCAAATCAGGGGCAGATACCATATGGGTGATCATTGACAGGCTTACAAAATCTGCACACTTTCTCCCAATAAAGCAAACTGATCCAGTGGAGAAGCTCGCCAGGATATATATTAAGGAAATTGTTCGATTGCACGGGATTCCAAAGACGATTACCTCAGACAGAGACAACAGATTCACTTCTCGATTTTGGAAAGTAGTGCACGATGATCTAGGTACTACCCTTGCAATGAGCACTGCATTTCACCCTCAAACAGACGGACAAACAGAAAGGGTAAATTAGGTTCTAGAAGACCTTCTAAGGTTATGCATACTTGACTTCAGTGGGAGCTGGGAAAAATATTTACCTTTAGTTGAATTTGCTTACAACAATAGCCATCAGGTCAATATTGGCATGGCTCCCTATGAAGCCTTATACGGAAGGAGATGTCTTACGCCCCTATCATGGACAGAAGTCGGGGATGTTCAGATTTACGGATCTGAATTGGTGGAAGAAACTAATAAAAAGATCCAACTAATAATGAGCAGGATAATGGTGGCTCAGGATCGTCAAAAGAAATACCATGATTCCAGGCACCGAATGTTAGAATTTCAAGTCGGGGACTTTGTATACCTGAAAGTAAGTCCTATGAAAGGAGTATTTAGATTTGGGGTGACAGGTAAATTAAGTCCTCGATATATTGGACCTTTCGAGGTGATAGCCAAAATTGGAGCTGCTGCTTATAAAATCAAACAACCTGAAAATTTTACGGCGGTTCGCAATGTATTTCATATTTCGACTCTTCGCAGATGCCTACAGAAATCGTCTCAACAAATAATAGCACCCGGTATTGTTATCCAACCAGATTTGACATATGTTGAATTGCCTGACAAAATCATAGAACGAGATAATCGTTGATTAAGGAAAAGAACAATCCCTATGGTCAAAGTACAATGGAAGAATCATAATGCGAAGGAAGCAATATGGGAAAGAGAGGAAGATATGAAGAAAGAATATTCCAAACTCTTTCAAAACTCAGGTAACCTTAAGTAAATCTTTTTGCATTCAACTAAATATTTTCTATTACGGTGAAATATCGAGGACGACATTTTTTTTAAGTTGGGGAGTTTGTAATGACCCTAGGTCATTTATAAGGCAAACATTGAAATCCCGATTCGTTAAATCTCCTGCAAATTTCGGTTTCCCATTAAAACTCCCGCTAAAATTTGATTTTTCAGTTTCAATTCTTAATTTAGAAAGTTTTAGAATTCGTTTAAAGCTGAAATTTGAAATTTAAAATCCTCATTAACGCATATTTAAATCGGTAAAGTATAACTTCCCCATTAAGACTAATATTTAAGGCTGTCCCTCTTTGAAACCGAAAACAAATAAAAGCACCGTTGTATTAAGATGCAATACTTAATGTAATTACCGTAACTTGCGGCTAATGAGCCGAATAAATCGGACGTGCGTTACATACGCACGTCCGATTTATTCGGAGAAGAGCCGAAAGGCTCTCACCACCCTCGATTCCCTCTCGCTTCTTCCTCTCGGTAACCAAGCCCTCACAGAAGAGAGCGGCAACAAGAGCATACCTGGCGGTCGATCGCAGAGCTAGGAGACGCGATTCGTAGCACCGAGAGGTTCGTAGCGCTCGACGTCTGCGTGCGTACGTCGACCTCCAATCGACGCTGAGCTGACTCCTTCCGCCTCCTCTCTGTGCCGATCGATCGGAGCCCTGCACGCCGATTTCGCTTGAGCTCTTCTCTGCGCGCCGACTCCCTTCGCTCGACCGTCCGTAAGGTAAGACCCTTCTTTGCGTCGATTAGGGAGGAATAAATGCATAGGGATATATATGTAATATATATATATATGTATATATACATATATAATAAACCATAATAATAATAATAATAATAATAATACCAATAATAATAATAATAATATTACTAACAAATAATTGCCATAAATAGATTAAATAATTTATTTTTATATTATTAATTATTTTTTTTTAATATTATAATGATTTGAACTTAAGGATTATCGACAATTAGTCATATTTAATCACTTAACCTAAGACTAGATTTTACTTTACTTTATGAAGTATTAAAATGATTAATAATAATATTGCAGTACTAAGATTAGATCATACTAGCCAACATTAGGAAGACATCTAATCAGTCCAAATCAGCTATTTGATAAATTCTGGATCAAATATGAATATTGTCAACCTCCTATCCATACTTTAATGAATATTAAGCCTTGAGTTCATACCAAATTAGATCATAAATAAATAATTCAATAGTTTTGAATCTTGCTTGAATGAAGCCTGTGTTCTGCCCTATCATAATAGATGAGTTCGATGTGGATAAAAGAAGGGTTTAGTAGAAATATTAACAATTCAATTAGACATTTTCATTGTATAATCTACTCTTATAAGATTTAGATCTAAGTAACCATCTGAAGGTAAACTAGGGAACACAAATACTAGTTCTAAATCTTGTAAATAGATAGTTTCATAGTTTAATAAAGCCTCAATTATAATTTTTGCAGACACCTCAAGTTGTGAGTGATTCATCTAGTTAAGCCAAACATAAAAGGTACACCGGATATTACTTTTATGCTTTTCTATGATTTCTATTTTTTTGCTGGTTAAGCATCGCTTTGAACCTATTTTATATTGTTGCGTTTTTCTCTTATTGCTTGAGAGTTAAAAAGATGTTTATGTATATTGTGAATGTTGCAAAGGGTTCCAATACGGAGGTTAAATTAAGTTAGGGATGGGGCTAGTGCATCAGGAGTCATAAGGGTGCCATCTAGAGCCTTGAGGGGGCCTATATGAAGGTCATGCTTAACTGCATATATGATTCCATCTGGAGCCTTTAACGGGGGCCTAGGTGAAGGATACCATCTGGAGCCTTGAGAGAGGCCCAGGTGAAGGTGCCATCTGGAGCCTTTAATGGGGGCCCAGGTGAAGGATACCATCTGGAGCCTTGAGAGAGGCCCAGGTGAAGATGCCATCTGGAGCCTTTAACGAGGGCCCAGGTGAAGGATACCCATCTGGAGCTTTGAGAGAGGCCCAGGTGAAGGTGCCATCTGGAGTCTTTAATGGGGCCCAGGTGAAGGACATGTTTAATTGCAACCTCACGGTTTTGGCTTTGCCCAACAGAACCACTAACATTGCTTCATAATATCAAGTCATAAACATAAACATAAACTTTTATGCGATTATTCATTTCTGTTTGAAAACTTGGCATGTGCAAGAACAGTTATTTTGCAGGAGATATATTTATCTTCTTGTTTTTGAAACACACTATTTCTTGCAGTTATTATCATTTTGTTTCCCGCTCTACTTTAAGTATATTTTTAATATCCTTTGTATTTATAATGTGCACTAAGACATTATTTTTATAATGCCAGATCAGCTACAGTTGGAGGCGGTTGATATAATTTAAGGGCATAGCGCGGGAAAATAACTGCTCATTCCAGGATTAGTAATTTGATGTGTAATGAATTTCATGTAATAAATTTTTGGATATTATATGTTTTAAATTGAACGAATGATATTTCTTATATTTGAATGGCTTTGGATGTTTATTTAACTACTATTTTACCTAACTGCTAATATGATCCTGCGGAAAGATGCATCCGATGTTAGTTTGGTTGTTACCAACCTAACATGGGTCATCACACTGGCTGGCCAGAGGAAGGAACTGGCCGACAGATTTTATACCTCATGACTTATGCCCCTCATTGACTATAACCCAACACTTGTTGGCCCTTGCCGGTCGAGGCCATGCTATCGTTAACCACTGTCTGTTGGAGATTTCCTCACGGCCATTTTAGTTTTTTTTTTTTAGTCTAATATGTAGCTGAATTATTTTTTGCTCACGAACAATAACAACAAAAATACTAATCCATAATCACGCCGGGTGGGATAAGCTATATAAGTTTGCTGTTTCCATTGTGCATGATCGAATGTAAGCCACTCCCTAAGTTCCAAATAGAGAAGATCCTATCTAATGATTTCTTTTCATGTCTTTATGGTCTTTCTCTTCCACTTTTAACATTGGCAAAATTCGTATACTTGGTCCTTCTAATAGGGGCATTAATCTACCCATGCTTAATATACCAGAGCCATCTAAGACAACATTCTCTAATCTTATCCACTATTGGAGCCACTCCAACCTTGCTACTAACGAACTCATTTCTTACTCCCTCTATACAAGTATAGCCACTTATCCACCTAACATAAATATAGGGTTTTCATGGTATATCTACATAAGATAAAAACAAATTGATATTATGAATTATGAATATCCTATTGTAATCTATATTGATTATTCTCATAAATTTGTATGCATGACATGTTAATTAATTCTTCTATAATTTGCACACTCTTGAGCATAGCCTTAATTTATGTAAATGGTATAACAATACTCGTTTTCCACCCATTTGATATTTATTTAGACTTTAAGATAATATTAAATGATTTGGTGAGCCAATAAATTCTTTTCCTGCTCAAATATTTTTACATATCAATAGGGATATCATTCGAGCCTACCATTATTTCAATTTTCATTATCTTTTAAGAATTTCAAATCTCGTTTTTACTAACATATTTAACTGTAATTAATGTTATTTTTATAATCATTGAACTTATATTAATTGATTTGTACAGCATCTATTAAAAAAATTTGTAAAATAATTCATAAATAGACTTTTTTAATTATCATCTTTAATATATTTTATTTTAATTTTTGTTTTGAAATAATTTATTTCTTAATTTCACTAGTTTATAAATGCATCTCTCTCACCTAATAGTTTCTTAGTTATTATATAATTTTATAATGTTACAATCTTTAGCATCACAAAGTATTATTTTGGATTTAAAATTGATTCATTTGTATTTCTTTTAATTCTCATCATTCTTACTTTTTAACCATTCTTTATAGCCCTGTCATTTTATCTTTAATCTTTGCATGAATATCTTATTTTTACCATCAATCATCTTTATAATTAAGTATTCTCCCTTTGGATTCACTAAGTATATTATTAGCTATATTGTGAATATAATTAATGGTTGAAATTTATATAAGGTTGGCTATACCTTGAAAATCCCATTATCCATATTTCAAAACTTTACTTCTAAAAATATATGTATTGCTCTTCTTAAGATTTTATTATTTATTTTTAAGACATTGTATATTGTTTAGCACATATTTTTCTCATTTTTAAATATGAAGCTAAAATTTGATATTGAGTTTTCAAATAAAATTTGGAATAATTTTACAATCATTATAATATAAAGGATCTCCTTTGTAAGAAAAGTTAATCAGTTTTAGTTTTAAAAGTCATTTTTATAAATTATAATATGTTCAATTTTTTTGTTAAAGTAAGTGCTAGCAATCATAAAATTATATGCCCAAATAAACTCCAAAATTCTTTCTATTTCATTAATTTCCATAAAATCTAAACTACCAATAATACTCTTAATTTTTTCAGTCACTTTTCCAATATGTCCATTAAAATCTTCTAGTATAATTAATATCTTCTCTTGAGATGTTCCTTGAACAACTCTTCCAAATTTTGCCAACATTTTTTTGTATACAATCTAATTTTCGGGGCATAAACATTTGCAATATTAAAAGTTATTTCATTAATTATATTATTTAAAAACCTAATTGTATTTCACAACCTCATAACTTTTAAGTACATTATTCCTTGAACTTTTATCCAAAATAATACCCGCATCATTCGTGTGGCGATTTGTAAATCAGAGTTTAAAATCTAAACTATCAATTCTTGCTTTCTCTCCCACCACTTAATTTCTTTAAGCATAAATGTTAATATTTCTATTTATATCAACTAATTCAAAAAGTTGGCAGCATGCCAATATGTCAACTACCTAATCTTAATTTAGAATCACTAACTAGCTTCTTTACCTTCATTTGTCTGTAATGTTGGAGCCCTTTTATTTGAAACCACCCGGGCACTGATGTAGCTGCATTTGCACACTTTTCATTGCATTTAAGCAATGCAGTGCTTCACTTCCAAGGGATCTAGCTCTAGCACAATTACTCTTCTTTTTTTCTTATGCATGATCTGGGACTTATCGATGACAGAGTTTTGCCCATACAGATATCACAGCTTAATTACTAGTAAAAGTTTCAAAACCAAATTAAAATTACTATGCAATTGATGCTTTGAATTGATTTACATTGAAATTGATTTACTCTAGAGTTTCTTTTACCTCAAACCAAATATCTTCTAAAGATGAATGCAAAAAGTGCACGTATTTTTTATGATGTTTTGAATTTTTTGGACCTTCTATGGGTGCCACTTCATGCTGTTGACAATATCAAGCTTTATTTTTTTATTATTTTTTATGGTTGCATCCTAATTACATGATATTGTCCTGTTGATGTGTTCTTGCTTATGCTAATCCGGTGTGTATTAGTGCTTAGAAAATGTAACTTTATTTTGTTTGATTCACTTGACTATTAAACCGTGTTTTGTGAAACTGAAACCTTGTGATTTGTGTTTTTGGTCGCAGATCCTTTTAACTAGTATTACTTTTTTTTTTTTTTCAAAATTAGACTCTAAATCAAATCAGAAACCTTTTTCACATCAGGGATTCTTTCTTGTTTAACAAGTTCACATTTTTAAATGGCCTTGATTAGATGATATGGAACTCAACTATTTGTTAAGATCGTTTTGCAGAACAATTTTTGTGTCCTCTAAGCTACTGACTGCTTCATGGATTTCAAGGTTCGTGTCTGAGCTGCCAAACAGCTACTTTTTATATGCGTATATATCTTTTGTAGCTGGCCTCTGACATTGAAAATATTGTTAGATATGTCTTTTCTCAGTTTTTGCCCGATGGAGCTGGGGATTAATCTGATAAGTTCTCTGTTTAACTTTTGCCTATCGAATAAAATCTCAGCATTGTGCAATGTAATAATTGGGAGCTTATTACTGACTTATATTTTGAAGTTTCATTGTGTCATACTCTTGTTTTTGGAAATCTTCAATTATTTTGGATCTTCATGTTAATCTGTTTTTAAGTTGAAATTTGATTGGGCAGTTGAGGGTTCTTTTGGGATAATTACAGTTACAGAGCTGTTGTAAAGAATTTAGTTATTTAAAGTTTCGCCATTTGGTTGGTTCGTGCTGAACTTTATGGATTATAGAATTAACAGTTTATATGAGTAACTTTAAGCTAAGCTGTTAAGCTATTTGAGAATAATTTGTGACTTCTTGTCACTTGTTTTTTTTAAATTTTAAGTTGGATAAGCTAAAAAGTTAAGCTAAGATACCAAAGTTATTAAGAGTAAACAACTAAGCTATGTGTGAACTGAATGACTCTATGTATGTGCTGATGTTGTTTGGGAACCTAATTGCTGCTGTGTTGTGAAAAATATTAAATTACATTTCTATCCAAAGTTTAAATTTTTTGGCATTGGAGACTCCAAGTGGGGTTGTTATGTTGAGGCTGAAAAGGGAACGAGAGACGCAGAGAAAGATGCGTGAGAGATAGGAAGAGAACATTTTATTCGGAGAGCGAAAACCGGAGGAGAGGCTTTGATATATAGAGAGGCTGAATGATTAGGATCCGCGTGCGGTTACAATCTGAAGGAAACAAAAATACAAAGCGCAATATAGCAAAATCCAATAGTATTGTTAATAGAGGCGGCTTGCGTCGCAGACATGGGGGTTGACAGACGCAAGGACTGTGATGCTTGGAGAAGTCGAGAATAACATAGGTCATCATGACATAGGTGCATAAGACGGAACCATGGTGGACGCACATGCCCCAACTGGCCCTAAAATATTCTTAACATATGTTATTATATATTTTTTATTTATTAAATGTATATATATGTAAACGTTTTGAACTGATAGTAACCATAGATTTCATTAATTGACACAATTTTCAAATTATGAGGTTGAAAATTTTTCTTACAAAGTATAGTTCGCTATGATTTTGTTTAGGTTTAGAGTTTCAATATTTAAGCATTTGAGATTTTACTCCCAAGATGCCCTTCGAAAATCTCCAAATCCTTCCTGCGATTTTTGTTATCGGTCTCGCCGACGCCCTGCAAAAAAATAGCGATTTTGGCCTTTTGTGCCGAGCTTTTCTTCACTAGTTGCCCTCTTTTCTTCATTTGTTGTCTTCTTCTCAACGTGATTCACTCAAGCCTCTCTGACCCTGCAAAAAATTATCTCATGCGATTATTACTTTTTGGGTTGAGCTTAGTTTTGTTGATTATGTTCTTTTTTATCGGAGCACTGTTGGTGAGAATCTGTTCACTTTCTTTAGTTTTTTTTTTTTTGTTAATGAAATCACATGCTTAAAAATAATTGCATACTTATTTGCTATTGATCATATTTTTTGAGTTTGAAATTGTTGCTGTCTATTGATCCTATTTTTAATTTCATACTTATATTTGATGTTTGCATTTTGAGTTTGAAAATGCAAATAACAACTTTCATTTTTAAGCTAGAAGGTGGTGGGTGTTTGCATTTTCAAAACTTTGCTATAAAATGAATTTTAGAAAATGGTTAAATGTTTTAAATTAAATAATAGTGAAGAACAAAATGTTAGCATTCAAGGATAAATAAATGAATTTATATGACCTCCCAACCAATCTTAGTTTAAGAAAAAAAATTCTGAATAATATCCGAATGATTAGGATAAAGTTCATTGAGCTATATTTTAAAAGGTTTATACCAACCATGGACATGATTTTTCTAAAGTTAGATTTGAAGATATGTTGTGCAAATATAACCGTATATGGTTTGATGAATTCGAAGATTAGTAAGAATACAATGTGATGAAAGATGCAATATTTTCCTTGTTTTATTATGCTAGGAAGATCCAAATGAAATACGCATAAACTTTTAAATTTACATCGCTATAAAGATGAGTTATTTTATAGTGTCAGATAGTCAATTAGAAGAGCTAAATAATAGAGTTGATGGGATCATTATAGAATTATTAACTTGTGTTTCATGCTTGAACACTATCAATTTTTTCTCTACTTTTGACAAACAGTGATTGATTAGGGTTGCTCAATTTTATCATTTTAAGTTTTTAGAGATTGATATTGTTGCATTAAATTATAAACTTGAGAATTTTATTGTTCATGTTAAATCAAATACTAATTTTTGAATTTAAAGGGAATGTGTAATCTCACAAGTATTTTGTGAAATCAAACTGCATCAAGCATACTTGCTTGATTATCAGTTAATCAAACATGTATTAGTTTTGCCAATTGCCACAACAACTATAGAATGGGCTTTCTCTGTAATTAAGATTGGAAAATCATTTGCACATCATGAAATATTGTTGAATGAATTATTTCCTAGTAACATATATTAAAAATGGTGTATTTGTTCTTGTTAACAATGAGAGAATTATACAATATTTTCAAAATATGAGGTTTTGGTGTAACAGATCAAACCTAAGTGCCAAGGTATTGTTTGCTTTGACTTTAATAGCCACACAATTTATCCTCAGAAGATAACTTCTCAACAGGTCACCCATCCTGGTAGTGCTCTCACATGAGCACGCTTAATTTTGGAGTTCTTATCATGAACTCTATCGTGATCTGAAAAGGCATATCGATGTTTAAGAGTTCTGCTTAATACTACTTAAGGTGGTCATTACAATCTCTCCAACTTAAATAACTGATGTTCTCATTAGTATTCACGCACATATTCAAGAATTTTCCATTGGGTATATATAGCACTAGAGGTGGCCCATACAGGCTTAAGAGGTACCCACAACTGTAACGACCAAAAGTCGTTACTTTGCAAATTAGGTCAAATCTCGCCTCAGAAATCAGGATCCTGGAGAATTTCAAATTAGGGTAAACAAAAATACCCTTAGATGAGAATAATTTTTAGATCAAAGTGCCATAGTTTGGGAGAAATTCGAATAACAGAAACTCCCGCTTTATTTTCTGAGCTTTTTAAATTTTATAAATCAAGAACATTGAAATACATATTCAAATTCATCGTTTTCAGTGTCGTTGTGTTAAGTATATTATTTAAAGGCTGCTTAAGAAGTTTCATCGATTTCAGAGCGCCGGTTTGATCTCAATTAATTTCTGAAGTTTAAAACTTCAAAAATTAATAAAAAATAAATTTCGCTCCGAATCAAAATTTTTTGGCGCGAGGGTATTCGTTGTCATAACACACCTCGGTGTCAAGTTTTATTGTTTTGAATACCAAACGGCGGAAAAAATGCGAAAAATTTAACTTTAAGTATATTTTTTCTTTCCTAAAAATTCCTCTTCTTTCTCCCCCTAATTCACCCGATCCTGCGATCGCAGGCTCTGTCGCTCAACAGAGCCTGCAGGCGGAACCTTCCGCCTGCCAGAGGAGTCGTTTGCACCATTTTTGGCGCAGGTTGGTCGGCTCTCTTTGCCAACCACTCCCTCTCCCTCCCTCCTCTATTTAAACCCCCCTACTCCCTCACCGTTCTGCCAACAGCAGCAGCTAGTCCCTCTCCCTGCCAGCCCCTCCTCGTCAGCCCTGCCAGCCAGCCACCCTGCCGGCCAGCTTCCTTCGCCGGCCAGCCAGCCACCTTGCCGGCCAGCTCCTTCCTCTGGCCAGCCAGCAACAGCCAACCCAGTCCCTCCTTGCCTCCTGCTAGCAGCCAGCCAGCAGCAGCCCAGCCAGCCCTCCTCCAGCCGGCTAGCCACTTGCCAGTCTTCGGCCTTCCTCTATTTTTCGGCGATCCTAAATCTAAAGGTGAGAAGAGATGGAAAAGAGGAAAATGAGGGGAAATTTTTGCTAATATTATCTTTGTTCTTTTTTTTACTCTACTTAATAAATTATTATTATAAAATTAATAAATTAGCCATTCAAATTATTATCATTCTTATTAATTAAAAATGAGAACAATATAGATTTTGTTAAATGATTCTTATTTCCATTATGTTAAATTTCAATTTAAGCATTTTTATTTTTACAATCATTTCTATTTTGTTTTTCTTTCATTCCTATATTATTGTTATCATTGAAATAATGATAATAATAATAATAATATATCAAATATAATGGCTACCCTAAGTGATTTTAAAATGTTATCTTCTATCAAGAGAAAGAATGAACAAAAGACAGAATAGAAAAGAGCAAAGTAAAAATATCTAAAAGGCTAATTTAAAATATCCAAATCTAAATGCAGATTCAAAATTGAACTATCAAGCTTTGGATCTTAACGAAAAAGGTACTAAGTACATGACATATATTATATTTTGCACTTTTATTGTTACTTAGCTTTGCTTTCAAACCAAATTCATATTGAAGCTTGGTTGGTTGTTTGAAACCGACATTCGTGGCTAGTTACTAGAAAATGATATCGGTAACAATATTCGTGGTTAGTTATTAGAAAGATGACATCAGTAACAGCATTCGTGGGTTGTTACTGGAAAATAGACATCAGTAATAATATTCGTGAGTTGTTACTGGAAATATGACACACAGTAACAATATTCGTGGTAGGTTACTGGAAAAAACGATATCAGTAACCTACATCTTTGAGCTAATATCTTTTGCAGAAAATTAATTATTTCGTTTGCGTTTTTACTTTATTATTTTTCCTGCATTCTTATTTCCGCAAATCGCATCTTTGCTATTATAAAAAGTAATACTTCATTGTTTACTGTGATACTTAGAGTTCTCTAATTACTGAGAATTCCAATTCCGGTATTGTTTATGTACAACACCAGTTCAGGTACTTCTTGGAGAGCTTTAAACAAGAACTTTAAAAATCTTCACTAGCGGAAGAACCTACGGCACAACTTTTACTTATTTTACTTTTTCAAAGTTCATCTTGTGTTCTAGAAGATGAACTTTGTTAGAAGTTAGTTGGCTACATTGTAAAATTTGAAATATTATTAAATGAGAAATATCTTTTGGTTTTTATATGTGTTCATTTTTTTTCAAAATTGCTCAATATGATTCTGCAGTATGTGAGAACCTGATGTCGGGACAGTTCTTGCTAAATCGGCATCGGGCCACCACAACAACCATGTAGTACCTTAAACCATCATGGGATCAAGAGGTTGCTCATATGAAGTGGTACTTTATCCTGTATAACGCTTAACTCTTATCTGACACCCTATGGCCTGCTCTGATATCATTTGTAATAGCCAAAACTCTTAAACACCAAGGTATTGTCCGCTTTGAATTTAATAGTCTCACGGTTTTATCCTCAGAAGATAAATTCTCAGCAATTCACCCATCCTATTAGTGCCCCACCTGAGTATACTTAACTTTGAAATTTTTATCAGGAATTCTACTGTGGCAAGCACCCGATATTTAAGAGTTCTGTTTAATACTACTTAAATGTGTCACTGCACCCAGAGAGATAAATTATGATTTTTATAATGTGTAAATAATGTATTTGGAATTTCCTTCTAGTCATAATTTATTTTCTACATTATAGTTTGATTGTCCCCCACTAAACTTTTTTGGTGGCTTTGCCCCTGCATTGCTTAGGGGCTTGACCACTTGTTTATGTTTTTGTGACCCATAACTACGGAATTGAGCGGTATTTGCAACTTTTGTTTGCTCAAAATTGTGAACTGCAACTCAACCGTGGGGGAGATACAATTTAGGTATTTTTTGTTCTTTGGTGGATCTCTGATAAAATGTTTTGGAAGTTGTAGTACCCCAAAGAAGGTGCAGTTTTTCTTAAAGCAAAGCATCTTCAAAGCTGTTTAGATAAGACCCTAAAACAATTAGCTGTGGGAATTTATTTACTTTTGAAATGCATCATTTTTTTGCTTTTATATGTCATAAGATAATCTAACAATGCAATTTCATGATTCTTTGACTTTCAATACCATCATCGATCATGAAGTAATGTTTATGATCTGTATATTTAACTGCTCTGTTGAAATGATTTCTGGTGCACTTTTTGTTATCAATTAGGGTTGATAGAATGGTAATCTGCGTTTTTGACTATTTTGATTTCAAAATGAGAGGTGTGCCTGCTCTGTGGTTACGTTTCTCAAGTGAGATTCTGAAAACGACCTCTTAATCTTCCCATTCTCTATTTTATTCTGTATAGCTTGTGGACAGATCATGTTAAACGAATTTACATGTTCGTTAATACTAATGTAAGTTGTTACCATTGTTATGTAAAACGTTTAGTTGCCCGAATTATGACTATGAAAATCTTCAGAGAGCTTTGGTTATTTTCCACTCGTATAGTGCTTTTCATTTGCATAACCTTTAAGGTGTTGCTCTAATAATAATTTGTTCATGTGAACATATTGATTTTGTTGTGTTCTATTAAGTAGTTTATTAAAGTAAATATTTCACCTGCAATTGAGTTCTGTTTTTATATTCTTAATTGATAAGAATTTATCTACGAAAGGTAGAACTAATACTTGCCTTTTCCCCTCTAGGCGTTTGTTTTACCGGCTCAAATTTTTACGTGGTTCAAATTGAGCCCCGTTATTTTGAATTAATATGCATTGTTGCTGGTTCTTTTAGTTAGTGGATAAGATTAGACAATGTAGTCTTAAGATGATTTGGGCATATTAATTGTAGACCGTTCAATGCTCTTGTTAGAAAATTTATGTTGTTTATGAGTTTTGCTCATATTAAAAGAGGAACAAAAAGATAAAAAAAAATATGAGAAGAAATTGTTAGAAAAGATTTCTCTTTTGAAACTTAGGGAGGGGCTTCTATTTATTTTGTTTTGTTTTGTGATGGCATACCCATTATTGCTTAACGTTTGCTGGATTCTTTTATTTTCTATTTTCAGCCATGACCAGTTATTTTCTTATTGCCAAAATTGTGGAGAATTTTGTCTCCTAATGACTGATTCTCCTATATTCAATGGATCATTCTGATATTTTTATTAGTTTGAATGCCCATCTAGTTTTTATGAATCATTTAACTATAATTTTTTTTAATAATAGAAATTTTGGACTGAACTGAGGCTTTTTTTTTATTTCTACCGTGATCCTGTTTGGGTTAGCTTAAGTTGTATTATATTTATTTCTTGTCTTTGAACAACATTGCATGCAGGATAGTTTTCTGGGTAATTTAAGGGATTCTGGAAACACCTCAAGTGACTCCATTTATGACAAAGTAAAAGATGAAGATACATTTGATTCTAATGTTGCTCATATCTCAAAGAAAACTCATGTTCACAGAGATCTTCCAAAAATACTTTGGGAAGATTTGTTGTTTCGAAACTTGGCAAAATCGACACAACAGGCATCTGCTCATTTGCAAGGAAAAAACATGATGTAAATTCCAAATGCTTAGATGATGCACATGTTTTACTGCATAGAACTTCAAATGCAGAGCATGGCAATGCACATCAGAATTTTGTTATTCTAGGTTTACCAGCCTACAATATAAAGAGCAAGCCATCAGAAGAAAGTGAATCCAACAGTGGTTTTGGAAGAAATTCCAGTTATGGTGTGAACATTTCAGCACAATCAGCTTTACCTATCAAGATAGAGCCTAAATATTTTGAAGACAGTAAAGTTCGTATTGCTCCTGGAAAAATTTCTGATAAAAACTTAGATGCTTCTGCACCATCAGAATCTTCTTTTAATGTCAAAGATGAACCTTTTGAAGAAACTAAACCAAGCATTATTGTTGAAACGTGCGTTGAGTTTCCAAACTACTCTCAATCAAGTCACCCTCTTAACTTCTCTAGTATTTCTAATTCTTGCCTTTCTACATCCAGCATTCAGGGAAAAAATATTCCATCTTCCAATATTTTGAAGGAAGGTGCCCCAAGTTGCTATTCAATCCATCAAACAAGTACTCGTGAAGGCTTGGAGTTTCCACGTGCTGAAAGTCTTAGTACTACTGCATCTGATATTGATGAACTGCCTTTTAAAACCTCCTGACTTGATCAATCAGCTTCCTGACAAGGATGACAGTGATTATGATGGCATGAGCATTGACAATTCACGAGTTATTGGGAATAGTGAATATTTCGGTCAGTCTACATATCCACAAATTACTGTTCAAACTGGAAAGCTGGAATTGAATTTAGTTATATCTAGCAGTTCCCCAAATGTAAAATCTGAGCCTGTGGAGAGCAGCCTTCAGACTTGTTCAACTCCTTCCTGCAACTTCAGAGGACATGCCCCACTGATGTTTGAGAATACAACTGAGTTTCCAAATGATTTCCAATTGGACATATTAGATCATGTTCCATTGAAATATAGGATGGGTATCCCAGCTTCTGAAAGTGTTGTTAATGCCAAAAGTGGAACCGTCCCAGGGGAACTTGCTTCAGCAACTCCAGGCTGTCGATCAGTAAATACTAAAGAACGTATTTCTACCAGTAGAAAAAGAAGAAAAAGGACTGCAACGTAATGACAAACATTTTTTACATTTTCTATCTCAAAACTCTTCAGCTATTTTAAATGGGCATATTTCATCTCTCAAAAATATGTGCAGGGATTCTGTGGAAAGGCTATGGACGAAGATGCTCCAGGACTCCTGCAGGTATTAAAAATTCAATTTATTTTGATGTTATTTGCCTCATCTTTCTAAACTTGATGTTACTTTTTCAGTTCCTACTTGATAGAGGCATACAAGTTGAAGAAATTAAACTTTATGGAAATCTGGAGGATAATGATTTACTAGAAATGTCTTCTTCCCAGGAATGTTTTGAAGACCTAGAAACTGTGATGACCAAGGTTTATTCTGAACTCTTCTGAAACTGTTCCAGTTTTTCAAATTTGGATGCTTGATGACTATCTTGTGGCTTGGCTTTTATCTCTTCATTTTATCCTCTTTTAATTCTTAGCAAGAGTATCTAGTACTAGTCATCTCAATTTAGTTTAACATTTTTGCTTTGCTTGCATCAATGACTTATCAGTAATCACTTGTTATCTCTTAATTGTATTGCTAGCTTTCGCTATTATATTTTGAGTTTTATTGTATACCAAAGTTTCCACTTAATGTGAAAATATATTATAATCAATATAGAGATATAATTAAACATATAAATAATGTAAATATAAAATACTATGATTGGATTCGATTCAAATTCAGCTGAGTCAGCTTAGACTCGAAATCAAAATTTATCCGAGTCAGCTCGACTTATATAGAAAAACTTATAATTCCAGTTGAAGAAATAATTTGACCCGGCAATAACACTATCTTAATTTCATCAAATAGGCCCCTAGTTTGATTCTTCCCGTGGCCAAATTTGTTCTATTTTTATAAAACAATCTTTTTTTTAAAACAAATCAAGGTTTTTGTCTCAAGAAGAATCGAACCTGAGGCCAGACGAATGAAGTTGAGACGTCTTTACCACGGGGCCAAGTAAGCTGTCTTTGCGGGTGATATAAGTTGTTTTATTTTATAAATTTCAAGTGACTCTATTTTAAGTTTGATTTGAGTTATGCTCACCTCGAACTCGACTCAAATTGAGTTCAAGTCAAGCGTTCAACTCGAAGTCGACTCGAAATTTTCAAGTCAAGTTCGAGTTTGTGATGCCAATGCCGGTTCAGCAAGAACTGTCCCAACATTAGGTATTCACAAACTGCAGGATCTTATTGAGCAATTTAAAAGAGAATGAATACACATATAAATGTCAAATAATATTTCTCATTCATTAAATTTTTCATATTACAAAAATAGCCAACGTATACCTCGTACAATGTTCATCTTGTTAAAATAGAAGTGAAACTGAAACAAAATAAAATAAAAAGATAAATAAAATAATGTCGTAGATCCATCAACAAGTTTGAAAATTTATGAATCAAGTTTCTTGTTCGAATTCTCCTAGAAGTAGCTGACCTGGTATTGTAAAGAAAATAATACCGGGATTGAAATTTCCAGTAATTAGAGAATACTCTAAGTGTCGCAATAAACAATAAATATTACATTTTATAATAGCAGAGATACGATTAGCGGAAAATGAATGTGATAAAAATGTAGGAAAAATAAGGCAATAGCGCAAACGAGATAATTAATTTCCTGCAAAAAAATATTATCATAAAAATATAGGTTACTGATGTCATTTTCACAGTAACCAACCACGTGCGTTACTGATATCATTTTTTCAGTAAACCAACCATGAATGTTATTGATTTAAATTTTTAAGTAACCAATCACAAATGTTATTGATGTCATTTTTCCATTAACCAACTACGAATGTTACTGATGTCATCTTTTCAGTAACTAACAATGAATCTTACTGATATCATTTTTTCAGTAACCAACCACGTTATAAAAGGATATTAGTTTCGAACAACCAACCAAACATTAATATGAATTTGACTCATAGCAAAGCTAATCAACAGTAAAGTGCAAAAGTAATACATGTTTATATATTGGGTATCTTTTTCTTTAACTTTTAAAAGTGTAACAGTTGATTGAAATTTCATAAGTTTTGATATTTAAATTAGCTTTTAGCCAATATTTTTAGGTGTACTATTATCGTATTTTCTATTTTGTTTTTCTTTCGCTCTCTCTTTTTGATAGAAGACAGAATTTAAATACTGAGATTAGCAATAATAGTGTTATTATTATCATTATTTAATAATAATAATGTATGAAAGAAAATGACAAAGAACATAACTGAATTGAAATTGACATAATAGAAATAACAGTCAAATATAACATCTTTACTGTTATTCATTATTAATTAATGACAATAATAATAATGCAATGACATAATAGAGATAGTATAATTATCATTGTTATGAAAATATGTAAAGAAAAATAAAATAAAAATGCAAAATTTCTCATCTTTTCATCTCCTTTTTTCTTTCTCCTCTCACCTAGGGTTAGGGCTGCCGGAAACCGGACGTGACTGAAGGGGGCCGGAGGCTGGCTGAGGGAGGTTGAGGGCTTGGATGGCTGAGGGCTGAGTTGGGATGAAGGAAAGGTTTAAATAGGCGTAGGGAAGGGAGGATGGCCGGACAGCTGGTCGGTCGGTCGGCGGTCGGCCGTCGATTGGGCGCTTACCAGGGCGGCGTGCGTGCGGCTTTGGCAGCCTGTCTGGTCCGTCTAGCAATGCCTGGCAGGCTCTGTGGGGGTGGGGGAAATGGGAAACAGAGACAAAGAGGAAAACTTAAAAATATAATTTCAATTAAATTTTTTGAAATTTTCTGCTGTTTGATTTATAAAAAGAACGAAACTTGACAAAGAGGTGTTGTGTTATGATGAGACGAACATTCTCGCGCCCAAAAATTTTCGATTTGGAGCACTATTTTTTTTTTTAAAACAATTTCTGGAGTTTGATGAAACTACAAAATTAATCACAATCGAACTGGAGCTTCGAATTTGATGAAAATTTTAGCATAGCCTTTAAATAGTATACTTAACCCAATAACTCGAAAATAGATGAATTTGGACTTATTTAATTTTTCTCAATTTATTGAATTTAAATAATTCAAAAATTAAAGCAGAAGTTTCTATTATCCAGATTTCTCTCAAATTATGGTGTTTTGATCTAAAAATTAGTTTTATCCAATGGTAATTTAGTTTGCCCTAAATTGAAGTTCCCCGGGATCCTGATTTTCAAGTCAGGATTTGACCCTAATTTGCAAAGTAACGATATTGGGTCATTACAAACTCCTTTATTTAAAACGATATCGTCCTGGACATTCATAAGAAACAAATAAAGTCTTAAGGGAGTTTTGGGGTGCCTTGATTTCGAAATAATTATGAATATTTTCTTCGCATAACATCTTCTTTTTCCCACATGCTTCCTTTGCAGTATGGTTATGCCATTGAACTTGATCATCGGGATCGTTCTGCTTCTTAATTTATGACGATCTTTCTCAATGATTTTAAGAGGTTTTTTGACATAAGTTAAATCAGGTTGAATTTTCGACTGTCGAATGTGAGATTTGCTGAGTGGATTCCTAGAGGCATTTGCGGAGTGCTAATATGTGGAATACCCTGTGCACGACTGTAAATTTTTGCAGAAGTTTAAGTCTATAAGCCGAGCTTCCAATTTTTGCAGTTACTTCGAAAGGTTCAACATATCTGGGGCACAGCTTGCCAGTTACTCAAAGCGATAAATTCCTTTCATAGGACTAACCTTTAAATAAGCACGATCACCAATATGAAATTCTAGCCTCCGGTGTTTTGCGTCGTGAGTATTTCTTTTGTTGGTCCTAGGCTGCCGCAATTCGGCTTTTGATTAGCCATATCTTTTCGTTTGTCTCTTCAATCAACTCAGATCCATAAATTTGTACATCTCCAACTTGTGTCTAGGCTAGAGAGAGTACTGCACTTTCTCCCGTATAATGCTTCATAAGGGGTCATCCCAATGCTCGACTGGTGTCTATTATTATACGCAAATTTTATTAAAGGTATGTGCTCTTCCCAATTACCGCCAAAATCTAAAATACACAAACACAACAGATCTTCGAGTATTTGATTAACTCTTTCAGTCTGCTCATCTGTTTATGGATGGAAGGCGGTTGCTTAAAGCTAGCACGGTTCCTAAATCGTGGTTGTACCGCTTGCCAAAATCGGGAAGTAAAATCTGCTTTCTCAATCCGAGACTGACTTTTGGAATTCCGTGGAGTTTGATTATTTTCTTAATATAAATTTTGACTAACTTTTTAATGGTGTCAGTTTACTTAATAGGAATAAAATGGGCTGATTTAGTCAAACGATCCACTATTACTCAAATTGCATCTGCTCTGAACGACTCCTGGGTAATCCCATGATAAAGTCCATAGAAATATCAGACCATTTCCATTCTGGAATTTCCTGCTAAAATTCATTTTCAACAACTCTCGCTAGAAACTGTTTAAAGTGCTACAACATGTATAGCAGAATAAACTAATTAGGAAGTTTTGAGAAAAAATTTGCTGTGAGATAAAAAAAAATATATTCAATTCATAAGCGGTTCGGGAATCATCAGCACTAAAGCCGATAGTTTAAATGGAAAAGTCAAAGGAGCGTATGGGTAGCCGTTACCTCCTTGCAAAACAACGCAAAAGAGCCGACAGTTTTGAAAGGGGGAGTCGGCGAACTCAGTCCGTGACTTACACCGTAAGGAATGGACGTGCGTTACGTACACACGTCCTATTAAACCCCCACAGAACGAACGATCCCTCACAACGAGCTTTTTTCGACCCCCTCTCTCCCCCTCAACCAACCGAGCCCTCTCGACCCAACTCCTGCCAGCGGGAGACGACTTTGGATACTTACGAAAGCGACGTAAACGAACCGACGCCGAAGCCCAAGGCTGCGGTAGAGACGCAGGCGAAGGAAACCTCGATCATTCCAGCAGTCGACCTCTTCTCGCACGAATTCTCTGCACTTGATCTCTTCCTCTCTGCTCCTGATCTTATTTGCAGGTCATGTATGAACTTCCTTGCATCGATTGCACGATTCTTCTTAAATAAGATAGAATCTTAAGGGTAAGTAATACTTCAACTCAATATACAATAGAATTAATAAGGATTTTGTGAGAAACTTAGAAATTGAAATCTTTGTTAAATTACCTAGTTAATAATTGGCGTTCAAAATCCCGTCAAAATTTATGTGTCCATAGTTATTGATTTTATATGGAATCCGTCATTGGATAAGATAGGGAGCAATCCAGCATAATTGAGATCTTTATTTACTCATTACAAGTACTGTTTTAGGTAAAGAAGTGTTATTCATTTTAAATTCTGAAATTAAAAACCTGTTGTAGAAATTTGCCAGAACCTTGTTGTACTAGGTTGATGTAATCTCAATTTTGATCATATGTCAATTTCATATAATGGTTGATCATGTGAAAATAGAGGACAGTTGAAACTGCGTTAAGGTTGTTGTAAAACTAGGGTGAAAGCATTGTGTTGATCTGTTGTCAGCCAACTACCATCTTGATTGATAATCTAAACCTCTATGTTTCTATTCCTGAATTAAACTGCAAAAGCTCTGCTTCAATCTACTGCTAGATTCAAATTAAGGATGTAATATAATTTATTGGCAATAGTAAATGCAATAATTTTTATTTAAACATTCAACATCAGTTTTGTTGAATTATCATCTGATGGCAAATTGGTATCCTTACATAATGAATTAGGCGCACGTTAAGTTACTTAGGATTGTGACGCATATCAAATGAGGAACTATGAAATCATTAGTCACATTTTGATTCGTTAGTCCTTTATCCTATTCACTAATGTATCAAATGAATTAGAAGGAAGGACTTCTAAGATTAACCTATAAGCATAGTTGTGCATGTATTCGTATGAGATATATATTACGTTAGAGTCTAATGAAGATTATAAATACAACTTTTGCGGACACATCAAGTTCATGATGATTGCTTCTTAAGTCAAACACAAAGGTACACTGGATATTACTTCATATACTCTTTATTTATTCATTGCTGCTTAAGCATCGCTTTGCGTCTGTTCATATTGTCACTTAATGCATTTTCTTCTACTAATGATGTAAGAGAAACAAAATAATGTTTCTGTATCTTGTGGATGTTGCTAAGGGTTCCGAAATGGAGCTGAATAGTTAGGAACGGGGCAGTCCTCGGGAGACATAAGGGTGCCATTTGGAGCCTTGAGGGGGCCCAAGTGAAGGTTATGCTTTTATGCATTTATTGAACCAGTCTCAAGGTTCTGGCTTTGCACATCAGAACTATGATCGTCGCTTCATGATATCAAATCATAAACATAAATATGAATTTTAATTGCAATTACTATTGAAAATTTGGCACATGACAAAAGAATGTTATTTGCAGAGTAATGATTATCTTTTATTGCATTTTTTATATTTTCCTGCAATGATTATTATCTCATTATTGCGTTCCGTTTTTTGTTAAAATGATTATTTAATATCCTTTGTACTTAGAAATGTGCACTAAGATATTATTTTTATAATGTCAAACCAGATTCTGCTGGAGGAGGCTGATGTAGTTTAAAGATATTAAAGAGAATCACGACGCAGAATTATTTTTTAGTTTTATTTTCTTAGGAGAGGCAAATATTTATATTTGTATGATGTCAAATATGTAATAATCTTAATGATATTTATTTTAATTTGAATGAATGAAATTTTCTTAATTCTTCGTGATTTGGATATCGTTTAACTGGTTGTTACTTAACGTTAATATGATCCTGCTGATTGAAAGATGCCCCGCACCCGATGTTAGATTAGTTGTTATTAACCTAACATGGGCTATCATATATGAGCACCTTGATTTTCAAAGAGTGCGAAAGTGCATATGTGGATCGATTCAGACACATGATACTTGAGCAATATGAATGTTTAAGATGTAAAATGATAAAAGAAAAGTTGTTATATATACATATTTATTTAATATTATATGTATTTCTTAAGATATATTTTTTATTTGTTTACTTTTATATTATTATTTTAAAATATTATTATTTATGTATTATTTTCGTTATTATTATTTTGTTTGTAAATATTTATTTTTGTAATTTTATTTTATGATTTGTTGAGTTTATATGTATATAGTTTGTGTTTTCATTTTTTAATAATTGTTGTAATTTATTTCACACACACACACGAGCCAATTTAAGTTTAGTTATTACATGAGCCATTTAAAGTCCTAGGACCATTATAAATTTTATTCTGTTTTGTTCTTCTTTTTCACTTTTGCTTATTGGTAAGCATTGACTGTTATAAAGTAATTTTAGGCCCCTTATAATTCAGGTTGTATATTGTTATTATGTCACTTCTGCTTTAATATGCAAGTAATTTTTGTAATGTTATTAAATTAAGGGAAATTTGCCAAATCGCCTTTCGAACTATAGACTATTTCTGTTTGATTGATTTAGTTTTAAAAATTTTTATGAATTAAGTTTGTCCCAAACTTTTGAATTTTCCAGTTTAGTCTCAAATCGTGATCTGGTTGAATATTTGCAGGATTATATGTGTTCAGTTTGTGTATTTGAGGACTAACTTGGGCATGTTGAGAGTAGTCAAATTAACTTGGTCAACATGAAAGTCTATGGAATTTTTCTTTCAAATTTCAATGAACATTTTACCTTTTGCAATAATTTATTTTAATCGCAATTGTTATTTGCTCAATAAATTGAAATAATTCTTTATATTCTTTATTCAGTTATTTTCTGAGCGTTCATCTCTTTTGAGATTTACAATGGGACGAAGTGAGAAGGGATCCAAAACCGTCTATTGCTTGACTTGTTTGATTTCTCTTATTGAACAGGTACTCAATTTTAGCAAGTGGTTATTATTCAGTAGTTTTGCATGTTTTCTTTAAGTTGTTTATAGAAAGAAAACTACTTTTCTTAATTAATCTATTTCAAACTGGTTACGAGCTTCAGTTCAATGTCTATTTTATTGCAAAATGTTAAACGAAATCACTTTTTAATATAGAATTTGGAGAATCATTACTGATTTCTTAAAAAATATTAAGTATATTTAATCCTTTTAATGGGCGAATTACATATCGGAATAGAGTAAGTTGGTCATTGAATGGGCCACAAGACTAGTATCCCCCCTCTAATTATTCTGTTTTTCTTCTTTTCTCTCTCTTTCTCTCTTAATGCCCCTGTTCCCTTTTATTTTTTCTAGCTCCTCCACCTTCCCTTCTCTCCACTCCAAGCATTCCCTTTTTTTTTTCGTTCTCATCTATAAAAATATCTAAAATATCATATATATATATAAATAAAAAAATTGAAAACACACACACACACACATAATATATATATATATATATATAGATATATATATATATAGATATATACATACATTACTTTCCCTAACCCCTCCGCCTCCCTCCCAAATGTGCTACTTGAGATTTGAACCCCAAACTACTAGACCGGCGGTAATAAGGCTCCTCAATCACCAAATCACACCGCAACACATACGCATGCGCTCCCCGAGCGCGCTCATAAACACACACACACACACATATATATATACATATATTTTCAACAAATTAAAAAGTCATTGCTACAGTGTGCCCCACCCAAAGGTCCATTCACATCTTTATTATCATTAATGAACTTTAATGATGTTATTAAGTTTATAATAAATACAATTTATTGGTTAATTTTATGATTTAAAATGTATTAATTGTACTGAGGTTATGCGTGGGTTGTGCATGTGGTATAAGACATTTCCATTAAAATATAAAATTTTAATCTTATATAAATATCAATTATCATCATTATATTGACTATTAAATTTTATTTATAAATTTAAAACAATTTATAAAATGTAAATATGATAATATAACTATTATTATTGTATTTGATTATTGGTTTGATTAAATATTAAATGTCACATGACATACATTACTCCCTAATATTATTATTTGCATATGTAACTCCTAAACTTTTTTATTTTGAAACCCAACACTTAATCATACATGTGTAAGAAGATATCCTTAGTAATTAGATACATGAGATACTAATTGCAATAAAAAAATAAATCGATGAATCCTGTTTTCATTGTGCATGATTAAATAGAAATCTCTCATGTTTCAAATAGAGAAGATTTTTTTTAATGGTTTCTTCCCATATTTTTTGGTCTTCCTCTGCCTCTTTTAATATGAGCAAATTTCATAAACTCAAATTTTCTAATAAAGGCATTGAATGGTCAATGCTTAATATGCCCAAACCATCATTTAAAGTGTCATTCTTTAGTCTTATCCACTATTGGAGTCATTCCAACCTTGCTACAAGTAACTTATTTTTCATTCTATTTGTATGAGTGGTACTCATCTATGTAACACTTAATTTATCAATAAATTTCTTCTTTGTTGGGCAACATTTAACCCCATATAATATTGCAGGTCGCATAGCTGCCCCATAATTTTTCCTTTAATTTTGAGTAGGATTTTCCAACTGCAAAAAACTCCATAAGCATTTCTCCATTTTTTTTATCCAGCTTGGATCCTATTAATTACATCACTCTCTATCTCACCATTATTTTGAATAATGGAACAATGGCATTTGAACTTCTCACTCTTCTTGATCATATGGTCCTCAATAGTTTTGTCCTAGAGATTAGGGCTTCTAATAAAATTAAACTTTCACATATATTTTATTTAGATTTACAAAGATAAAAATTTTTAGATTCTAAAGTGGCCCTCAACTCAAATTTTGCTTTAACACCATCCATAGTATTATATCAATTAATAAAATGCCATATGTAAATAGCATGCATCAAGGAATCTCTTTTTGAATGCGCTTAATAAGAACACCCATAGTCAAAGCAAAAATATAGAGTGAGAGCTAAGTCTTGATGTAAGCCATTAATAACAAATATATATATATATATATATATATATATATATATATATATATATATATAGATAAGTCACATTGCAATCGAATGCATGTTACAACCCCATTAAATATTTCTCTAATAATATCAATATATACAACTCAAGTTCCTTTTCTCTTCAAACATTCCAAAGAACTTCTTTTGATATTTTTATCATAAGCTTTTTTATAATCAATAAAAAATAATTGAAGATCTTTTTTTTCTTGCTAAATGTTTTCATCAAATCTCTTAATATATGTATGGCCTTCATGATAAATTTACCTGGCAGAAAATAAAATTGATTTTGAGAAATACGAGTATCCCTTCATATTATGTATTCAATTGCTCTCTCAAAATTTCAACGTTTGACACTTTAACTTGATTCCTTTATAAATTGCAGTCTTGAGTGTTGCCTTTATTCTTCTAGATGGGTATAACATTATTCTTGTTTCACTGATCTGATATCTTTTTAATCTTCAAAAAAAAATGTTAAATAATTTGGTAAGCCAATAAATCCCTTTCTCACCCAAATATTTACATGCATTGAAATGGATGCAATCTATTCCTACTAATTTTTCACTATTCATCATTTTGAAAGCATTCCAAATCTCAACTTTACCAACACATCAAATACAAGTGTAATTGATACTATATTTATAATTATTAAACTCACATATATTAATTATATTGGTATGGTTTTTATTGAACAACTCAGTAAAATATTACATTCATTTATATTGAATAATTTCATCCCTAAAAAGAAAATTTTTATTGTCTTTGATATACTTTACATGAGCCAAATTGTTGATTTTCTTATCTCTTAAATTGACTAATTTTTAAATGTGTCTCACTCAATATTTTCTAATTTATTATATAAATCTCAAATGCTGCACTCTTAGCATCACAAGTTGCTATTTTAGATTCATGACACGCTAATTTATAATTCGTCTAATTATCCTCAGTTTAATATTTAAATTATTCGTTATATCTCATATTTTTATTTTTATTATGAACTTAAATATTCTATTTCCACTATCATGCATCTTTATTATTGGATACTCTCTTTTAATTCACTAAGTAAATTCTTGTTGCATTGCGAATACAACTAGTAATCAAATTATATATTAAAATCTCCATTGTCTAAGTTATAAAATTTTACTCTTAAAAATATTTTTATTATCCTTCTTAAGATTTCACAGTCTAGTTTAATAACATATTTTAGATTTAACATTTATTTTTTAATCCAAAACTAATAAACAATGTTGGTTGCAAAAGATTACTTGAAATAACATTTCAATCTTTGCAATATAAACAATCTATTTTTTTGAGAGAAAATAATCATTTTGGGTTGTTGAAACTCTGTTTTTAGAAGGATAATATATTATCTCTTTTCTGAAAATAAATGTTAATAATCATAAGATCATTAAATAAAAACTCTAAAATCCTTCTTTAAAATTTTGGTGCTAAGTAATCAACCAATAATAATATGTAGTATAATTTTCTAATAATACTATTTATTATTAATTACAATGCATTTTTTAAAATTTCAATAATTTTAAAATGGTTTTTATACATCTATTTTCAATTTCTTAGAACATAATTAGTGGCTACTTGCATTGCTTAGTTTATTTTAAGGTTTTGCCTAGAATTTGCTCTGCACGGCAAAATAGACTATCCTCTAGCTTGTAGGAATAAATTTATCTTGTTCAGTATAGTTAACCTTCTGCCAACTACTCACACCAAAATCTTACCACTCTGTATATGTTCTGTCTTTTGTTTTATCAAGCAATTTTTTTTCATTTCAGCCTTTTTGTCTTATGTATTATTAATCTAGATACCTGAACTTACTATATAATTAATGCATCTTTTAATTCATGTATATACTTGATTAGTGGGTTATTTATAGTTCAAGTTTTGCACATAATTATATTCTTTTTCTAAATATTTCTTAGCTATCTAGTTTATCTAGATAATCTGCAAGTACCATTCATAGGGAAATTCGTGGCACAAATTTGACGAAGGCGATTACGTGTGCGTAAACGACCGTTCAACTTCAGAAAGTCGTTTGGTGGGTCAAATGAAGTTTGAATTGGACGAAACTTTCGGAGAATGTTTATGGGGATGTTAGGGATCTCGAGAATATTCTTATAAAATTTTTGGAGATTATCTGAGGGAGTTATGGACAACGAAGTGGGAGAGCGTCGGGATTTGCATATGTTTCGTTGGAGGGGCGTTTGATGGCTGAAAAGAAACAGAAGCGGATTTTGGCGAATTAAAACGGAGATAAAAGATAACATCTTGAACACTAATAAATTAGAGAAAATAATAAAAGAAAGATATGCTTGATCATGATTATGCACACATTGATCCCTTTAGGATTATACTTTGAATCCCGCCGATTATGCGCACCAACGGAGTTTCGGTTATCCACGCCAAAACCAAGAGCTCTCAAGCTAAATTTCTCACATAAGACATGCAAAATTACAATAAAAATTATAAACCAACTCAAATGAAATCTCTCATGAAGGACTAAGATGTCTTTTACACATAAAAGACTAAGTCAATCATTACTTACTATCATCATAAGTCATATGTCATTTGATCAAGTTCTTATTCATGACAAAACATAAAATAAAATAAAATAAAATATAAATAAAAGGAAAGATTATCACATCTTCAAATCTTTAGACTCCTAGTATATGCTCGTGTCATCACACGACTCCGTACTACATCAACATTCCATAACTATTATTTTGATTTGTAGCTGTAATTTCAGCACAACCTTAGCAAAATGCATCAACCTTAACTCAATCCATTCACAAAATTATCAGTGCGGTGAATCTTATCAACTATAGTTACAACATATTATTTCATTTTCACTATCAAGTTGAGTATGCAATGTTGAACATGGAAAACCTTATCTCAAAAAAAACTTGGGGATTTTCACCTACTTTACACTCAAATCTCTAAATAGTAGTCATAAAAATCTAAAATTTAAAATTTACCACATAATATCGTTAGAAGGCTGTGCCGGAGCGACCGGAGCTTTTCAGGTTCCATGCCTCCGTCACGCTCAGACATCCTTTGCCCATCAAGCTGAGTTCCATTCTCCGTTATTTTCTGGAATGGTGATCAACTCATCTGCCTGTGCGGGCATCGAGAGTGATCCCTTGATGGTGAAATAAGAGAAGCATCCCAGTCGACAAAGGCTGGCATTCTTCCCCTTTAAGCACCATCATCAGCTGAATATAATTCATCAGGACAGCGACGATTGCCTCATGTGACGGTCAGCTAGATCCTCCATTTTTGATCGAGGCAATGGAAGACGGTGCTGGCCCGTAGGACTGTCCCTTTTGGGCGGTGGAGATCATTCGTGATGATGACAGGCAGCCCCGGTAGCGGTTGTGCGAACCCTCTCTTCGTTTCTTTGCTGCGATGAATGTTCGCTGTGGTTATGGTTGTTGGATTTCACCTTGCTCTTGCTTGTCGGAGACGACCTTCCAATGTTTCATCCAATGCTACGACTACGACTACGGCTGCGAGAATTGTCCACTGCTCTCGTGTGTGCGACATCCACCTCCCCCTGCCACGCACCTCCAGCCGGAACGCGGCTGGGATGGGGAGGTCAACAGGGCGCTGCCCTGTTTGGGGTCCCTTTGGTGCCGGACATATTCCGGGCACAAAGTTAACATTATTAGAAAGAGTGGTATGTTTGGTTTGCTTAAATGATTGGGGTGTTACGTGGGTAAATTTATAAGCTTATAGTTTTATAAGTAATATTTAAAAATTCGAGTATCTGGGATAAAAACCCCAAAAAGCTCTTACTAAATCTTAAATGTTCTTTAATAATTTCTTAGTTTATCATTTTTAGAGGCATTGTCAACAAAAATATTACATACCTTGTTCTCAGAACCCATTTATACAAGGCTTTGTAAATAATTTCTACAATTTTTGCTGTTAGATTTAAGAGTCAATATTTTTTGAGCTGAGTGCTATAGAATCGAAATGAAAAGTGAGGTGCAACACCATATACTTTATGGAGAGTCTCATGAGGGCTAATTCAGGGATTGGATTGGGTAGATGGAATAACAATAACCAAAGAAAGTATGAGCATAATGGTTTAAGTGCTGCAGTTGCAGATTGCATTCACTGTCAAGTCACCAGAGCTACTTTCACTATTTGGAAGGACTTTATACCTATATTGCGTGTTTTTCTTGGGGAAATAAGTTAACCTCTAAAGTATATAAAAATAACAAGATCAACTACCATCTTATAAAGTTTTGATGGTAAGGAAATATAACTTGTACAATAAAAGAGTCATCCCATATAATTGAGGCTCAGAATTTGTAATTATAGGTTTTGATTTCAATCCTACCTGTCACATATTTGCTTCGTAGTTGAAGCTTCCATATTTAAAAAAAAAAATTTTTTTGGGTATTCTTTGAACTTTCTCTCTAAGCTATGTCAAAACTTTCTTTAATTCTCAATAAAATTTTATTTGAGAGATATAATTCATGCATATATAAAACTATATAAATTATTATACCCTTTAAAAATATAATTAATGTAGCACTCTTAACTCTCACCATTATCTCTTAAATTGTTATTTAGAATCACAACATTCTTATGATGTAATTACGGACTACAGAGTTTAGAGTCCAAACTATTTTTTTTTTTTTCTTACCTGCTTACCTAGCAGTATAAATATTAGTTTTTGACCGAGTGAATAAACATATTTAATTTATGTATTTATGATGAAGTCCAGGCTCGGTATATGCGGTTTCGCGAGAAGGCGATTGAATGGGGATGGTGCAGGGAGCTTCAGTCCTTCATCTTCGTGTTTCAGGCGCACAACAGAATAGTTTTGGAGCGTCCTGAGTACGGCTACGCCACCTATTTCTTCGAGCTGCTGCCTCTCCCCATTGACTGGCAGATCAAGCGGCTGGTCATGGCCTTGAAGCTCCCCATCTGCGCCCGCTCCATTCTTCTCGAGAACAAACCTTTAATTGTATGCATGCAACTACTTTTTCTTTTTTCTAAGAAATTATTTTACTTATGTATATATAATGATAATACAGGTGGGGGAAGATTTGTCGGAAGGGGAGGCGTGCGTTCTGGAAGCCTACGGCTGGAATCGCAACACCGGATTTGGAACGCTGTTGAACTACTGCGACAGAGTGATGCACGACAGGAGGACTTTGATGCACAGTTCGGAATGGAGGGCTAAGATTGGACGGCTTCTGATGAATGGCTATGATGGCGGTCGCGTGGTGATGCCTGCTGTCCCCGAAAAGGTTTCCAAATACTTTGGAGAAGCCAAGATGGAGCCATTTGCTTCACCAGAAGAAGCCAAAGCCATTTGCTTCCCAGAAGAATATGATACTGTACCCCTAAAAGCGGCAAAGTGAGGTATCAAATAATAGCATTCTATTTTAATAATTGATAAAACTGACTCATTTTGAAGTGTATTTATTGTGTTAAAATAGATGAGAAACATGAATGAATCTAATTAGATCCAATGCTTTCAAATATCTCTTAAATAGCTCGTAAAAATACAAAATATTTGCTGTATCACAAAGATACATAACTAAATTCACTTTTATGTGTGTTTTTGAGAGTTATTTGAGTGCCAAATTACCTTAGTATCACAATGACTATGTAAATAGAGGCTGAATGAGGTGGCCAAAGTCATGTGTAATATGGATAAGTTATTATTCTTGTGTGAATTTGAGTATATATAAGCGAACTCGCTCTACTTTGTAAATGATCAATAATATTTTTGAGTTTTGCTGCACGCACAGTGCACAGTGCACAGTGCAGTGCGTGTGGAATGATTTTTGTTTGACAGTAGCATTTTGACAGCTACACATCAGAAAATACCTCTTCGCATAAAAAATGTTTGACTGGTGCACGTGCACCTGCTTTGCTCGTGACACCTAAATTTATTCTATATTAAAATTAATTAAAATTAGAACATGGAGCTTGCTGATAAAACCTGGTAGTTTAATAAATAAATAAAAATCAGTGCGTGCTTTGAAAGTTCAGACGTCTGAATATTTTTATTTCAATAAAATAAAAGGGTAGAATTGTAATTTGGTTTTTATCTTTTTCATAAATGAGACGATTTGAATTATATATCAGAATCTTTCGGCCGCATATATGAATCAGCTAAAATTGTATATAAAAAGTTCAATTCTGGCCCTTAAAGAGAGAGCTGTGTTACTTTTTAAGTTTATCTAATAATATTTAGATATAATTTCATTACAAATATTAAAAATAATTTTATATTATTTAATATAAATAAATAAAAATTAATAAAATATGCTTAAATTTTATTGGATTGGATTTTTTTGGGTGTCACGTATTATTTCTCTACTTTTAAATATAATTTACTAAGTTGAAAGAATATAATTAAAATAAGACTTAATAAAGTAATTAGACGATTAAAATACGCGCATTGCCCTCAAAATTAAAAAAAAAAAATCGTCGACAAGGACCCGACCTTCCCGACACTGCACGGTCGAGTTCGCCTGCCCCGCAGGTGTGATTAGTTATTAATTAATCATCCTTAATAAAATTAAGTAACTAATCGCGTTTGCTGCCGCGTCGAATAACCTGCAAATACCCAAAACCGAAACTCTACAGCCGGCGCGGGTTCATCTCATCTTCCACCCCTGTTTCACCCCCTTGCACTTCTTATTGCGTCATAATTAGTGCTTAATTGATCGTTACAGGGACATACCCTCTCCGAATCCCCGCGCGTATAAATCCTCCTTCTTTATTCCTCCGAAGGCAGAAAGAACAACAGCCTCTTCCTCTCTCCTCTTCTCCTCTGTCCTGTTCTCTGACAATGGAGACTAAACGCAGTGAAGAAGCTCCGGATATCTTCTATATGGAGATTGAGGAGAGGATCATGCTCGTCATTTCAGACGAAGAGGATAAAGATGCAAGGAGGGCAAGCAGAGCTCGTCCGATCTCCATTAACGCGAAAAGGCCGCAGCTTTTTCAAAAATATAACTTCTTTGATGCGGGTTCGTTTGAATCGAAGGATGTGGGAGTGTGGGAACCGTATCAGGGGAGGAGAAGGAAAGGAACGGGCGTGTTTATTCCGAGATCGGGCTCCAACAATCGCAAGCACCGATTTCTGAATTTGATCGCTTGTGTGCGAATTAATAAATTGGGGGGTGCTTCTGTAAAAATTTAATGTGATATTAGCTCAGAGACTTGTAGAAATTTCCATCAGATTTTCATCAATACTGAAGCAGCTCTGTATAGTGTTTTTTTTTATAAATAAAAAGCATGTGTAAATATTATGAAGACACGCTGATGTAAAATGAATGTTTTGCGTCCTAACCGTGGCAAGGAATTTTTACCTGCTCTTTTATTAATGATGAATGCTGTGCATCAGAAATCTATTAATAAAACGGCTACCCAATCTTACCATCATTCTAAATGAATTCAACATCACATCTTCTGAAGTTGGATGAGGTTGTCTCCACAAAAGTACAGGCGTCACAGCCTCCTTAGCCTCTGTTATTAGAAATTTACAGATAGATGAAGCGTCAATGCCACCAGAAACTAACTTAAAAAAATTGCAGCATGATTAAAATAATGTGCATTAGATAAATAAAGAAGAGAAGAGAACAAGACACAAAGGTTAGAAGGAACTTGCAAGTACCCAACAAGTGGAAGGCTTGATTCGTCATTTTGAATGTTTTAGAAACACCATTGCTGAGAAAATTAAGATATGAAGGTGATGATACTTCGCCAGCACTAGTTGAACAAATAATTAAAATTTTAAGAAACTTACGCTTGTGATGCATTCTGTTCTCCATTTGATAAAGGATTGCTTTCAGAGGCTAGATGCCAGGACAGTGTTTTTGATGCAGGAGTGCCTAGTGTCAATACATCAGTAGAATATTGATACGATCATAAATTTCAAGCACATTGAAAGTAAATATATAAAAAAAACATATCCTTATACTAAAGAATAAAAACTGGATGCCTGGAGGATGAGAGCGTGGTTTAGCTTGAGTGTGAATTTGTCCAGCTTCAAGTTGAGAATTTTGCATCCTTAGGCACGAAGAGCCTAGCATAGAGATCAACATAAATTATAATTTTACTTGAAATGAAAAAAAAAAAAAAAAAGCAGCAAGTTATGATCAACTGCATTAACAAGTGCTCGAACAGCATAGTCTTTCAAATTAATCAGCACTCTGGAATACAGATTCAGATTATCATAACAAAATTGCAGATTATGTGATTCATCAATATCCTTGGCCAAAGCAAATTACAATTTGGGCAAGGAGACTTTTTAAATAATGAAAGTTTGGCACTAAATTAAGCTCAGATCTTCAAGCCAGATGTCGACTTTGAAGATCGCGGGCGGGATGCGAACGGGGGAGGGGTGAGCGAGCGACATTGTAAAAGGAAGGCCGAGCAATATTACCTGCAATAGGAGCGTCGAGCGAACGGCCGACCGAGGGGAAGGCGTCGGGCGTCGGTCGTCGGGGAAGGGTCGAGCGAACGGCTGTGAACGGAGAGGACGGTGAGCGAGCGCCTTCGAACGGGCGAGTCGAGCAAACGCGAGCCCTAACCAGTCGGCGCAAATCTTCGCGGGGTCGAGCGAACGGGGAGAGCTGAGAAGGCGTCGGGGAAGAGAGTCGTCCGCTCAGAAGGTGTCGGGGAAGAGAGTTGTCCGCCGAATGCGGAAGCCCTAGGAGCGAAGAGTGCGATTTGAGTGAACTGCTGCGCCAGGTATATACGCCACGTCGATGCCACGTAGGTGGGTTAAGCGTGGATTACACGTAGGCGGGTCTGTTTAGCATTTCTCTTATATTATATACTTACTCCCTATCATTCACATCCTTGGAAAATCTAAAACCTCTTAAAAAAAGAAATCACATCCTTAAAAAATCTAAAACCTCTTAAAAAAGAAAAATAATAGAAACAAAAAAAAGATAGAAGAAAAATAGACAATAAAATTTAAAAAAGAAAAATAAAGGAGAGCAAACAAGAAGGACGAATATAGAATTAACATATCATCTATTATTTTGATGTATAAAAATTTTTTTTTATATACGTAGAATTGAAATCCTAAGATATATGCTTAGGGATAAAATTGTCATTCATTCTTACTTTTATTATTTATTATTATTTTTTTTTTGACAATTTTCAACTTTGGCACATGCTTATTATTTGCACACAATATTTAGTCCATAAATAATTGCTCTTTATAATTGATAATTCTGCTTAAAATTAGAGTTAATCTTCTCAACTCAACTTCTAATATTGATAATCTCACTTACTTCACCTATAAGTACATACAACAATTTTGAAACAACAACCATTTTGTAAGCAATCAGTATTATTATTTTGTTTTCTAGAACACATAATATCATATTTTTCTGCAGTTAATTTCTTAAGAAAATACTTTATAAAGATCCTTAAAATAGAAACCAATATACATGCAGCCGAATTTTTACCAGCACGGTGCAATGCAAAATAAGAACGCAAATAAGACTTGAACATACGGATACCAAAAATATTTGCAGGTAGCAAAAAAATTTGCAAGTTGGAATTTTTTTCTTTTTTCTCAAGTTTGCGCAGATGGGCTCACCTCATTCGCTGATAGATTCGTCAGTGTTCAACGACTGTATTCAACACGTCTCCTTCTCAAACGGGTTCCTTGTTAGAAACCGATTGAGTTCTTATGGATATGTTTCTATTCAACGCCTGCATTCGACGCATTTTTCGGCAATTGTTTGTTCGTTCAATTCATATAATCATCGATCGATTTATAACGAGTTCGTTCAATTAGTAGCAATTCATATCCACTTCTTTTTTTAAACCCTAAATTGTTTTATTAAGACAATTAGGGTATTTTAATCCCATAATAATGAAATACCACACTAAGCAAATTACTTCATTCAAAATAAATAAATCTAAATGAAAGTATTTTAATAATATTTGGACATACAAATTTTAATTTTAGCATGCATTCTTATCTAAAATGCATTCAAAAGCATTGTTGAGGTATTAGTGAACCGTCATGTTTTATCTAAACTGTCGCTTTAAATATGAATTGTCGTGAGAGTCAAAATGTTGCAGATATTGGGAATGACTCGCTAAACAGTCTCGTAAGTGCTTGTGAGCCTAGGCATTAGTTGCAATACTATTTCAGTATATGAATTCATGTTTTATGAAATGAATTAAAATATCTAAATCATGTCATTTTCTCATCAATAACAGTAAATGTTCAAAAGAAGAAGAAATTTGCCTCGAATATACTGGTTTTAGTTATCAAAGTGTTGCAATTATCAAAATTGAATATCAATAATCTTTTTTAACAATCAATTCCCTAACTTCAATTTTTATCCATTCATTTCTCTTGTTAGTCCTATCCATCAATAGGAATTTCATACCCTGCTAGTCTTTACTTGAGAATTCATACCTAAAGGTGTTTCAATTGGTCATTTTAACCTCATAGTCTCACAAGGAATTCATAACATGTTTGTTAACTTTTAATAAACTTTTTCCATTACCCAGGCATGAGGCTCGTAAAATAAGCAAGTCCATCCTCTTTAGGTCAATCCCTTCCTTAAATCACATGACCATCCTTATATCTTTAGTGATGATGTCATGATTTGTACAAACTTCAAAGGGAGCTTGAATGCAATACATGAATATCAACACCAAGTTTAGATAGTGAGATCATTTATTGGGTCATTTCTTATTTCATTAACATGTCATATATAATGGTTGTAATAATGATATATGACAATGCAATGATAAGGTTATTTTTCTCAAGAATTATAGAAGAGATACTATATTCTTGATGCATGTAATGATAATGCACATTCATATAAACATTAATAATGAAATAATTTGCTCACGACTTATGATTCAATGCCACTCATTCAAACAAAATTCTCATTACAATATAAGGTAGTGTTATAATGCATCAATATTTTTTGAGGCCAACCTCAAGTAATTCAATACTCTTAAGACATCAATAATTAATACTAATATTAACTTCACAATCATGGTCTCAACTTGATCAAATGAGTGTTTTATATCTAGGTCATTGAATAATGTAATGCTCGTATAATAAGTTTTATGAAGTATTTCAAAGTTATAATATTGCAATTATCTAGAGACAATCAATATTAATAGTAAGGATAGAACAATGCTAATTATGGATGACAACTTGATTTAATTATAATCTACATCCCACAATTTGTATAGAAGCTTAGAATTAATTCTTCTTGATTTCAGAATCACACTTTCAGCTTGATGATAAAGTAAAAATCAAACTCAAATGTCTCATGATTTTAGTAGAGTAATAGTAAAAATTCTTTAAAAATTTTAGCTAACATGACAAGTATTTAAACGAGGTTCGCATGCGCCTGGATGCGTGCCGAGACATGCGTGGTGGTGCGGGCATTAAACCTACTCGAGCTCAGCAGCCCATCCTATCTAGGCAAGCTTGAGAGGGTAACCCGGTTATAGAAAAGCAAATTTTTGGGAAAAACAGAATTTAACTTAGTAAAAAATGTGCATGGCCCAACTTAATTGGATAACATAAAACCACATAATTATCATTTCACAACTCAACGCACTTAGCAGATTAACCTAAATCGAAAACATACTCGAGCTCAGCAGCAGTTGTGCCGAATTAAAAACAAACCACAGTAAACCAAAAAGGGTGACAAGGGTTGGCGCGAGTACGCAGGAAGGGCTTAGAAGCCGGCTTCTCCTCAGATTTACACCTGGCGATTCGAAAAGTTTTAGACGAAAACGATGCCGCCGAAGCCCGATAGCGCTGAAGGCATTTCCTTCACCCCTCATTTCCATCCTCTAACCTTTTCAGGCTTTACAGTTACACTGGAAATCCTTATTAACTATTTCGCTTCTCTCTTTATTAATATTTTTTTCTTTTCACATTTCCAGGCATTGTTCTCGGCTTTGTGAATGAAGGTAATTTGAGCACTTCAATAATATTTTATTTCTTCATGTATATATATATATCTGTCGATCTGCAGTATCCTTGATTTTAGTTTTGCATTTTTTTTGTCAATGGGAGTATGACTGAGTTATCAGATAGATCAAGTTTGTAGGGTCTTATAAAATTGCATGTAATCATCTGAGATAGGGCTTTCCTGGATTCAATTCAGTGTTGGTCCACTTCCTTGCTTTCACTATTCTTGACATTAACATCCGTATATGCATGTTGTAAATCCCCCTTTTAATACATCTTTTCATAACTTTCATATGGGCATTGACAAAATTGTTTCTCTTAAAATAAGAGTTAATTGTGGCATTCCATGACTTTGGTGCTTGCTTTAAAGCCACAATACTTTCTTAAACTTTTACATCTTTGATTCATGACATTTTTTGGCATAACCTTTGAGGCTGCTCTAGATAAACATCTTCGATTAATTTGTTCAAGAAGATTGATTTGGCATCTATTTGATTAACAGATCATTTTTGTTTTTGTTACAACTGAGGAATAATCTTCATGCAGATGATAGGGATAAATACCTTATCATAGTTGATTCTTGCCTTTTGTGTGTATCCTTTTGCCATTAGTTGTGCTTATACTTTTCAATATCACTCTTTGTATTTTGCTTTTATCTGTACACCCTTTTAACTTTTATAATCTTTTGTTCTTTCGGTAGAGTTGTGAGTTTCACATGTGTTATACTTAGGGGCTGTTTGGTTTTGCTAACATCTCCTGGTTATGTCATGTTATTTGAAGATGTCGGGAGATGTTAGCTGTTTGGTTTAATGACATCTAAAAAATTACCTAAATGCCATCACACGATGTTATCTGAATGTCGGTCAATTTAGACCGACATTCAGATAGCATTACCGACAATCTATCGCTGCCGCCATCGTTGCCGCCGTCGCTGCCAGACGCACGGAAGGTCGCAGACGTCGCCCGACTCCCTCTCACACGCTCACCCCGTCCGCTGCGTCCATTGTTGCCTTCGCCGAGACGCACGGAAGGGGTTTCTTGCTTGTTTCTTTGCCGAGACGCACGAAAGGGGTTGCTTGCTTGTTGCCTTCGCCGAGTCGGAAGGGGTCACCGAGATCGCTGCCTCCAAAAGTTTGGTTGGAAATCTTCAAGGTACTATTAAGAACTTGTGCTGAATAAAACTTGCATTGCTTATTTGCTCGGATATTTTGTGAGTGCAATGTTATACTTTTTCAACTTTGTTTTGGCAGTTTTTTTTGCTGAAATTGTTCCTTACATGGAATCATCCAAACCAATTCCACACTACTGAAAATGATCAAATTACTACCTACCATTCAATCTTTTGTCCAAATTAGTTATAGACTGTTTAGGCAATTTCATTTTAAAAATTTGGACTGTTTAGGCAATTTCAACAAGTCTGGCACCATTTTGTTAAAAAATTGCGGTGTCTACCCTTTCAATGTATAAGTTATATTAGTTTTTGGTCGCACCATCCGCCATAGTATCATATACATGTTAAACTACACTTCTTACACCAAAACTATCTGAAGCAATAGATTCAAGCAAACTGGGTTTGCTTCTGTTCTTTCCTCGCTGCTTTAAATTCAAGCATTAGTTTGTTGTCTCTATTGCTTCAAATTCAAGTGCTTTTTTTCTTTGACAATTGTATTAATAAGGTTATAATGTTATATCCAGCCCCCAAACTTAATATTGACATAAAAAACAGTATATGCTTTCTTTTCTTGAGGCCTAGCATCCCATATATGTTTTATTCAGGATATATTCTTACACGGTGAGCTTTTCCTTTTTTTTTTTAGTTTATGTTTTGCCATTCAGTAACTCCTTAAGGTACTTATTAGTCCATAAATCTTACATGAAGACTATCTATGATATTTGTTGTGATTTTTCAATTTGTATTTAAATTTCAGTTTTTGGGGTAATCTTACCTCATGTGTAATATAACATGAATGACAACAACCAAACAACATATATCTGAATAACACTGACATCTGTTATTTAAATAACATTGAACCAAACAGCCCCTGTTATCTGAATAACATGCTACCTTAATAACTTTTCAAATATCGGTGAACCAAACAGCCCCTTAATTTTTTTATCCATCGCTACTTTCTACTTTTTATTTTTAATGACTTTTTCTAGTTCAATTGGCTCATTATTTGCAAGTAGATAAGTAAGATCAACTTTATTAGTAGCATCATATATCTCTCTCAAGCTTCATATCTTTACTAGCTTTGGGCCATTTTCACTAATAGGGTGAGTATCTTCATATGCTGGGTGAAGAGTGTTGAAGCTATACCTTGATGTGTGTGCTCTCTTTTTCTTGACATTGCCGATCTCAAACTTTCATTAAATTCAATCTCTGCTAAAAATCATTTTTGAGATGCTAAAATCATATAATTTATAAGATGTAGAGTGATACTCAAGGTTGACAATATTGATGCTTCTATCATCTAGCTTGGTCCTTTTTTGTTTTGGAATTTGAGCACATGTGATGCTTTAAAAAATCTTTAAGCGAGCAACTTTTTTTTTTGTTGAGGCATCATATCTTGTAGGCTGCTTAATGTTGGACATCAATTAAGCGTGTAGTTAGCACAAGCCAGCTTAGGCCCAAAATTCATTTGGCATACTTTTGTTCTTTATCATTCTTTGTATTATATTGTGTATGATACGTTCTTTTTCTCCATACTACTTTGTTAAGGAGTGTATGATGTAGCAAGTTGATGATGAATGCCTTATTTGTCACAGAAGTTCTAAGGCCTTGGAAGTAAAAATTTGTCATGATCAAATTGAATGATTTTTGACATATACTAACTCTCTTTCACTACACTTGTTTTAAACTTCATCATTGTAAATGCCTGTCCTTTTTTTAAGAAGGATATACACATCTTCTTTGAATATTCATCGATGAATGTGAAAAAGTATCGATAACCACTATAAAATTCCAGAATGATTGGTCCACATATACATGGACTAGTTGAAATGGATTCTTTGTTCTACAGGTTACTACATTTGAAAATTATTCTTAAGATTATTTTTCAAAAATCTATCTTTCAAAAATTGATCTAAATTGTTGATTTGTGATAATCATTTCACTATTCTTTTCTTTGATATATTACTTGTTATCATGTCAAGTATCACTTGCTTTTTTCGTCATCTTATTTTTCTTTAAGCGCTAGCAATTAGCATGGTTTTTTTTCTCTTTACTCAGCAAAATTGGGTTTTTTCTCGAGTTTTCTTAACTTTTCTTGTTGTGGTAGCACTCAAATATATAATGACCATGCTTTTACAAACATAACAACAAATGGAAGATTTGTTGTACCTTTGATTGTTTGATTCTTTCTTCATATCTCTATTGATGAAACTTTGTTTTACTCAATTATTAGCTTCATGCCTTCCACGACTATGTCCTTGTCCTAAGTCTCTACCACGATTACAAATGGTTATGACATATTTTTCTAGAGCATTTAAACTATCGTTGCCTTTAGTCTATTCACTTTCATTCTTTAAAACAAACTTTGTTTGAAGAACTTGCTTAATCGGTTCTTGCTTGTCTTTTATTTTTCTTTTGCTCACATACCATCAAAGAGCCCATTAACTATTGATTGACAAGGTCTAAATCTTTCACTTCTTTTATAGTTATTTCTACATGCTCTAAGCTATATCATTCAAAGAACACAAAATTATCTCAAGTATTCCTTTTAAGGATTTTTCCATATATTTGCAATTAGTTGATCACTATTAGTACTCTTGTGATGTAACTTCCCATCTTTTGTCTCTTTCATCTGGAGCATCTCAAATTCAACACTTAGAGTTTGGAACGGGGTGTTTATTACTTTGTTAATCACCTTATAAGCTGTTTGGAGTATCTCTCATGCATGTTCTCTCATGCATGTTTAGATGTAGATGCACATGAGATTTTTTTGAAATTAGCTTCATCAGGGCTTGATACATGAAGAATAGCGCTTTCTTATCTTTTTTTTAATTCCCCTTCAATGAACCCCTTAGGACACTTGTTAGCTTTGCATCCTTCAGATGCTCAATATAGCCCTTTTCAATGACCTCCTAAATATTTTGAGAGCCAAACAACTTCTTTAGCTGGATATTCAAGTCTTATAGTTTTCTTTCAGGAGACGAAGCACTTAAGTATCATCTCACATGCCATCTTCCTTTCAATCTCTCTCAGATACCATTGTGATGAATTAATTAGTGGGATGAAGAGGAGAACAAGAAAAAATTGGAGGAAGGAAGAAATCCTTTCAATCTCTCTCTGATATCATTTTGATGAAAATAACTAGTGGGATGAAGAGGAAAACAAAAAAAGGATTTCTTAAAATCACCTTTTCAATATGCTTCTTAAAATAAATGAAAAGGCTTATGATATATTTATAGTATTACAAATAAATATTTGGAACTTTTAGAAATTACTCAAATCTAGATTCTTCTAAGAGAAAATTCTAGAAAAAAGAAATTCTAAAACTAGAAAATTCTTGAATAGAAATTTTAGATGAAAGAAATCTGTAAAATAATTCTTGAGATATTAATATATAGGTACACACAAAAAAACACTCCAGAACAATATTAATTATTTGATCTAAGCAAATCAACATTATCTGAGTAAGTTGAAAATCATTATTTTGTTATTTGTTTTGAGTTTATGGCCATTTTCTACTAGTTCATTCATAACAAGTTTAAAGTGGCTTCAATTGAGGATAAATTTAGAAAAATTCATGGTCTGAGCATATTGTGTGTATATTTTTAGATGCTCCGGTTGGGAAATATACGTGGCCAGAAACTGTTATGAAGGGCCTCATATATTTTGAGCTTAGGAGGGGTTTCTATTTGATTGTGCACAAAGGAGACAAAGGACGCGTACAGCTGATTTCATTTAGTGGGACTAAAGCTTGTTGTTTGCCATTGCATATGAAAATTTAAAAGGAAGACCATAAGGAGCGGCGAATATAAAAACTGTTTTGTACCCTCTTAAAGGGTACTAAAAAGAACGATTGGAGAGTGCCCTCTCTTCCGCGATACTCAAAATCATCACTATTGGCAATGAACATACAAATATTTGAAGCAGTACTGTAGAATCTATGTTTATGCAAAAGCAAAACTATTTTTTCTAATGTAACAATAAAGAAAACAATCAATATTGACGTCTATGCAAATGATAAATAAGAATATGTGTAGTTGCATCTATTAATAAGTTGCATGCTTTATTTTTTAATTTTTAATTTTTGCTTTATTATAATACAAGATTTTCTCTATTTTTATGAAGAGGTTCATAGAACTTAATTAAAATGGCATTGGTAATTTATTGCTTTTGTGAAAAAGACAGATGATAAAGTAATGATTCATCTGAATTATAAAAGGTCTTTTGTAGAGGATTTTAAATAAACAAAAGAGCTAAGACAATATAAAGTCTTACAATGCATCAAAGCAAATGTTTCTAAAATAGAAATTCTTGTAAGCAGTGTTTTTGGTTCTGTTGCCTATATATCCAATTCAGCTTTATTTCAGAAACCTTTTAAGATCGTTCTCTCATTCATCTCCTTGTGAACTTACATCTAACAACTTATCAAGTAAATAGATCCATCTTGTTCTTGAAGCTGTTATAATTAATGAGATTGTATTCACTTCTAATGATTGATTCTTAGAGGCATTTAATACATTTGTAGGACAAACCTAGATTTGCTGATTTAGTTTTTTTTAGCTAGGAGTAGATCAATTTTTTCTGAAGCCTACTTGATGGAAATTAGTTGCTTTGTTCATTGGGGCCACTCTTTTTTGGTTTGACAGATTCGATTAGATCCTACACTGTATACTCATTGGAAGAAATATAAATGAACATTGAGATGTGAATTATAACATTTTAGAAGTTTTGAGTGTGCTGTAATTATTTTTTATTTTAGTTTTTGTTTTGTACTCGTTGCTGTACATATGATCCTATTTAGAGTAAGGCCATGCTCTTTAGGAGTTTTTGTTTCCTCATTAGGTATGATATTCTGTTGCTTCTCGCTTTGATTCAACCATTAAATATTGACATTCTCATTGTCACCACACACATATTATTCTGTTTTGCTGGACAACATTCTATGCATGTAACATTGTGATTTTCTATAGATTTAGTATTACATATATAACTTGCACTGATACTATTTATTAGAGGTTTGAATGAGACATAAGAGGGTTGTGAATTATATATATTAAATAAATTTTTAAATAATAACATTTGAAATAAAAAATGTTTAAGAGGGACAAGACACTTGATCAATAAAAAAGGCAAAATAAAAGATGAACACAATGATTTTTAAGTGGTTCAGCCTTACATACATCCACCTCTTGATGTAGGATTTTTTCACCTAATCTACTAAATTTAAAAATAAAATATGCAAATTTTGACTAATAATTTGACCATAGTCTAGGTTTATCACCCAAGTTTTACTGACTAATGATTTCACAAAAAAAAAAAAAAATTCTTGCTTTATCACAAAGCAAAAAAAGCAATAAAGAAAAATGCACATTATTATTAAATATCTCACAAAAATGCTTATAAGTTTATCTAGCTATATTTTTTGATTTTTCCCTGATTTTACTTTGTTTAAAGGTTTTTTTTATTTTATATGTTTTGAGTGATAATTCTGTTCTTCATCCTTTTTTGTGATTAATATGCTATTTATATAGCACATATGATGATTATAATCGCATGAAAAATCCCCAAAATATGCCAAGGCCAACAACTACTTTATGCCAACAATTAGTTTGTAAAATGACTATTTTTATGAGCCAATACACAAGCCTGTTTTTGTTTGATCCAGTTTTATATGAACTAGTACTATTGGTATCATTTTTGTTCAGTCCTTTTATTCTCATTTCATATCTTTTGTAACCAATTTTGTTCAAACCAATATAGTTCACCAATTATTAGTCTGTTCTAACTATTTAAGATTTAGGGTATCTGCAATGAAATGTGAAATTTATATATTGTACACATGAAAATTTTAATCATAGGCTCCATATGAATTCATTTGAATTATAATGTAATGATATGCATAGATATCGTTTTCTACAATTTAAATAACCTTCATTTGAACTATAATATTCATCTATATATTAAAGCACAATGTGTTGATGTTATGCATAATTTTGATACATATAGACTGCTGTTTTAAATAGAGATAGATGCACTTGCGTGCTTTGTTGTAACACAATAATACTCATATTGCCAGCAAAATAGACCTCTGAATTCTCAAAATGTTGCTGATGCGCTGCAAAAGTATAACTTGAAAAAGACTGCAATCCAGAAGGCTTTGGATTCGCTTGCTGACAGCGGGCAGATTTCTTTCAAGGAATACGGCAAACAGAAGATTTACCTCGCCCGACAAGATCAGTTCCAGATACCCAACAGCGAGGAACTTGACCAAATGAAGAAGGAAAATGCTCAGCTGCAGGAAGAGATTGATGCCCAGAAGAAGGCCATTAGTGAAATCGAGGCTGGTAAATAAAGCTGCATTTATAATAATATAAATTGATTTCATTCTTATTTTCCCATTTCATGAATATATCAGAGATTCGAATGCTGCAATCAAATCTGACAATGGAAGAAATACTGGCAAAACGGTCGAGCCTTCAGATTGAAGCTTATGAAATGGAGGAAAAGCTGAAGAAACTGCGGGATGGAGTCATTTTAGTGAAACCGGAAGAGAAGAAGTTGATCGAGCAGGCATTCAGCGATAAGATGAATCTCTGGAAGAAGCGTAAGCGAATTTTCAGAGATTTGTGGGATGCCATCACAGAGAATTCGCCAAAGGATGCCAAAGAATTCAAGGTTTATTTATATGTATACTTTTGCATCATTTACATAAAATTTTTATGTATAAATATGTTATATAACAGCTCCGCAACTGATGGCAGGAGGAGCTCGGCCTTGAATATGATGAAGATGTTGGAGTCTGCTTGCAATCTTATGGCGAACTGATGAATACTAATAAGAAAAGAAGAACAACATAATGGTTTATTATTGCAGCATATTATTTTACTTTTACGTACGAGGTCATCAGTTTTGTGAAGGGATTTCTAAGCCTTCAATCGCATGTATTTTGACAAATTATAGCTGATAGAAATGATACGATTATATCAAAGTACTCTTATATACACATTTAAATCTTTTACTTGGAGCTTAAATGATGAGACGCTCGAAAAACTAAACTAATGCCACAAGAGGCAACTAACACTAAAAATGAATTGGAATTGGTTCTTCAATAAATGAATAAAGAAAAGGGATGAATTAAGAGAGCAGATTATAATAAGCTCAATTACCATGATCCAATTAACCCTTGATCCAAAGTAGCGGACCTTCCTTTGAAAACAAACCAAAGCCCACTATTCATCAAAAGACACCTTAAGTTATTAAGATGAAAGCCTACTATCAAGAGCACCAACAGATGCAGCAACTCATGCAATTTAAATCACATCTAATTTCAGAAACAGGGCTTGCCCAAATTAGAAATTCTCACATAAGTTGCCTAAAACACTTTGCACATTGAATAAAAATACACCACCAACAAGTAGAAGACAACCAAATAATAGAACTCAATGATTCTACTACACCAAAAGCAAACAAGTAGGCTAATGAGAATTAAATCATACTTCTCTTAGAGAGATAAAGTTAACCCCTTTAAAACTGACATTATATAGGCTTTATAATAGTGAGAACACTACTAATATCATTGAGCATTGAAGTAAAATAAAATAGTAACTCTATTCTCATGCTTTGCCAAGTTCCAACCTTTCCAAATGTTATAGATGACAAACAAACGACTCCGAATTTTTTTTCTTACTCAGTCACTAAGAAATTGTGAAATTATCCACTTAGATTTGTTAGGATTGATCATTTAGAAATGAAACTAAATACACTAGCAAGTTTGCTTAGATGTTTATGTAATAATTTATCTAGAAATGCAATGTATGCGTGTGCACAAACACATATTTCAACGTCAAAAGGGCGATGCATGCGTCAAAGGGTGAAGCCGCCTTGTTGTCTTGAATTTTGAGAATAGCTCCTAAAAACTTATCCTATTATAAAAATATTATATATCTCTTAAATATTTTTTAAAAAATATGAATAATTAAGATTTAAGATTTAAAAAATATATTTTTATAAATCTCACAAACAAAAATAAATTTAATAATATTTTTTTATTTCACTTAACTTTCTAAATCTTAATCATTCATATTTTTTTTTTTTAAATATTTAAAAACAATACTCTCTCATTATTAATCTCTTTTTCTATCAACTATTGCAAAAGAGGTTGCCATTTAAAATCAATGTGACAAGACGGTTGCCATTTGCTACTATGAGCTAATGAAACACATATGACTTTGAACGAGATGAGACAAGATATTTTCTTACACACTTCCATGATGGAAATGTACTAATTTTGAGTGCTCTCAAGAATTTGACTAACTCCAATTCTATTTTTTGCTTCGTAGTATTAGGTACATTTCTATCTTTTTGATTGCTCATATATAAACTTTTACAGTGCACCTGCACTTTTTACCAATTTTATTTTATTAATAAGAGTTTGTGTTTTATTTAAGTATATATATATATATTTATTTATTTATATTTTCTGGTGCTTTTTGCTGCTTTTTTTTGGGTTTGTTTGTTTAATTGTGATTTTTTTCCTTTGGTTTCATTTTTATTTTTTCTTTTTGCTCGTGGGATTTTTTAAGATATTTCCTAGGTCTTTTTTTTTTTGGCTGGTTTCAGGCTTTTAGTTTTCTAGGAATCTGTAATAGTTTTTTCTTTATGGAATAAACTCTGCCGAGACGGCTTTTCTCCGCATACAGGGATATGAGACATACATCTGTTTGCAGTTTATTCTCTCAAACTAAGATGTCCAAACCCATACCTATAACATACATTGGAATTAAGATGTTTATCATGAATTAAATAATACTTATCTAGTTACCTATGATAAGATATAAACTCTATAATTCTTTACAAGGCAAATCAACCAACTCCATATTCTAACTATAACTCAGAGTTAGATTATTAATATATAATTCATTGCATTTCTACATGAAAATACTAATATTATCATTTCATGTAGATCTAAACAAGCTAGTTAACAATCAAACAATTTCAAGATACATACACTATTATCCATTGTAATAGGTTATAATCATTAAACTCTAAGGAAATGTCATATAATCATTCAAATTGGACTTACTACCACAAAAGTATATATTCATTCTAAATTACATTAGGTTATTCTACCACAAGATTATGGGGTCAATCTCTAAAGTTCACTTTGGAGATTCTAGGATTCTACCCCAATACTTTACAATAAGGCATCTTACCTCAACAATTTAGCTTAATTATAATTCTACTAACCATGGTGATTAACCTTGCCTTTTAAGATACTTCTAAAGTTCTAGATTATTCCAACTCATAATTGCAAGTTAATACAATAATCAAGATAGATTTTATACAAAGTTACATGCTAATTCATGATTTCTAATTGAAGTCAAAAGCTAAAATCAAGAGTGCAAATCCTTCTTATCTTAATCCTAAAAGTTAAAATTCAATTCATAATATAAATTATTTAAATTTATAATTTGGTTGTTTGGTCAATCAACATATTTTATTAACTGATTAAGTGATATTAATCATGCTAATTCTCTGATTTAAGAGAAAATCAATAAAGGGCTTAATATTTAAATTAAAATCATAAAAATTCTCTTTAAGACCTAAGAGTCTACCATGCAAACATGGAGATCAAGAATTAAATCAATTGATATTAATTCAATTATTGCTGTCTAATGAGTGTAAAACCAGCAATTGAACTTGATTTGGCTAAGTAAATCACTTATAATTAACTAATTAGAGCTTTGAGCTACTTAAAGAATATTTGAAGTTAAACATGTCTAAATTGAAATATAAAGTTATCACAAGATTCCTTACTGTCTAATGATTCCATATATGTCAAATTTATCAAAATAATTTTTAATTAAGATTAACATTCACTATTCAAGGTTTTAGATCATTTGTGAATAGTTAATAGATTTAATCATAGAATAATAAATCCAACTATACAATTAAGTTCTAATTTGCTTAATGAAGAAATAGAGATAATAAATATGCAATTTGGATAAGTATTAATCTTAATATATACTAATCATATATTTGGATAATTAAGATATAATTAAGAAAATCATATAAAGAAACTAAAATATTATTATAGCTTATTAATCTATATATTTTTTGATCAAAATGGTATATAATATCATAACATTTAGGTGCAAATTGAAGGAAATAAGCAAAACCCTAGTTTTCATGCATTATTCTATAGTTTTGAACTTATGTTTTGCAAATTATATTCACTTTATTTCCATTTTCGATATCGGGCTCTGTCGAGTCAATCGGACCCAACAGGTTGGCCGCTTACGGGACAATGTGGGCCAGTCGGGGCCTGACGACCTGCTACTGTTGAACAACGCGGGTCACGGGCTGGCCATACCCGCACTAGTCTTCTCTTCCTTAGTGTTGGAATGTGAAGATTAATTTAATCACAAGATGTGCTAATGGAGCTCCGGTGAACTTTTGGGAGGTTTTGAGGTGATAAGAGACAAGTTGGGGTGCTCAAGTGTTGCATAGTGTCGCAGCACACCGTGGCGCGTTGTAGCATGCCATGACGCTCAGCATCCCGAGATGGGGGATCTACAGCGCGCCTTGGTGCCAGTCTACACCAGGGGGGCTACAATGCGTCGTGGTGCCAATTTTCCCGAGGTGAGGGCGCTACAGCGCGCCCTGACGCCTGGTCACTCGAAACCTGAGCGCTATGGTGCGTCGTAGAGCCAAGCGTGTAATGACCCTAGGTCATTGATAAGGAAATTGATTAATATCTTACAAATTTCAGTTTTCATTCTGTTAAAATCTCCCGCTAAAAATCTGTCTTTCAAATTTAGTTAACGCTAAATTGAATTAATTAAGAAGAAGAGAAGAAATGGAAACAAAGGTTTATAAACCATTGGAATTTAAGACCGACGATTCTATCAGGAAAGAATCAGGAACCGCTCAACTCCTTCAAAAAACGAGCCATTTCCATCTTTGTTCGCTGATTGTCGTAACCCACGCCATTCAGCCGAAGAATTGGGTGTGCGTTACGCACGCACACCCTATTTAATCGAGCGCATACCCCTCGATTATTCGCTACCTCCTCTCGCCTCTCCCTATCTTTCGTAGAAGCGTACCTGAGCCGACGTCCAGCAATCAGAGCCAAACATCTCCACCTGTGCTCGATCCTCCTCCTGTTCGTGCGTCGAGAGACGGACGACAGGGGCTCGCAGCGCACAACCTCTGCCTCTGCGCCGACTCCTTCATGTGCTCGATCCTCCTCCCGCTCGTGCGCCAAGAGACGGACGACAAGAGCTCACAGCGCATGACCTCTGCCTCTGCGCCGGCTCCTTCCTGCGTTCGATCGATCGCTCGACTCTGCGCGTCGACCCCCTTGCGCTCGATCCCTTCCTTCCGCATGACACTGTGCCCGATCGCCCGGTCCCTTGCATGCGCCAACTCCTTCTGTGCATTCGACTAAACCTTAAGGTACAAACCTTTTGTTTAAATGCTTCAATTGTAGATATAATATCATTTATGTCACCAAGTACCTTAGGAAGGTCTTAGGCACCTTGTATAATTTTGACATACTCAAATAAGTTAGACTCTGCTGAACTTTGCCAAAGGATTTATGTTAGGATAAATAATAAATAACATCTTAACCTGTTGTTAGATTCACAAACTTGAAATTTGAACCATTTTGCACCCCACAGAAATATTACTGCTAAATAATAAGAGTTGAAACTTCAAGAATTATTAGTGATTCAAATATATTTTATCATGCCTTAGCATAATTTAAGGTTATTAGATTTTTTGTTAGAAAATTATTGTACAAGGTTGTTAAGAAATAAAGACTATTTGATTAAGTATAATATTGAAATGTTGTATCATATTGTTATTAATGAAATAAAATTTCTAAATCACCAACTTTAGAACTCTTAAGTGGATTTATTATAATGTACCTTCTATTATGAGATTTAAATCAATTACTTGCTGAACCTACTTTACTATACTTGGAACTTGTTTGATTCACATATTGATTTGTTGCATCTATTTTTATTTACATAGTTTAATTTCACATATATTATCTATAATCTAATCAAATGCTATAACTTATTTGAATAAGAGATGTAGGCATAGATCTTAAGCTTCCTTAATAAGATTAATTGAGGTAGAGCCAAGCAATGAAATGCTACATAAGGCCATCTATACATGGACTTATAAACAGCATGACTATGATTAACTTACCCTTAAAATTATATAACAGATATTATTATGAAAGGATATTCTTGACATTGACATATAAATAGTTTCCATCACATTTTGCAAGTAAGGTGTTTAGATTCTAACATAAGTGCTCCAAATTATATTATTTTATTTCAAGAAGGAATGTCTTGTAGTCCTGCACTAGTATTGCTGAGCTTGCTATCTTGCTAATAAAAGTTAAAAGAACTTAGAATCAATGTTGTACATAATTAAGATTCATATCAAGAGGGTTGGGGAGGATATAAGAACAAAATGTTAGGATAGGTAGTATACCGAGTAAATAGGATTCATTGAAACATAAAACATTACTTTCAAAGTTTAATAGAATTCCAATTATAACTTTTTCAGATACATGAAAATTGTGAGTGAATCGTCTTGAACAAGTCAAACATAAAAGGTACACTGAATATTATTTTTATACTTCTTACTATCATTTATTGCTTATGCATCACTTTGAGCCTATTTTGTATTGCTACTTAATACGCTAATCTTACTACTAATGATATAAGAAAAATTGAATGATGTTTATGTATCTTGTGAATGTTGTAAGAAGGGTTCCGGAATGGAGCATGAATAGGTTAGGGGCGGGACTAGTCATCGGGAGCTATAAATGTGCCATCTGGAGCCTTTGAGGGATGCACATGTGAAGGTTATTCTTAAATGCATGTTTATTGCCATTTGAGGCCCTTAAGGGAGTCAAGGTGAATGTTTATGCTTAAATACATATGAACCCAGCCTCATGGTTCTGTCTTTGCCTATCAGAACTGTTATTATTGCTTCATAATATAATAGACATAAGCATAAACATGAATTTTATTCTATTATTGATTTTTCATTTAAAAACTTGGCATGTGAAAAGGACATTTATGTTGCAGGATATATTATCATCTTTTATTTATAATAAACTATATTTTCTCTATAATTGTTATCAGTTTTATCTTCCGCTTTGCTTTAAGTATATTTTTAATATCATTTATATTTAGAATGTACACTTTTTATAATATCAGATTAGATACAACTGGAGGAAGCTGATATAGTTTAAAGACATGACGCGACAAATTAATGGATTCTAACTGCCCCTTCAAGGGATAATTATTTTTGTGTAATGAAAACTATGTAATAAATTCTGGATATTAATTTACTTTAAATTGAATGAATGCTATTTCTTACACTTGAATGGCTCTGAATGTGTTTAACTGCTATTTTACCTAACTGCCAATATGATTCTACAGAAAGATGCATCTGATGTTAGTTTGGTTTCTACCAACCTAACATGGGTCATTACAATTAGTATCATAGCAGGATTAAAAGTGTTGGAATAAAATAGTATTTGACATAAAAGTTATAATTGAGAAATCATTCAATTTAAAATATAAATACACTGGAATGAAATACTTGATAGAAAACTAGTGACATAATAAGATTTTGGTAGGAATAAAACATCTTATAGAAAACTAGTGATACAATGAGGTTATTATTAGGGCAACATTTTGTAGAAAAATTAGTTACATAATAAGGTCATTATTCAACAAATTTTAAGTTTGGATATTGAATAGATGAATTCCTCTAATCATTCGGTGGAAGACTCAGAAATTGACTTAAGCCAAGAAGGATCTTGGCAAATGAACTTCCACGAACCTAATTTTAGCACCCCTACTCTTGAAGACCAGATTCGAGAATTGGAGGACAAGGAAGAGGCACACGATGAAAGCCTGACAAAGTTCATGTGTGTCTCTTACGAGAAGATCACTAGCCTCCAAAAAGAGGTGCAAGAATTAAAAGAGATACTGAGGTTGGTACTTCCTAAATTGGCAGAATTTACTCTGGAGAAAGAAGAAGAGCATGAAGAACACATTTCGGAGGTGGAAAGGAAGGTGCATCACGAGACCCGCCAAACGGGGGATGCAGCTTTAACTTCTAAGAAGAGAAAAACAATCAATAAGTATCAGAAGCCTTGGGTTGAAAGCCTTAAAAAATTTATTTAGAATAATATTTTCTTAAGAGCAAAATTATATGTAATAAGAGAAATTGATTGAATATTTATTTTTGTTAACTTTCTCTTGCATAAAATATTAATTCTTTCTAAATGAAGCATTCAATTTTTTATTTATCGCAATCACCCTCCTTATAGATGAATCCGAAAGAGTACTCTCCTGAGTTGCCAATGGAGACTCCAGTGAAGGCCCCTTTGACTTCAGGACCTTCGGAGAATAAGACCGATAAGAACTTGGAGTTGATGCTTAAAATTGAGCATTGCATAAAATTCTATGTTGAAATTGAATTAGTGCTCAATACCTCCTATGATCCTAAATATGTATTATGCCAAATGCTAAGTAATAGAGTCTTAAGTGTTTGAATTGATATGTATATCCTAACAACAACAATGGCATGAAACCTAAGTCTTTTAAATTTGTGATTAATTGTTAATCCCTTTAATTTGATTTAAAATTTGATTAGCATTTATTACCCTTTTGTGTCATCTTTCTTTCTATGTACTTTTAGGATGTATATTAGAGAACTTAAATATTTATTTGAATACTTAAATGTACCTACTTGAACTTAAGCATCTTGATAAATTGATTAAGTAAATGAAACTTAATCCAAACCTAAGCTTGACATCGATAATACACTAATAATAATACATTGATTTGTCATTAACCTTTTAAATTAAACATTAATCTTAATGATAGAAAGGTTAGGGGTTAAACCCTAGCTTGTCTTGATTAAGATCTAAACCTTAATCACTTAATAAATTAACTTGATTGTAAGATAATTTAATTGACATTATTCCAATAATGCATATGATTCGATATTGATCTTAAATCATCAAATTAGAAGTGCTAAGGATAAACATTGAATATGTATGATTGAACCATCTAAATCCAAACTTTAGATCTTTAATTTTCTCTTATATAAGACAATTAGCATAAGATGGAAATAAAATTGTAATGACTTATGTAATGATCTAACTTTAATAAGATCTTTGATTTTATCCTATGATTGTAAAATAGGAAAGGATCAAATGAATTTTAATCATCTGATCTGATTACTTAACTTAAGTATAACAAGTAAATCTTAAGAAGTAGAAAAGTGAGATCTTAAGGGTCTTGCTATAGGATTCATCATTGAAATGATTAAAGACCTTAACTAATGAAACATTGAGGTAGGAAGGACTTTTATAACTTATTGAGGTAGAAACTTAGTTGATCCTTCAAATCTTTAGAAGTTGAACTTGATACCTTGTGATAGGAATTACTTAAAGTACTTAGAATGTAACTCATTTCTTGTGGTAGCAACCTATATTGAGTGATTCTTTGATCACATCCTTGGAGCCTTGTATAGGATACACTTATTTAGAGTAAGGATTAATAGATTTGATAAATCCTTATCGATTAAATAGAATCTGCTAAACTCAGATTGTTGGTTGGGTATAGTAGGGTATACCCATATTACTAGATTAATTCAGTAATGATCAGGATTGGATGAATTAGACGAATACAATCCCATTAAAGTAAATCTTCTAAGACTAAGAGTGTTACAATTAGTGAACAAAATCCTTAGTTTGAGATGTAAACTACGACCGGGTTCTGCCTCCTATTATAGTGCGCTTCGATAAGTACAGTTTAAGCAAACTAAGTATCTTAAGTCTCTTTGTGTAGACCACTAAGTATGCTTGTAATTAGGGCAGTTAACGGCTTAACTTGAGATGTAAACTGTGACTGGGTTCTGCCTCCTATCGTAGTGCACTTCGATAAATGCAGTTTAAACAAGATAAGGGTTAAATTTACCTTTCTTGTAAATATGATAAATATGATAAATATGTGTATACAATCATCCCAGCTAATGATTTTTAAGTAAACTCTCAATTTTAATCAATTATTGAGATTAGAAAAACATAATATCTCTATTTTATGTAAAATAGATATATTATGTTTTTCTTTTTTTTTTTTGGATAAATTTTTTAGAATATTCTCCCAATCCTTTTTTTTGGATCATGTAGACATCAACTAGATAAAAAAAAAAGAAAAATCCAACTTGCAAATAGTATTGCTATCATTCTTAATTGAGTTGTTATTTTGCTTTGCACATTTGGATGCATGCGTATAAAGCATTTTTCTTAAAAAATTAAGTGAGAAACTACAATTGCAAAAATGGAATGCTGAATTGCTTACAAATGGATGGTTGCTTCAAAGTTGTGCTGTTGTATATATAAGCATTAATCTTTCTTATTATTAGTCAGAGTAATTAAGCTTGAGTTTTAAAAGAAATATTACTTGGGAATCCAAAACAAAAACAACTGAGATTAGCAAAAAATTAAAAAAAAGTATTACTTTGAAATTTAAAAGAAGCATTAATTGGGAACCTAAAATTAAAATAAAAACAATTAAAACATTGCTGCATTGCTACCAAAATCGAAGCTTACTTCAAAATCATGTAATTGTATATATAAACATTGGAGAGAGTGAGATTATCAATATTAGAAGTTGAGATAAAAAAAATAATTAAGTCTAATTTTAGCAAAATTATCAGCTATAAGAGAGCAGCAGTTTGTGAGCTAAGTATATTTAATCTTCTAAGTATTGGCAGTGTGTGTAGATAATGGGATCATGGAGCACCATCAACAGTATTAAATCCCAAGATAAACAGCTACCCGATAAAATATCTATTCCTATCGTATTTGCATCATTAATCTTAATTTTAGTGCTGACGATTCTGTTTATGTATATTAGAAAAAGATTTTGCACGGGAAGCAGCCGTGTTGCGCTCGAACCAGAACCAGAAGTTGAAATGGAATAAAAAAAATGGAGTAAATGTTGTTTTTATTTTATTTTATTTGTTATGATATGATGTGATTGTACTGTTATCTTGTTTAAGTTTGCTGTTGGGCTAATTTTCATTTTAAAAGCTTTGTTCAGTTATATTGATTCAATACTTTAATAATATAAAATCCTGAAGAACAATGCTTGTGTTGAATTATGAAAGAACAGCAAATAATGTGAGATGTTAATTCTGGTGCTATTTAGTTCACAAAAAAAAATGTAAATATAAAGAGATTTCAAATCACAAAAGAACAAAAAAATTGCTAATCAAAAGGGTTCGAAGAAATCATGAATAGAGAGTGATGGGTTCTTTGCTTGGATTCGGAGGGCTTCTAAAATGGTTTGATGAATGCTCAGCGCTTGCAATAAAAAAATCGGACCTATGGAGCACTCACTCATTTGACCCCTAAGCGGTGAGGCGGCTTGAATTTTGCTGGAACTCCGGCTCTCGAATGACGTTTTTTTTTTAAGCTGAAGAATCCGACCGTCGTCGGTGAGGTGCAGCCGCAAGAGAAGGCATGAGTACAGTGCCACCGATGCCTTGAACACAAAAGAAAATCCATTACGATGAACAAAGATTTATAATAAAAGGATAACAAAAGAACCTCAGAGACCTTTCGTCCTGCGCATCGCCATTGCGAGTTACCATGCAAAAAGCTGAAGAACCTCAGTGAGCAGAAGTTTGCGAAAGAATTGCGAGGAGCTCCCGTTTATTTCATCTGGCAAAAAAGTATTGTATTAAATTGAACTGTAAAAACTAAATGCATCTGGCAAAGTCCGCATTAATGCCGCTTCAGTATAATAAATGCATCTGGCAAAGTCCCGCTGTAACCAAAATTCAATTAAGAAAAAAATATAGGTATATTAGTATGAATCATAATTAAAAATTCGTATTATTAAACTATTTAAAATTAATATTAACTCATAATATTTTAAATTTTTAATCAAAATCATAATTAAATTTTTTTAAAGATTAATATTAATTAAGAAACGATATATATATATATATATATATATATATATGATATTTTGAAATCATTAAAATATTTCTGTTATATATATATATATATATATATATATTTTTTTTTTTTTTTTGCTTGCTCGTATATTATGTTTATCTATTTTTTTTTCTCTTTTTGGATAGATCTTTTATTCGCTGGGTCTATTTTTTTTGGATTAGTTTTTAGTTTTTTAGACTTAGGATTACTCTTTAACCATCTAATCCCTTTCGGTATCTTTTCTTTGAATGTAATAAAATTTTTCAGGTTTTGTGTAAAAAAAATAAAAATTGAAATATATGTTAGAATAGCCTTACTGATTTTAACGCAATTAAAATCGCCTGCAAATTGCACAAGCCTCCTATCTGAGTTAAGAGCAGCCATATTGAACCAGAGGGAAGCTTTCTGAGGTTTTGTATTGTATGCATACCTACAAGTTAGAAAGAAAACAAAATTTCTCATGTAGTGGGCTCGACCATGAATATTTTGATCAGTGGTATGAATTGGTTCTAAATGAAGTTGAGTAGTATCCCATAGAAGAAGAATTCTTCGGGGCTGAGAACAATTAAAATTATGGTAGCACCCTACTTGATCAAATATGGATCATTTTAATCTGTAATAAAGGTCCAAAAATCACTATAGCTGATTCTGGTTCCAGAAGAGCTACTAGGGAAGGCTTGACTTTCTTTATGAGGTGTTTGCAATCAACAATATGGGCTTCTGAATTGAGTCCTCTAATATTCTAGCATAAGATAGGGTTCATTGACATGATGCAATAAGAGTGTGGTGAATGAGATTAAAGATAAGGGTTGGAAAATAGCAGAGACTCCGATTGATATAGTCATTTGGGATTGAACTTTGGATTATGTGATTTAGAGTTTTTTTTTTTTGCGACCATACACCAAGAAGAGGAAAAGCCCAAACTTGGATTTATAGGGATAGGTATTGAGTGGAAATGCAGCTTGGGAGAGATAGTTGAGGTGGCATTTATAATTGATTCACCATGTATGCGATCTTAATATTTATTTATGATTTTGAGTTACATTTTTCTAAAATAGAGAGTCCTTTTCATAATTGAATGTTGTTTGACAATATTTTTATTAGGAAAATACTTAAATACCTCAATAAATACATCAATATTTTGCAAAAATTAGACTTAATCCTTCTCTCAACTCAACTTCTAATATTGATAATCTCACTCTCTAGTGTGCTTATATATAGAAAAACATTATTTGAAGTAAGCAACCATTTTGGAAGCAATTCAGTTTTCTTTTTTCTTTTCAAAGAGTAATATCAATCATATTTTCTCACACTTAATTTAAAAAAAAAAATGTTTTATACACATGCATGCAAATGTGCAAATCAAAATAAGAATGCAATTAAGAAGGACATCAATAATATTTGCAAGTTGGAATATTTTTTCTTTTTTATCCAATAGATATTTACATGTTCCAGTCCGCCCCACGGCTCAATCAAGAAAATCGGATCTTAGTAATTTTTGTTTTAGATTCTCAAGTAATACTTCTTTTAAAATTATAACAATAATTAAAATTATGTGAAAGGTCAATGTGTGAGGGTGTTGCTTGCTAAACACAAGCTAGAGAGTAATTTTTGTGAATAAAAGATATTTATCAGTCATTTTGGGTATTTGTTATTTTGTGAGGGGTCGTCTTAACTTCTTCATGGGAGTAGTAACATGGAATATGATCAACAATGCAAAGCACCACCTTGATATAAAGAGAAACTACCGCATTCTTAGCTTAATAATTCAGATTATTACAACATTGATATCATAAAAACTTGATTATGACATACAATTATATGAAGAGAAAAATATATTGATCTTGTTAGTTAAATATAATAATAAATAAAATAAGCATTTAGTTAGCTAAATATAGTAGAAAATGAGCTTTTTCTGCAAATAAATGCTCTTTTATAGCTCATTGTTTTACTAAAATTAGAGTTAATCATTCTCTTAACTCGACTTCTAATATTGATAATCTCAGTCTCTCCAATGCTTATATGTACAAAAAATATTATCTGAAGTAAGCAGCCATTTTTGGAAGTAATTCAGCTTTCTTTTTTGCAAACTAAGTTTTTTTTTTCCAAAACGAATATCAATCATATTTTCTCACACTTGCTTTTTCATGAAAAATGCTTTATTGAGACCCTTAAATAACAATACGCATGCATCTAAACGTGCAATGCAAAATAAGAACGCAATTAAGAAGGATATAATTAATATTTGTAAGCTAGATTTTTTTTTTTTCATTTTTATCCAGTTGATGTTCACATATGCTAGTCAGCCCCATGGTTCAATCAAGGAAGTCCAATCTTAGTAATTTTTGTTTTAGATTCGTAAATATTACTTCTCTTAAAATAATAACCATAATTAAAATTATTTGAAAGGTTAATGTGTGAGGGTGTTGCTTGCTAAACATAGGCTATAGAGTAATTTTTACGGATTAGAGGTATATGTCAGTCATTTTAGGTATTTGGTATTTTGTGAGGGGCCCTCTTAACTTCTTCATGGCATTAGTAATATGAAATATGATCAATAAAGAGAAACTACCATGTTCTTAGCTTAATAATTCAGATTATGACATACATTGATATCTTAAAAACCTGATTATGGCATACATTGGTATGAAGAGAAAAATATAGTGCACTTGTCAGTTATATAAAATAATAAATAAAATAAGCATTAAGTTAGCTAAATATAGTAGGAAATAAGCTTAGTGTGCAAACAAATGCTCTTTTATAGCTGATTATTTTGCTAAAATTAAAGTTAATCTTTCTCTTAACTCAACTACTAATATTGATAATCTCACTCTCTACAATGCTTATAAGTACAAAAATATTATTTGAAATAGGCAGTCATTTTTGAAAACAATTCAGCTTTCTTTTTTGCAAGCGAAGCTTTTTTTTCCAAAAGAATTTCAATCATGTTTTCTCACACTTAACTTCTTAAGAAAAATGCTTTAAACACATGCATCCAAATGTGCAAAGTAAAATAAGAATGCAATTAAGAAGGATAGCAATAATATTTGTAAGGTGGATTTTTTGTTCTTTTTTATCCAGTTGATGTTTACATGATCTAGACAGCCCATGGCTCAATCAAGGAAGTAGAATCTTAGTAATTTTTGTTTTAGATGCGCGAGTAATACTTCTTTTAAAATTATAACCATAATTAAAATTATGTGAAAGGTTAATGTGTGAAAGTGTTGCTTGGTAAACACAGGTTAGAGAATAATTTTTGTGGATAAAAGGCATTTGCCAATCATTTTGGGTATTTGGTATTTTGTGAGGGGCCGTCTTAACTTCTTCATGGGAATAGTAACATGGAATATGATCAACAATACAAAATACTACATTGATATGAAGAGAAACTACGTGTTCTTAGCTTAATAATTCATATTATCACATACATTAATGTTATAAGAACTTGATTTTGACATACATTGATAGGAAGAGAAAAGAGTAAGCACGGAATATTTGATTCTGTGTTTACTCTTTCCACTCATTGTTTTGCTAAAATTAGAGTTAATCCGTCTCTTAACTCTACTTCTAATATTGATAATCTCACTCTCTCCAGTGCTTATATGTACAAAAATATTATTTGAAGTAAGCAGCAATTTTTGGAAGAAATTCAGCTTTCAATTTTGCAAGCAAAATTTTTTTTTTCCAAAAGAATATCAATCATATTTTCTCGCACTTAATTTTTTTATGAAAAATGCTTTATACACATGCATTTAACTATGCAAAGCAAAATAAGAATGCAATTAAGAAGGACATCAATAATATTTGCAAGTTGAGATATTTTTTCCTTTTTAACCTGTTGATGTTTACACGTTCCAGTCCGCTCCACGGCTCAATCAAGGAAGTCGGATCTTAGTAATTTTTGTTTTAGATTCATAAGTAATACTTCTTTTAAAACTATAACTATAATTAAAATTATGTGATATGTTAATGTGAGAGGGCATTGCTTGCTAAATAAAGGATAGAGAGTAAATTTTGTGAATAAAAGGTATTAGTTAGTCATTTTGAGTTACTTGGTATTTTGTTAGGGGTCATCTTAACTTCTTCATGGGAGTAGTAACATGGAATATAATCAACAATGCAAAGCACCACCTTGATATAAAGAAAAACTACCGCGTTCTTAGCTTAATAATTCAGATTATCACGACATTGATATCATAAAAACTTGATTATGACATGCATTGATTATGACAAATCGCGTCAAATGAGAAGAACAGCCAGCGCGCCGGCTTGAACGTGAAGAGCTCTCTCCAGCCCTAAATCTGATAAATTTTTTGCCATTTTACTATAACAATTTCATCTAATATATATATATATATATATATTATAAATTTATTGCTCATTTTACTAAAATAATTTCTTTTAAATGAACAACAAATAATATAAGAAGTTACATGTTAAATATGCTAATTTTTACTTTACAAAAAATGTAAATATCAAGAGATTAAATCACAAAAGAACAATTATTATATTATCATAGTTTTATAATTATTTTTCTTATATAAATATTTTATTATATTTGCAAACTATAATTTTATCATTATTAATAATTGTGGCGACCCAGCTCCGCCGTGGTCCTGTTAACCCTTAAGTTAACACGATTACGGTGGAGGGGTCACCAAATGACAAAGTCCCCACTTAAAATTGAATTAGACACGTATTCTAATCCAACTTAAATAAGAACTTTGCCATTCAATCCATAAGAACTATCACTAAATGGCTATACATGAACTCAGAGTGCGGAAGTAATAAAAATATAACATCCATCCATACAGTATAAATACAATAATACAGAATAAGTAAAGAGCTGAAAAAAAAAGTTAAACTTGTATTATTACAATATTTAATAAATTTAAGAGAACTGAATGGAACTCTCAATCTCACTGAAAGAAAGAAAATTAAAGTTAAAGATCTTCAAGAATGGGCTCCTCCTCCAATGGCAAGCTCTCCACTGAAACTGCTGCTCCAACAAATTCAGAACCTACCATTATCAGTTTCATAATAGTAGGGCCCCAGCTAACAAAAGAAAAACTGGTTAGACAATATGTCTAAGTACATTTTAGGGCAAACAATTTATTAAGTTACTTGAATATCACCATAAACCAGTACTGAAGCAAAAAGGTGCAGAAAGCGTACAAAAAGAACAATAATAAATTATAAACAAACAGTTTATAACTAAGCAAATAGAAATGGAGTTAATGTTATTTTTTTTTAGGACATGTGATTGTATTTTTTTTATTATCTGATTCAAATTGATACAGTTTATTTGGCTTATTTTCATTTTTAAAGAGTTTATTCAATTATATTGGTCCAATACTCATCAAGATAAATAAAAATCTTCATTATTCTTATATAGCTATAACTTTCTATACTATTCTTATATAGTTATAACAAATCTATGAATTTTCACATTTAATGTATTTTATTATGCCGAATGGGAAATAAAGTACTCTTAATTTATTATAAAGAACCGGTTCATAGAAGTTGTTAGAAATTTTAATTATTATTTTTTTATTTGAAAGAAAAAAGGAAAAGTAAATTTATGGATAAAATTGAATATCAAACGCCTCTTCAAAATCTATTGGGTAAAAGTATTACATGTCCGATGGAATAGATGCGTATCTATGAAAAGTTGGGCTTTTGAAGAATCTAAAGCTCAGCTAAGCAAAATAAAACTAACATAGCATCAGAATTAATTCAGCTTTGCATGTGAGGCCCAATAAAAGAATGCATAATTTAAATGCAAATCCTACTTATCCCAAATTATAGGCCTCACAATAGTGTATTTAGCTCTGTTGTGAATTTGATGAGATGGCCGCCATCTCGCATGGAGTAATTACGACGAGGGAGGTTGATATCTTAAAAACTACAGTCATAAGAAAGCAAAGCTCAGTAGAGACTTGAAAATCTTACATGGAACATCCATTGCAGTGTTGAATATCACAAGAAAATTCATAGAGAATAATGAAATATTACAAGCTTAAAAAGCCTCCTCGTATTATTTCAATATACATTTTCAACTAACACTGCATATTCATATGTGGGCACATTGCTGTTACTTAACTTGAACTTGGGTGAGCCTTTTAACGTGTCCGGGTGCTTAGTAATGATAGCCACAAAAAGCGTCCGAATCATATGTTTGTTGTTCTTGTGCATGCACACTTGACGCATCATCATCATCATGGGTGCAGAATGTCGATTGCGCCTTAGATGTGCATACGCCTGAGATTCCCAGCATCATTCTTGTCCATCAATGCATTATTGAGAGCATGTTTATCTAATAATCTACTTACATATTGAATTGATACATCATCTATCTAGGATCATCTACTTATAATAACAATACTCTTATTTTATTAATCATTGGACCACAAAGATGCATACTACGAGGCGATAAGACTGAAGCTTTCCTTTGCCAGATGCATTTTGTAAGTTTGAACCATTACCTTATCAAACATTTAAATTTATATGACCCCAGTCACTAATTATCTGTATGGACTACAGTGCTCTATCTTTACGGATCATCAAAATTTAAAGTACATCATTACCCAAAGAGAACTCAATTATAGGCAGAGAAGATGGCTGGAATTGATTAGCGATTATGATTTGGATATTCAATATCATCCATGAAAAGCCAACATTGTAGCTTATGCTTTAAGTCGTCATGCTACTTTTAATTCTATTATTTCAGAAAGTCCGTTGGTGGAGGAATTTCGTAAAATGGATATTAAACCAATTCGCAGCGACTTGATGAGTATAATGATATCTATAAATAATATAGAACCTAATTTTCATAGAGACGTTTCTATCACCCAGACTGTAACAATCCAAGTTATTACCTTAGTCAATTAGGACTAATTTTAGTCTTAATCTTGAATCTTAAGTGTTAATTAAGTCATTAGGAGCCAACCCCAAAAACCCAGTCCAAATCAGGAGTCAAATGGATCGAATACTAATTTCTGGAAAATCCAGAAACCCTAGAATTTGACCTATTTAAATTGACCTCCGATCAAAAAACGGACTTCGCCATTGCGCTCATTTCCCCCAAATTAGCTAGGGGTGATGTTTTCGTGTCGATTGGAATTCGTCAAAATTTCAACGAATAATTTAATAGTATTTAAATACCCTGAAAATTGGGAAATTAAAATACTCGTCAGTTCGAAAATCTGACCCCGTCGTTGCATTCCTCATCCCTCAATTAGCTAGGAGTGAATATTTGAATTTTTTTTGAAATCGATTTAATTATTTAAATTAAATAAGAATTTAATTAATTAAATATTAAATAATTAATAATTATTTTATTTAATTAAATCATGACAGGACAAATTATTTACGACTATGCTTACTGATGTAAGACATCATATTATATTAATTTATGTGACATATTGAGATAAAATTTAGCACTCCTCTATTTTTTTTTTGTGAACCTAACAATTTGTTTTGCAGGATAATACCTCCATACAGTTTCCTATATTTATTTATTTATTGCTTACCACTAACGCTTTTATAAATGTTTGTTGATATCTTGTACTTAGTCTACGAGACTAACCGGCAATCCAACGCCCGCACTTTTATGTGCCAGGTTAGGAGCTAGTGGAGAATGAGGTAGCTGAGAAGTGAGGAGGATCGGCTCAGCATATCTCTCTTATTTTCTTTTTCTTTATGCTGTTGTAATAAATTAAAGTATGTGATGTAATCTTATTTTAATTGAATGGATGAACTTATTTCTGCTTACTTACGGTACTACTTAAACTGTTCAATCGGATTCCTCGACGGGGAACCTCATACGGGACTGATCCTCTGATATCAATCCGGCATGAGGAGGATCCCCACATATTCTATGACCTATACCAAAGTTTCTAGAACCACTTGTTAATATCTGAGTCACAAAATGTGGCTTAGATCACTAGAAATATAATGCTTATATTCAACTTATCTTGAATGAGAACTCATTCCAAGGGATTGATCAATAAATACTTAAGTCATATCACAACCAAGGCACACATTCAAAGGTTGAACTTAAACTATTTGGGAAAAGAGATTTTCTTATTCAAAGGGATATGATTTTCCACAAATAATCTATTCACTTAAGTGATGTTCATCACTTAATGAAGATTATAATAAAGGAAATAGAATTTCCCATCCAATCAAGTTGGACAAGGGAAGGTATAAGATCAACTTATTAAGTTACCATAAGTAACTTAACTAAAAAGGTGTTTCGAAGGGATTAACTATGAATTTTAACCCAAAAGTTTGAATTCAAAATGCTTTGCAACTTAAAAAAGAAAGGTTTAATTTTTAAAGAACAAATATTCTTTGACTTATAATGGGTTCCATGTTTAAAACTAGATAGAACATCATCATTATGCTATGACTAAGAATTAAACAGGGTTCACTATAGCTAAACTTATGAGCGTACACATACAGGTTAAAATAATCTAACCATTATGTGATCTCACCTTAAGGAATATAGGGTGAACTAACCATAAAATTAATTCACTCCAAGGCTTCTATTATGAACCCAGTAACTTGGATACTTAATGTCATGAGAGAGCGAAGTCTATTGCATCCAGTCACATAAGATGACTTGATACATTGAAATTGTAAGAATTAATAAAATAAATTAAGACAATGGATTGCTTATCATTTAGGACAAGATACAATCATAGGTTACTACTAAGAGTCATAATTATGACTTAGTTAACTAATGCCTTATGATTATAACTATCCATTCTAAAGGATATGGATACACTCATCCCCAATGGAATGAGCTACTTGGAATCTAAGGGATAAGCTAAGCTAATATTTCAAGTTACAATTGTGACTTATTCAACCATAGATTCAAGGATCTGAGTCAATCTAGCCTAAGGAATGAGAAGTTATACACCCAATTTGGGTAAGTCACTTCTCAGAAGAAGAACTATTTCTATAAGTTACAAAAGTATGACTTCTCCAAAAGAATCTAAGGTTTGATTGAATTAAGCTAAGGAAGAGATAGTTGCCTAATCAAGAATAAGAGACCTTGAACACAAGATTAGGCTTATATGTAAGATTCAAATTAAATAATGCCCACAGTTAAATCATTACAAATTGAATTTGTATGAAATAATAAAACTTTAAGGCTGAAAGTAATGATGGAATTAAATATATGTACCTGAGACAATGTTATTATTAATTTCTTTTGTTTCTAGGAAATCTTGTACTTGAGGCTTAGGAGAAGCTACTTGCTCCTTGCCAGCTGGATACTCTTCCGCAGGCGGTGGCAATGTTAGAGCCGTCCTTGATTCCAAACATTTCTGTGAGGTGTCACGGAACGCTTCGTTCCGACGAGAATGATTTATTAAGATTCCATTCACTATCTCTTTAGCGATGAAATGAGTATACTGGTGGCCATGATGACCACATGTAAAATAGCGATGATCATAATGATAGCACTTTCCATAAGGGTGTGGTCTCTTACACCTTGGTTTGGTCCTATTGATGTGCTAGTTTCCATTTGATAAGACTTGCGCTTCAGATTTTTTTTGATTGACTTAGGCCAAGTCTTAGTATTTATGGGGGATAAGTTTTCATTAAATATTATAAGTCTCAATCTTAAGAAATTACTAAATAACTCATTAGTAGACGGATGAGAGGTATGAAGAATATAATGAGTAAAGGATGCAGAAGAGGTACCAGTATTTGCAGTACTAAGAGCAGATACTAGTTTCTGGAATATCACTGCTTGTTGGATTTGGTTTTCCAACATGACAGTTATCATATTGTTGAGTGAAATGACTTTATCGGCGTTGCTATTTGAAGAATAAGCGGTGTTGAGGGGAGAAATTGTAGAATTCATTCTGAAATTAATATAATTTATTTTAGTTTTAAAGGAAGAGCTATAATACTTTTTGAATATTCTTTATCACAATGATAATTTTATTATAATAAAAAGGATATTAAGTATAAGAAGGTAGCTTGATTTAATAAATATTTTATTATATGTATCTAGTATTTAGACAGAGACTAAAGTTAGTGCTTGTAATATTATAAGAGAAGCTGTAATTATAACAAAGATGTGATCGAGATACTCAATTTCTTTTAAGATGGGTTCTACATGCTTTAAGTCACTATTTAGTCAAATGAGGAAGATTTGGTCTTCTAAAGATGATGTACTGAAGATGTTCATTTAGAACACAAATTTTGAATTTTCTATATATTTGATCTATTGATATTAAAATCTCTAATATTAACTCAAACTCCTTAATATAAAGGTCAAGGTTTGACAATTCAATTTTCTTAATACTAAAGGTCTTATGAACATTCCTCTAAATTATTAAACTATTTTTTCATTTTCCAATTCATTTCTTACTTTTACTAATTATGAAAGTATTTCCCATTTCATGCCTTTTATTTTGAGTATTTGATTATGATAATATGGATGTTATTTCAAGTATTCATTTAGTGACTAAACGATAGAAGAACAATCCATTAGGTAGAGAGGAATGCAAATTCTAATCTGACATATTATGGTATTCTCTGATACCAACTATTGCGGCTGCCTCTTAATCATCTAGATTAAGAGGTGGTCGTCAACGGGCAAACCTTCACTTAGCATTTAGATTAAGGAATAAACCTTCTTAAGAACAACACAACAACAGGTGGATTGGAGGTGGAGAAGGCCTCTAGCGTCGACCGTCTCAAACTCTAAATCTACGCGGACGAGTGAGATGCGCAACTGTAGATAACTGTGGATCTACCCCCAAACTGGCTCGATCGAACCCGATCAAACTCGATCGGGTCTGATCAATTGCTAATCCATACAATGCAAGTAGTAAACGAAATAAATTGCATGAATTGAATGAAGAACAAAAGAGATCCATTCGTATCTTGATCGATGGTGCCGAGCATTCAAGATCTTTAGGACGAGGTTCGAAGCTTCATGTAAGATCTGATGCATTTGCTCAAGGCTAGAGACCCCATAAGTCATAAATTGAAGCTTGAGGATAAGATTGAGCGATGAGGAGGCAACTGGTAAGCAAGGGTTGTCGTGTGCAGGGAGGGCTTGTCACACCCATGTGCTATGGTTCGTGGGTGTGAGAGGTGAATTCGGAACCGCACGTTTGGACGATCCGATCAAACAAATCCGGCCCGATAGGAAAGGCAGGTCTGACCCAATAAGAGATCAGACCTAACCCGATAAGGGAGAGCAGGTCCCACTACCAGGATAATTAATCCCAATAAATTAAATTACATTAAATTTCATATTTAAAATAAGGCTTATAAATGAGGTCAAAAAAATTTCAAAAATTTACCCTCAGCTAATTCAGAGGTTAGGAACGCAACTGGGAAGTCAGATTTTGATTTTGACAAGTATTTAATTTTTCTATTCTTTAGGGTATTTAAAATATATTAAAATATTTGACAAAAATCAAACGACTTCCAAACGCTTCCAAAACATCACCCATAACTAATTTGGGGGTTATGAGTGTTATGAAATATAGAGCCTTTATAATCTAGGAGCAGCAAAAGCACTGCCGCGCTCCGTGGCGCGCCGCAGCCCGCCCAGACGGTTCTTATTCGAGAACTAAGGCGTTATGGTGTGCCTCAGCGGCCAGAATTTGAGTAACAGGTGCTGCAGTGCGCCGTTGTGGAAATCATTGCTGCAGCGCGCCATGATGGAAATCGGCGTTATAGGGCGCCGCAGCGAGTCAGCTGATCCATCTCGAGGCGATGGCGCTATAGCGGTCTCTACTCGAGACTATGGGCGCTACAGCACGTCGGGGCACACCGCAGCGCGCCGCCGTTGATTCATTTCGGGAACGCTGGCGCTACGACGGGCTGTTGCGCAAGGCAGAAATCTGCACGGTCGAGGTTATGCCTTAAGCAAATTTGGAGGATTTTTTGGACATTTTATGTCCCGTTTTTCAGCTGACTACTTATGCAAATAGGTTGAGGGAAAACCTAAGAGTGTTGGTATTAAGTTTGGAGGCTAAGGTTGCTGTGAGGAAAAGAACTTTAGGAACAACCCTAAGAAGCTGCAGTGCAAGCTAGCCCTTGTAAGTTGGAGGAGATACTCCAGGTGGTAGCTGCTTCATCTCCTCTTCATTCTAAAATAAGAGCTGGAGCATTTGTGCTAAGGTGATATGCTATTTGTAACTCTGTAAACTTCAAGTTATTCAAGTGGATTCTCTTGTGATGTGGCTCCATGATTTTTCTTATTCTTGAGTTTTTCATGTATAACTTTATGCTTGGATGTTCTTTGTATGCTGTGATATTTTTTTGTGATCTTATTTTATGAGTTTGCTTGGTAACCATCAATGCAACCCCGATCCTCGATTTAAAAGTGTGCGCTCTTTCTCAAAACTGTTTCTTATGCAGATTAGAGCGTACTAGATTTATAGGAGCTCAGGATTTATATTTACCAACAATGTGCGCTATAGTAAAGTCAGATTTTTGATCTGAGATCAAATTAATTAGATCATTTTCCAAAATATCAAGATTTCCAGAATTAGAGTTTTTATTCAAATGACTTCTGATTTGATCCAAAAATATCAGGGTGTGCTCCTAATGGCTTGTTAAGGGTCTTATAATCAAGATCATGACCTAGCTAAGTCTTGATTGACTAGGATAACAATATTGGGTTGTTACAGACTATTATAGAACCCTCATCTTTAAGTTAAGAAGAAGAGCTAGGTTTTGAAGCATTAAAGTTAAGAGATGTAAGGGAATCAATGAGGTTTATTCATAGTAATTAGAGGATTGGAGCTTAGGATCATCAAGATTAATAAAATAATTAGTTACTTTAATAGATATAAAGCTAGAAAATAGTATGAACTTAAAGATCTTAGTTAAGAATATTTCTTTCCTTAACATATTGAGAATATGATTTATGGTAATGAGAAATTGTAAGTTTGGGAATTTGGATAGAGGAGGGTTAGAGAGCTTGGACTTTATTTAAGGAGATGAACTGTAACTAGATTAATAAATGAGACTTAAGGGAATTTATGTTATTGAATGAACCTTCCCAAGAACCTTAAAGAGCCTAGTAGTCACTATAATGAGAGTTGATGGTTGGAGACAGTATAGTCACATTTGGAAAAATATAAGTGAATATAGAAACTATATTATTAGGTTTTGATTATTAGAATTATTCATTTATAATATAAATAAAGAGTACTAGATCAAAATATACGCATTTTCAAAATTTTATTCTTATTATTATTTATATCTATTAGTGGCACAATTGACTAAAGGCATGTGCCTTAAGTCAATTGGTGGTTCAATTGACCCCAATCATTAAAGTAGATAACTAAATTAGATAACAAACGGATATCACATACTTCATATATAAATTTGGCAATTCCTTAAAATTCAGCAACGCTTTCGGAACCTTGCTCCTTTGATCATAACAACAACTTATATACATAACATAAGCTATAATTAAATATGAGATGGGATTTTATTCAAGATGGACTAATCTGCACAGATATTATCGAGCCAGGGCAGCTGTAAAGTGATCAGAAGACTACACATATCATTGAGGGGGAATGTGTGGTTATATAACTCCTCATTATTATGTATGAGCTCACATAACAAAACATGAAATAATAATAATAATAATAATAACAATTTTGTATTTACTGCTTACAATTTTATATTTATTTATTTCAATTCAACTTTACTATTATAGCATCTCTAACATTGCATTTTAGCTACTAGCAATTACTTTTTTTTCAACTCATATTTAACTTATTGTTATTGCTTAATCTATTTATTGCAGGAAAATGTTGTGTGCATTTGCACCCTAATTTATTCTTACCTATCATACTAGCTTCCATTACTTTTTGTAATCCTTTAATATTGCATTGTGCTCCATATATATTGTTGGCTAAATGTGACATTCTCAACAAATAAATAAATTATAAAGCTCCAAAATATACTTAGACATGTAAGTCTAATCATTTATATATTTTTATTGGTTGTGCCCTATCATATTGAAAACCAATTACGATAGCTCAGGACTTTGGAGTTGATCAGCAGGTGAGCCAAAAGTGGTGCTAGAAGATCAGGAGCAGACTTGAAGTTCTAATTAGTTTTATTTTTTTTTCACGTCAGGATGAGTGCTCTTTTATTTAATTACTTATTGTAAAACTTAAGCATGTTTGTACATTTTATTTATGCAAACTTAAGATAAATATTTTTTTTTTCTTATTTGAATAAATGTATTTGTAATGTTTATTAATATGTATGTAAATGTGTCTTTCTCATTTTATAGATCTTTTTCTCCTCATAGTATTTAATAATAGGTTAAGATATATTAACTAATATTAAGCACTACTGTAATGCTCAATATTGGGTTATGACACCTAATATGACACTGGGTCATTATATGTCTAAGGCCAACTTGCTTAGCCCCAACACATGGAAACCTAAGCATGTCTGGGGCGCGTTTGGGCTCCAGACTCTCAGCCTATTACTACTATTGGGTGCCTAGCTCACTGTTTGCTGGTGCAACCGTTCCTCGGAACTCAATGGGAGTCCATTTGCACCTCATTCGATATTTCAAGTGGTCTCCACATCATACTAAATTTTTTGCTTGCTTATTTTATTAGAAAGTGTTAAGAACTGCTTAAAAATTATTTTGGAGTAATTTGGCGTATGGCCTTATATATCTATAAATTAAATGATAAATGCAAGATTATATGGTCAAACTTGTAAGAAAAAATTAAAATTAAAAAATGATTTGTATATAAAATTTATGAACCACAGTCAACGAGGTGATTCATTATTCATTATGAATTTGTACTTAAGAATATTTCATAAAGATAAATAAAATAACAAGATTATTTTGAGGAAGTTTAAAATTTAAATATTAGCAGTCTTTTGCAATTTAGCAATTCCCAGGACCGCCATAATAGAACGAGCCTTTTCCATTTTTAATCTTCATTCTCGAGCCACTGTAGCATTTAAGCGGAAGATAATACAATTGAAAATCAAGACTAATAGGTGCCTTCGATTCTCCAGTTTTTTTTACAAACCTTATATCCTCAAAATCAGCAGCTTTTCCATATCCTTCAGATGCATCATGACCACTTCCCATTGGTGGGGTTATCCCATTATTTAATGCAAATACATAACCTCCCATTTGAATTCTTGAAGCATTATGAGCTAAGTTAGTGAAGAGACTTTGTGGAAAATAACCGACTGGATTACTGTAAGTGTTTGCACCTTCATATATCCACCAATCCCCTGTTTTACTATCCTTTAAAATTTCAAAGTATTTAGTCATCATTAGTATTATCGAATAATAAATCAATTTCAAAATTAACTAAATTTTTTCTTTTACATTATTTATCATAAATTACATAATTATTGGGCTCAATTTAAACATAAAATCTCATTGAATGAGTTTTTTTAGGTATCATATCAGCTAGTCTAAACAACATTTCTCTTTTTTATATTCATTAGATTGTAACGTTTAAATTACAATAACTAATTCTTAACTAATTTAAATTAATAAAAATTTTTTTTAGCATTTAATATGTATTTGTAGTTTTCGAAAAAGATGTGTATCTATTTTTGCATGAAAAGTCACCAAACGGTGTTCTTTTCTTGCATGAAGAGTCACTTCACACGTATAATCTATATATTTACTGGCTTCCAAATTTGTCTAAATGTATCATAAATTGTAGTTAATTGGTAATAGTTATTTATATTATTCGTTAGTATTTGTATTGTTATTGCAAAGTAAAAATTCTCTTAACTATAAATTGTAATTATTGAGAAATTGTTATATATTTTCTTAGTTTGATAGATGATAATTATTTACCTTGAATATCTTATAATGACCATAATACTGAGTTCCACCGTACTGAGATAGAGGCCAGAGCTTTGCTCCAGGAATAGAAGTAGTATTCTTACTTAAAACAAATCCAGGACATAAAAGATTAAAGCAGCCGGTATTGTTATAATTGTCCGCCTATTCAAATAAACGCATAAATAAAACATAAGAAGTATGAATATCATTAATTTATGCATCTATTAAGAAAAAAGAAGCTATTTTACCGTCCAAGCGATATAAAAATGAGGATCATAATCATTATATAGATGTGGGTGAATCTGAAATATCAAGTAACAATATAAAAAACAATTAGTAGCTATATTTTCATTATATTTATAAGTATACGTATATGTGTGTATATACTTACATGCCATCCCACTTGTATAGCATTACCATTGTCGCTGTGACCATTAATGACCGTCATAAAGGTGAGGGAATGTTGGTCAGTTCCAACTGGAAAGCTCCACACGGAAAATTTTGCTTGCACGCCATAATAGGCAGCGTCGTCGTCATAAGTTCCATATTCCACGAACTGGATGGAAAAATAGTTTATGTAAGGATATACAAAAGTGAACTACTGATTATATATATATATATATATATATATATATATATATATATATATATATATATATATATTAAAGTCATGCAAGAGTACTGTCGACTATATTAGTTTGTATCCTACCCTTTCTTTGTAATTATTGCTAGCATCATTCTGTGGAAAGACTGGCCGAATATGTTGTTCTTGATTTCTTTCACTCAAGTTTTTATGAGATATAGCTGTTGAGATAGAGACAAACTGTATATACAATGACTAATTAGACCTTGTTTTGCATTCTTATGAAACATTTCAAATTCTAAAATAGCCATAAGAAAGTAAATCAGTGATTGTAACCATACACTTTCATGGTTGGCCGATGATACCTTTCTACCGTTAGCAGTTAGAAGAGAGAAATAAAAGAGTAGCGCAATAGACAACCACCTCAAAGCGATTGATGCCATACTTTCTTCTCAATTGATGCAATGTGGGATTTCTGTAAGCATCTATATATATATATAATCAAATTTCAAGTTAGTATTTAAGGAAATTATTACCCTCATTTTGTAAGAAACAAAGCAATGAATTATATAAATATCTTATATATATGCTTGAATTCAGTTAGTTAATGCAACAAATCTATTGCAACCATACAAAATATTAACATGCATTAAATATGATAATTTTCTTAGAAAACTGACACGAAACATAAGTTTCATATAGCATAGTGTATTAACAAATGAGAATTGATACAACAATGTATATTTTATAAAAGCTCAATTTTCTAGAATTTAAGAGGTTTAACTAAAGACCTATCTCAATGTGCATTCAATAAGGTATTTCCAACCTCAATGTTTCTCTAATTTAAGGTACAAAATGATTAAACTATAAAATCTAACAAAAACATTAAGAGGGTTAAAGATTCTAATCATAACATATAGATTTCCAACCTAAGCTAATTCATGAATTCAAATTAAGGTACAATCACATGAAAAATTTATAGATTCAATCACTTAATAAAAATGGAAATTAATCATGCCAAATCATTAAGCTCCTAAATTTAGTTAAATGATCAAGTCATGGGATAAAATCAATAATCATTAAGAATGGATCATTTGATAATAAAGCATGTTTTAAATAATAAGTCAATTCATATTAGTTTCTTTATTAAGAGAAAATCAGAGTTAAAGCTTAAGGTTAAGATTAAAAAATCACATTATCATGCACCGTAAGATCTACTCTAAATATTCACTTAACTGATTTTAGGGGAAATCTAATATTTCCAAGTCTTAAGGGCACTTAAATCAAGACTTGGGCAAAATTACCAAGATGCCCTCCTTAAGGGTCAAAAATGAGAATTTAGGTTTCAAGGCTTCAATTAAATTTTATTAGTGCCAAATAATTTCATATTGTCTAATATTATAATAAACACTAAGAACATCCAATTTGACCAAGGATTAACGCTAAAGATATTAAATTAGGATTTAAGCTAAATAAGGGTTTATTAGGGAAATTGAATAGGAAAAACTAATATATTTGTTATACATAAGCTCTACTATGTTTAAGGATTCCATATAACTCTAAGTTTTCTAATTTTGAGGTCAAATGACCATGATATGAGCAAAACAAATTTTGGCATAAAAGCGTAATTAAGGGAGTTTAGGAGTAGGGTTCAAACACCCAATTTTGCCAATTGGGGCCCAAATTAAGTAAAGTCAGTGGCTATGAGTTTTCTATAGCACACTGATCATAATGATATCAAGTTTGCTCAATTTGAACCTCAATTAATTAATCTGGCCTTATTTAAGATTTAGGATGATTAATCAGTGATTAATGAAATCAACTACATAATTGATAATTTAACTTCACCATTATATTCTACACTATCTTAGGAGTTATTGGTAGCTTGAATTTTTTAATTTAGATAATTAATGAGCCTAATATTCACTAATCCATTTTAGGGAGATTAGGGCTAATTAAGCAACCTAATTACAGAAACTAAATTTTTTTTTTTTAATTATTGATCTTTGGATTCTTTTGATCAAAATGATTATTTGATTGCATAATTTAGAGCTAAATTGATTAAGATTTGGGCTAATGAAAATGCTAGGGTTTAATGAAGGATTATAGAAGAGTCTTAAATATCATTAAGCAAAATAATACCCCAATGACAAAACTAGTATTATCATATTAATTATAGCATTTTTTTTGATTAAAATGAGATATATCTTGACTATATTTGAACTTATGGATTTAGAGTTATGCATATTTGAAGTTTTGAAAATTATTTGAATTAATTTTTCTAGCTAATTAAATAGAATTAATAAAAAATTTCTATTAACAATTTTATCCTGCAGGTGGGTCCCAAAGGCATGGCAGTACTTAGCTGACATGGCTAACGCACACTCATCTTTAGTGGCAAACAGATGAGATTGATACGGTGCGGGGCCCACACTCGATCGACAGCGTCCATATGTGGACCCACTATAACAACCCTAATGTTTTTACCTATCTATTAGTGTCATAATTAGTATTTATTATTTATTTTATGCTTAATCTTGTTGTAGTTATATTTGGAGGTATGTGCTTACTTCTTCTTTTATTTAAGTTATAAACTTATTGTTTATAGCTTTCTGTTCTTTTCATATGCTTTCCTGATCCTATATTATTGCTTAGTTAAGTTTTAAATGGTGATATCTAAATAACTTAATAAAATTGTAGCCTAAAATATACTTAGATATTTTGTTTAATAAGATTTTTCTTGTATTGGCTGGGGCCCTATCATTGTGAAACTGACAATGGTAGACTCTGAGCTATTTGAGGTTGTGGAGCCTTCTGGAGATCTGCCCTTGGAAGAGGAGCATTTGGTTGAAGACTCTTAGCTTTTCATTGCTTTATTTTATGCATTGTGAGGATGAGTGGATTTTATTTCCATTTCTGCTTAAACTGTTAACTCATATTATAATAATATAAGTTTAAATTATATTTTCTTTTACTGCTATTATCCTGAGTTGTATGTTCTTACTGCTGTATTGTGATATAATGGATGTTATTATTTTTGCTTCCACACTATGCTTTCATGTAATGTTCAATTAGTGATATAGTTCTTAAATGGCAAACTCCTTAATTATAATGGGTTAGGATGTTTGTCTAATCTATTCATAAATAAGGATCTTGTCATTTGGTGACCCCTCCACCATAATCATGTTAACTTAAGAGTTAACAGGACCACGGCGGGGCTGGGCCACCACAAGTAGGTTCCTTGGATTCTCCTATTTTTTCAACAAACTTTATATCATTAAATTCAGCAACCTTTCCATATCCTTCAGATGCATCATGACCACTTCCCAATGGCAGGGCTATCCCATTTTTTAATACAGAGGCATAACCTCCCAATCCCATAATTGAAGCAATATGAGTTAAGATTTAAATCTAGAAAATTGTATGAACTTATTGAGCTTAGTTAAGGATCTTTCTTTCCACAAGGCATTGAGAAGAATATTTATGGTAATAGGAAATTCCAAGTATAGGAATTTGGATAGAGGAGGGTTAGAGAGCTTGAACTTTATTTAGAGAGATGAACTATAATTAGCTTAGTAAATGAGAGTTAAGGGAATTTAGGTTATCTAATGAACCTTCCCAAATGCCTTAGAGAACCTAGTCGTCACTATAGTGAGAGTTGATGGTTGGAGACATTAAAGCCATATTTAGAAAAATATAAGTAAATCTGGAAACTAAATTATTAGGTTTAGGTTATGTATTAGAATTATTCATTTATAATATAAGTAAAGAGTGATAGATCAAAATATACACAATTTCAAAATTTTATTCCTATTATTATTTATATCTATGGGTGGCTCAATTGACTAAAGATATTTGCACCTCATTCGATAATCCAATTGGTCATCGCGTCATACTAATTTTCTTGCTTGCTTATTTAATTGAAAAGTGTTTAATTAAAAAAAGTACTTTAACAAATGTTTAAAAATAATTTTGGAGTGATTTGGTGTATGTCATATATATAACTATACAATTTAATGATAAATACATGATTATACAATCAAACTTGTAAGAAAAAAGTGAAAATAAGAAAATGATTTGTATATAAAATTTGGAACCATAGGCAAAAATGTGATTCATTATTCATTACGAATTTATAATTGAAAATATTTCATAACAATAAAGAAAATAACAAGAATGTTTTGAGGAAGTTTGAATTTTAAACATTAGCAGTCTTTTGCAATCTAGCAATTCCCTGGACCACCATAATAGAACGATCCTTTTCCATTTATAAACTTCATTATTGAGCCACTATAGCATCTAAACTGAACATAGCCAAATTGAAATTCAAAGCCAGTAGGTTCTTTGGATTCTCCATTTTTCCCCACAAACTTTATATCATCAAATTCAGCAGCCTTTCCATATCCTTCAGATGCATCATGACCACTTCCCATTGGTGGGGTTATCCCATTTTTAAATGCAAAGGCAAAACCTCCAAATCCCATAATTGAAGCATTATGAGCTAAGTTAGTGAAGAGACTTTGTGGAAAATAACCGATTGGATTACTGTAAGTGTTTGCACCTTCATATATCCACCAATCTCCTGATTTACTATCCTTTAAAATTTCAAAATATTTAATCATCATTAGTATTAAGAAATAATATAATCAATTTTAAATTTAACTAAATAAGCATTCCAAACAAGAAGAAAAATTGATCTCTGAAAAATCATATATATATATATATATATATATATATATATATAATGTATTTAATGTATATATATATGGTAAGAAAAAGTACATAATTACTGGGCTCAATTTAAATGTAAGAAAATTTTCGTTTTAAATATCTTAATGTATTTTAAAATATTATTTAATGTATCTTAAAATATTTGTTAAGTAGTAACTAATTTGTAATATCCATTAAATTGTAATGTTTAAATAATAATAACTTATTGTTAACTAATATAAATTAATAAAAAAGTTATTAGCATTTAATATCCAAATTCATTTAAATAATGGAAAATATTTGAATATTCTAATAAATATCTTAACACTTTTTCAAATATAATTAATTGATTTTAATTAATTTATAATCATGATTTTTTAGTTATAGATTCAATTATTATGAATTAAATGCTAATATTAATATTTTAATAATATTGGGTCATTGGTGGGACACCGATGAGGGCACCAAACTTCTTTAAATAATAACAAATATTCACATTATATTAGATATTATTTAGTAATTATTATGAAAAATAACTTAACTATTATTAACATTTAAGTCGTTATTATTATAAATTTTAAATTATAAATTTATACATATTTTATTATTGCACTAAATTTTATGCACTGAATATTATTAATTGGTAATAATTATTTATATTATAAAATTGATTATTCTTTAGTGTTATTGTATTTAATGGTTATTATTGAAAAGTAATTAATCTCTTATAACTATAATTTAGAAATTATTGATTAAGCATTATTAAGCATTATCTATGTGTTATTATTATTACAATCAATTGAAATTAATTAATTATGTACTAAAAACTAATTTTAAATAACTTAATTTTATTTAAATAAATTACTTTTAACAATTGTAAATTGCTATTTAAAAATTAATAGCCATTTTATACATATCACTTATTTTTTTAATATATTATTTTTTAATTATTATTTTCTAATTATGAATAACAAATTATTAATTAATTATTTATATTCACTATTTAATATTAAATATTAAAAATAAGTATTTAAAACTATAATATCATTAAATAGGTTAGCTTACTTTAGAGATTATATTTTATTTTATAGAGTGTTTTAAGTAAAATAAATTTCTTGCACCAATTTTTCTTAGTTTGAAATATGTTACCTTGAATATCTTATAATGAACGTAATACTGTGTTCCACCGTATTGAGATAGAGGCCAAAGCTTTGCTCCAGGAATGGAAGTAGTATTCTTACTTAAAACAAATCCAGAACATAAGAGATTATAGCAGCCTGTATTGTTATAACTGTCCGCCTACTCAAATAAATACATAAATAAGAAGTATAAATATCGTTAATTTATGCTTTTAATAAGAAAAAAGAAAAGCACAAGTTATTTTACCGTCCAACTGACAAAAAAATGAGGATCATAATCATTATATAGAGATGGGCAAATCTGAAGAGCAAGTAAGTTATATAAAACAATTAGTAGCAATATTTTGAATTGCATTTATATGTATGTAAATTAAAGTATGTATGTACTTACATGCCATCCCACTCGTATAGCATTAATATTGAAGCCTTGACCATTGCCGATAGTAATAAAAGCCATGGAATTTTGATCGAGTCCAACTGGAAAGCTCCACACAGAGAATTTTGCTTGCACGCCATAAAAGGGAGCGTCAGAAGATTGATATCTCACAAACTGGACGAAGATAGTATTGGTAAGGATTCGCAAGAGTAACTTGTATATATCAGTCCGCATCCTACCCTTGCTTTCTGTGGAAGACGCTGTGCTTGATTTCCTTCAGTCAAGTTCTTATGAGATAGAGTTTTGTCTGATGAAACAGAGACGATCTGTGTATACATGATTGTTAATTCGTATTCTACTGCATCGTAGTGACATGTGAAACATTTCAAATTCTAAAATAGCCATAAGAAAATGCACCTGGGATTGTAACCATAAGCTTTCGCGGTCTTCTGCCATTTTCTTTCTACCGTTAGCAGTTAGAAGAGTGGAATAAAAAAGCAGTGCAATAGACAGCCACCTCAAAGCCATTGATGCGACGTCGGATTTCCTTAAGCATCTATGTGTATAAAATCATATTTCGAGTAAGTATTTAAGGAAATTACTAGGCTCATTTTGTAATAAACAAAGCAATGAATTATATAAATACTTGAATTAAGTGAGTTAATGCTGCAAATCTATTGCAATCATACAAAATATTAACCTGCATTAAATACGATATTTTCTTAACAAATAATGTGAAGAAATGAGAATTGATTCATATGTATATGCTTGAATTTAGGGAGTTAATGCAGCAAATATTACTCTGCACTAAATATGATATTTTCTTAACAAAACTATAGTGATACATAAATTTCATATAATATAATGTAACTTTAGAATTTATACAATTAGATCAATTTATACAATATTCTAGGAATCATAGATTCACTTCTCCAATAAAGAATACAAATTAGATCCTAATATAAGTTTCAACTTTGAAGATTATTACTATAATAATTTAATCATTTAAAATCATTTTATTAGAGATTTTACATAAACATTAACCTATTACAATCCTAAATGACAAATTAATGAGGCCATAAGGAATTAACACCAAAATTCATCTAAATGGAATTTAGAAGATTTTATAGAACTCAATAGTTTATTAAGTCATTAGGCATGATTCCATTAAAAATTCAAACTATGAGAATAATTCATCTTGAAAAGGCTCACAAGGGTTCCTAAATTAAAACTCTTATGCTTTAAATATACATTTTAGATTCTTAATTTTTTTTTTTTTTTTTCTGATTCTCTATCGGGAGACAATTTTGTTGTTCTTGAATGCTTGTGCCTAGTCTTGATAGATAAATTGGCTTTTGTCGATGAAGAAAAAGAATTAGGAAAATTAAAATTATGGAGTTTTCCTTCTTCTTGAATTCTTGAGCCAAGTCTTGATCAAATAAGAATATTGTAGTGTTTCAAAATAATCATACTTCTTAGAAAATTAGAGCTTGCCTTTTTCAATGGGAGTTTGCCTCTCTTTTTTGTACCATAAAGATAGTTGTTTTCTTAATTACGTTAGTTTAAATATGAGGTAAATATATGATCTCTGAGATTTGAAATTATGATCTAAAATAACATATTCTTACTATAAATACAATTCTTAGCATCTTCTAAGAATTTGAGCAAACCAAAACTTTTTTTTGATGCAAGCAAAAACTTTCTCAATAATTAGTGTGTAAATGGTGATAGAATCCAAACATTCCAAAGAGCAAAAGCATCCAAAATGTGACCAATATGTAGTCTTTTCGAGGAACGAGTCCTCCATCTCTCTAAGAAAGACTGAATATTATCATGAATAGGGGGAGTTGATCATAAATACAAAGATGTCCAAACCCTCGTGGATTGATTGCTTTAGAAGAAAACATGGGATAGATTCCTGGGCATGGCAACAATGGCACTTAGAAGCTAAATGATAACCTAAAGATTGCAGTTTGTCATCAGTGCTAATAAAATTATTGTAAATCCACCATGTGAAGAGACTAATAAGCGTCAGGATAGTTTTATGCACAACAGATAGTGATGGAACTAGAAATGGAGGATCGGCAAATATTCCAAACTTTCGAGAGCTTAAGAGTGTTTAACTCGCATAAAGAAGAGTTAGCTAATTTAGAGGGATGCAAGGAAAGATGAACACTCAGAAATAGAATTAGCAGCCTCTGATCATAGAGAGGAGTTAGCTAATTTAATTTTTGAACCTCTGATCATTAATCTTATTTCGGTTTATAGGAAGAATATACATTTATAGATAGATGCACTGTATTTTCGCATTTTATAAATTTTTTTCTTTGGTTAGTTTCTCAAAGTGATACCAATCACGTATTTTTGTTTGCTTATTTAATAAAAAGTGTATAATTTAAAAATGAGGTACTTCAAAAATTAATCTTGAATAGCTTAGACAGTGCCTTATATATCTATAAAATTTAATGATAAATGCAACAATGTGATTCATTTTGAGATACTAATTAAAAATCTTTCATAACGATAAATAAAATAACAACAATACTATGAGAAAATTGAAAATTTAAATATTATCACTCTTTTGCAATCTAGCAATTCCCTGGACCACCATAATAGAACGACCCTTTTTTATTTGCAAACTCCATTATTGAGCCACTGTAGCATCTAGCCCGAACATAGCCATCTTCAAAATGAAAGCCAGTAGGTTCCCGGGATTCTCCATTTTTCTCCACAAACTTTATACCATCAAATTTAGCAGCCTTTCCATATCCTTCAGATGAATCATGACCACTTCCCATTGGTGGTGTTATCCCATTTTTAAATGCAAAGGCATAACCTCCCAATGCAATACTTGAAGCATTATGAGCTAAGTTAGTGAAGAGACTTTGTGGAAAATAACCGACTGGATTACTGTAAGTGTTCGCACCTTCATATATCCACCAATCCCCTGTTTTACTATCCTTTAAAATTTCAAAATCATTAGTATTAAGAAATAATATAATCAATTTTAAATTTAACTTAAATAAGCATTCAAAACAAGAAGAAAAATTGATCTCTTAAAAATCATATATATATATATATATTATTTACCTTGAATATCTTATAATGGCCGTAATATTGCGTTCCACCGTATTTAGATAGAGGCCAAAACTTTGTTCCAGGAATAGAATTATTATTCTTACTTAAAACAAATCCAGGACATAAGAGATTATAGCAACCTGTATTATTATAACCGTCTGCCTGCGCAAATAAATAAATAAATAAAACATTAATTTATGCATTTAATAAGACAAACTAAAAAATGCAAAAAAATCGTAAACTATTTTTTACCGTCCAACTGATAAAAAAATGAGGATCGTAATCATTATATAGAGATGGGCAAATCTGAAAATCAAGTAGTTTATTTAATTAGTAGAAATATTTTTAGTATATTTATATGTATGTAAATAAAGTATATATATATACTCACTTGCCATCCCAGTCGTATAGCATTAATATTGGAGCCCTCGCCACTATCGATAGTAATAAAAGCCATGGAATTTTGATCATATCCAACTGGAAAGCTCCACACAGAAAATAATGCTTGCACGCCATAAAAGGGAGCGTCATAAGATTGGTATCTCACAAACTGGACGAAGATAGTATTGGTAAGGATTCGCAAAAGTAAATTATATATATCAGTCCACATCCTACCCTTGATTTTTGTGGAAGACGTTGTGCATGATATCCTTCAGTCAAGTTCTTATGAGATAGAGTTTTGTCTGATGAAATAGAGGCAATCTGTGTATACATGATTGTTAAGATATGTCAATTGCAATGACTAATAAGGCTTTATGTATCGTAGTCACTTTTGATTCAACTTCTAAAACAGCCATAGCACCTGTGATTGTAACCATAAGCTTTCGCGGTCTTCTGCCATTATCTTTCTACCATTTGCAGTAAGAAGAGAGAAATAAAAAAATAGTGCAATAGGCAACCATCTCAAAGCAATTGATGCCATAATTTCTCCTCAATTGCTGCAATGTGGGATTTCTTTAAGCATCTATATATACATAATCAAATTTCAAGTTAGTATTTAAGGAAATTATGACGCTCATTTTGTCGAAGGCAAAGCAATGAATTATATAAATATGTTTGAATTCAGTGAGTTAATGCAGCAAATCTATTGCAATCATCCAAATATTAATTTGCATTAAATATGTTGCCTTTCATAGAAAACTGTCACGAAATATTGAGCTTAATCAGCTCATTGCCAGTCGATTTCATTTCAATCCTTTGTTGTTGTGATCAGGATGTATTCATGGATTGATGCGTAGTTGTTAGGACATCACCCGGGGACGACAACGGTCCAGACAGTGCGAGGGAGGGCGTTTCGGGCCCTCACTGGCAATTGACACCCCATTCGGGTGTCAAACTGCCGTGAACAATATGCTGTATCAATCCCAACTGATAATTATTGTGCAGCTCGCCCAAGCTAGCCGAGTAGCGGTATTATGCTCGAAGCCTCCATAGCACTGAAAAGTACTGGGCTCAAGTAAGACTCCATCGACAAAGTTGTTCCCGAGCCCAGCTAGCTTAGGGCTTCGCTCCGTCTTGACACAGTGAATGTGTCGAGATCGAGTGCCAGTCAATTGGTTGCCTCTGTGTGGAGAACTCGCTCCCCATAGTGAACCCTAGCTTCTGCGTTATGGCCGATTAGGGCATCCATCAATCTGATGATCCAGACACTTCCGTAAGGAGCTTCGATGTGTACTCGACGTGTCGTGGCATGAGGATCAATACGCAATCAAAATCGAGTCGCGAGGTGGCTTGTGAGTCTCAAATTCAGTATTTGAACTAACCCTAATTGTCTGTCGTCGATGATCCGTCGCGCGAAAGAAGCACAACAGCAGGCCGAGTCAGACCTCGCCCCGCATTTTATGCAGTGGGTTATTCAAATAACATGAATATCTGAATTTATTTTCTTTCTTGAAAATAGTTTTGAAATTAATATACCTAAGAGTATTAAATGAAATAATTCCATTTAAATTATTGATTAACTTATTCAATTTAAATCCAATTTTAGTGATCCAATATATCTTTTTGAGAAAAAAAATATGAGAATTAATTATAACGACCCCAATAGTTGAATAAAAGATTAATCCAATATTGGTATGTTACCTTAGCACCTAATATTCAATTAGAAGAAAATTAATCAAATATAGATGCTAAGTGGCCAAATCTCTTTACGAGCAAATGTTAAGTTAAAGTATTTCAAAGAATAGCAATAGAGGATACATGTTAAGGAGATACATGTAAACATTTGCAAGTATAAACAGTACAAGCGATTATTATAATCCACTCATTCATTTCAAGCAATTACAAAATAGGAAATCACAACACAGAAATATAAGAGTAAAAAAAATAACTCAAACAGTTTATAGTTTAATTATTACAAATCCATTTAAAATGAAAGAACAAAAGAAAGTAAGTCACTCTCTCACTTGTAATGAAATATATGTAAATTTTACATTAATAAGAGGAAACAATTTTATTTAAGCTCTTCGCGCACTTGGATCTGTATTACCTGAATCAAAGAGCTCTTAATCTATCATATTTTGATATTTAAATATGATAGGACAAAGCCAATAAAAGAAAAAGTGTAGTTATACTATACAGTATATGTATATTTTAAGATTAGCTACATTTTAAGTAAATAGGATATAAAAGTATATGTATATTTTAAGATTAGCTACATTTTAAGTAAATAGGATATCGCAAGCATTATTTACATTTTTATACTAAATAGCTAAGTTATAAAACTGTAAAATAAAGAAAATGAAGTAGACATAATTGTAAAGAAGATAGTAAAAATAAGCTGAGTAAGAATACTTACTTATGTGTAAGTCCTAGCCTGCATCAAAAAATTGTGAGGGAAAAACATCCTAAATAAGACTAGAAGCTACTAAGTACATTTAAAAATAAATGAAATAAAATATGTATATATTCAAATAAAATTATACTAAGATAGCAAAAAGAAAAATGATGAAGCATTTAAATAAGAAAGTAAAGTAAAAATTAACCGTAACAAGGAATAGTTGGAATTGAAGTGAACATAACTGAAATGAAGATAGTTGGAATTGAAATGAATATAATTGTAATGAAAATAGTTGGAATTGAAATGAATATAACTGTAATGAAGACAATTAGAATTGAAATGAATATTACTGTAATGAAGACAATTGGAATTGAAATGAATATTACTGTAATGAAGACAATTGGAATTGAAATGAATATATTACATGTTTAAAAGAATTTATGTTAAGTGAGCAATTGAAATACAGTAAAGCTTTAAATAATATTTAAGCAACATACACTGTATTCAAAATGAACTGTAAATATGCAGAGCATAATACTGAAGATAGATAGTATAAAACATAGAAAATAAACAATGTATCTTCGGTTTTTGGTCTAAGATGTTCATAGCCTAGGACTATGAAATGGAAGCATAACTAAAAAGTTATGAAGAGATCTTACAATCAATAAGATTGTAAAAGAGCTCTTATCATTTTAGATAAAGACTATATCAATAACTAACTCATTCTGGAAGAATTCAATAGAATGTGGTGAGGAGTTAAGCACGCTTGCATAACCAGATCAGTGGGATATTTTAGACATTCACATTTACCCTCTCTAAAATGTGAAGTCTTTTAATAAGCATATTCAGCTTTATTTAGTTTGCCACAAGGCATTCCCCATAATTTTTTTATAAAACTTTCATTTATGTGCAATGTCTTGTATATTATTTTCCAAAGAAAATAAACTCGAAGCCATGCAAACATCCATGATAATACAAGGAAATTGAAAGATTCTTAAATTTATCTAAAATGCACTTAAAGGAGAAGTAGAAACATGTAGAGGCATAATAATCTAATTCCAATTCTAATAATAATTTTTTTTGACATGAACCCAATTGTATCTACTTAAAAGAAACAATTATGATGTTAACATGCAATTCTTCCATTCATTTGGAAGATTTATTTTGAAAAATCAATATTAAAGAACTAACATAAAGTTAATTTAATACATAGAACTTTATTCCAAAATAATATCTAATATGACAAGAGTAATTGAAATTACATTCCTTAATCATGGTATAACATTCACTAATGGAAATAGAGCATGAGATATATTTATAACTTTTCAATTTGCTAGGAGATGAAATGAAAGATCAATTCATTAAATTCACTTATCGGAATAAGCAATTCATTTATAGTATCTTGATGAAATTGAAATCTATCCAATGTCAGTCCTAAACAATTTAACTTCATCATCAAAGCTTACGAGATGAAAGGTTTTATATTAAACAAATTACTAGCCTATTTAGGATCAGTTGATAGGGAATTTTGAATAAAATAAAGAAGTGAGATTAGAAATCTAGCACTCTAATTTTACTAATGTTCATAGGCTTATATGTAATAATCTAGGTTGTTACTTTGCTCAATTAAGACTAATCTAAGTCTTAATTAAGGTTCTAAGTCACTAATTAAGTAATTTAGAACTCGCATCTGAAACCTAGGTCAAACCAGAAGTCAATAAAATCAAATCTGGAATTCTGGAAAATCCCAAACCCTAGAAAATTGACTTTTTATCTAGACCTCAAATTGAAAATCTGACTTTGCCATTGCGTTCAGAACACCCAAATTAGTTAGGGGTGAAATTTTGGAGGATTTGAAAGTCGTTGATTTTTCGTCATATATTTTAATAATATTTAAATACCCCAAATAATCGAATAATTAAATACTCATCGAAACAAAAATCCGAGTGCGTCGTTGCGTTCCTCACCCTTCAATTAGCTAAGGGTGATTTATTGGAAATTTTTGGGATGCATTTAATAGGTTAAAATTGATTAATTAAATCTGAATAATTTAATTTAAATATTATTATTTAATTTTGGCATTTAACGGCGCCGTCCACTTACAGCTAACGCCATCGCCCAAATTTCTTTTTCCGCCGTTCCATCTGACGGATCTCGCGGACCGTCCGATCGAAAGATCAGACGGTCACGCGATCGTCTTCCTCGCGAGCTTCAAGGGATGCAGCACGTGTCCTGCATCTGGACACGCGGCGGAGCTGGCGCCACGTGGACCTTCCCACCGCTCATAGCCACCGCCTTAGGGCTTCTATAAGACCCCTAAGACCTCAGTTTTTCTCGGTTTCAAACCGGAGATCCAAATCTTAAGATCGAGCCTCGTCCATTCGCAGCCGTCCAAACCTAAGGTACCTGATCTCCTAAGACTTGCATTCCAATTAATTGCTTCCATTTCGAAACTCTATTTCATAATGTGGATTGACAATTTATCAGGACCGAGCGAACTCTAAAGAGTTCGATCGATCCAATTTAGAAATTTCTAAACAGTGCAAACCGTTAGAATACACAGTCAAGATTAGGGTTTGATCCATCGGTCGTCTCCGTCCATCTCCTGCTAGGTTTAGACCACCTATGGATAGATAGAGTAGTGTTCTATCGTTTTCTGGATGAATCAAGTCAAGCAGTGACCGGAGAACACCGGAAAAGCGAACCCTAGTTCCAGCAGTCGAGGTCGAGCGCGCGAGGAAGAAGACCCTCGGGTCGGTCGGGTCGGCCCGGGCCCGGTCCGCGACCCGTGGCATTTCGCCTACCCCACGGGGCCCACTCCGCAGCGCGCCAGCCAGTCCTGGCACGACGCGTGTCCAGCCCGCTGACCGTCTGACTGGTGGGGCCCGCGGCGTTCAGCTCAGCCAATAAGGATGCGCCGCGTGTCCTGCAAATAAAATAAATAAAAAAATTATATAGATAATTATAACATTTAGTTATTTAACGTAATTATATATATATATATATATATATATAAATAATAGATTAATTAATTAAATTTAAAACTGTATTAATTAATTAATTAAATTCCAAATTTCAAACCTTAATAACTTGCAATTTATACATCCAAATATAGCAAAATTATATACCATTAGATTCAGCAAAAATAGAGGAATATTATGGCACTGTAAATTTTGCATTTGAACCTATATTTAGCAAAGTGATATTTTAAGGTATTAATTAAATTCTAAAAATGTCATAAAACTTAATTAACCCATAACTTTGTATTCAATAATCCAAACATACTCAATATGGGTCTTAAAGTGATCAGAAAACCCTAAGGATCATTTTAGTAGGGTTATCTTTGCTATTTGGATTAGTAGTTGCATAATCACTTTTAGACCTAACCCTAATTATCCTAATTAGACCTAGATCTTCAATTGACCATAACTTGGTCAATTGAGTTCCAAATTTAATGATCCAAAGATCCATTTAGATTAGAAAAAAAACTAATTCACAGTAATATATAAAAATATTTTAGATCCAATAGTTAGATTTGTTAATCACCCTTAATTACTCTAAATCTTGATTAGTGAATTTTAGCAAATCTATTAATCCAAATTGAGTGATTTAAGTTTCAGAGGACTCATAGAGTTATTTAAAACCTAGATGTAAGGTTTGATTAGTGTTTGAGTGATTAATTTTACTAATCACTCTTAGCCCTAATTAGGTCATAACTTAGTCAAATTAGATCCAAATTGAGCCTTCCACATGTCATTGTGATTAGTGAGCTATTTGTAAATCATAGCCACTAATTTTACTCAATTTGGATACTAATTGACAAAGTTAGGATTTTTTGACCCATATTTAAGAATTCCTTAATCACCTTTTAACCCTAGATCTTGTATTGGCCATAACTTGGCCAATACTTATCAGAATTTAGCAAATTTAGATTCTATGGAAAGCTTAGGCAGTAAAGAACAATAATCTGAAAGAAAATTTAACTTTCATTTAGCCAAATTACTAATTTTCCCTTATGAGTCAAATTCACTAATTTGATCTCATATGGCTTAATAATCACCCAAAATTAATTTAGTTGCTGTCTAATATTATATTAGACAATAAGAAACACTTTACAAAAGAAAATTTCAGATTTTAAGCCCTAGATCAAAATTTGATCTTTTGAACCCTTAAGTAGGGGCAAAATGGTCATTTTGCCCAAATTTAGAGTTTAGCTTTCAAAAGCCCTAAAATCCTTTTATAATCCTATTTATCAGTAATTATAATGATTTATAGCTGAAATTAATCAAATCCAAGTCTAAATTAGATTTTGATTAAAATCTCAATCTTTGCTCTTTAATGAAAATTTCCTAAATTTTAAGTGAGTGATTTCTCTTCTTAAATCATTCTTAGACCTTCCCTTAGGTCCTTATAACATTAGTTAGGATGTGTGTCTTGAGAGATACTCTTAGTAATTAAGAGCTTTAAATTCCTAAGATTAAGAATAAATCTTAAGTTAGAATTCATCTATTGAGTAAATTGGGTTACTTAATAGGTGAAACCTTGAGTTTTCTAGTTTATAGATTTTCTTAGTTTATTAAATGATTATTTGATATTTAAACCCTAGAATTAAGAATAGAGATATATCCTAATAAATTAATTTATCATTAGGACTTGCCTTAACTTAATCTGTGAGATTTGGGTTCTAAACCTTAGACCCTTAGATTATACCTTTAGATTAAGTGATTAGATCCCATAATCTGGAGTCTAATTCTTAATCTTTTCATCTTGATTTGGCTAATCAAGATGAGATTGGGATGAATTAAATTACAAAACTAGGTCGATGATTTATTCACTTTAACCAAATAGTCATCTTTTGATTAAGTTATAATTAGGACTTGGCCAGTCCTAATTATCTTCAACTAATAGGATTCGTGATTCTAAGTTATAGAATGTGTAAGAATTGATGATTCTGAAACTTATGTAACTTAGAGTAGATAGAACGAATAAAGTAGATAACAACGGATATCACCTGTGTTTTAGATAGAGTTTCTTGTACTTTGATTTTGATGCTTCGCATTCCTTAATTTTGAGCCTTACACCTTGAACATGTATTATGTATTTAAGATATTTTGATAAATATCTTATGTTAATTTTGAATATTCATAAACAGCATTATGTTTTCTTTTCACAAGTGGTTTGTAAGGTGTAGCTAGATTAGTATACCTCTTCGATCAACTCGTTTGGGGTCGGAAAACTTTCGAGGGTTTAATGTCCGACAGTCTATTGGCCATGCCTAGTCCGAGTGATAGGATGGATAGACTCTCACCTTACTGACTATAGAGTCAGGATTCTGATATGGATATACTAATTCAAGTACACTTATATTCAGTTCTATCTTAGCTTATCAGGCTAATAGTTTTCAGTGACGTTCAGTTCAGAGTTTCTTAGCTCATCAGGCTAAGATTTGCTGAGTATGTTTTTAGTTGAGTGACTTAGATGGTCACTGCAGTTTCCATTTTCAATTACTATTTTACTTATATATTATGTATTGTATCACTGTTTTACTTACAGCTTTCCTGCACGTGTTATATATATAGGATGCTAGTTTTACTTACTATTTTCCTATGCTCACCTAGGATGTTAGTTGTTTTCAGTTTTACTTACTATTTTTCTATGCTCACCTAGGATGTTAGTTGTTTTCAGTTTTATACTGTTCAAATTATTTATGTCACCTAGCATATTCTGTTTAATCATAAGCATGTTTAGGTTGTACTTTTCTTACAGTTTTATTTAGTCTTTTGCTTACCTGTCTTTGTTGCAGTTACTTGGAGGAGGTATGTGTTACTTCCTATTTGCTTAGTTATAAACTATTTGTTTATAACTTATTTCTGTTCTATTTTGTACATTTTCTGCACCTTTTTACTTCAGTACTGGTTTATGGTAATATTCAAGTAACCTAATAAAATTGTTTGCCCTAAATTGTACTTAGACATATTATCTAACCAATTTTTCTTTTGTTGGTTGGGGCTCTACCATTATAAAACTGATAATGGTAGGCTCTGAGTTTGTTGGAGCAGCAGATCCAGTGGAGAGTTTACCATTGGAGAAGGAGCCCGTTCCTGAAGATTTGTAGTTTTAGTTTTCTTTCTTTCAGTGAGATTGAGAGTTTCCTTTCAGTTCTTTTAAACTTATTAACTGTTGTAATAATACATGTTTATATTTCTCTTTCAGCACTTTACTTATTATGTATTGTTGTATTTATACTGTATTGGATGGATGTTATACTGTATATGCTTCCGCACTCTGAGTTCATGTATAGTCATTTAGTGATAGTTCTTAAGGATTGAATGATAAAGTTCTTATTTAAGTTGGATTAGAACATGTGTCTAATTCAATTCTAAATGGGAACTTTGTCATTTGGTGACCCCTCCACTGTAATCAGGTTAACTTAAAGGTTAACAGGACCACGGCGGGGCAGGGCCGCCACATTATAATAGAGAGATAAAATTAACCCCTTTAAAATTGACATAATATATGCTTATAATAGTGAGAACACTACTAATATGATAGGGCAAAGCCAAGAAAAGAAAAAAAAAAGTTAGACTAAATAGTCTAAGTGCATTTTAAGATTGGCTAATAATTAAGTTCATTTAGATATCACAAGCTAATTTTTTAAATTAAGTGGCGGAGCAATAAAAGCTTTCAAGTAGGGAAAAGAAAATAGACATATCTGTAAAGAAAGACAGTATAAAAAAAGTTGAGTAAGAATACTCACTTGTATCTTGTTCTAGCCTGCATCCAAAAATGATAAGGGAAAAGTATTCTAAAAGGCTAAAAATTACTAAGTGCATTTGAAAATAAATGAAATAAAAGTAAATATATGTTCAATAGAATTTAAGCTAAGTAAGCAAAAGAAGAGCAGCGAAGCATTTAAATGAAATTTAAGTAGCATACACTATATATAACTAGATTGTAAATAAGTCACAGTACAACAATAACATTGAACAGTAAAGTAAGGTAAAATAAGTATAGTGAAGCTTAGCCTCAAGGGCTAAAACATAGTCAATGGCTATGATAAGTAAGCATCGCTCAAAGGTTATGACATGTTAGCATAGCTCAAAGGCTATGACAAGTAAGCATAGCTCAAAGACTATGACAAGTAAGCATAAATTAAAGGCTATGACAAGTGAGCATAGCCCAAAGGCTATGATAAGTAAGCTTAACTCAAAGGCTATGACAAGTAAGCATAGATCAAAGGATATGATAAGTAAGCAAAATATAATACTGAAGATAGAAAGTGTAGAGCAAAGTAAGTAAAAAGGTATCTTAATCTCATGGATTAAGAATGTATAGTCTAGAACTATACAATGAAAACATAGCTAGAAGGCTATGATAAGATCTTACAATCAATGAGATTATAAAAGACTCATATATTATTATTTTAAATTGTGTTAAGAAACTATCTCATTCTGCGGGCATATTCTACAGAATGGGATGAGGAGTTAAGCACGTTGTTAGTGGGGTTTTGAACTGTAATAATCCAAGTTATTACCCAATCCATTTAAGACTAATCCTAGGCCTATTTTTGGTCTTAGTGCACTAATTAAGTCATTAGAAGTTCACCACTAAGACCTAGTCTAAATCATAGGTCAACTGGATCAAATCCTGACTTTGGGAAATCTAGAAAACTATGGAAACTGACAAATTATTTGACTTCGGATAAAAAATCGGACTTCGCTATTACGCTCATTGCCCCCAAATTAGTTAGAGGTGAAGTTTTTGTGGCAATTGGAAGTCGTCGAAAATCCGTCGAATATTTTAATAATATTTAAATAAACCGAAAATTAAGAAAATAAATACTCGTCAAAATGAAAATTTGACCCTGTCGTTGTGTTCCTCACCCCTAGGGGGTGAATATTTGGGAATTTTTGGAAGTCAATTAATTAAAATTAATTATTAAACCTAGGAATTAAATTATTGAATTATTTAAATTATATTAATTAAATAATGCTTAACGGGTCGGATCCGCAGCATTATTGGATCGGATTTGCTAGGCTTAGTAGGTCGGATGCAGAGGACTGGATCCGCATCGGATAATTGGGTGGTCCGATTCGAGTCGATCCGACGGTCGAGAGGTGGTCCCCTTCCTCATGTTATCCACCCTCTTCCACGCGGCAGACCGCCGCTGTCCGCACCCAATCGGAGCCTCCCCGCACCTTGCAAGCTCTGCCTGGGTGTTCATAAGATCTCACCAATGCGTGGGTTCTCCCGTTTGCTCGGATTGATCTCGGGAGTCCTCTGGAAGTCGTCCACTCGAACCCTAGCATTGCATCCGTCCGTAGCCAAGTATCTCGATCTCCCTCAACTCTCAGTCATTTTTTTCGATTCTTGTTTAAGTTATTATTGCATGCCTAAGATTAGTGTTTGATCGGATTTGATCGAAGCCAATCGAAGCAATTTGATCGCATGGCTACAGTACAAACCATTACGTCGAATCTCGCTGAACCCTAGCGACTAGGGTTAAACCTAGTCACGTCTCCGACCACCCCTCATGGTGAAACTGCCGACAACAGGTAACCCACGTCGTGGCCTACCCATTGGTCTGCGGGTCGGACCTTGTCATCAACTGGAGGGTCACCATTTTGCGTGCCCTAGCTCGGTGCTCGCGAAGAAGTCAGGCAATCCATCGGATCACCTCAGGTCGGGTCGGGTCAGACCCGACCCACGTCTAGCCCTGCCACGCTAGATGTGTGGGGCCTGCAATGCCGTGTGGCACCCTCTCTGGGGTACGCGTGGCATGTGGGACCCACTGGAGTCGCATCGTCCGACATTGGGTCCCGCTGTCCGCTCTGGTGACATCAGGTGGGACCCACGGCCTATTCCATGATGACATGTGGCTACTAGGTTCCCACCTCTATCGGTATGACTCCGTCGGACCGACAGCTGTGTCCCACAGCCCCTGACCCGTCCAGTGACCGGCTGTTGCATGTCAAATGGAGGGTCCTGCCGCCATTTAAATTTATTTTAATTAATCTATTTTATATTATTTAATAATTCACTAAAGATTTTATTTAAATAGTTATAATTAATTTAAAATATAATAAGGTTTTAATTAATTCAATTTGCATAAATTGAATTAATTAAATTCCAGAAACTTTAAGCACTTATAATTTTCAAACCAATACTCCAAATATATTAAATATATATCTCATTTTGCTCAAAAAAATAAGAGGAATTTTATAGTACTATTAATTTTCATATAGGATGCCTAGACAACATAGTGACACTTTAGGACCTTGAACAATTACCAAAATACTCTTTAACATCAAACCCTCATAATTTTGCACACATGCATCCAAACATGCCCAATATGGATCTCATTTTAATTAGGAGAAAGTCTAGATTAATTTGGTAATTTCCATTTAATTATTGGTGCAGGGTTTGACTAATCACTTTTAGGAACTTCCCTAATTACTTCTTAATGACCTAGAAATTGTGGGTGCTGCGACGTGTTGTGGTGCTAGATTTCCCGAGACGAGGGCACTGCGGCGAGGTGTAACGCCTCCTGGCCGAGAGCTGGGCACTATGGTGCCAGTTTTCCTGCGACGCGGGCGCTGCAACGCGCTGTAGCTCCTCTTAGCCGAGAGTCAGGCACTACGACGCGATGTAACTCTCGATGGTGATTTTGCCTGAACGAAAAATGAGACGTGTCCCCTTTTGCAACCAAATACTCCCGATTCAGGGCACCTCAAGTGTGGTGCCATATACTAATGGAAAGGTCTTTTCAAGACCTTTCCATTAATACCAAAATCGACATGAAAATTATACTTTAACACGCAAACAATGATGCTCTAGCTACGGGTGTACAAAAATCTTACATTAAAAATAATTTTCTTGGAGGACAAAATGAGCTCTGATTGGACTCGTTCGAGTTCAATTGCGGTTCAACAATCAAACAAGACTCCATATAATAGCTACTTGAAATACCAATTCACGAATACTTTGATTAAACTAATGAGAGAGTAGCACAAAGAAGTACAAGAAAAGTTACATCAAAGGGGTACCATGCTTGCAAAAGAGAAGTCCCAACTAAGCTTTCTTCAAGAGCTGGAGAGGAAGGAGATTCTTCTTCTTCTGCTGCTAACAAAGGAGGGAAGTGAACTGAGGAATGGAAGGAAGAAACTTCATGTATTGTCCACATGGAGGGAGGAGAGCTGAGGGAGGTGGATTTAAGGAGGAGGAGGGGAATGGGTTTGGATGGGATGAGCATGAGCCATCCCATCAAAGGCATGGAGATGGAGGTTACTTGAGCAGGAAATGGAGAAAGGAGGAGGGGGAGAAGCTTGCGTGCGTAGGCTTCAGGAGAGGTGCCGACAGGATAGATGGGAGCGGGTCCCATGCACATGAGAGAAAATAAATGATTTAAGAAATAATTAAATAATTTTCTAATTTTAATTAACACATTTTTCAAATTAAAATTGAATGAATAAACGGGCTCCCAAACAAATCCAAAAAACTTACCCTTAGATAATTTGGGAGTGACAAACTCAACGGAAAAATCAGATTTCAATTCCGATGATTAAATAATTATTCTATTTTTTCGGGGTATTTAAATACATTAAAATATTGGAGAAAATCCGACGACTTCCAAAATTTTTCAAAACGCCACCCCTAGTTATTTTGGGGGTGATGAGTGCAATGGCGAAGTCGGATTTTCGATCTGAGGTCAAATTGAATATCTGAATTTTCTAATTAATTAAATATTATTAAATAATCCAAATATTCGATTGAGCTCTGAATCGCTTCAAATATTTGGAGTTTGGTTCTAATAACCAGATGAACTTAATGGAATGATAATTAGGTTGTGATTATGCTAAAATTAGGCTAAGTAACAACATAAGGTTGCTACACAATGTCAGCAATTTGCTTTGAGGATCCCATGCTAATCGAGCTGCAAGAGACTCAGGAGGAAAAGAAGCGTGGTGTTGCTATGTAGCTGTTGTAGTCTTCTTTCTTATTTAGATTCCCTACTTTAGTGAGAAGAGAGTTTATTTCAGCATATTATTAAGTATGTATTAATTAATTATGTTTGAATATATTTTCTGCTTTCTTTTCTGAGATATATATTTTAACTTACTATTTTTGGATGGATGAATGCATGGATGATTTACCTTTTAGCTTTCACACTCTGTATTATGCGTTATCTCATACATATATAATGTTGTGATCATCGGATGAGCAGGCTTGCATCATTCATCAAGTTAAGGAAACACTTAACTTGGAATGATGGTGAGACATCACATGTGGTATCATAGATGTCTTAGGGGCACCTAGAGTACAAATATCCTATTATTGGGTTAGTAATGACCCATCCTATGACTAATATTATCTTCCTTGCGCATAGCGGTGAAGTGGGGCATTACAGTTGGTATCAGAGATATTAAGCAGTTGGATGCTTGATAGACTCGAGATACTAGCAATGTGGTTATTCTTGAGTAATGACCAATTTCATCACAAACATTATCTTTCTTGTGCGTAGCAGCGGGGTGGGCATTACAACTTGTAAGGGGCACAATATGAGATCTTTACGGACCACCTAAATTTCATTCACTTCATATATTTTCCAAGTTAGTATCGCTCATACTTTAAATGAAAGAATGATTGAAGAATGACAAACATGCATGATCTACACCTCATTTTAGATATATTACTCATAAATATAAGAGAATATTATTAGCATACATAGCCCACCTATAATAAAAAAAGTACCAGAATAATTTACATTTTCTAAGTTGGACATACGAATAATATTTTGTTGATTACTTAAAATAATATTTGATTTGAAATAATTTGATTACAGTATAATCATATTATTTTAATATTTTTTATTATTTTACAAAAAATAGGCAAACATCTCATACTTTGAGGGGTGTTTATCATATATTGACTAATTATTCATTTATAAATTGAAAAATCATATACTTACACCATTATACTTATAAATCAAAATTATTGTTTTCTATTTTTTTTTTCTTTTCTAATAAATTGTTCCAAGCAAAAAGTTATATATTATATCATTTTATTTGTTGGAACTGTAGTAATACTGTAAAAATAATTAGAAAAATGCCATATTTCTTCTGATTTCCATACCATCGAGCGGGTTGAAGCAGCAAGCGATCGAGTTCCTTCTCTCTCTCGAAAGTTACCTTTGTTTAAGATGGATTATCTTAACGTAATTGCTTGAGCCATCCTTACATAAAATGTTAGCTAAACGATGACACTGTAAATGAGCTTTTCAGCAACACCCATTTCAGTATTATATCTTCAAGAACAAAAATTTTAACATCAATTTCTTGTTTTTATTTATTTTTTCAATATGCAATCACAAATCACAAGAAATTCTTATTATTTTCTTAGTTATTTTACATGCTTTTAAGATAAAATAATAAAAGTCAAATAGAAAAAAAATGATAGATTTATTAATTACTTATTAACAATGACATATTCACTATTGGATTATTAAAGCAGTAATCACTAATTATTAAAAACTATAATAAATTTTCTTATGTTGAGGGATCAAAAGCCAAATGCTGAGTTGTAACAGAGTATTAAAATGAGAAACAGACTATATATATATATATATATATATATATATATATATATATATATATATATATAGATATGAATTCATAGCACTCTTCCTGAAGCTTAGTAAACTTGTTTAAGTAAGAATGCCCGCCATCAATTGAGCTGTTGGAATGTGGTAGACACAAAGCTTATTGTGCTGCATCCTGATTTGCATTGTCGGTGGGGTGATATTGTCACATAAAATAACACTAGTAGTTAAGGCGGAGGGAGGATAGCAGAGCTCAGGGAGAATTTTAGCATCCTCCTGGTCCGCCATAATAGAAAGAACTTTGTCCCCTTGTAAATTTCATCCTTGTGGCACTGTAGCAACCTACTTGACTATCAACAAGTCGAAATTCAAAGATAAAACCCGGTCTTGAAAAACCACCTTTTGCTACAACTCTTATATCCTCAAAATCAGCCGCCTTTCCATACTTGTCGGACGCATAATGACCGCTGCCAATTGGTGGAGTTCTGTCTATTTGAGTAGCTCTCGCAAATCCACCCAATAGAATGTGTGAAGCATTCTGAGCTAAGCTTGTGAAGAGGCTCTTGGAAAAGTAGCCGACTGGGTTCTCGTAAGCGTTTGCTCCTTCATATACCCACCAATCACCTGTTTTGCTATCCTAGTAGATATAATGTACAAGTCAAGATAATGTTGTGTATATGTATGTATGTATGCACTTGTACATGTAGACCTTGAATAACTTGTAATTGGCATAATTTTGTGTTCCACCATAAGCAGATAATGGCCAAAGCTTAGCTCCAGGAATAGATGTAGCATTCTTACTCAGAACAAACCCAGGACACAACATATTGTAGCATCCTGTTTTATAAAAGTTATCCGTCTGTATTCAAGAGCAAAATGATTATCTTAACAACATATATATAAAAAAAAAAAAAGAGACAGAATAGAAATGAGCTGCACATATATTACCGTCCAGCTAACAAAAAATGAGTGTCATAGTCACCGTATAATGCCGGGCAAATCTGAAATATGCATATTTAACAATCATTATATTGTATCAGCAATTATCTATTATAATTAAAGTGTATGAGCCCTTTCTAATTAAAGATCATAATTACATGCCATCCAACTTGTATTATGTTATCGCCATTGCTGATGTAAATTAAGGACATTGTCAATTGGTCACTTCCAATTGGCAAACCCCAAACCGTAAATTTCGCTTGCATTCCATAATATTCATCTGCGTAACTTCGATATACCAAAAGCTGAAAGGAAAAGCAATATTATTATGAGATTAAAAAAGAGAGACGAGCAATTAATATGTTTACCCTATCGAAGGGATTGCGAATTGCCTCTCTTTCTAAAGAGATTGGCCGAACAAAAACGGATTTATTTCTCTCAGCCAAGAATTCTTCAGGGAAAATGTTCTGCGAAGGCACCAAAAGCAACAGCTTCAAAACTTATAATACAATATTTTCAAAAATAATAATAATACACCTAATTATGTATGCCTGCTGCGATTCTGAGCTTGTTTGACCGTTCGATGAGAGGAGAAATATGCAGAAGCATATCGCTATCATAAAACTCGATGCAGTAGTAATTGCCATAACTATTCCTTAAAGATTTTTCATTGGGAGTGCATATATATAGACCGTAATGCTAATGAACGACATTAATATCGCAGAGTAATGAATCAGTGAATCCTTATAGCAAATATTTAGCATGCGAAATCCGATGTATGTGCAAAGTAAAACAGTTTTTATTAGCCATATGAATCAATACATTTTCTTGCATTAAAAGTAAATCTGATGTGGTTGGGCAAATATGCTCAGCCCCTCACTTGTTCCGCGCAATATGTTGGTGAATAAGATATGATATTAACTAAGTTGCATTCATATACAATCTCTTAAAATTGAGATACAAATTTTCAGGAACTGTTACACACAATTTAACTTATTTTGTATTGTACTTTGTCTGCTAGTTCAGGATAGCTTGTATGCTATCTTTCAGCTCTGTGTTTCTTTTGTACAGTACTTTCAGTTACCTGACATGTATACTACTTACATTGATCATAGATTGTACATTTCTTTGAGTACTTTTATATTTAAATACACATGTACAATAGCAGTTTTTGCAGATTACCCATGATTTGGAGATATGCAATATTTGTATTGTTAACTTCTGCTTTTTCAGTTTCTTTTTCTCTTCAATACGGCTTTGATGCAAGTAAAAAACATTTAACATGCAACCTAATTGGATCTCTTATTTGCCAAATTTATAGGAGAGTTATTAGTACAGTGCTTTATAGAAGATAACTGTTAACATAGATGGCTCATATTTGTGCATATAATCGATTTTACACTTCATATATGACCCGTAGTGTTTTGTGCAAGTTGCTACCATCTCTTAATTCCTTAATATGAAATATAATCCAAAAAATTTCAAAAAATACTCAAAATTAAGACCAATTAAACTATTTAATTCATACTATTGATGAGGATTTGAATAATCCCTTCTCAAAATGATTAAAAAAAGGTTTGGAGTATTATTACCATACTCAGATATAATAATCATAAATGTAGGAGAATATTATTAGTATATGTAGCCTACCTACAATAAAAAAGTATTCAAGAAGACTTTACACTTTAGGATAATGCAACCTTATAAGAGCACCGCTATAGTTTCTTCATTTACTCATATGCCAATGGTTTTATTAGCTTTACATGTGGGGCTCAATTTCTGTTAATGAGCCTTACTCTTTTTTGCTTTATTCTATTTATTTCATCCGTTTAAATTTCTCATAGCAATCGTATTACTTATTTTCTTCATTTCCAGCCTTACTATTTCCCATGAAGAAGTTGAGGGAACCATCTTCTCTATCTCTCTATCCTTTACTCTCTTCAGCAATAACACCGCATCCCTTCATAAGTGCTGGCATTAGTTCCTTTGGGACCGCAAGTATTCCAATGAAGAAACCAAGCCAAGCTCATTGCATTACTTTAGTAATCAATACTTAATCCAAACTCAATTTATTTCTCAAATAATTACATAAATCGTGTTTCAGTGCATCCTTTTCCCCTTCGGCTCTAATTAATGGAACTTTTATATTTTCTCTATTATGGCTTCTTTATCATATTTTAACAGCTTATAGGAAAGCTTCTAAATTTTAATGTGTTCGGCACCATTCTATAGTTAAGGAAATTATTTATTTTAAGAAATTTAAATTATGAAATTAAATATTGATACTTTTTCTTTTTTCTATTCTCCGCCTGAGTATGCTCTTGTCACCACACTCTCTCTTATTATACGCTTTAATCCTTTTCAGGTAAACCGGCAGTTCGGTTCGACTGTGAAAGCATTAGTTATGCTCTTCGCAAAGAATAGGCAAACCATCTCTGGCTATACTTTATTGATCATGCATTACATTTCTAATATTTGCTAAGCAAAATATCAAATATATGCTCATTTTTTGGATCATTTTCATAGAAGAAAATTGCTCCAATGGTTAATATACATTTGAATGGAATTCGATTTTAAGGTACAATTCCATCAATAAAGCCAGATAAAGCCTAGAGCGGAATATAGATGCTCATGGGCATAATTAGATCACACACTAATATACATCTCATTCATGGTTTAAGGCATTTGTTGTTCTTATGTTTTTTTTCTATTCATTTCATTTGATTATACAAGTACAAATATATTTAAATTTTATTTTATTCATAAAGTATATTGACTTCTTCTTTTTTTAAGTGATTTCATAGATAAAGATATTGTCAACAGCTTTTTCAAGTTCAGGAGCTCGCGGGAGTCTAGAGAGGTAATTGCGATTTGATAGAGAGGTGCTTCTCTGTGTAATAGCTTTTCAGTTTCTATGATTTTTGGACGAGGCCCAGATTCGAGCTTCCCTTCTTCGATCCCGCCTCCAGCAGCTCTGTTGTCATCCACGATTCGGGCTTTCCTTCTTCTTTCTCCGGATGATCAATTCGTTCTATATCTCCTGTTCACTTTCTGTATCTCCCGCACCGAGCCATCCTTCGCGTCATTTCTTACAATATGTTTTCTTGCAATTTTCATTCTGTCATATAGGATGCTGGTTTGTGGTCTTCTTGTCATGAAGAGATGCCAAATGGGTGAACCACTGAGGTATGCAAATGGTTCCTTGTTTCATCCAAATTGGGTGAACTGCTGCTTTGTGGTCTTCTTATCAGCGCCTCAAATGCCTGCTCATATTCCATATTGTACCGATTTGGTGGTAGATTGTGATTTGTCATTGCACCTGAAGTTCTTGGTTTGTTTGTATGTTGAGCAGGATCATGTTCTTGAATTTATAAACATAATATTAAAATCGACATGAATTTCTTGAATACAAACTGATATTGTTGGGAACGAAAGGGAAATATAAAGACTATCAGCTTTTCTTTAAAATTATTGTGATGCTGTACTGATCATCAATAGCTAGGATGTATCATTTCAATAATGAGGATGTATTATTGCACTTTGTACTTTTTATTCAAATATCTATTCATAATGTGTGAAATTTTTGAGAGCTTTGATGGAACATTTGTTGAGAAATTATTGGACAGAAGTTGTTTTTGAGGCTGTTGCTTCGAGTATTTCTTAAGAGGGATAGGAAAACCATCATGCTGAAAGAGATGTCTTATTCAAAGGAATTCTGTAAATTTATAAAAGAAATTCTATAAATTTGTACAAAGGAATTCATATTGTATATATGTTTGTTTATATATATGCAAAGTCATGCAATAGAAATTTCAATATGCAAAAATACAGTATATTGAGATATCATATATTGTGATGGCATATCTTAATATTTAGTACTATAGATTATTATTTATATATTATACGTAATGGCTTATACTTTGCTTTTCTAACTAATCAAATGCTAGTGGTTGGCTCGAGAATTTTTTTTTATTGTTCGAATGTCTATATGATTCAGGCTTAAACCGAAAATTATCCGCAACTTTAAAACATAACACTTCTGTGCATACTTTTTTCTTATATCCACTTTGTTCCCAAGATTCTGCTTCCTATGATGATTTTTTAATCCAAGCTACAACCTTTTGTCTGGAACTCAAAATGAAAGTTGTCTATACGAATCTCTAATTGCTGCTTTGACAAATGTGATGCTTATTTTATCCATGCACGCGCACATGTACATTAAGTGGCCATGTGCCAGACCCATACCCTTGTGCTTGATTCTACCTAATTTGATGAAGTTGCTCACATAAAATGCATTGTTTTCTTATCTAAGATTGGTATGCTATGATAATCAATCAGCAATCCATATCGCTAACTGTTCCTGCCATGAATGAACTAAACACATTGAGATTGATTGCCACATTTTTATACAAAAGTTCCAAGAAATGTCAGTTCATTGAAAATTGACAGACATTTTAACCAAGCCTTTACCACATTCCATTTTCAACTCAATAACCAAACTACGCATACATATCATATATACTCCAGTTTGTGATGGGGAACTACAGCTAGTCATATCTTGGATAGCAAGCTCTACAATAATAAATACCAAAGCATGGAGAACAGTCTGCATAGAAGCGGATCTTTGGCATTTTTTTGCAGCACTTGGTCAATTGCTTTGCATCTTTTCTTAGGTTTTGTCAGAAATAACTTGTTGCAAGACTCAGTAAGCATGAATTCCTTAAGATTATCAGTCTGTTTCACCCCTGTAACTGCAGCTAGACTAACTAATTTGATTGTGATATAGCTCAAACAAAAGAGCGCTCGTACTGTATGCGAGAGGTTCAAAGTTCGACTCTCGATGTCATCTTGTTTTAGATACTTACTTGCCAAATAAGCTAAAATTTGTTTGATTTATGATTTTATTGCTTTTCTTGCAACCAAAGTTCTCTAACAACTTTGGTTGCAAGAAAAGCAATAAATGCACAACAATAAAATCATGCACACTTTAAAATTTAAGAAATGCATTTCACTCTAACTGTACATTACAATAACAAATATTGAAAATAGTTTTATAGAAATATGCTTCAATCATATTAAAATATTTTTATTTAATTACAAAAAAAATTACAATTATTTGAATTAACACTTTTACATTCTAAATTACAACTCAAACATCAGTGTTTAAAAACTCAATTAACAATATATATACATAGATAAAGTGCCTCTTGTACACTCTTCTCCGACTCAGCATCAAAAGCACTAGTAGCCTCATCGAGGAGCAGAATGGATCGGCCCTTCTCCTCTCCAAATCCCCCCAGTTCTTGGATCCAATTTTCAGGTTGTGCCTGCACACGTTGAAAAACCATACATTCTTAAGGAGGATGGCAATTAAGAATGAACACTTACTTCTTAGATCAGCGGTGGTACTGCTTCGTCTGCAGCTGATCGAGTAGATCTTGTATCCCAGGAACAATCTCTTCCTTCTCTTCTAGAAACTTCATTAAAAATAAGAAAAAAAAAACAAAAATTTTTACAGCTGGAAATATTCATGTAGCCAGAACCACCTATTAGTTACAGTGGCTTTATTAGTTAAAAACATTTGATTTTGACCATATTAAAGGAGGAAGACCAAGCTACAATGAAGGTTCACCTCACAATCAATCTACAAGAGACTTCAAATAATTATCTTGCTAATTAGAGAACTCAAAGTGCCAAACCAAGCCCCGAATCTTCTCTTCAAATAAACTGAAAATTGTTACCAACAATACTTAGAACCTTGTCAAAATTGGTGAGGCGCTCTTTAAAACCTCGCAGCCCAGCTTCGAAATCAGTCCTAAATCACAAGAAAACGGCATCTTTAAAATACCAAAACAACATAGCAAAAGTAATTTACATTCTTAAAAATAGTTGTATCAAATGTGGGGTGTAAGCAGAACCCAGTATAAAATATTTGTCCCCCTCACAAGAAACTGAATCAGCATAACCAATTTCTAGTATATCTAATTCCTAACAGCCCCAAGCCTCATAGCCTAGCCCACCTAAGCCCCACCACTCATATCATAAAGCAAACAATAGAAAAAATGAATCTTCAGGGCTACAGACGAAATGAGTTAACGCAGGTTTAAACTAAACTAAATATATGAATTCTACATAAATTTTATACATTCATTTAGTTAAATGTTCAGTTAAGAAATACCTTACACTTTCCTTCAACCATTTTCAAAGGCATATTTCTCCTGTATTTGCTGCTATTAGTGGGCATCAAAAATACCAACATACAATCAAATCAGAACAAGTTTCAATTAAAACGGTTAAAGATGTGGAAACAAAATCAATTAAAATGATTAATGGATATATGGACAAGAAAGACTACAACATGAAAGCAAAATCATGAATACATTGAATGTAATTCATTTTGATGTAGTTTCCACGAATGTAGTTACACTTTGGGTCAAGTGGTGCAAGGAGAAACAAGATAATTCAAAGTTTGGAAATATATGTACCAGGATCCGAGTTAACCTTAGTGTTTTCGCTACCTACAACCTTCTCTACTAATCAGTCAACGAAATACATGAATCAACCTAACTTTTCCTAAGGTATAAGGAAGATAAATGATAAAAAATCCTAATTTATGATTAAAATAGTAATATAATTAAGTTCCAAAATTCAAATTCTCTATTTAATATCCAAATGGAATAATAACAGTGAATATACAATCCTATAGCATGAGGTAGGATCAGTTTAGAGCATAATAGACCTAATTAGATATTAATTACACTCAATGAGGATTAGAAGATCATTAGTAAAATTAATAATCAAAACATAAATTTAAGATTATAAAAATATTCTGTTTATTTTTTTGATTATTTTAATATATAATTTCATTATGTTTAGACTTGTATTTTTAAAGTTATTAAATTAATTAAAATTAAATTAATCTAAGCTATGATTTGAATTTAATCAAAATCAGCATCTTTACGGAATATCCCTCCGGTTTATCCAACGGCTCGGTTGGGGAGGGTTGGACTGGTCAGGTCGCAGTCCCGCGTCCTCTGGATTGCATAGTGGCCCAGTTCGGGCTGAACTGCAACACTATTCATTTGCTCCAAAGGGGGGCGAAAAGATGCCTCCTGTGGTTTAGGATTTATCCGCGCTCAATCCATCCCAGATGACATACCATATATCAAAACGAAGTTGAGGAAATACCTACCTATTCATACATAAGTTCTAACCCTAATGGCTCGGGTCATCTCGATTTAAGTAAGTTAGGTTTTGGGGTTATGATTTACTGTGGAGGAGTAGAGCTCACTCCACATTCAACCTTTGAACCCAATTTAGATCCCAATGGATTCCTTGGGTCAATGTCGACCTAGGGAACACCTTGGAAGCGACGGAGGAGCGGTAGTTCGTCGATTAGGGTTGTGAAGGGTTGGGCACTGTGTATCACTGTACAGACCTGACTATATCATGTGACTCTATCGTGGTTCAATAAGTCGACAATAATGAGAAATTGAAGAACAAAATTCGAGATACGGGATTGCCTTTCAAGAAGCTCGGGCAAGGGGGTTACCTGGGTTCGTCAGTCGCCGGTTCGCCGAGTCTCGATGTGGCGCCCCACCCCTTAATCCACAAGAATTAAGTTAAGGGGTGGTGTGTCACTCTAGCTAACCCTTCACTTATAATTGGATTAGGATGAAATTCACAATCCACCTAATAAGGGAAGGAGTAAGCATAGAATCAAACATTCAGTCACTATCTAAGTAAATATACAGAGTGCGGAAGCAATTTTCAATATATATATAACATCCAAACATCACAACATAAGTATATAAGAAAATGTATCTCAGAACATAAGTATGAAATCTAAATACGCAGTCATTAGTACCTGTATTATTACATTATTTAAAAGTTTCAATGTAAAATACCAAATTCTCGTTTCTAATTGTTTATTAATATTTAAATAATTTTGACCTCAGATTGAAAATTTGACATCATCATTGCGTTCACCACCCCGAAATTAGGTAGGGGTGAAGTTTTGAATGCATTTGAAAGTCATTAAATTTTTGACGAATATTTTAATATTATTTAAATACCTGAAAATTCGAGTAATTAAATACTCGTCGGATCAAAAATTTGAGTGCGTCATTGTATTCAGAAGCCCTCAATTAGCTAGGATTGATATTTTTAAAAATTTTTGGAAAATAATTATTAAGTTAAATTTTAATTAATTAAATTGATTAAAAGAAATTAAATAATTAAATCCTAACGGCACCGTCACATTTTTTAACGTCGTCACCCTAAAATAGAAATAGCGCCGTTCGGATGTAACGGCCTTCCTAAGCCGTTCGATCGGGGATCGGACGATCCCCGATCCGTCCCTATCCTCCCACGCCTCACACCGTATGCGCGCGAACGGACAAACCTTAAGCGTATCGAGGGTTGACGCGCGTCGCTAAGCATGGATGCCAGACGTCCTCCCACCGCTTAGAAGCTGCATCGAGACCCTATTAAAGAAGAATAAGGATCATAAGTGTAAGTTTCACAGTTTAACTCAGGCTCGAATAATCTAATCGCCCCGGATCGAACCCTAATGACTCTTTTATCGTTCGCTCAAGGTACTATTTCGATTTTTTTATCTTACAATTATATTGTTTTTATAATTCAAATCAGTTAATCAAAAGTTTCAATCTCCATTTCGCCAAAACCCTAAAAACGTGATTTTTCTAAACCCTAATCGTCGTCTCACGCCGCGTAGAGGGAGACGAAACGACCGACCGGACACTCCCTGAACCGGCTCAGATCTTCCGTGAACCGGTCACGATTCGACCATGAGATTTATATGGGTGGGTCCCACCCTTTACATCGGCTACTGGATTGAGCCACGTTTGCTGCTCAATTTAAAGCGTGGATCCCACCTGCTAAGAAAAGAATGTTAAATAAATTTATATATATATATATATATATATATATATATATATATATATATGTATATATAAATTACTTAATAAATATTATATATAGATATATACAGAATACTTATACAATTTTAAAAAAAAAATAGAAGAATAAAATTATTAAAGATCATATAATCTTAAACAGAAATAATAAACATTACTTATTAGTATAATTAATTCATTTAATTAACCAAACTTTATAAATTCATAACTTATAAAATACTTTATTAAATTTAATAAACAAATATATTAAAATTATCAGAAAAATATAAAGAATTTATTGATGTCATTAATTTTGTCATAGAACTAATGTTTCACATAATGATATTTTTAAATATTTAAATAATTACAAAAATAATATAAAACTTAGATTAACCATAACTTTAAGTGTGCTTACCTAAACATATCATATATGGGTCTTAAAATACTCACAAAACCCTAAGGAATATTTTAGTAGTGTTAATTTTAGTATTTGGATTAAATTGAGACTAATCACAATTATGACCTAACCCTAATTAAGCATTTAATCCTAGAAACTTTAAATAGCCATAAGTTAGTCAATTTAGCTCCAAATTAAGTAATCCAAATATTCATTTAGATCAAAAATCTTAATTTACAACAAACTGCAAAAATATTTAAAATCCAACAATTAGATCTCCTAATTACTCTAAAATTTGATTAGTAAATATTAGCAAATCTAATCATTCAAATAAAATAATTTTAGTTTTAAATGACTCATAAAGTAAATTAGAACCTAAATGTATAACATGTTTAATAATTTTGTGACTAAATTCACTAATCACTCACTAATTACATTTAACCCTAATTATTAACCCTAGAAATTAGATTAGCTATAACGTAGCCAATTCATATCAGAATTAAATAATTTCAGGTTCTATAAAAACCTTAGAACATAATCTACAATAAACTATCAAAAAATTTATATTTTATTAAGGGTAAAATTACTAAAATGCCCTTATAAGGTCAAATTCCCAATTTGATCTTATAAGGCATAAATAATTACATAACCTAATAAAAATAATTCAAATAAATCAAAATAGTTATTTTATAAACATAATACTACAAATCATGATAAAAACATTAAATTAATAAATTTCATTATTTTGGCAGATTAAAGAAATTAAAAGTTGATTGATATTTTGTCAAAACAGTCAGGTACGCAAATTTACTTGTAAGTCTTATTTCAGTATTCTTATTTGAGCCATTTTTTATTTGAGTATTAATTGCATTGCTTACCGCATTTTAATCTGCAAAAGATTTATATTAAATAGCATGTAACAAAAAGAATGAAACACAGTATATATATATTTTGTGGTGTTTATCTTTGGAGGGTGGAATGCAAAACTGGAATATGTACAGATTGGGCTAGCTAGCAAGCCCCTGGGAGTTATATGGAGGGATTTAGCCTCTTGTAGGAAGTAGGCAAATCTAGAGGAAAGACACACCATCAGTTCCTATTTTGAGTAAGCTACCGACGGGTGGCGAGATAAGCTTCCTACAAGTTATGTCTATGGGTTTACCCATTTGGGCTCAGGAGTCTACGGACTCGGCTTATTGTTACAAATGCTTTTGATAAAATTTACAAATTTCATGCTTTTCATATATGTTAATTTTCACAGCTAATTTGCAGGGCAGAATTGAATTTGGAAATTGCTTTACTTTATATGCAGTTTTTCAGTCGTTTTTATATTTAATTCATACCTATTATAGGATGCTAGATTTATTCTTATAAGAACAATTTGTGTACTCCTACCTGACTGGTAAACTGAATTTTTTAAGTTTTGATAATTAAAAGCTTAGAAGACCTGCCAAATTAAAAGAAGAAGAATTAAAAAAGCAGAAGAATGTAGATATTCCATATTTTATTTTGTAAAATTCAAACTGTTGTAACTTTTCATATATGTTTTGGCTCTATGTATAAAAGGACTGTGGATTATTATTATTTTATTTTATTATATCTTTTTTGAATTATAAAAATGTATATATTTTCAATTGAGATGAATTGTTCTTTAAAGACTCTCGAACTTCGATCCCCGGTCGCCACATTCAAATAATAGGAATAAAAGGCTAAACAACTAGTTCTTCCATCGGCTCCTCCTCCGGATAAGGCTCCACTCCAAGATCCTGATCGTCCAACTGAAGAGGATTTGCTATTGTTGGTTTCACAATGTAGGGCCCCAGCAAGAAAAAAAGAGAAATCTGGTTAGACAATTATCTATGTACATTTTAAGCTGATAAGTTTTTATATGTGTTCAGTAATATCACCATTCTATAATATCTAGGCAATAAATGTATAAGGGATCAGCAAGCAATATAAAAGAAAGGAAAAAGCTATAAACTATCATTTATAACTTAAGCAAAAAGAGAGGCTAAGGCATGCCTCAAATACAAGCTAAACAAGGTAAGGCATATAAATATACATAATCAAATAAGTGCTATAAAAAAAGTACTACATCCTAAATATACTAGTGATAAAAAAAAACATGCTAATTAATGTAAAACAACTCAACAGTGATCCATATAAATAGCAGCAAGATTCTAACATCCTGAAATATATATAAACAGTACAAGAAAGTAGCTGACTGAATAAAAGTGCTGAAAAATAAACAAAACAACATGACTGTATATAAATATCCATGCATTGACTGCCATATAGAAAAGAACTAATCTAGCTCATCGAATATCAAAGGAGCTTAGCACCATCACGGCTAAGTCATAAAATTGTGTACCCCTAGCGACATAAGGGGGCTAGGCAACTAAGCACACAAAAGCAATCGAAGGATCTTAGCACCAGTACGGCTAAGGCACCAACTGTATGCCCCTAGCGACATAAGGAGGCTAGTAAACTAAGCACACAAAGTAACATTAACACCAGTACGGCTAAGGCACCAACGGTGTACCCCTAGCGACATAAGGAGGCTAGGCAACAAGGCACACAACAAAACAGGTCCTTCCCCTAGCGACATAAAGAGGCTAGGCAATAAGGACATATCTGAGAGGCAGCTCATATAGCCATCATCTTTTCGTTAATCACTTTAATATTTTCATAAGGAATATAAGGAGTCTCCATATTTTCTTAACATTTTATTCATGCATCAAAGATCTTATATGATATGCTCAAGGAGTTAAGGCATAAAAATACAAGGAATGTGTAGCAACAAAATATCAAATAGAAGCAAGGGACTCTACTAAACATGGTGATATTATTTGTTTTCTACTTAACCATTCTAACTATTCAAAGTTATACAAGTTCAGGACACCATTTTCCTACTATCAAGTGTAATTTAGAAATTCATCCTTATAAGTTAAAAAGGATTAGAACTGATCAGGTTCTAATCTAGTTTAATCAGATAGACGACTATGAGTTAAATCAATAAATCATACGTCCTAGTTTTGTGAATTTAGGCGTTTTATCTAAGATCTGATCAAGAACTTCTAAACCTATGAATTATGGATTAAACACTATAAGATTTAGGTTTAATCACATAATCCAAAGAGATAAGACCTAAGTTATAGGTTTTATTCTATAAGTGATCTACTAGTTAAGGCCAATCCTATTAAGTAATCAAGCTTAATAGGATGGATCTCCTATCTTAAATCTAAGGTTTAAAGACAAAATAATCAGAATAAGTTGTAAAATAAAAAAAAAGTCTATAAACTAATAAAACCAAGGTTCCACCCATTAGGTAACCCAATTTACCTAACGAATGAATTTTAACTTATGATCTAGTCCTAGTCTCAGGAAAGGTCCTTAAGGTGTAGTGTTAAACTTAGGGAAAAATCCTGGAATCTGATCTAAGAGTTGAATTTTCACTCACTTAATTATCACTAAGATGATTATAAAATTAGTTTTAATGTCTTGGAATGTTAACTAAGGGTTAGGGGTACTTAATCCGATCTTGGGGCAAAATGATCATTTTGCCCATACTTTAAGGGTCAAAAAGTCAACTTTTGACTTATGGATTGGAATTAAATTCTCTCAGTCCCAACTGATTCCTTACTGTCTAACTTGAAGATAGACAGTAAGTACGTCCAAATTGGACTTCAAATGGTCAAGTTACGACCAAAAATAAAGTCAGGGGTAATTTGGTCATTTACCTAAATTTCTAGGGTTCAGATCCTAAATATTATTTTAGTTTATCAATGACATTGAAATTCTAAACTATTTAGCAAATTGAATTTTTAAATTTGGAGTTGATTTGACCAAGTTATGGCTATTTGAAGTCAATGGGTATTTTGGTCATTTTTCACTTAGAATTCTAAGGTTGACTTTTTGTCATGATATCCAAATGAGGAAACTAATACTACTACAGTGATGGGGCTGCTCTCCTGAGTATTTTAAGACCCATATTGACTATGTTCTGATAGTTGGGTAAAAAATTATGAGGCTCTAAAGAGGTCCTAAAATATTACCTCGTTATGCGTACCCTGAAATTAATTTTAACATTATGTTATTTGATTCCTTATATTTTTCCGAGTATTTTGAGATATATATTGGCTATATTTGGATCATCCTACAAAAAGTTATTAAACTTTTAAGATTTACTATTCAAAAATATAATTTGTATTATTTTACTATTCATTTATTCAAATTAAATTTATTTACTGTTCATTTCTAAGATTTTATGTAATTATTAATCCACAATTAATGTGTGATTAATTAGGATTAATAATTAATTAGCATTAATTAATCCATTAATTAATTAATATTATATATTATTATTCTTTTACTGTAGTAAAGTAATTAAGTTTAATTACAGGTTAATTAACATTAACTATTTATTAGTATTCAGTTATTAATAATTAATTATAGATTTATTGTTTAATTATAATTAATTATTCTAATTACTGTTAAAAATTAATTATTATTAAAATAATCTTAATTAACTCCTAATTAATAATTACAATAATTTAATTATGAGATTACTGTTCCAAAGTTATTAATACTAACCTTAATTTAATTAACCACTAACTGCAATTAATTAGGCTAACAGTAATTAATTAATTTTTAATTAACAGCGAGTGGGCCCACCTGACACGTGGCACTGCCAGAGGCTGCCACGTGGCACTGTGGGCCCGCGGGAAGCCGAGTAGGCTCGGGCGACTGGGCAGTGGGCCCGCTTAACACGTGGCGGGCCCAGAGGCTGCCACGTGGCACTGTGGGCCCCACGGGGGAGCCGAAGCTCCGCGCGGGCTCGGGCTGTGGGCCCCCACGTGACACGTGGCGTGCCGGATGGCTGCCACGTGGTGCAGTGGGCCCCACGGCCAAACCTGAAGGGACGCGACGCGATTGGTGGGTCCCACGTGACACGTGGCAAGCCTGGAGGCTGCCACGTGGCGCTATGGGCCCCACCTGGCTTACGCGAACCCGGACGCGACCGGGGCGGGCTCATGTCGACCCGGCCCGGCCCGGACTTCGTCTCCTTCGCGGAGATGTCCCGAGGGCGCCGGGCTAGGGCACGGCTTTTGCCGGCCTTCTCGGTGCCGGACCACCTCGGCCCGCACGGCCGACGGTAGCCCTCGACGAGGCCTACATGTCGGTGGGCGGACCTTCGCCGGAGGTGGCTGGGATCGCCGGAAAAATGCAACCCTAGGTCCTAGGGTTACGGTGCGAGCGCGTGCTGGATTCGGCCTGAGGCTTCAAGCCTCGGTTTGAGTCAGCCGAACCTGATCGAGGTCGATCAGGTCCAGTTGATTGTCGATCTGAACCCTAACATACAATCCTAAGACTATGCGACGGCGAAAGATGAGCGGAGGAGGCAGATCGGGGTACCTGAAGTTCGGCGGTCGCAGAGGCTGGACGGGGGTTGGCTCGGGTCGGGATGATATGGGCTCCGGTTGGCGTAACCGGGGGTCAGGGGGGCGGGGGAGGCTCTTAAAGGCCCTCGGACGGACCGACCGAGGTGGGGGAGGCCGCCGGTTGGCCAGGCGAGCGGCGAGCGCGCCGCGTGGCTCGCGGGCGATGGGGCCGAGGACGAAGGCCCCGGGCCGTCCAATCTCGCGACATGCGGACGGCCCGGATCCGCCCGGACCGCACGACGTGGATTGCGGCTGTGAGCCGTTGGATCCGTGCGGATCGGACTGTCCAGATGGAACCTTCCGATCGAACAGCGCCGTTAGCGCCGTCCACTTAAGTTGACGGCGCCGTACGGCGCCGTCAACTAAAATTTTTTTTTTTTTAAACAAAATTTTGAACATATTTTTCCTAGCTATTTGAGAGGCGAGGAACGCAATGGCGATGTCGGATTTTCAATCCGACGAGTATTTGGATTCCTCGATTTCCGGGGCATTTTTATTAGTAAAATATTCGTCGAAATTTCGACGACTTCTAATTGACACGAAAACTTCACCCCAAGCTAATTTGGGGTCAATGAACGCAATAGCGGTGTCCGTTTACCAATCCGAGGTCAATTTAAATAGGTCAAATCTTAGGGTTTCTGGATTTTCCCCGAAATTAGGATTCGATCAATTTGACTCCTGATTTGGACTAGGTCTAAGGGGTTGACTCCAATTGACCTAATTAGCACGCATAATTTTTTTTAAGACTAGGATTAGTCCTAATTAACTATGGTAGCAACTTGGGTTGCTACACTCGCACACTGACTGAATCTATCTCCCAATGTCTCCAATGTAAGCGATCGGCTCAAACATAATAACAGAGGGGTTGCATAGGCTTTGAGGGGGTGGACCAATGGCTCAGGCAGTTCGTTCCAATCGTAGTGGTGCTTTGCGTGGTCGGACTCTGAGGAGATGGCTCAAGTTGAATCTCAGGCATCAGATCCATCGGATGGCCCTGATTCAATCAAGAGTGGCTGAGAGACGCAAATCTGATCTCAACTGCCCGATATGAACAACAGGTCATTGCCCCTGCCGTCTGATTTAACCCTGAGGCAGATTGGACGGCGCGGATGCAATTGTAATATCCATTTAAAAAGAAAATAAAAGAATAATAAATTATATTTATTAATAATTAATACTAATATATTAATCAAATTATGTTAACATAATGAGCTATAAAAATTCTCAAAATTATATCTTTAGATAATTTGGATGTGAGGAACTCAAAAATAAAGTTAAATTTTTAATTCAAGGTCAAAATAATTATCTCAATATTCTATTAAATTAGATTGAGGTTTAATTCAAGGTCAAATAACTTCCTAAATGCCCCAAAATTTTGGGGTTCGATCTTAAATTTATTTAAAGACCAATGAGAACTCTAAACTAATTAGGCTGCTAATAATAAGGTAACAACTATTAGTTGTTACACAATTGTGTAACACAAAATTTTTATTTTTCTTGGTTAGAGCTTTGGCATTTAAAACAAAGATCTCAAATTTAGAGTTGTTCATGGAGCTTACTTCAAGTGAGGAGCATGACCGTTAAGATGATCATGCTGCAGCTGTTTAGTTTTAGTTAGGTTTTCGCTTGGAAGAGGGTGTTATTAACATTTCATTCTCTTTATTTACTTTAAATATTGGCCTGTAGTATTAATACAAGACTTGTATGTTTTCCTTACATACTTTTATTATGAGATCAATGCATTTTCTTGCTCTTAAATTTACTTGGATGTAATATATGGATGTTGTTTCTTTTGGTTTCGTACTCTGTGATATTACACTTAGTATTTACTCAGTTTACTTTGATTAGTACTCCAAATTACTATCATTATTTATAGATAATAATTTTGGGCACTGCAAATGATATTAGAGATTTCTTAATGAACATCTAGGGTATCAGCATCTTGTTTGTAGTGACCATCTCGTTGTAATCAGGTTAAGATTCATTGTAATCCAGTGGCGATGGGGTGAGCCACTAAGTGCCCATCCATTTTTAAACTATAAAAGGCTCCTTCTCTCATAAACAAGTTTACCTGCTAAAAAGGTGATTTCATTGTGCTCATGCTTCTTTATTAATTTTTCATGCAACTTATGCATTATATGCCACAAACAAAATTGATGTCACATTCTTGGAAATGTTTCAGAAATAGCAACTTCCATTGCTTTGCGTTGATCTGTTATAATCCCTTCAGGATGTTTTCCTTGCATATACGACAACCACTTATTAAAAAGCCACTTAAATGTTTATGTAGTTTCATCTATTAACAACGCACAACCAAAAAGTATTGAATGTCCATGATGATTTACTTCAATAAAAGGTGCAAAGGGCATGGCATACCTATTTGTTAAATATGCGGTATCAAAGGTCACAACGTCTCCAAAATATTTATATGCCATTCTAGATTGTGCATCTGCTCAAAATACATTTTTTAATTAAAAGTTATTACATAAGTCAACACTATAGAAGAAATTGAATTCTCATTTTGAAGAATATCCAAATATTTTATCAATGCAGCCGCATCACCCTCAACAATGACCATAGTTTGTTGTTTAGAAATAAAATTTTTGTAATCTTTTTCTGTGAATGTATAATTATTAAAACATCCATCTTCTGTGAACATTGCATTTATGGATTTATTAAAAGGTACTCTAGCTTTGTCATTGATAATAAGTTTTCATTGGACACTGGTTGGCGAATCTCGATAGCACAGCAAGAATATAACCATTTGAGGGTCTAAGCTATGATTAGGCTCAATTATAACATCATGTACCTCCCATGTTGTCGCTCCCCACTCCTTAATCCACATGATTAAGCTAAGGGGTGGTGTGTCACTCTGGCTAACCCCTCACTTATCATTGGATTAGGATGAAATCAATAATCCACCTAATAAGGGATGGAGTGAGCACTGAATCAAACATCAGTCACTATCTACTAAAATATACAGAGTGTGGAAGCGAATTAAAAATGAGAAACATCCAAGCATCACAGTAAAAGCAAAGTGGAATATGACTCAGAATAAATAGCATAAAATAATCCAAACACGCAGTCATAAGTACATGTATTATTACAACATTTAAAGTTTAAGTAAATAGAAGTGTAAATGCACTCGTCCTCACATATGAAAACTAAATATCTTCTGGTCCCAGCTGCTGCACTTCCTCTAAGTATGGCTCCTCCTCAGGCACTGGATTCTCAAACTGCTCTATACCTGATATTGTCAGTTTCACAATGTAGGGCCCCAGCCCAAAAAAAGAAAAATCTTGTGTTAGACAATTATCTAAGTACATTTTAGGCTGATAAATTTTCATATATTTTATAATATCACCATTTTACAACTTATGAACAACAAAAGTAACTAAGCAATAGGTGCAGTAAGCGTACAAGGAAATAGGAATAATTATGAACATAACAATAATTGAGGCAAAAGCACACCTTAATAGCTAAGCAAAGAATGGGCATATAATACAATAAGTAAAAGTACTGAAAGTAAAGTCTAATCCTAAACATGCTGATAATCATATGATATATGCAAATTAAATGACAAAAATCTGAACATGGTACGTATAGTAAGCAGTAAAGTCTAACATCCTATAAATATGTACAGGTAAGCAGGTAAGTAAAGAAAAACAGCTAACTGAAATATGTATCAGAACACTGAATACAGTAAGCTGAACAACTAACACAGGTATGTAAAGACTGTCATACCAGAAAGTTGGCCATCGGGCCGGTGAAATCCCCAAGCATTTCTGGGCTTGGGCAGACAAAAATTTCCATAGCCTTTCTGGGCTAGGGCAGACAGAATATAGCAGCAGAACTGAGGAGGCAGTAATTACACATGCAAAATCTTTTAGTTATTTTACTCTGTTTCTGTGGACATGCCCAGAAATAGCTGATGAGTCAAGCACATATGCAAGACTGTTCGGGTTCCAAGCTTAACACACACTCCTCACTGAGTAATGTTAAGCATCCTTATTACTCCTAACCCATGTCCATTAGGGTAAATGCGCGCCCGAATCTACTAAGTATACTGAACCCAAAGGCAACTGTTATCCTAATTATTCAAAGTTTTCTTGTATGATATGAACAAGGAATTAAGCACAAAAATATGGAATGCGTAGCAACAAAATATTAAAAGTAAGCAAGGGACTCTACTAATATGGTGATATCATTTGTTTTTCTAATTATCCATTCTAACTATTCCAAGTTACACAAGCTCAAGATCACCATTTTTGTACTATCGAGTGTAACTCAGAAACTCGTCCATATCAGTTATAAAATACTAGGACTAACTAGGTCCTTATATACTAAATCAAAGTCGACTATAAGAGTTAAGTAATAAATCATCATGACCTAATTAGTAATTTTAGACATTTTATACTAAGCTTTAATCAAAACTACTAAACTATAGATTATGGATTAAACACCAAGAGATTGGGCTTAATCACATAATCTAAAGGATAATACTTAAGATCTATGTTTGATTCTAATAGTGATATAATAATTAAGGTCAATCCTACAAACTTAATAGGATGAATCTCCTATCTTAAATCTAAGGTTAAAAGACAAAATAATCAAAATAAGTTGAAAAATTCTAGAAACTAATAAAACCAAGGTTTCATCCATTGAGTAACTCATTTATCCAATGAATGAACTCTAACTTATGATCTAGTCCTAGTCTTAGGAATGATCCTTAAGTGAGGTGTAAAGATCCTAAGAAGAGACTTAGAAAGATTTTCAAGTAACTGACGAATTGACCGAAATACTAATTTTTCTCACTTTAATAATTCCAATATAGTTATAAAAAGACTAATTAAAGGTTAAGGGTGCTTATCTTAAATTTTAGGCAAAAGACTATTTTGCCCCTACTTAAAGGTCCGAACAGTCAACTTTTTATTTTATAGTCCAAACTGAGGTTTCTTGGTTTCTAATGATTCTTTATTGTCTAACTTGAAGATAGACAGTAAGTATGTCCAATTCGAACAAGAAACGGGTGCTACAGATTCAAACTAAGGTTTTTGACTTAAGAGCATTTAAGTAATTTTTACTCTAATGAAACCTGATTTTTTATGTAGTTTATTGTAGGTTACTATTCAAGGATTCCATAGAGTCTAAGAACACTGCATTCTGAGGTAGATTGACTCAGTTACGGAAGTTTTGAGTTGGAAGGGCAATTTGGTAATTTTGGGTCGGTCAACGGGTGACAAAAACTGAACTTTTCTGTTTGAAGTATGATTTTAGCAAACTCAGTTTCTATAGCTTCCCTATAATATACTGAGTGTGTTGATAGAGAATAAACCCAATTCGGACCTCAAATGGTCAAGTTATGACCTAACTAAGGTTATGAGTATTTTGGTTATTTTTTAAATTTTTAGGATTCAGATCCTAAATATTAGTTTAGTTTATTGATGATATCAAAATTCTAAACTAGTTAGCATCTTGAATTTTCAGATTTGGAGTTGAATTGACCAAGTTATGGTCATTTGAATTCTAAGGGCAATTTAGTCATTTTTCACTAAAGTCAACTGTGAGATCTAGAGTTAACTTTTTGTCCTGATGACCAAATGGGAAAACTAATACTACTATAGTGATGGGGCCGCTCTCCTGAGCATTTTAAGATCCATATTGCCTATGTTTGGTCAACTATGTCCAAAGTTGTGAGATTTTAAATAGAGCATAAAATACTACTTCGTTATGCGTACCCTGAAACTAAATTCTACATTACATCATTTGATCTCTTTTATTTTTCTGAGTACTTTGAGACCTATATTAGCTATATTTGGATCATCATACAAAAATTTATTAAACTTTTAAGTTTTACTATTCAAAAATATAATTTGTATTATTTCACTATTCATTTATTCAATTCGTATTAACCTACTATTCATTCATAAAGTTTTTATTTCCTGTATTTAATAATTAATTAATTTGTAATTATTTAATATAAATTGACAGTTAATTATTAATTAATTTATTATTCAATTATTTTAATTATAATATTATTATTATCATTTAATTATGGTTAAGTTAATTAACTACGGTTTAATTTAATTAATATGTTAGTTATACTAACTAATGATTTTAATTAGTTTGAATTAATCATACGTAATCATTAATATCAAATGAATTATTAATCCTACTGTTAAGAATTTATTCTAATTACTTATTAAACTTGATCAATACTTTAATTTGTTAATTGGATGCTAAATGATCCTTAATCAAATATTATTAATGATAAATTACTGTTTAAAATATTAATTAAATTAGGTAAATTATTTACTATTTAGTTATTTGTTTGATAATTACACTAATCACACTCATAATTAATAATTAATTACCTTATTTGTTCAATTATTAATACTAACTACATTAATTAACTACTAACCTATAATTAATTATAGGTCGTGTCTTAATCTACAAGTATAATTATATATACATAAGGATTATACATATATGCATATAATCTATTTATATAATTAAATAATGTTTCATCTTATGTAGGTTTAATGGTGGCGGGACCCACTGCCACGTGGCGAGCATCCACAGGCCGCAGAGCAGCGCGTGGGACCCGCCAGGGGATACCTGGCACCATCCGAGCAGCCGCGGGACGCGCGTGGGACCCACGGGTCAGCCGACCGCGTCAGCGGGCCTCATGGCCCGTCAGCTGCGGGCCCCGCGCCCCGGTCATAGTGCCGCACGCAAGCCGCACATGCGGGCCTCGGGCGGGCCTGGGTCGACACGACCGGGTCGGACGCTTCGCCTCCTTCGCTCGGCCGAAGGCAGGGCACGCCAATGCCGGTCATCCCGGCGGCCATCGGCGGCGATCCGCATACCCCCGAGTAGGGCTCATCATGTTCTACCTACGGAGGGGTGGGTCGCCGGCTAAGGTGGTCCGGATTCACATCGGTACATAACCCTAAGTTGACTCTACGGAAGGAGGCGGGCTCAACGGCGTAAGGTCGATAGGGACGATACGACAATTATTACGAGCAATGCGATCATCCAATCTATCTATTGAGCTTAAGTGCAAGGGGGAGGGGAAGTACCTTGCGAACGGGGAAGGGAGGAAGATCTCGGCTCGAAGGATCGCCCGATACCCGACGCCTGGATGCTCCTTCTTCGATCTCTCGTACAGGTCCACAAGGACTTGGGAAGAGGAAATAGGGGGTAGGGCAGACCTCGTGAGGAGCTTCTCGCGCCGCGAGAGGGGACCGCGGCGGTGTTCGATCCTGGATCGAACGGTTCGATCTTGGATCGAACGGTGATGATGCGTCATTTGATCCATGACGGCGAGGGAACGGCGCGACGGCTGGTGGAACGACGTCGTTTGGTAAATAAAATAACATTTAAAATTTTATTTAAATACTTTAAATAATTAATTATTAGTTATAATTAATTCCAATTAATCAATTAAGTCCCAAAAATTTCCAAGTACTCACTCCTAGCTAATTGAGGGTTGAGGAACGCAATGGCGATGTCAGATTTTTGATCCGACGAGTATTTTAATTTCCCAATTTTCAGGGCATTTAAATATTATTAAAATATTCGTCAAACTTTTGATGACTTCCGATTGACACGAAAACATTATCCCTATCTAATTTGGGGGTAATGAGCGCAATGGCGAAATCCGTTTTTCGATCGGAGGTCAATTTAGATAGGTCAAATTTTAGGATTTCTGAATTTTTAGAAATCAGGATTCGATCCTTTTTTACTCCTGATTTGAACTGGGTCTTAGAGGTTGACTCCTATTGAACTAATTAGCACTTAGTATCAAAATTACGATTGAGATTAGTCCTAAATGATAATGGTAATAACTTGGGTTGTTACACATGTACCGTTCAGATATCAGTCAATAATAACTATCATGGGCTTACATTTAGTTCAAATAATAGGCTTTCGACATTGCATAAAAGGTGTGCATGTGCTTTTTAGCTATCTTTCTTTTGAACAAGCAAATGTACATCTTGCTTTTATTCCATTAAAATTATGATTTGATCTCTTTTTTATACTAAAGCCTGTGTGTAATCCATAAGCCTTGTAAAAGTAAAAAAAATATTATTAGCATAATTAAACTTCATGCCTACTTTAAGAATTCTAATTATAATATCATCACTGTCGACAGTAATAGCTAATTCCCTAACCATTCCTCCCTATAAATATTACAATATCAATGTAAGACTCAGATAGAAAACTATATTTATATTTTAAATGATTCAGACCTCCAATAGCACATTATCATTACAATTAGAATTATGATGATGATCTTCTCCAAGTTGAATTACTACAATAATAAAAAAAATATTAAGCTAGTTACGCAAAATTGGAAAAGTAGATAGACAAGCATTCACCTTCATGAGAGATATTCGACAATGGTTCGCAGTTGATGTTTGCTTCAATGAACTAGCTTGCATCGAATCAGTTAGCATGGGGTATTTTTTGATGATACGGATTTGTGGCAATAAATCTTGTGCCATAATTTCGAGAATAAACTAGTAAAAATAACATTTAATTTCAAGTCACCAACATAAACCCTAAACTCTAAACATAGAGAGTAGTGATGCTAATAGATAACTATCGATGACTGCTTAGCAGTAGCTATAAACTATATAAACAAGCATTTATAATGAAAAATTTATAGTTAAAGAGATTAAATATTATATATTATTGATATTAAATATTATATTTTGAGTTTATCATTCATATTAAATATTATATTTTGACCAAAAATATGCTGAGAAACCTACAAGTGTTTGATCAAGCAACATAGTTGATAAATAAAAATGCTAAAATCAATACTTTAACTTAAAATGGAAGCTGTAGATTGTGTTTTAAAGATCCTGTAACGACCCGAGGTCGTTACTTTGCATTTTAGGTCAAAATCCCAATACTAACATTGAGACCTCGGGAAATTTCAATTTAGGGCAAACAAAATTACCAATAAATAGAAATAAGTTTTAGATCAAAGTGCCCTAGTTTCGGAGGAATCCGAATAACGGAAGCTCCCGCTTTATTTTCTGAATTATTTAAATTTTAAAAATAAAGAACATTGACATATGTGTTCGAATTCATCGTTTTAGTGTCGTTGTGTTAAGTATATTATTTAAAGGCTGCTCGAGAAGTTTCAACAAATTCTAAGCGTCGATTTTATCGTGGTTAATTTTTGAAGTTTTTAAACTTAAAAATTAATATAAAAAAATAAAATATTACTCTGAATTGAAAATTTTCAGCGCGATGGTGTTCATAATATTATAACATATCTTGGTGTTAAGTTTTATTGTATTTGGACGCCAAACGGTAAAAAAATGTGATTAATTTAAGTTTAAGTAAATTTATATATTTTTCTTTTTCTTCTTAAGGTTTCCTTCTTCCTTAATCCCCCCTCCCCCCTTAAAAGTTACATAAGTTTTCTTTCTTCCGCCAGAGGCGGAAGAAGCTTCCGCTACTGGCGCATACTATGGGCCATTAAGGCGCTAATCCCGCACGTTTGGCGCAGGAGATTCCTCCGACGCCTATTTAAGCGCAGCCTCCCTCCTTTTTTTTTCCCTCAGCCCACACTACAGCAACAACCGCCCTCTCAGCCCTCTTCTCTAGAAAATTGAGAACAAATCATGGCATCAATGCTCCAATGAATATATAGCCCCTGTGATGACCGCTTTTCAGTGCCCGGTGATATTTTTCACTAATGCTCTAATGAATATAAGGTTGATAACTGAGTATGATTTTTAACACAGTACTAAATATAATGACATAAATTAACAAAATACAGAAGCAAAAATAATATATCATCCATGCATTACATCGAAAAAATAAAGTAAAACATTGTCTCTGAAAGAAAATAAAATTACATCTAGAACAACTTAAGTTATTAAAGACCAAAATTTAAATGTTTATGAATGACATGGTTCTCTCGCAAAGAGGAGAAAGCAATAAAGCACTAAACAAATTGTTCAGCAACAAGCTCCTCCTTAGGCACCTACTCCACCTTGAATGAGGGATCCTCGAAGTGCTCCAAGCCTGATATGTCTATTTCACTGATTTTAAGACAATAATTAAAGTGCTTTTAAAATGCAAAATTTAAACCGCATAAAACTGAAAGTAAAGCTATAACTCTAAATCAAAGCTGTTGAAAACAAGACTGCAAACTAGAAAATATCACTACTGAAAATAATGTACAAAAATTGAAATATGCAACTCAAGAAAAATGATAAATCACACCACTATTTTGAGAAAATTGATATTTCAAATATTAGCAATCTTTTGTTACCTAGCAATTCCCAGGACCGCCATAATAGAACGATCCTTTACCATTTTTAACCTTCATTCTTGAGGCACTGTAGCATTTAAGCGAACGACTAGCCAATACAAAATTGACGAAAGAAGGCTCCTGGGGTTTTCCAGATTTGTCTACAAACATTATATCCTCAAAGTCAGCAGCCTTTCCATATCCTTCAGATGAATCGTGACCGCTTCCCATTGGCGGGGTTACTCCATTATTAAATGAACATACTAAACCTCCCATTAAAATCATTGAAGCACTGTTGGCCAAGTTAGTGAAGAGGTTTTGTGGAAAATAACCGACTGGATTACTGTAAGTATTTGCACCTTCATATACCCACCAATCTCCTGTATGAGCATCCTTTAAAAAATTTTAAATTATTTAGTCATCATTAGTATTATCCAATTACATAATCAATATTAAATAACTAAAAAAGCATGCAAAATAAAAGAAAATTAATCTATATATTTCATGTAAATCATGAGAAAAAGCTATAAGCAAAATCAATTAAAAGCAAAGGTTCTTGCCCCATTAAAGATAATAGTTCTTACAATAAAATTATTAATATAAATTCTCTAATACAAACTTTTTTAATATTAGAACATCTGTTTATTAGCTTTTAATATTAATTTATAAATCCAAACTCATTTAATAAATAGGAGCATCTACTTGACATTAAATACTATATAGTTACTATTATGTAATAATATTTAATTATTAATAAGTTCATAATTAGTATCTTACAATTAAATGTTATAATAAATTTGTATGCACAATAAAAAAACAGTTACCTTGAATATCTTATAATGACCGTAATACTGTGTTCCGCCGTACTGAGAGAGAGGCCAAAGCTTTGCTCCAGGGATGGAAGCAGCATTCTTGCTTGGAACAAACCCGCGGCATTTCAAGTTAAAGCAGCCTGTATTCTTAAAGTTGTCCGCCTGTTCAAATAAAACATATAAAGTAAGAGAAGAAGAAGAAGAAGAGTTCGCTTATTATGCGATAAGATCAAAACGAATCAGAAGAAGATAGTTTGCTTACCGTCCAAAGAACAAAAAAATGAGGATCGTAATCGCCATATAAATTTGGGTAAATCTGAAATAACGCATGCATTATAAAAAATAAAAAAAACAAATTAGTTGCATGACTTTGATTATGTATTAGTCTGTATATACTTACGTGCCATCCGACTTTAAGAATATTAAGTTCGTCACCATGACCATTTACGAGGTCCATTGAAGTCATCGCCTGTTGAGAAGCTCCAACTGGAAAGCTCCAAACAGAAAACTTTGCTTGCAAGCCATAGAAGGCACCGCCAAAGCCAAGGTTATTAGTTCGATACAGTTCATACTGCACCGAGATAGCTTTTGTAAGCAAACTATTATATTATACTTTTTGATAGTGTAAAGGATAGTCCAATTCATTACCCTATTGATAATATTGCTGGTATCTTCATTCTGCTGAAAGATTGCTGGAATATTATCGATTGACGAAACAGAGGCATTCTGCATATACATCATAAGAACTCGATTGCATCGCAGTGACTATCGAAACATTTGTTATAAGAAAATCACCTGTGATTGTAGCCATACGTTTTTGTTGCGGCTGGCAGATATATTTCTAGCATAGGAAGATGGAAGAGCCAAACAACAAAGTAAAATAGGGAGCCACCTCAAAACAATTGATGACATGATTTCTTCTCGATTCATTCCCCTTTGTTTTAGACTGCAGCTATATATATATAAGATCCAATTTTAGGTACCGTAAATTGCTTATGGAAATAATTTCATAAGGATATTTATGTATATATACTCTTGGATTCTGCAAATTTATTGCGGCATTACAAAATATTCTTCTGAACTAAATCTAAATGTGATGCCTTTCTTAGCCACGAACATGAATTTCGTATAATAATGCGTATTAAGAAAAAAAATTATTGCTATAAAGACTCAAATTTCTTCTGTTAATTTTATCAATTAATTGAGTGCCCAAACCCTCAATTTTTAGAATGTGTTATTTCGAGAGATTATCGACACTCTGACTAATAAACATGAACTGTTGAATTTCAATTTATAATGCATTATATTAACTTTTAAATATTAAGACTTTAAAATTTATTCTTAAATGAAACTTGAAATTATGATCTCATTAATCTAGTAACCAACTTGGGTAGTTACAGACCTCTATTCACTCTCAGATTAGATTTTTCATTAATCCTCTAAAGAATATAAGGCTAATCACTCAGTGTGATTTTTAACATAATACTAAGTATAATATCATAAATTAACAGAGTGCGGAAACTAAAAAATATATCATCCACGTTTTACATACACCCAGAAAATAAAGTAAGACACTCCACTCAAAAAGAAACTGAAAATACGTCCAGAACATATTAAGTTATTACAAACCAAAATTTAAATATTTATGAATGACACTCTCTCTCACAAAGAAAACAAAGTGGAAAGCACAAAACTAGCTACTCATCAACGCGCTTCCCTCAGGCACCTGATCCACCTCAAATGCGGGCTGCTCGTAAAACAAGACTGCAAACTAGAAAATATCACTGCTGAAATAACGTAAAAAATTTGAAATATGCAACTGAAGTATGAAATCTCGATTGTGCCAATGCACCGCCTAGCAGATCATAGGTGTGCTAGTAGCACCGCTTACATGCCCTAGGGTGTGTCAGTAGCACCACTAACATGCTCAAGGGTGTGTAATCACACCACTAAACAGACACAAGGTGTGTTAATCGCATCGCTAATGTAATAACCTTAATTGTTATCATAGCTAAACCAAATTAATCCAAGCTAAACAAAACTTCAATTCTCATTTCATTAGACTCAATGGGTCATCTAAGCCTAATCCTAAAAGTTTGAAACTAATGAGAGCTCATTTGAGCATTTTAGCTATTTTGCCTATTTTTGGATACTAAAAAATAGTTAAAATAATTTGATTTCTAAATTAAAATCTGATTGAATTCCTCATTCCCTAATTAGCTAAAGGTGAATTTTTTGAAATTTTTGAAATTCATTAAGTCCTAAATTGGTTTTAAAAACTTTGGAAATTAATTGCATTAATTAAAGAATTTAAATTATTAATTAAATTAAATAAATTAATTATTTAACCGTAGGATTCGCTGTCGGGACCGCGGTAGATCCGTTGTGGGGTCCCGACAGCGGCACAGCTATCCCAACCTATCGATGCCTCTCCACGAACTGCGACGTGGAATCAATCGGCACTAGTTAGTAGCGCTAGGATTATCTAGTGCCCGTTGGATTGAATAGCCGATCCAACGGTTGTGGTCGCGCCCGTGGTATCATTAGTTAGATATAGCATCAAGCCATCCAATCCCAACGACTTTGCAGATCAGACGGCTAAGCCCTCCTCGAGTCCTATTCACCTTCGTCCCAAATTCACCTGTTCGCGTGTCTGGTCCCCCCCGACAGCTCGACCTCTGCAGTCCCCATGGCAGTACGGGTGTGGCACCTCAGCCCCGTCGTGGTCCTGTTAACTCTTAAGTTAACATGATTACGATGGAGTGGCCACCAAATGATAAATTTTTCACTTATAAATAGATTAAGTAATCACCCTAATCTATTATAATTAAGGGTTTGTCATTTACTAGAGCATTTCACTAAATGATAAATACAAAAAATATTCAGAGTGCGGAAGCAAAATATAAACATCCATTCCATTACAATATGATAAGTAAAACATATAACTTAGAAAAAGTACAGTAACAGAAAATACAAATAAAATATGTATTATCACAAAATATTAAAGAGTTTAGTTGAAGCAGAAATAAAAGCACTCAGTCTCACAAGCAAAAATAAAAGAAAAGAATTATGAATTTCCAGCAGCATGCTCCTTCTCCTGAAGAAAATCTTCAGAAGGCTCCACTATCTCAAACATCTCAGAATTTACCATTGTCGGTTTCACAATGATAGAGCCCCAACCAAAAAAAGAGAAAATCTTGTTATAAATATTGTCTAAGCATATTTTAAGCTAATTATAATTCTTATTCTCTTAGATAACACCGCTTTAACTCAGAAACTAAGCAACAACATAGGTGCGAAATGCATATGAAATGAAAAAGGAAAGCTATAAATAATAAGTTTATAACTTAAATAAGAGGAAGTAAGCACATACATCCAAATCAATGCTGCAATAAAGTTAGGCATAAAAGAGAAAATAAATATTAATAACTGAAAAGGAACTCATCCTAAATATGCTTATGATCAATGTGAACTTATGATGATTAACAAATCATAAATGAACATGTACTATATTTAAACAATTTAAAAGCAAATATAGCATCTTATATATATAATCAAATACACAAATCTAGCATCGTATGTATAAATAAGTAAGCAAGACTAGTATCCTACACATGAACATATGAGTAAATTAGTATCTTATATATGAATAATTGAATAAAAACTAATATCTTATTTATACACATGTAAGTAAATCTAGCATCCTAGCACACAAACAAGTAAACATGCTAACACCCTCCTAGCACATGAATAAATAACAAGCTAATATTCTAGCACATGTATAAGCTCCCTAAGCCCCCAATCATTAGGCTCAGGAGCGGAGTGTCACTCGTGCAAATCCCTCACTCAACATTGGATTAAGTAGAGTCCACAATCCACTGGTGAGGGAAGGATGTGCACATAATAATAAAGAGGATGAGTCACTACATCTAACATACATACAGAGTGCGAAAGCAAAATAAAGTAAATATCACATCCATCCACCATGCATCACATAATAAATAGTACTACAGCTCAATAAATAATAAAGTGCAGAAAGTAAATTGCAGTCACAGTACATGTATTATTACAACGTTTAAATAAATAGTTTTAAAGACTCAAAATAAATCTAAAGCCACTCATCCTCATAAAAGACTGAAAGAAGACTAAGCAGTATCCGGCTCTCTTGGCTGAAGCTCCTCCTCTAAATAAAGCACTTCTCCTTCAGCACCCAGCTCCTCAAATCTATCTGAATCTGACATTATCAGTTTCATAATGCCAGGGCCCCAGCCAATAAAAAAAAATCTTGTTAGACAGTTGTCTAAGTATATTTTAGGCTGAATATTTTACACGAGGTATTAATGTCACCACTTTAACTTAAGCACAACAAAAAGGTAAACTAAAAGCAGTATGAGCAGTTAGCATACAAAGGATAGGATAAGTTATAAATAAAGCATTTATAACAAAACAATAAATGAGGTAAAAGCACACTTCAATAACTAATAAAGGAATGGGCGTATGCATATATATAGTGCAGTAAGTAAGAGTACTAAAAGTAAAATCTAACCCTAAACATGTTGATGATCATTTGACATATGCTAATTAAAGGTAGAAATCTAAAATTTATACATATAATAAGCAGTAAAGTCTAACATCCTATAATTACATACAAATGAGTAGGTAAGTAAAGAAATATAGCTGACTAAAATATGCATCAAAATACAATACATAGTAAGCTAAAATTGAAACAGGTATGTAAAGACTTCCATATCAAAAAATTGGCCATCAAGCTGACGAAATCCTCAAAGTCTTTCTGGGCTTGGGCAGACAGAAATTTTCATAGTCTTTTTGGGCTAGGGCAGACAGAACCAGTAGCAAAACTGAGGAGGCAGTAAATACAAATGCAGAATCTTTTTGTTATTTTACTTTTGTTTCTGTGGACACGTCCAGAAATAGTTGAGTAGTCAAGCACATCTACAAGACTTTACAGGTTCCAAGCTTAACACACACTCCTTAATGAGTAATGTTAAGCATCCTTATTACTCCTTACCCCTGTCCATTAGGGTAAATGTGCATCCGAATATACTAAAATAAATTGAACATAAAGGCAACTATTATCCTAAAATATACTAAAATATATTGAACCCAGATATAATTTCTAATCTTAGGAATAGTTCTAATGTGATGTGTAAAGTCCTAAGAAAAGACTTAGAGATAATTTAGAAAATTTGACTATCTTGACCTAATAACTGATTTTAACACTTAGAATGATTCTATTACAGTTCTAGTATTAGTTATAGCAATTTGGAGATAATTTAGGGTTTAAAGATGCTTAACCTAAATTTTGGGCAAAATGACCATTTTGCCCCTACTTTAGAGTCCAAAGAATGACTTTTTAATTTAGGGCTCCAAATTGGAATTTCTTATTGCCAAATGATTCATTACTATCTAACATGATGATAGACAGTAAGTATGCTCAATTTGGATAAGAAACAGATCTTATAAGTCCAAACTAAGGTTTTTAACCTATCTAACATAAGAGTAGTATATTTATCTTATTGCTATTTGCGTGATTATTAATTACATCCGGAAGGGATTGGATTTTATAAGAAGGGTCAAGTATTAATACTTAAGATAAGAATAGTATATTTATCATAAGTATTAGGTTAATACATACATTGGATTATGAGAATAAAATGAGGAATCCAATATATATATAATAATATCAGCATTTCCAGTAGGCCGATCACATCACAATACTATATTAAGTAATATAAAGATAAAGTGCAGAAGCTAAAATATACATCCAGAAAGTATTCATCACAGAAGCTGAAATAAATATTCATCTCAAAAAAAAAAAAAAACTACATTCAAAAGTATTACAAATGATTTACTAAAATACAAAATCAGAGTCTAAGTACTTAACTAAAAGAAAGCTAAGTAAAATAGTAAATGCTGGAGGAGAAGTGTCCACTAATGCTCCATGAACTTCTCCTGGATCTCTTGAGTATCCACCTGATCTGGCTCAACAAGTTATTCAGAGTCTAGCAAATTTAAAAATCAAATGTACGCTGTAAAAAGCCTTAAATTGTGGTCTCAAGACAATGAATATTCTTAACAGTCGTGGCATTCAGTGCAACACTATTCACTTGTTATTCTCTCATAATTTTACTTTTAAGTATTATTAAGATTATGCTTTCCACTAACTTAACTTACATATTTCCCCCTCATTGATTTAAATTATGAGCGATACAATGAGCATTGAGAAATGATTAAAACATGTTTATCTTATTGCTATTTGAGTGATTATTGATTACATCTGGAAGGGATTGAATGCTCATATCTTCAATAATATAGTTATAAGTGAATCTATTATCATTTACAAAATTAAATCCCAGCTTCTTGGGATCATCGGCAAGTGGCGGGAACCAATCTCTCCTTCTAATTCTATGGCTCCGAATATTTTTCAGGATTGGAAGAAAACCCTAATGTTGATTTAATTTTTGTGTCTTTTGGCAGTCTGGGATATGACCGGTGCCTCCTTCTGCTTTCGGCCTTCTCTTGTTGATTTTACATGTGGATGCCTTTCGGTTTTGATCTGCTCTTGTGAGGTTTTTTTCTACCGGGGTTTTAATCTCTCTTTAATGTTGTTGCTATTGGTCAGACTTTAGTTCTGCTTTGAAGAGCCTTTGATATTATTGTTCTGATATTGATAGTCATATGGATTTTTTGATTGATTTTCTTGGTTGGAAATCTTGAACTGGGCTGTTGCTTCTTATGGATTGGGATGTTTTCTTAGGCCATTAGAAGTAACTTCCATTGATACAGATAACTTTTTAGATGCCGAGAATTGATGCTCCGTCGAGTCCTTGTATCGATCTCCTCAATCCAAGGAGCTGAGCATTTTCCTTTCCCTTGTTTTCTTGAACAATTTTTTTATAAAATATGCGAGTCTCCCCCTCAAATTTAAAAAGAAGTAAAAAAATATTCGAATAGCATTTTAATGTCTTATAAAATTGAAAGTTTTTGGGTAAAATCCATAGAAATCTCTTTTCTTAATAAAAAATTAATTTCTTATTTAAAATGATTTCTCTCAAAACTTAACAGAGAATGTATAATAAAATAAAAAGAGCAAAATACTCAACCCCTAAAATTTTACTAAGCTTCCTTAAGAAGTTTAAGAGAAAATGCATTAAGAAATACAAAAAAAAATACGTTGGCATTAAAATTTATAAATAAAAGTTGAGACATTGAAGCCAACCACTTTCTTTATACATTTTATAATAGGAAATGCATGTTTTGAGGCAATTCTGCATAAGAACGATATCGAGACTTTAATACATCAAATGCAAATTAATATTTTGTAGGGTCGAAAGAGATTTGGCATTAACTCACTCCACTGAAGCAATTATTTCTTCAAATATATATATATGCTATGCATCATTTGTTTGATGAGCACACACTATGGCTTCAAATGCTTTGAGGTTGTTGCATTTTGCACTGCTCTTTTATTACTCTCTACGTTCTTCCAGTGGTAGACAGATACTGCTCAGCCAAGAATCACAGGTGCAATTCTTTGTTGAAAGCATTAAATCTTAGTTGGTCATTACAATCAACATATCTTAGCACTTATGATGTACAACCAGAATATCTCTATTGCATCAGCCAATAATCCATCTCATACCGAAAGAAATGAAGCAGAATACATTCTACAGACAGATGCTATTAGTAATTCCATCAACAAGGTAACGATATATGTAATCCTTAGTTTAATTTTGTAAATCCTAACAAAAACTCCTTTACAGTATGTGGTATATCGAACTAACAACGGTGCCTTCTACGGCTTGCAAGCAAAATTTTCTGTTTGGAGCTTTCCAGTTGGACCTTACCAGCATACCATGGCTTTAATTGATCTAAGCAATGGTCTATATGGTGATTATGACGATATCAATACTATACAAGTCGGATGGCATGTAAGTTTTTACGCATACATATAATTAAATAATTGCTATTGAGCTGTTTTACATACAACTTGTGTGATTTTCAGATTTACCCGAGTCTGTATGCTGATTATGACCCTCATTTTTTTGTTAGATGGACGGTAATGCATGCTTTTTAGTCAGTATTCTTGAGAAGTTATGGGAAAAGCCCAACTTTGTCTATTTTTACTTACTTTATATGTTTTATTGGTTTGTTTTTTTATTAATTTGAATAGGTGGATGGCTTCAGTAAGACTGGCTGCTATAATCTCATTTGTCCAGGGTTTGTTCTGAGTAAGAATGCTACTTCTATTCCTGGAGCTAAGCTGTGGCCTCTATCTAGCTACGGTGGAACACAATACTACGCTCATTATAAACTATTCAAGGTTATTTATCGTCACAAATTCTTTATTAAAGAAAATATAATGAGAAAGTGACATTGAAATAAAAAAAGGAGCCACTTTCTCTGAATAATTTTATATAAATGACATGAATAACTCTCCTTATAAGAGAACATGATGTTCTTGGATTTTAAATGCTTTATTGTTTATTTGTAATTGGATATATTGTTTACTAATACTTATGATGCCTTTGAAGGATAGTAAAACTGGAGATTGGTGGATATATGAAGGTGCGAACACTTACAGCAATCCAGTTGGTCATTTTCCACAAAGTCTCTTCAGTAGTTTAGCTCACAATGCTTCAAATATTATGTTGGGAGGTCATGCAATTGCTATTAATAATGGGATAACCCCGCCAATGGGAAGTGGTCATGATGCATCCGAAGGATATGGAAAGGCTGCTGACTTTGAGGATATACAATATGTAGAGAAAACTGGAGAAACTAAGGCACTTGATGAATCTGATTTCACATACGTCCATCCTTCGCTTAAATGCTACACAGGTACAAGAATGAAGGTTACAAATGGAAAAGGATCCTTCTATTATGGCGGTCCGGGGAATTGCTAAAAATGTTTGTTAAAAATTGTTAATGTTTAAAAATCCAACTTCCCTTAAGAACTATTGTTATTTTACATATTAGTGCTCATAAAATATTTTTTTTATATTTTCAAAATGAGTTATTCTACATTCTTAAGATTGCCCAACTTTTATACTTACAAAATCTTTTTATTCTTAAGATTGTGTTTATTATTAATTAACCTCTTAAAGATACACAAAGCTGGCACCAAATTATTCCCAAATAATTTTTGAATTGCCTTTGGAAGTACTAAATTAATGTTCTCATAAATAAAATTTAATACTAAATAAGAAAACCATAAAATCATAAAAATTAATATCATTTTTAAAAATGGTTTAAGCATTTATATTTCGAATATCTCTTGTGCAACAGTGAAGGTCATGCCTTTCCTTGTTCATGCAAATATTTGTGGCCTGCCAACATAAATGGTGTTCAAATTTGAATCACAATTAAATTGTTTTAAGTACTTAGAGATCATAAATTACTTTTAACATTTATAGAATGCAACAATAAAATTCAAAACATGAGAAATTAAGCATGTTTATCTGATCATTATAATTTGGAATCCATATTCTATCCTGATACTCCTTGTACAAGCCCTCTCTTAGGCAAGGCATAGCTTTATTATTATCCCTCTAGAAGTTAGACTAGCCCCACCCTAAAGCATGCTTTGCCCGTAGTGAACACTTTCATTTCATATAACTATAACATCAAAAATATAAGCTTAAAGCATAGCTAAAGCATATAAAAAATAAATATAAAATATTGTATCTTTTGTTTAGATCGATTAGGATTTAAACCAAAAGTAGAAGTAAGCATTAAGAAATCAAAAATTAAAGCAAGAAAATCAAACTTACAAAATAATCACAGTCATAAGACAGAAATTACGTGGTTCGGTGATCACACCTACGTCCACGGGGAGGAGAGCAAAGTTTTACTAAAATCAGAGAGGAATACAAATGATTTTCGGGTTAGAGAACCCTTACAAAACCTTTCTCTTGGAGATTTATTTATTTCTATTCCTATCTTGTATATCAAAGCCTATTTATAAGTCATCCTTGATTCTCAAGAGTTACAAATTCCAATTTCAATAATTACTGTATTAAAAGGGCCTAAATAAAACTTTCAAATTCGGCCACCATAATTCCTGAAACGAAAGTTATTAATGCGGCAGTTTCTTAATGCCATAATTGGGAGATTTAATTCTATATAAAAAAAAATAATTTCCTTTAATTTTTTTTTCATTTAAGGAAACTTAATTTACTTTAATTTTTCTTTAATTAAGAAAAATTAATTTTCTTTAATTTTACTTCATCTTTATTCCCTTCTTGATTTGTATCTCAAAGTGCATCACTCTTCAAAGGTATCTGAAATTTTATTTATCTATCATCAGTGATTACTTTTGTTGTTTATAGCAACGTACTTTTTCATAAAGCTCTCATATATCTATCATCAAATTTTTTTTTTTTAATAGAAACATGTATATTTTATTAAATTAAAAGCAAGGGTACAAAGAACAGTTGGGTGGTTCAACTAAAATCTAAATCTAAAAATCCAAAAACAAATCCTAAAAAAGATAAACTCAATGAGTATCTAAAAAGACCCATCAAAAAAAGGAAAATAAAAAACAAAATATACAAAAGGTCAAAATAAACAAAAAAAGAGTAGCCAGCCACAATAACCATCCAAAGCCAATCTAAGAATAGATCCTGCAAAATGGTCTCAAAGTGAAATCTAAAAATTGAGAACTTACCTGACAACCGCACAAGAGATCCACAAAAGACCATCATAAAATAGAAGAGCAGCAACTTCCAGAGGCAGCATCTGAGATCAAATTGATAGCAATAGACCCCGTAGTAGAGCCTACCATAGAACCTCACTGCTGCGGCCCACACAGAGGGACGTCCCACCTGGTAAAACAAAAGCAAACTGCGATGAAAGAGATGTAGAGAATCCATCTGGCCTCAACCGAGAGACACGGACTGCCATGATCTATATTGGTTTTAAAGGGATCAATCTGCCCAATAACAAATGGCAGCACCCCCAACGAAATTTTATCCGATGAAGCCGATCCCATCTTGAAAAAAAACGCCATAGAAAGGCGAGCCATGAACAACCAAGGAGCGACAACCAATTAACTTTCCAAACCAAATGGGATATTAACATAATTGACCCAGCTTATATAAACACCAAGCAGTTGACTACCAAACATCATCCCAACTCATTTACGGTAATAAAAATAGTTGAATAATCATCCAAAGCATTCAACCGAATGGTGCAGCAACCACTAGTCCAGAGGTGAAGCATAGATAAAGTGCAGCTTGTATAAATAATAAGCAGGCGGCCATTAAGATAAACAACAGCAGCTAGAATCAGCATCCCAACTCAATCAACGTAATAAAAGCAGCGAAATTATCAACCAAAATATTCAACCAGCAGCCACTAGTCCAGAGGTGAAGCATAAATAAAGTGCAACTTGTATAAGTAATAAGCAGGTGGCCATTAAACTAAACAGCAGCCACTAGAATTAGCATCCCCAACTCTATTAGAATTATAAAAATAGCTGGATAATCAACCAAAACATTCAATCAACAGCCACTAGACCAGAGGTGAAGCAAAAAATAAAGTGCACCTAAAATTCCAATCGACAATCATATGAATCCAGCGAACAATGCAGCCCCAGCATAAAGCAAGAAGCCAAAAATTGAGAGCCATGGCCCAAAGGCAGCAACCAATGGCAGCACAATTATATGTCAAAATGAGATTTGATGCCAACTCATTAATATTATTCTAGCTAAACTTTGCAATATTAAAATTTGTAAGGCAGATTTGGATATCATCAGTTATATTAGTTGTAATTGAATTAATGTTCATAAAAATATTTTGGTATTTAGCACTGTTTCTAGCAGTCCAAATATTCCAAAAGGTGAAGGTATCTAGAATATTCCCAATGGAAATTTTGATTTTTTTACAAGAAAGTCAATGGTGGAAGATGCTTTTGATATCCATAAGGGAAGGGACAGAATTGAACCAGGGAGCAGCCCAAAGAGTTTTGTTAGCATTGCTTTCAATAAAAATATGATTTGTGGATTCAATTTCATTACAGCAGTGACACTTGGAAGCAATATTGAAACCCAATCCTTGCATGATGGTATCAACACTAATAAATTTGTTGTAAAGCTTCCATAGGAAGATGCTAATTAGGTTAGGGATGCAATTATGCCAGATCCAATCAGGAAAAAGGGGGATACCATGGTGTCTGCAACAATCCAAGAGGTAAGTTAGGATAATCTTATTGTCCATGCAGAAGGGGGAGTTGGCAAATCTAGTGTCTTTAAGAGTAGTGATATATGAGGCGACATCATTAATTGCTTCGTTGGATAGGCATTCAGATAGCAGGGACAAATTCCACCCATCAGTTTGGGAGAAACAGTTGGCAAGAAGAAGCTTAGATTGGATGATATTGGCATAGATATAAAATAGATCCCTATCTTTGTTCCAGCAGCCATACCAATAGGAAATAGAGGGGTCAAGATTATCCTAGACAAGAGAATCTTCCACAGTGTCCCTAAGAGCCAACATTCTTCTCCAAGTAGAAGAGTCCAAAATTTTATTCTTAATCACTGCAGGGTGAGAATCGGCAGAGTCTTTCGCAAGAAGGATACTAGCCCAAATGGTAGGGGATGATCTGAAATTCCACCACAGGTTCAAAGAAAAAGCATTGAGGATAGAAGTAAGATTTATAATACCAAAACTACCTTCATTGAATGGAAGGGAGATTTGGTCCCAAGAACACCAAATGATTTTGCTACTTTTTTCATGGACCCACATGAACTTGTTAAAAATGGATTTGATTTTGTTTAAGATAGCTTTAGTGGGAGAGAAAACTTCAAGCCAGTATAAAGGAATAGTGTTGAGAATATGTTTAATTAGGTTAAGCTGACCACCTTGGGAGAGATATTTATTTTTCCAACTTTACAATCTCTTAAAAATAGCATCAACGAGGCTTGTGTAAATTTCATTTTTGTTATGTCTAGTGAAGATAGGAATACCAAGATAGGTGAAGGGGAATTTTCCTTTTTTTGAACTTGAGAATGTTGGAAATATTTGAGCAGAGTCTAGCAGTACTTTTGTTGTTAATGAAAAAATTGGATTTGGCATGGTTAATATTTAAGCCCAAATTAGTTTTAAGAGTGGAAAGAAAGGCAGCCAGTTTTTTCAACGAGTTACTGTTACCAATAGTGAAGATAATAATGTTATCAGCATAGGCAAGATGAGAAATCAAAACTTTACCACTCACATTGATTGAAGGTGCGGATTGTTTTTGAACAACACATTGATGCTATGAGACCAATAATTCATAGCCCAAATGAATAAAATGGGGGAAAGATGATCACCTTTCCTAAGATCCCTTTCAGAAGGGAAGAACCCCGAAGCAGTCTTCTGTGTTATTACAAATATTACCATGTTCATCGATTACTCATACAATTAACATATTTAGTTAGTAAAAAATATGGATATACAAAATATTTAATTTTTAAAAAGAATATAAACTTCTAATCTCGACAACTGAGTCCAAAGTGGTCAACTCATTATTCACAATCTCTTCATCACAACACAATGATTCTGTAACAATTTAAGGGTACCATAAATACTTAAATAATATAAAGAATATTAGTGCATAATTGTTCAACATTTAATAACTTCATATTAAATATTGTTATGTATTGACTTGCTGCAAGCAATAAATATCTATGCTAGTATTCTCATCAATCATTACTGTAAGAATATTTTCTCAAATAACAAAAATCTAAATTGAAAAAAAAAATATCGCTTATTTATTTTTTTTTAAAAAGAGTAAAACTAATCTTAGCTATCAAATTATAATTCTTAAACCTGCAAAGTTGTATCTCATACTCAATTTCAAAATAATAGAAAATTATATAATCATATAAGTGATATGATATTTAATTTTAAAAAGAAATTCTGTATTTAAAAATTATTTTATCAATAAAATCTCAGTTCGTTGCACTATAAATATAATATCAATATTTCAAAAACTTTGCACATAAGTGAAACATTTGTCCTTATAGTTTGGAGCCCAACTAATTATAAGATCTAAAAAATGTTGGAATTTCTCGTTATCCATCATCATTTCTAAATTTTCATAACCCACAAAAGCTAAATCATAATTGAAAATCTAGTATTATATATTATACAAAAGCTAAACATTAAATATTAACTATCACAGCATTAAATAAGACTATGAAATAATAAAAGCATAAAGCAATAATATTCAATTGAGAAATATGTAACTAATAAGCTTATTCACCCTTTCAATCATGCCAATTTCAGTTGTTCTCATTTACTTTTTGCGGATGATATTTTATTTTTTGGGCAAGCTGAAAAAGATAACATGTATGGCTTTAAAAAGTGTTTGGATGATTTTCTAGAAGCTTATGGTCTTAGTATTAATGAGGACAAATCTCACATCTTCTACTCTAAAAGCAGTTAAAAATATTGCTATGCTTTCTAGAATTTGGAATTTCCCCACAGCCCTCTTTCCCATGAAGTATTTAGGGCTGTCGGTCCTCCCCTGTCGGCCATGCATTTCTCACTTTGCCCCTCTTATTTCAAAGCTTCACAATTGGATATCGGGTTGGGCGCAGAAATCCTTGGGTTTTGTCGGTAGATTGCAACTGCTCAGATACTCGATTTGGCCTCTTCTGATACATTGGTTTAAAGCCACTCTCATCCCTATAAGTATTATCAATATTATAAAAAAGCTGTGTGCAAATTTCTTGGATCACGGGTCTCTTGATCGTAAGCTGCATACAATTGCTTGGGTCAAAGTAGCTGCTCCCACGGAAAAGGGTGGTATTGGGCTCATTTGTCCAGCAAAATTACTTATTAGTTGCAAAATTTCTCTTTATTTGTTTGTTCTTTGCAATACCTCCATTCTCACAAACTGGTGGAAGAGTGACAATCTCAAGGTCTTGGATGATTCGATTTTGGCGAACAAATTTGCTTCTCCATTTTGGCGAAGCTTAACTAAATTAGCAGGCATATTAATTCCGCATATTACCTATGATTCCCATAATTTCTCTTATAATTTTCAAGGCAAATATGTTCTCTCCTTTAAGGATGCGCATTGCATCCAGTTTGCGGGCTGGCCGGATGTTGACTGGGCTCATCTTCTTTGGCATAAAGGTATTAAACTCAGACTAAAATGCATTGTTTGGAAAGCTCTTAAAGGCAGGTTCAAAACTGCTGATATTCTTAATCGGCGTGGTGTCCGGTGTTCTTCTGCTTGTAAATTTTGCTTTAGTTGCGATGAATCTCACAATCATTTATTTTTTCAATGTGACTTTACTTTCCAAATTCTGAAAAATATTATGCCGAGAAGAAACAGCTATTTATTTCCCCCCTCTCTCTCGCAAATGGTCTGTGACACTGCCAATCTATCCAAATCTTTTAAGCGTGATCTTATTACAGCAATGGGGCTGATTATCGAGGGTATCTGGTTGGAACGTAATGCTAGAATCTTTAATGGTTCTTTGGCAAATACTAATATTATTATAAGCAACATCAAATTCAATCTGATATTTATTATGAGCAATTGGAAATGTTTTAATAAGTCTAGATTTCTGCAGTCTTGGAAAGTCGATCTCCTAAATCGCCTCTAATCTGGAAGATGATTAGTTTTTACTGTCTCCTTCTCTCGTGCTTAATGGCTCTCGAATTTTTTCTGAATGTTTTATGGCTGCTATATGAAGATATTGGTTCCGCTGACTGCTGCGGGTATTTGGTTTTGCCGGTTTTTCTGAATAGTTTTTTAATTGCTGGTAATGGTCTCTGTTTTTTCTTTGGTTGTCCCGAGATTTTGAATGAACTGGTATTTGGAGGACAATGAGGACTAATGATGAAGTTCGAGACCCCATTCATTGCTGGTGACATTCTGTTATTGATACTGCACGCCTCAGATACTACCTTGTTCTTCAGTCTGATGCCCAGCGGATCTTTGGTCTCTCGTCTGAGTTCTCCACCTTTTTTTTTTCCTTTTGTTCAGCTTTAGCTCATTTTTGACTGTTTTTTTTTTCAGCTCTTTTGTGAGCCAATTTATTTTTTCTCCTGTAATTTTAAACTTTCGTTTGCCGTTTTAATTATTTGGGCTAAGCCCTCAAAACTTCCAAAAAAAAAGAGTAATATTCAATTAGTCTCATTGATTGAAATGTTTCTATTTAGATGTTCACTAAAAGTTATATGCAAGCCTTTAAAGATAATTGCTATTAAGTCCTCATATTTAAAGAACCAATCAATCATAATGCCTAACTAATCAAGTGGTATTAACTCCTCATATTTAGACAACCAACCAATCGTACACACAAGTGTCTCAACAATGCACAATCATATACATAGTTTAAACGACAACTAATCTTAGCTAAATATACCAATGATAACTAAAAGGTTAATGTTTATAGGTGTTGGCCAACCAAAGCAGTTGTTTGTCTACTCTCATTCTTTAGTTACAAGATGCGGGATTAAAGAATGAGATGCCTCTTCCGGAGGTTTTAGGATTGTTGTTTATGTGCATGTTTAGTTCATAAAACAAGCATCTAGAAGGTCTCATTTTACTCTTAAATTAATCATATAAAATAAATCAGGAAATATATCAGCGTATAATAAAATCCGTCAAACCAGCTTGCGGAGCAAGAAACGAGCCGCCGGCTGCTCTCGCGAAGCTTCGCCACGGCCCAATAATTTAAGAAAGAGTTTTAGCAATTGGCAGCGGCGGGGCGGGTAAGGGCAAGCAAGCACGGCCAACTGTAACCGACCCGACAGCCCTCTTAAATAAATTTGAGTTCTTTGATTATACGTAGAAAATCAAACGAATATATTTTTAATATTTAGTATTTTATTAAAATAAATATATCATAAAATAAAGTATTTCTTCAGAGATTTTTTATGTGACAATTCCATGAAAAAGTTCCGAGGCTGCAATCTTGCTGAGAAACATTTCTTACACATGAAATTTCTATAATTCGTCTAACCAGAATATTATTTCAATATTATTTTTAAAAATAATATTTATAGACGAATTTTTTTAAATATATGAACAATATTTCTCAATCTTATTAGCAATAAACTTTTTGTTAATACTTCCATCATTACATTTTATTATTAGTAAGACTATTTAAATATATCAAAATTAAATTAAAATATGGAAAATGATAAACCTCCCAAAAAAAATTAGTAAAAATAAATATATTCAAAATTAATAAAATTATATTTTTAAATTTTATTTTTAACTAGTACAAAAAAATATATTTAAATCAGTTTAAATCATAAGAATGATATGATAGTTTATTTCATTCAATAAAATTTAAATATATTTCATTAATATTTATTTATTTATATTAAAATAATAAAAATATTATTTATAAAATTAATAATTTTTTAAGTACTATTTCAACTTAATCTAAATAGTATTTTTTTTAAATTATCATATCATTCATCCTTAAAAAAGATTATTTTTTTTTGGAACTGTACTCTTAAAATAAAATAAAGAGAAATACTATTTTATTAGTTTTTTTTATTTATATTAAAATAATATAAATATTATTTTTAATATTTATATTGAAATCATGTTCAAATATTATTGAGTGAAATTTTTTGAGATACTACCTCAACATTAATGGTATCCAAATAACCTTTCTAAAATAAATCCACAAAAAAGTATAAATGAGAATCTATTTTGGGAAAAAATAACAAAAGCGCAAAATCCTCTTAAGAATTAATAATAAAAATTAAATAATAATTAACCCCGGATAGAGTGATAAATTGATTTGAAACTTAAAATTTGAACGCCATTAGATTCAAATTCAAAGTATTTTAATTTGACTTAACTTAGTCAAAAAAAATTTTGAGTTGAGTCTTGACTCAAATCCTATTTAAAATATATTAAAATGACTCAAACTCGACACGAACTTGACTCAAATTCGATTCGAACTCGACTTCAACTCGACTCGAACTTGATCTCGAACAAGTTCGAGTCTAATTCGAGTAAAAGTTACTTGACTTGAACTGGATTCAATGCCAGCCATAAATCAAATATATTATGAACTAATTCTAAAATTTAATTTATCACGATCTTAATAAAATAAATACATTTACTAATATATAATTTTTTTCCGGAACTTATTTTTTAGTCAAAAGCGGTGCGAGCCCTATTTAAGTGCAAAACCGATAAGCTAAACGAACCTCCAAGTGGATAACTACGAAGACCATTCGATCGAGAGAGAAAGAGTGAGAAATAGAGAGAGGCATGGCGGTGGCGATCGATATCCCGAAGGAGTTCGGATACGTTGTCCTGGTGATAGTTCTTTACACTTTGTTGAATTTGTGGATGGGCACTCAAGTGGGAAAAGCCCGTAAAAGGTTTTTTTTTTTCTTGATTTCGTTTTCTTCACCTTTACCCTTTTGTCTCTAGCCTGAATCGACTTTTTAAAACCCTAAAATTAGGTTCAAAGTACCTTACCCCGCGCTCTATGCGGTGGAATCTGAGAACAAGGATGCCAAATTCTTTAATTGCATCCAGGTATGCTTGTTTTTCACCACTTTTATCGCTTGAGGTGCGACTTTGATTCGTAAAGCTGATTTCTGTCTGTAATCGGTAGAGAGGACACCAGAATTCGATTGAGTACATGCCAGTGTTCTTCGTGATGCTTTCGATCGGTGGAATCCAGCACCCGGTTATTGCATCTGGGCTTGGACTCTTCTACTCCATCACCCGATTCTTCTACTTCAAGGGATACGCTACTGGAGTTCCCGAGAATCGGCTCAAGATAGGGTACTGCATTTGTTTTCCCCTTTAAAGGTTCATCACTTGCTCTTTTATCCATTTCTCATGATCAATGCATGATTTTATTTTTTGCAGAGGCTTGAACTTTCTAGCGTTGCTTGGGCTCCTTTTTTGCACCGCCTCTTTTGGTATCTGCCTTCTTCGTCGTTAGGTTCTCCAAGTGTATGACGTTTTTCCCAGCCTGCCATCGTTTATTTGTTAGCTGCCTCGATAGTATAATTTCGCTTGGAATAATGTTAGCTAGCTGTTTGCTTTTGCGTGGCAGTAGTAATCATGTTTTGTTGCTTCTGTTTGGAACTTGTCATTGTCAGGCTGGATTAGGCTTTTTGAATAAGATGGCTATATTTTTCGAAATGGGGATAAATGTATGAGAATCGATCTATACTGATCTATTTTAGTGCTTATCAAACATTTTATCTTATATAATTTGCTTTTATTCTCATTGAACCCAAGCAGTGATCGTGTGGTATTTATGCAGCAACTTTTTTGTTTTCCGAGATATCTACTTGCCAAAGATGAGCTTTATTCTAATTGTGTTCTTCAAAGTTCATCAATTTGTTAGTCTTGTCACATGTGTTAATGGTTTGAATGCATATAACTGGGAGGTGTGAACTTGTTGTTTTGGAAAGTGATTAAACGAGTGCTAATCTTAAGCCTGATAAGCGTGTTAAGTAGCTAAGCTATTTGGTCGCTAAGAGAAGTTAGTTGCTTTCGTAAGCTTGAATTTTACTCAGTTCACATTTTGACTATAACTATTTTTGGTAATTATTATAGTACTTAATATTTATTTTTTATTATTATACACGTAGATGGCTGCTCCTCCAGTAGATGAAATGGGGTAGCACCTTGCCTTTCGGAGGATCCTTTTTGTTACCAATGCCAAACAAGGCAATGGCCAAGTAGAAGGCTTTCTGTTCTTTATTCAATATATACTATAAGCCTGCTTTTGAACCCTATCTACTTGTTATTAATTTCTGACTAATTGCATTTGTATTATATAATCATTAATATTTATAATGATTATTAACCCGCCAAGTATTAAGTAATAATTATTTATAATTAATATTATTTATTTTAAATTCATATACTTTATGTTACAATGCATATATATTAACATTATATATGTGTTGTGTATGTATTTGTGTGTATATATATATATACACTAATGTTATATACCCTAGCTACTTCACATGATGGTGAAATAATATTTTATTTTATGTGCTGCTTGTTGGCTTGAATCTCAAGCTAAGTGAGGCAGCAATCACAGCCCATATACTGTACGTTTGCCACCAGCTAAATTTGGCCAGTGTTCCCTCTTCTTCACTTGATTGCTCTTTAGAGCTGTGAAATGTTCTATTTTGAATATAGAAGGCTAAAAATAAGCGGCAGTGGATATATGGGGATACAGTTCAACAGAGAAGCATATCAAGTAAAACAGCAGCAGAAGGCAAAGACGAGAAAAGCCAGCAGAGCAAAAGACAGGAAAAAGGAATAATTTTGCAAACACGGAGGAAAACCAATTTCCTTAAAAAAACTTATGATCTAGTATAATAAATGTATAACCAGTGCAGAGTTAAATCCATAGCCCAAAATGTAAACACAGCAAACCATGTCCAGGCACTGCAGCTAAATGTAGTACTCGTGGAATTGGGTTTACAAGTTTTAGCAGCCCTCTGCAAAGTTTGCATGCATCTACAAACAATATGGCCTCTGAAAATTCTTGAGAAGAAGAATAACATATTTTCCCAATAGGAGAAATAGGAAAAAAACAGCAAAGTAGAAGAGGATAGTTGCAGAGCTCTCGAACTAAAGAAAAGAAAGCTAAAGAAGAATGCTTACTCTTTGGAAAAAAAAAACTGAACTAGAGCTAAAGAAAGCAATGGCAGTGAATATGAGTGCTTTTTTGTAATTTTTGTTTTGCCGGGTGCTTTATAAGAAATATTAGAATTTTAGAATTTATTTTAAGCGCTTTGCATGTAAAAATCCCAAGTTAATGTGTTTTATCATATTTATGCTCTTATGAAAAGAATTTGTGCAACTTTTATTTGCTATTCTCTTTTGTGATTTTGCCCATGCATTGTTTGCATTCTTATTGTTATGTTATGATGTGCAGACTAACTAGATCATCAAAAGAGATGCAAATGGATTCTTGTGGGTTCCAGGGTGAGGTTACACCAACAAATAGCAAATCTGGTGAAATAATGTAAAAACTCACTTAAATAGTGTCAAGTAATACTCTCAATTATCAAGGTGTCTTTTTAATGGTGGAGTTTCTGATAAGAATTTTAAATTTTAGTGAGGTGGAAGCATTCTTAAGAGGGGTGACCTATTAAAAAATTATCTCCTGAGGACAAAGACATGAGGCCTTTCAGGCTAAAATAGATAAGAGTATTGTTACATGACTCCTAATTATCTCTCAAAATATATTGATGACTAGGATTTAAGGAATTAAGTGAAATAAAAAAATTTTATTAAATTCACTTTTGCTTGTGGGGCCCATAAAAATATATTTTTTAAATCTTAAATCCTAATCATTTATATTTTTTGAGAGATATTTGAGAGCTAAATAATATTTTTCAAGAAACAATACTTTGATAGTTAGAATGTTTGAGCTATTATAAATGTTACAAAGCAGGCTATATGGTGTCATATGGTGCTAGATAAGAGCTAAGAACCATATTGGTAAAATATTATTTTATGTGAGCAGCCTAGTTTATTAGTTAATGTGGCTGGGTTTCTGATAATTCCTTTTCTTATTTTTGAAAAATATATTTGTGTCAACCACTTGAGAAAACTTTGAATTAATTATATTTTTTAAAAACAAAATGAAAGAAGGGAAGTATGTTCTAGAGTGACAAATGATCTTTTTTTATTATGCTTCTATGACATCCTTACAGTTCCCTTTTTATATAGATGTTATTTTCTAAAGACAAAATTATGAGATCTACCAGACTAAAGCAGATAATGTATTGATGCTTAAGAATTCGGGCTGTTACAAATGGTATAAGTGCAGACCATAAGTTGTCATAAAGGAGTTAAGTGTCATGGATAATAAAGTGCAACATTATGTGAGTAACTTCTTGAACCTATGATGGTTAAGGTGCTGGATAGTTATTGGTATCTCTTGAGCCTGTAAAGGCCATCTTTAATCCTATCTGCCCAATTGACAGTTCTTGGATCTGTGAGTGAATATCTTCTAAGGACAAATTGTGATGTATTTCAAGCCAAAGAAAATAATACTTTGATGCTTAAGAGTTTAGGTTGTCATAAAATAACCACCAATGATTTATATAGGGCACTTTAAGGATGTTAGGAAATAATCACTAGTTTTAGAGTAAAAATTCCAGAGCAAACTAGTAAAAACTAAAACAATACAGATCGCAGGACAATCACTGAGAAATATCATCGAAACACAAGAATTTACGTAAAAAAATTAAGAATGAGAAAAATCACAAAGCTACACCACCAAAAACATTCACAATGAACAATCAAAAGCTTATTCCCCAGAAACTCTAACCTTTGGAAGAAGAGGATTTTTGCATTGCCAAGGAAATTACACAAACCCTAGCATCTTTCTCTCTAAATGTCATTTCCTTGGTTCTCTAACTCAACTATTGGTTATACATTTGCACATAAGCATCGCTTACCAAGAACTTGATTCCTAAGAAGGAGAATACTCGTTACGTTTAGGGGTTTACACACCCACACCTTTAACTCTTCTTCCCCTCTCAAGATCTTTTCTTGTTGTCTGTATTGCCACAACAACAACACATGTGATTACTCACATAGTAGCTCCCACTGCAATCACCGCTGCAGCCACTGCAGCACTCCGTTGTAGCCCACTGCTGCAATCATCGCCGCAACCATTGCCACAACCATCGCCACATCCCACTCTGCAACAGCTCTTGTGCAATCACCGATATAGAAATCTGCTACAATCTTCCATGCAATCGTAGATGTGGCCTTCCACTACGGCTTCTGAAGCAACCATTGTTGCAGCCTTCTCCCACAACCCTTGGCGGCGTCCTTCGTTGTGGCTTTTGGCTGCAGCCTCTCGCCGCAGCCCCTTTTACACCACCTTTGGCACTTTTTTCTGCACACCTCAACTCCCAACACTTTAGTCTTTTATACATTGCTCAAAACAAGCCCTAACTTGTCTTAAACCAGCTTTGGAAGCTCAAGGGACGCATTCCTTTCTGTTTAAGTTCGCCACAGGCACCTGAGCGCCCAAGCCTCGGCTTGGGCCAATTTTCACGGGCGCCTGGGCACCTGTCTTTTGGTGCCAAATAGTGGCACAGACGCTTGGGTTCCCCCTCCTCAGTCTACAGGTGTTTTTGGACAACCGGGGCGCACCTGGGCGCCCATCCTAGGGCTACAAGCCCTATTGGGAGCTCAGGGCACTCGGTTCGTTGTCAGCTAATGTGGCCTTGCCCCATAACCCCCGGAACTCTCCGGAACTCCGTTGGGACCTCCTTTGGTGATCCAATCAGGCTTCACACTCAACATTTAGTGCCCCCCATATATAAGCCTTAAGTATTTGATTGTTTTAGTGTGTGCTAATATATGTGTGAGAGCTTTGATGGTTAAGGAGCTTGAAATCTTAGAGTGAGAATGGGGGAGAAATCTGAGAGGAGAAGAATAGAAAATTAAGGTTGTGATTCCCTTCCTTCCTCTAATTGATTTATAAGTTCTATGTAACTCTATATCCATCTCTTTAATAATTGATTTTCTTGTGATTGTATTGTTCCCTCTCATTCTTAAAGTTTTTAACATAAATTATTTTGCGTTTGTATGTTTGTGATTGTGCTTAGATTATTGTGTTGTGTTTATTTCTTGATTGTGTTGATACTGTATAAATGGTGTTTGCATATTTTTTAGTTGATTTGTATTGCATGGTGTCCAGGTGTTCATAGGTTCATGTCAGAGATATCCACCTGGGCGGCTAGGTTGGTGCTTTTATAAATAATAACTAAAAGCTTTATCACTCGGACGACTAACTTTGTCGTATATTGAATAATGTATTTATGTGGTGGCCCTTGTCGTCATCTTGTTTGTTTATTCATACTTTTGTGTGTTTCTTCAAAGCAATTTCTTTTGTTTTGGTTCCATGATTAATAGTTACTGAGAAATACTGCAATTTGCTTCAAAAAGAATTACTGCGCTTGCAAAAAGCTACCATAAATTCATCTCACCTCGCTTATTATCTAATATGATGTTTAGGACTGAATCTTTTTCAGATTGAGCACAATTCAAAGCTTCTTATTTTGAATTTAAATTCATTCGCATACTTGCTATTTGAAGCTCATCTAATAAAAAAAATATTTCATGATGATCTATATGCTTGTTTTTACATGATTTATTAATGGCTAAAGCAGTTTTTTTAAATGTGCTCAAATCTCTCAAAATCGGTTGTCTTTTTCTTATAATTTAAGTCATATTCTTTCTAATAATTACTAATATTTATAATTGGCTCAAAATACATTAAAATATGTTTTCTTGGTCAAAACATATTTTTTGTATAAAACTGCATTGTAGTAATCTTCACAGCAGTAACTACTGAACACCAAGCACAATTTCAGAAGATGCAGCGGCTGCGTTCTTGCCATAAAAAGAAGATGCATATACATATTAAGAGAATGAAGGCTCTTGGAGTTCAACCCTCACTATTTTTTTTTCAAATATCAATAATAATTCCCAAAGACCACTATAATTTAATTGCACGTTGGAAGAAAAGCTGTTTTTACAATTTAATTATGCTACAATATAATGTATAATTTTATTGATTTTTTTGTAAAAAAATTAGATTTATCTAAATTTGAGATATATTATCAGTTGTAAAATCAAAGGCTTGAGATCAATCTATGCACATAAAAAATTATTATGCCTTGAGGAAGAGAAATTGGGCAATAGTAAGAGTGATGTTATTGGAGCTGTCAACCTGTGATGAAGGCGGTTTGGGATGGGCGAATCAAGGTATCAAGGAAAGGGCTAAAGCCGCAATGTATCAAGGAAATGTCTAAGCCTTGCGGCAAAAATTTATAGTAATTTTATATGGTGTTACATAAAGATATTGACCGGAAGTCCCCAATAGAGTTAATGATAATTATTTTTGGGATGAGAGTTGTTACTAAGTGGTTGAGCCAGAGTAGGGCTTTGCAAGTAAGAAAAATGAACAATAACTTGGTACAGAGTTACCGGTGGCATCCCAAGTGTTGTGTTATGGAGATCATTTAGTTCATCATGTTGATGCTAATGGTGCTCCGATGAGCTTCCGGGAGATTCTGAGGCGATTCGGAGCAAGAAGTGAAGTCCAGAAACAGCACAGGCGCTGCAACGTGCCATGGCGCGCTCTGGCTATCCCAACTTGAGACGCTGGCGCTATCGCGCGCCGCAGCGGGTGCCAACCCGAGACGCGGGCGCTACCGCCACCGCAGCGGGTGTCAACCCGGGACGCGGGCGCTACAACGCGCCGCAGCGGGTGGCAACCCAAGACGCAGGCGCTACAACGCGCCGCAGCGGGTGCCAACCCGAGACGCTGGCGCTACCTCGCGCCACGGCGGGTGCTAACCTGAGACGCGGGCGCTACCTCGCGCCACGGCGGGTGCCAACCTGAGACGCAAGCGCTATGGCGCGCCGTTGCGCCTAGCGGAATTCTGCTTTGGTCCAGGCTTCGTCCTAAACAAATTTGAGGGCATTTTAAATCTTTCAGGGTCAGAATTTTAGCTGGGTACTTCAGCAAAGAAGTTGGGAGGAGATTACAATGTTCGCATTTTAGTTTGGAGGCTGAGTCTTGTGGTGAGGAGGAGATTCCAAGGAGAAGCACTTAGGAAGTTGTTGTGCAAGATACCCCTTGCATGTTGAAGGAGAGACTCCTGGTGGTGGCTACTTCCTCTCCTCTCCATATTAGAGTAAGAGCTAGTGTATTTCAACTAAGGAGATAAGCTCTTTGAAACTATGTAACATTCAAGTCTTTATAATGAAATTTTCTGTGGTGCGGCTCCGTGATTTTTCCCATTCTTGAATTTTCCATATAATCTTTGGTGTTTGGATGTTTTGTGTGTTGTGATCTCTTGCATGCATGTACTGTAATATTATTCTTGTAGTTTTATGATTTCAAATTGTTTGGTAACCGTCAACGAAACCCCGATTCTCAAATTTGAGTGTGTACTCTTAATCAATCTGCTTCCGCTGCGAAAAAGTGTGTGCTTGGTGGTGCTCAGTTTATTCTCCAACACCAAGAAGAACACCTATCTGAACCGGGAGATAAATTCGGATTGATGAAGAAGAGATGGTGGTGCTCTTTGAGAATATGATTTATTAATTTTCCCTTTTTGATAATACTCTAATGCATAAGCCAACAATTTTTAAAGCTGAGTCCATTATAAAATTGGATTTAAATTTCATTATTTTCGGTTCCTAATTTATTGTTTACCTTTTAAATTTACACGCTCCAAATAGGAAAGCTATGCATCATAAGATCTTTATTAAGAAAAAACTGCGGAAAGTCTTCTCCTCCTTCAAATCTGGACGCTGATCTTCTTCCCTGTCTGCTATAAATCAATGCTCAACAGCAATCTCCTATCTTCTTGACAAATTTCATATCCTTCGACGATTTAACAATTTCATATTCTCTTACAGTTTTATATTTACTTTCGAAGATTTAACGATCTCCTCAAAACTATATAATCCTTCGACGATTTAACAATTTCATATTTTCCCAATTGTTAAGCCCACTTGGAACTAGGCATTGCAGCCCACGCAGACTATATGATTCTACCAAAGTAATGTAGATATATTATTCTAGTTAAATCCATCCAATATGGTTCTAACATTTCCTCAAAATGAATCCGTTGATTTATTGAATTTATCAAAGTAATTAGCTATACTTAATCATTGGCCATTATAAATAACCAACAACTGGCTTAATTGCAAAAAGGCATTCCAACGTTCAATTAGCCATTATTCTTTTGATATCTAGGCAGTCACCTTTAGAAACTAGTGAGTAAGGGTTAGTTTGAATGGGCCATAACTGATGGAACTCAATTTCTCTCTTCTTGCTTATATTAGTATTTTTATTAATGTTGTATCAATAGTTTTGATCTCAAAAGTTTTCTCTATGCGATGTTGGCCATATCAAGTTTGTACTTTTATTAAGAAAAATTTAGTTATTCATTAACTTGGGGGCATTTGGTAATTTGTATAAATTTCTTAAACATCTAAGGATGTCTATGTTAGGATCGATGAATACATAATCATACAAACTAAACAAGAACAAAAATAGGAGAAATTGCAAAAAACACAAACCACAGCACATACACAACACGAAAATTTACATGATTCGGTGTAAACACCTACATTCACGGGGAGAGAGAAGAAACACTTTACTATAATGGAGAAAGATTATAAGTTAGGGTTTCACAATCCCAAGCTTCAACAATGGAGAATATGTTCAGCCCTTGCAGTTACACACTATTAACTTCAAAACCCTAACCCCCTTTCAGATTTTGGATGGGGGCTGAGAAAAATCCGAGACCTTTTTGCCCTAGCCTACTATTTAGGCTTTTATAGGGCCCCCTAAACAGGGTTCTGCAAACCACGGAGGTTGAGGCTCGCTCTAGCACCCCCTTGCGAACAACGGGTGCTGCGGCGCGCCCTGACGCTTGCCTCTCGAGCGTCAAGCGCTGCGGTGCGCCCTGATACTTGTCTTTCGAACACCATGCGCTGAGGCACGCTCTGGGTACTCGCCTTGGCTCCTAAGCTTCTCCAAATAACAGTCTATTCTTTTAATTCTTTACCTCAACATGCTCTTATAAGTAAATGGGATTTATGCTAGATAGACTAAGTAATCTTCAAAAGGCATTGTACATATTGAGCTATGGACTTATTATTTACAAAGGAAAGTTGTATGTAAGGTTCTCTTGCCTTACAACTTTGGTTGCTTTGAATGAAAGCCCTTTAGCAAATGTCCAACACCTCAAATATAATGTTAATTGTTAGGGATTTAGACATCCATTTGAGTCAAAAACAGAGCAAACCACGGACACAAATTTTATGTGAATACTCCAAAATCAGCAACAAACTATAGAGCCACGCCATAAAGATTTTCACCATGAAAAGTAAGCAGAAGATATAAGATAATATCACCCTTCAGGAGCTCTCAAAGTCTTTCCCAGCTAACACTTCTTCTTTCTCGCGGCTCACATCCGCAACAACCCTTGGTATTTCAGCCTTCACAACACACTCACCATTCGAAACACAACCTAAACCCTAAGACATCTCCTAAGTACATATAGCCCAACAAATAGCCCCTAAAAGCCTTTACCTAATCCTTGGGATCTTGGATGCTTATCACGTGTTATACATGCCCCTCTTGAGCATGCCATGTGTCCGAATATCCACTCCCTAAAGCCAAAAGGTCTATAGGCTTCTGAATTTTCCGCTGGCCCTTGGGCACGCCTAGGCGTCGGATACTCTGGCTGCTGCATAAAATGCTGGAATATACAAAGTGCTTGGGGACACCCAAGTACTCAAGCCTTTATTCAAGATTTCTACTGCTAGATTATGGGCGAGCTTAGCCGCACATGTGTCGATCTTGGGTCTGTTGTCTATGGAACTACAGGCGCTTGGGCACGTTGTTCAGAAACTGAGGTATGGGTGCACCCAAGTGCTGGAAGAATTGATTAGATTTTTGCAGGCATGTGCGCGCAAGCGCAAGCATCTTGGCCCAGTCCAATACCTCCAATATTCTTAAGCTCAACTTGTTCACGCCTAGCTTGCACCCGATTATTCCGTGGCTAACCAGAAGCCGGTCCAAGGCTTGCAATTGTCCTGCGGTTAATTCCAAGGCCACCTTTATGCACTTCAGGCTTCACCACGCCCAAGTTCTGTTCGCATTGACGCACTCCAGGTGTGTGCCTTGGTGCAATCATATTTGCCCTACTATTTTTGGCTGTACTGTACTTGATGGCTCCATGAAGCGCAACAGTTAATCACTAGATAAAAAGATGATAGTTTCTTAGAGATATATCCAATTCTATATTATATCTTCTTAAATTCATTGAGAAATCAAACAACTTGACCATATACTCTTATAAAATCCTGCAACATCATTTTATAAAATGAGTATAGTTTCCTATGCATGTATGTGTGTTGAAATTAACCCAAAAACTAATTTTCCTGAGCATATTGCCCTTACCCTTACGATCGTCAAGGTTACCTAAGGACAAAAAAAATAACCGAAACCTAATATTATATTTTTATTTATTTTTTTGTGTGATGGGAACTGCTCGTCACTTTTTTCAATTCTCAAACTACAGACAAAAGCCCGTTGTGTGAGCGCACTAGACGCCAAGCCCGCCACCTGCACATAGTTCTGCTTCTTTAGGTACAGGTGCTGTTTCTATGGATGTCTCTGTTAGTTTCTGATAAAGAGCTGAAGTTAAATGTTGTTCTTTCCTGCACATCTCCTGGTAAAGAGCTGAAGCTGCATCTCAGAAGAGGGGCATCATGATATTCTTTCTAGTTATGGTGAGCCATCTTCTTCTCGTACTTCTAGTGGTGTTTGCGGTTGTAAGATAAAAAGTGCTAGTTGTGATGGTAGAGGGAAAACTAATCACTTCTCCATGGTTAATTTTCATATTGTATCTTGAAATATTTAGGGATCTCCATGTAGATTCCATATTTTAATTATAAACAATTAGTTATTAAGTTTAAAGTTGATTTTATTGATTTATTTGAGTCAAAGCTCTTAGGTTGTTTTCTACATAATTCATTTTTTTAAAGGAAATGAAACATTAATTGACTAACCTTATTTTAGAAAAAGGATTGTGTCATCTACAATCATTTTGAAATGAATTATTTCCCTTCTTTATTTATAACAAACGACGGTCTATTTACTTTTGACCGCTCCTGTAATGGTCGGTATTGAATTAACAAGTGCATATACGGGAAAAAGAAAAAGTAGGTTAGAGGTTATAAGAAAGTAGTAGCATTAGTCGCAATAGTCCTAGACCGTTTACTCGTATGCTTCCTGGCCTGGTACATGAAAGGTGCTAGAAAATTATATCCAGTTAGATTTATCCAAGTACATAGATTTTTAAATGATTTTTGAATGCAGAAGAAAATGAAATGTGCAATATCTTTATATAAAAGATATTAGGAGCCTGTATATTGTATTTGATCAAATGAAAATATTTTTGTTTACATAAAAATGCTTTAATTTGGATTGTGAAGTAAAATCAAGAATGTGAGTGAAATAATAAATTTTTATGTCATCTAAGCATGTCATATGATAAGGCAAATAAAGGTCTAATGTATCAACAACTAAAGAATTATCTTGTATGCAATAACATCAAAAAAATGTGGCCAAGTTTATTTGTTTTCTGATAATGTTATATTCTATTTACCAAAGGGTTAATGCAAGTCTATTTTATCTCTCCATGGATAATGCCCAAGTCTTTTTATACATATTCTAGAATCTTCTTGTGTGAAACTATTCATTTTATATTAGCCATCAAATTTTAATAATATTATGATTATTTACAAGCCACTAATGGGTAACAAACAATTCCTCACTGAGGAGTTGGGTGATAAAGATCACGTAATGTAGGGTAGCGTGTGATCACCCTACAATGAATGGATCATATGAAAAATAAATAAATGAGAGGCTTAGTCATGAATTTGGCTGTGATTCCATAAGAGATATTGAGAATGAGATAAGTTGATTAAGTGTATATCATTGAGTATTGAAAATGGCATGAAAATACTAGTTAATTACCATTATAGTTTTTTTTTTTTAGTTTATACATCTCAATGTCACATGTTTAAATAGCTTCTTAATAACTTGATCTTGCTACTAAAACCTTGCATGCTTAACTACTTTGATTGTAGAGACTAGCATGTATGTAATTAGGTTATTCTAGACTCTTATATACTTGTTTAGATTAGTCTTTTCACATGTTGTTTCAGATGAGCCTAGAGAGTTTGATATCTAGTAATGCTAGTTTTGATTATGGGTGATTGCTGAGTGGTGTAAGATGATTTAATTATAATGCATTAATTTTAAGAAATATTGAATTATAACATGTTGGTTGAATAATTTATTATTGAATTAATATTATAATGGCTTTGTGTTGTTATGGTTTCTCTTTTTTTATTTTATTGAATATTCAATTATTTTTTGTTGTTGTAAAATCATCAGTTTTATAAGAATTTAATTTTTTGTTTGATTAAAATTAATCTAAATAAAAAAAATTATATGGTCCATTTTAAAGCTCAAACCATGTCAATTCAATTAACAATTTAAATTGCTACTTTGGTGCAAAAAAGATAATGATCCCATTTATTAGGGTTTCACATCAATCAGTAGTTTCTCGAGTGAGGAAGATAATGAATAGTGTGGGTTAGGGCCGAGTTAGATTTGTGTTCTTTATTGAAATTGGCTTTAATTGAACCATCCAATCACACAGTTTTTTAAATCCAATAGTGATGAAGTTTTCCATAATTTTAAACAATTACTTGTCATTGAATGTAGTTCGTTCGTAGTTCGTTCATCTAATGATTTATACAAGATCACGCAGTTTAACACTTATAATAATTGCATGATCATTGGATCATCAACACACATCCCATTTCGGGTCCAATAGTTGAGATCGTTCACGATTGTAACAAACACATAGGCTTCCGGATGTGTGCCATGAAACACCATCTAAAAATTTGATTATGGACATTGGCACAAAATTGAGTAATGAACTATATTTTTTGCAACGAATAATTATTTTTATCTCATTTGATGTGAAGGAAGAATGACTAAAATATGTGAATGGAGGAAATGATAAGGCTATTTGCAATTGGTTGAGTTAGTGATTGGAGTTTTCTGAGGGAGCTCGTTGTTACCATCGACGGTGATGGAGGTGGGTAGAGATTTTGATGATGTGCTTAATATGATTTCATAGAAAACACGAGTGGTTCCAATAGTGGAAGCTGCACTCAGCGAGCTAACTTCCCTTGATAATTGCATTTGCTAATTCTTAATTAATGTCAGTTTATGTGTGTGTATAGTGTGTTGTGTGCATGCATGTGCTTAGGGATGTGAGTGTGTATTTAGGTGTGTTTGTGACATTATGTTAATAATTAGTATCTAGCTCGCAATCAATAGTTAATATTAATAGAGCAAACAAACTAAACATTAAATCATAAAAATTTTATGATGTAAATCGAATTAAAATAAATCTAGCTAGCATTTGCTCAACACATATTTGCAATTAGAGGATCGAAAGAGCATTAATATTTATAATTACATTGCTAAGATTTTATGATCAGACTTCCAAATGGATCTCTTCATCATTTTTTTAAATATTCAATGCGGTTAAATAGGAATTGGACTTTGAATAATTGCTTTAAATGTTCAACAAATTTGATTAAAAAATTTAGGAGAATATTTTCAAAATATATGATTTATGAAAATAAAGTAAAATGTATAAATTATGGTATAATTTTTAATTATACATTTAACAATTCATATAAAAAAAAAAAAAATCAAAGGCATTAACAAAATGTGTGCAGATGGCGGGTAAAACTCCTGCATTTAAATAGCTTATATTTGCACTTCTATAAAGTCGCTGTCCTGACAGCCTGTGGTAGAATCCTTTTTCTTTTTCCTTTTCCTTTTTTTTATATTTTCTTTATTTTTGTAAAACACAATCATTCGAGGCTCGGATTAGGCATAAAGATTAAAAATCTTCCTTCAAATATTACGAGCTACTTAATACATTCCAACAACAAGAAAATTATAGTAATTTCGATATCATACCTTAAGAAGAAAATTATTCGCATATGAAAAAATAAATATAGGCCGTTATAAATATTTCATCATTAACCCGATATGCATCAAATATAATAAATACAGAAGCAACTCGATGCAATCAATTCCTTAAAAGTCTTAAGGATCATATAAGAAGAAGTCTATTCCCTTTGCGATATACAAATTTTCGTGATTACTTTAATGTGCAAAAATGTTGGAGCATGATGATCAGATAGCAAGCGACATGATGAAAAGAATAATCCAACCAAGAACTACACAAGGAGGTGCTATCTAAATAATTCAACCGAATTCATGACAAATTAGTAGAAGTCTAGTATTATCACAAAATAAATCTATTCTGAATAGACCTTGCTAATTACAACATCCATATGATAACTATTTGTAACAAATGGATGTTGTTAATTAGACCTAATCCTATCACATTAAGACAAAAATCAAGATCCTGATTTGAGTCGAATAAAAATTAAGCAAAAATATCCTTAGGCAAAACGTAATGAGGGGATCTTACTGCGAAAGTTTGAGCGCAATTGGAATCCCGAATCGCCCCAAATTAATTTGTAAAGTTTGATCTCACATTATTGTCCCTCACATTTTTACGAGTGAAATGGACTATTTGATCATTAAACTTTGAAACTAAAAGATTAAATTATGTCACATACAATATTTGAATTAAATTGCAATTAATTAATCTATCTAAATTAATGATTAAATAAAATAATCATTCAAATTAAAATTAAATGACATATTATTATTCTACACGTTTTTGCAATCGAGATGGTATATAATAAGATATACTTTGGTTAAGTGTTAATCAAATTATGAGTTAAATGAAATTTGTATTATTTGATTTTTAAATGTTATAAGTATTGATATTATTATTATTAATCGATTTGCATATTCATTAAGCGATTTGACGCGGATAATCACACATTTTTGTGATCGTCACAGTATATTAACTTGCATAATTTGGCTAAGAAATTAGAAAGACATAATTAAATGAAGTTTGATGCAATTATAATTATTCTAAATGTATTCCAGTAATTAAGACAGAAAATCACCATTCAGAAATCAAACGACACAGCAATTATTGACAGCCAGATTTCTATAGAATATTATTGTGCATAACATACCTTTAAATTAGAACAAAAATACATTCACATAATTTGAAATCAGTTTTATCTCATAAAAATATGTGCCAGTTGGTTCTTAATAAAAGTTTCCCAAATGATATAGTCATAATACTATACCCAATCATTCACAATCAATAAGATTATGAGAAAATGCAATTTATAGTTTATTTATCTTGTATTTTTATTCTGTGGGCGCAGAACAAATGAAGAGTTGAGTATGTCTACTCAACTTATCTGAAAGTGGGGTTAACTGTAAATGCACACATTCTCCCTCAAAGAATTATGTGGTCTCCTGATACACCAATAACCTGCACAGGCTTAATGAAAGTCATCTTAAAATACAACATATAAACTCCTCTGAAGTGCTTTATTAAAGTGTTTATTATATGAATAAAATTTTAGTGCATGATTCAAGATTTATGTTCAATGCATTGCAGCACAAAAAATTTATCAAAATATTATAAACCATGTGATATGTATTATTTTCTATTTTTAATTATCTATCATAATGATTTGGGACTAATAAAATCCCTTATAACTGTTTGCAAATAACAGATATCCATTATCATTTACCCCATTCTAAGTGCTTCAAAAACACATTTCCTTTCAATCCTCAAAAACATCAAAAGAGGTAAGAAAAATTTTGACAGTATCATGGATATAAATTAGGATGATATTTTTAACATCAGAACAAAATATTATGCCTCCTTACAATAAATGATCTTATATATATATATATATATAAAGATCATGAACATCATTAAGCTTAACTTTCAATTCAGCTATGTTTGAACGTTGCACTTTCACATTCTATGAACAGCTAAAAATAACGTGATCTTCGGTAACTTAAAAAAATTGTGAACTTCACAATATATGCTATAATCACTGTTTTATTTTATATTTCTCATAGTAATAATGTTTAGTGTTCTCCACTAAATTAATTTTAATATTAGATTTGATTAGATCCATGAATTTGTACTATCAATTTTCGAACCTGCAGTAGCTAGACATATATTTTTAGTCAAGTACAATTAATTATAGATAATATTCAAATGCACATTTCTTTCTAATATAAAGAGAAGAAAAGAATCCAAGAACAATGACCAGTTATACTAAATATTGTGCGTGTACTTTGACAAGAAAAATAGAAATACTTTAAGGGATACTTCCGATCAACAATATACCTATAGTAAGAAATCAGGATGTCTAATATTTTAATATCTCCTGGAAATAGACGGCTCCATAAGGCATTACTGATGGCACTTGAATTTAGATATGCTTAAATTATAATAGTAACAAAAAAAAAAAATCAATTTTATTTCAATCTAGAGACATACTTGTTCTCAAGAAATACCAAAAAATCAATGAGCTTGAAAAACTGCAATTGAAAACAAGATGTAATCTAGATGACATCGTACACTAGATAAACAATATCTAATTAGTCAACAAATCCAGCAACAAACAGAAAACATTAAAATAAACTTCCCAAATAAAAATTGACAGAACTATCTAGCATTTACAATTGGTAACCACATGATACAACTAAATTTCCCAAGTCCTCACAAATTTAAATTATAGTGATATGCATTCAATATAATGATTTCTAAGATACACAGCCTCAAATACATGTTCAATTAGAATGATAAGAACTTATGAGTACATTAAAAATTATTACTATGACAGTTTCCAGAAAAATCCACCTAATATTCTTATGTCAATAATGTCATTTAGAGTGGTTGAGATGAATGCAAAGGATCAGCTAAATTATCATCTGAAATGATGGGCTGTATGTAAGGAGTCTCTAAGAAATAAATGCAGATTTAAAAAAAATTGTGACTATTCTAAAGTAAAAGAATATTTCAAAATAAAATTACCAACATTTTGAATGCATTCAAAACAAAAGATGTTCTCTATACATTAAAGGTGTGCAAAAGGATTTGTTCAAAAATTTAAGGTGCAGATAAGGTTCATCATGTATAGCAACTGATTACATGTTGAAGATAACTAAAAGAAATCAGGAAATATACTAAATAATAAATATGCTCAAATTCAACAAATGTAAAAATTGCTCAATAGCAACATGGCTTTATTATACATAATGTAAAATCATGAATATTACACATAAAACAACTTCCAAAAACAGCACAAAATTTGATAAATAAAAAAAGAACAAGAATATGTACAATGATGGTTTTCTTCTCTTTGCTGGAAGCAGTTCACTACGCTTTAGAAAAGGACTACAAACAAACATACAAATAATATCATGGTCGTTTAATACAAATAAAAGTGCTATGGTGCCAGCATATCGGGTTATGTGATTTCAATACAACTAAATGCATGGAAACAAAAGTGCCTGATAGTGTAATCATAGTAATAATTTTATCTTGATAAGATGTTTTTATTTTTTTTTAATTTTTTTAATGGCATGCTTTTAATAATTTGCACATAACGTCCAACCAAACAGCGACTTCATAAAATTTACCAAATTGGATGATGCCAAAATACTTGAATCCTGCTGCAATTCTTTTTTATAATATACAAAAATACATAGTTTAGAGTATATGTTAACAGAATGTAGAATATGAAGCTCATTCAAAAGTGGGACAACCATAGTCCAATCATGTTTAACTTCATTTCCAACAATTTTGCAAAAACTGCATCCACAAATAGATTGCACAAAAGATACCTAATGGCATAAATGAATTCTAAATATATCAAATATTAAACATCATTTTTAGTTTCAACAGTGTAGATAGATATTCATAAGTAAATGTATAACATTTTAAAGCATCGAAATGCAGTCAAAGACAACGATCTGATAAATTCTGCTTGAATTAAATATCAAGCAGATCTTTCATGATATGGTAAAATACTATTATTTTCAACTTCAATTAGCAATAAATTTATGTATGGTTTCTGTAATTGGTTTTTAACATCAATTACTCAATTAATTCAAATCGTAGCTTTCTATTAGTTGAGATAATTGAAACAATTCCAAGTTCAGTAAAATCAAAATCAACTCAAGCACAAATTCATTTGAAAAATATTTGCTACAACTAAATTTACGTTAACAACAAAAAAAAGAAATGCAACCATTCAATATCAGCATTCAAGGTCTTAGAGCTAAGCTGCCCCACAACTCTTTATTCAATAATTTCCTTGTAAATAAGAAATTATATGCAGTTTAAATCTCTTATCTTTAAGTACTGATAGCAGATTTCACACAATCCTAATGATTCCCTCTTTGAAAGCTTAAAGCCCTATGATAGCATTAATCTTATGCAAACGATGTTGAGCGAAGAATCAGGAGAAGTACCTGATTTGCAACTTTATGGTTTAGGAGGTCGTCCTGTGTGCCGCTTAACCCCTTCGCGATAAATGCTGAACGATGAAATATGAAGAGTCTAGATAAAAGATAGACTAAATATGGGCTTAAGAAAATAAAATATAAGTCCAAATTCAAAAAAATTTGTGTCGTTGAATTTGTAATAATAAAAGAAGGATGCACAATTTTTCGTCGAATTTTGAGAGCTAGATTGTGCGTAATTAATTTTTGAAGTTTTTATTTTCAAAAAATAAGTAAAAATATAACTCCAAATTAAATAAAAAGTTATCGAGGACGTTCATCTTATCAAGACAGACCTCTAACTTCACAAATATTTGATCACCCTAGAACAACAAACATATGTCCCAGGAGAATGCATTCAGTTATACTTAATATATATCAAAGTACCTATCAAAATATTAACAAAAGACATTCTCAACTTTGCAACAAATCAATTCTCATGGTAAAGATACAAAGGATTCGATATATGATAAATATCATGTATCATCTCTTCGCAAATGTTTGATCAACCCAAGACAAAACAATATTAAAAAATTTTGAGCGTTGGTCGTTTCATCAAATTTGAAAATCAGATGACAAAAAAATACAATAAAAAATATTGTTCTTGCTTGCATTAATGTTGAATATCATTTCATTTGCTTATATTATACAAGGATAAAATTAAATCTATAAGAAACTTGAACCCTATTTTCAACCTTTAGAAACTTTTTCATAAGAAATTACGCATGTTTTTTCTTAAAAATTTGCATGTTAACTAAGAACTTAAATTTTAACACCTTAATTATCATATTCACTAGTCAAAATAAAATCTCTTAGCATGATAATTACGCACTTCTCTAAGAGCAATTCTTTAGATACTCGTTACTTCTGACTATGTATACTTATGTTTTATTTTGTGATGCTAGTAGTTTTTGGCTCAACAATGGTGTGTTTCGGCATGGAACATGAAGCTCTCATAACTTGAATGGAATTTTAAAAGTGGTGTCTTTGAAGAGTAGAAGGTCTCATCTTAACTTGAAACTACAATAAATTTTATGTTTGCTTCTTTACTTTTAAACTTTCTTTTTCTACTTTAGTTTTTATTTTTTTTCTAGATCAAGTTAAAATACTTTGATCTCACTAAAATAATTGAAGTCTTTTAAGTTCAATTTTTATTAAGGGGCTGTTCGGTATTGAAGAAATCTAAAAATTTGAGTGTAAAGTAATTTTCTTATAACATAATCTGTTTGCAGTATAACCAGATGATTTTGCAGTTGTTTGATAATTTTTTAAGAAATTTAATTTATTTTTGTTTGAATGTAGTAATCAAAATGTGTGATATTTTGTGTAGATTCTGGATAACAATACTCAAATTTTTTTTTTTTTTTTTTTTTTTGAAATATAGGTTTCCATGTTTCATTTGATTCGTTGTTTGAGAAGAAGGTTTTACAAACAAACGATTCGATCGAACGATTCAATCGTTCGATCGATCGAACAAATCCATCGTTTGAATGGACGATTCGACGATTCGTATCGTTCAAAGAACGATAAGACAAACGAATCGTTTGAGTCATCATCGCAGTCACTCGGCCTGCGGAGGTCTCTTGCTCATCTGTCTTCATTTGGCTTCCTCGCCAAAATGGGATAATCACGAGTTACTCCCGATTCGGGTGTAATTGCATTACCCCATCGTCCTATATACGAGCGCAAAATCGAATTACATTGTAAAAATTTTTCACCTGTTTTACTTCAAGCTAAATACATGTAATCTCACTTTACCCAAAAAATTTTACTTTACCCTAATTTTATTTCAAACCAAACAGCCCTAAGTTAAAATCCAACTTACCTTGATCTTGGATAATGCCACTTTGGTCCCCGAAAAAATCTAACAAGTGATATCAAAGTCTCTAATTTATTAGATTTAAGGATCTATAGAGTAAAGGTCATTTCAAATGGCACTCTTTGGAGAAGGAAATGTTTGAGCATTCAATGATGCTTCCTATACTCGACCATTATTATTTGATTATTGCATAAAATTTTACCGTAATCATACTACTTTATACTTAAATTTATAAGATTTTCTCATGCCAAATACCCCTAAATAAAATTCAACTTATAACATATTTTTTTAGGGGTTGTTAGGTTTGAGATAAAATAGGGTAAATTTTTTAAGTAAATTAAAATTACTGAAAAACTTACATTTTAATTCAATTTTACATATATATATATATATATACATAATCAACATAATCCAATTGCCCCGAATTGAGCATAACTTACTAATATGCGAAAGAAGCGGAGTAGTCCAGTAGGAGTATAAATTTACCCCTAATTTATTTAAAATGCGGTAACAAATCACATAATGTGTTAAATTTTTTATAAAATTAATAAATAATAATAAAGTAATTTGATTAACTATTTTACTCTCAATTTTCCCATACTAATAAAAATCTCAGTAATGTTCAGTCCGCGTCTTCTTTTTTCACTCTCTTTTATCTCCACCTTCTACTAGACAAAGCTTCTCTCTTCGGCTTTCCTTTCTACCTAAGCTCAGCCAACTTTCATTCTTCTTTTCCGAATCAAAATAATTCTTCCGCTCTCTTTTTGCAAACTTTGGCCATTTTCTCCCATCTCCTGATCCCCCTTCCTCTGTCTCCGTTGTAAATAGCTTCTCAAAGTTTCACAATCAAACCCTATATTCCTCTTTTCCTGAAGAATAGAAGGAAAAGAAAGGTGATAACCTCCTCAAACTTCTCAAATTCAATTTCAACTCCATCACTTGCTCAGGAAAGAAGATCGAGGGAAGGATGGCAGTTAATAGGTTTGCCACTGTGCTTCACAGAAATACTCACAGGATGGCGTTCCTTTTAATATACACAGTATTAGAGTGGATCTTAATAACTCTTCTCCTTCTCAACGCCCTATTTTCTTACCTCATCTCCAAGTTTGCTTTCTTCTTCGGTCTAAAGCCCCCTTGCGTCTTCTGCACGAGACTGGATCATATCTTCGAGCCCCGTGGGAAACGGAGCTTTTATAGGGATCTTCTCTGCGATTCTCACGCCGAAGAAATTTCCAAGATTAAGTTTTGCTCAAAACACCGGCGGCTCTCAGAGGCGGGCGACTTGTGCGAAGACTGTGCTTCCTTTGTGCTTGGGGAGACCGATCGGAACGCTGCTTTGTTTTCATGGATGAAGCGAAGCGAGAAGGAGGAGAAGGATCTTCTCTGCTCCTGCTGCGGTGTGGTCCTCGAGAGCGGCTTTTATTCTTCTTCTGTTATTAAGACTGAACCTTGGGACGTATTGGAGTGTGCTCAGAAGGACAGATCAGCTGAAGAGATGATGGAAGGTGAGAAACATGGCACCTTTGGCTCTGAGAAAGTGGTGCTTTGTAGAGAGATCCCTTCTACTTATTGTGAAGATATTGAAGAGCAAAAGGAAGGAGGAGAGGTAGAGGGTGATTCGAAGGTTGAGCTCTTACTTCCATCATTTTGTGCTGTGGTTGAAGATGTGTCTGCGGAGCTCCTCACTGGACCTTTTGAGAAGATGGCTGTTGAGGAGCGGCTTCTTCCCATAAATTTAATTGATTCTCTTACTTTGATGAGATTTTGCTCTGGGGGGCCTGTAGCTGCTGATATAATGCTTCTAAGTGATTCATCGGGGATTGCAGAAAAGCAAACTTTTATTGTTTCCAGCGATAATACTGAAGAAAGGAACCCCAATCCAAATATTGGAGTTTCAGCCATTTTGGAACATTCTGAATTTGTCTCGTTTGATCGCTCTAGCATTGTGATTCAGAAATCCATTGATTCTCAGCCTGTGCCTATGAAAACTGTTAATGATCTTGAACAGCAGCAGAGTAAGTGTATTTTTGTGCTTAATATGCTCTAAAAGTGTGGAGAAAAATGTTTCTTTTTACCACTCAATTCTTTGTAGTTTGTAGTAATTCTTTAAATTCTAAAAGATGTGTTTTTGCCTGCTAGGAGCCGCATTGGAAGAAGAATTCAAAGTGAATGAGGAGGCTAATTGTGAGATATCAATAGGGAGTGACATATGTGATCAAGAACAGATTGAGTATCCTCAAATGCACGAATCTTTGCCTGAACCTAAATTCCAGTCATATCAAAACTCGGAAAGCTTCACTGAAACAATTGATAGAGAGACAGGTATCAAATATATGCTGTTTCTTTTAAATATATAATGTTTGTTGTCTAGAATTGGGCGCTGACTATTATTTAATTTGACATTAATAGTTGAAACTGAACCATTGAAACGAACTGCTCGACTTGCAAGTCACATTGCTATTTCTTCAGTTCTGAATGATATTCTAGAGGAGGGAATGCCTGAAACACCAACAACTCCATACTCTATTGAGGGCCTTCCTGTTTTACCCAAGAGGTTTTTGTTAGAAAGGAGAGAATCTGGGACTGAATCTCTAGATGGAAGCATTGCTAGTGATTTGGAAAATATAGAGTCATTGACTTTAGATCGTTTGAAGGCAGCTCTGAAGGCTGAACGCAAATCTCTGACTGCATTATATGCTGAACTAGAAGAAGAGCGAAGTGCGTCAGCCATTGCTGCTAACCAAACCATGGCAATGATAACCAGGCTTCAAGAAGAGAAGGCTGCAATGCAAATGGAAGCACTGCAGTACCAGAGGATGATGGAGGAACAATCAGAGTATGATCAAGAGGCTCTTCAACTTCTTAATGACCTCATGATGAGGAAAGACAAGGAGAAACAGGAGTTGGAGAAGGAACTTGAGCTGTATCATGAAAAGATTTGTATGTACGAGGCTCGGGAGCGAAGGAAGAAGATCAGGATCAAGGAGAAGGGCAGCAGGAGTAGAAATGATTTAGGCTTTACAAGTTCAGAAGAGAGTGATAATCTTTCCATTGAGTCCCATGAATGTGAAGAGAGTAACCACAGCCATCATGAGAGAAATAAGAACACTCCCTCTGCTGGTGGTTTTAGCTATGTTGAAAATAAAGATCCATTTGATGGATATTTATCTGAATTTGAGGAGAATAGACTTTCCATACTTAAGCAGCTCAAAGAATTGGTAGAGAAGCTTTTCAAAATGGATGATGAAGATGAGAATAGTGATCCAGAAATTGTAGAACATTCCTTTGTTGAAAATGGCCATGGAGTTAATGGACAATGTAAATTGCTAGGTGATCATACAAATTGTAATTCTGCTTATCTTTTTTCACATGATCAGCAAACTAATGGAAATTTTCACCGCAAACAAAGTACAAACATTCTAGGAAAAAGTCTTCTACCACTTTTTGATGCAGTCAGCTTAGAAAGTGAAGAAAATCTATACATAAAGCATGAATCAGTTGATGAGACTTCACCCGGCTCAGTTGCAAAGGTTAAAGTTGGTCGCAAGAACCTGGCTATTACTGAAGAGGTAGATCAGGCCTTTAAGAAACTGCAAGCTCTCGAAGCCGACTGTGACTTTATCAAGCACTGCATATCTTCTCTGAAAAAAGGAGATAAGGGTATGAACCTGCTTCATGATATTCTTCAAAACCTTCATGATCTTAGAAGAGTTGAGCTTCATGCCAGGAATTTGAACTCTGATTTAAACTAGCAGGTACACATATATATATACTTTGACAAATCCTTATATGTTTCTTTTATGAATATTCCCTAGAGATTGTTTACTTGGTTGTTTATGTATTGATTCAAGTAAGTAGGATTGCAATCATTTTTTTTTTCATGCTTAGATTCATATGATAGTAATTTTTCTCAGAGAATGGAGCAAGGTTTGAGTACCTGTATACTAGTTATGAATTTAGCAGTTGGCTAAATTTTTTGTGTGCATAGATATCAATGCACAACTATACTGGTATCAACTTAGGTTATTGATGATCTACACTTGTATAAATCAAGCAACATCAAAGCCTTTGGCTAGATACTAACCTGCACATATGCAGTTCATATAGCTGTGAAATAATTAATGGACACTGATCCATCTACTTAGTTAAACCATAGATTTGGATATCTTATTTAGGTTTTGGTAGAATTGCAAGGGCCCTGGTATAGCCTGGCGAAATAATAGATGGGCATCGATTCTCCAATCACTTTTTTTTATAGGTAACATAAATTATTGATATCACAAAAGCTCAAATATTGTTTTTGCTTTAATAGAAGAGTTATGTAATTATAGAATTAGTAGAGGTTTAATTTGATAGTTAAGTAGTTGGAAAATATGTTTGCATTAAAATCTTAGCTAAATCTTTCCCAAGGTTCATTGATATTTAAACGATATATATCATTGATTTATTAGCCCAATTTAGGTTGTGTATTTGTTTTTAATAAGAAATGTTGTAACTGTTGATTCAATTGAAATTGAGTTATTCCTGTTGTTTGAAATTTTGCAATGCTAGTTCAACTTGTACTATCACCATTGTTAGAGAGTAGGTGACTTCAATAGTGACCACACATAGCCAGGTGAACATTTGGTTCATGATACTTGGCGATTAAAAAAATATATCGGTTGAGGTAGAGTAATGATTGATATAGAGTGCCTCACATGGGAAAGTTTGCTAGGGATTGCAAGAATATTTGGTTCGATTGCATACTATATATATATATATATATTATTTTTTTTTCTCTCTCCAAATCTGTAGATCTCATTCATAAATCAAAGTAATACATTTTGGGCTTTGTTAGAACTCACACTCTCTAAAAATGAAGAAAAAAAAAAAGCCTTTAGAACCCAACCTAAGGACAAGAGGGATCAAAAGCCCATAAAACCTGGAGTAAACAGAACCCAACAAATTAAAATAAGCCAAAACACAGTGCTCCCTTATCTAACCCAAACCTAAGTCGCTGGAAGTCTTCCCGGAAGATTTAAAGCCCTCTTGAGCACGGAGATTCAACAACTCTGCTCGACGCACTTTCCATTTTTCATTGGTATAGCAAAGATTTCCCAGCGCCTAAGAGCAACTGCTTTCTGTTTTGCGGCAGCTGCTTGTTGGACAATCCGGCGGATGATAATTCTCCGAGCACGAGCAAAGATTATCTTGCTGCCAAACCACATTTCCTCCACAGCAGGAAATCAGCGTTCTTTAAAAGATACCTAGCATCGCAGATAAATGAACCGTAATTAAGCCAAAACCATCTTTCATCAACCGTAATGGCGTACTAATTAATTGAATGTATGCTGAATTTGAAATATCAAGTGGTTATTGTGGTCATTGGTTTAAGCTTTTAGGTTGAAACTAGTTCAATTATGTTTAGCATCATCAACTCCACATGTGCTTTGCATATTGCAATTATAGAAGTTTTTTTTTTTCATGCAGGCATCTCTACAAAGTATTGTCCATCCACTAGCTTTCTGAGGTCAACTTAGCTTTATTATTGCTTGTTTGATGTTTTTAAATTTCATTTTTGTTAATATATTATTATTATATATGTTATTTATAAAATGCTAGTCATTTAGTTTAATGCTACTTTAAACAATGTAATGATATTTAGTATAACCGTTAGTGCTAAACTTTTTTTTGTTATTATTCATTTTATCCATCGGATTGTTGAATTTCTAGATGCATACATGATGTGATAATTGAAAGAAATTTTATTTTTGATTTGATTTAACAATAATTTTTTATAATATATTTAATCTCTTTATCACATAGAGATTGACATATAACAAATAAAAACAAAACCTATAATATATGAAAAATATAATTAGAGATTGACATTTAACAAATAGAAACAAAGCCTATAATATATGAAAAATATAATAATTAAGCTATAAATTAAAGAGATTTAAGTCTAAAATATTGTGTTGCTCACCAATTTGGAGATTAAATGATAGTTAGTTCTTAATATATTTGTTTATCTTTTTTTTAAGCTAGTGAATAGATATCAGTCATTCATTGTTTGCTTCATTATTATTAAACCACTACATTGATAGAGCTTTGGAATCACATTATCAATTTTAAAACTTTACAGTTATATAAATAAAAAAATTGTCATTTTCAACTATTATTTTGATAAATTTTTATTCATATGTATTAATTCTTCGTATGAAACCAATTAATGACTAATGTTATTAGTAGATTTATGGTCACAGAACAGCATCATATAATTAAAAGATGGAGTAATTAATTATTATTATTATCTTAAGCTATGATGAGTTCACGTGATCTCTATGCATTTGCTTTGTACTTGATATTCACGTTACTTGTGCTTGTTCCACCAATTGTAGTGCAGTATCTAGTTGTGGATTTTCTGCCATTCTCAGATCTAACAGGACACTTACATTGCCTTCAATACTTGAGATTTGGGATATCTCTGTGGTTTTATCGTGGTTAACATGGAAGATGAGATTGGATATGGTTCATTGTGTGGTGATGGATGGTTTTGAGTGTTTAAATGACTGTTTAACTTTGGGAAAGTGTTTGGTGGTCAAATGCATTGGAATTGGATGAATTTTTAGGAATATATTGTAGTGAATGTTAGGAATCTGTAGGATTTTATTGTGTAAGATTTGATGGTTGTTTGAGAGGTTTATTGGATGCAAAGTGAAAGTTTGCCGGATTTTGTGTAGATTTCATTGGGGGGTATTTGATGGTCGAAACGGAATCGAATTTCGATGAAATAAAATGGAGATGGAAAGTAGCTGAGCACAATGAGATTAAACAGAAAAAATGTTAAAAGGAAAAGAATAACTGCCAAGATTGTCCACATATTTGCCCTTCAAGGTTATACACACCTTGAAGATTGTCGACTATATACAATGATAGATTGTTTCAGTTGTTCATATCAAAACTTAAGTGCAAGTATCATTTTTTTTTTAATCAAACTTCACTAATCTTTAAAGAGAATGCAAAACATATATATAGAAGTAGGCACCCTACCATATCCCATAGTGTCCTTACACATCCCATCGACACATAAATATAACATAAACAAAGTGACACTAATGCACGAGTACTAACAACATATCCCACAAAGTATAAAACATCAAACTATATACTACACTACCAACATGGGTAAAAAATAACATGACTAAAAATACAACATAATTCAATACAGCACCTGCTCAACCCTTTAGCTATGCTTTGTTCAAACATCCAAGCTACGAGCCTCTTCCACGTATGAGTTGCCTGTCCTGCATCATGGTGTTTCAAGGGAGTATTGGTGGAGGATCGCATGGGTGGGTTATTTTACATGGGATGAACCAGCAAAAAAAGTTTGTTTGGTTTAATGGCTCATGAGTCGTATGAGAGATACTGCCATGGGGATGTTGAGGGAGAAGATAACTGAGGTTGACAATACATTGAACCTTCATTTTTTGGAGGCGTCACGATGCAATCTTTCCTGTATACACCACTAAATAATCAAAGAGCGCACCCTGCAAATTGTGTTAATTAGACCTCAATACATGCTATTATAAGAAAGAAAATCTATAACTAAAGAAAGGGAGGAATGGTCGATGGGTGGTTCAATAAAAAGGATGCCCAGAACATAGTGCAATTCAGTTTTTGAACGATTCTCATAACAGGATTCGGGGATGGCTAAGAGTAACTTGTGAGACACATATACATTCTTTACCGCCGGCTGAAGGCTTTTGTTTCATTTTGAATCGGGGCTGAAGTTTTTTATGTTTTTTGCTTTTTCACCTTCTACCTTACAATTTTAACTCTTACACAAATCTTTTATTAGCACATTGCCATGGTTCCAAGGGATGCACTTATTTTTGAGTACTTGTTTGAAGATTCTGTGTATATATAAACCAAAAAAACAAAAATAAAAAATGTAGATGACTCGTACGTACAGGTATTCATGCATATACTCCTATTCTACATCATAAGTATGTGTATCTCTCTTTCTCTCTCTCTCTCTCTCTATATATATATATATATATATATATATATATATATATTTGCATATTATGATGAAGACAGGTCACTACTTAACGTCAGATTGATTTAATATTAAGTGTTCATTAACATTTTAGATGAATTCTAGTGATCAGTCTAGGTTCTCTAACCTTGGTTAGGGTTTAGGATGTTAAGTCCTAAGGGTGATAAAGACTAGCTCAAGTCATTGATCAAATGTCATGAAGCCTTTAATATCAAAACAACCAGCATTTACATCTTGACCTAAGATCCAGAGGTGATTAGTGATGGTATGGTGGGGTTTGGGTTAAGGCGCCAAGTCAAGTTTCATTGAGTGGAATAGGTTAGGTTTGTCCTTATATGGATAAATCCTAATTAGTCTGTTATGAATAGTAAAAAGTCAAAATGGGCAAGCAATTATCTAAACTCAATGGCTTAATCAAGATTCGAATGTTTAAAGATTAATTGAGTACCTTAGAGATTCTTCCAAATGGAAGTTGTTGAGTCCCTGACCAAATTCCAGTACAGATCCCAGATTTCGCAGTAGCTCTAGTTGTCCACAAGTTGCTTCAACATTCCAGCTAAACCAGGACCAAGCTCTTTCCAAGAGGAAAAAAATGAATTTGGGGCTTTTTTACTGTGGCTGTTAATTGACCTATCAACGGTTTGGGAAACCTTCCCTGGTTCAAGGTAAATGCTCGGGAATGCAGGTAAGGCTCTCGAGGAAGCTGAAACGAGCGAGGGCTCAAATAATTTTTTATGTTTCCGAGTTTTTGATTTTTTGAAACAAACCATCTCTAATTTGATTTCTTAATGTCTGGATTTTCTGTTGGGGGTGCTGGGAGTGTTTTAGGTTTGATTGGGAAATGCCTAAGGACTTAAGCGGGAGAATATTGCACGAGAGGGTGTTTCAGGTTTGGAATTAATTGTATGCTGAATTAGTTGTAATTAAGACTTAATTATAGTTCCTGGAAAGTCATAGGGGATAGACAAAACATTTGGATTTATTGCATGGAGATTTGAAGCGTTTCGGAGAAACCTCTCTTTTGGTTCGAAATTAGGACGTCACTGAGAAATCATTGATGGCAATGACACTATTCATCGTGGATCCAGTCTTGGATCAGGCCATCGTAATGAATAACGGCTGGTTAAATGGTCGACATTCGAACTCGACCAATTTAAATCCTTCGACAAACTATATTTCTACAGTTTCAAAATGATGCATACCATCAGATGTGATTAATGTAATCAGATTTCACTTGATGATCTTGATTGTTTGTATGAAAAATATTGTTCAAATCATTGTCTATTGAATCCACAACACATCCTGTTGTCGAACCAACAATCTAGATCGATTCCACTTATAAAATTTGATTTTTAATTAATAAAACATTTGTTTATTTAATTTAATTAATTTGTAAAAGTATAATTTACATTTTTTATCAAATAAGTCCAAAATTTTTTGAAAATATATAAGATAGCTAAGAAAATAAGATGAATTAAAAATATAATTATTGTTAAGTTTTGATAAATATATTATTTTATATGAATTTCTAAAAACAGAAAATTTATAATTTATTAAAAATAATTTTATAATCAGAAAAATTTTAAATGACTAAAATATATAAAATCACTTAATAAGTTATGACATTTATTTTAGTAAAGTTTCAAATATTTTGAAAATTGTTTCAAAATGTTTTCTTTAATAACTTTGTAAATAATTTATCTAAATTCTAGATTTTTTATATTTCTTATATTTTAGAGATGTTATATGAACCCTCAGCCTAAGGCCTTGATGTTGCAGATCAATTTTAGTCATGCTCCCAAACTTGATCCCGGATAAAAAAAATTTACACCTGACTTGTCCATGGCTGTACATTAAAGCTCTGTAAACATGTACTTAAATATTTTTTATTCAAGGAATTTGCATTATGCTTATGACTCACTGATGCAATCTTAAAAGAAAGTTTTAAAAGTTACAAAGTTGGGCTTAGCATGAGATGATTGTAGTAACTACAAGTGTTCGAATAATAGTTGTACATATGAAGCATTCTCAGGTATCCAAACAAATGATGCTTTTCTACACTATTGAAATAAAAAAGCATGGCATCATTGAATTAAAGTTAATGTAATCAACCTTAGTTGTAATAACCATTTGCAATAGCATTTGTACTTGTATGAAGATAATTGGACGATGTTCTAAAGTGCTTCCTAGGTTGTGCTTTGGGAGTACTAAACTGATATAAGAAGTCAAGCGTAACTTGAAAAATAAAGCCTATCTTTTTAATTATAACCATAATTGTGATTCAGCTTGCAAGATATTTTTCCGTTTTACCAACTTTATCTTATGTTAACATAAGACTTTATAACGCATATTTAATTTAGCATACTTTTCTTCAAAGAATTTCACTTCTTTCAACTTCTTGTGAACAAATGTTAAGGTCAAGCTTTGCAAAAGTATAAATGCATGTATGATGATAGTGTGAAGATGTTCTAACATGCTTCCAAGGTTGCTTTCGAAGAACTAAAATAAGTTAAGCAAACCAAATTTAATTTTTGTAGTGTCCTTATAATTATAAACATTATTGGAGTCCATCTTGCAATACTTTGTAAAATTTTCAACTTTTCACATCCAGCATGTGTTTCATAATGCATTATTAAAATTGCATACTCCTTCTGTAAAGTTTGATGCTTCTATCTCATCATTTTTTAAACAATGTCTTTCAGAATAACTTCATTTAGTTCAGTGCAAGTCGAGCATGAGTTGCAACATCAATCTATGGTTTGCAAATATCTGACTTACAACAGGGCACTTTTTACTGACATATTTGTCATCTATAATTAAATGATGATCAGGATTTTGTATCAGAGAGTTTGAATGCCTATATTTTGTCATCTTTCTTTTTCTTTTTTCTTTTCTTAAGTTGATGTCCAATTTCATGTGTCATAACATTTTGCCATTGCAACGAATCATTTTATATTTCTGTCATTTTATGTTCGCACTAGTTGCCAAAAATATTTTTAAATTTGCCTTCAGGAATTTCACATTTATATCTCATAAGGTCTCACTTATGAGACGTTTTGTATCCCAGTGAGAGGTGGACATTTACTTTTGCACACTTGAATACTTATTAACTTGATTAAGTGATGCTTTTGCCCTTCATTTTTTTTTTCTTAATTATGGTTGTGGCTATATCATGTCACCTGCTACCTAGATTCAATTTGATTAGTTGGATAAATATTTTTCTAATCTAAATATTACTTATAGGCTATAGCACAATTGCTTCTCAATAATATGATGAGAGATAAAAGAAAATTTAAATATAGCTAAACAATTAAAGTAATATAACTTCAGTACAAAATGAAAACATTACAAACGTTTAGTACTTCATAATCAGTGTACAAGCTTAATCCTAAATGCAAACTGATTAATATTTGATTATAGTTGAACAAACTTCTCCTTAGTTGTAAATGCTATGCACAATAGGCGAATTAGCTTACTTCTCTTGGTACATCGCTGATAATGATTGAAAAGCTCAAGCAAAGATTTTCATTGTTTATATATTTTGTGTTTACTACTGGGGTATTTAATCCCATTTGCTACAAAATTGATTTTGATGGTGATTAAATTTATTGTTAATTTTTTAGTTAAGCTAATCACTCGAACAATGGGATTTTAATTTAATTAAGTCTGGCTTAGAAAATAGTGAAAAGTATGCCTCCAACGAATTTAACATTATTTTAATAAAAAAAGCTATGTTCTTTGGCATAAATAAAAAAAATTATAATATGAGAACTCATTTTTAATTAGGGTTAAATTTGTGCCTTCAAACCATTCACCTATTTAGCTTTATTACTCCTAAAACTCTTAATGTCATCCAAGTTCTTGTGCTTTTGAAAGCATCCTCTCACCTCCTTTGTCAACAAAATGTTTTTTTTGCCACCTTCAAGTATTAAAATCGATGCACCAAGCAATATATTTTGAATTTTACAAAATCAAGATATATCTAATTTCATAAAAATTGATTTTGAGTAATCATTTGCACATGGGATCAATTATAGTAACTTTTAAGTAAATAATGAAATTTCTTTTTGCAACTCCATTTTTATGGGAGTCATAGGCACATGAACTACAGTGTGATACTGTTTTTTTTAGTTATATTGATTTAGCAGCTCCTGAAGAAAGTTCTCAGCAGCATATTGGAAAATATGAATAGATTATTGAAAAATGACACATTAAATTTAGCAATCATTTAGAGATAGTTGTTAACATTTATTTTTCTTTTAGCAAGCCCAATGTATATGAATTTTATTGCCTATAAGTGTATTGAATTAACATTCACGAATTAATCATGAAATAGAAAGTAGTGCTAGAAAAACTGGCAATGTTTCTTGAATTTCAAGTCAATATTGATATAGAGAGATGAGGAGGATGGGCTTGACATTATTTTTTATAATTTAATGATCACATTGAAATAAACATAGGTCTTTAATAATTAAGAATTGGGGATGCCAATGCCTTGAATTGCATAAGCTTGGATGAGTGAATCTATTGTCCCACAATTTAACATTTTGAACCGCAAATGATGGGCAAACTATCTTGGGGCATAGTCAATCCATGCTATTAATTAATTTTTTCAATGAAAAATCTCAATTTTCAGAAGAAAATGTGCCAGGACTAATTAAATATTTTTCTTTGTCAAATAACAAATGTAATAAAATTCCTTTATGTTGATGATATATAAGCATCACAAGAATATTTAGAATAGGGAAAGAGGATATAATTTTTGGCTGCAATTCTTTTTTCAAGGGCTTTGGAATTTAATGCCATGGAATAAACGATATTTGTGGCTATAGAGTGTTCCAGCACAATCATTCATGCCTGGATGGATTATGTTTTTGAGATTTCCGTGTAATTTATTCTTGATTTTTTGACAGATGGAGTGCATATTGTTTATAACTTCTTATAGCTCAATCATTCGGGCATATTTTATGTTACGCTATAGTATTAACATATTTCCTTGCGCTATAATAAGTGGATGTTCAAATACTTTATGATCGATGTGATATATAGTGGAATGAACATTATAACTACATCCTTTGTAGAATGTCCACAAAAATAACATACCACAAACAACCAAATATTCAATATTTGTTAATAACTTTGCATTGCATGCATCAGTGAATCAAATAGCCTTGGTATGGAGTTGTTTGCAGTTTATCACATATCATCTTTTCTCCAAAAAATCATGGTGAACATGAATTAATCCCTTGATGAATTAACATTTCATTCATGCATTGATTATGTTTTTGGGATTTCCGTGTGATTTATTCTTGATTTTTTGACAGATGGAGTGCATATTGTTTATCAGAATGTTAGCTTGGTGTTATATATGTGGAAAGCTTTGTTAAAACCAGTGCCAACTAAGAATCAGGGAAGAAGATATAGTCTTGGCAACAATGGCGCCTATTACTTGATGTTTCTCTAATCTTTCCGATACTGGGAAGGGTTATTGTGCAAATATCTACTCATTTGCTTAGCTTTGTTCAAAGTTGAAGCAGACTCGAGGGATGAATCTGCTTCTGCTTCTCATATCCCAGAATTTTTGTGGGGCTATGTTAAAGTTCTCGTTTTTTTTCTTGCTTCTTTTTTATTTTATGACTGTTTTTATTCTTTGGCTTGTTATTATTCCATCCTATGGAGGAAGGTGTGGCTTGGAAGAGAGGTGGAAACATGGCTATTATAGTTTGCCATGGAGCCATGATTTTCTTCTTGTTGGCAGTTGCCTGGTAAGCGGTAACACCAGGCATAAGCCTAATCAATTGAAAAAAAAATAGGGTTAGTGGAGTTCCTTGGTTTGTTTAAATTAGTATAATAGGTTTTTGTGCTTTTTTTTTTTGTTTTTTTGTTTTTTTGAAGTCTTTCTGTTGGGAAGGGAAAGCATTATGTTGTAAAATTATTATCTTTGGCATGTGAAGTTTTCTTTTCAAGTTAATACTATATAAACACACCTTTTATTATAGTTTGTATATTTATGTCATAATTGTAATATCTTTGATATAAAGGTATGATAAAGTTAATATTGAGTAGTTATGGAAAAGTCTTTTGCTTGCAGAACTATTTGAAGTCATATGATGCGAATGTTTGGGAAAACATTGATCTAGGCTCTGATTAAGTGTTGTAAAGTTAAGTCTTATTATTAGCGTTCATCGATGGATTAAACCATGTGTTTGAAATCATTGACTTTGTTACTATGGAAATGATAATGGTTGGAAAATGCATTTGACTAAGTTTAAGCTTTGGATGCTGTGTAGGATGACATGTTATTGTGTTTTTTACTATTAAAATTAGCATTTTCTTACAATTTTAATATCCTTTTGACATTCTTAAAAAATGTAAATTTGCATGTTTAGATTGTCTTTTTTTATTTATGTTGTTATAGTACTACAATAGCTATGGCCTATGAATGGGATCTTATAGTTCAAGGGGAAGTTTTTTTTTTTTTTTTAATTTGATATTTACTAAACTGCAATTTAGTAATTTAGGGCTGGCTTTGAGTCAAGTCAGGTCTTACTCAAACTTGTTTGAGTTGAGTTCGTGTCGAGTTCGAGTTATTTCGACTCATTTTAAATATGGTTCGAGTTAAGATGTATGATTTGAACTTATTCGAAAATTTTCTAGTCGAGTTCAAATTTTGAGTTTCGGATTAAATTGCCAATACTATAGTCATTCCCAAATATGGCGTCATGTGCAGTAATTTACATATTTGCCTTATTTTCTTGGGCCAATCAATATTTTGTTTTTATTTAATTATTTACTAAATTGCCATCTATGTAAATAACATGTTGCTTTTGTTTATTTTAGGAATTATTCTTAAGAATGGTTGCAAGGGATTTAAATATAGTTGATTACTATTCTGAAAGTTTGATGCCTGCATTTTTTTAATTTTGTACCCTAATACTATTAATCGATTCTGTGTTAAGCAATTACACCAAAATTTTAAAATGACAAGATTCAAAATGAATGCACTAATGATGATTTATGATGAGCGGCTCGTGCAACTACTAAAAATTAGTTTAATGCTACTATAGAAGAGATTAAGCACTTAGATGAGAATGCTTTTTATGACAATGAAAAAGCTCCAAGAATTTAGTCAAGATATTTTTTTTTCAGACACATCTAAGGGTGATATTTTGCCTTATAATACGTGTGAATGTTTTAATGCGCTAATTTCGGACGCACAAGAGTTGCATATTATTTATTTGCTAGAGTCCATATTAACTTCTGTTGTCATTGATACATGAATGCATGGAGAAGATAGAAATGGATTATATTGCAATGCCCTCAAGTATTTAAAAAATTACCTTGCAACATTTATAAGGTGGCGACATACATTGGTGTAAAGGTGTGCAACAATAGCTTTTAAGTAATCATAATGCATGGTTCATAGTTCGCAATTAACTTAGTAGAATGACCAATGTGTTCCAGGCAATGGGAGCTAAGTGGGCTCATTGTTGTCATGCATGTATGATATCAATATGTAGATGGAAGAGAGACATGAAGATGTCCAAGCTCGTTATTTGGTGAATATATATATATATATATAGAAAGCTACCTCGGCAGGATTTTATTTTACGAAATAAAAGCATACAGACTATGGCTGAGATGTTACAAAATCCTAGAAAAATTAAAATCATGAAATCAGCCCCAAAAATAGAGACCCAGGGTATAACCTGAAAGTTCCCCAAACACAAATTAAAACGATACAACACCAAGCTGTATAAAACATAAAATGAGCATTAATGAAAAAATCAGAGACAACAATACTTTCAGCAGCCAGACCATCAAAAACAGCCACCAGAGTACCAGCCACAATGGAACCAAACTCAATAAGCCAAAGCCCCTGCATAAAACAACTCACCCAAAAGACATCCAAAGGGCTCATCAAGCCACCAGGCAACAAAACCACCCTAAGCCACCAGCAACATAAATTCCAATTGCAAGATTCGCAGAACACTCTCATATTTCCATCATCATAACCTGCAAATTAACAGAGCCAGCAAAAACAGCACAAACAAAACCAGCAGAACCAGGAAACACCACTAGAACATAGAGAATATAGCATAAAACAACGAGAGATCGAAGCTGCAAGGATCACAACACCACAAAGCAAAACACCACTTTAACATCAAGCAGAACCAGAAAAGCGCAAAATAGAACACGGCACCAGCAAAACCCCCAGTACACATAACACTTCACCACTTAACAAAACAACACAGGAGCAGAAAGCACAAAACATAGCACCAGAAAACATCACCCAGAACACACAAAGCACAATAACAAACACACCACAAAAAGAAATACAACAGATCAAAACACCCCATATAACAACAAAAGATAACTGCCATAACACAATAATATAGAGCACTGCACCACCAAAAAAGCACCACCAAACAGCTTGGAACAGCCAACAAACTAGGGGAATGGATAGCTCCAAAAAGAGATCACTTCCAGAACTCAAAAACTCAAAAACCCGGCAACCTAGAACCCAGGAACTCGGAAAACCCATTATATATATATATATATATATATATATATATGAGATCTTATAATCATGCTATCATGCCAATTAACTAGCCAAAAAATGTTCACAAAGCAACAAAGAGTCTCATTTACCATCATTATAGAAGGAGCTTATGTAAGGGAGGCTACCAAAATTGAGGAAAAAAATTTTGGGTGAGGGAGATAATGATCGCCATGGTTGGTGAATGAGCATGAAAAATAGTATTCTTCATAAAAATATTACAAACAAGTTTGGTCATAATATTTTATCATGGGAGAAGTCTTGTAAATGTAAAACAAAGCATGGAAATGTTAGATAGTGATATTGATGTAGACAAAAATAAATGTGTATGCGGAGTGGAGTGTATGATAATTTTACACCAATAAAATAACAGATTACTCATAATTAAGTATCGATAAAACAAGACGAATTTTGTGTACAAATGTGAGATTAAAAAAAAAAGATTGAGATGATTCGAGCAACAGTTATGTTAACACACAGAATTCCTTATCATATAAAAGTATATAGATAAATAAGAGCTATGATTAATCTAACTTGTGTCAAAGTTAAGACAATCGATAGCGAAGCGAGGATAAGTCAAAGTCGACGACTACAAACAGTCCTTCGTCGCACGATATTCTTCCTTCCTTCGATGTCCTTCTCTAAGGCTTGCACTACTCACACTCAAGATTTCTTTATCTTAAGAATGAAAGTACTAATGGACACAATAAGTGAAGAAATATATTTTTATTTAATCTTCAAAGCTATTATACATAAGATATTGGCTTATTTATAGCTATACAACATATGTCAAATGATTATCAAAATCATAAACTTGTCATCTCATGAATGGTCGAAGTGTCTTTTCTATAAATGGCTAATAAAATCATCAATCAATCCTCTCATGAATGACTAAAGTGTCATTTCACATAAAATAACACTCATGACAAAAACATGGTAAATGGGTTAATTTAAGGCCCATTTAAATGAAATCCACGAATAAGCTCATATGACTCAAAACAAAAAATACAATATATAATCATAGAACCATTAAGCTTAATGTATGATTTGGTGCATCGATGATGGTTATGTGGGTGCTCTGCATCAGCACTCTTCGATTTTGAAGGATCTCCTCTGGAGAATGATGAACGATGTACTCAAGTAACAATTGTGGACTAATATGGTATAACTATTCAAATGTAAGCCAAGAGTCTTCAAGTGGTGATAGTCATTTCCAACAAATAAGATACCACTGAACTTCTCCATCTGATGTGCTAATGATCTGGTCATCTAAAATATGATCATGATGATGGAATCATAATCGACGAGATGGCAAGGGAGCTCCCAAGTAAGTGTCAACCTACTTGTTAGTGCTATTTGCAGAGGGAACAATAATATTGGGGTTTGCCCACTGTACAACATTAAATACAAGTGAAATATCATTATTTATAGGAAGATCAATCTCATATGCATTATTATTTATCTTTTTTACAATTTTATAAGGGCTAGAATTCTTGAGCATTAAATTTTTTAAAGTTCATGTCAGGAGCCTCTTTGGCTTAATCTTGACCATAACCAAATCTCCTTCATTAGATTTCATAAATCACCTATGTGCATCAGTAGTAGCTTTATATTTATCATAACTAAAAGTAAGCTTTTGTTGAGTTTCTTGGTGTAAATCATGCATGCTTTGTGCGAATGAAGATGTATAAGCACTAGATCTATATGAAATGAGAATGTCAACAAGGTCTATTGGCTTTCTTGGTTCATACCTTATAATAATTTGAAAATAATTCTTTTTGATTAATCAATTTACAGAACTATTATAAGCAAACTCGATTGTGGGCAGAACAAGATCCTAACTAGGGGTATGGTATATCACTAATCACCTAAGAAGGTCTCATAAGCTTTTATTTATTACCTCTATTTATCCATTAGTTTGAGAGTGATAAGCAGTAGAAAATAAGAGTTTTATTCCATACTTTTTCCATGATGTTTTCAAAAATAACTCATAAACCTAATATTGTGATCAGAGACTATTGTTTTGGGTAATCCGTGCAAACAAAATATCTCACGTGAGAAGCATCAGATGTCTTATAACATGGAATTAATGAGCCCTTTTTGAAAATAGATCAACAACAACAAGAATTGAGTTAAAATGTTGAACGATGCGAGGTAATTCGAATATAAAGTCCATGCTATGGTCTTCCCATGGCTTGTGAGGGATAGGAAGAGGTGTATATAATACAGAACTATGTTTCCCTCTTTTTTCTATTGACAGGTGTCACATTGGGAAACAACACTAGCAACATCTCTCTTGATACTTGGTCAAAAGAATCTATCTTCCATCATGGATATAGTTTTATCAATTCCAAAATAACTAAAAATGCCTCCTGAGTGCATTTCTTCAATTAAAAAATCTCAAAATAAGGAATCAGGGACACAAAGACGAGTTCCTCGAAAAAGACATGTCTCAAAGTTGCTAATTTGAGTTAACAGTAGAGGTATCAACATTTAGAGATTTATATGGTTGACTGAAATTGTGGCGCCCCGCCCCTGAGGGGGCGATGTGCCACTCTGGCAAATCCCTCACTTATCATTGGATTAGGTATAATCCACAATCCACTAATAAGGGGAGGATGTGCCCAAAATGTATGCAAGGGAATCAATAACTAAGAAAATATAAACATAAAGTGCAGAAGCAAGAAAAGTAATTCATACATCTAATCCACAACAACATAAGTAAGAGAACAGTAGCATACAGCTCAGAACAAATAGTATAATAAGAAACACAGTCACGAATACCTGTATTATTACAATATTTTAAATAAGTTTTAAAGAGCAAACTCTCATCCTCACAAGTAAAGAAGTAAAGGTCCTTTAAGGCTTCAGCTCCACCCAGCTGCACCTCTTCTAAGAAAGGCTCCTCTTCAGGCACAATCTCCTCAAAATGATATGATTCTAATATTATCGATTTCTCAATGCCAGGGCCACAGCCAAGAAAGAAAAATTTTGTTAGATATATTATCTAAGTGCATTTTATGCTGTTAAGTTTCTATGAATTTATTAAAGTCACAATTTACTTAAACTACACAAAGTAACTAGCATAGGAGTAACTAGCATACAAAAGGATGTAATGAGTTATAAATAAAAGCATTTATAATTAATCAACTATGAGACAAAAGACACCTCAAAAGTAAGCTAAGACAAGTCTAGGCATAAATATATAAATACAGTAAGAAAAGTACTAAAAATAAAAGAACTAATCCTAAACATGTTGATGATCATATGAATTATGCAAGCTAAAACTAAACAATCTGTTCGTGATATGTATAGTAAACAGTAAAGAATTATAGCATCATATAAGTATACAAATAAGTAGGTAAAGTAAAGCTAATTGTAGTAAAATGTAATAGTAAAAGGGTAAATATGTATGTACAGACTGTCATATCAAAAAGATTGGCCAATTGGGCCATAATAAATTCTCATAACTTTTCTGGGCTAGAGCTGAACAGAATAAAATAGTACTGAGGAGGCAGAAAATACAAATACAATAAATTTTAGTTATTTTACTTTGCTTCTGTGGACACGTTCAGAAGCGACTGAGGAGTCAAGCACGTCTGCAAGAGTATTTGGGTTCCAACTTAATGCAACATTCCTTAATGAGTAATGCTAAGTTATCCTTTATTTCTCCTTATTCCCATCTATTGGAGTAAAATGTGCACCATAATTGACCAGGAAACTGAACCCAATGCAAATACTATTCTAATTATTATATATTTTTATTTCATACAGCAATGTTATCTTATATGATATGTTCATGGTAATGGCACAAAATACAAGGAATGCAAAAGCACAAATAAATCAATAGTGAGCAAAGGACTCTACGATACATGATGACATGTGTTATTATCTACTTAAATCGTTCTAGCTATTCTAAGTTACACAAGTTCAGGATCTCTAATTCCTACTATCAAGTATAACTTAGAAGCACTGCCTTAGAATTTAAAAAGCAATTAGAACTGACCAAGTTCTAATTAATTCAATCAGTGTCGCTTATAAATTAAATAAGAAATTAGTACGTCCTAATTAATGCATTTAAACATTCTAAGCTAACATCTGATCAAGATCAACTAAACTAAAGATTATGAATTAAACACCATGAATTGGAGTTAATCACATAATCCAAAGCTAAAGCTTAAGATCTAAGGTTTAATTCTAAAAGTGAACTAATAATTAAGGTAAATTTTATTAAACACAATCAAGCTAAATTTTTATGCAGTTTATTATTGGTTACTGTTCAAGGATTCCATAAAGTCTAAAAATATTAAATTCTGAGGTCTAATGTCTTAGTTTTGGGTGCTCTAAAATTTAGGGGAAATTCGATAATTTTTCCTAGCGTCAAGAGGGTCGAAAATTGAACTTTCCTATTTGATGTCTAAATTTAGCAAACTTATTATCTATAGCTTTTCTATAACACACTGAGTACTTTAACTAGGAGTAGACCCAAATTAAACCTCAATTGATCAAGTTATGACCTAACTAGGATTAGGAGTATTTTGGTCAACTTAATGTTTATAGAGTTCATAACCTAAATATTATTTTAGTTTACTATTAGTACTGAATTCTAAGCTATCTTACACTTTGAATTTTTTGGTTTGGAACTTAAATGACTAAGATATGGTTAAAATTAAATCTAGGATTTTGGGGGTAATTAGGATAGGTCCTAAAAATTATTAAGCAAGCTAAGTACCCAATGGTAAAACTAATACTATCAAGGTGTTCCAAATATTCTCCTGGTTACTTTAAGACCCATATTGGTTAGGTTTGGGTCACTATGTACAAAGTTATGAGGGTTTGAAGTTTTGATATAGATGCGAGAATATCCTAAAATGTCACTATATTAATTAGGTGTCATATAAGAAAACTAATACTACCATTAAATTTTTCTCATTTTTCTAAGCAAAATAAAATATATATTTAATATATTTGGACTTATAATTGAAAGTTATGAATGATTAAAGTTTTTTCATTTAATAACATTCCATTTAAATTAAATTAACCTTATTGCTTAAGTAATTATAATAGATTTAATCAAATTAAACGGCAGGTCCTGCCACAAGCTGACGGCGCCAACAGGACGGGGCCTGCAGGACATGTGGCGCTCCTTGATTCACTAGACGGGATGGTGGGGTCCACTTGCTGGCAGCTGAGGGTACGCAGGGCCCCACCGATGACATGCGGTGCCTCTGGACTGGGCACAGAGCTACGGGCGGGTATCACATCTGTCGCTGTGGAGACAGCGCCGAAGCCACCCACGATTTATGGGTCAGGACCGATTGACCCGGCCCGACCCAAACCTCAGCAAACTCCGCAGCAAACCGCGACGGAGCCTATTAGGGCACGGAAGTTCACCGGCCTCCCAGAGCCGCCAATGGTCAACCCGCATGGCCGAGGGTAAGGCTTGACAAGACCTACCAAACGGAGGTTGAGCCATTATCTGAGGTGACCTGAGCTGGCTGCAAACCTAAACCCTAAGCTAAGACCTACAACGGATGGAGGTTTAACGATTTACACTATGGATGTTCTTCCAAATCCGCTCGATCGAACTCGCTTGAGTTCGATCAAACCGCACGAACGACAATTAGTAGCAAGCAATAGGATTTCTAAATAAGATAATAGCAATCGAATGTAAATAGGGGAGATCAAATGAGTACCTGATCAATGGCTTGCAAAAATTCTAGGGCTCGACAGAGGGCTCTAGGTTCGATTCGACGGGTCCAAATGCGAAACTCCAACCTCGATGTCTCAGGTGGGTGATAAGGGGGCGAGGATGGACCGATCAAGGCTCTGGGAGCACTGGTTGGACAGTTGCCGCGGCGGTACGCCGCGTGGAGGCGACGGAGTCCCCGAAGGGGACGATGGCCCAAGACCGTCTGATCCTTGATCAGACGGCCCAGATCATCCGTTTAATCTAACGGAAGGTTCTCTAACAGTGCGCGATTATGTGAACGGTGTTAGGGTTAGATGACATGCTGAAATAATTTAATTATTAACTTAATTATTTAATTAATTTAATAATTTAAATTCTCACTTTAATAATTAATTTAAAATATTTAATGACTTCCAAAAAATCCCAAATATTTACCCTTATCTAATTGAGGGGTGAGGAACACAGCGGTGAAGTTGAATATTCGATCCGACGAGTATTTTATTTTTTCCAATTTTCGGGGTATTTAAAATATTATTAAAATATTTGGCAAATTTTTGACGACTTCCGATTGCCTCCAAAATATCACCCCTGGCTAAGTTGGGGAAAATGAGCACAATGGCGAAGTCTGATTTTTGATCTGATATCAATTTAGATAGGTCAAATTCTATGATTTCTGGATTTTTCCAAATATTAAGATTCGATCCATTTGACTCCTAATTTGGACTAGGTATTGGTGGAAGACTCCTAATAACCTAATTAGCACTTAGATCAAAATTTAGGACCTGGGTTGGCCCTAATTGACTCGGGCAACAACTTGGGTTGTTACATGTTAACCCATATTATGTAAGATCTTATATATGCAAGGAGGAAAATGATCTCGATGATACCTTTGCGCATAGTCATTATGTCTCCGAAAATTTTGCTATCCTATGATATTTTTGGGGATGTATATTATCTAGATATTGATAATCATCAACATTACTTAAGAGGTGATTGCATTATGGTCTAATTGGTGATTGTGGAGGAAGAGGGGTGGTATATGGTCATTAGGATGACCTTTTTGGTTAAGTAGATGATCATTATTTTCATTTGGTGCAAGTCGAGTTGGTGATGTTTCAATAGCTTTCAACTATAGCGCTTCAATTCTAGTTCAAAATTCATGCATTGTGAGAGTGAAATTTTCCATTTTTCAAGTAAGAGTTTGAGGAGGTCATCAATTCTTTATTTGGAAGTTTGGCCTTAATATCAATGTCCACTACGAGACGACATGAAATTCTTTTTTATAGGAGCTCTCTCATTTGAGGAGTTTTTAATGTCTAAATAGCCAAATCAAGTAAACTAATCTTCTATAAAGCTGTAAATCTTGAAGTTCTACTCAAAACAGAGTGCTCAAACATAAAATTTGAATATAAATTGGCTAAGTTATGATCAAAATACTACAGGGTATAAATTAAACTCGAAAGTGTCGTGAATGAAATTTATGCTTCCTTGTGTACAAAGATTTTGCAATCAAATATAATTCAATTGGCTTAAATATTTTTTTAGAGTGTTTTTGCATGATATTTACCACACTTTCACTAATTTTGAAGCAAATTGAAGAACATTAATATTTTTGAAAAAAAAAAAGAAAAAATATAATGTTGTAATTAACATATAACATTGAATTTTATAATATATTTTCTTTGATATCAATATGATAAAGAACAAAAATGAATATGTATACGAAGTGTATGATGATTTTACACTAATAAAATAACAGATTACTCATGATTAAGTACCGATAAAAAATGCGGATTTTGCGTACAAATGTAAAATTAAAATAAGGCAACTGATGAAGAAGATAAGATAAGTTGAAATCAACCTTTATAAACAGTCAATTATCGTAGGAACTTCTTCCTTCCTTAGATATCTTTCTCTAAGGCTTGCACTACTCACACTCAATATTTCATTCTCTTAAGAATGAAAGTACTAATGAACACAATATGTGAAGAAATATATTTTTATTCAATCTTCAATAGAATGATACATAAGATATTAGCTTATTTATAGCCAGTCATACAACATATGTCAAATAATCATCAAAATTATAAATTTATCATCTCAGGAAGGATCAAAGTGTTATTTCTATAAATGACTAATAATTTCATGAATGACTAAAATATCATTTCACATAAAATACTAAAAAAATTTTAAACCAACTCTCACAAGGAGATCTAAAGTGTCCTTTCACTTGAATAAAACTCATGATAAAACATGATAAATTAGTTAACATAAAAGCTAATTTAAATGAAATCCTTAAACTCTATAAAGACTTTTTCAAATAAGGCTAATTTAAATAGAAAATAATAGAATCATTAAACTCTATTTATGATTTGGTGCGTCGACCATAATTAATTACGTGGGCTTCTGCCACTTGGAATGTACAAAAAATTGTGATAATTTTTATTTTATATTTAATATAATGTGCGATAGAACTTCTTTTTACTAAATATATGCACGCAATATCTTAACATTTACTATTTGTTAAGCAAGTATATAGGTAAGGAAACAAAAAAAAAAGACGGCATTATCTCCATGAATGATTGATTGATAATATTGTCAATTAGTATTTAAAAAAATATTATGATTATATAAAAATTTACATAAAATAATATTTATACGAATATTTTAAAAAAAATAATTTTGTATTTAAGTGATTGTAATGTATTCTGTAAAATTAATACGAATCTTAGTCTTGTAATTTTCAGTTTGAAATGTTTTAGATTCATAGATGATCTTGACTCTAATTTGTGCTTTCTTGACTATTATTTACAGTTTGCGTGAAATGGTATTGAAATTAGCAATCTTACATCCCCTAAACTCATTTCTGCTCAAGAATTCAGCAGTCTTACATTCCCTAAACTCATTTCTGCGCTTCTTAAAGAATACAATGCAAGTAACATTTACTAATCTGTTTTCATTACTTCATGCTTTCTTCCTAAACACGATTAAACCTTGCAGAAAAGTAAAGTGTATACAACACTTTCTACTAAGAAAAGAACAAACCACTAAAATATACGATAAAACCACCACCATATAAAATATCACGTAAGAGCTGACAAATCCTAAGGACGTTCAAAAAATCGCTGCTACTCTTTCTCAATCAGAATTGAGAGAAATCCTATCCATGATCTTCGCCACAACCTCCTTCGAGTTCTTGAGCAGCTGAATGCTCTTCTTGAGTCTCTCCCTCTTTCCGGCAGTGGCCGGAGACTCCTCCAGCATCTTCTCTATCCCATTCATTCGCTGTCCGCCGACAACTTCACTTATAATCTCGCTCTCCACTTCCTTCTCTACCAGTTTCTTTACAGCGTAGAGAATATGAAGAGACAAAGCATCCACGAGCCTAAGAACAACTGTTTTCCAGTATGCTACCAGTCTCATTCTCATGTCAAATGCTTGCTCTACAATGACATCGCTGTGCTTTCCCCTCAGGTGGGAAACATCTACTTCACCGAGAGCATCGCATTTGATCAGTGGCGGCTGAGAAACATTAAGAACAACTTCCATGAAAGGCTTTTGTAATTTCATCAAGTCAATCCAGGTCTTCATATATTCTGGATTATTAGTGTAGTCGATGACCATCTCCATTTCAACAAGTTCTTTCACATGCTCCATCGACTTTTTTCTCATCTTCTCCGCAAGATTGTGCGCAGCTCTTCTTGTGCATGCCTGAAGAGGAGGATAGTTATCCGACGCCTCCTGAAGAACTCTCAGGACCACATCTTCTATATAATTCCATACTTTAATTACTAAATCTTGCGGCGTCTGCGAAATCTCCTTCACCTTCTTTTGAAGAAGGATTATAAAAGCTGTTCTTGGAAGAAAATTCGGAAGGCCGATTCCTCGAGCCTCTTCAAGCACCGCCATTTCCTCCATCAAGAAATCCCCTCTCTTCACCGGAACTTCATTTGGTAGTGCCTTTGCGTACTCGCTGAGCATCTCCGCCAACCTCGCCGTTCCGTGCATCTCTTTATCCGTAAGATAATCGTCGAACTCCCCTCTTACTAGCAGTTTTCTAAGCGTCTCCTTCGTCTTGCTTATGACCTGCATAAACGCTTTCATTGCGTCGGCAATTGAAGCCAGATTCTCGGGCATGGCTTCCAAATCAGACGCATTCCTGCTGAGCTTCTCGTTGATTTTCTTCACGATATCCGGCAAGCATTTCGCGATGCTCTGCGCCTGGATCTGCATCAGCTTCTGAGCCAGAACGGGTATTCCGACAATAGATTTATCGATTTTGGAGAGATGATGATCTGAATCAAAGAGACGCGCTTCGGCGGCCCTGGCCTCATCGTATGCCTCCGACCCGACTCGATTCCTTACGCAGACGTAACCAAGGCCGATGTTGACGTCGTCTGCCAAGACCTTCTCTAGCAGGCCCTCAGGCGACTTATCCACCTTCGTGACGACGCCAAGCGTCCTTCGCCCGGAGCGATCGACCTGCTGCGACATCCGGATGGATTCGCAGGTTGGGAAGTCGACGCTAGCAGAGAGGACGTTGAGGATGATGCTCTCCTCCGGCTTAATATACTGCATTATTATTTGCGATATCTGCTCATAGATGTTCTCCGGTTGGCCGTGAACAGGAACGCGAGTGATGCCGGGAAGATCGACCATGGTGAGATCCGGAACACCGCTCTTTTGAACGACGAGGGTGAGTGGGCTGTCGGAAATTCCCTTCCCGCTTCCGGCGATCTCGGCGGTGGCGGACTCAATGGCGGAGGTGATGCCGGATTCCGTTGTGGGGACGTTCTTGTCCATGTATTCTAGGTGGAGCTGAGGTGAAGAGAGGCTGGGCTCGTTTTGGAGGCGCATAATGAGGGGTACACGTGTGCAGATTCCTTGGCCGCGTGGAAGGCTGATTCCGGCAAGGGATTCCAGAACGGATGATTTTCCCGACGATTGGTCGCCAACGACGACGATGGTGGGGAGGTTAATTCCTTCCTGCATCACCTTGAGGTGGCGAAGACTGTCGATGGCGTCCAGGAGAGGGCGGATTTGGTCGTTGTAGGAGGAGGCCAGGGCGTTCATGGCCACGGGTTTGGTCTTGCTCGGGGACGAGGTAGAGGGAGCCATAGCTTGTTTCTATTTTACTAGAAAGGGCTCGGGATTTGCGCGGGAGAATGTTGCGGGTGAGGAGAGAACCTATTTTGGGTTTTTATAGAATCAGAATTGAGCAACCGTACGAAAGGCCAAACGAAATCGTTCCAAGAAAAAAAGAACTTATCGCCTTCTCGTCTTCTGGCCTTCCGCCTTCTCGACTTCATTTCTTACCGCGAGCAATCGTCTCTGACTGTTCTGCTGCGCGCGCATTTATGCCAGCAGTGGCAGCGAATTATATATAGGAAGATGTTATAATATCCTACTTAAATACCTCCTCCAATATTCTATAATTATTATTATATTTAAAAATTAATAATTAATTCATAATTAATAAATAAGATTTATTATTATAATCATAATTAAAAACCTATTAATAATCTAGAAAAAAATGCTGAAGTATTTATTATGATATTATACAATTTTTCTTATATATTTATACAGAAATGATATTTAACTCAGCTCATTAAAAAATTTTAATGATAATCACATAAAAATAAATTATGAAATATGTGCTAATATAGAAAATTTATAAAAATACTAAATGAATTGGCACATAGACATTTTAAAGGTAGTTGTTTTTAGTAATAGTTTTAAACTACTAATATTTTAATTTTAATTCATTTTATATACTTTTAAATGATTTTTATGAATATAAATAATTATGGTATTTATAAAAGGCATCCAAGTTTTGAGTTTTATTGCTATTAGACTGTCATAATAGATTATGCAAAAGCATGCTTGTAATGGTATTTATTTGATCTTTTCTAATATATTATTGTTGTTTTTCTATTTTTGTGTGAATTTTGAAATTTCAGTAATGCGCACGCACGCATTTGCTATTTTATTATTTTTTCTCATATTTTTAATGAGATTAAATTATTTTATATTATATAAAGTCTTTGCAAATGTTTATTTTATTTGGAATTAATTTTGTTTGGAAGCCTTGATATTAAAGTGACCAATATTTAAAAGTCAATATTATCATAGATTTCAAGGAATCTTATATATAATTGTAGAATTTATACTTGGGTGTATATCCAATACATTGCAAAATTCTGAAGAATTAAAAAGAATTTATTGAAACTTTAAGCTTTGGATTATCTTTTTTTGTTGCTAATAATGAATTGATGAATAGATGATTGCAGAAAATAGTTTTTGCGGTTTAATATAGGTAGAGGGCCTGTCAATGATGACAACAGTCTCACGTAGGATGCCAAATGCTCCTGTAGCTGTCTGAAAGACATTGCAAGCCTGCTTCAGCCCTGCAAATAGCATATCAATAAGCCAATCAAGAAAAATTTTTGCGTTGAGTCATCCATCAAAAGTGGCGAGTCTATCTTTACCCTACAAACAATATCATCATCTAAGTCTTGATCATTTGTTCGTGATGTCATAATACTTCTTCTTCAACATGAGAGGGAAGGAGATTTTCCCTTAGCTTTGAATAGAGATTGGGAATAGGAGAAGAAGCTCCAGCTGATGGCCAAATGGAGGAAGGAGAGTTGAGTGAGGGCTAGTTAAAGAAGAAGAAGGTATGGGCTAGGAGAGGCAAGTCCTCTCCCATCCACAGCATGGAGAAAAGAGGGGCAGAGCCCCCTGCGTGCGCCCAGTGGAAAAGGGTTGGCACCGTTCGCAGGAGATGGAGAGGTGGGGTTCATGTGCAGAGGGAAAATAAGAAAATTGAATAATAATATAAATTTTTAATTTTTAATTCATGCATTAAAAAATCAGATTTCATAAATGTACTTCAAAAAATCTCAAAATTTCACCATTAGTTAATTTGTGGGTGATGAATTCAACGTCAAAGTCGGATTATAATTTGGAGATCAATTTATTCATTCTAATTATCGTTGTATTTAAATACATTAAATTATTCGAGAAAATCTGACGACTTACAAATACTTCCAAAACATTTTCCATATCTAATTTGGGGGTGACAAGCACAATGGTGAAGTTGGATTTCGATTTCGACGATTATTTAATTATTCTATATTTCTGGATATTTAAATATATTAAAATATTAGAGAAAATTTGATAACTTCTAAACACTTACAAAATATCACCCCTAGCTAATTTGGGGGTGACGAGCGTAATGGTGAAGTTATATTTCAATTTCAAGGTCAAATTAAATATCTCAATTTTCTAATTAATTAAATATTATTAAAATAATTCAAACATTCGATTGAGCTCCGAATTGCTCCAAATCTTCGGGGATTTACTCTAATGACTAAATAAACTTAATGAAATAACAATTATGAAATAATTAAGTTAAGATTAGGCCAAGTAACAACTTAGGATTGTTACATTTATGTTTGTTTAAATCCTATGGTGTCATTTTTCGAACATTTTCATTTCTGAGATTCGTTCAAATGAATTAAAGATGATGCTTTCCTTACACTTAGTTATTGTGATCATAACTGTCCCAGAGAAGAGATCATAAGGTAGATAGGAACACCCTATTTATCTTACAATTCTTCTCTAATACCAACTGTAGCGCCCCGTCCCGTCGTCGTGCGCAACAAGGGAATTTAAGGAATGTATACCTTAACAATTGGCTAACGAACACGCTCACGCCAAAAAATTTCGATTCTGAGAAAAAAAAAATTTATTTTACTTTTGAAGTTTGAAACTTCAAAAATTAATTACGATCGAACTGGTTCTTCAAATTCGATTAAGCCTTTAGTGTAACCTTTAAATAATATACTTACCTGAATGACACGCAAATTTCTCCCAAACTTATGGCCTTTAAATATACATTTAGTGTAATTTTCTCAATTTATTAAATTTAAACAACTCGGAAATTTAAGCAAGAATTTATGTTTTCTAAATTTCTCTAAAAATATGGCATTTTGATCTAAAACCTATTTCTATCCAATAGCATTTTTGGCTTGCTCTAATTTTGAAGTTGCCCATAATCCTGATTTTTGTTAGGAATAACCTAATTTCCAAAGTAACGATATTAAGTCGTTACTCAGTAATTTCCATGGACCCAGCCTCGATGAAGTGGGTTCTGGAGATCTCTACGGCCAACTGAGGCGCATTTGGTACCCATGTGACCACCTCAAGCACCACAATCCCAATCCCGCAACCTCGCCAATCATCACATTTATTCTGTAATCCAGATTATAGCCCACCTTTTCATCGACAAACTTGTGCAGTTTTCCTGCCTGCATCTTTCGATTTGCAAACCTTGCTAGATTTACCTCACTCCTCTCCCTGCTGATACCAACGATCGATAAAGATGAAATGAGCTCCATCCACAACCTCGAAGATGTACCCATCGCAAAACTGATGGTCCTCTAGATCGACATACCATGGCAAGTTGCCATGGCATGATGGAATTGAAGAAATGTGAGTTGTTGCGATAATCAGCAATTGTCCCGTACGGGAAAAAAGCGTAGACGATGAGCTTGCAGTTGCAACAAAAGGTGCAACCATACATACTGTGGAGATTTTGGTGGCAAAGGTGGAGAGTTATTGATATGGGAATAGATCAGCCAAAGTGGAGAATTGTTGGTCTCAGCACAAGCCATTGTTAGGTTGAACAATGCTCGAGCGCCGTAAGACAATGAGTCAGGCGCCCAGGCGCACCTAAGACAGCGAGCCAGACGCCGAGGTGCGCCCATGCTTTCGTGAAGCAGACTCAAGTGAGAGGCTTGGGCGCTTACCAAAATAGTAGTCTTTTCTCGTAAGGTGGAATGCTAGATGTGTAAACTACTTTATACCATTGCATGAAATCACAACAATGCTTCTTACCAAACACGATTAAACCAACAAAAATGTGTACAACATTTCTAGATAACAAAATAACAAAACATAATAAAATAAACTAGGGATTCTCTTCATCCATCTATTCCACCGCATGATAAAAGGAATCCGTTACTTAGTACTGCTCATTGTTAAGAAAAAAAAACCCAAGGACCATAAAAAAACCGCTGTCTTCAATCCGTGGCATTGAGAGAAATCCGATCGATTATTTTTGCCACCACCTCCTTCGACTCTTTTAAGAGCTGGATGTTCTTCTTCAGTCTCTCCCTCTTTCCGGCAGTGGCCAGAGACTCCTCCAGCATTTTCTCGAACCCCTTCATCATTCGTTGTCCGCCCACAACTTCACTGATAACCTCACTCTCCAATTCCTTCTCTACCAATTTCTTCACTGAGTAGAGAATATGCAGTGCTATAGAGTCAACAGGCCGAAGAACCACAGTTTTCCAGTATGAAATAAGTCTCATTTTGATATCGAACGCTTGTTCGACAATCACTTCGCTGTATTTTCCTCTCAAATGTTTGACATCCACTTCACCGAGAGCATTGCATTTGATCAGAGATAATTTTGATTCGTCGATAACAGCTTTCATGAATCGTCCTTGCAATTCCATTAATTCGACCCAGGTCGTCATATACTCCGGATTGTTAGTATAATCAATCACCGTCTCCATCTCTATTAATTCTTTGACGTGGTCCATCGAAATTTTCCTCATCTTCTCGGCAAGATTGTGCGCAGCTCTTCGTGTGCTCGCCTGAAGAGGAGGATAATTATCCGAATGCTCCTCAAGAACTCTCAGGAGCACATGTTCTACATAACTCCATACTTTTAGAATTAAATCCTGGGGCATATAAGATACTTTCTTCACATTCTTCTGCAGCAAAATTAAGAAAGCTGATCTGGGAAGAAAATTTGGAAGCCCGATTCCCTGTGCCTCTTCCAGCACCGCGATTTCTTCCATCAAGAAATCCCCTCCCTTTACCGGGACTTCATTTGGCAACTCCTTTGCATACTCGCTGAGCATCTCCGTTAACCTTGCCGTTCCGTGCATTTCTTTATCTGTCAAATAATCTTCGAATTCCCCTCTTATCAACAATTTTCTAAGCGTCTCTTTAGACTTGCTTATGACCTGCATAAAGGCTTTCATTGCGTCGGCAACCGAAGCCAAATTTTCTGGCATCGCTTCCAAATCAGACACGTTCCTGCTAAGCTTCTCGTTTATCTTTTTAACGATATCCGGCAAGCATTTCACTATGCTCTGCGTCTGGATCTGCATTAGCTTCTCAGCTAAGACACCTATTCCGACAATCGATTTATCAATCTTTGAGAGAAGATGATGGGACTCAAAGAGCCGTGCCTCGGCAGCCCTCGCTTCGTGGTACGTCTCCGACCCGACTCGATTTCTAACGCAGATGTAACCGAGGCCGATGTTGACGTCGTCAGCAGAGACCTTCTCGAGCAAGCCCTCAGGAGACGTATCCACCTTTGTGACGACGCCAAGCGTCCTTCGGCCGGAGCGATCGACTTGCTGCGACATCCGGATGGATTCGCAGGTTGGGAAGTCGACGCTCGCAGAGAGGACGTTGAGGATGATGCTCTCCTCCGGCTTAATATATTGCATTATTATTTGCGATATCTGCTCATAAATGTTCTACGGCTGACCGTGAACAGCAACGCGAGTGATGCCTGGAAGATCGACCATGGTGAGATCAGGAACACCGCTCTTTCGAATGACGAGGGTGAGTGGGCTGTCGGAATTTCCCTTTCCGCTTCCGGCGATCTCGGCCGTGGCCGACTCGATGGCGGAGGTGATGCTGAATTCGGTTGTGGGGACGTTCCGGTTCTTGTATTCAAGGTGAAGCTGAGGTGAAGAGAGGTTTGGGTCGTTTTGGAGGCGCATAATGAGGGGAACGCGTGTGCAGATTCCCTGGCCGCGAGGAAGGCTGATTCCGGCAAGGGATTCCAGCACGGACGATTTTCCAGAGGATTGGTCGCCGACGTAGACGATGGTGGGGAGGTTAATGCCTTCCTGCATCACTTTCAGGTGGCGGAGGCTGTCGATGGCGTCCAGGAGAGGGCGTATTTGCTCGTTGTAAGAGCAGGCGAGAGCGTTCATGGCGGTGGGTTTGGTCTCGCTCACGGACGAGGTAGAGGGAGCCATAGCTTGCTTCTGTTTTACTAGAAAGGGCTCGAGACTGTTTGCGCGGGAGAATGTTGCGGGTGAGGAGAGAACCTATTTTGGGTTTTTTATAAAATCAGAATTGAGCAACCGTACGAAAGACCAAACGAAACCGTTCCAAAAAAAAAAAAACCGTTTTCCGTCTTCTCGACTTCTATAGAAGAAGCATTGAATCCCGACTTACATTTAGGCGCCCGCCACTTTATTACAAACTAAAATATGCATTTTATTAATAAAAGAACCATTTTATACCGTTTTGAACTTCGCTGCAGGAAACGAAAGAGCAGACACAAGCATATTTATTTATTTAAAGTATTTTTATTTGTTTAAATAAAATAAAATACAAATATTATTTTTTTATGTCATTTCAATTAATTTTGAAAAATATTATTCTTACAAGAATATATATCAAAAAATATTCAGAATTAATGAAAAATTTCTTTTTTTTTTAATTTTTTATATATAGATTCTAAATAATATGTATTCAACCAATAATCTAATTACACATTTGATTAATACATATTTGCATATTTTGGTATATATTAATATGTAAGTATAGCACTACTCATTAGTTTTTCTATTTTTGTTATAATTATATTGTAGTTATATAATTTGTATAATATATTTTTAATTTTGAAGTATAATTATGTAAGTATATTTTGGAGTATAATATAGCACTGCTCGTACTCTTTATTAATCTTCTGAGCTTTTTTTAATCTCATCGACTAGTGACTGCTCTACACTCAATTGAAATAATACTATATATGTTGGTATAATTATTTCTAATTGAAGTTTTTTTATGTCTTGGACGTAAGATTGGATTAGAAATTAGCATATGTAATTGAGAGGATACTTTGCGACTTAAAGCATCTGCTACAACATTTGTTTTTTCTGGATGATACTGAATAGATAGATCATAATCCTTGATTAATTCCAACTATCTGCGTACTTTAAATTTAACTCTTTTTGAGTAAATATATATTTTAAACTTTGATGGCCTGGTAAAAATGTTCACACCTGATGCTATATAACTAATGCTTCCAAATTTTTAATGCGAATATTTATAGTTGCAGTTCTAGGTCATGAACTGGATAATTCTTTTCATGAGTTCTTAACTGTCTAGAAGCAAATGCTATTACTTTGTCTTCCTGCATAAGCACACAACCTAAATCATTCTTGATGCATCACTATAAATCTGATAGTCTTTTTCTCTAAAGGTAATATTAAAATAGGAGTGATATAAGACAATCCTTGAGTTTTTGAAATGCTAATTCAAATGAAGTTTCCCAAATAAAAGGTACACCTTTCTGTGTAAGCATTGTAAGAGGAACTGAAATTGAGAAAATTTCTTAACAAATTTGTGATAATATCCTGTTAAATCCAAAAAGCTTCTAATTTCTGTAACTGAAATAGGTTGTAGTCATTCTTTAAGTGCACTCACTTTGAGCTACTCAAACAAAATTTCTAAAATTGGTTTAGATATATTCATATTAAGAATAATTTCAAACTTTGAGCACTCAAACTAGTTTTAGGGTTTTTATTATAAACTTTGAGCACTCAAAATTGATCACTCGGTCATCACAATTTTGGTATCAGAGCAGGCCATAGGGGTCAGATAAGAGCTAAGTGTCATACAGGGTAAAGTATCACTTCATGTGAGCAGCCTCTTGAACCTCAATGATGAGTTTCAGGTGCTACATGATTGTGGTTATCTCTTGAGCCAGTAAAGGTCACCTCTAGTCCTATCCACCCAATGGTATGGTTTCTTGGATATGTGCGTTGGAAACTGACGAGGAACGTCAGTTACTTAAGTTTGAGAGATTGTAAAGACCCCACTTAAGTAAGTAATAAGTGAAACTCTTAAATAAAGAGGCGCCTTTTCAAATAAATGATGGAGTTCCTGATAAGAACTCCAAAGTAAGCATGCTCAGGTGGGAGCACTCCCAGGATGGGTGATCTACTGGAAAGTTATCTTCTGAATGCAAAACTGTGAGGGCCATTTCCTGTCCAAAGCGGATATACCTTGTATACTTAAAAATTTGGGCTGTTACAAATGGTATCAGAGCAGGCCACATAGGGTGTCAAATAGGAGCTAAGTATCATATAGGGTTTGTAAATATCAAATTTTATTTTTTAATTATTATTAATATTTAAATAAATTTGACTTCAGATTGAAATGCTAACTTCACCATGTGTGTTCACCACCCCCAAAATTAGCTAGGGGTAATATTTTGAACGTATTTGGAAGTCATTGAATTTTCGACGATATTTTTAATATATTTAAATACCTGAAAATTCGAATAATTAATGCTCATCGGATCAAAAATCCGAGTGCACCATTGCGTTAAAAGCCATCAATTAGCTATGATAGATATTTTTAAAAAATTTTGGCAAAATAATTATTAAGTTAAGTTTAATTAATTAAAGTTGTTGCAATAATTAAATAATTATTTATTTAAATAGAATAGACGGCGCCATCCACTTAAAATAACGCCGTCACCTTATTCTATTTGAAGCGCCGTCTATTTAGACGGATCACCTGTGCCGTCTGATCGCTCGATCAGACGGCTGAGGTTCATCTCCTTCGCGAAAAGGGCACGCGGCGAAGCCTCGCACGCGTCGCTCCAAAACCTAAACCACGCGGTGCCCTAGCCTTCTTCCAGCGCAATACAGGCCGGCTTATCCACCGCTCAACGTCGTTTTAAAACCTCAATCGATTCATTTATCTTCGCACGATTCGAATCTTGTTAAAAAAATATATATAGTCCGTCAATCTGAAGTGTTGAAGAACTCTCACCTAAGGTACTCTCTACCTTCCTCCTTTAAGCATCTTATGTCAATAATCACATCTAAATTTAGGTGCGATCGATCGATCGATCGCACCAAGTTACCCTAAAATCGCACCGTCAAAACCCTAAAAACGCGAAGAGGCGCGTGTGGAAGGCGAAGAGCGATACCATTCGAACCGGACCAGGTTTGACCGGTCCAAACATTCTTAAGAACCGGTCCGGTTCAAGGAGGAGAATAAAGCTTCTCTTCAAGATCCAACCATTAATCTTAATTTAAATCTAACGATAGATCTAAAAATAAGAACTGATTAAATCTAAGACGTTGGATTAAATCCTAAAAATTTTAAGACCGTCGATTTTGCCACCTCATCAATCCGTGGCTATCCACGTGTCAAACCCTGAACGCGCCGCGTGTTTTGCTTGAACACGTGTCAGCGTTCCATCCATCCGCTGTATCGGTGGTGCCCGCAATCAAAAAGCATGATGACTATCTCATCTGAGACAGCAAGTGGGGCCCACAATCATCCTCTCAGCCACTCTATGTTTGACACATCTGCTGCGTAGGTCCCACCTGCAGAAATAAAGATATAATTAAATATATATATATATATATATATAATAACAGATATAAAAACTATTTATAATAAAACAGTGTATATATATATATATATATATATATATATATAAGTATATTATAAAGTACTTATAAAATATAAATATAAAAACAGAAAATAAATAAATAAAAAATAAACAGATTAATTAAATAATATATTTAATTTCTTATAATATTTAAAATAATAAAATAATATACGTATTACAAAAATAATTAAATTAAATAAAACAGTAAACTAATAATTAAAATAAAATCAGAAAACTATTAATTAAATATATCAGAAAATTTAAATCTAATTTATATAGATAACAGAAAAATTAAGAGATAAAAATAAAATAACAAATTATATAGTACAGAATTAAATTATTAAACAGAAATATTTAATACATATTAATCATAATATAATTTAATTAATTAACTAAACTTTAAACCTAAATAACTCTTAAAATAATTATCTAAAACATACAAAAAATATATCAAATTTATCAGAAAATTATAAAGAATAATTTAGGAATATTAATTTTACTGTTTGAATTAAAATTTGACTAATCACAATTAGGACCTAATCCTAATTAACCTAAATTAACCTAGAACTTCAAATAGCCATAAGATAACCAATTTAACTCCAAATTAGATGATCCAAATATCTATTTAGATCAGAAGAACCTAAATTTTAGTAAACTGCAAAAATATTTAGGATCCAACGGTTAGATCTCCTAATTAAACCTAATCTCTAAAACTTGATTAGTGAATATTAGCAATTATAATAATCCAAATTAAGTAATTTTAGTTTTAAATGACTCATAAAGTAAATTAGAACCTAAATATATTATTAGTTTAATAATTTTGTGACTAAAATCACTAATCACTCTCTAATTATAATAAACCCTAATTATTAAACCCCCCAAATTAGAATAGCTATAACTCAACCAAATCATATCAGAATTTGATAAATTTAGACTCTATAGAAATCTTAAAACATAATCTTCAATAAACTAACATAAATTTTAATTTTATTAAGGGTAAAAATACTAAAATATCCTTATAAGGTCAAATTCCCAATTTGACCTTATAAGGCATAATAATTATACAACTTAATAAAAGAATAATTCAAGTAAATCAAAATAGTCTTTTTATAAGCAAATTATGATAAAACATTAAAATAAATTTCATTATTTAGCAGATCAAAGAAATTAAATTTGGTTGATTTTATCAAAACAAGTGAGGTACGCAAATTTACTTATAAGTCTTATTTCAATATTCTTATTTGAGCCATTTTCTATTTGAATATAATTTGCACTGCTTACCACATTTTAATCTGCAAAAGATTTATCAAATAGCATGTAACAAAAAGAATGAAACACAGTATATATATTTTGTGGTGTTTGTCTTTGGAGGGTGGAACGCAACACTGGAATCTGTATAGATTGGGCTAGCTAGCAGCCCCTGAGAGTTATATGGAGGGATTTAGCCTCTTGTAGGAAGTAGGCAAATCCAGAGGAAAGACACACCATCAGTTATTATTTTGAGTAAGCTACCGACGGGTGACGAGATAAGCTTCCTATAGGTTATGTCTATGGGTTTACCCATTTGGGCTCAGGAGTCTATGGACTCGACTTATTGTTACAAATGCTTTTGATAAAATTTATTATTTCATATATGTTGATTTTCACAGCTATTTTGCAGGGCAGAAATTGCATTTGGAAATTGCTTACTTTACTTGCAGTTTTATTTTCAGTCATTTCATATATGATTCATACCTATTATAGGATGCTAGATTTATTCTTATAAGAACAATTTGCGTACTCCTACCTGACTGGTAAACTGAATTTTTCAGGTTTTGATAATTAAAGAACTTAGAAGATCTGCCAAATTAAAAGAAGAATAATTTAAAGAAGTAAGAAGAATGTAGATATTTTATTTCTAATTTTGTAAAAATTTAAGCTATTGTAACTTTTCATATATGTTTTGGCTCTATGTAAAAGGACTGTGGATTTTATTATTTTATTTTATTATGTCCTTTTTGAATTATAAAAATGTCTATATTTTCATTTGAGATGAATTGTTCTTTAAAGACTCTCGAACTTCGATCCCCGTCGCCACAGAAATTGGTATCAGAGCGAAGTTTGAGACTATTTAAGGAATAATTCATAAAAAGAGCCAACTATATGAATACAGTTACTAAATTATTAGAAGTTAGAATTTTAAGTTGGAGAGCCAACTAAGTATAGTTTATTATTTCTCAGATTATGGATAGTCAAAACAACAACAATCAATCACAGGAGGAAAATGTTCCTCAAAACACTCCTAGTCACAATGAGACTGTTTCACCTAATGCTGAAGCAGTCTACCCTTTTGATCATAGTGGAGCAAATCAGATGCTCCAATTCATGAATAAGTGAAATTCTTAAATATTGAGGCGCCTTTTTAGGTAATGGTAGAGTTCCTGATAAGAACTCCAAAGTTAAGCGTGCTCAGGTGGAGCACTCCCAGGATGGGTGACCTATTGGGAAGTTATCTTCTTAGGGCAAAATTGTGAGGCCTTTCTAGCCAAAACGGATAATACCTTGGTGCTTAAGTATTTGGGCTATTACAAATGGTATCAGAGCAGGTCATAGGGTGTCAGATAAGAGCTAAATATCATACAGGGAAAAGTATCACATCATATGAGCAGCCTCTTGAACTCATGATGGTTCAGATGCTACATAGCTGTGGTTATCTCTTGAGCATGTAAGGGTCACCTCTAGTCCTATCTACCCAATAGATGGTTATTGAATCTGTGTGTGGATACTGACGAGGACGTCAGTTACTTAAGTTTGGGAGATTGTGAAGACCCACTTAAGTAGTAATAAGTGAAACTCTTAAATATCAAGGCATCTTTTCAGATAACTCCAAAGTTAAGCATGCTCAGGTGGGAGCACTCCCAAGATGGGTGACCTGTTGGGAAGTTATCTTCTGAGGGCAAAACTTTTAGGCCTTTCTGGCTAAAATAGATAATACATTGGTGCTTAAGAGTTTGGGCTATTACAAATAGTATTAGAGCAGGTCATAGGGTGTCAGATAAGAGCTAAGTATCATAAAGAGCAAAGTATCAATTCATATGAGCAGCCTTTTGAACTCATGATAATTCAGGTGCTACATTGTTGTGGTTACCTCTTAAGCCTGTAAGGGTCACCTCTAGTCCTATCTACACAATGGATGGTTCTTAGATCTGTGTGTGGATATTGACGAAGACGTCAGTTACTTAAGCTGGGGAGATTGTAAAGACCCACTTAAGTATTAATAAGTAAAACTCTTAAATATCGAGGAGTCTTTTCAGATAACGGTAGAGTTCCTGAAATGAACTCCAAAGTTAAGCGTGCTCAGGTGGGAGCACTCACAGGATGGGTGACCTACTGGGAAGTTATCTTCTGATGGCAAAATCGTGAGGCCTTTCTGGCCAAAACAGATAATATATTGGTACTTAAGAGTTTGGGCTATTACAAATGGTATCAAAGCAGGTCATATGGTGTCAGATAGAGATAAGTGTCATACAGAGCAAAGTATCACTTCATACGAGCAACCTCTTGAACTCATGATGGTTCAAGTGCTACATTGTTGTGGTTACCTTTTGAGCCTGTAAGGGTCACCTCTAGTCCTATCTACCCAATGAATGGTTCTTGGATCTGTGTGTGGATAGTGACGAGGACGTCAGTTACTTAAGTTGGGGAGATTGTAAAGATCCACTTAAGTAGTAATAAGTGAAACTTTTAAACATCGAGGCGTCTTTTTAGATAACGGTGGAGTTCCTGTTAAGAACTCCAAAGTTAAGCGTGCTCAGGTGGAAGCACTCCCATGATGGGTGACCTATTGGGAAGTTATCTTCTGAGGGCAAAACTGTGAGGTATTTCTGGCCAAGCGGACAATACCTTGATACTTAAAAGTTTGGGCTGTTACAAAAAGTGAGAGTGATAGACTGTTATAGGAGGGTGAATGCATCGATATAATGCAACAAATGATGAAACGACTCTCATGATAGCTAGTTCTATTTAGTAAAAAAAATCTTAATAAAGTTTTGAAAAAATAATATATGAGTCTTCTAATCACAAAAAATTGTGGCAAGTTCAGTAAGATGGATATGAATGTATTGAAAGAAAATTAACTTTAAAAGGAATTATTTTGCTTAAATTAAAGATGAACATATAAAGATGTGAGCTTGAACTTCAAGTAAAAATATTCTACTTAGTTGATTAAGCATTTGAATTATCTATTGGTCTTACTCTTGCTACAATAGAAAATATGATTTAAGTATATTTTTCTTAATTACATTTTCAAAAGATAAACAAAAAGTTAATGATTTTAAATAAGCTGGCATGGACAAAGTTCAATGGATTGTCAAATGCTAACTTATTTTAATTATTAATGAAGTAGAAAAGTGGATCATATAATAGTTAAAAGTGAAGTACAAGCAAACAAAAAAATTAAAACAATAAAACTCAAAATATTTTGAAGCAGATTGGTGAGAAGGAATACAGATTGACGAGAACAAAAGAACTTGCAGTACACCCCAAAGCTCCTAGAAGGAAGAGATACTCGGTTGATGAAGAGCTCAGGCTGTGTGTGCTCAGGTGGGAGCACTCACAGGATGGGTGACCTACTGAAGTTATCTTCTGATGGCAAAATCGTGAGGCCTTTCTGGCCAAAACAGATAATATATTGGTGCTTAAGAGTTTGGGCTATTACAAATGGTATCAAAGCAGGTCATATGGTGTCAGATAAGAGATAAGTGTCATACAGAGCAAAGTATCACTTCATACGAGCAACCTCTTGAACTCATGATGGTTCAAGTGCTACATTGTTATGGTTACCTTTTGAGCCTGTAAGGGTCACCTCTAGTCCTATCTACCCAATGAATGGTTCTTGGATCTGTGTGTGGATAGTGACGAGGACGTCAGTTACTTAAGTTGGGGAGATTGTAAAGATCCACTTAAGTAGTAATAAGTGAAACTTTTAAACATCGAGGCGCCTTTTCAGATAACGGTGGAGTTCCTGTTAAGAACTCCAAAGTTAAGCGTGCTCAGGTGGAAGCACTCCCATGATGGGTGACCTTATTGGGAAGTTATCTTCTGAGGGCAAAACTGTGAGGTATTTCTGGCCAAGCGGACAATACCTTGATACTTAAAAGTTTGGGCTGTTACAAAAAGTGAGAGTGATAGACTGTTATAGGAGGGTGAATGCATCGATATAATGCAATAAATGATGAAACGACTCTCATGATAGCTAGTTCTATTTAGTAAAAAAAATCTTAATAAAGTTTTGAAAAAATAATATATGAGTCTTCTAATCACAAAAAATTGTGGCAAGTTCAGTAAGATGGATATGAATGTATTGAAAGAAAATTAACTTTAAAAGGAATTATTTTGCTTAAATTAAAGATGAACATATAAAGATGTGAGCTTGAACTTCAAGTAAAAATATTCTACTTAGTTGATTAAGCATTTGAATTATCTATTGGTCTTACTCTTGCTACAATAGAAAATATGATTTAAGTATATTTTTCTTAATTACATTTTCAAAAGAAAAAAAAGTTAATGATTTTAAATAAGCTGGCATGGACAAAGTTCAATGGATTGTCAAATGCTAACTTATTTTAATTATTAATGAAGTAGAAAAGTGGATCATATAATAGTTAAAAGTGAAGTACAAGCAAACAAAAAAATTAAAACAATAAAACTCAAAATATTTTGAAGCAGATTGGTGAGAAGGAATACAGATTGACGAGAACAAAAGAACTTGCAGTACACCCCAAAGCTCCTAGAAGGAAGAGATACTCGGTTGATGAAGAGCTCAGGCTGTGTGTGCTCAGGTGGGAGCACTCACAGGATGGGTGACCTACTGGGAAGTTATCTTCTGATGGCAAAATCGTGAGGCCTTTCTGGCCAAAACAGATAATATATTGGTGCTTAAGAGTTTGGGCTATTACAAATGGTATCAAAGCAGGTCATATGGTGTCAAATAAGAGATAAGTGTCATACAGAGCAAAGTATCACTTCATACGAGCAACCTCTTGAACTCATGATGGTTCAAGTGCTACATTGTTGTGGTTACCTTTTGAGCCTGTAAGGGTTACCTCTAGTCCTATCTACCCAATGAATGGTTCTTGGATCTGTGTGTGGATAGTGACGAGGACGTCAGTTACTTAAGTTGGGGAGATTGTAAAGATCCACTTAAGTAGTAATAAGTGAAACTTTTAAACATCGAGGCGCATTTTCAGATAACGGTGGAGTTCCTGTTAAGAACTCCAAAGTTAAGCGTGCTCAGGTGGAAGCACTCACATGATGGGTGACCTATTGGGAAGTTATCTTCTGAGGGCAAAATTGTGAGGTATTTCTGGCCAAGCGGACAATACCTTGATACTTAAAAGTTTGGGCTGTTACAAAAAGTGAGAGTGATAGACTGTTATAGGAGGGTGAATGCATCGATATAATGCAACAAATGATGAAACGACTCTCATGATAGCTAGTTCTATTTAGTAAAAAAAATCTTAATAAAGTTTTGAAAAAATAATGTATGAGTCTTCTAATCACAAAAAATTGTGGCAAGTTCAGTAAGATGGATATGAATGTATTGAAAGAAAACTAACTTTAAAAGGAATTATTTTGCTTAAATTAAAGATGAACATATAAAGATGTGAGCTTGAACTTCAAGTAAAATATTCTACTTAGTTGATTAAGAATTTGAATTATCTATTGGTCTTACTCTTGCTACAATAGAAAATATGATTTAAGTATATTTTCTTAATTATATTTTCAAAAGATAAACAAAAAGTTAATGATTTTAAATAAGCTGGCATGGACAAAGTTCAATGGATTGTCAAATGCTAACTTATTTTAATTATTAATGAAGTAGAAAAGTGGATCATATAATAGTTAAAAGTGAATACAAGCAAACAAAAAAATTAAAACAATAAAACTCAAAATATTTTGAAGCAGATTGGTGAGAAGGAATACAGATTGACGAGAACAAAAGAACTTGCAGTACACCCCAAAGCTCCTAGAAGGAAGAGATACTCGGTTGATGAAGAGCTCAGGCTGTGTGTGCTCAGGTGGGAGCACTCACAGGATGGGTGACCTACTGGGAAGTTATCTTCTGATGGCAAAATCGTGAGGCCTTTCTGGCCAAAACAGATAAATATTGGTGCTTAAGAGTTTGGGCTATTACAAATGGTATCAAAGCAGGTCATATGGTGTCAGATAAGAGATAAGTGTCATACAGAGCAAAGTATCACTTCATACGAGCAACCTCTTGAACTCATGATGGTTCAAGTGCTACATTGTTGTGGTTACCTTTTGAGCCTGTAAGGGTCACCTCTAGTCCTATCTACCCAATGAATGGTTCTTGGATCTGTGTGTGGATAGTGACGAGGACGTCAGTTACTTAAGTTGGGGAGATTGTAAAGATCCACTTAAGTAGTAATAAGTGAAACTTTTAAACATCGAGGCGCCTTTTCAGATAACGGTGGAGTTCCTGTTAAGAACTTCAAAGTTAAGCGTGCTCAGGTGGAAGCACTCACATGATGGGTGACCTATTGGGAAGTTATCTTCTGAGGGCAAAATTGTGAGGTATTTCTGGCCAAGCGAACAATACCTTGATACTTAAAAGTTTGGGCTGTTACAAAAAGTGAGAGTGATAGACTGTTATAGGAGGGTGAATGCATCGATATAATGCAACAAATGATGAAACGACTCTCATGATAGCTAGTTCTATTTAGTAAAAAAATCTTAATAAAGTTTTGAAAAAATAATATATGAGTCTTCTAATCACAAAAAATTGTGGCAAGTTCAGTAAGATGGATATGAATGTATTGAAAGAAAACTAACTTTAAAAGGAATTATTTTGCTTAAATTAAAGATGAACATATAAAGATGTGAGCTTGAACTTCAAGTAAAAATATTCTACTTAGTTGATTAAGCATTTGAATTATCTATTGGTCTTACTCTTGCTACAATAGAAAATATGATTTAAGTATATTTTTCTTAATTACATTTTCAAAAGATAAACAAAAAGTTAATGATTTTAAATAAGCTGGCATTGACAAAGTTCAATGGATTGTCAAATGCTAACTCATTTTAATTATTAATGAAGTAGAAAAGTGGATCATAATAGTTAAAAGTGAAGTACAAGCAAACAAAAAATTAAAACAATAAAACTCAAAATATTTTGAAGCAGATTGGTGAGAAGGAATACAATTGACGAGAACAAAAGAACTTGCAGTACACCCCAAAGCTCCTAGAAGGAAGAGATACTCGGTTGATGAAGAGCTCAGGCTGTGTGTGCTCAGGTGGGAGCACTCACAGGATGGGTGACCTACTGGGAAGTTATCTTCTAATGGCAAAATCGTGAGGCCTTTCTGGCCAAAACAGATAATATATTGGTGCTTAAGAGTTTGGGCTATTACAAATAGTATCAAAGCAGGTCATATGGTGTCAAATAAGAGATAAGTGTCATACAGAGCAAAGTATCACTTCATACGAGCAACCTCTTGAACTCATGATGGTTCAAGTGCTACATTGTTGTGGTTACCTTTTGAGCCTGTAAGGGTCACCTCTAGTCCTATCTACCCAATGAATGGTTCTTGGATCTGTGTGTGGATAGTGACGAGGACGTCAGTTACTTAAGTTGGGGAGATTGTAAAGATCCACTTAAGTAGTAATAAGTGAAACTTTTAAACATCGAGACGCCTTTTCAGATAACGGTGGAGTTTGTTAAGAACTCCAAAGTTAAGCGTGCTCAGGTGGAAGCACTCACATGATGGGTGACCTATTGGGAAGTTATCTTCTGAGGGCAAAACTGTGAGGTATTTCTGGCCAAGCGGACAATACCTTGATACTTAAAAGTTTGGGCTGTTACAAAAAGTGAGAGTGATAGACTGTTATAGGAGGGTGAATGCATCGATATAATGCAACAAATGATGAAACGACTCTCATGATAGCTAGTTCTATTTTAGTAAAAAAATCTTAATAAAGTTTTGAAAAAATAATATATGAGTCTTCTAATCACAAAAAATTGTGGCAAGTTCAGTAAGATGGATATGAATGTATTGAAAGAAAACTAACTTTAAAAGAATTATTTTGCTTAAATTAAAGATAAACATATAAAGATGTGAGCTTGAACTTCAAGTAAAAATATTCTACTTAGTTGATTAAGCATTTGAATTATCTATTGGTCTTACTCTTGCTACAATAGAAAATATGATTTAGTATATTTTTCTTAATTATATTTTCAAAAGATAAACAAAAAGTTAATGATTTTAAATAAGCGGCATGGACAAAGTTCAATGAATTGTCAAATGCTAACTCATTTTAATTATTAATGAAGTAGAAAAGTGGATCATTAATAGTTACAAAAAAATTAAAACAATAAAACTCAAAATATTTTGAAGCAGATTGGTGAGAAGGAATACAGATTGACGAGAACAAAAGAACTTGCAGTACACCCCAAAGCTCCTAGAAGGAAGAGATACTCGGTTGATGAAGAGCTCAGGCTGTATAAGTGTAACAATACTCAAAATAAAATACTTTCAAATGCTTCTTAAATGTATAAATGATTGGGATTTTATATTTAAAATATAAGTTTTTAATAAGGCCTATACACAAATAAATTTAATACTAATTTTTTGTAAAAAAATTATTTATATCTTTTAGGAATAATTTGAAGGATTATTTAAAACAATAAACTAAATATTGTTTGCTGGGGCTTTTTTATTTTCTTATAATCTCAGCTACGATATTTTTATTATTTTAATTTAATAAGAAAAATTAAAATATGTTCAGTTATTAAAACAAATGGTCTCTATCACCGCATGCGCTGATATATTCACACTCCGACAAAAAATCAGCACATCAATTAGCTTTTGTCCAACTGCCGAATACTCCATAAATTTATATTAGTCAAACCATATGAATACAACTTAAGGTGACACCATGAAATAATCCAAATGATTCGCACAAGTGCGCATGCTGTGTGTGTGCGCGTGTCTGTGCGCACGCACGTGTATTGAGATCACAATAATATTCTCGAATAACAATAAATTTCAAAACGGATCTTCGAAACAAAATTAATTCACAAAAATTCGCAGTCACAAATCACGGACACATGAATTTATATGGTTCGGTGAGAATCACTTATGTCCATAAAAAAGAGTGTGAGAATTTCACTATGTAGATGTATTACAAACATCTCACCTACCTTGGGATGAAGTCAACAATTCATATTTATAATGGTTTTACCCATTCATTAATTAAAATTAAATAAGATGGATCTCAAATCTTAAACTAAAGTTAAAAGATAAAATAATCACAATTAAAAGATAAAATTAGATCTAATAATCACAATTAAATTATTTAAGGAACTTCCTAAGAAGCTGACTTAAGAAATGATTTAATAATTGAACACTAAAGTTAATATTTAATTAATTAATTTGATTTAAGATCAGGGAAGGCATAATGTGGGTTCAAGTCTACATTATGAAGATCAAGATTTTACTTAGGAATATTGTAGAGGAAAATTAGGGTTTTACATTAAGACTAAATTAACATGTCTAAATTATATAAACTTGATTCCTAAACATTTACTTTACTAATTTTAAAGAAAATGACAAATTTATAGGGCTTAAGAACACTTAAGTCAACAGTTGGGCAAAATGATTAAAATGTCCTTCCTTAATGGTTAAAAATGGGATTTCTATATTTAGGGCTCCAAATTGAATTCTATTAATGTCAAATGATTTCTTATTGTTTAACATGAAGATAGACACTAAAAATACTCAATTTGACCAAGGATTAATGCTAATAAGCTCAAATTAGAGTTTAAGCTCATTGAGAGTTGATTAGCAAAATTACATGAGAAAATCTAAAATTTTTGTTATACTTAAATTATACTCAGTATAATGATTGCATATATACTATGTTTGCTAAGTTCTTAGGTCAAATTACCAAGTTATAAGCAAAAATAAGAATTTCTTTAAAAGTGGTAATTAAGGGTGATTAAAAGTAGGGTCCAAAAACTCAATTTCAATAATTGGTGTCCAAATTAACTAAACTTAATAGTTGTGGGTTCCCCATACACACTGAGCACAATGATTGTGAGTTTGCTAAATTTGAATCTCAATTAATTAATATATGCCTTTTTAGAGTTTAGAGTGATTAATAAATGATTAATGAAATTAATTATAGAAAAATTATTTTGATATTGCGAATGTGTTTCCTCTATTTTGTGAGTATTCAGAAACTTGAAATTTGAATAATTAATGAGCTTAATAATTACTAACCTATTTTTAGAGTAATTATGCCTAATTAAGAAATTTACTCACTGAAATTAAAATTTTCTTGTAGTTTACTGATCATTGTATTTTCTTGATCATTTGATCATATGATATTGAGCTAAATTAGCTGAGTTATGAGCAAATGAAATTCTGAAGCTTAATAGGGGTTTAATTAGCCTAAAAAGGTCATTAGCTAAATTAAGTATCAAACAGAAAAATTAATACCACCAAAATATTTCTCATTTTTCTTAAGTAAAATGAGATATAATTTTGCTATATTTTGATTTGTGGATTTAAAGTTATGGAGATTTGAACATTTCTAATTAATTAATTTAATTAAAATATATTTAATTAACTATTTTTCTCTAACCATAATCCTTTTGATCAGAAAAGCGGCGGGCCCCACGCAATCAGCTCGGCAGTAAACGGCGCGTGACGAGCCCAAGTGCAAACGCGCGGGTCTGGTTGGACTCGACCCGACCAGAGTTGGCCCGAAAGAAGACTCGGCAAAATCGAGAGGTGCAGCCTAGGGCATCCAACTTGGGATCGGTCCAATCATCGTTGAAGGCCGGCCCGCCCACTATTGGAAAGGTCTCGAAAAGACCTTTTGAACGATGATTGAATTGACGCCAGAGGCAGCCTCTAGCTCTGGCTACCTCAAGCCCTATCTCTAAACTGACTGGCGGAAGGCACAGCTGAAATCTTATGAAACTGGGGTTTCAAATTGATGATCGAATCGAGCTCAGTTGAGCTGGATCAATCGTCGAGTATGTTTAACATCAATTGAAAACAAGAAATGAATAATAATAATCGAATTTGAAAGAAGGATCAGGGAAACTAGAGGTACCTTAGGGTTCGAGTGGCGAGAGCTTCGAAAAATTTAGGAAGAATAAACTGACTCCTTAGACTCATGTTCAATAAGGATAACAATAATTGGAGTTTTGGAGTTTAATGAAGGCTTCAAGGCGGCATGAAGCCACTTGCCGCATGCCTGGTAGATGCCACGCACATGCGCGCGCGAGGAAGATGAGATCTGGTCGTTCGGTCGGGACGACCCAATCGACCGACTATGATCAAGCCGATCTAGACCAATCGGGCCCGACCCGATAAGGCACAGTGGGCCCCACCCTGAATCCTTAATTAAATAATTAATTTCATTTAAATATTAAATTAACTTAAAGTATATCAAAAGTTAGGATTAAAATTGTACTATTAAATGAGCTATAAGAAATCTTAAAATTTTACCACTAGCTAATTTGAGGGTGAGGAACGTAATGATAAAGTTGGATTTTAGTTTTGAAATCAATTTTTTTAGAGATATTTAAATATATTATAATATTCAGAAAAATTTGAAGACTTCCAAAATAACCCATAACTAATTTGGGAGTGATTAGTGCAATGGAGATGTTGAATTTTTTATATGATATCAATTTAATTATCTTATTTTGCTGATTATCCAAATTTTTCAAAATTAGGGCTTGGTCCATTGATTTTAGATTTGGACCAAAACTTCAGGATTTGCTCTTAATAACTTATTGAAACTGATAGAATGAAGATTATGGCTTGATTTATTTCTGGTTGATCAGAGTAACAACTTCGGGTTATTACATAATATGCTGAGTCTAATGAAACTAAGTTTAGGCTTTAATTAAGCCTAGTTTATAGGGGTAAATTTTAGGTGTCGTTACAAGTTATGTTCACTGTAATATTGTTTACATCTAAATTTTACTTAATATTAAAAGCTTAAAACAATGGATCATATTATTATAGCTGATGAGGCAACTTCCTTTATTTGCAATCAAACCCTTCTCAATTATTTTATTCACAAAATAAACGCCGGCCAGTTTGAGAGTCGGCACTCACCCAAATCATTGGCCGTCTTTACTCTTCCTCAGCATTCGAGATTAATTGCGACTCCATTGATCGGGACAAGGATCTCTTTTGTTCTATCCTCCACAAGACCAACAAGCTAACTACGCAACCACGAGGTCGGGAATCCCTGGTCTTTTCCCCTTCGCTTTTCCCTTTGTATTTCATACACATTTTCAAAACCTATGCAGCTTGATTACAGTAGAGTAGGTGAGCATCCCGTTACCAAAGCGCCAGCATCCACTCTCTTTTCCCTCCCTTTTTATTGGTCTCGACAGTAAAGGAGTCGGTGGATTAATCCCTCTTCACGATGGGAATCTCTCACAGCGTAGTTAGCCGCAGGAAAGGCGCCTTTCCGCTACTGGAGAATGGCAGGAAACAGCGGCGATTGTGGCGTCGGCGGGGAGGGCGCGCCGTTGAACGGGAAAATAAGTCATGGCTGCTTGCCGAGGCTGCGGGAGAGCCGTCGGACGGCGAACCTCACTCGGTTCATTCGTCCTTCCGGTTCAGCTTTGGCTCGCAAGCCGAAGACGAGCCGGAAACGCCTCCAGCCGCCTCGGCGACAGTGCTGCTCCTTGTAAGCACGGAGAACGGAAGGGACGCGGGCGCTGAAAGGCCGGACCTTTATTCGGCTTCTCAAACTGCCGGAGATTTGCACCGATGGCGGCGGCTTGAGTCCCTGGAGCGGAACATCACCT